>CM060251.1:52884329-55820360 GCA_030684275.1 Acipenser oxyrinchus oxyrinchus | reverse complement strand
AAGACGGTGCGAGCGAGTGTCAAAATTTCAGGCAGTAAGAAAGGGAAATTAGATTCATTTCTCGGGAATTTAACTTATAATTTTAATTTTAATAGTTTAATAAAATTAAGATTAATAGCATGCTGTTTTAATAGGAGTGGGGTTTGTATAATTATTTGTTTGCAAGATGCCGTTTGAATATTGTCAGGAAAATATCAGGAAAAATATATTTTGTATCTTTATTATTAAATGGAGATTAAATATTGTATCATTGTAAGTGGTTGTTTCTGAGATGTATTAAGCCCCTTTCACACTGCCATGCTCTGCCCGGGTTGGACCCAATTCGGGTCGCAGGTCGGCTACGTGATTTTACACTGCTTTTGTAGAAGCAGGGTCGACCTGGGTGAAACAAGCGAATGCACAACGAGTGGTGCAATACCCCAGAAGCAGTTTGTTACGGACGCGTCCATCCAAGCTTCTCTGGATTGAATCGCTGTATAAAATGTTGATTAGAGCAAATGTTTCTTCATCCCTGCTGCAATCTTCGTGGGACAAACAAGGAAGGAAAAAGACAAGGCGAGCAGCAGCGTTTTAGATGAGCTGGAGCGGAAGGATAGCAGAGGCAGGGAGGCTGGCCATGAGGGAGTTGCAGTAGGCAGAGCCTGAAGTAGGAGCTATTTCGAGTAGTCGTCGAGGAAGGGGCGAATTGCTGTCTGTGAGACCAGCCAGGAATGAAGGATGGTGTATTATACTGGAAGGAATCAATTCTGTACTGTAGCTGGCAGAAAACTTTGTGTTTATTGTCTGAGTTGGTCAATATTTTACATTCTTAATTGATAAAATAAGACATTATAGGTAGGGCCTTGTGAAATTCACAGGAAAATTAGAACAACATGACTAACCTGCAGTTCGGTACTAAACTTCAAGATGTCTGTGTAGGCACTCCAGCTAAACTGATCAAAACAATAATTAAGTAATCAACCCATTAAATTCTGGCTAATTACGAGGGACAATAATTGACATTCTAGAAATTGAGGCGTTTAAAGAACAAATAGTTGCACCAACAAACTCGAAAAGCATTTCTTTGAGAGATCGCACTCAGCAATATCCACCTGGTGTGCTGTATAACTTATTTTGAAAGCCGTAACATTAGAAATTCATCAAACATGTAAAAAAGTTGCAGAATTAATAAATTCATACCGAGCACTGGTATAAGAGTTGCACAGCACATGTGGCAGAATAAACAAAGTGTGTTTGTTAACTGACGAGTTACTACAACCCTGATCAATGCAGAATAAAACTAGGGTTTATTTAACCAGATCACAAGTGTTTAAGGCAGTGAGGATTTTAGACCCACAACATGTTTGTAGTTTGGATAAAGAACCCCTCCTGTTAGATTGTATTCCAGGGTTTGATGCTTATTGTAAATCAAAAATGGAGGGATAGCAACTATATGCAATAGAAAAAGGTAGCGAAATTTCTTTGACTGAATTCTGGAGAAATGCAGAACTGTTTCCCAATTTAGCAAGAAAGGCTAAAATATATTTGTCAGTTGTTACCAATTCTCTGGATGCTGAAAGAAGTGTTTCTTCATATGGCCTAACCAACAGATGATGCTTATGTTTAATAGCAAAATATTAATGCACAAGAACTGAGAATGGAATTTTTTTGTCTATCATGCAAACATAAGTAACACTTATGGGCTTCTTTTTTATGTTATATTAAAAGAACAAAACAATAAAAAACAAAGAAATAAATAAACACAGCTTACATATGTTACAGAATCTATCAAATGCACGGACTCCTCAAAATGGAGCAAGGTAACCAGTGGAGTACCACAGGGATCAGTATTAGGTCCTTTGCTATTCCTAATCTACACTAATGACTTAGATTCTGGTATAGTAAGCAAACTTGTTAAATTTGCAGACGGCACAAAAATAGGAGGAGTGGCAAACACTGTTGCAGCAGCAAAGGTCAGTCAAATGATCTAGACAGCATTCAGAACTGGGCAGACACATGGCAAATGACATTTAATAGAGAAAAGTGTAAAGTACTGCACGCAGGCAATAAAAATGTGCATTAGAAATATATGGGAAATACTGAAATTGAAGAAGGGATCTATGAAAAAGACCTAGGAGTTTATGTTGACTCAGAAATGTCTTCATCTAGACAATGTGGGGAAGTTATAAAAAAAGGCCAACAAGATGCTCGGATATATTGTGAGAAGTGTTGAATTTAAATCAAGGGAAGTAATGTTAAAACTTTGCAATGCATTAGTAAGACCTCACCTCTCATCTAGAATATTGTGTCCAGTTCTGGTCACCTCGCTACAAAAAGGATATTGCTGCTCTAGAAAGAGTGCAAAGAAGAGCGACCAGAATTATCCCGGGTTTAAAAGGCATGTCGTACGTAGACAGGCTAAAAGAATTGAATCTATTCAGTCTTGAACAAAGAAGACTACACGGTGATCTGATTCAAGCATTCAAAATTCTAAACGGTATTGACAATGTCGTCCCAAGGGACTTTTTCGACCTGAAAAAAGAAACAAGGACCAGGGATCACAAATGGAGATTAGATAAAGGGGCATTCAGAACAGAAAATAGGAGGCACTTTTTACGCAGAGAATTGTGAGGGTCTGGAACCAACTCCCCTGTAATGTTGTTGAAGCTGCTCGATGAGATTCTGGGATCAATAAGCTACTAACAACCAAACGAGCAACATGGACCGAATGGCCTCCTCTCGTTTGTAAACTTTCTTATGTTCTAATATTATGACCTTATGTTCTAATATCTATAGTGTTCAGGGATCATTGCCAGGAACGGGAAATCCGTTAAAAAACAATATCTTCTTTTCTGTTGACGAAATATATATCTGTGCCCGGTGAGATACAGATATGAAGAAAATGGAAATAATTTTTGTTACGAAATGATTTGCGTAAAAGGGTACTGGAAAATTAAAACCTATAAATAATGTATTTATTATTATGTGTTTATTTAGCAGACGCCTTTATCCAAGGCAACTTACAGAGACTAGGGTGTGTGAACTATGCATCAGCTGCAGAGTCACTTACAATTACGTCTCACCCAAAAGACGGAGCACAAGGAGGTTAAGTGACTTGCTCAGGGTCACACAATGAGTTAGTGGCTGAGGTGGGATTTGAACCGGGGACCACCGGGTTACAAGCCCTTTCCTTTAACCACTGGACCACACAGCCTGATTTACATTTATATTGAAAGAAACATCCTTTTAAAATCCTGTTATAGGTATTCACGGGGATGTGGGTTAAATGTCAATAGCCATCTACAGTGTTCTGTTTATTAATCTAATTCTAATACGTACTAGTAGTAATGGGATGAGCAGTTCAGATAGTTAAAGTAACGTAATGGGATGATGTTTGTTTAATGATTTCTCATTGCGTGGCTTACTGTGGAGACTATATCTTGTGGCTGTAGGACTAAATTACAGGTTAAAAGACAAGTGTAAAACACAAGGCACTAATTATAGGTCTATACAGTAGATCAGTAGGACAGTTTTTATGTTTTGGTTTTGTTTAGTTATAATTTCTTTCCACAACGGTGCTCTGTATTTTTTTGCTGCTGTTTGATGTTTCTGATTATACGCTTCTTTATAAATATTCAACTTCCAGACATTTAATTCCAGTTTTATTTAAATTCGCAATATTCTTTTTTTTAAACAGATGAAAGCTATGCAAATGCATTAGGTTGTTTTAGGTATGTATCTTGCATTCAACCTCACCCTTTTGAAGGGAAATACACATTTTAAAATTCATTTTTTTTATTCCATGCAGAATATAATTTTCAAAGGGCACGTTTTAGATGGCATATGAAATAGTTAAAGTGATTGCAGCTAGCGAAATTATTTCTATAAACCTGTTTTGCACTTCAATTCATTAAATAGATCCCAAATACTGTATGCAGCTTTGAAACAACGTTCTCGTCATTAAACCAACCAGTTGCTTCCCTTATTGTTTGGCATGCTCTCAGACCCAGAAGACACTTATAAGGTGAAATGACCCTGGTATCAATTTAACCTAATGTAGTATCAGATATCATGTTTTAAAATGAGTGTTTGCTATACCATGTGTCTTTCATTTACGATTACAGTGCAGCATGTACAGTAGCTAGCAGAAGTGAAAAACAGGTATGATTTATTTAAAACAAATGTCTATGGCCTGAAATATCTCAAGCTGAAAACAGTTCTTAATCCCAGGAAACTAGACTTCAAGGATGGGAATGACTTAACCTCCTGTGCAGTGGGAGTCACAATTTCCTTCCCTGGACCTCACCATAAGTGGGAAGGCAAAGTCCCTATTCATAACAAGCAGAATAATAGTAAAAGTCTTTCTCTGCAGCAAAATGTCACCATTAACCCTACAATGGCTTCAGTTCTGCTCTTTCACTAAAATTGGTCTGTAATCTGGCTATGATGGGTATATTTTCCTTAGTTTGTGCTTTGTTGGTTGATTTCTCCATCCTTGCAGTAAAGGGGCAATATTTAAAAATCAACCTGGTGTATTGCAGATCATCATGTTCAAATGTTGCTGTTGAACCTAATGAATTCGCCCACTATTTTTAAATGCATTATCACTTGTCTCCAGCACTCAAAAGGAGGGTAGAGTTTGAATTATGATGTTATACAAACGCAGTCTGTAGAAACAGACTTGCTGGAGTTGCATTCTTGTCAGTCACTGTAATTGTAAGTAATTACTGTGATTTAAAAACAATCATTGGAGTTCAAATGGCTGCACACAATACCGTTTGCGTTAGGTGAACAGTGGGTTGAATACTCTTTCAGTATGCAGCCACCTGGGTTGCCTACTCAAGACTTCATTATATAAAAAAATGTCATTTAGATTCATTTGCAGTTCTAGACTAATGTTTTTTCTTCATGGAATCTGGGGTAAGCCCAAACCACTCAGTAAAACGTATCTCAGTGGACTGTTGAGTAATTGGCACTCATGCACGGTCAACTAACTCTCCATTGTCAGAAGCAAGTTCCTCACAGGGAGTTTCCAGCAGTTCAGGGTCTGTATTGTATCTTCTCTATTTTGAATATGACCTGCTGTACTGTATGCTGGGTTTTACAGTACCTCCAGGAACAATCTCCCCGTCCATTTAGTATGCCAGCTATTCATTTAAAAAACAATGAGGCTGTATTGTCTACACTACATCGTTCCTTTTTCCTCTTCTTTCTTTCCTTTTTTATTTGTGCACATTTCTGTATTAGAAATGGCTTAATGTGTAGAGAAATACATTGATGTCTTTTCCCTTCAAAATCAAGGAAGTTTTAAGTTTAAGTAAAATATAAGTTAGCTGATTGGTAATTTTAACAAAGAGATTTTTTGTTTTTTAATCGCGTACTATATACAGTATAATGGAAAGGGTACTGTTTTTAAAATATGTTTTCATAATACAGGCAAGGCTCAAAAGGGTGACTGACCGTACTGTAAAACTTAACAGAGATGTTAGTAGGATCAGGTCTGTGCGTACTTCAATGAAAAGTGGTAAGAGGGGGAAATTACACCAGAACAAGTATGCTGACTATTTGCTGGTTTGTGATAATTTATTCAAATGCTGGGGATTTTAGACCACAGTACTGTACAGTACATAACGTTGTCTAAAATGCCCAGTATTTAAATAAATTGTCACAAACCAGAAGCGGAGTATTTCTACTGTAAGGATAATTTGTAGCTCTCCATCTACTATGAAGATGAACTGTCTTAATGTTTTCTTGGGTATCTTTATGGGTTATTATAGGACTGCTGCTGTATCCTTTGGATTCTTGGTATTTGCTCAAAGACCTGTATGAATAATGTAGGAGGCCACCATCTAAATACAGAAATCCTCTTGGTAGCCTTAAAAAGCCAGACTCGTAGTTATTTTGATCCATATACCAGTGTTGTACTGAGCTGGAACACAAGTAATCCATTTGAAGCTTTAAATCCATTTAATTTTTTGCTTAGCTGCAGATCACCTACAGTATTGGAGCATTTGCTGGGAAATGAGAAATGTTGAAGCTAAAGGTTTGTGGTATTGTACTGTAAATACTGTACAGGTAAACGCCTGTTTATTCATGTGCCATACATTTCACATGCCAGCTACATTGTCTACAGTACTGTAGCTGTATTTAACTGCTAAATAAGGGGGCTTTGTGGTCCAGTGGTTAAAGAAAAGGGCTTGTAACCAGGAGGTCCCCGGTTCAAGTCCCACCTCAGCCACTGACTCATTGTGTAACCCTGAGCAAGTCACTTAACCTCCTTGTGCTCCGTCTTTCGGGTGAGATGTAATTGTAAGTGACTCTGCAGCTGATGCATAGTTCACACACCCTAGTCTCTGTAAGTCGCCTTGGATAAAGGCGTCTGATAAATAATAATAAAATAGCTGTTGATTTAGCTGTATTGTATAATACTTAATACAACATGTGAATTTTGTTTTTTTGTTTTATTTCCATATAATGTTCCTTGGCTAAGAATGTGGATAATGATTTTCTAACTGTGCAATAATATGTGGTCCGAGATTCTGGATTTTTACAGGTGAATTAAAAAGCGAACACCTCTTTCTATTCGGGCATGTGTTACTGTGCACAGTACAGTAGTATCGCTTGTCATAATCCAAGTTAGTTACAGCACAGCTCCTGTTGCTGCAGAACAGTGAAGCAGAAGAACAAAACTCATAACCCAGCCATTTTAATGTCTTTTAAAGTTGAGAAATTCTACTTGCTTTTTTAATAATTATTAAGAATTTAGAGTGCCTTTTATTTCTCACTGCTGCTGCTGTTCACTGACATTTTGAAAGAACAATATTACATCTTTCTGTACAGAAGCTCAGAGATTCCCCAAATTACTTGGGTTATAACCTAGGGGGATCCCTTCTTAATAGTACAGTATAGTAGGCAGTTTTGTGGCATAACTGGTATGTCCTTCCGTATCCTAGAAAAACTAGACAAAGCCCATGTTAACTATACCACACTTAACCTGTTGACTAGTGGACTCTAAGCAATCTCTGACACTCTCATCAGATTCAGAGCATGCAGAGATTTACTGTATGTGTATCACTGATGCTTAAGTTTCATTAAGGCATGCTGTTTTTTTTAGCTGATATTCTATCCTAATTTCTGTCTAAAGCCAAGCACTGTATGTTTGCTGACTGACAATATTGCTTAATCAGTTTTTTATCTTACTGTTATTGTTGTGTTGCTAAATAAATAATAATAATAAAAACAAAAACAGCATTAGCATTAAAAGACATTGACATACAGATTGCAAAGCTCAAAGAGAATTTCTATCAGGCTGTGCTGAATATTTCTGAACCGTACACTGCCTTGAAGTCCTGCCCAGGAGAATTTGATGTAAAATGATTTGCAGCAGAGGTGATTCCTGGTGCCACAGTACAATCATTGTGTTCCATAACACTTGCAACATATACTGATTATGTTCCAGGAGCAGGCTGTTAGGGGAACTGACGCTGTAGGAAAGCTTTATTTGTGTTTGCAATTTAGCCGCAGGGACACCAGGACCTGCCAGCTCACACCACTCTGAAGTAACATTAAGTGCAATAACCCGACTTTTTCCCGATCGAGTACAGTGACTCATGCTTTTCCTTTAGCTATTAAATAATACTTTGCTTCTTTTAAAATCTTATATAAAAGAGTTAAGCTAGTTTGCATCACTTCAGACTGAAGAAAAATAAATCTTATATTTGAACTCTATTTGACTCTATTTTTACAAATGTTATATTTTAACTGTGCAGCAACATGTGAAGTCTATGTCTGTACACAGTGGTGAAAAAATGACAACCACAAAAAAGCGTTCCTATCATATTTTATATTGTATTGCACTTTTACCAGACACCAGCACTACGCCTGCACCCAGGTCTTGATTTCAGACTGTTTTGTCCTTCATTTACAGTAGGTATATTGTTTCATTGGCCATGCACCTGGAAATTAGACCCCAGCATACAGCATTACAGTATCACAAGAGTGTTACAAAAGTCAGACACACAATTGTGTCTGTAGGTGATTACACTAATTGATAACCTTTTAGGAGTTGTTTAGGTAGCTTCTGTATGAAAAGGGGAGGGGGCAGTTTATTAAACAAGTTGATGATTGATTGAACAGTGATCTGATTTCTGGCACCTGGTTCATTTTCAACACTATACCTACTGTGAAACACGGTACAGTATTTACTATATTAAAAGACTGGGTGCAGGGTTACACAGTAGTGTTTGACAGTATAGCAAAACAGTAGCTTCTAATGCATTTTTTTTATTTTTTTATTTCCTGCCCCTTACAGTACCTTTTTTAGAGGTTTTAGTTGGGTTGCTTCAGTGTAGATTTATCTCATTATACAGTAGTTGTCTTTAACCACAGTAGATTTTAGCTAAAGAGATAACATTCTGTACTGTAGTAAAAGGTTTGTTTTGGTCTAGCTCCAGTATATTTACTCAATATTTGAGTTTTTTAGTCCTTTTTAAACAAACACATTTAAAACTGCAATACTACAATGTACAGTGAGTACAGTATTGTATCTGGGAAATCAAAATAGTCAAACATGCATTAAAAATCACCTGTAAAATGACCACTATAACAGTACCTTGTGTATTCCTGCTAAATCACTTTTCTATGACTTGCTGTCTATACTTACCTGTGTACTGTATTGTTCCTAACTCTTTCAAGACTGCAATAGTAAAACCACTGCTCAAGAAATCTAAATTAGATCACAATGTTCTTAATAACTACAGGCCTATTTCAAATCTTCCATTTCTGTCTAAAGTTTTAGAAAGAGCAACTTATCACAGTTCTTGCAGTTCATATATATGGGAAATTTCAGGCTGGGTTTCGGCCTTATCATAGCACCGAGACATCACTTAGAGTGGTTAATGATGTGTTGTGATCGTCTGACACGGGCGCACCTTCGGTTAGATTTAAACTATTAGATTTAAGTGCTGCATTTGACAATATTGATCTTTTTTAATTGATTGCCTTGAAAATCTGGTAGGGCTGTCAGGTTGTGTTCTGTCTTGGTTTCGATCCTATCTCTCGAACAGTTTGCAATTTGTTAAAATAGAGGAGGAGACCTCTTTTTTGTCAAAAGTTACAGGGTCTCACAGGGCTCAATTCTTGGCCCAAGTCTGTTTTCCTTGTATATGCTGCCTCTGGGCAATGTTATGCGTAGCTATAGGGTTCATTTGTATTGTTACACTGATGATACACAGCTATATTTATCCCTGAAACAGGGCGACACCTGGGCTGTAAATATTTTGAGCATCTGTCTTGATGACATAAAAAAATGGATGCTTGAAAACTTTTTAATGCTAAACTTAGATAAAACAGAAGTGATGATTCTGGGATCTCAGAAGCAACAAATTAATATGTCTGATTAACTCGGTGGCTTATCTTATGAACTTGCGGACAGAATGAGAAATTTGGGTGTGATCTTCGACCCAAATCTTTCTTTTGAGACACACATCAGGAATATTACTAACATTTCTTTTTGTCATCTAAGAAATGTCACCAAATTGAAAAGTATTCTTTCCCACTCAGATACTGTGAGACTGATGCATGCTTTTATATCTTCTAGAATTGATTATTGTAACGCCATGTATAGCCATGCTATATCTTGACTGCAACATACACAATCCTGCAGCTAGAATTTTAACCTAAGAGACGAGATCACATTACTCCTGTGCTAGCATCTCTGCACTGGATTCCGGTCTGATTCAGGATAGATTTGTAAGGTGTTGCTTTTAACTTATAAGGCATTAAATGGCCTTGCACCATCGTATTTAAGTGATCTTTTAATACCATTGTGGCAGAGCAGGGCTCTGCCCTTGTAAATATTGGCAGGGATGGGGTTAAATTCTCCTCCCTGCCCAGGTTTATTGTGTCAGGTGGGAGAAATTACCAATCAATCAGCACCCAGCCACCTGGGGGGGGTTGAAATTTTGCAGTCCAGTGAAGGCAAAGCTCAGCCTGGAAGCCTTATTTTTGTAAGTTTTACTTTGTGTTTATTGTTTGTGTTTTAAAAACCTTTTGTTTGGCCCTCGTGCCTGTTTATTTTGTGTTTTCTAGTTACTAAAAGTATTTTGTTTGAACTGCAGTCTGTCTCTGGGCCTCATCCCTTGCGCCATCCTGTCACAACCATATATTCCTAGACACCCTCTCAGATCACAGAATGCCAGGTTGCTTACTATCCCACAAATCCCAAAAAAAAACACACACACAGGTGGTAGAGCATTCAGCCCATAGGCCCTGTGGTGGGGTACATAAGAACATCAGAAAGTTTACAAACGAGAGGAGGCCATTTGACCCATCTTGATCATTTGGTTGTTAGTAGCTTATTGATCCAAGAATCTCATCGAGCAGCTTCTTGAAGGATCCCAGGGTGTCAGCTTCAATAACATTACTGGGGAGTTGGTTCCAGACTCCCACAATTCTCTGTGTAAAAAAAGTGCCCCCTATTTTCTGTTCTGAATGCCCCTTTATCTAATCTCCATTTGTGATCCATGGTCCTAGTTTCTTTTTTCAGGTGGAAAAAGTGCCTTGAGTCCACATTGTCTATACCTTTTAGAATGTTGAATGCTTGAATCAGATCACGCATAGTCTTCTTTGTTCAAGACTGAATAGATTAAATTATTTTAGCTTGTCTGCATATGACATCCCTTTTAAACCAGGAATAATTCTGGTCGCTCTTCTTTGTACTCTTTCTAGAGCAGCAATATCCTTTTTGTAGCGAGGTGACTAGAACTAAACACAATATTCTAGATGAGGTCTTACTGCATTGTAAAGTTTTAACATTCCTTCCCTTGATTTAAATTCAACACTTTTCACTATATATCCAAGCATTTTGTTGGCTTTTTTTATAGCTTCCGCACATTTTCTAGATGAAGACATTTCTGAGTCAGCATAAACTCCTAGGTCTTTTTCATAGATTCCTCCTTCAATTTCAGTAGATTCCTTCTTCAATTTCATTCTCCCATATTGTATTTATAATGCACATTTTTATTGCCTGCGTGCAGTACCTTACACTTTTCTATATTAAATGTCATTTGCCATGTGTCTGCCCAGTACTGAATGCTGTCTAGATCATTTTGAATGACCTTTGCTGCTGCAATGGTGTTTGCCACTCCTCCTGTTTTTGTGTCATCTGCAAATTTAACAAGTTTGCTTACTATACCAGAATCTAAGTCATTAATGTAGATTAGGAAAAGCAGAGGACCTAATACTGATCCCTGTGGTACTCCACTGGTTACCTCGCTCCATTTTGACATTTCTCCTCTAATCAGTACTTTCTGTTTTCCATGTTAATTCTCAAACTGAACGCCGTAGGGATTCAAGGAGATGCATGCACATGTTAACCACTCCCTAATCCATGTGCATGCATCTCCTTGAATCCCTACAGCGTTCAGTTTGAGAATTAATCTTTTATGTGGGACTTTGTCAAAAGCTTTCTGGAAATCTAAATAAACCATGTCATATGCTTTGCAGTTATCCATTGTCGATGTTGCATCCTCAAAAAAAAATCAAGCAGGTTAGTTAGACACGATCTCCCTGTAAATGATAGCCCCGTCCCTGTGCGTATTTTGTGTTTTATGTGGTGTGTTGTTTATATGTAGGTATGTATGTATGTATGTAGTGGTGCATGGAGTGTGGGTTAAGTAGCACGGGTGATTTTAAAATGTATAGGCCCTATTTGTATTTAGGCACGGGGATTGCACAATCACTTCACCTACAGAGTAAAGTGTGTATTTGTATGTGGGCACGGGGATTGCACAAATTAGTTCACATGCAGACTGTGCCTGGGATTCAAGTTAATTAGCCAGGGAGCCCTGGCACAGCTGTAGATAAAAGGAGTCAGTCGCTCAGGGCTGGGTGTTCAGTGAGGAGAGAATGGGAGTCGGGAGGTAAAGAAAGAATTACAATTGCTATTCGTGCTGACTTTAAATCATCACGTTACTTGTTTCTGGTTTCTCTCACCCTGTTTGTTTAGTGTCTGTCTGTTTTGGCCAACGTGCCGTTTATTTTGGTGTCTCAGTGTTTTGTTTTGATCTTTTATTTATAATAAAACTTGCGCACCAGCGCATCCAACTCCAGTACTGTTGACTGTCTAACTTCCTGGTCTGACGTCACACCAGCCATCCTGGTCACAAGCTTCAAAACTCTAGAATGATCTGCCTCGCTCTGTAGGGAAGCACCAAGTGTCACTGCTTTTAAAACAAGATTAAAAACACACTTTTATAACGTAGTGTTTTTATGGTAAAATGATGTTCCTTTTATTCTCTGCCTTTTGTTTTTATTGCCTTTACTGCATTCTTGCTCATTCTTTTGCTTTGAGGCAATTTTTATTGTGAAAGGCGCTATATTAAAAAATATTATTATTATTATTATTATTATTATTATTATTATTATTATTATTATTATGTACTGTAAAGGTACTGACGTTTTTACATAAGGTGATTCTGTAAACAAGCTATAGTATTCAGCATACAAGACAAAATTATCATATAAAGTAAGCTTATTTTTATTTTATTTTATTGAAGTTCTTAACTTTACTTTTATTATATTTAAAGTTGTAAGATACTGCTCCATACCACTGAATTAGCATTCACGCTAGTATTTATTCGTGGCATCCTTCTTCTTACAATGATGAACTGCAGCACTACTGTACACACAGGAATGTACAGGTAGCCACTTATGCAGTCCCAAAAGCATGCATCACAAAATGGTCATTGAAGTAGTTTAGTAGCATGTCATTTCAGTCTGATTCACAGATTAATTGGATTACATTGTAATTATAAACGTTAGCATTTGCGTTCAGTTTTTTCTGAGATGTAAACTACTGTTTGACCTATCTGATAAAACATGACATTTAAAGCATACATTTAATTTTGTTATTTTTTTGGGGGGAATGAAAATGTCAGATCTCTATGGTACACTGCCAGCCTTAGCGATACATGTATGATGTGAAATGGTGTATTTTAGGATTTACAGTAGCTGCATGTTTATTTAGCAATCAAGAGATATACTGCAGAAACAGTTATTTTTTCTCAGCCTGTCACTTACAATAGTTCAAGTCTTCCTGTAACATAAGATTTTCATATAGATACGCTGTAATGTATTACATGTATGACAGCCCTAAAGTTATTTGGCAGGTAGGTCCATGCAAGTTGATACACTTCCAGAATGATTCAGGATTTACAGAAACTGCCACCTACAGCGGAAATATTTTCATAAAAGTAAAATGAAGATAATTAATCAGAATAAACATATACATATAGACTTTTCTAAAACTGTTGTACTGTGCCTTTGCTCAGAGAAACTAGTCTAACATTTATTTCCTTCTTCCTTTTGTATTAGAACTAGTTGACAATGCTTATAATAAATTCCAGCTTTGGAGGAATTCCTCTAAAAAGGACTTTTACAAATCTTAAAATTGGCCTACATGTACTTCCATGGTATGAAAATATGACCTAGCAAATTACTCTCTCATATATATATGGTACAGTATGTACAGTAATGAGGATTGAGAACCACAATGAGCTTGTTTTCAGTGTTTACAACAGTCTTGAATTAACTGTTTTTTAAAGGAGAGCATTCCAGTTTAGGGCAGCTGAAAAAAAAAAAATTGAAACAAACAACTTGAGGGCTGTGAGAAGGTCTAATATACTGTAAAAATAACTATACGTTACAAAGTCACTCAGTAACCTTTGAGTACACAATCACCTACTCAAATGCACTGAGACCTTTCTTTTCTGATAACATTGTGGATTCTCCACTGGGTTACAAAAAGGCAGTTTACAGTAAAACACAGAACAACCTGAATGCAAGGCGCCATTGTTTCAGTGATTAATTACAGGATAGTGCAATGAGCAGCTCTTGTTTGCCAGTCATGATTCATCCCAAGGTATTCTGATTCCAAACTGTCTTGATCCTGGCTGGATCTCTGAGTCGTTTGTTTGAAGGCATTTTTATGCTGCTCTAAACTGCATTACATGAATTGGATGTCTGGATCCTTGGCAATACACACACTGTTTCCCTTTAATGTTGGTTGCCAGGAGCCATCAATGGAGTGACCTTTCCAGCATCTCCTTCATCAACAATTTTCGTTCTACAAGTGCTGCAATGTGACCAGTTCAAAACTAAATGCTTATCTGTATTGTAGGATATTAATTAAGATTTGTTTTGTGTTGGTGGGGAAAACATTATGATTACAGTACACTTGAACGTGTTGATGGGTCATTCCGTGTCAAATCAACCAAAATCCAGGAAAATCCCTGCCTCAAGATTCAGATTTTGCTTATATTTCGTGTAGTGGAAGATACAGGTCAGGTATGAAACCAGGCCAAATATTTAAGCTCGATGATGAAGATTTGCTGAGATACATCCCCTTTTGTCTGTGTGTGTGTGTGGGGGGGGGGAGTCATACTTGAAAAGCGTCTCATTTTGCAGTGATTTTGAGGATCAAAAAATGATATTTAGAATGTCAGTAGTCCTATGAATGCTTATGTAGAGATAGCCAGGTAGGTCTTCTGTAGAAATGCAAAATAAGTACCATCACTTTAGTATTTCTGTATTGTTGGGGGCTTTAAAATTGAAACATTGTCCAATTGTCAAATTCTTGAGTGAATTTAAGTGCTTGTTTCTATCACTTTCAAATTGCTTAGGTGTGCTCATAATTTAACTATGCAGCTGGTTCCTCTGTTCTGTCTGCTCGGTCTGGCACAGGTTCAGAGGGGTGGGAACACATTTTTTTTTTTAATATGCATGACAAGAACTTGTATAATCACAACATCCGCTTTACAAATCCCCAATCGGTTAGAGAGGTAGGTACAAGATGCACAGGGGGTGTACCTCCAACCATATGAATATTTATGTTTCTATTCAATATGTGCATAAATCATTGTCACACCGAACACTTTATAACCTAGGCAGTGAAATCTGCTGTCTGTGATATTGTGTTGCTTAGCGCTTAGTTCTCACTTAAGGTTTTATTACTGGTTCTTATTCCACCCTGACCAAAATAATGTCTTTCTTTATTGCCATTATATGGGGCTTGTCGTGTATATTTATAGACCTGTTCCCTCCCCTCTGAACCTGTGCCGGAACGAGCAGATAGGACAGATGAACCAATGACAATGCTGAAGTTTGTGTTGGGAACCAATTAAATGTTTCTGTTTGAACAAGTCAGACTGAAGCCGTCGATGAGTTAAATTCAGAAGACATTTTGACAGGAAGACCCGTTGTTTAACCGCTGTAAAATGAAAATAAGTAATCAAAACTGATTTTTTTTAACAAGGGATATGCTAATGAAAATATCAAAACCATCATGATTATAAAGATATTGTAGTAATACAGTACGTACAACAAATCAGAAAGCTAGGGAAAGTAATGCGTTTTGTTTCAAACCTACAGCCTGTTCAGTAACACCTTAAGTCATTGGTTACCTCACCTTTTAAGAGAGTAAACTATTGTTTATGTGGTGAATATGTTTCTAGCACTATTATTTCATTGTGATACTACTCACAAATGTCAGCTTGTTACAGTATATGCTAAAACACACTTCTAAAAAAATACTTTATAACCTTGTGACTAGGACCTCTGTTCTCTAACAAAACATCAGGAAGTTTGCTGTATAATATTTATTCTCCAGGATGAAACACAACACACGATTGAAAGTTTCTTTTGTCATCTGCAGGTGCAGCTTGGGCAGGCGGATGTTAAGTGTCCAATCACAGAGTGCAGTGCGCACCTGGAGGAGAGCATGGTGGTGGCTCACCTGCCTAATGAGGAGGTGGTTAAATACAAGTACTTCCTGGAGCTGAGCAGGGTGGGCTCCAGCACCAAGCCCTGTCCACAGTGCAAGCACTTCACCACCCTCAAGAGGAAAGGCAATATTCACAGCCCTAGCAAAGCTGAAAACAAGTACAAAGTGAGCACGCCTCCTCTAACTGTACAGTGCTGTACATGTATTTCTAGGGGGCTGCTAGCTCTGTTCACGCTTTTTTTTTTTCAACGGGAATTGTGAAGATTTGGTCCAATTGTAGGTTCAGGAGAAAGGCTGAAAATAGATTTATTTATAATATCCTCTCTCTCTCTCTCTCTCTCTCTCTCTCTCTCTCTCTCTCTCTCTCTCTCTCTCTCTCGTGTTGCATGCTGGGAGTCTGTGGTGAGCGAGTGAGTGGTGGCGGGAGTGTTTGAGTTTGTGTACGGTTTTGCTGTGCATGAAATTTATATTTTTTCTTTTTTCTTTTTTCTTTGTTGTGTTTGTTTATTGTTAAAGTATTTGTTTTTTATTTAGTTGTTTTGTTTTTCGGGCTATTATGGCCTCGCTGGGAGGCAGATCACCTCCCAGCTTTTCATATGATTCTTTGACCAGGAGAAATGGGTTTAAGATTGTGTCGCAGGAGCAGGTGTCTGTAGAGGACTGTGCTTTGGCCGTAGGAAAGGAGGTAGGTTTCGAGAATATCATCTCTGCCTCAAGAATGAACAAGAGTATTGTGATGTTTTTAAAGACTGAAGCTCTTGTTAATGATATTGTGGAGACAGGGGTTACTGTGAAAGGCAGTTTTCTGCCTGTGCTTCCTTTGCCTCCGGTTGTCAAAGTAACCATTTCAAATGTGCCTCCTTTTTAAAAAATGAACTACTGATTAATGAACTAAGCCGGCATGGTAAAATCATGTCGGCAGTAATGTAGGGTCCCGCCGCTCCAGCGCCCGAGTTAAAGCATGTCATGTCATTCCGTAGACAGGTTTTATGATTCTAAATGATTTAGAAAATGATTTAAACCTTGCAATGAAGTTTAAAATTGAAGGCATAGATTATATGGTTTTTGCTTCTTCGGATTATATGCGCTGCTTTAACTGCGGAGCGCAGGGACATATAAGGAGGAACTGCAAGAAAGGGGAGGCTAGAGCTCGCAGCAGAGAGGAGGGTGGAGCGGACAGGCAGGAGACAGGGTCGGAGAACACAGAAGATGTTCACCGTGAGGGAGGTGAAGGAAAGGTGGTGATTAATGTTGACCCGGGTGAGGGAACTTCTGGGTTGCAAGGTGCTCCTACTGATAACAGCGGGGTGACCCTGGCGGAAAAGTTAGTTGTTAGTGAGACAGCTGGGAAACTGCAGTGATTTCCCAGCTGAAAGTGTTGACTTACAGCCCGCTCCTGTTGAGAGCAGCGGGCTTACTCTGGCGGAAAAGTTAGTTGTTAGTGAGACAGCGGGGAAACTGCAGTGATTTCCCCAGCTGAAAGTGTTGACTTACAGCCCGCTCCTGTTGAGAGCAGCGGGCTTACTCTGGCGGAAAAGATAGTTGTTAGTGAGACAGCGGGGAAACTGCAGTGAAACCCCCGCTGTAAATGTACAAGTCAGTAATATGATGAATATAGATGAAGATCAGGAGGGGTTTAAGATGCCAAAACTAGGAAAAAGAAAAGAACGTTTAATTCATCTGAAAATTTGACAGTGCAAAAGAAAAAGCGCTGGTCGGCATAGATAAGCAAAGAGCTGAGACAGATGGGGCCGCAGCGGATCTCAGCTCTGTTGTTGCAGGCTCCTGCCCGGGCGGAGGAGTCTGCCTGCATTGAAGCACAGTCTCCTCGGCCGGCGAGTTTGCAGGTCTCTCGCAAGGACTCTCTGTTGAGCTCCGCAGCTGGTGAGACAGACTCTGACAGTGCAGGGGAAGGGGATTTTACTGATGATTCGCAAGTTGATGATAGCAGAGTATATAGCGCCAAAGCATAAAAGCTTTTCTAACTGAAACTAAAGGAAAAAGAAAAATTGTCATTGAGGATTTTTTCCGATTTGAAGCAGTTTGAATCGATGGGCAGGCTGATATTACAGAATGCCGGGTTAGCTGAGTTTAGTGAAGCTGAATGTTACAGACTAAAGAAATGGTTAAGTACTGTCCGTAGTGTTTTAAAATAAGTACCATGTTTAGTTTTTGAAACTCCCCTTTTTCTCTGTTGTATTGTTGTTATCTACTGTATGTTTTGTTCTTGTTTCTCTCTCCCTTTTGCTTTCATGAACTCTTTAAAAATAGGTAGTCTCAATGTAAATGGCGTTCGTGGTTTAAATAAAAGAGAGGCAGTCTTTAAGTTTATTGAACAGAAAAACTAACTGTTAGTTTCTTACAAGAGACGATTCTGATATTTCTAATGAAATTGAATGGAGGAAAGAATGGAAGGGAGAAATTTGTTTTAGTCATGGGTCTAATTTAAGTGCAGGGGTAGCGATTTTATTTTCGGAATTTTTAAACCTGATTATTTTAAAGTAATTGATGTTTTTAGAGGCAGAATTTTAATGGTGGAGGCCAATTTTAAAAATAACTCTTTTATTTTTATTAATATATATGCTCCTAATAATGCTCAGGACAGGAGTGATATGTTTACTGTTCTTGATAAAATGCTGGCAGGCTGTGGGGCACAAGAGATTGTGATTATTGGGGGTGATTGGAATTGCACTGTGGATTATAAAGTAGATAGGAACAATTTGGAGCCCAGTCCACAATCAGCAAAACAGCTTCTTCACATCATTGAATCATACAATTTGGTAGATGTCTGAGGAATGCAAATAGTACTGCTAGACAGTATACCTGGTTAAAACCTGGCCCTAATCTAATTTCAATGGCCAGGCTGGATAGATTTTATACTTCCAGACATCATTTAAATTTGATTAAAGGCTGTTTTATCTCCCCAGTGGCCTGTCCGACCATTGCCTCATTACATTGTCCTTATTCCTTCCTTCTGTAAAATGCATAGTGCCTACTGGCACTTTAATAATAGATTATTACAGGATGGGTATTTTAAAGATTGTTTTAAATATTTTTGGACTGAGTGGAAAAAAGAAAATCTTGTTTTAAATCCCTGAGGCAGTGGTGGGACATAGGCAAGATCCAAATAAAGATCTTTTGTCAGCAGTACACTGAGAATGCTACAGGCAGCTTGAATGACTCTATGGAAAAGCTGGAGGTGGAGATTCTGGGGCTTTATAAAGATCTGGAATCTCAATCAAATAGCAGGCTGTTAGAAGACCTGAAATATAAAAAACAGTCATTGGTTGACCTACTGGACATGAAGGTACAAGGAGCACTGGTCCGTGCCCGGTTCCAGGGTTTGACAGAGGTGGACAAGCCAACAAAGTTCTTCTTCGGTTTGGAGAAGAAAGCAGCAAAGAGCAGGGTGATTCACTGTTTGAAAACCCCTGCAGGTCAGGTGATGGAGGACCTAGTGGAGATCTGTAGTTTTGCTACTAGTTTTTATAAAAACTTATTCACAGCAGAAGCTGAGAGAAACGCACAAGAGATTAAGCTGTTCCTGCATGATCTCCCACAGATTCCACAGGAGGAGGCAGCAGACCTGGAACCCCTGCTTACATATAATGAGCTCACTGATGCAATGCAGCAAATAAAAACGGCAGAGCCGGGACTAGATGGGATCACCGTGGAATTTTACAAAGAGTTCTGGGCCTTGCTGGGGTGGGAGCTGTACATGGTGCTGCTGGAGAGCATCAAGGAGGGGTTGCTGCCTCTGAGCTGTCGGCGGCGGTGATCACCCTGCTCCCCAAGAAAGGAGATCTGAGTTACTTGAAGAACTGGAGACCAGTGTCCATCCTCTGTCTCGATTATAAGATCCTGTCGAAAGCCCTGGGGAACCGTTTGAA
Organism: Acipenser oxyrinchus oxyrinchus; assembly: GCA_030684275.1. Classification (NCBI taxonomy): domain Eukaryota; kingdom Metazoa; phylum Chordata; class Actinopteri; order Acipenseriformes; family Acipenseridae; genus Acipenser; species Acipenser oxyrinchus. The sequence continues at coordinate 55,800,710 of CM060251.1, read as the reverse complement.
GAAAATCATGGAGTCAGCGGTCCAGTCAGATCAAACTTATTGTGTTCCTGGCAGGTCAATTTTTGACAATATTTACTTAATTCGAGACCTTTTGGCAGCCTCCAAGCTTTTCGGCTTTAAATCCGGTCTGATTTCCTTGGACCAGGAGAAAGCTTTTGACCGGGTCGATCACCAGTATTTGTTTAAAGTGTTAGAGGCCTTAGGGGTCGGCCCGCGCTTCATAGAGTTTGTTCAGTTGTTGTACTGTCGCGTTTTCAGTGTACTGAAGATTAATGGTGGCCTGAGTGAATCTATTCCAGTACAGAGAGGTATCAGGCAGGGCTGCCCCATGTCTGGTATGCTCTACTCCCTTTCAATTGAACCCCTCCTACATAGGATTAGGCAGTTGTTGTCTGGCATCCCGATCCCCGCCAACCCTTCCCAGGCTGTCAAGGTCTCTGCTTATGCAGATGACCTGACAGTGTTTGTGTCCAGTAGGCAGGATGTGGAGATTCTGTGTGACTGTCAACGTCAGTTTGAGAAAGTCTCCTCTGCTAAGATTAACTGGAATAAAAGTAGTGCTCATTTGGTGGGGTCTTGGGGTGACGCCGCCCCTGACCTCCCGGTAGGGCTACAGTGGAGCCACTCGGGTCCTAAGATCCTGGGGGTCTTCCTGGGCGAGGAGAGGGATCTCCAAAGAAATTGGGAGGGACTGATAGAGAAGGTGAGGGTCGGTTACAAGCCTGGCACTGGCTCCTGCCACAGCTGTCATTCAGAGGAAGGGTTCTAGTAATTAATAACCTGGCAGCCTCCATGCTGTGGCACAAATTAGCGTGTCTCGATCCCCGCCCGTGCTTATTAAAGAAATACAAAAAATGCTGCTGCAGTTCTTCTGGCATGGGATGCACTGGGTAAGGAAGGGGATTCTGTACCTGCCCGCACAGGAAGGGGGCAGGGTCTCATTGACATCAGCAGCAGGATCGCAACGTTTAGTCTGCAGGTCGCCCAGAGGTTCCTGTACCCCCTGACCCCCTGCCCTGGATGCTGTTTGCAGCAGCTATCCTGCAGTGCGTGGGGAGACTTGGGTACGATAGACACTTGTTTGTTTTGCATACACCAAGTTTGGATCTGACTCTGCTCCCTCGGTTTTATAGGAGTGTTTTCAGTGCTTGGCAGCTTTTAAAGATTTCTAGGAATTTTAATGATTTTAATTGTTTTTGGTTTTTAGAAGAGCCCTTAGTGTTTAATCCCAGTTTAAGAATAGAGCTTTTAAATTCTAAAAGTTTTATTTCTTTACTAATTACAGCAGGCTTAAGAAAGGTGAGGGATTTTATTGATTTTAATACTTTTAGCTGGATAAGTGCAGACACCCTATCTACTTGTCTAGGTTTCAGATCTGTAAGAGTCTTAACAAGTTTTCTTTCAGATTTGAGAGAGTCCCTCCCTCTTGCAGCAATAGAGAGAATAAATCAGTTTTTTCTCGAGCATTGTTGGCCAGACAGTGACACTAATTTCCCCTCTCTTTTAGTGTCCCCTTCTGTTACTCAGGAGCCTGATAAACCAGGCCACCTATTGAACCTTAACAGCCTGTCTAGTCTCTCTCTCTCCACAGTGGATAAAAAGCAGCTGTATGAAGTCTGTGTAAAAGTACAACATTATCCACAGCTGCAGTCTCTCCCTGACACCCGTGGAGAGAGCGTCTCACTGTGGAGGAGAGCGTGAGACCTGCCTGGCGAAGCCTCTATAAACTGCCGCTCCCCAAGAGGTCAGGGGATCTCCAGTGGAGGATCCTCCATGCCACCATTGCTACCAACGCCTTTTTGAATATCCTGGACCCTCAAGTGCGAGATCAATGCCCGTTCTGCACTGAGAGAGAGACAGTGTTTCATTATTTTCTTTACTGCCATAGATTACAGACGTTGTTTGCTACACTGAAGAGAATCTTCTTTGATTTTTCCCTGGAGTTCTCTCACATTGTTTTCATCTTTGGGGTGCAGTACAGTCAGAAACATAAGTACCGTTGCCAACTGGCAAATTTTCTGTTAGGGCAGGCCAAGCTGGCTATCCTGAAAAGTAGGAAGAGCCAGGTTGAGCATGGAAATGCACAGAGCTGTCTCAGTGTTTAAGACTCTCGTAATGTCCAGGATTAAACTTGATTTTTGTTTTTATAAAATGACTAAAGACTTGGACAAATTCATCTTGATTTGGGGTGTGGATGGTGTGCTATGTGATATTGAAAATGAGGAACTGTTTTTATATTTATAAAGGCTCTTTTAAATTTATGGTTTTATTTTATTCCTGGGACATATTTTAGTGTTGGTGCAATGAGAGGAGTTTTCTTGTTTTGTTAGTTTTCTTTATCTGATTTGTTTATTGTCTTCAAAATTTGTTAATAAAGGTTTGTTAAAAGTCAAAGTCTCTCTCTCTCTCTCTCTCTCTCTCTCTCTCTCTCTCTCTCTCTCTCTCTCTCTCTTTCATTCATATATATATATATATATATATATATATATATATATACAGTACTGTGCAAAAGTTTTAGGCAGGTGTGAAAAATGCTGTAAAGTAAGAATGCTTTCAAAAATAGACATGTTAATAAATTATATTGATCAATTAACTAAATGCAAAGTGAGTGAACAGAAGAAAAATCTAAATCAAATCCATATTTGGTGTGACCACCCTTTGCCTTCAAAACAGCATCAAGCATCAATTCTTCTAGGTACACTTGCACACAGTTTTTGAAGGAACTCGGCAGGTAGGTTGGCCCAAACATCTTGGAGAACTAACCACAGTTCTTCTGTGGATTTAGGCAGCCTCAGTTGCTTCTCTCTCTTCATGTAATCCCAGACAGACTCAATGATGTTGTGATCAGGGCTCTGTGGGGGCCATACCATCACTTCCAGGACTCCTTGTTCTTCTTTACGCTGAAGATAGTTCTTAATGACTTTCGCTGTATGTTTGGGGTCGTTGTCATGCTGCAGAATAAATTTGGGGCCAATCAGATGCCTCCCTGATGGTATTGCATGATGGATAAGTATCTACCTGTACTTCTCAGCATTGAGGAGACCATTAATTCTGACCAAATCTTCAACTCCATTTGCAGAAATGCAGCCCCAAACTTGCAAGGAACCTCCACCATGCTTCACTGTTGCCTGCAGACACTCATTCGTGTACGCTCTCCAGCCCTTCGGCGAACAAACTGCCTTCTGCTACAGCCAAGTATTTCAAATTTTGACTTATCAGTCCAGAGCACCTGCTGCCATTTTTCTGCACCCCAGTTCCTGTGTTTTCGTGCATAGTTGAGTCGCTTGGCCTTGTTTCCACGCCGGAGGTATGGCTTTTTGGCGCAAGTCTTCCATGAAGGCCACTTCTGACCAGACTTCTCCGGACAGTAGATGGGTGTACCAGGGTCCCACTGTTTTCTGCCAGTTCTGAGCTGATGGCACTGCTGGACATCTTCCGATTGCGAAGGGAAGTAAGCATGATGTGTCTTTCATCTGCTGCAGTAAGTTTCCTTGGCCGACCACTGCGTCACGGTCCTCAACGTTGCCCGTTTCTTTGTGCTTCTTCAAAAGAGCTTGGACAGCACATCTGGAAACCCCTGTCTGCCTTGAAATTTCTGCCTGGGAGAGACCTTGCTGATGCAGTATAACTACCTTGTGTCTTGTTGCTGTGCTCAGTCTTGCCATGGTGTATGACTTTTGACAGTAAACTGTCTTCAGCAACCTCACCTTGTTAGCTGAGTTTGGCTGTTCCTCACCCAGTTTTATTCCTCCTACACAGCTGTTTCTGTTTCAGTTAATGATTGTGTTTCAACCTACATATTGAATTGATGATCATTAGCACCTGTTTGGTATAATTGTTTAATCATACACCTGACTATATGCCTACAAAATCCCTGACTTTGTGCAAGTGTACCTAGAAGAATTGATGCTGTTTTGAAGGCAAAGGGTGGTCATACCAAATATGGATTTGATTTAGATTTTTCTTCTGTTCACTCACTTTGCATTTACTTAATTGATCAATATAATTTATTAACATGTCTATTTTTGAAAGCATTCTTACTTTACAGCATTTTTTCACACCTGCCTAAAACTTTTGCACAGTACTGTATATATATATATATATATATATTGTTCATGTGTACAGTATATCATCACTGCACTAATAGAGGGTTGCCTAGAAACTAGTAGTGGTGTATATTTGCAGCTAGTTCATGTTTCATTCAAATAATCCATTTAATGGGGATTCATTTCTTAATCTTGTTTAACAGAGGAGACTAAGATTTTACTTTATTATAATGGTAATAATATGGGGGGAGCATGTTGACTTAAGCCAACTGTAGTGGACTAATTAAGCAATATGTCACAACATAGTGTGAATCGTTGTGAACTTGTGATTAATACATAACAAGTTAAATATATTTCTTCATTTTACTTTTTAAAAGAAGAAAACAAAAACAGTAATTTCTCTCATTCCATCCAGGTCTCTGCTCTCACCAGCTGGATACAGTACAGTTTTGAAATGGCCTTGCTGCTGCCTAAAAGAAAAAAAAAAAAAAACAGAACAAATCGATTGAAATACATTTCGCACACCTTAAGATACTGTTATACATTTCTGTTGCAGTAATATAGACTGTGAAGTATACAATGTATGAAATAAAACCCACTTGTCCTGGGGTCAATATTCAATCAAGCACTGTTTGAAAGAACATTATTGTCTCTGGATGTGTGGTACTGATTCCCTCTATATATTGATATTTTAATTGAAATGTGGGCATACTGTGTAAGTGTATTTTTCTAATGAATTATTATTTTATAGCTAACAAATCTGTCTCTAATTTGCAAATGTATTTTTGGTACAATCTAGGTTTGTGTTTCTAATTCAAAACGCATCCTTCTGTTTCAGATCCTCTGTGAAGTGTGCCAATTTGTATGGTGTTTTAAGTGTCACTCGCCTTGGCATGAAGGTCTGAATTGTAGAGACTACAAGAAGGGAGACAAGTTGCTGCACCACTGGGCTGGTGAAATTGAACATGGACAGAGGAATGCCCAGAAATGTCCCAGGTGCAAGGTGGGTAGCAAAAAAAATGGATCATAGATGAAACAATTAATGTTGACAATGTTCTCTGCTTGCGCTCATATTTGATTTACCTACTGGCACCATAAAACCACATTGGGGTTGTGTACAAGTCAAGTAGGATCAATTAATCTATGCAGATAAATCAACAGAGTACTAAAAATAACACTGTTTCGTGCTCCAATTCTAGAATGTTTCTTTTTATTTGTATAGTTTACAAAGCTGGTATACTGATTTAAAGCAGCAATGTAGTTGATCTTATTGTTGAAATCCTTTCAAGACTGTTTGAAAATGCATACAGTGATGCCTAAATAACAAAACGACTATTGTATTAGTCATACGTTTCCCAACAAATTTCATTTCCAGCGTATTGCGCACATATTATGATGCAGTTTTATCAGCAAGGCTAATTTATGACTAGAAAAGGACCCTTTTCAATGTGATATTTGAAATATTTCTTTCATAATCAACAAACTCGGTTAGTTCCAGCTACCCTTGTTTGACTAGAGATACACCATGTTAATTGGATTTCAGGGCGTATCACTGCTCATTATTATAGAATGGCATTTATATTGTACATGAACTGAAGAATTGTGCATAGAGGCAATTAAAGAAGGAGAAGAACATTTGTCTTATAATGTGATATATATCCATATACTACTTCTATATAGGTCTGAACTGTAGTGACTATTAGTATAAATAAAGACTGAAAAGTTTCACTGAACTGTTTCTAAAGGTTCTGTAAGGTTGAATGCTCACAAACTACATTAATTGAGTCACATTTCTATAATCTGCTAATCAGAAAGCTACAAATGGTCCTATCATGTTAATTAAACTTGGTACTTCATTTTTGTTTTAATTTTATTGAAAGATTAACACCATAAAATCACAGAATTATAAACTTTACTGTGAAGGAAAATCCACCCCTAACCAACACGTCATCAGCAAGCGCATAAAAGCTCTGTGTGTTATTATTCCATGTCGCTTCTTTTGTTTCGCTGCTCAGTCAAGCTGGGAAGCCAAACGGAATTGACCACTTAGAGTCTGGAGGAAGGGCTGCCCTCAGCCATGGATTCCCTGAGGTTTCCCCCTAAAAAATAAAAAATGTGTGAGTAGGGGTTTTTTCCTTACCTGAGTGCTGAGCGGTTCGTATTTAGTTCTGTGGGGTGAGTGGTCATGTTGGACAGGCTGGGCTCTCTCCCCCAGCGCAGTCATGCTCTGGGTGACGGGCCGTGTTTCATCTGCTTATTTTCATTAATTTCAATATTTGGGGGATAGGTGGCAGGGCGCCACTGTGGAGCGTGTTAATTATTTATTATTATTCATTCGTGGTTTGGAGGCCTCGTCGTTTTGGGGAGAGGTGGCTACAGCCACTTCCTATCTGCGGCACTGGGATCCATGTAACTGTTCGTGTTTTTCCAGCCGGCCTCATGCAGGTAGCCGCCGGGCACCCACATGTAATTGCTATAATATTAAATCCATACTGATGATCCGATGTAGCTCTAGTTTCTAATATTCTGTAATATGTTCCTCAGATCCATATCCAGAGGACGGAAGGCTGTGATCACATGACCTGTTCCCAGTGTAACACTAACTTCTGCTACCGCTGTGGAGAGAGATTCCGCCAACTTCGCTTTTTTGGTGATCATACCTCAAACCTCAGCATTTTCGGCTGTAAATTCCGCTACCTCCCAGAGAAACCTCATCTGCGCAGATTAGTGCGTGGTTCTGTGTGTGGTAAGTAAGCTTGCTTTTCTTTGCACTTCACACTCCTGTTCGTACCTTTCTGTTCTAACCAACCCCTCAGCAAAAATCCCTTTAGCATTGCTACATGTTGACCAGTGGGGGCTCTTTAAAAATGTCAAGTAAGCTACTGAGTAACTTCAAATTGCATGGATTGATAATTTAATCAGTGGAGTATTGAGACTGTAAATGCTTGTACTCTTTTAGCATGGTCCTTTCCCTTTCACACTGTACTGTAGTAACTGTATGTGCAAAACAATAGTCGTGTTTGTGCTCCCTCTCAAGGTTATTTGATGTGCTGTAATTAAGCACCAGTCATATCTTAAATATGTAATCAGTTTGCTTTGCTATGCATTGTTGCATGGTGTGTTTTCCAGTAACTCAGTAAAAGGAGAAGGGTTTTTAATTACAGGTTAGCACATTCTTCCCCACTCCTTGCTGGAGATCTATTTGCTTCGCCAATTTTATTTCTCTTGAATGTGAATATGTAATGGCTGTTGGCTTGGAGTGCATTGCAAGTCTGTAACACTATTAGGTGATTGTTAATATAATAGAGAAAACCTTGAAAGGTCAACCTAACCCCAGAACTGCCTTTGCCATGTGACACATTGACATAGCAGGTATTTAGACAGTATTGTATGACATAGTTACTTAATATAGAAAGCAGTTTTGTTAGTTATTGTCAGACTGTATTCCCAAATGCAAAAGATAATGCTTTTCTTTTTTTCGCACCATTTTTAGGCTAATAACTAAAAACTAAGTGTTATTTACTTTCTTTGATTTATTTGTTTGGCAACTAGCCTTTTTTGCATGGTGAGGCATTTTAATAGAATAGGCCTTCCTCTAAAGGTAAATAGGAACTACAACCCAAACTCTTGACTTGTAAACTATTGACTATAACAGTGTACGGTTGTTTACCATTATGCAAACCTCTGAGTGCACATGTTCTGTAAAGAGCAAAACTGTGTGTTTTGTCCAGATTTTGATAGTGTTAGTCTTGGGTTTCTACAAGAAAGGGGGATAGAACAGTATTTGTTCTGTTTACTAACACTGTCAACTGTCAATAAAGAAAACTTCAAAGGGATTACAACACCGTTGTCCAACCTTTCCCAATTCCCGTTTTCATCCAGATCTAGCAGTAGTAGAACGACTACTAATTTCAAAAAGTTGAGGTAAAAGTAGTTGAATAGTTTGATTTTAGATGCTGCATTAAAAAAAAAATCTGTTAAATAATGTCTGCTGCTCTGTTTGTGAACGCACGGTTTCGTAACACTTTGCTGTTTCTGCACTAGATTTTTAAAAGCTTGTATCATTTTTTAAAACAATGTATTAATTTTCTAAAATGTCATTTATATGTTAATGGATTGCAACTGCACTTCCTTTCAACTGAAACCGCACACTTCACAATTACTTCACAGTCATGTGACAGGCAATTCGTGGACTACCAGTTTGTGAGGTCGACTGTCCCTTTACTGTATAACCAGTCGACTCTTCATTGCTAACACTAAACTGAATTGCATCATTTCAGGTTAAAGCACATTAAACACATACAAAACCAGTAATGGGCAGTTTCTTGTTAAGCATCTCTGATTCAGTCTTCTCAGTTTCCCAACAGAGCAGATAGCCTGTTACTTGTGGTTTTCTTTAAACATTGGTACAATTAAGCACCTTTTACTGTACTTTTCCAGCACCTAACAACTAAAATATTGATTACTTGTTATGCATTACTATGATAACAACTCAAAACTGCAGCATTGCCATTGTCTGTAAGCAAAAAAATTTAAACATTCATAAAATAACAAAGCAAAAATAAGATATTCAGGTTTTAAAAGGAGAACACCTAAGCAAATGTGTTATGCAGTTGAAAAGCAATTCAGCCTTGGGTGTTCTGGGCATTACCAAGCTGCTGACGCTAGGGAACTGTTTCCCCATTTAAAACGACTATCCATTTCCCATGTAAAGTAATTGTAGCTAACAAAATAGTTCAATGAATCTTACCCATCTTGCATTTCCATTAGCTACATAGGTCTCAGGTGTGTGTTTTTTAAAGAAGCCTACATTACTGTATAGCAAACTTGTATTTTCATTTTAAAACAGACCCATGGTACCTAAGCTCCCAGTTTGCTTGCCTTGCCTTTCAGGAAGTCTATTACTGCTTTACTTCCTTGGTCATTTCTTATGGGTAAAATTGTGTTAACTGGCTGAAAGCATGTCAGTTAATAGGGAAAGCATACCCTAATGACTGACATGGTTATTGCCAGGAAGGAAACCAGTGAAGCAGACAAGTGACCCAGAAAGTGCAGACAGTTTTTTTAAATGTTTTATTTTATTTTGTGAATGATTTTGTTTGGTTGTTCATGAAGAAAATGTAATTATTTAAGCGAAAGTTAAATCAATTATCCTAATTTTCTGCACACTGCATATGGATAGAATGAAACCCAAGGCTGAGTGACATAAGCCCAGTGTCAATTATGGAGCTCAAGTTCAAGACCAAGCTCTCTTTGTCTGGAGAATGTTAATGCTGTAGCACTAAGCCATTACCTTATGCAACTACTGTGCTTTAAAATTCAATGACAGTTTGCACTAACAATTTCTTATTTTGGCATTTCTTTTCCAGCAAGCAAAATCCTTATTGCTCCTCTGGTTATAGTGCTGGTGCTGGTGATTGGAGCTGTATCTCTTGTAATAGGTAAGCAGAATACCAACTGTTTTTTACTTGAGAAAGACACACCTGTGTGTGCTATTTGCTATTTCACAAAAAACATAACAATATGAAAATGAAATAGATCTAGACCAAAATATAATTTGTGCATCAGAAAACGTACTATATACACCTGCCCCTTTTTTTATCACCCCTCACTATACTGTGGATTCGGATATATATATCGTGGTCCTGGAGTTGGCTCCTCATTTTTACAGTCTAACTGCGCATGCCTTAGCTGCAATATACATAGGCAATTTCACAAAAATATACAAAACAATTAAAACAAAGCATTAATATCGTACTGTTTTATCATATACACACGCATTGCACAATAACACAAAGCAAATTAAATATCTATTTGCGGAAGTGGTTTTTATTTTAGCCAACGAGGTGTTCACTTGTGGCAGCAATGCAACAGCAAAAGTCACAGGGCAGTGACGTCAGCTCCCTAGCAACAAGCCTCCTATATTGGGAATGGATTCTTTCAATGCAACAGGTTTGTGAATTTGAGAAAGGAGAGAAAGACTTATGAAATTAATTGGAGAAATACGTTGATGAGAAGCAGTTACACTCTGCAGTAAAATGGTGTGCTGCTTTTTATGAGAAACATTAGAAAAAGCGAGTTGCGTAGAGGATTTATATTGGGCCGTGACGCCACTGATAAAAAGAGGGAGTGGTTGTACAGTATTTGTCAGCCTATTTGTTTTTCTCTGGGTCTCTCGCTATATCATGACCCTTGATATATAGGTGATTTTATATTGGACTCCGACACCCCCGATATATCGAGTGGCTGGTGTATCTATCTATCTGTCTAGATTGAACTATTGCACTAACATCCTTACACCACTGGGCCATAGTCTCCCTCTAACATGTGATTGGTTCACATCACTGTCAATCCTGCCCCATTTCAAAGGAACGCCCTTCACTTCCACTCCAAACAACGAGATAAAATGGCTGAACGAAAAAACTGCTAAACAGCGATTCTGTGACTTAACAGAAAATTAATTACAAAACATACTGCAAAAGAAAGATGCTCCAAACACTAAAATGGTGATTAAAACATCACTGTCACTGTTTTCTGACTTTCTGAAATTCAAACAAATTCAACTCGACAATGTAAACAAATATGTGAACCTTTGTTGTTTTGTTTGTACTTAAATTGATTTTGTATTTCGAAACCGGTAAACAGCTGTCCAGTTTGTTAGTCACGTGCAAATCTTGTGTCTGGGTCCTGTTTTTAAAAGGGCAAACGAACCCAAGTGAGTCACAATAATATATATATATATATATATATATATATATATATATATATATATATATATATATATATATATACAGTATATATATATAAATTTCAATTTCTTTCAAAGTAGGGATGCCTTGTCCAAGGAAAATGTATCAAATCATCAAAATGTATCAAATCATCATTGACAAAATCCAGATCTGTAGCAGATGTTAATAAAACAAACTTTATTCTTACATTGATCAAAATAGTATTTAACTAACGGGTTTTGACAAACACATGTCTTCATCAGAGTAAATGGTAAAAAGGTGCATCTCAGGTATTTTATACATACCGCTCCTGACAACAATACTTAATCATTAGTAATTAAACACACAGTCTTAGTGAGTTTACTCAAATATTCAATGATCATCAATTAAAGTATGTAATATAATAGAACTATATCATTAGTATTTTACATCTTATTTGAAGAAGTTCTACAATTAGGTCACATATACGTTCAATATATTAGATCCCCAGTTCATTTACAAATATCTCATTTAATATAAAGCTATTTACAATCAATAAACACACTTAATAAACAATCATTGAAATACAACAGAGTAATATCGTCAGTTAATCACATATAACATTCATTTATTACTGTAGGTTACACCCTTAGTTTTATAGATATGGACTATCTTGTCTTTTTGTTTAATTCATCTGGCTCACTCATTTAAAATGTAACATCCTATACAGTTTTCACAGGTTACATAAACAATTTACATGATCAAGATATAACAAAGTTAACCACATCTGTATTGTACTGTGTATGACCATTGTATATTGAAAAGAAAAAGGCAATGTTGCGATGCTAATCAAATTTTGTAAAGTAAGTGTCCGCACATTACAGGTATTAAAATGGACCAATTAACAATTTGAAATAAGAGGACACAGATTTACTTCCTCATTGCGTCCCAGTGGTCCCAGTGTCTGTAGAGTAAATATCCAGTGTGCCTCCCTTCAGAAAAAAGGATGTTGACCACATTGCCCCCACGTGCTGCTATAGTGATCTTCTCCACCTCCACAAATCTTAGTGACTAGATCCATGTCCAGCTTTAATGTAATGTTTGGCCATAGCATAATCCTGGTTGCTGGTTCTTATAGCAGCTTTTGTGTTCTGCAATCTGTATTTTTTATGTTCTTTTTGTTTGTCCAATAATATTTGAGTAAACTCACTAAGACTGTGTGTTTAATTACTAATGATTAAGTATTGTTGTCAGGTGCGGTATGTATAAAATGCCTGAGATGCACCTTTTTACCATTTACTCTGATGTGTTTGTCGAAACCTGTTAGTTTAAATACTATTTTGATCTGACAATGTAAGAATAAAGTTTTTTTTAATTTATTTATTTATTTATATATATATACAGTACTGTGCAAAAGTTTTAGGCAGGTGTGAAAAAATGCTGTAAAGTAAGAATGCTTTCAAAAATAGACATGTTAATAGATTATATTTATCAATTAACTAAATGCAAAGTGAGTGAACAGAAGAAAAATCTAAATCAAATCCATATTTGGTGTGACCACCCTTTGCCTTTAAAACAGCATCAAGCATCAATTCTTCTAGGTACACTTGCACACAGTTTTTGAAGGAACTTCGGCAGGTAGGTTGGCGAAACATCTTGGAGAACTAACCACAGTTCTTCTGTGGATTTAGGCAGCCTCAGTTGCTTCTCTCTCTTCATGTAATCCCAGACAGACTCGATGATGTTGAGATCAGGGCTCTGTGGGGCCATACCATCACTTCCAGGACTCCTTGTTCTTCTTTACGCTGAAGATAGTTCTTAATGACTTTCGCTGTATGTTTGGGGTCGTTGTCATGCTGCAGAATAAATTTGGGGCCAATCAGATGCCTCCCTGATGGTATTGCATGATGAATAAGTATCTGCCTGTACTTCTCAGCATTGAGGAGACCATTAATTCTGACCAAATCCCCAACTCCATTTGCAGAAATGCAGCCCCAAACTTGCAAGGAACCTCCACCATGCTTCACTGTTGCCTGCAGACACTCATTCATGTACGCTCTCCAGCCCTTCGGCGAACAAACTGCCTTCTGCTACAGCCAAATATTTCAAATTTTGACTCATCAGTCCAGAGCACCTGCTGCCATTTTTCTGCACTCCAGTTCCTGTGTTTTCGTGCATAGTTGAGTCGCTGGCCTTGTTTCCACGCCGGAGGTATGGCTTTTGGCCTAAGTCTTCCATGAAGGCCACTTCTGACCAGACTTCTCCGGACAGTAGATGGGTGTACCAGGGTCCCACTGTTTTCTGCCAGTTCTGAGCTGATGGCACTGCTGGACATGTTCCGATTGCAAAGGGAAGTAAGCATGGTGTGTCTTTCATCTGCTGCAGTAAGTTTCCTTGGCCGACCACTGCGCTCACGGTCCTCAACGCTGCCCGTTTCTTTGTGCTTCTTCAAAAGAGCTTGGACAGCACATCTGGAAACCCCTGTCTGCCTTGAAATTTCTGCCTGGGAGAGACCTTGCTGATGCAGTATAACTACCTTGTGTCTTGTTGCTGTGCTCAGTCTTGCCATGGTGTATGACTTTTGACAGTAAACTGTCTTCAGCAACCTCACCTTGTTAGCTGAGTTTGGCTGTTCCTCACCCAGTTTTATTCCTCCTACACAGCTGTTTCTGTTTCAGTTAATGATTGTGTTTCAACCTACATATTGAATTGATGATCATTAGCACCTGTTTGGTATAATTGTTTAATCATACACCTGACTATATGCCTACAAAATCCCTGACTTTGTGCAAGTGTACCTAGAAGAATTGATGCTGTTTTGAAGGCAAAGGGTGGTCACACCAAATATGGATTTGATTTAGATTTTTCTTCTGTTCACTCACTTTGCATTTAGTTAATTGATAAATATAATCTATTAACATGTCTATTTTGAAAGCATTCTTACTTTACAGCATTTTTCACACCTGCCTAAAACTTTTGCACAGTACTGTATATATATATATATATATATATATATATATATATATATATATATATATATATATATATATATATATATATAAAATATTATACTGGCTGCTCTGAGCTTGAGTGGGTGAAGGTCAGCTTGTGTCTTACACACCACCCTATACAATTTTTTTTTTATAATATATATAGATATATAAGAATAATTCAACAGTAGTAATTTTAATGTAATTTTTTTTTTTCATCTACTACGAACTATATGATACAAGTCATCTGATAAAAAGTAATTTCAGATGGCTGCATCACATCAATGTCAGGTCTACTCTACTGTATATCATGTATGTACCGGTACTATACTGTATATGTTACAGTAAAAGTCAGAATCTGGTCAATCTTAAGTTTTACCAATACATGTCAATATTTACCAAATAAGGGGGGGTATTGCTGGTACCAGTTACTGGTGATATTTTACTTAATATGGCTGCAGTATTGTGTTCATGTGATCTTTTGTTTTTAATTTTTTCTTTTTCTTTCTGGATGATTTTCTGCTTTCAAAAATTGCATGTTTCCCTACTGTTGGTCAAATTCAAGTTCAACAGAGCCGCTGCCATGGCACTATCAAAGATTCATTGCTAAGAGACAATTTTGTTGTTTAATTGTTACAATTAATTGATATACTGTATTTGTTATTATTATTTGAAATGTTTATCTCCAAGCTCACTACACCTAAACATAAGTCATCACAATTATATAGTTTGTAGAGACAATTCACCACAGCCACTCCTACAAATAATTTTTACCTGATTATTAACATATTCCAGTTTACACAAAATCAAGAAAGCACAGTAAAAGGGATAGAAATATTTTTTATAGTCCTATGGAATGGTAACCAGGCCGAGGTGTACCTGCTGAGTCATTGCAAGCCTATAAGAGTGACCCAATGACCTCCTCTCGTTTTGTAACTTTTTTTAGGTTCTTAAGTTCATGAGTTAGGCGTTTATTTCCTACCACAGAATGTGAACCATATATATATATTACACACAGTATATTTTTCTTGACATCGTTAGGTTTGCAATATTGAAATAGTTAAAATCCTGAAACATTTGATTCACTTCATGTCTGTAGAACCACTTCCAGGACACACTTGAGTATCCCTCTTTTGATTCTCAACATGGCAAACATATTGACCTACATTTACAAAAGATTGACTAAGTTTAAAATGTGCACCTTGTTTACATTTAATAATACAGGCAGTGTTTGTATGTACGAAGTCCATTCACAGTTTGTACATAAGATGCCTTTCATTTCGAAGAGTACTGTCAATTGATACCAGAAGAATGTGTCTAACACCCATGAAATGTTAAATCGGTCCGTAGAAGGCTTTTGGCACAGGTCATCTAGTGCTGCTGAACAATAAATGCTGACTTTAATGTGCCTCCCACATTCATTGGAAAGAAAACTAAAGTAAATGTTGCCCAGTAATTGGAACTACAGTCTAAAAGAAACGAGGTGTAGATGTTCCTTTATATACGGATATAAGAAGTATAACACACAGAATCTCATAAAAAATGACAACTCGCAGGTTAATTTAAAATCAGACTCAGGGTTCCCAGGATATTTACTTTGATACTCAAATAATGAGGTACAAAATGTTTTTTGGAATTTGTGGAGCCCATAGGCAAGTGTATGGGGTGTGACAGAAGAACAACAATGCTGTACAATATTATGATATATTTTGTACAAACTGAACATTGTCATACATTAACCAATTCAATGCATATCTACATTTAGCGGTACTGAAGCAGAACTGTGAGGATGATTGTTCTTCATTTTTCAACCAGAAGATTGAAACTTGGCTGTCCTGTAACGCAGAGTGATTTTAAGACATTTGGAACCCTCAACTCGCATACAAAGGCTATTTGTTTGACTTCAATGGGATTTTTTTTTTCTTTACCCAGTCATGTGAATAATCCTTTTTTTTTCAATTCTCATTAGGTTTCTGTCACCCTAATCAATGTTTTTTTATGCTTCAAATGAAATAAAAGAAAAAAAATAATCAAGTGACTTATCAGGTTTGATACGTTTTTGTAGGCAGCAGAGCAGTAATAAATAGAGCAAGAGAATTGCATTGAGAAACTGGGATTTGTACTGTTTTTTCAATCTAGTGTTCAATGCTTTTATTCAGTTAATTGCACAATGGAATCCGATAACTTGGAACAGACAAGATATTTAAATAAGAAAAAAACACCTCTGCCAGCTCTGTACCATAAGCTTTACAAATGTGTTTGGTATGATACCCATTTTTTGTATGGATGAACCTTGAACCCAAAGCTGAATGCTCTGTGTGCAGTTCTTTATCTGGTGATTGGTTTGCTAATCTGCTTTTGAGATTTGGAGCACTGTATTAGTCTGACAGTTAAAATAAGTGGAACTTACCTTTTCACTTCTAATCTGTTGGAAAAAAAAATGTATTACATGGTTTCAATCAGTGTGTTGCAGCACATGGTTTAATTTAAAACGAGAGGAGTGACTCACTTTTTCTCTAGCAGTGAATGTCCTTTTTGGTGGAATGACTTGCTTATCGCAGTCACCTGTACAAATGGATCAGATTTTGTCAGGTGAAAGCAGCTATTGATAATTGGAAGAAAGAACTCTTTTCAGGTTACGACGTATGTATCATTTTAAAAGACTTTTGTTTTGTGCCATCAGTGTGGACTGTAATGGTATTGTACTGCATTGTAATCTACTACTGTATTGTAGTGTTCTGTGTCATCGTGACTCTGCATAAGGATTTGAGATCTAATGATCAATGGGCAGTGTTCCTTTTGTTATATTTCACATGATAAAGATGGCCTGCAGTTGAATACTCTTGTTGTTAACTGTACAGGCTTGGAATGATTTTAGTGTGTGGGAGAGAGATTGCAATAACTAGGTTGCTTCATGTCCCACGAGGGACTCAAACACAATAATCATATAGTCCTCGCACGTAATGGGAAGAAGATAAGTGTGTTGTGATTTGAAGTCAAATAATGATGCAGCATTGCAACCATTATACAAAAAAAAGGTTATTACAGTAAACTAATTATTTAAAACTAAACTTTAATATACAACATTCATGCTGTTCACAATAAATCTATACATGTACATTATAGGTGGAAGGTTGGTCTAACCAGTGTTATTTTGTGTTTGTTTGTTTTGTTAAACATTTTACAATGTTATATATAATTACTGTTCTGTGTTTTTGTCTTTTGACAGGTTTAATTGTCTTTCCTATCTACTACCTTTGTAAAAGACACAGGAAAAGGTCTGAAGGTAGCAGGAGATGGTTTTGATGATGGAAACAGACCTTATAAGGACACGATGAACCTGTAGAACAGAGAGCAATAGTATGTACCAAATACCCACCCAACATCTTTGAAATCAACTCTTGTCAGTTCTGGTCTCAAGAGTTCACTGCAGTGGAGTGTAGCACCACTTCTTGTGTACTCAGAGGTAGACAAAGGCCATATGGCTTGTTTTTGACATGTCTTTGTTTAATTTATTATTTCACTCTGTGTAAATGGATCCCCAGTCTTCCATACCTGGAAACCAAGAATCCACAACTCTGTGCTTTTTGCCACTCATCCTATTGGCTTTAATTCAGAAAATCTACTTCAGCATTTTGAATACTACGGATGCTGGTAGTTACAATAGGGATGCGGGCCTCAGCTTTGCCCAATGTGTGTATTTTGTGTACAGCTATGGCCAAAAGTTTTGCATCACCTATAATTTTAGGATTGAGACATAATAAATTAAAAAAAAAATATATATATATATATACATGAACATAATTTAGATCTTTTATTTAACATCATGTAATCAAAGAAACTACAAAATGATATCGCAAAAGTCTACCGGAAGCCATAATAGCAGTACGGTATTTCATGTTAGATTTTGAAACATCATTTTTCAATTTTTGTTGTATATGGAGAACTACAAAGCGGTATGTAATTCATTATGTTAATGTAACATTATTCAGCAGGTTTCATTTGACTTTATAAAACCAAATTTGTTAATTCTATAGGGTGATGCAAAACTTTTGGCCAGAGCTGTACAGTACAGGGTGGTTATATATCATATATAGGGCTTGGACTTTTATGTTTTTATTTTTCAAATCTCTACCTCCCTTTAAATGTTAATTAGTACCTGTTAAAGCTGTCTCTGCATCCCAATAAAGAGAAAAATACCAATTAAAGACTGGGTTTAAGACTTTTTTCCTTTGCTACGAATCAAGGAGATTTTACTGCTATCAGTTTACACACCGTACTGGGTATTTTATGCTGAAAAGAAAATCTGTTGGGACAACTATGTTAAAGGAGTGAAAAAAACAAAAGCACATCCATAAACTAGGCGACTGCAAGAATGCTTAGTGAAAGTAAAAACAAGTGACATTGTTTTGTAATTAACAGCTTTTTCTGAGTTTAATTACGAAACAGAATCGGCCCAAAACTTCAAGCCCTAATCATATATTACTTACTGACTAAAATGACTGAGAAAAGTTATGAGGTGTAGAGGTGTAGCCTCATGATGTTTGGGTGAATGGAAGTATATCATGTGGCAACTCCACCTTCCACATTTCAGTGCTCTGTGACTTAATACCTAACCTCCCAGTAGGTCACTGTGCAGTACTGTCTTCTTTTGAGTTATTTGTCAGGTTCAATCAATTAAAGTTTATATGAAACAAGAACAAATAACATTGTCATCAGAGACATGGTCAACTGTACTTTTACTGTACAAGTGATGCTCATATTTTGCAATGTGTTTTTTGAAATTGTATTTATTCCCCCCTCTTAAGACAAATGCTGGAATATTTGTTGTTGAATTTTAATTCCTGACAAGAGAGGAATATACACGAATTGGAAGTTTAGACGAGCAGGACTTGATGATTTATACATGTTAAGTACACTAGACTTAAAGAGCTGTACATTTCATTTCCAGTTTGGCCTTCCATTAGGGATGCACCGATTTTTATGCTACTTCTTTTCCCCCCAATATTAATAATACAATTGTGATTTCAGTGCCACCAGAAACCCAAGATAGAATTACAGCCTTTTGTGCACAGGAGTGTATTGTTTGTTATAACACATGGTGACGTAACAGACAGAAATTGTAGAACTGGCAGTGTTTATTTTAAACAATTGATGAAGTGTTGAGAATAACTAATATGTTGGGTTTTTTTAACAATTCATTTTAAACTTCAGTATTTAATTTTTTATTTCACTAACAATTTCTGGTGTGAGGGTGGGGTGGTGTGTGGGAAAACTACATAAATTATTACTAGGAATCAGTAGAAAATTTGTTTGGATTTTTTAGAGAGTGGAGTTGGATGATGTCCTTTTTTTGTACTGGTGTCAGAGTTTGTTTTACAAATGAAGATTACCATATTGTACACAGGCAATCTCACGCTACCACCTAATCTTAGTATACACGGGTCTTGCACCACCACTATGTATAATTAAACTTTAAACACCAAAGTTTATAGGAAAATTTTTTGTCATTATCACCAATTATAGTAATAATTTGGTGATAATGACAGTAAAAGTCCAATTACAGATTATGGTATTTTATTTGTAATTGCTGCCGATTTTGGTCTGATGATTAGTGCATCCCTATATTCCCAATTTATTTTTTTGTTTGATTTGCAATATATGGGTGTACTGTATAGAAGTCAGAGAGGAAAATGCTGTTTAAAAAAAAAAAAAAAAAATCAGTGAAAGCTGCTGACAAAGACTGGAGTTTTTTTTTCTGAAAGTCAAACTGTACTGTACTTTTCCACACATTGATAAAACAGTCAGAAACATTTTTAAGTTGCTTTTCCTCCACTGGTATGGAAAAACCATGGTATTTAACAAGAAGTATTTATTGTCAATGTGTCATTGTTTGGCACACCTGCTGCACTATGTATGTGGCATTGATTACTTGTTGATCCTGAAATACAGGTTAGTAATGTAGGGATTATAGGACATGCTATTTTAACACAGTAAGAGCGGATTTCGGCCCCGCTATTCTAATGTTTACTCAGTAAGATCATGTCCTTTGAACAAGCTTTACAAATGATCATCCTATGGTCCTTAGAACTCTTGTCTTGAGAAGAAGTCATTATCTATATCATGTTCATGTATAATTAACAATCAAAATTGTATATTGTAGCACTGAGGAAAACGATAGGTTGCGGATGCAACCCCGGTTCCCTGAAAGAGAAAATAACCATCAAATATGGGGATATTGCCGTCAGGCAGTAGCGATTGGCTGAGCTTTTATAGCAAAGCTGCCGATAGGCCTCTGCGCGAGCTGCCACGTAAGCCCGCCCCCTTGGGAGCTTACTATACGCAGCGCGCAGAGACTCACGTCCTCTTTTGCTCTTCAGGCCGTGAAGACCTCTGGAGCGACCACGCAGCTTGATGGTTATTTTCTCTTTCAGGGAACCGGGTTGCATCCGCAACCTATCGTTCCTTTCAAGTCGAAAATAACCATCAAATATGGGGACAGTGTACCCAAGCTGTCGCGAGGAGGATTCTCGGCAGTAGGACAGACTTACGTCATAACGCAACTGTGTAGGGAATACATCTACGCATATGCGAGCTGCGCCGCAGCGTCTATGCTCGCAATGACACCTGTCCTAAGGTGGAATAGTCAACACCATGCTGTCAACCACTCTATACGTCCGCATCTTGAGGGATCATAGAGTGTAGTACAGATGCTCGAACAGTGGAGCAGAGGAATCCAGTACGTTCAACGGTAAAACCTCATAAAAGTATGCGGTGTAGCCCAACTGGCTGCAGCGCCAAATGTCAGAACACCGGCACCCCTCTAAAGAGGGCCCAGGATGTCGCCATACCCCTAGTGGAATGCGCCTTCAACTGCCCTGGTGGTGGAAGGCCTGCAGATTCATAAGCTAATTTAATAGCATCCACTATCCAGTGGGAAAGGCGTTGTTTAGACAACGGCTGACCCAAAGTCCTAGAACCATGGCATATGAACAATTGTTCAGTTTGCCTCACAGCCGTTAATGCGGTCAATATAACATCTCAATGCCCGCACGGGGCAGAGCCTGTGTAACCGTTCTTCCTCTGGGGAAGAAAAAGGAGGAGGATGGAGCATGCCATCAACTTCGACTGGTTGGTTCATATGAAGCGGGGATATGACCTTGGGTAAAAGGCGGGTTTGGGCGCATGGAGACCTTAGAACCGTCTCCTGCGAAGCGAGTACATGAAGAATGCACTGACAGTGCGTGTAACTTCGCCCACGCGTTTTGCTGAAACCACTGATAGCAAAAGCGCAGTTTTTATAGACACGAGCTTCATGTCCACGCTGTGGAGAGGCTCGAGCGGTGCCTTGGTAAGGGCTTCCAGCACCACATCAAGGCTCCATGACGGTAGACTGGTCGTCCTAGGAGGCCGCAAGCGTCTTGCGCCCTTTAGGAACTGCGATGCCAGAAAATGGCAACCTGGTGACAAACCGTCAATACGTTACATGGCAAGCCGATATGGCGGCTAAGTACACTTTAAGTGTAGAGGAGATTTCCCCTCATCTAACAGTTTCTGTAGAAACTGTAAGATCACTGCCATAGGGCAGGATATTGGGTCATGGCCTTCCGCCAGACACCAACTTTGAAACAACTGCCACTTATCATTATACTGCGACCTAGTAGAGGGTGCTCTAGCACTCTGAATGGTCGAAATAACCGCCGTCGAGAGCCCTAAGGCTGACAGGCGTCCCGTTCAGGGGCCAAGCCCATAGCTGCATGAGCTTGGGGTTGGGTGCCATAGCCCTCCTTGGGCTTGGGACAACAGGTCCGCTTCGCAGAGGGAGCTCCCTCGGCCGACCGTGCAACAACTGCACCAGGCTCGGGAACCATATCCTCCGAGGCCACCGAGGGCGATTAGAATCACTGTCGCTTGCTCTACCCTGACCTTCTCTAAGAAGGCGGGGAGCATCGGAATCGGTGGAAGCATATAGGAGCCCTGGCGGCCATTCGTGAGCCAGTGCATCGACTCCTAGGGGCTGTGGAGATCCTTCACTGAGAACCATAGGGGGCAGTGCGTGGTCTCTTCGCGAAGCAAAGAGATCCACCTGGGCTGTGCCGAACCATTCCCAGATGCGCTCTACCACTTGAGGGTGGAGGCGCCATTCAGCCAGCAAGAGGGCCTCCTCTGGATAGGAGATCCGCTGCGTAGTTGACTCTGCCGGTAGATGAACCGCCGCAGAGAGGTTAAGCGGTTGTGCCCATAGCAACATCCGTGCTACCATCCGGTGAAGACCGGGGGACCGCAAGCCGCCCTGGCGGTTGATGTACGCCACAACTGTGGTGTTGTCTGACCGCACTAACACATGCTTGCCTAGAAGCACTGGCAAGAAGTGCGGGGGCGAGGTCCACCGCTCTGAGCTCCAGAGCATTGATGTGGGCTGACCTCCAGGGTCCTGACCACACTCCACGGGTCCCTGTCCCGTTCCAGACTGCTCCCCAACCGTGGTTGGAAGCGTCGATC
Source organism: Acipenser oxyrinchus oxyrinchus (assembly GCA_030684275.1). Classification (NCBI taxonomy): domain Eukaryota; kingdom Metazoa; phylum Chordata; class Actinopteri; order Acipenseriformes; family Acipenseridae; genus Acipenser; species Acipenser oxyrinchus. The sequence goes on along the minus strand of CM060251.1, from coordinate 55,778,465 downwards.
GTGATGACCTGCCTCCTGAAAATGGGACCCAAGCGTGCGCCTTGGCGGAGGTTTGATGGAACTTTCCACCAGCGTGGCGCTTCCAGCAGGCTCGGGATACCCTTAGCCTGCGGTGTTTGTCTCTCAGCGGATGCAGCGAAGGCATTGAACCAGGCCTGCAGAGGTCTCTGGTGTAGTAAGCCCAAAGGAAGGGCTTGTGAGGCGGCAGCCATCAACCCCAGCATGCGCTGACACAGCTCCATGCTGACTGTCTGTCTCAACCTGAATAGGGAGAGACACCGCTCTAATGAGGCAACTCTTTGTGTCGACAGGGTCGCTTCCATGGACACTGAGTCCAGATGCAGACCCAAGAATTCGGTCTGTTGGCTCGGCACTAGGCGGCTCTTTTCTGAATTGATCTTCAGACCTAGCAGCTGAAGATGGTCTGTAACCATCACTGTGTGCTGTGCCACCTGCTCCTTCGACTGCGCGCAGAGCGAGCCAGTCGTCCAGATAATTTAGCAGTCGGACACCTTGAGCCCGCAAGGGAGCTAGAATGGCATCCATACATTTCGAAAAGGTTCGAGGAGCTAGTGACAGGCGAATGGAAGGACACAAAACTTCGTATACCCTGCTCTGAAATGCGAAGCGCAGATACTTCCTGTGACCGGGCAGATGGGAGCGTGAAAGTGCGCATCTGTCAGGTCCGCGGTGGTGAACCAGTCGCCGTGCGGACTGACTGAATGATGTGCCTGTGCGTAAGCATCCTGAGCGATAACACCCGCGGGTATTTGTTCAGTACTCGCAGATCTAAAATAGGGCGGAGCCCGCCGTCCTTCTTGGGCACCAGGAAGTATTTGGAATAGAACCCTGGTCGATCAGAGCAGGGTCTACTTGTTGAATGGCATGCTTGCTGAGCAATGCCTGTATTTCCACATTCAGAGCTGAGGACTGAACCGAGTCCTTTACTGCAGTTATAACCACTCCCGGAAGGGGAGGTTTTAACTGGAACTGAAGGGTGTACCGGTGGATATAGTTTTGTGCACCCAGATGTCGTTGGTGCATTGTTGCCAGAACTGGAGCTGGGAGACAGTGTAGGGGCGGGTTAACAGCTGCCTGGTGTTCTCAGGGCTGTTTAGGCTGGGCTCGTTCGCGAGGGGCATGGCCAGAGCCCGAGGCGTGGCCTGCCACCACCTCTAGGGCGCCACCCTCCGCGCTGCGGTCTTGAAAATGAAGGTTGACCGCGCTGCTGTGGTTGAGGGAGAGGACTTAGTACCCCTGGCCGTGGCTGGTGCTGCAGTGGTGGTCTCGCCACTGGTGCTCCTGTTGGCGCCTTGGCTGGAAGGGCTTATGCGGCCACATTTTAGCCAATTGTTGAGATGCCTCCGGGCCTTAACAGAGCGTTGGAGCATCTCCTCCACCGCTGGGCCAAGCGTGTGCCCTGGCGTAATAGGGGCATCTAACAAAGGAGCCTTGTCAGACTCTTGAACTCTCGCCTGCGAGAGCCAGAGCTACCTTCTGGCGACCACCAGGGAAGCAATACTCCTGCCTTGAGCCCGTGCGTTCAACTGGGCCATTTTAACAAGGAGTTGTGCGACCAGCGCCAATTCCGCCCTCAGAGGCGCCGGCGGGTGCTCTGGGAGATCTTTCACCAGGGGCGCCTGGTAAACTGAAAGGAGGCTGGCCACATTGGACAACCGAACTGCCTCTGTAGCCGCCAAGTAGCCCTTCTTCAAATGGATCTCAGTGGTCCTGCACTGCTTGTTAGGACAAGCAGGGTCCTTAACCAGACCGAAAGTGTCGGGGTCTTAACCAGGGCTGCAAAAGCAGCATCGACCCGGTGGAAAAGACGCCAGACCAGCCTCACTCGCTCCCTGCATGGCAAGCGGAGGCCTTCCGCGAAGTTGCGGTGAAGAAGCAGGGGCCCCAGGTGGACTGTACCTCCTTGATGAAATCAGGGAAGGCAGGGGCGCCCTGGGCAGTGGAGACCGTACCGATGGCGACTCAAACAGCGACCGCCGAGGTAATTCCACGGCTGGCCACTCAAGTCCCAGGTGACGAGTTGCCCGCTCCACCAACGACCACAATGGATCACTGGTGTCCAGCACCTCGAGTCAATGTCCTGCTCGGAATGCTGGGATGCCAGGTCAGTTTCCACACTGTCCTCCTCAAGGAGAGGCTCCCCTTCAGAAGCATCCCTGGAAATGGCATCTACATCCCATACCCCTTGGGGTTGTTGGATAACAGGGACGGCCAGAGGCTGTGGCTGAAGCGCCCGGCTGACTGGCAAGTGGTTCGGCGGTGGTGCCCTGCTGGTAAGGGACATCAGCAGCGATTGCTGGCCCATCATTACATCCATAAACTGGGACATCTTGGATGTGAGCTCTGCCACACCTGACTTGTCCCTATAGCGCCTGTCCCGCCGAGGAGAGCGGGGCGTCCCCTACGGCGGGGTGACAGGGAGCGAGACCGTGACCGGCAGGAGCGTTCCCTGCGAGGGAGGAGCCTCGGGGCGAATAGGCGGGCTATGAGGCGCTCATGTCTACGGTCTGGAGACCTTTGGCCAGCTGTAAGCTGGGAAGGGCTACTGGATACCCGCAGTGCGACGGCGGAGTCGCCGTGGATGGCGGCGGGGCAGACAGGGTGTAAGAAGACCCTGAGGAAGGGGAATGGCCACCCACCGCTTTCCTCGCCCTCTGGCGAAGAGTGCGCTGTTGAAAATTAGCGCAATCTGCGCCAAAGCGATCTGTCTGCTAAGGCAGGCGGCGTGCTCTGGTCCCAGGCACGCTACACAGTCGTCATGCGGATCGCTTCGCCCGGCAATTTTGCCTGGCAGGTGGCCTAGCGGTGGAACCGGACATGGTTGCCACTGTTGTAAAGCGTCGGCGCACCGGCGTCGGCGCCAAAGCGTCAGCGTCGAGTGCGTGCACCGGCGTCGGCGCCGAAGCACCGGCGTCGAGGTGCGTGCACCAGCGTTGGCGTCGGCGCACCGGCGTCGGCGCCGGCGTCGAGCGTCGAGTGCGTGCACCGGCGTCGAGTGCGTGCACCGGCGTCGAGCGTCGGCGCACCAGCGTCGGCGCCGAAGCGTCGAGCGTCGAGTGCGTGCACCGGCGTCGAGCGCCGGCGTCGGCGTCGAGTGCGTGCACCGGCGTCGAGCGCCGAGCACCGAGCGTCGAGTGCGTGCACCGAGCGTCGAGCGTCGCGCACCGGCGTCGGCGCCAGCGTCGGCGTCGAGTGCGTGCACCGAGCGTCGGCGCCGAGCACCGAGCGTCGAGTGCGTGCACCGAGCGTCGAGCGTCGACGCACCGAGCGTCGAGCGCCGAGCGTCGGCGTCGAGTGCGTCGCGCCGAGCGTCGGCGCCGAGCGTCGAGCGCCGGCGTCGGCGTCGAGTGCGTGCACCGAAGCGTCGAGCGTCGGCGCACCGGCGTCGGCGCCCGGCGTCGAGCGTCGAGGTGCGTGCACCGGCGTCGAGGTGCGTGCACCGAAGCGTCGGCGTCGAGTGCGTGCACCGAGCGTCGACGCGCCTAGCGTCGAAGCACTGAGCGTCGGCGCCTAAGCGTCAAGCTCTAAGCACCGAAGGTGCGTCGTCAGCGTGGAGCACGGAGTCCCAAAGCGCAGAAGCGCTGCACCAAGCGCCGGCGCTGCACCAAGCGCCGGGCGCTGACACCACGCGAGTGCGAGTACCAAGCGTAGAAGCGCTAGCACGAGGCGCCTGAGCGTCAGCTGACCCGCAGAGCGGAGGCGCTAGTGCTGGTACAGTGTCTGGTGCTGTATATACTTACCTGGGTGCTAGGGAATATGTGCTTTGGTGGTGGTCGTCTTCCTAACGGTGAAAAAAGGGATTTTTTTTTTTTTGTGTTGTGTGGGGCGCTGCAGCAATGCTTATGTGACTGTAAGCGTACAGCTACCACGCGGTAGGGATGGAACACACCGCAGTGGAGTAGTATAGAGAGGCTGCAGAGCAGGCTCTGCACACTGCGGTCTAGCCAGGCAAGACCGAGGCTGCAATGGGCGTGGCCAAAGGCCAGCATAGCGCCGTCTAACAAATATATATAAATATACACAACAAATATAAAATATTACACAAAAACCCAAAAACACACGATAACAATTACAAGGTAATTATAAGTAAAGGAAAGACGGAGACCACGAGTAATAACAAAAGCGATGCAAGCAAAGCGTGAAGGAATATAATGTAATATAAAAATATATAATACAATTATATAACCAAAATTTAAACAATTACAACTGAAATAAACTCGGAGAAGGGAAAAACCAGCTTCTCAAGCCTAAGCTTAATGAGTACAATGCAGTTGCTAGCTCTAAGTACCTACCGCTACCAAGGCTGAAGACAAAGAGGGCGTGAGTCTCTGCGCGCATGATAGTAAGCTCCCAAGGGGGCGGGCTTACGTGGCAGCTCGCGCAGAGGCCTATCGGCAGCTTTGCTATAAAAGCTCAGCCAATCGCTACTGCCTGACGGCAATATCCCCATATTTGATGGTTATTTTCGACTTGAAAGGGAACTCAAACTTGCTTGTCTAGTTTTCAAAAGTTTTGACTTTCAAATACTTTTATTATTAAACCACTTAGTAATAAACAACCCATAAACAATGTAGGAGTTCAAAACTGTCTTAAAATATGACTGCTGTTCATTGGCTGAATTCCACAATGTAAATAGTCAATTTTCAACCCACTATATAACTATCAAGAAATACTGTTATGAGGGTGTGATATACATTAACACTGTAAAAGCTGTGTAAGGAACAGACTGATTATTTTTGCCTCTAAACTACCCTATTGTAACTATTACAGGGTAAATAGGCATAAGATGTTAAGCCTATTTCCAGTCACTTTTCTTGCATGTGTTTGAATTAGGTCTTGTGTTTGAGACCTGTATACTGTAGCAATATGCCTTTTAATTCACCTTGTGTACTCGCATCCATTTGGGATATAAATAAAACAAGTAGTTTCACTCTGTAAACTAAACGTGTTTTAGTTTGGTTGGGTACCCCACATTTTCAAAATGCAGGTGTCAAATGTAACTTGGTATAATGGATGCATACTGCTCTGTTGCAGTGCATAAAAGATTTACTAGCTGCTATACAGTCTCTGTAAGATGCGGAGTGTGAAAGACAAGACAGTACTTTACAGCTGCCAGTCACTTCTTGTATTTTCCATTCCTGCCTGACAAACATACTTTGGTAGTTTTCCATATACTGAACCTTTTATTGGCTTGTGGTTGGAAAGTCTAAAAATACTCAAGTCCCTTTATGTCCTAATTCCAAATGCTTCCAAGTGACTGGAAACCTATTTTCTGTCTAATAGATATTGTTATGATTTCCTACACAAACATAGCTTGTCTTCATGCAGCAGTGCACAAGAATCAACACTACATTTGTAAATACATAAGCCTGTTTCACATTTTATGTATAGTTTAGTATGGGTTAGTTCCCTTATCTGGAGTATGATCCAGTGCACTTTATTTGGGGAAAGCACCATTTTAATTTGATATAACAGGTGAATAATGAACTGTTCCCTAAAACTCTCACCATTTTAAATACAGATTTTAAAGGGGCATCATGTATTGAAATCGTATGCTCTGTCTATATAGATCACTTTTTCCTTGCAGGTTCAAGCAGAGAAGATCAACGTAACATTAATTTGATGACACATTTTGTTTTGTAAGTTGGTGTTTAGTTGTACATGTATGCAAGTGGAAGTAAGTAGCTTTGCATTTTAGCTTAAGTGTGTATTGACATCAGGGCGGTGTGGGTTACTGTAGTGTCAAAACTTCTACATTGCACCCTGTCGGTTTTTAGCAATCACATTATGTCTGTACCAAGAAGGTTCCTGAAAAAGGTGACATTGAAGAAATGTTACACCTCTTTTGCATATCTGCCAGTAATAATTATTATTATTATTTTTTTTTTACGCAATATGTTTAAATCAGTTTTAGTGCTTTATTTAAAAGAAGAAAGCTTGATTTCTTCCCCCTCAGTGGTGTTATTGCAGTTAAAATTTGTTATACCATACTGCCCCCAACTGTTCATTCTAATCTGTATGCAGTTAAATAACCTAAAAATACAGCTATGGGCAAAAGATTTCTATCACCTATAAATGTTGGATTGAGACATAATAAACAAAACAAAACAAAAAAAACTATATGAACATAATGTTATTTTGTTTAACATCATGTAATCAAAGAAACTACAAAATTATATTGCAAAAGTCTACAGGAAGCCATAATAGCAGTCCAGTTTTTCATGTTAGATTTAAACATGTCACATGTAAAAAGCGGTATGTAATTCAATATGTTAACATAACATTATTCAGCAGGTTTCATTCTACCTTATGTAAATTATTTAATTCTTCTAGGGTGATGCAAAACTTTTGTCCATTGCTGTCCGTGTTATTTCACAATCTGGCCTACACACTTTGTTGAAAACAGTGAATTAGTAGTGGACTCTTATGCAGTGTATAGTATAAGTGTCAACACAGCCAAACAGATTGAATCGATAAATAACAAGGAAGCACTCGATTGGATGTCTTTTGTTTTAAGTGGCCTATTGTAATGGTATTGTAACCATGCAATTCTGTACATACAACCTACACCCACTCAATTCCAGTTTAAAACTTGATGCAGTGAGTGTATTACAGATAATATGAAATGTTTCTTTAAAACATGTCACTTTTATTTATGTTTGCACTATTAATGAAATAAACACTATCTTATGCCAATAGCATAGTCCTGCTGGACAGGACCTCAAAAAGAAAAGAAAAAAGTAATTAACCTTTTTATACAATTGCCTAATTTTAATTGTTGGCGTACAATTCTAGCCTTACTAGTTGTGGACATTGAAAATCTCTTACTGAGTAATTCAAATCATTTGTAGTGACCTTGTGGGGGTGGGGGGGAATGTTGTAACAAAAATATGTTTAGAACTGGTTAACAGCAATTACTTACATTGTTTTCAGGGCTTTTGTCTACCAGAATTAAAGGAAATAGATTGCATACCAAACGTACTTGGGAGGAGAGACAATACAATATTATTACATTTAATTTTAAGTTCAAAATATACTAATGGTCATACTCTGTCTGTTACCCTATATGTTGTGACTGTGTGGTACAGTGGTTAAAGAAAAGGGATTGTAAGCAGGAGGTCCCCCGGTTCAAATCCCACCTCCGCCACTGACTCACTGTGTGACCCTGAGCAAGTCACTTAACCTACTTGTGCTCCGTCTTTCGGGTGAGACGTAATTGACTCTGCAGCAGATGCATAGTTCACACACCCTAGTCTCTGTAAGTCACCTTGGATAAAAGAGTCTGCTAAATAAACAAATAATAATATGTTGTGAAAAAGTTCTTTTTTTTCACCAGCCTGAACTGCTCATCTGAACTGGATGATTATTATTTTTTAACATTTTCCATTTGTCTCTCCTCATTCGGAGGGTATAAGTTCCCTTTCCTATAAACTTTTGTTATACAAACCTTTTGGTTAAACTGGGTTTTACTATTTATGTGTGCACTTAAAACATGTATTGATTTTAAAATAGATTATCCTAATTTCTCTAAAGGTTTTGTGTCCATTAACCTGCACCATTACATCTCCTGTGTAAATTATTAAAATAAAATGTGCATAGTCATTCTTCTGAATGGCACACAATATATCAATAGTGAAAGGTAACAAACAACAAAGGTAACAATACATGATAAAATGTAATAGTCACTTCTTCTTGTAGTCCCCTTTTGAAATTCTGAATAAAATCCAATTCATAGACCCAGGAGTGTTGGTCAGAAGATCAGGGTACTACTATATGCTAGGGTTGGACTTGGTCATCAAAAAAGATGTGAAGCACACAAAATGAAACTGTCCTTTTCATCCCCACGTTTGACTCCCTATTATTCTGTTCAGCTCCACTTGCTACTCCTCTTCAATTGATATGTGGCAAAATCATTATAGGTAATTTAGTTCCCCCAGTATCATTTTCTTTGTTATTGCTTTATTTTAACAAGGTTGTCTCTGTCCAAAATGAACCTCCTAAACCTCAACTAAGATAGATATCTGCACTTTTATTTACTATGGGGTAATTCCACATCAAATGGACAAATGGTCCCCACGCCCCATCTCAGATTATTTTGTATTGTACTTGTGAGAACTGTTGATCCACTGTAGTTATTATTTATTTATTTATTTCACTTATATAGCGCCTTTCATACCAAAGTATCACAAGGCACTGTACATAAATACATAAAAATACAATAAAATACAAAATATACAAATAATAATAATAAAAAAATAATCCTTAAAAGCTAGCAATTATGTTGCATTAAAACCACTAAGATAAAAATGTGTTTTAAGTTTAGACTTAAAAATACCCACAGACCCAGCTTCCCTAACACATGGAGGTAGAGCAGTCCATAGTTTAGGGGCTCTAAAAGAAAAAGCCCTACCTCGCATATTGATTTTACTGACCCTGGGAACAATGAGCAGCCCCGCTTCCTGTGATCTAAGAGTGCGATTTGGGAGATACACGGTCAGTAGCTCCTGTAAATAGCTAGGTGCTGCTCCATTCAAGGCTTTATAGGTCAATAATAAAATTTTAAAATCAATTCTATATTGAACAGGGAACCAGTGTAAGGAGGCTAAAACAGGGGTGATATGCTCTTTTTTGGTTTTAGTAAAAATTATAGCAGCGGTATTCTGAACAAGCTGTAGACAGGACACTGCACGTTTTGGGATGCCAGAGAGGAGTGCATTACAGTAATCAATTATTAAAGAAACAAAGGCATGTGTTAGTCTCTCAGCGTCAGATAAGGAAATAATAGGTCTCAGTTTGGCTATGTTTCTCAAGTGATAAAAGGATACTTTAGAAACTTCCCTAATATGAGACTCAAATGATAAATCAGGATCAAAGAGAACCCCCACATTTTTTATTTCAGTTTTAGGATTTGATAAAAGACTGCTAGGGTCAAACTCATGCAATCTTACATTTTTTAGTTGGTTGTGGGAGCCAACAAACAACCTCTGTTTTACCTGAATTCAACATTAGGAAGTTTTGACACATCCAGCATTTGATATCAGCAAGGCAAGCAACAAATAACACCCTGACAGAAGTATCACCAGGTTTTAAAGACAAATACAGCTGGGTGTCATCTGCATAGCCGTGGAAGTTCACACCATGTTTCCTGACGATATCACCCAGTGGTAACATATATAATGAAAATAGCAATGGACCCAGAATATAACCTTGTGGAACACCCCAATCAACTTTGGTCAACTGATTTTTCCTCCCCAATAAAGACAAATTGATACCTATCAGATAGGTAAGATTGAAACCAGGATAAGACAAGGCCAGAAAGTCCCACTAAGTATTTGAGCTGATTTAATAAGATGGAGTGGTCTACGGTGTCAAAAGCAGCACTTAGATCAAGAAGAATTAGCACTGATGGAAAGCCCAAGTCAGAGCTTAACAGTAGGTCATTTACAGCTTTGACAAGGGCTGTCTCTGTACTATGTGCAGCATGAAATCCGGACTGAAATTTCTCAGATACACCATTAAGAGTTAAAAAATTTGAAATGCAACAACCCTCTCTAAAACCTTGTCTAAGAATGGGCCTGTAGTTATTAATGAGTTTAGGATCCAAGTTGTGTTTCTTGAGCATTGGCTTTACTATAGCTACCTTAAGTGCTGAGGGAACAATATCAGAAGAAAGAGAACTATTTATAATTTTTAAAATGTGGGTAATAATAACTCCAAGGACGTTTTTTAATAATTTTGTAGGAATGGGGTCAAGAGAACATGCTGTAGTTCTCATGTGCTGAATCAGAACTGTCAGCTCTTGAAGGGTAATCAAAGAAAAGACCTCCATAGTAGCCTTAGAGGCACTAATAGGTAATACTGCCTCCTTAATAGAATATATCACCCTTTCTAAACTCTCAGTGGTATCGACACTAAACGCAGGACAGGACTGAGGGAAAAACAACACCTGTTTTAAATATCTGATGTTACTTAATGTTTTATTTTTTTATACCTGTTTTTATAACAACATGAATGTCTGCTTTTAACCCTCATAAGGACACGTCGGAAAACTGACTTTCCTGGTAACCTGGAGTCCAACCGGACCCCAGCAATAAAACAACAGATAACTAACAACTGGAGTAAATGAATGAATTAATGAAAATGTATATATGAACACTTCATTTTGCTTTTCCTTTACTTCTAGCCATCGTTTGGTATAATGTGGTGTTTATGCTATGCAAAATGGAGCACTGAATGAGGGGTTGGTAGAAACTATGCATACGGGCATGCCTGACATAAATGGAAAGCGCAAAGCCTATGCTTTTAAATTACATTGAAACCTGAACACTATCTGTTAATAGGCAACAAACAAAACTTAGGAGCTGACTCATGTCACGTGACTCAAGCCTTAGTTTCGGTTTGCTGTAGTTTCGCTTAGGAACGTATGTTCAAGACATACGATACATCATTGGAAAGCCCCAAGTCTGTACTTTCAAACAAACCAGGAAGCTAGCTATTACAGTGCCTGCGAAATTCACACAAGAAGGTCGGGCCGTCGATACACTATGCCTGGGTTCCATACAGACCCCAAAACTAAAACAATTTGGGAAATTCAACTAGGCTGCCTGGACTAGAATGATCCTTTCCATAGTGTAACAGGATGGGTGCCTGACAACTACCTAAAAGCAAACAAAAAATCAAGTCACTAGATCCACATAATAACTGATACTAAAGCACAGTGGAGTCCGAATGGACCCCAAGTTACCTTATCAGGGTTAATGTTAAATATAGCGCAATGGACAAATGGTCTCCTAAAGGAATGGTTTTATGTACTGTTTTATTTACAACTGCAAAGTGAATCCTTGGATCTGGGTTCCTGAGTTGAGGATCTTTGGGGTCAAATTGTGCTATTTTGTGCTAGAGTCCTAGACAGATGTGGAGCATTACTTTTGAATACAATATATATATATATATATATATATATATATATATATATATATATATATATATATATATATATATATATATATATATATATTTGTAATTTGTTAAAGTCAGGGTAAGGGTTAGGGTTAAGATTGGGGCCCATACGCAATGCAATGCAAAACATGTTTCATGAGGAACAGTGTCAAAAGTAAAATGAGCCCTGACATTCATTAATGAAAGAAATGCACCTCAGTATTCCATGCTCAATGTCATCCAAAGACAGGTTAAAACCTCTAATGTGGGCTCCCGAGTTGCGCATACAGTAAAGGCGCTCTGCCTGGGGTGCAGGATGCGCCCTATAGCCTGGGGATCGCTTTATCAAGTCCAGGTTATGCCATTGCCTATTGTGGCCGGGAGTTCCCAGGGGCGGCGCACAATTGGCCGAGCGCCACCTGGGTGGGGAGGGTTCAGGTCGGCAGGGTAATCCTCGGTTGACCGCGCACCAGCGACTCTGTGGCCGATAGGGTGCCTGCGGGTCTGCTGTAGAAGCCACTTAGATCTGCGTTGTCCTCCGGCACTATGGGTCGGGTGGCTTCGCAGTAGACCTGTAGAGTAAAAAAAAGACGGCTTGGCAGGACACGTTTTGGACGACATGTGTGTCTGCTGCCGTTTCCCGTCGACGAGGGAGTTGCAGCGGTGAACCGGGGTAAAAATAATTATTGGGCATTCCAAATTGGGGAGAAAACCGGGGTAAAAACCATTGGCGACGACTAAAAATACAAAAAGAAAAAACTCCAACGTAGTATGCTGTAGTCTCCCAGAACTTCCAACACTGGAGTATAGTGTCAGAAGCTGCTATATCATGAATAGTACCATTCGTGCATTTTAAACATTAACATTAACAACCTTTTTTAATAAAGGTTGTTAAGGATATTTTCTTTTGCGTGTTTAAAAATTAATCACAGGAAGTATTCATATAGTAAATCAATAACAGTGCAGCCAAGAAGATGCCATTCAGTGATTAAACCCAAGGTCCACTTTATGAAGGCATTAATGCCACATAGAGCTATCCTTGATGGATGCTTTTATTGAACATGGAATGGCGCCATGCATGTAACAGTCTTTCAGCTTTTAAAACAATTCTATTTGTGTGTCTTGAAAATGTCTGCCAAAGTAATGGCGATTCAGCTGAATCTGCTGACTCAGGACCTATAACCTCAAGATAGTAAAAAGTGGTATCAGTAGTAAAAGCATAGAAACCCAGAAGAGTATGCTAAGACATTGTAAAAAAAAAAACATATTAATGCATGGTGGTGTAAATGCATACACAGTATAGGATAATTGTGATAAACTGCAAAATTACGAAGAACACAGTAAAAGGAAGCTTGTCCCTTCTGTGCATGTCCAGTACTTGCCTTTCTAAAAACACACCCTGTCATACTTCATGCAAAAAAATGTGCTTGCTTTTCAGTGTCCCTTCAATTAAATACATGACGAAAAGTTTAATGTAAATGCTGCAAATATACACTCAGCCACACGTGATAAACAAAATGTGGTACTGTATGGTGCCTATAAAGTGTATAATCTTAAAATGCAAAAAGGTGTGATTTCCTTGATAATGTCATAGAGGATGAAGTGGGTCAGAGGTGAACAGAGGGCAGGAGTTAGCAGCTCAGAACAAGACTTCAGTTTGTAGAGTTGTGGTGGTGGGGTAAAACGTACAGAATCTGTGGATTTAAAAAGCAAAGCCCCTGGCAGTTAAACAAATGTATGCTTATAAGGGCTAGCAGGTAGGACTAAACGATTTAGTGTGTTTATTACCTTCAGTCATGAAAAACATGGCAATTGTTGGTATAAAATAGAGAGTTTATGCCCAATATGGCTGACTCTGTTGATAAACAAGGTTCTACTGTACATTCATGTGCCACTCTGCAATACAGAAGATGGGTTAACATCCTGGACACTGAATGTCAGCTTAAAAATATAGTGATGAAAAAAAGCCTTGTTTTCTTCTTCGCTGACGGAGGCGATGTTCACTCCCCAGGGCTGCTATGTTACCAGAAGGTACCTCTGGAATGAGTCGCTCTCTGGCAGACCTGTGCAGTTGATTACTTGCCCAGCTTCTGTCATGTGCTCTCCTTTTAACCTGCAGTCGCAGAGTAATCAATCAGCGGCCCATCTCAGGTGCACTGTATGATTCATACATCTGCGATGCTTGCCTACATGAGCCAATAGAGTGCTGTTGGAATTTTTACATTTTATTGAAAGCGATAAGGCATTAACAGCTAGAGATATGGAAGTCAAGCTATCAAGGGATTGCAGTGCCCTCAATTTTAGGCCTACATGGAATGACATTATGAAGCCCACAATAACAGAGTTGACATCATTTTATTGGGGAGGGGGTGATATCAATACATATATTTACATCGATTTATTTAGCATCCCCTATTTAAGCATCTCAACGGCCTTGACATGACTTAATATGAAGGCAATATTTATGTATTTTAAGACATTATTATAAATGTCTTTATACAGAAACAGGAACATAGCACTGTATTAACTAGTCTATGTAGTTTAGATGTTAAGCTGAATCATATTTATTTTTATCTCCTACATAACTGTCAAATTTTGAAAATGCAAAATCAGTAGTGGGGGGTGCAATCCGTGATACCTTTTTTACTGTTTCCCCTGTAGGGGCTGCAGGTGCATGGCTAAGTATGTGAACTTGCCTCGCGCACTGAATGCATGCCTGCACACGGCTCCCCTGGGTCCTAAACCCTGCTGGGTACAGATAGGGATTGCAGTAACCACACACCGGCCATCACTTTTTCAGACATTAAAGGTCTGCTGATAAAAGGGGGTTTAACGGTAGAGTTTTGAGCAAAATACAGGAGAAAATCTGTCCCAGTTGTCCAGGAGAAGTGTTCAAAAAATGGGAGAGTCCCGGCAAATAATGGATAGTTGACAGGTCTGCACCTATTCAGACAGCCGCTAAACAACTAAATGTAATGAAAAGCTTATATTTTAATTACATAGAATTACTATGATGTTTATCTTATTCCAATGTTGATATTATTAAAATGGCATTTTTTCTATTTGTATTCTTCTCTTGATGCAAGCTCAACAGATGCTGCTCCATACTATCCCCTCACAGGAGAAACAAGGTTGGTATCAGCATTATGACTGTACAGTGCATTTCATAGATTGAATAACTTTTAACTGCAAGATAACAATCTTTTATTATATGATAAGGAGGATCTCTCCCAGTCTGCCCTCCCTCTCTCCCAAATATTTTGGTTTAATTGTATTAGGTGTGTAATCGCTTCATTTAGAAGATTCACCTGACACTCTGCATTCAACTCGGTACTGTGCCTCAATCAACGGCAGGCACAAAATGTAGATAAGGGTCTAGGCTACAATTTATCAAACAGTGACAAAAATCCAAGATTACATGATTTGACCTGGGTGAGATCAAATGTCACAGAATCACACAACTTTTTTTTTTTTATCTTATACTTCACAGAACCTTCCTTAGAATGAGAAGATAGTTCTATTTGAGCGCTTTAAAACAACACCAAAACTACCTTTCTGTGTCAATTATGGAGGAAGATATGACCATGGAAAGGTTGGGTGGGGGGTCTAAAATGGGTCAACTTTGATGAACTGTATCTCATGAACGGGATGTCACTCAGGCCTAGAATTTACACTTGAACCACTTCTCCCAAAGGCAAACGTACATGGAAATTGTTATCCAAATCAATGGAGGTCCAGGTTCTTGGTGATTGATTTCATATGGCATGATCCTAAGGCCATAATTTCTATATTAATCTTCAACTTCGACGTCTCATAGCACGTGGGTTTGAACAGTACGTGCACACACGTTATCTAATCAAAGGAGTCGAAGGCTGAATATAAATATATATATATATATATATATATATATATATATATATATATATATATATATATATATATATATATATATATATATATATATATATATTTAAGTGTCAAAGTTTACATTGGGACAGGAGTTTAGGCTACAGTGTTGCAGGTGACAGACATTTTTCTCTCCCACGCCGTTGAATAATTAATTATGATTACGCCACTGTGTGTATGTATATATATATATATATATATATATATATATATATATATATATATATATATATATATATACACTACTGGTCAAAAGTTTTAGAACACCCACATTTTTCCAGTTTTGATTGAAATTTAAGCAGTTCAAGTCCAATGAATAACCTGAAATGGTACAAAGGTAAGCGGTAAACTGCCAGAGGTTAAAAAAAAAGTTTAGGTTACCAAAAACTGAAAAATAATGTACATTTCAGAGTGATACAAAAAGGCCTTTTTCAGGGAACAAGTAATGGGTTAACAACTTACAGCTGTTCTGCAGCAATGGAAGTAAATTAAGCCTTGAAAGTTGATGCTAACAATTCCTACAGGTGTCCCAACTTTTGTTGATTACTTACAAACCCTCTGTCTGTATAAAAGCAGTGTTGGAACAGACTGTGTTACTACACCCTCTTAAGCATTATTTGGACAGTATTGTACTGCAGGAAGTAGTATATTGCTATCATAATGGCGAGAAAAAGGCAATTAACAAAGGAAGACAGACAGACCATTATAACCCTTAAAAGTGTAGGTCTTTCCTTTAGAAAAATTGCAAAGAAAGCCAAGGTGTCAGTGAGTACAGTTTCCTACACCATCAAAAGGCACTTGGAAACTGGAGGAAACTCTGACAGGAAGAGGTCTGGCAGACCCAAAGCCACAACAGAATCAGAAGACAAGTTTCTGAGAGTCAACAGCTTGCGTGATAGGCGGCTCACAGGACAACAGCTTCAAGCACAGCTTAACACTGGTCGAAGTAAGCAAGTCTCAGTTTCAACTGTGAAGAGAAGACTTCGAGCTGCAGGTTTGACAGGTCGAGTGGCAGTAAGAAAGCCATTGCTAAGATGGCAAAATAAGAAAAAGAGGCTTGCCTGGGCCATGAAGCACCGCCAGTGGACTACTGAAGACTGGAAGAAGGTCTTATGGACCGATGATTCAAAATTTGACATCTTCGGTTCATCACGCAGGGTTTTTGTACGCCGTCGAGTAGGCGAAAGGATGGTTCCTCGGTGTGTGACACCAACTGTCAAACATGGAGGGGGAAGTGTGATGGTCTGGGGCTCTTTTGCTGGATCCAGAGTGGGCGACTTGCACAGAGTGAGTGGCACCCTGAACCAAAACGGCTACCACAGCATTTTGCAGCGCCATGCAATACCCTAAGGTATACGCCTAGTTGGTCAGGGGTTCATCCTACAGCAAGATAATAACCCAAAACATACCCCCAGGCTATCTCAGAACTACCTTAGAAGAAAAGAACAAGATGGTAGGCTTCAAATCATGGAATGGCCAGCACAGTCTCCAGACTTAAACCCCATCGAGCTGGTATGGGATGAACTGGACAGAAGGGTGAAAGCAAAGCAACCTACAAGTGCAACACATTTGTGGAAACTTTCCGAACAATATTTGATTTCCATTGTAGAAAGAATGCCACGAGTGTGTTCGGCTGTTATATCTGCAAAAGGTGGCTACTTTGATGAGTCAAAAATTTAGATTAAATTTTGTTAAAATTGTTTATTTGTTCTATGCTTTAATTTCAGAGTACATTGAGACATTAAACTGCGTAAATTTCAATAGAAACTGGAAAAATGGAGGTGTTCTAAAACTTTTGACCAGTAGTGTATATATATATATATATATTTATAACTGGTGAGCAATTTTTTCAGTGGGCTCATCCAGTTGATATTTCCCATATCACACGCGCTCATTAATACCAACAACAGAGGACTACCCCAGCGCAAGCTTTCAAACTGTCAAACAGCAACACATCTTCATAATTCTCTAGTGTGTACTTGATAAAGAAACCACTTCAGATCCCTCCACATCTAGTGAAAATCAGGTAAATCCAAGAGAAACGCAGATTTCCAACATCGAAACTACCTTGTCAACAGGCTCTTTGCTTTCAATCTTCAGGCCAAACTGCATTTTCAATGAGGGAATCACTGTAAACATTTATAAATCGGCCACCCGAAAAATCTCCCATCCACCGACAAAGATAGTAAATAAGAATTGACCCTAAGGATTTATGTAGCATCTCACCCTCGGGGGTGCATTAAGTTCTCATATCACACATTACCCAATGCATTTTTCTCTCTCTCTCTCTCTCTCTCTCTCTCTCTCTCTCTCTCTCTCTCTCTCTCTCTCTCTCTCTCACACACTTTATATAAACAAAAAATACAAAATGTACTGTCTGAACACCCCGGATACAACATGCTAAATGTCTAAATGTAAATAGCCCAAATACAGTCTTGTAAGCTACAGTAATTCATCTGTTTTCACCATGTTTAGGTGATTCAAAATGGTGACCCAAGTAACTCTTTACCCTTTCTGTTTTAGCTGCAATTTCTTAATGCCATTAATTGCTAGATAATCAATTGTGGTAATTATCTCCAAGTAATGACCGCTGCAGAGGACGTTAAGGCTGTTAAAAACAAAACAAATGTTTTGTGTATAACAGCATTTTTAAATTGTGTTACATATGTTGGAAATTGAATGTACTGTTTAAAGTGAGATTCAAGGTAACTTTAGAGGGCATACTGTGTCTGTGGGATAATGACTGCTCTACTTGGATCCTGATATGCTGAGACGATCTGTGTGGTTTATAATATGCAATGCATAGTAAGAGTCACCATCATTTTTAATAAGTGGCAGTCTAATAAAAATTACCCAATAAATGTATTTTCATCATAAATAAAGATTGTTATAACAAAATGAACTTGGCTCAGTGCTGTTTAGGGCCACACATGCTGTCCTTCCATTCATTTCAGTTGCCCTTCAATGCCTTACAGTAGTGTAGTGTTCAGCGAAGTTTTTTTGTTGTTGATCCACCAGCATAAATGGCATTCTACAGTGTATGTTTTGTACATAAACAGCTTATGTGCAAAGTCTATCGGTCTGGGAGGTTTAATTGCAAATGCCAAAACAGCTAATGTTGTTTGTTTGTATAATGAAACCTCAAGATAGTATCATTTGAAAGGTTCAGCTGCTTGAATGACACTGAAAATAGGTTAAACCTGTATGCATCAGGTATTGGTAAACACTATGCATTACAGTCGCTGGCTGTATTGTAGTCATCATGTTCTTCTTCATCTGTCACTCGTGCCTGGAAATTAAATAAAAGAATCATTTAAGCATTTAGCATAAACTATATATACATTAAACTTTATTTATGTGGATTGCTGGGTTAATTATTCTTATGTATACAATATTTATAGAATTGAGTAGGGTACTAATACTTTAAAGTAAAAAAAAAATCATATTCAATAATTATTCAATACAATAGATTAAAAAAACAAAAAACAAATTTAACTCTTTTAAATACATAATTTTCATAAATAATGAAAACTTCATAAAAATAAATAAATAAATAACTCAAGGATAAAAATCTATTTCACTGAAGTCACCAGACGGACACTTTTCTTTGATAAAGTAGAGTACCTAATTCAAACGATTATTGCTGTCTTGCATGAGGGTGCACTTGTTTGCATTGCTTGTTTGTGGACCTATCTAGAGGTCGTCGTCTCTGGTTTGTTGATGCAGTCTGTAGATCCGCCCACTAGGGGCGGGCATGTGAATGACAGCTCAGAGAAGTAAACAGGAGTCAGGGGAAGAGGCTAGGGACAGCTGCTAGAGGGGTTCGTGATAATATATCTGCAGAAAAAAGGAACAGCATTTATCTAATAAATACAGGAACCATACACTGGGAAAACACTGAGATGGAGGCCAGGCAACAGGGTAAGATGCGTTACAAATTATATATTTTTTAAAATAAACTTTTTGTTTTTATTGCTGTTGTGCTAGCATTTCAAGTTTACAGTAACATATTCCACCACTTACCTGTTTGCTGTCTCCAACCCTCAATGTAAATTAGACATTAGTGTAGTTTTGACATCGTCTTCTTTGATAAATTATTATGGTGATATACAAGTTGCCATGTTCTTGTTTTCTACCTGCTGTTACCGGTGTACGAATTTCATTTACTTTGTCGTAGGTTGTTATAACCTATAGGCTCACATTGTTTTGCTCTATTTATATTATTTCACTTGAATGAGTATTTGTTATATTATTGCATTGTATTTTTGTGCAACCTTGTCCATATACTGTATTACATAGATGCCAGTTGTTTCTTCTTGTGTAAGTCAATACATTTCCAATGGCGTTTTGTTCTCTTACAAATTCGTGCAAAAACGCTTAAGATATTTGCCTATTATAGTCTGTGGTGTGAGTTCTAATGTTTCAGCTGTTTTTTTTTGCTTTGCTTTGCGTTTTCTTTTTCTTTTTTTTTAAATTGGAGAGGTATCGTGCAATGGGAACATACTGAGAACAAATCCAGTTATGTTCATCTGAAACAAATTAGGACATTTTAACCAATTAAGCAACTTCAATCTGTAGGCATGTGATCATGTTCTCCTGCTGTAAAAAAAACACCAAAAAAAAACAAAAAAAAAACCCCACTAAAGTCACTTGGTTGTTTTTGACCACTTCCTCCCCTGTCGTTTGTTTTCTGACACTGGCTCAGATCATGGTATTCAAGGGAACTGTGGGTGTCAGGTTATGTCATGTGACTTATCCCATTTTGTGATTAGAGAGGTATTGCATTTTGTATGACTCTGTATCATAGACTGATGCAATATATTTGCATAAGCCAGTATTGGCCAATGATGAAATAACAGTATTTGCATACAGGTACCAGTTCATTAAATCAATCAGATACCATGCCATGGCCCAGGTTTTGCCAGATGTTCCAAAGAACACCATTAAATTCCTAAAGATTGACAGACAAAGGATGGAGTTCAATATCCGTTATCTTTTTATCCTCTCTGGAACTCTCTCCCAGCTTTAGTGCGTGCAGCAGTCGCTCGCTTCAAATCAACTCTCAAGACCCACTTGTTCTCTCTTGCTTTCAATGCTTTTTAAGCCTGATATCTGTTATTAGCTGTTGTCTAAATTGCTATTTCAGGTGTTTCACTTCATGTTATTCGTATGACACACACCTCCACAATGTTTAGAATTCACATCCTAGCCATATATTATGCATTGTTCCTCACTATCTTGTAAAGCGCTTTGTGATGGTGATCCACTATGAAAGGCTCTATATAAAATAAAGATTGATTGATTGAATTGTGAAACATAGTAACAGCACACAAAAGACAAGCTTGGCTGAATTTGACACAGCCTGGATATGAAATTATATGTATTTTAAAACACTGGGTCAGTGTTGGGCTATTTGTCCTCTCCACCTGCCATCTCTCGCCCACCTAGCGTACTTTAGTGAGGTCTCCTATTATTGATCCTGGCAATTGGGTTATACGTATAAATAGTTATCTTCTGGACAGATACCAGTTGCACTTATGAAACCCTCAATTCCACCTGATGACTTAGCCACCTATCATCTGAAGCTATCCCATCTGTGCCTCTACGTTTCAGGAAAATGTGTTGGCAGCACAGCATTTGCTCACTTTAGTCAAATTTGCAGCCTTTTACATTGTCAACCATAGCACACTTCTGTAGTCTCTTCCATGCTGGTCTTGCATGATTTGCTTAGTTGTGGTTGTTCAGGGATGGAAGCAGACTCGCTTTGCATAGTAATTTGATCCATTCCATTCATGAGCTTACTGAGATACTCATAGACTTGTTACCTATGCACAGAGTATAAGATATTATTAATTGAAGCGCTGGTTTTCTCAGCGTCACTGGCTTTTTGGTGTTTTTGTGGTCTCTCATGCTTACCACACACATCATTCTTGCTCCCATGTCCCACCGTTAAAACCAGTCTTCCGTAGTTTACAGAAAATATGCCTTTTTTCAGCATTACTTAGGATTATGTGAGAATATGTTGTTGTCCAAGAAGCTTGAAATTTGCATCAATATTTTATTACCGGGAGGACTTATCGCACACAAAGCCATCGTAGGTGGTCAAGTATGTGAGCTTGTCTCCTAAACCCTGCTAGGTACAGACGGTGACTGCAGTAACCACACACCATACATGACTTTTGCAGAAAATAAAGGTTTTTTAACATAAAGTGGTTTAACAGTAGAATTTTGAGCAAAATACAGGAGAAATCTGTCCCAAGGGTTGTCTGGGAGAAGTGTTCAAAAAACAGGAGAGTCCAGGCAAGAAAGGGGGAGTTGACAGCTCTGATACCCAATTGTATTATCATTACAAAGTTTCCCCAGGTATGCTGCTTAACAACTGTAACACAGAGAGGTAAGACTTCAAGTGGGCAGGAATCACATGATCAAGCAAGCTGGAAAAAACAATGTTCTAATACAGCCTTGGTTTCAGACTGGGAGAACCTTCTCCTTAAACGGGTGCTCCAGCCCACCCCTTTATGCTTTATGAGTATCAGTCAGCACCAGGCAACTTTTTAATTGTGCTAATTGACACACCAGGAAAATGCCACAGATATAATGGCATGGTATTCATAATGGCATGGTATTCATAATGGCATGGTATTCATAATGGCATGGTATTCAGGTAGCTTGCTGTTAATTAGTTATCCCTTACATTTACCTCTAGAGACGTGGGCAGCTCCTTACAATCCTTCCAGCACTGTCGGTATTTAACAAAAATATATAAAAATTAGGCCCTTTTGCCATCTGGACTAACCGTCTACTTGGGAAAAGCAGGAGGAATACCCTAGACATTGACCAAACAATGGGACAGCCACCTTTATCCATCATTATTTGAATTTGCTTGAGTAAAGCATTTTTTTATGATTTGTGAAGGGAGGTACAGTTTCCTATAATAGAGTGGCTAAATTATAATTATATTTTTGCTTCTTCTCTTAACAAATGAATGAATGTATGCAGACAGTTATCCATTTCTTTTCTGATTATGTGACTTATGAGGGAATCAGTCTGCAAGATTAATAGGGAGACTGTTGTAGTCCAGCATATCATCAGTGTATGTTGCCTTCTGGTTTCCTTTACATGATAAAAAAAAATAAAATAATGAATGCATAATTGTGCATGTTCTATAAATAGTCAGTGGATTTTATTATTTTTCCCCTAAATGATGGGTCTTATATGTTTTGAGAAATCGGTTGCCAAGCAGCATAATTGCAGATCCAAGGCAGTGAGGGCACTTTATTGGTATAAATCCTCAGGATTAATTTATATGATAGACAGCATCTTATTTGTTACCTGTACAAAGGTTTTATTGACCAGTGCTTCTGTTATGACGCTATCAGAACCCATCAATGGAATGATTCAATACAAAAGAGACAGTTAGAATAGCTAGAAATTTGAATAATGCAGTTTCATTGCAAGCATATTATGAAAGTAAAATATGAAATACAATGAACACATTTATATCTGCACGACACCTCCACCTTATCCCCTAGCAGGAAATGAGTATGTAATGTATGTATGTGTGTGTGTGTGTGTGTGTGTGTGTGAATATATATATATAGATAGATAGATAGATAGATAGATAGATAGATAGATAGATAGATACACTGCTGTGCAAAAGTCTTGTTGCATTTTTGTACTCTGATGAATTAGTGTTTTCTACTATTATAACAACTGTGACTTGCATAAAGAAAGAAAAACATTGAGTGAAATAGCTTATATCACTGGATTTTCAGGGTGTTATATCTGAAGCATAATCAACAAGTACAGAGAAACATCATCTGTAATTATCAAACCTAGGAATGGAAGACCCAAAAAAACTGTCTAACAAGGATGAGCAATATCCTTAAGGAATAGAAAGAAGACAAGCGTTGAATTGACAACAGAACTGGCAGAAGGCACAGGTGCCGTTGTCCATCATTATTATTTGTTTATTTAGCAGACGCCTTTATCCAAGGCGCTTACAGAGACTAGGGTGTGTGAACTATGCATCAGCTGCAGAGTCACTTACAATTACGTCTTACCCGAAAGACAGAGCACAAGGAGGTTAAGTGACTTGCTCAGGGTCACACAGTGAGTCAGTGGCTGAAGTGGGATTTGAACCAGGGACCTCCTGGTTACCTTAACAGAATACCTCTGTTAAGAAAGGGGAACAAGACTAAAAGGCTAAAATATGCACAAAGACGCAGAAATTGGACTATGGAACAATGGTCAAAGGTGCTTTGGACTGTTGATGGATGGACAATGACACCTGTGCCTTCTACAAGAAGGGCTTGGGCACAGCAGGGTAATGAGCCAGAGCCATACAAGTAAAGCATGAGATTTCACATTTTGTCTATGTAGCGACTCATTCTTTTGTACACATGTCATAGATGCTTGTCTGACTGCTTGGCTGTTTTGTGTAAACTAGACCAGTAGTTTTCAAAATGTTTTCCACTAATCTCATACAATAACTCTGGCATTTAACCTTGTCATGATTGTAAACCATTTATGTGAAAGATGGGATAATTACATTGTTGCTGATGTAAATGGTATGGCGAATGCAGTTGGCTTCAGATTACACATTAATATCGAAGTGAATATAAATGTATAGGCTTGATCATATTTTTACTTGCCTTTATCTCTATATCAGTTGCAATTTCAGCTATTTGCTTCCATTTTGGAGCACACCATCAAAACCTATAGAACATAAGAGATGTCCATTATTGTGAATCCAACCTCACAATGAAGAGAGGGTTGTGCTGTAAACTATTATAAACCGTAGGAAGCAAATCGGTTGTAATCGAAATAATGCTCTCACTAGTTAGAGTACTCTAAGTATAATGTTACAATTAAACAGCCTGAAAATGACAATTTTGTTTCAACAACCTATCACAGAGTAGCATCAAGTCAGCAACAATTGCAGGTGTGTGTATATCGGCACGTCTGCATACTTTTATGCTCATGAATTAAGAAATGCAATTTGCCAACCATAAGTGTTTATGAAAGAGAGGCACAGCTTACCCTGACATAAAAACATACAAGCTCTCGGTAGGAAAGCTTGTATGTCACTTTTATTGGCTGGTTTCACAGACCTAGATTAGCACTAATATTAGGCTACATAATGTTATTTTAGGTATGGTCTGTGAAACCATCTGTATCAGTATTCAACTTAAGCCCTAGCTTGAAGCCGTCTCTAATCACCACACACATACACAATGCAAGGTTACCTTTACAGTCTCCCATATCTCAGTGTCAAGTCAGTATGCAATGACAACCCTCTTGCGACCCATATAGCACTCCTGTTTTCTCTCTCTTTCTCTTTTGTGTGTCCCAGACATTCTACTTGTATGTCTGAAACCATCTTAATAATTACAATATGGGGTCATTTCATTAAATACCCCCAATTGATGCACGTGGAACCCCATATATATTTAACATTTTAATTGGTATCAATTACATTTTATCCATTTAAGTAATTAAACAATTCCACCATTGAATCAAAAATCAACAACATACAAGGCAGTTTGTGTCAGGCTTCCCCCCAGCCTGTGCTAACTTGTTGGGTGCAGGAAAGCAGTTAATCCTGCTCTACCATATTAACATGAGATGGAGGACCCCTCACCCTATCACAAAAAAAAACAAATACTGATTCTGTACAAAAAATCTGTCACACTCTGGCAATCTCTGTGACATTACTTTAAGGGCACATAAGGACCTTTTTATTTCCTGCCTCAGGATGGCTTCCCATGTACCTGCATGGACTTCTCAGAACTACATTTCCCATCATCCCCCCTGCTCACTGATACATTTATCTCAGTTACATATGTGAGCAGGAGGATGATGGGAAATGTAGTTCTGAGAGGCAGGGAATGTAAAGAAAAAAAAATAAAACAATACACACACCTTACGTAAACAGTTGTAGCAACACATGGGAACATGTAACACAATAAAATAAAAAAGGTCCCTTTAAGTCACTGTCAATTAAAATAAAATAAAGAAAAACATAAAAAACTAAATCTGACATATAGGTATGTGACATTTTATATGCATTCTTCTTCATTTCCGAGTTGGGACAGTTTCATCCTGCCATACTGTAGAATGCTTTATTGTTGTTTAATGGTTAACCCTGTATAAAAGAAAGGGGGAGGGTGAAAAATAGAAAAAGGAAAGTAGAAAAATCTAATCTTATAATCCCCTGTATATTTGAAGCAATCAGTGATGTGCACAGGAATGACGGTTATTCTTTCATCACGGGATGTCAGCTTTCTGAAATAGAAAAAGAAACACAAAGCAGGCGGAATAATTTTTTTTTTTTATGCTTTGGGGGCATCAGTTAAAAGGCCCAGAGTACATAAATCCTTTTTGAATCTGAAAGACACAAATATTTCAGACAGTTGCTTGAGGGAGGCATCATTTTTCAGTTCGTTAAATGAGCGTACAGTGCTGCTGTTTTAACTCCAGCCTAGCAGAACTGAAAAACTACAGTATCTAATCTCCTGGACACTTCTGAAAGGCACTGCCTATTGTACTTGGGGATATGATGTACCGTATTTTTTTAATGCGGTGGCGTGTTCCCCACTTACAGTATAATTACTTAAACTGCATTTTTGGTGCCAGTGAGACTGAAGGTGGTATACTTTAAAGACAGGGTTTCTACCCCATCTGGCCTTGACAGTAGTTATCTAATCACATGTTTCATATCACAGTCCATTAATCCATTGCTTATGTAACCAGAAACCATGGATCCTTTTTTTTTGTATTACTATTAACACTTTGCATCACACTACATTCTATATTCTCATAGTAAACTGCTCTGTTTGACGTATAATTTAACTGTTTCTGAATCATTCTTCATCAATATGCCTTTTAATAGAAAAATAAATGAAGACTGTAACCCGGCTCTTTTAACGCTAACCAAAAAACAGACATTATAACAAGTGCATCTCACATTTGTTCCCCTGCTGTGAGGCTAAGTACTGTAAAAAATTACATTAGCCTCATCTCAATTTATTATATATATACAGTACTGTGCAAAAGTTTTAGGCAGGTGTGAAAAAATGCTGTAAAGTAAGAATGCTTTCAAAAATAGACATGTTAATAGATTATATTTATCAATTAACTAAATGCAAAGTGAGTGAACAGAAGAAAAATCTAAATCAAATCCATAGTTGGTGTGACCACCCTTTGCCTTCAAAACAGCATCAATTCTTCTAGGTACACTTGCACAAAGTCAGGGATTTTGTAGGCATATAGTCAGGTGTATGATTAAACAATTATACCAAACAGGTGCTAATGATCATCAATTCAATATGTAGGTTGAAACACAATCATTAACTGAAACAGAAACAGCTGTGTAGGAGGAATAAAACTGGGTAAGGAACAGCCAAACTCAGCTAACAAGGTGAGGTTGCTGAAGACAGTTTACTGTCAAAAGTCATACATCATGGCAAGACTGAGCACAGCAACAAGACACAAGGTAGTTATACTGCATCAGCAAGGTCTCTCCCAGGCAGAAATTTCAAGGCAGACAGGGGTTTCCAGATGTGCTGTCCAAGCTCTTTTGAAGAAGCACAAAGAAACGGGCAACGTTGAGGACCGTAGACGCAGTGGTCGGCCAAGGAAACTTTCTGCAGCAGTTGAAAGACACATCATGCTTACTTCCCTTCGCAATCGGAAGATTTCCAGCAGTGCCATCAGCTCAGAACTGGCAGAAAACAGTGGGACCCTGGTACACCCATCTACTGTCCGGAGAAGTCTGGTCAGAAGTGGCCTTCATGGAAGACTTGCGGCCAAAAAGCCATACCTCCGACGTGGAAACAAGGCCAAGCGACTCAACTATGCACGAAAACACAGGAACTGGGGTGCAGAAAAATGGCAGCAGGTGCTCTGGACTGATGAGTCAAAATTTGAAATATTTGGCTGTAGCAGAAGGCAGTTTGTTCGCCGAAGGGCTGGAGAGCGTGCACTAATGAGTGTCTGCAGGCAACAGTGAAGCATGGTGGAGGTTCCTTGCAAGTTTGGGGCTGCATTTCTGCAAATGGAGTTGGGGATTTGGTCAGAATTAATGGTCTCCTCAATGCTGAGAAGTACAGGCAGATACTTATCCATCATGCAATACCATCAGGGAGGCATTTGATTGGCCCCAAATTTATTCTGCAGCATGACAACGACCCCAAACATACAGCGAAAGTCATTAAGAACTATCTTCAGCGTAAAGAAGAACAAGGAGTCCTGGAAGTGATGGTATGGCCCCTACAGAGCCCTGATCTCAACATCATCGAGTCTGTCTGGGATTACATGAAGAGAGAGAAGCAACTGAGGCTGCCTAAATCCACAGAAGAACTGTGGTTAGTTCTCCAAGATGTTTGGGCCAACCTACCTGCCGAGTTCCTTCAAAAACTGTGTGCAAGTGTACCTAGAAGAATTGATGCTTGATGCTGTTTTGAAGGCAAAAGGTGGTCACACCAAATATGGATTTGATTTAGATTTTTCTTCTGTTCACTCACTTTGCATTTAGTTAATTGATAAATATAATCTATTAACATGTCTATTTTTGAAAGCATTCTTACTTTACAGCATTTTTTCACACCTGCCTAAAACTTTTGCACAGTACTGTATATATATAATATTCTATATTAATCTTCAACTTCCACGTCTCATAGCACATGGGTTTGAACAGTACGTGCACACACGTTATCCAATCACAGGAGTCGAAGGCTGAATCTGGTGTAAAAATGACAGGACTGTCCAATCGTTGATATGTGTTTGACTGATATATATATATATATATATATATATATATATATATATATATATATATATATATATATATTTATTTATTTATTTAATTTTACAGACCATTTTATAGGTCACTAATACACTTAACCATATGACTGCTACTGAATGTACCAGGTAGGTCCTCCTTAAGTAATGCAAAAAGATTTTCTACCCTCCTTTAAAATGTAATTATTTCCCATCAATTAACTTTAATTAATTGTTTTATTTAATTTGTAAAGGGACTGCTTCCACATGGGAAAAGTAAACAGTCTTCTCCAATAAGTGAAAAATGGTTTTAAGGTGGATTAAAAATTATATATCGTTTGTTGGGGCATTCTGAAGTGATTTTTATCTATAGCCGCTCATACTGTACTAGTTTATTATTATTATTATTTGTTTATTTAGTAGACGTCTTTATCCAAGGAGACTTACAGAGACTAGAGTGTGTGGACTATGCATCAGCTGCAGAGTCACTTACAACTATGTATCACCCGAAAGACGGAGCACAAGGAGGTTAAGTGACTTGCTCAGGGTCACACAATGAGTCAGTGGCTGAGGTGGGATTTGAACCGGGGACCTCCTGGTTACAAGCCCTTTTCTTTAGCCACACACACAAATAATGATCCGCAATTATGCGGATCAGCGGCTACACTTGCAGAGTTAGGAGTACAGAGAGCAGTAGTCAAATATTAAACAATTAAGCGCCGACCCATCTTGATTGGATGGTTGAATTCATGGGCGGTGTTTAACGTCACGCAACATACCTAAACACTGGTTAGCTCGTCTTGGAGCCACTCCTTGGCTGGGCCCACAGCTCATGATTGATGGTTCAACCAAATTTCCTTTGTCTTGTCAAAAAGCGACTGACGTTTCTCCCCCTGTGTTGTATGCTACAGCACCTTGTAAGAAGAGGTGTAAAGTTTTTGGAGGGTCAGCAATTGCTTATGAGTAAGGTCAAATCCTTACATCATATTATAATGTTTGCACCTCCTTAGTATCCAGATCCTGCCCAATTCCATGCTCTTGTCTTCATTTCAATGCATTTCAATATAGTTTTAAAGGATTAATGATGGCAAAGTGCAAATTTGATAGCGTGTGCAGAACGCCAGGTGAACACCATTCTTTACATATGCCGCATTTTTTGCAGCTGGTAAAATCAGAGTTTACGGCTGCTAAACATGAAGGGTGTTTTGAACCCGCAAATCACTTTGCGCATAACCTTAAATCACCCCCTCTGAGTGCACGATCCACACTCTCAGTTAAATGATCTATTTAGCTATGCAAATGAATAAGAAAATGAATAAGAAAATAAATAAGGAAATGAATAACAAAACTGCTTTCACATCGTGCTCACCATGTAGAGTAAAAAATATCACAGTACTCCCCAGTAAAACAAATCTCTGATTCCCAGTACTGAATCAACGATTCTAATGGTCCTGAGGTACCAAAATGATAAGTGTATTTGCTGCTAATAGTATCCATTGGGGACGTGACTTGTAATTAAATGTATTTTTAAATTGAGAGCACTTCAGCGAGCTGCTGCTTTCCGTCTGTGTGTGGGAGGGAGGGTGTTTGAGTGCATTGCTTGTGAGATTGAAGCCATACAACAAAGGGAGAAACAGTTGATTTTTATAGAAGTTATAGAGACAGTAAACAAAATCTGTGAAGATTTGCTTTGAATCGCTGGTATAGTGTGGTACAGAGCAATGCAAAGCAGCCATTGACAACAGTCAAGCTTTCTCTGTCTGTGTACCAAACCTCGCTTCCAATATGCACCATGCCCACTGTGATTAGGCATATTGTGGTGTACCAGGGCAGCAGTGCTGTGCTGGTTAATTTAATATGAGATATAACTCTTTTTGTGGTTCTGAATCTTTTGTTTTGTATGATTTCTCATCCCCCTTCTGTAAATCTGCATTGTCAAAAGATGAGGTTGGCTTTGTACAACAAATGAGTACTAAATACATTTAACCAAGTTATAATAATAATAATAATAATAATAATGTATTGCAAGCTAAATGCCCATGCAAACGAGAAACCTGATTGTTCATGGCAGAATATGCAGAGGTTGGACAGAGAAAGATTGAATTCATTTGCATATTGTGTCAACCCAAAGTATTAAAATTATTTGAACTAACTGCCAGTATTATTTGCAATTGTAAGAATTAGTCAGATTTGAAGGATTTTAGAAAAATCTGTCTGTAAACTTGTTGCTGCATATACATACACAATTACACCTGACATTTGTACATTTCCTGTTTGTTTCTTATAATGTAAACCTGTCATTTATAAATACTTCTGTCAACAGAGTAGCATTTTAAAACACTGAGAAGATTGTCTACTGCTGTGCAGTCAAACATGCATTTGGCCATAATGTAAGCAAGTGTTTGAATTAGATCCTTGGAAGATTAAAATAATAACAACTTTTTTTGTTGTTATTAATACTGTCTGGCCTTTACTTGACCTTGTCCCTCTAAATGTAGAAGAAAAGACTGCTGTGTATTCATTGTCTTTTAACATGTGATTCTTGTTTAAAATCTGTTCTGGTCTGGATATAATTGTAGTTATCAGGTCTGTTTGTTATGAACTGATCTCAATCAGCTTCAGCAAGCTTCTAATATATAGGAGCACATGGCACAAAACAGCTGGCAAAGATGCTGTGGCAGGGTGGAAGTCACAGACGCTTATAGAAAAACACACTCCTTTTTCCGATTCTATGGATGCCTTCACTACAGCCACAAATGCACATGTTTTCCATATTCTGTGTCTGCTTGCTTGCTTTTCTTTGTTTTATGTACTCTTCACAAGGTCTGAAGAGGACATAAAACACTCTATTCTCACTATTTCCCTGTTCAGTGTACTGTAGCGTGCACTCTTTATACATTTAGGATTTCTGCATTTTACACACAGTTTGCTATGACAGTTTGTTATATACCAGGTGTGCAGTAATCTAGGGTTATAGTATTCTAAATATTATACAATAGTGTTGATAGCATTCTCAACAAACAATATGCACAGACAGATGTAAACATTTAAAAAATGAGTACCAATGAATAAATACTTTTAAAATGTATAGATATTGGTACATGATACATTTATGAATAAAAAATAAGCCTTAAATATGTAATCAATTATAAACAATTCACCATAAACAAGGATGCTGAAAATACTGAAAGTGTTGTATCCTCTGTATCCATTGTATCACTCAGTCATGTACTGTAATATAGCACTTAAGTTAAATATTAAATGGCAAGCATTAAGAAATATTACAGATAATACTATTACTAGGTGGTAACTGCTGTAGAGAGGGAGTTTGGTTTCAAGATATCGTAAAAAAGGGATGATGTTATAAAAAAATGTATTAAAAAACTGCTATGAAAAATGATGCAAAAAATCAAACAATGGACAATAGAGGCTAAAATACCCCTAAATTTGTTTTATGTAACAGGCACTACTACTAATAATGATGTACTTGACTTGCCATTTTAATTTCCATAATAGAGGTCTTCATAGGTCTACCCGGACCTGAGGAGCCGAGGACCCGACACGTACAGAACGGGTTTCCGGGTGCAAAATTGTCACGCAAACACTCGGGTCGTGTCGGGTCCGGTTTTGTTTACTCAGTAATACACAAACTGTTGATTACTATTAAAGAGGCTCTCTTTGGTACTATAAATCATTGTTTATAATTCATGTTGCGTGGATTGGCTTCCCCCAGTAGCACATGACATGGCTTGCAGATCGCAGCAGCAGACACGTGACCCATATCGAAGGTGTTTCTTTTAGATAATTCTTAAAAGTCAGAGTAATGGATTTGTTTATGAAGGATGTGAAAGAAAAACTTAAGAAAAATGAATTCCATGAACAAAAGCTCACAGAAAAATGCAAGTGTGGGAATCATTTGTTGTTATTGTGGACAAAGAAGGAAAACAAGTTTTGCAAAACACAAATTTTACATCTCAATTCCATTTGCTCTTTTGTTAAGTTTGTAATAAAATCACACATTTACGAGATCGTACTTCAGTTCATTTGATTTTCAGATAATGTATTTATCTTTGTATCTTTTACACAAGCATATTATTTATTTAATTTTACAGTCCTCTGTGTAGGTTCATGATGGAATAAACACTGTCTGTAGTTCAGCCAGATTTCCAGGTTGACTGGAATAATACACTGCTTTAATACTGTACCTAGTCAGTGCATATACTAAGCTGGGGAAAGGAAAAGCATTCCATTTTTTCGGACCGGGTCGGATCCGGGTCTAATAACAAGAATTTTACATCGGGTCGGGTTTATTAATTTGGACCTCTACTCCATAGTATTCTCAGCAATCATCTCCATACTTTCCAGACCCTGGGTATTCACCTACAACAGGACCTGGCTATGCTACAATAATAGCCTTGGATTAGAACATATACTGTATGCTTGTTTCTTTTATGTATTTTTTACTTATTACTTTACCTACAGTAATATATTCTGTGTGTTTCTCTGTTGTGTTTCTGCGTAGATTAATTACCATGATCTATTCCATAAAAAGATTTTCCAGGCAGAAACAGTATAAAAGTAGACTTAAAAAAAAAAAAAAGTATCCCTGGTATTACAGTTTCTGCACAAAGTGGCAAAAGACACATTTTCAAAAAGTAATATCATTACTGTGGTTTACTTTTGCCTTTTTTTATGTACATGCAAGTGAAAAGTCATGTTTAATTTAAATAAACTCTTCAAACTGTTTTAGAAAAGGAGGCATTGCACAAAGAAAAAGCACCTCACCGTTTTGTTTTTTTGTTCATTACAATCCTCATAACAGAAAATACTAGGATCAGCACAAAACGTTGATCACTATACTTAACATGTACCTTGCAAGTTGGACCCATGTTTGAAAAGTGTGAAGCACACTTCTATCTGTATCCCACTTCTGGCTCACATATCAAAATCTGAAGCACCACTTTGTTGATCCTGTTTTTTTTTAATGTTAATCCCTACTGTCCCACACATCATTTGCCATTTTAGAAACTTTCATGCAAATTCTGACAATGTGGTAGATTGGTGCATGATAATTATTTCTAATATTTATCAACAATGTAATTTATGGAGAACACTGATGTGGATTTTTGCCTTCAAATTCATGTGCAGCAATGTTCGTTTCAAATATTTCAGATAGTTTGTCCGCCGCACTAAAGAAAATAATTATTACTTCATAATAATCAAAATGACTCCACACCGCTGTTTTCACGTTGCACTGCTAAGGTCTACCGGCAGAATTTCACCCCTGGTTAAAAGTGTAGTATGCAAACGATACGCATTATCCAAGAGATGTTCTCTAACTGAATGTAACTCGGTCTTGCATGCTATACCCAGGGGGCACGCTATATTTAAAAAAAAAAAAAAATGTTATGCAATATGTAGCATCTCTTTAAGGAATTACATTTGCTGAGGAAGAGCGACTTTGTGATTCAGTGTTTTGGGTTACAGGTTAAAGGTGTTTATATTTATATTTAGGTCTGCTGGAGACACAACCTCTGCAAGAAGTAGATGAAGACATGGTAGCAGAGGTTGACCTGAGCAACAGTGTTTCTGATGAAGAAAGAGAAGAGATGCAAGTAGAGCTAGACAAGGTATTTGGTATACTGTGTAGGGTGGGCATTGAGAGAAAAAGAAGGATTTTGTTAATGGTCAAAATTAGATTTTCTTTTTTTTTAAATTGACATAATGATATCGGAAAGATTTCTAGAGTAATAATAATACTAGCCACAGAGAAGACTAAACTAACTGGGTTTAATATGCATATATGCTTTATTGCATGCATGTATATCCACATATTTTAACAATTGTAAAATTGATATATTTCACAAAAGGCTATTTTCAAAGCATTTTCCCCAGGCTTAAATGTACACCTGTTAATTTTACAAAACTAGAACCAAACAACTATTACTGCATAATTCACTTGTGTTTCGAAGATATTTCTAACAATGGAGCTAGAATTAAAACACAATTTGACATTTTTTAGCTCTTTGTACAGTATTCTGATTTTCAGGTTTAATTAAATGTGCAAGCTGTCTATAAAAGCTATTTTGACAAGAACATAGCTAAGAAGAGTATAGAATAAATGCAGTCACTAAAGTATAATTGCTCTACATTTCCATTTGTGGAATGAATGAGACTATTTTATACCCCTCACCCTGTTTTTTATATTAAATTGTATACCCCTGTTCTCACTGTATTGTTAAAGGGCACAATATGTGCCTTTATCATTATGTCTCATGTTTTTCAGTATTTCTGTGCTGTAGGCAATGCAGTTTAATTCAACTTTCTGGTGAAATAGCTTGCATTAAAAGCTAAAGAGGCTGATGTCTATAGAACTGAAATATATTTTTTCATTTGACTCTCCTGGCGAGCCCTATATTTGGTCAGTTCAGTATCTTATTCAATATTGCTAATGTCAATAAATTAGTAGTCTTAAGGGTCGGTTGTATTTTTTCAGCTTAACACACCTGTTCTTTCCCTCCTAGCTAGAAGAGGAAATCTCCACATTGAGACAAGTTCTGGCTGCCAAAGAGAAGCACCACGCCGAGTTAAAACAGAAACTCGGAGTTAACCCACTAAGTGAATTCAGACACAACTTTAATAAAAGCTGGCATGAAATGCAGACCTCCACAGCGTAAGTACAGAACATTATTATCTCTTCGGATTTCATGATAACAAAATGAAAAACAGTACCAAAATATAAAGAGAGGTTAAAATACCAATGCTGATTGAGCATTAATTATTGCGAATGGTTAGTTATTTCAATAATGAGGTGAAATAGGTCAGAACAAGAAGGCGGATTGTAGGCCAATTGTCCTTGGAAGGGAGGAAAGACTTTTACACCCTAAGACAAGTTGCTGAGGCACTGGTAGTGGGGTTGTAGGGAGTCTGCAGGACAAGTTGTCTGTGCAGCAGGGAAAGTGACTTGAGTATGATATATAATTACCAGTTTGACTGGTGATTTAGAGAGTTTTAGTATGTCTTTCGTTTTTTAGATGCTATAGTTAAATTGCCACAGTCACAGTTTATTTAGCAGACGCCTTTATGCAAGGCGACTTACAGAGACTAGGGCGTGTGAACTATGCATCAGCTGCAGAGTCACTTACAATTACGTCTCACCCGAAAGACAAAGCACAAGGAGGTCAAGTGACTTGCTCAGGGTCACGCAATGAGTCAGTGGCTGAGGTGGGATTTGAACCGGGGACCTCCTGGTTGCAAGCCTTTTTCTTTAACCACTGGACCACACAGCCTTCTTGAAAGTAGAAACCAATTAGTTAAAGAAATAAAAATTTAAAAAAACCAAGACTGAACATGCATTACATATGCACAATACCAAGAGTGGCAGAGATTGTATTGACAGGGAAAAAGAAATAAAAGCTTACATTAGGACTATGGTCACGTTTACATAGCCTTTCTTTCAAATGCTTCTGCAAACTCAATGCTATAATATCGTGGGTATAATGAAAACATCTTTCTATATATTATTGTAACCTTCTGTGAAACTATTCAACTAGATTGACAGTATTTTTTTTTTTTAATAACAGTAATCCATACATGCCAACAGTCCCTGTATGGTCCCTTTTTGCATATGATCCCTCCCTTGTGTAATGTTGGCAAGTATGGTAATCTGAGAATGTAACTGTCAAATCTGTCATCTGTCCAGCAAAGAGATAAGAAGGATGAGATTGCTCGATGAAAGCCCAAAGGTTTTTATTTCTGTACTGCACTGAACTCGGGTTTGTAAGTGTTGACAGAATCCCATAATTCTTACTCTATTCAGCTTTATTTTAGCAAAGGTCCCTTCGTACAGTCTTTGCAAAACCACTTAGTCCACTTCTCCCCAGGTCCCTTCTCTAGTGTCCTGCGACATCTAAAAAATAAAGTCACGGCATGAGTGGCGCCACTTTGGGGATGCATTTCAGACAAACAAGTGACGCAGCAAGAAATATAATTGCCGCATGGTCACAAGAGGCATCTTGCTAAAAGCATCGGGCAGTCAGTCAATAACACTTACATGGTCTATTCATTGGATCTGGCAAAAATCCTCGTGCTTCATCATTTCTGCAGCACATTATACACATTTTCCAAGCTAGGGCTGTCAAGTGATTAAAAAAATGCATTGTGATTAATTTTGCGATTAAAAAATGTAATCTTAGTTAATCTTGGTTTTAATTGCATATTTAATTGATACAATTACTGCATCCATCTCATTCAAGTTTGTTTTATTGCTGATGCTATTATTATTATTATTATTATTATTATTATTATTATTATTATTATTATTATTATTATTATTATTTTAAAGTTTTTATTACCTATAAGGCCTTACATGGTCTTGGGCCTTCTTATCTTCAAGATCTGCTGACCCCATATGTCCCTGGTCGTTCCCTGAGATCGGAAAAT
Source organism: Acipenser oxyrinchus oxyrinchus (assembly GCA_030684275.1). NCBI lineage: Eukaryota > Metazoa > Chordata > Actinopteri > Acipenseriformes > Acipenseridae > Acipenser > Acipenser oxyrinchus. Next base: position 55,742,375 of record CM060251.1, on the reverse strand, counting down.
GCTAATCTTCTGAGTGTCCCTAAAATTAGTTTGAACTCTGTCAGAGCCAGCCCCTCGTCTTTGGAACTTGCTCCCCATTCATATCAGGAATGTTAGCACAACTAAATCTTTTGAATCCTGTTGAAAACATATTTGTTTGGGTCTGTTTATTTGTAGCTGGATTATATATTAGACACAGGCTTTTTATATTTATTTTGTAAAGCGCCCTGGAATGCTTGTATTGTATTGTCATTGTATTATTGTTATATATTATAGCTTGATTCATGAGCTTGCAGCATCCTGAATTTCTAAAAGTGTACTCTGTCAAAACTGATGGGCTTCATTAGTTGTTGTGTTGTTGCTAGAAAGTGTATTTTGAAAAGTGAAAGCGTGTTTAGCACACATGTGGTGCTTCAGATTACATGTAGCCTATGTTTGTGATACTGAAAATTATAATTTGACAGGAGATACACCAGATTTTTTTAAATAGACTTCCCATTCACAACAAGTCCTTCACTTTTAGTGCTTTGCTCCGTAATGCAGTTATGTGACTAACTTTCTATTCAAACTCAGACTGCACTCATTGCGTTTCATGCGCTCGAGTATATTAAAATGGTGACACAGGAAATGAGTTAAGAGGGTCAAGACAGAGAGTCAAGACAGAGGTGTGCTCGAGGGTCAAGACAGAGCAGTGCGATTAACGCAAGTTTAAAAAAAGAAAATTCTCCAAAGAAATTAACTACTGTTTTAAAACTACACTAAAATGTTTTAACTGCCACTTTCAGCACTGCAGTCATCAAACAGAATCCTGACAAAGCTCAGCTTTCTCAGAAGGTAGACTAGACAGAATTTGATTTAAGTACTAAGCAGCAATGATCAACAATAAACCATTTAAATTGCTGTTTTAATATGTTTTTTAAATTACCATTAAAGCATAAGGGCTGGCATTTGAAACACAGTAAACAGGACAGACCAGAGAAAACCTGCTCAAAATGTAAGGTCAGAACAAAGATATCACCCTTTATATAGCACTTGTGGAGGACAGAGGAAGGTCTGGTGAAAAGCACAGTAACCATTATATCAACATCATTTTTAGGAGTTCTCATTTTTTATTTAATGGCAGAGCCATTCTTTTTCTCCCCTGAGGGAACTGTTGAGTTGGTTGCAGTTTTTATTTGTTAAGTTTGCCCCATGCTGCTGTTGCTTTGAGTATTTGGGCACAGGCTGTTCTTTAGAGCTTTTCAGTAAATCTTACCTTACATGTATTGCCATTTTTTCTAACGGTACCTGTAGAAGGGGAGGGTAGGCTGACAGATGGGAGAGACACAGAGGTGGCGTTGACATGTATCACATGTACGCAGGATTTATTTACATAAACAATCAACCCTGGACAATACCAGCAATGGTAAGGCACGGGTGACAATACACACAGTGTAAACCAAACAGAAAATGAAAAACAAAAAAGCAAAACAAAAATACTGTGAAAACAAAACTACAAACAAAAGGTTGCTGTGAGACCTCGCTATACTTGTGGGATTTGAAAATCCCTAAACTAATCCCTGCTCCAAATCAGCATAATACAATCCCCAACCCCAGTTCCACACACGGTGGTTGAAGGGTTACTTTTCTTTGATTCTGTTGTGACAGGTTTGTTGTCCAGGGTAGCATGGACGATCCTGGCCTTGCCTGCAGCAAGGAGGTCTGTCAGCAGCAGAGATTCAAACCAAACCGGAAATTTTGGCTCCAGTTCCGAAAGTTCCGAACTGCTGATTTTGCTCCGTTCCAGTTCAAACTAAATGAAATATCGGTTAATACCGGTTCAGTTTTTTTTCTAGCCAAGTAGGCTATTGTAATCGTGTTCATAGGTCTTCATTTTCTCGAATTAAACAAAAAAGCATGATAACTTGGCACTCTAAGGGAAAAACACAGCAGGCAGCATGTCCCAGACGAAGCGCCTGATTCTAATTCACAAAATTAAAAAAACGAATAATATAAAAAATAAATAAAAGCACACTTTTCATGTGCAGCGCCTCAACCCTGCCACAGTCCCACATAATCCTATTTAAAAGGTAATGAAAAATGTGTTGGTTGTTTTTTTTTTTGTTTTCAAATTCACTCATGAACAAAATTGACTAATCACTTTTTCCAGATATTTCCATGCTGCATTTCCTTTGTGTCCTTCCTTTCTGCTTCAAAAGCTCACACCTGAGCCATTTGAAAAGCAGCGGTTTGTTACTGGGAAAAGAGGGACATGGCATGTGGTTTCTAGGAGTCTTGAGCTCATGAAATCAACAATAACTAACTCATCTGTTGCTGCTTTTCCAATTCTCAGTCTCTCTATGTGTTCGTTCATGTTAACCAAATGTGGAACGCGGGTCTAATGTCATCTTTTTCTCAGAGTAGCCAATGAGTTAAAGATTAAGACATAAAGCCTCATTGCCGATGCAGATTGCTCTTCACTTGATATAATAAGCAGAGCATTTATTTATTATATTTATTTGTTCATTCTTTAACCCTTTGCTGCCGAAGCGCTCTAATTTCGTAACTTTTGTTACGATGATGAAACATGATGTATCTCAGCCGTCCAATCAACTATCTTGTTTTTTTTCATTGGGCCATAGCTGTGGCTACAGTGAATATCCGCATGTAATTGGTTTAGGGCTGCGGTGGGTGTGGCTTTTTTTATTTGTGTTTCATTTTTTAATCCGTCATTTTCTGACTTCAATGGAAAATTATATTGACAGTTATGAGTTATAGATCAGCTCAAAAGTGCTGATCTATAACTCATCCGAAAGCTAAGAACCGGGACTAACTAGTTTTTATTTTTATTTTTCATGTTATTATTAAACAATAACTTTATATACGCTTTTAAAAATTACTTCGGAATGTTTTTTGCCCGCTGTGTGTCTGTGTCTGTGTGTGTATGCGTGCAGCTGCAGGGCACATCACATGCCGAATGAGACAAAAAACTAATTACTGAAAAGACATCTAAGATATCCCTCTTATAAATGTTTTACTGTTATTTTTAATTCTATACGTTTTATTTTTTATTTCGTGTCCTGTTTTGAAAATGTTTCTCTGGACGGAGGCGAAAGTAAATATGACATCTGTCTGATCTCTAGCTAGCTAACTTAGTATATTTGCTGTGTCAATGTTGTTTTATCATTATTTTGTTTATTATTATTATTAGTGTACTTCATTTCTGTGTGTGTAAAGGATGGATACGTATTTAGGTGTAGTCATTACTTTTATTATTATTTAGCTGTTTGTTATTTGTAGGTTTTTTTTTACCCTATACAGTATGCTCAAGTTTCTTCTTTTATAAAAATAAATAAATTAATACAAATAATAATAATAAACATTCTCAACATCTTGTGTGGCATACTGTGGCAAAGTGGTTAACAGTGTGCAGGTGCAGGGGATCAATAATCAGACAAACAACGATAATCCAGGTGCAGTGAAGGTTTAATTGTATAATCTAATGCCTGATGGCGAACAGCAGTAAACAATAACAATGTTAATGAAGCAATACAGTGGCCCCAAAATAATAACAGTCCTGTTTCAGTTCACCCACACGTAACACATACACAAACACAAACACCAGTCGACAGTGCGCGCGCTAGTGCTCGTGGTGAATACAGTTCTTTAGTGACAACAAAAGTGCAGTGATGTTGATCCGGGTTTAGTGCTGGCCTTTGGCGACAGCTCTGGATCATGTTAGTCGTCCAAATAATTACAAACAGTATTATTAACAACAAATAAAAACAAACAAAACACTCACGTTTCACAGCACAGGTTTTCCTTCTGGTCATTTAACCTAACCATTCACAAAGGAACAGATCACATCACTATGTCCTCCTTTTTATAACGTCACCCATGACCCCTTGGTCAACGAGCGCATCCGCTCCTCCAATCCGCAGATGCTACTCTGTTTCCCACCCGGGTCAATGAGTTAGTATACCGTAGGTTTGCTCTCTTTCTAGATGGCCGACTTCCACCTAACCCTGGGAATAAACTGTTGTGCCATTTAATGCAGGGTATTCTGTTCCCTTTATGTAGCTGCCTTGCAGGTCGGGAGGGAGATCTAACACCAAGAATCATTCGATCTCTCTCACACATACATATTGAGAACTCTACACATAAATAATTTACTTTTATCACAAATGGGATTATATTATGTTTCCAGGTTTCTTCAGTTTCACTTTCAGTTCTACATCCGCCATTTCGGCTCTTTTATGCACATTTTTTTTGGTATTTGTTTTGCATTACAAAACGTTATGTAGCTCTGCAACTGTACAAGCAATTTCAATTCCGATTAAATATTTGAAATCCTCATAAAATTACACGTCTCCATATGCTCTAACTTTTTTCTACATCGTTTGGAAAAATATGAAAATTTGCACATTTTTGAAACATTATTATTCATATTTCATATTTCAATATTTTTCTGGAGGCATTGTTTATAAGACAAAACACCCTACAACAAAACAGATGATATCATTGGAAAGGTCTACTCAATACCTTTCTGTTGATATATTGGGTTTTAATTTGTGATTTATGCTCATTAAACTTACAAGCGCTAAAATAGAAAGTTGTTGGATACATGCACAATTTATAGTCATTCCTAGTAGGCGGCTTAGGGTTAACTGGGAAAAAAAACCCATTGAGACGAGGCCTCTTTTACAACAGTGTCCTGACAAGAACATTGTTTACATTGGCCGGTTCCTTGGCTGGACGGCCCTTTATTCCTCCACAGCACCTTCTAATGAGCCTTTCCCTTGAGAGATCCCTGTTGCCATGGAGAGGCTGCCACATGCTAGAACAGCCTGCCAAAGTCAATTCGGTTGAGTTGTCAGATCACTGACCCAGAGAAAGGTTTTAGTTGTAATAAATAACACCAGTGCTGCCGGTACTTTATCCAGTAGCTGATTAGCTGACGTAGATTATGTCAATGCTAGCATTTAAGCTGTGTGCCAATTAGTATTCCAAAAATTGTACAGAGACATTCATTTGTAATATTCTAGGTCCTCTGTCCCCACACCACAGGTCCACCACAAAAAAAAAAAACAGGTCCAACAGAGGAATTATTATCAGTAACCTGCTTGTCAATGGCCACCACATTAAAAACAATATTAGAGCTATTATTTTCATGAACAAGTCATCATGACTTATGTCCAGAGGATGTACAGTACTGTCACTTACAAACAGACAGGTGCTTCCTGCTATCTTCAAATTCTAAGACTTGAAATAACTGGTGCTAAGAGTTATTTCATGACAATGGGATGAGCAGTTTTTATTGATTTATTTATTTATTGCATTTATATAGTGCTTTTTATACAAAAGTATAAAAAGCACTGTACAGTACATAGCAGAAAAAAGAACAAACCACAATACATTTGTATAGCATGTCACACATACAACTGCCATAATCAGACCATTTAAATAATGTATTTAAATGACAGGACACACAATACAAAAGCAGCAATTTTAAAGTTACATTAAAGCGCACTAAGATAAGAAAGCCATTTTATAAAAGGGTGTTTTTAGTCTTGACTTAAAAACTGTAACAGTCCCAGCTTCCCTGAAAAACGAAGGCAGAGCATTCCATAATTTTGGAGTTCTACAAGAAAAAGCCCTACCTTGCGTGTTGCTTTTGTTGACCCTAGGAATAACCAGCAGCCCACACCCTGTGATCTCAGAGTGCGGTTTGGAAGATACGGGGTCAGTAACTCCTGCAAATAACTAGGTGCTAATCCATTCAGGGCCTTGTAAGTTAACAGCAAAGTCTTAAAATTAATTCTGTAGTGCACAGGAGCCAGTGTAAAGAGGCCAAAACAGGGGTAATATGTTCACTTTTCCTGGTTTTAGTCAGAATTCTAGAGGCGGTATTCTGAACAAGCTGCAAGCGGGATACCATACGTTTTGCGACACCAGAAAAAAGTGCATTACAATAATCAATTCTAGATGAAACAAAGGCATGCATTAGCCTCTTTGCATCAGATACAGAAATAATTGGTCTAAGTTTGGCTATATTTCTCAAACAGTAAAAAGATACTTTAGTAACTTACCTTCTCAAATGAGAGATCAGGATCAAAGATAACCCCCAAAGTCTTAATTTCTAATTTAAGTTTTGATGAGAGACTACAAGGGTCAAGCTCATGTAATCCCACATTTCCTTTTAGTTGGTTCTGTGAGCCCGCTAGCATAACCTCTGTTTTATCTGAATTCAACATCAGAAAATTCTGTGACATCCAATGCTTGATGTCTGTAAGGCAAGTAGCTAATAACACCCAGGCAGAAGAAATTCCTGGCTTTAGGGACAAATATAGCTGGGTATCATCAGCATAGCAATGGAAGTTCATTCCATGTCTGCGGACAATGTCACCTAACGGTAACATATATAATGAAAACAACAAAGGACCTAGAATGGAGCCCTGTGGAACACCACAGACAACTTCCGATAATGCCGATTTTACCTCCCCAATAGAGACAAACTGTAACCTATCAGACAGATAAGATTTGAACCAGGATAGGACAAGGCCAGACAGTCCTATTGTGCTTTCAAGACGATTCAGTAGGATGGAATGGTCTACAGTATCAAAGGCAGCACTTAGATCTAGAAGAATTAAAACTGATGGAAAGCCAGAGTTAGAGCTTATCAGCAGATCATTCACAATGCTGACAATGTCTGTCTCGGTGCTATGTGCAGCACGAAAACTGACTGAAACTTCTCGAATATACCATTAACAGTTAGAATTTTTTGTAATTGAATTGCAACAACTCTCTCTAGAACCTTATCTAAGAATGGTAGGTTGGAGATTGGCCTATAGTTATTGAGGACTTTAGGGTCCAAATTGTGTTTCTTAACCATGGGCTTTACCACAGCTACCTTAAGTGCTGAGGGAACTATACCGGAGGAAAGTGAACCATTTATAATTTTCCTGGAACTCCCGGTCACGGTCAGCAGATGACATAGCCTGGATACGAACCAGCGATCTCCAGGCTATAGGGCACATCCTGCACTCCACACGGTGTGCCATTTACTTGGTGCGCCACTCGGGAACCCCTTGGAATCTCATTTCTGATGATGATGATCTAGCCAACGGCAGAGCCTTCCTATATTTAACCAGGTGACCCTTCCATGCGATGTAATGAACATGCAGTTTAGATTCCCGCCATCTCTGTTCTAGTTTACTACCCTCATATTTCATCTTATGAGTTGTATCATTAAACCACAGTGGAGTTTTTTTAAAAGACACTCTCCGAGTTTTGATTGGTGCTACAGTATCTAAGATACCAGTAAAGGTGGTGTTGTAGGTATTAACCAGCTCATCTACTGATAAGGACTCAATCGAGAGTGGTAATGAGCTCAATACATCAGAAAGCTTAACAGTAATTGAAGAATTAATTACCTGGGATTTAAATAGTTACTGGCAGATTCACCTCAAAAAGAATGGCAAGATGATCATAAATAGTAAGATCTAGGGTTATGATGTTCTTAACAGCTAAATCGTGAGAAATTACAAGATCTAAAGTATGGCCACAATTATACGTAGGACCTTTGACATGTAGGATATAAGGAATCCAGTAGCCTCAATAATTCCAAGGAGTTAGAATCAGAATCAATGTCAACATGAAGGTTAAAATCACCCAATAAAAGAATCCTATCATATTTGACTGTCAATATAGATAGCAAATCCCCAAATTCAGTCAAAAATAGTGGGTTTGACTTAGGTGGTCGATAAACAATTACAATATGAACAGGTGATGGACTGTTTAATGTCAAGGTTAAAATTTCAAAAGATGAATAATCTTCAACAATTTCCTGTTTGATTCTAAGTTCACTATAGAAAACAGTAGCAAGTCCAGCCCAATAGAGCGAGCTTTCTGGAAAAAAGAATAGTTAGGTGGACAAGCCTCAATCAGGGAAACATTGTCATTCGGTCCAAGCCAAGTTTCAGTTACAGAGAGAATATTAATGTTGTAATCCTGAATAAAATCACTAATTAACGGACCTGACATTAAATAAACCTAGGCGTAAATTGGTCCAATCAAGAGCATGTGATTGAGCAGGGGTAATAGGAATTTGATGAAGGTTACTGTAGTACACACCTCTGTGTTTACTCAGTGGGTAGCGGGAATGGCAGGATACTTTAACCTGAATTGTACGTGCCTCTTTAGATTCCCTCCCCTCCCCAGTACCTAGTTTAATTACCTTGCTAGGTGATGTTCGATTGTTAACAGCTAGGTTCGATTTTATTTTTCCTAGGAGAAATATTACTAATATTTATGTAACTAGACAATAATCCAGCTGAGTAAAACAAAACGAGCACCATATCCGGCTAGCAGCACATAAAATAGCTTGCTGCTATGAGTTTGGCAAGCTTACAAAATAATATACTACAGAGCATTATTATACTTGTGGGAATTAATGGGTTAATTAATCACTGAGCACTGCTTTAAACTAAAACTGTCAGGTGAGGTGCTTTGTTTGAACTAGTTCTAGTAGGTGATATGAAATGGACACATTTGCACACTTAGAACCGTTATCAGAAGGAAACGAGTTTCATTGTAATCGGCATTTATCTGATTTCAAATACTTTTTTTCTATCAATGCTTTAAGCAGACTTAACATTGAATGATTTAACTGAGCATCTAATCAGACTAATCCAATTTGGCACACAGAAGAGTGATTATACTTACAAATCTGCAAGTTAAAGGATTTGTTGAGTGACATTGCAGGTACACAAACAGTTGAGGTTCATTTTATTTGTTTGTTTATTTTATTACAGCAGCACAGGTCTCTAGGTATCAGTGAATGTGAGCCAGTATCAATTACATTACAAAATCATCTGTGAGTAAAGAATGTGCCCTTATTATTCCATAAAAAAATAATAGTGGCTATAGCATGAAAGACATTGACAAGATTTAGTTTTAGGTTTACTTAAATAAGCTAGTGCTGAACAGGCCAGGGTATTGCTTTCAATACAGTTTGTACTCAAAAGCATTTTATTGTGAAAAACTCCAGAGCTGAGGTTATCTAAACCACAGTCTTGAGGTCAGAGAGATGAGGGAGGAAACCCAGCATGAAATCAATAAGCTTTTTTTTTAGACCTTATTCTTACAGACAGACCCACTTATACTTACAGTTTTTCTTAGTTATTACTCTTAAGATAATTATCCATTTTGAGACTATGAACATTATTATACACTTTTTTTAACACTCACTATCAGTAAAGTGTTCCTTTGCAATGGTGGTGTTTCAACTTAATTGCAAGAGCACTAAAATAAAAATCCAGTATTTGATATGCCATGAAACAATCTTAACCTAAAAAACAATCTCCAACATGCACCAATGAGCACTTTTTGTCATTGTAAAAGCGACATTTAGGTAGAGCCCTTTTTAAGCAATAGGACCCCAAAAAGGGGGCTTTACCATCTGGTAAGGCCTACCTTGTGCAGTTAAATGTCCCGAGCCGAAGTCCTATTGTTTAAATAGAAAATGGAACACAGTTTAATGGATACCATTTGAGGCCCTTTACTGGCAACTAAGTCTTTTTTTGTCTTAATAAAAAAAATTAATAGATGTGCTGAGGTCTTTAAGCTAAGTCAGCAGTAAACATAAATAAAATACTCTCCTGTGGTTTGGTATAGTCTTTGCTTCCTAGTTTACTGTGTCCCAAAGGAGCTGTAGATTCTAAGTGGAGAACTGAACTTTCTCTGGATTACTTGAGAGGTTTGCGTTTTGGACCTTCATAACGGTACCTTAAACACCAGCGTGAAGTAAGATTTTCAATATCAGCAGTCATAGTAAAAACAAAGATTTCAGATTATGTGCTGACTTAATTGGCTCCCAAGAGACAATTATTTTCATCCTTGTGCAGTCCATGATGATGTATGTGAGACGGCAATGTGCTTTGTGTCAGATTCTTATATGAAACAAAGTAATTAAATAACTAAATGAGGCTAACTAATGAGGAACTGGGTTACTCAAGTGGCAAATGTTTTAACGTATTATGTTGATACTGTGAAATGCTGCACACTTGTCATTCTCTACATTCTTGGCTGCATGTTCTGGTACTCTGTCACGTGTTGCTATGGAGCTTTTACTCTCAATATGAGAAAGCCAGTAACGGAGCAAAATAGGGGGATACAGCCAGCAATGCATCACTAACATCAAGAGTCAAGTGTTGCGTTTTATAACATAGCAAGGAGCACTCTTCTCATTGGCTTACAATTGTTCTAACCTGTGCAAATATCTGACACTTTTTAATCTTTCTTCTTCTCCTTCTGTAAGAAACCTAAGTGTTATTTTGGACCCATCCCTATCCTATTCTCAACACATCTCTTCACTAACACGTACTTGTCGTTTCTTTCTTAGCAACATCTGTAGAATCCGCTCTTTTGTATCTACTTATTCCACTCAACTCCTGGTCCAAGCTCTTGTTCTTTGTAGATTGGATTATTGTAACTCTCTCCTCGCTGGTCTCCCTGCTTCAGCTATTCACCCTCTTCAGCGTATTCAAAATTCTGCTGCTGGTCTGGTATTCTCCCAACCCCCCTACTCTCACACTACCTCTCTGCTTTGCACTCTCCATTGGCTACCTATCTCTGCTTGCATCCAATTTAAGACCCTTGCTCTATTTTTGCCTACAGCCCCTTCCTTTCTCCAATCCCTCGAGTCTCCTTCTATTCCCTCTCGCCGTCTCCGCGCATACACTACTGGCTGACTTGTTATGTATTGTCTTCACTCTCCTTTATCCAGCGCTCACTCCTTCTCTTCCCTTGTGCCTCTGTGGTGGAACCCGCTACCGGTTATCCTCAGGACTGTTCAGTCTGTTACTGCTTTCCACCGTCTTCTCAAAACCCACTTATTCAATCTTTATTTGTAAATTCCTATTTATATATCTGTTTGTATTTTCCTTTATTTATATTTATTTTGTATATATATTGTATATGTGTTTGTTTTGCATTTTTATTGCCTGTAACTTATATACAGGATGATTAGGTTGATATGGTAAACTTACTTTCTAATCACCCTGTACTTTTATATTTTGTTTAATTTCTGTAAGTGATTTTGGATAGAAGCGTCTGCTAAATAATTTATTAAGAAGAAGAAGAAGAAGAAGAAGAAGAAGAAGAAGAAGAAGAAGAAGAAGAAGAAGAAGAAAAATTGTCCAATATCCACACGCCTAGGGGTGTTGTTCAGCACTATTATTGCTTTCACAACTGAAAATGCATATTAAGGACAGATAAAGCACAGTAAAGCACAGGCAATCATGGTAAAGCTCAGAGAATTGTAGTAAAGCATTTTGAATGCATAAGCATGGCAAATGTACAGTAAAGTGTCAAATTACTGAGCATGTTGTAACATTTTGCATTTTATCAAGATACATTTTGTATGGGGGATACAATATATATATATACTGGTAATTTCATTCCCACTGTAAGGTTAGTTGCCTCTCTCCAGAAGAAGTGATAAATTAGATATACAATGAACAGAAATATCATGCAGATCCCTTACACAGATGGCTTCCGGGATGATGATGATGTGTGTGCGTGTGTATGTGTGTGTGCGCGTGTGTGTGTGTGTGTGTGAGTGTGTCTAAAAGCTCTGCATCCAAAGCCTTTGACTGTGACGCAGTCACAGTCAAAGGCTTGAGTTTTCATTAAACCATTAAATACAGTAAAAAAAGATGTATATTGATAACTGACTAGTATTAATTTGCTTTTGTTTTTTTCAGGTACAAGAAGACACAGGAGACCCTAAGCACTGCCGGACAAAAGGCCTCAGCAGCTTTTAGTAATGTAGGCACTGCAATCAGCAGGAAGTTTGGTGATATGAGGTACATAAAATTCAAGCATTCAACACTCTGTTGTGAACAAATGAAACCACAGTAATATTCTTAGAATTATTGACATTTCTCCTCTGTTTGTAGAAGGCCTTAATCTAGTAACATGTGCTAACAGTAGTAGAAAAACGTTTTGTCTAGAAGAAACGTGCCATTGGAGCAATACTAGATTTCTAATTTAAATCACCAGCCACTGATTAAACAAATTGAAATTACTAAAAACATGTGATTTCTGGTAGGGTCATGATTTTTGTTACATAACTTGGAAGGTTTAATCGGCTTGCTGTGGTCCTGATTTTAATCAGATCCCGGCAGTCTAGGATTAGTGCATTAAAGTGAATTGCAACTCTATATGTCCCTATTTTCATCCCTACTCTCAAAATAAAAACTGCTTAACGAATGTAGTCCTGTCATTCTAAATGCACTGTGATGTAATTACCACTACTGACATATGTGTCATTACTGTAAGGATTAAAATGCTTTACCATACGTAAGTAGTCCCTAGGAAAATATAAATTATTCATTATGAACATTTATTTGAACAATAGATTGTTGACAACCCCACAAGGCTGTAAACCATAAATCAAATCCTGACAACCCATCAATCAACTTAAAATTATGAAATGTCGCAATTTTACAATATATATATATTATAATCCAGGGCTGGCAATGGGACATCAAACAGCAATGTGATTGGTCGAGCAAGGTTCCAGCTGTCTGTATATTGGATGGATATGGACGGTTGGAGCCTTGTCACATATTCTAAATCACTCCGCTACCTCACAAAATGTAAAGTATCGGACGGTAGACATCTTGCTTTTACAGTTACAGATGTACAGCTGTAACTATGAAACTGAGTGACCTGCAAAATATCCCAAAGTAGTAAGTAGACAAGTCGATTGGATGAAGAACAATTAAATGAACTGGAAGATAGCAATATATATATATATATATATATATATATATATATATATATATATATATATATATATATATATATATTCAACAAAAAAAAACGCTGTCTTTATATTCAGTCACCCCGGCTTTGTCACATAAAATAATGTATTTTTAGCGGTTTGTAAACGCTACAGAGAAACACAAAAAGACATGTCTGCACATTATCCATCCCTCTCAGACCCATACCTTGAAAAATTATTGAAATCTGAGATGTTGTTGTATTTATTTTTATTCCTCCTGTCTGTTCTGCTCAAACAGTATGTCCACAATTTCAAAAATACAGACGTACTTTCTGTTGCATGTTCCAATAAAATGAATTTACTCAGATTGACTTAGTGTGTAGTTCAGAGTTATAAATGGGACTACTTTATTGGTGTAAGGATATTTAATTTTTAAAAAATCTAATTATTTTTTTGCCCTATACATGATTTATGCTTTTTTGTCTTCAAATCCACTGTTTGGCCTTCAGGGCATCCGTATACATTGAATATACAGACTTCTCAGGGGTTGGAGGCACTCGACTTCGTCTCATGCCTCACAACACCCTGAGGCATCTGTATATTTGATGTATACGGACGCCCTAATCAGGCATATTGCATACACACATATTTATTATATATATATATATATATATATATATATATATATATATATATATATATATATATATATATATATATATATATATACAGTACTGTGCAAAAGTTTTAGGCAGGTGTGAAAAAATGCTGTAAAGTAAGAATGCTTTCAAAAATAGACATGTTAATAGATTATATTTATCAATTAACCGAATGCAAAGTGAGTGAACAGAAGAAAAATCTACATCAAATCAATATTTGGTGTGACCACCCTTGCCTTCAAAACAGCATCAAGCATCAATTCTTCTAGGTACACTTGCACACAGTTTTGAAGGAACTTCGGCAGGTAGGTTGGCCCAAACATCTTGGAGAACTAACCACAGTTCTTCTGTGGATTTAGGCAGCCTCAGTTGCTTCTCTCTCTTCATGTAATCCCAGACAGACTCGATGATGTTGAGATCAGGGCTCTGTGGGGGCCATACCATCACTTCCAGGACTCCTTGTTCTTCTTCACGCTGAAGATAGTTCTTAATGACTATCGCTGTATGTTTGGGGTCGTTGTCATGCTGCAGAATAAATTTGGGGCCAATCAGATGCCTCCCTGATGGTATTGCATGATGGATAAGTATCTGCCTGTACTTCTCAGCATTGAGGAGACCATTAATTCTGACCAAATCCCCAACTCCATTTGCAGAAATGCAGCCCCAAACTTGCAAGGAACCTCCACCATGCTTCACTGTTGCCTGCAGACACTCATTCGTGTACGCTCTCCAGCCCTTGGTGAACAAGCTGCCTTCTGCTACAGCCAAATATTTCAAATTTTGACTCATCAGTCCAGAGCACCTGCTGCCATTTTCTGCACCCCAGTTCCTGTGTTTTCGTGCATAGTTGAGTCGCTTGGCCTTGTTTCCATGGCATAAGTCTTCCATGAAGGCCACTTCTGACTAGACTTCTCTGGACAGTAGATGGGTGTACCAGGGTCCCACTGTTTTCTGCCAGTTCTGAGCTGATGGCACTGCTGGACATCTTCCGATTGCGAAGGAAGTAAGCATGATGTGTCTTTCATCTGCTGCAGTAAGTTTCCTTGGCCGACCACTGCGTCTCGGTCCTCAACGTTGCCCGTTTCTTTGTGCTTCTTCAAAATAGCTTGGACAGCACATCTGGAAACCCCTGTCTGCCTTGAAATTTCTGCCTGGGAGAGACCTTGCTGCTGCAGTATAACTACCTTGTGTCTTGTTGCTGTGCTCAGTCTTGCCATGGTGTATGACTTTTGACAGTAAACTGTCTTCAGCAACCTCACCTTGTTAGCTGAGTTTGACTGTTCCTCACCCAGTTTTATTCCTCCTACACAGCTGTTTCTGTTTCAGTTAATGATTGTGTTTCAACTTACATATTGAATTGATGATCATTAGCACCTGTTTGGTATAATTGTTTAATCATACACCTGACTATATGCCTACAAAATCCCTGACTTTGTGCAAGTGTACCTAGAAGAATTGATGCTGTTTTGAAGGCAAAGGGTGGTCACACCAAATATGGATTTGATTTAGATTTTTCTTCTGTTCACTCACTTTGCATTTAGTTAATTGATAAATATAATCTATTAACATGTCTATTTTTTGAAAGCATTCTTACTTTACAGCATTTTTTCACACCTGCCTAAAACTTTTGCACAGTACTGTATATATATATATATGCTTACGTGATTATGTGTGCAGACAAGTCTTGATACTGGTTAGTTAAAGTAACTGGTTTTGGGCTGTTATGGTCATGTTTTATTGGTGCAGTCATGCAGTGAAGGGTCTCATTGACATAATCAATCATGAAAGCTTAAAGAAAGTCAACATTTTCTTTTTACTCTAGCATAAATGGCCTTCATATTCTGTTCCCCAAAAGGTGAGGTGGAAACAAATGTGTATGTATGTGTGTGGTTTGGAGTTCAAAGGCTTGCTGTGGCTAAGAATCCCTATTTCTAAGCATGCTAGCAATACAGTGCTACGAGAAACTGATACCTTTCAATTTCAAAAGAGGTCTGGTATCAGTGTTCATTCTGCTGTAACAGAGACTACTAAGAAAGTAACAGATACACGTTCTGAGTTTGAGAGTTATTTTTCATGCTGTGGTCTATATGAAGTTTGACATTTTCAGCTTAGAGATGCTTTGCAAAATCAAAGTCTTTCAAAATTCTCCAAGTTTCTTTTCTTGCATGAGTTTGATGTGTTTGTGATGGCATGCAATTGTGTGGCTTGGTTGAAATTTAAGCATATACTCCTAGTGCCAAATAACTTTTATCTACTAAGTTTTATTTTTTATTTAAAAAATTATCCATTTTACTCCTGTTTTTTTCTACCAAATCTAAAATTCCTTCACTGCTGAAGCCAACATTCGAATCAGAACTGAAGATCAATGACATCAGTTTTCACTGTCAAGCCGATCGCATCTTTTCACTCACCAAACCTAAGCAACAGATGTTACCAAGCTACTAAACCCTGAAGGCAAGGGCACAGCCTGAATAGATCCTCATGGAATTGTTGGGAGTCTGATCAATAGTGGTCACTGGAACTTACCTTTTCCAGTTTCCCCCCTAAGCCTGCAGGAATTTAAAGACCAAAGCAGCATTCCCTCCCAGTTGCCGATCTTGGCGTGTTGCATTGGCCTTTGTGATTATTTAAGATCATAGTTGCAATGCTAAGGTAAACTTATTTGTTACACTAATTAAATTAAAGCTTTATTAGTGGCTGTATGACTAAATTCCGGGCAGACTGTATTGATTTCAGCCCAGTGACTTCAATGTCTGCATTTAAATTTAACATTTAATTTCTGTCCTACTAATGCCTAGCTAATGAACTCTAAGTTAATATATTGAGTGCAGTATGAAATTAGTAAGCTATGTTTGGAATGCATGTAAAAGCCTGTAAACTAGTCAGTCCATGTATCACTTTAAATGCAGCCAACTAGAGTTTGCGCTTCAGTAATGTCACATGTTTCTTACTCAGCCTTTATGATGACTGTGTAGACTGCATTTTTATTTTGCTCCTTATTACAAGAAGTAACTGTATTACCCTCCTCTGTGCATGTAGTGATAGAGTGCGGCTTGTCCAGGTGTTATCTTGCTAAACTTGCTAAGGACATTCTTTTGATTTACTTCATCTTAATGCTGATTATTCTCATTTTGTATTTATGCCCATTGTAAGGGATTTCTGCTACTGACATACTTGTTTGTTTCTTGTGAAGCCTTGGTCATAATCCAGCTTCCTGTGGACTTTGCTTCGTCTGCAAGCACATAGTAGCCTGGTCGGTTTAATTTGATATCTTCAGCTGCAGGGACATTGACCCAAACATGCATGACATGCTACTACCTACAGTACCTGTACTTGTAGAATTGAAAACTTGGTTGCTTTTCTGGAAAGGAGAATCCGCCTCTAACCAACACGTCATCACCACGCGCCATAAAAACACCATGTGGCTTTCAATCATGTCGCTTCTTTTTGTTTTGGCCTCTCAGTCACGCGTGGTGAGGCCAAAGTGGGAGATGACTGTCTTAGAGCCTGGAGGAAGGGCTATCCTCAGCCATGCATTCCCTGAGGTTTCCCCCTACCATAAAAAAAAAAAATAAAAAAAATAATGTGAGTAGGGTTTTTTCCCTTACCTGAGTGCTGAGCGATTTCGTATTTCGTTCTGCAGGGCGTATTTAGTTCCCCAGTGCAGTCGTGCTCTGGGGACGGGCCCGTATCTCAGCTGCTTGTCTTTCATTTATCATTTTCCCATATTTTTTGGGGGTAGGTGGCAGTGCACCAATCATTCATCAATTATTATTTTTATCCATTCATGGTTTGGCGGCCTCTTCTTTTGGGGGGAGGTGGCCCTAAATGCCACTTCCTATCTGCAGCACTAGGATTCATGATATCGTTCCTGTTTTCTCCTAGCCAGCCAATGTGCGGGTAGCTGTCAAGCACCCATAGATAAGGTCCCATCATTAAATTGTCTCTTCAATTGCATTTCAATATATCATCACATTGCGGATTCTCCGTTCTGAATTAAAAGAGAACTGTAGAACTCCTTTTTGTCTGATTTTTCTGCAGGGGGAAAAGTTTGAATACACTTCAAATTGAATCTGACTGGGCATGGGATTGGGCAGATGTCCAGATATCTGGAAAGTCCCTGAAGAAGTTTATGTTAATTCAGTGTGAAAGGGTTTACAATGTGGTCAAAATATATGCAAGAATTAATAATTTAAATACCTGACTTCATCAGCTATCTTTATTATTCAAAACAGATGCAACAGGTACACTGAGGTCTAGATATTACATTATCTGACTTTTTTTTTTTTTTCTAAACAAAAGATGTCTAGGAATAGCAGTTTCTGGAAAAGCCTTTGAAGGTCTAAACACTGACAGTTCAATGCTTTATAGGGCCTACTGCTTTGAGTAAAGTTAACAAAAACTGTACAAGCTGTTGATATCTGTTGTGTTCGATGCTTTTCTACCTGTCTTTCCTCATGCTGCCACAGATCACAATCCATTGGGTAAGTTACAATCTTTCTAAATGAGTTAAGTAATGTTTTCGGTTTTATGATGTTATGCTTCATTTTTCAAGCAAGTTGTCTGATACCTTAGAGTGCTGACAAATATCCCATACTCTTGATCATTTAAGAGACTTCAGCGTCTCTATAATGAAGCGTACAGTAAAAGCAGGATGTTATCAAAGTATAGTAAATAAACTGCAGTTTTGGAAACACTTGTTTAGCAAATATATGCAAAAACACAAGAGACAGGAATATTTAAACAAAATGCTTATGTAAATAGGTCGACAGTGTTGATTTGGGACTATTTCCATAGAATCCTCTTCTCTTTGTAGCTCAGGACATCCCTTGATAATGGCGAAATTCAGGTTTTATTTTCCCACAAAACCCTTGTCACTAAACAACGTTAAGGGTTTTTTGTGTGTGTGTGTTTTTTGAAAAGCAGTCAGACAGCAAATATCTGTAAGTGGGTTGCCACAGGTGGCAGCTGCATACAAACTACTTTCTATTGCTTGGGGAGGCTAGGCCACTCTCTAGTACTTGGCTGTGCTGTGTTAGGCAGTGCAACTGTTGTGAGCAAGATGAGGTAATGGGATATAATTACTCTTACCTACCAATGTAAATGGATCTGACCCTTTTGTACTCTCTTGTGGACCTTGAGGTTTCCAGCTCTGTTACATGTGCGTTTCAGTCATAATGTTGCAATTGTGGATTGTGTTCCAAACTGAGTTCCACTAATAGTGTTTCCTGCTGTAACCAATCTTCCTGGCTTCTAGGCCAGGAGCCCTCATTTAGATTGTTGTTTTCTGTTTCGTTAGTTGAAGGCTGACACCAGATGCCTAAACCTAAAGTCAGCCATTTATCTTAAAAGTACTATTCCAAAGTTGTGTGTCTGTCTAGAAAGAGAGGACTTTTTCAACAATATATTTCTTTAGCAGCTGGTGAATAGGTATTTATTTTTTAATCAGCACAAGAGCAGAAATGTTTTCTGGGAGTTGTGATTAATTATTTACCTATCCCTATCAGAAAGAGTGAAGCCTCTTAGACCAAGTTAGTAATTAGGCTGCCGTCTCTAAAGAATGAGGGGTAGATGTACTAAAGTGTTGCAAACCAGTTGCAAACGAGTCAGAAGTCTAGGGTGAAATGTACTAAACAAGCACAATGTTTTTACCGACTTTTTAGGGAATGCTTTGTAGCAGCAGTTTTTCTTTGTGGTTCTGCCTTATATACATATGTAATTATGGGCGTTCCTGCATAAATTCACAAAAATGGGGTGGAGATGCAAATGAGGGTTCTCAAATATTATAATGAGATGTATTAAAGCTGCCAACATTTGCGACACTTACAGCAAGAAGGAGACATTGTATTCAGCAAGAACGAATGATTTGTAGGATGAGAAGAGAAAGGGTATTCGTACCCGCATTACGCGCTTCAATTTAAATGAAGACCAAATTAAGCACAGGTACAGGCTCGGCAGCCACATAATTCTTGAGCTGCTGTCTGATTTAAAAGATGACCTGGAGCCTGTCACCCAGAGAATGCTATCCCATCAGTGGTCACACTATTGTCCACCCTACATTATCTTGCCTCTGGGTCCTTTGCCCTGTGCACTTTTTCTCGTGCATTGCCAGTTGTGCTCAACGCATTTTTGAGACACCCAGAGGCACCCAAAATACCTAATTTTCCCTAAAAGCAGGATATACTTACAAGCCTTGAAAACACATTTCTGTGACATTTCTGGTTTCCCCAGTGTTTTGGGAGCAATAAACTGCACACCTGTGCTGCTAACCCGTCCAACTCATTCTGAGTGTCTGTATAGGAATAGGAAACACACCTATTATACTAATGTGCAGCTGGTTTGCAATTGTGCACAATTTAGCAATGCACCATTGACTAACTTAAATAAAAACTGGCATTATACATTTACTCATGATAATATGAATTAGTGGTATAATGCAAAATGTGTTGCTGGTCCCTAGAAAATCGTATTAACAAGAATTGACTGTCCTCCTGTAAGTATCTTAACTTGTCAATGCAGCACCATGATCTACTTTGTGTTAATTGTGTAGGCCAAGTTAAAAAATAATAATAATAATAATAAAAAAACTCTGCTAAAATCATTTAGTTTCAATTTAAAATAATATTGTATTTGCATTGTACACCAAAAAGACACGGTTTGTGAAGGATAAATTGTAACATTGAAGAGATGGGCTTTGTATCAGAAAACTGGTGACGGAAATCGCGTGTGACGGGTCAGTGCATTAATTTGTTACATATATAAAATGGGAATTGATTTGTTTCTTAATACAATGATGGTAAAACACGACTGACGTGTAACTGAGTGTGGTATATCCAAGTGCTGACTGTATTTCAATTTAGTTTTTGTTCAAGCTAGTTACTATGCCCAGCACTTAAAACAATAATCAGACTTTGATTGGCCAACAGAATCAGGTGATAATGTGTTTGTGAACAGAGAACCAATGTGCAACGTTTGAACGCCATTTGATCCTCTGATGTCTAAATGTACCTGCTGTAGACTAGGATGCAATGTAAGGCTGCTTATTACAATGTTGAAGTCAAAGTAAAACATTGTGTATAAATCTGTAAAAACCGAGGTTCTGTTAACAAAATGCAAATTGTCGCAAAGAAAAATGCAAATCGCAGTATGGTTGCACTGTGATTGACCCAGCTTAGTACATCTACCCTGAGTGTTTTAATAATTCATTAAATTGTTATGCTAAAGCTAAATATTTAATCTTGTGTTTTTTGTCAAAAATTACCAAAATCACTTGTACGCCCATTTTTCTTGACAGCAGAAAAGAAATTCACAATATAACACACAGAACTTGCTCAGCTAAAGTTTTAATCTGAAGAGGTTAGCTTAAAAGTGAAATGGGTTTGCTCGTGTTGTTACAGTAGGACATGATCACATACACACTCTGAATGACAGTCTTCACTCTGGGGATGCAATATTATTATTGCAATATAATACAGTACAAAACAATGCGACTTCCTGTATAGACTTCACTAGAAGTGATGCTTCTGTCACATCAGTAGTGGGTTCAAGATGAGCTTGGCATTACATATTGCTATGGGCAAAGGGGTGGATAATGAGGATGAAAATGGAATAGACTTGATACAGGTCTGAATTGATAAACATGGGAATGCTGATCCTGGGTCATAGATTCACTGATTCACCATCACTGACACTTTTCTGTACAGTAATAATATGGCTTAAAATCTTTAAAGTTTTATACAGCCAGAGACTGCAGTTTAACCAGAATAGAGCTGGACTAAGGACAATGTTTATTATAATGCTTGTCCCCTGAGTCATCATCTTTTTTATACTGTATTAATGCTGACATTCTCTTTTACTCTGTTATTGCATTCATGGGGCAGCTACTCTGTCCATCATTCAATGAGCATGCCGGCAATGAGGTAACAGTCATCTATGCATATCTTCCAGTGTGTAGTCATGTAAAACTGTCTTAATAGTGAAACTCTGCCTTTGATGTATAGAGTGTATGGTGTCTTTCTATATACTGTACACATGTCATTTCATCTCTGCCCTCCTCTTATTTAGAAATATGAATTTTGCTGCGATATCTTGCATTATACTTTCAGGTACAGCATATTTCTAAACTGAATATTATTCTGTGGTGAGGTTAGTGTTTATTATGTTGAGGGAAAGCGACTCCCCAGATGCATGGCTCACTACAACACTATAGTACACATGCATATTGTTGAGAAGGCACCACACTACGGACTCAAAGCA
Organism: Acipenser oxyrinchus oxyrinchus; assembly: GCA_030684275.1. Lineage (NCBI taxonomy): Eukaryota > Metazoa > Chordata > Actinopteri > Acipenseriformes > Acipenseridae > Acipenser > Acipenser oxyrinchus. The sequence goes on along the minus strand of CM060251.1, from coordinate 55,720,712 downwards.
TACATAGATCCTCAGGGCGCGGTAGACAAAATTGAGATATGTATCCAGCCGAGTAGAGAGATTCTTTTGAGGTAGGGCTTTTCCTAATTGGGTATTTTCTGTTTATAAAAGAGAATGAAAGTGTGTCATTGTTAAATGTATTGGAGGATCTTTCAGAAGGATCTGATTTATAGCTTCAACACTCCAGTCTTTGTTGATTACAGTTACATAGAAATATTTCTGTCAAGGTATACTTTAGTAAACTGAATTATGCAAAACCGATAGATAGATAGATAGATAGACAGACAGGCAGACAGACAGACAGGCAGACAGATAGACTGAATGCTATTTTGTCTGCACAGGAATTCCCCTAGTTTCAAGTCCTTTGAAGAGAAGGTTGAAAGCACTGTATCCACTTTAAAGGTAAGTATAAAGCATGAACCAGTCTATATAGTCTTATATTTCTAGTATGTAAATAACGTGACATTTTAGTGCACAGATAAGTATAATTTAAATAATATTTCAGGTAACAGATACACTATGCCTTTAAAGACCATGTTGCTGTTGATATTTTAGTGTTCAAGACTTGTCACTTGTCACCATGATGATTAATGCCTTGGGTATTGCACTTTAACGTCTTACAATTTGGCTCAACTGTGCCCCCTAGTGTATAGTCCAGTACTTCACACTTTAGGAATATTCCTCCTCAGAAAGTAGCTAAATCATGTCAATAATAAAAACCTAAATTAAAAGTCTAAAAAAAGCCTACATTAAAAGTAGCTTTGTGTTTTCCTAAATTTTATATATAGCTGTCATTTTTTATTTTTTTTTATGGTGAAAGTCCTCTAGAGACATGGGGACTGGTGTTTTAAAAAATTAACAGCAGCAAAAAGGATTATGAAGCAGTTATTTTGTCTTTTTTGAGGAGCTGTTTGAAGGGGCGACTGTGGCTGTGGATTGTATAACGTGGCAAGTGTGGTAATATACAGGGTAGTTTCGGGGAAAGGTTGATATACAATCCAATTTCTGTTTGTTTCTTGCATGACCAGTCCAAAGTGGGAGTTCCAAGCAACAGTGGAGGAAGTTTTGAAGAGGTCCTGTCATCCACTGCCCATGCCAGTGCCCAGGACACCCCTGCTGCTGCAACCAGGCTGACAGAGAGCAGTGAGCAGCAGTGTCAGAACACTGACTCATTCTGAGCACACTGTGGGTGGAGGATACCAAGAGAGATGAGGCCTGGGGGTTCAACTGACAGTAAAACTACTTTTAGAGGCCTGTATTTTTAAACCTCACTGTTGTCACTTAAAAAGGACTATAAGAGTGAAAAAAAGATTGCTTGCATCAGGCTCACACATATCTTTTAGAAAGTGGCCGCAAAAGCAGTTTTACTTAATATATTTATAAACACAATTGTGCAGTACTTTGAATATGAAATGTTTCTTAAGTGGTCCTATCAGTATAAATTAATATATTAAAAAAAAAAAACATTCCTTTTTCAGTGCAAACATACCTACTTAAAAAACAACGGGAACAAATTTTCATGATCTATTTGTAATTATTTATCAGTCAGAAATCAAGTGTTGTACAACCAGTAGTTTTGAGTATGTGATGTAATTTTGCTCTTGATATTTTTTTTTATTTTTGTCCAGAATATGTACAAGAACATTCACTACAAATAACTGCTACAGTTGCTTTATATTGCTCCTGTTATTTGATTGGAGAATCTGAATTAACATTAGTGAAAGTATATTGATGCACAAGATAACAGTTTATAGTAATCAGCGCTAATATTTAAAGGATTTCTATTTAATGCTTAAAGTATTTAGATACGAATTGTAACTTTTTTCATATTTATGGAAGCTAATTGCTGCAGAGAAAAAAAATGTGTTTCTACAAATTATTAAGTCATAAAAACATGAAAAAAATCACATAATTATGCATTTGTTCGCCCATAACCTATGTCTGAACATCACTCTGACAGATTGATTATACCAAGGTTACCTGACCCAATACTATTGTCTACCAAGGATATTGAAACTAGCTCACATTATTTTATTGTTATATTTATAAATCTGTCATTTTAACATTCAGGTTTTGTTGTGGTTTTACATGTGGTTGAACACTGGTTACCTCTAAATGTTTTTTTAATTTTTTTTTTAACTATAATCTATTAGGATTGCAGAGTAAGTTTGCACGTGTCCTTATTAATGTTAACTTGTGAAAATTCGGGGGGGCGTGAACCAGGGCTTCGCTATTTCCTATTTCCTAATTCCACCTGCCAATCATCATTGACGAATTTCACCTGTCTGTCATTACTGACTCCCTATTTAATCACAGTCACAACTCAGTTCTTTCTCTTGCATTTTGCCTTTTCTCTCCTCCTCCTCCTCACATTTTTCATATGCTTCATGCCTCTGTGTCGGTCCCCTCGAGGGGGGGATAGTGAGTCTCACTTCCTCAGCCTGGAGTTCCAGTAACTCTGCAGGTTCTTCGCGTGGTCAGAGGGAACCACCGGCCATACTATTCTTTCGCAGCTCATGCGCTATATCTCTTGCCTCACGAAAGAAGGCTGTCTTACTTCCTCCTTTACCCTCCTGGGACGTGGCCCGCTTTATCTTAGTGCTCGAGTCCCATAACTAACAATTATTTGTGTTCTTTCAGATTCTTTCTTCCTTACGTCAAGGCTTCGCATGTCCGTCGTTCTGTCCTCTGAGGGTCGAACCCGGTCGGTAACTGGGACCCAGTCGCGAGGCCAAGCCTATAACGACTTTCTGAGAAGTCGGAGGACTCTGTCTTTTCAGGGGCCTGGAGGCCATTAGGGCTAGCCTCAACTCCATAGGGAAGGCTCTCTCGGTTGGAGTCCGGCCTGTCCTTCTCTCTCTCCCCTGCTATAGAAGCTGAGCCTCGAATCCCAAGTTGCAAAACACTCCCTCTCGCAGCCCTGGTTCCCGCCCCGTGAATTTTATTGTGAAGATCAATGGACTTTGTGACCACAAAAAAAAAAAATACATTGTTGTGGTGTTATTTTAAAAAAAAAATCTTGTAGGTCAAACCATATCAATGCCTGTGCATAAGATGTACAATATGCAGTTATGATATTGTTATTAAAATATACTGTATGTTATAAAAGTATTGACTAATAATTAAAAAGGCAATTCAATCTCTTCACACCCTACATCCAAGTACGATAATAAATATAGCTCGGCAGTTAATAAAAAAAATAAATTAAAAAAAACAGAATCAGTTGCTCCAGCAATTGCTGAGCCACCAGGACAAAATAAAAACATGAACTATGGCCTCTTTGTTTTCAAGAGACTCCTTGTTCATGCAAGTAAGCCAAAATATGCAGTAAACAATTAGCAAGGTTATGCAGAGGCACTGCAGAAAAACATCATTATAAATTAAGTGGTCACATTATAAAATAAGTGTTTATTTACTGCATGGAGTTAATCTTGTTTAAGGGTTTAATATGAAGAAGTATGTCAGTAACATACATGCCCCTCCACAGCTGTAAATTCAAAACTAGAGCTATCGTATTATGAAAACGTTGATGACCATGACATAAAACAACAGTATTACAGAATGCTTCTAATAAGAATTAACAGTGAAATGTTTAATCACAATTTGATAAGCAATTCTCCAGATTAATGCAAAAAGATGTCATACAAACGGATGGATGAACAGACGTCCCTATGTATCTCCAGAATCTGATATTCTCAATAACTTAAGCTAAATACTATTACTACCCAGTTCATGACAACTGGACAAGTTCTTCAGATAAATGCAAACATGTAACTGAGACATAAAGATGGACAGATTTATTGACAGAACCCCTCCATAAATCACCAGGATCTGATGTCCTTAAACTTAATATGACAATGACAATTGGATAGGCAGTTCGCCAGTACAAATGTGTGAAGTGTGATATATGTACATTTGACCGCCTCCACTATATCCTCTTCGCAGGGGATGACGAGGGGAATGTTTCTATGAATAGCTGTTTAGTCAGTGTATCATGACTAACAATAATTCAACAGGCAATTCAAATGAAATGATGCATACAAGTGTAACTTTATCATGGTCCCAGAATCAATGTGCAAGTTCAAAGATGATTCTTCAAATGAACCATACCATTATTCTTATTAGCAGAGCTTCGATCTCCAGCAAAAGAAATGCTTTGCTACAGGAGGTCCTAGCTGCAACAGCATAAAAACCCTGCTGAAACACGTTTGAAATGGCAAAAGCAGAGATAATTCCATGCCTATGCACCTCAGTAACTGGTGTTGTGTATGGAACGACAAAATGCAGAGTAACGTACACCACAGAACACATCAAACTAAATGCAGTATTAACTGATTCTAGCCACAAAAGTCTAACATCCATCATTTTATTTTGACCTTTTTTAACCTAAGTGACAGACATTATACTATGCACTATAGCTTTTTTAACAGAAGTCATACAATATTTCCATGTGTTTAAACTGTTGTTAAACTATTTAAAACCATGCAAGACAGAAATTCACTGTGCTTTGTTGTTATACAAAATCCGACTTACACCTGTTTGCATCTTAGTTGGCCATCAAAATTTCGACAATGATCATGCTGTATGAATGCAAACACTAAACAACAAAATCCATGCAATTTTTATCATCCCCCTTTGAGAAACAATCCCTTTAACGTGCATTAAAAAATATACAGCAGCAGAAAAAAGCAGTCTAAGGTATTTTACATATGTATTTAAAAAATGTATGTTCCTCATAATGTTTCTTTGGGCAGCTGTGACTGTATTGCCTGTGGTAGGGAACCCTCAGAACTGCTGCCAGCAGCAGATATTTGGGAATTTCTTTCTTCATTTAAGCTTTTGACCATCTGGACAACTTCTGGGTGATGAAATCTCCCTATAAAAGAAAAGCAACCAGGTTATTTTTATTGATTCGTCTATTTATTCCCTTCAGGAATTCTTCCATGACATCCATATTTTGACTTCATTTTCACAATACATAATGAAAGATTACTTTTGGCTGGACTTTCTACAGATTTATAGTGTGAATGATACAGGGCTTGAGATTTTCTGAAAATGTAAAATATATGCCATTACATATTTAATAAAAATGTTACATAATTTACTTATCCATCTTTGCACATACATTTCTCATAGTTTCCTGTGAACTGTACATTTTTTCAGATATAAAAAAACTTTTTAAACATGCAAGATCGTCCCAACATCAGGATAGTACACTGACTAGCTCAAAACCTTACTTTGCATGGGGGTCATAGCAGATTGAGCATACAGATATGTGCAGTGTATTTTGACAAACAACAGACGTGCTATTGTAGCCGAAACAACAGAAGCCTGGACAAGACACACAGTTTTCCTCAACAACAATGTGCATTGTGGGCTTTGGTCGTAGGTCACCAGTTTTGTGGCCAGTCTCTCTATGTTGACTTACATGAGATAAGTGGGTATCATGAAGGCATAGCACTCTGCACTGTCCCACATTAGCACATTATAAATACTGTGGATATAATAAAAAGATGAGATTGTACGTAGACCTTTTGTGGAATCGAAAAACTCTTGCATTCGCCCTGGCTTCTTCTCCTGGTCCTCATATTCATATGCTTGAAGAATCATTTCAAACTGGTCAAGTTCCTTCACTAGCTTGGCCTCTGAGCTGGATTGATACTCATATTCCTGTAAAAAGATGCAGGTTATTAATCTAGAAAGCATTAGTATGTTTTAATAGTCCAATACTAGTATATACTAAATAAATGGTGCAATGATTATTTTAATCAACATCTAAATATCTCCTGTAATTTGAATTCAGACCAGGCAGATCCTAATTGAACAGTACTATGTAACTCTTACGTTTCAATTAATTTCAAATCCTGCTCTTCAGTTTTCAGTATGGTTTATAACTTTCTATTTTACAGGTCTGTGAAAAATATCAACTTAACTATACCCCAAATTGTTTACCAACCACTCACCTCCCATATCTCATAAATCTCTTTTTTTACATCTTCACTTAGCAGCCCAGTCAAATGTTTCATTGCTTCCTGAAAATTAGCAATACCGGAACACAATAAACAAGTAGAAACGTGTGACATACATACAGATAATTTGTGCTAAACAATGTTCTAACCGACAATTGCATAAGCTGTTCTCTAGACTCTAAAGTGTGTGACGTAAGAACATACTGTATGGGGGACTCCACTATTTCCCAGCAAGGTAGATTACATGAACTCAGATAAGTATCATAATATACACCCATAATAATTTAGATTCAAATGATCTGATTGCTTATCAACATTTAAATCAATTAATAGTTAAGCCCCTTTCACACTGGCACTCCTGCCTGGGTCACAATCCTGCGTAGTGTGAAACCACGTACTTGGGTCGTACCCAGGTTAACCCGGGTCGTGGCGACCCACCTCAGGATGTGGGTCAACACACTTTGACCCAGGTTGAGCGAGACAAAATGCATGACGGCCGTTCATAAGCCAACGCAGTAACAAACAACCACGCCTGCGTGAAGGTTTCACTTCCGCAAGCAACATTTCTGTGTAGCCATATTTTTGTTGATTGAGACCCACCATAAGCCAGATTGCACCAGGGATGAAGAAACATTTGTTCTAATCAACATTTGGGCCGACGGTTCAATCCAGAGAAGCTTGAATAGAAGCGTCCGTAACAAGCTGCTTCCGGGGCATTGATACGTGTATTGTGTACTTGTGTCTGTCACCCAGGTCAACCCAGCTTTATCAAAAGCAGTGTGAAATCGTGTAGCTGACCTGCACAACATCGGGTCCTGACCGGGCAGGTTCCGACCCGGGTAAGGCATGCCAGTGTGAAAGGGGCTTATGATTATTAAGGTTATTTCAGTAGATTAGTACATCATTTATATAAAAAAAAAGTACTGAACCAAAACCACTTTGCAGCCCAGCAACACTCTGTGACATACATAGCACAGGATAATAAACACTTACTTCTTCTCTTCTGTGTTTTTCATTTTTGCTGATATTATCTGCTGGTGCTATATCACCAACAATACATTCTGCCATATCATGAACCAGAGCCAGTTTTATACATCTGAAAAATATCACATACATAAATTGTCAAGGTATTATATATAAAGTATGTTCAGAGCAGCAAATAATATTGGTCTTAAAAAAAGAGTAAAATAATAACAAAATAACAAACATAAATGAGTCAATGACTGTAATGAAAATCTTTGAAAGGGTACTACTGTATGTGACCCTGAGTGCTACTTACTGAGACCTAAATAAACTCAGACAGGCATATACTGTAGACTGGGCTGCTTATTTTTACACCACAAACCTATTCTGTAAAGATAAGATGCAATAACCCTGTAGATGCTGGAGGGCGAAGACGATACCTGAATTGGGTTCAAAGACCTGCAGTAAGTCATCACCAACACCAACCCACAGAAACCAAAGCAATGATTCATGCACACCTGTCTTTGTTGAGCTTTGTGTCACCAATTAAAAAGGCCATCATAGCCATCCTGTACATGTGATCAGATACACTCTCGGGTTTCTCCACATTCCTATACACCCACCCTGTCCGAGGTACTCTCTGAAATGGGAAGAAAAAAAAAAACGTATCATGTTAACATTTTCACTGTTTACTATAAGACACACGTAAGAAACCACACACAGAAATAATGCAAAAGACAAATAGATTATACATAGTAAATGATAAATATTCACATTAACAACATTTTAGTGATCACGAAATACATTTAAGACAACGATTTTCATTTATTCAGCAAAGGCTCCCATATTTTACAAGAAGTGACTCCTCTGTCAGACTTCAAAATAAGTTTAGGTTCAACACATATAACGGATTTTTTAAAATTATTATTATTCATTTAAAATAAGACTACTGAGCAATATGGAAACATCAAGTAGTAGTCAGAACCCTATTAATATGATAACATTTATTTTTAAGACGTTTTACAAAAATGCACGAATATGCAATGTATATGATATGTATCCACATAGATTTTACATGCTGCTATTTAAAAGGCAACAATCGAGGCTAAAAAATAATCGTATAGGTAAGGTCGTAGCTTTTAGGTTTTTAATGAACACACGTTTTACAAATCTGGACGTACACAATTCACTCATTCTTTCGTGCATGCATGGATTCGTTCTTTCCACATAAGACAACTAACGTTTCTCTAATTCGCCTAATTTAGCGACTGATCTATATGCGCCGAAAAAGTTTAACGTATGGTTCTTTATTTATCATTCACCTTTAGCTGTCCTATAAGTTTCATAAACTGTAGTAAATTCTGCATGCTGGCATTCGATGTCGAGGCTGCCATGTCTTTGCTATGCTCCGGAAGTAAACATTGCAGCCTGAGACAGCGAGAGACTCGCATGGATTAGAAGTTGGTGGACAGTAGATGGCACTGCAGACGAAAATATTCCAAGAAGCGAGGGATAGAAATTTCCTGTCTAAGAGACTGTATAAAAGGTAACACGTTTTTGTAGTGGTATTTGAACGTTTATTTTTAAAGCGATAATAGGCTTTTGTTCAAAAACACGTAAAAGATAATCAATTTTAATTATATGCTAATCGTTACACATTTCAAATTTTCCCCTGCAAAGAAAAATCATCAGAATATCTTCAACATATATTAATGCTGGACATGGTGCCTATCATCCCCTCCCTATTGTAACACATTATGCACAAGCCAGGTAATGGCTGATGTTTATATTGGGTATACTGCATATGCCATTCACAATGCAAATCTGCCAAAAGAGAGTTTGTTTTAGTTAAATGATCATAACAAATATTGTATAGTAGATTTTGCACCAAACTATCTGGTATGTACTAATACATAACTGACACAAAAAAGACTAATTAGAAATGAATGTGTCTTCTATTTCCATTTTTACCTTAAATGTAAATGTGTGATTGCAACTAAGGCTGTGGGGATTGTTGAATTAAATAATTAAGGACATGGGGAAGACTGGAATGGAATGGTTTGGACTGGAAGAGTCACACGTCAGTACCACTCTAGTTGACAGTACTGGATTATAATTATTACATGATTATAATTATTACTTGAAGGGCGAATAACGGTAGTGTTCCTATACGATGTTCTAAATTTTGGTAAATTATGTTTTTTTTTTGTTTGTTTGTTTTTGTTTTGTTATTAGTGTTACTGTTTTTGTTGTTTTACCTTATGCTTTATATTTCTGACTTGTACCAACTGACCAGATCAAAACAAAGTGCTCATATTTAGCTATCAACAGTGTATCTGTGCAGCAGGCTTATTATGGAGAGACATTTTGTTTTATGATGGCACAGGGTTTGAGGTTACATGTTTGGCAGAAGACCCTATTCTCACAGTTTTAATGAGTAAGAATAACCTTGAATTGCACAAGAATTCCTTTAACTGTTTTACCTTTCTTACCAGGTAAATCAAATGTTTAATGACCACGGTTGAAAGTATTCAAGGCCTTGTGCTCAAATGTGCTCGACAGCACAAGGCTTTCTTTTCTAAACCAACGAGCAAACTTTCTCTGCTACAGCACAAAGCCCCTCATGTACTAACAAGTCACAGTGATGATATTAGGGAAGCTGATAGCTTTTGACCTAGCACACACTGTAAACTATTCACTGCTTTGAATATCTCGTAGCCACACCTCATACATTTTTTTTTAATTATACAAATTAAATAGAAACGTGTAGTCCATTAGATAAGACCCTTTTGATGTTGATGTTTTAATGCATGTAACTGTTCAAGATAACAGTTGCTGAAGACCAGTAGCCCTCAAATCAAAAACTTTTTGCATCTAAATGTGAATTTACAAGTATAGAACTATCATTGTCTAAACTGAGCAGCAGTCTTCCAGCAACTGGGCATGTTTTGCATCCCCTTAGCACTAAGACACTGTTATCTATCCCCACTTTGTAGTTTTAGCACACTTTGTCCTTGATTTCAGCTGAACAAAATGTACCATTGTTTTGTAGATTACAGATACCCAGCGTTCGAAGCTCTCCTTAAATATGTGTAGAATATTGTATATTATTCTGTTGTATAAACAGCAGTGATTATATGGACCTTAATTCTTTTATTATGAGTCTCATGCTTTGGACCCCAAACAAATGAGCACCCTACACTAAGGCTCTGGAACATTGCCTAGAGGAGGGAAGAGAGACGTTTGGGCTGAATTGTTACATTTCAAGTGCTGTTGCACAGAATAGGTGTTTGACACGAAGATACAGATGTGGTTTCTACTAAAGTATATGGGAAGTGGAAAGTCAAAACTGATAGTATACAGTATGTAGATTAATAGATCTGCATTACGTTTATATATTGTGATAGAGGTTATTGTGATGGTGACACAAAGACACCTGGGCTGAGGCCATCACAAATCATTGCACTTTTTCTGTCACTACAGACCTTGGCATGGTACACTAACCTAGAGGTCAAAGGCATCATATCCAATTCAATCCATCGAGTCCCCCAGTTGGTTACACTGTTTGTTTTCTTCTGTCAGCTTATGCTTATGTTGTCACACCTGTTTTTTCTTTTAGTTTTCAATATTCCGGGTTTTTGAGGCAAGTTAAAAAAAAAGTGTATCTTTGACCGATCAACTGTTTGCTTATCTCTGCATGATAACAACTAAAAGGTGAGCTGCAACAGTTTCCAGTATTCATTGTCACGTCATTTTATTGTTTGCTTTTGTTGCATAATCTTTTTTTTTTTTTTTTTTTTTTTTGCTGCTGTGTGTCCATTACCCATACCCTTAGCTTTGTGTCATCCCTTCACTGTGGATAGGGATTTAGACAACCTCCTTCCTGGATGAGTTCAGCTGTGCTGCTATTTGTGGTGTAATTAGCTGTCTGTCTCCCTGGCTGGTTAATTTCATTTGCGGTTGTAGGCCCTGGATGTCAGCTTCCTCTTCCTAATGTATTCAGCATCATTCTTCCACCTTATCTCTGTAATCCACTGCAATGGGTGCTGCACACCCTTCAAAGAAACTAGGGTCTTCCTGTAAATATTTTCCAAATTACAGGCTTTGACATCTTGTTTTGTCTCACCTCGTATTTTTATTGACTAAAATATACTGCAGGTAGCTGATGTTATAACACATAAAAGACATTTTGGTGACCTTTGGTGGCATTCCTGTATAATTAAAAGAAAAGTGCAAAGCATACTGTGATTTGAGTAAAAGGAGTAGCTTTCTTTACAAAATCTGTCCGTGTCCAATACTAAAAATCTGTCCATGTCCAAATACTGTACTAAGAATTCTAAGGCACTGTTAAAATAGATTCATGAACTAATTTAAGTGTGAGTTATGTGTGCTTTATTACCCTTAGATATTTAAAGAGCCATTTTAATATATGAAGCCTCAAGTCTACCTCACATATTGATTGACTTTCAGATACAATGCATTGCATGAACTAACAAAGCAGATACTCGACCAAACCTGTTTTGAAGCATATGCAAAAACAATTGCAAATTTACTGAGAGGAATAAAACAACTGCGTAAAAAGTAATTTTTACAAAATAATACATTTAAGGTTGGAATTGTAGCTGACAAAATAATGTCACAAATCATACCTGTTTTCAAAGGATCATGCAGGCACATTATAATTATTAAAAAAGAGTCCTCTTTCAAAATGTGGACTGTTATGCACTGATGTGTCCATCGGTGAAGACAATAACTGAATTTAATGTTCACAGATCTTGTACAGTCTTTTATAGACCTACCGAGATCATCTTTATGGCCTGTTTCTAGACCTGGTATACTACTTTACCTCCAGGTACCATTTTCAGTCTAATAGGGTTGGCATGGAGACTAAACTGCTCTCTCACCTCTTTAGACGGTGACCTCTCTAGGGAAGACCTGGGTTTTTTGTTTGTGGAGCTTTGTAGCGAGTGTCACATTTCCACTGCTATCATTGCTCTGAAGTTAAATAAGAGAGGGCAGCAGTGAGCGTTTCATGAGCACCAAAATCACAAAAAAGGCTGTGGTTATGGAAGATAGTGAAATCTGATGAAACCCAACTCCACCATATTTGTACTCAGGGACAAAGGATTAATATTTCTCCATATGAACAATTTGACACATTTCCTACTTCAAGATTCAGCACGTTTCTTGCCGCGGCAAATACTTGTTCTAAGTAGTTATCAAAACATGGGTTGCATTCCTTTAAAACAGCATGCCATTCATCTGCTTAGATTTTCATCTGACATCAAGAGACGTTTAATTTAAAAGCGTGAAGGCTTCCAAAGGACCCTTAGGATATATTCCTCTGTAGGTTAGATATGACGGCAGTCATAAGTGAGAGAAAAAAAATCTCCACTGAGCTTCCGTTGTCAAAACAATGATAGCTGTAATTTTCTCTCTATTTACAGGAAACAAGCTGTTCCTTCCTATCGTCTCCCTGTGGCAGAAAATAGACAAGCCAGGGAACCCTGAATAGTAGCTGGCTGTTCATATTGCAGCGTGGCTGGAAGTCACAGTATTGTCCTTTCCTATTTTTAACATCTTGTTTTGTCCCTGTCCAACCTTTACCTCCCATCTCTGACCCCAGTTATTCTAAAATTGGAAGTGTGCACTGCAAACGGCCTGGGAAATCGTTTGTAGTCTATGTTCTCAAACCATCTTGAGACTGCTTCAGCAGACTTTTTGACGTTGATGGTCTGATGTTGCTCAGTTTCTCATGAGAATCCAATAACGCCTGTGTTTTTTGTGGAGGATGTTTATTGTGATCGCCTAGATCTTGCTCACTTCACTTAAGTTACCGTTTTATAGACCACCGCAGACCGGCAATAATGTGCTAGTTGTTATTCTAACCTTTTGTCCTCTGGACTGCCTGCTTATTCATCATGCTGTTTATTGATTCGATCTGCCTAGCTGAACAAAGTAATGACCAGTCGATGTGCTTAACCAGCCGCTGAAGGCCAAACTTTTACTTTACTGCTGCCTGCCCAAAAATAGATCAATGTCTGCACAAATCATCACTAATAGTCATTATAAGTCACGTCCCCACTGGAACGAATTAGCAGGAACTATATAATTTCGCTGAGAGTGTAGATGTCACCCTCAGACCCGGCACAGCAAAGAGTGCACAAGAAATAGACTCTCAACTTGATTAGAGGTAGCCGCCGAACACTTATAACCATACAATCAAAGGTCTGTGACTGCTGTCTATATAGCTCAACAAGACATGTTCATATTTTTTTTTAATATTCCAAAGGCAAAAGTCATCACTAGTTAATGGTTTGAACATACAGTTGAGGACCAGATAATTTGGAATATCAATTTAATATGGTTAAAATATTTTAATGTGCTGGGGGTGGACAGTTGAGAGTCAGAACAAGACTAATCCATGCTCAGAGAAGGAAGCAACACATTTTATACGTGCCCTTTGTGTGCGCTGGGTTGGGAAGCACAAGATAATGGGTTTTCTCCTGTATGTTTGCCTTGCCCATGCCTTTACTCAGAAACCTGCATCCACCATCTAAAATTTGCAAGATCGTTGTTGTGAATTTTGTTGTAAAATGTGTTATCTCAAGATGTTTTCAATTTAAGACCAGTGGTCACACCGTTTGTCATGGAGACTCTGCATGTGCAATGCTGCTGAACTCTTACACTGCTGAATAGTATCGGAATAAACAGACAGAAAAGTGCAAGTAGTTATGGTAACGGTTAACAATACATTTCTTATCAAACCCTGTCGGGACAAAATATAAGGCTAGAATTTTGTGCGTGGTCTATTCTGAAAGTTATTTACCACACTTCCAAAGTTTATTCTAGTCAAGGCAAAATGAAAAATAATGCAAGCTTGTCCAACAGTGATCTGCTGTATTCATGATATAAAAAGGCTTCTGTTATTAGTGTGTCTCTGGTTTCATACTGTAAAAATAATGATTGTGTATTTTTAAAGACTGTGCAACTAGAAATGCATGTAGCGTCTGTTGCACTATAAAGTTGCTGATATGGCATTTGGCGTCTTATCTGTGATATTCCTAATTTAACAGCGTCAAACAGACTCTTGGCAAATATTGCAACAACAAGTAAATAAAGTATACATCCATTTTGTAGGTTGCCTGAGCAACAGGTAATAGATCCACTGCACTGGAATCTGCCCAGCTGCATGCACTTGGTTCCGTAGCACACTATTTGCCAAATGGAGCTTTGTTTCAGTGCTGATGCTGTGGAATGTGTGGCAAACAAATAGGCATCACTTGCACTCCCATGTCAGCTCATTGTGTGGAGATGCTGTCAAACAGCAGAGTCCTCTGTTCCTGTGGGTCGTGTGAATGGAGGAAGGTTAGGGCCAGGGCAGGTGAAACATGGGGCACTGATTGGTGGTAGACTGGCCTGCACCTCAAAGGAGCAGGACCTTGAAGTGTGTGACCTTGCCAGGGCTAAAGACAGTTCACTGCGGAACAGGATGCATTTATCTCAGGAAAGAGGGAGCTTTTTTAGCTTTAATGATACATGAAAATAGAACAATGAAGGTTGTAATTTACGACCCCTTTTGTTTTGTTTTGTGTTGTTTTTACTGCTTTTTGAGAAGGCATGTACAAAAAGAAATCGGTTACTGTCACAGCGTTATGAAATGTTTATTGTATTTCTAATTGTGCAATGTTACACTTCAGCTCAAAATATTTCAAATTAGAAAATGAGTTGTTTTATTCATCAGTCACTAATTGGATGAAAAAAATTGAATATATTCAGACCACTCAAAATGATCCATGATAGAACATTTTTTTGTCTTTTTTTTATTTTTTACTATAAATGTCTTTTCTGGAAAAGTCCCAGACATTTCACACTATGTGTCCCCGTAAAAGAAGACTGGGATTGTCTTGCATTAAATAAAACTTAAACTTTCCAACTAAACATGTATTATATTATTCAAAGTAAATGTATTGAAAAATTACTACAGGACAATGTAGCCTATTTCCTACACTGCTATAAGACTGTATGCCTTTCCTACCACACTTTGGGTGACAGTGCTACCCAGCATTTTAAACATTATAGAACTGAACAAATATTACTGCATAGACTATACTAACTGAACTTCTAAGCTACATGTATTACATAACTAATTGTTACATTGATGTACCTATAAAATATAACATGTAATCTATTCACCATTACATGAAGAAATTAAATGTCACTTGATGTATTCAAATTAAACAAGTTTATTATTATTATTATTATTATTATTATTATTATTATTATTATTATTATTATTATTATTATTATTATTATTATTATTTAAATATATGGTGTTTTCCAACACAAATAGTTCAATTTTAAAGTCTGCCTTACAGTAAAGGGGAAATTCAAAATAATACTGTAATAAAAACATTCATGTTAGTAACCAGTTATTTTAAATTTACATAAATATGGTAAACCATCTGATATTGACAGAGCTTATTGCCCTCCAGCTAATCATGCACATGTTCTGATGTATCCTGAAATTGTGCTACCAAGTGTTTTAAAATAGTTCAAGTAATTCTATGGTTGGTTTAATGATATTAATTATGTCTTTTAACATTATTTTCTTGTATGATATGGTACTGTACTAGCCTTGTTCAACAGCTTATATTTAACATCCCTAAAAGGCAACTTGATTGTACTGTTTTAGTAAAAGAAAATCTGATGCACCAATAAATAAGAACAAAAACAAACGCATAGTGATAGACATATGGTGGTTTTCGTTCATGTTTGTTTTTTATTTATAGATATATATCTTTGTTGAACCTTTCAAATAACATATTTGATATAAACAAAAACAGTTAGTCATCTTAGCAGAATTAACTGTAATTCTATCTTTGGCAGTTGTCAGTGACCCACTTCTTAGTTTTCACTTACAGCTAAAGGGAAGAAAAGGAGTGTCTCACCAGGCAATCACCCTTTCAAGGTCTGCTCCCACGGCATCATTCCTGACAGAGCGCACTGTTCCCAGCTTGGTGCCAACCCACAGGGTTGAAACCTAGCCCCAGGCCGCAAGTCTCCCAGCACCGCTGAAAGAGCCTGCCCCATGCTTTCTGCTAGGTAGCACAGAGCACCACTGTTTGCCAACCCTCCTGGCTTGGGCCACCAGTTTGCATAATGCGTTGGCTATGTGGAGGCTTTTTTTTATAGAAAGGGAGGGGTTGGGTAAAACCGAAATAGACCAGGGAACAGAGACGTCCACGTCTGAGCAAGACCCTACAAAAGAACTTCAGACCTTGTGAGAAACCGGAGGACTGGTACCTCAGAGGTTTAGTCTGGGTAAAAAAGAGTCAGACTTGTGACTTGGAGAATACAATCACAGAGCATGACTACTTCAATTTCTTAATGCAGTGGTTTGGCATGACCATGTGATCTTTTGTAATTACAGTACTGTGTGGTTGCTGAAAGCAAATGTTTGAATACACTGCAGGACATCACCACTTTGGTGATAAATCATTCAGTTTAGGATGGTGTTAATTCATTGGATGCTTGCATTGGGAAAACAATACTACCACTGCAAAGTGGTTGTGCCTAAATTTCTATTGTTATTGCTGCTGTTAGTTATCTTTTTATGGGGTGGTGTACTGCATTATCTATATTTGTTTCAACACATTTCCTGTATACTACATGACTACAGGAAATACTGAACTTGTTGTGTGTTTTTATGCCCTACGCTTGTTTCTTTTGGGGCAACGGTGAAGCGACTCCGTCAGCAATTTTGTGCCACAGTCACGGCCATCTTAAAAAAGTTCCGTTGTACCTTGTTACAATACGATATGAATCAGAGCTGAACTTGCAGTGCTCTACACTGTCCTTTGTGGACCTTTGCTACTGCCTTGCACAACTTGAAGTCCACGATAGAGCTCATAAAAATAATTATCCAGGCTCCATCGAGAACTGGGCCTTTGTAAAGGCAGAAACATTGCACTGTTGGTCAATCAGACCTGGGTCCATTGCAGCATGTGAAGTGAGGCTATGAGACTTTGGACTCTGGACATAGCCTGGACATATGTCACACTTCACACATTGCTTATTGCAAATGGTATGAAACTTGGTAATAACATTATTTAGCTTAAGTTACTGAGCATATCAGATTCTGGAAAGATAGGTGGGTATTTCTTTGTACATCCATCCTGTATGTCACACCTACATTTTTTAATGTATTTGGAAAACCACTTATCCAATAGACTTTATTCACAGCAGACGAGGCCTGATGTGCAGTGTCAGCTTCCGGCCACCAGAGTCAAACTGCAGTGGAGTTGTAGTCTGAAAGAAATGTGGCATTGCATTGTTGTGTGTCTGATCCTGAGACAAAAAAATATTTTCATCGCTTTCCCAAAGAAGCAAAGATGAGAAAAGAATGGGTGCAGAAAATAAGAGGAGACATCGGTCCTAATTTTCAGTTAAATAACAAGAATCATCCAGTTTGCTGATGTATCTTCACATAACTTATCACTCTTCCTTAAAAGCGCTTTACTTGCTCTTATCTGCCCCCTATTTTAATGCATTTAATCCTGTACTTTAGAGTACTGTAATCTGTCACAAGTGTTATTTAATCTGTAGTATTTTGTATTTAATTATGTCCTGATGTAACTATCACTGACACTGTTATCTGCTCCGTTATTGAATCGTATTTTGTCATATACTTGTACTTGCTAGAACCAAAGTCATTGTATTTTATCTTGCTCTTAATTGTATTAATACTTGTACTGTGATTCTTGAAATGTATTTTTGTTTACGACTGTAAGTCGCCCTGGATAAGGGCGTCTGCTAAGAAATAATAATAATATTAATAATAATAATAATAATAATAATAATAATAATAATAATAATAATAATAATAATAATAATATGAGAAACTTAACCTTGTTCTTGGTGCAGGGTGCTGTGTAGTTTAACAAAGTATTTATAAATGGGAAATGTTTTGTAAATAAATCCAAATACATAAAGTATATTCAGTTAATTATACAATTATACTTTGTAATTTATAGCCTATGGTGTGTGTAACCCTGTAGCGTAATAATCCCACGTCTTTTTCGGAATACTCATATTCAGAATACTGCTGGTCTTATTAAAAATACTGTATGCTATACTTCTTAGTACTTATTTGGAATACTGAGGATTCTGAATAATAAAATATTAGCCTGCATGTAAACGTACTGTGTGTGGTATATGGTGGTTATATAGAGTGTCCCATGAATCATGAACACATTTAATATGAATTCAGCACAACTACACAAGATTCAAAAACTAGATTATAATTTTAATAATGTGTTTATTATTATTATTATTATTATTATTATTATTATTATTATTATTATTATTATTATTATTATAAGTAGTAGTTGTCATAGTATGAATTGTGCCCTTTGTTATTTCTTTATATATATATATATGGCAGTCATTATGATGGTTACAATTTAAACAACATCAATATTAAAATGAAAGATAAACTAAAAAGATAAACTACAACTCAAATGTATTATTCAAGCACATCATATCAAATATCTGCATATTTAAATGAACAAGTAAACATAAAAGGGTTTATTTTCTAACTTACTACATATAACTACTTCAAAAAATGAAAAACTATAATAAAATAAACATTTCAAAAGAAACTAGTATGTAAACAGGTATATATATGTACATACAAAACTTTAAAAGAAAGTAGTTTTTAATTTAAAACGAAATGTTTACACCGAAGAGCAGTGGCTAACTTCAAGATGAAATCTCTCCTACTGATATTTTCCCTGGTGCATTCCTTGTACAAAACTAAAGAACTGATGGGTGCCAGGTCTAGTAGAGATAACAGGATTGTATATAAAAATAAAATAGAATATTGAAGGTTATATTCAAAATAAAAACATTGTAAAAGGCAGTCAAAATGACTCCTCTGGCGGTTCTAGGTAGAGGGGATTATAACTTTTTTATTTTTGCAATCCTGCCTTTCAAACGCCATCAGGGTATTTAATAAATGTATTTAGGAAAAGTCAAGAACGAAGAACGGACAACCACGTATCTTTCACACATGCAGAGTAATTTACATTTTAAAAGTGAAAACCGTCAAAATGACTGGCGGTTCGAGTGCAAAATAAGTGTAATTTTCTTTGATGGCTGTTTCATGATCATGTTTTTTAAAAGGCACCTTTTAAAGCAATTGTTAGCAAGCTGTTGTTGTTGACCCTCTTTAAAATAAATACCAATTCTTCATAGATATTTGAGTGTATATTAAAAAATATATACACTTAATAAATAAAAGAAACAAACAAAAAAGTTAAAGATTTAGTAAGCTAGTTGTGAATAATTAATAAACAATTCTCCCATGCAATACATTTAGTCCATGTTTTGTTTTTCATTTTAGAAAGCAAAAGAAGCCTAACAAAATATAGCATCAGAGAACACATTAATGAAAAAGATAGTTGCTGAGAGAGAAATTAAAGACTCATCATACTTGGAGGAAGAGAACAGGAGAAAGGTCAATTTGATTATTTTTGATTATGTATGTTTTCTTTCTCTGGATTAATTCTGAAGGAACCGTTAGTTCCCACTAGTGTAATCACTTCATGGACATGTGCCTGAAAGTAAATTTATGGAGCTAGTAAACAATTAACAAAAGCTGTGAGTTTGTATCCATTTGTTTGTTGAATTTTAAATACATAATCTGTTTAATCAGGTGTGATAAGGAAATTTGATAAACTGGAACATTGAACAAAAAGCGATAAAATGAAACATCTACAACATACCCCAACAGGAAGGATCTCTCCCTGTAGAAGAGGTAACATATTTACCTGTTTTATAAAGATAAAAATCTACAAATGTATTATTATTATTATTATTATTATTATTATTATTATTATTATTATTATTATTATTTAGGAGGGAAATCATGCACAGCAATGGGTGAAGATCTCGCTGTGGCAGTGTTTGGTAGGGAGACCTTGGCAACACATGGCCTGTCGGGAAAAAGTAGCAAAGCAAACAAGGATTCAGCTCCTAAACCAGCCCTTGACAAAGAAAAAGTTACACTTATTCTTGGTAAGGATGATGGTATAAGTATATATATATTCATTTTTAATATGGTGATTTGCAATATTACAAACACCTTAACTTTCCCTAGTAGCCTATTGCAAATGTGATTATCGTGATGTGGCCTTATGATGGAAACGAATGTCAAACTGGACAGCAATAAGAAATTGCTATAAAATGTATTATTTCTACAATATGTTTATTTATACGTTTTAACCAGTAAAATATATCTGTATCTCTGTCTGTGTATTTGTCTATTTGTCTGTTATTATATTATCTATCTATCTGTATTATATTATACGGTAAAGCACCATATTTTATTCAACTTTTAAAGTTCTGACCATGTGCATCCCTAATACTGTTTATTATTTGGTGCAATGAGATTTTTGGGAGACAAATCAGGCTTGAAACCTAAAAGCTAAGTTTTCTTTACTGTTGCACGTGAATGGGTATATATATATATATATATATATATATATATATATATATATATGTAAGGCAGCAGGTTGTGTGAGACAGCAGGGAGGGGGTTAAAACCTCCCTGAAGAGAGAATGCACATTTGTTTAGTTTAATTGTTTTACTTTATTGTTTAATTGTTCTGTTAATTGTTTTTATTGTTTAATTATCCCCTGCACCTGGATAGTAATTGTAAATTAGAGCCAGGTGCAGGGTATAAAAAAGAAGCAGTTAGTTTGCTGGGGGCTGCTGAGTAGAAGGAAGCAGAAGAGAGGTGCTCTGCTTCCGAGCAGTCATAAAAAGTAAGTGCTGTGTAAACCTGTGTGGTTTTTGTGTGTATGACAGGTAAACGGCTTAGCCGTCCTGCAAGTTAGTCAGGGAAATTACCTGTGTAGTAAGTGCTCCAAATCGGAGTTAGGTGTTTGTTTTGTTGTACTGTATTTATTTTTGTGTCTATTAAAATATTAAGCGCAACCGCGCTTAAAAAAAATCCATTTCTGTTGTTGCTGGGTCGTAATTTTAAAGGGGCACGAACCCGTGAGTGTCACAAGATCTCTCACAATATATACAGTACTGTGCAAAAGTTTTAGGCAGGTGTGAAAAAATGCTGTAAAGTAAGAATGCTTTCAAAAATAGACATGTTAATAGATTATATTTATCAATTAACTAAATGCAAAGTGAGTGAACAGAAGAAAAATCTAAATCAAATCCATATTTGGTGTGACAACCCTTTGCCTTCAAAACAGCATCAATTCTTCTACGTACACTTGCACAAAGTCAGGGATTTTGTAGGCATATAGTCAGGTGTATGATTAAACAATTATACCAAACAGGTGCTAATGATCATCATTTCAATATGTAGGTTGAAACACAATCATTAACTGAAACAGAAACAGCTGTGTAGGAGGAATAAAACTGGATGAGGAACAGCCAAACTCAGCTAACAAGGTGAGGTTGTTGAAGACAGTTTACTGTCAAAAGTCATACACCATGGCAAGACTGAGCACAGCAACAAGACACAAGGTAGTTATACTTCATCAGCAAGGTCTCTCCCAGGCAGAAATTTCAAGGCAGACAGGGGTTTCCAGATGTGCTGTCCAAGCTCTTTTGAAGAAGCACAAAGAAACGGGCAACGCTGAGGACCGTAGACGCAGTGGTCGGCCAAGGAAACTTACTGCAGCAGATGAAAGACACATCATGCTTACTTCCCTTCGCAATCGGAAGATGTCCAGCAGTGCCATCAGCTCAGAACTGGCAGAAAACAGTGGGACCCTGGTACACCCATCTACTGTCCGGAGAAGTCTGGTCAGAAGTGGCCTTCATGGAAGACTTGCGGCCAAAAGCCATACCTCCGACATGGAAACAAGGCCAGCGACTCAACTATGCATGAAAACACAGGAACTGGGGTGCAGAAAAATGGCAGCAGGTGCTCTGGACTGATGAGTCAAAATTTGAAATATTTGGCTGTAGCAGAAGGCAGTTTGTTCGCCAAAGGGCTGGAGAGCGTACACGAATGAGTGTCTGCAGGCAACAGTGAAGCATGGTGGAGGTTCCTTGCAAGTTTGGGGCTGCATTTCTGCAGATGGAGTTGGGGATTTGGTCAGAATTAATGGTCTCCTCAATGCTGAGAAGTACAGGCAGATACTTATCCATCATGCAATACCATCAGGGAGGCATCTGATTGGCCCCAAATTTATTCTGCAGCATGACAACGACCCCAAACATACAGCGAAAGTCATTAGAACTATCTTCAGCGTAAAGAAGAATAAGGAGTCCTGGAAGTGATGGTATGGCCCCACAGAGCCCTGATCTCAACATCATCGAGTCTGACTGGGATTACATGAAGAGAGAGAAGCAACTGAGGCTGCCTAAATCCACAGAAGAACTGTGGTTAGTTCTCCAAGATGTTTGGGCCAACCTACCTGCCGAGTTCCTTCAAAAACTGTGTGCAAGTGTACCTAGAAGAATTGATGCTTGATGCTGTTTTGAAGGCAAAGGGTGGACACACCAAATATGGATTTGATTTAGATTTTTCTTCTGTTCACTCACTTTGCATTTAGTTAATTGATAAATATAATCTATTAACATGTCTATTTTTGAAAGCATTCTTACTTTACAGCATTTTTTCACACCTGCCTAAAACTTTTGCACAGTACTGTATAATGTTAGCGTTATCTCGTATCATCTTCCCACTGCTATTTTTTTGCATGACTTTGTAATGTACTTTGAGATGGTGCTCACCAAAAAAAGGCACACTGTAAAATAAAGATTGCTTGATTGCTTGATTGATTGACTGATGGTATCTGGACATAGGACATTTTCTCTAAATTGAGATTTTACCCTGTGCAGGAAATTTCTGCAGGACATTTCCTTTACTTGGACATTTTACCCTGTGCAGGAAATTCCTGCAGGACATTTCCTTTACATCTTTAGATGGACATTTTACCCTGTGCAGGAAATTCCTGCAGGACAAGGACATTTTACCGTGTAGGGAATTCCTGCAGGATATTTACCCTGTGCAGGAAATTCCTGCAGGACATTTCCTTTACATACAGGAAATTCCTGCAGAAAATCCCACAGGAAATTGGCCTCAAAATCCTGTGGGATTTGCTGCAAGATTCCTTTACAGAAATCCTGCATGGCATTCTCCTGCCTCTTACTGTATTTAGAAACAATGTAAAACCCTTGACTAATACCAATGTAGAAACAATACACAAACAGGTACTTAATATTAACACTGTACATATTAGTTATATTAAACGTTCTTGAACTAAAACTGACAGATAAACACTTTCTTGAGGATATAAGTTAGCACAGTACAGTGTTCACTTTCCGATCGCCAAATAAGACGCTTGCTAATTCACCTTCAATTTCTTGAATGTAACCCTCGATCCAGTTGCTGTACCCTTTCTGTTGTCTGCTTTTAGGAATTCACGCTTCAGTATTCGCCCAGTTGTCGATTTCTTCCTGCTTTATTGGTGGTACACAAATCATCGATTTACTCCACACATCAGTGGCTGCGGCGGCCATGACAGTGGCTTGCACACCAAGCCTCATTTTTAAATCCAACATGGCCGCCATGTGAATAAAGTCCATTGTCATGAAACTTGGTATTAATATTATTTAGCATAAGTTATTGGCAGTTATCTGACTTAAACATGTCATTTAAACAGTTATCTGATTTAAACATGGCAATGAACAATCTTTGTTGCCCTTCTTTTTGTTTTACGTATTAATGCGACTGAATGCCTTTAAACCCTGACTGAGATATAGAGGAAACAGAAAGACACCAGGTTACCAAATTACGTAAAATCCCTTTCAGCTCCTTTGTTTTTGTTACAGTATCTTTTTGAGCAATATCTGAAAGTGCACTGAGCACATGAAAGAAATATGTTTGTGTTATTCCAGATGTCAACCTTGGGTCTTTTAGCTGCGTTTTTTAAGATGGGGCTTGAGAATGTGTTTTGGTAAGGATTCAACAAAAAGAAAAACATTTTCTGGGAACTGCAATTGGTCTTTTTGGAATTATCCCTCCAACATTCACTAATTACTTTTAATGGATGCATGCATAACATTGTACATTCTAGAATTATTCCATAACAAAAGTTTAGACTTGTCTACTCACTGTAATGACAAAATAGAGTTTGTTGTGGATCGCATTCTGTGCCAAATGTGTATGTGTGGGTGAGTGGGGGGCATTAATAATGACACAATGTGGCACAGCAACTAATGTGGTAGTACAGCATGTTACCTAAAAATAAGGTGACCATATGGCTCCGTGTTCAGCGGGATAGTTTACCTAAAAAACATATATTTTGATAACATCATTGAGTAAAATAAATTAATCTCAAGAGAGAAACAAAAATAAACCATTAAAGAGGAAGTGTACACAAAATAACAAGGCTCTCTAAATGCTCTGTATACATAACAAATGTGTCTCGCTGCACCAATTTTGTTAAAAAGTCAAGCGTTTGGCCAGTATTTCAGTTTTTTTGTCAGCTTTCTGGGTCAGCTGGAAATGCAAGCTGCCGCCATATTGGAACCTTTCTGGCGCCGCTGTTACATCACATCGTTGACAGCCACACACACCAGTGAACGCCGGCAGGGTGAATTATGTCGGAATGCAAAGCGTTCGGGTGCAAAAATAACAAAAGGAAAAACAGAAACAAAAAGTATTTTTGTGTGCCTAAGCCTTTAAACCAACAATGGCTTCATAATATAGGAACGGGACACATGTGTGACTATAGAGCGAGTCAACGACAGGACATCACACAAAGCACAACGGAAGAGAGCTCCAATACATTCAATGTTAATTTGTTTGAATGTTTTTTATACAATATACTGCTAAAGGAGAGGCTGAAAAGGGGGTCAAAAGCTTTACTTAACATGTTTTCTATTGAAATGGTTATTCATTTGCATTTACAGTTCCCCTTTAAAGTAACAAAATTAAAGTAGGACATATTTGACTCTGTGCTATTCTCCTTGGGAGTGTAACAATTACCTCCAGTTGGCAATAACTACATTCAAGAGACCTGTACAAACTGTACTGACCGCTTATTTGTTGTGGCCCAAATCCAGCTTCATTGAGAAATGAAAGGAGTCTGAGGTCAATGAACCACATCATAAATACAACACATACTTTTTGACATTTCGTCAGTTTTTGTCTACCCCAGGAGAGGGCTGTCCTCAGTACTATATACTGTGAACATCATGGGAAATCAGTAATTGGTAACATTTTATTTCTTTTTTAACAATACATGGAGTATATTCACCCATTTCATACATACATGTAGATACAGTGGCTCTCAAAAGTATTCACCCTCCTTGGACTTTTCCACATTTTATTGTGTTACAACATGGAATCAAAATGGATTTAATTAGGAATTTTTGCCACTGATCAACACAAAAAAAGTCCATAATGTCAAAGTGAAAAATAAAATCTACAAATTGTTCTAAATTAATTACAAATACAAAACAGAAAATAATTGATTGCATAAGTATTCACCCCCTTGAGTCAATATTTGATAGAGGCACCTTTGGCAGCAATTACAGCAATGAGTCTATTTGGATAAGTCTCTACCAGCTTTGCACATCTGGACACTGCAATTTTTGCCCATTCTTCTTTGTAAAATTGCTCAAGCTCCATCAAGTTGGATGGGGACCTTTGGTGAACAGCAATTTGCAATTATTTCCACATATTCTCAATTGGATTGAGGTCCGGGCTTTGACTGGGCCACTCCAGGACATTGACCTTTTTTTTTTAAGCCACTCCAGTGTGGCTTTGGCTGTATGTTTGGGGTCATTGTCCTGCTGGAAGATGAATCTTCTCCCAAGTCCCAAGTCTCTTGCAGACTTCAGCAGGTTTTCCTCCAGAATTTCTCTGTACTTTGCTGCATCCATTTTGCCCTCTATCTTCACGAGCTTTCCAGGCCCTGACGCAGAGAAGAATCCCCATAGCATGATGCTGCCACCACTATGCTTCACAGTAGGGATGGTGTTCTCAGGATGATGTGCGGTGTTAGGCTTGCGCCAAACATAGCGCTTAGTGTTGAGGCAAAAAAGCTCTATTTTGGTCTCATCAGACCATAGAATCTTCTTCCACTTGGTCTCAGAGTCTCCCACATGCCTTCTGGCAAACTCTATCCGAGATTTGATGTGTTTTTTTCAACAATGGCTTTCTTTTTGCCACTCTCCCATAAAGGCCAGTTTTGTGAAGCACCCGGGCTATTGTTGACTTATGCACAGTATCTCCCAGCTCAGCCGTGGAAGACTGTAACTCCTTTAGAGTTGCCATAGGCCTCTTGGTGGCCTCCCTGACTAGTGCCCTTCTCGCCCAGATACTCAGTTTTTGAGGACGGCCTGTTCTAGACAGATTCACAGTTGTGCCATATTCTCTACATTTCTTAATAATGGACTTTACTGTGCTCCGGGGGATATTCAGTGCCTTGGAAATGTTCTTATATCCTACCCCTGATTGGTGCTTTTGAAGAACCTTATTCCGGATTTGCTTTGAATGTTCCTTAGTCTTCATGATGTAGTTTTTGTTAGGAAATGTACTAACCAACTGCGGGACCTCCCAGAGACAGGTGTATTTAACCTGAAATCATATGAAACACCTTAATTGCACACAAGTGGACTCCATTCAACTAATTATGTGACTTCTAAAGACAATTGGTTGCACCAGAGCTTATTTAGGTGTGTCATAGCAAAGGGGGGGAATACTTATGCAATCAATTATTTTCTGTTTTATATCTGTAATTAATTTAGAACAATTTGTAAATTTTATTTTTCACTTTGACATTGTGAACTTTTTTGTGTTGACCAGTGGCAAAAACTCCTAATTAAATCCATTTTGATTCCATGTTGTAACACAATAAAATGTGGAAAAGTCCAAGGGGGGTGAATACTTTTGAGAGCCACTGTATATTCTGAATATATCAATGTATATTGCAAAGTAAGAATGGGAAGAGCTTAGGGTCACTGTTTGCAGAAATACCACAGTGTGTGCAACTATATCACTTAATAATGTTATGAAGGGTGTGAGCAGACGACCCGTATCTATTGCATTAAACTCTCTTCCCACATTTCATCAACTAGTTTATGAGTTACCAGTTCCAAACATACAATTCCACAGAGGAGGATAAGAAAGAGAAGAGGGCTGACAAAAAAAGAAAGTCTCCTAGACAGGGTAGACATAGCTACAAATGTGGGCTGATATATTTTACTATTTAATCCATTCAGGGATAAACATTTGTCTTTAAACTCCAGAGTTCTGAAGAAGCTTTGTGTTCATTTAACGAAAAATAATGTTTAAATATGACCTAGTAAAAGCCACAGTGCCTAAGCCCCCAGGTTCACTAAGCTGTCAGAAAAATGTACAAAAACTATTGACCCAACCAGAAAAGTAATTAGCCACTCTGCTTTATGGCAATCAATCTGATTGTGACCAACAGTGTAAACAGTTTGTGGCACATAAAGGTGTTTCAGCTGAGGGAGTATAAAGATAATTATTAGATAAAGAAGGAAATATCACATGATTAGTATAAGCATACTTCTGAATCGGTGAGTGTGAGAACAGTTTCTGGTAGTTCTATTAATTTTCCTAGATATGAATTTACTATACTAAGGTTTCTGTCAAATACTAGTCATTAATCAGTGCTGATCAGTTGCATCTCCATAATCAGTTGATAGCTTTTAACTTGACAGCAACTGGTAATAGTCTCAACAACAACAATGATAATAATTTACAATATGTATTTGTTTCACACACTGAAGCATTTTAAGTCTAAAGTAATGCTTAAAGTAACAATTTCATAACATTTTGTTAAACTTCTCATTTCTAATTAGATAACTTTGAACCCCCAAAACGAAGCGAAACCACACTCAAACCCGGTGCTCGATTTTAACCATTTTTATGTAAACATTAAGCTAGCTTTCTAACATTGCCAGATCTTTCATCACAAACAGTTCTACACCATATTGTCGCAATCAAGAGAGCTGCAAACAACACTTTACAGGAAAGGGTCTCTTATCGAGAGCTGCACCTGGACTAACCTGAGCGTTTGAAATGGAAGTATTGTCACACTCTCGTGCTGTTAATAACATTCTGAACTACAGAAGAGTCAGGTTCGGTTTCTGTTGATGACTCTGGCGTTGGTGATTT
This sequence comes from Acipenser oxyrinchus oxyrinchus, assembly GCA_030684275.1. Classification (NCBI taxonomy): domain Eukaryota; kingdom Metazoa; phylum Chordata; class Actinopteri; order Acipenseriformes; family Acipenseridae; genus Acipenser; species Acipenser oxyrinchus. The sequence goes on along the minus strand of CM060251.1, from coordinate 55,692,589 downwards.
AGCTTTTTTGTTGTTTTGCCATTTTAACAGGGCTACATCTAATTCACTCCATTTTTAGCACATATTTTCACTGACTGAAAAAGTGAAAGTCTCACACGAGAACAGATATAACGGTGAAGGGTCTTAGACACTCTGGTTATGTTATTAAGGTTTGAAAGTGTGAAATAAACTGTGCACTTACATATTCACTGCCCACTTACGAACAACATAAAAATATATATTTTTATTTTTAAATAATAAACCCTGGCAGCAGTGGCGTAGCCAGAATTTTTTTTCAGAAGGGTATGGAAATGGTAACTTTTGGTAAGTAATCACAGTGGTGCAATTGGCAACCTGATTTCTTATTCGTGCATTGACGTTTTATTTTTGAAAATAAAGAACAATCTTTTTTTTAACATTAGATCCAATAACCAAATACACTGTTGTGCAAAATAGTTTAAAAAAAAGATTCAGTTTAGAACATTTCCGATTAAAAACAAAAAAGGAAATAGAAAGCAAAAGACTTGAACTTTTAACATGCACATCAGATTTCAATTTCAATATTATGATAATAAATAAAAATAACTATATATAATTTCATTCGTACTTATGGTTGTTTATTTTTGTTAACTAACGTTTTGTGTTCAAAACAAAGCAAACCACTTTATTTAATCTCACAAATCCTGACTAATTTAATTGCAGTTTGACTGGCGCAGGACTGCTGGTGGTCGCTGCAGTGCTAGCTTGTTGTCTTCAGACAGTTCATAAACAGTGTTCTGCCATTTAGACAATTTAGGACGACCAAAACAAATAGCGAATTTTTAAATGATTTTTTCCTTTACCCTACCGCTGTCAGGCCATACTTCACGTCTCTCGCTCAGTGTTATGTCACGTTGTGCGTCCGTTTGGACTGTAAAGTGCAAAAGCTGTGTGCATTGTCCAATCAGAAGAGTTCAAGGTTGAACCTCTCACAAATGACAGTAAATAGCTAAATCACAAACAGAAATTGGAAACACGCTTTGGCAGACAGCAAGCATGTCATTGGTCAGTTGTGAGTGGTGGTTCATGTGTATAGTAACTGAAAGCGGTACTGATTGAAGCGTATTGAGGCCACCAAAGAAAATATATATATTTTCAGCACTTTTTTTTCCCTATAACGCAGTGGCTAAGCCATTACCTGGCAGAAATCTGGTCGGGTCGCCACTGGATACAACACTAGAGCAGTCCCATGTTTATACACAGGCATTAGTCCCTTCAGTGGTCTCTGTGGACAGTCCCTTTCAGAGGAAATATTTGACCCTGTGGCAAGCACCTGTTCCCCAGTTGCAGTAAAGCACAGCATGTGTTAAGTAGAGTTCTAACATGCACTTTCGCTGTCTAGCAAAGACTGCAAGTAAACTCAAATAGGTGTGGACCAACACTGAGTAAAGGGTTGCTCCATAGTGTTGTACCCTCAGAGTTTTTCAAGTGAAAAAAATATATATTTTAGAGCCAATTGTAATTGTGAACAACAGAGGTGACAGATAGTGTCTTATGCATAGACATTTCCACTGCTCCACACACATTTAAAAAACTGTATTTCAACCTGAAATCTGGACTCTGTATAATGCTGGTCCTCATAAAATCACTTCCAGGTTCGTGTTCTGGCTGTGCGGAGTCGTCGGTCTTCGCTGGAGATTACAACAGGAGTGTGGCATTGGCTGTGGCGTGCCTGTGGGTTAGGAAGACAAAACCGGCAGAGAATGCTTCTCCTCATCACACTACAGCGAACCCTGCTGGCCAGGTGCCCAGTGAGCTCAAAGGCGGACACCTGCAGGGCTGGCCTTTGTCCTCCAGAGGCCGGTAGCTCGCTGACATCCACTCTCGAGTTCCTAGGTGTAAAAGAGAAAGCTGGCTTGGTCGTGGGATCAGAGGACGACCACTGAACCTTATATAATAGTGCATTCCAAATTGGGGAAAAAATAGGGGGTACAAAATTGGGCACACTAAATAAAAATAAAATAAAATAGAAATCTTTTTTTTTTTAAGTTAATGAGGATGAAATGGTTAACTGAAAATTATCCAAAGTGCATATTATTATTATTATTATTATTTGTTTATTTAGCAGACGCCTTTATCCAAGGTGACTTACAGAGACTAGGTAGGGTGTGTGAGCTATGCATCAGCTGCAGAGTCACTTACAACTACGTCTCACCTGAAAGACGGAGCACAAGGAGGTTAAGTGACTTGCTCAGGGTCACACAATGAGTCAGTGGGTGAGGTGGGATTTGAACCGGGGACCTGACGCTGCCTATGGACCACCTTCACAATAATTGTTTTGTCTGCCATTTTCAGTAATACTTCCATTGTCCATGTGTGTCTCTCACTAAAAACAGACACATAAAAAAACACTCCTTATACTGTGCTCCCTGTTTAGCCAGTTCCGGCTCCTGCTGTGAGATATGGGGGAACCACAGTGTGCTCCTCATAGACACTTCCTGTCTGCACTTACAACACGTTAGCATTAAGAACCTACCCAGTAACACACACCACCTCCTTACATGACAACCTCACCCTGTACTCTAGCATGACTGAAACAAACCAAAACAATAGGTCTAGAGGTAGAGAGGGAGGGTTAAGGTAACTGTGTGCCGAGTCCATTATAGTGTTAAAAATCAGAAGGGAAGTTATATTTAGCCGTTCTGTGCTCCAGACAAGAAAAGGGCAGTCACTTAATAAATAAATGCCTGAAGCCTGAGAATAATTGTACTGCATGGCAATGAAAACAGTCCCAAAGTCAACAAGAGGCAGCCTGAGAAAACAAGCAGGACTGATGAGAACGGCGCTTGTTCTGAAAGGCTCATTAGTGGCCAGATGCAGCCTCCCTTCAGCTATCTTCAGCATTTCCTCAATGCCTGCCTGCTTATGGCCAGACTAAACGTTAGTACATCCAAGCTGCTGACTGATCCTTATTGTTCTAGACTGGTTACATTTATTACATTAACACTTTTTTTCCCTTAATTTCTATGATAGACTTAATTCATTGTGTGGGAATGATGGATCTTAAAATGTCTTGTTTTCCATTTAAAGTGGCTGTAGATTACAATTATTAGGGAAGGCTGGGGCACTCGCATGTTCTCTTTAGATGTCCTCTCACTCTGCAGCCATTCAGCTTGATGGCAAACAAAGTATTGTATAGTAAATGCTCCAAATCACAGTTGTATTTTGCTGTAAAATGCAATACATTATTGTATATACAGTATGTGTACATTTACTATGGTTACTATATTAAATGCAGCATTCTACTGTAAATATTTTAATTTACATTTGTACTTTGCTGTAAATAAATAAATAGTTATTGATTCTTTTCAGATATTTATGAAGTGAAGACAGAGTGATAACAGACTCCCGTGTGGACAAAAACACAAGCCCAATTGCCAAAGAACAAAGCACAGCATGTTAAAGATGTATTATGATGTAAAATGGTAAAAAAAAAAAAAAAAAAAATTGCTGTGATATTTCATAGAATAGGTATCTCATCATCCTTTCAGGTATGTTTTGTGAGGAATGCAGCAAGATACTGTAGTATAAGAACACGTGTCTAATAATGGAATGATTGTGAACCAGCCCACACAACGTTAAAGTTTTTAAATACTCAAGTACAGCACGAAAACCAGACCATAAATGTAACTTTCTGCATTTAAAGCTTGCTAGCTTGCCACCCAGTACCACAGGGATTTGGAATCTTATCTGCCTGCCTCATGAAGTAAACCGTGTCCAGATCTTGATAGCACTAAGGGGGTGGGAGGGGGGTCATTTCCTATCAAAGAGGTGATCAATCTTCCTACCACAGTGGGAAATGTTCCAATTGCAATTGAAATGACTGGCTATGCTGTTGTTGTGTGTAAGTGTCTGTTTATGACGGCTAAGCCCCATTTGGTACAAGCATTGTGCATTATACCGGTAATCAGATGATATAATATGCTTAGTAATAATGATCACTTGTCTTGGAACTGAAACAAATATGCATCCCATCAATATACATTTTTTGGTATTCCCTTAACAACGTTGTCGAAGCTGGACTATTTTTTTCCAAACAGCTTTGTCCTTTCTATACATGATTGTTGTATTTACACACGTGGTGTGCGTGGGTGGGGTAACATTCAAGGGTTCTTGACCACACTGTTGAGTTTGGGGTTTGGATTTAGTTTTAGTTATTTAAGGCTCCAGCTCAGAGACCACAAACATTTAAAAAAGTATATCCTGCTTTCAATGGCAACCCACGCCCACCCTCTATTTGACCCCAGTAAGATCCAGACAGTGACTGGTACAGTATCTTGCCTTGGGTATACTGATATTACTTTTATGTTATAGCTGCATGTGGTTTTATACATTTCCATGTTTGGATGACATCTTGTGAGGCATATAACTTTTAAACACCTTTCTAGATAGATCTGGAAATGTGTTGGTAGGAGAGAGAAACTAGCAGTCAGAGATTTTTATACCAAACTGTTCATCCAAAACATGCCAAAAATCCACCCACTGACTATTAAAGATATATGAGCATAATCACATTAGGCAAACACCCTTCTTGTTACTATTTCTTATAATATTTGTACAAATCTGTTTTAGTTGAATGGGGCTCTAGGCACAGTTTATGAAACCTTAATTCAATCTTCCATTTATATTTCTTTAAGAAGTTATGTCTAAGAGAGGTTTAGATTGTCCGAAATATACACCATGCAATACCACTTTATTAGCTCTGCATTCACAGGTGTTAGTTCCACTGCATTTTTTCTGCAGTACTCTATGACCTGTCACACAGTGTATTAGTGTAATTTCCTGGAAGAGGTGGCACTGTCACAGCAGACTATCTGGCAGCTGGCCCTATTGGAAGATGGATGAGCGTGTGTGTGGGTCTATGTGTGAGTGCGTGCGGCAGCTCCCAGTCCCACAGGTTTGCACTGTGCGCATCAGGTTGGTTCCTGTTACCATAGTGCAGCTCTTTCAGTTGACCCCTAACTTCAGCTGACATGCATACCACTCCATCCACTCTTCCACTTGGTCAAGGGGTCATAATTTAACATTGAGTTAAAAGGTTTTGTTTGTTCTTTTTAAAGTTTTCGGCTTAACAGCTCAAAAGAGTGCCACAGTAACCAGTGATAAATATATAGCAGAGGGAGTTAACACATACCCAGAAGCATCAGCCATGGTTTTATTGTGTTGTGTTGTATCTGAATATCTTGAATTGAAGTATAAAAAGCAAGGACATAATCAAAAGATTTTCAATATATTAAAAAAAAAAATCATTTTGAAATATTGATCACCACTCACTCCTTTAATACAAATATATTGTGGATACAAACACTGCAATGCAACATTTGTTATCATAAGCATTACATATATATATATATATATATATATATATATATATATATATATATATATATATATATATATATATATATATATATATATACAGTATATATATATAATTTTTTTATTTTTTTCCCTTAATACATGTAAGTATACTTAATATCTCTATATTATTAGTGCAGGTGTATGAAATTAAGCCTGTTTACTAAGATACTGATTCACACTTGATTATATATAAAATAGTAATAAGAGCACAGAATGCAGTAAAACCAGGCCTTTGTAGGAACATACTTCAGGTATTTTTTTTTTTCTTTAACTTTCCTAAATCCATCACTTTTAACTTGAATACATGCCTTTATCATTCTTAATGCTGTAGGGGAGCAGCATATCTAGTTTGTCTGCATGGACAGAGGCTCTGTTGTTGTTGTTGCTCAGCAGGTTTCTCAGGGTCAGGGGCAGACTGGGAATGGCACCTGTTTTCTGGCTCAGGGCAACCCCAGTGGGCAGCCAGGCCAGCTTTTTAAAGGGATCAAAAACAAATGACAGGCGTAGGCCTGGCCCACAAAAAGACCTCTGTGATGCTCATTAAATGTAACTCGCTTGAAGCCGCCTTGTTAGACCCTGGGACTGGGAGGCATGAGAACAAGCCTGTGAGAAGTTCCTGTTGGAGGGCAGCCAGTAGAGGCAGCCCTTTTCACAGGACCCTTCGCCTGCCACCGCTAACCCTGAAGTGGCTCTGCAATGCACTCGCTCTGCTCCTGCCTTCCTCATTATTATTTGTTTCTCTCCCTCCACCTCCCTGAGGCTGTCTGCTCAGTAATGCATCACTCCTGCCAAGCCTCTGTGGCCTGCTGACACCGTTTAGTAAGATGGAGTCAGAAATAGGAAACCGAGAGGGCTGCTGAAAGAGATGGAGAGACTATGACCTCCTCCTGCTCCTTCAGCTAAGTTTTGTCAGACTGTCATAGATAAACTGTAATCTTCTTGACACGGTGGCTTCTGGTTCTCATGGCTTCATTTGTAGTTCTCATCTCTATAAAATCTATATAGTTAAATTGCATGGCTATTTATAGTTAAAATGCATGGCTATTTAAATAAACAGGGTTGTGTGATTAAGGGAAATGGTGAAAGAAAAGCAGTTGGACCTCAACCACCACAGGTTATTATTAAAACTGTGGGAAAGTTAGGAGATTGTCATTTTGTGTGCATCAAGTTATTGGGATATTTTAGGGTGTTTGGAACTTTGATTTCAGGTTTATATATGAAGTGTTGTCTATGTAGAACAGTCAGTTCTTAAATACAACATGGAACAGGAAGCATCATCCATTGTGTTGTGCCAATTTTAATAAATAAATACACTAAATCAAACCATTAAAAAAAAGTTGCATTTTGAGAGTAATTAAATTAATTAAAATAATCTATATTTGATAATATCCTTTGTAAATACTAATATTGAATCCAGTTATTTAGTAAGGAATATTATTGTGTTTTGGCAGTATTAACTATATAAGCAGTAGACCACTGATTAGAGGGCATTACAGTCTGGTAGTTGGCCACTATATCATACAGACAAGGACAACTACCAAGGTAATGCCTGATAATAGGGGTTTTATTCTGAATAGAAAACTGTAAGAAGTGCCTTTTATTATTATTTCAAACATTTATTTACAGGTTTATTTATCTTTTCAGTGTTTTGCTTTCCTGCCATTTTGTTTTTTTAAGGCTTGTTGTTCTATCAGAAAGTTCCGTGGTTATCTACATTGATGTAGTGCCCTGCAATGCAGCTTTCTAAATGGTGGATACACGTTTGGAGGTTTGTAATATAAACTAAGATGCTTTATTTTTGAATGGGTTGGTTTATGCAACAATAGTGTTCAGTGTTAAGAAGTGAGTAATAAACAGTAACAACCAACACATGCTGATGCATTGGTGCCCTTCATCTAACATTCCAAACTAAAAAACAGATTTTGTTCCCCCAGTTATGGAATTTATGCGTTCCAGAGGAATCTGATATTGAATGAAAATATTAAACCCAGCAACAAAACAATTTGGAAAACATTTTAAAGCAACAATATGTTAGACATCAGAAAACAAAATTGAATGAAAGCAATTATAATACATTGAGTGCTGCCACTGTAATAATACTGCATTTTATACAGACAAGAGATGTCTGTTTATAGTACATTTGAATAAAATTGTCAATTTAACAGTTGTCTTACCATCTCCAGAGGGATCTACTTCACAATCAATGGCAATGGTCGATTCCTGTTTTTCAATTCAATTTCCATTTCCAATTCCTTTTTTAAATCAATTCCCAATTCTTTCAAAGGAACTGGAATTGGAATTGATATTTTAGAGACATTGTAAGTGTTGTGATTGTTCATCTGCTTTCATTTGAAGCCGATTTAATTGACTAACAGTGACTTTAGTTTAAGTAATGTATTGCCACTGTGAGAAGCTAATTTTAACAGAATACTGGCAATTGGAATTAATCAATAATGTGTTGGAATTGATTAAAAGGGAATGGGGATTGGAATTAGAATTTATTTTGAAAATGGAATTGGAATTGAAAAACAGCAATTTACCCCAGCCCTGATTATAACTCATGTTTTATTAATCATATAGAGGAAACATGTCAGGTTTTATTAATCATACATGACCATGCTGTAACTGGCATGCTGTTTTTGCTGGTCACTGGTCAGTATACTGTTGAAATGGAAAAATATTTACACAAGGTTGTTATCTTAAAATCAATAGGCTGTTACATACTTAGGCAAAATAAATACAGTAGCAGGTTATTTCTTGAGGGTAGAAAAATGTTACTGTTAACTCTCTGCTTATAAAAACTCTGCAGATTCATCATGTCTTGATGCAGATTGGGTCCTCTCTGGATTTGCACTGAGGATGAGATGGTCAAGAAGGTAGAATTGCAATCATATGATCTCTTTTGAGGAACATCCAACTGGTTGTGATGCTGCATTGTGTTTGTTGTTTGGATACCTTGTTGCCTGGATATCAAACATTACCTATTATATTGCAGCAGAACCACTGAATTCTTTAGCATGACTACCATTGCTTCTTCCCAAGGCAAACATGTTCTACTGTCAAAGTTATGAGATATATAATGATTATAATTTCTTAAAGATGTAAGTTTTCTGTGAGCTGCGGCTGCTGTTACTTTGTCTCTCTCTCTCTATATATATATATATATATATATATATATATATATATATATATATATATATATATATATATATGCCACAAAAATAAGCATTGCCCAACTACCTTCCTGTTGTTTTTTTAAATGAATAAACCTCTTCCACTCAAGTATATAAACAATTACATTTTCTGATCCCAAGATCTGACCAAACCACAGGACAGCCGAATGTTTTTATTGTTTAAAGATGATTTTCTTTTTTTGTGACATAACAGAGAATCAAGTCACTGTATATTTGGTTTGAATGCTATGAACAACATGTGAATAAGCAGTACAAAAAAAAAATCAGGAACATGATAAATGCAAACTGAAGTAAAAAGATTCCTAAATTACTGTTTGAATATCTTCAGAAATAAATGATCAATGTATTAAGCAAAATTAAGTTATTTCAACTTACTAATTGTCAAAAGCGTAGGGACGACAGAATTTTGGTCTTTTTAAAAATACACATTGAGCAACACTATTGCGTATATATGTGTAGGAACAGAAACATATTCATGTTGGCATGATAAGGATTATAGAGAGTGGTCTTAATGGTGAGTTGGTCAAATAGCTAGGAACAAGGTTTTTCTGTTAGCTTAGAGGGTTATAGTAAACACTGGTGAAAGGGCTTTAAAGAGCTCTGAAGTTTACAGTATCAAATACAATTACAGTTTTTAAACTGCAGAGGAATTACTCAAAGAATGACATTATATCAGGACCTTATTAGTATACCCCTCCCAAATTCCACTTGAGTTTCCAAGATGATTTCATGTGAGTGACCTGAAGGGGAAAAGACACAGCCTTTGGCAGACAGCAGATAAGGTAAATGTACCCTGTGCTGATTGCTCGTTCTGCTGACACATTCCTGTGGTATACCAAACCATTAGACCGCTGGCTTTCAACAACGTCTCTCTTCTAACAAAAAAGGAAGTCAGGTTGTTATGCTTTCTTACTTTCACAATCATTATTTGTTGGCATACTGTACTACTGCTTACTTACAGGAACATGGTGATTTATTTACCCTTGTAATGAAAGATATGTGTAAGTGTGTGGGAGGGTGTGTGTATCAATGTGCAGACAGAATTTGAGAAAATGTCCCCAGAGATAGTAACTCCTGAAAAAACAACGTTGTGGTGACTTCCCCACTTTGTAAAACACGTTTTTAAGAACTAAATATGCCTTCAAAAAATAAGCACAAAAAAAGTGCCAAAATATTTAGTTTGTTGTCGACCCTGTGTGGAGTTTTGTCTGACTGGCGTTAGAAATAGTAAATAAAAATATAGTGAGAGTCAATAAGAAGTCCCCACTAATATAGGAATGCAAACATGTGTGTGCGTCTGTGTGTGTGTGTGTGTGTGTGTGTGAGTGAGGGTGATAATTGTCTGTGGTATTTTCAACAGGCAGTTCTGAGATTCCGGAAAATCTCCTTTTTACAATAAACTTGAGTGGGTTAGAATTATTTTAAACCTTGCTATGTTGAGGTCTATTGTAACCTCTAATTGTATATTAACTTAAGAAAAGGACAACACTCTAGGTAGGCAGCTGACAATGTTCTCAAGTTATTTGTTTAAATGGTGGGCATATAACTGACGTTTTAGTTGGCAAGGTACCAAATGCCTCTGAGCAGTACATTTGGTACCGATTCAGTGCAAGAGCCAGATTCCTAGTCTGAAAGTTCAAACACATTGACGAACACGAAATGAATGGTGGTACAAGAAATCCAGAATCAAAATAGAACTTAAGTTGATTTCCAATAATACATGAACAGCCTTGATCAAATAAATTTACTTTTGATTAAAAAATGCATCAGTGATCATTTATCCAGAATTGACTGAGCTGCGGTGACTGATTTTCTCACAAAGAACAGTGTACTCTTATATCATCACCTTCCATTGTGAACACATTCGCACACATACAGTACCACACCACGTGTATGCAAAGGGCTCTGATATACAGATGCAACTTGTATTTAATCACATTGTACTGTATCTCAATTAATCCTTTAACCCCCGCTACAGAGTTGAGGAAATAAGTCTCTTTCTTCTCATCTCAGCAACCACAGACATCAGGAGACAGCTTTTCTTAATTATGTCTGACAACTCTCTGTTTCTCGTTCCCCTACAACCCCGCTATTCTCAATGTCGTTGCACCGGATGTGTTGGGAGCCATCTGCAACCTATTCCTTCAGCACTACACATACCTTCCAATCTGTGTCACTGTACTTCATTTTGAGTTTGTCATTGTTCTCACTCTCATGCCCATGGCCTGACTCCACTCTGTCTGCCCATGGAGACATGAACTCATGCCATCACTATACTTCTTTGTTCTTTTTGACCACAACACACACAATTAAGATCTCCTTCCACTAGACAAGGCTTATATTCATAAAGAATTGGAGCTCACATGTGTATAACTTTATTTACTGGCAGCATGCTAATACTTTATGAATATGGCCCTCAGTCTGTTCTTGTTTCCCAGTTTGGTACTACTAACCATCACTTGTTTTTTCCCACCAATTCCTTCTAATATTCCTAAAGGTGTTTCTGTGCATTTCCATTATTTTATTTATTATTCACCCAGCAGTCCAACAAAAAGCAGTGCAGTGTTCCAATCCCACCAATATAGGCAGCATTTATCATTGCTTATAGCCAACTTTGAAACTTGAAAAAAGGGATTTATATATTTTTTGCAAAAGCACTAAAAGCAAAAAACCAAAAACTTATTCAGCTTAGAGCTATGCAGCTTTTAAATAGTTACCTTTAAATGGGATGTACCAAGTGAGCTTCTAAAAAAAAAGACTGCTTATGTTGTTTTTAAAAATGATGTGTATTAAATGACAAGATAAAATAGTACAAGGCTCTTTGCTTCCATATGGAGAAGTATTCGTTATTTGGTCTGTATAATAAAGTGTTGACGCATGTGATGATATAAACATCATGGATTGTTCAGGCTTTCAGATGGTAAGAAAATACCACTGCCCTGTTTCACTGGGCTGTGGGTCAGTCTGCCTTTTTGTTTGAATGCAATGTAGGTTTAACCAGACTGGGTCCAACCAAAGGACTTTGTAATTAATTACAAAAAAGAGAACAATAACATGTTTTATTTAAATTTGTAAAGGCAAATCTTACCAGTTGATGTACTGTATAATTAGCAAAATTCTGTCTTGGTACAAAACAAAAGGTTGTTTGGATTCAAGTACTGTCTGCTTCATTTTTCTCCAGACCATGCTGATTCCATTTCAAAGTCCCTAACCTCAAAAACAATAGCTTTCTGACATACCCAACCTCTGACATATGTTTGTGACATTCCCACTGTGAAAAATAACATGTTTCTGTCATTAAACAATGGTAAATAACAAGGTTTTGCTTGTAAAATGTATACTTACGCACATTGTATAAATACATTTCGATATTTTATTTAACTGTATTTATTAGTGCTGCAAGAGGTAATTATATGTGGGTTGTGGACTATTTACCTTGTGTTTCTTATGCTGCAAAGCTGCTGTCTGTGGACTCACACTTGTCAGTAAGCACACAGCACTCACATGTAAAATATGAAGGTATTTCCCATTTGGCTTAGCACATCTGATATTGACAGCATATAATCATAAAGGCATGCTGTACTAGCGGAATAAAATAAAAAATCCTAAATTGGCTATGTGTAAAATGAAGTTTATTCAAGGAAAAAACATGTGCTTTTCAGGTGGACAGTCCCTGCTCATTATCATACACAAAGCATAAATTATGGTACAGATGGATTCAGGAATGTATTACGACTCACAACACAAAATAAACAAAAAACAAACCCCCCCAGATTATTGAAGATCTTTTTTAAGATCTTGCTGAATTGACAGTTATCGTGTGTTAAAAGCTATATTACATAAGTAAATATGCTTAACTTTTTTGTTCTTAAAATGCTGTAAATCGACCTGCATATAGTAGCCCTTTATCATCTTCATCATTACCATCATTAGGATGGTTTCATTCCCAATCCGTCTTTCATTGTAAGTTGACTTGAAGAGGTTGCTGACTTATTAAAATACAATTGCAATCAGCATTATCCTCACCCTCATTATCAGTTTTTAGTGGTAAATCATTGCTGATACAGTGGAATGACAGGCCATTTTTAACAAACCTGTTTGTTTGGAGTTCATGAGGTCTCTGGTTCAAATCCTGCTATGCATGAATTAAAAACTTGTACTAATATTATAAAATCTATTACAAAGCCAGAGTAAATTAAGAAAGTATAACCTTGCTGTACCATAACTTGAAATAATACAAAAATACCTCTGTTCAATGCATGCTATATAATGGAATCATGGAACTTGGCTGTGTATGGTCACAAATAATTTCTTCAAATAGAAGAAACATGAGTTTAATGATATGCAGTAGAACATATTTGACATTACAGTGTACAGTACTTCAAATTCAAATCTACTGAGTGGAACTTATTATGACAAACATGAATATCTAACTCAGCACAAGGTACAATGGATTTTTTTCATCAGATGACCAATCCAGAATAAATTAGAAACTCAATGAAAACAACCTACTGTTAAGAGCACGCAGCATATGCGCTAGTCACATTCCACACTTTTGCCTGACAGTTTCCCAGAAGATTGACCCAGTGTCAATAGAAACTGTATGATGGATTAAAAAGGGAAAAGAATCAGCTGATCCAAGAAAGATCTGAACTCCTGAGATTTTCCCACACCCCTTCAATCTCAGAGAATTTGCTAAACCTAAAATTCCTAACAGTGCCACCCATCTGATACAATCACTGAATCACGCAAGGTTCAGCATTTTAAACACATTAACAAAGATTGTACTATTACATGAGGAATGGTGTGACTATGTGTTTGCTATGCATAATTCTAAACTATTCTGACAAGGTTAGCCTATTATGTTCAAGATGCATCATCCCTTTTAATCTTTTGATATACTGGGTCTGCCCATTTCAGGCTCTTTCATGCATTGAACAACCATGCATGATGAAAGACCCTTTTCATTAAAGGTGTTTAAATTGCACACTCAGCTTACACATAATTTTAAAGGCCCGGGTTTTGAACACGAGATTCAAGACAGCCAGACCCCATTTTAGTAGAATGTTAAACACTAGTAGCAGAAGTCGAAAAGGATCCGCACACTGTGATCAGGAGAGTGGCGACAAAGAAACCACTACATAATGAAAGTAAGCGAAAAAACATTATTTTATTAGACCAAAGAACAAGCAAATAAAGAAATAAAGTGCTCAGTGCAAGAGCAAATGTTTCTGTCGCTTGACCATCTTCAGTGCTGTGCTGACACTACCCACTTGTTTTGTATTATTTCATACATAGTTATACATGTTGTACATATATATACAGTACTGTGCAAAAGTTTTAGGCAGGTGTGAAAAAATGCTGTAAAGTAAGAATGCTTTCAAAAATAGACATGTTAATAGATTATATTTATCAATTAACTAAATGCAAAGTGAGTGAACAGAAGAAAAATCTAAATCAAATCCATATTTGGTGTGACCACCCTTTGCCTTCAAAACAGCATCAAGCATCAATTCTTCTAGGTACATTTGCACACAGTTTTTGAAGGAACTCGGCAGGTAGGTTGGCCCAAACATCTTGGAGAACTAACCACAGTTCTTCTGTGGATTTAGGCAGCCTAAGTTGCTTCTCTCTCTTCATGTAATCCCAGACAGACTCGATGATGTTGAGATCAGGGCTCTGTGGGGGCCATACCATCACTTCCAGGACTCCTTGTTCTTCTTTACGCTGAAGATAGTTCTTAATGACTTTCGCTGTATGTTTGGGGTCGCTGTCATGCTGCAGAATAAATTTAGCCAATCACATGCCTCCCTGATGGTATTGCATGATGGATAAGTATCTGCCTGTACTTCTCAGCATTGAGGAGACCATTAATTCTGACCAAATCCCCAACTCCATTTGCAGAAATGCAGCCCAAACTTGCAAGGAACCTCCACCATGCTTCACTGTTGCCTGCAGACACTCATTCGTATGCGCCTCCAGCCCTTCGCTAACAAACTGCCTTCTGCTACAGCCAAATATTTCAAATTTTGACTCATCAGTCCAGAGCACCTGCTGCCATTTTTCTGCACCCCAGTTCCTGTGTTTTCGTGCATAGTTGATTCGCTTGGTCTTGTTTCCACGCCGGAGGTATGGCTTTTTGGCCGCAAGTCTTCCATGAAGGCCACTTCTGACCAGACTTCTCCGGACAGTAGATGGGTGTACCAGGGTCCCACTGTTTTCTGCCAGTTCTGAGCTGATGGCACTGCTGGACATCTTCCGATTATGAAGGGAAGTAAGCGTGATGTGTGTCTTTCATCTGCTGCAGTAAGTTTCCTTGGCCGACCACCGCGCTCACGGTCGTCAACGTTGCCCGTTTCTCTGTGCTTCTTCAAAAGAGCTTGGACAGCACATCTGGAAACCCCTGTCTGTCTTGAAATTTCTGCCTGGGAGAGACCTTGCTGATGCAGTATAACTACCTTGTGTCTTGTTGCTGTGCTCAGTCTTGCCATGGTATATGACTTTTGACAGTAAACTGTCTTCAGCAATCTCACCTTGTTAGCTGAGTTTGGCTGTTCCTCACCCAGTTTTATTCCTCCTACACAGCTGTTTCTGTTTCAGTTAATGATTGTGTTTCAACCTACATATTGAATTGATGATCATTAGCACCTGTTTGGTATAATTGTTTAATCATACACCTGACTATATGCCTACAAAATCCCTGACTTTGTGCAAGTGTACCTAGAAGAATTGATGCTGTTTTGAAGGCAAAGGGTTGTCACACCAAATATGGATTTGATTTAGATTTTTCTTCTGTTCACTCACTTTGCATTTAGTTAATTGATAAATATAATCTATTAACATGTCTATTTTTGAAAGCATTCATATTTTACAGCATTTTTTCACACCTGCCTAAAACTTTTGCACAGTACTGTATATATATATATATTACAGCATTAAGTGTCAATATATGTACACAACATTAATATAAAATAAAAAGGTGCAGGATCCCTCTAAGTGCTACCGTATATATGGGTTCGATGTTGTTGTTGTATTGGTAAAGGTAAGACAATGTTAACATATTTTGACATGCTAATGGTAAGAACCAATACACATCGATAAGTAGTAACTTGGTACCATAATTAATTGTGGTGCCATTACTGGTAATGCAGGGGTTACTTCAGTACACTGGTATTATCATGGTTTCCCAATTACATTTTTTCACACTTTTCTGTATAAGGATGACACACAAGAGTTATAAAAGGATAGTATAAACATGAAAAACTGAAAAATGACTAGATTTGTATGGAGACATGACATCACAGAAAAAGTGCATAATTATCACTGGTCTAACAAAGGTGCCATTCTGCCCATTTTCTTCTGTAATTTGTACCCAAATATTATTTGAGCTATATTGTTTGGCATGTTTTCATTTCATGTTACAGGTAAATAACTGAAAACGCAACCAATCTCACAAAAGTAATATACCAGATTTATCTGTTGCAGACATATTTATCTTTAAGTAACACAATTAAGTAACATTTTGACATGGGGCACTTATGTGGTCTGCAACATTGACAATGTCTTCTGCTTATTATTGTTAAGTTCTATTTATACAAGGCAAAAGTGTTCGGAGAAAACCAGCCATACACTAGTTCCTACCGAATTCCATTAGTGTCCAGATTGTGCAGTTAGATAAAGGCACATCACTGTATACTGTACCCTCTGTAAAGGGTATCATTTCAAACAGTGTCTAATCTTAGTACAAATATGTAAAGAGTATCTGTATATTATATTTCTAGAAGCAATCATCTTAAAATTAGCTTTCTTAGCATTGGGTAATAACAATGAAAAAAATAAATTACCTGTGAATCACTTACACACTGCATTAACATGATATGCATTAAAAACTGCATATCATGGTTATGTTATTATTTATTTTGCCAAAAAAGGACACAAAAGTTTTGCAGAAAAGGGTATTGGATCTCAGACCACCAGTAATGGAACATGTTCACCAATTATAGTGATTGATACTTTGCAAACAGGCACATATCTCTGATATCAGATCTAGTTAGGATAACTTTCTCACACGCCTGAGTAATAGTAACCACAAAGAGAAGTGGGAAATGTTATTTACACAGACAGGGCGATGTGTTCCACTGTCAGCTGGACATTTTAATGTGAATTCATCATTAATTAACTACAAAGGTGCCTGCCTCTTTTAAGGGATGTATGTGCTGCATGACGGTAAGTAGTTTTTTATGTTTAACTGGCATAACGTGTTACAAGAAAGAAGTATGTCTGAACAATGTTATAATTGGGAAAATTAGTGCTAATTGCTAACTAAATCATATTTGTTCTTCTAGGACGCAACTGTTCCCTATCAAGAAGCTTATGCTTCCCAGAAACAAAACTCCATCAGACGCCAATCAGGTTCCCACAGGAAAATGCCCTATAAAAGCTAACAGGATTCTTTAAGATTCTGGTCAAATATAAATGTTTGCAATAAGCAGTGAAAATGTGTATAAATAACTAAAAGAAGGTTGATATATTCCACTGTCTTGTGCCGAGTAAAAACTACCTTAATCCTGTGATCTGTGGCTTCTGCTCACTTTACTGAATTTTACTCAATAAAATTATTTGTGTATTTATTATTATTAGTAGTATTGCTATTATTGAAATGTATTTCTCTTTATTGTTATAGTTAAATGTAGTTTGGCAGGGACAAACTACAGGAATGCGTGGTCGGCAGCTAATAATTAATTGACAAATTGGCTGTCGACTACGCTTATTAGAAATCCTGTGCAGAATGTGGTTGAGGAATAAACGAGGTAATTGATAGCCAGTTAATCCCTCGACCACTATAAAAAACAGTAGCTTTTGCTGACCGGGGTTGAGGTGAGTGGAGAGAAAGAGTAGAGGAGTTGGAGAAAGAAAAAAAAAAGGTAAACAATTAATTGCTACTTGTGCTGGGGATACACCAGCACAATACTTGTTTTGTTTTATATAGCTATATATTTGTTTTGGCCATCGTGCCTTTTGTTTTGAGAAAGTGCTTTGTTTTCTTTCTATTATTAAATAAAAATTAGTGCATTTGTGTCTCAACTCACAGTACTTGTGTGTGTATTTCCTGGTCTGTGACGTCACCCAGCCATCCATGACAGGGATATATAGTGTTCAGCTGTGTAATAGTTTCACGTCATTGCGGTTTAACTTGAAGAGAAATCTCTATTTTATTACATCTAGAAAACAAACCTGTCTTCAATATAACTTGGAGCCGAGTGCTTGGTAGAAAGAGGCCTTTTGAAGACTTTTTTGTTGCATAGAATGTTGGAAATGGTTTTTACTTGAAAGAGTTCTAAATTAAACCCTGCTTCATGACAGGAGACAGGGTTTGGGAATATACAGTGTGTAAGCATCTCTGTATCCCTGAAGGTGAGGTGCTGAAGGTCCTTGGGGGACTCATCACAGGGCACTGGGGTTAATATCCTTACTCTTCTTCAAAACCAGATTGTTAACCTCTGCAAAGCAGACTAGACCTAATTTCATGGCTCATCGGAAGGACAGCATCTCTAAAAAAACAGACAACATGCTCAGGTGCTGATAAACAGCTGATAAACAGCAGTTATCTGAAATCCCGATTTGCGCGTTTGACCCTTCTGTGCCCCGAGAGCTCCAGTGCATACTGTTATAGCCACTGCCTTATCGTTACACAAGCTCCTGCTCTTTTGAATGGCTTTGCTTTCAAGCTGTTTTGCTTCAGGTTTCAGCACTGGAATTTGCAGATAAATGTCTATAGCGTGACCGGCCGGAGCAAGAAACATAAGTCGCAACTTTTGAGGGTCGCCAAGGCAACTGAATTAGTTACAACCTGTATTGTTCTAATTAATTCCAGTTCATGTTTTATGAACATCTTACTCAACTCAATGGAGCATATTCCGATAATGTATTTTGTAGAATGCATTGATTATTTTCAAGAGGAAGTAGTCAGCTCTGTGTGATCTATTATTGTGTAAATACAATACTGTGGCAGGGCAGATCCCTGCCTGTAAATAAAGTGTTGGGTTATGTGTTGGTGGTGGTTGGCAGGGATGGAGTTAATTTCTGTCCCTGACAAATACATTTAAAAATGTGGGTTTTGTGGCTGCAGGTGCAATTGATTATTTATTTAATTGTATTATTAATGTAATTAGTGTCACCTGCCTGTAATTAGCAGGCAAGTATTTAAACAGGTTAAAATGTGTGGTCTGGGCAGTCTGTGTGAAGTCGAGAGGCTGTCTGGGTGAAACCCAAAGTCCTGTGCGGAAAAATTAAAGAAATGGTACTGTGTGAACCTTAGTGTTTGGTTAAATTTGTAAACTGCGTGTGAGGCAAGTGGTTTTGACTGGTAAACGGCTTAGCTGTCCAGTGTGATAGTTAGAGCAAAAACAAAAACAAAAACCTAACTCTCACGTGGAGTGCTAAACTGTACTTTATTTATTGCAGGGATTTGCTGTGCCACAAATACATTGTTATTTGTACATATACGAAGTGTATGTGTTTCAGCCACGGCTACACTATACCATCTATGATTTAGTTCTAGTTGGTTTTCAGTGTTTTCTTTTTGTTTTATTTTCTTGTCATTTTTCAGAAACCTGCTGTTGGCACTATTTTAAATGTTTACCCATGATCTACTTGATTATACCCCTGACTTGCTACTAATTGAATAGACCTATTTTAGTATTTTAAAATTATCCTAAATTTTAAACCTGTATTTATATTTTAGTATTTATTGAATTTGAAATAGAATAATAAATGGTATAATAAAATAAAATGTTAATAGTGCATCTGACACTGTTGTGCTGTTTCACTACCACTTGGGGCTTACTGTCTATGAATAAAAGTATCTGTGCATGTGAGAAGGTAAATTGGTTTCAGGTATTTGGACCCGGTAATTAAAAGGTACTAAACTGGGTTAATCAGGGGGTCATATTGGTAAATTCGGTTACAGCGGTTAATTGTAAATCTGAATCTAAATGAATCATTTCCTGTTTAAGGGGAATTAGGGTTTTGGTAGCAGCCAGTGGGCTGCATAGTGCTACACTTGTTTAACTAGAAGTTGCTGGAATTTTGACAAGGGATTAGTTTATATTCAGACAACACTGATTTGGGGTTTCTGCAGACAGCAGAACGTCCCTTGAGGCAACATGCATGTCTTTTTTTAGCTTTGAAAAGGATGTCTATCTCTCTTTTTTTTGACATGCCATTCTTTCCCAATTCTATTCCCAAGGTGAGTATAATGTTTTACAACATGTCTGACTGCCTGGGAAGGCCAGCACTCGTCTCATATTATCAGGGCAAAATAACACAGGGTCAAAATAAGAGTCTTCTTAGTGTAATGTGGATAGGAACAAGTTAGTGAAGTTTCACCAAATTGCACATCAGAGATCGATCCTGTTCCCCTTTGTTGGTTTATTTGTTGTGTCTGTGTGGTGGGGAGTTATTGGCCCAGCACAAACTGTGTGAGTGCGGGTGGTGCCACTGTATGGTGTTTTATGCTGGATATTATGATTGTTAAGTAAATCGGAATATTAATAGGTTATTTTGGATCTTATGAGTTTAATTTGATGTATTTTGGCCTGTAAAGAAAAAGACGACCAATCAGTTGGAGTTGTGTTTTAATTTTATCATTGACATTTATTATTATTTCCATATTAGAAAACAGTTATGTTTAATAACCTCAATGAAAAGGTATACAATATTGGAAAGCTGTTTATTATTTTCTTTATAAGAACATAAGAAAGTTTACAAATGAGAGGAGGCCATTCGGCCCATCTTGCTCGTTTGGTTGTTAGTAGCTTATTGATCCCAGAATCTCATCAAGCAGCTTTTTGAAGGATCCCAGGGTGTCAGCTTCAACAACATTACTGGGGAGTTGGTTCCGGACCCTCACAATTCTCTGTGTAAAAAAAGTGCCTCCTATTTTCTGTTCTGAATGCCCCTTTATCTAATCTCCATTTGTGACCCCTGGTCCTTGTTTCTTTTTTCAGGTCGAAAAAGTCCCCTGGGTCGACATTGTCAATACCTTTTAGAATTTTGAATGCTTGAATCAGATCACTGTGTAGTCTTCTTTGTTCAAGACTGAATAGATTCAATTATTTTAGCCTGTCTGCATGCAACATGCCTTTTAAATATTATATTTTCTCCACAACATTATATACTGTAGAGAATGAAGGTAGAAAGCAATGTTTCACTCGTTTGCCACTGACACGCAGATAATGTGTTCTACTGTTTGCAAACTGTTGTAATGAACTTGCGTGTAAAAACATTGAAAGTAATTTGCAATGCATTTCTGTTCTAGCTGTAGCTAGTAATGCAGAGGGTCAGCGGAATGTTCGTTAATCTTTGTGTTCAACAGAGTTGCCATATAAAAAGAGAGGCTTGGTGAAGCGCCACACTGTCTCCCTGTGTCTCTTCATCTTTGATTCCGGTGAAGTGGTGGGTGGTAAAGTGGTGTGGCCCACAAAGAAAAAAGGACGTCTCAGATGGCTGAAAGCCATGCTTCATAGGAGTTACAAGATGTAAAATCCACACCAGTGTCTTTAAAATTCTCCTGCAGATATTATATTGCTATAAAATGAATTCAATCAAATGTTCTTCGCAAACGTTTGAAAATCCTAATTTATACAGGACAGTATATACATGCGAGACCAAAGCATCACGTTTGTCCATTTTTAATTGTTGTCTTTTGAAAATGCCATGATTCATATGTGTTTTAATTTAACATTTTCTCCTATCACAAACACTTGGAAATTTAAAATAGACAGGTACCAAGCTCTAAAAACTGAAAGTTTTACTTTCACATGATTTATCATGGACCAAGATAAAGAAGAAGAAGAAGAAGAAGAAGAAGAAGAAGAAGAAGAAGAAGAAGAAGAAGAAGAAGAAGGTGGTTGACAAAAACAGAATGCCTCTCCTGTTACAAGGTAGTCATAATAAAGATACCACACAAACAAACACAGAAACACAAAGTTCTTAAATCGGAGCCAGCGTGCATTTAAAAAATACTAAAAGCAACATAAATTCAATGACAAACTGTAACAGGGCGGAAGCCCTACACATGGGAAATATGTAGTTTTATTGTATATTGTTGCATTATTTGTTGTAAATTCATTTAATTAATTGTTTAACTGATGTTGCGCTCTGCCGTGGGCGATTACCTGTCTGCGTGGAGCAGCAGCTGAAAGCAATGAGCTGTTCCAGCAGGCAGGTGGGCGTGTCTCAGCAGAGCGTCAGTATAAAAACATAGAGATCACTGTGATCGGGGCTGCTGCAAGGCCTGCCGTTTTCACGGCACCTTTGATTCATAGTTTGTTGTATTGTGTTTTATTTTGAGTGTTTGTACAGTCATGTATCGTCCTCTGTGCGCTACCATCGCTGGTAGCGTCACATGACATTATTGTTTACTTTTTGTTCATGTTTATTGATTAAATCCCGTGCGCCTGTGTCGGCGTATCAACGTCAATCTCTACCTCATTCTCTTCTGTGCTCTCCTCGGCCGCCTGAGGCAAGTATACCAGGACTCTATCACACAAACATTTCGACTAGAAGTCTTTTTCAATGTCTTCAAAAAACATGTCTTTGAAAAATATTTCTAGTCAAAATGTTAATCGTTGAATATATTAAGTTTCTGATGGCATTTCTAAAATTAGCACTATGTATAGTGTTTACTAATTATGGAGGAGTCAGTGTGAAGCAGCATGGCATGGCTGAATGTTCCTGTCAGGGTATGAGTGGTGCGGTAGCACAATGTCCACAGCCGAGGATGTATTTACAATCCGTTGGTGTTTATTCAATAAACCATCCCCTCTACCAGCAATGGTATCGGGGACCCAATAGAGGGGTTGCAGTCCCAAACAAAAAGGTTCCCAAAATAATAAACAATAAATACAGTACCAGGGTGCAGGTGCTCTGTGGTGCTGTATCAGGTTGAAGTGGAGTGGTAGTGCAGATGCTCCGGTTGGTTGTGTTGGCTCTGTGGCCTCTCCCAAAATCAGTCTCTGTCAATATAAAACAATAACAAACAAGCAGCACTCCGGCTTGTCAGCATAAGGGGCCGTACTCACGTAGCTGTGTCCCCTTTGTACTGCTAAACTCCCCGTGATCAGTATGGCGCCACGCTCTCTCCAATCGCCGTGCGCCCCATAGCTGATTTCAATAGAGTTGTTCAGTAGTTTTACAGCTACGTCCGTTCACCAAGATGGCCGACTTCCAGTTCTGTCCTACCATCGAGTGGGCCTGCCCCTGTGAAGACGTACCACCAACCTTACTTAGCGCCCTTCCTGGTCGGGAGGTAGATTTACAGTTCAGATTCCTTATCTCCCGTTCACAGTTCCCCACCCATCTACAGTACGATAGTATTCTATTGCAACAGTGGAAACCTTCTATTACCACCAACAAAGGGACTGAGTAGAATGGCCTGAATAAAAAGCTGGTACTAATAGAAGGTGATCATCAGACGGTTCCAACACAAATAGGGACTGAGAAGGTGTGGTCCTAATAGGGAGCTGGACGGAGGTTGTCAAAGGGAGAGGGTTTGCTGTATAATTAATTTGAACTTTAATGCTTGGTCAGAAGGTCAATAGGTTTAATTTAACATGGTTGGAAAAATGACATGCACTGGAAGTGTTGCCTACCCTGTTCGATAGTACTTTTAAAAATATAATTATCTATGCATTTTTATGGGTGTATGGTGTTCTCGCTTAGACGATAAAGCAAATGTGCACCTGGACAGCTTTTTTGCCCACTTCCATGTCCTGCTTGAAAATATATAGATACTTTTCAATCAATTTCAGATTTCAGAGTTTTCAGGATTTTACTTTTAACATGTTGTCAATATAAATTGCTCCTATAAAATAAAAACGAATCAAAATGCTCTTTTGTAAATACAGTTCCTAAACAGAACCCAAGGGCTCTGTAAGGATCTAGTGAACTAGAAACCAAAGTAGGGCAGCGCAGTGTAATCAATGCTGTCCTTGTCAGCAATCAATTAGCACAGGGGTGACAGTGTCCCTACATGTCTCCCACTGCTTGTGTGCCTCCTCTCCCCCATCTGGCGTTCTCACAGGCTTCCAGCGCCTGGACTGGGCACATCTCATTAAGGAGTTATGTGTAACACAAACAAACCAGCTCTCCCAGAGTGTTTATCTCATGGCACAGTGCGTTGTATGCCCGCAGATCAAAGACTGTGGGAACAGACGCCACTCAGCACAGCAGCTGCACTCAGATCCTGTCCACACCCTTCCTGTTTGCCGTGGCCTGCCCCGGGGCTATTATTTTCCCAACAGTCTGATGATAGCCCCCCAAACCACCATCACTACCACCACTGCTGCCACACCCCCCTCCCCCCACCTCCTCAGCTGCAGCTGCACTCCCTGGGGAGGGCATTCCAGAAACTTGTCTCAAGTGTGCTTTCAGATCTGCATTGTTCTCTCAGTACATTGCAGATAATTAGCTAGGCTTTCACTACAGATAAGGTGTAACATTTAGTTTTTTTCCCAGGAATCATAAATCATTTAAGAGTTACAACTACAGAACCCTGTATAACGGTGACACATTGTAAATTGATTAATATAAAATTAAATAAATGTGGCTTTTTACATAGCAATGCTAAAATATATATATACACACCAGAAGTTTTTAAACACCCCTCTTTGGAAAGGATATGCCTGAACAATGATGTTCATTTAGTACAGTATTAGTTAATGGATATCGATTTGAACAAATGTCAAAAAAGTTTTAGTGCCACAAAAAGTGGTGAAACTATGCAAAACTGAATTCACCAGCCAGGACTGAGGGCCAGTGATTAACATCCTAAAGATAAGGGAGATATATGAATCCTCCTGATGTACCTAAACCATTACCTGAATACTCCAAACAGATAAAAACACCCCAAAACTTTTCCCAAATGCCAACCTGTTCACAGTATTCTCCCCAGAGGAAAAACAATGTGGTGCTGTGTTCAAATTTATTAGAGGCTTTTTAACACTGGATATATTAATTACACCAAACAGTAGGTGTTTTCTATGAGGAGACATTTTCAGCAGTTTCTAAGAAAGGATTAAAAAATGATCTGTTTTCTAGTTATTTCATCAGCTCACCTGCAATTCTTGCCTCAGTGCATTACTGGCGAGGCCCTCACATGCATGTGGATGATGACTTACAGTAATTTAAAAGTACCTTGTTGATCGGTAAAGTTTTACTGAGTTACTCATAACCTTAGCTTCAGTGGGTCTGATTCTCAAGCTGATGCTTATTTTATCTCAACCCCGTTTCCCCAATCTTAAAGTTACAAACCCACACTTACAGACTAAAACTTGAAAGAGGGCCTATGGTGACTGTAAGAGACCAATAAGTCTCTGGGAACAGTTAAACACAGCTCTCCTGGCTTATTTTTTGTTTTATTTTTATTATTCCTTATGTTATGTAGACCTTCCAGAGTTACAGTTGTTTGAGTCTTATGAAGACCCTCTTATCCTTATGTGTTTGTAAGTTCAGGATTTTACTCTTGTTATAACCAATCATTGCAATTAAACTAATCATAGACAAAAAAAAGAATAATAAAATACAATTTTCATAAAACATTTAGTCTACTTCCAACAAGCCCCTCAAATGCAACAAAAACCAAGCATCACTGGTACAGAGAAACAAATTTCAGCTACATTTCAAAATAATATGTAGTTTGTGGAAACTTGCTTTGTCTTCCCTAAATCAAAAGCACCCTCCAAAATTTACCCAACCACTTATAACTAACACATCTTACAGGATTACTTTACACTAGACATTACACATTGGTGAAAGGATTATATCCTTCCATAGGTAGCTATAACACTGGATTACTGTTACCATCTACAGTACACTGTTTTCCAACAAATTAATGTACCGTCAGTACATTAATAGGAAAGCATTTTTCATATAGGCAGCGAGGGTGCTCACGCTTGCAAGGTCAAGCATATTATCTGGCTGTGACCCATAGCTGCCTAACCTCCCCGATTTTCTATTGAGTCTCAAGCTCTCTGGGATCTGTCAACGATCTCCGGGTAACTGAGCTTATTATTGTTGATCATAATTAAATAAAAAAAGTCCATCCCTGCTAGGGCTATCATTAGCTGCTTCAAGGTTTTATAAAAACTAATTGAGAGCAATAGGTGAAATCACTCCAGTTCATAACATCAATCATTTTCTTTTAACAGACATTTGAAACAACCAATGATAGCAGGGATATAGATT
The DNA here is from genome assembly GCA_030684275.1 of Acipenser oxyrinchus oxyrinchus. Lineage (NCBI taxonomy): Eukaryota > Metazoa > Chordata > Actinopteri > Acipenseriformes > Acipenseridae > Acipenser > Acipenser oxyrinchus. The sequence continues at coordinate 55,666,769 of CM060251.1, read as the reverse complement.
AAGCTCATGGAGGGAAATAGTTACGAGGAGTGGCGTTGTGGAAGCTTCACTTTCCAAACTGAGCGTGGATGAGGATGACTTCCGGCTCGAGCAAGGGCGCACCAGCGACCCCTGTAGTCTGGTCGGTCGCCATGCGGGCTTGCCTGTAAGCTACCCGAGAGCTGCGTTGTCCTCCGACGCTGTAGCTCTTGGGTGGCTATCGGCTGACGGCTCATACTTCGGAGGACAGCGTGTGTTCGTCTTCGCCCTCCCGAGTCAGTGCAGGGGTGGTAGTGGTGAGATGAGCCTAAAAATAATTGGCCATTCCAAATTGGGAGAAAATAATAAAAATAACTGGCAACGACAATTAAAATAAATAAATAAATAAAAATAAAAAGCTGAAGCACTAATGGATAATGACATAGAATGTCTGTACAGCACTGAAACACTATGTTTTGAAAAACAACTGCTGTACTGCGGAACCTCGTCTTCTTTAATATATATATGTGTGTGTGTGTGTGTGTTTTGTTAGAAAGCATTTGGAGAAGGAATGAGATCCCGCTTCCCTTAAGATTAGGGTTGTGTAGGTTTGTCACTGTAGAAGTCTACACCTTTTGATCAACATGCCTGTGTCAGTATCAAACTTATCTGGGGAGGTAGGAATTTGCACTCTGCCTCACGCACCCTGCTCATTGACCAGCCGCTTAAACAAAAGCTTACGGGCCTAACACGTCAACACTTGCAAGCTGTAACCATGACTGAGCCCATACTGACTGGCTGAAAGGTACAATAGTGTGAAGCAAGTACTCTGAAATAGGTAAAGAGGTTAAGCAGAAGCAGAGTCATATAAGGCCTGTTGGTGGAACCAAATGCATTTAATGCTAAATCTTGTCAAATGATAGGAATTACAATCAGGCTGATACCTGATGGTCAAGCCACACTATTTATTATAAAAAGAGCTCTTAAGTCTGCAACCCAGAAATTATTTTACCACCCATCTTGCCTCTGCTGAGGAACCTTGAGATGTTGCAGTACTTTGGTTTATAAATCTGATTGTTTCTAGATTTATTTTAACTACTGACTAAAGCCTGGATTGAATATAAATTACAAACTGACTGTAAAAATCATGTATGTCACCATACAGATATGACAACCCTGAGTGCAAAAATACAGCTTATTATATTATATTGTGGCTAATTTATAAATACGGTGTAAATTGCTGATCAAACTGACCACTACTAAGGAAATACATTTGTAAGATCAGGTGGTTGTAATAAAACGGGGCATGTTTTTGTAAAGCAGGTGAAATATGGCAAAATAAGGCAGCTGCAACCTGTTGTTTGGACGTGTGAATTGCACCTGCTTCTCTACTTTGGACATAAAGACCAAGTGGTTTATACGGACAAGGAGGCTTAAAAAGTGAAGTTCTGAGACCCACACAGATACAGTTAACACTCGTTTGCAGTTCCACGATGGAGACCGATTGTTTATAGGCCATAAAAATTCCAGAGTAACAACATGATGTATTTATTTAATCCAAACATTGATTCACACTCATAGCATTATTACACCATTGATTCAAACTTATAGCATTATTATGCATTTATTGAACTGAACCATTAGGAAACCACATTCATATTTTCACACACTGGTGCCAGTGTTTCTGTCAGCTTTGTGAGCTATTCAATTCCACTGTGTATAAAAGCACACTTGAATTTATAAACACAGGATAAAAAATGCTAAAACAAGCATATTTCTTAGAAAAACGCATGTGCCAAAACTCAGTGAAGAGCAATGGAAAATAAAAATTGGACGATGGGTGTCATTTGCCAGTTCTATATGCAATTCCTTTCAAGAGGTCTTTCTTTTCTAGCAGTGAGGCTTCGAAAGATTTTGGAGCTGTTGCAACTGTCTTTCTTTTGAAACTGTACAAATATCTGTAAAATGTTTATACTGCTATGCATGTGTATATAAGCATCAATGTAAGTGTGCAACTTCTCGCATCTACTACTGTAGTACATGTGACATAAGTGGTGATGTATGCTTCAATCATAAATTCAAGACATACTAATGTGAATACTTGAAATGGCTTTGATAAGTAGATGATTTATTTTGATTCAATTATTTTGCTTTCAGTCAAAACAGCATTCCATTTAGAGTATTGATATTTAGGCTTTGAATAACTATTAAAGGTTTAAAAATACCATTATAAAAGCAGTGTTTAACACAGAAGAAACACTAAAAAAAACATTTGCAGCACTGCCAAATCAAACCTACAGAATCTGTTCACATGTAGTGTATTCTGCTGGTATGGCTGTATGTTAAGTCTGGGAAACAAAACAAAAAGGTTAAGAGTTCAAATCCTGGATGGGGTTAGGATCTAAAGTGACCTTTGAAAGACAAGCTGGCAGAACCCAGCAGCACAAGGCAGGGTGCTTCTTGTACGTAACAGAGTGAACAGGTGTCTCATGGGTATTGGGGAAAAAAAAAAAAACAGACCGACTGTGTACCAGTGGGCCAGGTGAAACAAATCAACAGAGTTAGATACAGGCCAGGCAGCTGACCTCCCACCTCAGCTAGCTGTTCCCCTAGAGAATACTCTAGGGGGCTGGGTTCAATCCTTAGCCCTTAAATAGCTTTTTCACACAAACGTAGAAAATGGTACATGTTTGTTGGTTTACAGTGTTAATATTTTCATGACTTCGTATTGATTACTAACGTCATGAAAATATTACTTTTGATCATTATTGTCAAAAGGCATTTTGAGGCAATACAGTCTCACAGACTAATGGTAGCAGTGTAGTATTATAGGGTTTCTAATATGATAAAGAATGTTAGCTTTCACAGTGTGAAAAAGCAGCAATGAAGTAACATTATTATTTTCCTCCATATTTTTAAGCTTCTTTTTATTCGTCCCAGTTCTTCAAATTCCAGGTATGACATATATCACAATTTCCCAGTAGGCATTAAATCAAATATCTAAAGTTTATGCTCCAGTGCATAGAAACTGAAAACTCTTTTTTACAGATGTACGAAAAAACAGATGCAAAGGAAAATTAACACGAAAGCAAAAGCTTAGTAAATCTAGCCCATTATTTGTGCTGTGCATGCTTAAGATTTGCGAGATTAAGGTGTCATGATTTCATTGTGTTTTAGAGCTACATGCATAAACTCGCACACAAAAAAATGTGTTATACAATGTACTGACAGTATATAAATAGCACACAGCACAAATTAAATGAACTGAAACTATATCCTTCAAAGATGAGCCCTTTATGAAATGCTTGACAGCTGTCATTTTTTCTGATAAAAGTAACTGCTTTTCAAGGCAGTCCTAGTCAGCTTTGAAAACCTATAGTTCTGTTCACTTTGCTTCAAAATTAATTTGACTTGAATTGCAGGATGTGGTAATCATTTCAACCACAAAAAAATACAGAATTAAGTTCTGTAAAGTGTTTGTGAACAAATAATTTACCTTGGCTTTAAGGTGACTTTTAATTAAAGTTCAAGGAAATGTCACAGCGAAAGCATGACAATGTTACATTATCATGTTACTTCCTAATAACACAGTGCTTTGGTAATACAAAGGTTGTTGGTCTATGATCCAACCAACATGAAAGAGCCAGGCTGTATTTGTGTTGTAAATACCGGCACCTTCTAGACATGAGTGGCTAATGTTTTAGGTTTAAAAATCTACTATAATTTTGATCTAAAGGAAACAGGGGCTGTACCACCTTATTACCAGCAATTGATTCCTGTTTATGAATAAGCAGCTTGCTATTAACTTTTACTTGCTCATTTGAAGTGTCCTCCTCTTATCACAGCCTCACGCTTTATCTGTTCTAAGATCTTTGACAATAAACCACCAGACGTGCTCAATTCCTATTATACAAATGGTTAAAAACCAATCAAAAAATGCTCCAGAAAACCAGAATGGCTTTTAAATGTGGAAATGGTCATTTGAAACTTCCACCACATTCTCAGTGTAAACTATGTCAGGTTAATGAATTGACGCAAAGCAATGTCTTGTCTAATTAACTGTGTTTTAACAACTGTGCAGCTAAACTGCATAAAGCAGAACTCCTGTCTTTCTGTCTCTGCCGTCGTGGCTCTTGACACTCCTGACCTTTAGCTAATTCCCCCCTCCCACTCACTGGTTACATGATCTTAAAGGTACACTGAACAATTCACTTATGACATCTCCCCTATTTTTTTTTTTTTTTTTTTTTTTATAAATCTAAACGAATCACTGGTCAAACTACTCGGCCAGACTTTGTAACTATCAGTCCATCTTGAGGTGTGTGTGTGTCATGGAAACCCTGCTAGGGTAAACAGCCCCTTCTGGAGTTGGCTCTGGTGTCCTTGAATCTTGGATCAGGACAGGGTCGTCACCATCGGTTTCTGGAGTGTGGGGTACATCTAGGTGGTGGGGTGAGCCCTCTGCTTTCATTAGCTGTAGGTGACGACGGTTTTGTTTGAACTGGGCTCCTTGCTGGGTCTTGATGGTGTAAGATCTTGGAGTGGAGCTATGTCTAGTGACAACAGCTGGAATCTTCTGTCCATCCAACTTCATGCAAACCGCATCCCGTGCCTTCAATGTAGATAAGTTTATTGCTGCATGGTGACGATTGAAGAAGAATGCTTGACTTTGTTTGGCTTTAGCATCCCTTTTCAAACCTTCAAATTTGGCCATCTAGGATAAAGGTTTTTCATCAAGGTTGGCAGAGTTGTCCTAATTTGACGCCCCATTAGAAGCTCAGCAGAACTGACGCCAGCCACGGTGGAAGGTGTAGATCTGTAGCTCATCAACGCAAGTAATGGATCTTTTTGTTGCAGGATCCTTTTTGCCATCTGCACTGCTCACTCAGCTTGACCATTACTCTGTGTATGATGTGGGCTGGATGTAACATGTCTGAAATTAAACTCTGCCCCAAAGTCTTGAAACTCTGAGCTTGGAATGCCAAAATGTGCAAAGACAGTCTTTAATTTTGACACCACTTGCCAGCTGGTTGTAATTGGCAAATGCAGTATTTCAATGAATCTTGAAAAATAATCAGTAATAACTACATAGGCTTGTCTGTTATGCTTACATAGCTCAAGTGCAATTTTCTTCCATGGCCTCTCTGGTAGCTCTTTGGAAATGAGTGATTCCTTCTGCTGTGCTCTTTTTGTCTCACAACAGAACTCACAGGCTTGCACTTTGTTTTTTAGGTCAGTTGCTATGTTCGGCCACCAAACTGACATTTTGGCTCTTTCTCTGCATTTGTTCAAACCTTGATGGCCATCATGTATTCTTTCTATGATTTCTTTCCTCAGGGCTGATGGAATGACAATGCGGTTTCCTTTTGTTATGAAGCCATCGATTTCAGACAGCTGACCTCTCTGGAAAGTAGTCTGTAGCATTGCTGGGAATTTGTTTTATATATTCAGGCCATCCCTTCTATATGAACTGCAGCACTGTCTGTAACTGGCTATCTGCTGCTGTGGCTGTTCTTATGCTCTCTAGCTTCTGTGGGCAGGCAGAATGCTTACTATTGCAGCAATGTGAGCTTCCACATCTTCATGAGTGTCAACACAGTCAGATTACTCACTGGGCTTCTGGATAGAGCATCTGCAATGAACAGTGTCTTTCCTGGTGCATACTCAGCTGTAGGTCTGAAGCGCATTAAGCGCATGAGTAGTCTTTGACATCTCAGCGGAACGTTGTCCAGATCTCTGGTATTTATTAGTAGCACAAGAGGCTTGCGATCAGTTACTAGCTTGAAATTGTCTAAACCATACAGGTATTTATCGATCCTCTCACACACCCACACTCTTGCAAGGCACTCTCTCAATTTGAGCGTACCTAGTCTCAGCATCTTTGCGCCGTCTGGAACAATATGCTACTGGTTTCCAGTCCTCTCCCTGCTGCTGAAGTAATACTCCACCACTCCCATAACTGCTGGCTCCTGCAGAGACAGCCCTGGGTTTCAACACATCACAGAACGTTAGCACTGGTGAGGTGATTAGTAGTTTTCTTTTAGGTATTTAAAGGCCTGTTCTTGTTCATGGTCCCACATCCATGTCATGTCTGATTTCAAGAGTGCATAGTGTGGCTGACCAATGGTAGTGAGGTTGGGTATATACTTGCCCAAATAGTTAATCATGCCCAGGACTCGTTTCAGCTCCAGTACATTCATTGGTGAAGGTAATTCTTCTATTGCCTTTACTTTTTCTGGATCAGGTCTAACACCCTTCTTATCTAATCAGGTGTCCTAGAAAGTGAAGTTTTTTTTGTCTCAGCACACACTTCCCTCGATTTAGTTTCAGTCCTGCTGACTCAACGACTTGTTAAACTCTGTCAAGCCATTTGTTATGTTCTTCTATGGAGTTTCCATATACAAGTATATGATCCATATACACTGCGACTCCTTCTACTCCATGTAGTGTCTCCGTCATTTTCCTCTGAAAGATCTCTGGGGCGCTTGTAATGCCAAAAAGCAAGCGGCAGAAGCAATATCCCCGAATGGGGTAATGAACATAGTCAGTCTAGTCACAGTGCAGGGGAACTTGCCAAAAGCCACTAGCAGCGTCTAGTGAAGAGAAGACTGTTGCTCCTGACAGCTTGGAAATAATCTCTTATATGGTAGGCAATATGAATCTCTCCCTCTTCACTGTTTCATTTAGCTTTTTTAGATCCATACAAATGCGGATTTTCCTGTTCTTTTTCATGACTGGCACCATAGGGGCACACCATTCTGTTGGTTCTGTTATTTTCTCAATTATGCCATTTTCTTCCATTCTTTCTAGTTCTTATTTAACATTTGCCAACAATGGTGTAGGCACTCTGCGGGCTGTGTGGACTGCATATGGCTGGGAACTTTCTTTCAGGGAGATTTTAACTGGTTCAGTTTCAAGCAAATCATTTTCTCCAAACACACCACAAACTTCTTCTACACGTCTCACTAATCCCATTTCAGCAGCTGTAGAACGACTTAACAGGTTGTTTACACTTAGTCCACGAATGACAAACACTTGAAAGGAATAGTGCTTATTTTTGTATGTGGAGCATGCCTGGAACTGTCCTAAGCAATTTAATTTGCCTCCTGGGCTTTTTACCACAATATCTGTGTGCTGCAAATTTTTTCTAGGAGAAAGTTTGGTAAAAGTCTACCTATTCAACTCCAGCACAGCTCTATTAGATTAAGAACTGGATATGTCTGGGCTATGGACCAAGAACCTTGGTGTTTCTTTCAAATTATTACATGAAAATTAACACATTGCATGCTAATCTTGCAAATAATTGAAAAGTGATAAACTAACTTGAAGACAGGATCATCCAGAAAACTAGAAACGAGAATGTAACAATATAATGTGGAGTGATGACACTGAAATATAACTTCGAGGAGTTTCTATAACCCATATGTATTTTTTATTTTTTCAACCAATGGTCAAGATAAAAAGAATAATGATAAATAATAATGCACCACATTAGTCTCCAAGTCTAATGTCTAAAGCTGCAAGTGGGACAGAGACCATATGCTAATGTGATACAGCATTTATGGCAGTGCTTGAAGTCTTAAGTTGACATGACAGAGTCAATAAACCCAGACCACCTCTGGACCATGCTGCAGAAAAAAGTTGGCTAAGATTCCTGCTGGATTTCCTGACTCAAGTGTTGCCATTTATGAGCGGGAGAGCGTTGCTGGGCAATAAATTGAGCAGTTAGGCTCACCCGGCGCTGAGCTGATCGAGAAGTCCGGATTGGCGGGGGCTGAGGGCTTGCCTGAGGAGGCTGCACGTGGCTCAAAAGGGGTCTGCACCACAGCTCGAGGCAACTGCACCGCCATTCTACACAGAGGGGCACTGTTGACATTGAGGAGGACAGAGTCCGTTCCGCAGCATTAACTCCTACGGAACCTTTTAACTGCAAGACTGTGCCTGTGAAGGCTCTGCTCAGCCAGGACCGTCACAACGACCCAGAGTCGCTGGGAGGCCGGGACTTTGGGAGCAACAGCAGTAGGTTAGTTTAAGGGATGTTGATCCCAAACAGTATAGAGAAGGTTTCATAGTGTATTAGATCCTGGAGCGGGACATCTCTTTTAATGAGGCTAGCGCTCACCTTTGTTTTGTTTTGTTTACTTTATTAAATCTGACACTAGGGCTACCATTGCTGGTACCCTCATGACAGCCTGTGTAGTTAAATCTGCACTGTGTCTGATTCAGTATTATTTCGTGACGACCCACACACGTAACACTTTCCCGTTACACCATTAATGGTCCAATGTGAAGTACTCATCAAATTCAAATATGGACCTGTAAAATACTAAATAAAGTATAAGATTAAGCTAGCCCGTTCCATCTGGATTTTAAAGCAATTTTGGGTCTTGGTTACAACGTTATAGTACTTTATGTCCTACAGTAAATCCCCTAAAAATAGCTACTAACTGTCTATAGTTACCAAATTTAAACAGTCCAGTGAATTGTCATTATAACTAGGTTTGACCAACTGGTGTATTTATTGGTATGTTTATACATTATTAACACTTGTTTCCACTTCAAAAATTCTCTCTTTACTACACAGTGCAAAGAGTGCCAGTAAAGAAGAATCAATCATTTTCTGATGTAACACAATAACTGCCACTATAAGTGTGCTCTTGTTTCCTGGCTGACACAAGCTATTCATAAGGACAAAATCTGAGCTCAAAGGCGAATCATTATTACAACATTTTCCATGGATGATTGACATTAAGAACCTCACTGTACAATGACGTCTAGACCTGGTTTGGACCAGCAGAGGAAGGATGTACATACTCAAGGGAGGTGCTGGAAACTGTCCAGACAAGACCTCTTACTATCTTGGCAATGACAACGTGCAGACTGAAGGAATTTTCTGTATAGTGCCAACACCTCATCACTGCTGATTGTACCTAATGGAAGGAAACACCAGCTATTCAGGTTACATCTTCAAGGGAGGAGAACTTACGTATGGGTAAACAATGTCAAAGCACTGATCTTTACCAAGGCACTGATCTTTACTGAAGCAACTTCATTTTATTTAATATCTTGAGCCACTCGCTAGAATCCGATGCTGGATAAATTAAGTATATATGCAACAAAGAGTATCCAACTCAGGATTTGCTCACCAACATCAAGATCAAAAAGTGATTTACAAGTGACAAAAACATATTTCCTATATGGCTTGACCCAGCAGTCCAGATAAGCTGCGTACCTGCCGTTTTTCCACATTAAAAAATCTGAAATACGCACTAAATTTTAAATTTAGAATGTAAAAATATGCATAGCAATTTTGCTGCACAGCTTGTCTGCCTCTCCTCCTGCCTCCCCTAAAACTTCCACTGACAACTACATCTCCCAGACTACAATGTCTTCAGTTACTAAGAAACTTTACACAAGAAAAACCAACCCAACAAACATGATCCAATCTCTGGCTAGCCCTGTTGTCTTTGAAGCTACACACCTCAGTTCAGCTACAAACCCAACTGGAACCATCCTCAGAGGCAACCGCCAAAAAATAGGTGCCTATAGTATTTAACAAACTGTTTTATAACTTATTAATGCATTTCCTTATTTTATTTATCTGTATGGCTTTACATTGAAGTTGTAACATGTTCACTGAGTTTAAGAATGTAATGATAAAATAAAAGTAAAGTAATTAATTTGCAGAGTCAGTGTGATACCTCGAAAAGAATGCACTGAGCCGATAAAGAACCTTGTAGAATACATGGGTAGTTGTAAAGTAGTTCATTGTAAAGTAATATTGCCTACCTGTGACAAAGTGGCTGAGTGGGAACAGTTGCAGGAGTAATGCAGTGCGGTAATTAAACAGATTACGATTCTCTGTCCCCTTTTATGCTGTCACACATGACCCCTTGGTAAACGAGTGCAACTAGCTCTCCAATCTGCGGCTGCCACGTCTTTTCACTTCCAGGTCAATGCGTTTTTGCAACAGAGTCTCACCCCCTTCCTGTCCAAGGAACTCTGTTCTCGCTGCTTAGCGCCCTCAAAGGTCGGGAGGGTGATTTACGAACAAGAATCGTTGTATTTCTGTCACACTACCCCATTACCATTAAATATTGTACAGTATTTATCGAGATTACTCATGACTTCAAGGTAATGTTGCATTTTACTCCATTGAAATACATTTTACTCTCTCAGTCTTCAAATTAAAGGGTAAGTTACTCACAGACCCAAAACCTTATCTGGGGCATTGACTCTACCTAATATCACTGAGCAAATAAATAAATCTTTAAATAGCATTCTGTATCTGCAAAAAATGTAGCGCAGCCCTTTTTTTTTTTTTTTAAACCAAGCCAGTGTAAATGTAGTGAAATTCCTTTGCAGACGTAAAGGCCTTGATGACAGTTATTTTCCAGGCCTGGGGCTCGGCAATCACAACTCTACCAGGCTTCCCGCGTGAAGTGTCTGAAGGAGTGGTGGATGTGTCACTGATCTCTGAGCCCCAGAATCTGTCTGCCTTTATAGAAACCTGGGGTGTTGATAAGGGGAGTTACCCCAGTGATGTCACATTCTCGTAAAGAGTAGACACCCTTGTTAAAGATAATTACAACAGCTGAGGGTTAAAGTGAGATGGGGTCTGAGGGTCAAGTATGTCCTTTTGGACTCGTATCAGGGGCTGTGATATTTACTGCACAATGCTTTTGAACAGTGGTTCCCAACCCTGGTCCTGGACCCCTGTCTGCTGGTTTCCATTCCAGCTGAGCTATCAATTACTTAACTAGACCCTTAATTAAACTGATCATTTGCTTAATTATACATTTGTAATTGTTTTCAGCTCTTAAACAGTTGCAGATTTCAAGTTAGCTATAACATTTTATAAGGAACCACTGGTTTACAGCACTAAAAAGTACAGAGCATGGTTTCATTCAACACAAAAAAATGTCATGGGTTTCAGAAGTTTGATTAACACCAGAAAGATACAATTATGTAATACACATCTCAACCTGGAGGAATGATATGTCAGAATAAATATTAGTAATACAGTTGCTTAATCCTATGCCAGATATTCTGAATATAAATAATTTAACTAAGGCTTACAGACATTTAAAAAGTCTACTGAAATACCTAAAACATGTTCTCTTTTTTTTTTTTTCTTTTTTTAACAGCCCCTGGTCTGTGTAGAAAAATTGGTAATTTCCTCACAGCAACAGCGGTGATGATCCTGACAACAGGGTCACCTAAAAGCAGGATCAATGATGCCAGTGTTTTGATTTGTATTGTACATTTTACAAAATAATGGTACTTCCTAGCCACAAGTAGTTCAGATTGTATTGGCTTGAACTTTAGGGTTAGTCATGTAACAAACCCAATCCTTAAGCAACGTCCAATAACTAGTATTTTGTGACAGAAATACAAATAAACTACCCTGAACAATATAACTCTCCAAAGCAGTAGGATTGCGCGACAGAACCAAGAAAAATTGCTGGGTAAGGCAGGATTTTTTACAACACATAGAAAATAGGAAGAAAATTAAAACAGAAGGCAACACCAGAATTCAAATAGCAGATGTTATTGAATATGCATGGAATATTATATAGACAGATGTATCAAACATTTGGTGTACATGGGTTTTAATCAGACAGCATTTGGACTAGTCAAAATGTTTACCAGAACACACATTAATGCCAGTCATATAGGACAGATCAAGCTTTCAGTAATGTACAGCCTAACATGCCCATGTTGATTAAAGTGTTTACCAATGAGTCCATCAGGCAGTCCTTATAGAAAAAATGTCCATGAAACAACAACAACCAATACTTTAAAAGTCCCAAGCTGTTATATCAGGTCCATATTGAGAATGCAGTTGAGCCAGAACAGTTTAGACACGAATAAAAAACCAACAAAATGAGACTTCTGAGCGGGGTGCTTGTTAAACCCTGATAAATAAACAAAAAGGATAATAATCCCAAACAGTCAGAACAGACCAGATAATCCAGCAGCAAAAAATAAGATTCCTCCCCATTAGGGGATCTCACCCAGTTCTTCCTTGGTCCTGTAGTAGAGCTTGGAGTTTCCAACCAGGTAAGGAGACAAAAAGTGATGATTTGGATAATAAATGGATTAGTCACCGTTGTTGCTCTTAGGATAAAAATAAACAATTTGAATGATGTGGATAGTTTCACTTTAGCAGGAGATTAGATAACTGGTTACTTTCAAACTGGAAAATGGCAGATTAGAGAAAATACACTGTTTCTAACAACCAAAAGATTATTGCTTCCTGGTCTCTCCTTTACAGACCAGCAACCTTCCTCTTCAAAAAAAAAACCCCTGCTCCTCCCTCCAAAACTCTGCATCCACAAAAACCACACCCGAACAAGAATCACCCCAGAAAACGGAACCACACCCTTCCCAGGAAGTAATAGCCATATTTAAAGAGCTCCCAATTAAGATACTTAAAGACATAATGATAAATCAAGCTCAATAAGCCCTTTGCCAAGGCAATTAGCAAAACACTTGAATCTAATTAGAATTTCCATGTGGAAATTAAGGAAAAGATCATTCAGTTAAGACAACAAGAGAGAAACCAGTGCAGAGATAAACCCCTTACCAAAAACTGACAGTAAATTGATATAGCTTCACCTAATTTTACCTTATGAATCTGAAAGGCCCACTTTAGAAACGAGGACAAAATTACTTATTTAGCAATTGAATAGAGAATTAACTTAACCTGGCCAGGTATTCTGATAGTCAATTAAGAGCAGCAGGCAGCAAATTACTTATGCTGCATTCATGTAGCTAGTGCTACATATACTACATATACCCCCCCCCCCCCACACCCCCCACCGAAGGTACTGAGGTTTTAGAACTGAAATAGGGCTTCAAATTCACTACATGGACGGTATCAGCCTTGTCTGGTTGATGCACCCCCTGCACACGGTAATTGACAGGGCCTAACTTTTTTAGTACAACGAAAGGACCTGTCCATTTAGGTGCTAGCTTGGCGGTAAAGTTGATTGAGGCATCAGAGATCGGGTGAGCTCGCACCCAGACCAAATCTCCCACCAGGAACTGCACATTTCTCCAATGGGCATTATAATATTTGGCTTGTCTGGTTTGGGCTACCTCTACTCTCTGACGTACCGTATTTAAAAACGTCTGTTGACGTTCTAACAAGTTATATTGAGGACTGCTAGCAGGTGAAGCCGTAGTGATCAAACGGTCAAGAGGACCTTTCAGCTTCCTCCCCAAGGCTAGTTCGGCCGGACTAAACCCTGTGGTTTGCTGCTGGGCAGTGTTAATTGCAAATCGAAACTCTGGTAACCACCGATCCCATAGCCGGTGATTCTCCCCTACAAATGAGGAGATCATGGTCTTCAACATCCTGTTTATTCTCTCTGTTAAATTGGTCTGAGGATGATAACTCGTGGTTAATTTTTGTATTACTCCCCACATCTGACACACATCTTTCATTATTTGGACTGTGAATTGGGTCCCTCTGTCTGACAACAGAAATCTAGGCGTACCCCAGCGAGTAAAAATCTCCTTGGTCAAGAACTTTGCTATCTTCGTGGTCTTGCTGTCCCGAATAGCCACCATCTCTACCCATTTGGTGAAGTAATCTACCACGACCACTAAAAAGACATTGCCTTTCTTACTGCGGGGAAATGGTCCCATTAAATCAATACCCAAAATCTCCCCTGGTTCAGACACTTCAGTTGACTGGAGAAGTCAAGCAGGTTTTTGATTGCTGGATTTATACTGCTGACATGTAAGGCAGGTTTTTACGTGTTCCCAGACGTCTTTCTGGATAGTAGGCCACCAAGCATTATTTAATATCCACAGCAATGTCTTTGAACGGCCGAGATGACCTCCCAACGGATTGTCATGGTAGTGCTCTTGGAAGATGTTTGTCAAACTCTCAGGAACCACCACCTGATAGCTCACACCATCCCCTTTGATTTGAGCTCTTCTGTATATAATCCCTTGATGTTCCTCATAAGAGATACGATCCGGTTTCTTAACAGAAGATGACTGCAGATTTCTTTTAATATCACAGAGCATGGGATCTAATGATTGAGCATGTAGAATTTCTGGTAAAGAGGTTGGTATCTCCGAGCTTGCAGGAGTCTTAGACATGGCGGCGCATTGGCTTGCCACAGGATCTGAAGAGAGAGGAGCCCTGGAGAGAGCATCTGGTACAATATTTAGACTGTCTTTTCTATACAGAACCTTAAATTGAAATGGCTGAAGCAGTATAGTCCATCTTGTAAGCCATGAGCTGGTCTTGGGAGAATTAAACACCCAGGATAGTGCGGCATGATCGGTCACAACTTCAAATTCTGTTCCCTCTAGGTAGTGTCTCCACTTTTCTACAGCCCAAACCACTGCAAGACATTCTTTCTCTGCTGTCGAATAATTACATTCAGCCCCCTGTAGGATTCTTGAGGCAAAAGCTATTACTTTTTCACCTTCTTCTGCCTTCTGGACAAACACGGCCCCAAGTCCTACTTCACTAGCATCGGTGTAAACCAGGAATGGTAGAGTTTCACTGGGCTGAGCAAGTATGGGAGGTTTCAACAATGCTTCTATCAGCTGATCTTTACTCTCCTGGCATTCTTTAGTCCAATTCCATGGAACTCCCTTGTTTTTAAGGTTATTCAAGGAAGCCACCAGATCTGCAAATCTTGGTATGAATTTGTGGTACCATCCCACAAGCCCTAGGAACCTTTGTACCTCTTTGAGGTTACGGGGAGTGGGATACTTCTTGATGGCCTCCACCTTGTCCGGATCAACCTCCACCCCGCGGCCTGAAATAAGGTGACCAAGGAAATTCAGTTGACTTTTGAAGAAGTGACATTTCTTGAGGTTGAGAGTCAGGTGAGCCTCCGATAGCTTGTTAAAGATGGCATTTAGATCCTGAAGGTGTGTTCTTTTATTAGGCGAATATACTATAATGTCATCTATGTATACAAAGCACTTTTTCCCCCTCAATTCAGGCAAAACCTTCTCCATTAATCTCTGAAATGTGGCTGCTGCATTTTTCAGTCCAAAAGGCATGACTTTAAACTGAAATAGTCCAAATGGAGTGCTGAATGCAGTTTTCTCCTTACTCTTCTCTTCCATGGCTACCTGCCAATAGCCCGATTTTAAATCAAGGGTGCTGAAAATGGTGGCTCCCTGCAGTGATTCCAGGATGTCGTGAACGTGGGGCATTGGATATGCATCAAGTTGTGTTTTTGCATTGATTCCTCGGTAATCTATGCAGAAGCGATAGGATCCATCTGACTTCTTAGTAAGAACCACTGGAGCTGACCAGGCAGAATAGGATGGTTCGACAATGCCATCTAATGTCATTTGTTTTAAATGTTGCTCAATGAGTGATTTTCTGAGAGGAGAAACCCTGTAAGCCTTGCTACGAACTGGTATTTCATCACAAGTATGTATCCTGTGTTCAATTATTTTGGTTTTACCCAGACTGGAACCGCAAACTGAGGGCCAGGAATTAAGCAGTGCAGCCAGTTCAGGATTTCCCACAGCCTCAGTAATGTTCTCCACTACTGGAGTTGAAACTGCCATGTAGAGCTGACCAAGTGGATTAGTTGGAATGGTTGGCTGATGTAAGGGCCATATAAATTCCCTTGGCCCCTGTTTGAGAAAAGGAAAAAAGACCAATCCTTCCTCTTGCCTCATTCCATATGTGTAATCCTCCAGATTGATTAGTGCCCCAGTCCTGCTGAGAAGATCCAGTTCTAAAATTAGGGGAAAAGCAAGATGTTGGTCATCCATGATGTACGTGTCTACTGACCAGAAAGCATCATGCCAAAGATAGGTGAGTCGAATTTTACCAAGAGCCCCATGGGATTTGCCATCAGCAAAAACAAAAGTTTGCTCTGGGCAAGGACATATAATCTCCTTGGGTCGTTGAATTTTCTGCCAAAGTTGTAGTTGCAGAAGTGTAAAGGTGCACCCAGTGTCTAGCAAAGCTTCCCCCTTAATTCCCCGTACTTCAATAGGTACCAACAATAATGACATGGAATGCCCAGAGTGACAGGAAAGTCTAGAGGTGCGTATATGCTGTACAATGCTCATCTCAGCTGAAGACTTTGCATTGCTCCCTTTTATATTCACCTTCTTCATTGTTTTTTCTGTGCTTGTTTGGCTGTTAATTTTGGTCCAGTATTTCTTCTGAGCAGCCCAATCCCTCTCCACCATGGTGCCTACTCTCACAACCTCATCCACTGTTTTCAACGATCCTCTCACACAGCTGGCTAGTTTAACCTCAGCGTCAGCCATATCAGCCTTCCATTTTAAACACAGTGCTCTATAGTCATACGCAAAATCTCTGATGTTTTGACCTGGTGATTGTATCATATCTCTCAGACGATCTTCTAATTCCAATAAGTAGTCAGTAGGAAGAAATGCAGCCAAAAATACCTCACGGAAACCACTCCAGTTATGAACCTTTCCCTTCTCAGCTAACCATCAACTTCTAGCCGAACCTTTCAACACAGAAGACAGGGTAGCCATAATTTCCTGGTCTTCCATAGGACGGAGAGCCAAGAAGTTTTCGCACTGCTCAATGAAACCCAACACATCACAATTATCTTCAGAATCTCCAAACTCTGGGAAAACTAAACGTATAGGAGGTTTTGCAGACAGACCTGATCGCAGGGAAAGCCTCGCTATGGAATCGTTGGTAGGCACCGGTGTATGGTAATTGTCAGTACTGGTATGAGCAGATACTTTTGGAGTACTGGCGAGTCGAAAATACCACTTCAACTCATCTTGCCAAGCTTCGTCCCTTCTCTTCAAACAAGCCACCGTCCTCTTCTAAAGCAATTCTAAAGCTAATTCAAAATCATTATACACCCTCTCAAACCGCTGATTAATGTAATTTCTGAGTGACTCCTCCCTGTTTATCCCACTTTCATGAGCCAATTTGCTTTCTTCCACCATGCCATTTATACGTGTTGTTACTTGTGCAATAGTGTCTTTAATATTTTCTATTTCTGAGAAAACAGGGGGATATTCTATCATCGCATCATCCAGAGCCTTAACTTCTGAACGGGTAATGTACAACTGATCTAATAAGGATGAAATCTCTGCAACTGGTTCTCGTCCATCACAAAATACTAGTTATTGGACATTGCTTAAGGATTGGGTTTGTTACAGTCAAGTCATCCAGGCTAGTAAAACTAGTGAAAGTATAATGTAACACAGATGTATCTACTGAACATCTTTTGTGATCCATCATCAAATAAATACAAGATAACAGAGATACAGAGGTCAGGACAGGTAACTCACACTTTAAATATCTGCTGTTTGCACTTAGAATTGAGAGACGACAGAAGGATTAGTGTTGCTAAAAAAAATCATTTAGAATATTGCTTAAATAGTCAGCTACTTTTACAGCAGACACAGACCATAACACAATATTTCGCTTCATTAGCTATATTTGTCATTAAGTTATTAGTTTTTATATTTGTGTTTTGGCTCCACTGAGTGTTGCCTTGATAAAGCTCTGAATCTGGTTACATCCCAGAGCTGCCTTTAAGACAGTCCATCAGCAATCTTGCAGTGTGCATCGTCGCCAGCTGGCTCCTGACTAGATCCTGTGTAAACAGCTGAGGAGAGTGGAAGAATCCTAGGCTTTGAGATCAGTGAAAATGTCAGTCTGGAGTGCCTGTTTCACAGATACAATTTATGTTGTCCACGCCTGTTACTCCGGGAGCCTTACTCAACATGCATACCCATGTCAAGGAAGAGGTGAGGGGTAGAAAAAAAAGGAATTGTATTTTCATCCTTATTCCCCTCCCTTCAGCATTATTAGCACTGCTTTTCTAAAACAACCACATTAGTAACGTACATCCCCCATACAAAATCACAACTATTGCTATTATGGAGAATTAAATAACAATTTAAAAAAATATTATGAACAGGTTCCCCCATATAGCCCCAGTACCATAAATTATTGCAGAATCGCTGTCTGGATTAAATAAATCTTAGTGACAGGTTAATAGAAATCACAGAATATTTACTGTTGAAACTTGTAAAAGGGATAGTTTGTATGAACTGTACAACAGTGCACATAACTTTCCCTGATCTTGCCTTCAAATCACAGACATTCCTTTTTCATAACATTTTCCTTGTTTTACCATCTTCAAAATGCATAAATAGGCATACCTGTAAAATATATTTGATAATCTGTGGTTAACAGAAGGAATATAATTGATTCCTTCTCACTTTAACCTGCTGCTCATCCAATTTAGAAGAAATCCTGAATACAGTAATGATGGCTACTATTTTTTTGTTTGTTTTTATAATGTCCAGGGTGATTGTCTTTAAGAAGCTTTGTCGTTAGCATGCACCTCAAGGTTTAAATGGTGTATAGCTCTCCATTAACACCTATCTGATAACAGTTCTCCTCAGCCATCTAGACGAGAACTGTCATTGACACACAGCCACTAAAACATACCAGGCTTTTTGCAGTGTGGTCATGGTGATGCTAGTTGCAGATAAGGATGATAAGGTATGGATACAACCAAGGCTTTTTTACATTCTGAGCCAGCACCTCTATGTACAAAACAGATGCAGAAAGCCTGCCACAGTGTGACCAGCTATTTGTCAGGCAATCCATCTTACTGAAGAGGTGTGGGAGGAAACCTTCCCCATTTGCAATGGGTATAGAAAATGGCAATTGACAGACCCCATGAGTAGCATGTTCAACAGGCTATACTATAATACTAAACAGGCTGTACAACACATATTTAGCCTGCCCTTTTATCCTTGAAATTATGCATTATGTATACCTCTATAAGGTATGAGGTTTTAACAGTGTGACGGTTGCGGTTCATTTTTATTGGATGTGTATCATAGTATGACCCTAATATGGCAGCCATCTTAGTTCACCTTAGATACCTACCCCCAATCAATCTCTCTGTGTGGATGAGTACCTGCTGTGAGAAATAGGCCACTCCAATAATTGAGTGTGACAGTATCAACATCACCCCCTTGGGTTCTGGATCCATGTGAACTCAGCTCCAACACTGCTTGGACTTTGAAACAAATAAACTGCACTGTAGGTAGCGTATTACTGAAACAGCAGTGGAAAAATGCAATGCTCATCAAACAACATGGTTATTGATGTTTCCTTGCATCCCCACAGCAGCTTTGATTTTCTATGTGTTGAGTGTAAATCTCTCTGTATCACTTTACCAGACTCCTGATATATCCCCTAAGCAGAGACGGCAATATCATGCTGGTAATCTCTCTAATGTGTTTTTGATTACTTGTGAGCTGTTTGCAGTTAACTGCTTTTTAACACATTGTGTATTTTACTTCCAATCACTGAAACGTGTTTAGGAAATCAGAGCCACTGTTTAAAAAAAATGGCAACTAAACCCAGTACATAATATTATTCAGCTATTCTTTAATAAAATTGCTGTTAAAACATTTCAGATTCCTAACCGTACATGGTGTACAGTATGTGTCAATGATATCATGTGAACATTTTCATGCACACTGTATAAAAGCCTATGTTTCTGTTTTCTTGATTGCTTGTTATCTATAATTGTGAGTCTATATTTAGAAATACAAAATGAAACTTAAATTTAACGACAGTTTCAACTAGAAGTATTTTTCAATGTCTTCATGATTCTGTGCATCTGTGACATTTTAATACTACAATATTATACACTCCTTTTTGTTCAAATTTACAGGACATAGCTTCTTGTTTAAGCATTGTTATTGTTCACTTCCTTTCAACTGAATTACCCTGATAGTAATAAACAAAATGTTTTTATTTGTTTCGCTTGTCACTTCAATATTTTCTTTTCTCACTTTGTCCTTCCTGCAATGGAGTGCCCCTAAGTTTATTTGCTGTGACAGTTACGTCATGCAGCAGATTTGTAGACTTTTTTATTTGTCTTTTTATAAGCATGACAGAGAATTAATGGAACTGTGGGTATGGCTTTAATTGCTAATCTGCTATCTGTTCCGTTACACCTAAAAACAAGCGTGTCCTGGCGGAAGTGTGTAATTACACAAATAAATGTCAATCCATTTCTTGCAACGTGGTCAGCATTCAAAGTTTTAAATGCAGCAGCTGTAATTCTGCTAAAAAAACATACCGTAGCAGTAAACTAAAAGGCAATTCAAAATCTGCTAAGTGTGAGAATAAGATCCGTCATATTTGCATGCTTGGATTAAAAACAGGAATCTTTGCCCTCATGGAATACTTCAAAACAAAGAAAATCATCAATGATTAATAGTCCCCTAATATGCAAAGGAGCATAAAGGCGCACTATTGCTTTGGGGTACGTTGTAAGTATTTTAAAGTCTCAGTATTTTAAAGTATCAGGATCTCTTCCCAAAGTTATCTTAGCACAAACAGGAAGGTCAGATGTCTAACTTCCAGAACCAAAAAATAAGCACCTGCCTAAGCTGCCTTTTACCCGGCATTCTGTCACTTTCTCTTAAGGAACTAAAAAAAGTATTTGGCCTCACTTTATTTTCTTTTGCTTTGAGAAAACAATGATATAATTAGAACATGTTTTTGTTCCTGAGGCAGCAATCAACCTTTTTTTTATAAAATGACGTGATAACATAACACTCACTCGTGAGTAGCAATATATGGACTATGGAGATTTGTGCATTTGAGTTAAGAGTCTGCAGAAAGGCCAGCAGAAAGGAACTCCAACCAACAACTCATATTGAAAACTCTGACAGAAATACAACATAATATTGAGAATGGCAGGAAGGCCTCTATTATTCTACTCCATTCTATCTGCCATTGGGCTGTGTGGCGCCTGGAGTCTGTCTGCATTTAACTGACTTCCCCGGATTTCCGATTCACAGCCACGGCTTCAACTAAAGGCCAAATATTTTACTCCAGAGACATGCAACACTTCCTGACATAGGATGCACTTGCATGTCTCTCAGTGACCTTAAACACTAATAAAGAAGTTATAACACAACACAGGAGTCAAAAGGAGCATAATCTATTGACTGGAACGCCATTATTGGATTTGCCTTTCCTATTCCAAGAACAAAATTAAATATTGTGAAGACACAAATCAGCAAATCTTAGCATACTTATTTTTGTGACCATTATGGTGATCTTTTGATAAAAGTTTTTTTTTTTACTTACAATAGAAGCCTGTCCCAAACGGAATACACTAATTATATGATAAAATCACAGTTACTTAATGTCAAATACTTGATCTGTACTACTGTCATATCAAAGAGCTTTGAAGACTCTTGCACATGTATTATGCAGTAGTAACTAAATATACCAAAGTTTATTTAAGTGATTTAAACATGGCTAGGATTTTATTAATGCTGTCATTAAATGTATAAACACATCTGGTTTAAAAGCACAAATACATTCTAAATCATTAGCACAGGCTTGGGAAAAATGTGAGGTTAAGTTAGCAACCAAGGCTTTAAAACATTTTCTTGCCTCCAAAGTCCTTAGCATTTTTTCTGTAGTTTGTTTAGCTTTCTACGCTTTATTTTCTTGTTGAATCAGGGGAATCAATCCCATTTATTCTGCCACATGTGCAACAGGTATTAGGATGCCACATGCACCACCTAAAGTATATGCAGCAAAGGGAGTTTAAAATAGAATCCAATACATGCCACAAATGAGCTTTGTTTTTTATCACTTTAAGACATTACTACTTCGATAAAAACCTGAACTATTAGATTTTTTGAAAGGTACTATGTAGATGAGGCATATTTCAGACAATAACAAAGATCTAGTCATGAGTTTGGAAGGAAACCTGGTGTTTATCCACAAAGAACGTAAAGTCAAGTTCCCTATGCTTAATCCAATGGGTGTTGAACCAACTGTTTTTACAGCCATATTGCAGCCATGAAGCAGTTAACTTTATAAAACCAAGCAAAAAACGGATTAAGAGCAGCCTTGTGTTGGGAGGAGGGTTAGAAAATGAGGCTGCTGCTGTTGTTTTCATTGTGTGCTCTCTACTCAGGGAGAGTAAGAACAATAATGCATGTAATGCTGATTTTGGAACGTGTCCATGCAGCTTTTCCCAGGCTAGGCAGCCTTGGGAACCACTGATAGTGTGGCACACCAGGGGTACAGCCTGAAATCACCCAGCACAGGGCAGGGCAGGCTTTTACAGGGAGAAAATATGTGAGGGATGACAGGAATCTTCCTCTGCATGGGAATAGAGGGGAAGAAACACAAAGCCCCAGAGCACTGGGCACAACAACACCAGCAAGCATTTACCTTACACCACCAGTATAGAGCTCGAGCTCAGTGTTTACAAACATTTCGGAAGAGGCGTGGGGGGGTTTGCATTCATGAATTTATTTGTATATCATTGTATGCTATTTAAATAAAAATATCAGGAGCACTCCTAAACCAATTGTTGCATATCTGTCAAGGTTAAGACATCAAAACAGTGAGATCCCAGGGAGTGAGTTTAATCTTTTTATGAATAGGAGTCGGTCTCACTAATGAAGATACCAAGAATGTTATTTAAAATAAAAGTCATACCTATAGTGGAGCCGTGCTTGAGGCTGTTAGAAGAAAACACAAAAACTCTGTAACCGTCTAAATATATTGTATTGTTACAACAATAAACAGATCACACAGTGCTGGTCTCCGCTTTCACACTTAGCACTGAGTGCATTTCCTAAAACCTGGAACAGGAATACTTTCCATTGACTTTAGTAAAATGTATGTAAAACATGAACTGGAGTTCACTACAACACTACAATACCCACCCACAGCCTGGTCTGTTTGAAGAGTGTATTGATAACAACATCAGTAGACGTATCTTAGACCTTAACACGTTCTTTTATCAACTGTATTCAAACAGTATTCGACAGGCATATTAAAGACATTTTGATATTATGCCAAATCCTACACGTACAGTCTTGTAATCTGTAATATTAATATGTGCTATTACAAAACCCCAAGATGAGTAGGAGTTCCCATAAGCAGATTAGCAAACACAGTATGGCAAACGTAAGTCACTGTGTGCTTAGATTAAGCAAATAAAAAGGTAGAATTACCTTAGACCTAAGAACCAGTAGCATGGTTTTGATCCTTGCATAAACACTCACTGACTGTGTGACCACGGCCAAGGACAGTAGTTTCTCCTCCTTGTACCTCGGTACTGCCTAGAGAAACAAAAAGGCATAGGAAAATCAAGACTAATGGCTTCGATTTGTGCAAATTGTGAAGACTAAATTTCACAAAACAGGAAAAAAATTTTGTCAGATAACTTTTCTAATTCAAGACTCTTAGGGGGTACCTTTTAATCCTGAATACAGTAATGATGGCTACTATTTTTTTGTTTGTTTTTATAATGTCCAGGGTGATTGTCTTTAAGAAGCTTTGTCGTTAGCATGCACCTCAAGGTTTAAATGGTGTATAGCTCTCCGCATTAACACCCTATCTGATAACAGTTCTCCTCAGCCATCTAGACGAGAACTGTCATTGACACACAGCCACGAAACATACCAGGCTTTTTGCAGTGTGGTCATGGTGATGCTAGTTGCAGATAAGGATGATAAGGTATGGATACAACCAAGGCTTTTTTACATTCTGAGCCAGCACCTCTATGTACAAAACAGATGCAGAAAGCCTGCCACAGTGTGACCAGCTATTTGTCAGGCAATCCATCTTACTGAAGAGGTGTGGGAGGAAACCTTCCCCATTTGCAATGGGTATAGAAAATGGCAATTGACAGACCCCATGAGTAGCATGTTCAACAGGCTATACTATAATACTAAACAGGCTGTACAACACATATTTAGCCTGCCCTTTTATCCTTGAAATTATGCATTATGTATACCTCTATAAGGTATGAGGTTTTAACAGTGTGACGGTTGCGGTTCATTTTTATTGGATGTGTATCATAGTATGACCCTAATATGGCAGCCATCTTAGGGCAGGGCAGGCTTTTACAGGGAGAAAATATGTGAGGGATGACAGGAATCTTCCTCTGCATGGGAATAGAGGGGAAGAAACACAAAGCCCCAGAGCACTGGGCACAACAACACCAGCAAGCATTTACCTTACACCACCAGTATAGAGCTCGAGCTCAGTGTTTACAAACATTTCGGAAGAGGCTTGGGGGGGTTTGCATTCATGAATTTATTTGTATATCATTGTATGCTATTTAAATAAAAATATCAGGAGCACTCCTAAACCAATTGTTGCATATCTGTCAAGGTTAAGACATCAAAACAGTGAGATCCCAGGGAGTGAGTTTAATCTTTTTTATGAATAGGAGTCGGTCTCACTAATGAAGATACCAAGAATGTTATTTAAAATAAAAGTCATACCTATAGTGGAGCCGTGCTTGAGGCTGTTAGAAGAAAACACAAAAACTCTGTAACCGTCTAAATATATTGTATTGTTACAACAATAAACAGATCACACAGTGCTGGTCTCCGCTTTCACACTTAGCACTGAGTGCATTTCCTAAAACCTGGAACAGGAATACTTTCCATTGACTTTAGTAAAATGTATGTAAAACATGAACTGGAGTTCACTACAACACTACAATACCCACCCACAGCCTGGTCTGTTTGAAGAGTGTATTGATAACAACATCAGTAGACGTATCTTAGACCTTAACACGTTCTTTTATCAACTGTATTCAAACAGTATTCGACAGGCATATTAAAGACATTTTGATATTATGCCTCTTAGGGGGTACCTTTTAATGATGATTTAATGATGTGTATACCCTCTTGTTTGCCATTAACTACAGTCATTTAGTGTTATTGTATCGAACTTACGGTATAGTAATGACAGCTTTAGTAGCAAGTGATTTTCATACTAAATTTGTTCATAAAATCTATCCGTTAATGCTTTGAAATTGAGTCGATGAGGCCATTACTTAACCCATTTCTCGTTAAAAAGCTTAATTGTTGCAGGTCACATACATTACTCCTGTCTCAACAACTAGGTAAGGGGAACTCGTTAATCAAAATGCATGTTAATGAGATTAAGAAAAATGAATGGAAGCATAATTCGCTATTATAGAAACTACCAGCGTACAGGGAAATGGCTCTCCCATCAGCGAGCAGCAGCCAAATGGAAATAAAAAATTATGGGAATATCTATTTTGTGTATACTTCGTGAACTTTATTTAAAATTGCATTTTGTCATGCACAATGTACATTTATTTAGAACACTTCACATATAATATGCTGATTTACAATTATCTGGCATGTGGGTCAAAACCGGACGTCACGGATTTAAAAAAATAAGAATTAAACCCCATTAGTCATTTACCCTCATTCGGGGGGGATACTTTGACATAGCTTACTATATATAACTCTTTTAATGTGCATTTTGCAATCTTTGTTTGGTTTTTTTTTGGTTCGAAAAAAAAGATGGGGCGGGGTTAAACCATCCGTGTAGGCTTGGTTGGAATTTATTTTCTCATGTAAACATCTACTTTCGTATGTATTTTAGTATGTACGATTGTAAGCTATAAATAAATACGTTTGAAGTGCCATTTGTTATTATACATGTATACCATGTACGTAACGCTTCATTATATATGTATTAAGCTTTTAAAATTACGATAGAGCTCCCTAACCCAATACACAATTTGTTTATAATTGTTCAGTGAATTCCTCTAATTATGTTGAATGCATTTTCTCTAGTAGGCTACTCTTTGCTCGCCTCTGCGATAAATAAACTCAACATGATTAGAAGTAGCCACCGAACACTTACAGTATTATAAGAACATTTTATATGCATACAGATGTGTGAATGTGAAAGTGTACATTGTACATAAAGTGTGGGGGGAGTCTGGCAACATTACATTTAGTTTTCATATAATGTACGTATCCAGAGATCAGGCTACGATTGCACTGATAATTTCTGTAACAATACACTAGGTGTAAATAACGGTATATCATTTTAGCAATACAACAAACATTCCATAAGGTTAAAATTGATTAAAACATGTGAATAAATCTCATTCATAACCACGAGTATAGAAAAGGCTTAAATATTTTCATAACTACAAATATTGATTTATCAAGGTAGTCTGTAATAAATGAATCCTGGTCCTGTACACTCTGTGTATCGTCGGCATCACAGCCACAGTCTGTTGCTTTTTTGTTTCAAGGTCAGTTATATACTCTTTCATTAATTAAAACCCTCCTTTTCCAAGTGCAAATTAACTGCTGATAAATTATGACAATTAACACAGATTTCCTTTTAAATTCCCACACAAACAAAATAAATAGTCGCAAGAAGCACTGCTTGTTAAGATATTAACATTATTTCGTAAGTAAACATCATTTCAGAAATCACATTTGCATGATTATTTAATAACGAAATAGGCATAACGACCGCCTGAAAATGCCAAAATCAATACTACAGTTCATACTGATTTGTTGATTAACACTAGAGTTATCAGTTACGACCTTTTCAAAATCCTGCCCTTTGTGGCTTGGAACTTGGTTTCAGGAGACAAGGTTTCAGGCCACTGCATGGCACACCAGGGGAGACTTGGGGTTTGATACAGCAAAGTTGCCTCAAACTAGGTCTCCTGGAACCAGGTTTCAAGCCACTGTTCCTGAAAAAATGGCTTTATGTTTAAGGAAGCAATTGGCTGAATTTGATGCTGCATCACAAAAAGCTGTTGAATGGGTGTTATACAATATCTGCAGGGAGGGATTTGCTTGTACAGAATACCTGTCTTCTCTTACAGAAGGCTACTGGGAACCGTAGGTATCCCTCACTATAGCACGACCCTTTGAGCAGAACCAGTGTGGTTGTTACCCCGATTTCTTTTACAAACATCTTGTTATAATGTAGAACACACAGAACACGTATAACACATATAGTGTGGATGCTTAACTGTAGTTTAACCATTTAGGCATACATTTTATTTTCAGCCCTATTGCTGACAGCTTCCCCCAGTCAAATCACTGGCAGAGTATCAAAAGCATGTTGGGTGGGTGTTAACATCCCACTTAAATGCCCAAGGGATGCCACTGAATAGAACCAAAGACCTGTGGCTCTTATTACTGCCTCCTTGTAAACTTGCTCTATTACGGAAATCTTTCTAGTATATTTGTATAGTTTTTGGTAGACTTAACATGTTGATAAATCACCACTGAGCAACAACAGCTGTTCAGGTCAGCAACTGTTTAGATCTTTAAAACAGACTGTGAAATATAAGTGCAAGTGCAAGTAATGGTCTCTGCTTGGGATATGTGATATTAAAAGATTGCTACCATTAGGCTTTTTTAAAAATAATGTAATAAATTCTAGTCCATTTTAAACTACTGCTACTGTGTCATAAAGCTGCCTAGACTTCAAACTGGCTTCTAGTATAAATAAAATGCGTTACATTCAACTTTTGCTTGTATGTCTTTAAAAAAAATGATATGTGAAAGGTCAAATGATACTGGCTGCCGTGCAAGTTCTTTTGGGGAAACACATTTCTCAGGTTTTATATTGTTAACTCAATTCACCATACAACAAACAAAAACAATGTAAACAATGGCATTGTAAGCAGCAGCAGTCTCGGCTGTGGTTTCTAAGCAGTAACCTCACTCTCGCACTGTCGCTCCCTGTGTTCCTGGTTGGCTCTCACACGGTGATTGAGTTACACTGGCGTGAAGGGAGCTGTGGGAACGAGTCATCACACTGGCAATAGGCCTGGAAGATAGTACTACTCTCCACCAGGGGTAAAGCAAATAACAGGGGGGATTTGTGCTCAAAACAATGCTCTGTTTTCAATGCTTTCCCTGCAAAACGAATTACAGCTGGAGCCTCCAACTGGCAGAAAATCTATGTATGTCTATATATATTACAACCACCAATAGCGTGCATCTGATCTATGGGCCAATTCCCTAAGCATTTCCTCCAGAGCAAGTAAAAACAAACTGTTTTAGAACTAGCATAAAACAAATAAATGCTGTGCAGGCACTATTTCAATCTTTTAGCTTGGTAAAAAACTTGAAATAAAAACCTTTGAATATTATGCTTGTCATTCTGTGAGTTATATAACAAGCAGCATATAAAAGGAGCATGATTTGTACAGATGAATTATAAAAATAAGTTGGATTAGTAGCAGAGGATAGTCTTTTCAATACAAAACACTCTTAATTTCACATTGATGTCAACGCAAAACAACTTTTGTAAACAAACTTTTTAAAAACATTTTATTTTCTCGTTTTTTAGAACTATAACATATTAAAATAATAAAGGCGGCATACATTCATTTTTCACTTTATACTTTCAATTTAACATGCTTTACATAACTTCATAACTGAAAATGACAAGAATAATGTTCGTATATAGTCGGCTCGCTGCACCGATATTAAAGCTTCCTGACAGTAGCAACATCAATTAGAACATTTTACCTTGAAAAGACTGAGTGTCAATACTTTTCTCCACCACAGTATAAGCAAAGCAAGGGAAACAAGTTATAAGATTGCCAGTACTGATATGACAACTTATTTTAAAACCTTAATTACAACTCCTTTAACATGAACTGAACAGTTATATTTTTCAATTGTATTTAAATGTAGCCAGACAGGCATGTACAAATACACAGATCGAGATACAGTACTTAGGATGAAGAAAATGTATCAAAAACCTTCTGCTCATGCCTCCTAACCTCAAAGCTATGCTTGGTAACCTCACACAGATCTCTGCTTAACCATTCCAGCACAATGTAGAGAAGCAATATTTAATTGTACTATGATACAGTAGTTTTCTCACAGACAAACTTACTAAGTTTCAAACAAGTATTATTAAACCATACATCATAAACTGTAGCACAAAAAAAATATAAAAATGTTCAGTCCAATATTTATTTCCATTTCTAAATACATTGTTTGCTTATTTATTTAAAATACAAAATTCCAAGCTGAGTCACGTGCATTGTTTTCTGGGCTGGTGCAATTTGGCAAAATAAACTATAATTTTTTTGTCTCAGCGAGTCAGAAGCTATCAACTAAAAACAAAATATCCACTGTGCAAACCCGGTTCAGGTTTTGATCATTTATTTTATTTACAGTAGTGCAATGCTGTTCACTGACAACAAAAACAAATGTGAAACTGTATGTGGAAAGCAATGTTATTTTCAGTGACTACCTTTACATCAGCATATACTTAACTGCTGAAATATATTTCTACATCTGAATGACCTGACAATGCTATTTGAAATACAGTATATAGAACACAGATATTAAACAGATCAAGGCAGATAAGACAACGAATGTGCAATTCCACAGAAATAGGTATAGCCTACTAGATAATATAGAATGGCTTCCCTCACCTCAACTCTGTTTTATTTAGAAGGTCTAAACCCAGAAGATATATTTACAACTTTCATGTAGCTTGTGTTTATGACTATTGTTCTTTAAAACGTAATTTGCGTGCCAGATGATTATATTTTTGATTAAATTTGTTTTGTCCATATCATGGTTTTGTAGTAGGCTACATGGCCTTTAATGTGGGGTTATTCTAGTTCTGGCAGAGATTATCCTGCCTATTGTCCTGCTAGGCTTTCTCTAATTACCAGTTAAGTGTTTCATTTATTGAAAGGAACAGTTGTCTTTTGTGTACTTGCAGTCTTGCAGTCAAATAGTAGCACGTGTCTCCATCTGGGACTTGTGAGTGACCCTCACTGAACCTTTCTGCAATTTACATATTTAAATATTTCATGGTGCACACCAAAGACCAGGGCCTTTTCAGATTTGGAAGGTTTAATTATTTAATTTTTTTTACCCATGAACAGAATTATTAACTTATGTCTTAAGTGTAATAATTGCTCAACCGTTATTTTACAGAGGTTTCTTTTTTTTCAAAACAGTTATTTAATATTTAAGAACATAAGAACATTTACAAACGAGAGGAGGCCATTCAGCCCATCTTGCTCGTTTGGTTGTTAGTAGCTTATTTATCCCAGAATCCCATCAAGCAGCTTCTTGAAGGATCCCAGGGTGTCAGCTTCAACAACATTACTGGGGAGTTGGTTCCAGACCCTCACAATTCTCTGTGTAAAAAAGTGCCTCCTATTTTCTGTTCTGAATGCCCCTTTATCTAATCTCCATTTGTGACCCCTGGTCCTTGTTTTAATATTAATGTTTGTATTTTAATTATTTATTTATTTTTTTAATATAAAAATAACATTCTTCTCTTTATATTTTTAGACTAAATACAGTGTAAAAGTAATCCAATAAAACGTTTTAAGTATTGATGGAAAATAAATTATAAGATTTTTATTAGAACAAAATCATTCATTTTGGGGTATATATATATATATATATATATATATATATATATATATATATATATATATATATATATATATATATATATATATATTACAGCATTTATCCCAAAGGTGTATACATATTTTAGAACTATGGTGGATTTCTTTAAATGACCTTTAGGCTAACCATGTAACAAATGCAGTGCCTTATAATATAGGGCTTACATTGGGTCAACTATTTATTGCCTCAGCATTGGGACTTTCATTTTTACTAATCACCTGTCTGGCAAATGTCAATAGCTTAGCCACTATCCTAACCTTTAGGTGCTACATGTAAAGTCCACGAGGTATAGTATAAGACCTGTACGTAATTACAGGGATATAAGGATAAAAGTTGGTGTTACACTTACAAACTATTTCCGAATAGAAAACGTTGTTACTTCGAAAACATTTGTTAAGGGTCGATTTAATTTAAATTAGGTTACACAGCAATAGGGCTTTATATTTTTCACAAACGTGTGTCAAATGCAAAATAATGTATCATGAAACGGAATGTTTTGTGTGTGTGTGTGTGTGTGTGAAAACAATATCCTTGAATATGTTACATTGATAATGTAAGCCCTGTGTCAACATGTATTTTTCCTCCATTAAACCCGAATATCTGTATTGGTTAGCATCAACACTAAAAAAAAATAGTTACATAGATCCACAGCTAAATATGAAAACGGATCGATAGATAGATAATAATGAAATTGACGGTGTTAAACAGCTGTAAGAAAAACAGGACCGCAGCCTCACCAAACCGTACCCTCGCACAATAATCCCCGGAACATGAAAGGTGAACCGTGCTTCCTCTCTCAGTCCAAATAACTTGTCCATTGTTCTGAGGTTTTTTGATCCCCTGGGAACGATATTTGCTTTTTCCTGTGTGTTTTCTGTTGCGTGTGGACGACATTTGTCATTGTGGTTTTCCTAAACTATTGGTACATTTCAGAGGTCACAGGAGGGGTACGGTGTGAAACCTCTCAGTACCTTTATATATCCCCAGGAAAAACCCAACAAACACACCAGGAAACTAAATAACGCATTGCGCAGGATGCGTATCCATACCCTGCAGGCCAGGCACAGCAACGTATAACACCATTGGAAACAACCTGCCTACACTCTCCATACGGCTTTCCCTTAAATACATCCCTTGCTTCTTTTTTTTATTTTCCTATAATACTTGAAACAATGATGGATTGCACCATATGGCCCACTATAACAAAACTGGACACTGAGAAACACAAACTTAGAAAACAAATAAACTCATTAGATTTTTTAAATACAGTACACACAGGGTTGCTGTTATGATTGAATGTGCTTATTTGTTAGTTTTGAACATCTCCTTTTTTCTTCATTTTTTGTTCAATTTGTAAGCTTAGAGGGATATCTTGAAGGATTTGTTTTATTATTATTATTATTATTATTATTATTATTATTATTATTATTATTATTATTATTATTATTATTGTGTTGGATTTTCATAGCTCTATCAAAACTATTGTGGTGAAGAATTACTTTTATTTTTTTCGCTTATCAGGTGTTTTTTTAAAATTCTTAAAGAGATGAATTTATTTGTTTATTTATCATGTTTACTAAAAAGAGCACAATGCATCTCGCCAAAGCTTTCTGAACTCAAATCGCCTTTTCTGCTCATTAAAGGTAATGACCAGATAAATGTATTCAGTGTAGATAGAAGCCCTGGTCTGTGCTGTGTGTGTGTGTGTGTGTGTGTGTGTGTGTGTGTGTGTGTGAGTGTGTGAAAATCATACTTTTTGCAGACACTGTGTAATTCGGACATCTTAAATTACAGGGCAAGCAACGATAAAAAGTGTCAGATTTCTGTTCACACGGGTCTGTCCTACCCCCTGGCATATCCAGGACAAAACCACTTTTATGTGTCACATCGCTGCTTCTGACCAACCGCAGTTAAACAGCAAAGGCTTAGTTCACCTGCACCTTAAAAAGGCAATACTCACCGTTTGTGAGAAAATGTCCCCACAAAAATAGTAACTCCTGAAAAAAACGACGTTCTGAGGACTTCCCCACTTTGTAAAACACATTTTTAAGAACTAAATAAATAAAAGTGCCAAAATATTTAGTTTGTTGTCTACTGAGGACTTCCCCACTTTGTAAAACACATTTTTAAGAACTAAATAAATAAAAGTGCCAAAATATTTAGTTTGTTGTCTACTTTCATCCTATGTGGAGTTTTGTCTGACTGGAGTTAGAAAGTCCCCACAAATATAGGAATGCAAACGTGTGTGTGCGTGTGCGTGTGCGTGTATGTGTGTGTGCGTGTGCGTGTGCGTGTGCGTGTGTGTGTGTGCGTGTGTGTGTGCGTGCGTGCGTGTGTGCGTGTGCACCTGTTTAAGGGTTTCAGATGCATCTGTTGATTGATCCCCCTTAACACCTGGGATTAGATTTTAAATGGAGTCATAACTGTCTTTTAATTACACAGTTACAAAACGATAACATTGATACATAAAAACAAAAGAAGAAAACAATTATTTATATTATTTTAATGATTCTTTTAGTGTTTTTGTAGGCAAGATACTTTTTTTTTTTCTAAGTTCACTATGGACACTGCTGAGCATTTGTAAAAAATGTACTACCCTACAATTTAGCCTATATTTCTGAATGCAGGCATTATTATTATTATTATTATTATTATTATTATTATTATTATTATTATTATTATTATTATTATTATTAATTATCAATTTATTAATTAATTAATGTATTTATTTATTTATACACTTTCAGGCTTGTCGACTTTGCTTTTAGAAATTACCTTTAAGATGTTTTCGACTGTATGCCAAGGAATGGAATGAGTAAATCTGGCATCCCACAGTTTTGGCAAAATAGGTTTCATATCTACGTTTAACTTAATTCATTAGTAAACGAACGGGCAAAAACAACCACAAAATACAAATAAAAACTATGGGTTTTTTTTGTTGTTTTTTATTCACGCTCAAAGCATGTTTTCAGCATAACAAAATACGGGGTACTGCAGCTTAAATGTACTTAATAATACAGCCAAGGTAAACCCAGGTGTATTCCCAAACATTATTATTTTTTGTATTATTATTATTTATTTATTTATTTGGGGGTATAAATATAGTTTAACATTGAACAATTTCTAGCATCAAATTCATCTGCCCTTTCTCATTTAAGACTGAAATACGCACATGTTACAATAATTAAGAAGGTACATTTAACGATTAAACATATTTAATTACAGCTTTATAAGGAAAACAATGATGTATCTAGGTCAATGTAAAATGTGGAAAGTCCGCTGCTTGATATATTTTTCAAGGTACTGTTTCTTTAAAACAAACACCAGCGTTTTGAGGTTTCCCACGCTTCTTGAAAGCCACCAGTGTTTGGCTCCAGCACTAAAAGGCACAGCCAATCAAAAGTAAAGATTTATTTGACGAGGGCCGAGCCAAAATGAAATTGAGAGTTCTTTGGGCGTGGTCTTGTTTTTTGGGGGGGCGTAACTGACAGGGAATAGGCGGAGACTTTCCCTGAATCCGTGATTGAGGCTCCGCTGTTGCGTGGGAAAGAAGTTCATAGAAATTTGTGAGATCACCAGTGCAAGTCTTTATTTGGGTGCACCAGATTATACTGCTTCAGTATTTCATTTTTCCTTTAAAACATTTTCAACTCGCTGTAACGATGAAGAGACCCTGTGAGGACACAACTTCAGACAGTGACATGGACGAAAACATAGATGTTGGGAGTGAAAATAACTATTCAGGGTGAGTGCTGAGCTTGACATTTATTTACTATTTACCAAAGGGCTTCCATGGAATACATGGTTTACAACCATTTAAATGACTGTAGTGTTAAGATGTACACTTTTGATTAAAAAAAACAAAGGTATATGGAGATGCATAGCTAGTTTCCCTAAGTATAACTATAACTTTCTGCCAAGTGCAGAATGCTTATAACGCTTCATAGCATGCCTGTCACTTCAATTCCGGGCTTAAGCAACTCAACTAGAGCTGTCCACTTTACTTCATCTGCGGACCCAAATGATTTGAATTATTCATTAGCTGTAACTAAATAAACAAGGTGTATTGTCGCATCCATTGACACGAATCAAAGACACACAGACAAAAAGTGTCAATAACCGGAATATATGAATATGATCATACATCATAGTGTTTGCTTTGTACGTAATGCAGGTCATTGTTTTAATTCAGTCTTTGAGTAGGTGTTTGTTTATCAGCTTCATTATCTAAAGTAGTCATCTATCCCAAGCAAGGCACTCTCTTTGAGATTCAGGATCACGTTTCGTTTAATCAAGTTCAGAAAATAGATCTAATAAAGATATGAATTGGAGAAGCACTTTTTTTTTCCGACGCAGTTCTTTCTTTTTTTAACAGGCAAAGCAGTAGCTCTCTCATCAGATCTAATTCCCCCACAACAACATCCCAAGTTATGGCGAGAAAGAAAAGGAGAGGGGTACGTGTTAAATTTATTCTCAGATACTGAGATAGTGGATTTATTTATTTATTTATTTATTTATTTATTTATTTATTGTCGAACGATAAAGTAGACTATATTAATTCATTGTTGAAATAACTTTCTTAATTTAATTTTGTGTAATTAATGTTTAGACTGGAAAAAAGTGACGTCTTGGATTTTTCTTTGCAGATTATTGAGAAGAGAAGGAGAGATCGAATCAATAACAGTTTATCAGAATTACGTCGATTGGTTCCCACAGCTTTTGAAAAACAGGTTTGTACACTATATATATATATATATATATATATATATATATATATATATATATATATATATATATATATATATATATATATATATTCATAATAATCTGTTAATATATGCATCTAAATGTTACGTTTTAAAAAAAAAAAAATTGTACTATAGTATAATAATTTTCATATCCGTGTAAAAGTATATACAAAATTGTTAAAAAATTTTTAAAAATTAAGTAATTTTTTGTTTATAAAATTCGAGTTATTATTATTATTATTATTATTATTATTATTATTATTATTATTATTGTTAATAATAATAATAATAATAATAATAATAATAATAATAATAATAATAATAATAAACAGTACAGGCTTTATAACACACAAGAAGAACTTTGCTATGCAGTGTAACAGTGCATGAACATTAAAATGATAAAGTAAATTCCATAAAAGGTGTTTTTAATTTTCTTCATTTCATTTGTATCTCCAGGGATCTGCGAAATTAGAGAAAGCGGAAATATTACAAATGACGGTAGATCATCTAAAGATGCTCCAGGCAACCGGAGGTAAAGGTAAGGAGTTCGTTGACTGGCTTTCTTTTTTTTTCTTTCTTTTACTTTGTAGTGAAATCCGAGCAAACAGCCCTTTGACAACATTAAAGGAGTGGAAATCAATGCTAATGGCAGGATTGAACTCGTGGGAAAGCGCTGCTGGGACAAAAGGAGCACTTGACCCTGAGCTTGTGTTTGCTTTAATGACTCTGTGGGAGGAAAGAAGGCTTATTCACACAGGCAGCCCAGTTAGGGGTTTGTTTGGGGTTTCTGAACAGCGCAGAAATGTGCCCAGGGAGACAAAACAAACACACCAACACATTTTAGCATAAGCGGGGTCTGTTTTGGCGCATACTTCCATACTGATCATAACTAAAGAATATTTGAACTGGTTTATTATTATTATTATTATTATTATTATTATTATTATTATTATTATTATTATTTAGCCTAAATGCTGGAAAACTTTCGAGCCACTGACACCTAAATATTTATGCATGTTTGTTTGTTTCTTCCTTTTCATCTGCAGGCTTTTTTGATGCTCATTCTCTGGCTATGGACTTCATGAGCATTGGTTTTAGAGAGTGCTTAACAGAAGTCGCCAGGTACCTTAGTTCGGTTGAAGGGCTGGACACAACTGATCCCCTGAGAGTTCGTCTGGTTTCCCATCTCAGCACCTGTGCCTCCCAGCGGGAAGCAGCCACAATGACTTCATCCATGGGGCATCACCACCACCCTCTGCACCCTCATCACTGGACAGCTGCTTTTCATCACCTTCCGGCGGCACTCTTTCAGCAAAACGGACTTCCTTCCTCGGATAGCGCCAGCAGCAGGATCTCAGAAGTTCCACCACATGGTTCTGCACTGCTTACAGCTACTTTCGCTCACTCTGACTCGGCCCTCAGAGCCCCACTAGCTGGCAGTGTCGCGCCCTGCGTC
This sequence comes from Acipenser oxyrinchus oxyrinchus, assembly GCA_030684275.1. Classification (NCBI taxonomy): domain Eukaryota; kingdom Metazoa; phylum Chordata; class Actinopteri; order Acipenseriformes; family Acipenseridae; genus Acipenser; species Acipenser oxyrinchus. Next base: position 55,630,328 of record CM060251.1, on the reverse strand, counting down.
CCACCGCTGTCTACCTCCCTTCTTTCCCTCTCAGCCACCGTTCACGCGGCTGCAGCCTCTGCTTTCCCACTTTCGTTCTCGGGGGCGTTCCCAATGCTCACACCTAGCGCTGCGGCAGCGTCAGTAGCTGCTGCTGCCGTCAGCCCGTCAGCGTCAGTCTCATCAACTTCAGGCTCTCAACAAAGTAGCCATGGCGGCAGCAATAAGCCTTATCGACCATGGGGGACTGAAGTTGGGGCATTTTAATGTCCGTGCCTAAATTGAACTTTTCAACTCAGATATTCGTTTGAGATCTTCCATCGCCGACCTGTTGATTTTGCAACGAGTGTTTTTAAGGTCATTTTCCTTCCAATTTTAAAAGTTCTACAAATACATTTTTTCACTTTATTATTTTTTCAAGTAATGTAACCAACCTGTATGTCCTCATTACTTTACATGGGAGAATGTTTACATGCATTATACAAACTGGACAAACTATATATGGCTAATACTAACTATGTTATTAGCAAGTGGATTAAAAACATATATTTTTTGGAACACAAGCAAAAAAAAAAGCAACATACAAGCCTTTGTCCCCCTTAAACTTCTTGCAAGAGCGACCTTTTTGTCTGAAGATACACTTTGTTGTATAATCTGGACTGGACAAGTGCACATGATACTTGGCAGCAACAGCACTGAATCAGCATTGAGGGCTGGATTACTGTCACCACACTTTTTAAACACTTGAAAGAGAAGGCTATACAGTGAAAATGGTATACCAGATTCAGTCGTTCAAAAAAAAGTTAAATGGACAGAAACAAATTATAAGCAACTAGAATCACACCCATTTGGACTCTTGTTCTGCAGTTCCCCAGATTTAGCATTTCACACACAAGAATTTATCAGTCCATGTGTTAGACCCCCTAAAAAAATCACAAAAAGGTACAAAAATATATTATTTGATCAAACGTGTGCTTTTAAATAGTCAGGGGGAAGTTTGGAGTTTGACACTAAACCAAAAATGTTTTCTTTTTTTTTTTTTTAAGATTATCATTTGGCAAGATTCTGATAAATAGCTCTAAATGCTTCAACTCATGAACTAAATATGTAAATATGTAAATATGTGAGAACAGAGGCTAGAAATTATATTAAATATAGATACTTGCTTTTATTATGATGCACTGTATTTCTCTGCTGTGTGGAGAAAACATTGAAAACTTTTTACAAGACTGTAAATTAAACATGAAAAAATGACTGACAAAGGACTTTGACATATTTGTTGTTTAAGACACTACTGTAACTTTCTTTGCTTTTTGCCCTTTTTTTGACCAATTATTTGTAACCCCTTTTTCTATGCAAACAAAGGTCTGCAAATATCACTGATTAAAAAACTTCTTTTTGAACATGTGGGTGCCTAGGATGTCTTTTTTTAAAAAGAATAAGCGTGTGCGTGCACGTGTGTTTCTATTACAGCTTGATATTGGAAATGGTACACTCTAAAAAAAAAATTACATGTTACATTTCTTAATAAGGACACATATGTTTAACACAAACTTTGTGAAATTTGACCTTTGTTCTTGCATCAAAATAGGGCCCAAACGTAACCATGTTTTTTTTATAGTGTAACAAACAAACATAAAAATTACTTATCTTGACAATATAAAACGCTTATACATGTATCATACAAAGTGTAGGCATTTTTAGGCTAGTTAATGAGAAAAATGTCAGGCTATTACTGGATTAATGATGTTCATTTTATTTAAAATATTAAATAATAATCAAACATTGCTCATAATCTCAGTTCCTAGGAGCACCGAAATCCCATTAAAACACGTGACCTTACTTTCATCCCGATGACATATTGTAGTTCAAAATGGGCTCATCACGTAATTGCTTGATAACCTGAATATGCTTTCTTCATTCTATTACAGAAATATGTTTTCCACAGACTTCAGTTGATATTTAATGACCAAGCATGCATAAAAAAATAAAATAATTTATTTAAAATAATTTTAAATAAAATGCAGATTCAAACACAGTAAAACACAGTTCATCAGGAAGATAATACTCCTTCGTATCACTGTAGGTACCTAAACATACTGTTAAAAATTTAGGCAACACATAGAAGCACAACAATAACGGTCCCTCCTTCTAAGATGGACCTTTATGTGGTACTAATCCACTCTCTTTATCCCAGGGTCTGTTAGAGAGATTTACATTAGTAAATCACTGTCAGACCATTAAATTCCTTAAGAGAAAAAGTATCAGCGTTACCAAGAGAATGGGGATTACGACACACAGCGGCTGCTGTCCATTGACAATGATGGGAACAGAACTGGGTAATAAATCCCCGGGTTATCAGGTTTATACTAGCTGGTTCTCACGGCGTAGTCATTTCTTTGATGTGGCCGTCATAAAACAAGGGCACCCGTGATCAGTAGCCGAAGAAACGTCAATGAACTTAAAGAACATTGCGTTAACACCAAGCACTCGGGCAATGGTTTTAATGCTTAATAGAAAAAGTTGAAACGCTCTTCATGTAAATGTAACACTTCCCTTATTTAAATATACAAGTTATAGGATTACAGATACATACTGCAACTAATGCATGCTTTGTCCCGGATCAAATATAGAACAAAGTGTATTTTTCAAACAGATTGTCTTTGGCAACAAATACTAAGGGCTTGATCAGTGATCTGTTATCATATTTTAATATACAAATTAGGATCATTATTTGAAGTGTATTCCTCAAATGTCTCTTTGAGCCTTGTATATTTTAGCAGAAAAACTAGCATTGACTTTTCACGACATGTCTTAAATGAAGCCTCAGATTTTCATGTCTAATGATTGCAGGCTATTCTCAATTGTATCATTACATTCTCACAACAGCCCAAATACATGATACAACTAACTAAGTGGAGACACATGAAGGCATGAAGGGACAGTGGGGAGGTCTCTAGTTTACAGCAGTAAAGGGATAATACTTGTACACTGGGGAGGACGTTAGTATATTCTGTCATGTTCCTTCCATGGACTGAAAGTAATGTCTCTTTCTATCTCCAGTGAGGGACACATATTCCTGGCACCAGGGAGGTTTGTTTGTACATACAATATGTCACATTATACATCTAGATATATCGAGAGAACCAGTCATCAAATTGTGATGAAATTTAATATTGAGTGACCTACTTATTCATGGTTTGCACCTTGTGGTAGGTTGGGCATACAGTAGTTTAAAAGCTAGTCAGCTCAAATGAATTGAATGGTGGGGCATATTCTCAAAGCATTTAACCCAGGCTTCAATTAACTCCTTTAAAAAATGTTTAAAAACATTTAGTAATTATCTACTGTGACTCTTTCGGTTGATTTTATAAAACATTAATTTGGAATGTTCTCCTTTCAAAAAATAATTAAAAGACTGGTGTAAATCCTTTGAAAAAATGTACCTTTGGATGTACATTTGCTCAAAAAATAAATGACATATCTACAGAAAGCTTTAATTACATTGTTTGAATTGTGGTGAATCTAGTTCATGGTGAACACTGATTTCTGGCTTGTTCACCTGAAAACTTGGCATGGACATTTGATACGAAAGGTTATTGAACCTACATGCAGGTCACACCATATTGAGAATCACTCATATTTATAAGGTCATATGTATTCTTCACAAGGTGCAATACCCTTTAACAAGAATTGGATAGTGTCGTTTTCATACATTTTCTGCTTTTTACATTGTTTTTACATTAAAAAAATGTTTAACATGTTAGTATACACAGTTCAAAAACATTTTTTTACACAGTTAATTATTCTAATAATAAAATAATGTTTTTATTTCAGTGGTTTTAGGTTTTATTTTTTGACATTATCATTCTTTAGGTCAGTGGTAATCTCGTCATAAGGGCAGTGAGAACACAACAACCATATCATGAAATGCCATTTGTGGCATTCAGTGAAGTATATGCTTTACAGTGCATTTCTCACAAATCAGGAATGCAAATACAGTAATCTGGGTGCATCAAACTAAAAATTTGTTCACTGATTGTCCACTGCTCCAGGAGTATATCAAGTGTATCACTCTTTTCTCCTGGAATGCTCTTGGATGAATCCATTACCTACCCAAAAATCAGACACAGCACTCCATTGCACTGCAACATACCAGGTTATCCAGATAGAAACTCAAAGCTGAGTCAATATTTCTTCAAATACTGAATTACTATTTATTTTCACTTTCAGTTGAATTATTCCAGAACTATTTAACTTTGCAGAAAGTCTGCCCAAGAATGAATAATTAAATAGCTTAATACTGATAAGTAAAAATGAACATACATACACATACCGGTAATATATATTTACTGGTCTGCTGTTTTGAGTGAAGTTCTCTTCTATGTGGAGCTCTCTCTCTTTGTGGTAATCTGTTACCACCATAGTCACCTAATAATATGTGCTCATAACGAATCAGTGGTTTAAAAGATATTTAAAACACATGAAGTTTCATGTGTCAATGAAGGGTCCTGTTCAGAAGCAAGTGCAAAGTATAAAAAAGACAAGTATAAAACAATCAAGAAACTACCAGTGTTTTGGGAGGTGAAATCCTTTTTTTTTTTTTTTTTTTTTTGAAAGCTTTGGAGTGAGATTTGATACTGTACTTCCTAAACTTATTTTCAGTCAAACAAATTCAAAGTTTTATATAATGTTGCATGTACAACATTAGACATGTTCAGGCTAGACAATCTCAACAAGATTTTCAAAAGGAGTAAAAAACTATGTTGCCAAATAGTTTTTAAAACCTGATATAGGCCACAACTGTGTGTTTTAAAAGGGGACAAAAAGTGGTACTCGACAACATTTCAAGCAGTGTCCTTTTGAATAGTCCAGTGGCAGCTGTTTAAAGATTTATTCCAATATCACTGTTCAATTGTAAACATGAGCACAGAAACAGAACCACATTAATACTTCTATGTAGTATTTCACATCAAAATGCCTTTATATGTTAACCTATTAAGTGTGGTTCGGGGGGCGGGAGCTAGGCTTCTCCCTATCCTTTGATCTCCTATCAGCAATCAAATCTACTTCCTATTTAAACCATTAGTCACACTGTATACTTCAATCTTGTGTTTTTTCGTTTGGTTGTTAACCTAACATTTCTTTCTGTGTAAAAAAGAACACATTAAATATGGAGCACTTACCGCATAATTCTTCCTCGGATTCAGAGGTCTCTGAAGATCACTTCTTGTCTGTATCACAACATTCTCCGACAGCTTCAACCCAGGATCTGGTTAGCCCACCACTCTTCTTTCTATCAGGCGTCTCAGTAACATCCAAACAGGTGCCTCCCGAGCAGGACAGCATACCACTACCCACCGTCCAAAGAGTCAATCCCCGTCAATGAAAACGGCTCCGGGCCAAGGATACAACTCCAGAGCAACTATACTTTAAGGACTGGACTCAACAAACTTGGGAATCTCTTTTCATTCTCTATTGTAATTCCATCTCGGCAGAACCAATTTTTCCACCCAAGAAAACTCTCCAGCAGCACTCGGCTGCACATCAGCACATCAGGCCAGTAGGCAGCCACTCTAGTCAGCGAAACTCAGCAGGAACATTCTCGGATTTTTACCAAAATAAAAGCAGTCATGCAATCATTCGCAGATACCTTACCCTCAGTCAATACCAAACTCAGCAACTTGGATAAACAGGTGTCCAACATCAAGCAAGAGAAACAAGGTTCCGCAGTTACAATGTTTTCCTCCATTCACTACAGTCACTTCCGGTTTGATACCAACCCCGGTCCCTACGGTCGAGCCTCTGATCTACAATCTTGCAGCTGCCACAGCATATGGTTCCGCCTCCACAACCTCTGCTCGACGGCACTCAATATCCCCACAGATTCAGTGAAGCATAATTGAAGGTAAAGACGGTAATCTGGTTTCTCTATTGATGGCTACATCTGAATTTCTGGATCATAGAGTCGTGGATTGCGGAGATATATCACACTCTTAAATCCAGAGACCCCAGATTACTGAAAAATGTAACTCGGGAACTTTGTCCTTGCCTTCGCTATATACAGAGATGTGCTATGTTCAGTATACCCAAACCACAAACAAGAACTGGATTCTTACGAATTTTACATAGTGGAGATATGGAGGGACCATGTTTTTCGATTATCACAAATCATTTTCAGCAAAAGCAGCAGCTATTTTGGCAACAGATAACCACATCATCGACTGGGCACAACCTGACTTAGACCTATTCAACAGGATTTTCAGTGTCCTCAGAGCCAATGCATGCGGGGGTCTGCGGTTCCACTGGCCACTCAACCTCTCTCTGCCCGAAAGCTGCTATAGCATCAGCTTCCAGATCAGTAGTCTGCAAGAATCAGATATGCAGGAGGAAAGCAAATCTGTACTAATTTTAACTCCAGTATATGCTCATTCAAGCAGTGCAAAAACAATCACATGTGCAGTTTCTGCAGGGACGCTCATTCCAAAGCCATCTGCCCAGCAGCTCCAAAGTGACTTTCTTCAACACTTACAGTTTCCACTTCCATAAATATACCCATTTTAAAACATAAACTTCTGAATCACCCAGACAAAGATCTTTGTCAACTATTTAATTGACGGACTAGAGAACGGTTTTTCAACCGGACTCAGTCAAATCCCTCCCTCCTCCTTCCAAAGCAAAAACCTCCACTCTGCTATTCAAGAACCCAAGACAGTACAGTCTCTTATCCAAAAAGAGATTAAAAAAGGATTTATGGTCACCCCTTTTCCAGCTCCCCCGTTTCCAATCTATGGGACTTGGAAAATGTCAGGAAAAAAGTATCTCATCATAGTTATCAGCACCACGGGGATCAAACACCAGTAGCATCAACTAACCTTCTTTGTTGTGTTAAATGCTTTCTTTCTTTATTTGTTTGTATATGCATTGGCGGTTCTTTTGTTTGTCTGCACTTGTAGGAATCATTAGCGGGGAGCCGGGGATCCATACTTTTTGGGGGTTAGTGAATCGCACTTTCTCAACCTTTGTGCAAGCTACGCTTCTTTTACCTAACAAGGGAGGTTCTCTCAGTGAGTCAGAGGGGACCCCCGGCCAAACCCAACCTTTAGCATCTCATGCGCTATCGCTCCCCTTGCAAGCTGAAACTCTAAGCTTATTCTAGCTAACCTCGCAGAAGGAGCTCTCCATTCGTAACTCAAGGCAATCTTCTCATTTCACGCTCTCTTGGGGTGCATCTCCGCCCCAGCTTCGGAAGTCTATAATTCACTTCATTGAGGGCAGCTCTCAACGAGCCAGAGTTCCACTTTCTTTCTTCCTTTCAGGTTCTAAAGCCTCTATTTATGTGCAGGGGATCTCCCCTGTGTATCTGGTCCCCCAAACAGCGGGGACCCCCTTCTATATGTCGGGCCTTAGCAAATGACGGACCCTCTCTTATATGTTTACTAACTTTACTAACTCTATGTCCCTGAGAGGGCTGCGTCATGATGTGGCTAATTCCAAGCACCCAGCCTTGGAATTAGCCACATCATGATGCAGCACTCTCATAATCTGCAGCGGTGACCTCACCACGACTTCGGACCTCATCCTGCCAAGGGCTTGGTCCCAACGGTGGGCGGCTCTCCAAGACGTCAGGCGACATCTCTACAGGTAGCCTGGCTCCCGCCCCGTGAATTAACACAGGGTGGAATGCATGCAGAATCCTATGGATGGGGACCTGCTTTGACACAGTTTAACAGCTTGGAGTAGCGAGTGAAAATAAATCATATGACAAACAACTTGAATAAACACGCATTTAATTAGGACCAATAGCTGCAACGTAACTTCAGATTTAAACACTGTAATTGCAGTGTTAGTGATGTTCAACTGCAACTACATGTTACCTCATATAAAATATAGTTAAGCTTAACTACAATCTCAATGTACAGTCAAATCCAATAAGGTGCATGTAGACCATTTCAGTTAGACTTTCCATTGTACACTAACTTATCTTCAGGCACAGGTATATAAAGAAACACTATAATCAAAGGCAAATAATGACACCTCAAAGTGGAAGTCACAACATTCAGATTTCTTTGTACATCCCTAACCCCTTAATGAGCAAGCCCTCAAGTTATTAATAAAGTAATAGAAAAGCCTGTCATTCTGCTCCACAAATAAAGCCCAACTCTTTTGACAAAGAACATTAGGTGTACTTGGTCTCCAACCCCCAAAGCTGGTGTTTGCTTCTGTAATATATTAAAGATGCTAACAGACTTTTCCAGTAGTTCCTTACAACACATCACAAATTTAGACTGCAGATTACCTGCACAATAATTAAGTGTGTCTTTACTTGATTTTGAACCATGTATCACTGGCTGTCATGTTTATGCAACACTGTGTCATGTTTATGTAATTGGATTGCTAGTAATTTAACTACTGGAATTATGTTTTGGCAAGCCTGGCACAACTTGTCATTACAGTGCATTTTAATGCTGTTGATCATCAAATACTGTTGATCATCAAATACTGTACACAGTTTACAGACTTAGTGGTACTTAAGGGTACGGTTAGATGCATGGAGTCCACACTACCCGTCAGTAACATGTTAACACTGTTTTTTGTAGTTTTATTAGGATGTTGTTGCAAGTCTCATGTCCAAAGAGACAAAAAAATACAAATGTTATGAAACAATTGCGACATCCTGTGGAATGTATTGGTAATTAACAAAAAATGTTAAGAGACTTACATTTTCTCATTGAAGCATATAAACTCAGGGTGATTACTGTACTAGTGGCAGACATAGCAGTCAGCAAAAGTAGGCATTGCCTAATTATTTCAGTTGCCTACCAATTTCCCAGGGTATTAAAAATATTTTTAAAAAGAGGGTACATAAAAATGGCCTACTTCAGATATTCAATTGTCTACCATTTCTGTGAACCCTATGTCTGCCACTGTACAGTACATCATTCACAATGGGTCGATTTCCATAACTAGAGAATGGGTGGGCAAGAAAGCAGCCCAGAATGCTTTCTGTAGTAAGGTACCTTTTTTAAAAAAAAAATATATATATATATATATATATATATATATATATGAGTGAGGTTTGTTTGCTATATCTCAAAATGAACCAATGCAATTGGCACGATAAGACTGAACAGCTTTTTTTTTTTTGTAACTAAGAAGGTCTGCTGTGAACAGGCTGGCTGTATGGGTGACATCAGGCCAAAAAGAAACACACACAACAGACAGTACCGGAAGGTGAACATGAGATGCTGTGGCGCTCAGTGCGTTTAATTGTAAACATAAAAGGTTTAAACAAAAACAGCACACGGCACTTGAGGCCAAAATAAACAGACAAACAAAACGTACTAACACTAACAAACAGGGTGGACGAACGCTAAACAAACTCGTATTGTGCTGATCTAATTCAGCACGTCTAGCAATTGTAATTATTATTTTTTTAACGCTTACTCCCGACTTTCTCTCACGTTCTCTCCACACTGAACACCCAACCCCGAGTGAGTAAAACGTGCATCTATATATACTGTTGTGCCGGGATTTAATTACCAATTGATTATTCACTTGAATCCCAGCACGTCAACTAATTTGTGCAATCCCGTGCTCACATACTTTATCTGCACGTGAAGTGATTATGCAATCCCCGTGTCTAAATACAATTATATATTTTAAATCACTCGTGCTACACAGACCCATTTATATCCTGTGCACCAATACCTGTACACCAACATTAACACACCACAAGCAACACATAACACACACATGGGCGGGGCACACTGCCACATCTGCCTACAATTATTTTCCACAGATCTCCTTGTTTGCGTTCGAAAAATGGTAGGTATTTAGTTTCAGGGACACGTGCTTGTAAAGAATATATTTTACACTGAAAACATCTATGCATTATTTTTACAAAAACACTCTTAGTTTTTTTTCCCCCCTTTCCAAACGTATCCTCAAACTTCAGCATTTCTGTACTAGGCTATTTAATAAGTGTTTATGGCTGTTATTGTGTAACTATGTTAGATTATGTACAGAAAGAGATCTACAAAAACACGGCAACATTCTAGCCAATAAGATAGAATGAGAGACCAATCATAGCACTTGTCATAATTGTTGTTCCGCTGATTCGGCGTGGGTGGGTCATAGAAGTGTTGTATTTTTGTATTCTGTAGATCGCATCAATAATAAAACATAATCATATATTTTTTTAAACCAGGTGTTGTTCTGTGTGATTTGAATTTACATTGAACGTCCTACGGGCTCACCAATGATTATTTTGATATGTAACGTTAAGTATGCAAAAGCCTTCGTAAATGTGTAACAAATTAGCTATAGTCAGTGGCGGCTCGTGACTTTTGACAGGCAAGGCACAAATCACTAAATAGTTATTACCACCCCCACTCAATGGCTAACACACTAAAAGTAAATTGACTTTGTTCAGCTGATTTCATATATGCTTCCGCGGAGAGCACTTTAATGCATTCAAATAATAGACTGCAGTCGCTGTGTAAAATATACTCCCATCAAGTAAAAACATTAGCACTGTAAACAACACACAATTTACAGAATTGTGGACACAAGTTTTTATAATCAATTGGCAAATCAGAACCTTAACACCACATATTAATTAGTCATACAAGTCATTATGTGACACCAGCGTGGAACATTCCCTACAAAGACAAAAATACAATACCACAAAATCCTTAATTCAAAATGAACAAGGCAGCTTGTCAAGTCGTGGCAAGAAATTGACAGTTTTATGTCCACTAAAAGAGATCTGCCGTCTTAGGCTTCTTAAAATAGCAATTTTAGTGTCAAGAGATTATATATAAATAATAATATACAGCACGATTGTTTCTAATACCTTTCATCATTTTGTTAATTATTTTATTTATTTTTTTACCCAGTATTGAATGCATTTCTGAATGGAATATAATAATAATAATAATAATAATAATAATAATAATAATAATAATAATAATAATAATAATAATAATGAAACTACCCCTACCCACATCTACCTATTTTTAAGTACATGTTTGTGTTATTTCTTAGAAAGAAAAAAAAAGATTACAGGCTATTATTCTAAATGATTTAAACCCCTGACGCTGTAGCTGCAGCTCATCATGTCGTTATAATATGCGATCTGAGGAAAATATGTTTTACAGTAAGATCCCAAAATGTTAAATTGTTGCGGCGGCAGAATAACACTAGCACTGGAGATTTTGAAGAAAGACGGTAAACGTCTAAAATGGAAGGCAGCAGTGTGGAGTAGTGGTTAGGGCTCTGGTTTTTGACTGAAGGGTTGTGGGTTCAATCCCAGGTGGGGGCACTGCTGCTGTACCCTTGAGCAAGGTACTTTACCTTGATTGCTACTGTAAAAATTGGTAATTGTTTGTTTAAATAAAAAAGTGACACATTTTAAGCCGCCCTGGATATGGGCGTCTGCTGAGAAATGAATAAATAAAAATAAAAGGGCAGTGCTGTGAACAAACTCTTTTTGGCCATGTTTCCTTCTTGCAGTCAATTGCGATGTGATGCGTTTTCCTATTGTTACATTATTTTTTTGCAAACGTGAGGAAGTTGTTAGGCAAGCAGCGCAGTGCGCTGCGTACCACTTTTTACCCGCGTACCTGAAAGTAACACTACACCGGCACTGCCCGGGGCAATATGAATATGTTGTAGAAATATATTCCAATTTAACATCCAGATGGGCTTGTGCTGCATCTCAGTATTATGGAATAGCAGTGGAATATTTTTTGAAACCTACAAGTCTACTATCCCAGTTTTAAATGTTACAGAGGTAATTTTGTGTTGCTGTTGTTCAGTCTACAAAATTCACAGTGTGCGGATAATGCATGATTCTTTAAATGACTGTATTAGCAATTGAGATGACGAATAAGTGTTCATTGACAACCTCAGCGTGTCTCTTATTCCTATCCTAGTAATGTGTACACAAAATTAAGTGCTTAACTGGAACTACTAGTGCTACTAATTTTATTATAAACAGAGGGAGAAAACATTGCAAGTGAAGACATATGTAGTATACTCTACCTGGCTAGAAGTATTCGTATCTAAAAAAAAAGGTCTCCGTTTAACACTACAGCACAAGATTCAGTCTTGTACTAATTTGTATTTTGACGTAGACTGTGGGACACTGCTAGTTGTGTATAAGTGTATTGTAATGAACGACCCCTGCTGTCCGGATAGGCACATTTTATCTGTGCATAAAGACACTTGACTACAAACCCACTAGGGAGGGATTCTCCTTTAGCGAAACTGCAGTGTCTGCCTTTACTGCCAAGGGTCAGCAGTTTAATTCTGCACCGCAGAAGATATAAAAATATAATAAATAAAATTTAAAAAAATGACAGTATACACTGTATTTTCAGTGCTTCTAGTTATATTGCGTCAAATACAAAATATCATAACCTGAGTGTTTTTTAAACAGTGTAAACTGTAATTGTAACAATATTGATGAATATTAATTTGTAATACATAGATGAAAATTGAACATAACATCAAAAATAAAGTTATGGTGCAACCCCTTTGCTTGGGCATCCAATTTAATTGGATAATCTAAAATCTGAGATAGTCATGCTGAAAATATATTTGAATATTGATGGATTTTACTGTCAACTATTGCAGTTAACTCTCTAGGTCCAGTTTCAAGTTTGTTTAATAAGTGTTACACTGTCTGTTTCAGTGCATTTTTTTTTTTTTTCAGTTTTGACTAGAATGATGGGTTGGTTGATGTTTCCGGGAGCGAGAACAATAAACATGTGCTGGTCACTGCTAGTGGGGCTGGTTCTTCAGATCTAGGACACAAACAACCCTATAGGTCCATTACAGGTGTTCAGAGAGCACACACAGGAGGTAATAACTGAAGAAGTGCACGGCATATGCTGTGAAATAGTCCTTTGTGTCAACTTAGTATCACTACATTCTTGTACAAGAACCTGTAGAGTAGTACAATATTCTCATCATCATCATCATTCATTCCTTTGTTAAAAGCTTTATTGCTATGCCTACAAGCACAGTAAAATGTGTTTCTAACTTTGGCTCAAAGGCTCTTTCCAGAAGTGATCTTTATAGACAGGTGGTCAGCGTTTCATGTCTCTGTGGACTGGTAAGACCATATGCTTCCTCCAGTCTTTAACTAACTCCTGAAACACCTGTTCATTTTACAGAACTAATTCCACCAACTCATGTGGTTGAGGGAATAAAACATGGCCTTGTATGATGTTTACAAGCTTTTCGAGGTGTTAGAAATTGTGATGGCTCCTTTTCAGTACTCCCTGATTCCAAAGAAATCACATGATTTGGTTACCTTTCAACTCTTCCGGCCTTCAAGTAATTGTATAAAGGAGCTAGTTGAAATGTCACCATATCATGTGATTTCTTTGGTATCAGGAAGTACTGTACGCACGATGAGCCGGCAACTATGATTCTACCGGTATATATATATATATATATATATATATATATATATATATATATATATATATATATATATATATACAGTATATAAAACATTCTCAATCACCTTTTAAAGTTAACTGTATTCATAATCATGATCAACAGGTTAAGAAATGGTACAGCAAAAATATTATTGCCTGTAAAACCCAAACAATAGTAATTGTGTAAGTAACTACACAGGGCCACCTAGTGGGTTTTGAGAGAAATTTCTTTAAGAAAGAAAAAATAATAGTCAGACCTTATTAAAACACTACATAACTACGAGGCATTTTTTCAAAGCGTTTCCTCCATTCTTTAATTAACTCCTATTTGTTTTAAAGAGAAAAAATCATGTTAATATTAAAAAATGAAAACCAAAACACATTGAGAATATATATATATATATATACATATTGACAAATACATATATAGTGACAAATAATCAGTGATAGTGCATAGAAATGGTGAGGGGTTATATCGCTATACCACAGTAATCACAAATTTATTTGCCACAAGATTTTAAAAGCAGTTTTTTTTTTTTTGTAGTCACAGCGCAGCATAAACAAATGGAGGTCTGTGTTAGGAACTACAAGTAACTTTGTGGAGAGTGGAGGTAGGACAAGGCAGCAAACCTGACCGTAATCAGTTAATTATTGATTAATTGTTTAATGGTGTAAATAGTTAATGTGCATCAATTATGTAATGATGGAGGGTCATAAAAGCCCACAGGGGAGGCAATCAAAGGGGGATAGTAGACCGCGTAGGCGGTTGTGGCTGGCGGTTCAAATATATAACGCTTTATTGGCAAGGAGCCTTTGCTGTGTGTGACGGAGAATCCTGGTTGGTCTTGACAGTGGAAACCTGCAGCATTGGGGAAAAGAAATAAAAATACAGGTAAGTCAGCCCAACAGTCGATGCTTGCAAAAGTCAGTGTACGAAATAATTTGTTGTATGCGTGTTCTTTCCATAGATGTATACTAAAAGTGCAGAGCGTATCACGGTGTTGAAAATATCTCATACCTATCGGGGACTGGACAACCAAGACTTTAGTGGTGTTTCATTAGCAATTGAAAGCGCTGAGTTGGTGAACACCTTTGAATGGAAAAATAAGACAACAGTAAAAGACAAATTATTTATTGTTCATTTATTGTTCATAAGGTGTGCACACAACCACTACTTGCCTCTGGAATCTGTATGGGTTGAACGGACCTTGTGGAAAGAGAATGTTAGAAAAGAACATGGACTGTGGGGTTTATTGAGGACCCGATACAACACTAGGATTGCAAATCACTCACCTTTGCAAATAATAAAGCAGGTGCCACTGTTAAAAAGGACGTTGGGACCGAATACTGCACAACAAACTGTTGAGGTTTATGATTAGTTGGGCCAGGACAGCTGGACGCAACTATTTAGTTATATAGGGAAAATTACAGTGAGTTCAGCTAGGACCCTAATTAATGGGTAGGTTTTTGTTTTTTTATTTTTGAAAGTATGGCGCTGTTGGCTGAAAAATGAAACACCCCAAGTTTTGCCTGTCATATTTGCCTCCTGCCAGTCATTTTTGCACCACTTCAGATGGACACCTATACAAAGAGCAGTCTTGCTCACTATATATATATATATATATATATATATATATATATATATATATATATATATATATATATATATATATATATATATATATATGTGTGTGTGTGTTTTCTTTGGCATTCTCAATGTGCTTTAGTTTTCATTTTTTAACATTAACATGATTTTTTCTCCTTAAAACAAATAGGAATAGTTTTCAATTAAAGAATGGAGGAAGCACTTTGAAAAAATGCCTCGTAGTTATGTAGTGTTTTAATAAGGTCTGACTATTATTTTTTCTTTCTTAAAGAAATTTCTCTCAAAACCCACTAGGTGGCCCTGTGTAGTTACTTACACAATTACTATTGTTTGGGTTTTACAGGCAATAATATTTTTGCTGTACCATTTCTTAACCTGTTGATCATGATTATGAATACAGTTACCTTTAAAAGGTGACTGGGAATGTTTATATATATATATATATATATATATATATATATATATATATATATATATATATATATATATATATAAATATATATATATATATATATATATATATATATATATATATATATATATATATATATATATATATATATATATATATATATATATAAAATTAATGTGTGTGTATTTTCCATCTACACAAAACATTATTTTCCGTCTTGTAGTGCTGTCATTTGACTTCTCGGAGCGACGCCCACCATTGGGACCAAGCCCACGGCAGGATGAGGTCTGAGCCATGGTGAGGTCACCGCTGCAGATTGAGAGGGCTGCATTGTGACGTGGTTAATTCCAAGGGTCGGGTGCTCAGCACCCTCAGGGACATATTGTTATTAAAGATTGAAAACATATGAGAGAGGGCCCGTCATTTGCTAAGGCCCGACATATAGAAGGGGGTCCCCGCTGTTTGGGGACCAGATACACAGGGAGATCCCTGCACATAAATAGAGGCTTGAGAACCTGAAAGGAAGAAAGTGGACTGGCTCATTGAAAGCTGTCCTTGATGAGGTGAATTATAGACTTCCTAAGCTGGGGCAGAGGTGCAACCCCAGAGAGCCTGAAACTAGAAGAGCCTGAAACTCATTAACCCCCCAAAAGGATGGAATCTTTAGCTCCCTGCTAAAGATTCCTACGAGTGCAGACAAACAAAGAACTGCCAATGCATATAAAAAAGAAAGAAAACATTTAACACAACAAAGGAGGTTAGTAACTGGCTCCCAACTAACTATGTTAAGACCCTCCGCTCAGTGGAAAGGAAAAAAATATATATATATTTTTAGGGGGAAAACCTTTGGTGGTCCTGGCGGAAGGGTCATCCCCTCTCCAGACATACTAGCAATGGACTGATGTGCAGAAGATATCTCAGATAAGAACGTATGTATGATTCAACTGCTGGTGAGGTCCAGCGCCCCATATTTAATTAGATGCTGGTTAATTTTGCTCTTGCTGCTAATGTGGCTGCCCCGATTCTGAATGAGTGAGGAGTATAGAATTCCGGGGGAAGTCCTGCTCTGGAAACTAATGTGGACAGATGAGATGTGAACCAATGTCTGGATATAACAGTCCAGCTTGAATTGATGGGGGACAGAATTTGAAATAGGTTTACCTTCTGCGATATATTAAGAATATCTATACAGATAGGCAGGCATGAAGGAGAAGCAGTCGGATAGCTCTTAGACATTCCACGCAGGAGGAGACTATTGGGTAAATTTCACTCTGGAGGTGTATCCTTGGCCCAGAGCCGTTTTGATCGATTGGGATTGACTCTTTGGACGGTGGGTAGTGGTATGCTGTCCTGCTCAGGAGGCACCTGCTCAGGTGTTACTGAGACGCCTGATAGAGAGAACAGTGGTGGGCTGACCAGATCCTGGGTTGAAGCTGTCGGAGAATGTTCTGATACAGATAAGAAGTGATCTTCAGAGACCTCCGAATCTGAGAAATAAATCATCTCTGGTACTGGCCAAAGTTACTGGACATATTACCAATAGGTCAAGCTTTTCTGCTCTAGACAAACTGCCGTTTACCTTTAACCCTTAACCTAAACCTATAATAAAACATATAATATTATGCAGAACATCCTGCATCTACAGCAGCAAATATTATGCAGATTACAGACAATAAAGGTAGATACAATTTTAAAGGCATCATAATGCAGAATAGGCTTGATGTCTCTATGTTTATAGAGTGATCAAAAGTAAACAGGAGAGTGCAGATTTGTGTCCTGCCTGTGCAAAATCGCTGGTCTTTGCGGGGGTTAAGAGAGAGTGTTACATTGGCTTTGGCACTCCCATGGGTTAGGGATGCAAAACCGGTAGGGACTGTTTCTCCCGATTGTGGTACAATTAACCCTACTGGCCAGGCACCTGGTGAGCTTAGAACAAAAGACGGCAAAGTCTAAAATGAACTTAACACTGGTTTACAGATCAATTATATGAATATATTTTAATAGTTTAAAGTCTACATTGTGTAAAAGACACAGCTTTTAATAAATTATATGTAAATGTGTAAAACACAGAATTATCTTTCCTCTGGAGTCTGACAAATGTCTATGTACAGTATCATCCTAATATATAGCATGGCACAGCTTTTGTACAGTAAATTATTGTAATTGTCATCCTTTTTTGGAGGTAATCAATAAATGTCTTAATTTTGCACTTGTAAAATAACTTTTTTTATTATTTTGAGCAGTTTACGTGTGTGTGTGTG
Source organism: Acipenser oxyrinchus oxyrinchus (assembly GCA_030684275.1). Taxonomy (NCBI): domain Eukaryota; kingdom Metazoa; phylum Chordata; class Actinopteri; order Acipenseriformes; family Acipenseridae; genus Acipenser; species Acipenser oxyrinchus. Next base: position 55,612,616 of record CM060251.1, on the reverse strand, counting down.
TGTGAGCGGAATCAATACTGCAGTTCTTGAGCCTCTATTTAAAAGTTTTAGACAGCAAAAAGTAAACAAACACATAGTGATCTCTATGGAAAGCCAACTGGGACAAAAATGTGGTGTGCTGCTCATGGGACAGAAAGGCAAGCACGTAATTCTGAAGAGACTCACTTAAACAGTACTCAACTCCCTGAAAATGTTGTGTAGTGATTTATATATATATATATATATATATATATATATATATATATATATATATATATATATATATATATATATATATATATATTTTTTTTTTGCGACATTCCGTTTCCCCTTCACTTTACAATGGCATTTCCACGTTTTGTTTTATTTTGTTTTGTTTAAAGTTAAATTTCAGTTTTTGTTTGCTTGTTCAGATACAAAAAGGCACAAGTAAACCTCATGTTATTACTTTATGAAAACTTGTCTATGGCCACAGTTTACTGTGAAGAAATGGCAATGGCAAGGAATGGAAAAAAAAGAAATAAATAGAATGGGTTTAACTTTATGTACTATATTTCAGGAATAAACAAAACATTTAACTCAAACTGTTATTTGGCATCCTTTGTTTTGTAGGTAATTCACTGGGGTAAAGTAGGTCCTACACAACTTATTCTTTACTCCTGGGATATTTTTTTTCTATTTTAACATGTTCCATATTGTAAGGTCTTGCTGTAAAATAAAGGCACACACACACAGGGGCCACAGCCACGCCCCCTGCCCCTGCTGCTGTGCTGTCTCTGCCTGCGTTCAGAGCAATGGCTTTTATTACTTTTTGAAAAACAAATGAATATCCTAACTAATATTTAAATTGCACGAATATCCAAACATGAAAATCCTGTATTTGTCCCAGCATTGGAAAGCATTAATAAAAACAGCAGTTATAACTGCTTTTCGACTGCACACTGTCTCCGGTGTTTCATTTAATCCCGCTTCGAACCCACATAAGGCTGAACACTACAGTATGTTGCTTTAGGCTAGAAAATAAAATGGCTTTGCGCTTGATTTAATTGTGTAAATTAAATTCAGGTTTTAATAGTAGATGTTTATTTTTTAGTGATATTGGGCTCAATTCATCAGTGTTGCGGTTTTGAATTTCCATGTTATTTTTCTTTGAGAACCCATTTTTTTGTTACATTTTTTTTTTAACAGTCGAAATTATTCACAATTTTTTCCTTTTCAAAAATGGAAAAGACCTCTCATTAATCAATTAAAGCATTTTGATTCATGAATTAGGCCAGGAGGGCTAGGTCGGCCAGGGTGTCCTCGGCTCACCGTCCACCAGCGACCCTGTAGTCTGACCGGGCACCTGCGGGCTTGCCTGTCAGCTGCCCAGAGCTGCGCTGTCCTCCAACGCTGTAGCTCTGAGGTGGCTGCATGGTGAGTCTTCAATGTGTTCGTCTTTGCCACTCCCGAGTCAGCGCAGGGGTGGTAGCGGTGAGCTGAGCCTAAAAATAATTGGCTTTTCCAAATTATTATTATTATTATTATTATTTACTTCTTAGCAGACGCCTTTACCCAGGGCGACTTAGTCGTAAACAAAATACATTTCAAAATACAATTAAGAGCAAGATAAAATACAATGACTTCAGTTCTAGTAAGTGAGAAAATGATAAAAAAAAAAAATTAAAAAATGGCGACTACTAAATTTAAAAAAAAAAAAAAATTGTACTATACATCCATGAATTCTAGTTATTAAAATTTAAAAAAATAAATAAATAAATAAAATCACAAAAATGCATTGTATCGGTAATAAAAAACCTTTTGAGAGAGGTTGTCTCACCAGTTCAAGTGAATTTAAATCTGAGGTATAACTAGTGTTACAATAATGCATAAAACAACTAATTACAATATTATGTGCTATTATATTGTGCTACTAATATTTGGGTTATTATGATGTTCTTTTGTTAAAGTTTTCTGCAATGCTGTTCATTGTTTTTAAGAGCAATTAATGCTATACATACATTCTTATGTAAAAAATAAATAAATAAATAAATAAAAATAATCACTTCATAAAATATGTATGTCCTGTTAGAGATGCCTTTATGAACCTTCTGGTATAAGAGACTGTCACAAAGACGGCTGTAGTGAGTGACGTCAGACCAGAGACCGGGAGCAACACACAGAACAGACAGAGACAGTGAGGTTGGTGAAGCTGAGCACTTGGTTGTGCTCAGCATTTAATAATTAAACAGAAAATAAAAGGTTTGAACACACACAAAACACAGGACACGGCACTTACGCCAAAATAAATAGACAAACAAAACGAACAGACACTGACACACAGGGACGAACAAACACGGTGAGTATAAACAACTATCAATGTACTTTTCTCCTTCTCTCTCCCGTTCTCCACTCACCGAACACACAACCCCGAGTGAGTGAAAACATGCTGCTTTTATGCAGTTGTACCGAGACTCGATTGCTAGTCAATCATTCAATTGGAATCTCTGTACAACTGCACGTGAATTAATTAAAGTGCAATTCCCCGTGCTCACATATTATTACTTTTTACTTGCACGTGATGTGATGTGCCATCCTCGTGCCTAAATACAAATATACAATTTAAATCACACGTGAAACACAGACCCGTTTATATCCCGTGTACCAATGACTATACACCAACATTAAAACACAACACATAACACAAAATACACACGGGGGGGGCACTTTGCCACATATACCCCCCCTTGTGCAAAGCTCACATGGCCTCAATGGCCACCTCCCCCCTCAGTCTTAAAGTCCCGGAAGAGGGAGAAGCAAGGTGTTTCTGGGGGGTGGCCATGGTGGAATGTCCTCCACTCCCCACTTCTTCGTGGCTATCAGCTCCCTCTTCCGGGGATCCCGCCACACACTATCCTGCCGCGAAAGTGCGGCTGGGGAAGCTGGTCCCCTGACCTCCCCCTTCTTCATGGCGGCATTTCCCCTCCGTGGGGCTCCGACCACACGATCTCCGGCAGCGAAACTGCTGCAAGGGAGCTGGTCTCCTGACCTCCCCCCTCCTTCGTGGTCGCCAGCTCCCTCCGTGGGGCTCTGGCCACCGTGTTTCCTGCCACGGAAATGCGGCTGGGGAGCTGGTCTCCTGACCTCCCCCCCTTCATGGCCGGCAGCTCCCCTTCATGGGGTTCTGGCCACAGTGTAGCGACCCCAGGCGAAGCAGGACCCTCGATGACCCCAGGCGAAGCAGGATCCCTGGCGACCCCAGGCGACGGCAGCAGCAGCGGACCCTCGGGAGGCGAACTCGGGAGGGGAGCCCCTGGCCATAGAGGCGGCAGAGGGAGCTCCACTTCTCCCTCGTACCCTGTACCCTGTGCGGAGCAACTGGCAGCCCCAGGTGATGCGGAGTGGCTGGCAACCCCAGGCGATGCGGAGCGGCTGGCAACCCCAGGCGATGCGGAGCGGCTGGCAACCCCAGGCGATGCGGAGCAACAGGCAGCCCCAGGCGATGCGGAGCAACAGGCAGCCCCAGGCGATGCAAGGCAAGCATCCTTGGGCGAAGCGAGGCAGGCATCCTTGGGCAAAGCGAGGCAGGCATCCTTGGGCGAAGCGAGGCAGGGAGTCAGGACAAGCTGGGGTGCGGGTTTTGGCCCTCTTCTCGGCCACTGCGGCCGGGCGGTTCTTCCCCATGCTTTCCTCAGCAGCCTATGCAAGGGCTGCTGAGGACCGCCAGCATCTAGTCCTGGTTTTTCTGGTGAAGGGAGAGGCAGCTCCTGCTCCTCTCCTCGTGGACGGTGGGGAAGTGATACCAGCAGGCATTCATCCTCTGCTGGTTGGGGAAGTGTTACCAGCAGGCATTCATCCTCTGCTGGTGGGGTTGGCGGAGGCAGAGGCAGCTCCTGCTGCTCTGCTCCTGCCGATGGAGGTGGCGGAGGCAGAGGCAGCTCCTGCTGCTCTGCTCCTGCCAGTGAAGGTGGCGGAGGCAGAGGCAGCTCCTGCTGCTCTGCTCCTGCCAGTGGAGGTGGGAGCGGCATATAGTCTCCTGGCGGCGGAGGTGGGAGCGGCGTGTAGTCTACCCTTGTTTCAGGGGACTGGTGCGGCCCTCCCTCTCTTGCAGGGGACTGGTGCGGCTCTGCCTCGGAAGGGGAGGCCAGCAGGCATTCTTCCTCTGCTAGTGGTGATGGTGGAGGCAGAGGCAGCTCCGGCTCCTCTCCTCGTGATGGTGGGGGAATTGATACCAGCAGGCATTCACCCTCTGCTGGTGGAAGTGGGGACAGCAGGTATTCTCCCTCTGCTGGTGGAAGTGGGGACAGCAGGCATTCTTGCTCTGCTGATGGGGGACCCAGCAGGCCTTCACCCTCTGCTGGTGGACAGGGATCCAGCAGGCATTCACCCTCTGCTGGTGGACAGGGACCCAGCAAGTATTCACCCTCTGCTGGTGGACAGGGACCCAGCAGGCATTCACCCTCTGCTGGTGGACAGGGACCCAGCAGGCATTCACCCTCTGCTGGTGGAGGAGGCAGAGGCAGCTCCTGCTGCTCTGCTCCTGGCGGTGGAGGTGGCGGAGGCGGGACCAGCAGGGGTGAATTCACCCTCTGCTGGTGGAGGTGGGAGCTGCAAGCAGTCCTCCCATGGCAATGGAGGTGGAACCAGCAGGAATTCACCCTCTGCTGGTGGAGACTGGGGCTGTTGACGCTCTACCTTCCCTTTCTTGGGCCGTGGACGCACCGACTCCTCCCTCTTGGGCTGTGGACACACCGACTCCTCCCTTTTGGGCTGTGGACACACCGACTCCTCCCTCTTGGGCTGTGGACGCACAGACTCCTCCCGTTCAGGCGTAGGACGTTCGGGCTCCTCCCGCTCAGGCGTAGGACGTTCGGGCTCCTCCCGCTCAGGCGTAGGACGTTCGGGCTCCTCCCGCTCAGGCGTAGGACGTTCGGGCTCCTCCCGCTTGGGCTGTGGACGCTCAGGCTCCTCCCATTCAGGCATAGGACGTGGCAGCAAGGGCTCCTCTTCTTCATCCTGCATGGGGCATAGGGCCAACGTGTGCCCATATGCCCCACAGAAAGGGCACCACTCCCCCCATCCCAGTCTTTGGGCCATTGCCTGAAGGGTCCTGTGGACGGAGCAGGGTATGGTGGTGTGGCTAGTTTGGCCACAGTCGAAACACCACAGCCCTGCTTCCGCCTTTCTCCCTTTGCCCTCCTGTGCTCCTCTCCAGCCTCTTCTCCCCATTTCTTTTCCTTTTTGTTTTTTCAAAAAAAAAACTGCAGTTCCCGCTCTGGCCTGAGTCCTGGAGGCGCTGTAGATCCCGGTTCTGACACCACGTGTCACAAAGACGGCTGTAGTGAGTGACGTCAGACCAGAGACCGGGAGCAACACAGAACAGACAGAGACAGTGAGGTTGGTGAAGCTGAGCACTTGGTTGTGCTCAGCATTTAATAATTAAACAGAAAATAAAAGGTTTGAACACACACAAAACACAGGACACGGCACTTACGCCAAAATAAATAGACAAACAAAACGAACAGACACTGACACACAGGGACGAACAAACACGGTGAGTATAAACAACTATCAATGTACTTTTCTCCTTCTCTCTCTCCCGTTCTCCACTCACCGAACACACAACCCCGAGTGAGTGAAAACATGCTGCTTTTATGCAGTTGTACCGAGACTCGATTGCTAGTCAATCATTCAATTGGAATCTCTGTACAACTGCACGTGAATTAATTAAAGTGCAATTCCCCGTGCTCACATATTATTACTTTTTACTTGCACGTGATGTGATGTGCCATCCTCGTGCCTAAATACAAATATACAATTTAAATCACACGTGAAACACAGACCCGTTTATATCCCGTGTACCAATGACTATACACCAACATTAAAACACAACACATAACACAAAATACACACAGGGGGGGCACTTTGCCACAGAGACACATTCTGTGTAGTTTGGGTCTATAAAGTTCTGGCTTCCCAAAATGAGTTCTTACACCATGTGAGAAGCATCTCTCATTGTAATCAGGGGTTCACATAACTGGTACGCAGGTACACATGCACACCAAGAAAACAAATGCAGACTGTTTTTTGTTTTTGTGGATGAGTGTGGGTGGGTCATTTGAGTAGTCCAGACCCAATGGGAAACTATCATAATCTATGGTTATTAACAAATATAAAAAAATAACAATAAATTAAACATGTCTACTGGCGCCAGAATTTAATGTCGCTCACGCTATATAAGGTACCCTGGCGCTAAAATCTAGCTGCAAATTTACACCCCTGATCCTTGACATCCCAGTTGTTTGAACTTTTAGAGGAGGAGGTGGAGCTAGATAGCGACTTGGATAATGACCCCTAATTTTGGTGAGTACCAAACCATTTCTGATAGTACTCATGTGAGAACCTAAAGATATAAGTTATGTAAACCCCTGATTATAATCTCTCTCCTTATCTGAGGGATGTATGTTGATACATGGGTTACAAGTATTGTTACACTGGAGCACAGACACATTTGGGAAAAGGGAGAGATAGCTGACATGCCAACTGTCCAGATTCCAGCAGCTCAGTAACATTATCTGTTAATCTGTCTGCAGCTCTATGTTTAAATGTATTTTGCATTATTATTAGTGTGGTTTTGGGTTGGTAGGGAAGACAGTTATCATGTGGGTATGTGGCTGGAGCCAAAAATTGAATAAGTGATTAAATGATTAATTAGGCTCAGTCATGGGTGTATAAAATAGGTGTTCACGGGTGGTAATTTAGAATGAGAGTGGCTCAATCTACAACCGCAGAGTTAAAAATATACTGTATATAGCTATTGTTTTGTTTCAAGTGTTTGTTTTGGCCATTGTGCCTATTTGTTGTTCTGTAAATATTGTATTATTAACCTGCAACTTTCATGTGTCTGAGTCTCCTTCCTGGTCGAAACAGCCTGGCCAGAGATGTCATCCTGTCACAGTCTGTGTTAGGGCCAGTTCATATACTTTTATACAGTCGTAGTACAATACGGCAGTAGTGAATTTCTCTGTATGATTTTACCGCTAAAATCTGATTACTGTAATTTGTCATGTCTGGCAATTCTACCCTCGGGGTCTCAATAAATATTAAGAAAACAGTAGGCCTTGTTTTCTTACATATGTGTCACAGTAATATGTCTTTCAACATAGGATTGTTTTGTAAGAAGCAGAAGACGCTGGTGCTATGTTTAGATTCCTACAATTGCTATTCAACAGAGCACTATTGCAGGAGGTTCTTTTTTTTAACGTGGCTTGAAACACAGTGATGAACAGAACCTTTCTTCTTCTCTTCTGTACTACTGCCGGGAATAAGTTGATAAAATGCATCCAGCCTAGTTTGACTGACTGATTTCCTGATTTTCAATGCAACAGTTTTGTTATCAACATTGATACAAGTGTTGTTTTTTTTTTAAATTTGCATTCTGAAAAGCAGGTGGGTAATTTGCTGTAGAACACCCACTTCCACCTTTACTTTAATCTGACATTCTGCAAATCTACAAGCTGTTTACACACTGACAATAATAAAAAGGACTGCAAACACGACTTTTTGCAATAAAACTGCTACACAAGGCTTTCTCTCAGGATCTTTTTGTTCTGAACAACTTAAAATAAAATCTCTGGTGTTCTGTACTCCATGTCTGCAACACTTCTACCACCCTATGTTCTCAATATACACGCTGACGTAAATATGTAAAGACTAGACAGCCTTTTAACACGTATGTCTGTCACTGACTTTATTAGTAGCATATCATATTCATAATAGCTCTGGTATTTTATTTCAGTCTTTCCAACTTTGACTATTACCCACTGCTTACAATATTTTGAGAAATATTCATATATGTATTTCAATATTCAATATTTTTAAAACATGCATTTGTGTTCAGCACTAGAATGCGTTGTCAAGAGAAAAAAAACAAAAAACATTTCCAAGTCTTCTATATATTTTCTCCAAAAAAGTATTGACCCTGTGGTTTCAGATTCTCTACATATTGTTTAACTGACTCAGTGTATACTTACTAGTTAATAGCATTCAATGATAATAATACATAGAGGGATCTATGACATTAAGCTGGTAGAACCTGGTGAATGTATGCGGGGTAGCCCAGCTAGCCGTAGTACATATCGGTCAATGAGGGCCCATGATGTAGCCACCCTCCCAGGTGGGGGTAGGCTGGCCTTAGTATACGCAGTTGAAACCTTGTCCACAATCCAATGGGACAGTCGCTGCTTAGAGAGGGCTTGACCTCGGGTCCATTCGCCATGGCAAACGAATAGCTGGTCAGACTGACGCAGCGCTCTCATTCTATCCACATAGCATCTCAATGCCCGAACCGGGCAGAGGGAATTTAATCTCCTATACGACTCCTCCACAAAGGGAGGGGGACGGAAAGCCTCTAGATCCACTGATTGATTCAAGTGAAAATCACCTTAGGGAGGAAAGCAGGGTTCGTGCGCAACAATATCATGTTTCCATTGTCCCAAACACGCATACAGGAACTGTGCACGGACAATGCCTGTAGCTCGCTGACCCTCTTAGGAGGTCTTCATAGAGAGATATTTCAGCTCTATGGTATCTATGGGCTTAAACGGGGCCTTTGTGAGAGCCTCCAGTACCACGTCTAGACTCCATTCGGGAAGGACGTCCTTTACAGGAGGATGTAACCACTGAGCATCCTTTAGAAAATGGGTCGCCAGTATATGAGCCCCTGGGGATACTGAGTCAATGGGAACGTGGCAAGCAGATATGGCTGCTAGGTACACTTTCAATGTAGAGGGAGATTTACCCGCCTCTAGCAGATCTTGCAGAAACGGTAAAATAACTGCTATAGGGCAATACATGGGATCAAGGCCTCCGACCATGCACCAGTTTTGAAAATATTTCCACTTATAGATGTACAACGCTCTTGTATAAGAAGCCCTAGCATTCTGCAGTGTACTTACTACTGCGTCTGAGAGCCTTAGGGCAGACAGATGGTCCCGTTCAGGGGGCAGACCCACAGTTGGAGTCTGCCCGGTTCTGGGTGCCAGAGGGTGCCTTTCGCCTGACTGAAGAGATCCATGCGCAGCAGGATCTTCTAGGGCTGGCCTCGTAGCAGCTGGCAGAGGTGCGAAAACCAGGTTCTCCTGGGCCATCTGGGGCCACCAGGAGAACTGTCGCCTCCTCTCTCCTGACCTTATTGAGGAAGGCACGGAGCAGCGGTATAGTTGGGAAAGCATATAAAGGCTCTTTGGGCCATTTGTGCGCTAGGGCGTCAACGCCTAGTGAACCTCAAAAGTTGCGGAGGGAGAACCACAGGTGGCAATGGGTCATGGCAAAGAGATCGACCTTGGCTTCCCCGAAGCGTTCCAAAATGCACTGCACTACCTGAGGGTGCAGTCGCCATTCTGATGGGTGAGGACCCTCCCTGGAGAGGAGGTCCGCTGCCCAGTTCACCACTCCCAGAAGATGTACAACCCGGAGGGACAGGAGATGCCTCTGTGCCCAGATCTTGCCTGTAAGCTGCCCGAGAGCTGTGTTGTCCTCCGACGCTGTAGCTCTTGGGTGGCTGCATGGTGAGTCCGCAGTGTGAAAAAAAGCGGTCGGCTAATGGTACACGCTTCGGAGGACAGTGTGTGTTTGTCTTCGCCCTCTCGAGTCAGCGCAGGGGTGGTAGCGGTGAGCTGAGCCTAAAAATAATTGGCCATTCCAAATTGGGGAGAAAATTATTAAAAAAATAATTGGCAACAACTACATTTTTAGAAGAAAAAAAAAAAAAACTTTGTTTGCTGGTTCATTTCTGGGAAGAGATTCCAGCCGTTAGGGTCTCTACTGTACATGCAAATTCCTGTTTTGCACATTAGATGCATTAGATTCCAGAGCATAGCTTCTTTCATAAGTAAGATGGAACGGTCACACACTTAAAAAAAAAAAAAAAACTTGCTGTTTCAAAACATGTGTTTACTAATGCAGTCTATGCATTTGGCGAATAGGTTAGCAACGATTAGTATATCAAATACCCAAATATGAATTTATTTGTACCAAAAGTCTTTGTACCACTAAAAAATGTAAAAGTGATGAAAAAATGCAGCTTTGCTGACTACATGTGCAGTATGCCATATATAGTGGATTATAAGATTATGAGATGTCCTACAAGACACTATCATAAGCCTCATTGCTCTGCACCTCATTTCTATTACTTGTTTCTAACGCTTTCATTCCATGTGGTTAATACCAGTCATCACCAGCCTGAGGATTGCTCAGTTTATAAATGAATAGCTCCTTTTAGTTAAATATTAAGTTTAGTAGTGCAAAACATTTTCTTATTTTTGATCTGTGAGGTACAAATCATTACAAAGGGGTGAATATTTGTTTATGATTCATTCATTTGTATTTATTCAATTGTATTAATTGATCAATAACTACAGGTTCCACCATGTCTATGAGAGGAGATACTTAGTATCTAATGGCATTTATACTAGCGAGGGTGCTTTCAAGTTTGCCTAATGTATCCTCTAGTTATATATTATATACCAATTGTGAAAAGGTATGCACAAAACGTGCCCATGTCATCCACCAAACTCAAAGTTAAAAGGGGAACTACCTTTACTGTACTTTTTTTGATTGCTAATCAAATACTTAAATTTGGTTTCAACAAGAGGAAGCTGCAGCATTAAATTAGAATTACGATAATTTCTTATGCAAACATCTGAAAATCAAGTTTAATCATAAACCAACTGCCACAAGTTTTCTATGCATTAATTATTCCCATAGTTTCCTGGTAGGGTTAAATGGTGGACAAATAAAGAAGTACAGTATTATACATTCAGATCTGGGGAAATAATTGGGAAAATGTTTTTCGCGGGCAATAAAAGGACAAAAGCTTTTACACAGGAACTGGAAAGTTGCACTACACATTGGCAAAACAGTAAAGTTTATATATATATATACTGTATATATATATATATATATATATATATATATATATATATATATATATATATATATATATATATACACATACTGTATATATATACAGTATATAGTAACAAAGTATTGATCTGTAAAGTCTAACTTAAGCACACTTCGGTCAGAGAACAGAAGTAACACACAATGGTATCACAGTTAATCAGGACAGTGCCTGTTGGTTTATTGTCTCCCTGGTCCCAGGCAGATGGGTTAGTTGAGTTGGGTCGCAAAGTTCAGTACACAAAGCAGGTTATCATACAAACAGGGTCTCACCGCCGGCAGAGTAGTCCAAACAGTCCAAGTCATGCACAGGTATTCAATAGTTTCTTTGTTTTCTATAATCTCTCCTTCTCTTAAACCGATCCAGCAAAAGCTGTCTCTCCTCCAAACACACACACCCTTAATGAGGTTTTAGCTGTCCTTTAAATACAGGTGGCTGGGGGTTGATTGCCCTATCAATGACCCGTTAACAATCCATTAGCACCTCATCACATTCCTCCCAAGACACCTGTCTCCGGGTAGTTTTCCCCGTCAGCCATTTTGTGTTCAGTGTTCGGCCATTTTGTGTTCGGACACAACCCCAACAAAATGTTTGCCCGCACATACCTCCCATTGATTACCTCACCCCTGGGATTCCCACTATATATATATATATATATATATATATATATATATATATATATATATATATATATATATATATATATAAACAGTGTACTTAACAGATAAATCACCTGTAGTGTGTTAGTACTGTATATTCAATAACTGAGATGTTTAAATTATTATTTTGTATGTAGATACAAAAAAACACTTGTAATCATTTACTTTGCTTCTTGTTAATGCTTGTTATTTTAGCCTTGGTGTGGTTCAGGAGGCAGAGTGAGCTCCACCCCCTCATGCAATTAATGTACACTTTGTGTTTGCTACCTCCTTCTTCTCTCTGCCAACTTTGCAATGGTGTCTCCCTCAGGAGGTCGGCAAAGCTGTCGCTCTCCAACTTTCTGTTATAATAAGGAGAGATATGGTACTTGAATAACTGAAATTGTCAATTGAAAGCCCAAATCCTGTCCTACAGTATGAAAGCATTATAATACTGCATTCTGCCAAACCCACACATTTCAATCCAAGCCTGTGACAGGGTCTTACGTCACGTGCGTGGGTAGCCGCTGTTTACAAAGTACAGAGAGACATTGGGGGGGGGTGGAGTTGAAACACCGGCACAGGTGCGCAGGATTTATTAATGCAAAACAGAAAGTAAATAAAGGTGGTCATGCGACGTTACCAGCAATGGTAACGCACAGAGGACACATACAGCAAGCTGTACAAAAGGCAAAATAAAACACAGTACAAACAAAAGGTGCCCCAGAGGGCGAGCGCTAGCCTTAAAACGAGGCGTCCCGCTCCAGGAACCGGCTACAATACGTAACCCTCGCTATACATCACATGGGATCACAATCCCCTAACTAACCTACTCATGAGCCGGTATTCATACAACGACTCGTGATGCTTCATACAGCTTGGCTGGGCATTGCCTTCACAAGCACCGCTTGCAGTCTCAGGGTTGCGTAGCTGTCGTTCCTGCAGAGCAGATCCTCTCCTCCCGAGTATACGCCACTCCCCTCTGGCATGGCGTTGCAGTCGCCTCGAACCATCTCCCGCGGATGCTTTTGAACAGACGGACACTCGGTCAAGACCCGCCCACCTGCTGATTTAGGTCCAGCACAACCAATCACTTGCTGCCCTTCCCCTCAACCAAGCCTAGCAGGCAGCAAGTCTCAATCGAGCGCCAGTCTGTAAACAATAATGTAATTAAACAAATCAACTCCAAATGCAGGGCAATCGCCTGCTACAAAGCCGTTTTGATTTTTAGACACCAGCTCCGGTTTATACATTTGTATTAGGCCCTAGCCACCAGGAAATATTAAATATAATGAAGGTTTGCTAAATATGACTTATCAAGAAATAATTTGGTGAGTCATATGCTTGTGTTTTGTCTTGGTCGTAGGGATTTGTTTTAATATTTGCTTCTTTAATATTTACAGTAGTTCCTTTCCCTTGGTAGGTACAACAGAAAATAACTGACAAGGATCCTTGATGAAATTATGAACCAGTGCAGGCATATATAAAGGGTCCTCATATAATGTAATAAAGATTCAAAATGTTCCCATAAAATCAATGGTTTATTACATTTTAGCCAAATGGATTATAGGAGGCAAGGAGGGTATGATACATATGTTTGGTGAGGACTGGTGCAAAATTAAGGCAGTTCATACATTAAGGCACAAACAGTATATACCCATTTATTGAATGAGGACCCTAAATAAATTGAGGGAAAATAATTCTCACCTTGTTTAGTTTTTTTTTTTTACTGAAAACAGAATTCAGTACTGCATGTTTATGATTGTTGTTATCTATCTCTGCAGTTTACAGGAAGGAGTTTAGGGTGTCGAGAATGTTAGGGTTTCACCCAAGGATCTCCTAAAAGCAGTGCCCTTGAGGAGGTGAGGCCTGGAGAGCTTTGCCGACCTCCTGAGGGAGACACCATTGCAAAGTTGGCAGAGAGAAGAAGGAGGTAGCAAACACAAACTGTACATAGGGGGTTCCCATTAATTGCATTAGGGGGTGGGGCTCACTCTGCCTCCTGAACCACACCAAGGCTAAAATAACAAGCATTAACGAGAAGCAAAGTAAATGATTACAAGTGGTTTTTTGTATCTACATACAAAATAATAATTTAAACATCTCAGTTATTGAATATACAGTACTGACACACTACAGGTGATTTATCTATTAAGTACACTGTTTATATATATATATATATATATATATATATATATATATATATATATATATATATATATATACAGTACTGTGCAAAAGTTTTAGGCAGGTGTGAAAAATGCTGTAAAGTAAGAATGCTTTCAAAAATAGACATGTTAATAGATTATATTTATCAATTAACTAAATGCAAAGTGAGTGAACAGAAGAAAAATCTAAATCAAATCCATATTTGGTGTGACCACCCTTTGCCTTCAAAAACACCATCAATTCTTCTAGGTACACTTGCACAAAGTCAGGGATTTTGTAGGCATATAGTCAGGTGTATGATTAAACAATTATACCAAACAGGTGCTAATGATCATCAATTCAATATGTAGGTTGAAACACAATCATTAACTGAAACAGAAACAGCTGTGTAGGAGGAATAAAACTGGGTGAGGAACAGCCAAACTCAGCTAACAAGGTGAGGTTGCTGAAGACAGTTTACTGTCAAAAGTCATACACCATGGCAAGACTGAGCACAGCAACAAGACACAAGGTAGTTATACTGCATCAGCAAGGTCTCTCCCAGGCAGAAATTTCAAGGCAGACAGGGGTTTCCAGATGTGCTGTCCAAGCTCTTTTGAAGAAGCACAAAGAAACAGGCAACGTTGAGGACCATAGACGCAGTGGTCGGCCAAGGAAACTTACTGCAGCAAATGAAAGACACCTCATGCTTACTTCCCTTCGCAATCGGAAGCTGTCCAGCAGTGCCATCAGCTCAGAATTGGCAGAAATCAGTGGGACCCTGGTACACCCATCTACTGTCCGGAGAAGTCTGGTCAGAAGTGGCCTTCATGGAAGACTTGCGGCCAAAAAACCATACCTCCGACATGGAAACAAGGCCAAGCGACTCAACTATGCACGAAAACACAGGAACTGGGGTGCAGAAAAATGGCAGCAGGCGCTATGGACTGATGAGTCAAAATCTGAAATATTTGGCTGTAGCAGAAGGCAGTTTGTTCGCCGAAGGGCTGGAGAGCAGAACACGAATGAGTGACTGCAGGCAACAGTGAAGCATGGTGGAGGTTCCTTGCAAGTTTGGGGCTGCATTTCTGCAAATGGAGTTGGGGATTTGGTCAGAATTAATGGTCTCCTCAATGCTGAGAAGTACAGGCAGATAATTATCCATCATGCAATACCATCAGGGAGGCATCTGATTGGCCCCAAATTTATTCTGCAGCATGACAACGACCCCAAACATACAGCAAAAGTCATTAAGAACTATCTTCAGCGTAAAGAAGAACAAGGAGTCCTGGAAGTGATGGTATGGCCCCCACAGAGCCCTGATCTCAACATCATCGAGTCTGTCTGGGATTACATAAAGAGAGAGAAGCAACTGAGACTGCCTAAATCCAAGGAAGAACTGTGGTTAGTTCTCCAAGATGTTTGGGCCAACCTACCTGCCGAGTTCCTTCAAAAACTGTGTGCAAGTGTACCTAGAAGAATTGATGCTGTTTTGAAGGCAAGGTGGTCACACCAAATATTGATTTGATGTAGATTTTTCTTCTGTTCACTCACTTTGCATTTAGTTAATTGATAAATATAAACTATTAACATGTCTATTTTGAAAGCATTCTTACTTTACAGCATTTTTTCACACCTGCCTAAAACTTTTGCACAGTACTGTATATATATATATATATATATATATATATATATATATATATATATATATATATATATATATATATATATATATATATATATATATATATATATATATATATATATATACTGTATATATATAAACTTTACTGTTTTGCCAATGTGTAGTGCAACTTTCCAATTCCTGTGTAAAAGCTTTTGTCCTTTTATTGCCCACGAAAAACATTTTCCCAATTATTTCCCCAGATCTGAATGTATAATACTGTACTTCTTTATTTGTCCACCATTTAACCCTACCAGGAAACTATAGGAATAATTAATGCATAGAAAACTTGTGGCAGTTGGTTTATGGTTAAACTTGATTTTCAGATGTTTGCATAACAAATTATCGTAATTCTAATTTAATGCTGCAGCTTCCTCTTGTTGAAACCAAATTTAAGTATTTGATAAGCAATCAAAAAAAGTACAGTAAAGGTAGTTCCCCTTTTAACTTTGAGTTTGGTGGATGACATGGGCACGTTTTGTGCATACCTTTTCACAATTGGTATATAATATATAACTAGAGGATACATTAGGCAAACTTGAAAGCACCCTCGCTAGTATAAATGCCATTAGATACTAAGTATGTTGTACATCTCCTCTCATACACATGGTGGAACCTGTAGTTATTGATCAATTAATACAATTGAATAAATACAAATGAATGAATCATAAACAAATATTCACCCCTTTGTAATGATTTGTACCTCACAGATCAAAAATAAGAAAATGTTTTGCACTACTAAACTTAATATTTAACTAAAAGGAGCTATTCATTTATAAACTGAGCAATCCTCAGGCTGGTGATGACTGGTATTAACCACATGGAATGAAAGCGTTAGAAACAAGTAATAGAAATGAGGTACGCGAGCAATGAGGCTTATGATAGTGTCTTGTAGGACATCTCATAATCTTATAATCCACTATATATGGCATACTGCACATGTAGTCAGCAAAGCTGCATTTTTTCATCACTTTTACATTTTTTAGTGGTACAAAGACTTTTGGTACAAATAAATTCATATTTGGGTATTTGATATACTAATCATTGCTAACCTATTCGCCAAATGCATAGACTGCATTAATAAACACATGTTTTGAAACAGCAAGTTTTTTTTTTTAAGTGTGTGATTGTACCATCTTACTTATGAAAGAAGCTATGCTCTGGAATCTAAAATTAGTTAATTCAATAAGGTGATGCAAAACTTTTGGCCTAGAGAGAGAGAGAGAGAGAGAGAGAGAGAGAGAGAGAGAGAGAGAGAGAGAGAGAGAGAGAGAGAGAGAGCTTTGACAGTCCTTTGAGAAGAGCGCTAATAATAATTAATTGTCTTTTGCTTCTAGGCTTTTTGTGGTTTTAGATGTGTGTCCATTGAACAGGAGATGACACCCTTGAGAACTAAAACTCAATAAACCATTTGAAAGATATCTGATAGAGACAGGTATGGTGAAACTGCTGGAGCAAACATTATCTGTAGCTAAGGTAACAGGAAAGCACAATTGCTGGCTGAGCTCTCATACCTGACATTTAGAATGCAACTGAACATCCTGTATCTTAATGAACTCTCACTCTGCATAAAACAACTATGAACAATGTGACCCAACAGGAAACTGTATGATACCACCCGAGCAGAGAGTCATAAAATTTAGAATCCAATTTATGCAAACAAAAGGAACACTATCATTTTTATATAGGCTACCCAGTGTTTTGCATTACTCTTTTGAGAGCTAAACTTTCACTTGATTTGACTGTAATCTATGTTAAAGTGGCTCATTGTTAATGGTGCTCAAACTTGTTTTTATTGGAAAGATTTTGGTTTGGCTGCAATGAAAAGTTTGCACAACGTATGCTGAAAGGAAAAAAAAATCCTTTAATATACAAACCAAAAAAGCTTTTTAGTCTAGAAGACAAAAGTTTCAACAAGTGTCTAAACTAAAAATAACTACCCTTCCCCATACCTAAAGACAACGACCTTCATTTAAAAACGTTTTAATATCTTAAATTGTTTATATTAACTAACCATCAATATATGAATCACATATCTTAACATGATAGTTAGCCAGTTGTTATTATTATTATTATTATTATTATTATTATTATTATTATTATTATTATTATTATTGTTATTTATTTATTTATTTATTTTTTTTAAACGGTCCCTTCAAAATGAGCATGACCGAAATTTCTTAATTTTACTTTGTGATTGAATGATGGATCATTATGTTGACCCTAACTAAATAATGTCCCCTTTTGTATGCATGTCTTTTTTCCCTTTTTAGTTGGGTAATATCATTGCTAAAAGTCACTAGCTTTAATACACTAAATAAGATCAACTAAATAGGTTTCATTCTCATTGAATGTGAAAATAGTTACCAATTGGATCACCATAGACACACAGTGGAAAGAGATGCTTGTTAGTTACAGACGGCTAGACTATTGGGAAAAAAGGAATGAATCGCAATATCAAAACTCACTGCTACTTAGAAAGATAGCTAAGGGTTGGGTAAAATTATTCCAGTCATGACATTTGCATTCTACTATTTATATTAGTAGACCAGTGTGATGGAACCTAGAAAAAAAACAACTGTAGCTTTTTTTTGGCATCAGTTATTAAGTCACTTAAGTCAGTTTCACACAATGGTTTTTATTGTGCAACAGTATCATATCATCATATCATCTATAGCATTCCATGCAAAAACGCAGAACAATCCAGGTTTTTATTCCCTTGATTGCATAATCCCCCAAATACAGTGGTGTTGTGTAATTCCAGGAAAATGGGTACCTTTTTTGTTTTTATGGGCCTGTTGTTTGGGTGATTTTACCATAAATGAGTGTTTATTTTATTTATTTATTTTTTTTAAGTATAAACTGTTCCTCAAAAGTAACCATGTATGTTTCATACAGATGGGAAAAGATGATAAAATGTAAACCTACTGTTGTGTTGAGAACTAGTACTGTAGTTTTAAAAAAAAATATTAATGTTTTATTAAAATGGCCTGGAAATACTGCAATTGTATAACTAAAAAAATAAAGCGTTTGATTTTTTTTTTTTTGATCCTCACTATAACGCCACCCTTGCATATTGCCAGTTTTTGCCCATGGCCCTTACCTGGCGGTATAAAGAGGGTTGACTGTATTTTGATTCTGAATAAGAACCACAAGATGTGACTGATTCATTTAAGATTATAAAATGCCAGCAGCTTGCTGACTGTAGCCTGCAATTTGAAACTATTTCTTTTTTTAGCTTTCCTAACCTACTAGAGATACACAATAGTACTTTTCCACAAAATCTGATTGTGTTCTGCAGTGGTATTTCCAAATAAATTAATAAATATACGTGAAAGCATACTGTACTTTACATGTTTAGGATACCCTTAAATGGGCTTCATCCCACCCACTGTAGGAGCACTGACTGAATCAGGGACTATAGTGACGCATGAAGGAGCTGTGGATGAAAACCTACAGGTTCCAAGAAGACAGGCCAGTACTCTGGCTGATGTGAAACCTTTTTGCAACCAATATCTAAACAGACAGCAGGCTGGTCAGATGGGTCTCGGGGGTGTATGTGGTTGTGCTGGCAGCCGGATGCTAACAATAGGGTGCAGGCAGTGTGGTGAGGCAGAAGGCGAGTTTGGTGATCTCTATTGCTGCTCAACTTGCAGCAAGTTGCAGTAATGTCTGTTTGGTAAATAGTAATAGCGTGTCCTAGCAACTCCTGCTTCGCTATTGCTCATTAGTAGTTAATCAGTGTCTTAATAACCGTTCCAGTGAATGACCATTTAGACGGCTCCCTTGAAGATCCTGAGCTTTCTTTTTCACACTTGTGAGTAATTATCATCAAGGGAAAGGGTACATATACATGACATACTTGAATATGTAAGAAAGTAAGTGTACATATTTAAGAGAATCTGGGTGAAAATATGGGAAACGTTTTACAAGGTTAAAGTACATGTGAAAGACCAATAAACCTCCCTGCTGTAACCACTGCTGGGGTTCCCCCTTGAGACAAAACATCTCACAAAGTACTGACAAGTCCCAAAGCACAGTGCAACAAAATTACAAAGAAATGTAATTTGCGCATGGTTTTATGTCAATCAACACTTACTGCCTGACTAAAACTTGACCGAGAAGAAGCTAAAAGCAAACAACACTGTTTAACCCCATTATATTAAGGTACACAGTGTAAGGATTTTTGCCTATGTATTTCCCTGACCTAGTAGCTCTTTAGCTTAGCATGTGGCCTGAAATACTCTCATGTAGGGAGTGACTGGCTTTTCATAACTCAGAGTGCAGCTGTGACCTTGGGACAGATAACACTTCTGTTTTTGTATGAATTAAAAGTGACATGTTATAACTTTAGGTAAGTGCCACAGAACGCATAATAACACACTATACAATTGGAACACGTAGGCTTTTTCTGATAAACACACACCTTGTGTGGGGCAATGTACACATTGTTCCACTTAAATTGCACAAGCCCTTATTGATTCATCAGCTTTTGTTCCTTTTCCATTATACTGCTGGTACTTATGCTTCCTATTTAAATGATAAAGAAATCATTGAAACTGTCTGTAAACATTGTGTGATTTTCCTGGGTTAATGAAGTCTTAAAATTAAGCTGTACATACAGTGCCGTGAAAAAGTATTTGCCCCCTGTCTGATTTTCTGCATTTTTGCATATTTTTGACACTGAATGTTATCAGATCTTCAACCAAAACCTAATATTAGATAAAAGGGACCCTGAGTGAACAAATAACACAAAAATGTGATACATATTTCCTTTATTTATTAAAGAAAGTTGTGCAACACCCAATGCCCCTGTGTGAAAAAGTAATGGCCCCCTTAGACTCAATAACTGGTTATGCCACCTTTAGCAGCAATAACTGCAACCAAACGCTTCCTGTAGTTATTGTTAGTCTCTCACAGCGCCGTGGAGGAATTTTGGCCCACTCCTCCATGCAGAACTGCTTCAACTCAGTGACATTTGTGGGTTTTCGAGCATGAACTGCTCGTTTCAGTTCCTGCCACAACATCTCAATGGGGTTTAGGTCTGGACTTTGACCAGGCCATTCCAAAACTTTAAATTTCTTGTTCTTCAACCATTCTGATGTAGACTTGCTTGTGTGTTTTGGATCATTGTCTTGCTGCATGACCCAGCTGCGCTTCAGCTTCAGCTCACGGATGGATGGCCTGACATTCTCCTGTAGAATTCTCTGATACAGAGCAGAATTCATGGTTCCTTCAATGATGGCAAGGCGTCCAGGTCCTGATGCAGCAAAGTATCCCCAAACTATGACACTACCACCACCATGCTTGACTGTTGGTATTAGGTTCTTACTGTGGAATGCAGTGTTTGGTTTGCGCCAGACATAACGGGACCCATGTCGGCCAAAAAGTTCCACTTTTGACTCATCTGTCCATAGGACATTGTTCCAGAATCATCCAGGTGCTTTTTGGCAAACTTGAGATGAGCATTCATGTTCTTCTTAGTGAGCAATGGTTTGCGCCTTGCTACTCTGCCATGAATCCCATTTTTGCCCAGTGTCTTTCTGATAGTGGAGTCATGAACACTGACCTTAGCCAAGGCGAGAGAGGCCTGCAGATCCCTGGATGTTGTTCTAGGGTTCTTTGTGACTTCCTGGACGATTGTACACCCTGCTCTTGGAGAAATTTTGGCAGGACGGCCACTCCTGGGAAGATTCACTGCTGTCCCAAACTTTCTCCATTTGGACAATATGGTTTGGTGGAGCTCCAGAGCCTTAGAAATGGCTTTGTAACCCTTTTCAGACTGATAATTATAGGGCAGCAGTGTGGAGTAGTGGTTTGGGCTCTGGACTCTTGACCAGAGGGTTGTGGGTTCAATCCCAGGTGGGGGACCCTGCTGCTGTACCCTTGATCAGGGTACTTTACCTAGATTGCTCCAGTAAAAACCCAACTAGATAAATGGGTAATTGTATGTAAAAAAAAAAAAAAGTGTAAAAAATAATGTCAGATCTTGTAACAATTGTAAGTCACCCTGAATAAGGGCGTCTGCTCAGAATAATAATAATAATATTTAATATTTAAAGTAGATTTGTATAAATAAAGAAGCTGCTATTACAACATTAGCACTCATAATTTAGTCCAAACCAATGATATTGTTGTTTGTAAAATGAGTCTTATGAGCTAGTACGGTCAGAACATAAGCAAAATACAAGAAACATACACGTGTAGTATTCAATTATTTATTAAACAAATGAACAAACATTTTCAACTTAATCTTCAAATAAAATATAATGTAATAAACGATAGATGCACGTAAAATGTCCATAGAATAGAAAAAGCAAAAATTATAATATAGTCCCAAAAATTAGTATGCAGTTATAAATGTAACTATAAAATTACAACTATAAATGCATGTAAAATGTTGATAGAATTTGTAATTGTAAATAAAAAATTGCATCTACGCATGCACTACCATTGATTCGATACAATCCCTAGTGAATGTATGAAATGTTTTAGTCTATTTTAACACATTCACTAACAGCTTCCAGTGGTTCTATACAATCCCTAGTGAATGTATAAAATGTTTGAATTTTCTCAATATTTCACACATCCATTGGCCAATTTTAGTGATTGTATACATTCACTAGCGATTCTATACAATCACTGATTTCACACTTTCACTGTAACATATATACCAAATAAAAAATGTATATCATTAACATCCTACCAGTAAATGAAAGGTCATGCATAATAGCCAAAACACCCTTGAAGAAACTAAACAAGCACTAAAAATAAGATTACATAGCCTTCATCTGTACCATTTACAGTACGTCACAAAAGCATTGCAGTAAAGAAAGCTAAGCTGCTGGTTTAATACCCCAGTCTTAACTTTATCTTACTATTTCCCATAAAATTCCTGTAGGTTTTAATTCAGGATTTTCTGTAAATAAACATTAAGTACTATGTAATTTACTTATAACTTATTATGTCACATATAATTACAGCTTACCTAATATGTGCATTAATTGTAGTAAAACAATCTGCCTCTTTTCATTATGGTAAATTAAGTAGAACATTTTGTCAAATGCATACAAATAATGCTTATATTAATTGCCATTTAGCAATACCCTGCAAGTAAAAAGTACTCCTGTGTAATACCTACCTATGGTACTTGCTTAAATGAAGCATAGACAAGATATATTAACCATTAATGTTGCAGTTTTCTTATCGAATTCTACAACATTGCTCACTCGACCTGCCGAACTACAGCAGCATCGAATGCCAGTCTCATGTTCAATCCACTGAATGGTGCCCCATTACTAATGAAAGTGAGATGCTTTCTTCTGTGCAGAACATACAATTGTATTTGACTATATACACTACTTTTCATCTCAATAAGGGTAGGCAAAAAAGGAGTCCTTCATTCGTCCAGTACTTGGACATGCATGATTATCACCTGTTGGATTATTTGCTTTTCATGGAAGTGTATCAGTAATCTAATAACATTCACAAAGCACCATTAAGATGCAACAGCTTAGGTAAGACTTTACTTTTTTATAATAAAACAAAAGGTCATATTTTATGTATTTCCTGTAACACAGTAAAACCTACATTACCTGGTCCTAAGGTGACTGCCTATTCAAAGTGCCTCTCTTATCACAAGTATTGAATATATCAATTGTGTTCTGGGGTTTACAGTCTGGTGAGATCAGGTTCCTATATACACTAAATACAATATGTGGTTTAAGGCCTCAGGGCAATGCCATGTTTCTTACAATTACACATTTTAGGTCTGTGTTGAACAAATAAGCAAACTGCAGACAACTTATTCTTCCATTTGTACATGCAGGCCCCAGTTGTTAACTAATCTTGTCAGGTAGGTGTCTTCATTGTCAGAAGACTCTCCTGAAGACTGCCTCAAGTACACAGTGGGCAAAAGGCTAGTCTTTTCCTCCACACAACATTCTGCCTTTTCAGTGTCAACTACCGGTACTTCATTTTCCAGTTCATGAAGGGTGGGCATGTGCAGCGTACGACTCTCGGGATCCCAGTCCACAAGAATGGTTCCTTCTCCTTGTTCAGCCTCCTCTGGGAAATCCCAGCATAGACTCGGCTTTGTGTCCTTGTCAAACTGTTGACAATGGCTCCCCTCACTGTCCTGTGCTTGTCCTTTTCTCATCTGTGCTTGAATATATAAATGAAGCTGTGGTTGCACACCTTCCTCTTCACTGATCAGGTGGGTTTCAAAGCCTGGGTTAAATGCTGCTTCTCGACTGACCCCAGTGGAAGCAGACCTCATTAAGTCTTTGTTTTCTGACAGCTGGTCGTGCTGTTCGAAGGATGACAGAGCCTTCAGAACAGTTCCATATCCATAATCTTCACTCAGTGGCCTCATTCCTGTGTGTCTCCTGTAAGTGGGGGGATCGTTTTGTTGACCTTCATCGCTTGCCAAAGTTTCAGGATCTTTAGCTAACAAATGTTTTTCTAGCTGGGATGCATAGCCCAAGTGCTTCGCAGGTTGAGACTCACTGGTGGATTGGATTACATAGGCAGGGCCATACTTGATGTGCTGAGTTTCGCCCCCTGGATTGAAAGTGGAGTTGTCGATGGCACTAAAGGCAATAATGTTTACTTTTAAGTTGTCATAAGGAACAAAGATGACCTTTGCCTTCGACTCACAATTGTTCTGCAGCAACTGGAAAAAAAAGAAACTCATTATAGATGTAATCTTACTGTACAAAAAGTATTCACATATAGTTTATTTTATGAAATATATTGTATTTTATCTAAATGTATTTTATTTAGCCAAGAATGATATTCCTATAAAGGGCACGTTATTTCCTCATTATTTGTTAGCAAATATGTTACATTTTATTACTCAATACATTACTGATTACGTTTACTCACTATTATCTTGAGTGACAACTCACTCATTCATTCTTTTTACTATTTTAATGATACATTCCCGTCAAAGTTGTTACCACCAGCTTATATTTTCCTATTAATAGGTGCTTATGTAAGCCCAGTTATTGTTTCCTGTCAAAAAAATTATTAACTTATAGGGAAAAAATAAGTGTTGCATGCATCGTGTTTTAAACATTCTTTTTAAATAATGCCTACAACATATTATAGTTATCTAACGGCATTTTATAATGACGGTCAATTTATAGTAGAGACATCTGGCTTACCAGGTTTTTGGGTGGTTTTTGATGGTTGCCAAACACATATCGGTACATAAGATATAAAATCACAATGATAAGAAAGAAAGCAATCACGGAAGGCAAAATACATCCAAACATGATGAAGACCAACCATTCTGAAGAGGTATCTAGAAAGAAAATAAACACATGCATGACATATATTTGTCCATGTTGAGTAACTGTTTGCCGAAACACATTTAAATAATAATAATCTTGCTCTTATTGTATTACCTGTACTGTAACACTTGAAATGTATTTGCTTACAATTGTAAGTCGCCCTGGATAAGGGCGTCTGCTAAGAAATAAATAATAATAATAATAATAATAATAATAATAATAATAATAATAATAATAATAATAATAATACATTTCATTTATTCATTTTCTAATTCAAATGTTGTTTCACTCCTGAAGGTCAACGGGCAACATCATTTCCGTCTGTCAATCACCTGTTACATCAGCTAAACCATGCTTTTCTTAGTTGCAATTCACTGTTAATTAGTAAAAATTAGAAATTTAAGTTAACTTAAAGTGCTAATAAAAGAAACACATTTTAAGTATTTAACTCTGTGACATCTATGTTGTGACAAACTTTTCTTTCCTAGCTAGTAAAGTCGTATTACTAACTGATAGAACTGTTTAATTTGCTCCCTGTGACTTGTGTGAACAACAGGATCTACTGAGCAAGTTTAGATAAGTGTAACAGTAATCACCACAGCTAGAAGCAGAATTGTTTTAGTCATTCCAAAACAGCTAGAAGCAGAATAGTTTTTAGTAATTCCCTTAAAAAAACAAACATGTTATGATTTCTAGAAATGTGTACAGGTCCTGAAGCTCAAATATGCACTTACAAATTGAGGAACATGTGATGCTAATTGAAAATATACCACAATGTCACAAAGTCTCGTGTGGTTATTGTTCTGTCAGACTCTAAAATGCACATCTGCTTCTTTGAGTGTTTAAACTTTCATTTTACTTGCAGTAGTCCCCGACCCCTTCCTCTATGCTTATCCACATTTGTTTGACATAAAGTCAAAACCACACATTAGTCAGAAATGTTGTGAGAACAGAACAGAACCGAAAACTTTATTTTACGTGTAAGGGGGAAAGCCCCTAACAGGTAGTTCTGGCATGACTTTCTGGATTACAAAGATTACCATGGAACAGTTATTGACACTCTGGCACTATCTAGCAACACAGAAAATTTGTGAAGCTAATATTTATAAATATTTTAAAACCACAACCTGTTTGTGGGTGTTTGTGGCTCCTTGTGTGTTGAGCAGCCTTAATGAAAATTACACGAATGCCTGCTAGTGTGTTATTACAGTATTTCTTAATAAATACAAAAATAGATCTTGGCTCTTTTTTAGTGCTGTCTTACCCTTTGGTGTGGTCACACACAGCTCTGCAGAAGGTTCACTGTTTTGCCCATGGACCTTTGTCCTGGCAGACACACAGTACCGTGTGTTGTGGTCTAACTTGTCAAGTGTTTCAGAGTTGTTTTTCAGTTGGAAGTACAACTAAAAAAAGAAGAAGTCACAGTTTTTAAATCCACACAATACATTATTTGAAAAACAATAACCTTGCAGCAGAAACGTCTTCCCTTGCTTTTGTTTAGGTTTCTGTAGATGTAGGTAACAGCCTATCCTCACAGAATTGGAAACTGATTCAGACCTAGCAGGTGCTCAGATAGTTACAAACCTCAGAATGCAAGACATGTATCGCAGAGCTTAAGTTTTCAAAACCCCCTCTCATCTTAGAAACAAGACATGGCAAGGTAATTGTTTTATTATTTATGTCTCGGCTTCAAACACTGTACAGTCCTATCCTGCATTAAGACTGCTGGTAGCTTGCTGGTGTAAGAGAACAGTCAGGTTGCAGCTATAGCGCTTTTACCTCATATCATCGCAGGGATCAGAATCTGTAACAGCTCTGCATCACGTAACTCTGCCTTGCCCAGTACATGAAAGACCAAGTAGTTTCAAATATCAAATGTGTACATTTCTCTTACTATTTGATGGTGTTTCCGAGCATTTTTAGTTGTTCTGGGTTATGTTGCACCAATACTGAGTTAGTATAAGATTAGTGCTAATCTAGGTCTGTGAAACCATCATTAATCTTCCTTTATCTGGTTTAAAGTTTGTCTAGAGAATCCTAAGTACTTGGACTTAACTGCATTCCTCATTGAATGAGTCCATTCTTTACCAACAATTTGAAACAGACACATTTACTAATCTATTTTATTTTTTCAATTTCATCTTCTCAGGATGTACAGAGGTTATACTTCCCAATGCTGTACTTACCAACTGTTTAGTTTTATCATTGTACAGAGACACATTGTATTGCAGGCTTTTGTAATATTTAGCCATTGACTTCGCTTTGGTTTTGTTATCAAATTGCCATTTCTTTGGACCACTTAATCGGATAAAAATGGATCTTTCACCAGCTCTGACTTTCAAGGATGGGGGCCCAATTTTGGCTGAAAAAAATCAAAATAGTACCTTAGAATGTCCCCTTCCTGCCTTGTTAAAACATAATCAAGCAATGGATATCTCTGTAAACATATTACATTAAAGTGCTCAAGCATGAAACAGGCATTAACAAAAAGACTGAAAATGGGTTTTAAATGCTCAGATTTCTACAATATGACATATTTCATCACCAGTTTTGAGGTAGTACTTCGTGTCACTGTGGTAACCCTTAGGTTCATAAATATATTCATGTATACATGGCAACATGTCAAAGTACAGCTATGACCAAAGGTTTTGCATCAGCCTATTCAATTAACTAATTCTGCTTCATAAAGTCGAATAAAACCTGCTGAATAATGTTATGTTACATACTGAATTACATACCTCTTGTAGTTATTCATATACTTAACAAAAAACTGACAACAATTTCGAAATCCTGTACTACTATTATGGTTTTTACGAAATAATTTTGTAGTTTCTGTGATTACATGATGTTAAATAAATTATGTTCAAATAGTTTTTTTTATTTTTTTAATTATGTCTCAATCCTAAAATGTTAGGTGATGCAAAGCTTCCTCAAATTTTCACTCAAACTCAATCCTTTTGCATACTCTATCATATATATCACTATTTGCACTTATGCCTTATGCATACTCTATCTGTTGGACAAATGAATACTGCACTCACTTATTTAGGGCACACACATCTTAAATGTGCCAAAGAATCATGTGAATGGTTATGTTTTTATGATATTACTTACTGTGTAATTTTGGATTAAACCTTGTAGATTCTGTCCAGTTCGAAGAAATGTCATTTAAGACAGCCTTGACTCTTGCATAGTAATCTTCATCTAAGTCACTGGTCTCTTTGGAAAGGTCACACCACGTTCTAGTGATATTTGTACACTGCTTTTGATCATGCCAGATGTCTTTCTCCTCACCATAACTAAGAAAAGAACATTAAGAGAAAGCAGAAAGGATGCCGTTAAACAATTGTTTTTGTTTTCTTTATTTAATACAAACATTTAATGCATTCTGTGAACTATATTTTTACAGATTAATCTACTGCTGCCTACTTCTTATGTAATATGACTCTAGTCAGCTTTGGGTCATGCGTATGAACAGCTGTCTGTGACTTGCACTGTTTTGGCTTTTTTTCTGTTAACACCTTGTCAATTGAAATCAAAACAGAGGTCTCCATTTACACTTGTACGCTTATACGCACAGCACTGGGAGACTGAAGAGTTGGATGGAAAGTGAAGTTTTATAACAGGACAGGAAAGAAGAAATGTTTGTGTAATTGTATAACTAAGTTTATATGTAGCATTACTGAACATCTCATGATAAACAAATTCCTGTTTTCCTTGAGCTGAATTGTGCTTATTCTTTGATGTTTGTAGCCGGTTTTGACATTTCTCTAACCAAAATGAAGAGCGGTAACTTAGTAAAACATAAACTACCAAGACTTCCTTTCACTTTAATTAACCACTACACCACCTCTTTGGAATATTGACTAAAACCTGGACCTCTTGAACACTATAATAAACAATATTTTAGGATTTTTGAAAAAAAAAAAGTCCATTACATTATGTGTTGAACTGTATAGTGAGTTTGATTGTTGTTTCCTTTCCCTGGACTCCATTGCAAGACATTCTCCAGGTTAAAAGATTTAAAGTGGACATCACATGGTTGTTGGGGTACAGCAGTTCCATAAACCACTTCTGAAAAAAGGTCACATTTCACAGTTTAATATGAGTAAAACCTAAACACAAACACATAAACACTTTCCTTTCATTTTAATATAGTGGTATATGAAACATTACAGGCAAGATAACATGGCAAAATATTAAGTAGGGTTTACTAATTTGCTTGTACAGTGAAATAGTAAACCCTACTTAATCAATTGAATCAATCAATTCGTATGTAAATGTACCTGTTTTAAAGCCATTTGTACATTTTAATGCAGTGAGTGAAAACACTTCCTGTATTTAGTTTGGGGTCTGCATTTTAAAACAGGAAATGTTTACTTCTTGATAACGCTCGGTATGGTTTAAAGAATGGTGAATGAGGTTTTCAGCGCACATTTGGCTGCACATATTGTGGCAGAACACTTATTGAGCATCTCTAACCATTGTCGTCTAAGATTATCTTTAAGAGACTTTTCTGGGGGGCGAGACAGTATTTCTATTTATAACAGCCTTTTGCTCAGTGTAGTAACTGAGCAACATGCTTGTTTGTCTCAATTAGATTTTAAGGTAGCAAACTGAAATACATATATAAAAAAATATGTGACAAGGCACAGGAGTCACCATCTTTTTAGATAAGAACATGCAACTGAGAAGAGAAACATGAGGAGAAATCATAACCTGAAACAGAAATGACTAATCCATGTTTGACTAATTACATTTCTTTCTTTTTCATTTGAGGGGTTTTGCTTTTGTTTGCCTCTGTCTGTAATGTAATGTAATGAGTAGCAAGAATTACAATTTGAACTAGTAGTAATAGTTTCCCCTTTCCTTTAAACAAAACAGAAATATACAACCCTTGTTCTCGTTGCAGTCTGCTCAGAGGTCAATGCTCTGTGTAGAATGAACTCTGTAGAAATACCCAGATTATTTTTATAGGTATTCCTTTTTATTCAAATTTCAATATATTTCAATACACCAACAACACACTCACTTCTCTTATTAACCACTTGTACATATCATGTTACCACTATTGACCTTTCACTATAGCCTCCCAGCATTCTCAAAATAAGATAATAAAATGGTTTAGTTAAGTCCAAAGAAGTTCAGTAGTTTAAATTGAGTTGTATTAAACCATATCTCTGAAAATCGTATTTATGCCTTATTATTTAAATACAGTTACTGTAACTCATGCCACAATAGAATAGCAAAATGCAAAGTATGATCAAGGAATTAGCTTTTCCAATCTATGTTTTTCTGGTAGCATCTTACATTAAGTGTCTCTAATTACTGTGTATTATAGTAGTTACTTAGTAAATGCATGTGTTAATATCCTCCCTGCATAAAACATGTGCGTATGCACATTTTGTTTAACTGTTTTATTAGTAATTATCCCCTGCACCTGGTGATCATTGTAAATTAGAGCCAGGTGCAGGGTATTTAA
Organism: Acipenser oxyrinchus oxyrinchus; assembly: GCA_030684275.1. Lineage (NCBI taxonomy): Eukaryota > Metazoa > Chordata > Actinopteri > Acipenseriformes > Acipenseridae > Acipenser > Acipenser oxyrinchus. Next base: position 55,582,447 of record CM060251.1, on the reverse strand, counting down.
AGGAAGCATCCAGTCTGTTCAGGGCTGCTGATGTGTATAGAAGCCCGCTTGATAGTGTGCACAAGCGTAAAAAGTTAAAAAGGTAGTGTAAAACCTTTTGATCTGTGTTAAACCTGTGTGGTTTGTTGTGTTTTGCTTGGCAGGTAAATTGTGTTTGTTTATTTTATTTTGTGTATTAAAAATAGCGCATCAGCGCTTAAACTCCATTTCCTGTGTCTTGGCTCATAATTTAAAGGGGCAAACGAATGACCGTGAGTGCCAGACAGTTACAATACTTACAATGTTGTTATTCATAGTTACAATGTACTTCATGTGTAAATCTTTTTGCACTATATACAGTATGTAAGTATGCAATTGTATCAAAAAAGGGTTGGGGTTAGGGTTCTTGTTATAGTGTGCAAAAAAGGTTTACACGTGCATTGTAACTAATCATAACATTGTAATTATGTGTAAGTACACCTGTATTTACTAAGTAACTAATACACAAATACACAGTAATTAGAGACACTTATGCCTCGTACACACACACACACACACACTGCGGTTAGCGCGACAACCGTATTAACAAACTGCACTCGATGTGGTTGTTTGTTGTACACACAAGCCTTTCATTACTGAAGCTAGTGCTGTTTAAACTAACAACTGAACTCGGACACCATTACACGACATTGGTTAGGTTTGTGTGGCGGCAGCATGGAGGCTGTGTTTTTGTTTATGCTTTTGGAAGAAAGTACAGTGCGTAATCGAAGGCTTATGAAGGCTGGTGAGAATGACTTGAGTGGTCTCAAAATATTGGATTAAAAATGTGCGCATGTCTAAGGAGTCGTATATGCGTCTTTGTCATTTACTGAGACCTTTCCTGGAGTGCCAAAAACACACAGATGAGACGTTCGGTATCGGTGGAAAAATGAGTTGCTATCGCAGTGTGGCGTTTGGGGATACGAATTGTCCCATATTGTCCCAAAACATTTTGTTTCTTACAACAGAATATTATACAACTGCACTTTGATTAAATAAAAAAAGTATATTATATGTATGCACTATTTATATTGTTAAGAATTTACTATTCATCAATATTACAAAATCAACTTGGCTCCTCAGGCACCAATATATTTCTTTTAGCCATGTTTATCACACGGAAATGTCTGATAAGCAATGACATCATTACTTGCGCAGAAATCCACGAGCACCTACTGCGGTTGTTTAGTGCAGTTTTAACACACACACACACACACACACACACACACACACACACACACACAGTTGCTGCGCATTAAGTAACCGAACTGAATAAATAGTCGCTACTTGTTCCGAGCAGGATTAGCTAGTGCGGTTGTTGCTGTCTTTTGCAACCGAACTGTGGCCTGGTCCACACTACATAACCGATCTCGAAACTGTTCTAATTAATCCAGCTCAAAGCGTCCACACTGAAGTACCGTTTCATGTTTAGTCGGGCTTAATGCGGACACACGCAGTGCAATGAACAGCGAAAATGGATACGATAATATCCCTATCATGCACTGTATTTTATTTTAAAATAATGTGTTATGCCCCATATTAATAGAGGTCCATATTGCTAAAAAGAAATAAAACAAGCATTTTGGAAAAAGTAAATGAAAACACACACACAAGTATGGCTTGAAGTTTTGGGGGTTTACTTTTTCAGGTTTTATCAGATGATGTCCCTTTAAACAAATTGATCTGATTCTGTTTCATAATTAAACTCAGAAAAAAAGCTGTTAATTACAAAACAATCTTTGTTTGTACCTTCATATCTTGCCTGAGCCTAATTCTGGTCCCCTTCATTTTATTTCAAACACAGCTGACAAATTACGTGAATTGTTCATCCCGATCCTACTTTTAACTCATATTTCATTTTTGCAGTCGCCTCATTTAATGTCCTGACAGATTTTTTTTTTTTTTTAAGCATAAAAAATCAATACCTAGTGCAGAGTGTACACTGATAGCAAGTCCTTCAGGCCCCAAACATATCACAAAGCATGTTGGGATATTGGAGGATACACAAAACATGTAGTTTGGTATTACTGCGTCCACACTTCTGATAAACTGCACAACCCGATGCAATCTAATTTAGAACCTGACTCGAGACTACCTCCTGAGGTGGTCTCAAGTATGGTTCTCGAGTACGGTATTAAATGCTGCATAGTGTGGACACGAACCATATTTAGCACTTTTAAGACAGTTTAAAGACAACTAAAACAATTTAAAGGCATAGTGTAGATAGGGCCTGTGTGTGTACTTAAACCGTATTTAAGAGCAAAAGGTGAACTCGCAACCGCATTTACGCTTGTGTGTACAAGCCTTAGTCATGGCTCCTAATCCACAGTAAAACCTTAAAACGCTGCTATGCAATGGGGATCTTATTTCCATCACTCCATTGTTCACATTGCATTTGTAGCCTATAAGTATGGCTTCTGATTTTCGATGTTTTACCCCTTTTCTACTCTCCTTTAAGAATTAAATTGATACCTGTTAAGCCATTTGTCTACCTCAATCACAACTGAGAAATGTGTTAATAGTAAAATTGATTTAAAATTGATTTTAGGAGGTGCAAACAAGATCGAAACATGTTAATAAGCGACTAATCTTTAATAAAGCTATCGTTCCGCGTGACTGTATTTACATTAACCTTTTAGGGCCCATCCAATGTTAAATATACTGCCAGCGACCTGGTCCTTTAAATATGTTTACTCAGGCACTGTGAGAGACAGCCCTGCTTGTCTGATACGTAATTGGAAAGAGGAGATTCATGCATTTAAAACAAGATCCTACTTGTGTATTTCAGGTAGATGACCATATTAGGAGATTAGGAGCCTTAAATGCGAGTGTTTTGGAATGTTGTTGCTGAGCTGAAGACAGACCTTCCTCGTGCAGTAAACAAACATTTTCACACAAAATCTTTACAAAATAAGAGAAATGGCAACATCAAAGGCACAAGGACCTATTTTCCGATAAATATATATTTTTTTTTTTCGTGTTTGTGGATCAGATGCACGAGACCAGAGCTGTTTAGGGTTATGTTGCCCTGGTCGCCACCTTGCTGGCTATTCAAGCCCCATTTTGTGACACATGATCAGAGTGCCTGGGAGGAATAATATGAATGTTTTTTTTTTTTCTTTTTCTTTTCTTTTGCACATTTTCAATTAATCAGTTTTTTTCGGTTGCTTTCGGTCCCTTTTGTATATATGGCCATAGTTCCTTCTTTTTTTATCCAGTTTGTTAAAAAAAATGTACATGTTCCCTACCTGTTGAAGTTTGATTGTGCACTGTCAGATTTCAGCTGGCCATGCTAAAATATTTTTTTTTACAAACAATAAATAATGCTTTTGTTATCTGTACTGAACAGGGTGAGTTTCAGACTGTTTCACTTTTTTTTATGAAAGCCTAGTGTGTGCACATTCATTTTATGTATGACATGTACCTGTAACCTTTATAGTTAAAGAGTTACAGCAACAAATCTAACAACAGTAAAGAACAGGCGAAAATACTGTGGACTTACAACTTAAAAGCCCATTTAATTAAATTAAATCAATTTTACTATTAACACGTTTCTCAGTTGTGATTGAGATAAACAGAAAGAGTAACATGCATCAATTTAATTTTTAAAGGAGTAGAGATTTCGGGAAAACACCAGTAATCAGAACACTATCTATAATGCTGAGTAGACCTTTATCCTGCCCTACTCACCAGCCACTGGCCCATCCACAGATAGCCCTCAAATTTTAGTTCATTCCAATTTACCAACTGGGGCAGATTTTCAAAGTGTTAACTTTAATCTTGTATTAACCTTTTTTTTTAAAAGGATTTTCTTTTTGTTTTTCTTTTAGTTAATGTTTTAGTTAATGATAAAGACTTTGAAAATATGCCCCATACGAAAGTAAACTATAAACTCAGTTTTAGACAATGTACCATCTTACTGCTTAACCAAATGATCAGATGTGTGTTTAGCTGCATATTTCTTCATTGCATACAAGATAGCACTGTGCAAACATACTGTGTCTTTTGAACTAGTGTTCAAATCACTGGAAAGATGCACCACCAACGCAAATTTAATAAAAGGCAATACCTGACAAATCACTAAAGGAACTATAAATGCATTTTAAAGTATTTTCTGGGATAAAACATGCTGAACCCAGAAAAGAAATTCAAAAACGACCACCACTTCGACATACCAGCATGTGCGCCAGTAGGTCTGAAAGTCCTTGCCATACTTACTATACAGTAGTGGATTTATACAGTAAATTGTAGACAATCGCATTTGTAACGTGCAGTCTTTTTAGAATAATGGAGAAATATATTTTACCTGTAGCCTTTAGTGTTACAAGAAAAATAACAGCCAGTGTTCCTGGTCCTAGCATTTAGATTTGAAGTGTGTAATTTACTTCATCGGGATCGATTAGCTTCAGAATCAGATTGCTTTCATTCAGTATCTGCAGGTAGTCGCTGCATCAGCTGTGTTGCGTACTATCGATCAGCGATCTGAAAAAAAACTTAATCTCGTTACAGGTGTTTAATGTGGTGAGACGTCCATACAGTAACAACCTCGACTATTATCAGCACTAAGGAAGTTGATCTTGAGTAACTCAGATAATATCATGTGGTACAATGCAGACCTTTCAGTCGGCGTACCTTGACGAGGGGGCGTGGTGTACTTTCTTTTTGAAAATGTATGAAAGTGTATTTCAGCGCTCATTTTATTCCAGTGCAGTTCTAAATCTTTCGGAGTGAAGAATTTCACTGAAACAGGGAAACTATCTCATCAAGTTAAGCGTCCGATTGCGAGATAAGTGTCTGATAGCTTGACCGGCATTTCAAAAACTGTCTGATAGCTTGACTGCAGTCTGTATTGTCAGCTTGGAATTTTAAACGTGTTTGTAAAATACACGGGTGTTGTAGCTTGCAGAACAGGTACCAGTTTAATTTGAACTTAAATGAATAGTCTCTGACAGAACATAATAAGATGGAAAACAAATAGTCTGGCCAAATTATGTTTCCTAACTTTATTAACATTATTACTCGTGCCCATTTTCTTGTGCTGAATTTTTTCTTTTCTTTTTTTCCCCCATCATATTAGGAATAGTATTTCAGTTACAACACTAGATAAACTGCTGAATCCTGGTACCTTTGCTGTGTTGTAGCTCAAATGGTAGGGTAACAGCTACATGTAAACCAATGGAGTGTCTGAAACACACAAGAAGTGATTAGGGACCAAGAAGCAAAAACTTTTCATGGTGTTGCTCTTGCGATATCTGTCAATTTCAATATTAAAAAACAAACAAAAAACTATGCATTCTGGGCTTGTACCAAGTCTCTCTAATTTTGTGGCCAGTGTATACTTCTCCATAAAAGCTATTTACACTACTACCGTGCACATTAAAGTAATATTCCTCCCCTATTTACACCATTATATTATTATTTGTTTATTTAGCAGACGCCTTTATCCAAGGCGACTTACAGAGACTATAGGGTGTGTGAACTATACATCAGCTGCAGAGTCACTTACAACTATGTCTCACCCAAAAGATGGAGCACAAAGAGATTAAGTGACTTGTTCAGGGTCACACAATGAGTTAGTGGCTGAGGTGGGATTTGAACCAGAGACCTCCTGGTTATAAACCCTTTTCTTTAACCACTGGACCACACAGCCTCCTATCAGTCACCCAGTATGTTCTGAATATGAAATATTACAGAATACTAGAAACGGATATATATTCTGAATATCCTGTGATTTCCTTGGTTTGATGTTAACGGTTAGGGTTAGGGTTAGGGTTAGGGTTAGGGTTGGGATTGGGATAAGAGTTAATAGTGGTGTAAACAAGCATTGCCATCACTGTGTTGTTTAAATATCATTAGAGATTTAATGAGAAAAAACACCTCTTTGTATAAATCTGAAATATTAAAATATTGTGTGATTACAGAACCTTGCCATTAAATTGTGGGTGGTAACAGCAGAAAATGATAAGATTTATCTTGGTAATAACATGTGGGTTAATGGTAACCCATGACACTTATTCAGAAAATATATCAGATGTATAATCCACTTTTCAATTTAATCTAAAAGTAATCTGCATTTTAACTGATTCAATATCACATTAAAAGCCTAGATCTGTTTTGAATATTTGGGGATCAGTTTTACAATATGTAGCAACCCCCTCTTGTATATATATACAATTCTACAATTTAAGTATTTTTAAAATTTACAGAATATGTAATATTCTATTAAAAACATAATAATAATAATAATAATAATAATAATAATAATAATAATAATAATACCACAGTTTTCACTTTGACTCAATAAGCTAGTTTATCCAGTCACTACATAATTTCACTTCTGCTGCAGCAGATGCTAGAAGCCACACATCACACTGCTGACATCACTAGAACCAAAAAGAAAATAAAGTTCATAAATTAGATTTGTGAAAAATTGTATTTGTTGTGATTTTCAAAACTTTGGTCATTGCCCCTTTAATTTGCTGTTTTCATATTATGTTCATTAGGTCAAGAATTATGGGAAATGTTGGTTTGTGACATTTACTGTATAACCTGTTTATGGCCATAGAGAAGTTATCATCGACTATATAAAATAGGATACAGATCTAGAGATAAATCAATCAATAAATAAATGGATGCAAAGAGCACAAGGGCAGTGGGAGACGCAAAAACATAGGGTTTATAAAAATATAAAGTGCTTTTTTTAATTAAGTCTTTGCCAATTATTTTTTATTATTTTCTCCCCAATTTGGAATGGCCAATTATTTTTAGGCTCAGATCACCGCTACCACCCCTGCGCAGACTCGGGAGGGCGAAGACGAACACACGCTGTCCTCCGAAGTGTGTGCCGTCAGCCGACCACTTTTTTTCACACTGCGGACTCACCATGCAGCCACCCAAGAGCTACAGCGTCGGAGGACAATGCAGCTCTTGGACAGCTTACAGGCAAGCCCTCAGGTGCCCGGCCAGACTACAGGGGTCACTGGTGCACGGTGAACCTAACCCTCCCTACCCCTGGAAGCTCCCGAACTCGTGACGTCCAGAGTATAGGGCGCATCCTGCACTCCACGTGGAGCGCCTTTACTGGATGCACCACTCGGGAGCCTATAAACTGCGTTTTTGATTTGGACACTCAAGAGACTAGATTATTCTGAGGTAAAAACATAACTATAATTAAGTGATCAATAAATTACATAATAAGCAATACACTGTTCTTATACAGTATATATCAAATAACTGCATTACAATAGTGCCCATAGCAAACAGATACTATACAAACGTACATTCTGTTGTTTTATTTTTATGCTAAGGACGTCTTCAATACAATCCATATATATATATATATATATATATATATATATATATATATATATATATATATATATATATATATGATCTGTCACCTTAACTCACCGGTGGTCCAGTACCATGATAAATGTATCTTTATCAGCCATTTGATAAAATAAATTAATGGTATCTTAACTGGTCCTGATAAATGTTTAAGCTTTGAATCTAATTACAGGTTACATTCATTTGAGGAACTATTATGTGATTGCACGCTTCATTTGCATTTTCTTTTATATTATTATTTGTTTATTTAGCAGACGCCTTTATCCAAGGCGATTTACAGAGACTAGGGTGTGTGAACTATGCATCAGCTGCAGAGTCACTTACAATTGCGTCTCACCCGAAAGACGGAGCACAAGGAGGTTAAGTGACTTGCTTAGGTTCACACAATGAGTCAGTGGGTGAGGTGGGATTTGAACCTGGGACCGTCTGGTTACAAGCCCTTTTCTTTAACCACTGGACCACATAACCTCCTGTATTATATTCAAAATACTTGCTTATGTTTTGCCATATCTAGTACAAATTCATATCTTCTTTGAATCAACTCCTGACTCGTTTCAGCAGTTCTCAGAAATCACCACACAGTATTTGAATGCTGTGTGGTGATGCTTTTGGGGTTTGATCCGCAGACTTATGTCACTGTTGCATGAGCAACAACTGACTGACCACTAAAGGTCACATAACAAATTTTACTCTTAGAAATTAATTTCAAATTAAGCCCGATCAGGACCCTAGATTGATTCATTTCAGTGTCACATTTTAAGTAGTTGTGGGAGATTGTACTGCTTTCACATATTTATTACAGTCACACGCTGTATTTGGTCTTCAGCTGTGCATGTGCTTCTCCATTTCAAATAGAAACAAGGCATTTTCTTTTGGGTCCATGCTGACAGATAATATGTTGCAGCTATGCAAATATGTTGTGCCATACAATCCGTTCATTGTAGAGATCTTGGAATCACATTATTATATGTTATCAAAGAGGTGTGTTTCCTCCTTCTTTTCATCCTTTTCATAAAGGAAGTTGGATTTTCACAGTTATGTAATAAGCATGTAATAAGATTTTATTAAATTACATCCCTTATCTATTTATGACTTTGTGATATACTGTAGTATAAAAGCAGATGGATAAAGGTATTGAAAAGGTAATATAATAGCACATGTTTATTCAAGAATGAGCACATGTCTGTCAGCAAAATGGTAGCCAGCCAGTCATGTAAAGCTATATGTCTTTGTTTATTATTAATAATAATAATAATAATAATAATAATAATAATAATAATAATAATAATAATAATAATAATAATAATAATAAAGGGTAATTTTTTGTGAAATGTTAAAAAGAATCCAGATGAACAGTAATGTGCAGTCTGATGTGTAATGAATGTTTTAACAGGGTAATGAAGTAATTAAGCGAGTTAAAAAAACAACAACTCTATGCATAAGTTAATGCAGCTCAGGAAATGTAAAGATCGAGAACATGCAGATGACAGGCAAGTCATTGTCATTCTTGTAACATTGCAGGCCAGGTTTTGTTCATGTAAGTATCATAAGATACAAGTATCATAAGGATCATGTTTGACTTCAAAAATATGTTATTATGCATACAGTAAGAAAATGCTTTCAATTGGTCTTTATTATATTCATAATATATATCATCATTATGTTTGTATTATTATTATTATTATTATTATTATTATTATTATTATTATTATTATTATTATTATTATTATGTCTGAAATTGGCTGTACCTGTCTGAAGAGATGTTTGTAAAAAGGGCTTATAAAACTCTGTACTAGGCTTAAGTTAGTAGAGAGTCATTTTCTCTGTAACAGCCATTATCTCTGATAATGTACCATAGTTATACTTATAATTCTTAAGAGTTTATTACTTTCTAATATTTTGCATGCAAACATACATACCACATATTACATAATAATGGAGATTAAATTAATCACGTAGCTTGTGTCAGAGCAAACTAACTGCAGCCCTGGCCAGCAGCATCCTTAAAACCAATTAGTTTTAATGTATGTGGCACTTACAAGGCAGTAGGAGTCACTGATCTCATTGTGTCACGTATTGCCAATGGGGGAGTGTGGGACGGGGGTGTTTCCCCTCCCACTGGGACATTTTTGAAAAAAGGAATTAAAGTTGTGCATTCTGGCACAATTTTGGATGGTTTAAGCATGTGCTAGACTAGTAATGGTCTGCTTATAGTGTCTGACAAAGTACTCCAATAGTGCAATGAAGGAGCTTTATTTCAGCACTGCTCACAGCAAGGCAAGATCAACAAGAACAATTGACTTTGAGCATCAAGGCCCCTGCAATACAAGACTGGCTAAAAATATGTGGAATTGGTGACTGCACCTTTAATTGTGTACAATTGAATATGGGAAACAGCATGCTGCAGCTCCCATGCTCAGTGCTATGTCAAGTCATGATCTGACAGCATGTAACACAGACAGCTCTTATGATTACATGTTCCCGTTTATTTTTCAGTAAAAAAAAGTTTAAATTGCAGAGTGCTAGTTCTGCTTTTTTTATATTAAATACACCACAGCAAGCACATTGTCATATATTGTAGATATTTTCATTAGCACAATCTGAGAGCTATTTTAGTGAATGGCAGTTTATTAAATTGTTAAATTTATTTATTTTACTGCAGTCAAGTTAGCTGCAGTGTAGGACCATATGAGTATTTAAAAGGTTAAACTTTGGTGTAATGTTCTAGTACGATAAATAAAACATTAAGTTTCTAACAGTGTAGCTTGTAACATGTGATAAGTGTTGGGAGAAAGACAGGCCATCCCGAATTCCTGAAGCCTGGAATAGGCTTCTGAATCAGTAAGAGATAGCAAGCATGGATGCACCTGGTTCTCAAGGTCAGATATTGGCAAGCGAATAATTTTAATTAAGGGAGAAGATGTTCTTTGTTCAAGTGAATTATACAGTCAGTCGGAAAAAAAGGACGCTGCTATCAATATCTAGCAAGCAATATCACAGAAAGGAAAGAGCAGCGGACAAGTTTTTAAATCGGTACCTCCCTGTTTCAAATGATATCTGACAGTTTAAAATGTGTTTAAGGGGGGAAATATTTGGAAATCCCCTTAAACTGCTGTCAGGCCCAACCACACCAGCCACCACTGAGATATTTCATTGACTATGAAGCATAGTTTAACAAACAATATTTATTATACAATACATTGGGGAATAACCTTATTTCATATACAGGGTGTCAATACCTATGTCTGCAACTGTATACACACACACACATTATATATATAAATCATTGAAAACTTGACACTGAAAGTCTGATAAAGGATGTATCATTCTGAGTGTAAAAGACAAGACTGTACTGATGCAATACCTAGTTAATTTCATTCTTATGCACATTAAAATGTATTTAACATGACAATGCGCGATGCTATAATGATGTGAATGATATAATAACAATGGCTGTGGTGAAACTCCAGAAAGTCTTTTTATTGGGTAAAACATATTATAGTTCACACTTACAGGATGCCACAATGATAAATAATTTGTTTTATTTATGTATTCCTTTAAAATTTTATTAGTAATTTGGTTTGGTATGTAACTATTCACAAATCACCATTTGCAACATCCTAAGAGTGTTACATTTACAGTATTTGGAGGTAGAGATGCATTTATGGTACTATTACGTTTTCCATAATTTGAAAAAAAAAATCAATTTAAATAAAATAATAAAATCTGGTTTAAAAAAAAAAAAAAAGATTTAAAAAAAAAAAAAAAATTAAATTAAAAAAATAAATAAATAACCAACCCTGCTCCATGATGGTACATTGAGTTCTCTGTTTATTTCACTCATGAGTACAACCATAAACAACTCCTGTCACTTCATCAGCAATTCTCTTTGGTGGAATAACTAAAATGTTCTGTGAACATTCATGCTGTATCATATATCATTTAGTAAAAAAACAAAAAACAAAAAAACAGCAGAATGAAAGAAGATTACTAGGCTATAGCAATCCAAATTGATCATGGTTCACCTATTTGTTGAATGTACAGTATTATAGTTATAACTGGTGATGTACACCCAGTGCTGTACAGGGTAATTCGACATTTCAATATTTTTTACTGTTTGCCAAATTCAGGATGCCGTTAAGAGTTCCCTACATTTCTGTACTTAGAATGTTGTTCAGGGATTATTATTGTCCAAGGTTCAAGGAGATGATTCTCTGTATTTTTCACACATCCAAGGTAATTGTCCTCTATAGCGTTACTGGGCAAGCAATTCAGGGCTATATGAAACACTATGACCATGATGGTTCTTCCGCTGTATTCATTGGGAAGTTAAGAGTATTTCTCCTCTCGTTTTATGATCATCTATCATTTTGGAGACTCCACCATTATGTTCTTTTGAATCTAACAGAGCTTCTTTCTTTGCTATATCACCTGACACCGAGACCTGCAACATGAAAAAAAGACTATAAACTTTGAAAGTGTTATAAATCTTGTCACACTGTCATCATGACTATCACATGGGTGTAAAAAGACGCTGATTGGCTCGTGGGATCGGAGGACACCCACTGAGCCTCAGGTCCCTGAGCTGTGTGGGGAATCGCAGCGGTGAAGGAGGAAAGTAATAATAATAATTGGGCATTCCAAATTGGGAGAAAATTGGGGGTAAAAATAATTTGAGATTCTAAATTAAAAAATAAATAAATAAATAAATGAGGAGCACTTGAGGGGAAGCGGATTGTACACATATGGTGGCTATGCACTCTGTCCCATCTTTCAGCAAGCACAACATTCACAAGCACCACATTTTAAAAAATATAAAATAGATACAAAATAAAATTCTTATCTTCCTCGGTTGTCACACAATACTTCTCTCTTGCTCTGCTGGCCTTATATGAACGCATGCCTTCAGTTACACAGTATTATGTTTTAACCGAGACTCAGTAGTTTTCTCTTGAGCTTAATTTAAAAATATTGACCTCATTCTTTTTAGATCATTTCTCGTACCTGTATTCCTGTAACAAAACAGAAAGTGTAGTTTTACACAGCTCACTGAGTCTATTTTAATGATCTACCTCCTTGTGGCAAAGTGGCTGCTGAGTAGAACAGGTGCAGAGGTGATGCAGTGCAGGAATAATCAGAAAAGGAAACTGTAATCCGGTTTGGAAAGGGGTCTTTTTTTATATATAAATCCCGGTCTGGCGACCAAACAATAATCTTCCGGCAATACACACCAATGTGTAAAGCTCAGCAGAAAAATGATAATAATGATTTGCAAAACAAACAAATAATAACACGTTATCCGCCCCACAATAATACTAGACACAATCACCAGTCCGGGTGCGTGCAGTAGTGCTCGAGGTGGGTGATAACAAGCAAACAGTGACTGTGGTGTTGTTGTTCCGGGTAGTGCTGGCCCAAGGCGACAGCTCCGGAGACGTGTTAGCCATCTAGTGAATTCACAAAACAAAAGACAATTGCTAACAGTGCTACAAACAAACAAAACACTCACAAATTCTTTTCACAGTTCACAAGGGAATCTCTCCCAGTCCTTCCAGTTCTGTATGCTCTCTGAAACCAAGCGAAGGACAAGATTTACGATTCTCTGGCCCCTTTATGCCATTACGCATGGCCCCTTGGTAAATGACTGCAGCTGTCTCTACTGTCTTCAGCTGCTACATCGTTTCCCGTCCAGGTCAATACCTTCCTGCAACAGAGTCTCGCCGCCTTCCAGTTTGAACGACTTCCCGGCCCACGGAAATAACTGTCAGGCCAGCCCGCCCAAAGCCTTTCCCTTTCGCTGCTTAGCGCCCTCACACGTCGGGAGGGAGATTTACAACCAAAACTCATTATATTTCTGTCACATATCCCACCGCTCAGTGGAGCCGAAGGAACACTTGGCTGAATCTATCTCTCCCATTTCTCCCCCCTCCCGGGAAAAATAATCTGCATCCGCACAGTGTACCATGTGGTACGTGAAGGGCTGCAACGCCAGATACCACCGAGTTATCCGGGCATTGCTGTCCTTCATTGTGCTTAACCACTTGAGTAGGGAGTGGTCTGTGACAAGATCAAATGAGTGTCCCAGCACTGCACTATGTTTGCGCCATTAAAAAAAAAAAAAAAGTTAACATTACATAACTAGTAACAACTAATGTGCATGCAGTAGCTTTTTACAATGCTATTTATTTGAAACTTTTTGGCATCAATATTTTTGTTTTTGGTTTATAACTTTACTCCACACATTGGTAAATGCTTTGTGAACTACCTTGGCTATGTACATATTTGGAAGTATGTTATAGGCCTATTGGGACTATTGTTTTTTTTAAAAAATTTTTTTTAAATAAACACTTACCACAACAATAATACTACGACTACGACGACTAATAACCAGGGTGGTTCCCTTTCTCTAAATATTTCATTTTCAGTACGACTACTAATAATAATGATAATAATAATAATAAAGGGACTGTTCTAAAAGCAAGACAGAGACTCGCGGAACCTATTTACCCACAGTGTAGGTTCAGTTCGGAATGTTTAGATCCAAGCAGCGGCTTCCTGTACGCAGTCGCTAGACATAAACAGAGATGCAAGAGAGAAAGGAAAATGTGATTACTTTGTATGGAAGGATTTTTAATTTAATTTTAACATTTTAACGAATACTCAGACATTTTTTATTTTTATTTTATTTATTTTTTTTGCTGACGGGACAATGGCTATTTCAATGGAAACCCAGCTGCAGAGCATATTTGAGGAGGTGGTTGTGAGTAATCCTTTCGTTCTCAAATGTGGTACAACAATGATAAAGTAAAGAGTCTCTGCATGTTAATTAAATTATGTTCTAATGGGGAAAAAACCGTTTACATATATTTTATAACACCTTGGTTAATTAGCAGGTGTCATAAAAAGAAATGTACCCTTACAGTAACAGGCTAAATTCAGAAGTAACAACTATACTGTAACACAAAAATAAATACAAATATATAAAAACGTACTTTAACTGGTGTAGCACTACCAATCCATGTGTGCTACATCAAACATCACTCGACAGACGTGATTGTCTGGCCGTAGTCTGACGTTTCCTAGTACTGTGTGTATTAATTTAATTTAATATATCGCGAAAAGTGAAGTACTATTACTTTTAAAATGCCACTGTTTGGGGGGGAAGCTACATATTACAAATAATATGATATCGTATGCTAAATCTTACCTATTCGAAGTATTCAAACAGTAAAAGTTGCCTATTAACGTTTTTACTCCATATGCAGTACCGATATACTGGTATGTCATATCTTTTTAGTTGTTATATACAACAAATATAGAAAAAAATGGTAATATATTTTTGGTAACATATGCACAATGCACTGTAAGGGTCTATTGCATTATTTAATTTTTTATTATTCATCCCCCCTCCTCCTAGAAAACGGAGATCATAGAGGAGGCCTTTGCTGGGTAAGTGTATACTGACTAGTTCCTGGGTCTAGCAGGGTGATAAGAGTTTAAGAGTGGAGATGGGCAGCCACAATTTAGAGCTTTACTTGTCCATAGACAGGTATGCATTTATCACACTGTCATTTTCATAGAAATGCAAAAGCTAGTTTCATGTCAAGTGTAAGTGCATTATTGCAGAAATCTGTTTGTAAAACCTTAAATTTAGACTACATTAACTATACTGTGGAGAAGATTAGCAAAATATAGATATTTGCAGAAAGTATGTTTCTGTTGAATTCTGTGTAATAAAATAGTGAATTAAAATAAGGGCTAATAACAGCAAGTCATTTATATGGTTGTTACATTTAAGCTGTTTTTAATTAGTACTTATGTGTTGTACATATTTGTTTAAATTATCATAGCTTGTTCATGGACACACCTGAAGATGAGAGGACAAAGCTGATCAGTTGTCTTGGAGCATTTCGACAATACTGGAGCACTCTTCCTCAGGTAAGAAATCATGTCTTCTGTTCATATTTTTTATTTAGCCAGGTTATGGATAAAATGGTATTGATTCTGATTGATAGCTTTTCACTCAGATTGACAATACTTATAGTATGTACTTCAGCGGTACCCTGGATTGTGCTTATTCAGTCTTTAAGCCCTGCCATCCAGGGTTCCAAATGTATTTGATGGTTGTTTGATATACAGTATGTGGACATACTATAGCAGTGAACCTAGATGTTGTTTGAGACAAGTCCCTGCTGTAGGTTTTCCCAAATCACTAAACTGAAATATGTGTTTTTAGGAATCCCATGACCAGTGCGTGCAGTGGATAGTTCGATTCATTCATGGCCAGCATAGTCCAAAAAGAATATCCTTCCTTTACGACTGCCTGGCAATGGCTGTGGAAACAGGCCTCTTGCCACCAAGGTAAGGAAACACCTTGTTTTATTTGTTTGGTAAAGGTGGGCACATTTTCATATTCCTAAGTAATACTACACTGACTGAAATTGTATGTGTTCGATATACCATGTGAGAGTTCAGTTATTCAGCAACAATAATGGCGAAGCAGAACCATTTCGGTGACTTCACAAGGGGCATTATAGTGGGTGCAAGTGCCTGCAATGAACAATGTGTACAACAATACTTTCCCCACTTGAACATGTGCGGAGAGCTTTGTATTGTGGGCTATTAAGGCCATTCTTCAATTTTTGGGCCAGTCAGTGTCTAGTCATGGGTGCTTATTGAGTACAATCAGTACTCTAGGGTCTGTATTTATGTACTATTTCTGAACAAGTCCAGGCATTGGTCACTTGCATAACAGTGTTTAGAGGCAATACATCTAGAGGAGTGCTTACTAAATTTGAGAAGAAATGGTTTGCACATTCTCTAGCACAAGTTATTGAGAGAACCTTAATGTGTAGGTGTAGGGGTATCTGTCTGAGTATGTCAAACTTATATTTCTACATGTGAATAAGTGGATGTACAGTAGGTCATGGTAAGCTTTTTTTTTTCATGGCACTTTTTCTTGTTACTGATGGCTCTAATCTTATATTTACAGCCATGATGGGTATGAATGTTGCTGACTTGCTTATTTTCTTTCTTGTTCAGGATGGTGTGTGAGGCTCTGATCAACTCTGACAATCTCGAGTGGGAAAGAACACAGCTGTGGGCCTTGACATTTAGACTAATTCGGAAAATAATTGGTGGTGTTGATTATAAGGTATTATTTGATTTAAAGTGATTATAGAGAGTCTATTGCTGTAAATGCTGTTGTAAATTGTGTCTTATACAAAACATAATAAAGCAATTCATGCTGCCAAAGGGAATCAACAGACTTTTGCTGATAGCCTAAAATGAATTCACAGCTTCCCAAGTGTGGCGAACAATTGATTACAATGATCTACTTATTTGTTCTGTGCAGGTTTAAATATGTATACATTTGAAATATGTTCATGTTATACTAAAATATTTATAGGTTTCACACAGAGTTATTAAGTTCAGGAAATCAAAAGCAGTTTCATTAACATTTAGTTTTTCCCTTTCTTTTATTTAGGGGGTTCGTGATCTTTTAAAAGCCTTGTTGGAGAAGATTCAATCTATTCCCAACACAATGAGCTCTGCTGTTGTGCAGCAGCTTCTAGCAGCTCGAGAAGTAAGACATCATTATTAACATTAGAGGTCCTGTACTATTTATGGTCTGTTTGTACAGGCAAGAATTGTATGTTTAAAGCATCTTGTTGCAAATCCTTGAAACAGGCGTTTTTCCAATTTGTCAATATACCATTCTATTTATTTCTGGTTAAAAGCTGAATGTTTTTGTGTAGGTAGAGCAGGTGGAATCACAACAATGGTTTGAATGGGACATAAATAATTCCTACATTTCATTAGTGGTACAAGCTGTTATACAGTTAAGGAAGAAATGTCGAGAGTGGTAATGTAGTGCTCCCTCATTATTTCATGATTTGATAATTCAGTTAGTTCATCATGTTGTTAGTAAATTATAAATGTAATATACTGTGTAAGGGCCCTTCAGTAATTCACTCTTTCCATTATTCCAATATTTTTGGTCTGATCACTAAGTATTGAGGTAGCACTGTACTTCTAAACAGAGACTTCTCAATATTCGATTAATGAAGAACGGATGTTTCCTCACCAACCAGAGGTGTGTAAGTAGTTCAATAGGGCCTATGCAAAGAACACACAGAAAATATCACATAGGTATTCAGTTTGACCAAAAACAAAACAAAACAAAAGTGTGTCTTTAAATACTGTGATGTGTGTCTTTTATTATTTTTTATTATTACCCTTTTCTCTTTAAGGTTGTTGAGTACATCCTGGATAGAAATGCTTGTCTTTTGCCAGCCTATTTTGCTATTACAGAGATCAGAAAGCTCTATCCTGAAGGAAAAGTGTCACACTGGGTAAGTGGTAGAACTTTACAGATCATCACTTGCATCTACATTTCTTGACATTTTTCTTCATATTTCTTTAGAATGCCCTGTAATATATCATAGTCTATCAGCTTATACTGAGGACTTAATGGAGGTTCAAATTGAGCCTTAGCCTCTAAATGTTTTGTGTGACCTTGGGTAGATCAGCTGAAGTTACAGCTGTTGGAACCTTTTGGTACACAGTAGTACT
This sequence comes from Acipenser oxyrinchus oxyrinchus, assembly GCA_030684275.1. NCBI lineage: Eukaryota > Metazoa > Chordata > Actinopteri > Acipenseriformes > Acipenseridae > Acipenser > Acipenser oxyrinchus. Next base: position 55,564,507 of record CM060251.1, on the reverse strand, counting down.
AAAGGGAAACTTTTTTTTTTGTTTTTTTTTCAAGTTTATACCAAACATAATATATTGAGACAAACATTCCTATGAGTGTGTGTGGTGACACCTGCTGGTAAACATTTTTTTTGCATTGTTTATCACAGTTAAATTGAGCTTTGATAAACAAACTGTTGAACTTGTTTTTATAGTTGCTGGGAGACCTTATATCAGATTTTGTTGACAGCTTTAGAGCAACTGCAAGAATTAACTCCATTTGCGGTAAGACCACAATCTTAACATTTAGTCTAACTATTTCATATTCAATAAAGGCAATAAACAGTGATACTCCTCTGTTACATTGACTTGGATATCTTTCATGGTGTATGCTATTCAAAGATAGTAACTAAAAAGCAATGATGGCTTTAGGTGCGCCTTCTAGCAAACTAGACTCCTACAAATTTGTAGGTGACAGCACAAATTTAAAATACTTCATATATTAATTAGCCCTGAGACCCTTTCAAATGTAGATCTTGTGCCCATTTCCTAGAAAGACAGCTAGAAATCTTTATTCAACTCAGATTTTCTTTATTCATTAATCTTCTTTAATGTTTAGGGAGATGTAGTCTGTTACCTGTGGTAAACAACTCTGGTGCAATCTGTAATTCATGGAAATTAGATCCAACGACTCTTCGTTTCCCTCTGAGAGGGCTTCTGCCTTATGATAAGGTAAGTACATTTTTAATATTGTCCTTCAGCAACCTTCAGTATAGCATTATTACATCAAACATATCAGAAGACATGTACAGTATAGATTTAGTTAGCGTACTTTTAAAAGTAAGACATGTTTGTTTATACTAGCTGTGTAATTGAGAAATCAAAAACACAGTTTTCCATTAGTATGAAGTAATTTATATTAACATTGATATAACTAATAAGTATGTTGTAGTTTTCCACCATGCCATGTAGTGTTAAGAATATATTATTATTATTATTATTATTATTATTATTATTATTATTATTATCCAGGGCGACTTACAATTGTCATGATATCACATTATTTTTACATACAATTACATTGTTTTTTACACATTATTTTTACTTGCAATTACCCATTTATACAGTTGGGTTTTTACTGGAGCAATCTAGGTAAAGTACCTTGCTCAAGGGTACAGTAGCAGTGTCCCCCACCTGGGATTGAACCCACGACCCTCTGGTTAAGAGTCCAGAGCCCTAACCACTAGTATAGTTACTAAAGTACGCTTTGTTGTGTTTTATTCTAGGATCTCTTTGAGCCACAAACGGGTTTGTTAAGATATGTGCTGGAACAGCCATATTCAAGAGATATGGTCTGCAACATGCTAGGTCTCAACAAGCAGGTACTCTACACAACCTCAAGAGCTTTCCCCAAAAGTATCTACACTGTTCTATTCTCTTTTCTTTTGTTGTGGCTAACTAAGGAAATGACGTTAGATACTTTGTGTCATTGTATTTTACAATAGTTTACAATCAAAATCTTGCTTGAGAACCTTTTTTCTAGCATAAATACAGATTCTTTAAAGAAAAAAAAAAATGGAATAATTTTTTGTTTGCATTGCTTTAAGGCCAGCCTACAGTATACTCTCCGCCACACCAGCTCTGACATGATTCCAGTTGCTTAGCTGAAAAACATACAGAAACTCAAACCAGCACATAAAGACAAGAAACAAAACCCTTTTTGTTTTTCAATTCTCATTTCTCTCTGCAGATTTGTCATGCTTTGGAGACTGTGTACATTTTTATCACTATATAATTAGCCTGATGGGGAGTATATTATAGTTGTTTTTTTCTTTCTTTTTTTCCTTTGTGGAGCTTGCTCTGACTATTTTGGGGGGCACGGGGGGACATAAGGCTGTTCTCATAGTCACTGTTTTGTCTTTTCTTGTTTTCTTTCTTTCTTCTTGTTTTGTCCTGTCTTGTCCTGTGCATCCTCCAATGCTCTAGACCTTGAACATTGCTCAGGTATGTTCACAATCTTACTCTTGTATTGTGACGTACTAGATGCTGGCTGCTTGGTAGCCACTGATTCCATCTAGATTGTAAACAAATTGGGGGCTTGACATTACTGTAGCAGTAAGGCACTTGGCCATTAACTGCAGGAGACTGTTGATAAAGATAAAGGTTGGCCTGGCTAATAACTTTTTGCTGCTTTTGAAAAATAAAAACACTACCCAATTCTCAACAAAGAAACCTACATTGTAATAATTAAAACATATATATTAATACTGTTCCTATGAAATGCTGCAAGATGTGAATGTGATGTGTAATATATCTACAGTGATGGCCAAAAGTGTTGCATCGGCCTATAGAATTAACTAGTTTTGCTTCATAAAGTCCACTGAAACCTGAATAATGTTATGTTAACATATCGAATTACATACCGCTTTGTAGTTTTCCATATACTTAACGAAAAACTGACAAATTGAAAAATCTGTACTACTATTATGGCTTCCGGTACACTTTTGCGATATCATTTTGTAGTTTCTTTGATTACATTATGTTAAATAAGAGGTCTAAAGTATGTTCATATAGGTTTTTTTTAGGGTTTTTTTGTCTCCATCCTAAAAATCTAGGTGATTCAAATTGGCCATTGCTGTACAATTACATGAACAATATATTCATTACAAAACAAGTGTTATCATAGCAAGTAAGCAAGTCAGTGAATTTTTGTTAAAACACACATGTTAAAGAATTTCTAATTTAACTATGATGAAAGGTTGTAAAACAATAGCATTTGTTTCACTTGAGTACTCCAGTTCTTTATATTGCAAAACATAATAGTAAAACATCCAGTACATGAATATGATATGTACAGTGCCGTGAAAAAGTATTTGCCCCCTGTCAGATTTTCTGCATTTTTGCACATTTTTCACACTGTATTTGGTCAGATTTTTTTGTGGGTTGTCGTAGTATATAGAGGGAGTCTGAGAGAAAAAATGACACCAAAGTTTGGTGCTTCTTTCATTTGTTTGGTGTGCAAGGTAATCAAACATGCAATCTTCAGATGTGAAAAAGTTATTGCTCTCCCTAGTTAACTCAACCCAATTAAAGGGATAATTAGAGTCAGCTGTTTGAGTATTGGTTAACAACCAGGCCTGATTTGGGCCAGCCCTGCCCAATATAAATCTGACTAACTTTGGCCCTTACCATCAGAGTGAAGTTGTCAGCACACAGGTTCTAGAGGCACATCATGCCACGAACAAAAGAAATTCCTGAAGACCTCCGGAAAAAAGTTGTTGATGCCTATCAGTCTGGAAAGGGTTACAAAGCCATTTGTAAGGCTCTTGGGCTCCACCGAACCACAGTCAGAGCCATATTGTCCAAATGGAGAAAGTTTGGGACAGTAGTGAATCTTCCCAGGAGTGGCCGTCCTGCCAAAATCTCTCCCAAGAGCAAGGCGTAAAATCGTCCAGGAAGTCACAAAGAACCCTAGAACAACATCCAGGGATCTGCAGGCCTCTCTCGCCTCGGCTAAGGTCAGTGTTCATGACTCCACCATCAGAAAGACACTGGGCAAAAATGGGATTCATGGCAGAGTAGCAAGGCGGAAACCATTGCTCACTAAGAAGAACATGAATGCTCGTCTCAAGTTTGCCAAAAAGCACCTGGATGATCCTCAAGAGTTCTGGAACAATGTTCTATGGACAGATGAGTCAAAAGTGGAACTTTTTGGCCGACATGGGCCCCGTTATGTCTGGCGAAAACCAAACACTGCATTCCACAGTAAGAACCTAATACCAACGGTCAAGCATGGTGGTGGTAGTGTCATGGTTTGGGGATGCTTTGCTGCATCAGGTCCTGGTCGCCTTGCCATCATTGAAGGAACCATGAATTCTGCACTGTATCAGAGAATTCTACAGGAGAATGTCAGGCCATCCGTCCGTGAGCTGAAGCGCAGCTGGGTCATGCAGCAAGACAACAATCCGAAACACACAAGCAAGTCTACACCAGAATGGTTGAAGAACAAGAAATTTAAAGTTTTGGAATGGCCTAGTCAAAGTCCAGACCTAAACCCCATTGAGATGTTGTGGCAGGACCTGAAATGAGCAGTTCATGCTCGAAAACCCACAAATGTCACTGAGTTGAAGCAGTTCTGCATGGAGGAGTGGGCCAAAATTCCTCCACGGCGCTGTGAGAAACTAATCAATAACTACAGGAAGCGTTTGGTTGCAGTTATTGCTGCTAAAGGTGGCGTAACCAGTTATTGAGTCTAAGGGGGCCATTACTTTCACACTGGGGCATTGGGTGTTGCACAACTTTCTTTAATAAATAAATTAAATATGTATCACATTTTTGTGTTATTTGTTCACTCAGGGTCCCTTTTATCTAATATTAGGTTTTGGTTGAAGATCTGATAACATTCAGTGTCAAAAATATGCAAAAATGCAGAAAATCAGACGGGGCAAATACTTTTTCACGGCACTGTACCTATTGTGCAAACTTGTGGACTGAATGGGTTGGACTTGGTTTATGAAGGATTTCTATGTGTCTTTCTGTTGAACACTGACACATCTCCGATTCGTATGGCATGTATAGTCTGCTGTGTAAAACTTCTTCCCACTGCTTGCTTTTGTAATAAGCAATACCTTCTATATTAGTTATTGGATGTTTAACTCGGTTTGCAAAAAGGAAAAGGTTAGTTACAGGGATGCCCTGACTCAAAAGAATACAATTATTGTTAATGTTGTATGATTTTTTGGTTTATCACTATTTTAATAATTAGCTACAATGTTTCAACTTCAACCTTCTTCAGGTGGCTAAATTAAATTTAATCATATTAATTATGAAGTGTAATGTTGGAATTATATTTAATACGTTAGTTATGTTCTGGAAGAGTAAAAAATAAAATAAGCCTAATTCAGATTTTTCCTTTATAGGATCTTTAGCTCCCAGAAACATGTCACCTGTGCTCTATCAGTAATCCATTGCTACATTTTCTATGAATCACAGTAACAATGTGGACTGCATTTTTTTTTTTATTGAAAGTTCAGCACTAAGGCAAACAGCATTTTTTTATTTTTATTTAAATAAATAACATTGTCATCATCAAATCCATGTTTACCATAATGTGTGCCTCATTCAAAATGTGATATTTGCAAAGTGATGGCAATGTATATTGGTACGATTTACTGACATTATTTTATAAGCTCTGTGAACTTTTAAAGATAATAGAATTATCATGGCCTCATGTTTTGCACAAGTCTCTTTTGGTGAAATGTTTCATAGCCTGGTTTGTGGTACAGCTTTATTAATTACAGCGAAACCTGAATTAACTGGTCACCAAACCTATAGAGCTATAACCTTACAATGCCCTCCTACACGAAAGCATGTTTAGACCATAATACACCTATTGTGAGACAATAAAGCAATACCAATGTAATGGTAGCAAAGAATCTTCATTTTACTCACTGAAGATACAATAGTGAAATGCCAGCATATAGTGGCAAAATGCAGTTTTTTTTTATTCCCCAGTTGTAGATTATATATAATATATAATTTAATCCATTAATTTATATTTGTGTTGCATTTTGCTTTCAAACAGCATTTCAGAGACGACATACAAACACAAAACAGTAGAATCTGATGCGTAGCCTCAATGTCTATAGAAAGAAACCTATTTTAATGCATGCTGGAGTAGGTGGTAGACTTGGCTGTTGTGCTCTGCTGCCAACTGTTTTTTTTTATTTTTTCATTCTGTAAAGAATTCTCACTGCTGTCAATCAATTACTTGTGGGATGTACTTTGGTTGGCTCGTACACATCGTGTTTATGGAAATATTTGTCGTGATTCATCTGTTTTTTTAATTTATTTTAAATTTTGTTTTGAAAGCATGCTAAAGAAAACACAATCCGTGTTTCTTTTTTGAGGTTAGAATATTGGATTAAAGCCAATTGGACAAGTTGGGAATAATTTCATTATCGCTGAATTATAGCAAATGCCAACATTTAGAAAAAAACAAATCAGTTTAAGGAGGGTTAAGGAGCAAAACTAGTGGAGTTATAAAGGCTATGACTTGGATAAAACACTGTGGGCCATATTTTCAAAACATTTACTCCAGTCTTTAATTAACTCTTACAGATAAATTCATGTTAATGTTACTGAATGAGAAACAAACAACTTTGAGTGTGCTTGGGAGACCTTGTATTATATTAGCTAGTTAGTTGGGGTAAATGCTTTGAAAATGTATCTCTTTGTATTTTAAATGTCAAGGGTATTGCTCTATGTGAATAATATTGTGACAAATGTATAGGTTTAATAACCTGTAGATAATATCTACTAGAAATGTGGTTATTTTCCTAAATTAGTGATTATACCCTTTGCCATGTTTTTATTATGTAATTAATCCCATACAATAAAATTTAGATTTTTTTTTTTTTGTTCCTTCAGGCTTCAATTAATTAACTAAACTATTACAGTATTATGAACCATTAACATGGCATTAAGTGGCACAAAGTGCAGTAGTCATGGAAATAATTTCTATTATCTAACATTCCAGTATCTCATTTTGTTTATTAAGCCTCACAAAAGTACAATTGTAGTGATTTATAGATTTAAAAAAAAAAAAAAAAAAAAGTATTAAAACCCATACGGGGCAGTGGCATGCGAATCGGAGTAATTGGTTACAAAGGTGTTTTTCCCCACTTAGTATGCCTTAAATCCAATAAACTAACCTTCAAAATGAAGATGGTAACGTATCAATATCTTACACATTGCTTTTTCTTTTTTTATTGGTTTTATCTTCTGCCATATTCAGATTTATTTGTTTTGTTTCTAAACTATATAAGGGACACTTGTCAGTATGTTAAAATCAGTGAAAAGCTGCAGCATATTCTAGGCTCTAATATAAGTATGCATATTTAACATTTTAGGTAAAATCATTTTTTATCTTGTTCCTTACTAACAAAGAAAAGCCATAGTTGCTTACTAAATCTTTCTGCTGTACAACACATTACCACAAGAGGGCATTCTTTCCCCTCCTGAAGAAAGAGAACTGAATCTACACATCTAAGCAATACTATTGAAAGCAAAGGCTAGTAAAGCTTGACTGTTTGGATTTCTTAAGTAAGTCATGAACGTTATTCTCAGCTAAAAGATGTGGAATTCAGTTTGTTTATTCCTTATTGATACTGGCGCTTTAAAGTGGTAAATACCAATTATATCATTTTAACAATAAGGAAATAATATTTTTTAGGTCCTGGTAAAAATATTTATTTTTCAGGTGATCTGAACAGATGAAAAACATAATAGTGTTATGTTCTCCTTAAATATGCACACTGTAAACCCTACAAGACTCAAATTATATGTTAGGAAAAAAAAGGAGCAGACTTAATAATAACAATATAGTGCAGCTTTCTTAGATCCAGTGTTTTGTTTTGGTTATGAGTGGTTCTGTCTTCATTTCATGCATTGTTATTGTTTTCCCGTAATATTTAGTAAATGTTCCTTTCTGTTAAAGGAGTGACAACCAAGGCTTATAAAACTGTATTATTGGCAACATTATCACTGGTAATTTTTTAGATGAATACCTTATGTTCTTTACTTCCTGTTGACTTTGACTTTAATTGGGGCTATGCATGTACAAAGAACAAAAACAGATCTTCAGCCCCATGATAATGGAGAAAGTGATAATATTGTTGATGCCAACAAGAGGTAAGAAAATCAATTCTAAAGGCTTGGTTACCACTCCTATAAGGCTATTGGAATACAGTATGTGGTTCTTGTTTTGCAGCACAAACAGCGCTGCCCAGTGCTCGAGGACCAGCTGGTTGACCTGGTGGTGTACGCTATGGAGCGCTCGGAAACCGAGGAGCAGTTTGATGATGGAGGAACCAGCCAACTGCTCTGGCAACACCTCTCCAGCCAGCTCATCTTCTTTGTGCTATTTCAGTTTGCCAGCTTTCCACACATGGTGCTGTCCCTACATCAAAAGGTAGATTTAAATAAATAGGTAATGGAATGCTGTATCCTGTGCAGCATGTCGGAGCAAAGAACTGGATTGATTGATTCATCATCAATCAGCATCACCCAGTGTTTTTTTATATATATATATATATATATATATATATATATATATATATATATATATATATATATATATATATATATATTTTAAAAAATCAATATAGGGTACCGCTGGATTTAAATGAATTGCCAGTGTTAAATTGAATGTTATTTGTTTCATTCACGTTTTGTTGTGCTGCCTATACATCAGTACCAGAACTGTAGTTAAACTGTATACAGGACATACATTATTTTTACTTTACCTTTATGGTTCTGAGTCCCCAATAACTCTCAAAAGGCTTACGGTAATTACAAAATCATAATATTGCAGATTCCAATTTGGTCCCAGCTAAAAGACCCATGCAGCTTAAGCTTAGATGAAGCTGTCTTCATGATGTCTGACTATTTGTACTATACATTAGGCGAGAAGGTTTGGAAGAACTGTGTAATGTGACACGTTTTTTGCTGTTGCTGTTTTACAGTTGGCTGGTCGAGGTCTCATTAAAGGCAGGGACCACCTGATGTGGGTACTTCTGCAGTTTATTTCTGGCAGCATCCAGAAGAATGCATTGGCAGACTTTCTTCCTGTCATGAAACTTTTTGATCTTTTATACCCAGAGAAAGAGGTAAGAAGTTAATCTACTCCCACGACATTAAAGAGTAAGTAGCGGGGTTCCGAAAAATGTAGCGTTACACGTCCCTTTACTCTTTAAGGATTTCATAGTTATTTAAAATTCACTTTAAAAATGTTTAAGTAGGTAGTACTTTAAGTAGGCGAAGAAAATAGAATTATGTAGATATAGTCCATGCAATAAGTAAATACTTTGAAAAATTCATGAGGATATATTTTTGGTCTGTTGGTTTGAGGAAAGGTTGAGATTTCAAGTGGTTCAGACAGTAAAGTAATTTACATTTGTTTTGTGTCCTTTTTCATGCCAGTGCATTCCAGTGCCTGACATTAACAAGCCTCAATCCACGCATGCCTTTGCCATGACTTGTATCTGGATTCATCTCAATAGGAAGGCCCAGAATGACAACTCCAAACTTCAGATACCAATTCCTCACTCTCTTAAGCTTCACCATGAGTAAGTCTATCCATTACAATAGTTTAAATCAAAGCAATACTATTATCATAAGGGCTTCTTTATTTGTGAGTCATGGAAGTACTTGCTGTATTCAGTTTGTGCGCTATAGTGTGGCTGGTATGATTTTTAGTGTTAAATTAGGTAGTGCGCAGACATTTCTTTTTCATTAAGTACCCTTGTGTCCTCAATAGAGCTAACCTCCAGATACATGTGGTACCCTGAAGGATTTGTTGACTGAAACACACAAAATGATATACAAAGGGACACTAAACAAGAAGAAGAATACATTAGTTAAAATAGTGCAGTTCAATCACATAACTAGGTGGTCTTTTAAGGTTTGTGAAAGTAAAAATAAAGCCCTTTTATATATGTTTCATGTATGAATACCATTCTTGGTTGTAGAAACTTTGTTGGCAAATACAGTATACAGTTCAAGGCAGTAAAGTTGAAGAAGTAGGTGAGTGGGATGCTTTTATGCTTCCTGAAGTACTGAATGGATTGAGCCATTGGAGTTTGGGCTAAAAATATGAAAACTCCGCCCAATTACATTAGATAAATGCATGTCCTACACCATAGAGAGAATACGTACACAGTTTAGTAATTAATCATAAAGTAGCATTTTTATGTGTGTGTTCTACAATGAGAATACTGTTTGTGTTTAAATTATGTGGTCTAATGCCTCATTGGGCAATCTCTTAGTTTTGGTTTGGAAGCAGTTACATTATGGATGTGATAAGAAATCTTGTGTCTCCCTTGATAACATTGGACATTATATCGTCATAGAGGACATTTTTGAAAAATATATGAACTCTGTATATTGTAGTAACTTTTGTGACTTTTTCTCATTTGTTTCTTGTTTTAACCTAGATTTTTACAGCAAAGTCTCAGAAATAAGAGCCTTCAGATGACAGACTATAAGATTGCTCTTCTGTGTAATGCTTACTCCACTAACTCTGAGTGCTTCACATTGCCTATGGGGGTTCTGGTAGAGACTATCTATGGAAATGGCAACATGAGGATCCCTCTTCCTGGGACCAACTGCATGGCATCTGGATCAATTTCCCCTCTACCAATGAGCCTGCTGGATTCACTGACTGTGCATGCCAAAATGAGGTATGCAGACTATCTTTGATTCACATTGAAATGATTTTTTAATATTTATTTATGAAAATAGATTTGTATATAAAAGTAAAACCCTCAGTAACACAATATCAAGTATGTTGTTGTTCTTCCCTTTAGCCTTATACACAGTATAGCCACAAGAGTCATCAAATTGGCCCATGCTAAGTCCAGCATTGCCCTGGCTCCTGCACTGGTGGAAACATACAGCCGGCTGTTGGTTTACATGGAAATCGAATCCCTGGGGATCAAAGGTTTTATTAGTAAGTTGTGATTTTTTTTTTCTTCTTTTATTAGCCATAATACAATTGTGAAAAATATATGGAGCTATTGCAAATTTCAACCTACTGGCAGGAAACAGCAAAACAAGCAACTTGAATGGATCTTAAGCAGTTCTACTTAAAATTACCTTGAAGAAAATTCAGGCTCACTCAATTTCATCTGGTAGGCTAATCCATAGTAGTCATTTAAGATTTATAATGGGAACTGCAAATTAATGATGCAGATAAAATAGTTTTCCAGTGTTTTATCAGTGTAGCTGGGAGCAAGGTGATTCAATACTGTACAGTAGTTATTTCTCTCCGATTTTAGATGTGTCTGACGCAGATTGGAAAGGGTTGATATTAATCCTAGATGCCTTTCGTCTTTTTCTTTATATATATCAGGGATGCCCAAACTGTGGCCCGCAAGCCATACTTGGTTTGGCCCGCAGAAGCACATTCAAAAATACAATTGGTTTAGTTTCCACTTTGAAAGTATATGACAAAAAGTTTTTTTTTTTTTTTTAATATTTAATAAAAGTGAAACTTTGTTTTAAGTTACTTAAATTATATCAACCCCACCCGACATCTACTGCAAATAGATTCGCCCTGGAAGCTATGGTCACTTGTTCTCAGAGTGTGAGGAAGATTTTGCATTGTTGTTAGAGAGATATACAGTAGTTTCAAAATGGATTGTGGGTCAAAAAAAAAGAAAGTGGGGCTCCCGAGTGGTGCATCCAGTAAAGGCAGTCTGCGTGGAGTGCAGGCCTATAGCCTGGAGGTCGCCGGTTCGGGTCCAGGCTATTCCACTGCCGGCCGTGGACAGTAGTTCCCAGGGGTGGCACACAATTGGCAGAGCGCCCAGGGTGGGAGAGCTAAGGTCTGCCAGGGTGTCCTTGGCTCGCCAGCGACCAGCGACCCCTGTAGACTGGCTGGGCACCTGCGGGCCTGCCTGAAAAACGTCCCAGAGCTGCATGGTCCTCTGATGCTGTAGCTCTGAGGTAGCTGCATGGCTGGCCTGTAGAGTGAAAGTGGAGTACAGGAAAGAGGCAATTTCAAGACAAATGGAGTTATTTTTTCACAGAAGTTAAAAAAGAGCTGACTTGTCTTGAATGCATTTTGCATCAGGAGCAGCTGTGTGCAAAATCCATTGGGCTAAATGGGGTGATGCAAGCAGTGATTTAAAATGGTAAATTTCAACTGATCAAAATCACTGAATCACCAGCAGTTTAGATCGATGTTGAAGGAAGTGGGTGCAGAATATGGAGTTGTGCTTTATCACCAGAAATTCAGTGGTTAAAATTTTTTTTTGTTTGTTTGTTTTTCCCCCTCTGACCTCAGACGAGAAATAAGAGTTTATCGAAAATATTAAAATGGAAAAAAAATTACTTACAATGCTGATAAACTTTTTTTGCTTCAGCGATTTTTTAAAATATATTCTAAAACTATTAAACTGTAGTTTACACGGTAAAATAGAAACCTCATAAATTTATATAGTTGCATATAAGGGGTTACATGACATAACAGCGAGTCCAAAATCGCATCGACATTACCGCGAAGGACATTACAGCTCAGACCATTACAGCGACTGTAAATAACCGTGCTACGACATCACTGCGCCTAACAACAATTCCCATAAGACTGCGAAGTTCACAAAAGTCTCACTTACCAGGAACTCGGACACACGACACAGTCAGAGCAGGGTTCACCACAGATTTGATTGCAGAAAACTATAGTTTTTTTTCACTGTTTATAGTACAGTCCCGACAGACAACCCAAGATGAACTACTTACAGCACAGCAGTCCTTCACGTCCCTTTTTTCCAGCAGAGTTCAGTGCCAACACAGCAGTGGATAAAACAAGGGCTGTCTGTTTACCTCGTCGTCAGCTTGGATGGTGAAAACTTAAACTCAGAGGTCACTTTAAGCGCTATCCGAAAGCTGGCTGAAGATATCTTCTTGTAGGGAGTTTAGTTGTTTTGTTTTTTATTCAATTGGAATTAAACTCATTCCTGTACAATTATATATATATATACACTACCGTTCAAAAGTTTGGGGTCACTTAGAAATGTCCTTGTTTTCCATGAAAACATACATGAAATGAGTTTAAATAGGAAATATAGCAAAATGAATAGGAAATATAGTCATTGACAAGGTTAGAAATAATGATTTTTAATTGAAATAATAATTGTGTCCTTCAAACTTTGCTTTCACAAAGAATCCTCCATTTGCAGCAATTACAGCCTTGCAGACCTTTGGCATTCTAGTTGTCAATTTGTTGAGGTAATCTGAAAAGATTTCACCCCATGCTTCCTGAAGCACCTCCCACAAGTTGGATTGGCTTGAATGGCACTTCTTACGCACCATACGGTCAAGCTGCTCCCACAACAGCTCAATAAGGTTGAGATCCGTGACTGTGCTGGCCACTCCATTATAGACAGAATACCAGCTGACTGCTTCTTCCCTAAATAGTTCTTGCATAGTTTGAGCTGTGCTTTGGGTCATTGTCCTGTTGTAGGAGGAAATTGGCTCCAATCAAGCCGCCCACAGGGTATGGCATGGCGTTGCAAAATGGAGTGATAGCCTTCCTTCTTCAAGATCCCTTTACCCTGTACAAATCTCCCACTTTACCACCACCAAAGCACCCCCAGACCATCACATTGCCTCCACCATGCTTGACAGATGGCGCCAAGCACTCCTCCAGCTTCTTTTCATTTGGTCATGCCTCACTAATGTTCTTCTTTGTGATCCTAACACCTCAAACTTAGATTCGTCTGTCCATAACACTTTTTTCCAATCTTCCTCTGTCCAGTGTCTGTGTTCTTTTGCCCATCTTAATCTTTTCTTTTATTGGCCAGTCTGAGATATGGCTTTTCTTTGCAACTCTGCCTAGAAGGCCAGCATCCCGAGTCGCCTCTTCACTGTTGACGCTTGAGACTGGTGTTTTATGGTACTATTTAATGAAGCTGCCAGTTGAGGACCTGTGAGGCGCCTGTTTCTCAAACTAGACACTCTAATGTATTTTTCCTCTTGCTCATTTGTGCACCGGGCCTCCCAATCCTCTTTCTATTCTGGTTAGAGCCAGTTTGCACTGTTCTGTGAAGGGAGTAGTACACAGCGTTATGAGATCTTCAGTTTCTTGGCAATTTCTGCATGGAATAGCCTTCATTTCTCAGAACAAGAATAGACTGACGAGTTTCAGAAGAAAGTTCTTTGTTTCTGGCCATTTTGAGCCTGTAATCGAACCCACAATTGCTGATGCTCCAGATACTCAAGTAGTCTAAAGAAGGCCAGTTTTATTGCTTCTTTAATCGGCACAACAGTTTTCAGCTGTGCTAACATAATTGCAAAAGGGTTTTCTAATGATCAATTAGCCTTTTAAAATGATAAACTTGGATTAGCAAACACAACGTGCCATTGGAACACAGGACTGATGGTTGCTGATAATGGCCCTCTGTACGCCTATGTAGATATTCCATTACAAATCAGCCGTTTCCAGCTACAATAGTCATTTACAACATTAACAATGTCTACACTGTATTTCTGATCAATTTGATGTTATTTTTCTTTCGAAAACAAGGAAATTTCTAAGTGACCCCAAACTTTTGAACGGTAGTGTGTGTGTGTGTGTGTGTGTATATATATATATATATATATATATATATATATATATATATATATATATATATATATATATATATATATATATATATATATATACAGTACTGTGCAAAAGTTTTAGGCAGGTGTGAAAAAATGCTGTAAAGTAAGAATGCTTTCAAAAATAGACATGTTAATAGATTATATTTATCAATTAACTAAATGCAAAGTGAGTGAACAGAAGAAAAATCTAAATCAAATCCATATTTGGTGTGACAACCCTTTGCCTTCAAAACAGCATCAATTCTTCTAGGTACACTTGCACAAAGTCAGGGATTTTGTAGGCATATAGTCAGGTGTATGATTAAACAATTATACCAAACAGGTGCTAATGATCATCAATTCAATATGTAGGTTGAAACACAATCATTAACTGAAACAGAAACAGCTGTGTAGGAGGAATAAAACTGGGTGAGGAACAGCCAAACTCAGCTAACAAGGTGAGGTTGCTGAAGACAGTTTACTGTCAAAAGTCATACACCATGGCAAGACTGAGCACAGCAACAAGACACAAGGTAGTTATACTGCATCAGCAAGGTCTCTCCCAGGCAGAAATTTCAAGGCAGACAGGGGTTTCCAGATGTGCTGTCCAAGCTCTTTTGAAGAAGCACAAAGAAACGGGCAACGTTGAGGACCGTAGACGCAATGGTCGGCCAAGGAAACTTACTGTAGCAGATGAAAGACACATCATGCTTACTTCCCTTTGCAATCGAAAGATGTCCAGCAGTGCCATCAGCTCAGAACTGGCAGAAAACAGTGGGACCCTGGTACACCCATCTACTGTCCGGAGAAGTCTGGTCAGAAGTGGCCTTCATGGAAGACTTGCGCCCAAAAAGCCATACCTCCAACGTGGAAACAAGGCCAGCGACTCAACTATGCACGGAAACACAGGAACTGGGGTGCAGAAGAATGGCAGCAGGTGCTCTGGACTGATGAGTCAAAATTTGAAATATTTGGCTGTAGCAGAAGGCAGTTTGTTCGCCGAAGGGCTGGAGAGTGTACACGAATGAGTGTCTGCAGGCAACAGTGAAGCATGGTGGAGGTTCCTTGCAAGTTTGGGGCTGCATTTCTGCAAATGGAGTTGGGGATTTGGTCAGAATTAATGGTCTCCTCAATGCTGAGAAGTACAGGCAGATACTTATCCATCATGCAATACCATCAGGGAGGCATCTGATTGGCCCCAAATTTATTCTGCAGCATGACAACGACCCCAAACATACAGCCAAAGTCATTAAGAACTATCTTCAGTGTAAAGAAGAACAAGGAGTCCTGGAAGTGATGGTATGGCCCCCACAGAGCCCTGATCTCAACATCATCGAGTCTGTCTGGGATTACATGAAGAGAGAGAAGCAACTTAGGCTGCCTAAATCCACAGAAGAACTGTGGTTAGTTCTCCAAGATGTTTGGGCCAACCTACCTGCCGAGTTCCTTCAAAAACTGTGTGCAAGTGTACCTAGAAGAATTGATGCTTCATGCTGTTTTGAAGGCAAAGGGTGGTCACACCAAATATGGATTTGATTTAGATTTTTCTTCTGTTCACTCACTTTGCATTTAGTTAATTGATAAATATAATCTATTAACATGTCTATTTTGAAAGCATTCTTACTTTACAGCATTTTTCACACCTGCCTAAAACTTTTGCACAGTATATATATATATATATATATATATATATATATATATATATATATATATATATATATATATATATATAAATAAATTGCTTACTATCTATGAGAAGATTTAGTTTCGGTTTCTCTTACAAATTACAAGCAAGCAGGTAAATTACAGTGCGAAAAAAACTAGGATACATTTTCGTTAACAGAAATCAAATTGATTTTCAGAGGTAATATTTTTCGTTAAGAAAAATAACTGCATCACACTCAACAACCGTTGTCCCTCCTCTTCTTGTCCCGCCCCATAGCAACCAATACACACTCCAGATTCGCTGGTACAGTATTCCCCTGATCCCCCAACTTTCTCCTAATAGGCTGTCGTTAACTGTCAGTAAATGTACTGTATTCAAGCCCCCAAAACACACGAGTATAGTGCTGCAGATCGGCGCCTCTCATGGTGCCGTTTCTAAAATGCCTTAAATCATTTAATAAAATATTGAAGTGTTTGTAAAGCATAGTATTGTTAATAAAGACCAGCCTTGTATAATCTCTGCCCTTGTTTAAGGGCGGCAGTTATTTTGATCAATTTAAAATAAACGCCTGTGGCGATGTGGCCGCGCCCTTGTGCGTAGTTTGTGTTATATGTTGCATGTTGCATGTGTTAATGTTGGTGTATAGCGATTGGTACACGGGATATAAGCGGGTCTGTGTTTCACGGTGTTTAAAATGTATAATTGTAGTTAGGCACGAGGTTGCACATAATTAATTCACGTGCTGGGATTCAAGTGAATAATTAATTAGTAATTGAATCCCAGCACAACAGTATATATAGATGCACGCTTCACTTTACTCGGGTTGGGTGTTTGAGAGTGGAGAACGGGTGTGGAGAAGGAGAGAAAATAAAATAGTAAAAAGTATAATAATAAGTGTTTTGTACGCGACCGTGTTTGTTTGTCTCCGCACCGCTTTGTTTAGTGATAGTCCGCTTTGTTTGTCTGTTTATTTTGGCTAATGTGCCGTGTGCTGTTTTTGTGTTTAAACCTTTTATTTTCTGTCCTGTAATTATTAAATGCTGAGCGATCACGCAGCCAGCTTCACCAAAACCCCAAGTCTGTCTGTTCTGTGTTGCTCCTGTTTCTGGTCTGACGCCACCCACTGTCAGCCGCCTTTGTGACACGTGGTGTCATGTGGGATTACCAGCCTCCTAGACGCAGACCAGAGCAGGAACCGCAGTTTTTGTTGTTGTGGGAAAAAATTAAAAAAAATATAAAATGGAAGGCTGGAGAGACGGCTGCAGGGACCTAGAGGAGCTCCTCGGCAGGCTGGAGGACCAAGGCTGGTGCCTTGCCTGCGGGGTGTATGGGCACACGGTGGCTGTCTGCCCTTCCAGGAAGAGGAGGAGGAACCAGCCCAAATGAGGAAGGTGAGGAGAAGGAGGCAGAGAGGGGGAAAAGTGAGGAGGAAGCTGGAGGAGCCCGAACGCCCTGCGCCTGAGTGGGAGGAGCCCAACGCCCTGCGCCTGAGTGGGAGGAGCCCAACGCCCTGCGCCTGAGTGGGAGGAGCCCGAACGCCCTGCGCCTGAGTGGGAGGAGCCCAACGCCCTGCGCCTGAGTGGGAGGAGCCCAACGCCCTGCGCCTGAGTGGGAGGAGCCCAACGCCCTGCGCCTGAGTGGGAGGAGCCCGAACGCCCTGCGCCTGAGTGGGAGGAGCCCGAACGCCCTGCGCCTGAGTGGGAGGAGCCCGAACGCCCTGCGCCTGAGTGGGAGGAGCCCGAACGCCCTGCGCCTGAGTGGGAGGAGCCCGAACGCCCTGCGCCTGAGTGGGAGGAGCCCAACGCCCTGCGCCTGAGTGGGAGGAGCCCGAACGCCCTGCGCCTGAGTGGGAGGAGCCCGAACGCCCTGCGCCTGAGTGGGAGGAGCCCGAACGCCCTGCGCCTGAGTGGGAGGAGCCCGAACGCCCTGCGCCTGAGTGGGAGGAGCCCGAACGCCCTGCGCCTGAGTGGGAGGAGCCCGAACGCCCTGCGCCTGAGTGGGAGGAGCCCGAACGCCCTGCAGCCTGAGTGGGAGGAGCCCGAAGCGCCCACAGCCCAAGAGGGAGGAGTCGGTGCGCCCACAGCCCAAAAGGGAGGAGTCGGTGGCCCACAGCCCAAAAGGGAGGAGTCGGTGCGCCCACAGCCCAAAAGGGAGGAGTCGGTGCGCCCACAGCCCAAAGAGAGGGAAGTCGGGCTTCCACAGCCCTAGGACCCAAGCTGCCAGCAGAGGGAGAATGCCTGCTGTCCCCATGTCCACCAGCAGAGGGAGAATGCCTGCTGTCCCCATCTCCACCAGCAGAGGGAGAATGCCTGCTGTCCCCATCTCCACCAGCAGAGGGAAAATGCCTGCTGTCCCCATCTCCACCAGCAGAGGGAAAATGCCTGCTGTCCCCATGTCCACCAGCAGAGGAAGAATGCCTGCTGTCCCCTGCCTCCACCAGCAGAGGAAGAATGCCTGCTGTCCCCATCTCCACCAGCAGAGGAAGAATGCCTGCTGTCCCCGTGTCCACCAGCAGAGGAAGAATGCCTGCTGTCCCCGTGTCCACCAGCAGAGGAAGAATGCCTGCTGTCCCCGTGTCCACCAGCAGAGGGTAAATGCCTGCTGGGTTCCCATCCACCAGCAGAGTGTGAACGCTTGCTGGTATCACTTCCCCACCGCCACCACCCGGAGGAGAGGAACAGGAGCTGCCTCTGCCTCCACCACAGTCCCCTGCAAGAGCGGGAGAGCCGCACCAGTCCCCTGCAAGAGAGGCGGAGCTGCACCAGTCCCCTGCAACAGTAGGAGACTACACGCTGCTCGCACCTCCATCGCCAGGAGACTACACGCTGCTCGCACCTCCATCGCCAGGAGACTACACGCTGCTCCCACCTCCACCGCTTCCTCCACTAAGAGCAGAGGAGCAGGAGCTGCCTTTGCCTCCGCCACCGCCTGGAGCAGAGGAGCAGGAGCTGCCTCCACCAAGAAGGGAGCAGAGCAGCAGGAGCTGCCTCTGCCTCCACCACCTCCACCACTTCCTCCACTAGGAGCAGAGGAGCAGGAGCTGCCTCTGCCTCCGCCACCACCAGGAGCAGAGCAGCAGGAGCTGCCGCTGCCTCCTCCACCAGCAGAGGGTGAGTACCTGCTGGTTCCGCCGCTTTGTCGTGGGAGGACTGCTTGCCCCTCCCACCTCCACCAGCAGAAGGTGAATACCTGCTGGTTCCGGCTTCATTGTCGTGGGAGGACTGCTTGCCCCTCCCACCTCCACCAGCAGAGGGTGAATACCTGCTGCCTCCGCCACCGCCAGGAGCAGAGGAGCAGGAGCTGCCTCTACCTCCGCCAGGAGCAGAGGAGCAGGAGCTGCCTCTGCCTCCGCCACTGCCAGGAGCAGAACAGCAGGAGCTGTCTCTGTTTCCCGCACCTCCACCACAGGGAGTACGGTGGCCGGAGCCCCAGAAAGGGGAGCTACCGGCTACAAAGACAGGGGAGAGGTCAGGAGACCACTTTCCCCAGCAGCAGTTTCGCTGCAGGAGTTTTGTGGCCGGAGCCCCACAGGAGGGAGCTACCGCCACGAAGAAAGGGGAGAGGTCAGGAGACCAGCATCCCCGCAGCAATTTCGCTGCAGGAGTGGACCAGCATGCTGTCAGCCGTGCCACTACCGGGCAGGGGTGCTGACAGCATTGCCAGCCATGGGCCCACTGAAGCCTCCCTTCCCAGCCCGAGACTTTGTCCTGGACTGCTGGGTTTTAAGGGGAGGTGGCCGTTGAGGCCATGTGTGCTGCGCACAAGGGGGTATGTGTGGCGATGTGGCCGCCCTTGTGCGTAGTTTGTGTTATATGTTGCATGTTGCATGTGTTAATGTTGGTGTATAGCGATTGGTACACGGATATAAGCGGTCTGTGTTTCACGTGTGTTTAAAAATGTATAATTGTAGTTAGGCACGAGGTTGCACATAATTAATTCACGTGCTGGGATTCAAGTGAATAATTAATTAGTAATTGAATCCCAGCACAACAGTATATATAGATGCACGTTTCACTCACTCGGGTTGGGTGTTTGAGAGTGGAGAACGGGTGTGGAGAAGGAGAGAAAATAAAATAGTAAAAAGTATAATAATAAGTGTTTTGTACGCACCGTGTTTGTTTGTCTCCGTGCACCGTTTTGTTTAGTGATAGTCCGTTTTGTTTGTCTGTTTATTTTGGCGAATGTGCCGTGTGCTGTTTTTGTGTTCTTTTATTTTGTTTATTAAATGCTGAGCACAACCAAGTGCTCAGCTTCACCAACCTCACTGTCTGTTGTGTGTTACTTCCTGTTTCTGGTCTGACGTCACCCACTGTCCGGCTGTCTTTGTGACAACGCCGCAGCGCCAAATTGAAGTAACACGGTATATATATATATATATATATATATGTGTGTGTGTGTGTGTGTGTGTGTGTGTGTGTATATATATATATATATATATATATATATATACAGTACTGTGCAAAAGTTTTAGGCAGGTGTGAAAAAATGCTGTAAAGTAAGAATGCTTTCAAAAATAGACATGTTAATAGATTATATTTATCAATTAACTAAATGCAAAGTGAGTGAACAGAAGAAAAATCTAAATCAAATCCATATTTGGTGTGACCACCCTTTGCCTTCAAAACAGCATCAAGCATCAATTCTTCTAGGTACACTTGCACACAGTTTTTGAAGGAACTCGGCAGGTAGGTTGGCCCAAACATCTTGGAGAACTAACCACAGTTCTTCTGTGGATTTAGGCAGCCTCAGTTGCTCTCTCTCTTCATGTAATCCCAGACAGACTCGATGATGTTGAGATCAGGGCTCTGTGGGGCCATACCATCACTTCCAGGACTCCTTGTTCTTCTTTACGCTGAAGATAGTTCTTAATGACTTTGGCTGTATGTTTGGGGTCGTTGTCATGCTGCAGAATAAATTTGGGGCCAATCAGATGCCTCCCTGATGGTATTGCATGATGGATAAGTATCTGCCTGTACTTCTCAGCATTGAGGAGACCATTAATTCTGACCAAATCCCCAACTCCATTTGCAGAAATGCAGCCCCAAACTTGCAAGGAACCTCCACCATGCTTCACTGTTGCCTGCAGACACTCATTCGTGTACCGCTTCCAGCCCTTCGCTAACAAGCTGCCTTCTGCTACAGCCAAATATTTCAAATTTTGACTCATCAGTCCAGAGCACCTGCTGCCATTTTTCTGCACCCCAGTTCCTGTGTTTTTGTGCATAGTTGAGTCTCTTGGCCTTGTTTCCACGCCGGAGGTATGGCTTTTGGCCGCAAGTCTTCCATGAAGGCCGCGCCTGACCAGACTTCTCCGGACAGTAGATGGGTGTACCAGGGTCCCACTGATTTCTGCCAATTCTGAGCTGATGGCACTGCTGGACAGCTTCCGACATGAAGGGAAGTAAGCATGAGGTGTCTTTCATTTGCTGCAGTAAGTTTCCTTGGCCGACCACTGCGCCTATGGTCCTCAACGTTGCCTGTTTCTTTGTGCTTCTTCAAAGAGCTTGGACAGCACATCTGGAAACCCTGTCTGCCTTGAAATTTCTGCCTGGGAGAGACCTTGCTGATGCAGTATAACTACCTTGTGTCTTGTTGCTGTGCTCAGTCTTGCCATGGTGTATGACTTTTGACAGTAAACTGTCTTCAGCAACCTCACCTTGTTAGCTGAGTTTGGCTGTTCCTCACCCAGTTTTATTCCTTCTACACAGCTGTTTCTGTTTCAGTTAATGATTGTGTTTCAACCTACATATTGAATTGATGATCATTAGCACCTGTTTGGTATAATTGTTTAATCATACACCTGACTATATGCCTACAAAATCCCTGACTTTGTGCAAGTGTAACTTGAAGAATTGATGCTGTTTTGAAGGCATAGGGTTGTCACACCAAATATGGATTTGATTTAGATTTTTCTTCTGTTCACTCACTTTGCATTTAGTTAATTGATAAATATAATCTATTAACATGTCTATTTTTGAAAGCATTCTTACTTTACAGCATTTTTTCACACCTGCCTAAAACTTTTGCACAGTACTATATATATATATATATATATATATATATATATATATATATATATAATCTCTGCCCTGTCGTAGCCGTACTGAACCCACTGTTTTCTTTCTAGCATGATGCTTTTATCCAGAGTGAGTTCGCTTTTGTTGTTTGAAATTAAAATGTTGTAGTCAGATAATTCCCCTTTATGTACTTGCTTGGCATGTAGTATTATTATTATTATTATTATTATAATAGTACTACTGCTAATCAGGGTCTGTTCACTATTTCTAATAAAAGGGTCTATTAAAAAGACCCTTACAAATACATCACACAGATATTTACATCCTCTAATATTTTTGAATTGTCAAAGGCGCAAGATCCAATTCTTCCAGTGTAAGCATGAGACTTGCAGTTCTTCCCCATTCCCCTGTATCTGAGTTCTGAGCAAAAGTTATTATTGTTATTATTATTAATAATAATAATAATAATAATAATATTTAATTGTGCATTCATATCTTTATTTGAGTGAGTCTTCCACCCTCGGTCTCAGCCTATATTGCAATTGGCAGATATCCACAGTTGTTTGTCAAAGGTATCCCAATGTATGCTTCTGTTGCATGCATTAAATGGTGATTTCTTGTTTCTTTGAAAATATATTTATTCAGGGCTACAAGAGCACAACACAGACAAAGCAGTACGTAACTGTAACAAGCTGAACTGACTGTTTTTTGTTTTTGAACTTTTATTTTAATATTAGAAAACAGAAGAATAGTGGGATTTTAGGAACGTATCATCTACATATATTTATCATAAATAAATAGGGATGTTTATAGGAATGTACTATATACATGTATTCAACATTAATTGTAGGGTGTTACACTTCCATAAATTAGGGTTTGTAAACTTTGGACGATCACTGTATATGCACACACACACAATATAAATCTATTCTCTAGCAGCTTACAGGATTACATTTTTTGGTGCCCTGCCAAATGGGCAAACAAAAGTTTCTACATATTGTGACGGCGGCGGACAAAAGAAACACACCAAAGGCAGTTTTGGAGCCAAAATAGCGGTAACAACAACCAGTGTTTATTTCTTCCTTGAGAAATGGACGCTCTGAGAAATGGGATGGGGGGCTGCTAGTAAACAAAGAGAAAACATACGCACCTCCAAAGTCTTTCAAGGCGCAGGGTAGTAAGATTTTAAAGTTAAACAAACAGAGGACACGCACACTTCTATATTATACTCCAAAGTGTTTCTATCTTTTATTATACCCAAGATCAACGTTTCGATCTGCAAGAGATCTTCTCAAACCTGGTATGCAACTCCTTTGCAATTGTGCAATACAAGTCTTCCTGACACTGCTAGGTCATATTAAAACCTGCATACTGAGGGGGGCGGGGGGAGTTCCTGGTAAGTAACGTGTTTGTGAACTTCACAGAGTCTTCTTGGAATTGATTTGTAGTTCGGCGCAGTGAAGTTGTAGTGCTGTTATGCGCAGTCGCTGTAATGGTCGGCGCTGCAATGTCTGTCACGGTTATGTCGTAGCGCTGTAATGGTCTGCGCTGTAATGTCCGTTGCGGTAATGTATAACATTTCACCTGCAAATGACAGTAGTAGTAATTCAATTTTAAACCTAGTACATTAAAATTGGTAGTGGTAAGTTGGTTAGGGTTATACATACATACACAAGGAGAGAGCTTTGATCTTTTTACAGGTTGTTATGTATTTTATTCAAATTGAAATAACGTAAATTATAAATTGTAGGTGTTGTACCTAAAGAAGAAGAAAAAGTTTACTAATGACTCATCTTTCTAATTTTTGCAGGCCAGCTTCTTCCCAATGTGTTCAAGTCCCATGCCTGGGGCATACTGCACACACTGCTTGAGATGTTCAGTTATCGCATGCACCACATCCAGCCCCACTACAGGGTCCAGCTCCTCAGCCATCTTCACTCTCTTGCTGCTGTACCACAGACAAACCAAAACCAGCTGCATCTTTGGTCAGTTAACTGTAGATTACAATGTGTTATAAAATGGGTTCAGAAATGTATGCATCTTGACTGGCTACTGAGTGTTCTAAGCCATTGCATTATTACCAATGGGTAAAAAACGAAGTCCCAGCAACTAAGCCTCATTACCAACAGACATCATTGTGCCAACCATTTAGAATTTTAGAATTAAAAAATGTAACTGGCATTTCTTTGTCGAAGTGAGAACCACAGCAGGTGAACAATACTTGATCAGCAGCTACATAGGCTTGCAAGCCGGCTTGAACCATTTTTTAAAATTCTCCCGCTGTGGGACGCTTCCTGAACATCATTACATGTGCCAATTTCAAACAAGCAAACAGTTTGTTTCTTTCTATCATGAAAACATTCAGGTGGCATCAAAAAGGCAAATTGTAACATCACGCTCCTATATCACAAACGAAAAAACCTTGAGGTCATCGCCTTTGGTCTGTCCCCTCACAGCACCTGGTTTAGTCCGTAAAGTGTGTCCGACATCCAGTTAAACATGGCCAGGCGTGGTAGAGAAGGATTGCAAGAACTCAAACCCACCTCATTTATAGTAAAGCTAGATGAAAACAGGCTAGAATATGTGGCTTTAGTATACAATGAAGCCTCACGGAGATAAACAAAGAGCAGCACAGAGGTTTCATGTATGTTTTACCAGGAAACCCCATGTGCCCGGTGTCATCCTTTAAAAAAATACTGTCAAAGCTACCCCAAAACGCTCCTGCTTTTTATCTACAGCCCAGGCTGCTTCCACAGGAATATCTTGACTCCCAGCATATGTGGTACACAACAGAGCCTATGGGTATGAATTACCTTTCTAAGTTGATCGCCCAACAGTAAAGAGGCCATTCTAACTCGCTGGTACACAAATCATTCTGTATGCTGCACTGCAGTTCAAATGCTATCTGCCACTGGTCCGGACGCTAGGGAAATAATGTCTATTACTGGACACAGAAATGAGGCCAGATTAAGAAGCTATTGGGTTGCGTCTAATGAAAACAGGAAATCCTGGAGCATTGACAAACAAAAATGAAGTGCCTCAAACAAGATGCACTGCCGGGCAAACTGTGCCACCTACGGAACAATCTGTAAAATTGTGCAACCAGCCGTTTAATTTAGTGGACTGCACATTCTGTGGCACAGTTGAATTGCTCGAAATAATTTATTTTAATTTATTTAATTTATTGAGACTATTTTTCCAAGTTTAGTAATAGCTATATTGGGATTTTTAAAATGTTTTTATTTATTTTTTTGCAGCGTAGTAATATAGGAAAAATAAACATTTAATTTTAAATTAAATATGTGTATTTTGATTTCTAAAAAATTGTAACCCATTTTAAAAACACAATAAGACACTCCAGGGTGTTATTGTCGGATCATGTGCTTCATGCTGTGCTCCTGGTTGTGCAGTTATCCCAGCACAGCCAACACCCTATCATGTCGTATTGCTTACTTAAAAGTGCTAGGGGTATATTATAAAATTTCCTGAAACTCCCTTACTTTAGATTAGACAGTGTGGGTCATATTGATGGTTCAAGGGTACTTTCTCAGCTCTGAATATTGATCGTAAAATGTAGATTAATAAGTAGGCTGACACTGGAGACAACAGACCCGGATAGGAATCTCAAATTATGTAGAATGCTATAAGTTCTAAGTGACTGCAAAATGTATTTGTTTATTATCCCTGGCAACCGATACTTTATATAATGGAGGCATCTCTGTGTATACCTTTTAAACATATTTTGTGGAAAATATGGTAAGGGCATTTATTTGCAGAAATGGTATCTGCAGAGTCTGGATCATGCTAACCTACTTTGGGATGAGTTCTGGCCTATGTCGTGGTAACTGCTTGCCAAAGGGTATATCTTTTTAATCACATTTCTATGAGTTAGGCCAGTTGAGTTGGCAGAATTTACAAAGAAGCGTGCACATTGCTATACTTTTCTTTTCATTTACTTGGTATTTTCAGTGTGGAGAGCACAGCTCTGAGGTTGATCACTGCCCTTGGAAATTCAGAGGTCCAGCCACAGTTCACACGTTTCCTCAGTGACCCTAAAACTGTGCTTTCAGCAGAGTCTGAGGAACTCAACCGAGCTCTGATTCTCACACTGGCTAGAGCAACACATGTAACAGGTAATTATTTTACGCACACTAGACTTAAAATACTACTGAAGAAAAAAAAAAAAATTCCTTAACTGAAATTATACTTGTTTTGAATAATTTATTGTTTAAAAAGCCATTATATTAGATGATTACAGGTGTTACATATGTACCTTTTAACAGCAATGTATGTGCCATTTTTTCCAAACTTTGTTTTTTACATATTTTTTACAATATTATTGACATTTCACTTTTTTTTTCCCCAGATTTCTTTACAGGCTCTGATTCCATACAAGGCACCTGGTGTAAGGATATATTGCAGACTATCATGACCTTTACTCCCCACAACTGGGCTTCCCACACTCTCAGCTGCTTCCCAGCTCCACTGCAGGTATTGATCATAGCTCAGTAGAGGTGTCAATCATTTGGAGTTTTTTCAGAGACATGTGGTTAGTTACACAAACCCTGAGCACCTATGTTGGAATACCTTTATCTTAAAGAGTGAGGGGTTCCACAAAATGTAGCGTTATACGTCCCCACGAGCTGCTTCAACTGTTTAAATAATGTACCTGTAATTTCTCTTTTCATTGTTAACATTCTGACAACTTTTTATACGTATAAATTTAATGTCTGTTTCAAAGCTCTTTTCAAAATGGCTGTTCTAGTGCACTGGGGTTTGAGATTTGTCCTCTAAATCACTGTTCCTGCAGTGCTGGGGTTTTCTGTTCCGTACCACATCATGAACCGTTATTGCTTTGTTACCTGTTTGACAATGTGGGCAAGAATCCTTACACTGTCATTGCACTAGAGCGGCCATTTTGAAAAGAGCTTTGAAGTTATAAGTGTAAAAAGATGTCAGGATGTTAATTTCAATTCTTTATAATGTATTATTTATAGCTTTTGCCTGGGAAATATGTTGTCTAAATACATTTTCTGTTTGGTTCTATCCATGCTCCATAGTTGTTCACAAAAGGTTTAAACCAGCCATCTCCATTTGTGGAATAACTACAATACTCCATGAACACTCATGCTGATCATTACTTTCAAATTTTGTCTACCAGGCTTTCTTCAGACAGAACAACGTGCCTCAGGAAAGCCGCTTTAACTTGAAGAAGAATGTGGAAGAGGAATACAGGAAGTGGAAATCAATGACCATTGAGAATGACATCATCACCCATTTCTCCATGCAAGGCTCCCCTCCCCTCTTCCTCTGCCTGCTCTGGAAGATGCTGCTTGAGACGGATCACATTAACCAGACTGGTTACAGGTACGTTTGTACCTAATACAGTCGGCGCCGCCCGATAATCGGGATTTCTGCTTAAATGGGATACAACTCTGGGAGACGATTCTTCCCAATGCTATTTATGTTGCGTAATTGGGACATCGCTTCGTTTAATTGGGATGCAGTATTTTCAAATGATGAACGGAGATCGCTTTTCAGAGCAAGACAGGTCGTGTAGCGCAGTGCAGTGAGTACATGATTACGCTGTGACTTGCGTAAATTGAGTAAACCATGTTGAACTCTTGAAGGAGTCTCTTGTGGTTTCTCAGGCTGCTGTGGCAAAGAAAGCTGGTCTCAAAGAAAGCAGGTGCCTCGCCTTGTGATAAGATGGGATTTCATTATTTTTTTAATTTCATATAGAAATAAAAAACAGCGATTTTTAAAAAAAAAAAAAACATTTTAGGAATAAAAAACAAACAAACATTGACTCGTATTTCAAATTATGTATTTAACATTTAATCATAATGTGATGTGATTTCATTCTTTTTCATTAAGAAACAAAAAAGTGTTACTAAGGTCATCTCAACTGCCTAGTTTCAATTAGGACAGCCGCTTATTTTGGATATTTCCTTCACCCGAGGCCTCCCGATAAAACGCTGCCGACTGTAACAGACTAGGGTGTCTACTTTTGAGTTATGCAGATGTATGCTATAGAGCTTACTATTACATACTAGTTTTCAGCTCTTGGGTTTCAGTTGTTAAATTTTAATATTGCATTGTTAACCTGGTACATATGCTGAATTAGGAGGTTGCGCTTGCCTAAACAATGTACAATATGCAGCCTTCAATGTAATATGTCACTGGCTAAGCCCAGCTGATTTTTTGTTTATTTTTAAATAAGAGTGATCCACATCCGATTGAGCTCAGGGCACTCTAATACAGTGACAGGCTGTACCAAGAAGCGATTGTTACATGCTACTTTTCTTGTACTGGCCAACCAGGCAAAAAAATACAGTGTTTGCAGTGGCCCAACAGAAAATGCTTTTTAGTGATTTAAGTTTGTTTAGTCCTGTTTAAAAACAAGTACAAAGTTTTATAACTTTTTTTGTATTTTATCTGACATAACATTTGTGAAACTCAACTGTGTTTCTTTAACTTTTCGTGCTATATGATGTATAACTGTGACATGGTTCTGTTTTTAGAGTGCTGAAGAGGATTGGGGCTCGGGCTTTGGTGGCTCACGTCCGGACATTCGCTGACTTCCTTGTGTACGAGTTCTCCACTTCAGCTGGGGGCCAGCAACTGAATAAATGTATTGAGATACTCAATGACATGGTCTGGAAATACAATATCGTCACATTAGACAGACTGATTTTGTGTTTGGTAAGCTAACAGATGTTAACCATTAGAATATGTTTTTAAAACACATGTATGGGCATTTTCCCCTTAGCATGTACAACACATGTTTATTTTTCAAACTAGACGCATGTTTTTTTTTTATACATGCTCCTGATTTCCATCCCATAGTGTCAAACACACACAATAAAAGGCATAATCTTTTTTGGTTTGGTAATTTAATTAGACTGGACCAGATTCCCTGCCTACTCTGTTTTACAAAAAATAAATAAGCTCCAAATGTGCACTGGTTTATTTGCAGCACAAACGGAAGCTTGTAAAATACAGTACATAAGATGAGCTCATTGATATTTTGGGAGATGCTCACAAAGAACCAAGCAAATTCCACTTCAGTCCATTCCAGACTCTAGATGTACAGTAGTAATGGTCTTTCATACATAATTTTTTTTTTTTTTTTTTTTATATAGTTATTTTCTCAGGAACCAATTGATTGATTAGGGCTGTGTGGTGGGGTACACCCCACCCCTGTGCATGTTTTGTTTATTTTGTATTGTGTTGTATTATTATTTAAATGTACTGTTTTATTGTTATAATTTAATGTAGTTTGGCAGACGATGTTTGCTTCTCATCTCTGCCAGACTACATCTCGTGAGAATGCGTGGCCGGCAGCTAATGAGTTATTGACAGATTGGCTGTCGGCCACGCAGATGCAAAAACCAGTACAGAATGTGGTCAAGGGATAAACTAGGTAATTGATGGCCAGTTAATCCCTCGACCACAATACAATAACCAGCAGCTTTTGCTGGCCAGGGTTGGTTGTTCAGAGGAGGAACGTAAGAGAGAGAGCTATAAAAAGTAAGAATAAAAACAATTGCTACTTGTGCTCGTTTTCAATAAATCCGCACACCTGCGCTTCCATCCGCAGTACTGTTGCCTGTCTCTTTCTGGTATGATGTCCCCACAAGCCATCCTGTTCACAGGCTATTAATTTAAATGTCTCCTATTTTTATTCCAGTCTAGCATGTACAGTATTTTTCTTAATATATAATTTACGTTTTAAATATACATCTACTGAGCAAGGATCTTAACTTAAATTCCATTATTATTATTATTATTATTATTATTATTATTATTATTATTATTATTATTATTATTATTATGTGTTATAGTAAAGATGTTTTAAGACAGTAACCTGAAATGATCCAGTTGTAGCTGTTTTATTGTCCTTTTAACTGATCTGCCCCATTTAGGCAATGAGAAGCCACGAAGGGAATGAAGCCCAGGTCTGCTACTTCATCATCCAGCTGCTGTTACTGAAGCCCAATGACTTCAGGAACCGTGTGAGCGACTTTGTGAAGGAAAACTTCCCAGAACACTGGATGCAGAATGACTGGCATACTAAACACATGAACTATCACAAGGTAGGGTGTCAAATAGTTCACTCTTAGCAGATTAAAAACTGCAAAAATAAACCCTGCAGTGAATGTGGAAGTCCTTTCAGCATTAAAAAACAATGTGTGGATTTTAGATAATTGTAATTTCTTTGGTAGGGTGTAGAGGGGGGGAAATTGCAGGGCAAATGTTCAAGGAACACTATTAATTTGCAGTGGTGTTTAATAGGTTTGACCTTTTGTGATTTTGGTATTTGTTCAGTTTTCAAAAATTAAGCCTGAAGGTGCTTGTTTCAAAACTGGTGTATTTTAATGGAATGAACAAATTTAGCTTTTAGTTGAGCATACAAGGTCAATAGCCCTGCATGCATTAATAAATGCCTTTTTGTTCATGTCCATATTGACATTGGATTGTATTTAATCTGCATTTGGAATGGGTTTTTAAAACGAAATAACTGACACCTTGTGCATTGGAGGGTTAAAAAATTCCTTAGCACTGTTTTAGTGGGCTAATTTTCTACATCAAGGCGTGTGATGAAGAATGTACCATACTGCTGCAGTCAGTTACAAGCTATGTTTAATAATGCAATACAATACTGAGATTACAATACTTTTAAACCTACAAAGTTAATATATATAGATAATTTTCTTTTTTAAATTAATATACAACAAAGTCTGATATTATTACTCCATTCTTGGGTATTTCAGGGAATCTTACTAAATTTATATACCTAACAGACAAAAAAAACTGTGCCCACCTGTTTTCATTCCCAGTAATCTTTTAAGAGGTATTTATGGTGGTTGTATTTTTGATTTGGTTGATCTAATGTATACAATGTGAAATTGTTTATCATCTTTCACTCTACAGAAGTACCCTGAGAAATTGTATTTCGAAGGCCTAGCAGAACAAGTGAGCCCACCTGTGCAGATCCAGCCCCACCACCTTCCCATCTACTTTGGAAACGTCTGTCTTCGCTTCCTGCCTGTGTTTGACATCGTCATCCACCGGTTCCTGGAGCTCCTTCCAGTGTCCAAGTCTTTGGAGACACTCTTGGATCATTTGGGAGGCTTGTACAAATTTCATGGTGTGTTCTGATTTACTCCAATCTCAAGCACATGTTACCAAAATCACATCATTGTTTTCAGAGCAGTGAAAATCCACTGCATCAATTCACTAGGACTCATTTTATAAAACACACAGTATGTCAGTAGAAATGCCACCTAATGTATTTATTTATATGCACATACAATTTTGATTGTTTCTGGTCTAGGTTCTGACATCTGATTGGTTGGATTAATGAAGTATTTTAAATTCAATATGAAGTTGGTGCAAAATAACAAATGTGTTTTCTCCCAGACCGTCCAGTGACATATCTCTACAACACTCTTCACTACTACGAGAAACATCTTCGTGATCGAACCAACTTAAAACGCAAGCTTGTCCATGCCATCATCAGCTCACTGAAGGAAAACCGTACACAAGGCTGGTGCCTCAGTGAGACGTACCTAAAATGTGCAATGAATGCACGAGAGGACAACCCGTGGATTCCCGATGACACCTACTACTGCAAGCTCATTGGCCGATTAGTTGATAATATCCTTTCATTATGAAAAATTGATATTTAGCTGCTGAAAGGCTTGATTATAATAAACGTGGTAGAACAAATGTATAAAAGCTTGAGCCATCAGATATGATTTCTAAGTAGGTGTATTTTTATTTATTTATTTAAATCTCCACTCTATACAGATAAATAGGTTTAAATATTTTGTCCCAAACACGCACAATTAACTTTTCAATAATTTTCTTGTTTCAGATTTACTTCTTAATTTAACCTTGCACTGGATGTCAGTCTTTGAAAGAACTATTAAAAGGCTGAATTTTTTTAAATAATTAATTGCCAGTATTTCACTTACTTAGGCTTAATTGCAGGAAATGGCAAAAAAAATTACTTTAATTTTCTTTTTTAAATTAAACGTTGTATTCCAACAACTTTGTTTATTGGTACTGGTTTCTAAAGTATGTATAATTTCTTTAATGTGTATATTACCAATGGCTGGAAAATCACCCGGCCCTTTCCCTAACTGCGACTGGAGGTTCAATGAGTTTCCTAACCCTGCAGCACATGCTCTCCATGTGACCTGTGTGGAGCTCATGGCTTTGGCTGTGCCAGGGAAAGATGTTGGAAATGCACTTCTCAATGTTGTGCTAAAGAGGTATGTTTATTTTGAATTATACAGATCACTGCCTCACCTACTGTAAATTAATTGTGTACATACTGTAATCTTGCTTTACCAGCACTGATCACTAGCGTACTTCTACAGAGCTTTTCCACTTTATTGGGAACTATTAGTGGGATAAAGTAAGCAAATCTGATTGTGCAAAAGGGCTAAACTGTGTGTTGTATCAAATAAACAACTGTCCAGCATAAAAGGCCACAAGCAATTTGATATTAGTTAGTTAACTATAAAATGTGTAGAAACAAACATTTATAACAGTTTAAAAGGTTGGAAGGATCACTATTAGTTGAAGACTACAATTGCAGTGGACTGTGACTATGCTTATGTTTTCTTTGACTTATTTATAGCTCAAAAAGAAAAAGGAGTTAGCTACAACTTTATTTTTTATTTTTCAAACAGCCAACCTTTGGTACCCAGGGAGAATATTACTGCATGGATGAATGCAATTGGACTTGTAATCACTGCCTTACCTGTAAGACATTTATTGTTATCATATACTTTGTGGATTATTCAATTAAATGGGGAAGGCTGTTTTTTATGCATTACTTTTACCTTGAATTGGCATTCATGTAATGGCAATAATTGTGTATTTGTGTATTTTTTCAATGGGGATACTGGAACTATTTTGCTGACCAAAATCCTAAACTAACACTCCCTTCCTTCTAGTACAGGGGTACTCAATAGGTGGACTCCGGTCCGAATCCGAACCGCAAGTACATTTTGACCGGACCGCTAAGTCATACGCCAATCTATGTTTTTACTTGCATTCACATTGGAAATGCTGTGAATTTGAGACAACACAGTGTGGTGCGCAAGGGTACAGTAGGTGTCGCTGTGATTGTAAGTTGTAGATAGTGCGAGCTATGAATGAAACAAAATGTAGTCAACAGTATTAGGAGCTCAACTGAAATGAAACGCAGTGCGTTGGCTTCTGTGGCCTGTTTTATAAGCGTCAACATATCCTAATAAAACACCTAGTATTTTTTTTGTTTGTATTAAGATAAGTTTCATACCTTATGGTATGTGTTCCGAAAATCACAAAGACGACTGTTTTATTATTTGTAAGGTGTTTTTATTTTTAATTCACTTGAAAGGGAAAGCACAGTGATTTTTTTCAGTTTTTTTTCTTCTTATTCTTCAGTTTTGTTTGCTACAATTTGCTTTGTTTTTGCAATGGTGAAACAAAGTTTGCCTCTGCTAACACAGACACATAAGAATACAGTAGTTATACAATTCTGTGGTTATGGAAGGGAAAGAACCCTGGCAGTAACAAGTCAGTGGCAGACGAGTACAAATTCCCCCAAAAACTCCTTTAAACCAACAACATGTGTAAAAACTATATTTGTGTAGCTCTGTGTTTTTGTCTGTATGTGGATAGGAGTGAAAATGTGCACCGGACCTTGACCTTGCTGTAACCAAGAATTTTGGACCTTCACTAAAATAATTGAGTATCCCTGTTCTAGTACATTTATTTTATTAGAAGCTCATTTTTATTTATTTATTTGTGTATTTGTTTTTAGGAGCCTTACTGGATTGTTCTCCATGATTGCATTGTGAATGTCGTCAACAGCCCTAGTCTGACATCAGAAACCCAGTGGGTCGGGTACCTATTCCAGCTGTTTGATTTCACAGCCTGTCACCAGTCATACTCTGAGATGTACTGTAGCTATGTCCTAGCTTTGGCTCATGCAGTGTGGCATCATTCAAGTATAGGACAGCTCTCTCTCATTCCAAAGTAGGTTGATTTGATGTGTTTGTAAATGTGCTGTCCCTTTTTTAGTTTAATTATTTGCTTTAATTATGTGTATAATGCGATACAATTGCTATGTTTGATTTTGGTTATTGTTGGACATATGCTTCCCAGTGCAATGCTTGCCCATAAATGAAAATAAATCTAGAGCCAGGAACATGCAGTAGGAAAAGTGATGCAATTCCTTTTGGAGTTTTGAGATGATAAATAAATCTTCATACAAATGTCAGCTATATGGAAACACTAAAGAATTAATAATGGGTTTTATGAAATTGTGATTGATTTAAAAGTAAAATAAAACATTGCCAAAGTTAAAGTTTCTTGCTGAGTGAAGGCTGATATTGTAACAGGAATTTCTTACTGACATATAACAGCAGCATGGAATCTTGCCCAGTTCATGTGACAGCCTTTCCATAAGCATGATGAATTATGGTTAATCTGGAGAACTAGATATAAAAATGTTCTAGGTGCAGTCTGTTTAGTTAAAAAATTGTCAGATAGATTCAGAAACTTTTCATCTCCTTATTGTTTTGCTTGTTCAGTTTACATACAGTGTTACCTGTGCTCACAGTATGTTTTCTCTACATTCAACATTGCATTTTAAATGTTTTGCTGCTAGTTTTAGGTGAAGTAAAAGTATTACACAGTATTTCTTGTGGAATTATGCAAGAGAAAATATTGCCAAGAGGCCTAATGCAACTTATTAAAGGAGTTTTAGTACTGCGGTTGCAGTGCATGTCTACATAGCCCCCTAACAGTTGGTTATAGCTGGTTCATTTAGCACAATATTACCCAGATCCAGGGGTAATCGTTCACAGTGAAGTAAATATGTATTGTTTGACTTGTAACAGGTTTTTGTCGGAGGTGCTAAAACCAATCGTGAAGACAGAGTTCCAGCTGCTGTATGTGTACCACCTTGTGGGACCATTTCTACAGAGGTTTCAGCAGGAGAGGATAAGATGTATGCTAGAGGTAAAGTCCAGTAGTTGCATTTTATATATTAAACTGGCTACCAGGTTTTACTGATATTATCATTCAATGATTATATTTTATAAATGCTTCCACATATTGTTCCCCAAGCTTTCATCACAACATGTTCAAATTGAGTTCTTACTACTCTTTTAAATTGCTTCCTTACATAATATTTGAATTTCATATACCGGCACAAAGACAAATACCTAATTGCTTGCTTTTGAGCGTGGTTCTTTTATTGTAGTCAATATTTAGAGTAAGGAAGAGGAAAACCGACTATTATTAATTACATGATAGAAAGGAAAAAAAACAATAATAATGTTTTGTGAAGA
Source organism: Acipenser oxyrinchus oxyrinchus (assembly GCA_030684275.1). Classification (NCBI taxonomy): domain Eukaryota; kingdom Metazoa; phylum Chordata; class Actinopteri; order Acipenseriformes; family Acipenseridae; genus Acipenser; species Acipenser oxyrinchus. The sequence goes on along the minus strand of CM060251.1, from coordinate 55,529,357 downwards.
ATTGTTGTCAGTGGGTACATTTTTTTAAATTTGCCTTTTGCTATTTCAGGTGCTTGTACAATAACTGATGGCTAAAGAGGTTGTTTTAGATTGCTAAATATTGAGTACTAATCCTAGGGAATTTATCTCCTGAGCTGTCTGCAGATTGTTCCAGCTCAAAGTTACAAATTAAAAATGCCATTGTGTTTTTATAATTGTATTTCCGCTTAACATGCCAAACAGTGAGTCATAACATTAATGTCAGATACAAACATTTTTTATATCTGACCTCTAACTAAAATATGACTCCAAAATAGCTTGTTTATATATCTAACAATCAAGTAGTTTTTAAATGTATTTTTATTTCTTGCAGATAGGGGTGGCTTTTTATGAGATGCTCCAAAATGTTGACCACTACAGCAAACACTTGAATTATATGGACCCCATCTGTGATTTTCTTTATCATGTGAAGTACATGTTTACAGGAGACGGCATCAAAGAACAAGTAAGTTGATATGATGTTAGGCATACTTTATGATCTTTGACATCTAGTATTTATCTGCCGGTAACAGGCTGTCAAATTCTGTGCTCTTGAGAGATTTAACCTGGAATCGACTTTATACTCATTCTTTATACATTAGCAATGTGTAAGGTAGCGAGTTTGATTTTTCAAAGAAAGTGCATGCACACATTCATTGGATTGATTCCCAGTCATCCTGTTTTTAATCTTAATTTTCAAACTAATGTGACCAGTGAGTGGGGGTAGGGGGAACAACAAAACAAAATCACATTGTAGCTTGCTTTTTATTATATACGATTAAAAAAAAATACATGGGATCTTTTTTTCTTTTACTTTTAACCAGGTGGAAAAAATTATTTGCAACCTGAGACCAGCAGTGAAGCTTCGCCTGCGGTTTATAACCCACATCAGCAAAATGGAGCCAGCTGCTGCCCCTCAGCCAGCTAGTGTTGCATCCCCAGCACCCCAACCTCATCCGGGGACTGTTAATGTGCCCCTGACAGCATCACAATAGTAATCTGAAACATACAATGAGATACAGAGGAAAGACAGTAGCCTGAAAAACACAGCAGTATAATGAACTTGCCATTCACTTTTTTTTTTAACTGTTCATAAACAGGAGTGCAACTGAACAATGCAATGTACCCAAGAAAGGACATAATTTGTACTTCAGATATCAACACCTACTGACTGTACTGATAGACATAAAAAAAAGCATATCTTGCTTGTCAATCTGGTCTAAAGGTTGATTAGACAAGGATCTGTTTGTATCAAATGCAATTGTATGTATGTATGTATATATTTGCATACGTGTTAGAAATCTCTAGCTTTTAGTCTTAAATCCTAAAGGTAGTGTTTTTTTTTTTTTTAATTCAAGATGATTGCTTCTCTGAAATTCATAATAAGAATGGTGGTATAATAGTGCTTTTTCTGGTGGGGGGGAGGGATAACTATGCTGAGACTAAAAGGATATGGAGTCTTTTGGTTATTCAAACTTGTGTAATTTTTTTTAAAGAAATTTCATTTTCTTGTAACAGTAGGATAGCGTGTGCCTTGAAACAAATATTTTCCAGTAATTTTGACAGTAATGTATCACAGCTGATTCTGTGTATCATAAAAGGCTTTTTTCAGTTTATTCCAAAAACTTGTTTTTGTCTGGGTAATTAGAAAACTGTTTAAACTAAACTCCCAGATACTCTATATAAACATATTTAACAATATGCACTTACCCTCCTATTAGAGCAATTGTAATGGGATTCACGACTGTAGAGCACAAACAACTTTATATATACAAGAATGCAGAAGTTTTTTGTTTTTTTTGGAAGAAGTGAGTAATTTTCCAATGTTTTACAAAAAAAAAATCTTCCAAAAGTTCCACTCAACAGTATTACAATCTGATTACAGTTTACTGATACATATGTTGTATACAAAAAATGATTGAGGTTTGGTTAGAATAGTGCCTTGTCCTTTTTACTGCTAGTTTATTTTTAATAAGCTTCAAATGTTAAACACCTGCCAATCCAACCAAGAGCTGACCGTCTCCATCTTAATAGAGCAGTAGCAGTAGTGTGAGGTGATGTTGTTAGTGTAGCTTTTGAGAGGTATGAATGTTAGATATGGTTTTCTCTTCACAAGTAATCTTGCTCTACCTCGCAATGTTTACTCTTGCTCTGCCTTGCACTGTTTTATCAATTGTTTAATGTTAGCCTTATTTCCCTCAATAGACTTATCAATGATAACAAACAAGGTTTTAAAAAAAAGTTTTTAAAATCTATTAAATAATATACCTATTATTCAGTGTAATGTAAGTGTAGGGTTATATTTTTATTTACTGACTTTCAAACTATATTCTAATGTTGACATTGCAATCTTTGCTTCTAATGAAGTGATAGAAAATGTTTTGTGGTGCACATTTAACTGCAAGCTATGTCAATGCAACATCAACTGCAAATAAAGAAGTTAATCAAAGGCATTTTGGGATGTGCTTTCAAGGAGGATATCTATAAAATACATCTTATGAACTTGACTTTATTTTAAATATTAACATGAAAATGTCAGTTTTGTACAGACAATAGGATAGTTTAAGCGACTGAACAAATTAAATTCTTTGACTAGGTTAGTTGAGCCAATTAACATGCGAAAATGAAACTTTTTTACTAGCCAGGTTTATGGAGTCAGGAGGTGTAAGTGTCCAGTGTTACGGCTTTTTAGTTTGCTAAAACGTGGTTGTGAGTGTTAGCTCGCTGTCATCTGTTCTCAAGCTCTTGTGTAAAGAGGCAGCTGGCTTGTCCTAGCTCTTGAATACTTGTGAGGAATTTGAGTGGCAAGGGAGTGTAAAACGACATTCTAAAAACGGTATGCTGTTGCACAAACTACCTGTAACACACTTTAATGCTGCAGCAGTCTAGGAGTGAGTTTATTTATCAGTGTCCAGCAAATGCTGCTATAAACACATCTTTCAGAATGCCAGCCCAAAACTGGCATGTTATTCCATGCAGCAATTCTTGTTGTTGTTGCTGTACTCCTGCGTCCATCGTTAATAATACATAAAAACATTTGTCAAGTAAGAGAATGGGACCTCAGGAATTTCCTAGCAGTCTATAAATGTTTTTTTGATCCTGATGAACATCTGGCATATAATCCAAATTAAGTCTGTTGCTCAGTTCTGAAACCTCAGTGGCATTTTAAAACCGCACATTTTAAGAACATGGCTGATGAATTGCTCTCTGGAATCCTGGCCTGGAACACAACAGATGAACTGGGAAAAAAAGCATATCAGTAGATGCAGGACTTTAGCTGCTGAAAGAATACAATTCATTAAAAAAAAAAAACAAAAAAAAAAAACTTCCTTGTACTTTGTGTATGGTAACTTCTTTATTACACAAAGATGCAATGTATATTCTTTATGCACCCTAAAATTTTGGGCACAGGCAATGAAACAATAGTATGGGGCCATCATGAATATACACACATCTTTGTAAACTGGGTGTTTTGGTAATCCTTGCAAAAATGTAATTGATTTCACTCGTGCAGAGGATTACATGGGTAATGAAGATATCACTTAGGTATACTGCCTTCTTTGTAACAACCAGGTAATCCATGGCACCAATCCATGGTTCGAAGTAATGGCAGCTGTGCAAGGATTCCTTAAAACTAGGTGGATACATGAATCTTGAATCAACTACTTTTTCAGTTTGTTATTCTATACAAATGTATATATTGGGCAATCTTTCAATTAGGAAGATGAGGAATTGTCTGATTATAATACCAGCAGTGCTGGACTTTTCTTTTTCCTGTCTTCAGTATATTACCACCTACATCACTTCTGAAGAAGAAAAAAACAAAAGGTGAGACATTTTGTTCTCAATAGCAGTCTCAGAATAGCTTGCTATGTATATTTGCTTGGCTATTTTCACCACAAGCTTGCTGTACATGGATTTTTTATTAAAACATACAAATATATTTTAAGTTATTGTTGTATCGATTCAGTTTCATTACATTAGTGTCTATGAGTAATGCACCTGAAGTGGCTTCACTAGGCATCAGAAATTAATATTTGTAATTTAAAACCTTCATGTTCCAATAAAGTTGAAAGAACATATGCTGCATCGTGACATAACAGATACTTAACTCTGTGTAATACAAATCAGGCAAGGGATGTGCACTTCAGAAACCTTTTTTCTACTGCCTAAAGTCTGGGATTATTATTATTTATTTCTTAGCAGGCGCCCTTATCCAGGACGACTTACAGTCGTAAACAAAAATACATTTCAAGAATCACAGTACAAGTATTAATACAATTAAGAGCAAGATAAAATACAATAACTTTGGTTCTAGCAAGTACAAGTATATGACAAAATACGATTCAATAACGGAGCAGATAACAGTGTCAGTGATAGTTACATCAGGATATAATTAAATAGAAAATACTACAGATTAAATGACACTTGACAGAATATAGTAGCCTAAAGTACAGGATTAAATGCAGTAAAATAGGGAGCAGATAAGAGCAAGTAAAGCACATTTAAGGAAGAGTGATAAGTGTCCAGATGGAAAAGAGGAGTTCTACAGGTGCTGTCTGAAGAGGTGAGTCTTGAGGAGGCGCCGGAAGATGGTCAGGGACTGGGCAGTCCTGACATCTGTGGGAAAGTCATTCCACCACTGCAGAGCGAGGGTGGAGAAGGAGAGGGCTCTGGAGGCAGGGGAGTGTAGAGGAGGTAGAGCCAGTCTTCTAGTGCAGGAGGAGTGGAGTGGTCGAGTCGGGGTGTAGGGAGAGATGAGGGTCTGGAGGTAGCTGGGTGTAGTCTGGTCAAGGCATCTGTAGGCAAGTACAAGAGTCTTAAACTGGATGCAAGCGGTGATCGGGAGCCAGTGGAGTGAGCGGAGCAGTGGAGTTGCGTGGGAGAAGCGAGGCAGAGAGAACACCAGGTGGATGAGCTGGAGCGGACGGGTGGCGGACGCAGGGAGGCCAGCCAGGAGGGAGTTGCAGTAGTCTAGGCGGGAGAGTACCAGAGCCTGGACCAGGAGCTGGGTGGCGTAGTTGGGATGACGTCTCTAAGGATAACTTGAGCTGATCAAATAATGGGGATTTAATTGCATTTCTTCCAGGAAGTACAGTAGTTTAAACAGCAATAAACCATTTATTTAGACATGTTTTTAAAGACCTTCCAGCAAAAATCGGGTGGGTTTATCTAGAGTACTGCATAAAACGTGTTATATATTTTATTAAGTATATATTTCATTTATTATACAGCACATGCAAACAATACACATTTAGTATAACTTGCTGGAAATAAGGCTGTTTTACTGAAAACCAATAGGAAAAATTAGAATTCAGGAAAAGGGAAGCCTGGTGTCTGAAGCATAGTGTAATTAAGTTAGACAAGGATCAAGGCCAGGGAACACAGGACAGGGATAGATACAGACCAGAGACTACAGCCCAGCAAGGACAGGAGGGGTGAATAAAATTACCAATGTCTGGAATGCTCAAATACATCATTATACATTCAATTGCAGGCAGGTGTGTTAGAATACCTGAAGTATACAGGGCACACAGCTGGCAGATTTACTCGTTTAAAGTAGAGGGAGGAATTACTGTGCTGTTTTGTTCTGATAGGGTTTGTACAACGATAATGCTTAGATTACACCTTTAGAATCCTATTTCTTATGGTGATATGCAATTTGGGAGGGGCTATGATGAGTACCTAGGGGGGTTCTCAAGGTAATCTTGGTATATTCATCTCGGAATGATATTTTAGCTATTTAAATTCCTGGTTAATTCAAAGGTTTAATTATAACTCATACTTATATTAGAAGTTAAAGTTCTGTGTTGAAATCCTTTTAGATGGAAGACTGAAAATATTTGGACTCCATCAAGTTAAACACCAGTCTAAATAGCTGTCAAATGAGAATGGCTTTCATTTGAATAACCTTCTGTAAGGTAAAAGATCTGCACCCCAATCAGCACAACCTGTCCCCAAGGGGCGATGCTGAAAGGAGGTGGATGGTGAAGAACAAATAGGTCATATAATTGCATCCCTTTAACCTTTTAGGGTCTGAGCTATTTTCACCTGTTTTTTACTGTTGTTAGATTTGTTGCTATAATTATTTAGGCTGTGTGGTCCAGTGGTTAAAGGAAAGGGCTTGTAACAAGGAGAGTCCCGGTTCAAATCCCATCTCAGTCACTGACTCGTTGTGTGACCCTGAGCAAGTCACTTAACCTCCTTGTGCTCCGTCTTTCGGGTGAGACGTAGTTGTAAGTGACTCTGCAGCTGATGCATAGTTCACACACCCTAGTCTCTGTAAGTCGCCTTGGATAAAGGCGTCTGCTAAATAAACAAATAATAATAATATTTAACTATAAAGGTTACAGGTACATGTCATACATGAAATTAATGTGCACACACTAGACTTTCATTAAAAAAGTGAAATAGATTGAAACTCACCCTGTTCAATACAGATAACAGAAAAAATAGACTTTTTAGAACATTATTTATTGTTTGTAAAAAATATTTTAGCATGGCAGCTCAAATCTGACAGTGCACAATGATAGTGCACAGTGGTCGCCAATTATTTTTTTATTATTTTCTCCCCAATTTAGTAATGTCCAATTATTTTTTAGGCTCAGCCCACCGCTACCATCCCCGTGCTGACTCGGGAGTGGCGAAGACGAACGCACGCTGTCCTCCAAAGTGTGTGCCGTCAGCCGACCGCTTTTTTACACACTGCAGACTCACCATGCAGAGACCCAGAGCTACAGCGTCGGAGGACAACACAGCCCTGGGCAGCTTACAGGCAAGCCCGCAGGCGCCCGACCAGACCACAGGGGTTGCTGGTGCGCGGTGAGCCGAGGACACCCTGGCCGACGTAGCCTTCACTCCTCCCAGCTGCGCTCGGCCAATTGAGCGCCACCCCCTGGAAGCTCCCGTCCTCGGTCGGCAAAGGAATAGCCTGGACTCAAACTTGCAACGTCCAGACTATAGGGTGCATCCTGCACTCCATGAGGAGCGCCTTTACTGGATGTGCCACTTGGGAGCTGGACATTTGTTTTTGAACAAATTGGATAAAAAATAAAGGAATTATGGCCATATATACACAAGGGACTGAAAGCAACCCAAAAAAAACAGATAAAATGTGCAAAAGAAAACAAAAAACAAAAACCCATTAAAATTATTTGTCCCATGCACCCTGATCATGTGGCACAAGATGGGGCTGTTCACTGTAGCTTGAATAACCAGCAAAGTGGGGACCAGGGCAAAATAACCCTAAACAGCTCTGATCTCTTGCATCTGATCTTCAATGTCACCATATCTCTTTTTTGTAAAGATTTTGTGTGAAAATGTTTGCTTACTGCAAGGTAGGTCTGTCTTTAGCTCAGCATCAACATTCCAAAACACTCGCATTCAAGGCTATCTCCTAATATGGTCATCTATCGGAAATACACAATACCGTGATAATGATAATGACTGTCGTCGGCGGTTGTAGGTATGAGTATAACCGCGGCAGTTCTAGTGTTAAAGTAGTCCATAAATGTACATTTTGTGTGTGTGTGTGTGTGTGGCCTTTCTGCTGGAGATTACATGATATTAAGTCAGAAGAACTGGATCTTGACTGCTGAAATCTCGTGAACCACAAACATGATTCCTGCTCTGGTTTACATGGGTTTTTTACAGCTATTTTTATCATGAGAAAGCGTTTGACCCTGCCCTTAAAGTCGCACTGCCAAAAGGACGTCCTTTTGCTGTTTCACGATGTATTTGCGTGACAACGTCACACAGTCATGACTGTAGAGTCGATTTTCACGTGCGTGTAAACCAAGCCACAGTTAACTGTGTCTACTCTGCAAGGGATGTATTAAATATGAGATAAGCCTGCCAAAGATACTAGATACTAGGATACCACAGATATAATGTGTTTGTTCTTTTGCTTCTATGTTTTAAATGTTTTTAAATGATCATGTGGGACTGATCACAGGCACTGCTACACAAGGGCTAATCCAGGATTTACCTTCTCATGCATTTAATCAGGCACATTTGACCTGATGAAAACCTGTAGAAAAATGTCAGCATGAATACCCGGGTTTCTTTAAACACAGTAAGAGTTTCACTCATGAGCTCCACATTGAATAGGGTATGTGGAAAACTAGTCCTTTCTTATCTGAATCATTCCATAACCAAAAACGAATTGTCGGCTTGTTTTTACCTTATTTGAATATTACCCTGATTGGTGGTTTCACTCTAAAATTGTCAATTTTGATTTTTTCTATGCTTGCTACCGAAATGTACAGGCTTTCGTTTCTAACCACGTCCACTGTATGTGTGCTTTCCTCCTCTTGTATTTTAACACTCCCTTCCTGGTGACAGCATTTAAAACAGGAGCAGGAGCTTGAATGTGAGTAGAACAAAAAAACTCTGATATTTGATAGACAAATGTTAAGTGTTTAAAAGTATTTGTACTATTTTTAGTAAATGAAAATGTCCCAAACAATAGACAAAATGAACAATGAACGCAGTGTCCAGGGTGCAGGTGCTCATGCTCCGTGGTGCTGTATCCAAGTGCAGTGAAGTGGCAGTGTAGGTGCTCCGGTTGGTGGTGCTCGCTGTGTAGCATCAGCTCCTGTGGTCTCCGTCTACCAAATACAAAACCAAAATGAAACAAAAGCGCTCCAGCGCATTAGTGTTTCAGCGTAAGGGTCTGTTCTCACATAGCTGCATCCCCTTAGTACTGCTAAACTGCTCCCTGTGATCAGTGCGGTGCCACGCTCTATCCAATCACCGGACGCAACACAGCTGATCACAATAGAGCTGTTCAACAGTCTTACAGCTACAGCCTTTTCCCAAGATGGCCAACTTCAGGTTCCGTCCTACCACCGAGTCGGCCCATCCCTGTGAAGGTGGACCACCAACCTTGTTTAGTGCCCTTCCTCGTCGGGAGGTAGATTTGCAGCTCAGATTCCTTCTCTCCCGTTCACACAGGCTCACAAAACTTTTTCATCTTTTGGAGGTCTATACAACAGACTGGAATGCTTCATACACCACAGGGGCCTTGTGTTTGACACATCGGTATCAAATGGTATTGTAGTGAGCACAGAGGTAATGGACGCACACACCAAAGCTCTTTCAAGTACAATGCGTTTTTTATTGGCAGCTAACAACAACTAGCACTATCCACTCACTTACTCTCACACAGTCCCAGGCCACCCCAGAGCGCTACACCAACTCCCAGGGTGACACACACTCAAACAAGGGCAAACATAGAATGGAGTCAACCATCTCAGAATTATACAACACAACAAAACAGACAATAAATGTAATTATGAACGATAATAAAGACAATGACTGACTCCATGCCCTCTACACAGCCCCCATCTCAGGGCCAAACGTCCCGTCGGCCTAATGCTCAGTGTCTATAATTAAGTCTGAGAGTCCCAGAGGCAGCCGACAGGAATGCTGGCCGTGCCTGCCCGCAGCTGGCGACCCCAGGGATTGCGGTGAGGGAGGGGTGATTTCCCAGCTTCCAAGTCTGGCCTCTGCGCTGGTATGTGGCCAAGCGGTCTTGATGGAGCACAACTGCTTGGCCACAGGTCCACAGGTGCACTCACTAGGTCACCTCGGAGAGCCTCTTGATGACAGCACATGGGCCCTCCCAGTGACTGGCCAGCTTGGAGCAGAGTCCCTTCCGCCACTGGGTGCAGTAAACCCAGAATTGTTCCCCAGCCTGGAATCCACGGCCCCGGCCACAGGTGTCATACGCCTGTTTCTGCCGCTGGCCAGCCGATGCGAGGTGCTCCCGAGAGAAATCACTGGCGGTGTCCAGCTGGAGGTACAAAGGGCCAGCTGGTTCCGGGGTGTGGAGCTGGGGCGGCCTGCCGAACATGATATCTACTGGGGTGCGGAGCTCTCTCCCAAATATAAGAGCCGAAGAGCGTGGACTCTTGGACTGCAGTCCGGTAGGCCATTAGGACTAGGGGCAAGTACTGATCCCAGTCGCGTTGGTGCTGTGAGGTCCACAAAGAGAGCTGGGTGGCAAGCATCTTGTTAAACCGCTCCACCAATCCATCGCTCTTACAGGTGAAGCGATGTTGTCCAGGTTTTCTTTATGCCCAGCTGAACATATATTCCAGCAGTGCCTCCACGCAATGGGTGGTGCTCTCCTCTGGAATGGCGTACACCTCGGGCCATTTTGTGAAATAATCCATGGGCACGAGGACGTACTGTTTGCCCCCCTCCATCTGTGGAAAGGGTCCCAAGATATCAGTGGTGACAAACTCCAGTGGTGCCCCCACCTGGTACTGTTGGAGCGGAGTGTGGGAGCGGTTCAAGGGGCCCTTCAGGGCAGTACACCGATCACAGCGACGCACGTAGATTTCCACGTCATGGTGGCACAGCTCCCAGTAGAACCACTCCGGTTGCAGGCCCAGGGTCTTGGTGACACCGAAATGTCCAGTGGCCAGTCCACCATGCACAGCCCGCAGCATGGTCTCCAGGAGAGCTTGGGGAACCACCACTTGTAGCCGTTTCTGTCCTGTCCCAGGGTCTGTCCAAGCATGGCATAGCACACTTCCCCAGAGGCTCAAACATTCCCATTGCACCACCAGCGCTTTTACCTCCGGGGAGAGGGTTGACACCACCTCCCTGGCTAGGAGCGGAATCGGAGCCTCGCCCCCCATGCTGATGCTGTGCTGGACTAATCCGGTGCGCCCACAGTCCTCCACTCTCACAGCAAAAATGTCCCAATAACCCCTCAGTAGCTCCCATAGTTGGTCCTGCTGGCTCTGAGATGGGCCCTCTTTGCTCTGCTGCCACAGAGCCTCCACCGCATCTGCTGTTCCTGGAGCAGCCGGTGACGTCATGCAGTCATGTGCTCCGATTGCAATTGGTGTGTGGGGTGGTGAAAGCGTTGCAGGGGGTGGAGGTTGCAACCCTCATTGGCTCCATCACTGTTGTGCCGTCAGCAGCTTCTGGGAGGGGCTTGGTCCTGCCCCTCTTCCTCTGACACCTTGAGGTCCGTCGCAGTTGGTTCCAGCCAACACATAGGGTTCCCCCAGCCAAGTCGAGCGTAGCTCCCACTTTTTCGAGGAGGTCCAGGCCAAAGACACAACGATCCTGTATCTCCGCCAGCCAATCATGCAGTCCCTAAGCTGGACCACTGAGTGCCGTCGCCCCAGCATGGAAGCAACCTGGCCGATGACTTGGGTTGGCACCCAGTCTTCCAGCAGTCCACCACGGCCTCATTGATCCCGCCGTAACAAGGGGCTGGTCAAAGTCCCTGCCACCATCCTGGAGCAGCTCGCCATCATCCCCCTCAATGCCGCTTCTCCTGGGGCAGGCATCTTCAGTATGGTGTTAGCATGTGTGCGACGTCCATTCCTGCTTCTAACACCAGTGTAGTGCGCACGGGAGTAATTGACACCAAAGCTCTTTCAAGTATAATGTGGCTTTTACAGGCAGCTAACAACACAGACAGACAGCCCCTACCCACCCTGGAGCGCTACACCATAATCATTCTATCAAAGGTGCTAATTTAATTATTGACTACACACACAACAAACAAATCACAAACATACAAATCAACAAATACATTTATATACCTGTATTAGAAATGGCCATATATAAAACACAATGAGTCCAGCTCCCTGCATTAACTTTGCAGTGGTTTAAAAAAGTAAAATAGTGTTCAAGTTCTGTTTTTTTTTCTTGTAATACAGTATCTGGTGGTTTCAGGCATCTGTACAATTCCATGAGGCTTCATTGTTTGGAGGGTGTGGTGCTGAAAGGATGTTCTTGAAGTCACATTCACTCAACATACCTCTGACAGTTATTTCCCATGGTGTTATCTTGACAACTGGAGGGAAGTAGCAGGACTACAGTGTCAAGTGTAACATATAACCATGTCATAAATCCACATATTTTTCCAGGAAATGTATTTCCTGTGTAATACATAAAGCAACTTTAATAAAAGCAAAAAATGAAACTTTTTTATATTTTCCGTGCTTTATTTTCCAAGTAGATTTATATATTAACTGTCTCTATTTGTATGAGAGGGAGGGCGTGTCGTTTCCCAATGGAAAAATAACTATGTATCTGTAGCCCTTGGTTTATTATTCTTTATCTTATATTGGGACTTGCCACAGTAATAGTTGCAGATGCAGTCAACCTGAACATGAAAGGTGTTGTTTCTAGTAAAAGAAAACATATGTTTTGGTTGAATTCTCATAAATTGGCCCGTAGAAGAATAGCAAATTGTAACCAACTTGTTTTTAAATCTTACCTTATCTTCCAAACGATGTCTGAAACATCCCACAGTGGTCAATATAAGATGTACAATGTGTTAGGGAAAAAGTTATATAATTAAACCACTTAATGTCATCTTTTAAATGTCTACAGTAAGAATACAATCTTAATATTATTATTATTATTATTATTATTATTATTATTATTATTATTATTATTATTATTTATTATTAATTTTTTAGCAGACGCCCTTACCCAGGGCGACTTACAGTTGTATACAAAATACATACTAAGAATTACAGTACAATTAAGCGCAAGATACAAAATACAATGACTTCAGTCCTAATAAGAGCAAATACAAAACACAGTACGATTTGATATTGGGGCAGTTCAAGAGCAGATTACACTGTTGATAGTTACATCAGGGTTAGATACGAGTGCAAGTGAAATACAAAATACTACAGATTGGGTTAAGTGCAGGATTAAATACAGTAAAATAGGGAGCAGATACGTGCAAGTTTAAGTGCATTAAAGACAGAGTGCTATATAGACCAGAAGGGAAGAGTTGAGTTTTACAAGTGTTGTCTGAAGAGGTGTGTCTTGAGGAGGAGCCAAAAGGTGGTCAGGGACTGGGCAGTCCTGACATCCGTAGGAAGGTCATTCCACCACTGCGGGGCAAGGGTGGAGAAGGAGCGGGCTCTGGAGGCAGGGGAGCGTAAAGGAGGTACAGCTGGTCTTCTACTGCAGGCAGAGTAGAGAGGTTGGGTGGGGGGTGTAGGGAGAGATGAGGGTCTGGAGGTAGCTAGGTGCAGTCTGATGCCACAACCTTTAACTTGACTGCATTTACACACTTCTAGGGTACCAGGAGAGCTGATAAAATGTACATATATTAAAACCGTAAATGGCAACTAAACCAAGAGGTTCTGGATTATTCCATTTGTTTTGGATAGAGGTTTTAGGCCAAGTTACAAAATGCATAAAGATTTAAAAAGACACCTTTATTTCATTAATAAATTCCACTTACTCCACTTACATTAAGAATAACATCAATTTATAATGAAAAGGGACCGCTTTATTATGAACCAAAGTTAGTTCCAATGTAATGACATTATTATAAATGATACAAGTGTTGCACAAAAATGAGAGAAGGTACATTTTCCAGTACACCTGTGGTTCCTCCAAAATAATCTTTTAAACCTGGCCTCAATAAATAAACCAACCTATTTTTAAAGCTAATCTTATTTACTAAATTGCTTTGTTATAGCAAGCACAGACATAAAACAATGCTGTTAATGAAAATGTATCCACTTCAGCTGTGCTTTTAAAAAAAAATCATTTGAAGGTCTTTTATCTTTATCTTATTTTTATTTTTTTTTATCAATCTGTTGCCATTTAGAAAATTATAGGCACCTGAAATCTAAATTCTAGTTATTTAATTCTATATTATTCATACAGAATTACAGGTAGATTACTCGATTAAGCAGCATTTTTTTTTTTTTTCAAATACAAAAACAATCATTTAAATGGCACATTTTTGCTTTCTTAGTTCTGCCACACAAGAACAAAAATTATGAATTATGAAAAAAAACAAGGCACGCAACACAGTTCATTTTTAAATTCTAAATTCAAACTCAGCAATGTACAACAAAACATTAATGTCATTTACAAATAAAAAAAGACAAAGTAAATTCTGAATCATTCTCACAGAAGAATTTATTTGAGTAAATCACATGGATTATCATTAGTAATAGTAATAATAACAATAATTAAAAAAAAACCAAAACACACATTTGAGGTTTTTTAGAGCTGCATCATTATTTCCATATCGAGACTGCATTTTCATAACAGGGTTTGATTTTGTATTTATTTATTATGTTTGGCACATGGTCATCATGTGACACATTTAAGACCTGAATGTGTCTTCTTTCTAACCAGCCAAAACAAAAACAAAAACAAAACACATAACACAAATAATCAAAGCCTTACACAATCCTACATAGAGTTCCACTGTAAATGACATTAATTGCACTCTTACACGTTATTAACCACAAATGTAAGTGCCTTTTAATGCAGGTCTGATAAAGCCATTCATCTTTGTGACCTGTCCCAATGGATCAATGCAAACCAGGTTAATTGCATTGGGATGTCATATCTTAACCCTACACAAAAAAACAAAAAAAAAAAAACTTTACGCTGAAAATATGATCATTCATAAGCGTTGATTTACAAAAAGGTACTTAAGTAGATTTTCTTTTTCACCTTGGTGCGCACACAATGCTTAAAAATTGTGTAGTTTTTATGTGTACTTATCAATAATTAAACAGCTTTATGTAAAATCCTAAATATACTGTAGTTTTGGGAGGCAAATGTCATATTACTGTCTTGCAAGTTGAGTCTGTATGCCTTTTTTTGTTTTTCATTTTGATTAGAAACCAGACAACATAATTAGACGTGCCTGCGGTTTGCTGTCTTGTGCCCCCATGCTTGCATTTGGGTTATTTATAAGAGTACTAAGAGGAACTTGTGATAAGAGACAGCTGGAAGTACCAGGTCTTTCTCAAAGAGGGCACGCTTGGGAATACAGCACAATGGAATCTATGAGTCTGTCTGTGTCTGTCTGACAGTGATAAATGCTGTGTCACCCACAGGTAAACCACTATGGTACCTCCAGGGGTGCTGGGGGTTAGTTTTGTTCAATGGCTTTCAGCATCCCCGCTTTAAAAATTGTTCCAGTGCCACTGGGTACCTCACCAGAATCAAGACACCACGGCTCTGGGGTGCTAACAATGGTTTTAAAACAAGTTGTTAGCAATATTATCACTGGCTCCCCTTTCTTCTGTTTTAAAACCCTCTGATCTTTGCTTGTATTTTATACTAATTACTTTCGGCTGGTTTCACAGTCCACGATTAGCACTAATCTTGGATTACTTTACCTAAATTAACATTAGGTGGTCGAAGACTAGTGCTAATTAGGGACTCTGAAACCAGCTGTTTATGTATTGTAATTCAAACATAGCTGGAAATCAGACACCTACAGCAAAGGTACTAGGATGCAGCAGTTTGTCTTTGTGTTTGAAATATTTGCATATCCTGAATGAACTAAAAAACAAAGAACCAAAAGATTCTCAGCACTCTAGAGGACGTTTAAGATACAAGAATGGGGACTCAGCTTATCCAGTGATGATGAAATGAATTTATTATTAAAGTTAAAAGCCTTTATGGAAAATTATTATAAGTAATGGAGTTTTAAATATGTCTTTCTTTAAGACTAAAAAGACATTCTGCATTGGGTTTAAGTTTCAAACCGAAATGGAGATGCCAATACCCACTGAACATGGTATATATTGTAATTATGATGTATTTTTGTTGATGTAACATTAAATTACACTGATATTTGGAGAGGCATCATGTAAAGTGCATCTGGCAGAAAATCAATGTTCCATTTAAAGGAATCGAACAAGCAATTTCTACAGCACAAGAATAGATGTGATGTTCCATGTTCGGGAAGGTCATGAATATAAATACTACTGGCTGTTTTGTATCATGTACAGCTATGGCTTACAGTTTTGCATCACCCTATAGAATTAACTCATTTTCCTTCATAAAGTCAAATGAAACCTGCTGAATAATGTTAACATATTGTATTGCATACCACTTTGCAGTTTTCTATATACTTAACCAAAAATGTGACATTTAAAAATCTAACATGAAATACCGTACTACTATTATGGCTTCCAGCAGACTTTTTGTGATATCATGTTGTAGTTTCTTTGGTTACATGATGTTAAATAAAAGATCTAAATTATGCTCATATAGTTTTTTTTCTATTATCATTCTAGGTGATGCAAAACTTTTGGCCATAGCTGTACAATAGATTCAAAATGAAGACTGAATTTAATTTACTTTTTAATTTAATTAATTGGATATCAATCTCTGTGAGCTAAAGGGGGTCCGGTCTGCAATTCGGCCTTCCGACAGTAGGGGGTGCTGAGCCAACAGTTTCCCTTACCAGGATTGCATTTAGAAGTCTCCATCTTTTAGGAACACCTGATAGCAAGATTGATTGGTGCTCGACTCAATGCAGGGGTGGGGTTTGGCGTACAAAAGGGAGTGTGTTGTCTGCGCGGTTGGTTGTTGGCGAGAAGCCTGAGACGAGAAAAGACAGCGAGGGTGACAGGGTGCCATTATGTGTTTGTGGTTTTGTTTCCAAAAACAGAACGTGACTGAGGAAGGCGGAGTCGAGGAGCTTTTGCACACACACAGGATTGTTTCGGGACACCACGGGTTTTCATTTGGATTTGTGTACCACCACCCACCTCACAGTGGCCAGGCTGGATATATGTAAATAAAAATCACCTATTTTGTGTTGCCAAACTATCATATTGGACTTGAACTCAAAAAAACTTTTTCAAAATAAACTTATTCCGTGGCAGTCATTCACGTATTCAGCTACTGCTGGCTGAAGTGAGAAAAAACAAAAAGCCAAGGTTACAAAATAGGACCTACCAAACCGGTGCTCACTTTCGAAGTAGCTTCCAAAAGTGGTCTAGTAATGTCACAGAAGGGTGCTTTTAAGCTGCAATGAACAGAAAGCAGCTCCCTGCCAGGTGCACATCGATGTGCACAGAATTCTGTTGTTTGCTAGAACATGTAATAGATGAAATAGAAGCCTCAGTCTCGTAACAATTCAGCATGTCTAGATTGATAAGATGACTATTCCTAATGACCGAATTCAGTAAATGCATGCGATGCATGAAGCACAATACATGCCAGGGGTTTCTACCACTCACATTGCATTGCCCCACAACCTGTACACATCAATTGCCTCTTGATTTTTAAGTTTCAAGCCTGTTTAACAGTGCTACTGATAGGAGAAGAGCCGGTAACAGAAGCATTTGCTTGGGTTGAAAGTCCAAAGCAATCGTTGTTGCCATAGTATTATATGGTTGGAGTCTATTCTTACTCTGTGCAGTAATTTAAACATTAGATAAACTTAATGACTGCAAGTCGCTTGTTCTGCCTCCTATCAGTATCATCCCACTATGTGCACTGTACACAATGCACAAAACGCATACACTGCAGGTTATATTTCCCAAGGAATGTCAAGGTCTGAACTGACAGCCTGACAAATAGCTCATGAACAGACCGAAAGGTGTTTGAAGGTTAATGGAACAGCACCAAACAAAATACTTTTTTTTTTTTTTAACTAATCATGTATATTGAAACATCCTGAAAGCGCTCTTATTGGGGAAAATGAGTGGTGACACAAATTACATTAATACATAAAGGCCAGTGCAAGGATGTAGCTATATCCACATTACTTTATAAGGACACTCAGAGAAAGTGGTAATGTCAGATATTTCACGGCATTTCACAAAACGAGGGGGGAAAAGAAAATCCTTTTAGGCATGTCTATACAACTAAAATATAAAATGTGCAAGGATTTACACATTGGAGTGGAAAACCAAAAACACATTGATTAGAAACTGAAAGAAAAAAAGATAATTCACACACACACACACACACACACACACACACACACACAGCACAGTAACATTCTGGAGACCCTTTGGGTCCATCTTACACTTTGAAATTAGCATATCCAATAATACATAGGGCAGAATTGCTTTGCTTTACCCCGTGTGCTAATTGATTACATTCTGTTCCAGCCCTCAGATGTGTGAAGGGCAAATTTCTTCAGTGAAGTTAGTCTGCCTGCTGGTGATGGGGCTGAACTCTGGCTGCAGCCATCTCTCTCCAGTGTTGCTGGTTGCACAATAACTCTTTTATCTGCGCGAGCTGCTTCAGTAGACTCACAGTTTCTGTATGCAAAGCCTTCCTAATGAACTCTGTATCATGCTTTCCCCCGAAGGAAAAAGAAGACACAATGTGCTTACATTGAAAACATCAAATTAAAAGTAATGTTGCTATTTTGGCTGCCCGCTTACCATAGTGTAAACCTATACTTAAATCAATTGATTTGTGTCAGTTAGCAATTTAGTTTTAATGGTAGCGTATATTTACTGTATAGCAAAGAAGAAAAAAAAAATTGACAAGCATTTTTCACAGCAACATTTTAACTGCAGTTTGCCCATGGCAACTTGCATGTTTAAAATTAGATGGATAGAAATACAGTACAGAGAATATCTGTAGTAAAACGTAGCTTAATAAAGACTGATTGTCTTTGCGCTGTTTTCTAATGTGTGTTTCTTGCCGTCAGTACAAGGGGCAAGCAGTCACACAGCCTGATCTGTGTTTCCTGGTACCGCAGGACTTCTTTAATCTCCCTTAATTTCCATCCCAATGGGCTCAACAAAGAGCCCGTCTGCTCTTCAAAAATCTCTTTTCTCTTTTTGGTAAGAGCTGGGTCTTGACATTTTCAAGAGAGTGTAGTCCTCATTTCATTGACAGCATTTCATTTAATATGCTTTTATCCCAGTAGCCATCAAGGAGAAGAAGTGTAAAAATGAACAAAACCAATTCTATGATGCCAAACAATGTAGAAAACCAGGATTAAAATTGGCATGAAGGATTCGGTAAAGAGGGAGAGATAAAGGTACTGGTATCAGCTCTATGGAGAGTGGACAAACACCAACAGTGCACATAACCGCACAGCAATTTGAGGTTAATTAGACAGGCTGCTGCAATTCATTATTACACTGTATCACTGCTAGTGGTAGAGTGATGGATTTTAATTTTTTTTAAGGAAACATTGAAGACTTCGACAGTATTGCTTGTCATTGTGCTGTTTTGAATCCTGCAATCTTGAAACTCTGAACACGCTCCTTCACAAGTTTTGCCTTCTTAAGGCTCCAGGAGACTTGTGCTACAAAGTTCACTTCCTGTGTTCATTGTCATTAAGGTTTTCCTCAGTCTTAGATGGGCTAACATCAGCATGCCTGTGTTTGTTCAGCTGAGTCTCCTCCAGGTACTGCTGCACAGCTTTGAGGACAGCACTCTCCACCAGTCTCTTACTGAGGCTCACTAGTTCAGCATCATCAGGCTCAGCCACATGTTTTTCACCTACACATCACAACAGACAACAAGAGGTCAATTAAACACATCACCATGGTAACAGGGCAGCTTCAGATGCACTTTACCACCATCTATATATAATAGATAGGCTTCAGTGAGTTACAGGAAAATTATTCCATCTTGGGTTTCTGTGCCGTTACGTCGAGTAGTTTATAAACTGTCACAGAAACCCGAGATGGAATTGTTTTCCTGTAACTCACTGAAACCCATCTATTATTTGTTATAATACATGGATATTAGTATCTAATAAAAAAAAGGCAATAAACAGGTGTTAAGGTTCAAATTGCAAGTTAATTTAATGAATATTTATAATGTAAATTAAGTCAGTATTAAAAATTAAATATGATTGTCTTTTTGATAATTCAGGAACGGCAAATAAAACTGGGTAGATAATGAACTGTTAAAAATAACATATTTTTAAGAAAAAGGTTAGAGTCGAAGGTTATGTGTCTTACTCGCTTGTTTGGTGTTCCCGTTGGTGGAGGATGATTGTAAATCTGATTTGTTAATGGTTCAGAATGCAAATACAGAATAGCCTTCATCCATGTATTGATAGATAGATAGATAGATAGATAGATAGATAGATAGATAGATAGATAGATAGATAGATATGGCCAAACATTTTACATCTATAAATGTTGGATTGAGACAAAATAAAAACATAAAAAATAATAAAACTATACTAACATATTTTAGATCTTTTACAGAATTTAACATCATGTAATCAAAGAAACTACAAAATGATATCTGTAAAAGTCTACCAGAATCCATAATAGTAGTACAGTATTTCATGTTAGATTTAAAAATGTCACATTTTGAAATTGTCAGTTTTCGGTTAAATATATCGGGAAAACTAGAAAGCGGTATGTAATTCATGTTAACATAACATTATTCATCAGGTTTCATTCGACTTTATGAAGCACAATTTGTTAATTCTATAGGGTAATGCAAAACCTCTGGCCATAGCTGTATATTGGTGTTCTCAAGTGAACATATGACCCTGTCATTACTGTCTCACATTTGACATCCATTTGAATTTTGTGCTGGTAGAAGCAGTGGAACACATTCTGAGATAACTAAAACATAATGAAACCTGTTAATTGCACAAAACACGATGCCTTTGCTACCTCATGTAATCAAGATTCTGAAAGAAACGTAACATAAAAATACAAGGGCTCTCAATAGACTGGGTGATGACATTCAAATCAATGTTACATTCAGTCACCCCATTTCAAATGTTCACATTATGTAGTTTAGGCAGTGAATCATGTTGTGCAATAAGCAAGTTGCTTTACAGCTTTGCAATTTATTTGAAGAAAATCATTGCAATTACATTTGTTTTTTAACAAAAATCATGCAACCCTGCCAGAATTTCAGGTCTATGTACTGGGATTGGCTTTGATGTCATACGGCAAATCGCACACAATCAGCAAACTATTACATGCAAACACTTTTAAGAGTCTTGTATTTCAATATGTTCTGCAGTTAAATATGAATATCCCTCAATTGAATTAAACCAGCTGTGCAGATTCCATGGTCAAAGTACCCATTTCTGTTTCAGTTTGAGAGGCACGGCTATAATGCTATAATTTACAATCTGTCAGACTTTGACCCAGCTGAATCAATAGGAGAGAATTAGTTCACAGTTTCTGAAAAAAATTACTACTCATCTCGTATACAATACTGTACACAAAAGGCTGTTGGCACCTGATGAGTTTGTATTTTTACTCTCTGCAAATAATTCTTCATTTAAAACACATCTCAAGGTAACACTGAAGACCAAGAAAAGCATGAAGGGTTCAGGTACACCAACAGACACAGCCTGCCCCACTGCACTTTACCAGTCTTTAAGTAGTAGCCGTTAAAATAAGACTTCAGTATTATGTTATTCAATCATTCCCTGTCAGTAACACAGCTTTAAGTAACAATAACTAAATTGGCTCTATATCAGTAAGAATATTATTTTAGAAAATGGTAGCTGTTTTTTAATCATTAGATATAATAAAATAAAAGAGCAGAAGGTTAACACTGTGTATGTCAATTTGAAATCCCATGCAGCCTGTTTTACGTTCACTAAAGAAAATCAAGAGTGCGGCAATACAAAATATTCACAGATCAAGAATACAAACATTTTACTACATGCACCGATGCAGACTTTCAGAAGGATTTTCACTCTGACAGATACTGGCTTAAACCTGATGACTAAATTCAAGCCAGTCCATTCATCAAAATGAAGATGAAATCTGGCCCCAGACCCTGTCCATACACTCTCTCTATCAAGCTGAACGCCAGCACTGCTGTACAAGCTGGATCTGAACACAACAGCATTAAAATCACTTACAGATTCTCTCCTCGGCATTTGGGAAAGGAAAGCAGCACAACTGTCCCATGACACCCTACAATTAGTTTTCCTTTCTTCCTTTCCCTTGGCAAGCACCTTTGCAGAAATCCAGTAGCACTCAGACCTGCTTCTTTCTACTGTGACAGAGAACCGGGGACTAGAAGCTACAGTAAGCAGAGAAGCTCCGCCTCCCGGTCTTGCTGCCTCGTGGAATTTGCAATAGGATGGACAGTGAGAAACAGCTCCCAAGCCTATGTTTTACTCATTACCCCAAGCACTCTAATCTGGAATAAATGTATAACAGTGTGATACTACAGTAACAGATCCATTTAATATTATTTGCTCTTTAATTACAGTAAAATCAAATGTTTTAAATATTACAGGAAATGCTAATGGTTACACACAGAAACACTCAAGGTGCACTGTATTGTATGCAGCTCATTTATGCAAATTACTTAATTGATTTACAGATAATTGTATACTGATTCTGGGTGTGAAACGAATCACTATTTTAAAATTACAATTTTTGGAAAAGCGGTTCACTTTCAAAAAAACATAACATTAACAAATATTACTGTCATATTATGTGGAGGGAGTAGCTTGTTTGTGCACAGCTCAAAACAGGGATCATTTGTGAATTTTCCTTGTGAGTTTTCGTCAGAATTCTAGCAGCAGTGTTCTACATGAACTGTAAGAGAGATGCCACCCATTTTGGGATACCAGAGACAAGTGTCTTACAGTAATCAATTCTAGATTTAAGTGGCCCTATCTTAAGTACTTTCAAGTTGTTTGTTCTCAGTTTTGTACATTACTATTGAATTTTCTTCTTTCAAAAATAGTACATACTAGAGTAAAAGTTTTGAAAATATGGCCCCTAATATCTTAAGCATGCCAGTCGAATATTGGTGACAAGCCATTTTCAATTGATGGCTTATTATATTAATCAACTTAAACCTTTATACCTGTTATTCCTATGATCTTTTTTTTTGTTTAACTTTATACAGGGTAGTATTACATTTCATTCTACTGGTATCTTTAATAAAATAAAATAAAATAAAATAAAATTTAAAAAAATCACAGAGGACTGTAGACATAAACCCAATATTTGTATTAATTGTGTTCACCGACATTATATACTTTTTGGTGATCTACGAGTGATAAAATTGCTACTAGATCTCATTTGAAAAGAGACTAAATAAATACATAAATGTTCTTTAATGCTGGTAAATATGGCTGCTTTGGGCAACAGAAAATAAAAATTTGCTTTTGAACACATTTACATAATTTAGCTGATTTAACAGAAAAGCTTGCAAATGCAAATGATGTGCTTGCAGTGTTAAAGGTTTCTGTGGGTTTCTGGCATTACATTTATTGACCTTGTTTACAACCCTGGACTTCAGATCAGGGCGTGTGTGTGTGTGTTTCTTTTTCCTATATGGTGATTCATAAACAATGAACCATATAATTGTACTGTAATTCTTGATATGTATTTTTTGTATACAACTGTAAGTCGCCCTGGGTAAAAGCATCTGCTAAGAAATAAATAATAATAAGAAGAAAGCATTATTACAGAGCATGCCTGAATTGAGATCCGCTCTTGGCCTGACACATGGTAATTATTTTAGCTAGGGCATGGTCCAATGGTCAGGGGCACATTCTGTCCTAATTCTATCTCGTAATTTGTTCTTGGGTTTTTCAGTGGTTTTCAGTGTGCCTATCAAATAAGTGCAAGTTTGGCAAAACTCTTCTGTATTTAAAAATGATAATAAAAATGTAACCAGTGTAATTTATCCTTTTTTTCCTGAAGGCACGTATAAGGCCACAAAGTAACATGAATCTCTGCAAAAAGTGCTGTTTTCATTCTCCTCACAGTCAATTCATATTTGAAGGTGAATATGAATATGAATAAGACATAAGTATAGGATAAGGTATTTGAGCCTGAAAGACCCAAGACATGCATGGAGTAGGGGTATGCCAGTGACGAGGAAACAAGTTAGTCAAATATTGTACCTACTTTACCAATATTAATTATTTTGAATCTTAGTACTATTTGACACTGTAAATCATGAGATTCTTCTTGACAGATTAGAGTGTTTATTTGTTATCTCTGGCACTGCCCTTAAATGGTTGCACTCTTATCTAACAGGGTGCCAACAATTCATCTCCCTGGGCGGGTTTAGTTCTGAGGCTGGGTCAGTAACATCTGGTGTCCCACAAGGCTCTGTCCTGGGCCCCCTCTTATTTAGTATTTATATGTTTCTCCACGGCCACATATTAAGATCACATAGTCTGAATTATTATTTTTACGCAGGTGGCACTCAAATCTATATTCATTCTAAACCTGATATTGATGCTGCTGTCTCTGTTCCTACTGCCTTTATCCTGATATAAAAAGTTGGATGTGGCAAAAATTTTTACACCTAAATTGTAATAAGACTGAGGTTATTCTATTAGGTACTTCCCATCAGCTACGTAAAACCAATACTGTAAACTTGTCAGTTGATGGTACCATGCTTGAGTATCTAAAATGAAAAATGTTGGTGTGATTTTTGATCCTGAGTTAACTTTTGAACCATGTGTGTTGAATACTGTCAAGGTTTCATTTTTTCACTTCAGAAATATAGCTAGGCTTCGACCTATGCTCTCGGTATTTCGGATGAAAAATGGGTTAATGCGGTTTATTTTCTCTAGGATTGATTATTGTAACGCCCTGTGTTGGAGGCCTTGCACTGGCTGCCTGTTAGGTTTCGAGTGGATTTTAAAATCCTTCTCCTGACCTACAAGGCTCTCCATGGGCTGCCTCCGCTTTATTTGTCTTATCTTTTAACCTTCTACACACCCACTCGCAACCTCCGCTCCACCGATCTTAGACTGTTGTGTGTCCCTTCTGCTTGACTGCACCCTATGGGTGACAGGGCCTTCTGTTGCTATGCCCCAAAACTGTGGAACTCTATTCCGTTAGAGATCAGGGATTCAGCAACTTTGAGTGTTTTTAAATCTAGCTTAAAAACATACTTTTTTAGAAAGGCATTTTTATGATGTTTCCTTGTTTCTGTTTTTGTTGTATTTATCTTTGTTCTGTGAAGCGCTCTGAGACGATTGCTTTTATGTGTGCTATATAAAATAAAGTTTATTATTATTATTATTATTATTATTATGACTAATAGCCTGGAATCAGCGTCTCTTTATACCACAAGTATGTAAAACCTCATTGTGCCAAGCTCTAAATCTCAACCAGAAAGCCGTTCAGATTTCTATCAAACCCATACAGTTTCTGAACCTAGTAACCAGCAAGGGTTCTCTTTGATGAGAGGGAGTTATTTATTTATTTTTACTTTTACCCTTTACTTTACCAGGACAATAACCTTTTTATTAATGTCTCAGAACAGAACCAATGATTCAGGAAGATGCCCAAGGCTAAATGAGTAGAGTGTTTTATGATGTGGTTTCTATTCCATTTTATTATACTTTGTTTAGCTATTAAGTTATCAAGGAACTTAAGTCGAATTATTTATAAAAGGCAATTCAACATGATAGGGTAAGAGACTGTGATGTCACAAAATGGGAAAAAAATGTATTCAAGATATTTGTGTAAGCTGTTCATTTTTTGTTTAGTTTAACTTTTTGAAGAGGTCAATTGAAGTACTAAGTCGTACTGTACAGAGCATTTTAAAGATCTTAAACTTTCTAACTTGACCTGTTTTTCATCAAACTACCATAAGGCTGAACTATTAGGCTGCACTGTATTACAAACACACTTCCATACAGTAACATCTACAATAATTTACAATTGAGCTGCAGCCAAATTTCTTTCACACAATATCAACAACCAGTCAAGGTATGGAAGTAATATATCCTGCATTAAACAAGAAATTATCTACACCCTGATGTTCTTACCAAAATAAGAGAGGTGAAGGCAAAGATTTATTATTACAAGGACCTTGACATCAGCTTTCCTTTTAAATCACACTTCAATCTAAAGGTTGATTCGTGATTATGTTCCTTTCCAAGGAGGTTTATCACAAGACTAAAAAAAGCTGATATGACCAAGTGCAAAAAGTATTTTATCTCGACTGAACATGGAACGGTTAAGATAAACTAGAACCTAGCTAAAGAAGACAACTGTAAATCTGGGCATAAAAAGGTAAAGGCACACGTGTTTGCTGACCCATGCATCTGTGAAATCTGTGTCTCAACATGGTTTCTGAGATCTGAAATGCTGAAAGTGCAGCAACATTGGTCACAGAGCCGTTTTACAGAAATGGTTCCTCCTATTAAAAGCTATCCACAAAAAAACCCAAAATAATTTGTAGAACTGGCTCAGAAATCACTCTGCTGTCTATGCTGTTTAAAGTGGACTACATGGTAATGAAAGTAGATTAGTCCACCTGATAGAGAAACAAGAGCAATTTTGTAATAGTCTGACTCACTGTAAAACAGAATTGTAGAATATGAGGCAAGGATTCCATGATTCCAATTATCTGTTTGCAGTCCAACACTCACCACCAAAAACTGCTTAAAAAAAAAATGCCAAAGAAAGAAAAAAAAAAAAAGAGATCACCTTACTCTTACTGGTCTTAATTTACAAATTGAACATATAACGTGTATTGTGCTACTATTTTGCTTTACACTCAAGAACACATCAAAAATTTAATTAAAACAGGCCATTCAATTGGGTACATACTTTATATTTATATATTGTATTGTTCATTCTGGCACTCATTATCCTTGTGATGAAATTTAAATCAAAGGCATTGAGCCTTATAATAAGATTCAAGGACCAGTGGACCCTTCATGTCATGATGTTTTTTTAAGCAATTTTTATTTGGCAGTGTAACAGGGGATGTGTTATGTGTGTGGTAGTCACTGGAAAATACTGACACAGACACAGAGCATTGGTGTTGATACACCGCTCAGGGTGCGCAGATTTAATTTCAACACAGTACTGACACTAGGGTACCAGCAATGGTAACCCTAGTGTCACATTTAATAGAGAAAACAAAACAAAACAAAGCTAAAAATAAAAGGTTGCCACACAAAATGGCGACTGCTAGTCCCACTACAAGCAACGTCCTGCTCCAGGAACCTACTGCTCTACGGTAACCCTCTCTATACTGTGTTGAGATCAACATCCCCTAAACTGACCTACTTCTGTTCTGTTGCTCCCGAAGTCCCGTCCTCCCAGCAACTCTGGGCCGTACCGACGGTCTTGGCTGGGCAAGCGCCTTCACAGGCAGCGTCTTGTAGTTAAAGGGTTCCGTAGCAGTAGCTCCTGCAGAGTGGACGCTCCCCTCCTTGATGTCAACAAACACACAGCGCCCGTCTGGGGGTCAATGGCATTGCAATCGCCCTGAGCTGTGCACAGCGTCCCAGGGCGTGCCCCCCAGCCAATCCGGAACTCCTAATCAGTTTAGCGCAGGGCGAGCCTCCTGCTCAGCTGGTCGCTTAGCAACGCATCTCCGGCTGCACGTCGCAACTGATTTCTCTCAGGCACACACGCACACTCCAGAAACCAGCGACAGTGCTCCCTGCGACAGGCAGCAATGCACTTCTAAGATATATCACAGTATATTTCCTTTTTATAATGGTTGTCAACAAATGTCGTAATGCATAAGCACTTTCTACAGCAGACTTCAAAGTCCTTGAAGTAACTGCATGTCTGACATGGATTACTGCTTCAAACTCTACATTTACCATATTTTAACTCACATACATTAGCTTAATACCGAAAGTGACGTTCATTAAACAATGTTTTGATTTGGTTTCATTTTGTGCACAATGTTATTTGAAACACAGTTGCTATGTCAACATTTTCAATTCTGTAGGCAAACAAACAGCTTAATTCAATTGTGATGAAACTTGGTTAGGTCACAAGGTACCTGGAACCTGTTCACACCCATGTCAAACACATATTTTTACATGTTCTTACAGTGGATTTGGGCCACAATCTACTATTTCATAGTATTATTATTATTATTATTATTATTATTATTATTATTATTATTATTATTAGTTTATTTAGCAGACGCCTTTATCCAAGGCGACTTACAGAGACTAGGGTGTGTGAACTATGCATCAGCTGCAGAGTCACTTACAACTACGTCTCACCTGAAAGACGGAGCACAAGGAGGTTAAGTGACTTGCTCAGGGTCACACAATGAGCCAGTGGCTGAGGTGGGATTTGAATCGGGGACCTCCTGGTTACAATTCCTTTTCTTTAACCACTGGACCACACAGCCTCCTGTAAAATTATCACTAGTGGCAACTACTTTGAGTTTCACACCATTGAAATCACCTTGTCGCCTCCTCCTCATTGTTCTCTACCACCCGCCTGGACCCCTTAGTCACTTTTTTGATGAGCTTGATTTCCTCCTTTCCCCCCATTCCTCTCCACCCTTGCTGTTCTACTAGATGACTTCAACATCCACTTCTCCAACCCTAACCACTCTGCTGGATTTGTTCCCCTTCACTCCTTCAACTTCTGTCTCTCCTCGCCCCCCCACCCCACCACCATCACCACCCCCGCCACCACCACTCACACAGCAGGCTGTTAACTGGACTGTCTTCACCAAGGACTGCTTCCCCCCGCCCTCTCAGTCACTCCTCTCAATATCTCTGATCACTACTTTAACTCCTTCTATTTGTTGCTCCCATCCCTTCTTACTCCATGACCCCTTGTCACCTTCCGTCTTTTCTTATGCTGCTCTCTCACCTCCCTCTATCGACTCCTTCTATCAACTCTCTGTAGACTCGGCTACCTCCACCCTCTTTTCCTCCCTCACCTCCTGCCTTGACTCTCTTTGCCCCCTAACCTCTCAACCTGCCCGCCCCTCCCCGCCCCAGCCCTGGCTCTCCTCCATGCTCTGCTCAGCTCGTACTGAACTGTGCTGCTGAAAAGAAATGGAAGAAAACCAAATCTCCCTGCTGCCTTGGATTTCTATCACTCTCTTCCCTCCTCTACTCTCCTACTTCCTTTCTATCATTCAGTCTTCTACTAACAATCCCCATAAACTTTTCTCTACCTTCTCTTCCCTCCCCCTCTTCCACCTTCCTCTATCTCGGCCAATGTCTTTGCCTCATTCTTCAATCTGTTTATACCACTGAAATCGCAGAAAAATTAGAAATTAAGGCCTTACGACTCCAGACTGCGACTAAAATGTTGTTTTGGGGTTAGGAACAAAAATGCTGCCTCTCCCTTTAAAATCATGTCAATATTCTGAATGCGACATGATGCCAGTCTGTACTATATAAAAAAAAAAAAAATGCAAATCACACGTTTTAATAAACTGAAGTGCGAGGACGGTAACAATTTGAACTGCACACAATTAAAGATGTGGTCAACAATTCCATACACAACACTTGCAAAATTATTTAAAAATTAAACATACTGAGTTAATTGCAGTCATCAGCTGCACAGATTAGCCATTTCAGCAGAATGAGGCAACAAACAAGTGAGTACAGGCACAACAAACCTGGTTATAATGGGGTAGGTCTCGGTTTTACAACAGTCATTTAAGATTGCACACAGTTACTGGTACACCTGGTGGTCCCTGCTGGAAACACTGGTACTTGAGATGAAAAGGCTGAAAACCAATGGCAAAGAGGATATCTTAAACACAGCATGGTTTGAAAACAAACATTTCTTTTTTTATTTGTTTATTGGATAAATGTAAAATATGCCTCTCATTTTGAGTGATGTCTTTTTGCTTGTTTGTTTGTTTCATTAAATATTTTTACTAATTTAGGGAAAAGGGCATTCTTTTTTTAATCTTAGTTAGCATTAGTAATGTAATTTACCCTCAAAAATACGTAGAATACACACACACACACACACACACACACACACACACACACACGCACAGTCAAATTGGGTACTGAAGCACACACACGTATGTGCTGGGAGGCAGTTAATTTCAATGTGTAAAATGACACCTGAAAATAGATTTTGGACAGAGTGCAATCACACTTTCTTTTAACGGCAACTTTTTTCACAGAAAAAAACGTAAATTAAATCAATTTTACTTTTAAACACATTTCTCAGTTGTGACTGAGATACACGAATGGCTTAAAGGGTATGAATAAAACGACAACATTATTTATTGATTAAGTTTGAAATGGAGGGGAGAAGTACAAACGGGAGTCTAAATTGCCATTATGCAGCAAATAAATAAACTAGCTGATCATGGGACTTACACATTTTGAAATATTGCACAGTCAGCACTCGGACACGTCAGTCGTGTTTTACCATCCTTGTATTAAGAAACAAATCAATCCCTATTGTATATATGTAACAAATTAATGCACTTACCCATCACACGCGATTTCCGACTCCGTCACCAGTTTTCTGATACAATGCCCATCTTTTCAATGTTACAATTTATTTGTTTATCTGTCAGTCTTTTTTTTTCTTCTCGCATGCCAAATCAGTCTGTCTTTATTTTGCAGTTACACAGCGCTTCCTCCAGTTTCACATGACGAAAATGCAGCAAAAACAAAGTGAAAGAGACAAGCTACGATAATGTAAAACAGCTAATCATTAAAACAGTTTTAGATACTGTGATGCATTTAAAAAAAAAAAATCTGTGCTCTTTAGTTTCTTTTGTGCATTTTCATTTGCAAGTGAACTGTGACATTAGGGCCTTATCGAGCGCTATATTCTGCAATTTTGAAAACTGACTTTGGATACTATTTTAATTCTGGAAACTTTTTTTTTTTCTTTCTTTTTTAATCGTTTGTCCAAATTGCATTGCCTTTTATGTTTTACGCAGTTCTGTGCATGTGTAACATTTTTATTTAATTTTGCTGTTGGGTTGCAAATGGGGAATTTTACATACTGCTACAATACGTACCAGATTTAAAAAGATGTACTGTATTACAGTCCACGTGTCCAGTCGTCTCTTTTGGCAAGTGCTATTTTCAGAATCATATCATTCTGAATTAAAATACTACTTCTGTTGAAAATATAGTACTGTACCAACAAAACCAACTGCAGTACATCTAAATGGAAGCCTACTTATTTAAAAACACAGTCCATTCAGCTGTGTATCTTTTTTATGTTCCCTGAAAAATGGACAAGGGTTGGAACGGGCCGAAATGAAATAAATCAGATATGTGTTACAATTGTTTACCCGTCACTGAAGTCACAATTTTATAGGGTCGGATATGCGAGTGCTGACTGTATTTATAATTGAAAACTTTTGATTCTGTATTACTATTACCATTTGAAGGCACTATAATATATTACTGCATTTTGCCAATGAAACATTCCTTCTTCAACTACAACTTCACAAACAAAAATGAAGCCGAGTTCACAACCAGGTGCTGCACAATAATTGGAAGAATACATTTACTTGAAGATCAAGCAACAAATAATTTCTATAGAAGCAAATGCTAATGATTACAATTGCCAATTATGACAATCCTATATGCATGACTTATTATCATTATGACGAAATGGTACTCTTAATGCACAGTAGGTGTGTGGTGACTATTTCCAGTGGCCAAACCATATGAAGATGATAATACAAAATTCTGTATAAAACAATCCCATTTACATTAGATAATTAAATAACTCATCTAATTCAGCAACCAAACATGTAACTGATCTCTGTTTGTTTACAAGGTTGAAATGTTAGTCAACCCGATATCTGAGCACCACAGGAATTTAAAACGTTCCCTCCGTCTTTAAATTGTAGTTAGATGGTGAATGAAAAAAAAAATGAAAAAAATGCAAACCCTAAAGGAAACATAACACCAGTATAATATGAAAAGTCTTGGGTGGGTTAACCTGACAGCTGTGCATGGATGAAAATAAGACTCCCATTACAAAGCAGTTTGATCCTGGTTTTAATAAGACAGACCTCAGCTTGTTACCTATGCACTGTGGCTGATCAAGCGTGTAGTTAAACCTGGAATGGGTGAAAATGCTATGCAAGAGGAGTCTAATTTCCATCCCGCTGTGTGCCAAAGACACAAAATAAAATTGTGGTTACAAATAAAGTTCTTAGCATGCAGTATGCGCCCCATCGCTATTATAACAAAGTTCTCAAAAGCAATCATATGCCACTCCCAGTGGAGCCCAGACTGCCACATAGCAGATTTATACATATTATTTTCAGTTGGGACAGTTGCCTAGTTATTGTTTTAGCAGGAAAGCAGTTCTGTTTATCAGCAAGCTACAACACCACAGTGCAGAACAAGATACAGTATATGTTAATGAACAAAGCATAGCTTTTTAAAATTGTTATTACTTCTTGATCTGTACTGCATTACCCCTTCCAGAAAGAAGCCAAAGTGAGTGAGATTAATAAACGTTCCACTGAAAATAAATCAGCTGGGTTCTCCCTTGAGGAACTGAGCCCTTTGAGCTGAAGCAGCAGAGGCGATAACTTTGAAATACATTTTTCTATCATTTCAGGCCTGTAGAATTTCTGCATTCATTTAAAACTGTTCCATGCTTAAGGATTTCTCTATTTGATTTAATGTCTTAACAGTTTCGTGCAAGGGAACTTCATGGCTATAACCATGACCTGAAAAATGAGCGATTTAAAATAAAATAACATAGAATTGAAATCAGAAGAAGATGCCGTTTGAGCGGAGAGTGTGGCCCAATGTTTGAATGTTTATACACCTGGTGAGGGCTGCAAGTGTTCTATTTTCCTCCTACACCGTCTACTGGTATGAATACAAAACAGTATGTATTAAAGGTTTTGGGCTCTCGGCAGTGTATAGAAAATAATGCAAATCCCCAATGACAATAATGTACATATAGTACATCTCTGCAAGATCAGAAGCATTTGTTCTGCCATTAATCAATCTTAACTAGTCCATTCATACTTGTGAGCTTCTTACAGAGCTTTAAATTAATCAACATACAGTATTACAGTATTCTAAATTGCAGGGTTTTATACTTGTTGGTAAGTATGAATATAAAACTCCAATAACATTTCCAGACGTGAAATGTATTATAGTATGTGCCCTAAGTTTTGAAATAATAAAGTGAATTTATTTTGATAATCTTTAGAAAACTTGTACAGTACCCTGCCATTAGTGCTGCATACATTACAGTGCAGTAACTCATATATAATTTAGATACATTTATACCAAGTGTCTTTGCTCAGGGGAGCCCATGTGACAAAGCAGATTATAATATTTAATCATCACGGAAGACTCGTTATTATAATTTTTTTTCCTGCAGAAAATAATTTAAAACATGGTAAAATGCCAGATCAGCTACTTAGAAAATGAGAATACCGATTTGCATTCTGAGTTTGTATTGGGGTCTGCTGGCTGAATATGTACACACATTACCAACAACAGTAAAACATATTGCTCTCAAATTATTCATATTCAAATCATTATCGTAGTCCATCTTCAAAGCAAAATATCATTACCATTTACAGTACATCTACAGAGAGTCACTTAAAACATCTAATAATTGGTTAGGACTCAAGCGATACTGGTCACTATCAAGACTGTTACTATTTGTTTATTTAGCAGACGCCTTTATCCAAGGCGATTTACAGAGACTAGGGTGTGTGAACTATGCATCAGCTTGATCTTCAGTCACTTACAACAACGTCTCATCTGATCTATAACCCATTCACAAACTTGCTCAGCGTCAACTGGACGTTCTGTCACAAATTAATTTAATTGTCTAATCTCATCCTGCGAGAAAATGAGTCATTATCATAATGTATTATTGTTACCATTTTTTTTTTTTTTTTACTGTGCACCTCCCAGCACTAAGCCACGAGAAAGATTTACTGTAGCATTGGTTAATGACAGGCAAACAGCGGGAGAAACGCTGTTAGACTGGGTCAATATGACTCTGCTTCCAGGAATTTTCAATCACACGTGTTTACTGGCAGTGTCACTGTGATTATTGTGTCTGTGAGCCCCGTGCCAACTCTAAAACGTTTAAAAAGAAATAAGGAAGAGCTGTCTAAAGCGGCAGCGAAGTGTTCTAGGATTGACCTAATGTTCAGGTAAGCAATGGGTGCACAACAATTAATCCCTGATAATAATAATAATAATAATAATAATAATAATAATAATAATAATAATAATAATAATAATAATAATAATAATAATAATAATAATGTGAACTTACAGTTGTCAAGTACAGTACTGCAGAAAGGACGAGATTAGACAGAATTAAATTGAATTGTGACAGAACAGGCTTAAAATTGCACATTCTAACTCCTTTCATGTCTTCAGTGTATATAAATTGCTAATTTATATAGACATTTTAATAACCGTTGCTGTTTTGTAATTCTGTGTTATTCCCCCTGTGACAGAAATAGAATGATTCTTGGTTGTAAATCTCCCTCCCGACCTGTGAGGGTGCTAAGCAGTGAGAACAGAGTTCCTTGGACGGGCTGGTCTGACAGTTCTTTCCCAGGGTTCAAGGGAAGTAGGCCAGCCTGGAAGAGGGCAATAACGCATGGACCCAGAAGGGAAACGACGTGGCAGCCGCAGATTGGAGAGGCGGTTGCAGTCGTTTACCAAGGGGTCATGTGTGACAGCATAATAGGGGACGGAGAATCGGAATCTGTTCCTTCGCTTCTGGTTTTTGTATTCATCATAGAAGCACTGTGAGAGACCCCAGAGAATGTTATAGTTTTGTGAGTGTTTTGTTTGTTTTTGTGTCTGTTAATAATTGTCTTGTTTGTGAATCACTAGACAGAGAACACGTTTGCGGAGCTGTCGCCTTGGGCCAGCACGAAGCTGGAACAACACTTCACCAGTGTCACGGAATAAACTTGCAACACCCACCACGAGCACTACTGCACGCACCCAGGACTGGTGACCGTGTTTGTATTATTGTGGGGCAGATATTATTATTTATTATTTGGGACTGTAATCCTCTTGTTATTTACCCCGTGCAGTACACATTGGTGTGTATTGCGAGGATTATTGTTTGGTCGCCAGACCTGGAAACCATTAATAAAATCCTTTCCAAACTGGATTACAATCATCTCTGTCTGTTTCATTCACACACTGCATCACTCCAGCACCTGTATCCACTCAGCCACTTTGTCACACCCCCTAAAACAACAACGCTAAAAATAAACACAGAATAGGTAGATAATTATTAGTTTTGCTAATTCTTACACCAAATAAAAAATAAAAAATGAGCAAGTAGCTATGACATAGTTCAAGCAGCAGCTCCCCGAATTATAATGAAACAAGTAGGAGACATAACAAAATAATAAACAAAACACAATCTTGAGAAGTGCATTGATTACTGTTTTCATTTATTTTTGTGTAAAATTCTCACTACCTTTACGTAGTTCTGCTTTTTAACTAGTAAAACGTGTGCTTTCACGAAAGCGTAGTTGACTCTCCGAGGAATCACCAAGAACCCCGTAGCATGATCAACAGCATTTTTCCTGAATCGAGTGTCCAGCAATGCACCATAACAAAACTGTAAATCCTTTGCAACTGTAAATTTCAAGAACCGTGAAACTATATAAAGTCTTGCAAATGTAAACATCTAACATTATGTACATCCAGCTGTTCATCATTGTGATGCAGAGCACTCTCCATTGCCTGACGAAGTTTCTATTTTGATCTTTTTTGTCCCCAAAGCCGCGTTGTTTGTACAGGTTTTTTAACAGCGGTTAGCAAACTACAGTTGCGCCGACACTGCAGATCAAACAACTCATTTGATCACTATCGTTATTAAACTCCAGCCATGGGTACATCTTCAGCCAGTTTGCCTGAAAATCTGTCTTTTTTTTAACATTCCCTTCACTGACATTGCTTATTTGTGCTAAGGCTGCATCTAAGCCTCTAGTTTAGATATTAGTCAGTTGTGTGTGTGAGTTTAGTAAAAAATACCCTGAATATTTATTTATTACCAAATTACCCACTGTACTTTTTCATTATGAAAGTTTATGTTGTTTTTAAATTGGACTTTTTTATACCATTTGATTTCTACAATGGAAAAGTGACCTATATGTTATTTTTTTAACAATTAGGTTGTGAATCACTCAGAAAACACTGCTTTGTGTTTGCTTGAATTACAATTTCATCAACATAATAGGCTCTCTGTATTTCTTCCATTGTCAAAACAATAGCGTATGTTTTTTTGGTTTTTTTAAAACATATTATGTGTGAGATGGAGTATTCAAACACTTGACTGTCACATGGTGTAAAGAATTATGCAAGTCGCAAAACAAAAGTTGTGTAGACAAACTCAAAATGGATAATGGTCTTAGTTTCAGCCTTTGGCAGTATATTTATGTGAAAACAAGCAGCAGTGAAACTTGTTAAAATACCTATACAACATCATTATAATATACAAATCAGTCAGCTGCTGTTACTTGTTCAATCCTGAGCTGCTGGTGGGTCACATAGAATGGCAATAATAATGCCAGATCAGACGATTAAGGTGAAGTGTACAACCACACCAGCACGACTGCACCTTCAATGCTCACAGAAGTGACTGTATGCTGCCATGGAAACCAAGCTTGGAATAATGATCCTCATCAAATTCAGGATGGAAGATGTGCAGACAGATGTACGTCATGTGGTGAGGAACTGAATTATCTTATTATTTATTATTATTATTTATTTCTTAGCAGACGCCCTTATCCAGGGCGACTTACAATTGTTACATGATATCACTTTTTTTTTTTTTTTTTACATACAATTATATTATTTTTTACTCACAATTACCCATTTATACAGTTGGGTTTTTACTGGAGCAATCTAGGTAAAGTACCTGTGTGGTCCAGTGGTTAAAGAAAAGGGCTTGTAACCAGGAGGTCCCCAGTTCAAATCCCACCTCAGCCACTGACTCATTGTGTGACCCTGAGCAAGTCACTTAACCTCCTTGTGCTCCGTCTTTCGGGTGAGACGTGGCTGGTAAGTGACTCTGCAGCTGATGCAGAGTTCACACACCCTAGTCTCTGTAAGTCGCCTTGGATAAAGGCGGCTGCTAAATAATAATAATAATAATAACAAATTTACAGAACGCTTCACAATCGCTTGCTCTATAAAACAGCGTTGTGACTGTAAAGATCTCGTAGTTATTCATGGAGAATTCCCCCAAAAAGCGGACATTTTAGTATAATTCGAGCTTACCAGCCGTAATGCTGTTTGTTTACTTATAACCTCGTGGACATGCAGGCAATACTGATACACACAAAGAATTTGAAAAAAAATTACCGTCTTCTCGGCTGTACAAAAATGTTCTGTAATCACTTTTTTTTTTATTATTTTTTTTTTTTAACGCTGTCGTAGCTGAACAGAAGCCAAAAAAAAATGCACTACTCGTTTTACTGATATGGTGTCTGTTTTTTTTTAAATTTCATAACTACAGTGATAGTTATAATTATTAAGACTAAACTGATAAAACAACAATCGCAAATTCTGAATATGTGGCAACGAAGCCAGGCACCCCAGATAGCCAATCGTTACACTATTATCACTTTCTATTGCTTTACGAATGCACATTAAATGATAGTGGCATTAAAATATACAAGAACCACTACTGTCTCTCTGGGTTCTGTTCCAGCTTCTTCTCTGCTCTGTCCTGTTTATAATTCCTCGGCATAGGATTCGAGTGGTGTTACTCATGAATCGTGCACATGTTATGTCCTAGTAGCGGTTTGGTGACAATTACATATGGTGAATTGTGTATTTGCAAGCGTTCACTATCACTTTCTATTGCTTTAAAAATGCAAATTAAATCATAGTGGCATTAAAATATACAAGAACCAATACATGCTGTAGACTTTATTTTATATTGCAAAATTAAGAATAGGTAACCACACACACACAAACTCAAACAGAGCGATTTCGAATTTAGAACAATGTTAGCCTCTTATATGCATTATTTTCAAAGTATATGACTGCATACTATTTAGAATTTTGTGTGCATCCAAATAAAATTTAAATTGGTTACTAACCAATAATTCCAATATCTGTGCCAAAATTAACACAGTTAGCACAGTTGTGATGATAAAGCTTCATCTATAATAACCAATGCACTTAAATTTTACAATAACTGCTTGGAAGCCGTAAAGTTGCTTGCAACTCTAGTTGAAATCTGTTTTCTTATGGGATTTTGTTAGTACAATATAGCATAAAACGGCAAACCATCATATTAATGCTCCAACAGAACAGTCTGTGTTCTGCACTGATGACTCTGAAACTGTCAAAACATATGTTTGCTTAAAAACGCATACATATATTTCAAGGGGCGGGAACCAGGGCTGCGAGAGGAAGGGAGTGTTTTGCAACTTGGGATTCGAGGCTCGGCCTCTAGAGCAGGGGAGAGGTAGAGAAAAGGACGGGCCGGACTCCAATTGAGAGAGCCTTCCCTATGGAGTCGGGGCTGGTATATATGAAACGTGTATGTGCTCCAATGGTGTACTAAATAGTGATGCCAACATATATGGAGCCCAAGATCAAAACAAAGTCAAACTGTATGGAAATAGCACATTTTTTAAAATATTGCATGCACTTTCTTTCCACAGCAAGCACATTATTAATACACCCCCCCTCCCCTCTCCATGATTATGAACGATTTCTTCAGCCAGATGATTTATCTAAGAATGACCTTAGGCCAAGGAATGATTTCTAGATTACTTGTGAAACTGCAAATTATTAGAAATGCATCCATGGAAAGTTGTTACATACTCGGCCATCACATAAGAGTCCAAACATAATATATAAGTTTACATTTTTAAAAAGATGTCACAAGGAACCGATAAAGTGTACTTATTTATAATCAATTATTTCAACAAACAAGACTGGGGTGAGAAACAGCAGTCTGACCAAAGTCCAAAAAAGAAGACTACAGTCATTTCATTAAAAAAAGAAAACAAGATTCTTATCACTGTAAGCAGCATAGGACATTAAGTCTAACTTGATGAAAAAGCTGGGACAAGCAAGGACAGAGGATTATGGTTTAATACAAAAAGGCTTATCAAAGTATCTAGCAAAACATCCAACATATATATATTTTTTCCTGGAGCCAAGTTGTTACTCTCTAGTTTAAAAAATATTCATATATAAAAATAAATAAAAATCACATCAGAAATTGTACCACTGTTTATTGTGTTGAAAAAAGTGCCTCTTTTACACCAATTAATTCCATGTGCTTAAACAAAGATTTTAAGCCTTTGATGATCCACTAAGAGTATTAAAAACATATGATGTGCTTTGTATTCCTTTGCCAGTGCAATGATCCATGTAATAATACACCACTGCACATGTCACCACTCTACACATACTACTAGATTGCTCTGGAAATGGAATAGGGAGAGGGATATTTAATACATTGCTGATTCTTTGATTAGCCACAATTTTTTTTTTTTATTTGGGCCAAAAGTGATGCAAACATGACGGAAATGCCACGTTTCCATCTGCACTGTGAAACCAGTCTGGAAATCTCATCTCGTTCCAATATCAAATGTTATAAATGAATCCTCCAATATTCCAGTATATTTGCCCTCTGTTCCGCCTTACATGTTTTTTGTCTACAGTTTGAAACCTGCCTCTTGCATCTTTCACACTGGATACTTATGAAGTAACTTCTTCTGTCGGTCCGAGACTGAGAGCGAATTTTGTCAGCCTGCAAGCCTAGCTGGGGCTAGCTAAAATCAGTCTGATCTCAATCTGCTGCTGAAGCTTGGAAGCAGGAAGAAGGAAGAAGGTTATTTGCTGCAATTCAGATTGAACTTGTAAGATTTCTCATCCCCAAAACAGTCTAGCACTTTACAGGATAATAATTAATATTATGTGAACTGGTCTAGTGAGAGATGCACTTGAGTTTGAAAGATCTATTTTCTTAAGCATATCAACTTCCTTTACAAGTACATCTACTGCATAAACCACCATGCCTATTCAAAATGCCAGCTGTGAAAAAGGCACTGCCGGTTTGACTTTTTGGGCAATT
Source organism: Acipenser oxyrinchus oxyrinchus (assembly GCA_030684275.1). NCBI lineage: Eukaryota > Metazoa > Chordata > Actinopteri > Acipenseriformes > Acipenseridae > Acipenser > Acipenser oxyrinchus. The sequence continues at coordinate 55,489,836 of CM060251.1, read as the reverse complement.
ATAGTTGCAGACAAAAGTAATGAATGGCATCATACACTTAATATACGATCATTCAATACAATATGTTAAATACAAGCATTTAGTGAACATTAGCCACCAATTTATATGACAAAGATACAATTTCTTGTAGTTTAACAAACAGTCTTTATAAAAAATCAAAAGCGCTTCAGCAATTTCCAATATTTGTTCATGACAAAAGTATTGGCACCTTCACATTAAAAATTGAATAGAACTAATTAAAAAATATATTCATTGATTGAAAACTATTACAAAGTAATTAAGCTGCATTATAAAGTCAATAGCCAGAAAGGTAATTATTTCCAACATCTGTTGAAGAAGAATGTTTTGGCAACACAGCAGATGATGGTCAAGACCAAGGAGTTGGATTCATGTTTGAAAAAGCACTCTTGCATACTGCAACAAAGGAAATTGCTACACAGAACAATACCAAAAGAAATATTTAATACCAAAATCCACAATCCGAGCAAAGATCAAGAAGGACCACAGAACAAATTCAACGGAAACACTTGAAAAGAAGTGGATGTCCAAAGAAAATTACAGGTACAGCAGGTAGGAGAACCGTGTGAGCAGCTAAGGACAAAGACAATTAAGCATCAAGCATGATAGTGTGCGAAAGAATTGTACAAAGGCACCTGAACACAGACGAGTTGTATGCACATAGACCTCACTGCAACCACTTTTAAAGAAAATTCATAAAACAAACCATCTGAAATGTGTCAAGAAATATGAAGAGGAATCTGAAGCACATTTCAACAAAATTCTCTGGTCCAATGAGACTAAAATATAACTTTTTGTTAAAAATGGACCACAGTATGTTTGGAGAAAAAAAGGGAAAACCTTCAATGAAGGACACCTTGTGCTAACAGTAAAACATGGGTTAGATCATGATATGAGGGTGTTTTAGCAGTTCAGGGACTGGAGACATTCATGTGACTGAAGACTGAATTAATGCAGCCATGTATCAAAACATTTTACAAAGTACAAGGATACCATCAGCTCATAGACTGATAGTCAGACAGTTTATCTTCCAACACAACAACGACCCAAAGCATACGGCTAAGTCAACTCTGGAATTCTTGAAGAAAATGAAGATAAAAGTTCCGGACTGGCCTTCACAATCACCAGATCTCAATCCAGTAGAAATGCTTTGGACTCATCTGAAAAAAGCTGCAGCCAAGCATTGTGCAGGGCTAGTACTTAACCTTTTAAGGTGAGGATTTGCTACCTGCCTGGAAAGTAGGTAGCAAAATGGTCTTATTAGGTAGCGGTTTATTCGACTAATAATTATATATAAAAATATTTTAAAAAATAAACACCTACCTACTGTTTTAAATATACTGAATCTCTCAAACTATCACATAGTAGGCCTATATTTAAAAATCAGAAAGTATTTATTGAAACCACCCTGTGCTCAACTAAGTAATGGAACTACAGTGCTCCCTCGCTAAAAGGGCGTTCACACCAGACGCGACGCGGCAGTGCCTCGTGGCAAAAGCAATTGTTTTCAATGAAGGTGGTCACGCAGAGTGGCACCGCGCTGTGACAAACTATCAGCAGCCAATCAGGATTAAAGTAGGAGGTGCTTTTGCGCGGAAGAAATAAAAAAAATAAAAATAAAAAAAGTAAAAAATAAAATGGGAGGAAAAGCTTGCGGTTCTGATTTCAGATTTTCCACAGTTGTTTAATACAACATTAAATATTTATAGAGATGTCAATAAAAAAATCTGGAGGGCTATGGGGGGATTATGATGGTGTGTGTGGGGGGTTAAAATTAGATTTTATTAAAAAAAATTATAATGCTTCGCTCCTAATTACTTGAAATTATATATATAACTAAGCTTTGTGTCTTCTGTATAAAAAGAGTTTTCCCTTCCCGCTGGCATTTACTGTTTGTTGCTTGGCAACTAAAAGTCACTGTACGTACAGCCGTGACATCAGACCGCCCACTGACTATCCCCTGCTGCGTTCAGTGTGAACAGTGGTCTCGCGGCGACTGCAGAGCGCACGCAAGGAGGCGGCATGCTGCGCTGCGTCGGCGTGAACACCCCTTAAGGCTCTCGATTATAACGCGGCTCGGATATAACGCTCCTACAGCATGTCCCCCAATTCCCTATACTAGTGATTCATGCAATATTTCTACAGTAAATACAGTACCGGTGTTGTTCAAACTGTAAACACCTTCTCAGTCTAACTTCTGTTTCTGTCTCTCCCTTTTGATACAGTGTCTGAACTGAAGAAAAGCTGCGCTGGCACTTTATAACACAGACATCTTATTCAGCATTCGTTTTATAACTAAATCAATATTAGGCCTATTACATGGTTACCTTTCCTAATGTATTTACTTTTTTGCTGCGAGAGGAGCTGCGGCTTTCTCCGGGAGACGAGATGCTTCTGCTTTGTTTCAGCCCCGCTCCGGCAGCCGAACCTGGGGAGAGCCCATTCCCTCTTCCCCTCTCCCGACCCGCTCTCCTTCTCACACTTGGTTTGCTTGTCTGTCGCTTCAAATTCAACTCCCGACTGCCGTTTAGCCAAACTGCTAATTAAAATGATCCACGAGTGGGAATGTTACCTTTTTTGGGTAAAAAACATAGTGTTGATTACATGGTGTTTTATGCATGGTTAATTCACGGAAGTTACATTTTTGCTTCACTATATGTGTATTATAGAGAGGGAGTTATTGTATTTTGTATTTTAGTCAGATGTGTGTTGTGATGTGATGTGTCCCGCACCCTCTCCCCCGTTTATAACGTTCTTCGGTTATAACGCTCATATTGTGTGTACCCAGAGACCCGCATTATAGCGAGGGAGCACTGTAATGCAATTCCTTGTCAAAATGTATTTTGTTTTATCCTTAAGTTCTACAAGAATGCAACCATATCCGTCATCTAAGCATTTGATATGCCATCCATACGTTTAACCAGGTTATGTTTCATCGGTGCAAATTAAGTGGTACGAAATGATCCTCTTATCTGTCTTCAGTTGTTGACTGAGTTTTCTGTAACTAACAAATCATACACACCTATAAAGCGATTAAAAAAAAACAACAAAAAAAAACGTGTGCCACATTATCATTGAATCCTAAATTATATGATGTTATAAATTAAAAGGTGACAACCACAACCAAGCTGTTTTGAAAATGAAAGCTAATTCCAACACGGTTCCGCTACATTTAAATGTTTCAAGCAACATGTTATGCCTACTGGTGTGTTAGTATAACATGTAGCTCCCACCCTGCCTTTTTCACTGCATTATAAATACTGTACAATTTTGAAGAAATTAACTTAGAAGTAATAACAGAATAAGGGATATCAACCAAGATTTAAAAAAAAAAAAACACATACTGGGTTTGTTTTATTAAACAGTGACATTAGTTAGCTATGTGTGTAAGCTACAGTTTCAGTGCAATATATATATATATAGTTAAAGCACGCGTTTCACTCGTTAAACAGAAGTACGCAAGGTAGTGATAATCTACTATAAAAAGAAAACAGATAGATAAAGTAATGCACCTTAAGATTGTATTTCGTCAATTATTCGTACTGATAAAACAAGAAGCTGTTACTTGGATCATGGTAACATTACAGCTATTTGCACCTGTTTTTTTTTTTTTTTCTTTCTTCAGAATTTTGATAAAGTAATAATTATCTGCCTATTATGTGTTCATTTTTAGCGTGGGTGAAACAAATAACAAAACCGGAGCTGACATTCTCCATGACAGATTAAATTAGCATTTTATAGACACTGAATAAACTTAATATCCTGTTAGGTCATTGCCTGTTATCATTTTAATAAAATCACAATGTTTTTACAGTTATTTAATTTTACTTTTTGTCTATAAAATAAACTTCCTACCTTGAAATTGTTGTATCCATGTTGTGATTTGTGACAATATTTGTACTCTACTGTCCAATACGATTTGCATTGCAATCTGCATAAAATACTAGTAGCAAAATGCTACCAAATATCTGTTAACTTCGATCATTGATTGCGTAACCAATCTCTCTGAGCTGGAAATGTGAAAGACAGAAGGGGCCCAGATTTTCCCAAGAAGATGTAACATACTGATTAAGAATGATCATCAATGTTTAAAAGCCCTAAGGAGGTGGCAATACTGTACTTTTTTATTTTTTAAAATTTTTTTTATAAAGATTATTTGTTTAAATTACTAGAAATTATGTATTTTGCTTTTTGTTTTATTAAAAAGTGGTTAAAGTTACCTTGATTTATGGTACAATACACGTAGGGTGCCAATACTTTTGAACACTAATACAAATACTAACATCATACAAAGTTACAAAAATAAATCTATACATAAACACTAACCTAAAAAGTAATTAATTTTCTTAAATCTGTTGTAGTAAAGCACAATCAAGATCCGAAAAACACACTGAAGGTTAACAAAACATATTTTTTAATGTTTTCAGGAACACAATGAGAATAACACACAGTAAAGAATATAGGGTAGGGTGTTGTAGTTGAAAGTTTTTTTCTTGAAATTGTTTAACTTTGAAGTGTTAAACTATTCCAGTGTAAAGCGATGAAAACACAAAACGTTTAGAGAACTGAAAGCATGTTCATATACATAAAAGGTAAAAGGAAATCTATGAAACATCAAGTAATTAAAATGCTAAAAAAAAAAAAAAAGTAGGACTTGCATACTGACAGCACACAATAGATTTAAAAAAAGTCACTTTTTCGGACAGGAAAAATTCCGAGTTAGATAGTGTAGCTTCTGTGCAGCTCATCATGACAGCTGGTCAGAGGTAGTACATTGTTTTTACTAACATTATTACTGGTCCTGCTTTAGAAAATGTTGTGTTTACACTTCTTCATACATTAATTCAGGATAATAATTACCAAATACAAAGCTACAATCCTGGTACCTTCACTATAGGTCAAGGCCTAAATGCAGATAAACCATTAGATTGAGTTTGAACACATGAAGTGATTAGATACCAGGAATCAGCAACAACACACCATCGACAGTAACAGTAATATTGTCGAGCAGACAGACAAACCACCTCCATTTACCCCAAGATAAGCATGCACTACATAACTTGTGCTTAAACGAAGCAGAAAGTTTAATCACCTCAGAAAGTTTAATCACAATGGGACTGTGGTGGGGTATGATAAGAAATAGATTTGAAAACATATACATTGCCACAAATAATAAAAATGGTCAGAATCCTGGATTTTCAAAAACTCATAAAATTAGTTTTACTCCCCCAATAGTAAAAACTATTATTACTGAGGCTATAAAACAAAAATAGCTGGAGTTTACTGTTACCGATCTACATACAGCATTGTCAATAAGACAAGCTGGAAATGGCAATTCTGGAATCTGCAAAATTATCTAAAATTGCATAATTTGTCAAGCTGCTGCACCATTATAAACACGTTTTCACATTTAACTTTTCTTTTTTTTAAAAAAAAAATGTCTTTGCAATTTCTCTTTGAATTGTGTCATTTCTTAAAAATATTGAAATTGCAACTAAATTTGTACTCCACATGTAACAGTTTGAAATGGAGATAACCTTTTATATTTTACCCCCTCCCTCTCTCGTCAGTAATGAGCCACCATATTTTATAATTTTCTGCTACAGAATGTTTTAAACTCACTTTTATTTTTAATATTTATTTAATATCCCAAATACATATTAGTATTAAAGTATTAAAGTGCTAGACCAAAAATAAAACATAACCCTTCATGTATTATTCATATTTATTATTAACAGGCTTAGTCACGGCCAAACACTATCATTTATTCATTTTTTGTTGTAAAGGGAAACAAAATGAAGTAACATACTTGAATGTTGCCAAATAATAAGTTATTGGAAAGCAAAAGGGGCCTTTCCTGGATATGCTGAAGGTTATCTATTAAGCACAGTTCAACATAGAAATGCAACATAATTTAAAAGGCAGTATATAGTTTGCCTTCCTTACAAAACACCATTATCCTGGATGGATATAACTGCTCCAGTTTAAAAGTCACACTTGGGATTTTATGTTATTATTCATGCTGGAAACTGCTACTGTACTTATATAATTATATAGTCCAGGCTCTGTAACAGTAATTAATTACAAACAAAATGTTGGTATAAATTACTTATGTTATTTTTTAACATGATAATCCCCTTAAAATGGCCTTGTCAGTCAGGATGCTTCTTATCTGATAAGTGCTGCTTACTGTAATCACCAAGCAGCAATGCTTTTTTTTTCTAAACTAATCAGCCATGACAATCCTAAATTACAGGCCTCAGTGATGCTTAAGTGACAAATTTAGCACTTTCATAAATCCGCATCACAATCTCCACTAAGTACACCACTTTCAAAAGTGAATAGAGAAGACTTACAGCAGCCTTGAAATGTTTATTAACCTTGGAGTACTCTGGCTAAAAAAGAATACTTGTATAACAATGTCAAGCTAGTGAGAGTTGAAATAGTACTTTGTACAGTATTTACTGGCTAGCTACTCAAAAAAATACTGTACTATATACTATTCCAACCCACACTAGCTTGCATTATATATATATATATATATATATATATATATATATATATATATATATATATATATATATATATATATATATATATATATATATATATACACAGTACTGTGCAAAAGTTTTAGGCAGGTGTGAAAAAATGCTGTAAAGTAAGAATGCTTTCAAAAATAGACATGTTAATAGATTATATTTATCAATTAACTAAATGCAAAGTGAGTGAACAGAAGAAAATCTAAATCAAATCCATATTTGGTGTGACCACCCTTTGCCTTCAAAACAGCATCAATTCTTCTTGGTACACTTGCACAAAGTCAGGGATTTTGTAGGCATATAGTCAGGTGTATGATTAAACAATTATACCAAACAGGTGCTAATGATCATCAATTCAATATGTAGGTTGAAACACAATCATTAACTGAAACAGAAACAGCTGTGTAGGAGGAATAAAACTGGGTAAGGAACAGCCAAACTCAGCTAACAAGGTGAGGTTGCTGAAGACAGTTTACTGTCAAAAGTCATACACCATGGCAAGACTGAGCACAGCAACAAGACACAAGGTAGTTATACTGCATCAGCAATGTCTCTCCCAGGCAGAAATTTCAAGGCAGACAGGGGTTTCCAGATGTGCTGTCCAAGCTCTTTTGAAGAAGCACAAAGAAACGGGCAACGCGTTGAGGACCGTGAGACGCAGTGGTCGGCCAAGGAAACTTACTGCAGCAGATGAAAGACACATCATGCTTACTTCCCTTCGCAATCGGAAGATGTCCAGCAGTGCCATCAGCTCAGAACTGGCAGAAAACAGTGGGACCCTGGTACACCCATCTACTGTCCGGAGAAGTCTGGTCAGAAGTGGCCTTCATGGAAGACTTGCGCCAAAAGCCATACCTCCGGCGTGGAAGCAAGGCCAGCGACTCAACTATGCACGAATACACAGGAACTGGGGTGCAGAAAAATGGCAGCAGGTGCTCTGTACTGATGAGTCAAAATTTGAAATATTTGGCTGTAGCAGAAGGCAGTTTGTTCGCCAAGGGCTGGAGAGTGTACACGAATGAGTGTCTGCAGGCAACAGTGAAGCATGGTGGAGGTTCCTTGCAAGTTTGGGGCTGCATTTCTGCAAATGGAGTTGGGGATTTGGTCAGAATTAATGGTCTCCTCAATGCTGAGAAGTACAGGCAGATACTTATCCATCATGCAATACCATCAGGGAGGCATCTGATTGGCCCCAAATTTATTCTGCAGCATGACAACGACCCCAAACATACAGCGAAAGTCATTAAGAACTATCTTCAGCGTAAAGAAGAACAAGGAGTCCTGGAAGTGATGGTATGGCCCCCACAGAGCCCTGATCTCAACATCATTGAGTCTGTCGGGGATTACATGAAGAGAGAGAAGCAACTGAGGCTGCCTAAATCCACAGAAGAACTGTGGTTAGTTCTCCAAGATGTTTGGGCCAACCTACCTGCAGAGTTCCTTCAAAAACTGTGTGCAGGTGTACCTAGAAGAATTGATGCTTGATGCTGTTTTGAAGGCAAAGGGTGGTCACACCATATATGGATTTGATTTAGATTTTTCTTCTGTTCACTCACTTTGCATTTAGTTAATTGATAAATATAATCTATTAACATGTCTATTTTTGAAAGCATTCTTACTTTACAGCATTTTTTTACACCTGCCTAAAACTTTTGCACAGTACTGTATATATATATATATATTATATATATATATATATATATATATATATAGTTTGCAAGGATATCACCAGGATAAGCCATAGCTAAGTTTGTTTGCTGCATTTTATACTGGAGAACCACATTCAATGGTTATGTCCAAAGATTAGCCCTACATGTAAGTGGTGGATGCTGTATGGTGGATTCCCTGGTAATGTAAAATGCTTTAGAAAAATGTCTCAACCGGCAGGGTATGGGTCGATCAAATCAACCCTTTACTCCTCACACCCTGATATTTGAGTTGTTGACACTGCTGGAACTATAATTCATAGCAGTGAAAAGTCTCAGTTTACATTTCTTGTTACTCACTTGAGAATTTTATACACCATGCTTTTTGGCCATCAATTTTTTGGACATGGTATTCAACAATATAAACATGTGTAACTGCAGACAAGACTTTCCATGACATGAAAGGCCAACAAGCTAAAACACTTCATACTCTGTAAAAGCTGAAGACTTTTACAGTATGCCTTTTGATTAATTAATTTCCCCATAAAAAGTAACCATTAATTACTTGTGATAAATCCAAAGGTCAGGCTGGTTATTCAGCTAGTATAATTAACAGTCACTGTCTGGGTAGTAATTACCTTAATGGAAATACAAAATTCTTTTCTTACATTAGTTTTTCTTACTCAAACAGTATTTACTGTACTAAATTCATACACAGATCTCATAGCATTGAAACTATTCTACTCTAGGTATATCTCTATCAAATCAGAATTAGACCTTTTCACAGTCCTTTTTTATTTAAGAACAGCAAGTTAAGAACATGTGGGATTTATGTGCTCCAGCACCCCTGAAGCAAAAATGCATTATGTCATATGGATAAAAACCAGGATTTTAGAGTAAATTCTAAATTTTCTATGGATTGCATTCTTTTTAGGATGTAGCCAAGTTATCTACAGGATGACTGCCTTCAATCGTAGTTTGAAAATATGATATGTTAAATAAAGTCTATAAATGATATGCGTTGACCCTTCTTATTCTAAACAAATGAAAAATGCCCCATACTAATGCTTAGAATGGCAACTTGTTGTTAAGTTATGAGTTAAGGGCTGTCACATAATAGCAGTAATGTACAAGAGGCCTGGGCATCTAATCCTTGATGGCAAAAGACCTGAACATCTGATGGGGTTGAAGTACAGGGGTTGGTTGGGTGGTGTTCTTCAGAAGTTCAGCCTTTACTTGTGTTTATTTTCTTTTAAAACCGAAACAGCTTTTTTAGGGAAAAATTAGGTTTTGAAATGAGCACTTACCAAACTCAATGGAGGTCTCACAGTGGTAGTATCCATTTGGTTGCTTTTTTTTCTGCATGGAGCAAAGATCAAGCCGAGCTACTGTCTCCTCTCCAAAATTGTGATGCTCAAAATTCTCGTACAGCTTTGGGTCCAGCTTCTTAATGCCCTGTTCCAAAAAGAATAAAAATGTAAAAGCATGCATAATTTTTAATTGTTGTTCTTTATGCATGCACTGCCTGATGAAGGTTTAACTGAGGACCCCACACAAAAGTTAATTATATTATATTATATTAAGGTTCATATTTTCTTGAAATTTGGCATATGTCAACAGGGATACTTACCAGAAGAACAGCGTATAGTGTTCATGGACAAGAATAGTGTCAAAAAGTGTATTTTCTTTATTTATACAGAATAGAGAAGAAAACAAAAAAGCAGTGTGGAGTAGTGGTTAGGGCTCTGGACTCTTGACCGGAGGGTTGTGGGTTCAATCCCAGGTGTTGTACCCTTGAGCAAGGTACTTTACCTAGATTGCTCCAGTTAAAACCCAGCTGTATAAATGGGTAATTGTATGTAAAAATAATGTATAATGTGATATCTTGTAACAATTGTAAGTCGCCCTGGATAAGGGTGCTTGCTAAGAAATAAATAATAATAATAATAATAATAAAAAAGATGCAAGCCTCAAATTATTATTTTTTTTCAAGATCCAGTCAGCACTACAGATGGTATTTTAAGAATTGTTTCCATGCTGTGATAACATCCTTAAATAAACACTGGAATTTAGCTAACAGGTTTATAACAGGCTTTAAAAATATTGTCATATATAAATTGTCATATGTAAAAATATTGTCATGGAACCAACTCCCCAGTAATGTTGTTGAAGCTGTCACCCTGGGATCCTTCAAGAAGCTGCTTGATGAGATTCTGGGATCAATAAGCTACTAACAACCAAACGAGCAAGATGGGCTGAATGGCCTCCTCTCGTTTGTAAACTTTCTTATGTTCTTATACCTGACATTTGCATAACATTTTTATTCAAGTCCCTTACCAGAGTACTCCAGACTTTATTTTCATTTTAGAAATCCATTCAACCTGCCACCATGCTGTAGATTCACTCTTTGTGAAACAAGAAATAAGATCACACTTGAAACTCCTTTTGTTGCACATACTGCGTGTGGGATATCAACTTGGCTCCAAATATCTGGGGCACAAAAAGAGAATCTATAGTGGCAGGATAAATGGACTACAACCAGTTCAAAGCAAAATAAGTTCTTGATAACTTAAAGAACCACCTTACATGAAGACACAAAAAGGTGGTAGAAATAATATAACATAATTTGGATCTTGTTTCTTTTTTATCCAATACATTAGATATATTCATTATTATTATGTAGTAATCATATCACAGAAATCTTAGCAGGACTCGGTTATCTAAAATCACAGTAGCAGGATGTTGCTGCCACCTAGCTGGTACAAGCGATATCAGCAATACATGCAGTATAAAACACAGCTGTGTGTTCTACTTATGATAAGCTGCAGAATTGCTACCATTTCTATTTCAAACCCTTCAAAAGCTGTTCTTCCCCATTCATTTACTCATTTCTTTAGTTATTTTTAACAGCTAATGAGACATACAGCATTCACAAAGCATTTACCCCAATCCTGAGTTCACACAGGTCTTCTAAAACCAAAACAAAATGTTGATGTTAGGAAGCTTAAAATAAATTACATAAATGGGCCCGGCCTGCACCTTAGTTGTTCTTTGGTAGTTATGTAATATATTACCTATTTAGATCATTACAATAGGGTTCACTATTTCAAATTTGCAATCTACTGTAGTTAAGTACCCTTAAACACCACTCTATGGGTTAACATACAAAGAAACTGCCTTTGGTACAGAGTCAATTGAACATTTAATTCAATGCCTTCCACCTTCCTTCTTAAGCATTGTTTTTCCAGGAACAACAGCAGTTGTAGCTAGAATTGGGGAAATTATTTATTTAGCAGATGTCTTTATCCAAGGCAATTTACAGAGACTTGGGTGTGTGAACTATGCATCAGCTGCAGAGTCACTTACAACAACATCTCACCCGAAAGACGGAGCACAAGGAGGTTAAGTGGCTTGCTTAGGGTCGCACAGTGAGTCAGCGAGTGAGCTGGGATTTGAACCGGGGACCTCCTGATTACAAGCCCTTTTCTTTAACCACCGGACCACACAGCCTCCTTTGATGATCTTTTTCATAGTCATAACTAACCTATTTCATTGTCTATAAGTTGTACACTTGATCTTGTCTCTTATGGTATCGGAGTGTCTACTCATGAGCACTTTGAGTTGGAAAGAGGACTGCGAAGACAAGGTCAATTGTACATATTAACTTACTGTAAACCATGTTTTAATGAAAAGAAAAGAACGCAATCCACCGTGCATGAGACGGCACTTATGCCAAAGTACGATGTACTGGAATGATATATAATCTGGAGTTTTGATTGACCGAGATTTGCTTCATGATTTACAATGTAAATGCAATAAGAACTATATATAAAGGTTTATCCAGTAAGTTAATACGCTCTGTCTAGAGCATCTCTTACTGTTAAGAAATGTCATCTAGTGCAGATTAGACAAGAGGACCACAAAGCAAAGCTGAGCTGCTCAAACTGTGCAATATAAAAATAGTTCACCATTTTACTTTTTTTTTTTTTTTTTTTTTGGAGGTGATAAAGTCTAAAGTCTATCTAGTCCTTAGAAATATGTTGTGTTCAAGCAAAGTATTTAATCATCAATACTTCTACAGCATTTCATGTTTAATTAATTAATTGATTAATGAATGAATGTATAACAAACATATCCTTTTCACGGTTTGTCCCCAATATGGCCCTGGCATGATGGTGTTATACTGGTACTAAAAAAAAAATGCAGTTGAATTGCATTTTTCACATTGATTGAATTTGTAGTGCAGTCTTGCTGACAGTTTCTGCCCTTGCAGCGTATCAATATACAGCTATTATTGAAAACCTGAGGCCTTACAAATCTTTATTAACAGAAAATATTATCCCGAATTTACTGAAATCACTTATCCTGTAAACAGCTGATTGTAACCAAAAGTAGGACATTTGATACACCGAATAAGATGTATACAGAGATTACAGTATAAATGTACAAACGGAAAAATACAGACAAAACAAGCTAACAGTAACACTAAGTTAACCTGCTTTATGCTAAACCCAAAAACAGGTTAAAAAGTACTGTTTTTTTTTTTCCTTACTGAACTCATTCCTTAAATACGCTGCAATTTCTTATTTAGTGTAGTGTTTATTGTGACTTCTTAAGATAAAAAAAACACCACATTTGAAGACTATGGCAAACTACCATGTACCAACTACAACCAGTTAAAACAATTAACTAAGTATTCTTGAAGTTGATACTGTATGTTTATCTCTGTAAATACTAAATAACCTCTTCAGCTCATTTCTCCCTAAATACTAAATACCCTGCTTTCTAAAACTGTACTTAGAATATATGTAAGGGACAAGAATACAGACTCAGTTTATTTAGTAGTCCTTATTCTTTCAATGCAATAATTTTAAGTTTTATGACTATTGTTCAATAAACACATCACATGCAAGTTAACAGAAGCATACAGTACATGGTTTATCAAACCTTACCCATTGCATCCTTTTTCCTAACTGGTCCCTCAAGAAAATAGTTTATCATCAGAGCGCAGTGGTTGAAACAGCGACAAAGCCACGCTGGACCTCTTTATATACTTGTTCCCTTTGTATGCGGTGGAGGAAAGATTCTCTCACCTGACTGCGCAGCTTTGGTACCCTTGAGAGCTTCATGAAGGTCAGATGTGGTTTGAAAGCTTTGCTATCCGTGACCAAGATGCCCTTTTCTTCAAACCTCTTTTTAACAGTCTCTAGAGTGAAAGAAATACAGAGACAGGCAGGTCATAACCAGATACCCAGTTTCATTTTGCACAGCACACAAAGAAAAACCAACAACAATAACAAAAAACTCCAATTGCTCCATGTAAGAAAAGAAGATAATCGATATAGAGAAAGACGACAAGGCGGATAGGAGGTGGGGGATGGGGCTGTTTCTGGGCCTGTTTCTGTACCATCTGATAACCTGAGCAGGCATAGATCTATATAGGTTTCATTTTACCTTCACGAGAACAGGCTGTCAATAAGATCTGTGCTATACTTATGAGAACATCAAGATATAATAACCCATTTTTAATAAAATGTAATCAAATATCGGGGCTCCCGAGTGGCGATCCAGTAAAGAGCTCCGCGTGGAGTGCAGGATGCCCTAAAGCCTGGAGGTCGCTATGTCACTGCCGACCATGACGGGGGGTTCCTAGGGGGTGATGCACAATTGGCCGAGCGCTACCCGGATAGGGAGGGATTAGGTTGGCAGGGCAATCCACGGTTCACAGCGCACCAGTGACTCCGGTGGCTGATAGGGCACCTGCGGGTCTGCAGTGGTGCCATTCAGATCTGTGTTGTCCTCCGGCACTACAGGTCTGGTGGCTTCGCTGTGGATCCACAGTGCAAACAATGACGGATTGGCATGAACACGTTTTGGAGGGCACATTCAATAAACTTTACCCATTTGCACTTCTATTACCTACATAGGTCTCAAATGTGCAGTTTGTAAATAAATACATGTTATAGCAAACATGTATTTTCATTTTAAAAACAGACATCCAGGAAGTCTATTACTGCTTTACTTCCTTGGTCTTTTCACCCTGGCAGTGTCTTCTGGGTCAAAGCATATTACTGGCTGAAAGAATATTAGTCAATAGAGGAAGCTGCTGATTGGATATTGACAGGAAAGAAGGCAGTGAAGGGGTGGGGACCATTTAACCCACCACTGTAAATGACCCAGGAACTGCCAGACTGTCTAAAAGTATGGTTTGCAAACAGAGATTTGTTTACCCTCGTAGTAATAGATATCATGTGTTAAAATGAATATATACGTTTGCTAAAACATGTGTTTCTCTTAAAACCGCCTATTTGAGACCTACAGCTATGGCCAAAAGTTTTGCATCATTCTATAGATGAACTATTGAATTACATACCGCTTTGTAGTTTTCCATATACATAACAAAAAACTGACAAATTAAATAAATTGATATTGACATTTCAAAATCTAACATTAAAAATACTGTAGCTGTATATAATGAATTAATTAGCTACAAATGGACTTCCTAAAAAAAGGATAAAGAAATAAAAAGACAATTTCCATTTTGGATTATAAAGAATATAAAGCAAATGTAAGAATCCAAGTGTAATTTGGTCATTTTCAAACCACGTTTTTGCCTTATTAACTTTCTACAAGTGGTTCTTATTGTAATTACTCAAATATTGTTTTCAATTATAGTTGTGATATAATAGTTCAGAATCAGCTCAAGTTGTAGTTTCCAGATTCTCTCTCAACATAGATATAACAGGCTAGATCAGCAACATGTCTGCTTAGATTTAAGAGACAGTGTTCTCTATAGAATCAAGTCTCCTTTTGTATTTCTGTCAATATGCAGTACCTGTACAGACATACAGACACTGTGCTGATCTAGGCTGTGTTACTATGCCTATGTCTAAATTCCTTTACAACTACTGTATCAAAGTTGAATTACACTATATATGAATGATTGAAAAAAGCAGCACTCTGGGTAGTAGGATAGAACAAAAAATATATAAAATGTAATTTGAAGCTACCGACTTCCTCAGGTTTTGTATTAAATAAATGTGCACCTGCAATTTTTGTAAGCGCTATCACATGCTCTCCTTCTGCCATTTGCACAAATGCCACTTCACTTCGGAAATGTCCGATTCCATGAAAAGGTAAAACCAGCTCCTTCCCCTGCAGCATATCCAGAAGGGTATCCTTCATCTCAGTCATGGCACAAACTGCCCTGTCAGGGGACAAACAGATGTATTTATCAGAACTGTATGCTGTACAATTCAAAAGGTGTCCCCAGTTATGAGCAAGTTATTGGTAAAGACCACTCCTTGTCACCTGAATCTATGGATTTCAATTCCAATCTACAACCTCTCACAATTTTAAAAAGTAGGGTTTATTCAATTGATCTAAACAGTGGTACGATTACGTGATTTTAAGGACGATGGTATTAACATACACCATTATTTATAATAGAATAGACCCCAGTAAATGAAGATTTTATAGTTCCATTCTTTCTCATAGTTACCGTTACATACAAAATATTACTATATCTGATAAAAATATATTTGTTTGTCTGCATAAATATATACAGTATATAGGATTGTTACAGGGGAGGTCTGTGCTGACTGTCTGGCGCATGCGGGGTACTGCAGGAAGGGGGCAGCAGCCTCGTAGAGCCGCCTGTCAGTCATGGCAGTGACATGGAGAGGTGGGGAAGAGGGTGTGTTGGCTTTCCCTCTTTCTGAGTGGCTGAGAGGCGGGCCTTGGGAGATTGCTGACGGAGACCCGGGCCGAGCGGATAGCGGCCGTGCAGGTAACGCTGCCGAGTGCAGCACCTTTATTTTGTAGTTTTATTTTCCCTTTTTCTTTCGCCTTTTGTTTTCATTATAATTTTTGATCACTTGTATGTGCACTGGACTGTATACCAGCATTGGTAACCCTGTGGTCCTATTTATTGTTGCCAGTATTCAGGCCACAGACAACAGCGCCCTCTGGGGGTAAAAATAAATCAGTGCGCGTTACAAATAAAGTTCTGTCTCAGTGAATTGCCCACCACCCTTCCACAAGGATGTACAGCACAGACATTGTAATCATGTATGATGCTCACTGTTTAAACAAAACAAAATTAAAACTGCCAAAGCAAAGGGAGGTAATCCAAAAGTGTACTTAACCCTTCTCTCCCCTAAACATTGTATATTATGATCATGAATTGATTCCGTAGGACCTGTTATATCGGATCCTGTAAGATAAAATACCCTCTATTAACCGATGGACTGCTGGCATGTGTCATTCACACAAACTGCTACCAACTGAACGGTAATGGAAACTGATCAATGGACATTTTATTATGGATTTAAAACAGTAAATTCAGGTCTTAGCAGTACAGAATGGATTCAGTTGCAGTTAATCACTTTCAATTTTTACATGCTGTCACTTTACGAAGCTGCCCAGTTTAAACATGTTAAATAAATGAAGACAAGAAAGCAAATGATTAATAGAATTACTATACCGTTTAAAAGCTGAAACAAGATTTTTTTCGCTGTCCTCCAAAGCCAGTTTGTGTTTGTGTGTATGCTTTCTTGTGGTTATTTCTTTCTCAGGTTAACACACACAGTGCAAAAACAAAAATGTGGATTACTTTGGCATAGACTGAGAAAGCACAGTAAGAACTGTTTTTGGAATATTGTTTGGTAAATTGCCAAATACTGTATTACAGTGCTTTGTTTTGCAATACTTTTTCTATAGTATGCGTGCAGTATTGCATGTTGGTGTTTTAGACACACTGATGTACAGCACCTGACATTGTTAATGTATAATGCCCCAAGGTTAATAAGCAACTACAATATAGTATAATGACTCCCTCTGAGATGATAGTTTTACATATCCGATGGAACCCTGGAACCAATTAAATCGGATAGGACAGGTTCTACTGTAATATAGAAGCTTCACCAATATAAAATACATACTAATTCTAGTGACTTTTAAAAAAATGTGTTTATACAGACACATAATTTCTCAATACAGCAAGCGCTGTGATTTGGCAAGAAGTTTCAAGCCATGCATCTTCAGCAGTGCTGGTACTACTTACATGTTGACTTCTTCATTGCCCAAGTAGGTCACCAGCAGAGTGATATGAAGGGTGCCAGCTGGAATCATAGCCTTAGAGAATCTGTGATCCTTCTGTATGATCACATCTTGAATGGCTTCAATACCGGTTAAAATCTACAACACAGAGTTGAAATGCATGAAGGTTAGACCTTAAACATATAATTTACTTATTTATTTATGTGCATGGATTCAACTAATTCAATATAAACTGCACTATACAAGTGAACAGAGGAGTTGTTCTTTCTTCACCAAAGACATCCTAATACAAAAATGTCTAACTTTCATGACAATATCACATTTGCAAAATACCTATTGATCCAATGCTATGGAATACACTTTTTATTTTTTACCCTGAAATGGCACGGTTAATAATTATTTTCAAACCAAACTGAATCTACTGCCATTTACTTTGTGTACTAGCCCAATTATATATCAACATTACAATACATGATCCCTTTTGGATCAAGAAAGTAAAACAGCACTTTTTTGCACATCTCTCAGAATGTGGCCTATGGCAAAAGGGTTGTTAGAAACTAGTCCACAAACAGGAGAGGGCACTACCAATATTCACAGCTAAAAACTGTTTGCGAAAACTACCCTATTTTTCTAAATTAGTAGGTTATTTTTCTTCTTATTCTGTATTGCCATATTACACTTTGCAATTTAAAAAATGATTATATTATCACAATAATGGTGTTTTTTTTCACCTATAGTAAACATAAAATGGATCATGTGTTGGGAAACAAATACGTCAGTTATAGTTTGTTTTTGTAAAAGTAAGGCCAATGTTTTCTTATAAGCACAAGCTGCAAGTAGCTGTTTCTTTAAAGTGCTGTCTGAAGAGGTTGTTCAGTAAGTAACACAGGAAGCAGGTCTAAACCACAACACGTTTGCTTTCACTGTAGTACTCTGCACTGAAAAAGAACGAAGCATGGTGAAAGCCTTCCTTAGCATTTCAAGGCCCTCAAAACTTGACATTCATATCATTTTAAATTAAAAAAGGACAAATGATTTAAGAAAGACAATTACAGGAGCAATGGAAGATATTAATTCCAGTCACATAAATCACTTAGACGTGGGATTCAAAGAAGAAGGATTTAGTTTGCAAATGTGATAGTCATGGAAGTTTGAAATGTGTGTATTAGGACACTGGCTCTTTGGTAGAGAAAGAACAATGAAATGTACAGCTTCAGTAGTAACGCGGCTCAATGGCCCAGAACTACATAGAACTTGAACATGATGTACTGCACACCTTGGGGTTTGTGACTGGAATGGACACAAAGTAATTTGGGCGTTGAGGTTTCTTCTTTTTTCCTGCATCATCTTCACTCTCTGCGGCCAGTGTTCTTTTTCTCTTTTTCTTCAGACTTTTTTCAGACGTTATAACTAATGTAAATAGAAAAGATAAAAAACAAATGCTTCAAAACAATTTATTATCGATAAACGTCAAATCATTAACACATTACGTATACATTTAAAAATAAATATTCATTAAAAAAAAGTCTTATTTGGGCATTTTAAGATACATTATAAGTGTACAACATATCCAATTGCAATTAAAATATGTTAAATCTGTGCTTGCCTGATACAGCTATTCACATTCTCACACTGCATGCAGTAATAAGTGCGGTAAAAACATGGAAGCGTGTGGACGCTTGCACTGTGACCAAACCAGCTTCATCTAATTTAATTCCATTCTCATGAACTCAGCCAGTGTCAGGCCCCGATTATATTTTCTATGACTATATGGGGATCCATTGTTTGTGCTGTGCGAGAAATTCACGGGGTGGGAGCCGGAGCTATAAGAATAACTGTGGGTAGATTATCACTGAAGAATAGGATTGACTTCCTGGTCCCAGAGGTAGGCAGCTGCTACTGTGGGATATAACTCCAGGAGTGCTGTAGCCTTGAGATGCACGGATATGTTTTGAATTTCTGGAGGCCAGCTGCTGGAGTACCACCCATGAAACCCTAGAAATCCTAGAAAAGAGGCATCTGTGAAATAGGGCTGGGTTAGAGTACTGGAGTACTCGAAATAATTATAATTACTCGAGCACTAATTTATTACTCGAGTACTTGAAAAAATTTAAATATCTCTTCATGAATGTAAGTTCAATATATTGTACCGACCCGGTCAGTTCAGGTTGGCAGACTTTTGTTTCATCTGGTCCTGTGCATTCAAGTTATCTGTATTTTTCCGGGGTGGGACCATACCACTAGTTTCGGTAGTGTGTGTGTGTGTGTGTGTGTGTCAGCTGCTGTTGGGTGCGGACCATGTTATCTAGACGCCTATTTACTTTAAAACAACATTTTGTTACTAGCTGCTGGAGTGATCTTGTTTGATTTGTTTTTGTGATGCGGTGTGACAGAAATATAATGAGTTCTGGTGATAAATCTTCCTCCCGACCTGTGAGGGCGCTAAAGAACGGGAGGAGAAGTATCTGGAAGGGCTGGCCTGACAGTTCGTTTCCGAGACAGGGAAGTGGGTCTGCCTGGAAAGAAGCGAGACTCTGTTGTAAGACCGTTTTGACTTGAAAGGTAAACGAGGGGCAGCTGCAAGTAATAAGGCAGCTGCAACCGTTTACCTAGATATCATCTTGGGATTACATATAGGGGCCAGGGTAGCGCTGATCTTTTCCTTCGTTTGGGTAAAGCTCAGAGGAGAGAAGGACTGAGAGAGGAGCTCTCAAATTAAAAAGAAAAGGCGGGTTACGTGTTTTGTGTTGTGTTTGTCTGTGTTGTAATTGTTAGTGTTTTGCTTCACCAGACAGTTAAAGCACACCTCGGAGCTGTCACGAGGGTCAGCACAAATCGAACACCACTGCACTACCGTCACCACATACCTGTGTTTGCACTCAGCACCAACACGACTGCACTCACCCAGGACTGGTGACCGTGTGTGTGTTTTTGTTCGGGATTCTGCCCTGTTTGTTATCCCCGCTTTACACATTGTTGTGTATAGCGGGGATTTATTATTTACGGTCGCCAGACCGGGATTAAAATAAAGCACCTTCCACACTGAATACCATCATCAGTCTGTCACTCCTTCATCGCATCACGTCTCCACCTGTTCCCTTCACTAGCCACTTTGCCACCGCGTGGTGTCAGATCATGGGATCATGGACGCAACAGCTGGCGGAGCTGCTGCAGGCTGGAGAGCAGGCGGCGCAGAGGAGAGAAGGAGGGAGGGCGCTACATGGCTCATTGAGCGGTAGGGCCCCTACCACAATACCGCGGATGTCGCCCCGAAGGCAGGCGATGAAGATGTCGGCGGAGGATGACCGGGCGTATTTGGTGGCGTTTGAGCGGCTGGCTACCGCGGCAGCTTGGCCGCAGGAGTTCTGGGCCAGCCAGTTGGGACCCTGCCTGATCGGGGAGGCTCAGGCAGCCTACCAGGCTATGAGTGACCATCACGCCACCGATTACGACCTGGTCAAACAGGCTATCCTCCGCCGCCTGAATATCACCACGGAGACTCACGGGGCGGTTTAGGGAGTACCGGAGAGCCGGAGACAATCCCAGGGTGGTGGCAGAGCGGTTGTGCGACCACATGGTGCATTGGCTGAGCCCCGGGAAGAAGACCGCCCAACAGATGGGGAAGCCATTGTGGTGGAGCAATTCTGCCATGTGGTGGCGCGAAACCCAGGCATGGATACAGGCGCCACAACCCTGACACCCTGGAGGAGGCGGTCAAGTTGGCGAAGATTTCGAGGACTCCTGACTTCTGCCGGGTCGGGATCCTGTCGGCACCTGCCCTTCGGAGCAGTCGACCTCTCCCTCCCTCTCCTCCAACACCACCACCACCACCCTTGTTCCCGGGACCCAGACCTCCGAGGTGCCGACCCCATTGGGCCCCTTGCCTCCCCATGGAGACCAAGGTTGGCCCCAGCTGGGGTAGCGGTGCTGCCCCTGCCCGTTGCCATACCAGCAGCGGGACAGATTTATACCCTATGCCCCTCTGTCCCTCCTATCTGTTTTAGGTGCCACCAGCGGGACATCTGGCCAGGTCATGCCCCCTGCCATGGAGTGTGGCGTGGCGGCGTGCAGTGGGCACCTGAAACTGGTAAGTGTGGGGAAAATGGTCGGGAGGGGCCTTGTTTGATTAATGTTGTTTTAGGGAATGTGAAAACCCGCATTAGTGGACACGGGGTGTGAGCAAACCTTGATTAGGACAGCTCTCCTGGGCGGTGTGTCGTGGCGACCCACGAGGTCAGGTGGCCATCTCCTGTATCCATGGAGACACGGCGGCATACCCCACATTAAAAGTATATTTATCGGTAGGACCGATAAAAGCGTCCTGCTGTAGTCGGGGTGGCGGAAAGGTTGCCACACCCAGTTATTCTGGGCGAGACTGGCCAAAATTAAAAGAATTGATACAAAAATGGCAGTCTCAGCCACATGTAAGCGTGGCTGGGGAAAAAAAAGGAGCGGATTGGTGATGTGTTTCCTTTTCACACTGAAATGTTTTCCCCTCTTTTCCGTCCTAGAAAAACAAATAAGGAGAGATGGACCCTTGAAATGGGAGGGGCGTTTTTGAGACAAGGCTGGGGTCTGGTGGGAGTGCTGCAATGGTAACAAGCGCCAGTCGAAGGGAGTGGGAGCGCAGTGTGACCGAGAAGCGAGGTTACTGGGCCGACTAGGGCAGAGGTTATTCCAGCCCCTCTCAATGTACGGACCCGTGGTACTCAAGCGCGGACCTAGTGTGGGGCCAACATAACGACCCGTCACTGGTGCAGCAGGGGCAGGTCGGTCCTTTGAAGGTAAGGATGTTGGCGGCTGGGCGCTAGTATATCCACATTTCAGTATCAAGGGGCAATTACTGTATAGGGTAAACCTAGCCGCGGGCACAGGACAGCCTGTAACACAATTGTTGGTTCCCCGTCTTGTCGGACCGAGGTCATGAGGCTGGCGCATGATATCCCTTTGCGGGGCACCTCGGGCCGAGAAGGCGAGGGAGCGGATATTGGCTCGATTCTATTGGCTCGGTCCTCATACTGATGTGTCGAGATATGTAGCCACATGCCCAGACTGCCAGCGAGTAGCGCCCGGGTCGAGTCGCCCGCCCTTTGGTCCCACTGCCGATTATTTCCACTCCTTTAGGCGCATTGCAATGGACATAGTGGGCCCTTTGCTACCTTCTGACTCGGGTATCGCATATATTAGTGGTGGTGGATTATGCAACACGATACCGGAGGCAGTTCCATTGAGGTCCACTAGTGCCGCTGCAATAGCCACCGAGTTAAGCGCAGATTATGGCTAGAGTAGGGATCCCCAAGGAGATTTTGACCGATCACGGAACCAATTTTTGTCCAATACGTTACAGCAGGTGTACAAAATATTGAAAATACGTCCCATCAGGACGTCCATTTATCATCCACAATCGGACGGTCTGGTGGAACGTTTTAATCAGACCTTAAAGTCGATGCTGAGGCGGTTTGTAACACAGGAGCAAAAACATTGGGCATCGCTTCTTCCCTACCTCCTTTTTGCGGTGAGAGAAGTGCTGCAGAGTTCAACGGGGTTCTCCCCCTTTGAGCTCCTGTACGGCCGGCAGCCTCGCGGCATTCTTGACCTGCTGAGAGAGGGGTGGCAGGAGCACAAAGGCTTGTCCAAAAATGTAGTGAAGTATGTGCTCCTACTAAGAGATCGCCTGGATTTGGTCGGTCGTTTGGCCCAGGACAACCTCAGATCAGCTCAGCACCGACAGCAGCAGCATTACAACAAAAATGCACGGATTCGAACCTTTCAACCAGGGGACAAGGTAATGCTGCTACTTCCCTCATCAGAATCAAAACTGTGTGCTAAATGGCAGGGGCGTATGAGGTGATTCGGGCTATAGGGAAAGTAAATTATGAAATTAGACAGCCCGATCGCGGAATGAAAGTGAAATTTACCATGTTAATTTGTTAAAGCCCTGGCAGGCAAGGGAGGTCTTATTTATAGCCCCAGGCAATATGGAGGATGATTTAGGCCCCTGTCCAGAGACCCTGAGCACAACAGCGATTTCAATGGGGAACAATTGGTTCGGATCAGCAAAGAGAGCTGCGTAAGCTTATTGAGGAGTTCAGCGATGTTTTTCTGGCGTGCCCGGCAGAACAAACTTAGTTGAATATGACATTATCTCTCCACCAGGTGTCACAGTGCGAGAGAGACCGTGCGGATCGGAAAGTCGGCGAAGTGGCGTTAGCAAAGAGGTATGGGATATGCTCGAGCTTGGGGTGATTGAACCTTCCAGGAGCGAGTGGTGCAGTCCAATTGTCATAGTGGCTAAGAAAGGCGGCACCAACCGCTTCTGCGTGGATTTCAGGAAGGTAAGCGCTATTGCTAAGTTCGATCGTATCCCATGCCTCGGGTCGACGAACTTTTAGACAGACTGGGAAAAGCGAGGTTTATTTCCACTCTGGACCTGGCGAAGGGATACTGGCAAATCCCTTTAACCCGCAGCTCAGAGAAAACCGCATTTTCAACACCAGAAGGGCTGTTCCACTTTAAAACCATGCCATTTGGGCTACATGGTGCGCCGCTGCCTTTCAGAGACTGATGGACCAGGTTTTACGCCCACATCATGAATATGCAGCAGCGTATATTGATGGCGTGGTGATTTACAGCTCCACCTGGCGAGAGCATTTGGCTAGGGTTGCAGCCGTTCTTCAGTCTCTAAGGGCAGCCCGGCTGACAGCTAACTTGAAGAAATGTGCGTTTGCAAAAAAGAAACTCAATATTTGGGATTTTTAATGGGAAATGGAAGGGTGAGACCTGTGGTCACCAAAATCCAGGCTTTGGTTGATGCAGCGATCCCCAAAACCAAGACTCAGGTGAGGTCACTACTGGGCTTAGCGGTTATTACCGCCGTTTCATCCCCGAGTACGCCACAGTGGTTAACCCATTAGTTGACCTCACCAAAAAGAGTGCTCCAAATTTAATTAAATGGTCAGCTGAGTGTCAGGGGGCATTTGATACGATTAAGCGTAGACTTTGCCAGGCCCCCACTCTTATTACTCCAGATTTCACCAAGAGATTCATCCTCCACACCGACGCATCGGATGTAGGTTTGGGTGCAATCTTGTCCCAAAAAGTAGCTGGAGTAGTGTACCTAAGCAAAAAAATGTTACCTCGGGAATGTAACTACTCCGTAGTCGAAAAAGAGTGTTTGGCCATTAAATGGGCTACTCACTCTTTACGATACTACCTGCTGGGACACTCATTTGATCTGGTCACAGACCACGCCCCACTCAAGTGGTTAAGCACAATGAAGGACAGCAATGCCGGATAACTTCGGTGGTATCTGGCATTGCAGCCCTTCATGTACCATATGGTACACCGTGCAGGGAAAGACCACCAAAATGCGGATTATTTTTCCGGGAGGAGGGTAATG
Organism: Acipenser oxyrinchus oxyrinchus; assembly: GCA_030684275.1. NCBI lineage: Eukaryota > Metazoa > Chordata > Actinopteri > Acipenseriformes > Acipenseridae > Acipenser > Acipenser oxyrinchus. Next base: position 55,465,171 of record CM060251.1, on the reverse strand, counting down.
GGAAAGGTAGATTTAGCGAGTGTTCCTTGGCTCCACTCTGGCGGTGGGATATGTGACAGAAATATAATGAGTTCTGGTGATAAATCTTCCTCCCGACCTGTGAGGGCTAAAGAACGGGAGGAGAAGTATCTGGAAGGGCTGGCCTGACAGTTCGTTTCGGGACAGGGAAGTGGGTCAGCCTGGAAAGAAGCGAGACTCTGTTGTAAGACCGTTTTGACTTGAAAGGTAAGCGAGGGGCAGCTGCAAGTAATAAGGCAGCTGCAACCGTTTACCTAGATATCATCTTGGGATTACATATAGGGGCCAGGGTAACGCTGATCTTTTCCTTCGTTTGGGTAAAGCTCAGAGGAGAGAAGGACTGAGAGAGGAGCTCTCAAATTGAAAGAAAAGACGGGTTACGTGTTTTGTGTTGTGTTTGTCTGTGTTGTAATTGTTCGTGTTTTGCTTCACCAGACAGTTAAAGCACACCTCCGGAGCTGTCACCGAGGGTCAGCACAAATCCGGAGCACCACTGCACTACCGTCACCACATACCCTTGTTTGCACTCAGCACCAGCACGACTGCACTCACCCAGGACTGGTGACCGTGTGTTTGTTTTTTTTGTTCGGGACCCTGTTTTGTTATCCCATTGTTTACACATTGTTGTGTATAGCTGGGGATTTATTATTTTACGGTCGCCAGACCGGGATTGAAATAAAGCACCTTCCCCACTGAATACCATCGTCAGTCTGTCACTCCTTCATCGCATCACGTTTACACCTGTTCCCCTTCACTAGCCACTTTGCCACATGCGGTTGCAAAGATTCTAAGGACATATATCAGGGAAAATATCAGTAGGAAAGATTTCATATTGAAGCTAGCCACAGTGCTTCAGCAGAAACATTTCGATCAGAAAACTGCAGGCTGCAGCAGCTCAGCCTGGAATGACACACGCAAGAGCTAACACGTTACTTTCATTTTAAATTAAAAACTACATTCGTTTTTACAGTTTTAGATGTAGATATACCTGTTTACACACTAGTTTCTTTTTAAAATGTTTATTTTATTATATATTTTTTTCATTTTTTGAAGTAGTGCTTTATATGTGGTAAGTTATAAAATAAACCCTTTAATTGTTCATTTAAATACGGCTGTGCAGATGTTTGATATGATGTGCTTGAATAAATCTTTTGAGTTGTATCGGATATTTGTCTTTCATTTTAATATTGATGTTGTTTAAAATGTACCATCATAATGACTGCCGGCGACGGTTTTAGGTATTAGTATAACTGCGCTGGTTCTAGTGTTAACGTGGTAATTTTTGTGGCGCATATATAGAATAATATTGTCTGGCATTAGGTTCAAGTACTCAAAATTTTTAACACTTGAGTACTCAAGCACTAAATTACTCAAAATTCCCACCTCTACTGTGAAAAGGGACAAATCATGGGGGGCTTCGTAAAATAGTGAAAGCCCGTTCCAGATTTAATAATCCCCACATTTTTATGTCATTCCTGGATTCAGCGCATATGTTTATCTGAGCCTCCAGTCTTGATGCTGTAGAAGAGAGAGCGAGGAGACATGAGATGAAGGTTCTACTGTGGGGGATGATGCAAATTGCATAATTGAAGTGGCCCAGCAAGGATAGCATGTCGCATTTTCTGATAGAGGTTGCGATTTAGAATTGATTGATGAGCTATCGAATACGGTCCAGTTTAGCAGGAGGTAGGCGGGCTTCAAAGCTAAATGTGTCTAGGGTGATGCCTAAGAACTCCAGAGCATGTACTGGACCGATGGTTTTCTCCTCGGAGAGGGAGCCACCGAGTGCAGAGAATAGTGTTCTGAGCTTTGTGATTGCTTCTGCTGGGGGGTCCGAGGAAGAGGAGATCAGGAGAAAGTCGTCGAGCAGATGAAGCAAAAATGGAACGCGCCAGGAGTTGAGTAGTAACTAGCAGAGGGCTTCGGAAAGTAAATCAAGTATCTTAGGGCTGCTGCGGCACCCGAAAGTGAGTTGAGTGGCGAAATAGAAGTTTCCATTCCAGCAGATTCCAAATAGGTGGTGGAGGGAGGGATGGATAGGCATGACTTTGAATGCATATTTTTTTGTTTTTGTTTTTAAAATTTAGTAAATCACCAATTATTGTATTATTTTCTCCCAATTTGACATATCCAATTATTTTTAGGCTCAGCTCACGCTACCATCCCCGCTGACTCGGGAGCGGCGAAGACGAGCGCATGCTGTCCTCTGAAGCGTGTGCCGTCAGCCGACCGCTTTTTTACACACTGCAGACTCACCGTGCAGCCACCTCAGAGCTACAGCGTCGGAGGACAACGCAGATCTGAGCAGCTTACAGGCAAGCCCGCAGGCGCACAGCCAGACTACAGGGGTCGCTGGGTCGCTGGTGCGCCGAGGACACCCTGGCCGACCTAAACCCTCCCCAGGCGCGCCGCCAATTATGCCGCCCTAGGAGCTCCAATAGAATATCCTGGACTCGAACTGGCGACCTCCAGGCTATAGGGCACATCCTGCACTCCACTCTGAGTGCCTTTACCAAATGCGCCACTCGGGAGCCCCTGAATGCATCAGATATATCAGCTTTAGCCAACCAGGACCCATGACCTGCTGCTTTGACTGATCTGATGGCATCTGCAATCTTTATGAACTGCAAGGAAAACTGGTTGTGAGGCATGAGTGAATTTATGCTGCTTGTAGAGCGGCCTCGAGGTGCAGAGAGATTGATAAGGTGCTTCTTCCCTGCCATTTTCCAGGTGGCAATGCCGATAGGGTTAATCCTGATAACGCGGGGGTGGGGGGGGCTATGAATGGTCCTGCCATGAACCCTTTATGCGTCTCAGATTGAATGAGAGTGCTGACTGACTGAGGGTCTGAGGTTTCTAAGTGTAAGTTATTGCAAATATGTGATGACACTGGGATTCTTGACAGGCCGGTAGAAAAACCGTGCTGCAGACCATTGATGAGGTAGGTTGTGAAAAGCTGGTCTGAGTGATGTTCGAGGGCTTCAAACAGAGCTGGGATGATTATTGGGGTGGAAACTGTGAGCAAATTTGAACGTCATTTTTTGGAGGCGACTGGGCAGACTGATTGAGAGTGAGCGTTGCCACAGTAGTTGCATATATGGAGATTCCTGCAAAACCTGGATGAGCAGACAAAGGAGTTGAAATTGTTACCGATTTGCTTGGAACCGGCAAATCTGATGTTATGACTGTATCTATCTGTGTTCCTGGAAGAAGGTCGAGCGGATGTGTGGCCTGCATGGGGAGCTGCAAATGGAGCCTCTATCCTGTCCCCAAAGTGGGGTGGAGTGGAAGGAGCCGCTCTGGGAAGTTGATGCTAAGGCAGTCTTAGGGCACAAGTAGAATGCGCTGTAGGAGTGCAGACTGCGCATGCATTTGCCCTTATCCCCCCGAAGACTCTATTGAACAGATCGGGATCAGAGGCAGCCCAGTTGGTGATGATGTTGTCTGACGTTAATATGGAAGCTGCTTTTGCTGCAGAAGCTTTGCGATATTCGTAAAACATCATGCCTCCATATCTGACTGCTAGATCTGTAATATAAAATAAATACTAATCCAGCTCCATGCGGCGATGAGGGTAGGCAGTGCATAATATATCCCGATACACAGAAAAAGCCAGTACAAATTTCCCCATGGTAAGATTTTTGAGCAGCCGGGGGGGGTCGCTGGACTTGAGTGCGACAGTGAGGTCCCTGCAATCGATTGTACTGTGATCTAGACATTCAGAATTAGCAATGAGAATTGAAACTAGATTTATGTCCTTGCCTACAATGATCTGATGCCTGATATGAGGAGCCAGAGTGTGATTTCTGACAACAGGCGCTTGCTGTGGACCATTGAGGACGGCTGATGCCAGGTTTAGGTGCAGACGTCAGCTGCGGGGACCGGAAGAGACAGCAGCCGGGGCGGAAGTGGCAAATGCCGAGCCTGGAGGAATGGCGATTGCTGCAGAGTTGGAAGCAACCCGTTTGTCCATATCGTTGAGCCCTGTATTAATTGAAGCAACTGAAACAGCGATGGGGTGAATGACGGACTTCATGTCCTCGAAAATGTTGCTGTGAAGCTGAAGGATTGGAACTGTTTCGATTGCATCTCCAGGTTGCTGAACTGCTGTGCTGGGAGAGGAGGTGGTGACCATAACTGGAGAGGGAGGGTGGTGGTGGCTGACTGACCTGGGACTCTGGGCGGGAGGAGCTGCGGGAACGATTGCCAAAGCACGTCTGCGAGAAGGAGGGAACATGGGTGTAGCAGATATGGAGGTACAGTAAATACTGAACACCGCCATACGATCACATCCGGATGGAATATTGGTATTTCTGTCATGCAGGTTTTTTTAAGAGCTTCTCCGGAGGCTAAGCCTGCTGGCGGGAGCACTTTGATCTCCGTAGTGCCGGGGCAGAAGGTCTGGTTGCGGAGTAGAGGTCGGCATGAAAAGTAGAAGGTATGAAGGAGAGATTTTGAGGAGAATCCAGCATTGAAATTTCCTGGTCTGAATCGGGGTTGTCAGTTGGTTCATGCTGAAAATCGAAATTTTTTAAATCGAGCAAAGAATGGGTCGTGATGTATGTAAAAAAAAGTTTACAAACGACAGGAGGCCATTCGGTTGTTAGTAGCTTATTGATCCCAGAATCTTATCAAGCAGCTTCTTGAAGGACCCCAGGGTGTCAGCTTCAACAACATTACTGGGGAGTTGGTTCCAGACCCTCACAATTAAGAATGTCTGTCCGAAAGACCAATATACAATTTTTTTTCCTATAAAGCAGTGGTGGCAAATACATGGATCACAATCCACTAGTGAATCTGAACAAGCATCAACACATAAGCATAGCGTAGTTTTAACAGGATTGATTGCATATTTAAAAATATAATTCCTTATAATGAATACATACAAAGAACGTTAATTCCAAACAGTAGATGGCGCCAATAACTGTACTCTGGTTTCCATACCTCAGTAACCTGAGTAACAAGCTTCCTCAGCTTGTTGGTTTGTAGTGTACAGTTGTGAGTTTGTGTTTGTTGGTTGCAATAGATTGCTTTGTGGTGCGAGTTACAAAAGATGGGTGAGAGCCTTCTGTGATTTCCAGTAGTACCAATTTCAATGAAAATATCCAGCTGTTTCAAAGAAGGTGAACCTGGCTCCAAAGCGTAACATTAACGAAAGGTGGGAGCTGGAATCTGCCGTTATTTTTGCGAGACTACGTTTTCAGCACTGACCGACCTAAAGCCTGTGAAGCTTTCTGATCAAATTCTTGAGGCTCAATTTTGTTGTGCTGCAACATCTGTTGAGCCTGAGCTGGAAAAATGGACACTAAACTTAAGTCAATTGTACTTTTTTATGCCACCGTGTTTCATTTTTTGCAGAAAACGAAAACAGGACATATTGGTCTACTTGGCTAAGATGTTTCTTTAATTGTAATAAATTCAAATGTTCATTGTTACTTTTATGGGGTGATTTTTATTGGGCAAAAATGTCACAAAATACACGGCAGCTTTCAGAACTTTGTTTTTCGTCAGACAAAAAAACTTTTCATTTCATGCCCTTTTTAAAGTTGAAAATGCTGATATGTTTGCATTTGTTTTATATTATTTGTTTCATTGTTACCTTAACACTAGAAGCCCCACGGCAGTCATTTTGGCGGTTTTTGGTTTTAAAATGTAATTTTCTCCAGTCGTGTAACACATATGGGGCTGTGCATTCCTGTACCTTTGTGTCCATATGTATTAAATATTCTGACAAAGCATGAAACACGGGAGTGCAGAAATAAAGGAGATATAGTACATTATACCTAAAAGCCCCAGGAGCAGTCACATTGACGGCCACACATAAAACAATTGTATTTTCATTATGCAGAACGGTATTCTACTTTATTATTTTTACTTTATTACCAGTCCGCAATGTGTTTAGCTGTAATTCTCTACTCTCTGCCTTAGTCAATGACTGACAGTCTATTGTTTTTCAATCAGCCTTTTGAAAGACTGGCGCCTGCTTGCCAGCTGCGCTGCTTTGGTCAGTCAATTAGCATCGGGACTAGTGAAAATAAATACCAGAGACCGTGGAGTTTTACAACGCAACAAAATATGAAATTGATGTTTGGATCAGATGGCATGGAAGTATTCCGTGAACGCTGGCTCCCGATGGTGGCCTGTTCAGGTGTTTTACAATGTATTGGGTACTTCACAAAGAATGCATGGACCAGAATTTACCAAGGAGAGAATATATTTTACAGTTAGCACAGGAACTTCGCAAGAAGCATTTGGAACAGAGAGAAACTGCCAAGCATGTACCCACAGCTGAAGCTGGCAACCCTGCTAAGAGCCGCAAGAGACGCCATTGCAGGTTGGCAAGTGCAATAAAAATCAAACTTCGAACAGCTGTGCCCTGTGCAGAAAGGCGGCGTGGAGAAGCGCATTAGCTTACTCAAGGTAAAGGAATACCATTTTGTCGAAAAACAAGAAAAAAAGAAAAAGAAATTTGACTTTTTTTATAACTTCTTGTGCTGTGCGCTTCTGTAAAATGTTTTCTTCTTTATAGTTTATTTATCTATGTTGTTCAGTTGCTTTTGCTCATCTGATAAGCCGATTGCTGTTGAAAAGTTAAAAATGTATTGCTATAGTTTCAGTTTTATAAATATGTATGTTGTAAACCGATGTCTGTTCAGATGTTTATTTACCTACATTTTCTTGTTTTGATTTGTAAAATAAATGTTTGTGTGCGTGTGTGTGTGTGTGTGTCTGTGTGTGTGTGTGGGTGTGGGTGTGGGTGTGTGGGCGTGTGTGTGTGTGTGAGTGTGTGGGTGTCTGTGTGTCTGTGTGTCTGTGTGTGGGTGTGTGTGTGTGTGTGTGTGTGTGTGGGGGTGTGTCTGTGTGTGTCTGTGTGTGTCTGTGTGTGGGTGTGTGTGTCTGTGTGTCTGTATGTGTGTGTGTGGGGGTGTGGGGGTGTGTGGGGGGGTGTGTGTGTCTGTCTGTGTGTCTGTCTGTGTGTGTGTGTGTGTGTGTGTGTGTGTGTGTGTGTGTGTGTGTGTGTGTGTGTGTCTGTGCGTGTGTGTCTCTGTGTCTGTGTGTGTGTCTCTGTGTGTGTGTGTGTGTGTGTCTGTGTGTCTGTATGTGTGTGTGTGGGGGTGTGTGTGTCTCTGTGTGTGTGTCTGTCTGTGTGTGTGTGTCTCTGTGTGTGTGTGTGTGTGTGTGTGTGTCTGTGCGTGTGTGTGTCTGTGTCTGTGTGTCTGTGCTTGTGTGTGTCTCTGTGGGTGTGTGTGTCTGTGGGTGTGTGTGTCTGTGTGTGGGGGTGTGTGTATGTATGTCTGTGTGTGTGTGTGTCTGTGTGTGTGTGTGTGTGCCTCTGTGTGTGTGTGCGTGTGGGGGGGGTGTGTGGGTGTGTGGGTGTGTGTGTGTGGGTGGGTGTGTGTGTGTGTGTGTGGTGTGTGTGTGTGTGTGTGTGTGTGTGTGTGTGTGTGTGTGTGGGTGTGTGTGTGTGTGTGTGTGGGTGTGGGTGTGTGGGGGTGTGGGTGTGGGTGTATATAATATGCTTCGGTTTTACAGATGTTTATGTAACGTACTTAATAAAAAAAAATATATATATATATATATATATATATATATATATATATATATATATATATATATATATATATCCATATATCCATATCCGACTGTTTCTCCGTTCATTATACTATTTACAGTGTTTTGAATACAGCCGTCAGAGAGACTGCTGCGGGTCTTCTAGGTATGAGTATATCTCCGGTCCTGCTAGTGTTAATGTATTGGTCACTATTGTCTTAAAGCCCAATTGATTAAAAGGGTTTTACTTTACTCTACTCTTGTTTACTATTGCTGGTGGATCGCGGAGCCCGTTGAGATTCATCAAAATGGAGCTCAATACTTGAAGTATTGGCCACCATTGCTATAAAGGGTTAAAAAGCGTGACACCTGGTGGATACTAGGTGCCATGACTTTCTCCCATAAAATGCACTTTTACCATGAAACATGGAATGTTTAAGTGAACAGAAATGACTAGTTTCCTTATTCTAAAAGTTAACTGAAAAACAAACAAACATTTACAAGAGTATAATATTAACAATCTCAGGGTTTTAGATTTACTAAAACTAGGAGACTGAAACGTAACAAATAAGTAAAACAACTGATAAATTGGTTTTAGAATCATTTTAATAACTAATCTTGCGGACGCAAGTTTAAGAGTTGTTTAAGCATGTTTTCCAAATAAAGTGTAAATGTTTATTGTGTTTTAATGAAGTTTAAAGTAAAAAATTCTTAAATTATTTGACTTAAATTATTGTAGAATGTTTAACATGCTTGTAACTGTAATTTAGTTATAGAATGAAACAGTTTTTTTTCCTTCTATGATCAATATAACTAAAATCAGAACAAAATGAAGTTTTGTTCTATAAATGTAACTGTTTTTACTGTATCTCTCCATGGAGGTTTGTGTAAAAGGAAGCGTCATTCAAATTCTGTAAGCCAATGAAAAGACTGATTTCGGTCAGGGATTAGCTTCCTGTTTTACCCTGAAGTGATTGGATCACCAAAGTAAACTCCTCTTTGGGCACTATAGTTAAAGTGAGACAAGCATGAACTAGTTCTCTTGGACTCTTGGTTTGGACTCATCTCGCCATGAAGTAACCACTGAGCCTTCGCTTGTAATGGGGACCCATTCAAGCATTGTACGTATCTTCCTCCTGAAGAGTCCTCGCCGCTACATCCTGCAACTCTATGTGTTACGAGAAGACCAGCTGCAGCTTTGTTTTTCAACAACAACCACATCTCCAGAATAAGCATTACGTTTCAAAGACTTCAAGATTCAAGTAAAATACTATGTTTGTATAGGAAATATCTACATGCAAAACCGATGTAAAAACGTTTAATACAACACTTTGCTAAGATTAAAAATACAAACAATGATGAACAACTGAAACAAGATAAGACTGTAACTGAACTGATGATATTGTGTGCATTTGTAAACAACAACTACGAACGTCGGAACCACTTAAACATTGATTGAGTTTATCTACAAGTTTAAAGTAACTAGACTGCAACTTAATACTGAATGTAATTGAAACTGCTCCCGAACTGAACTTGTTGAAATAAAAATGCAGTCTTCATTCCAAAACAACAGCCGCTGCTTAACACCGTCACTGTACGTAGTGGGCACGAATCCAGCGTGCTCGTGTACGTAGCCATACTGAAGCCTGCTTGCTTCTGAAAATATTTGTTTAAATGTTTTATTCCTTCTTGTGTCTCTACTCATAATTGTGGTACCATGATTTCTAACTTCTATATCCTTCTTACTTTTGTGATCCTTAATAAACTTAATAATTTGTACATGTCGACTTTATTTTTGTCTGTTAGGAGTACTAAAGTAAGCATTTATGATTGATTTGAGATCCTTAAACCTATAGATAGATAGATAGATAGATATAGATGAACTTTTAACCCTAGTTTTATATTTAAATATTAACCACATAATGGACGCATCATACTGTATATTAAGAAATTAATATTAACCAATATGTTTGCATATTATCAACAGTGGTGGGTGATCTAGAATATTAAGGTTATTCATGTTAAATATTATATCTTCATAAATATACACTACAGTGTCGAAAACCAAGTGACAGTATAAAAATGTGGTCCCCCACCCCCAATTGAAATGATTGTGAATAAATAATGTATTCAGTTTAGCCATACATCAAATACAGTAAAGTTCAATGCACAGAATGTGTTCTAGAACAGATATGGGTTACTAAGATTGTTGGGGTTCAAAATGGGCAAATCCCTATCAAATAAACAAATACATATTCTAAACTATTTGTTAACAAAACCAAACAAACAAGCGCTTATTCATAAACTACTGAGCAGCTGTACGTATTGCATTCAAACAACAGCTGTGGTGCTAGGAGGTTCCTTTCCACTTGGCAGGAGTCAATAAGGACAAGTGCTGCTAACTATGCTCACTTTACATTTCTTGTTGATAAGTCTAAAGACCATAGAAATAAAATGTTAGCCGTCCTCTGGATTTAATTCTTACTATCAACTTTCTAAAGGACAGGTAAGTACAAAAAAAAAAATTAAAAAATCTAATACTCTAAACCAAACTATATTGTGCATTTAAGAAGCCAAATTTTTTATGCTTAGTAAGAAATATTACAGACAGCAAAACATTCTTTCCACACGTAAGAGGATTTGGCCTTTATTAAATAATTATTGAAATACTAATTACGACTTATTCTGTTTGAATGACCAGAATCTGGTATACCAGACACCCAAAGTGCAGTTTGAACACTCTACTTACTGCCAAACTCCTCCTTGATTTCTGTGTTAGCCATCGGCAGTTCTGCCAACAGATTGTCCAAAGAGGCTGCGGTTGGCTTCAGTTTCTTTTTTTTGCCTTTTGTTCTGGTCTTTTTCTTCTTTCTTTTTTCTTTTTGAGCATTTTTGATTTCTGAAGAATAAAAACATTGTCATTGGAAAGTTAGAAAAAGATCACTAGAGGCTCAACTTTATCTGACTGAAGCCGTAAACATTATTTTAACAGTCATAGTTCTATGAAACTGGATGTTAATTTTTTTTTTTTTATATATATTATTATTTTTAAACATTTGGCTTGGTGTATGAGCAGGAAAACAATATTCACTATGCAGCTTGCAATTTATAAGCATTGCTGCAAAACTAACAATGTATGTTAATCACAACATTGTAAAAGTTCATACAGAAAATCTACTGACAGTTTTTTTAGCAAGAAATTATCAAACAGAACAACAAATGAATGATGTATGAATACAACAGCAGACCAAAGTATTGGCAACCTTTACTTACTGTAATAGAAGATACCAGAAAACACAATACAGTACAAGCATTTAACAACATTAGCCACTAACAATCACTACGACAAAAATAAAAATAACTTAATTAATTTGAAATACCGTATTACTTCAATTTGGCGCTGCAGCGTTTATTTTAAATTGATCAAAATGACTGCGGCCCTTAAACAAGGGCGGCCTTTATTAATAATACTATGCTTTACAAACGCTGCAATATTTTATTAAATGATAAGACAGTGTGTTTAATGTGTTTTCTTTATCGTATATTAAGTGCAGGGGCAAATACTTTTCTATTGGCAGTTTCAGAAGTCGCGTGTAATCTTGTCTTACAATCAGCAAATACAGTGTGTAGACTAGTGATATAAGGCTACCTCCTCCATATACAAGATACTTTCTGATTCAGAATGATCCAATACTGAAAGACAGCATGAAAGCAGACTAGTTGTTTCCGTTTGTCACAAGGTTTAAAGTAAAATGCAGGTACTTCCCAAATCAACTGTCCACTATATACTCAAGGTAAATTAAACAAGAAATGGAAAAAAACAACAACTTTAAAACACTAAATACAGGAGATTCCAATTACACCTATTATTTCCTTAAAAAAAAAAAAAAAAAAAAAAAACCATAACACATTACAAGATTTTGAATAGCGTACATAATACAATATGGATATGTTAGGAGTCCTAAACAACTTTTTAACCTTAAGTTTTTAACCCCCGATTATCACCTACATGGGATGCGTGCTGTATAACAGAAGGAAATATAGTGGAGGCGGGCATGGGGGCATTGCCAACATTCTCAGAGCACGTTGGTTTCACCTGATAAGCACTTACACAGACTGGCAACACATTAAACTGACCTAATTCCTCAAACACTTTAAACAAGATATTGCGTGTCAGAGACATACAACTCCCTACTGACATAAATAACACATTTATGGGGGTCAAAATCATGAAAAGTAACGTACGTACCATGATCTACATGCACCTAACAAATTCCCAAGCATCACTTCATCAAAAAATTAAGCCACAGGTTACCAAAATTAGCTCTGCCAGTTAGCACTGTGGGGGGAAAAAAACAGGTCACTGTGCCCTACAGTCACAGAATGTGGGTTAACTTCTACAAACAAGACCGTTTACTAGTTTATTGTGAAATCCACAAACTTCTCACCAGCATCCAGGAGTTCTCTTGTATCAACTTTCAAATCAGAAATGAATCTGCCTTCATCGGGGCTGGGACCTATAAGCACTCCAGGGCTGGCTGCATTTCCTAGCTGCCAATGTTGCTGTCCGTCACCTTCCATTCCAGCGGTAACAAGTTCATCAGAAAGTTTAGTCTCTGACTTCGAGCCAACAGGCTGCTTGAATAAAGTTGGCTTTCTTCGAGGTGAAGTTTGTTGATGTATTGTCTCTAGTGGAATGTTTTTTTCGTAAAAACTAGAGTTTGTAAAAGCGGCAATTCTCCTTATACTTTCAGAACGTAGTGAATGAATGCGATTTAAAGTATTTTGGATACAATAATCGGGCTCCCTACCCGATCCAGAAGTTTCTTTGAAAAGTTTAGTCGACTCCGGGTTAGTTGTTGTTGCTGTTGTTTGTTTTTCATTATGGTTTTGAAACAAACCACGAGAACAAGGACGACTATGACTATTACTACCACGCATGTGGTTCCTCACCTGCAGGTTCGCTTTTGTTTTTTCACTCTCTAAACGAGTGTTGCATAGTTCTTGTATTAAATTAAATGGTTCTAGCAAAGTCACTGTAATTCTGTTTAAAGACGGGTTGCCCGACCAAGTCAAAAACAGTCCATTCCTTGTCAAGGCTGGGTTCAATACTATGCACTTTTGCCTAGTTAATACGCTATTTACACATTTAGATAACTTTCTTATTTTGAACCCAGTCATTGCATTGTTCCATGCTGCTGCCACAACTGCTGGTTCCCCGAGGCCGTTTGAAAACAAGATAATATTAATAGATCTATGTCAACAGTATTAGAAAAACGGTAAAATACTGTTACCTTACTAGAACCATGTAAAAAAAAAAAAAAAAAATAGAACACAGCCCTACGTTCTACCACTCTCCGCAGAAAGCGTTGCTTAGCTTTGGCATCTGGTAACCAACATACGGATACTCGAAGCGCTCAAAATAGCACTATTGCACAGAGGCGGGATTTCAACAGGTAGGCACTAGAGGTAATGGTAGTTCTGTATTTAGTCGTAGTACAACCAGGTTTTCGCGAGAATGTGAAGTGCGGTTGCACTTTTTTGGTTGTTATTTTTACTTAAATAATAAGTTTATCATTCAATTTGTACTACAAAGTTCGAGATGATGTTTTATAAACTGTTTTGCTATTTGACAAACTAACCTGGTGATAAAATGTACCTTTAATTTGTTGTTGGTGGAAGAGACTTCATGTAGATTATCATCTCACAGTCAGAAATCAATCTAATTGATGCAGCTTGTCTGGTGCCCTGTTTTATATACCAGCTTGAGCTTTTGGAAAATACATATTTACACAAATTCCCATCTTTTGCTGGCCACCACCACCAGCTCTGAATTTTCAGCAGGGGATATGAGACAGAGTGTAAAGACTGACCTGTTAAGCTACCATTTGGTCATTGCCTTACAAAAAACAAGTCACTGAAAAATGAATGGGTCGATGTCAGATTTCTTTGTCACTATATATTGTAGCGTGCACAGGGGAAGGCAGCAGCAGGGCTGGTAGGTGACATAATCACACACGAAGACATCAGCCCGATATACAGTCCTTGCAAATGAGCTGGCTCTGTTGTACAGCGCTATCGGCGCTATGCTCTAGTTTATTAAGCAGACGTCTTTATCCGAGGCAATTTACAGAGACAAGGGTGTGTGAACTATGCATCAGCTGCAGAGTCACTTACAATTACGTCTCACCTGAAAGACGGAGCACAAGGAGGTTAAGTGCTCAGGGTCACACAATGAGTCAGTGGTTGAGGTGGGATTTGAACCGGGGACCTCCTGGTTACAAGCCCTTTTCTTTAACCAGTGGACCACACAGAGAGAGGTCCAGGGTTCACGCCCACCCTCCGCCTGTGTATGGATTACCTCACCCTGCTTGATGTGTTAACTGAGATTGCTATGTATATGATGCGTATAAACATCCCCCCCCCTTCCATGGGACAAGCATCCTGCTGAAGTTTCCAAATGTTGGCTAGTATGGTCATGTGGTTTTCAAGCCTGGGATATCACATAACTATTTTCAACAGAAGTGCTAAAGCTTCCCTTATTGACATGCTTGGAAGATATATATATATATATATATATATATATATATATATATATATATATATATATATATATATATATATATATATATCGATTTTAACACAGCCCTCAGCCACTCCCTCTGATTTGCCACACCACAGGTTAGGTAACCTCAGACTCACTCTGTTGCTCTGTCAGGCAATCTCGTTATCTGTCTCTTACTGCCTCTCACACTATCTCGCCCACTCTCTCTTCCCCCGGTTTTGCGCGTCCCAGGTTTTTATACCCCTGCTGTTCCCGCGTCCTTGTCCGGTCCGGCCAATCACAGCTCCCCCTTGCATGCACACACACGCACACAAACACACACACTCCATATGTAGGTGATGTGGTCTGAACCCTAACAATACACAAAACATAGGACACACAAACAGAACAAACAACCAGGACAACACAAAAGTCCAAGAAGGTCCTATTCAGGTGGCTGGGTCGTTACAATACAATATATACTGTATATCATCACTAATTCTTGAGAGTTGGTACAAGTAATTAATTAATCTTTACTGAAATAGTTATACTTTATTAGTTTTAAAAAGTAAGAATATAGCTGTTTTTAAAGGAAACAACAAACATTCATTTGTATATCTTCAGTTTTACTAGAAATTTTTTCTGCAATTTTCCAAAAAATAACTCTGTCCTAGGATCTGTGTCAACTCCATCAGAATGTTTTAAAATTATGTTTAACTCAGACATACATAGAGACAGATATGTTCCATGGGTCCTTTCTGCACTTCCTGTGTTTCTTTATACCTTTCATGAACTTTAAGTATTTCATTTTTCTTTAAATTAACCAAACTAATTTGTTTTGAACATTGTCACAACCATAACATGTCTCTGTACACCTTTTAGACTAAAATTAAAACATGATTTGACATTAAAAATGTGTAATTGTATTTGCACTTTGTGTTACCTTGAAACTTTAGTGAAACAAGATGGCTGCTTTGTCTGATTCGTCACTCCATAAGACATCAACTCCATCAGATTCGTAATGTAAAAATGGCCTGAAGGAGTTGACATCTATACTTACAGAGTTGATATACACTTTCCTGTAATCTACACTTTATCTTTGTAATTTATTTACTTTAGTGGGTACAATATCGGAAATATACGTTATTTAAATAATTTCAGTGGAATAACCAATTTTTTTTAGCAAACTCTTCTTTTTTTATATAAAGTATCTGGACCATCTAAAATCTGCACGCTTACAGCACCATTTTCAAAAGAGATGCGACGGCGCAGCAGGGTTTGCACGTTTTTTGGGGGATCGTAGCTGCGTCCCATTTTCAATATTAGAGCTGCACTGAAAAACTAGCCTAGGTTTTGTCGGAAAAACTAGCCAAGGTTTTGTCGGAACTTTGAGGGCGTTTCAGTGCGTTCCCTGCTTTTTTGACCCACTTCCCAGTTTATCTGCTATTTTCAATCAGTAGGATTATCACACCTCGCCGTGATCCGTCTCTGACTCAGGTGTGCGTTGAGTTGTTCTAAGTGAGTAGCAGTTGTTGCAATGAGCCGTAAAGGTTTATTATTATTATTATTATTATTATTATTATTATTATTATTATTATTATTTAGAATAGCCAAGGTTGATGTGAAATATCTTAATGAGGGTAACACTATTGTGTTAAGTTTGTAATTAATGACAGCATATGCGATTTTGACACAATCCGTACTTAAACACTTAATCACGGCTAGAGCTATATGGAATTGTGAAACAAATATGGCATTACACCTTCTACAGTTTAGAATGCTTGAGGAAATGATACCAGCTTGCTAAACCCGTCCTTCGGATGAGACGTAAAACTGAGGTCCTATTGTATGTGACTCTGTAGCAGCAGTCTCTGTAAGTCTCTTTGGATAAAAGCAGATCTGTGTTCAGAGTTAAAGGACGATCTACAGAGTGCCACTGCCAGGAGCTGTGTCATACCAGTGCATATCAAGGTTACTGCTGCCTTAACCTTTTACACAACGGCTCATTCCAAATACCAGCTGGGGATGTTCCTGGCTGCAAAACATTAGACACTTCATTGAGTCCTAAAATATCGTGGCCACCGACTCTCCTGAACAGATGTGGATTAATAATTATGGACATCTGTTCTTCAGCACTGATTAATTGTATGTTCAGTGCACCTCATAGTTTTTTTGTGCTAATTTGTCTTTAGCACAGGCTTTAACATCATAATACCCTTTTCTGATGTCTGCAATATTTCTTGAAGCCTTCGACACAACATTAGCTTTATTAACTATTGTTTGCCATGTCTTCTTTTTTTCTGCTTTGTTTTTTTCTGCTTTGTTTTGTATGAGGGCCTTTTCCAAATAAAGCCCATTCATTCTGTATTACTTCTTCCAAAATGAGTGTGTCTCTTCCTCTGTGAAGTTTGCTTTTCTTTTTTTTAGGGCAACCCGTTTGAGCCATTGTTTGTCTTTCGAACTTTTCTAGCGCAACCCTCGGCGAGTGGGTGTGTGTGAACAGGCTGGCTGTAGGGGTGACGTGAGACCAGGAAATGAATGCAAGACACACAGCAACTGCGAGCGAAACTGAGGCGCAATGACGCGCAGCTTTTTTATTAAATAAACAAAATGAAAAGGTTAAACAAAGCGGCACTTTGGCCAAAACAAACGGGACAAACACTAAACACACAAGTATCGTGCTGGCCCTCCAGCACGATAGCAATTGTTATTTTTCTTATTTATTTTCTTCTCTCTCTCTCTCTGCCTGTTTTTTCTCCCTGAGCACCCAACCCTGAGTGAGTGAAACATTCACCCTTTTATGCAGCTGTACTGTGATTGGATTGCTAATCAATCATTCAATTGGAATCTCGGTAGATCTGCACGTTAACTACTTTGTGCACTTCCCCGTGCTCACAAACAAATACCCCTTTTACTCTGCATGTGAAGTGATTGTGCCATCCTTGTGTCTAAATACAAATATACATTTTGTAACACTTTTGCTACATAACCCCACATTATATCCCGTGCACCAATACATATAAACCAACATAAATACAACACACATGCAACATAGAAACATAAAATACACACGGGTGTGGGATGAGATGGCACAAGTGATTGTGCCATCTCGTTCCTGCCCAACTTGACTCGACTCCTCTGTGTAGTTTTGGTTCCAGTTTTATAGCAGTCTGTCAGTTGATGCAGAATGGCACACATCTGTGGCAATTTAAGTCTGGATCCTAGGAAAAGTACGTGACTCAATTAGTAATTTGTGAAACAGAAAAAAACAATACACACAGTACAGTAATCAAAATCAATAACACAGCAAAATTCAAGCAAGATCTTAAATAATAATAACAATTTAAGCAAAAGAACACACACCTGCACACAATAATAAGTTATATACCACACCACACTCTAAATTAGTCACTTGTGGCAATCACTCTCAACAGCCTGCAAGAGAGAGATATATAGCATCTCTCCAGAAGTAATGGATTTTATAGAGGATGAACATAAAAGTCTACGACCTACCTCTTAAATTTTACATTTTATATATCTGGAACATGGCTTTGACAGGTTTATCCATATTTTTGAGCTGTGGTGTTTTTCTTTTTCTCTTGTTTTGTACTAGCCAGCAGAGACCAACGCACTGATCTAGATCCATTGATGGATTTCTTTTTCTCTGGTATTTTTGGGATTCACTGAACTTGATGCCTAGTTTAGCATTTAAAAAAAAAATATATATATATATATATATATATATATATATATATATATATATATATATATATATATATATATATATATATATATATATATATATATATATATATATATATATATATATATATATATATATATATATATATACAGTACTGTGCAAAAGTTTTAGGCAGGTGTGAAAAAAATGCTGTAAAGTAAGAATGCTTTCAAAAATAGACATGTTAATAGATTATATTTATCAATTAACTAAATGCAAAGTGAGTGAACAGAAGAAAAATCTAAATCAAATCCATATTTGGTGTGACAACCCTTTGCCTTCAAAACAGCATCAATTCTTCTAGGTACACTTGCACAAAGTCAGGGATTTTGTAGGCATATAGTCAGGTGTATGATTAAACAATTATACCATACAGATGCTAATGATCATCAATTCAATATGTAGGTTGAAACACAATCATTAACTGAAACAGAAACAGCTGTGTAGGAGGAATAAAACTGGGTGAGGAACAGCCAAACTCAGCTAACAAGGTGAGGTTGCTGAAGACAGTTTACTGTCAAAAGTCATACACCATGGCAAGACTGAGCACAGCAACAAGACACAAGGTAGTTATACTGCATCAGCAAGGTCTCTCCCAGGCAGAAATTTCAAGGCAGACAGGGGTTTCCAGATGTGCTGACCAAGCTCTTTTGAAGAAGCACAAAGCGGGCAATGTTGAGGACCGTGAGCGCGGTGGTCGGCCAAGGAAACTTACTGCAGCAGATGAAAGACACATCATGCTTACTTCCCTTCGCAATCGGAAGATGTCCAGCAGTGCCATCAGCTCAGAACTGGCAGAAAACAGTGGGACCCTGGTACACCCATCTACTGTCCGGAGAAGTCTGGTCAGAAGTGGCCTTCATGGAAGACTTGCGGCCAAAAAGCCATACCTCCGGCGTGGAAACAAGGCCAATCGACTCAACTATGCACGAAAACACAGGAACTGGGGTGCAGAAAAATGGCAGCAGGTGCTCTGGACTGATGAGTCAAAATTTGAAATATTTGGCTGTAGCAGAAGGCAGTTTGTTCGCCGAAGGGCTGGAGAGCGTGCACGAATGAGTGTCTGCAGGCAACAGTGAAGCATGGTGGAGGTTCCTTGCAAGTTTGGGGCTGCATTTCTGCAAATGGAGTTGGGGATTTGGTCAGAATTAATGGTCTCCTCAATGCTGAGAAGTACAAGCAGATACTTATCCATCATGCAATACCATCAGGGAGGCATCTGATTGGCCCCAAATTTATTTTGCAGCATGACAACGACCCCAAACATACAGCGAAAGTCATTAAGAACTATCTTCAGCGTAAAGAAGAACAAGGAGTCCTGGAAGTGATGGTATGGCCCCCACAGAGCCCTGATCATCGAGTCTGTCTGGGATTACATGAAGAGAGAGAAGCAACTGAGGCTGCCTAAATCCACAGAAGAACTGTGGTTAGTTCTCCAAGATGTTTGGGCCAACCTACCTGCCGAGTTCCTTCAAAAACTGTGTGCAAGTGTACCTAGAAGAATTGATGCTTGATGCTGTTTTGAAGGCAAAGGGTGGACACACCAAATATGGATTTGATTTAGATTTTTCTTCTGTTCACTCACTTTGCATTTAGTTAATTGATAAATATAATCTATTAACATGTCTATTTTTGAAAGCATTCTTACTTTACAGCATTTTTTCACACCTGCCTAAAACTTTTGCACAGTACTGTATATATATATATATATATATATTATTTTCTCTGTAAAAACAATAACTTAACTCTAATTCCAAAACTAAAGCTTACTTTATTCTAAATGTTTCTAAATTATTCTAAAACAATATTCCAAATTATAAAGAAGCTTCTGAGCAATTTAAAGTTGTGACCTTATGGAAGAAGAAATTTGAATGTTTGATTTTCTCTTTTGTTCATCTCATTTTTATAATCACAACAAGCAGTAATGTCTGTGGCTTGATCTAAACTTTCTTAATAAACTACTGTTTTCTGTTTTAATGAGAAAGTCTTTGTTTTCCTGTGTAGTCACCTCCATCAGACATTGCGTCAACTCCATCAGGTACGTGTCAGCACCGTCATACTGATATTAAGCAGCTTTTTAGACTAAATAGTTTAACATTTTTAATTAAAATTCTGACGAACTGTTAAAATGGTTCTTATTTTATAAGTTTAAAATATATTTTTATTTTTATGATTTGATGAAAAAAAAAAGTTTATCTTAAACGGTTTTGGATTCCATAAAAATTCAGTACTGGGTGTATTTTTCAAACATTTTTACAAAAAAAAAAATGTATTCCACTTTTTTTTCTTGTGTAGCACAATGTGTCATTCAGCTAAAGAAGATAACAGCCCTCAAACTAACTCTGATTTTAAAAAATAATAAAATGACATGCTTTTTATATTGTCTGAAGGAGTTGACAAAATCTCTTATCAATTACATTAACTGTTTTTTATGAAAAAATTCCTCCACTTACTGTGGTTATTACTTTATGCTCTTTGAAATTATTACACAAAATAGCATCCAGGTAAATTGTTTTATAATGAATATAGTGACCTATCCCACACAGTTTCAGGATTTACATATTAATGAAACAATATTCCTCCATTTCTTGGCTTGGGGCCCCTACAGCCCTGAACAGGCCTCTTTGGTCTGGCAGTATATTAAAATTCACCACGAGTCCTGCATTTTTCTGTAGAGAAAAGCTGAGCTTGTGCTTTTTTTATTGTATTTTCTGTATTATACATAAAGGGAGTATATGCCTGCCAGATCAACAGCATCACACAAAGAGTGATGAATACTGGCCTATCATGTTTGGATTTATCTTGGGCTAAAGACAAAGGGTGAAAAGATTATCAAGAAGGCAGGACTGAACTAAAATAAATAAATAAATCTTTTGATCTCTAAATGGTTACAGGATATTAGAGGACCGAAATGTAAACACAACGAGTGCAATTTTTCTTTCGTCTGAGTGAGATCCATGAAAAGAGTTTTGATGGTGGGAAGCCCTTAGAATTCATCAATAAAGGTTATACTTAGGCAAGATGAAGGGGAAAAACAAAGTTGTCTCAATTCTATGCTAAAGGACTGATAAACTTTCATTCATATATATTTGCTTTCCTCTTGGCACGAACAACATTATTACTGGTCCCCCACAAGCAAAAAGTTAATATTCAATGTACTGTATTTAAAAAATCTGCATGTCCTGAACTGAAGTTCTGGGATTCGTAAAGTTGCAAAGACTGACAGAGGGATATGACTGTTTTTTTGCTCCTGTGTATAACAATTTGTATTCTTAATGTGCAATTAAAACAATACCTTTCTATTCTATGCTACTGATTTCAAGAAATTCTAAGATTTCATTTGCAAGCATTGACCTAGTGATGCAAGTATTTGCATGTGTTTTATAGGTGTCAATACATGTAGACTACGTATTATTTTTGTTTTTTTCTTTTTTAAATGCTACTACTTATTAGCAACACATACAGGATGTAAAGATTGTGGTGATCATGAATAGACAGTATTTATTTGAGTCATAAATGAGCTGTTAGTTTTCCTAAGTCTTACACGAATATTTAGGAAAGTAATATATGTCTGATACCTTTTTTTTTCTAAAGCCTCATCTGCAGAGCACAGTACAGCCTAAAGCTGTGCCCTCTGTTTAAATAGAGCCGCTGTTGTTGGTGGGAAACAAAAAGGTAGAGGACCTCAAAGGTTTGTTTCTGTTTCAATAACGTGACACCTTTGTTTGTGTTCCAGTAATGCGAAACTTCTGCAGTTTCTTTCAGGTAGTGCGAAGGAAAACACCCTTTTTGCTTGATCGATGCAGTATTTGTTTTGAGACATGTGAGCTGGAGGCTTACAGGAAGAGAAGCAGCACTCAGGAAGGAGTCTGACTTTACTTTGCATTTCGATGTCTTGTCTCTTGTCTTTGAGGAAGTTACAAGATTCTGTGTGACCGACAAAAGATATTCTGGTAAGACTTTTAAGCCTTTGTTTTGTTCATTTTACAAAGGTGTTGTTCTTATTGTCTTTTCTGTCATGCATTTTGGTTACCACACATTGTTTTACCAATTCATCAGTAGTGATATGCAGATATTCCATTAAGGAATAGCATGCAAGTAAAGATTATTTAGTAGTACCAGTACTAAAAACAGTTAAGTCAGACATACACATATGCATTTGTCAAAACGTTTTTATAATATTCATTTAATATTACAATGGGAGCTTCCCTACACTAGCTAGGCAGGCATGCACCTGCTGAACTGCTCTAGAGCAGGGGTTCTTAACACCAACACGTTTTTGTTTTAACCAGGTGTTTTCCCCAGTTTCTGGAGGACAAACAGTATAACGGTAACTGTAGATCCAGACTGGTTGCAGCTTAGGCTGTCCATAAGTTACTGGTTGAAACAAAAACCTGGAATGTTAGGGGTCCAAAGAACTGGAGTTGAAAGCAATGGCCTAGGGGGACTAATTATCCTCAAGTTTTTCTTATTAAATTACAGCAAAATAGGGCCCGGGTTACCAATTTGCAACTTGTGTGACGTTTTTATGATTTATGAAAATATCTGCCTGGATACAGTATGTTTCATTGTGACATAAACCTAGGGTTCTAGGATACATTTCTATTAAGTAACACGACATAAACCTTCAGTCCCGTCAGGTAATGTCTAATAATATGTTTTAATATAATAAAAATATACAAATACAGTTTTATTCAAATAACTGTACAATTCTGATTCTTAATCTCTTACTCCTATTGACCATTCACATTTGTGAATTATGTATACTTTCCAACCAGGAGAAATAGATGTAATGCATAATTAAAATTCAGTAGTATTAGTAAATTAAGAATAGTAGTTTTGTATCTTCAGAACAGGAATCTATCATACATGGTACACAAGTAGGTATGTTAACGCTATGTAAAAGCCTTGGGTATTCTTACTCCATAATACAATCAATATTATTACATTAAACACATTTGCTTGATACATTTACTAAGTAGGTCTATCGGTATTATTTCAGTTGCTACAGCTGAGGGTCACTTTTTAGTTCTTACTAAGAATGGGATATTTTTCATTGTCTGCAAGGATGTATGAACTCCAGAATTGATCATATTTGACAGTTGGTAGTTAAATGTTTTCAGTTGGATCAGTAAGCCAACAACCATTTAAAGCAAGATGTTTTGATCTCAATATTTACCAGTATGTTTACACCCACAGGAAATGCATGCTTTAGAATGTGGTGGGTTGTGCTTTTTAGTCTGAAAAAGCATTTTGTGGGTAGGTAACATTAAGATAATTACCCCATCAGACTTGTTATGCTACATTGCTTCCATCAAACATCAAAACACATACCTGATCAGACAAATGCACAACAAAACTACTGCAAGTACTCTTGCTCTTCTAAAGAATCAATCAAACATATTTTTTTAAGATGAAGGATTAATATCATATCCACGATTAACATGGTTAATACAAATTCATTTGGAAAAAAAGTACCAGTGACAAAGCGAAAATAGGAACTGTAAACACAGAAGCAACTAGTTTATTGAAGCTAGCTTGAGTGTGTGCTATAGTAGGCTATTCATGCACCGAGGAACAGAAGAGTTCAACAAAAACTTTATATCAGAGAGACCAGGGCTGCTTGTAACAGGTGTAAGTTAAAATTATTTCCTTTTCTGTTGAACATTATTTGCTTGGATTCCTTTATTCAGTTTGGAATATGCAATAGCTATAAGCTATATGCAAACTCAATCCAACAATCTATCAACTGTAAGATCATCTGACCTGCAGCAAAGGTACCAAGAGGCACCTGTTTATTTATAGTGTTGTATCTGATTAAAACGATTCTCAGCACCATAAAACAGAGAGGTGGCAGTAATAATGTAAGTAAGAAAATTGATTTTAAACTTCAACAGAGTTGTATAAACTTGAACAGAGGGCATATTTATATTCATGGTTGCCAAGTACGCAGGGTTACAGTGTTTATAAATAAAGCTGTTGTGATAGTTCTCTGTGATTTTAATTTTACTAAAGACTTACTCATTAGGGAAAAATGTTCATCAAATGTTCATTACATTATTTGTAATGCTTGGTTAAGTGACAGTGTTGCAATGTGCCAATAACCTTATCAGGTGCCAGGAATGAGACCGCCTGGTATCCTGTGAAGAATGCCTACAATACTGCAACAGAGTCAGGTGAGACTTATTACTGGTTGGCTGTCACTTGTAATCAATCAGTTCAAAGCAGATTACGATGGACCCTGCTCATTATTGCTGGCACCTGCTTTTTAGTTACACATCTCTACACGATAGTTACACAAAACTGGAGTGGCTGCAGGACAAGTTGGATTTCATTCAAACAGGTGCAATTGCAGATATTGCCCCTCCATTAAAAGCCCTCCATATATATATATATATATATATATATATATATATATATATATATATATATATATATATATATATACTGCTGTGCAAAAGTCTTGGACATGTTGCATTTTTCTACTCTGATGCATTCGCAGAAGGCACAGAAGGCAGGTGTCGTTGTCCATCCATCAACAGTCCAAAGCACCTTTGACCATTGTTCCATAGTCCAATTTCTGTGTTGTTGTGCATATTTAAGACTTTTAGTCTTGTTCCCCTTTCTTAACAGAGGTATTCTTACTGCAATGCATCCTTTAAGTCCTGATTTCAAGAGTGACCTTCTGCCTTCTGTCAGTTCTGCTGTCAATTCAACGCTTGTCTTCTTTCTATTCCTTAAGGCTATTATCTTCAAGTATTGCTCATCCTTGTTAGACAGCTTTTTGGGTCTTCTAATCCTGGGTTTGTCAATTACAGATGATGTTTCTGTATACTTGTTGATTATGCGTCGGATACCACACCTTGAAAATCGAGTGATGCGATCCTTCTTTCTGCAAGTCAAGGTTGTTATAATAGTAGAAAATACTAGTGGATGCTTTGAGTAAATTGTTGATGCTCATAATTCATCAGAGTACAAAAATGCAACATGTCTAAGACTTTTGCACAGCAGTATATATATATATATATATATATATATGATGTATATACTGTTCTGTTTTGATATCAGCAGGCCAGATGGTGCACTGTAATTCTTTTTACTAATCTCTTAGGAAATCTGTACAGTGATGCTCTGGGACTTAACTAGGGACAGCATTGCAGGGTGGTTTAGAAGATGAATTATATCCTGGTAAAACCCTTATATATAATATGCTAATCAGATAATTTCATCAATTTTTTTGTTGTCAATCTTGTATCGACACCTGTCGTTTCTGGAAGTTTTAAAATTAATTTCATGTCATTTATTTAAAAAAAAAATAGAGTTTGGAGCTATGTCCACCACATCTAAAATAATATTTCTACTAATGATTTGGTCTTTCTTCTTTTTTTAACTCCAAAATACTATGATGGACTCAATGGCCTCAAATTCTTTTGGGAACTGGAACCCCTGCTTCTGGTAAGTTTATACTTCAAGCTTTTACACTTTGGACATTGTTATCGGTTGAATTGACAAGGATTAGTATGATAAAAATGTTTTTAAATAGCCTCTTGTTTGCTTTTGAATGGAAAGCGTACCTGCTTTCTAACCCATCAGTTTAAGATTATATGCCATCTGTGATCTTAGACAAATATGGCTGCATAATCTGATGGGCCTGATATAAATATTTTGACGGTTTGATAAAAGCCTTTTATATTGACTTAATATTTGTTTTTAATGAGCACTCACACTACTGAGATGTTGATAATGGTGAAGATATTAACTACATGTATGGTTCTTAACACTAAAAAGCCCAGGGTCTGTTGCCATTATACATCCCTGTGTTTGCATATTTATTTTTTTCTAAAGTGAGATTCACTAATCGATTGAGTTACAACAAACAACAGACATTTTGAGCTTGAGTTTTAACAGCTGGCCTTGGTTTTATATATATATATATATATATATATATATATATATATATATATATATATATATATATATATATATATATATATACAGTATTGGTTTCATATTTTCCAACAAACTTTTTTGTTTTTAATCTTGGAATGTTACCAGTCCAGTTTTGCTAGCCATTTATAATGTGTTATTAACAGTAGTCACTTGTAAATGTTATTGGATCCTCTTAAATTAAACTTAAATGTTTTGTGATATGTAATTGTGTCAGTATTTGCATTGACTTACCTGTTAAGAGTATGGGACTAGTTGCCTAATTTACATTTTATGCAAATGTTAACTGATAACACATATATATATATATATATATATATATATATATATATATATATATATATATGCACAGGGTAATGGATAATAAACACAATTATATTGCTGAGGTGAATAACTGCATCAGCATGATTAAAGGTTTGTGGTTCCTGGGTAGTATATGCACCAGTAGTTATTGTTATTTCTCATAACTGTATAGGGGTTAAAACTGTTTTTCTTTTGTATTTTGGAAGGCCTCTGTTTTTATCCACTGTCAATCTTGATTCAGCCCCTCTAAGACATGGTTTGTCTTTGAATTGGATAACGAAATCCTACTTGCCCAGAAAAAATATCACCAGGTGCTGCTGGGCCGTGACTAATGCTCAATGAGAGTCATATTTATCAAGATAGAAAAAGTACCAATGACATTGCATGGCTCTGTAAAAGAAACAACAGTATTGTAAAAATTGAAGCAACCACTGCATTAATAATGAAGAGTGCCCTTGTTCTATTCTAAAGCGGTAATTCATACCCAAATATTGATTCAAACTGTCTGCAGCATTGTAATGAATATTGGATATGGCAGTATACTGATAATGGTAGGTACGTGTGCACTTGCTTCCTTTCAATATAACAATTAATAACACTGTTGTTTGCAACACGTGAGTTATAACTAAATACTAACTTAATGTTTGATTTGTAAAATACAAACAGTGCAGAAAGTGTTATGTTGATTACAGGTGCATTATTTTTTGGAGCAAAGACAGACAAAAAAGCAGCAGTTGTCTGTTTGTTTTTGTACAGAGCAAATGAATCTACCTGCATTCTAGTTTAAGAGAAATGTGCCGACAAAAAAGAGATTTTGCTGAATTATTATTATTATTATTATTATTATTATTATTATTATTATTATTATTATTATTATTATTATTTATTTATTTATTTATTTTAAACAGCAAGACATATTGTATGAAAATAGATTAAACTGAATAAACTGCCAGTCTTTCTGAAACTAACTGACATTTGAAAACGGTTATTTGCATGTGATGTAAAATTGTTTAGGTCTGTGCAGGGACATACACGTGGCATATCAGCAATTGAAAGAGTCAGAACCGCCATAGATTTCCCATAAAGATTGGTTGTATATACATGATACCAGTAGATTTCTTCAGTGTCCATTACACATTGAGTTCTAACTTCTCTAGAGAAACGGCTTTAGATACAATGGATTTAAATATGGAGAACACACTAAAACTAAATACAAATAAACGCTATAATAATATCAATTGTAAATGTACACCACTAGTCCTTCCAAGATTCAGTGATTCTGTGATCGCTGTTGTTTTTGCAAAAGAACCCCAAAAACTCAAACATTTGTTCTCTACTATCACTGTACATGTCTCCGGAAAACAAATCTAAATTAGCACCAAATATAATGGCAAAAGATAGGGCACAAATGCAAAATGCAAGTCCAGTATTTCCAGTCCAGCAGATTGGTGCAGCCTTTTGAAGGAAATGTGGGTTTTATGCTAAAAGTACCAAACTTTGCACATGTATAGAGTTTGACCTACTTATCAATATTAGATATAGACCCAATTGAAATTTTTCAAAATGACTGCTATTTTCAAGATGGCTGCCACGCGTAATCTAAATTCAGACTTTTACTGTTGTTTGGTTTGTAAATCACATATTGATCAATGTTTTTGGTTATAAAGCATACAATTAGTAAAGCATATGGTGTTAATCACTCTGATACATGATTTAAAAACATTGTGATCATAACTAATCCTAACTAAACCTACACAAGGAGGGGGTTTAAGGTGCGGACAAGCCTCTTATATACGTTTGTTCAAATAATATAGTGCTTAATATGTCTGGATAGCTATTTAAATTCCTAAAGAAGCATACATTTGTTGAGAATGTGTTTGATAAAATGATTATTGTGAAGGGATCTTTACCATACGGTCTATGCAAATAGCAATGCAAAACATCCTAAAGGTTCATTACAGTTTGGATTCATTACATCTGCTTCTTGATGGTGCTGCCATTATCAACATGCTGAAGCCTGGTGCCTCCAAGACATTTCAGGAATATGACCAAAGGGTCTTCCTGCCATATGTAAAAAAACAACTACAACATGTGAGCAGAGTAGACATTATCTGGGATGAATATGTACCTGACAGCCTCAAAGCTATGACATGCAGCAAACGAGGTAAAGGTCTGCGGAGACCTGTCCAGCCTAATATCAGACTATTAGGGGTTGGTTAGGAGGACCTGTCCTCATAATCTGATCAACCATTGCACTAGGCGTGGCACAGAAAAAGAAGAAGAAGGTGGCACCTTCTGACTGTCCGATTTATCTGTGACTGTCACTATTCTTATTTTTATCTCACAAGAGACTTTTTTTGAGACTGTGTATCGGGTTTGAGCACGGCTTTGCTTCTTTAGTTGTTTTTTTTTTTGGGGGGTCGCCTCTGCATTATCACTATCATTACCATTAGTATTTTTTCAGTTTCTGTCCTGGTCCAGCAAGGATGTAAGATATTTTACACTATAGGCAGTAACAAATAAACAAGTAAATGGTATGTTTGTTTCAGCAGGTACATGGCACTTAAAGGGAACATCCACTTACTTTTGTGTTTGTGTGTGTACATTTTCCTATATAACACACACACACACACAAAAGTGGATGTCCCCTTTAAGTAAACAGCCTCTCCAGTCAGTCAGCCAGCCAGCTTCTCCAGTCTGCCAGCTTCCAGTCAGTCAGCCAGCTTCTCCAGTCAGTCAGCTTCCAGTCAGTCAGCCAGCTTCTCCAGTCTGCCAGCTTCCAGTCAGTCAGCCAGCTTCTCCAGTCAGTCAGCTTCCAGTCAGTCAGCCAGCTTCTCCAGTCTGCCAGCTTCCAGTCAGTCAGCCAGCTTCTCCAGTCAGCCAGCTTCCAGTCAGCCAGCTTCTCCAGTCAGCCAGCTTCTCCAGTCAGCCAGCTTCCAGTCAGCCAGCTTCTCCAGTCAGCCAGCTTCCAGTCAGCCAGCTTCTCCAGTCAGTCAGCTTCCAGTCAGTCAGCCAGCTTCTCCAGTCAGCCAGCTTCTCCAGTCAGCCAGCCAGCTTCTTCTCAAATGTCACCAAGAATGTAAAGTAAGCATTTATATATCTATTTAATTTTATTCTATATTGCTATTCATTTACAATACTTGTATATGTCCTAAATTAGTAAAGTTTAAGGCAAATGAGTTAATTTGGGTAAATAGTGCGTAAAATGTAGTAAAAAAATTGGCTACTTTTGGCCTATTTTTTATTCAGCTTTTTGCTATATTTTGGAGATTTTGGTTGAGCTTTTGGCTACAAACGTCATACAGATCGGGCAACCCTGGGCACAAGGCCCCATTTATGGTAGTGCACAGGGCCTCAGAATAGGTTAATCCGGGCCTGCCCGGCACGCACTTGGAAGCTGGTAGGGAAGTGTGTAGAAATGCAAAACTAAACTTGCCCAAATAATTGGCATAGGCAAAACTAGATTGACTCAGCATTGGTGTTGAAGCTTTGGACGAAACTGGACTTGCTCAAATTAATGGCATGGGCGAACCAGATTCGCCCAGCATCGATGTTGAAGAGTTGGGCGAAACTAGACTCGCCCAAATTAATGGCATATGCGAACCAGATTTGCCCAGCATCGATTTTGAAGCATTGGACAAAACTAGACTTGCCCGGGCTAGCCCTGAAATTCAGTGAAAACTGTTGAAAAAAAGGATTTCGCCCAGTAGTCTTTTTCAAGTTCACCTGATTGTATGCGGGTGAGTGCCGAAAAAAATGGTAACTTTGGGATTCACCCAGAAGCCCTTGGCGAAACTAGATTGGCCCGGGCAAAACTGGACTCGCCAGACCACCGGGTTTTGCCCTTAACATCTATTTTAAAAAATGGCATTCAATAGTCAGTGCTGTAAGAGTTTTTTTTAAACAAGGAAACTCTCTTTGCTTTATTGTGTGTTTTTTTCTTCTTTGATTTCCATTAAATATGGCAAATGTTTGTTCTGTTTTTTCCCCCCAGATTTTAGCAATGTGATTTAATAATAAAAAAAAAGAATTTAACAAACTGTGACTTACTTTTTATTATTTATTTATTTATACTCATTAACACTGTTTTTCATTAAAAAGTCATTGTCACAGAATTGTGCAGAAAACACTCTTTTCTCGTTGCATAATTTAGGAGAAACCATTACTTCAATTGGGGCATCAATTAGCCACCAGAGGGAACCCATGGAGTTCAATTCAGTATTAATTTGAAAACAAAAATATACATGCATATTTTTTTTTTATTATTGTCTTCCAACTAGCCAACATGCATGTACATAAAAAAAAAATTAAAAAAAATAACTTTTTTCTTGACTTTTTCACATGTAAACTGTAGTTAATCTGCCAGGTTAGTTTATTCAATTGGTACAAACATCAGTACAGTTTACATTAATTTAACTTCACTATAACTTCATTGTAGCTGCACTATATGGACATCCACGTTAATATCCATGCAATAACAACTGCTGTGCTTTAATACTGGTTTAAATTTGAAATGTGTGCAGGCTTGGATATTGATGCACCTTCTATTAGGTCGACTGTTTTGTCCGGCGATGTCAGAGACTCAGTTTGCATAATAAATTACTTTGCATAAACGTATGTATGTTACATATGGCGCGTGTTTCCCTTTTTTTAGCTAGGCTAAATCTGTTAAAATACTGGATACATTTCACAATTGCAATACTTATAATCGATAGGTAGTGGGCGCTATTTCTCCTTGATCGTTCAAACTGCAATGTGTCTTCATTCTCAGTCGAGTATTATGTCAACCAATGATAGGCGTGGCACTGCATAACAAACAGTACCTTTAACCATTTATAAGTCAGAATATATATTTAAAGCAACAGTTTAGACCAATAAGCGTGCATGATGGGCGGGGAGGATGGACTAAATATGCTTTTGGGGGCTGGGTTCGGTTGAGTGAGGTTACCTCCCAGACAGATTTGGTCTGGGAATTTCAATTTCAATTTCAAATTGAGATTGAACGAGAGGTTGAAGCAAATTGTTACCTTACAACAAACTTCCTTCAAGTGAAAATTTCAGGTAAGTAACATGGCGCATGCTGTTACTTTATGAGTGTGTGTGTGTGTCTATATATATATATAATCGGTGTTGTTAATATGACAAACAAAAAACGTTGGGGGAATTACTACTGACAACATACGCGTGTAAATAAATTAAGTTATGGATACTGTATTTGGTAAAACGTGTTTGCAGTGGTAGTGCGGAACATTGCATTTTATTAGAACAAGTAGGACTAACTTTTTTTAAGGTTTTACATTTGCATTTTAAGAATATCCTGCATAGTTGTTTTGCATGTATAGTTATTCGTATTATTCAATTAATCTCAAGTAGTTAATACTGGGAATCACATGCACCAATACTATAGTACTAGTACAGTACTAGCATCTGACCATAATCTCCATCCTCACTGATGTCGTCTATGCACACAACACCGTCAGTACTGTAGCTGTCAGTGTCAACAGCGATTATTTCTCTGTGTAGGCTAGCACAGTTTGTCACACAATGTGTATGGTTATTTGCTACCACGCTACTGCCTTACAGTAGTTGGAATGTGTACTGGATGAGACCTGCTTAGTTATTTTTGTCTACTGTGTGGGTGTGTAATTTGTTTTCTTATACTGAACAGCTGGTCATCTATATATTATCAGAATTCAGAACATTTTTATTTAGTCATGTTTGTAACTTGTGTCATGGTCATTGTCTGTATTTTATATTATTTATCTGTGATCTGTTTAATATTTTCTTGTTTTTTGTCCAGTGCGGCATTGTTATTTTGCTTTGTCAAAACAAATCGTTTATTTTATTTTTTTGCTCACTGGAGAGAAGTGCAGGCAAACTAGCCACACACACACTGACAGACTGACTCCACGGCGCCATTTTAGTACAGCGGGCTACTCTGGCTGTACACAGTCTGTTTAACGCGTTGGACTGCGTTTATTCTATGTAAGCAGTAATATATTTTAATGTGAAATGTGTTTTGTTGTGGTTGTTATGGGTACGTTTGCAGCTGGATTTTTTTTTTTAACAAATAAACGTGTATTGATTTGGGTATGAGAAAATACTAGAAACAATGTTTTTGTTCATTTTTAAGAAAGAAAAAAAACAACAACAGAGAAATCACCCTGGTTACATCCCAACAGATAATAAAAAATCTGAAAACAAAGCATGCACCAATCTCTAGTATTTTATGAATTAAACCGAGTGATGCGGTGTGTTGTGTTTATCATTCATACAGACCTGACTAGCCTCGCCCACTAGTACTGCCTGCAGGTCTTTATGCCCAGAGATAATTAAAACAAAGGTCTCCCAAACGGGATTTCGATACAGTATTTGTACATTTTATTTCTCTAGGCTATGATTTGGCAAGTTCATTTTTTTAAAATCACCTTGCAGTGACATAGATATAGCCTACTTTATAGTCTGAAGCTCACGATATGACTTGAAACCCCTCACTGTAGAAATATAATTTACTGTTCTTTTAAACAAATCTGAATAATATAAGGAGCCAATTAGTATGCATCCAAAGAATATTGTTTTTTTCTAGCTACTTCATTTAATACCAAGCAAATAACTTCTTCTGAAAGTTACATAAATATTCCCACTTGGCTCTCCTCTCCATCCAAGTTGTGTGGACTGATGATCTCAGATTCTTAATGTGAGGGAGGGGTTGCAATTGACATGTTGCCTTGATCCACAGCATTGTATGTTGGCCATGTGTTAAATGTGCTGTAGTGTCTCAAGAGCATTTCAATCAAAATGTGTGAGCTTTTGGGGGCGGAAAAAACATGAATACAGTTTTGAGTAAAATATGTTGTTAGTGTAAAGAGGTGCATAGAAATTGTGATCAGTAATTAAACTGTGCCAATGCACAACTGACTTTCCAGCTGCTTCCAGGCTGTTAAGAATACATGTTTGCTTGATGTTTAGAATGACTAAATAAATGAGTTCAAAGAACTTTCTCCATTCAGTTTCCTTGACATGGATTTCAAAGCAAATAACTGTCACAATTTTACAGAACTTATTACAATGCGCTAGTGCTCCAACCTCATTCCTAAGCACCTGTAAAAGATACCGTAAGATGCACGATACCGTCAGTGCCTTCAAAACAAAGACATTATTAAAAAACAAGTAAACTACTGTATTTGTAATATACATTACTTTTGAGAACCGTGCAATGTTTTTTTTTGTAAACAGTATTATTTGCGTGTGGATTTATATAATGCTATATATATATATATATATAGGAAAAGCAAGCAGACCTCACAGTCATGTGGAGATCCATATCATGGGCGATGGATGGCACTGCTTGAAAGTGACTTCAGAAACATCTCACATTCATGTGCTCTTTGTCATGAAGCTGTCCTCAGCCAAGTGGATATCCAAGATGTTCACACCACACCAGTTTCAAGTTCAGTGCTTTTGAAAAGTTCTATAGCCTTAAGGCAGTACTTTTCTGTATCACACCCACCCTTCAGTCCACTTTGTGGAAGCCACCCAAATCTCTTCCAACAAAAATCAAAATTTAGGACCAACCCATATGCAGGCTAGGTGCTTTACAGTAAATGATGTTTTTATACTTCCATGGTCTAATGAGTTACGCTATATTGATGATATGCACTGTAGATGTACACCATCTGTAAAGGAAGTAACCTTACTTTACCTCATGTGATGGCTTTTTCCAACATTAAAAAATCTCCTGCTGCAGTACAATAGGAAGTAGGAAATGATATAAAGTGATATAAATGTCTATTTTTATAAAACAACTACAGTACAGTACTATAGGTGGTTGCAATGCAGTAATCTGTAACTTTTTCTTTTTTTTACTGTTCTATAAAATGATGAGCTTTGAAGTAAAGGTGTGTGTGAGACTTTTTTTGTAGTTTAAATGGAGTCCACACATTTTATCTCATCCCACCCCAGTCATATATTAAGATTTCCAGTCAGTTTGTTTTTCTCTGCCTGTTGAAACAAGACACATAGCTGTGTTCTTTTAAAACACAGAGAAAGATTTTAACAATATAGATTAATTGTATTTTTTTTCTTGATAATCCAATTTTAGTTTTGTATGCTACTACAAAAGGATTCTGTAACAAACTACCGTGTAATTCAGAAACAACTATAAGAAAATATTTCATTTAGAGAAAATAAGTTTGTATTACAGTATAACATTTTACTTGCACCTCACAGCTTTTTGGTATGGTAAGTATTGTTAACAGAAGACACTTGTGATCAAGGAATTGAGGAATGTCTTGTTTCCTGCAGAAAATCATGTTTTCTTGCAGTCAGAAAGGAGATATCTTTAGAGAGCCTACTGTACTGCTATCTTTTATCTTTTATGCTCACTGAGGGATACTGTTTCACAGCTCTTTTAAAGATTACAACATAGTCTACGTCCATACCCATTTTGAAGTGAATTCCCTCACATACCATACTGTAGTTGAGTTTTATTGTACAGTAGTGGGATATAAATCAAGCATGAAGGATTCGCACAGGTAACCCAACAAGGAAGTGGGTCTCTCTCCGAAATGGAGAAGCGCGAGAACTGCAAAACACAGCACAGACACTAAATGGAAAATTGTTTATAATTCATAGAGAGTGCATGTCCAGTACACTATGAAGGTTAAAATATGATACTGGATCTTTAATTTGTCTTGCATTCATTCAAATCCAGTGACGGAATGGATACATTACCATGGTGTAATGTGGACGTGATTCTTGTTTGTGTTGTTTGTTTGTGGTAGATCTAGTCACCAGAAATCTTTAAAAAAACAGGACTTGCTAGTTTCTGTTTAAAAGGTGACGTTATTATATGCAAATGCAGACATGCCGTGTGGTACAGTATGTATCTCAGGGTGTGAAAGCAGTGCTCCGATTGCCCCCTACAATAAAGAGCAATGTTTGTTTTTGTTCTGAATCTTGGCGATTGTACGCTTTTGAGATGTGCACTTTGCAGTGGGTCTGATAAATGGGCATGCATTCTATTCTGAACCTCTATTTTTGCATTTTGGTGTGAAACAACTATGGTTGGTTGGTACAGTACTAGTATGTTGGTCAAAGGCTGATCAGTTATGAAATGTCTTCAGTAACTCTGCCTCAAAACATTCTTTACTGTATGACAATATTCCAACTTTTCAACTGGATAATAGTTTTGTTATTCAAGTTGTACATGTACAGACTACTTCTCTTAAAAGCCTTCGTTTGCTCTATGAAGATAAATGTTTAAGGTCTTTGGTTCACATCCAGTACTGTAAAACAATGGATAATTAAAAAAAAAAAAAACTTGTGTGTGTATGATCTGCTTGTGAATCCTTGATCACATCACAGTACTTGCTGTAGCTTAGACTGTACAGTAAGTACAGTTAATCTGCCAGAACCCCTTACTGTATCTTTCAACATGCTCTTGCCTAGGACAAGTCTTTGGCTTAGACAGAACGGTGCAGTTCATATTCAACAAATGAAGAATACCAAACCCTATTTAATTGACTAAAACAAATGTAATATTTGCATTCCTTTGCCAGTCGGTTCCACTTATACTGTCTTTGGTGAGGTATGCCGCAGGGTTTAGCAGAGGGGTTGTTCTGAAAAGAACCCTAGCATTTCTTAATACTGTGTGAAATACAGGAAGAGTCGACATCTCCATAATGAGGACTAATGAGGCTGGAAGGCATATTAATTGTGTTGGCTAATCGCATTTTCTAATTGTAGATTCTGGAACGAAAAGGATGCTGATTACTTATAATTACTGCTCAGGCTGCCTGTCAACAGTGTCATGAGTTATTAATGCAGGCTCTGGTCTTGTTATCCACATTTACCTTTTCAAATGTTTTTTCAATCATGAGTCAAATTGATTATCATGAGGCCGGTTTTGACTACAATCTACATTAGCACTTATATTTAGTGGGTAATTATTTTGAATGTTGACACAACTGAAAAGACAGAAATAACTCTTTTTTTAAAACAATGCCTCAGCTTTCAAGTGCTAGTTGTATGCACAGCTGCATTTATGTAGCTGATATTTACTGTATGGATCTCATCAGACACGTTGATGTGTACATTTGTTGCTGTGTTTTCACCTGAAGTTTCTGTCTATAGAGATTTCACTACCAAGTTCTTGCTCAGATTATGTAGGTGCTTGTGTATATATACTATAGGAGGGATCTGACCCCTTGACACATGCCACTCCAGTTTTACAGTATGCCTTCTGTTTAAGCTACTTGCAAGACTTTGATAACTCAAGAGGACTTGTATTTACAGTACAGTCATCAGTGTCACTTTAAATGTCACCCATGAGTCTTTGTGTACAAGTACTGTAGGATCTTCAGAAAAGTTAAAGCTGAGGTTCCTCAACTTTATTATTATTATTATTTGTTTATTTAGCAGACGCCTTTAGCCAAGGCGACTTACAGAGACTAGGGTGTGTGAACTATGCATCAGCTGCAGAGTCACTTACAATTACGTCTCACCCAAAAGACGGAGCACAAGGAGGTTAAGTGACTTGCTCAGGGTCACACAATGAGTCAGTGGCTGAGGTGGGATTTGAACCGGGGACCTCCTGGTTACAAGCCCTTTTCTTTAACCACTGGACCACACAGCCTCAACTGTTCAAAACAGGACCTTGTCTCTGGTATCTCCAATCCAATAATAACGTCTGCATGTAATACTCTGAACTGATGCAGCAGTGACGTCAGTTATTTGTTGAAAACAATTTAAAAGATTATTTCATGTCATTTGTCCATCTGTTTGCATTTACACACTGCATGGTGGATATACTTTAGTTCATGGAGGTCTGTTTGTTTGCCATGATACAGATCGTTCTAATTGACACTGTACAGGTACAGCTAATGTATGACAGTGGGAGGTGTTGCTAATATAGGCTACTTCATTCATTTCTGGTCCACTTGGTGATTCAAAAAAGACATTACGCATGTTTCATTCTGCTGCATTTTGGTTTAGGGATGACTACAGTGCTATTTTTTTTTTTTTTTTACCCTGTCGAAGCCTGTGACTGCTCTAAATTTCATTTAGCTCGAGAGGCAGGAAGTGCTGTGGTTCTCTGCAGGTAACTGTACGATAGGCATTACCTGTTGAAGTTGTTGTTGTTGTATTTGAGACACCACAGCTTCAACACTTCCTCCTAAGGAATTCTGAGTTCTCTCCAAAAGTGAGAAAGACAATCAGTTCTATACAGATTAAACCATTTAAATAGGTTCATTGAATTCCTCTTAATCCTAATTGAGTGACTAGCATATTAACTGCTATTCTGAGTGTGTAACCATGCTGGAGGGTAAATATGCCTTTGGATGCACAAACTATTAAGCCTTTTTAAAAAAAAATTAATTCTCTGTGTATTCCATGACTGAAACTGGATTCCATGACTGAAACAGGATCGTGAGTAAACCAAGCCTAGTGTGACTAAAGCAAAGTGCTTTACAGTGAGAAATGCACCCTGTGCCATCTGCCATGCATTATCTTTTAAAAACAGAGAGTTATTTCTTTTAAATAATCTCCACAGGTGTAGTTTACAATTGCTGTTTCTTGTTTTCTTTTTCGTTTTTGTTGCAGTGCAAGTCTGTTTATTTTTAGAATTCATTATTTTTTTCTCTCTTTTTCTAATGCATTATTTTACTTGCAAAATGAAGTACAGACGAACCATATTTACCTTGAGCAGAAAACTCTCTGACTCCTCATGCTGTTCACCTACAGAATAAAAATATATATAGTAGGGCTGGTGTAAAGGTGCTTGGATTTGGGGTATACAGTATCTATGCAATGGATTATCTGGTTGACCTTGTGTGCTTAAATTTGTTACTGGCACAGAGCAAGCCACGAGGAACAGAATGATACAATTAAAAAAAAAATAAAATAAAGAATCCCCATAGGGGGCCACTGCTGAAGCTCACGTTGTGTGTTTTTTTTACTACAGTATTATACAACAACCGGACACTGCTCCCCTATTGTTTTCTATAGAGGTCATCAGTTTAAAGAGTGGTATTGTAATTGTGATATTGGTATTGTTGTGGCGCACTCCTCAATAACAGTGGTTGTCTCTTGTCCAGTCATGTGCTTGACTCAGGAATCCCATTATACTGTACCTTGTAGCAAGCCACAGCAATGCCACTATCCCTTTAGTACTGTATGACACTACAGTAGCTAAGTCATTTGGAAGGCTTGTGGAATAGCAATAACAAAACATTTTCATATTTTAGCCATCCCATTTAGAAAATACCTTAACATGATGGACATATTGCTTCTGTCATCAGAATATTTATTACCTTACTGTTGGCATTTTGCTGACTGTACATTTAATTTACAGATGAGGGCAATTAATGCAATGTAATTATGGAAGTGACATGAAATGAAATGGAAAATAGCTCACCACAGGAGGTGCTTGCTCTTTGAGCTGGACCCTTAACTGCTTTTATTTAAATGCAGTTGTTTCTCTTCCCATTAAGTAAGACTTAAGCATGTAACAGTTCTGTGATACAACCATTTACAACTCATTAAAAAAAAAAGAAGGTTGAGTCAGCATATCTTAGTCATTTACCCAGCTTTGAAATCTATAGGATAATGAAATAAAATAGCTGCATACATTTGTGCCTGTGGTTTTTGGCTTTTTGCCATTTGTCGTTAAAAAGAGATTATCTGCAGGGTTCTAAATTGGCAGGAAAGAGTTGATGTCAAAAGTAAAGTAGTAATTTGGGTAAAAAGCAGTGTTGAAAAGAAAGGCTTTTACGCTACAGCTGTTCCCTAATACCCAATTTTCAACATTAACAGAACACTGAGCACTCTTGCGATGTGAAGCCATTGGATAGCAATTGGATTTTCGGATACAGTAATACAGGTAACAAGTGAATGTTGTGAGCATTTGGATTATTCTGTAGAAAACAGAAGTAAGGACCTTGTATAAAAAAAAAAACAAAAAAAAAAACATACAACGGTCATTTTTCATTCACATTTGTTTAAGTCAGTACGTTCTACAGATTATATGACTAAAACCAATTTGATGTTTGTTTTTGTTTTTCTGTTAACTGTTTATCAAGGGGATATTGTAAAATTGAACACCATTTTTTAACTTTTAAGTACAGTAATCCGTCGCATATCTGACTGCGGTGGGACCACAGTAAGGACGGATATGTAAAAAGTCAGATGAATGAATCCTGTTTTAAATACCATTATACACAGCTGTAACAATTACTATATTCACACAATTTATTAGGGAACTTCCCTAAATCCCTTGTTTAGAAAGATACAGGGTAT
The DNA here is from genome assembly GCA_030684275.1 of Acipenser oxyrinchus oxyrinchus. Classification (NCBI taxonomy): domain Eukaryota; kingdom Metazoa; phylum Chordata; class Actinopteri; order Acipenseriformes; family Acipenseridae; genus Acipenser; species Acipenser oxyrinchus. Next base: position 55,425,767 of record CM060251.1, on the reverse strand, counting down.
TAATGCTTGTGACAGAGTAGCCGTGTGGGTGTGTGCATTCGCTGCTGAGTGACCGGAGCACATACTACACAGTGTATGAAAACTTTGGTTGGATCTACAATATCTGAACTAATCTTCACTGTTCAATAATAAACTTACTTGGCTAAAGAGGTTGATCATGGAGGATAAATGATTAGGGCCGATATGTGACGGGCAGATACGTGATGGATTACTGTATGTGGAAAACTATAGAGAGTGTTGAGCGTAAAGTTGAGGCTTTTGGATGCGCTGTAAAGACTGGGGGTCTGTTAGCCGCACAGTGCTAATCAATTTTGGTATTCCTAGAAAAAGAAGGATTATTAACAGGCCTGACACGGTGATCAGCTACGACAGATCTCGCAAGCTGTAAAAGCAAAACACACAATTCCCATTTCTGGTTACCCAGGGAATGGAGATCGGAAGGTATGAGAATGTCTTTACTCCTTCCCCCTTTTAATGTCAGGAAATCGACTGATGCTTTCATTCCTGCTGCAGAAGCAAGCTAGGAATAATCACTACCTCTCGTTTGTTTAACCCTCTTCAGTACCAAACTTTCTTTTTTATTTCCTTAATCATAGACAAAAACTTGGTAATCCAATTCTGTTTGTCACAAACTACAGAATATCTTTTAGGCAGCTCAACACAGCAGCTCTGTCGCTGCTAATCTTGGACTACCTAACCAAGATTAGTTTCAATGGGGTCTGTGAAACCAGCCGATAAAGTAACTGTATGCATCTGTGGGGAATTTTGTTTATGTATGCCTTTTTCAGCAATTCTCTTGCAACAGACACCTTTTGTTTTAGCTTTTATTTTGTTTATACTTTTATTTTTGTGTACCCCACATAGTATGGTATCCATGAAATTCAGTCAAATTCCAAATACTTTAAGAGTGGATGCATCATTGCATGCACAGTATAGTATGAATATAAATATTGTTTTAAATGTCAGATGTGGTCTTTACCGTGTGTAAGTTTCTTAAAGAGGTTAATTTAAAAACTACTGTAATATGCTGCGTTTATACTTGCATTCTGGAATCGTTTACAAAGGATTCCAACTTTTGAGAGGCTAAGAGGACAGGTTTCGGAACGCATTCAGCAGTGTTTACACTAGAAAAAGCTTCCAGAATACGACCTATAGGTTGCCCCCAGTCAATTAAACCAGAATTCTCCTTGGTATATCTGAAATTGTCTTTATCACAGTTTTTGTAATTTTGAACTTTTGATGTACCATATGGTAATGCATGCAAGGTTAATGATTCTAACAGAAATCCAAAGCGTGACCCATAAAAATGGTGTGAAAGCTACCTAGAGAATAGCCCTTTCTCACACTAAAATACAAAGTCAGTACGTCTGTTATTGCTATAATCTTTAGCAGGGTAATACCATCTGAAAGTAATGTTGAATTATGACCTCAGACCTCAACAGTCTTATACTGTACTGTATTCTGACCTCAAGCCAGGTTCAGTCTACCGACCTGTGCTGTAGAACTGGCAGCGAAGCATGATTGAGAGGTGGGTTCAGAATAGAAACCTTGTGTTACCAAGCTGTACTATAAAGAATAATGTTGAAATACAATACTACTGTATGTAATGCATGATCTGGAAAGGATGATGCACCCCCTCCAGACTTGCCTTCTTAGAAGTACATTGTTGTGAGATATACATGCCTCTTGGCTAATTTTAGGGCTTCATTTGCCCTAACATGATGAACACTTCACTACAGCTGCTTAGATGAGCAGAATCTGCTCGGAGATACAGGTCTGGCATGGGGAACACCTTTTTTTTTTTTTTTAAATTTAGTCGTTGCCAATTTGTGCTTTTTTTTTATTATTTTCTCCCCAGTTTGAAATGCCCAATTATTTTTAGGCTCAGCTCACCGCTACCACCCCCGCGCTGACTCGGGAGGGGCGAAGATGAACACACGCTGTCCTCCGAAGCTTGTGCCGTCAGCCGCCCGCTTCTATACACTCTGCAGACTCACCGTGCAGCCGCCTCAGAGCTACAGCATCGGAGGACAACGCAGCTCTCGGGCAGCTTACAGGCAAGCCCGCAGGCGCCCGGCCAGACTACAGGGGTCGCTGGTGCGCGGTGAGCCGAGGACACCCTGGCCGACCTAACCCTCCCTCCCCCCGGACGACGCTCGGCCAATTGAGCGCTGCCCCCGGGAGCTCCCGTCCACGGTCGGCTGTGGAATAGCCTGGACTCGAACCGGCAACGTCCAGGCTATAGAGCTCATCCCGCACTCTAGCGAGTGCTTTTACTGGATGCGCCACTCGGGAGCCCCTGGGGAGCACTTTTGACTATTTTGTGATATATTATGTTTTTCTTTTCAGTAATACAACTGCAATGGAAGCAAATACCCTATCTCTGCTGGACCAAATAGTTCTCTCTATAATACTGTTATTGTTTTCAGCCTGGTTTCTGAACATCAGCTATAAAATGTGCTTGTGCTCTGTGATCACTGTTTCCCTTTCGCTAATGTTGAAAGGGTTGTTTTGTTATGTTCCGGGAATTTTGTACGTTTTATGTTTCTTAGAAGACAGTTGTCTAAATAAAGAGTTTGATAAAGGAATGTGTCTGGTTGCAGTAGCAGCACTGTTGCTTTGGGGGTATACACAGTACTGTGAGATTAACTTTATGATGTCTCATATGGGTGTCTGTGCTTAACTTAAAGCACAGCACTGTGAAGACATAATGAAAATGTACCACCAATTAGCTGCAAGGGACTGTACTGTGCAGGGCAATCTGTTTTCTTTTTGTGCTGCAATTCTGCTTTTATTTGCTGTGTATTATGTTACAGTGAGTAGCAGTTAACCATGTTACAGATACTGTGCTGTTTTACAAAAAAAATGAATTTTTCTATTGTAACTAGTACCAGTAATAAGAAGGCTGAAGACCAGGACAACAACTGAGTGTAATGCATCAGTCAGATATTTTAGATGTAATTTAAACCAATTTTCTGTTCAGTCAATAAACTGGAGAATGTCTGTACTGGAATAGTGGACAGGATCATGTACTGTAGCTCCTGGGGCATTGTTCAAGTGAAAACCGGTGTGTCCAGTTATTAAACAAAAAAAAACACAGTACCATTCCTTGATCAAATGTTTTCACCAGACAACAAAACATTAAACCAGTGACAATACTCTACCGGGAGCCTTGCAAGTTGAAGTACTGTATCATTTAAGGCTGGGGCGATGCCTAATTTTTCACTATCCATATATCGTTCTCCAAAAAAGCAGATGCATTGATTTATCGACGTTATAAAACTGCAGTAATACACGTGGAGCTGTGGGTTACTGTGTAACATTGCTATTAACGCTTTAAAAACTATTATCCATATTATGCTGTTTCTTTTTTCAGTTTCTGTGTAAATAATCACAACACTTTCATTGAGTAAAATGGGACATTAAATGTACAGAAACTAAAAATATGAAAAGAAAAACAGGTTCATGATTTTAAAATTGATGAAGTACGTTTTACTCAAAATGTACTTACAGTAGTACTTTTGAAAGTAATCCTGACTGCTGCTCTAGTACCAGCTTCCTGTACACATGCTGTAATTCCCAGTGAAATTACCAAAATTATCTGGGGAAAAAAAAAAACTTAATGGGGTTAAAAATAATTAAACAGATAAATAAATAAACTGCCAAAAGGAATTTTGTCCTAAAATTATTTTGATATACTGTATTAAAAGCAAATTACAGTATGCTGTTCTACAGTCTAGTTATTGTTTCTCTTAAGAGCAATCTCCGTGAAAGAAGCACTGATGATTGCTTTACAAGTTTGTTAGTTTCTTTTTTCTTCCCACAGAAAATTGCATTGTAAAGAGTGGTGGTGTTCTTTTTTTTGTTTTGCTTTTGTCTATGGGGGTTCATCACAGACAATGCAGCACCACAGTGGCTGCCCTGTGAAAAGCAACTTGTTTAGCACCTGTGTGGCTGGTGTCTATCGTGGGCCAGCCATGTGACTGGTGAGTCTGAATCTGCCATGCCTGGCTGCACTAATGATAAAATGAATAAGGAAATTTATAGCTGACAATGCCCAGTTATGATTGACGCTGATTACATTATTGGGAATTGACACACAAGTCTTTCAGAATGAATAAAAGGATAACAGGCTTCTCTGAGCAGCAGTCAAGTTGCATTACTGTTTAGATGCAGTGGTGTCCTCGGAGTACAGTATGCATGTTTAGGTTGTCAGTTGAGTAGTTTATGTCCTTGGGGAATTTATGCATGATCCTTATTGAGCCTAATGTACAGCACATCTTGTTGTGAAGTGTACACTGCTGGAGATTAGAAAATATTAGCCTAACTGGCATTTTGGTTTTAGGCCCCATTATTTTGCTATTTCTGCAAACTTTATTTGTGTGTGTATATAGAATGTTTTTGATTCAGTGGGTACTGGATCTAAATCAGGCAATGCAACAATAATGTACTGAACAGTAGTTTTTGTTTTTAAATGTGCAATTTTACCAGTCTTTAGAATGTGCTAATGCATACTAAAGTGAACATAGCACAGTACTCTGTCTTTTGCTTTAATCCTATAAAAAAAAAAAAAGATTTAAGATGAAAAAACATTCCCATACTGTAGCATGCACTGGATTATAACAAACAAGATTGTTTCGCTCCCAAGGGCTATGTTGCAATATACGGGTGAATGAGTATAGTCTGGTGCAGATGCGTTTTCTTGAGGTGTAGAATCCTGATTGAGCCCAGTTCTTAAATTGCATCAGCAGGTTTCTCATTGTTGTTCCATAAAGCACTGCAGCTCTCAGGCCCAGTATCTGATAATTACAACAGCCTACATTCTGATGTTATGAATGCACGAATGGAGACTGTTGCAGCACAGATAGTAATTCATGTGTTTGTCTTCACGCTCCTAATCTGATTTTCCTGTGTTGAAAGAATCATGTTTTTGATTGTAAACAGAAGATGGTACTGTACACTTTTGGCTTCTATAAATAAACTAAGTCAATTCTGTGGCTGGCTTCTTTTTTATTTTATCTCTGTCAAAAGCTGTGTAGCAGCACATAATGTAACATGTAGCCCATTTATGTAACATAAATGCAATGTTGTGCATCCAAGTGGGCCTTTGTTAGTTTGCAGTAACTTTTTCTACAGTGCCTTGCATAAGTATCCCCCCCTCCCTTGGACTTTTCCACATTTTGTAGTGTTACCACCTGGAATTAAAATGGATTTAATTGGGATTTTTACCATTTGATTTGCACAACATACTTAACACTTTGAAGGTGCAAAATATTTTTTAATTGTGACACAAAAGTTAATTAAACAAAAAAAAATTTGTTGGTTGCATAAGTATTCACCCCCCTGAGTCAATACTTGGTAGACGCACCTTTGGCAGCAAGTACAGCTATGAGTCTTTTTGAGTAAGTCTCTACCAGCTTTGCAGATCTGGATCCTGCAATTTTTGCCCTTTCTTCTTGGCAAAATTGCTCAAGCTCTGTCAAGTTGGATGGGGACCGTTGGTGAACAGCAATTTTCAAGTCTTGCCACAGATTCTCAATTGGATTGAGGTCTGGGCTTTGACTGGGCCATTCTAAGACATTCAGGTTCTTGTTTTTACACCACTCCAGTGTAGCTTTGACTGTGTGTTTAGGGTCATTGTCCTGCTGGAAGGTGAACCTCCACCTCAGTCCCAGGTCTCTTGCAGACTGAAACAGGTTTTCCTCTAGAATTTCCCTGTATTTGGCTCCATCCATCTTGCCCTCAATCCTGACCAGTTTCCCAGTCCCTGTCGATGAAAAGCATCCCCATAACATGATGCTGCCACCACCATGTTTCACCGTGGTGATGGTGTTATCAGGGTGATGAGCAATGTTGGCTTTGCGCCATACATAGCGTTTTGCGCTAAGGCCAAAAAGTTCAATTTTGGTCTCATCAGACCAGAGAACCTTTTTCCACATGTTTGCTGTGTCTCCCACATGCCTTTTGGCAAAATCCAAACAGGATTTGATATGGGTTTTTTTCAGCAATGGCTTTCTTCTCGCCACTCTTCCATAAAGCCCAGCTTTGTGGAGCATCTGGGTTATAGTTGTCCCATGGACGGTTTCTCCCATCACAGCTGTGGATCTCTCCATCTCCTTCAGAGTTACCATTGGCCTCTTGGTTGCTTCTCTGACTAATGCCCTCCTTACCTGGTCACTGAGTTTTGGTGGACGGCCTTCTCTAGGTAGAGTCGCGGTTGTGCCATATTCTTTCCATTTTTTAATAATGGATTTAACGGTGCTCCGGGGGATGTTTGAAGTTTGGGATAATTTTTTATAACCCAACCCTGATTGGTGCTTCTCCAGAACTTTATCCCGGACTTGTTTTGATAGCTCCTTGGTCTTCATGATGCTGTTTGTTTAGATATGCTCTCTAACAAACTCTGGGGCCTTCCAGAAACAGGTATATTTAATCTGAGATCATGTGACACTTTAATTGCACACAGGTGGACTCCATTCAACTAATTATGTGACTTCTGAAGGCAATTGGTTGTACCAGAGCTTATTTAGGGGTGTCACAGCAAAGGGGGTGAATACTTATGCAGTCAAGACTTTTCAGTTTTTTATTTGTAAATAATTTTGAAAAATATGTAGATTTTTTTTCCCCACTTCGACATTATGGACTATTTTGTGTAGATCAGTGACAAAAAATCCTAACTAAAACCATTTTAATTCCAGGTTGTAACACCACAAAATGTGGAAAAATCCAAGGGGGGTGAATACTTATGCAAGGCACTGTATTCTTGCACCTCAGGTGTCAAGTTTTACACATTTTGTTTGCAGTCCTAAGATAGACTTTGTGTGAAAAGAGATGTGTTGCATTGGCCAGGGCTGAGTCTTCCAATGCAATCCTCTCTGGAGACCCATCTCGCAGCGCAGACTGCTGCAGCCAGCTCTATGATCAGTACATTCTTTCAGCACGATGTACTGCGAAAAATCTCTGCTGCTGATAGACTGGCGGGAAACAGGAAGATGCAGGCTGCCACTCAACAAGAAACAGATGTTTGGCGAGTAGCCTTGGGAAATTCACAAACCAGGAAAGTGACGAAAAGCAATTGATAAAATGATGACATCGTGTTAATATCCCACTCTTACAATAGGACATGTTGGTAGTAAATAAAGTGTTACTGAAAGTAAATAATAGTAACGCTGCACAGAAAGGGTGCATTTGTACAGTATTTTTTGTTTTGTTTTGTCTGTAGCCATTAGCAGGTTACAAAATTCTGTTTTTGCTGCATAATGTTTACAAGGCAAGGGTTTGTTATATACCTTTTACCACCCCACTGGGAAATTTGATTAAATTATATTACCGTATAAAATAGGTCATAAAGGGGTGTATTATTTATTTAAACATGATGTAGGTTAATTGATTTGTCCCAGAGAGAAATAGTATGCACACTTCCTATTTATCATATTTTAGTGTACTTTATACTATTTGCTGTAGACCAGAGCAAACCATTCTGAAATCCCTTTTCACTGATGTTTTTTTTGAATTATGTAACTTCAATAAACTACTGTACAAAAACCAAAACACTACCACTGAAATATCATTATATATAAATATATTTGCGGTTCTTGATGACAGACCTGTCCTCATGTTTGATTGCTAAAATCTGTTTTTTCCCTGACAATTAGTCTTTGTTTTGCTTTCTTCATGCTTTGGTTGTTTTCAATAGTTTTCTCACCAACCTGCAGTTCAATGACCGTATATCCTCAGTAATGCACATTCTTGCTGTCTTGCAGAGCTCAATGTATTCAATCTTTGACGTAAGAGCTGCTGTTTGTTTCATTTCCCTTATTTTCTTCATGAGGTCTTTTGTCTCTTGCGTGATCTTATGGTCGCATTTTGTACTCTCTGTTCCAGCGATGTTTTTTGCTGTTTCTGCAATTAATGTGTCACTTCCTCATAGATTTTGTTTACCTCGATTGCTTAATCTTTTTGCAGATCTTGAAAAGCGCTGAATCTCTTCTTCAGTTCCAATTGTAACACCAGGCTTTGCTCCTGGAGCATTTCTACATTGATTGTGTTGGATTTCGTCATCATCGAGTTTCTCTCTCTCTCTCCACCGCTGTGTTTAGGTGTATTTTGCATCGTACAAGTCTGTGGTCACGTCCTGTTTGAAAATTGTTTAGTACTGAGACATCTTGTACAGTGTGCTTCTTGTTGGTGAGTATGTAGTCAATTTCATTCTTCACTCCGTTGGGTTCTCTCCGTGTATCATTTCCTGATGGGTTTCTTCTAGAAGAAGGTGTTCATGATGAATAAATTTGTGATCTCTGCAAATTATGTCACCTGTCTTTTTGCTGGGCTCCTATTTTGGTGTTGGTCACCGATGATAAACATATAGTGGCTCTTCCCATTTCCGTGTAGTTCTTGTATTTCTTCATAAAAATCTTCGACTTCTTCATCCGAATAGCTTGTTGTTGGTGCATATACTTGGATGACCTGAAGTTCATACTTCATTGAAACTTTCACTATCAGTCTTGTGGACCTTGCTGTCAGTCTCTACTAAGTTATTCTTGATTTTCTTGTGGACAATGAATCCAACGCCTCCTGTTCGTCCATCTGTAGTGCCTCGGTCAAGATGTCCACTCTTGAGTTCTAGTAGTCCTTCGACTTTTCATCGTACTTCGCTTAGTGCTACGATGTCCCACTTGATTCTTCCAAGTTCTTCTTCCAAATCTTGAAGTCTTGCTTCACCTGAAAGAGATCTGCGGTTGTACGTGGCCAGGGTCAGTGTTCTGTGACAGCCTAAAATCGTAACCCGGTGATTCTTAGCACCCTCTGCCTTCATGCCTAACCGTCCGCTGCCTTGGTCGGCGTCAATCCAGCCTCTGAGAATGAGGGCCATGTTTTTGTCTGTGCTTTCATCATGGGGGGGGGTTGGCCATAACTCATCACGCTGGCCAGGCGGGTTGGTGCCTCTTCCATTTTGGCCGAGTATGTTACTCAAGCTTTCACAGCATGGTTGAACCTGCCAGAGTCAGGGGACCCCACTGTGCTACTTCTTGAGAACCCATTGTCACCCTCCTGCCACTTTGAGGCAGTGGAAGTTGGACTCGGGTCATGCTCAATAAATATTCCACTCCACAGGCAGTTGAAGTCAATGGGATCAAGCTTGAAGAAGTCAATAACTACGTATACTTAGGAGAGTTAGTTACGGCAACGGAGAACCAAATGTGCGAAATCAACAGAAGAGCAAAAATGGGCTCGAGTGCCTTTGGAAGATTAAGCATTGTTCTGAAAGGGAAACCACCCTTATGCCTGAAGAAGAAAGTCTTAGACCAATGCGTGCTGCCAGTGCTAACTTACGGATGTCAGACCTGGACCCTCAATGCAAAAATAACTGCAAAAATAAATCTGGAAAGATGAATGCTGGGAATAACAGGAAGAGACAGGAAAAGGAATGCATTATGCATTGTTTTTCACTGTAATGTATTATGCATTGTTTTTTTACTGTATCTTTTAAAGCACTTTGTGATGGTGGTTCACTATGAAAGACGCTGTATAAATAAAGATTGATTGATTTTATTGATTGATAAGAGCGCAAACAAAAGTAATGCAATGTTATTATAAGAGTGAAAAAAACTGAAATGGCAGTGGGCCAGACATGTTGCAAGAAGAACAGACCATCGTTGGACCAAGGAGATACTAGACTGGATCCCAAGAGATATAAAGCGACCAAGAAGAAGACCTCCAGGAAGATGAAATTAGGAAAAACACCTGAGCAACGTGGATGAGGGATACAGCAGATGATGATGATGATGATGATGATGATGATGATGATGATGATGATGATGATGATTTTATATATATGAATCAGTGGTTGGAAATTCTAGCCTGTGATTGGTTAAAACCGCATCATAGGAGAAAAAATCAATTTGAACTATTGCCCTCACATCCTTACACCACCGGACAATAGTCTCCTTTTGTCATATGATTAGTTCACATCACTGTCAGTCCCGCCCCTTTTCAAAGGAACGCCTTTCTCCCCTGTACTCCGCATAACAAGAGAAAACATACTACAAAAGAAAGATGCTCCAAACACTAAAATGGCAATTTAAAACGTCACTGTCACGGTTTTCTGACTGAACGATGTAAACAAATATGACGGCCGGGATATGGATTATGCAGCAGTCAGCAAGCCACACAGAGAGCTGGACGTTAAAAAACTTTTATTTTATTTTAAAAAACTACATTATGCGGTATGAACTTCAAAAACATTTTCTGTTATTTATGTTTATTTATTGCTGTATCAGCCATATTTAAACAAAATATATAAAGTTGTGTTTACTATCCAACCTTATTTATTAGCAGATGCCCTTATCCAGGGCGACTTACAATTGAAACAAGATATCACATTATTTTTTACATACAATTATATTATTTTTTACACATTATTTTTACATACAATTACCCATTTACACAGTTGCGTTTTTACTGGAGCAATCTAGGTAAAGTACCGTGCTCAAGGGTACAGCAGCAGTGTCTCCCACCTGGGATTGAACCCACGACCCTCTGGTCAAGAGACCCAAACCCTAACCGCTTATTTTCTTGACTGATTCATATATTAAATATGTACTGCAGGCTCAGCCATAGTGGAAAATTGAATGCCCCTCGGGAAGACTATTGTTACCTCCAATGCCCCCAGTAACAATAGTCTTCCCTCGGGTCAATAATTTTCCACTATAGCCCTCCTCTCCAGTCCATATTTACTTATATATAATTAAATACATACTGTACTTTTGTTACACTCTATGTACTGTAAAGTATATATATATATATATATATATATATATATATATATATATATATATATATATATATATATATATATGTATATATTGTTGTACAGGGTTGCTTTAGTAAAGACAAGGTCTTTAGTTTCTGTACTTTGCTATTCTGTAGTCAGCCTGCAGACTTCATCTAAAAAAAGCCAAATCCGTCCTGTGTGGCTGATTGATATCTTGTATATTTAGTCCAGCACATGCAGTACGATGAGGAGGGTCCCTTAACAGCACTGATGGAGGCCATGTGCTGCATGTACAGCACAGAGGAATTATTGTTTTCACCTGATGTGGATTTGACCCTCATTTTGCCCTGGATTGTTTTGGTATACACTGCAAACGCTCACTGCCCTGTTTAAGAGCAGCTAATGAACTAATACTGATTGTTTGATTGAGTTCAGCACAAATGCCAGTCTGGTAAAACGCCAGGAAGGCAGAACTGTAGAAGCTACAGTATCTACACATTATAACCTAATTTTATTTTTTTTTCTTTCCAGCAAGGAACTTTTATAAATGTTATTTTATATACCAGCATTTGACCTGATCTTTGCCTTGTGCATAGAGTATATTGCAGGTACAGTTTCCAGGTGGTACTCTACAGTAGACTGGTTATTACTGGTCAGGAAAGATACATACTGTACTAAAGCTGTGTGATATTTTATTGCAGGTCTACTGATTGTATGTATGTGTATATATATATATATATATATATATATATATATATATATATATATATATATCCCTAATGTACAACAAAAGCATGAACATACTAGCATTTCACAGTAATATCCTGTTGGCTGTACTGTACTGTGTAATGGGAGTGACGCGCATATTGAAAAGCCATGGAAAATAAGTTAGAATTCTGTGGTCTTGTGTTTTATTATGTGTGTACATGTATATCGGTTAATCCAATAAACAGAATTAACTCTTCATATATATAGTCTGCTAAATAAACAAATAATAATAATCACTAATGGCAAAAAAGGCAACTAAATTGTTACATTACCAAAGATGTGCTACAATATTACATCTTTTATCAAATAATTCAGTCTCAATGCTTTGTTATTCTATATTACGTGTTATTTTCATGAGGGTGAACATAGGCATTGTTGTACAGTATAGGAAGATACAAGCAGTGTGGGTTAGAAGACTGAGACTCAAAAAACCATGATAACCAGAAAGTTGAAGTCAGTTGAAATCTGATGACTTGGACCACACAGTTGCAATAAATGTCAAGGTTGAATTGACATGATAAGGATTGGGAGCTGTGAGTTTTATTTCAAGGATGAATATTCATCAATAATGAATCGTTATTGCAACAGAATAAAAAAAAAAGCATTCTTGTTTTATCTTCTATTAGGAAATGCTGTGTTTCTGACATTTGCTGATGAACTTGTGAGACTGTGCCAGTCAGTTATCCTATTTTAAAAGCTTTTAAAGCATATCCATGGAATCTGCTAAATACAAATAAAAATAGGTAGGTGTAATCGGGGGATCTGTGCTGACTATCTGGCGCATGCGTGGTACTGCAGGAAGGGGCAGCAGCCTCGTGGATCCGCCTGTCAGTCATGGCAGTGACACGGAGAGGTGGGGAAGAGGGTGTGTTGGCTTTCCCTCTCTCTGAGTGGTTGAGAGGCGGGCCTTGGGGGATTGCTCGGCCCATAAGTACAGTGCTTGGTTATGCATTCGGGTGGCCGTGATTGGGAATACACAGACGCTGGCTGAGAAGGCCAGTGTAAACACAGACCAGGCAGGCATGCCAGTGGTTGGAGTGAGCGACCAAAATAGGCAAGCATGGCTGAGGAAGACAGCCAGCCTAGAGAAAGAAAATAATATAGAAAATAAATTGTTACGTATCCGAGGGAACGTGTATGAGTAGACGGGGAACCTTGGCCACCCCAGAGTATAGTGCATAACAGTGTAGGACGGAGACCTGAGCTGACCGGCTTAGCGGCAGTGGGGGCACTGCGTAAGCAGCACCTTTATTTTGTAGTTTTATTACTGTATTTTATTCTCCCTTTTCTTTCACCTTTTGTTATTTGTTATTTCAGAGCACCTGTGACTGCACCAGCTTTTAACTGTTTACCAGTATTGGTATTTCTGTGGTCCTGTTTACCGTTGCCGGTACTCAGGCCATGGACAACAGCGCCCTCTGTGGGCTAAAAGAAAGTATCTAAAATAATAAAACTGGGCACCAGTGCAGTGTTTTTAAATAAAACTTCATGCACTGTACAGCTAGTGTTTCAAGTGGATTATCAAGTGGATCAAATCTTACTGATGGTCTGACTTCTGACTACAACAATATAACAGTTTTTGTGTATAACGCTTCTTTTAATATTTTGCTTTCTCACTTAAAGTACAATTTACTGTCTGTATAGCCTACTGTAACTGAATAATCAAAATTGAACAAGAACATAGAAGTACTGCAATTGCTTCTGTACAGTACAGTATTTTGGTGGCTGATGGAAGAACAATCTATGGAAAGGGCTGCAGCAGACAGAAGTTATACATCCAGTAGATAGCCTAATACTGTCTTAAAAACATACAATACATACTGTAACTTTAAACACTCAATCAAGATATGCATTTCTGCAAATAAATTTAAAACGGATGTTTCAATGAGAAATACAGTACCTTTGTCTTTTATTCTTAACTGAAATTAAAGTTTGTCTGTAATGAATGTCTTAAAAGCACCAACGATTTTCAAATAGTCACACAGTGCGTACAGTAAGTTTAATAAGGCATCCCCCTGTGGGGAGCTTGTATGGATTTGAAATCTTCCACCATGGCACCTATATCTGTTAATATTTCAGAAACCATATCAGCTGACAACTTTTATATTTCCGGTGTTCTGGAAACTTCTTGGGCAAAATCTGTTAAGGCACCCTTAACTTAGACCTGTCACCTACTGTACTGTACTGTAAGATGGCTGCCGAACTGTATTGGGATCTTCTTAGTTTCTGAATGACAATGTCTTAACGCTTCAAGGTATTGGCTTCATATTCTGTGATTTTTCTTGGTGGCCAAGTTCGATCATTGTTTTTAGTTTAAGAAAAATGAACCCTTTCATGCCAGTTATTTTAGCTGCAGCCGCCACAGCGTCTGCAGTATAGAGACAGTACAGTTTGAGTTATTTTTCCATATTGTCCAGTAGCAATAAACCCTTTCTGTACTGCTTTATTTGAACCTCTGGCCATATCACTGACACAGAACAACCATGCTTTAACATACCGTAATGTCTTCACCGTTGGTTAACTGCTGTATTCTTAAAGTTCCATTTCCCTATCACATTGTTTCAACCTCTGCACATAAATGATACTGATAGCTTTTTCACACATTGTACGGTTTCCATATGCTTTGTTTTTGTTTACTCACATTTAGTTAGAGTATTTATTTGCTGGAGTGGTTTCTATTGGAAGGAGGGACTGTACCTTTATGTAGCTCACAGTAGTTGCATAGTAAACTACAATACCACTGTTTTTATCTTGATGGTTTAATCACAAAACCTTTTATTGCTATTGAAAAATTTGCTGACGTTTATCCATTATTTATGTGACGCTGTAGCCGGTGTTGCTTGGCCAACCAAGAACCTGTTTCCATGGAAACTTGTCAAAGCACAGCAGATAGAACACTTGAAATGTATTTAGGATGTCTACCTTAGCATAAGACTTTTTACAGTAGTTAATACTCTTGGCTCAATTCAAATTATTAGGTTGATTTATGAATTTCTGGTTTGATTTGTGAAAAAAATGTTTCTGTAGTTTACAGTGAGACATTGACAACATGTTAGTGTGAAGAGACCCTACAGTACAAGCTTCTTTTTAATTCATGAAAGTTTGCTAATGTCGGTGTGTTAAAAAAAATAAGGATTGCCATTCTGTGCCACTAAGTAACAAACTGTTGTACTGTATATAAAAGACAAGCAACTACTCTAATAACTTAAGCTTTGCTTCAATACCGCCATGTGCCGGTGTAAAATTATTAGCCTTATGAATTATTTTTATCAATAATTTGAAATTGCAATCACAAGGCATACTGTACAGTACACTAGTTGGTATTGCTACAGATCCCTGATACAGTACTAAAATGTGCTCTGGATTTAATAGAGGAGAGATCATCTAATGTACAACCAATTAATTAATTTACTGTATATGTATTGTTTTTTATAGTAGCTGGTTTAAACCCCGGGTTTTTACTGTATCGTACAGAGAACAGGTATCTTTTTACAACTGCAAAGAAGCTGGATTAGAGTAGAAAACTGGATGATTTGTTATTGACATTCACATTTCTTTGAATTCCTTTGCAGTAACTTCTCAGTGTTTTGCAAGGAGATGGAGCACCATGACACATAAATCAGGGAACAACCAGAAACCAGTTGTTACATATCTGTAGCCCTGCATCATATTGAACTCATTGACAGAATGATGGCTTTAGTGACACTGTATACATGTATTTCTATGATTCTTGTTTTAGATTTAGACCTGTTGTGATCCTGTACCCTAACTATTTCAGACAATTTTGCTCTCCTTATACAGTTACTTACTTGTGACATATGACTTTTGACAACCCATCGTTTTAGCACAACAAAGCTGTGGATGTAGGTCCCTGACTTTTTCATGGTGCTGGCACCTGTCATATGGTGTTTATATCCTTGGCTATACATTTTAATCTTTTGAATTATTTCTGACAGGATGGCTACTATAATACTGTATCTACAGTATGCAAAATAAAGATACTTTATTTCTTTCTCTGTCTTAGCCCCTGCTTACATTCATTAACATTTCTAGCAATAGACCACAACGAGTGTCATTCGTCTATAATCTGTAGACCTCCATGCTCTGCACATTTCTATACTGTCTTGGCAATCCTCCCCCTCGCACACTTTCTTTTTGTCCTTAATGAGTTTTACTGCAGAGGTCGTAGTACAAAACCTCAACCTTTGCATTCAATAATTATTTATTTTCATGATTTTAATTACTTGATGATAATATTAGTGAGTAATTGATAATAATTTAACCAGAATTCAAGTTGATAAGGCAAGGGCCTGTAAAGGGTTACTCAAAATGTTTCAGAATACTGTTTTGTGATAGTTTGAAAGGGGGACTCAAGAGACAGGAAATGGAATGAGACTAAAGCAGGCCAGCAGTCTGACGATAAAAACATTTCTCAAATAGCATTTTTGTCCCTTATTTGCTAAGTTTGAGAGTTTGAAAGGTTAAAGGCAGTGCTGGTGCTGTGCGTGGGTGTGTGCAGGGCTCCCCTGTGCTCTACAGGATTGTAACTAGAATAAAAGCATAAGAAAAACCTTGTCATTTGCATTGAGCATGCCCTCCTGGCAGTGTCACTGCTTGGGTGGGGTCTGCATATTCAGTAAGCATTTCGCGAGACTGCTGGAATTCAGTGAATTTTCACATCTTCCCTGTGATAGTGTGCAGTCATAAACAAGCTTGATCCACAGTAAAAGACCACTGGAACATTCAAATCAAAAGACAAGGCGACACGTTCACGCCACGGTAGGTGTCATTGTACTGCTGCTTGTGCTTTTTGTTGTTTGGAAGTTGCTGTACTGTACAGGAATGCAAGTGTAGAAGCAAACTTTATCAGCTGCTAATTCGATCAGATCAGTTAATAGAAACATTCCTTAGGGTTTTGAATAAAAAATAGACCTGTCAAAGAGAACTACTAGATAAAACCCACTGGTCCGGTGACTTCAGTTGAACTGTAATAAAGCGATCATTTGGGAAAAATAATTTGGCTTTTCATCCCTTGGAATAAAGGACAGGATTGGTTTTAAGCAGTGGTGTGCAAGACTTGTTTTTCCTATTGATAATGGAAAACTCCTCATTACAGTTTACAAGCTTACTGTACTTCCAGATTCCATACAGTTTTGACATAATATACAGTACATGCACTGCTGGGTTTCTGATGGTAACCACTTGAATATTACAAGGAATCTGTTATGAGTCTGTTTGTTTGTGAATGCACTGATACAATTAATACTGTTCAGCTGTAAAATAAAGTGATGCAAAGTTATTGGTTGAGTAAGTTTTTAAATGTGTGAAGTACTACAATAGCCCATATGAGGGCAGGTAATTCTTATCACCAGTTTCACAGGTTACCTTGCAGGAGGTTTTGCGTTAACTGGCTCCGGGAGAACAGTATTTCAGTGCAAGATAACTTTTGTGCACCTTTAATTTGTTTTCTATAAAGCAAATTTTACATGCAGTTTACTATAAATCAATCAATTTTTTTCAGAAAATTGAACAAATGGTTCTGTTCAAAGAACAACAAATGAAAGACAAAATGGTCAGTTAGCAATGCAGTACTAAGCTCTAGATATTGTGATCTTTATGGTTTGAAAGCACAGGCTGCATTAAACAGTCTAAGGGAAGCAGGATTTACAAACTGAAGTCACAGCAACGTCCAAATTGTCAGAGCATTCTCTGGGTATCCTTAGCAATGCATGCTTAGCCAGGGTTACAGTAGTATGGGGGAGTGCAAAGCCAAAGGCTCTTTATGGCTTGAAACTTGGTTAGGCTATTGTTAAGTTGAATGCTACAGTAACACTTTTTTTTTTTCCTTTATGCAGTTTTTTTTTTCATAGTGAGAGTCTGTTAACCACTGTAGTGTAAGCCATTGCACACCAGATCTGTTCCTTCATCCAAATTGAATGTATGGAGTTATTGTCCCAATATTGATTTTAATGTGACATCTGACTTGAATGCATTAGACTTGTTTAAAGCAGTCCTATTTTTGCTCAATGTACTGTACAAGTATGCAAACGCAGCTGGTGTGCAATCACAGGCATTTTGGGGTGATGGAAGATGAATAATGGACAGCATTAGGCGTGTCATGGACTGGAGCTTATTCAATTCTAAAGAAGGTTACAAACAAATGTCAGTAACTTAAGTACAATAAATTGACTAAGTTTTGAAACACAATGCCCTACAAAGGGGTACAGAAACAAAGCCATCTACTGTAGATAAAGAAAGATCTATTGTGCTGTGGTCATATTTCACATTCAACCATTTTTTTTCCGTATGAGATTTTATTTTCATAATAAACCTCACTCCCTGTGTTTCCAAAACCCACAAGGAGTGTTTCTCAGGTCAGAGAATGTATTTATATTTTATTTATTTGTAAATCACCTGACAGAGGCCGCTGGGAGGTCACATTTTTGCCAGTCCCTTGGCTGCAACAGGAGGGTGAAGAGGGTGGAGAGGGGGTGCTAATCCCAATAGGAAATTACTGTAATGTGTTTACTAGGAATTAGGGCTGCTACGATTTAAATCGAAAATTGATTTTTCGATTGATTCCATTCCTCAATATCTACATCAATATAAATACTGGATAATCGGTTCAATAATTACATTTTTGTAACATGCAAAGTTAATAAACATTATTTAAGTTTATCAACGAAAATGCACCAATCGCCCTGCCGTGCTAGTTACAGTATTTCTGCCAGACAAGCAATGGGCATGCTCTTTTCCTGCTCGTGTTAACTAGCATCTGATTTGCTGGTCCCATCCTGCCAGCAATTCAGTTTTGAAAATGCTTTGTATTATTATTTATTTCTTGGCAGATACCCTTATCCAGGGCGACTTACAATTGTTACAAGATATCACATTATTTTTTACATACTATTACATTATTTTTTTACACATTATTTTTACATACAATTACCCATTTATACAGTTGGGTCTTTACTGGAGCAATCTAGGTAAAGTACCTTGCTCAAGGGTACAGCAGCAGTGTCCCCCACCTGGGATTGAACCCACGACCCTCCGGTCAAGAGTCCAGAGGCCTAGCCACTACTCCACACTGCTACCCTTGTAAGTATGTACCTCTGTGTTCGATGTAAAAAAAAAATTTAAAAAAAAAATGAAAAAAGTGTGCCGCCTTGGATCTAGAGCAGGACAACAGGCTTGTATTCCTGGCAAACAGCCTGTAAGTAAAGTTTGCACATTGAAGAAAACTGACTGTATATAGTTTGCGCTTCTTTGGCGTTTCAAAATTAACTGTTATATAATGAATATTTTAAAATTATTCAATAACGTTAAAAAAAAAAAAAATACATAAACGATCAGTGATGTTAAACACAATTTTGGACTAGCTTGTATGCATGTTGTGGTAAGTAAATCATTTTTTTATTATTATTATTATTATTATTATTATTATTATGTTTTAGGCAGGGATTTCTGCATTGTTTGTTTCACAGATAGTGAAGGTTAGGTGGTACAGTATTAACAAGATGCAATGAGTGATGCTGCAGCTGTCACTGAATAAAAAAAAGGTGTTTTTCATAAACTCATGTCTAGTTTATATAGATTACATTCCAAAGTTCTGTAATCTGTTTGTAATAAATATTTTAGTAACACCCCTGTAATATGTTAAACTTGCTTTAGGCTTGTTGTGAACGTTGTGGTGTTTTTTTTGTTTTGTTTTTCATACAGTATATAGAAGTAAAAGCCCTATAATCTGCTCATAATAACATTAAATGGTATGATTTAAAGGGATATGTAGCACTAATGGATGCACTGTGGAAGTGTATACAGTATGCTTATCTGTGAACCATAAACAGCAAAGTGCACCAAACCCCTTTTATATAAATCACTTTTACTTGTAGTACAGAGAATTAAACAAAACACAAAAATATTTATCAACAGACTACAAATATCTCAGATCTTTTTAAATGGTATTTTATCAAAGCAAATGATCTTTTCCCAATTACTGTATCATTTTAAAGGAGAGACCAATTTTAATGCCAGACTGTAAAGAGCATACATTATGCAGTAGGCCCTGCAGATCTCTGTAGTGTAATATTGAATAGATGGTGTTCATGTTCTAACATTTTAAACATTCTAAAACAGTACAATCAAGGACTACATTGCATATTGTTTTCTTATTGATAATGCATGATTGCACTGATTTTACCAAGATATTTATAGGACTTGCTGTAATAAGCACTATTGTAAATGATCTCTGTGGAGTAGAAGATGACATCAACCGAGGTTTTCTCTTGTAGAAAGAACAAGGGGTGTGGTTATTAGCAAAATGTGTTTTAACATTTGTCAGTTTGACTTATAAAATGGTTTTACCTTTAACAAAGGCGGCAATACATTTTCAATGATACAGTACTGTACAGTATGTGGTCTGAAGACTTCAGCACTATACAGTATTAATTTTCTCATTCCCAAACAATAAAAGTCATGCTTGGTAGTTTGTTAATGTGCTGATCATGGATTTTAAGTACTGTTCTTCATTCCTCTGGCATGCTGCAAACCTGAGTCACCAAATTATAGAGTAGACGTTCCAATCAACCTCCTGAATTAAGTCTGTAGAATTGCAGCAATAGAACAGTAAGCAGTGGCGTAACAGTCCAAGCAGTTACAGTACGTCACTGAGGTTTGTTATGGTTACAGTGGATTATTACTGTAGGTGTGAGGCTGTGTGGCGGATGTTCATCGATATTAGCCTCTTCCAGTAGCTTAAAGTAAAGAGGATATGAATTCTGAGAGCATGAGAGCACCTCAGTTCCTGGACCTGGGGACTGATTGGTTCTGACAGGGTTTTGTTTTGCTACAGTAACACAAAATGGAAGGTCTACAGCGTGCAAATGGTGCTGTCCGTTTTGATACTGTAGTCTGATTGTCTTGGAAGCCAATGCAAAGTTCAGTTTGGCTGAGGTACTGTACACCCAACACTATCGGAGATTGTTGTTTGATTCCATACCAGGTTGTATCAAAGGTTAGTGAATGAAGGTACCGGGCAGACAGAGTGTGCATTGAGATTCTTGGGAAACCCTTGGTATAAAATACCTGCCTGGTAAAGATTACATGTACCATTCTGTATCATGACCTGTTTGTATTTTTAAACCCCTCATTTTCATGCCATGTATCTATCTTGGGAAGCGCTTCATTAATTGTGATTAAACTTTCTGTGCATATCCCTGTGTGGAAGGGTGGTGGGTAATTCACTGACAAACACGGGAGACAGAAGTTTTATTTGCAAACACCGCACTGGTGCCCAGTTTTATTATTTTAGACGTTTGGCTTATTGCCCACAGAGGGCCCTGTTGTCTGTTTCCTGAGTACCGACAACGGTACACAGGACCACAGAAATACCAATACTGGTAAAACAGTTAAAAGCTGGCGCACTCACAGGTGCTCAAAATAATAATGAAATGAAAAGGGAAAATAAAACACAGTAATAAAACTACAAAATAAAGGTGCTGCTTACGCAGTGCCCCCACTGCCGCTAAGCCGGTCAGCTCGGGATCTCTGTCCTACGCTGTTATGCACTATACACTGGGGTGGCCAAGGTTCCCCTATCACTACACATGTCCCCTTGGGTATGTAACCAGAGATTTTAATAAAATTGTTTATTTTTTTTCAGGCTGTTTTCCTCAGCTATGCTTGCCTGTTTTCGTAGCTTGCTCCAACCACTGGCCTTCTCAGCCAGCGTCTCAGTGTGTTTTCCAATCACGGCCACCCGAATGCACAACCAAGCGCAGTACTTATGGGCAGAGCAATCCCCCAAGGCCCGCCTCTCAGCCACTCAGAGAGAGGGAAAGCCAACACACCCTCTTCCCCACCTCCTCCGTGTCATCGCCATGACTGACAGGCGGATTTTGCGAGACTGCTGCCCTCTTCCTGCAGAACCACGGACACACCAGATAGTCAGCACAGATCTCCCCCCTGTTACACCCTGATATTGTGAATATCAGAATCTGAGGGTATAAGAAGATATCTGTCTGTTTGCAGCATGTGGATATTTATCATGGTGATTTACTTTTTCATGTTCGCGATACCTGTAGCTTTCATTTAAACCTTACAGCCACGGTAGGAAATGAATGTCACCGACTTTCCTACTTAGCAGGAAAGGTTTGCTTTGAGAGTTTGGTTATGCTGTTACAACTTGACTGCAAAACACTTTAAAACATCAAGCTTAGTTGTAAGCTTAATATTACTCAACTCTTGGCAAGGTCTAGCAAATGAGTCACCGCTCATTCTGTCATACTTTGTCGGTCTCTTTATCTTTGATGGTTGGGTGTACTCAGTTGTGACTTTGTGAGGCCAAACTTGTATAGGAGAGTACAGTTCTTGGATCTCCAGCTCCAGTGTATTTACTTTTAAGCATCAAGTTAACTCTCCCCCCTTATTTCCTCTGATGTAGTACAATAAGCTTGCTCCCACAGTTGTATTTCAGCCATGCAGAAGGACAGTATTACTCTCTAAATTCCTGCTGTATTGCAAGGTTGTTTAGATGATGAGGTCTGGCAATGCTTCATTTTGGTTTTGAACTAATGAGAGGAGATCAAACTTGATTCCACAGTATACTGCAGGCTACCCCCTGTTCACATTAGGTACGGTACACTTACCAAGTGTGCTCAGAGCTTTTCAGGGGAAACGTCCTCAGATCGTTTCTCTTTCACACGGGATGTGTGCTGAGTACACTTTTCAAGTGTACCGAGAACACTTCCCTTTCACAATACACATCTGCAATAGTACTGAGAACACAAGAAAAATCTCCTTGAAGTGAATGCTGGGAAGTTCTGGAGAAAATCCTGACTTTGTGTGCTGCACTTATGTGGTGTTTTGTAATAAACATCCATAAACACAGGCAAAGGCGATCTAAGGCGACAGCATGTGAAGAAATGCCTAATATTTCCACAGTTGCAGAAGAGGCAACAGAATGCTTTTCTTCATCTCCATCTTCAACAACAATTTTAAGGTATGCTACAATGATGGTAATCCATACTATTGTATATACCATTGGTCCTCAGATTCTTCTGGTTTTAGTTCCAACTGAGTTATCAGTTTTTACTTAATTGAACCCTTATCTGCCCTATCTCCACCTTTTTCAGAGCTGAAAACAAATTGTGTATATATATATATATATACACACACACACTCTATATATATATATATATATATATATATATATATATATATATATATATATATATATACATACACAATTTTCTTTTGGTAAAAATGATTGTCTAAAAGCAAAAAGTAACTTTGATTATTGTTTATTCATTATTATTAGATTAATACAATTACTTTATTGCTTGTGTTATACTATACGAGATTATTGTTTCTGCTTAAAACTATGCCAAATAGAGATGACGCCTAAAATACATAATTTAAAAATAACTAAAGGCACTAATGATGATACTTTTCATTGGGAATCTATAGGCCAGCTATATATCATTTTATATTTAAATTATTTAACTGTGTACATTTATTGTTTGTTACCAAACTAGCTAGCTCTTGTTATTTATCTATTCATGTATTTATTTATTGTGGTGCAGAAAGCTGGATACAGTATATGAATATAGTTTAAAAAAAAGGTGCTTTATAAATCAGTATGTGTAATTTAACATTCATATCCTTTGACTATTACTTCCAGACTTATTTGGACAAGGCCACGGAATGCATCATGGTGGTACAGACATGGACGGACAGAGAGTGGATTCACAATATCCGAATGAAGGCGGCAACCCATCTCTGTCAATGTCTATCAGTTGAGATGCGTGTTGTAGTTTGTCTCTGGAAATTAGCCACCAACATTGAGTACAGAAGACTGGCCCATTTGTTTGGTATTAGATGCTCTACGGCCTGTCAAGTCACAATTGAAGTGGCCACTATGATAGTACACGTACTGAAGAGGAAGTATATAAGCATTCTAACAGCTGAGGAACTGCACAGTATAGTTCAAGGTTTTTATTGGATCACGATATATAAATATATTGTGAAAGATATCACTTATTTTAAGGTTTGTAGCCCCTTAAAATCAGACCCAGACACAAGAATTGCATTTAATAGCACTTCTGTGCCATTCTATTGATTACAGAAATCAAAGCCAAAAAAACAAAAAAAGCAAAACAAAACCTAACTCAGTTTTTGCAGCGCTAACTAAACTGTTCAGAAACCGAACAACCTGGACGGCTAAGCCGTTTACCAGTTACAAAACCACTTTTACACATAACCACAATACACAAAAGGTTTAAACAGTACCTTTTCCTTACTGCCAGCCTCTAGCCTTCACACTGACTGCAGACTGCCCAGAACAAACATTTTTCCTGGTTTAAATACCTGCCTGCTAATTACAGGCAAGTGGCATTCATTTATTATTAGAGCTAGGTGTACCCCATCCTGGCTTCCTCCCGTGGCATTCTGAGGGATGTAGTCTTTTGGCACCTCCTTGACTACATCTTTTCCCCTTCCTCCCCCTGGTCTGTTACAAAATTATATTATATATATATATATATATATATATATTATATATATATATATATATATATATATATATATATATATATATATATATATATATATATATTGTAAACGAGCCTGACGGCTCGGGTTTGTTCTGCCCTTTAAAATACTGACACAGAGATGGAGGGTTTGAAAGCGCTTTTGCGCTAATTTTTTAATAAACAACAAAAACCAAAATAAACACCTAGCTCTTTTCGAGCAATAACTGAAACACAACACAGGAACCTAAACTATAAACAGGACGGCTAAGCCGTTTACCTGTAACAAAAACAAAACACATTAACCAAACAAAAACACACAGGTTTTTAACACTACCTTTTTCCTCTTACAGTGGCACACTCCCAACCAGGTTCTTTACTCTTCAGCAGCCCCGAACAGACGGGCTGCTTTCCTTTTATACCCTGCACCTGGTTCTAATTTACAATGATCACCAGGTGCAGGGGATAATTAATAATACAACAATTAACAAAATCTAATTAAACCATTAAACAAAACAACTACATTAAACCCGTGTGCATTCACATTCGCACATGTTTTTCCTGCAGGGAGGATTAACCCCCTCCCTGCTGTGTTACAATATATATATGAATGTTGGCTGGCCAGGAAAAGTCCACAATGCACAATTATTTGTCATTTCCTCTATATATAAATTGGGGCAAGATGGTAACCTATTCCCAAATGTGACAAAACTATTCAGTGGGATTAATGTCCCTATTACTATAATTGGTGATGCAGCATACCCCCTACTGCCCTGGCTTCAAAAAGGATTCCCAGAGAGAGCTGGAACTGCACCGGACCAGAGAAACTTCAACTACAGGTTAAGACAAGCACGAATGACTGTAGAATGTGCCTTTGGCCGACTTCAGGGGCGCTGGAGGTGTCTAATTAAAAGAAACGACAATCATATAACAACGATACCTGTTGCATTCTTCTTCTAACATATGCACAGTGAGTGGTGAAGAATTCAGAGATAGCTGGCTCATAAATGAAGACAATATGATGGTTGATGAAAATGAAACCACAAAACCTACAAGGGATTTGGTGCAAGATGTGGCAGCAACACATTTCAGCAGTGAAAATTAAGATGACAGAAGCAGAGGTCATGTGAGAAAAAAAAAGCAAAAAAACACCAAAGTGATGATGGGAAATATGTAACATACAGGAAAGGAAATCAGAATTGAATGACTACAAGATGACAGAGAAGGAAAGAAAATGAAAGGACTTTTTTATTCATTTTCTTTTTTTTTACAGTAATGACAAAAAAGGAACTTTTTTATTGTAACAGGTTTATTTAGAGTTCTGAGGTTTTCAAAGTGATCTGTACATAAAAAATAAAAACAGCAATCACTTCTGTAACTAAAATGTGTGGAATTTTTGTAAACAATTACTGACGTGTTATGACAAGCTTCCTAATGAAAAATGAAATAAAACACAATAAACAATTTACCCATATATCAAGTTTAAATTGCTCAACATTTCTCTTTATATAAACAGCAGTACTTGCAAGTAAAAATATATATAGGACAAACAAAAAATTCTCCAATATGATTTAAATTGGCCATATAGTATAATGTGAAAATGAAACATTTGTTTAGATCAAAAAGTAATGTGCAATAACCACATAAGCATAACAAAAACTGGTTTTCATGTTGATGTACTTTATAAAGATGTTTTGTGTGATGACAAAGAAAATAATACATCAAGGTGTAACAACAATATTTATCAACAATATTCAAAACTATGTAGGCCTACAGTGTAGGCCTTTTTTTAAAATTTTATTTAGTAGTCGTCAAATAATTTTTACCCCATTTTTCTACCAATTTTAAATGCCCAATTGTATTTAGGCTCAGCCCACCGCTACCACCCCTGCGCTGACATCCTGCACTTCACGCGGAGCACCTTTACCTGATGCGCCATTTGGGAGCCCCTAAGTCTAACATTTTATTATTATTATTATTATTACTATTATTAGTATTAGTATTAGTATTATTATTATTAAGTGGGCTTTATTTGTCCTTCAGATCTTTTAAAGGAAGATTGTAAAACTTTTTTTTTTTTTTTCTCAAAAAAATATATAAAAATATATAGCTGTTTTCTCAGGTGATAGAATTTCTTTTTCCACTACTGAATATTTTACATAATTTGCAAATATCACAAAACATCTTCACAAAACATCTTCATATTCACCAACTATGCCACCCAGCTCCTGGTCCAGGCCTTGGTACTCTCCCGCCTAGACTACTGCAACTCCCTTCTGGCTGGCCTCCCTGCGTCTGCCACCCGTCCGCTCCAGCTCATCCAGAACTCCGCTGCCCGCCTGGTGTTCTCTCTGCCTCGCTTCTCCCACACAACGCCACTACTCCGCTCACTCCACTGGCTACCGATCACCGGTCGCATCCAGTTCAAGACTCTTGTACTAGCCTACAGATGCCTTGACCAGACTGCACCCAGCTACCTCCAGACCCTCATCTCTCCCTACACCCCCACTCGACCTCTCCGCTCCGCCTGCACTAGAAGACTGGCTCTACCTCCTCTACGCTCCCCTGCCTCCAGAGCCAGCCTTCTCCACCCTCGCTCCGCAGTGGTGGAATGACCTACCTACAGATGTCAGGACCGCCCAGTCCCTGACCACATTCAGCGCCTCCTTAAGACTCACCTCTTCAGACAGCACCTGTAGAACTCCTCTGTTTCTCCCCTGGGACACTTTCACCCTTCCTTAAATATGCTTTACTTACTCTTATCTGCCCCCTATTTTACTGCATTTAATCCTGTACTTCAGAGTACTGTAATCTGCCAAGTGTTTAAACTGTAGTATTTGGTATTTAATCATATCTTGATGTAACTATTACTGTCACTTTTATCTGCTGTATTATTGAATTGTATTTTGTCACACTTGTACTTGCTTGAACTAGTCATTGTATTTATCTTGCTCTTATTGTATTATTACCTGTACTGTAACACTTGAAATGTATTTGCTTACGACTGTAAGTCGCCTTGGATAAGGGCGTCTGCTAAGAAATAAATAATAATAATAATAATAATATTCGTTAGTGCGGATGCTACTCAGCAATTAAGAAAATGAGGAGTCACCATGATTCCTTGACTCAGCCTTCCTTGTGCCCTCCATTTCCATAGTACTGCATCATTTTTTTTTCATCTGTGTTCCCTTTTTTTTCTGACGTTTCTCAGCACCTGGAATTTTCAGTTGCCTTCTGGTCTTGCAGGAGGTGAGCTGGGGTTTGATGATGGTGAGCTCGTAGCCGAGACGCAGGTCTTTTTCTCTGATTTTCAAAATGATCATCATCTCCATTAGACTCTGCATTATGACTGAAAAAAAAGTTCCATGTTTAGGAACAAAGCATATATGTATTGTTCACTGTTATGTAATGATAGGTATATAAATAAAAATGATAGCAGTACAGTAAGGACTTCAATATCTATCTATCGAGAGAGAGAGAGAGAGAGAGAGAGAGAGAGAGAGAGAGAGAGAACAACAGATAGATATCTGTTTTAATCAATAATGTCTGGGTTTACATGCCCCCGGCACAAAAAAGTACCCATGTTCTGTCTTCTAAAAAAACATTCAAATCACTGTTGAAAAGACCACAGTAGACTGATCACCCTTCACATTATCTCATAAGAATAAATACTGTACATCTATTGTGCCGGTGTAGCATGAGTGTGGCTATACCTATGAGAAACTGCATCCCGTGCAGTTGTGCACCCCTACTTTATTATATTAATATTCATATTTAGCTCTTTATGTTTAATAAAACGTGTTGTTTTATTAATAAATAGGTTGTTCCGCTTCCTGCTTTTTCACAGTGCTATGAGATACTGCACCCCCTCAGAAAAGGTGTTTTTAGATACTGCACCCCCTCAGAAAAAGGTGTTTTAATAGCTATGAGATACTGCACCCCCTCAGAAAAGGTGTTTTAATAGCTATGATACTGCACCCCCTCAGAAAAGGTGTTTTAATAGCTATGATACTGCACCCCCTCAGAAAAGGTGTTTTAATAGCTATGATACTGCACCCCCTCAGAAAAGGTGTTTTAATAGCTATGATACTGCACCCCCTCAGAAAAGGTGTTTTAATAGCTATGATACTGCACCCCCTCAGAAAAGGTGTTTTAATAGCTATGATACTGCACCCCCTCAGAAAAGGTGTTTTAATAGCTATGATACTGCACAACCCTCAGAAAAGGTGTTTTAATAGCTATGATACTGCACCCCCTCAGAAAAGGTGTTTTATTAGCTATGAGATACTGCACCCCCTCAGAAAAGGTGTCATGGAGTGCAGTTTCTCATGCTACACCGCAATGTCTTTATGGGTATCTGCCCAAATTTCATGAAGAGCTTCGATCTCTTCGGAACTCCACAACATCCCCCTATTCGCCATGTTTGCCATTTTTGTTTTGCTATCATTTACCGTGCAACAACCGCTTCCAGGAGTTAGATTGCCACTTTGCTACACTTGACGTTCGCAACTGAACTGAGAACATTTTTCTTTCATACTGAAGCAAAAGCATCCAGAATGGATGCAACCGTACTGAGACCACCTCCTTCATGTACGGTTTGTTTTAATTGTTCCCGGGAACGTTTAGAGCATGGGTGGGCAATTCCGGTCCTGGGGGGCCGGTGTCCCTCCTGGTTTTTGTTCAGACTTTGCCTTAAATTACTTAATTGGACCAATTGTTACCAATTATTGGTCTAATTAAGTAATTTAGAGCACAGTTGGAACAAAAGCCAGGAGGGACACCGGCCCTCCAGGACCGGAATTGCCCACCCCTGGTTTAGAGCGTTCACACTGAAGAGCAAACGTTCCGAACTCAAACTAACCGTACCTGGAAACGGAATATCAGCCTAGTGTGAATGCGCCATAATAGTATATGTAGTAGAGTTTTGATTGGTCAGCATCATACACTGCAGTAGCTATCATAGACTTTCTTTCATGATGCAATCATAATTTTTGTGAAGTGGACTGTAATAAAAGAGAACTAAAACAATGAGATAATAATTTTTTTCATTGTACAACACCCGCTGATAAGTTTTATTTTATTTGAAGTGCTTTCTCAAGTTAAAAATGAATGTTATTACTTTATGAAAATGTGTTTATGGCCCTTTTGTTAATTATTAACCGCAACAAATTTATTGCATTATTTGTTTTGTAGTTAATTCACGAGGGTAACGTAAGGCCTTTTTTTTTAACTTCTGGGATATTTAATACAGTGTAACATATATAATGGCTTTGATAATGTTTTGAAAATGAACAAATATCAGAATCTTGAACGAATATCCTAACATGGTTGTTATTCTTCACTCTGAAGTTGTTGTCGGCCCCACCCTTGTGTTAACCTAGATTTGTGGAATGCGGATATACATGTAGTAACTCAAATATACAGTATAGATACTGCAGTCCCAGTTTGGATTATCTGAACAACACACTATTATCTTTCAGTAAATTAAGATAAAAGTACTGTCCCTTCTGACTCTGCAATGCTTGAACAAGTCTGGCACATCTCCCATCCACGCTGACCACACATTGATTAAAATCTGTCTGTATGGCATCCAAAAACAGATTGTGTTTAATGCCCAGCAAGGCATGTAATATTATACAAGCTACAGTACAGTACTGGGCTGCTGATAAAGCCCTTTATACAATAGTTTCTGGTGAAGTATGCTAAAATTTAACTCCTGTCACATGGCCTCCTCCTAATGAGTTTGGAACATTTACACAGTACTTCCCTCTTTTTCATTGTGCATAAGAATTAAGTTAATTGCCAAACTGCAGTGTTAATTGGTTAAGTGCCAAGAAAATGGGAATAGTTGCTGTTCCATCATATTCCCAAAAGTTTGTTCCATAATCTAAGGAAAACAAGAAAACATGTAGGCCTATACTAAATGTGGCAACAAATGTGGAGGATACACAATATTTGATAGAATTGTACTGTGCAGTATTTGAGTGTGCAGACATTTTTGTGATGGTGACAAGCAAGTATGGAATATATTTGATTATGATGAGTTGCATTAGCTTCTGATTTCTATGAACTGCATGGTAATATAGGCCATTTTTTAAGCCTTGGGCATTGAATTTGAAGAGTAAATATGTGTGTCATGTGGGAAGCAATGACAAGGTCTAATACTGTAAGTTAAAATTAGGAGGCTTGGTGGTCCAGTGGTTAAAGGAAAGGGCTTGATACCAGGAGGTCCTCGGTTCTAATCCCCGCTCAGCCACTGACTCACTTTGTGTGACCCTGAGCAAGTCACTTAACCTCCTTATGCTCCGTCCTTTGGATGCGACGTAAGAGTGAGGTCCTACTGTAAGTGACTCTGCAGCAGCAGTTGTTGATGAATAGTTCACCCCCAAGAGGTCGCTTTGGATAAAGCGTCTGCTAAATGACTAATTAATAATAATTAAAAGTGATCAATTTTCTTTTTTTTCTTCTTTGTCTTCTCAGTGTAAACTGTGATGATGACGACTGAAACAGGTTTGGAGTCTGAAGTAAATAAGGAACCAGAGCAGGCCGAGGAACAGCCAGCAGCTCCGGAGCAGACTCAGGTGCAGGACGAACCGGCACCGCAGCAACAGGTGGACCCAAAACAAGAACACACAGAGGCTGAGAAAGCAGAGGTACAGACCAATAACAAGGAGACGCTGCAGTCTACCACTGGAGAGCAGCCTTCAGGCGAGGAACATACAGACACTCCCACGTCACCAAAGCCAGCTAGCCCCAGTGCACAGACCAGCCCAGGGTTGGGCAAGAAGGAGAAAGAGCAGGCCGCAGGGAAGGGCATCTCTAGGTTCCTTCCCCCATGGCTTAAGAAGCAGAAATCTCAGAGCCAAGTTGAGCCCAAAGAAAGTCTGGGGAAAGTCCCGGTGAAGGAAGAGGGCGACGTTCAGGAGAAGAAGTCTGAGGAGGAAGAGGAGAAAAGAGAGCAGGGAGGAGAGGACAGAATAGACAAACCAGCAGAGGATCAACGCTCACTGCCGCAGGACAGAAAGGCAGATGAAAAGGAGGAGAAGCTTTCAATAAGCAGCGCAGAGACACAGGTTGGTATTGTAACACTAACCTTTCTCTCCATGGGTACTCTTTTAGCTTCTTCTACAAAAGGAACTGTGTCAATACAAATGTATTTTCTGTGATTGGCGTAGTTATTGCCATATTATTTAGTAAGTACTATATCACAGTATATTAGGGACACAAAATACTGTATTATATTAAACAGATTCCTCCGTGAAAAGTAGGTTTTTACAAAAGTGGCGTGCATTGTTTGGCCCAGTCAGAATTTAAACTTTTTTTCAGTTTGCTGATAGAAATAGTACTAAAGAAGTAGCAGATTTTGCCATTGAGGCCTTCCCTTAATTAGCCCCTCTGTTGGTTTCAAATTGCTCTCCTTGATTTGATTTCTTTTTCCTGATTTTTCCATTCGGACTGTTAATATTAGTGCTAATTCTTTCTTATTTTCGTGCACTGCACTGTATTTCCAGTATCCTAAGTTTTAGTACTTCAAGATCACAAATAGCCCACTGAAATTAAATTGCATTGCTCAGTAATGAATAATCTCCCTTACCTCAACTTCCTAGTTTGTCATTGGCTACCCCACTTCTTATGTTCTGTGTCAAAGGGTCCTTCAATATCAAATGGACCAATGGTCCCCACCTCACTATCTCAGACTCTTTTGATATCGCATACGAATGAACCTGGAAGTGTTTTGGGAAGAATCCTAAAATGTTAGCTCTTCAAGTTACAGGCCTGTGTACTACATAATGGAGGCTGCCCATGAAAGATTAAAACAAACACTGAAAAGGGGCCTGTGGCAAAGTGGTTAGCAGTGTGCAGGTGCATGAGTGATGCGGTGATCAATAACAGACAGACAACGATAATCCAGGTGCAATGTTGTTTTATTTATAATCCAAAAGTCACTTGTCAATGGTAAATAATAATGAATGGTAGTACACAAGGCTGTGTATTACACAGCTTAACCCAGGGATTCAGCCCCGAAACAACAATAAACACAGTATTTAATACACACACACAATATACAAACAAAGTCACCAATCCAAAGTGAGTGCTGTAGTGCTCATGGTGCAAATACAATTTATCGTGAAACAAGTGCAGTGTTGTCCGGGTTTTGTGCTGGCCTGTAGCGACAGCACCAGATCGTGTTAGACGTCTTAATGACAACAAACAGTTTAATTACACGACAAACAAAAACACTCACGATACACAATACGGTTCTCCTTCCGGGTTAGCGTTAACCATAACAAAGGAACAGATCACCTCACTACGTCCCCTTATATGCCGTCAATCATGACCCCTTGGTTAACGATTGCAACTGCTCCTCCAATCCGCGGCTGCCACATCGTTTCCCTTCTGGGTTGATGATTTAGTGTACCGTAGCTCCTCCCCCTTTCTAGATGGCCGACTTGCCTCCATTGCATTAACGTCTGTGGTCATCAATAGGTACTGTAATATATTTATGCATTATTAAACAAGAAGAGCTGTGTGTGCAGCAAGTATCAAGGTGATAGTTTCAATATTTTGAAAGATCTGCTCATTTTCATCCATTATGTAGGCCCATAACTTAAAAAATAGTTGAATTTAATATTTGGGGATTTCTTCCTAAAACATTTCCAGGCACATTGAAATGCAATATTAAATAGAATTTGAAACGGTGAGGTGGGGAAGATCCCATAATATAGTCCATTTTGGTGAGGAATAACCCTTTTAGCATCTACAGTAGCTCTTTCTTTCAATATTTTAAAATGCTAGTTATTCCATATATTCTTGTACTCTTTATTTGCATCTGAAACTAACCGTCAGCAGAGAATAAACCTGGGTTCTCCATGCAGCACAGAAAATATTACCCCAGTTGAAAATATACATAAAAAAAGGATGTTTTGAAAGCAAAGCCAAATCATGTTCCAGACAAGACAAAACAGGATACTTCAAAGCAAATAACGGATGCTGTAAATATATTTAGTGTCCGAGGCAAAAGTACAAAGTCAAAGTGGGAAGGAAGCTTTTAATCAAGCTGAGAAAAACAGCAGGCAATATTGGTATGCACTAGGGCTCCCGAGTGGCACATCCAGTAAAAGCACTCGCGTAGAGTACAGGATGCGCCCTATAGTCTGAACATCTCCAGTTCGATTCCAGGCTATTCCTTTGCCAGCCGAGGGGGCTTGCCTGTAAGCTGCCCAGGGCTGCTTTGTCCTCCGACGCTGTAGCTGTGGGTGGCTGCAGTGTGTAAAAGAGCGGGCGTTTAATGGCACACTCTTCGGAGGACAGCGCGTGTTTGTCTTCGCCCCTCCCAAGTCAGCGCAAGGGTGGTAGCGGTGAGCTGAGCTAAACAAAATAATTGGACACTAATAAATTGGGGAGAAAAAAACAAAAAATAACTGGCGACTACTACATTTATAATATATGTACTGTAAAGTACTGTATAGTAATCTATTTCTCCTCTCAATTGTAAGCAGTTGTGCCATTAAAATGCAAGTTTTGACCAGATTGTGCCTTTTTGCTAACTTACATATTAAGGATAAATATGTACTGCTGGAGGTTCAATCGCACACTAAAGCATCTGTCCTGACACATTTTTATAGAGGATTACAATAATATGGATTATAACTTGCTAAAAAAAACTACACAGGAATTGAACAGCTCTTCCTGCCAAGTTGTTTCTTGACAGTATTGTGGTTACAATGGTTTTATTCCTCTCTGAAAATGTAATCTTCACATATAAACATTCAGGATTTTAGTAAATTGTCATCAGCTGGTGTAATTACTAACTATGACTGAAAAGACCACCTACATTTGCACAAAGTAATTATTTGTAAACTGAAGATGGAAATAGTCTACCAGATAGACTGGAGAACCTGGGCTTCAAATCAGGATTGTCTTGCGGGAGTACTGATTTTTTTTCTCTAGGTGGGGGAAAAAAAACCCTCTTCTGAACCCATAAAAGTTTAAAATATATAACCACATTTTTCACTTTGAGTAACACAATATGCAAGCTTAATACACCAATAATAACATTAAAATCTTTCCTTGCCAACATAATGCTGACACTAGTACCTTAATTGCTGTTTTGTTCAAAACCATTTCGCATATCAGATTGGACAAAACATCAAATATTGCATCAGACTTTGGGCAACAAAGTTTCCTTTTCATTAAAATCCAGTCCATTGAGGTGCCTGAACTTGTTAAAACATGTGGTCCCACCAATCTGTTGGCCTGGATCACTGTCTGCAGATTGAACCTCATGGGCTGTGCACATTTTGGCACAAACAAACTGATCCCAGCCCATTGCTTGGCCACAAGCTCCATGAGACCAGAGCTCTGCTGTTTTAGTCATAACCCCTCTAGTTTCAGATTTTCTTAATTGTTTTTAGGTCTGGAGATCTGGCAGAAAAAAAAAATCTTTAATTTTGATCTCTCATGTTTTCTTTCTCCAGTAGAGAGACAATAAAATACAGTTTTTCAACATACCAAATGTCCACACACAGTCACAGCTGAGAAGCTTGTAAAGGAATCACTGGATAAGAGACACCGTTTTGATTAATGGCTGAACTGTAGATAATGGGTACAGACGGGCCAGGGACGATCAATATTAAGCACTTATTTAGTGCTCAATATGCCAGCTGCAATATTTGACCTGGTGTCACTTTTGGGATGTAAGAGTGGAATGGTTTAGAAAAATATATATATAATAATTGTACCTGGATCAATACTGAGTGCACCATAGTGCAGTTTGTCCTTAAATAACATCCCATCTCTATTAAAACCTCTTATCATCTGGTCAGACTTTTACTGTTGATTTTTTTTTTTTTTTTTCCAGAGGCATCAGTATATTCAAATAAATTAAAAGCAGACACTCTGGTCTATCTTGTTGTTGTGTACTGTGCTCCCAGCAATGAAAAAAAAAAGTGTTGGACTTTTGGAAACTGCCTGGGGATTAATATGAAGTTATTTTATTATCCACTTGCATGAACCTGTTATTTTTAAATAGTGTTGCAGGGCTATTTCAGAAACACACTATCGTTGTGTGTTAAGGGACGATGTCGAGTTTTAAAACTACTGGCTTTGCCATGTAAAATTAATTCATGAAATATTGATTAGGGATAGTTCATCAGGCTAGCCAGGCTGGACTTTGCATCAATGGGTCAGTAGTCCTTTGATGGGTGGAAACAAGTGATTTACTTTGCTGCAGGATGGAGGCAGGGCAACATTCAAATGGGTAGCAGATAATAAAAATAAAGTGTTTGGTGGATATTTAATTTTGAAGTGCCATTGTTAAAGCCAGGACTTTGATTTCTTGAGCATACTGTGTGCTGTTCCTGCAGTTGTGTGGATTATAGAAATATTAATCTACTGGGCAGAGTGCAATAACAATATCGGTATCATCTGTGCTGGCTAATACTACAGAACCGTAAGTTATAAATATACGGACACCAAACTAAAATACAATGCTATACTGATAGCTAAGTAAGTTACAGTGCAGTTGATAATGAGTTTAATTCTGAAAAGGAGGACATACTGTTCTGTATTAATGCCTCTGTTTAATGACCCTTGGCACTCCAGCACAGTGTGCTCAAGTCCTATCAGGGAAGTTAAAGCTGTAATGGGAATGTGAGAGGTTTCCTGATTCCTCTCTTTTGCTGGTTTCAGGGACTTGTCTCCCTTTATGATTGAATGAGCATTGTTTCCTCTGGGATGAGATGGAAAATAAACTCCAAATGTCAAGCCAGCACACACTGCAGGACTCGGGCATGGTAGAAACACATTTATTTAAATATTTGTTTATTGGGTTCCTTGTTAAGACCAGGCTCAATATGAAATATTTTAATTTCCTGCAGTGAATGAAGCCAGAAATACAAGACAGATAACGGAGTATGAATGTGTGGCTTGGCTTTTCTGTATCCTTTGTTGACATCAAATTACATTTCTGTGATAAAGGAATTGCTCTGAAAATTCAGATATAAATCATCAATAAACTCAAGCTTAATTTTATCTTGCTACACTGTGAGAACGACTGTGTCTTCTACAACCATCTACTGTACTTTAATCGTTAGAAGAAATAAAATCTATTAAAACAGGGACAATAAATTCCTTTTAGAACCATATATTTTGGAAAACAATTATAGTGCCGATAGCATCTATGCCCCTCTTCTTTTACTTTGGTTCATAGCTAGGTGAGACTGAAGTTTAAGGTGGCTGTATGGCTAGCCCAAGGTCACAGAGGGTTGAGCTAAAAATTGTACCAAGACAGTTGCATAGTAAATGTACTAGTTAACATTAAGATATTTTTAAGCCAGTTTTCACCCTTTTGTGCGCCGGCCCCTGGGAATTCCTGTCCACGGTCGGCAATGGAATAGCCTGGACTCTAACCGGCGACGTCCAGACTATAGGGCGCATCCTGCACTCCACGCGGATGCGCCACTCAGGAGCCCCGAGTACTAGATATTTTTTATTGCTATTTTTTTTTTTTTTTTTCGCCAATACATTTTAGGACCTAATAGTAGCTTAAATACTGAAACATACACACATACATGAACCAGCACTCAAATCCTAATAATAAAAAAGTTACTGGTTTTTATTTATTTAAAGGTTTTACAAATTGTTCACAAACCATGTTCTCTTTTGTGTATGAGGTACTGAACTGTAGAACAGCTCCATGTAAGTAGAAGATTATTTGATTTTTTTTGTGTGTTGAGTTATTATTTATGCTATTGGAAATACCCAGGATGCGATATAGGCCACCACTGGTATATTGAAGCCTGAGCCTTCGGCTCGGGACATTTAGTGGCATGAGGCGGGCCTTGCCAGATGGTAAAGCCCTCTTCTGGTTCTATTGCTTAATTAAGACAGATCAAAAGCCCAGAGTTACAGTACAGCTGTTAATTATTTAAATGATTTACTACAACAGAACTTTTTATGCAAAACATAAAAATGTATACTGTACTGTCGCTGCAATGCAGTGGCATCCAGGATATCATTCTTTATTTCCATATCTTTGCCAAATTGCCTTTATTTTCCATTTTTGCAAATATTTATCCACCCTCTGACATCACCTCTTTGATGCCAATGGAAATTCTTATGAATGGTGAAAACAGTTGTTGAAAAACGTATGTTAATTTATCACATTCCGACTAGAAGAATCATGGGCTGTTGCTTCTACTTCAGGAAAAGTCCTGACAGCTGAAGAATAGAAGATACAGTAAGAGATGTCTAGATCGGCAACAAAGAGGAGAACAACAGAATATGTTATGGGAATCAGGCGTGTTGAAGACTAGAGGGAGGGGATGAGGAGGAGAAGCTTGAAAAGACAATACTGTGGTACACGAACACACTAGTGTGGGAACCTATATTGTCCTTTTAGTTACAGTATGGGGTGCTATGGAAAGACTGTTTAACTTTAGCTGTTTACAGCTTAGCTTTAATCTTTTCTTTTTTTTTTGTAGCCTGCAAAAGAGGAGACCAGAAAAGACTCTTTGGAGAAGGACGTAGATTTGAAGGAGGAGGAGAAGAACGGAGCTGGGGAGGAGATTCAGAAGAAGATTAAGGAGGAAGAGAAAGTTCAGAAATCTGAATTGAAGGCTGAGAAGCCACCCAAGAAGATGAAGACTGTGGTGTGCAAGGTCATGATGCTGGAAGGCATCGAGTTCCCCTGTGAGGTCGAGGTAAGAACTAGAATCACTACACCTGTTATTTTAGAATTACTATACATGTCCATGCCAGCACAGGAAGGCCAGCATTGCCTTCAAATAAGTACCAATTGGCCCCTATGCTGTTTACTGTACTTGTAACCTACATATTATTTATTAATATGTATGTTTTTGAAGATTTTTTTTTCCATTACAGTAACAGGGCAAAGGTTTGGATAAACACATGTTAATGTAAGGGGGAGTTTGTGACCTGTAAAAAAATACTGGAGGACACAGTTTGGATAATAGGGCACATCCATCGTTTTTTCTAATTTTACAAAGCTGTAAGTTCCCTTTCAAGTACGAAATGTAACCATTACCGAATGGATATTTACCTCCTAAAGACCCAAATCCTGAGTGTTGCATACCAAAACTGGTCTTTTGACGCAGTTGTGACCCCACCCTCGAGGGATGAAAAGCACTGCGCTCACAGATCTCAGCACCATTTTTCCTTTCAAGACTGATCTGATTGAAGAGCCTTGTTCATATAAGTACACTGTTGCTTCTATCTGTATATATTTTACATTTTTATGTTTTTACACAAATGATATGTGATATTTAAACAAGTCGCTGTAATAGTTTAATATTTACGCGTATTTGTGTGCACTACAGCCTGTTGCTAGTTACGTCCCGCTGCTGCCTTGTGCCCCGCGTGAAGCATGTGGTTGTACTTAACTTAGACGTTCTATTGTATTTTATACTGTATATAGTATATTTTATTTCTTATGTATGACATACTGAGTTGGTGGTACATTGTCCTATAAAATGGTATATAAAGGATAAACGACAAAGCTCTGCTCAATACAGTAACAACCAAGTGCTGATGGATCCATAACCACAAAAGCAAATACTTCCTAAAATTAAATTTAAAAAAATACCCCCTTCTTTTGCGATGTTCTAATTGTTTCCAGGTAAACTGACAAAGTTCTCTGTGTTGGTGCTCTGGCCGCCCAAATACTGCATTTTAAACTTTAAATGATTAAACCAGAATTTAATTTCAAAAGAGCAAGGAGTGTAAACAATACTTTTTAAAGCCACAACACAGACAGAAAACAAAATAAATGATATAGTACACAATAGGGTCTCAAAATAGCAATCGATTAATTGGGCACACAAGTAAATATCGATGATTGTACCTCCCACATACATTTTCGCTCCATTCCTCTCCCCGCGATGTTCTATTATTTTAATATAGTTGCTGTTAAGTAAAAGATTGGGCACAATTGAATGCAAGTGGTAATTACGCCTTGGTAGCGTCAGGATAAAAAAACAAAACAATAAAGACACAACATTAACAACAAGGGTGTTACTAAAATATTTATTCCAAACAGATTACAGTACTTTGGAATGTAATCTATAGAAAACGTCTTTTTTATTCAGTGACAGCTGCAGCATCACGCATTGCATCTTGTTAATACTGTACCACCTAACCTTCACTATCTGTGAAACACACAATGACACAATGTGAAAATTCCTGCCTGAAACATTATCATAATAATAATAATAATAATAATAATAATAATAATAATAATAATAATAATAATAATAATAATTACAAATAAATTGATTCTTACCACAACATGCATACCCACTATAGGTCAAGCTGATCGTTACTCCAAAATTGCGTTTAACATCACTGATCGTTTATTTATATATTTTTTTTAATGTTATTGAATATTGTTAAATATTCATTATATAACAGTTAACTATGCGCATTACAATAATGTAATTCTTGAATTGATTATCCAGTATTTATATCGGTGTATATAATGAGGAATGGAATCGATCATAAAATCGATTTTCGGTTTAATCGTAGCAGCCCTACAATAGTGAATTATAGTCCCATAAATAAAGCATAAGAATAAAACCAATAAATAATTCAGTAGTTCGGGACAAACACCAATCACAAAATGTTTTAGTACAAATATTTATTGTAGAAAATGCAGAATATGCGATTTTACAGAAAAGTATGCTGTATATACACATTCATTTGGCATCAAACACAACTTGGTTTGAGGGTTCGCTGCCTGGCCGACTGGACGAGGCTGAGACCCCCATTGATAAAACATAAAAATTGTTATTAAGAAAGGTGGAGATGGGGAGGTGGTGGGTTACGATGAAATCAAAACGCAACTGAGAGATAAGTGAAGAGGGTATTTATAGTGCTAACAATTTAATTGGCTAATGTGTAAATTGAATGATTCAATTTGGTGATGCAGAGATTGGTGTCTGACCCTCCTCCCGAACTTTAATTATAAATTTCATCTAATATATAAAAATGTTTGACTGCATATAAACCTTGGGTCATGTGTAACTCTTGTTATAAAACGATAAGTACTATTTTAAAACACTACCATATTGTACATATTTTATATTAAACAATTTATTTTTAAAGACTAGAGAATATTCAAGTGTAGTCTGAAGTGTTAAACACAATCACACCTCAAACTACCCGCCGAATTGTGGTTGTGTGATTTTTTTTTTACTCAGGTACTCATATGGATGCCTTTCAAATGAAGCAGGATCAGGGTCTCGTTTTTTAAAGAGATGTAACGCCGCAGAGTGATTTTGTTCAAGCTTTTTTTCACGCCGCGGTCGCGTCTTCTTTAAAAAATGAGGCCCTCAGTCACAAGCAACATCTCCCAAAAGCAAATAGAAACATCAAAATGTATGTAAAATATAAACTCAAACATTGCTGGAGCGGGGCCAACGTTCCTGAATATTGGTGGAGCATGGGCACCACAGGCCCATATAACTTGCCGCCTATGCCCTCTTGTGGAGTGGTCGCTGCATCCTCGCCCCATGGCTCTGTGCCAAGGGAGAGTGGACAACGCATCCGGGAAAGTAGCCTAGGCAGGAAACTGTCTTCACATCCTCCTCGAGCTCTGCCTCTCCTTCCCCTCACCCTGGAAGAGGAAAAAGAGTCGCTGTTCCAGGCGATCTGCAGACTCGCAGATGGAGAAAATCTGGGCAGCTGTTTCCCATCAAGGAACAATCCCCACGCAGCTGCTGAAGGAGCCTGCCCCCTTGAGGGCTGCAAGTGCAGATTGGCCACAGGAAGACATACTGTCCATCACCGGGCGATCAGGAGCTGATGTTCCTGAGGATGTGAGGATGTGGAGTTGGACAACATGTCACCAGCGGTAAAGCTCTCCCTGTCGGCAGAGCTCATGCTCTACTCAAGAGGGCCACTGCAACTTTGCAAGTACCCTGGCCTATAGCAGGGGAGACAAGGCAATCCACATTTGATGAGGATGCTACCTCCTCTCACATAACCCCTGCAGTTCACCCGGATTTCCTCCATGAAATCCAATCCTCTTGGGACCATCTGGCAACATCTCCTGCTGTTTCCTGCTCAATGGACACCCTATACAGGGTGCATGACATGGAAAAGCTGGGTCTGGACCATTTTCCTGCTGTTTAGGCGTCCATTGCTGCCCTGGTCCAGGCACCTGTCTAAGGATGCTGCCTGCCCTAACAAGCAATGTCGGGTTTCTGAGGTGATCCTCAAGAAGGCCTACTCAGCTGGGGTGTTCGCCGCAAGGTTAGGGAACTACAACAGTATCCTGGTAGCCTACCAGTCGCAGCTTCTGCGGTCCCTTTTCATTAGCCACAGGCCCTTGCCACAACAGCTGGACGAGCCGCGCCTGGTTTGTATAAGCTCAATGGACAGGCTGTAGGCAGAAACCTGGCTGCGCTGGTGGCCGCCCGCAGGCAGCTTTGGCTTTCCCAGGAATGTGTGCCTGTCGGGGACAAAGCACCGCTGTTGGATGCCCTGATCACTCCAGGACAAAGCATCCTGCGGTGGATGAGATGCTGCAGCGGGAATTCACTAATCTGTTTCCCAAGCAACCACCTTCAATAACCCATACCTCCACTAAGTTCTACAGACTTAATGTTGTGGATCCTCAAAACCCTGGTTTTGGAACTAGAGTGTTTAAGGGTGGCTTTGCAGTCGACCCTTACAACACAGGCATAGAGGTGAAACTCTCCCTCAATTTTTTCACCCCAGCGAATGGTAACTCACAAGGCAGCCTTCGGCTTAGCCATGTAGAATTCCGGTCGTTCCGCAATTTTGCCCTTGTGACAGCTTTGGTACACTTACCCATTCGGTAATGGTTACATTTCATACTTGAAATGGAATGTTAGGTTATTATCATAACCCTGGTTCCCTGAAATAGAAATGTAATCATTAATCTTCAAGGTTGCTGCGTCCATGATTGCAGTAGGCTTGAAGGAAAATTGAGGCTGAGATCTGTGAGTGCAGTTATTTTCATCCCTCGGGGGGCGGGGTCACGACTGCGTCACAGGCTCAAAGAGCAGCTTTGGTATACAATATTCAGGATTTGGGTCTTTAGGAGGTAAATACCCCTTCGGTAATGGTTACATTTCTATTTCAGGGAACCAGGCTTATGATAATATTCCACCGTCGCATGGTGTACACAGCTTCGTTTTTAGAACTTCAGGCTCCATTCTAAACTATGCTGTTTGTTTTGGTAATATTAATATTCTGACTCAGACAGTTGAACTCTTTATTTGCAATATAATCAATATGACATAGG
Source organism: Acipenser oxyrinchus oxyrinchus (assembly GCA_030684275.1). NCBI lineage: Eukaryota > Metazoa > Chordata > Actinopteri > Acipenseriformes > Acipenseridae > Acipenser > Acipenser oxyrinchus. The sequence goes on along the minus strand of CM060251.1, from coordinate 55,383,409 downwards.
GGCATGCTTAAGACCCTGGTTAACTGGTCTGTGGAGTTAATTCTTTACAGGTCTGTAATGGTTGAAAGAGTTGAGATGAATTGCACTTCAGGTGAATGATTCTGAAGATGATTTTTAAAGTGCTGCCAGTTAGGCAGAGTGGTTGTTTTTTATAAACAAACATTAAAACCGGGATGTCCTGATGTATGTGAAATGCACAGGGTTTCAAAGCAACTGCTTAGTTACAAAACACTTACAAAACACTGTATTGTGCTGTTGGTGTGTGTTCCTCTGTTTTATTCACCCTCTCAGGGTTTTGGAAATGTCTTTCCTGTAACAAGAGCTGTGCTGGCATACCTCTTTTGAAATTAGTATATTGCAGTGGAAGAGTTTGTCATTCTAAATTTATTCATTACCAATCCCATATTTGTTTTCTGCAAAAATAACAGTTGGAGTTTGTGTGTGAAAACAAGAATAATGACAAAGGGGTGCTTAAGATCGTTCTTTTCCTACAACCTACATTTGGTATCAACTGACACTGACAGTGAAAAAAATAAATACATCTGGAACCCGTTTTCAGAATTATCTCTACCCTCCCCCCAAGCACATTGTGGATTTGTTTCACAAACATGGCTTTAAGTTTTTCACATACTGTACTTGGCAATCACAAATCTTTTTACAGTACATAAAAAAACAAAAAAACAAACAAACAAACATATAAAACATGTAGTATATGACAAATAAGATTTTAGGTAATATTTTGTTCCCTGGTGCAGACAAGACTCATTATTGGGTGTGCTTGCGACAATACTGAGAATCTTTTTGGAGATAGTGCATATCTTTAAATATTTTAAGGAAAACGACAGTAAAAAAAACGTGGTTAACATTAAACACTATTGCAACACTAAACATCATCTTACAGTGTAGTAAAGTAGTCTCTTTGGCTTGCTAAAGCCATGGGGGAGATATACCCCCTGTTTGGAAATTAAGCCCTGGACTGTAGCTTTAGGGTTCAGCTAGGGCTAGCTTTGAGAAGAATGGGGATATAATACATCTTCACAATGAAATAAAAGAAAAGAAAAATTAAAACAAAAAGAAAAGAAAATAAGGTTCATAGTGGCCATTCTAATATTGATACCAAGATTGTATTTGCAGATTCTTTATTCACATAAGAGCTTGTAATGGCATCTAGAATCTTTTGTACTTATTATTGAGAAACACTGATCAAGTTTGTCCTGGCTGCACAGTCCTACTTACTGCAGCAACACATCAGCCAGCAGTTGGAGTACAAGCTTGGATTTAAGTACAAATGGAGAACTATTACTGTAAATCCTTTTTTACAGTAAATTTATAAAGAGAGCTTTACAGCTTAACATTAGGAAAATGTAATAGGAGGGTTTATGGGACAGTTTCTTGGCTTGGATTTTTTAAGCTCAGAATCTAACAGCTTCAATTGGGTTACATACACAGCATCAGACTTGTATGGCTTGGCAGTGTTAATTATTGTGATATTAGTTAATATCGTGATTTAATAGTTGCATTGGTTCTGTATGTTCATTTTGATAAAGCTAAAGTGATTTATTTCATTAGACAGCTATGAGGCCAGTAAGCTGTGGATGACGTGCCAAGGGAATTCAGGCTTTAAGATTTTTGTGCCTCATTGCATTTGTTCATACAGTAATTGAAGTTCTGGTCTGTATTTGACAGCTTTTACAGTAGTTGTGCACAGAATAAGATTGCTGTTTTATATCTTCCGCTTTAGGACGAAATCAAGCAGGCTGTATTACAGCTGGTGTTACTGTTACTGTTCATGCAATAAACAAGGTAAAGAACTGCTCCTCTCAAATGTTTAGGCAGTCGATACATCGATCTGTCAATGTCTGACTGCCAAGGCCACTGTGGTAGAATAATATGATAATGGGTTATATCATTAGGCAGAAGAGGTGGAAAAATCATGATCCCATGAGAAGAGAAGATGTTTGAACCCTGACCCTGATTCGATTGGTGCTGGTAAATGGATGTGACACTTTGCTTACCTCCTGAAAGTGGAAGAAATACAGAGCTCTGCAGGGGCCTGTCTGTTTTAAAACCCTGAAAGAGGAAGATTAACAGTCTCATTTAGAGATTCCCTTGTGTTTACCAAGACTGCAGTATGCCAGCAAAAAATATGAAATTACACCTGCGCTGGAGATGACATCATAATCGAATGGAATAAAAAAACAAAACATGCATGATAAAAATAGCTAAAAAATAACCAAACCACAAAAGACAACATTTACCTGCTAGATGCTTTCAAAACAAGCCAAATTTGGCTGGAAAAGCCAATCTGGTAGCACTGAACAAGGGGGAGTAGCCTAAAAGTCGCATGCGAGACGCATGCATTACCTATTAAATGTTACCTGAAGTTCAATGTACAAATAAAACGTGAATTTGTATAATTTGCAGAATTTAAGCAGCTCAAAATCTCTGTGTGCTTCTGCCACATTTTCTTTCATGTTAGCACTGCTCGCGAGATAATAGCCTACATTTTCCAGTAGATGTTAACCTGAATCATTTTAACCCAACAATACCGGTGTCGTAGGAAATAAGTTGACCGGGAATATGTTGATCGCTCAAGCGCAGTAAGGCAAACGGGTGAGACGTAATTGTAAGTAACTCTGCAGCTGATGCATAGTTCACACACCCTAGTCTCCGTAAGTCGCCTTGGATAAAGGCGTCTGCTAAATAAACAAATAATAATAATAATAATAATCGCAGCATGAAGCTTAATTTTTTCCATGATTGAAACTCATGCTTTAACTTTTGGACAATCTCTCGCATACCTGCTGTCCATACTGTAGTGCTTCCCAAAACAAAAACACCTCCAGAAATGCAAAATAACGTCAATACATAACACATTTTGCTAGTTAACGTTTGTTACACATACAGAAATACACAATCAGAAATGTACAATCATACAATTCATTTTAAATTATTTATTTGCTGCTAATATATATTACAGCGATATTCACATTCCCTTATCTAGCGTAATACTGTCGAATATATCCGATCTACATGTTAATGTAAATTATACCTACAAAAGTCATTTTAAATTATGCATTTTTGTTAGGCTAATATATCGGATCTAAAGCGATATTCACATCATCTTATCTAGCAGCATACTGCCGAATAAATCCGATCTACTAATTGATATAAATTATACTTACAAAATTAATTTTAAATGATTTATTGTTCATTAATATATCCAATCAACTTATTTCCAGGGCTCGATCTACTTATTTCCTAGCCTAGGCTCGTTTACATTAGAAACAATGGAACCTCCCCTTTAAATTCTAGAGCTTAATCAACTTATTTCCCGATCAACTTATTTCCTGGGACACCGGTATTGTTGTTCAAATACCGGTTATTGTATTGCCTGATTATATATATATATATATATATATATATATATATATATATATATATATATATATACCGGTATATTGGTATTATTGTGCACCCCTAGTACATTCAGTAATAATTTATTGAGGATAGACTCGTTTAAAATATATAGGACTTTCATTTCTTCATAGTACAGCTACTGTAATACCTGGTGACCCGAAGGCTATTACAGTTTAACACATTTACAGTACTTCTGATGTTCGGCAGTTAAAATGATTGCACCATTGTTCCAGGAATATAAAAAACCTACTGTATAGATGGAAGTACCAAACATTACTAATTAACTTGACTTTGTGGTGACTTTAAAGCACAGTAGGTTTCTGTATTGAATAAAACTGAGAAGGTTTTGGAAGCCTTCAAACAGCAGCACAGTTTACACTCTGTGTATAATTATGCATAATGAAATGCACTGCTAGACAGTGGAAAGACTGGGTAATAATGATCATAATTTATGATATACTGTAATGCAGTATTTCTTCCAAAGAGTGGTTATTAACATGTCCATTACCAGCACTCACATGATATAAAGTTATTGACCTAGCTTAAAAACAATGTTGCACAAACTTATGTTCAACACATGGTTGGATAAGTTCAAAAGGTTTTGTAACTATTAAACTTGTATTCATCTGAATGTAATTTTGTTCTGTGGATTTTGGAGCAAATTAAAAGCATTTAGTTAAACTATAGGGCATGGATGTTAATTAATGCCAGAACAACGCATTACTTACATGGTCTTTTATTTATTTAGAAATTCAGTTCAATGGACGTTATGACTTTCCACTGAAGATCTGTGTTTTTAATTTAAAATAACATGGAATGTGAACCAAAAAAGTACTTTAAGGACTTAATTCCATATATTGACTTTTTAGAGCTCATCTTCTGTATGCTGTATGCTGTACATAGAATGAGAGCATGCATCACTGTTCAGCATGTACTGTGCAAAGTCATTAGTTCACAGTCCTGGCTCTGATTATTCCACTCCGCCAAATTCAATTAAGCGTAATCCCAGATAATATCTGGGGGTTTTTTTCCCCAGCAATTCTGTAAGTTTTAATGGGGCTGTGTGTCCTCTTTTTAAAGCAATTCTCAAGCTTATCCACAGCAGTGCTAATTGTTTTTAATTATTTTTATTTCATCTATTTACTTGTATTAATGCAGAATCAACAAAAAGTGCATTTTACGTAGCTCGTCAGTAAAAGGCCGCTACAAGTTATTAAAGAATAATAGTGAAGGTAATTACCTAGTAAAGGTAATTACAGTAGGTATTTATCACCTGCCTTGCATAACATCAAGTCAATTCATGTTTATTTCTTTCTGACTTGACCAAGTGGCTGATTTCAGAGTACACAAGGCAGTTTAGGAGCAGTTTTCAAAAATGGTGTGGGAATCGGCAGCGAGAGACTGAGAGAGATAGAGGGGTGGTTGTTCAAACGCTGGACAGTGCCCCTATCTACAATTCAGACGAAGTTGCGGGTGGCCGTCATTAGGGCAGCAGTGTGGAGTAATGGTTAGGGCTCTGGACTCTTGACCGGAGGGTCGTGGGTTCAATCCCAGATGGGGGACACTGCTGCTGTACCCTTGAGCAAGGTACTTTACCTAGATTGCTCCAGTAAAAACTCAACTGTATAAATTGGTAATTGTATGTAAAAATAATGTGTAAAAAATAATGTAATTGTATGTAAAAATAATGTGATATAATGTTGTAACAATTGTAAGTCGCCCTGGATAAGGGCGTCTGCTAAGAAATAAATAATAATAATAATAATTAGGGTACCAGCAATAGTAGCCTTATGGCTGCATTCCAGTGGCTCACAGGCAGAACATCACAAACAAAGCGTAGCAAAAAGAATAAGTACAAAAATGCAAAAATAAAACGCAGTGGGGAAAAATGCAGCAACCCCAAAAGTTAGTAAGTTGAGCACCGATCCACCTAACAGGGAGGTCCCACTCCTGGCACCTTCTCCCTGACACACCCTCGATGTTATACTTTCATGGAATTGAGAGTTCTCTAAACTTTACTCTTTGACAGCAACAACCCACAGTGGTCACGTAGTTGGAAGATCACTCACCAACGAAGGATTTCAAAATGCTGACTCTCTGACCTGGCTCATCAGCCTGGAAGTGTGTCGGCGGGTCTTTTTTATAGCGAGACACTCTTCTGAGACATGCCCACTGGCCGACAGTCTCTGACTGCCATTCCCTGTAAACGCGCACAGCCGGCAGCACGTCTCACAAGGAGTGCCTGACTTTCTTTTAACTTTTCAAACTGTTCACAAAAAAGAAAACTAAAACACAAAAACACTTTGCACAGGCCCTCAGCTCTGCCACAGGTTCCTTTACTTTTTACCAACTAAAGGGACCCTTTTTAGATTACTACACATTGAACAAACAATGTTAAGCTGTCATGTATACTGTGGAATTGATTGCTTTATTGACCAGTGACTAATTAGATGAAAATTAAAGTTTTAAAATAACCTTGCGTGAAACATTAATATATCAGTGAACATGAACTGTACCAGCTGACAGTTAGTGTATTTAAAAAAAAAAAAAAAAAAAGGATTATCCAACACATTGGACATTACCTGCTAATTTATTGATTGTGACTACAGTTACATGTCAAGTGTCCTGAGTGAAAGTGACAGCCCTCAAAAGGCAAGGTCGATAATCTTGTATAATGATGCTTATGAACCACTTTGCTGGAGGGGAAAATAAAGAAAGCGTTATTTTGCTAGAAAAGCGAGATGTTCCTGGGTAAGGGTAATGTATTCCCTTGCTGGCTGGAAGAAAAAAGAAAGCTATTCTTTTATACTGTCAGGCCGTGTGTTTCTGTTAATGAGCATTCTGTGAGCATTTCTGCCAGTGCTCACAGTGGGGAATTTTAACCTTAAGGTCTAAAGTAAATGGCTTAAAAGGTGTAGTAAAAGATTTTAATTAAATCCGTTCACAAGGAAATAATAGACGCTGTGTTGGGCAGATTTTAATCACCTGGATTTGTTCAAATGCTGCTATGGTAATCCAAAACAAAAGCAAATTAAGGCTTAACCACAGTCTTTGAAACAGCACTGCATCAACACACCTATTAATTTTTCATCACATAGGCATTGTGGGGATGTCTACTCAACCATGTTTTCTGCACATTTGTACATATGAAATACATTCAATCTGAAGTATATTGCTTTCCAAGTCCATATACCATATATTTCAAATTAAGGGTGGTTCTCAAGTCAATGGACTTGCCTGGCCACAACATTCTTCAGGGGATCAACCTGAATACCTGTCTTGTAACCATTTTTTAGGTTTAGTGTTACATATGATGACATCCATTGGTACAAGATAAGAACCCAGCCTCTCGAATCTGTACACCTTTTGTGTTTGCACGGCTGGCCAAACTCTATGAAGTTTATTATTTCATGTTTACTGTCTCACCTTGTATTCATTTCAGGCAAGGTCATGCACATGGCCAAGCTGCTCAAATGCAGGATCACATGATTATTTTTCGGTAAAGAAAAGATATTAAGCACTTTATATAATTGTCCCAACACGCCATCCAACCACTTATTTTCCTATTTAGTAGTTCATGCAACGCTTGCATGAAAAGTAAGTAATCATCTGTGAGCTGTAATCATGTTGCTATGGTATCACAAAAATAGAAGGTACATCATTGGGTTTTATATTAAGTAATTTATATGTTAATTGTTCAACAAGATTAAGTGAGATTAAGAAACCTGGTATGTTTTGGGGGAGCACTGCATAACAAAATACAGGCCAGATTTAATGGAGATGGATTGCTTAGGCAAGGTACTAGGTATATCCACTTACTGCCAATAAGAATACTGTAAGTAATTTTGAGCATTTTAATGCAAACCAATTAGATATTATTTTAAATGTGTTACATCCTCATACTAATTTAATAACTAAGGGTCTTCTGTGGTGCTGCACACAAAGTGATTTCAGGCCATGGACACTGCTTGGGAGTGTACTGTGCAGGGTTATTAGTAATAGAAATAATTTGACCACTAAGCAGTATTCCTCATTCCTCACAGGTTTAACAAGCACACTTACACCAACATACCATGCCTTACAATACAAGGCAACTTTCTGAGAGAAACTAAAACAATTGTAGTGGTATACAAACTAGTAAGAAACTACTTTTGTATGTAGTTGCAAGAAGGAGCAGTTTAGTTACCAACTAGTTTATTGTTAGGTAAAATTATTTTAGTCATCTGCCTTTGCACTTTGCTTCAATATGGGGTCCTTTATTTCAAGAGCTGAGAGAAAGTATAGTAACTTTTATTTACTAGTAAGACAAAAAACACTTTGTAGATAAACCAAATGGTATTTCTGTTATAGTAACATAGGAAACATTTTCATTTGGGGGAGGATGCAAGGTGAAAGTTTAGTATATTCTGTGCCTTAAATGTGGAAATAATGCAGTATGGTGTATCCAGATTAAAGGAAAGTGCATGACAGAAGGGAAGCCCTGTGGAGTAAATGGGAGCTTTAAAGGCCTTGAAGGGAAGTCGGTTGGTTAAAAGCCAACTTCAAAGAAATTTGCTCCCATGGATGTTCCATTTTCTCTCTCAGTAAAGTGCTGTGTTAAATTTCATGACTTGCTGTGTCTTTTGTAATTGACCCTCATCTGACTTTTGGGGAATCTGGCTTCCTGGTTAAACTTGTTATTAATGATGTATGCAAATTAGTTTTTTTGGTTTTTTTTAGCAACTCTTTGGGATTTGTAATAAAACATATTTCAGATGACTAACTAATGTGTTTACACTGAAAAAGCATTTTTTAACCCATTTGGTACTGCAACAAAAAAAAGCTACTGGCTATAAATAGCTACAGCAAAGCCATCTCAGACAACATATTATTTACAGTAATTACCTGTCTTGAAGCAAAACAAGAAGACATTCATTTAATTAATATGTGAGTACAATAGCTGGCTTGGCAGCCTGCTGTGTTGCAAGATGTTAGTTTGTAGTTCATGTGTTTTATCAACAACCATTAGTAGTGAACTAAATATAGATGTTTGCATGTTACAGACCACCAAGAAAGTTGACTTCTTTGGCCAGGTCATTTATTGCCTATAAAAGAGAGAGTTCTTTCCCTATGCCCTCCATATAAATGTATCTCTTGGAACACAAAAAAAACAATAGTGTCATTAGGACTAGTTTTTGATACTATGTACCTGATAATAACATTGCAAGTGTAGTATCACTTCTAGGGAGTGATTTATGAGAGCTTTCAAGAAATGAACATACCACAAATATTTTGCTCGCACCATAAAAAGGGACAAAAATCCTTCAGTGTCTTTTTTTTCCATTTAGCAAGTGTTGCTTTTGTTCTTTGTGCTTTTTTTTTTATTTGCTCCTAGCGCAGAGGGTACATAGCCCGAGGAGGTAGAGTGTTAGTCTCCTTTGTGGAGTCTGATTCATGTCAAATTGTTGTACAATACCATTAGTGTCAAAGGACCTACACAGAGATAGTTGACGAGGTTTGTGAGGATTTGCAATGTCAAATTCTGCCTTTTTAGCAAATACATTGATTCTTAAAGGCTGCCAAGCAGCCAAAATGCCATGTTTCAATGTAATTGATGAATGCCACTGAGAGCTAAGTGGGTGTTGGGAATTCCACAGATTTGAATATAATGTCAATGAAAGTGAAATCTGAGGGTGATTTGAAGTCTTCCACTAGTACATAAAGGTGCTTAACTTTATTGGACTAAGTTAGGGGAGCAACTGTTATATCTCCAGGGATGTCTCCTTGGTCTGCCAAAACCCTGATAAACCACACGATTTCAATTACACGTGGTTCCACTTTCAGCAAAATTAAGTGTGTAAAACCTTTTTGGGTTATTAAGCCTCTTCTCTAGATTAAGATTTGTTTTTTCCATGTCCATTGTGCAAGAGCAAGCTTTTTTATGAGTAATTAATCAGCTTTTTGCACAAGGGAGTTTCACAATATGGTAATAAAAAGTTTAATGCTCTGTACCTTTAAAATATACGTCTAAGTAGATTTCATGTATAGTATTTAAAATATTTAACTGTTAGGTCTGTCTGCATTGCATAGAGTACTCTAACAAGAATGCTACTGTGCTGTAGCGTGCTACTGTAATTGCGGTTGTGCATTCAATGTTGGGAATCCATTCTAATGTGCTTTCTTCCATATTATTTATGCAAGATGGATTTCAGTCATTAAGTGGGCATTGAGTTTGGATTCATGGGGCCTGTGTTCTTGGAGCATAATTGATTAGCAGATAATGTAGCTGTTACACTGAAGTTTTCTGGGTTAATTGAACTACTGGACCATTTTACTATAAATGTTCTCGTTTCTGAATGACAGTACTTTGAAGTTGTGATGAATGGTCACATACTCGGTTCCCGAAATGCAACCATTACTGAATGAATATTTACCTCCTAAAGACCCGAATCCTGAAAATTGTATACCAAAGCTGCTCTTTGAGCCTGTGACGCAGTCGTGGCCCCTCCCCCGAGGGCACAAAAATACTGCGCTCACAGATCTCAGTGCCATTTTTCCTTTCAAGACGGACATGATGGAGAGCCTTGTTCAGATAGGTGCATTGTTGCTTTTATCTGTGTATATTTCACATTTATGTGTTTTTACACACTTTGTTTGTGATAATTAATTAAACAAATCGCTCTAATAGTTTTTCTATGTACGCGTATGCGTGTGCCCTACAGCCTGTTTTTAGTCACGTCCCGCTGCTGCCTTGTGCTCTGCGTGAAGCCAGCGGTTCGAGATGCTCCTTCCCAGGGATCCAGCAACATAAGACTGCTGACTTTGTGCTCTCTCTCCAGGCTGCGTAGCTCTGGCTTCAGCTTATTTTATTTATTTTTATTTTGTTTTTGCTTTTTGGCACTATACAAGATGTTTTTTTTTGTTGAGAAAGTCTTTTCTCTATTTTTTTCTTTTCTGTTTTTACAGATACTACACGCAGGCTTGTCTGCAACATGGTGCTCAGCACACGTGCAGCAAGAGCAGCTGCTGGGTTCAACAACACGTGCAGGACCGAGATACTTGCTTCGGCTGTAGTTGCTTGCAATTTCAACCTCAGTATTTTGATGACGTTTTAGCGACAGCTTTTAGCATCACCATTTCGAAGGCTGTTAGTCCATTCTAACAAGCAGGCTTCCCTCAGTCTTGTGTAGGTACTGACTGAGTGGTTTTGCCAGTGGCTTTTGCAGGTGGACCTCCCTGTATGTTACCACCTGCGGTGACTGCGAACCGGTGGACCCGTACTGAACCTTTCCGAATGGCGCCCTCTGCTCTGCCTGTCCCCTTGAGGCCCCACGGGGCTGCGAGCACAGATTGGTCACAGAGGACCTACTGTGCATCACCGCCTCTGAGGAGGTTGGCGAACAGGAACTGGCCATCCCGTCTGAGGACATGGAGTCAGACGGCATGCCCTCAGCGGTGAAGCTTTCCCTGTCGGCAGAGCTCATACTGCTAATAAAAAGGGCCACTGCAGCCTTAAATGCCGTGGCCTACAGCGCACGGAAAACAAGGCCATCAGTTTTTGTTGATGAGCCTACCGCCTTCCCGGCTATTCAGCTTGCCATATCAAGATTGACTCTCTCGCTCCAGAAGCTCGCTTTCTGGCGGACCAATTTTGAATGAGGTTCGGTGGCCTCGTCCGCCTATGAAGGACATTGTTCCTCGCTGGAGGCTAAACGTGGTGCTTAACGCACTCATGAAGCCTCCACTTGAGCCCCTGCATTCGGTGATTTTTTTTGGAGCCCCCACGCAAATTACTACGGCCTAAACTTGCATTTTAAGACCCACTTCCCCTACAGGGTACAGGGTAAAGGGTTAGGCTGTCAGTTACCCCTCATCTGGCAATTTGCCAGAAGTGAGTAGGGTGCACCTAGTATTTTTTTCTGAAAAGCCCTTTTCAATACGAGTAGAACGAGGTGCTACACATGATTGTAGCATCTAAATTGCACCCAGGGTGATTTTCTGGTCAAGGTCCCTTTCTCACTTTAGGTTGACCTTTGCAAGGTCACAGGTCGAACGGGACATTTAAAACTCTGCAAGTCAGAAAACCCCCAGGTGAATTTTTGTAGGAAAACCTGAGACGGACGGGCAACGAAATGTCCCTTTTCTGGCTGAGTTGCCTTGGAATGACCCATATGTATACAAGCTTATTTTTCCCCGTGCAGTGCACCAAGTTAAAGTTAGCTTGATGTTTGATATTCGTCATTAATTTGATACTGTATTCGCACTGCATAGCGCATACAGACCCGGCATGTGCAAAAATACTTTTTTTTTTACCTTATTTACATCCGCTATTATAGAGCTTTGAAAACAACTGTTAAAGAAGACTAATTGTGAATTATTTCACAACCATTGTAACACCTTGTGAACCCCAGGAATAATTTGTGAAAACCGATGGCATATCGCATAACCACAGAAACAACCAAACCTTGAAAAAAAAAACCATAAAAAAACAATGTCTGTGTTTTACAATGCAGCTAATAATAACTATAATAATAGCAATAATAATATAAAAAATAATAATAGAGAAACTGAGAAATCAATGTCTGTGTTTTCAAGATACAAATAAAAAGTAATCCTATGTAAATAACAAATGAAATATAATAAAAGATAATAAAAAATGTATAAAAAATAGTATGTAGGCTAGTTTTTATATAAAATGTTTCCTCCCATTTTAAACGTTTAAAATGTCTATCCCTAGTATTGTCATTCAGAATATGAAGATATGTATCTGTTTCTTAATTATTACTTTTAAAAAAAAAAAATCTAGGTGTGTGTCTATATATATATATATATATATATATATATATATATATATATATATATATATATATATATATATATATATATATGCCTATGTTTATTTGATTTAGTTATTTATAATTTGTTACTTCTCAATTATATTTTTAATCATGTTGGCTTAGTTACACAAGTTGCCTTTTTCTATTGTAGTTGAGAATTTTAAGGGCTTTATTAGTAGTAGTATTAATAATAATAATAATAATAATAATAATAATAATAATAATAATAACTCATGCATGCTTAGTACATGTGTCTTTTGGATTTGCCACTGCTTTTCAGAAAATGAGTCACAGGTAAAGTAATGGTTGTGAAATAATTCACAGTTAGTCTTCTTTAAGATAGTTGTTTTGAAAGCTCTATAGCAGCTGAAAATAAGGTAAAAAATGTATTTTTCCGCATGCCGAGTCTGTATGCACTATGCAGTGCGAATATCAAACTAATGTCAAATATCGAACATCAAGCTAACTTTACTGTGGTGTGTGGTGCATAGGCTGCAGTACAGTACTCATGTCTTTACTGTGGTTTAAAATAAAGAAGCAACAAAGTTGTTTAGGCTATATTAAATGTTTGTCATATGTTTTTGTTTTTTTTGTCGTTTTCTTTTTGCAATTACATGCAATTTACATTAAAAAAAAAATCCTGTGTCAAAATGTTTCATAGTGAAAAGTTCCACTTTTCTACAATAATTTTACAGTGAGCTAGCGTTTTTTTCAATTTTACAAACAACAACATTTGTGTTTTTATGTTAGAAAACCAGTCATGCTTTGCCAACGTATTGTCAAAATGAAACCATGACGTAAAGTTAAAAGCCTATGCATATTGTTGAAAATCAATACTTAACTTCACAATGTACGCACACACAGTATAGTGGTATCACACAAATTTAAGACTTACTGTAACAAATCTGAGGGCCTTCATACTGTATGATTAATTTCTAAGTGAACCAAACCAAGTAGTGGGGGAGGGGCAAATAATCCCAAAGATTGTTTGTAGTCTCCCAAGGCCATCTCTTCTGGTGGCCCCTGTTTTGATTCATTTGGTTCAAATTATAATTGCAAGCCTGTTGTTTTGCATGTTCCATATGTGCCTGAAAACTAACGAAAGCATACTTCACTTTTCATGAAACATGAAAATCAGAGGTATGTGAAAGAGCCCTTAAAACCCCTTTGATGTTGTAAAACATTTCAACAATAAATTCAAAGCAACTGTTATGTATATATTTTTTTCTTGTTGTCTTTTAGAAACGTGCAAAAGGCCAAGTGCTATTTAACAAAGTATGTGGGAATATCAATCTATTGGAGAAGGACTATTTTGGATTGACATACAGAAGTAACACTGACCAAAAGGTAAGAAATAATATTGGACTTCCCTCTACAAGCTATTATTTGACATGCACTGGTAGCAGAGAAAGCTGTTTCATTTTAGTACTATTTCTCAGGACCAGTATCTGGGGTGCATATCCCTACAATAAATTGACCACAACTGATAGACCAACTACTGTTCACTGTATTTTTGTAGATGGACGAGCTCAATGTTGTTGGACAGCGTTTTACAAGAGAGTTAAATGAATTGCTACCAAAATGCTATATTTCAAAACGTGCAAATTATCAGACTCACCATTTGTTCATATTGTGTTCAATTCTAATATGATATTTAAGTTATCATTATATAATTGATGTGTTTTAATATTAATTGTATTTCACTACAGAAATACATTTAAAATATTGTACATATTAAAACTGAACAGGAAAATGGAAATACCATCTTGGCCCACAGATTGTTTAAAATAGATAGTTATTTTGATACTGTTAAGCAGTTAACAGGAAAAAAGTGGTATCAACATTTGAAACAGGAAACAGGTTTACAAATACAAAGCGTTGCTATGTTTTAGCCTTTCAGGTTGCCATAAAAAAAAAAGTTAATTTCTATTTACAGGTAACTAGAGGTTGTATTTATCAGGATATTACTAATTTGTGTGTTTAAAAATCATTAGGAAAATATCTGTCTTTTACACTGTCATTTCAAAAATGACCCCTGTGTATCCAGACTGGAAACATAAAAGAAAAATGCATGAAACACAAAGGTCAATAAATTGCTCCTTCAGTTTTTAAAACCATGTTGTGTGTTTCTGTTTCATTCAATAGTTAATGTGTACATACTAGATACTGATTTTAGCCCACTGATAATATTGTTGTGCAATAGGTCCCCTAAATTTAAGCACAAGATTTGTAAGATTTCTGACAGTAATGGCTTCTAACAAAAGTCAATTTTCTTCTTTTAAGGATTACCCAAGTTACAGCACTTAAAACTCACAAAACCCGCATGATGATCATCATACAGTACTGTAAATACTACTTTGTTAGATCTGAACTCAAGAGACTACTTTAGTTCAACAGACTTGCCTTGTGACTGATTAATATCCCCAGTGGGGAATGCTTATTCCTGATTAAGAGGATGTACTGGAGATGTGCTGTACAGTACATTACATATTTTTGCTGGATGTCTAAAGAGCTGGTCATTCAGTTGTTGTTAACCTTGTTATGGAAATATTAATTGGCACAACTTCTTGCAAGCATTTGAATAGGTTTGGGCCTGTTTTGGCTGGTACACTGTTTCTTTTTAGGGAATCGTGGAGTGTCTTAATCCAGCATTTTTAAACGTTTTGCGCTGGAGCCCCACCAAATAAAGCATCATCAGGCAATAATGCTCAACAGTTGCTGCACAGACTACATTGACAGCACTCTTCTTAGTTTATTTGTAGACCAGAAAGCGGCACAGAGCTTCAAAATACATCTTCAAACTGGCTAAAAATATTTAAGTATTTTTTAAACCCTAACATGAAACCCATGCAGAATGTCTGTCACCCTCAGGCCCACCTTGTGCATGTTTTAAGATACTGTAGTAATGCTATACACTACATGCACCTTTTGTTCTGTTCCAGCTACATTCTGTAAAAGGTAAATTGGCTGCTGAACATACACTGCCTCCCTATGCAAAAATGACTTTCATGCAGGGGCTTGGAGCATGTTGTGTGACATGCTGTATATATGGGGGGGACATTCTATGCTTGAATAATATCTGCTTGGTATCACATAGTCTATCAATCCCTTTGCTTCAAAAATGCAGGCTATCCTCTGTGTATACTCCTACACTCAGTTTACCGTCTACAATAATTTAATTTCCAGTGAAAGATATTTATTTTTAAATGGTATGTAATTCCATATTGAAGTATGCATCCTTTTAAATGACAATGTTACGTCTGTCCAGAATCAAGGAATATTATATTGTTAAAATCAGTTTGACCAAATCCTAAAAAGACATTTGTTATGAGAATGTCACATGCCAAATATTGCCTGTCAGATTGTTTATCTTCTTTAAATAAATTATTCAGATTATTTCCTGTCTCATTTAAAATTACCATTCAAGCAAACTCACAAATTAAAATATTTCCATTTTGTTTTCTAACCATTTGAACCATGCCACACAACTTAGGCATTTTCTACACCTAACATGTTCGCTGTGCAGCTTGTTTCCTGGCAACCCACAACATAGACTGGCATTTTGGAATGAAAGAAAAACACATCCCTGAGTGCTGAAATTGGGTTTTAAATAGAATTGCTATTTCTGTTAGACAAGGTCACTAGTGGCATGCTTCCTCCGACAGGGACAGAAACCAAAATTGAAGGAAAGGAGAATGCTTATTTATTAATTTACTTATTTCTTTGTTCATTTTGTGGTTTCTTGGCTTGGTAATAATTCACACAGTGTCTGTTGTTCCAACCATTAAGGTTAAGATTTGAGATCTCAGACACTGTTAAAAGGCATTCCTTTTCGTCTCCCCTACTTTTTTGTGTGTTTCTTTTTACATTTCTTTGTCTGGCGAATATGAAGAGCTGATTGTGCCCTTGTTTTTTGGTATGAATTCACACTGATGTAGCTTTTACTGCCACAAATCTGTGACTTTCCTAAATGCTATTTTCTCCTCATACTTGTTCAGCGATCACAGGCCTCCATTTAAGAGACAGATGTTGTTGTGCTCAGCTGCAGGGCGTGGAAGCTGCATGCAAGGCACCCTTGTGATTTGATAATAAGTATGAACCCCAACAGAGCAGCAATGGTGCCATTTGATGTATCTCAGTAGGCCTGGCTGCCACATTCTCTGTATTTCTCATGCTGTATTTACTTAACTAGACATGCTGGGGTAACCCATGTAATGAGTCCAATACATACATTAACACTAGGTTCATTTTTATGCTGTCCACATTGCTGAAATTCCACTGTTCTTGGACTTGCTCAGAGAGTCAAATCCACGAGCTCAGAAACAGTGATAAATGATGATTTAATAACACATATATCATGGGATAATAAACAGATTCAAACTGAAATATATGCAAATTCTGAGGGTATTAGGTATTCCTTTTTAAATGATTATTTAAAAGACATTTTCCTGATCTTAGTTTTGTAAGAATGCTGAAAGTTTAAATCTATTTATAATTTCTCTCATTTAGAACTGGCTTGACCCTGCAAAGGAAATCAAGCGCCAGATTCGAAGTAAGTATCTTCAAATATTACTTTACCATCATTCTTTGTACTCTTGCATGTTTTATCTTTTAAACATTTTGAA
This sequence comes from Acipenser oxyrinchus oxyrinchus, assembly GCA_030684275.1. Classification (NCBI taxonomy): domain Eukaryota; kingdom Metazoa; phylum Chordata; class Actinopteri; order Acipenseriformes; family Acipenseridae; genus Acipenser; species Acipenser oxyrinchus. The sequence goes on along the minus strand of CM060251.1, from coordinate 55,366,548 downwards.
ATACACAGGAGGCTAATGTTTCCTAACTTAATAACAAACCATAAAATACAAAGGTCATGTTTGCATTGTGTATAATGCACACCTATTGTATATCATGCATAACTGAACAGTCTGGGTTTACACCCACCTCTTGTATAAATCACAACTCTACCCTATGTAAAACAGCATTGTATACTATAGAAAACTAAATAACCTCATATTATATACTTACTAGAAACTCCTCTTGTCTGTTGTGTCTGTGAAAACTTTATGATTGATATACTGGAAAAATAGTCCTTGCATCAACACATTGCACATTGTGGCATTTGGAGAGAACAGCTTTATGTAAGGTGTGTGTATATATATATATATATATATATATATATATATATATATATATATATATATATATATATATATATATATATATATATACAGTGCCTTGCATAAGTATTCACCCCTTTGCTGTGACACCCCTAAATAAGCTCTGGTGCAACCAATTGCCTTCCAAAGTCACATAATTAGTTGAATGGAGTTCACCTGTGTGCAATTAAAGTGTCACATGATCTCAGATTAAATACACCTGTTTCTGGAAGGCCCCAGTGTTTGTTAGAGAGCATATCTAAACAAACAGCATCATGAAGACCATGGAGCTATCAAAACAAGTCCGGGATAAAGTTCTGGAGAAGCACCAATCAGGGTTGGGTTATAAAAAAATATCCCAAACTTTGAACATCCCCCGGAGCACCGTTAAATCCATTATTAAAAAATGGAAAGAATATGGCACAACCGCGACTCTGCCTAGAGAAGACTGTCCACCAAAACTCAGTGACCAGGCAAGGAGGGCATTAGTCAGAGAAGCAACCAAGAGGCCAATGGTAACTCTGAAGGAGCTGGAGAGATCCACAGCTGAGATGGGAGAAACCGTCCATGGGACAACTATAACCCGGACGCTCCACAAAGCTGGACTTTATGGAAGAGTGGCGAGAAGAAAGCGATTGCTGAAAAAAACCCATATCAAATTCCGTTTGGATTTTGCCAAAAGGCATGTGGGAGACACAGCAAACATGTGGAAAAAAGGTTCTCTGGTCTGATGAGACCAAAATTGAACTTTTTGGCCTTAGCACAAAACGCTATGTATGGCGCAAAGCCAACACTGCTCATCACCCTGAGAACACCATCCCCATGGTGAAGCATGGTGGTGGCAGCATCATGTTATGGGGATGCTTTTCATCGGCAGGGACTGGGAAACTGGTCAGGACTGAGGGCAAGATGGATGGAGCCAAATACAGGGAAATTCTAGAGGAAAACCTGTTTCAGTCTGCAAGAGACCTGGGACTGGGGCGGAGGTTCACCTTCCAGCAGGACAATGACCCTAAACACACAGCCAAAGCTACATTGGAGTGGTTTAAAAACAAGAACCTGAATGTCTTAGAATGGCCCAGTCAAAGCCCAGACCTCAATCCGATTTGAGAATCTGTGGCAAGACTTGAAAATTGCTGTTGACCAACGGTCCCCATCCAACTTGACAGAGCTTGAGCAATTTTGCCAAGAAGAATGGGCAAAAATTGCAGGATCCAGATGTGGAAAGCTGGTAGAGACTTACCCAAAAAGACTCACAGCTGTAATTGCTGCCAAAGATGCTTCTACCAAGTATTGACTCCGGGGGGTGAATACTTATGCAACCAACAAATGTCTTTTTTTTGTTTAATTAACTTTTGTGTCACAATAAAAAAGTATTTTGCACCTTCAAAGGGTTAAGTATGTTGTGTAAATCAAATGGTAAAAATCCCAATTAAATCCATTTTAATTCCAGGTTGTAACACTACAAAATGTGGAAAAGTCCAAGGGGGTGAATACTTATGCAAGGCACTGTATATATATATATATATATATATATATATATATATATATATATATATATATATATATATATATATGCTTCTTCCTCTAAGCCAGCATGGCAATTTGTGATACAGTTCAGTCCAATACTAAACATTTACTTCAGTTATCCCTTGTAAATGATTATTGCTAACACATCCTTTTGACTGCCTTATATTGGGGTAGTCAGTAACAGTACATTTAGCATGGGAATGTTTTTAACGATATTGACATTGACATTTTTGAAGTCCTTTCTTGAAGGCCTGAAAACCGAAATCATATTGAAGCTCAGTTTCACTGCTTTATCCAGCATCTTAAACCCAAGATTACAAGGATTTCTGATATGCCATCTATTGCATCCACAGGGCCAGCTGCGTTACATTATTAATTGAAGTTGGCTGTGCAGTTTTGCATGTGCCTCAGAAAATGTGTTACATCACCAGGGTCCCACAGCTGAGGCCAAGTCAGACACGGGGTGTGGCAGCAAGAGAGGCCAGCCTGGAACCATGCCCCAGATAAAAAAAAAATGCTTTGGGTGTTTCTAATTATTAGGAATGCAACTGAAATATGTGCCAGATAGGGCACATATTTCGACATGCATTCTAAATGTTGTTGTCCACAATATTAAACACATATTGTTTTATATACTCTGTGTGTGTGTGTGTGTGTGTGTGTGTATATATATATATATATATATATATATATATATATATATATATATATTATTCATTCATTGCAAAAAATGAAATAAATGCAGCAGTTAGGGTTGAACTCATCACCACAAAAGCAAAGAAATGTGGCATTAGGGTTTTTAACCCTAACTCGCCATTGCCACACCCACACAAGCAGCCAAAGGAACCAGACAACACAAGCAACCGCAGACTGCCGTCATCAGGTAAGACATAGAACATGCAACTCTTTCCAGAGGACACAAGAGACATCCATCATCATGGTCCACCGGTGCTGTAGCAATGGATATACATGTACACTTCAACACATACACACCCACTTCAGGCTGCATTGTCTTATTGAGGAGACTGTGTTTTTATTTTTATTATAAACGATGCCACTTCTGTGGAGGTGTTCAACACATGACTTTTGCATTTTACCACATTTTATTAGACATGTTAATGCAAAGATTGCAAACTAAGTAATTCTAGCAAAATAATACAACAATGTTGATCGTTTGTATCTACATAGTTTTTTAAATCTATGATGCATAATTGTAAAGTAAGAAATTAAGTGTCTCTTAAGGTGGGTTCACACTAGACAACATAAGTGACTTAATGTAATGTAGTAGCCCTTTATGTCAGTTTAAACATCTTTTAATGGACATAAGGTTCATTTCACAAGGTCTCAATAGAAACCTCTCTAATTATCATCTATTAATGAAACATTTATAATACAATCTTTATTAACAGTAAAAAATTAATCATGAACATGAAACAAATGTAAATAATTGTTTTTACAATTGAGAGCAAGGATTTAACATATTGCTCATTCTTCACTAAAGTTAGAACTTTTTTTAAGTGATTCTATAATGTAATGTTAAACTGCAGTTACAGTGTGATTTTACTGCAGTGTGGTGTTAAACTGCAGTTACAGTGCTTATTTCAGTTGAGTAAAATTGCAGTTACAATGTAATTTTATTACAGTCTAGTGTTAATCTGTAGATACAATGTGATTATATTACAGGCTACTGTTACACTGCAGTTACAATGTGTGTTTTGCTGGCTTTTTGGTGTTAAACTAAAGTTACAAAGTGATTCTATTAAATGTAATCTTAACCTACACTCTGAATTCTACATCTTTGTTGAAATGTCACAAAAAATTGTATTCCTTAGCACATTTCTTAATATGAGACCATTTTCAAATGTAAAGGATTTAACTGACGAAAAGAATGAAAAAACACAGGCTTACAAATAAAGGTAGACAATCAGCCTAGTGTTTTAATCTGGAATTTTAATTCATGAAATGCGAGATTGCTTCACGGGATGTCTCAGAGCGCTAGTTTTCAAGCAGGCTATAAATTCAGTTAAAAACATCACATCGAAGAATTGTATCCATGCAACATAGTGAAATTGGAAATGCCGACCCTCATATTATCAGTAAGAGCTTCTCGATGAGCAATCCCAAGCAAAATAACGGCAATCCAGCATTAATTTAACATATATATATATATATATATATATATATATATATATATATATATATATATATATATATATATATACAGTACCAGTCAAAAGTTTGAGTACACTTGCTGGAAACTAGGTTTTTTTCATAGCTGACAATGTTTTACGTTGTATATGTTTCTGTAAATACTTGAAAATGAAAACACATGTTACAATATACAAAACATAAGGAGTATCAAAGCAATGTTCAAGAAAATTGAAAATTGTCTCTAAATCTTGGATTCCTCAAAATAGCCACCCTTTGCCTTAATAACAGCCTCACAAACACGAGGCATTCGGTTAACAAGTTTCAGCATGAAATCACCCGACATGTCTTCCCAGCTCTTCTGCAGCAATTGCCAGAGATGTAGGGCACTTGTGGGTAGCTTTGCTTTGACTCTTCTGTCCAGTTCGTCCCATACAAGTTCTATGGGATTGAGGTGTGGAGACTGGGCAGGCCAGGTCATTAGATTGAGTTGTCCTTCACTTTCCTTCTTCGCCCGATAGTTATTGCACAACTTTGAGGTGTGTTTCGGGTCATTATCTTGCTGTTCTGGTCATTATCTAGCCGTAATCCTGATGGAATGGCATGCCTCTGAAGTATGCTATGATAGCCATGCTGGTTGAGCTTGCCATGGACTTGGTAAAGATCACCAACTCTGTCACCAGCAAAGCAACCCCAGACCACGACACTGCCTCCTCCATGCTTGACAGTGGGAACCACACATGCAGAACTCATGTGCTCACCCTCTCTGCGTCTTACAAATACTCGGCGGTTGGACCCAAATATTTCAAATTTTGACTCATCGGTCCAGAAGACCGACTTCCACTCCTCAAACGTCCAGTTTCTCTACCTCTTATTCTGCACTCTTAATAATGGTTTCTTTGCAGCAATTCTTCCAGTTAGGCCAGCTTCACGCAATCTCCTCTGAACAGTTGATGTTGAAACATCTGTGCTTCTAGTAGCATTTAGCTGAGCTTGTATTTCAGGGGCAGTTAATCGCAGGTTTCGCAGACTTGTGATTCGAATGAACTTGTTCTCTGATTCTAAGGTCACCCTTGGCCTGCCTGACCTTGTTCGGTCCTCATGAGTGCCAGTTTCTTCAAATCGGTTTGATGGTCGTGGCCACATCAGTTACAGACACTTGCAAAGTTCTTGCGATTTGTCTTAAAGATTGACCTTCATTTCTTAAAGTAATTACAGACTGTCTTTTTTCTTTGCTTAACTGAGCGTATTTTGCCATTTTCTGCTCCCTTACATTCAGGAATGACAAACTTGTGCCTATGCTACCTATATTTATAGTAATTATGGACCCTCACCTGTTAACAATAATTGGTGACAAAAGGTTAATTAGGTAACATGCTAGTTAACACGGAGAACATCTAACAAAGACACTTTTATACTTAGGCCAGTGTTCTAACACCGTGTTATACACATTTCAGACTTTTAAATGACTTGGGCTTCAGACTGAAATCCCCTTGCTTTGGGTGACCATTTCATTGAAAATGACAAGATTTACATTTTCATTTAAAAATAAAATTTTTGAATGCAATTCACTTGTGATTATCAGCTTATATAAGTACACATATTATATAATGAAGGAAATATTAAGTGTTTGTAGACAAGTTTATACAGTTTAAAGCATAGATAATCATGAAAAACCTGGTTTCAAGCAGGTGTACTCAAACTTTTGACTGGTACTGTGTATATATATATATATATATATATATATATATATATATATATATATATATATATATATATATATATATATATACAGTACTGTGCAAAAGTTTTAGGCAGGTGTGAAAAAATGCTGTAAAGTAAGAATGCTTTCAAAAATAGACTTGTTAATAGTTTATATTTATCAATTAACAAAATGCAAAGTGAGTGAACAGAAGAATAATCTACATCAAATCAATATTTGGGGTGACCACCCTTTGCCTTCAAAACAGCATCAATTCTTCTAGGTACACTTGCACACAGTTTTTGAAGGAACTCGGCAGGTAGGTTGGCCCAAACATCTTGGAGAACTAACCACAGTTCTTCTGTGGATTTAGGCAGCCTCAGTTGCTTCTCTCTCTTCATGTAATCCCAGACAGACTCGATGATGTTGAGATCAGGGCTCTGTGGGGGCCATACCATCACTTCCAGGACTCCTTGTTCTTCTTTACGCTGAAGATAGTTCTTAATGACTTTCGCTGTATGTTTGGGGTCGTTGTCATGCTGCAGAATAAATTTGGGGCCAATCAGATGCCTCCCTGATGGTATTGCATGATGGATAAGTATCTGCCTGTACTTCTCAGCATTGAGGAGACCATTAATTCTGACCAAATCCCCAACTCCATTTGCAGAAATGCAGCCCCAAACTTGCAAGGAACCTCCACCATGCTTCACTGTTGCCTGCAGACACTCATTCGTGTACCGCTCTCCAGCCCTTCGCTAACAAACTGCCTTCTGCTACAGCCAAATATTTCAAATTTTGACTCATCAGTCCAGAGCACCTGCTGCCATTTTTCTGCACCCCAGTTCCTGTGTTTTCATGCATAGTTGAGTCGCTTGGCCTTGTTTCCACGCCGGAGGTATGGCTTTTTGGCCATAAGTCTTCCATGAAGGCCACTTCTGACCAGACTTCTCCGGACAGTAGATGGGTGTACCAGGGTCCCACTGTTTTCTGCCAATTCTGAGCTGATGGCACTGCTGGACATCTTCCGATTGAAGGGAAGTAAGCATGATGTGTCTTTCATCTGCTGCAGTAAGTTTCCTTGGCCGACCACTGCTTCTACGGTCCTCAACGTTGCCCGTTTCTTTGTGCTTCTTCAAAAGAGCTTGGACAGCACATCTGGAAACCCCTGTCTGCCTTGAAATTTCTGCCTGGGAGAGACCTTGCTGATGCAGTATAACCACCTTGTGTCTTGTTGCTGTGCTCAGTCTTGCCATGGTGTATGACTTTTGACAGTAAACTGTCTTCAGCAACCTCACCTTGTTAGCTGAGTTTGGCTGTTCCTCACCCAGTTTTATTCCTCCTACACCGCTGTTTCTGTTTCAGTTAATGATTGTGTTTCAACCTACATATTGAATTGATGATCATTAGCACCTGTTTGGTATAATTGTTTAATCATACACCTGACTATATGCCTACAAAATCCCTGACTTTGTGCAAGTGTACCTAGAAGAATTGATGCTGTTTTGAAGGCAAAGGGTTGTCACACCAAATATGGATTTGATTTAGATGTTTCTTCTGTTCACTCACTTTGCATTTAGTTAATTGATAAATATAATCTATTAACATGTCTATTTTTGAAAGCATTCTTACTTTACAGCATTTTTTCACACCTGCCTAAAACTTTTGCACAGTACTGTATATATATATACAGTACTGTGCAAAAGTTTTAGGTGAAAAAATGCTGTAAAGTAAGAATGCTTTCAAAAATTGTCATGTTAATAGTTTATATTTATCAATTAACAAAATGCAAAGTGAGTGAACAGAAGGAAAATCTACATCAAATCAATATTTGGTGTGACCACCCTTTGCCTTCAAAACAGCATCAATTCTTCTAGGTACACTTGCACACAGTTTTGAAGGAACTCGCAGGTAGGTTGGCCCAAACATCTTGGAGAACTAACCACAGTTCTTCTGTGGATTTAGGCAGCCTCAGTTGCTTCTCTCTCTTCATGTAATCCCAGACAGACTCAATGATGTTGAGATCAGGGCTCTGTGGGGGCCATACCATCACTTCCAGGACTCCTTGTTCTTCTTTACGCTGAAGATAGTTCTTAATGACTTTCGCTGTATGTTTGGGGTCGTTGTCATGCTGCAGAATAAATTTGGGGCCAATCAGATGCCTCCCTGATGGTATTGCATGATGGATAAGTATCTACCTGTACTTCTCAGCATTGAGGAGACCATTAATTCTGACCAAATCTTCAACTCCATTTGCAGAAATGCAGCCCCAAACTTGCAAGGAACCTCCACCATGCTTCACTGTTGCCTGCAGACACTCATTCGTGTACCGCTCTCCAGCCCTTCGGCGAACAAACTACCTTCTGCTACAGCCAAATATTTCAAATTTTGACTCATCAGTCCAGAGCACCTGCTGCCATTTTTCTGCACCCCAGTTCCTGTGTTTTCGTGCATAGTTGAGTCGCTTGGCCTTGTTTCCACGTCGGAGGTATGGCTTTTGGCCGCAAGTCTTCCATGAAGGCCACTTCTGACCAGACTTCTCCGGACAGTAGATGGGTGTACCAGGGTCCCACTGTTTTCTGCCAATTCTGAGCTGATGGCACTGCTGGACATCTTCCGATATGGCGGGAAGTAAGCATGATGTGTCTTTCATCTGCTGCAGTAAGTTTCCTTGGCCGACCACTGCGTCTCACGGTCCTCAACGTTGCCCGTTTCTTTGTGCTTCTTCAAAGAGCTTGGACAGCACATCTGGAAACCCCTGTCTGCCTTGAAATTTCTGCCTGGGAGAGACCTTGCTGATGCAGTATAACTACCTTGTGTCTTGTTGCTGTGCTCAGTCTTGCCATGGTGTATGACTTTTGACAGTAACTGTCTTCAGCAACCTCACCTTGTTAGCTGAGTTTGGCTGTTCCTCACCCAGTTTTATTCCTCCTACACAGCTGTTTCTGTTTCAGTTAATGATTGTGTTTCAACCTACATATTGAATTGATGATCATTAGCACCTGTTTGGTATAATTGTTTAATCATACACCTGACTATATGCCTACAAAATCCCTGACTTTGTGCAAGTGTACCTAGAAGAATTGATGCTGTTTTGAAGGCAAAGGGTGGTCACACCAAATATGGATTTGATGTAGATTTTTCTTCTGTTCACTCACTTTGCATTTAGTTAATTGATAAATATAATCTATTAACATGTCTATTTTTGAAAGCATTCTTACTTTACAGCATTTTTTCACACCTGCCTAAAACTTTTGCACAGTACTGTATATATATTTAAATTACCTGGTACGTTAGGCAGGTACCAGGTCCAATAGCAAGGGGTTAAATGTTTCACTAAGTTATGTATTGCTGCCCTCACATTAAGTGGCGCTCTGCAGACTCTGTGTTTACAGGATATATTTAAATCACTCGCCTTGTATTACTGACTGACACGTTTTTTATTTTAGTTTTTACTAACTAGTAAAATTGGATGCTCTGCTGCGTTTGTGAAAGTATTGTCACGTTGTTTTAACAAAACAGCACTTGTAGTTCAAACAGGAAAGCGTGTCTAAGTGATTGCATTGTTTGCAGGCTCCCCCAGAACTACAGATCCCACAGTGGCCTGACATCACTTACACACAGTTTTGCTGACCCAGTCATCAAACAGCTTGTGTAACAAGCACACTCCTTCAAGGGCGGGATTCCTTGTTGAGAGGATTTTAAAAAGTCCTGGATGCTAGCGATAGTGCATTCCCTGCGGTTAAGCTCTCCCTGTAAAAGCAGAGCTTATGCCATTGATTTCTTGCAGGTACGGTGGTCTACAGGGTGTCCACCTTGTTGCATTACTGTACAGCAGTGTTGCTGCTTGAGGAGATGCCCCCTTGGGGGCAGCAACAGTACTGTGCGCTACCTTACCGATCCGGTGCTACAGGCATCGAACCAGTACCAAACCGACCCCATACCGTACCATCCTGGTTCCGACCTGCTACTGACCGGGGTTTACATCCCCAATCTGGTACCAAGCGGGCCTTGTTGACAGTCCAGTTACTGTTTTTAGCCAGCTGAGACAGCAACTGTACATTCATACTGTACATTGCTTGCTATTTGCATAATGCCTGGATTTAATCCCCATGGCATCAGCCTCAGGGACCGGCACAGCCAGCTGTGCCTGCAGCCAGACCGCCGGCCGATGCAGAGGCAAGAGCCTGAGGCCAAAGCACAAGGTGAGCAGCGACCCTAGGGGTTTGCTGCCACAGGCCCAGGGCCCCTTCTCAGGGAGCCATCTGGAGTATTGGCATCAGTGCACTGTAGACATCTGGGTGCTTACTACCGTTAAGACCAGCTACTCACTGCCGTTTAAGCACGACCCCTCTCCCTTTCGGGGCGTGACTGCGGCATCAGTCACGGACCCACAGGACGCCGCTGTGGTGTCTCAGGAGGTAGCAGCTCTGCTGCAAAAATTGGATATTCATATGGTACACCCCCTCCAATTAGAGGACGGGTTCTACTCCATGCCCAAGCGGGATGGTGGCCTCAGACCAGTCCTCGACCTCAGGCAGATCAACCTGTATCTGTGCTGTTTAAAATGTTGACGATGCAACAGTTGTTGCAGTCAATCAGGCCAAGCGACTGGTTCGCCACAGTGGACCTCAAAGACGCCTATTTCCACATCCCCATAAAACCAGCGCACAGGAAGTACCTGCGGTTTGCCTTTCAGGGAACAGCGTATGAGTTCAAGGTCTTGCCATTAGGCCTCACTCTAGCTCCCCATGCCTTTTCGAAGTGTAGGGAAGCTCTATTGGCCCTATTGAGACTCAAAGGTATCAGAATACTCTATTATTTGGACGACTGGCTCATTGTGCCCAGTCTCCAGCTCAGGCAGACGCTCACATGTAACTGGTCATGTGAAGAGCCAGCTCATGCTTTCTCAGACAGCCTCCTATCTAGGAGTGTGCTTGGACTGGGTCCATGCTGTCCACTCTGTCAGATGGCAGAATGCAGAGAATAGCCATCTGTTTAGAGCTATTCAGCTCATCAAAGTACTCATGGTAATGACATTTCAGAACTTCTGGGCTTGAGGGCAGCAGCTTCTCAGACCCTAACTTTGGGTCTCCTGCGCATTCGCCCTCTGCAAGCTTGGTTCAACAGCAGGGCTTTTTCAGTCTGCATTGAACCGCGACAGTGTCGAGTTATGCAGTAGTCTTTTTAATAGTTTTTATCCCTTCAGTACCAGCAGTAATAAGTGTTGAGTTACGAGTAAAGCGTGGTGTCGAATTAAAAAATGGAGGCAGGATGCATATAGTTTTATATGGAGAAAATTCGGGACCAAGACTGTCTGTCGAATACAGCAAAGGTGTCGAGTTATCCACCAGTCGAGTTACCCGAGGTTGACTTTAAAAAAATTGCAGATTTCCTAATTTTATAACTTTGATAATATTATATGTAATTGGCTAATGCTTAATCAACAAGAAGTGATTCTCAGAGAGCTTATCTAAAGTGACGTTGTGTAGCACTGGTTCCTGTGCTGGAGACAGGCCAACAGTAGACGATCTTCCCTATTCTGTTGGCGTGCATGGAGGCCTGCCAGGTGTTAGTTTTTCTTCTTAAACTAATGTTCTCTGTGTGTCGTAACAAAGTTCCAATTTAAAGCGTTGTTGGCAGAGGGTCACAGGGTCGTTATCCAAACCATCACTCTGATCTGGCTTTTGCTGAATATGCGAATTGTCTTTTCATTGATTAAAATGCAACCGTTCAGCATGAATCCATCCTTTTGCGACACACAGTCAGGCTAAAATCGAGGGAGCATTTGGGGAAACAGCTGTTACAGCACGTATTTCTGACCTTTGAAAACCAAGGTGAAGAGCCTACAGTTGCAGGTTAAGGGTTTGACAGCACAGCCTTCAAAGAAGGCCTCTCACTGCTGTTTGGTAAACTGTATTTGTATGCAGCTGTTACATTAAGGGGTATTTTTGTGTTTGACCAGCTGATGGGAAGAGGCACTGGTTAGACAGTTTTTTTTGTTTGTTTGTTTTTTTGTTAAGAGTTGTGTGGCTGATATGCACAAACCCATGGAAATATATATTCTCTTACCCATCATGATTGCATACTAAAGTTGAGCACCTTCGCAATTTGTTTGCATTAGTTACACAAATTAACCAGTTTTTCAAAAAATCTCTTTTTAGGTTCTCCTTGGCAGTTTGCCTTCAGTGTAAAATTCTATCCACCTGATCCATCACAGTTAACTGAAGACATAACTAGGTATGTTTTTTAACTGAACAAAGACACACTAAATAAATAAGTAAAACACTGAAATGTGAACAAAAGTAATGAACTAATTTGATGCATTTTATTAATAGTGAACTATAAGCTAAAAACCTTAGCTGATTTCAAGCTTGCATAGATAATAGATGCCCATGATCAATTGTAAAAAGTATATATTAATAATGTATCCAAAATGTTACACAACATTATTCTTAGGTCCTGGTAGCCTATTTTTTCATGGTACTAATAAGGTTTAGTAATTGAAGGCTGTATCTTTAGAGTAGATTGATGGTTACAAGACATTAAATATACTGGTTTTAATTTTTTTCCATTATTTCTTGCTTCCAGATATTACCTGTGCCTTCAGCTTCGTCAGGATATTGCTTCAGGCCGCCTCCCCTGCTCATTCGTGACTCACGCTCTGCTCGGTTCCTATTCCCTGCAAGCTGAGCTGGGAGACTACGATCCTGAAGAGCACAGAGTGGACTATATCAGCGATTTCCAGTTCGCACCAACGCAGACCAAGGAGCTGGAAGAGAAAGTGGTAGAACTGCACAAAACACACAGGTTAGGTTGGCTTCTGTTAAAGCTGTGTTTTAGTAGATGTTAATCTATCCAACCTGATTTTTAAAATGCCTGAAATTACTTTTTAGTACAACCTGCTATAAGCAAGCAAATAAACATTTCTGTGTACTTACAATTGGAGGGAAGAAAATGTTGGTGTATTTGACTGGTGTAATATATATATATATATATATAATTTTAATGTTTTTATTATTCTAATAACAAAACTATGTTCTTGTTTCATGTAGGGGATTAACTCCAGCTCAGGCTGATGCTCAGTTTTTAGAAAATGCCAAGAAACTTTCCATGTATGGAGTAGATCTACATCATGCCAAGGTAGACTATGAGTCAAAAATAACATAAAAATGTACTTTATTGGAACAGCAAATATTTAAAATGTTGTATACTAAATGACAGTACCAATATTAAAGGAACATATGCTTACTCAGCATACAAATGCTGGATGTTTTGTTATCACCATGTAGTTTTCCATAATTAAATTAAGTACAGTACAGTGGGTATTGTGTGGAGGATATTTGATTCTACAATAACGGGATGTGTTTGGGTGCCAACCTTGGATGTGTTATTGAGAGAAAAAAACAAACAGGAATATAAAGACTCCTTCATAGCCCTTATGACATGAAGCAGTGACTCATTTACGGTATTTCCTGATTTTGAGTTGTGGTCATTAAGCTTGTAAAATACCTAGTCCATCCATGACTTCAGATGATCTGGACTTGCCCAAACGTTTGTGAAGGCAGTAGCCAAACCGTTGTCTACTTGACTTATTTTCCTTTTACCTTAAAATGTCTCGACATAACAATACTCTACACACCAGAAAAAGCAAGATAATGTTGACTGACATTTTAGCAGCTGGAATTTATCTTTTCAGATTCAGAATTTAAAATTGTAAGGGGGCAGTTGGTAATGTTATTGATAAAGATTACCAAATTACACTTTATTATTTACTGTTAAGTATATGACAAATTTGACTTCAATAAGTAACATGAGTGCAAGACATCAGCTGTTTAAATGGGTGGAGATTCACAAAGAACAGTGTAAAGATTTTATAGTTGTGAGAAAATTATTTATTTTGTATGAGATGGTGCTCTTAATGAGTTGGTTTATATATATAGCGTCAGAGTGGATCAGAATATCATTCTGTGTATGAAATTAACAGAATTGAAATATATATAGGGGGGGTCCTAAGCCATTCTTTGTGTCTACTTAGTTTCTGGTCACAAACTCACCCACTGACAAAGAATGCTTTTAAAAAGAGTCGTAAACTAAATACTGGACAAGTGGCTTATCTCCACCATCGCAGAATGAATCATTTGGTGCCGGCACAGGGGACAAAACAGCAGACCAATTGAGAACAAGGGGCCGTCTCGGAACGAGAACAACCAATGAGAAACACCCTATGTGGACTTGGGCACAGCCCAAAATAAACAAACTGACCAGTCACAGGGTGGAAGAGAGTCACAAAAAGCAGCCACGAGACTTTCAAAGGACGTGCTTCCCATACGGCTCTTCCCACACTAAGCAAGCTCCCCACAAGAGAAACAGGTTCCCCGTAGGAGAAACGAAGTGCTTCCCACACTAAGAAAGCTCCCCACAGGAAAAACAAGGCTCCAGGCAAGAAGCAACCTCCACACACTAGAAACAAGGCTCCTGAGGCAAGAGGAAAGAAAGGAGTGCTGAGAGGAAGTGGCTGGAGTTCGGAGGAACGAAATGGAAGTTAAACTGCTCTGAAGAAAGTTTCTGAGTCATGGGAGCATAATTGCTCGAATTCACGGAAGGCAAGGAAGAACCAATGTTCTGACTAATGGCTAAAAAATGTTCTGAGAAGGCTGAAATCAGCTTTGAAGACAGCCCTAGCTGTTTGCTCTACGAGAGACTGACAGTAAACGGGACACTGCCTTGATCTGAAAGCTGGTCTTGGTTTCCATGTCGCTCCAAGAAACGGACGGAAGCATAGCCAGCAGCTGGGCCTAAGGTCATGTACTAGCCGTACAGAAAAATTGCAACGAGAACACCTCTACGAATTACGTAACTGTTCAATTAAAACACATTATCTGAACTGAGTTACGCCTGATCAACTGAACTATTTGCAAAACTTTTGGCCAAAATGTAAATTTATATTCAAATACATAGTCTACGGTGTGGTACTGACAGCTACTGTACCACGTAGTGCATGCCTGTACTGCAAAGGGCAGCAGTGTGGAGTAGTGGTTAGGGCTTTGGACTCTTGACCGGAGGGTCGTGGGTTCAATCCCAGGTGGGGGACACTTCTGCTGTACCCTTTGAGCAAGGTACTTTACCTAGATAAAACCCAACTGTGTAATTGTATGTAAAAAAAATGTAATTGTATGTAGAAATAATGTGATATCTTGTAACAATTGTAAGTCGCCCTGGATAAGGGCATCTGCTAAGAAATAAAATAATACTAATAATAATGTCACTTCTGTGTGTCCGGGTGCTGACTAGCGGTGTCGGACCGTTGAATTAAATTGATTTGTGACAGAACGGAAGTTTGTGAATGGTTTGTAGATCAGATGTGCTGGTGCTGAGGGACACCGGTGGCAATGGCAGGTGGGCTTACAGGCAACTTTTAATTTGAGAGGCATTGTGGCAAGCAGCTTGGGCACTGCCACAGTTGCCATCGATTGTTTAGAATTTGGTAGAATAATAATTTTGCTGTTTATTTTTAACATGAGGTTACTTTTTCTTCAAATTGTCACAGTCATTGAAAAATGTGTGGCTGTAACTTCCTATCCTCCACAAGAATGGAAGCTGCTGCAGTTATCATTTAGTGTAGAGCAGTATACAGCATAGACATGAAGCACAGCTAATTGTGTAGGTTATATCCCTGTTGGCCATTGTCAGTAGAAACAAAAGTGTATTGAGAAGTTTAGTTGTAGCTTATTAGTCAAGTCAGAGTTGTCTGTAAACGTTGGGTGCTGCAAACTGTTAAAACAAGTACAGTCACACTGTCAAGTCTGGAAGATACCCTTGAAGTAACTAGCTTAATACCACCTTTCATTTCAAGTGGGTAAATAAACCATGGACAAGACTGTGCTTTCTATTTACATTCAAAGTCTAAAATACATTCCTTAAAATGCCTTCTTTTAATCACAAATGCTTTTCATGTGTTTAGCATCTTCACAATTTTATTAGCAAGGAAGCATTTTATTTAGGTGTTGATTTGATCAAATGGTACTCTGCTGAGATAAGAGACATCTGGATTTTTTTAGAGCATTTTACAATAAGGCAATCCACCTGGATTGCATCACCCAATTCTTTTTGGGGTAATACTGCGGTATCCATCACGATGATGTTGATGCAATCTAGTGCTGTAAAATGCAGATGTGGTTTGTCCAGACATTTAAATAGGTTTATCCAATCAACCCACTAGCTTTTAAATAGTTTTTTTTTAATATAGAATATATAAATCTTAGGTAAATTCTTTAAAAGTATTTGTTTCTTTCTACCTAAACAAACAAACAACAACAAAAAATATCTGAATAAATTCACACCAGATTCTTGTAATTTTCTGTTCTGTGTGTTAGGACTTGGAGAGAGTGGATATCATGTTGGGTGTATGTGCCAATGGACTGCTGATCTACAAAGACAGACTCAGAATAAATCGTTTTGCCTGGCCAAAGATTCTCAAGATTTCCTACAAACGCAGTAACTTCTACATCAAAATCAGACCAGGAGAGGTAAGATCTGAACCAGCAGTGTCTCTAGAAGGGTTGCCACAAAGTGAAGAAGTCTAGAAGGGCTGCCACAAAGTGAAAATTTGCAACAGGGGCATTTTCAATTTCATATATATATATATATATATATATATATATATATATATATATATATATATATATATATATATATATATCCTCATTTGTTGATTTTATTTAATGTATTTCCTGTTTGCTGGCATTTACATTTCGTTTGTCCAGGTACAGGATTTATTTTGCACCACTTTTTTAACATCGTGAGAAGATCAATAATTTTCATTGGCCTTGTAGAAATGAGACAGCCTATAGTGAATGTAAGCATGGTGTAAGACAATCTGCATGTACTTATTTAAGTCACAGCTTTCCTTATATTACACATCTCCTCAGTATGCGCTATTACTCGGATAGTCTTGCAAAATAATACAAAAATTTATTGCAGTTTGATTGTACTATGGAAAATCTGAGATTTTATTTTTGTTTCCAGACACATTAAAACCAAATTGCTTGGCAGGGCAATATTTCTTTTTGAGCATGTGTTCCTGAGCTTATCCTATAACCCACTCTAAGGAAGTAATAGATTCTATTGATTTTGTTCCAGACGGAGCAGTTTGAGAGCACCATTGGATTTAAGCTGCTAAACCACCAGGCTGCCAAGAGGCTGTGGAAGGTTTGTGTGGAGCACCACACTTTCTTTAGGTAACACATTTGGATTTTTTGATGTAGTTCTGACTGTGAACTAATGTAATGATGTCAATTTTGGACTATAACATGTAACAATAGGAGGTGCATTTCTGTTTGCTATATATAACCTAAATATATAGGTTGAATGCTGTAAGCAAGGTGTGCAGTGTAGTCAGGTAATAATCTTCTATGTAGTATACTTTTTTTGTTGATGAATGGAACACAATATGCAGAAAGTAGAGTGTATAACCCAAGGCTGGTCAGCTATGCATGTTATACACAGGGTGCATTTCTTTTAAAATAAAATACAGCAATGTGAATCAAAACAATATCAAATAAACTGACACTTCTAGTGCAGACCACCCAGTTGTAAGATTCTGACCTAACAGTCATCACATCTACCACAACTTCTCATTTTTCATTATAGGCAACATAGAGAACAGGAAACTGAAGTAAGCTGACAATCTTTTTTGTATCTTGGGGAAATAGAATTTGACGAGTTGAAAAAAAATTGACCTAGTCATGCCTTACTGTAACGTAAAAGGAAAACCATATAAAATGTAAGCCTGAGGTGAAACTAAGTCAACAAGACAAATGTTCTGGCTAAAGCCTGTGAAACTGATGGAGGTATTAGCTGAGGTGTTTGTCAACATTGACAAACTCACAATTTTTTGGCAATTAAATGAATGCACCAGCAGCATGTCATTTAGCCGGGTAGCAGAGGTTGCTAATAGGCTTAAAACCATGGTGGTTTAAGAGGGGGGGGTTGGAGTTTAAAAACCTGTGCAATGTATTTTGCAGTAAAAAAAAACTGTACATACACAATCTAGGTCAGGTGGAATAGGGTTCAAATAAAACAAGGAGGAAAAAGACAGCTGCCTGTTTAATGCTGAATTATCAAATCCCTTTTTAACTAGACTGTATTGCGACATGTCTTCCCAGCTTCAGGAACCATTTTGTTTCAGATTGCCAACTGTAAATCTTTCATTTGAGAATTAATGAACTATGATTGCTTTCATTTGAGAATTAGTGAACTTTCAGATCCAAGCCCTTGCAAAAACCTAAACAGAGGGAATACTTTTCAGGATCACTTTGTGGTGTGGTTTATATGGACAGCCATAGGTGTTTACAAACATGAGGCAGTAAGTGCCAAATTCATGAATATTGTATATTGCTCAATAAGCTCAATGTTGCACCCTGGAGCAGTACAAGCAAGCCATTTCAGACTAAGCTGTACTGAAGTAGAACAAAAATAGAAGTATCTTGCATTTCATAAAGAGTGTTCTGGTTGATTTTATTATGAGCCCACGTCATCGGAGCGTTGAAAACCAGACACTGTAGTGTGATATCATTGTGCTGCTAGCAAGCTTCATTCAGTCCCTATAGCAGGAGATGTGAGGTTGGTAGAACCTCAAGAACTATATTGGGATCTGGCAGCCTATGAACAAGAGCATTGGTTACTCTGCAAAGGGTGCACTTCTCCAGAGGTTAATTTGAGACCATTTGTTTTATAATGAAACACCACTCTGTGTACAGTATTGTAATAAAACGCATGGTATTGAGTAAGTACCATCTGGTCTGATATTTATTCTTTGGGAAAGTATTGACCCACACCAAATTAGAAACAGATTTGTGACCCACATATTCTGCTGCACAACCTCTCTTTGTTTTTCTTGGCATTAAAGATGGGAGACTATACCAAATAAAAATTATTACTCTACGTACTATGAATTTCATTAGTTGTACCTTACCATCGTCGTTCAGTTTTGGGTTATTTATAAATACATTTTGTCTAAAATATGATACATTTTTATTGGTGTTCAGTTATGGACCATATAACCTTAACAGGCTCAACTAGGAATATAAAAGCAAATAACATAAGGCAATAAATCGTTTTATTAAATTTTTCAGTCATTGTCTTGTCTGGAACAATAACTTTAGAGATAGGACATATGTAGTTTACAATATGGGAATTATGCTGAAAACGGAATATGTTTCAGGAACATACAGGAATATAGCTGTTTTTTTAATAATAGTTGGGCAGACCATGCCTTGACCTGTCCCCATAAAACCCATCACAGGTTGATCTAACTCCATAAAGTGCAAGGGGGGGGGGGGGAGCTATAAAACTTCATACTCTATCTGGTTGCCACAGAAACGCCTAGTGGGACATAATTGTTTTTTAAAAAAAATGTTATGCATCATCTGGTATTGATGTTGCCATTAACAGTGATACATAACATGCTTATAATAATAAGTAGTAGTTCAGTAGTGTTAATTCCCTCATCATCTAGATCAGGGGTTCCCAAACATTTTTACCCGAGGCCCACCTGTTCAGCTGCATTAGACACTGCGGCCCACCATTAGCACTCCATGGGAAAATGTCAAATTAAAAACATTTTATATGTTTAAACCTGTTACATTATAAATAAACCTAATCTAAACTGTCCTTTATTCATTTGAATAAATATTGTGAAAGAAGGAAATCACATAGAATATGCACTGAGTGAAAATAACATTTTTTGAAACACTTCAATTTTAGTAAATACAATAAATTGCAAAAACTAAACAGATGTTTTTATCAAACCTTTAAATTAGGCACCTTTTGTATAATTGAACGTTTTAGAAATGCAGTTATTTTTCTTGGTCATCAAACAATAAAGAAGTGCATGTCTCTTATTATTCCCATTCATAAATACCTGAACATGAATCACTTTGAGTAAAACCAGTACAAAGTGCACAAATCATAACTCTTAAATCCTAATTTTTGAACACTGTAACAAAAACGTCCAGCCGTTACCTCTCATGCTGCACACAATAGGCCCTACAGAAGGAACTGAAAGCCTTGCAGAAGTTACTTTTTTTCGCCACTACTCTGTACAACCAAATACAACTTGCAAAATCACATTCAGTTGGCTTTTCACTATAAATAGAAAAGAAAAATACACAGAATGTCATTGGTCCTCATGGCCCACCGGGACAATGTCGCGGCTCACCTTCGGGCTGCGGACCACAGTTTGGAAACCCCTGATCTAGATTATATTTGACTATCCAGGCAGTGAGGATGTGAGTAATCATTCATAAGCACAAAGTCATACAATGGGATGAAGGATATAATTTGTATATCTCGCTGCCATTGTGTGACCGTAAATGCTTATGCCTATCTAAACCATGTTCTATCATTAAGCGGGATGGTATTGCTCCCTTGTTGCATTTCTCTGGGTCCATTGTGAATCCACAAAAATTTAGGGGGTTGGAAGGTGAGAGTGTATGCCTCAGGTGTCTTGTTGCGTTTGGTTATAATATCAACGCAGTTTGGAGAGCAGTTGGTAAAAGTTTTATTTGGAATACTGTGTGTTGTGAAAATTACTTTTAAAAGGTATGATCAGTATTCTAAGTATGGGTGTGGTAGGTTCATTAGGTAGCATGAGGGAATGCTGGGTTCTAATACCACATTTTCATGTCTTTAGTAATATCTGCAACATATTGACAATAACAATCAACCATTTTGTTACAGACTTTCTAACATAAACAGTGTTGGCTATTACTTAATTAAACGCTAAAAAGGACACAAGAAATGCTTTACGTAAAAATGAACAGTCCTACTACAGTAGCAGGCGCAGTTTACACTGCATCTGGGTTTCTGATCGCATTATCAATTCCAGATTTTTTAAATCGTTTGATGGAAATGTCCGGTCTACTTTTAATGTTTTCAAGCAAATTGGCTTCATCACTGCCATTCTCATACCCACATATCCACTTTGACATCTGACACAACATTATTTCTCTTGTCCAGCACGTCTTTCCCCGTTCTGCATTAGAATGAAACTTCAGTCCTGTCCCATCCTGTCCTGTGAAAAATGTTCCTGTCCCATCCCATCCCATGAAAGTGTAATAATTTCCAAACCTGTCCCATCCTGTCCTGTCCACATCTTTCCGTCCGTAACTTTTTTTTTTTTTTAATTCCTGTCCTGTCAAAAAAATCCCGTCCCATCCCGTCCCGTGATAAACAGAGATCAACTGTTATTTGGAGGTACAGATATTTTCGTATTCATGTATAAAATTAGGGTTTATAGGTTTTGCATTAAACTCTACCGGTATACTACTAGTAATTAGTTTTTAGTTTTAGTTTTTTCAGATAAAAATACAGTGCAAGCACAGGGTCTTTATAAGCACAATGTGCAATATAATGATGTAATATAAAAATTCTTTAATATAAAAACAACTGTCTAGAGTTTTGTGTGGCAGTTTCAGTTTCTAAACTGGTTACTAAGCAACCCGGCTGAGAGATTTTAGTATGTCAATGCCACAATAAACTGTCAGTGAAATACAGTATTACGACCCATTAATTAAAAAAAAAACAAAAAAAAAACATGGTATTGAAATAATGTTTCATAAATGTTCAGGGAGTATCCATCATGTATTTATTTATTGAAAATCGTAGTATTATACATACACCTTCAACGCAGCGCCGAAGCAGTACCTCCAAAAAATAGTAGCTGCTACATCTCTATATTATGATTTGCACATTCTTAATATACTGTACATATGTACATAGAGAGAGATATGTTAAATACATACCAGTAGCAATCCACAGCGTTCAGTTATTCTGCTAGTATCAATAATTCCTGTATCAATATTGTTAACTAAAGGACTGACATAACTATACAATTATGGATAATATGAAATATTTTAAGTATCAATCTATGTTAAGCGTAAAGCTTTTTATTAACCATTCCGTGTTGCCAAGATGCTGATTCTCCGCGGACATCTGCTGTCCCACTGCTCCATCCTCGTTGGTGTTTTCGGAGTCTCTCTCCGAGTTTGAACCTTCTGATTCGGAAGCATACGGCTTGAATTGATACGGGAGACAATCCCCGTTTCCGCTCTCTGTCAGATCCATCACTACATGATTCACATTCATAAGAGGTGTCTGAAACTGATCAAATTAGGCCACTCTCACATTCACTGTCGCTGTCATCCATACTGGCAGATGCAAGGAGCCTGAGGTCACTGTCTCCTGGCCCCACACCAGGGAATGGAGATCGCCCTCTGTGTATTTCCGGGTATTATTTGATTCATTGTAACGCGATTAAACGTTATTTGGTAAAATGAATGTGATTATATGTTCAAGTGAGACCTGTTAATATTATTTTGCATGTTTATGGTATCAGTCAAGTTCCATGTCATGAGCTCTTTTACGACATTAAAGAGCAAAAAAAAAACCTCTTCCTGTCTGCTGGTGGAAGAGTAGTCCCGTTCCTTCCCATTCCCGGAAGCTTCAATCCCGTTCTTGCCCGTCGTTTATTTTTTTTATTTTCCGGTCCCGCCCGTTCCTGTGAGCTTCACTCCTGTACCATCCCGTCCATAAAATTTAACACCATTTTTTCCGGTACCGCGGGAATCCCTTGGGTCCCGCGGGAGTCCCGTCTTCATGTCACTCTCTATTCTGCATACCAGTCTGCCAGAGGTATATGTATTGCATGAAACAAATGCGAAAGAGCTGGGGCGTTCATTTAAAAAACAAAAATAAATCAAAACACTGCTCGCAGAGCAAAATAAAAAGAATAAACAAAAACAAGTCACGAACACAAACTCATGCACAAAAGGAAATTCCTCACTCTAGTCTTCCACCAGCACAGTGAGTTTTATTTTAAATATAAGAGCGTTTGTCTCTCTCCATGTGGCTCCAAGAGCCTCTCTCTGTCTGCTGCAAAAACCTCTCCCCTAATGGAGCTTCTAGCTCCCTTTTTGTATTCTGTGGCTGTTCCCAATTAGCACCAATTGTCTAATTTTTGAACAGCCACATTCTAACATGTATTTGTCAGGGATAGGAATTAACCCCACCATTGCGACCACCAATACACAAACAACACTATTTACCAGCAGGGCTCTGCCCTGCCACAGACTGTCATACCTCTACAGCGAATGGACATCTTGACCTTTAACTCGCAAGTATTTCCTGCCCAGCTCATGTGATAAGCAGGAAACACCTCCTTTTTCACAAACAGTGTAAATATTTTTAAACTCATAACTAATAATAGTTTTTGAAATGATGTTAAAAAAAAAATAAAAACCACATTTAATGTAAAGGTCTTCAATTCATGAATGTTTTGTTTCTTGTGTGTGTATTAAAAGGTTGGTGTCACCCGAACAGCCCCCGAAAGCTAAGTTCCTTACTCTGGGCTCCAAGTTCCGCTACAGTGGTCGAACACAATCTCAGACCAGGCAGGCCAGCACTCTCATCGACAGACCAGCTCCATATTTTGAACGCACTTCCAGTAAACGGTTGTCCAGGAGTCTTGATGGAGGTAAGCAGAGTTGAAGGTGGCTCAGTTATTCATGCCTTGCAAAGAAAGAGAAGGAGAAGAATATACAGTACCATCACTTACGGGAGTAATTTTGTAGTTTACCTACCAAACTGGAAAAGGGAAAACTCAAGTTGTCTTAATCGTGATGTGACAGAAGTTGTAGTTTTAAGTTTGCACGTTATAAAGTTAAGAGTAGCTCAAACAATGATCCAAACTTCAAAATGCAACACTGTACAGGATGGCACAAAGCTGCTCTGAGTTCTTACTTTATGAATGCCTGAAAAACACTAATACGCTGGATGAAGCAGCATGTCCACATTTGAGCAAAACCCTAAACCCAAACCGCCCTTGAATCCAAGCCCCCCCCCCCCTGGCCATTATTTTCAGTATTTCCCTGAATGGTCAGTTGTTTTTTTTCCCCCCAGCTATATTAAATAAACAAGGAAGCAGGTAGAATACGTCACCAGAATATGATATATTGGTTTCTGAACCCATAGCATCAAATGTTCAGTCTGTAAGCTGCCTTTGTTATTCTCCATGGCAAGACAAAGGAAATCATCCCCAACATATGTTTCCTCTCATTGAGAGAGATGCACAGTAAGACGTGGATAACACTGGGCTGGAGCAATTAGAATTGTGTGTGTGCTCTTACTGTCCTGTATTATCCTAGTCTTCAACAGTATAAGCCTATACATGTGTACTATACGGTACTGTATTTGGAAGTATTAATAAACTGCAATATTTTTTTCTGTTAGGCAGCAAGTACACTACAGTTAATTAAAACGTAATGACATAACCCTAGATGGTAAATTAAACCCCATAGAGAATTAAGAAATTCAGCTATCTTACATTTATTTTTACATAAATGACCATTTGCAGTACATCGTGTCACCTTGCCAGGCACGAAGTCCGAAGCAGCCAGACCCGATATAGAGGACCTTCAGCTTCAAGGTATTGGGATGTATAGTGGACGGCAATGTGTGGCCATACCCTTTTGGATTAACCTTCAGATGTCAACCAAGGGCTCTTTGGTGACTCCACAAAGCTGAAAACAAACATGAAGTAAAAAATAAGGTTGTCATCTGAGGATTTAAGAGTGGTGTCTTTTTTTTTCTTTTCTGGTGAAGGATTAACCCCCTCCAAACTTACATATTAGCATGAAAGGATGGCTGTATAACTGAACTGTCAGGAACATTGCTGACACACAAGATACACATTCTTGCAAATTAGAATCAAATTGCAGGAACAGGTCAATGTAACTTAAATCAGAGACCTCGCCAAATGTCTTGTGAAAACATCCTTGATATTCCTGAAGCCTACAGCGGATGTTGAGCCCACGTGGTCTGGAGAGGGTTAAGAGGAAACTTGAGAGGAATAAACAGGAGTCTGATAGATGACACATGTGTGGGTTTTTATGATATCCTGGACAGAGTCAGTTCTCTGTGAACTGTGTTTTATAACACACCTGGCTTTCATTTCCAGCAGTTGGAACAACTGGCAAACAACTCAATGATTAGCCACTTCTGGTCCAAAACTTTCAATAAAATAACATGTCATCAAATCACGTTGTTTCCATTAAGGGAACCTTACTATTCTTCTGGTTATAATTTACGCTTTAGCACTTAAATCAGGCATCGTATATCGTCAGGAGAATCAGACAGATTAATAAACATGCTACTATTTCTGCCTATACAGTAATAGTTCTTATTTTTGTATCTTTAAAACGACTTTTTCATTGTCTTTGTTCTAGTTTTGCTTAAAAAGGAACATTTAATTGTATAGGCCAAATAAGTGACAACAGCAGAAAACTTATAAAGAAAGCATTTTAATTACGAAGATGGTTCTATATTGTAGTTTGTCTAAAATATGTAAAGCCTTGGTGTATTATAAACAATAATTTTATGGAAAGGTTTCAGTATTGGTTAAAGTAAAGCCAGACTTGGTTTGCTGTGTTGTAATCCTCTTTCTCTAAGTAATCCTGTGTTCCCCTGCCTCTTCACTGGGGAATGTTTTATTTATTTTTTCACATTGCATCATCTGGGCAGAGAGATTTCTAAAGTTAAGAGCACACTCTGTATAGCAACAAACTTGATTAATAATACAATAAGTGCAATATTTATACTACATCATTCATAATAATATATCCCTGTAAGGTTATAGCGTGTGAATATACAGTAGTTTTAATTGTAGTTTTTTCATGGACGCCAAGCTGCGACCACCAGAAAACATTTTTACTTACTGTTTAAAAAAAAAAAATACAGGACCTAGGGGTGGTAAACATTAGCCTGTTCTAAAGTATCTATACAGATACATATATTGTTACCGGTACTATATAGACAGTAAAGCAACATTTGTTATCATCTGGATTCCATAATCACAAACTGGTAGAACATCCTGGTGTTATAGCTCCTCCTAGTGGCCATCCAGGAGGTTGTTCTAGCTATAATCTGCAATGTGAACTGTACTAGCAAACTAATAGATCAGGCATCATTGCCAAATGACTATGTTTCTTAAACAGTAATAATGCTGGTGAGGGCTTGACTGGACTTACTAGCATGTGGTGGGCATGTCTGGGATGTGCTTTCGTTATCCATTATTGCATTTAATATATTTATTAAACTTAATTGATAAAGTATTGTGAGATAATTTACCATGAAATAGAAGTTTGGTGGGATGAAAGGAAACCTACTGCATAGTCCAGACAATACTTAAAGATAGTACATGGTACAGTAATAAAAAAATAACTGTATGTGAATATCATGTGTGGCATCAAATTATTGATGTATTTATTTGTGTTATCAGTTTAAAATGAGTCATACTATTGAACCTGTTGAATTGGATGGAAACTGTATGCCTGTCTGACCCTGATATTGCACTTGCAGTGTTGTGTAAAGTTATATGTGATTATATATATATATATATATATATATATATATATATATATATATATATATATATATATATATACATATATATATATATATATATATACATACACATACATACATACATACATACATACATACATACAGTAATTGATTGGGACGACCTAAAAGGAATGCTTCAGAATTTTGAGATGGGTAAGTGACATCATTGAGATGACATCCATTTAAATGAGCAGTAATGTTTACAGTTACCTTGCAACATCGGAAGCAGCCTTTCGTAGATCTGTCAGGTATCTCTTTCTGGGGACTGCAGGTGAATTTGCCCCTGGTGTGTGTTTAGTATATAAATAATGAAAATACCCACATGTGCAATATGCATTTACACTGTTACTATTATATCTCAATGAAGATATAGAGAGTGCATTTTATTTGTATTGGTATCCTTCTGTGGGGTGAGAGGGACTATTTATTTTTCCTTAAGTAGTTTATTTTCTTTTTGTTCTATGGTGTGTTACTAGGAACAGTGAATAAGCAATGACATGCTGTTGGTATTTATAATGGTTTCTATTCTCTATGCATTAGATTAATTATTTATTTTTTTATTCTTTTTTTTAATTTGATTAAAATAGGAAATCCTAGGAGCAAAATAGGAGTCTGCCATGTAGATCTTTTAAAAACTGTTCAGCAACAATCATGGGAATGCAGAAAGACCTCAGTGACTTCACAAGGGTGCATGACAGTGGGAGCCAATGCAATCGTCTCACTCTCAACACAGTGACTCCATTGAACAATGTGTCCATTAAGGCAGTGTCCTGGGTTTTCCGGTAATGACATTTGCAGTCACAATCAGGTGATAGTGGATCGAACCTGCAGACGTATACAATATATTATGATAATTCCTTCAACACTGGAAAAGACACCCCTGTTCCCACTGATACAGTGTGCTGGGCGTAGGTAACAGGTCACACAATGTTTTGACCAGGCAGTGTGGTTTTATTCATAATTTGAGATGCATGGACCAATTCAGCATTCTACGTAAAACAATTGAATCCAACACAGCTGCTTGAAAAGCGGCAGACAAGACAAATTCAAGCATTTTTTCATTTAGTGGTATTCTTTCCCGGTATTTAAGATGTGTGTGTGGTGGGAGGCAGTTAGTAGTAAAAAGATAAATCATTATATCCTGTGTTTCTACAGCTCCTGTAGTCCGTGTCACTGATCACAGCCTGGTGGACTCTTCTGCTGCTGAAATCAATGGGAAGGGTGACACAGCAGATAAGGACAATGGAAAAGAACCTGGAACCCCCTCCAGAACTCAATTGGAACTCTCCCAGGAATCAAAGGTATAGTAGAAGCTATTAAAACATTATACATTTGAAATGTAATGATGAGGGGGAATAATATCTGACCCATACGCATAATTTATACAAACTGTTCTTAAAGATGCATTTTCCCTGAGTGAATCATTTGCATAATGTATACAGTGACTAATATTAAAAAAATATATATTGAAGCAATATCATTTTAAAGCCAAAAGCCAAAGCTCTATTTTTTTACTTATGTATATGTCTTCTGAAAAGAGAAACTGCATCTTTAACTCCAAATTTAATTATGTCATATGTTTTCAATGGTTTACAATAATCTATCAATATTCAGTGTTCCTCTATGGAATCATTATGGGGATGGGCTATTCATATGTAATATGTTAATGCTTATTTTTCTTTTAACCAAATGTTACAATTTACACTAAGTGACAAAAGCTGGTAAATCTGTGCATGTCTACTGTAGTATTTTAGCTCTGAAGTTCTCTTTCTTTAGTCTTCGTATACTACTTTGTGTAATGCCAATCAATGTCCTTAGAAATCAAGCACAATGTGTCTTTATTAACCACTGACACCTGCCAGTTCCCATGGGTGTTAAGTAAAATAGTGTATTGAACATTGCAATCAAAGAAAGCATAGAAAGTGATGCATTTTGCTATGAAAGAATGAATTCAACATACAGTAGCATCTATTCCAATCAAAACTAAGCAATTGGGGGTATGGTCTGACTTTTTTGAAGAAGGAATAAAGGAATACTTTATACCCTCTGAATTTCCAGTATACAGTAGTCTCCAGCTAAGAGAACACCCCTCGGGAAGGAAGCGAAGTGTTCTCTTAGCCGCAGTGTTCTTTATGTCGACCACCAGACACAGTATGAATCAATCAATAAATAAATAAATATGTATTACTTGTCATGACGCACGTGTATCAACATATGAAATGAACAGAATAAGTAAGAGAAAAGCAATAGGCAAGTGTATGTTAATAAACTATAATAATAAAGTAACAGACAAACTAAAGTTAATAAACTGTCAAACTAAATTAACATAGCACCCCTACACATTAAAAAATGCAGCAGCAGCCCTAGATTAATTATGAATACTTGTACAGGAGCAATATTCAAGACATGCACAAAATTATTTAACTGGATGGTGAAACAACTCACCAGAACAGAAAAAACTTTAAGTTTAATTCAGGTTTTTTTTTCAGGAGCTCAAACAATTTCCAGCTTTTTACAGCAAGAGAAACAGCGGCACATTTTGCCATTTGTTTACATGCCATTTTGTAGCAATGAGGTGCACTCGTGGAAATCAGAATACAAAACAATTCAATGATATGACGATGTTTCTGGATAAACCAATCAGTGTGCCTCAAGACACTCTCGCTATGACAGGTCACATTTGAAAAGATTGAATAAACTATTTGAATTTAATTTTGGTGATGAGTTATCAGGTTACAAAACAGTACTGTATCAGTTGTCAACGAATCGCTAGCGGTGCCAAAAAGGTGTATAGTTCCTGTTCCTTTTAGGCGGAGCATTTACAATGGGAAAAATCAGTTTCACCACAAGGGTGTTCTCTTAGGAGGTGTTCATATATGCGGAGACTACTGTATGTATTTATTTTTATATCTGTTCCCATGATGTGTGTTCTTGAATATTTGGATTGCTTAAAAAGTATATTTTTCATGAATGAAAACAGTATAAAAATGACCAGTAGGAAATTTAATGTTATGCAAATTCACTGGGTATTCGTTTGTTTTATTTATATATTTTTTTTTTTTCGTATTGGACCCATGTACAACAGTATATTTTAAAATGTATTGTTAGACTTAAGCTCAGTTTTTTTTTTTTTTTTTAAATGGCCGGCCTTTTCATCCAGCTGTGCTGATGCAGGTAAATGAAATTTAGATATGGATCATTTCAATTTGAAATCTAAGCTAAATCTGCAATTGGTTTAGAATGGATAGTGAAGAAAATCTCTTTTTTTGTTATCCGCGATTACCCTGCATTAATAACCACAGCCCTGTGCACAATGTGAGGAGCTTAGAACTCTGTAAAGTGTACTTGCTTTCCCCCTCCTAGTGTTGTACTCCACACACCCTGAGCATTTTAGTGCAAATGCTGTTGATGTTGTCTGCTTCCATTTGTTGAATTCTGCTGCACTCCAGACAGATATTTTTCACAGACTAACGTCCTTTTCTTTTTTCCTTTTTTTCCTGTGCACACTTTCTATATAATTTCTCATTGCACATTTATATATATTTTTTTGCAATTTGTCCGGCATGGATGGGGTCGGTGGTTTATTAGCAGTCTCTTTTCATGTACCCTTTGTCACCTACTTGCTCCATGTCATCCCTTTCCCTAAACCTGGAAACCATCTATGAGTTGGATATTCTGTCAGATATTTCAGAGGACGATCCAATGTCATTTGCTGAACTTGACCAAGAATACCCAGTTGCTCATTTTACACCCAGTTCCCAAGAGAATACCGAGGACATTACCTCATCAGAGCTTGATGATGATGATGATGATGATGATGATGATGATGATGTCAAAGGTTCTTCACCGAACATTCTCAGTCCTGACCACTGTATTCCAGCCACAAATAAATGCCATCACTCTCCAGAAGGGGGCATTTACTCTGTAGAAATTAAATCCCAATTTGACGACTTCTTCGGTTTCTATAAATGTCTTAAGTTCCCCACCTTGCTGGATGAAGACGGCTATATCTGTTTTCCCAGTCTGCCAGAGGACTGTGCCTCCTTCTTGCCCCACAGCCTTCAGTGCTACATCCCCATCACCTCCCCTTCCCTCATCCCCTCCTTCTTTTTCATATTTGCGCTGCTTCTGTCAGCTTCTCAGTCGCTCCCCTTCTCCCTCACCCTGTCCCTTCCTCTCGCTCTGTGCCTTTGCTACCTGGAGCCTAAAGCGACATTGTTCACCTCCTGTGACTATGACCCAATTGAGAAAGCAGAGCCAGAGGAGGTGTGTAACCCTGTTGCTTAACTGCTGCTGATTTTTTTTTTCTTTTGAGGCCTTGCAAGCTTTTCTGTGTAAAATGAAAGACGTGTTATAAAAGGATGGACATTTCTTAAATCATTATGAACAAAATGCACGTCAGTCAACATCTAAATGCAAAACAGATTTGAAGAAACAAAGATTGATATTGCTTTTATTTTACAAAGAAATTCATGCAATGTGAAAGCTTTGTCTTGCTAACATTGTTATAAACTGTTACGTATTTAGTGTTTTTTAAATAGTTTTTTTGTTTGTTTTTTAATGAAGAGAAATATTGGCGCTTGAATTCTTCTTTAGTTTTCCAGTAGTTTTAAAATAAAAATAGTTGCCTTATTATTTGAGGCTTCTAGTAGGTTAATATTTTCATGTCCTTTTTCAATAGAGGGCACTGTTACACAGTCCCTTGAATATTCAGTGCTGAAAGTAGCCAAGAAACTTAACATTTTGTTGTCCATTTTGGGTTATTCCATGAAACAGGATCAGCAGATTCCTCTCTCATAATATAATATTGTGTCCTTGGAGAAAATACAGTGTCAAATCTCGAAGATCGGCATGCTCATGATTTTTTCATGCTACATAAATTACCACTGCCTACAAACTCCAGTAGGAATGGTATTTTCTCCATCTCATTGTATGTAATGCTTTTGAGAATGAAGCCTTCCATCTTCCACTTCACCTTTTCCCAAATGCTACTTCAACCATTTCTACAAAAAATATAGGTGGAGGAAAAGCAAAGCGATGGCACAGCAGCGGCAGCCACTGAGGCGGAAACCAGCGAGGTCTGTGAAGGAAACACACATCCTGCGCTTCCACTCATTTCCTACTTCTAAACATTCTGCATTGATTCTCAGCACTGCACTGGTGTGTAATACTAACATGTCCTTTCTTTTGTGGGCTCTGTGGGGTAATCTGGCAGACGGAGAGAGAGGAAGATGATTCACAGCTGCAGAAGGTTTATAATCAGTTTGTTGATTATATAGGTGTTCTTATTCTTGCAGCTTCCATCTGTGTTCAGGCTTGGATCAAGTGTGTAGTGTCATTGTGGTGGTGTTTTTTTTTTTTTTTGTTCCAGGGCATATGTTTTTAACAGCTTCCCAACCTTACAAAAACTACAACACTAAATTATTATTATTATATACCATATAGTACACTGACTGCTCAATTCACAATTAAAAGACCTGCTGAGCACTTTGGGAAGGCTGAACCTCTGTTTCCTGTTGTGGTTTAGTCAGGCAAAATGCTTGGGAAGCTGTTTACTGTACAAATAAACTGTCACACCACAGGCTGACATTTTTTGCCCTGATTCTTTTGATTTTTCATTAGATTTTTGGGGGTTTTGTTTTCTATATTGTCTGCTTTGGTGTTCCTTTTTGCAAATGTCCTTGTGTTTCGTTTTTGATTCCACAGAGCAAGTCATTGAGAATAGAGGGGGAAAATATATATGTCAGACATAGCAATTTAATGTTGGAGGTTGGTATGAAAATCAAGTGGTTTCTTTCTCTTCTCCTGGGCTGCTGCTCTTCCTGAGGATCACCTTTCACTCGCAGGCTATATCTGTGGACACTGTGCATGATCTGCATGAGGGGATTGGATGCATGCTGGAATTACAAATGTCCCTTGGCAGAATTGCCTTCACACACTCTTATTATTATAAGTCTTGAATATAAAGCACAAGCTGTTTTAAAAAAAAATGTGTCCCTCTTCATTGAGATGAAGATTTTATTGTATCTGACCATAACCAGACTAATGTTGTTATTAATATAGTAGGACTGTCGCTTTAGTAGCTTTTATTAATTCTTTTAGTTTTAATGTAGTATTAATATTAAGATAACAACATACTAATGTAATGCCTTGACTCACTGAAACAACACAGCCAATAGTATGTTACATATTATATGACTCAAATTGATTGCTGCAGCACACCTAAATTAAGACTTATCCACAGGTAAATAAAAAGCAAACTTCTGAAGTATAATTTTAGTAGTTTGCTTTTATTTTCTGTATCAACTTTACTGTTTATGAAAACTATGCATTTAAAAATAAAAAAATAAAATAAAAAACATTTGCAAATATCTCATTGTTTATGAAAACTATGCATTTAATAATAAAAAATAAAACATTGGCAAATAACTCATTGCTATTTAGAAAAAAAGAATGTTCACACACCTAGCTTAAACTGTTAGCAGGTGTATTTTTTTTAAAATATTGCACCACATATATTCTACCATAGCTGTGGTATCATGTTTGAATACACTTTCCTCAAAACAAATTTGCCTGTATCCAGGGTCTTGTTTGGTCTTGTAACTCAATAATGAAACCCTTAATATTTACAGTAATTTGAGCCCCAGTCATATTATAAACTGTTTAACATATCAATCAGGCATGTTTTTTTTTGTAGTTACTTCCCTTTTTTGTTTTTGTTTTTAACTAATGTACTTGTTATTTGTTTTCCCATTTTGACCCCTGCTGTCTGTTTCACCTGTTACTAGGACCTGGATAAGACCCAGGAGGGTGTTTTGAAACATCAGGCTAGTATTAGCGAATTAAAACGCAGTTTTATGGAATCATCACCTGAGCCACGCCCCAATCAGTGGGAAAAGCGTCTTACTACAACTTTGCCTCTACTGACACAAGGGGTATGTGTCCGCCAGCCTGCATGCCAGTGATTCAAATCTCTTTTCATGAAAAGAGGGCTCAAATGGATCTTCCTGTCATTTACATTTAGCTGTCGTGATCTTTTTATTTTCTATAATGCTACTAATTTGGTTCTTGTTATATTTCTGTAACTTTTACTGTGTGCTTTCCTCACTTATAAATTACTACGAAAGGAACCAGACACTGTTCATTTAGTTAAGCAGCAGGATCTCAAGTCATTATTCGTTACTGCAGCTGTCACAAGAATGGTGCTTTCCGCAAACATCGGAACCTATTTTGT
Organism: Acipenser oxyrinchus oxyrinchus; assembly: GCA_030684275.1. Lineage (NCBI taxonomy): Eukaryota > Metazoa > Chordata > Actinopteri > Acipenseriformes > Acipenseridae > Acipenser > Acipenser oxyrinchus. Next base: position 55,333,132 of record CM060251.1, on the reverse strand, counting down.
AAATTCTGTAATCTGCTGACTGTCAGTGATAATTAACAGTTGGCCAACAAATACATGTGTTTGTTTTTTTTGTTTTTTTAATTCTAATGAGAGTGACTGCTGAATTTTAAATGTCCTTGGGCAGTAAAACAAAACTCTTTGATATATTTTCTGTATAACCATCAGTCCTTTCCTATTCATGTTTCTGTTGATGTATTCTCCTCTGTTTCCTGTTCCCCTTGTTTTACAGTAGATTTGCACAGTATGTGTATATGTGTGTAAGGGGTTGGGGGGTAAGGGGTTGCTGTAAAGTGTCCTTGACTTTTGTTTCAATGCATTTATCTTGTGTGTGTGTGTGTTTTTTTGTTTTGTTTTGTTTTTAACTGGGAAAATAACTATATTTGGAAACCTGGTTAGGTAAACATGTCTTGTATTAATATTTAATCTGTGTTAATGAGCTTTTTCTGTTTTCTGTGCGTTACCTTGTTCACTTGCACAGTATTTTTGGTTATACAAATTAGTGTGGCATCAACTGTATCATATATTTTGTATTTCTCTCACCAGAAAAAAGACCAAACTATGTTGTTTTCAGTTTACAAGATTAATGTTTTAATCAGTAGTTCATGTCTAAATTAAGCTACAAGCTCACTGGCCATAGAATTTGAGCAGTTAGATGTGGATTAACAGCTTTGTCCTTACATGACCAGTAGCACACATAGAAAGGGGTTAAACCATGCTCTTTAGGTTTTGCTGTTTTTAATCTCATTGTTGCTGTCTTTTATTAATGTCTAATACCAAAGGGTGCTTGGAATTGTCCTTGGTCTGTTTCTCTACTTTCATGTGGTTCAAAAGTCACTGGATCACTTAAGACAAATGCCAGAGAAGCAATGAGACTTAGCCTGTCAAGTGACTTTTGAATCACCTGTAGATAGCAGTACTGTTCTTGTATGTGATACATTTTTCTGCACTGCCCTCACTTAAATTTTTTACTTCTGATTTTCTAATCCGTGTAGAGCTTAGAAGAGGAGATAACAACCATTTTATTAAGTAAAGAAAGCTTTTCTACTTGTTTGACTGGCACCTTCACCACTACTGCAAAGCGAGCAGCAGAGGACGCTGGTGCTAAAGCTCCAGCTGAATCTCTTTCTCTGTCCCCCTCCACACGGTCCTCTAAGGTGCTTCTTAGTAAAACAGTGATTGGTGTTTTTTCACATGAAAAACTAATGTGGCTCACATGCTGCTGCGGTGTACCATGACTACATTATTAAAATACAGTTCTAGATTTATGGTCAGTCCAATTTAAAGTGTGTTGTCTGTATGAGTAGGGTACAAGGTGTCTATACAGTGACTGATGTTATGGTTGTCACAAATTAAGGTGTTTCTCTTCCACTGTTCTGTGGGTGTATAGAAAGGGGTGCATATAAAAAGAGAAGAACATTTGCTGTCGTAAGCAATGTATAGAACATTAGCTTAACATTTCAGTTACACCTGCAGTGTTACGTTAATGGCACTGCGCCATTGCTTTTAGCTTTTAATTTTTAGAAGCAGATATATTTGAATTGCTAATGAGACCTTGGATAGAGAGGGCCCTACTAATTTAAGGGTGTATAGTTTTTTTAAAACTTTGATGCAGTTTAATTTTAGAGAATTTTAAGATGATTAACTGTTTGATTATGGTGGCAGATTTGACTGCATTTAGTTTAACCTATATAAAAAGCTTGTTCATAAAATGTTACATTCTGAAAAACAATTTAAATTGGCTACAGTATGTTTGAAGTTTAGTTAGGACTGATTTTGCTTGCCAACACTCCAGTGTTGTGCTCTTTGTAATCTGTGTAACAAAAAGCAAGATAAAAAACTACGCTATTGAAAGTGTTACATTTTATTTGATCTGTATAGTCATCACCTTTATCATTGCCAAAAATTAATACAAAATAATGTGGACTGGCCATAAATTGTGACCCAAACTTCATCTTCCCAGCCTAACTGCTTTATCAAGTGCCTGTTCTTGCTTCATCAGGCTTAATTTGTGCCACTCTTGTTGCCTTTGTCGACAACATAAAATGCTATAGGGCTGTATATGGTTCCCATACACATTCAAACAAAAGGCTTTATTAGTTTTAATGACGAGTTGCATGATTTTATGCAAGTCAAGTTTTTCTTATTCATTAATGAGCTGATCACAATGGTGACAGCATGATGCCAAACAAATTACTGTCCAGCAGCTTGTTTTGCTCACCACTTTTTGTTAGGCAGAACATGATGGAACCCCTACAGTGCTATAGCTGTATTTATTGTCCACAATCAAGGTTACTAAGTAATGAATGGTCCCTGTGGTTGCTTTACATTTCACAGAAAACCCCAAGAATAGATGGACCTCAGCCAGACACCAGTGACATCACTGAGGTGGTCTTAAGTTATATGGCTTTGTTCAGCAGCAATCCATTTTCTGCCACATTTAACCATTCTTTCACTCTATTTATTTCAGTGGTCATTGCCTATCCTTCTGTTTGCACCTTTCACAAAACATATTGTATGACCTGTTTTGTTTTGTTTGTTTTGACCCTTTTTCATCTTTTTATATTTTTCCATCCATTTTTTATTTTGTTTTCTTGTGTAGACCTCAGATGAAAAACAGAAATCAGAGATGGGGGAGGAGGCAGAGGTTGTGATAGAAGAGACTGTCATTGAAGAGATCAGGAGAACACCCAAAGATAAAAGCAGCCCTGACACTACTGAAAGCCCTGCAGCAGCCGGTACGTCAGGAGAGGGTGAGAAAGAGCTGGAGGAAGAGGCTAGTAAGGCGAGCACTTCTTCTGAGAGCGAGAGCGAGGATGAAGCCGAGTACCACCCCCAGGTGGCTGTGGACCAGATAAGAGAAGAAACTGGAGAGAATGATGAAGAACTGGGGAAGGAATGCCAGGTGCCCGCAGAACATCAAACTGAAGCAATTTTGTTGCCTCCACCTCCTGAGGTTCAGGGAATTGCAGATGAAGAAAAGCAGGAATGCAAGCACCAAGGAGAAGATGAAGCTCAGAGCTTTCCAGCGGAGAGAGAGACAGATCAAGAAGCAGAAAAGGCGGAGGAGCCCAAAGTAAACGGGGACGTGTCTCACAGTGTTTCCGAAGTTATCCCCCAGGTTATTTGTTGCTCTGAGGTAAATGCGTGGTCACAGAAGTAGGTTTTTTTTTCTGGGCTGTATATTTTTGGCACCACCACCTGCCGCTTTTCTTAATGCTGTCTTCCTGTTCTCCCTATTGCTCAGAACCCGAGGTCGAATGAATGAGGTTTCAGATCCTTTACATATTTCCCACTCCTACAGAAACATGCAGATCATGCAGCAAAATCTCTGCCTACTTCAGTCAGTGTTTCTAGCTGCCTTTCTTAAGCTGAAGCAGCCTGTTTCTAGACTTGATTGCAATCATTAAACTCATTTCATTGCAGTTCATTTTCAGTAAACACAGTTTTTCTTTTATTATTATCATTTTTTTGTTTGTTTTGCGCATAAATATTTGTCAGTTTCCTGTTACTTGTCTTTGTGATTGTCTGTCTTTCGTTGTCCGGTTTGTTGTAAGTGAAACGATTTCAACTTTACAAAATGCATGTTGTTTGTGATGTTAGGTTTGTTTCTGTGTGTGTCACAGTATCCCCAGTCGAACCTGTCACCCCTGTCCCTGTGCAATATCCCAATATCCTTTATCGGCCTTTATTTGGTGCATTGACTTGGAGGAGAGTTTTTTGTTTTAATTGCCAACAGACATTTCAGGAATGGAAATAAGACTCCCATTACATAGCAGTTTGATCCACTCCGGGTTTAATAAATCACACCTGAGCTTGTTACCTATACTTTATGGCTAATTAAGCTCATAATAAAACCTGGAATAGGCCTTATTTCCATCCCTGCATTTGAAGCAGCTGTGATGGAGAACAGACTAATGTTTCTGAAAAGCTGCATTAGCACCTTCTGCTTAGCAGTATTGTTATGACCGATTTACCTGTAACCGGTGGGTAACCAGTTGGTTAATGTATTTAACTGTACGCTAATGCTTCTTAAATAAAGTGTTATGTTTTTTTAGTTATCTTGAGAATGATTTTACAGTAGCTTATGATGTAGGGTTGAGGGTCTGTTATTAGCTACTGTAGTTACTGTACAGTCTCTATTTGCTTCATTTCATATTATTTGGAATGCTCATATGGGGTTTTTATCTTCTGTGATGAAGCATATATGTGGTATTTGTGGGATTTACTGTCTTGGTTTCTACTCTGCAGCCTCCAGTGGTAAAAACAGAGATGATGACCATCTCTGATACCTTTGCTGCCCAGAAAACAGAAATCTCAACAAAGGAGGTTCCCATTGTACACACCGAGACTAAAACTATTACTTATGAAGCTGCTCAGGTACATATTATAAAGCATGCATACTACACTATATATTTCAGTATTTGGTTTAGCTAAATAGCATCTTGTCTTAAGGATCAAGAAAAAAAAAAAATTGAAAAAAAGTTTTCAATAATAACTGTTGTTTGTTTCTTTGTTTGTTTGTGATTGTGTTTGGCTTTTCTTATATATACATACAATAACTCTGTTAAATATTTATAACAATAAGTAGTAAAACCCTTAATTGTGTCATGATTTTAATTGTTTTAAAGCTGGATGGCAGTGGAGATGGTGAGCCTGGCATTCTTATGTCTGCACAGACCATCACCGCTGAATCACTCTGTACTACAACAACTACACACATTACCAAGGTAACGTCCATTTATAATGAGTGTATACATCACCCAAGATAGGCAAATAGGTGGTCAGAACTGGTTAGTCATGTTTAAAACTAAGAGCCAAGGAGTTGGAGTTCAGTACAATAGAACCACTTAGACATTGCTTGATCCACCAAATGTGTGATGGTGGGCTGTCTGATTCCAAACCAACAGTGTCAATCGCCTAGCTGACAAAAGGTAAACCATAAGATTGATACAATTAAAAAAGCAAAGAGGCATGTGTGAATCAAATGTGTGGCAGATACAAGCAGGCCTCTGGCTCTCTTAATAACAAGCAATGTACTCATTTCTGTGCCAGATTGTAGACTCCCACTGATTCACCCCCTGGTTGCTCTTTGAGGTAATAAGAAATGGGGTTTTGAGTGATTGTCAAAAACAGCCACCTTAAATGCATTCTAATTAGTTATGCTTTCTTGTTGCGTTTTGCAAAGAGTGTTATGTGTAAATGTTGATGTTGATATATATGTTGATATATATCAACATCAACATTTATGTTGATATATATATATATATATATATATATATATATATATATATATATATATATATATATATATATATATATATATATATATATATATATATATATATATATATATATATATATATATATATATATATATATATGTTGATATATACAGTACTGTGCAAAAGTTTTAGGCAGGTGTGAAAAAATGCTGTAAAGCAAGAATGCTTTCAAAAATAGACATGTTAATAAATTATATTTATCAATTAACTAAATGCAAAGTGAGTGAACAGAAGAAAAATCTAAATCAAATCCATATTTGGTGTGACAACCCTTTGCCTTCAAAACAGCATCAATTCTTCTAGGTACACTTGCACAAAGTCAGGGATTTTGTAGGCATATAGTCAGGTGTATGATTAAACAATTATACCAAACAGGTGCTAATGATCATCAATTCAATATGTAGGTTGAAACACAATCATTAACTGAAACAGAAACAGCTGTGTAGGAGGAATAAAACTGGGTGAAGAACAGCCAAACTCAGCTAACAAGGTGAGGTTGCTGAAGACAGTTTACTGTCAAAAGTCATACACCATGGCAAAACTGAGCACAGCAACAAGACAAAAGGTAGTTATATTGCATCAGCAAGGTCTCTCCCAGGCAGAAATTTCAAGGCAGACAGGGGTTTCCAGATGTGCTGTCCAAGCTCTTTTGAAGAAGCACAAAGAAACGGGCAACGTTGAGGACCGTGAGACGCAGTGGTCGGCCAAGGAAGCTTACTGCAGCAGATGAAAGACACATCATGCTTACTTCCCTTCATGATCGGAAGATGTCCAGCAGTTCCATCAGCTCAGAACTGGCAGAAAACAGTGGGACCCTGGTACACCCATCTACTGTCCGGAGAAGTCTGGTCAGAAGTGGCCTTCATGGAAGACTTGCGGCCAAAAAGCCATACCTCCGACGTGGAAACAAGGCCAAGCGACTCAACTATGCACGAAAACACAGGAACTGGGGTGCAGAAAAATGGCAGCAGGTGCTCTGGACTGAGAGACTCAAAATCTGAAATATTTGGCTGTAGCAGAAGGCAGTTTGTTCGCCGAAGGGCTGGACAGCGTACATGAATGAGTGTCTGCAGGCAACAGTGAAGCATGGTGGAGGTTCCTTGCAAGTTTGGGGCTGCATTTCTGCAAATGGAGTTGGGGATTTGTCAGAATTAATCGTCTCCTCAATGCTGAGAAGTACAGGCAGATACTTACCCATCATGCAATACCATCAGGGAGGCATCTGATTGGCCCCAAATTTATTCTGCAGCATGACAACGACCCCAAACATACAGGGAAAGTCATTAAGAACTATCTTCAGCGTAAAGAAGAACAAGGAGTCCTGGAAGTGATGGTATGGCCCCCACAGAGCCCTGATCTCAACATCATCGAGTCTGTCTGGGATTACATGAAGAGAGAGAAGCAACTGAGGCTGCCTAAATCCACAGAAGAACTGTGGTTAGTTCTCCAAGATGTTTGGGCCAACCTACCTGCTGAGTTCCTTCAAAAACTGTGTGCAAGTGTACCTAGAAGAATTGATGCTTGATGCTGTTTTGAAGGCAAAGGGTGGTCACACCAAATATGGATTTGATTTAGATTTTTCTTCTGTTCACTCACTTTGCATTTAGTTAATTGATAAATATAATCTATTAACATGTCTATTTTTGAAAGCATTCTTACTTTACAGCATTTTTTCACACCTGCCTAAAACTTTTGCACAGTACTGTATATATATTAACTCTTTGAGCTAATATATATATATATATATATATATATATATATACAGTATATACAGTATATATATATAAATCGGATTCTGGCGAGTCAACGCCCAAGTTTGAACTATCGCCTCACCCCACTTTTTGCTGAATGTCAATTTTTCACTGTTTCTAATAACCAAAAAATTAAAATAACCATGTGCAAATGTGGCAGTCTGGCTCGCAGTGGTGACGTCCACGGACCAGGAAGTAACTGAATCACAAACAGTGGATGGGCGGGTGAAGCTGAATGCTATGGCATTCAGCGTATTTATTAATCAAATAAACAAAACAAAAGATTCAAACAATGAACAAAACACAAAACAAAAGGCACAAGGGCCAAACGAATAAACAAAGACTGTTTAGCAGTCGTTTTTAAATGTTGTTTCCTCGCTCTCGCTCTCGCTCGCTCTCGCTCTCTGTACTCTCCTCTGTACACTCAACCAACGCAGAACAGACAGCTGCAGGTTCTTATACTCTGGCCGAGGGTTAACTAGCTGTTAATTATCTTATTACCCCTCGGCCACAGTCTGCAGCGTTTGGTAAGGATGCATGACTGTCAGCTAGTTAAATAATCAGTAGCTGATCAGTCATGCATCCTCACGAGTTTTTAAATATAAATAATAATAAATACGGCGCTGTTATCCGCGCCGCAAACAATAATACAAATAATAATAATGGGGCGGGACACTCCGCCACACATGCCCCTATGCGCAGCACACATGGCCTTTCGGCCACCTCCCCTTATTCCCTAAAGTCCCGGCTAGCAGTCCTGGCCCAGGAACAGGGGAAGCAAGGTGTCTCGAGGCGGCCACGGCGGGATGTCCTCCTCCCACCCCAACAACTGTAGCGTCCTAGTGGACCACGCACAGGCCGGCTCCTCTGGCCAGAAAAATTTTGGGGTGGTCTCCAGACCTGCCCCCTTCTTCATGGCCGGCAGCTCCCCTCCGTGGGGCTCCGGCCACAGTATTTCCTGCAGCGAAATTGCTGCGGGGGAGCTGGTCTCCTGACCTCCCCCTTCTTCATGGCTGGCAGCTGCCCTTCATGGGGCTCCAGCCACAGTATTTCCTGCCGCGAAAGTGCGGCTGGGGAGCTGGTCTTCTGACCTTCCCCACTTCTTCGTGGCCGGCAGCTGCCCTTCATGGGGTTCCAGCCATAGTATTTCCTGCCGCGAAAGTGCGGCTGGGAAGCTGGTCTCCTGACCTCCCCCTTTTCCGTGGCGGCAGCTCCCCTTCATGGGGCTCCAGCCACAGTATTTCCTGCCGCATGGCAGGACTGGTAGCGACCCCAGGCAAAACAGGACCCTCGGGAGGAGGCGGCAGCAGCAGCGGACCCTCGGGAGGCGGCGGCAGCAGCAGCGGACCCTCGGGAGGCGGCGGCAGCAGCAGCAGACCCTCGGGAGGCGGCGGCAGCAGCAGCGGACCCTCGGGAGGCGGCGGCAGCAGCAGCAGTAGCGGACCCTCGGGAGGCGGCGGCAGCAGCAGCAGTAGCGGACCCTCGGGGCGAACTTCGGGAGGAGCCCCTGGCCATGGAGGCGGCAGCGGGAGCTCCACTTCTCCCTCGTACCCTATAACTGGTGGCTCTCCAGGCGATGCGGAGCAACAGGCAGCCCAGGCGATCGCGGAGCAACAGGCAGCCTTAGGCGTCGCGAGGCAGGCATCCTTGGGCGGTGCGAGGCAGGCATCCTTGGGCGGTGCGAGGCAGGCATCCTTGGCGGTGCGAGGTAGGGCAGGAGCAGTCCTTCCCATGACAGTGGAGGTGGAACCAGCAGGCATTCACCCTCTGCTGGTGGAGCTGGGAGCGGCAAGCAGTCCTCCCACGGCGGTTGGGCGGAACCAGCAGGCATTCACCCTCTGCTGGTGGAGCTGGGAGCGGCAAGCTGTTCTCCCACGGCGGTTGGGCGGAACCAGCAGGTATTCACCCTCTGCTGGTGGAGGTGGGAGGGTCAAGCAATCCTCCCACAGCGGTTGAGGCGGAACCAGCAGGAATTCACCCTCTGCTGGTGGAGCTGGGAGCGGTAAGCAGTCCTCCCACGGCGCTTGAGGCGGAACCAGCAGGCATTCACCCTCTGCTGGTGGAGGTGGGAGGGGCAAGCAGTCCTCCCACGGCGGTTGAGGCGGAACCAGCAGGCATTCACCCTCTGCTGGTGGAAGTGGCGGAGGCAGAGGCAGCTCTTGCTGCTCTGCTCCTGGTGGAGACAGAGGCAGCTCCTGCTGCTCTGCTCCTGGTGGTGGTGGAGACAGAGACAGCTCCTGCTGCTCTGCTCCTGGTGGAGACAGAGGCAGCTCCTGCTGCTCTGCTCCTGGTGGTGGTGGAGACAGAGGCAGCTCTTGCTGCTCTGCTTCTGGTGATGGTGGAGACAGAGGCAGCTCCTGCTGCTCTGCTCCTGGTGATGGTGGAGACAGAGGCAGCTCCTGCTGCTCTGCTCCTGGTGATGGTGGAGACAGAGGCAGCTCCTGCTGCTCTGCTCCTGGTGATGGTGGAGACAGAGGCAGCTCCTGCTGCTCTGCTCCTGGTGGTGGTGGAGACAGAGGCAGCTCCTGCTGCTCTGCTCCTGGTGGTGGTGGAGACAGAGGCAGCTCCTCTGCCCTCTGGCTGGAGAGGCAGCGGCGGCTCCTCTCCCTCTGGCTGGAGAAGGCAGCGGCGGCTCCTCTCCCTCTGCGCTGGAGAAGGCAGCGGCGGCTCCTCTCCCTCTGGCTGGAGAAGGCAGCGGCGGCTCCTCTCCCTCTGGCTGGAGAAGGCAGCGGCGGCTCCTCTCCCTCTGGCTGGAGAAGGCAGCGGCGGCTCCTCTCCCTCTGGCGCTGGAGAAGGCAGCGGCGGCTCCTCTCCCTCTGGCGCTGGAGAAGGCAGCGGCGGCTCCTCTCCCTCTGGCTGGAGAAGGCAGCGGCGGCTCCTCTCCCTCTGGCGCTGGAAAAGGCAGCGGCGGCTCCTCTCCCTCTGGGCTGGAAAAGGCAGCGGCGGCTCCTCTCCCTCTGGCTGGAAAAGGCAGCGGCGGCTCCTCTCCCTCTGGCGCTGGAAAAGGCAGCGGCGGCTCCTCTCCCTCTGCGCTGGAGACAGCAGCACTGGCTCCTCTCCCTCTGGCGCTGGAAACAGCAGCGGGGCCCCTCCCATATCTGCAGCCAGGTAGTTGAGCACCATGGCTGCGATGTCTGGGAGGGATGCTGGTTGGTGTTTCTGTTCCCAGGCCTCCCAGCGCTCCCCATCTCTCGCCCACAGGAGGTTGATCACAGCAGGGAGGCGACCATTATATCCCTCTCAGGCTCCGCCAGCCAGTCCCAGATCCCCTCAGAGGAGGCGGGATTCTTCCGCCTCGGAGGATGCGGGTCCTCTCTCACCCTTTCTGGATGCTCAGGCTCCTTCCTCTCCTGCCATGGAGGGTTGGTCGGTGCCACGTGCCCAACCTCACCAACCGCTGGCACCACTCCTCACCCTTCAGGCAGGTGAGGCAGGCGTCCAGCGTGGTAAGGACCTGCTGCTGTTGCTGCGCCTCCTGCTGCTGTTGTTGTTGCTGCTGCTTTCTCCTCCGGCTACTCTTCCCCATTTTTTTTATTTTTATTTTTTTTCCAAAAAACACACAAAAAAATACTGTTTGAAAAAACAAACAAAAAACGTCCTTTTTCTTTCCTGGTCCGGCTCTTGAGGCGTTGTTTGTCCCACGCAGGACACCATATGTGGCAGTCTGGCTCGCAGTGGTGACGTCACGGACCAGGAAGTAACTGAATCACAAACAGTGGATGGGCGGGTGAAGCTGAATGCTATGGCATTCAGCGTATTTATTAATCAAATAAACAAAAACAAAAGATTCAAACAATGAACAAAACACAAAACAAAAAGGCACAAGGGCCAAACGAATAAACAAAGACTGTTTAGCAGTCGTTTTTAAATGTTGTGCTCTCGCTCTCGCTCTCGCTCTCGCTCTCTGTACTCTCCTCTGTACACTCAACCAACGCAGAACAGACAGCTGCAGGTTCTTATACTCTGGCCGAGGGGTTAACTAGCTGTTAATTATCTTATTACCCCTCGGCCACAGTCTGCACGCGTTTGGTAAGGATGCATGACTGTCAGCTAGTTAAATAATCAGTAGCTGATCAGTCATGCATCCTCACGAGGTTTTAAATATAAATAATAATAAATACTGCGGCTGTTATCCGCGCCGCAAACAATAATACAAATAATAATAATGGGGCGGGACACTCCGCCACAGCAAATAATGCCTGAGATTTCAAATCACGCAGTTCAAGTGAGTAGAACAAGCTGTGCAGTACAGTAGTTGCTCTGTGCATTGATTGAATACATTGTAAGCACTTTTCGTTTTGAATCCAACAATACAGTCTCTGAGTCAGAGTTGTTTTGTTTTTTTTATTACATTTTTACAATAGACTTCAGCTTTAAAGGTTAATGTGTGTTTTATGAAGATTTAAAATTAGATTACAGTGGACTTACGCAGCACCCTTTTTCAGGCAAACCCTTTGCATTTCACCATTTAACACTAGAACCTCCGTGGTTACACTCAGACTTAAAACCGCCACCGGCAGTCATTATGACGGTTACATTTTGAACAACATCAATATTAAAATGAAAGACAAACTATCGGATACAACTCAAAAGTTTTATTCAAGCACATCATATCAAACCATCTGCACAGCTGAAACGTCATATTTAAATGAACAATTAAACATAAAAGGGTTCATTTTCTAACTGACCATATATAAAGCACTACTTCAAAAAATAAAACCTATAATAAAATAAACATTTAAAAATAAACTAGTGTGTAAACAGGTATATGTACATACAAAACTGTAAAACAAAATTTGTTTTTAATTTAAAACAAAATTAACATATGTTATCTCTTGCGAGTGTGTCACTCAGTGCAGCACAGAATCCAGGTTGAGCTGCAGCCGCCTGCTGCTTTGCAGTTTTCTGATCGAAATGTTTCTGCTGAAGCGCTGTGGCTAGCTTCAAGATGAAATCTCTCCTACTGATATTTTCCCCGGTGCATTCCTTGTACAAAACGAAGGAATTGATGGCTGCCAAGTCCAGTAGAGATAACACCAGGCTTGTATATAAAAATAAAATAGAATATTGTATGTTACATTCAAAATAAAAACATGTATTGTAAAAGGCAGTGATGGCTTTGGCGGTTCTAGGTAGAGGGGATTATAACTTTTTTATTTTTGCAATCCTGCCTTTCCATCAGGGTATTTAATACATGTATTTAGAAAAAAAAGTTGTATATCTTTCACACATGCAGAGTAATTTAAATCTGAAAAGTGAAAACCGTCAAAATGACTGCTGTGGCGGTTCTAGTGTTAATAAATGTTAACTGCACTTCTTGATTCTTTATCCTAACTGTGTACTGTGCTTTACCTTTTGAGTTTTAAACATGCCTAATTCTAAAAGTAATCTATCTAGCTAATGTTAAAAATGTTACAGTAATAGTGCCTGTTATTTCGCCCTTGTCTTGCGTCAAAGCCCCTCCCCACTTTTGCCTTAATATCAACTCTACACCCCGAGGCACTGACTCGCATAATTCGATATGTGTATACATACAGTTTTAGTCAAAAGTTTACATAACCCAATGGAAATTTATAATTTCTAGAAATTTCTTGAAAACAAAGAATTTGTAGCAAAAGATTTGCTTTTGTGGATGAGGAAAAAAGTTACAAGAAATAGACGTCTACAATTATTTATTTCAGCATTTTTTTTTTTTGCAAAATGCTAATCCAAAAGTATTCATACCCTTTGATGCTATGATAGTATTGTCTACAAGGTGCTAGAAATTTCAATATGATAATGCAGAACCTAATTCTAGAAAAGTCTAGATTCTGGATTGTAGGTGAACATTATTAGAGAGTAGAAAAAGGGTTAGGCATAGGGTGATTGCTGTCATTACCAATAAGTCAATATGGGAAAAAGTAAAGAGCTATCTGGACCTTAGACAGAAAATTATTTATTGTTATAAAGCTGAAGAAGGATACAAGAAGATTTCCAAGCATTTGAGTATCCCAATTTCAACTATTGTTTCTATTATCAAGAGCTACAAGACTCATGGTACTGTCACAACTCTCCCTCGGTCTAGAAGAAAGAAGGTTCTTTTACCAAGAACAAGTAGAAGAATTGTGAGGAAGCTAAATAACAATCCGAGATTGACTGCCAAAGATATTCAAAGTGAATTGACTGCAAGTTGGGACTGGGGTTTCCATTTCAACCATAGGTCGAGTATTGCATGATGTAGGTCTCAATGGTCGCAGGCCAAGGAAAAAGCCACTCTTAGGAAAACGTCACAAGGACAATCGCTTAAACAGCATTTGAATGATGGATATGAGTTCTGGTCAGAGGTTTAGAGACAACAATCAAGCTAGTTGGTCACTTGGAAAAAATCTGGTGAGACGTACAAAGAAAAGAACACCATACCTACTGTCAAGCATGGTAGTGGTAATATCCTTCAATGGGGCTGTTATTCCTTTAATGGCACAGGAGATTTAGTTCCAAAACATGGTAAAATGGATTCCATAGCATACCAAAAGATATTGGCCAATCATCTGAAACCCTCTGCTACAAAACTTGTTTTAAAGCGCAACTGGATGCTCCAACACAACCACGACCCAAAGCACACATCAAAATCTACTACTACAGAATGGTTAAAGAAAAATAAAATCAAGGTTCTGGAATGGCCTAGTCAAAGTCACGATGTAAATCAGATTGAGAAGCTTTGGTATGAGTTGAAGAAGGCTGTGCACAAGAGAAGTCCTCGGAATTTGAATGAACTGGAACAATTTTGCGTTGAAGAAATCACTAAAGAATCACGACAAAAGCTTATTGACAAATATCCTAATCATTTAAAAGCGGTTATTATTGCCAAATGTGCCTAAAGGGTATGAATACTTTTGAATTAGCATTTTTGGAGTTTTTCAAAAGAATTGCTGAAATAAATAAATGAACTGTAGACATGTACAGTATTTCTTGTAACTTTTTTTCCTCATCCACAAAAGCAAAAAAGCTACAAAAGATTTTCCAATAATTTTTTGTTTTTGATACATTTTTGGAAATTATAAATTATAAATTTCCATTGGTATTGGTATGTAAGCTTTTGACTAAATTATATATATATATATATATATATATATATATATATATATATATATATATATATATATATATATATAATGAGAGAGAGAAAAATGCTTAAAAGAAAACAAAACCGTTTTTCAGTATAAAACTGTTGGTATCAGATTTGCCAAAAATAAATAAGTATTCATATTGAGACCTAGAAGTATGGCATACATTTGCAATGCTGAAGTGAGAGAAACCATGACAAAAGAGACAGTTGGCACTTTATAGATTTTTTTGGTTTTTGTAGTTGAGCCAGATCTTTAACATCACTAAGTACAGTGGAAAGAGATGCATTTCAGGATGGCAGTAGTAAGATCATTACATTTGCCAGACTTGTTATTTATGTTTGTTTTATTTTTGGTTAACAGTCAGTAAAAGGTGGACTTTCTGAAACAAGGATTGAGAAGCGCATTATTATCACTGGCGATGCAGATATTGACCACGATCAGGTATGTAGCCATACATTTTTCATTTTCTGGTCTTCATGTGAACTATTATCAATACAAAAACATGTTGTGATGAAACATAGTGATTGCAGATTTTTCTCACGAAAAAATCTGGGGTTCCCTTTCAAGTATGAAATGTAACCATTACCTGATGGTATGGGATATATCTCTCATAGCCTGAATTACCTGATCACTTATATCAAAGCTGCTCCTTTAAGAGCTCTGTACGTGTCAGACGTTGTCTCCTCCCCCAGGAGATAAATACAAGTGATGCCATTTTTCTTCAGCCTGGCCGATATGGAGATAATGATTTAAGTCCCCTCCGCGGTCGTGTGCGACCCTTCCCTGGGATTTAGTCCCTTGCTGCGGCTACGTTTCACGCTCTCCCTTTCGTGAGTCGATATAAATTCTTGCTAGCGCCTTTTCATATATATATATATGTGTGTGTGTGTGTGTATATGTAATAAGGCCTGACAGGCCGTCCGTATACGTTGAATGTATGGGCGCATCCAACCCCTGAGAAGTCTGTATATTCATGCGGACGGCCTGAAATGCCTTATTGCATTTATAATCCAGGTCAAAGTGGATTTGAAGAGAAAAAAAAGCATAAATCATGTTTAGGGCAAAAAAGTATTTTTCTGAAATATCCTTACGCCAATAAAGTAGTCCCAATTATAACTTTGAACTACACTCTAAGTTAAGCTGAGTAAATTCATTTTATTGGAACATGCAAGTAAATCTTTATTTTTGATATTGTGGACATTACCATTGAAAAGATATACCAAGGGGCGGGGTTGAGACGGCACCGAGTTATTTTTTTTCCCTGTCACTGACAGTGCAGACACACTGAGCAGAACAGACGGGAGGAATACAAATAAATACGACAACGTCTCGGATTTTTCAAGGTATATGTCTGAGAGGGATGGATAATGTGAAGAAGTATCTTTTTGTGTTTTTCTGTAGTGTTTACAAACCGCTAAAAATACATTATTTTAAGTGACAAAGTCAGGATGACTGAGTTAAAGACAGCGTTTTTCTTTTCTTTTTTTTGGTGGTATTTTTCTTTTTTTTGCTATCTTCCAGTTCATTTTAATTGTTCTTCATCCAAATCGGCTTGTCTACTTACTACTTTGGGATATTTTGCAGGTGACAGTTACAGGTGGCTGTACACCTGTAACTGTAAAAGCAAGACGGTTATCGTCTGATACTTTAAATTCTGTGAGGCAGTGCAGTGATTTAGAATATGTGACAAGGCTCCTGGAACCTTGCTCGACCAATCACATTGCTTGTTTCACGTTCCATTGCCAGCTCTGGATTATAAGTGTGTGTGTGTGTGTGTGTGTGTGTATATACAGTACCAGTCAAAGGTTTGAGTACACTTGCTGGAAACTAGGTTTTTTTCATAATTGACAATGTTTTACGTTGTATACGTTTCTGTAAATACTTGAAAATGAAAACACATGTTACAATATACAAAACAAAACAAGTTTCAGCAGGAAATCACCCGACATGTCTTCCCAGCTCTTCTGCAGCAATTCCCAGAGATGTAGGGCACTTGTGGGTAGCTTTGCTTTGACTCTTCTGTCCAGTTCGTCCGATACAAGTTCTATGGGATTGAGGTATGGAGACTGGGCAGGCCAGGTCATTAGATTTAGATGTCCTTCACTTTCCTTCTTTGCCAGATAGTTCTTGCACAACTTTGAGGTGTGTTTCGGGTCATTATTTTGCTGAAGAATGAAGGACTGCCCAACTAGCCGTAATCCTGATGCAATGGCATGCCTCTGAAGTATGCTATGATAGCCATGCTGGTTGAGCTTGCCATGGACTTGGTAAATAACACCAACTCTGCCACCAGCTATGCAACTCCAGACCACGACACTGCCTCCTCCATGCTTGACGGTGGGAACCACACATGCAGAACTCATGCGCTCACCCTCTCTGCGACTTACAAATACTCGGCGGTTGGACACAAATATTTCAAATTTTGACTCATCGGTCAATAAGACCGACTTCCACTCCTCAAATGTCCAGTATCTGTGTTTTTTGGCCCAGGCAAGTCTCTTCCTCTTATTCTACACTCTTAACAATGGTTTCTTTGCAGCAATTCTTCCAGTTAGGCCAGCTTCACGCAATCTCCTCTGAACAGTTGATGTTGAAACATCTGTACTTCTAGTAGCATTTAGCTGAGCTTGTATTTCAGGGGCAGTTAATCGCCAGTTTCGCAGACTTGTGACTCAAATGAACTTGTTCTCTGATTGTGAGGTCACCCTTGGCCTGCCTGACCTTGTTCGGTCCTCATGAGTGCCAGTTTCTTCAAATCGTTTGATGGTCTCGGCCACAGCAGTTACAGACACTTGCAAAGTTCTTGCGATTTGTCTTAAAGATTGACCTTCATTTCTTAAAGTAATTACAGACTTTTTTCTTTTTTTCTTTGCTTAACTGAGCGTATTTTGCTATTTTCTGCTCCCTTACATTCAGGAATGACAAACTTGTGCCTATGCTACCTATATTTATAGTAATCATGGAAAATAATTACATTATTTTTTACACATTATTTTTACATACAATTACCCATTTATACAGTTGGGTTTTTACTGGGGCAATCTAGGTAAAGTACCTTCCTCAAGGGTACAGCAGCAGTGTCCCCCACCAGGGATTGAACCCACAACCCTCCGGTCAGGAGTCCAGAGCCCTAACCACTACACCACACTGATGCCATTTTGGTGACCTGTTTTTAGCATCACCGTTATGAAGGCTGTAGTACCGTCTAAGAAGCAGACCCTCAGTCTTGTGCGAGTACTGACTGAATGGCTTTGCCAGTAGCTTACACAGATGGGCATCCCTGTACAGTGTTCCCCACAGTAACTGTGAACTGGTGTACCCTGCACTGCTCGGTACCGAGGTCACCAAACGCCCGCCTCCGCGTCCGGTGCAAAGCTGGTCTCCTTCGGGTCTTGAACAGCCCCGTTGCTGTCTTTTAAGCAGACTGAGGTAGCACTGAGGTACAATGTTGCTGTACACTGCATTGCTACTTGCGTAATGCCTGAGTTTTTTTCCTTTCGTGACATGTAAGGCCATACTACCTGTTGAGGACAAGCACGGCAGATGCTCTTCCTGGCTGGGGCCAGAGCACGCAAAGGAGGCACTGGTGACCGCAGTTTCTGTGAGTTTTGTGCATATTTCTCCAAGCGCACGCTGGAAAAACATCTCCCCCACAGGGTCCCCCAGTCCTGCACAGCACTCTTCCCCATCACCCTCTGTTAGAGAGGTGGTTGCGTACTCACCCCAGTTTTGTTTCAGCCCTCCTCTTTTTCAGGGCATGATCATAACAACGGTCATGAACCCTCAAGACACTATTATCTATTTTAGTGTCTCGGGAGGTATCGGCCCTACTGCAAAAACAGGCCATTGCAATCGTTCACCTTCTTAACGAAGGAGAAGGGTTTTACTCCAGGTATTCCTGATGCCAAAACAGACATCTCAAACTGTACTTGAGAGTATAAAGGTTCAAGATGCTGACAATGCAACAACTATTACAGTCAGTCAGGCGACTGGTTCAATATGGTGGATCTCAAGAACGCCTACTTTCACATCCCTGTAAAACCTGGCCACTGCAAATACTTGCAGTTCGCTTTTCAAGGGACCGTGTACGAGTTCCATGTATTGCCGTTCGGCCTTTCTCTAGCTCCTTGCACTTTTTCAAACGTGCATGGATGCTATACTGGCTCCTCTGAAACTCAGAGGCATCAGAGTGCTCAATTACTTGGACGACTGGCTGACATGTGTCAAGTCACCAAAACAGGTAGTGTTGCACACAAGACTGGTCACCAGCCACTTCCAACAGTTAGGCTTCAAGGTGAACCGTTCTAAAAGTCCTATCAGAGGGTTGTCTATCTCAGCATAATCCTTGATTCCATAAACATGACCGACACTCTGTTGGATGACAGGATCCAGAGGCTAACTGTCTGTATGGAGCTTTTCAGCCCAACACAGTGGTGATGGTAATAACCTTCCAGAGATTCTGGGCCTGCTAGCAGCAGCATCTCTGGTTTTCCCTTTAGGGCTCCTACACATGCGCCCTCTCCAAGCCTGGTTCAACTACAGGGTGCTTCACGCTGTCTTAGACCGGCACTGCCTACTCAGTGTCCTATGTCACTGTGGGCACAGTGGGCACCTGTGGGCATAATTCTGGGCAGTGTCACGAGGAGAGAGGTGGTGACCACAGACGCTTCCATCCTAGGTTGTGGTGCTGTCTGGAACGGCCAACGGTTGCAGGTGTGTGCAAACCCCCATTGGAGGGCCTTCGCTAAATGCTTTGGAGCTGCGGGCAGTTCATCTGGGATATCAGCAGGGATATACAAGAGAGATGTGTGTTGAGCTGTAGACAACACCACAGTGGTGGCTTATATCAACACAATGGTGGTCTCTTGTATCCCGGTCTCAATCGGGTTGCCCAGGAGCTTTTGCTGTGGGCTCATGAACACCTGTTTTCAGTAAGAGCAGTTCACCTGCCAGGGGTGAGGAACTGGGCGGCGAACCTTCTCTCAAGAGGTGGCCCTCACAGTTCAGTATGACACTTCCCCCGGGGTTGTGAACCTCATCTGGGAGAAGTTCTGGTGTGCGGAGATACAAGTACTCAGAGGTTAGAAAGAAGTCGACAGGGTGCCGGTTAAGACTCCCTAGAAAGGACCTTGTCCCTAGCTGGCGGCTCAATGTAGTGCTGGATGGACTTACAAGACTGCCATTCAAGCCCCTTCATTCAGCAGAGCTGAAATTCTTTGCCTTGGAGACAACTTTACTGCTTGCTATTACCTCCGCCAAGCGGGTAGGGGAAATGCAAGCATTCTCAAGCCTGTTTGTTTTTTATTGTGGGGGCTAGAACTACGGTTACTCTCTGCACTAATCCTGCTTTTCTCCCTAAAAGCATTTCTGCTTTCCATAACACAATTAACCTCCTTTCCAGTCTGACAGGGAGAGAAAGTTCCATACACTCTGTCCAGTTAGGGCACTG
Organism: Acipenser oxyrinchus oxyrinchus; assembly: GCA_030684275.1. Classification (NCBI taxonomy): domain Eukaryota; kingdom Metazoa; phylum Chordata; class Actinopteri; order Acipenseriformes; family Acipenseridae; genus Acipenser; species Acipenser oxyrinchus. Next base: position 55,313,544 of record CM060251.1, on the reverse strand, counting down.
ACGTATTATGTTGACCGCTCCCAGAGTTGGCGGCAATCCGAGCAAATGTTTATTTGATTCAGGTATAAGTTCCATGGACAAGCCCTGTTTAAACAGCGGCTGTCGAGGTGGAATGCAGCCACTCATGTAACATGTTCCACTTTAAGAACTGGGGTAGTTAGCCACACACCTCTTCAGACTTCTGGTGTTGCATGTGGGTAACATGTAGAAAACAGAAAGTACTGATTAGAGGAGAAACCTCAAAATGGAGCGAGGTAACCAGTGGTGTACCACAGGGATCAGTATTAGGTCCTCTGCTATTCCTAATCTACATTAATGATTTAGATTCTGGTATAGTAAGCAAACTTGTTAAATTTGCAGGCAACACAAAAATAGGAGGAGTGGCAAACACTGTTGCAGCAGCAAAGGTCATTCAAAATGATCTAGACCGCATATAAGCTATAAAAAAGGTCAGCAAGATGCTCGGATATATTGTGAGAAGTGTTGAATTTAAATCAAGTGAAGTAATGTTAAAACTTTACAATGCATTAGTAAGACCTCACCTAAAATATTGTGTTCAGTTCTGGTCACCTCGTTACAAAAAGGATATTGCTGCTCTAAAAAGAGTGCAAAGAAGAGCAACCAGAATTATCCCGGGTTTAAAAGGCATGTCGTATGCAGACAGGCTAAAAGAATTGAATGTTCAGTCTTGAACAAAGAAGACTACGCGGCGATCTGATTCAAGCATTCAAAATCCTAAAACGTATAGACAATGTCGACCCAGGGGACTTTTTCAACCTGAAAAAAGAAACAAGGACCAGGGGTCACAAATGGAGATTAGATAAAGGGGCATTCAGAACAGAAAATAGGAGGCACTTTTTTACACAGAGAATTGTGAGGGTCTGGAACCATCTCCCCAGTAATGTTGTTGAAGCTGACACCCTGAGATCCTTCAAGAAGCTGCTTGATGAGATTCTGGGATCAATAAGCTACTAACAACCAAACGAGCAAGATGGGCTGAATGGCCTCCTCTCATTTGTAAACTTTCTTATGTTCTTATGTTCTTATGCTGAGGTTAGTCAATGTAACCTTACAGCATATACACTGCATGAGGGCTCTCCGTCAATGTACTGTGGACTATATGCCATGGACCCTTATCGGTCCTCGGCCAGAATGCTAAAGGCAGTTTATCTTCCTTTTTAGCACATCTGCCAGTGCTGCAAGTCCTTCACTTGCGATGGCTTGGGTATTATATCCCATTTGGTAATGGTTACATTTTGTACTTGAAAGTGAATGTTAGGTTATTATTATAACCCTGGTCCCTGAAATAGAAATGTAACCATTACCATTCAAGGTCACTCCATTCACTCCAACGCAGCAGGCCTGAAGAGAAAATGGCGCTGAGCCTTATGCGTGACTCGTATTTTATCTCCTGGGGGAGGAGATGACGTCCGATGCATAAAGGGCTCTTAAAGGAGCAGCTTTGATATAAGTGCTCAGGTAATTTGGGCTATAGAGATTATATCCCATCAGGTAATGGTTACATTTCTATTTCAGGGAACCAGGGTTATGAAATAACCTAAAGTTTTTACCTTGTTAAATGGTCAAATTGGGAGTGAAAGAGCAGTTTAGACATAAGGAAGACTAACACAGTTCTATAAGAGGTGATTTGTGATGGACTCCTTATGTCTAAACTGCCCTAAAATTACAAGTGTATGGTACATTATCAGTGGTTTAATTTAAAACTGGTGACCAAAAACCTGTAGCAACAAGTCATCAGTGGTCCCTGCACCTTTCAAAATAGATATGCTCCTGATAGTTTACAAAAAAAAAAATACTCAAATTAGGAATTCAATTTTCTTCTTCCAGCACCTTCATTAAGTGCATGTCTGTGCTTACTAGAAGAGGCTTTTAGAAATGAATAGTTTTAAAACGCATTGCAAAATTGGTGCAGTGAGAGAAATGCCATTTAGACCTCAATTATTAACATTCAAGCAGGCATTGAAGGCAGCAATTACTTTAAAATATAAAAGCCTCTTTTCTTTTTCATAAAAAGTGTTGGCAGACCCAGCCTTTCATGATCACAATCTAGCCTACATAACGTAAAAAATGGCAAACTAGTTCTTAAAAATGAAGCTCTAAGCTGATATTCATAAATTGTGTATGATCAGTTATTAAAATAGCTTGAATATTTCTATGTCTTGAATATATGTAATTTATCTTGGAACGCATTTTCAACATTGCTGAATTTTTTTTTGTGTTAATTTTGTTCTATTTTTTCTTTGTTTTCTTTTTATGGCATCATCCTTTTCTTTTTCTTTTTCTTTTGTTCTTTATAATTTTGGGTAGGCCTTGGCCCAAGCAATTAAGGAAGCCAAAGAGCAGCACCCTGACATGTCGGTGACCAGGGTGGTGGTACATAAAGAGACCGAGCTCGCAGAGGAGGGGGAGGATTGACTGCAAGGTAAGGGAATGCAGTTTCCACAGTGGGGTTTAGAGGGGCTCCCTCATTATCTCTGCCTCTCTCTGGCATGCTTCCGTCATCTTCTATCGTGGATTGGCTTCTGTACAATCTTCTGTAGATGTGGTTTTATATGGTCCACAAAATGACCATCAAACAATTAGACATAATGTAATAGAACTAATGGAAAGCAAAATAAAACGAAATGTACATCGACTCATAGACCCATATTGAAAAAATGAAGTTAAGTGACGGGAGTATAGATTCTTGGGCTACAGAGGCTGAAGTTCTGGCAGCTGTAGACCTCCTAAATAGGCCCATAAATAGGCCCATAAACTTATACACATTATTATTATTATCATTATTATTATTATTATTTATTTCTTAGCAGACGCCCTTATCCAGGACGACTTACAGTCGTAAACAAAAATACATTTCAAGAATCACAGTACAAGTATTAATACAATTAAGAACAAGATCAAATACAATTACTTAGATTCTAGCAAGTACAAGCATATGACAAAATACGACTCAATAACCAAGCAGATAACAGTGTCAGTGATAGTTACATCAGGATATAATTAAATACAAAATACTACAGATTAAATAACACTTGTGACAGATTACAGTACTCTAAAGTACAGGATTAAATGCAGTAAAATAGGGAGCAAATAAGAGCAAGTAAAGCACATTTAAGGAAGAGTGATAAGTGTCCAAAGGGAAAAGGAGTTCTACAGGTTCTGTCTGAAGAGGTGAGTCTTGAGGAGGCGCCGGAAGGTGGTCAGGGACTGGGCAGTCCTGACATCTGTAGGAAGGTCATTCCACCACTGCGGGGCGAGGGTGGAGAAGGAGCGGGCTCTGGAGTCAGGGGAGCGTAGAGGAGGTACAGCCAGTCTTCTAGTGCAGGAGGAGCGGAGAGGTCGAGTGGGGGTGTAGGGAGAGATGAGGGTCTGGAGGTAGCTGGGTGCAGACTGTTCAAGGCATCTGTAGGCGAGTAAAAGAGTCTTGAACTGGATGCGAGCGGTGATCGGGAGCCAGTGGAGTGAGCGGAGCAGTGGAGTTGCGTGGGAGAAGCGAGGCAGAGAGAACACTAGGCGAGCAGCAGAGTTCTGGATGAGCTGGAGCGGACGGGTGGCGGACGAGGGAGGCCAGCCAGGAGGGAGTTGCAGTAGTCTAGGCAGGAGAGTACCAGGGACGTAAACGTATACTTAAAGAATAAGGATTGTTTTAAATACAAAGGCATAATAGAAACTATTAAAAATAAAAACGATCCAATTAATCTTTTATACAACAATAACCATTTCTCAGTTATTGTGTTTAAAGACAATGAAAGCGGAAGAAAATCTGAACACTGTGGCATAATTAAGAAAGATAATCAAAATAAATCTAAAACAGCAAAAATAAACCAGTTTAAAGTAAATAGTACAAATCAAAATAGAGAATTAAACATGAATAGGACAGAGAATTCAAGACAGAAAGATAGGAGACCCAAAAATGGAAATGGAACCAAATACACTAAAGATAAGACAGAAGACATAGTATTTAATTTATGAAGTAAAACTTTAACCACATCCCAAAAAGCAGTATTGAGTAAAGGGCTTAAGTTTATACTGCCTAAAAAATATACCGATAAAGATAAACTGGCCACCGAATTAAAGGAGTGGGAGAGACGCATGAGATCAGCAGAATATTTTTTCAATGAAAATTCAGAGGGTAATGGGATTAAGGTTAATAGTACAATCACTGGGACTCCTCCGGATGGAAGAGATAAATGGTTAGATATGTATATTGAAGTAGTTAAACAAGAAATTATACTAGGACTAAAGAAAAAATGTAAACTTAATTTAACCAACATTGAAGAACAAGCTATGACCGAGTTGTTAAATGATGATATAAGTATAAGACCAGCAGATAAAGGCTCAGGAATAGTGAAAATGAACACTGATGACTATATGAAATCTGTAGAATGTGAATTAAATAATACAGATACATATGAAGAAGTTAAAAGTAATAAGATCAATAAATCGGTCAAAGAGGTTAAGGAAATTGCGGAGAGACTATACAATAAAGGCATTATAGCAAAAGAATTAAAAAAAAAAAAAAAAAATGTGCAGCCACATAATGCAAGAACAGGCCTAGCAAGAGGAAATCCTAAATCACCTAAAAAAAACACCCTATGCGAATGATAGTCAGCATGATTGATAATCCAACACGCATAATAGCTGAAATAGCAGAAAAACAACTTTGGTCACACGTTGAGAAATTACCAAGCTATGTTGAGGATACAACAACATTTTTAAAAAGGTCAAGAGAGTCCCATTAGTAATGACTTACTCTAAAGTTTTGCCTAATATTTCTAAGATAGTTTGGAAACACTTGCAGATTGTACATAATTCAGAAAAACTGAAAAAAAGTATTTCTTAAGACCCCAGTTGTAGCATTCAAAAGAGAAGCTATATTAGGTGATAGTTTAGTTCACAGTAAACATAAAATAATAATTGACAGAATAGGTTCTACAAATACTTACACTAGTACATTTAAAGTGTGTAAATACATGGACAAAAGTAAAAATATAATTAAACATAAGAACTACACATATCCAATAAAAACTAATGCCTACTGTAAAAATAGCAATGTTGTTTATGGAATAGCCTGTGAAAAATGTGATTAAATCAAATATGTTGGAGAGACTGGAACAACTTTATATAAAATAATTTAGAACCACCTTTCATTAATTAGAAATAAAAAAATTAACGAACCAAATGATGTAAAGTTTGTAGTATTAGAACAGCTAAAATTAGACAATGCAACATATAGAAGAATAAAAGAAAGTAAATGAATAAATAGACTGAACACGATTATGCCAGCGGGACTCAACAGAATAGAATGAACTAATTTACTCCAATAAATATATAACATTTAAATAAATAAATAAATAAATAAACAAAATCCATTCAAAAGTTGAGCATGCTGATGCGCTGGGGAGGCCAAATCAAGGCTGATCCTCAGAGCCAGCATTGCATGATAATATAAATATAAGTTTCTATAAAATAATGTTAATTAGAATTAATACAGATTTAAAGATAGAAGTAAAAATGATGTCACAATATATAGAACACCATTACATCATGTAAAAATAAATCATGGATTTGAGTTTAAACAATAACAAGTAGTTGTCATGCCGTCAAAAACCTATAAATAACTCCAGTGTTTTCATTGAAACACATGCTCCCTTGAGAAAGATATGTACATATTGATATATATATATATATATATATGATATCGTTAACAGATATTTACATATGAAAAGCACTAACTTACTTTAACTTAGTGATGCTTTGCTTCATAATATACATGGAGAAAAACAAGGTCATGTTATCTAATAATGTTTATCAAAAGAAAATTGATATGGAAACTGAACAGTACAATCCCATATGGTGGGATATTATGGGGTCTACTCAATTGATCTAAAAAGCAGTGGATCTAAATACTGTACAGTCACTGAGATAATTAAAATCTGCCGGTGCAAGACACTCTTTAGTGCTGGGAAGGCCCTATAAGCCATTTAAAGGGCAGTGGTATTCAGTATTCAGATCCACAAACATTAAGATCAATTTAAAGGAGCCGCTCATCATTTTGAACTTCAGTAATTTTGTATATCGAATACTGACGTTCAAATACTGGATTATGTTAAAATATTGCAAAAAAGTTGATGGAGGAGCAGGGATGAGTTCCCTAATTATATTATTATTATTATTACTATTTTTATTTTTTTAGAACTGAAAATGGTACCCCATGGAAGTTGTCCCTCAGTTTGAGAATATTTCTAAGTGTCTTCAAAGTGGAGCCTGAAGAATTTTAGAAGATGTTTGAGAGGGCAAGATAAACTCACTATTCTGTCTGTGCTTTACACAGTTCCTATTTTTACTCCTGTTTAAGAAAACCACTTAACATTCCTAGCTTTTTTGTTTAATTTTATAATTAGTGCTGTTGTAAAATTGTTTACCATTGTTAAAAACAAATCGAGTTGATCATTTTTGAATTATTACAAGTAGCAGTCACATTGGATACATTTCTATTATGTACAGAAGGCTTATCTTTAGATTAAATCGATCATCTAAAAAAAACTGTGTAACTTCAAAATCAATTGGATTTATTATTTACTCTTTGTATAAACTAGTATCAAACAAATGAAGAATGGTAAAATAATCTAATTGGGTACATTTTAACGGGACCTGATTTTGTAGACACGCTGTGTCATGAACACTCTCGTATGCAGTCAAGCTGTGTTAGGGAGGTGTACTTATCTTCCTCCTACTTTCAATTCTAGGCAGCTTTAAAAAAAAAAAGCGTGCATTTCCATAGCTTTCTGACATTACTAATATGAATTATATTTGTAGAATACTTTTGCTATCTTAAATGCTTTCTCTTAACGTGTAATGTGATTTCGCTGTTACTCGCACGTGTTTGCTCGTTTTGAATGTTTTGTCTAATCTTGTTTTAGAGTTTTTGTTTTTTTAATTAAAACAAAACAAAACAAAACAAAAAAATAAATGTCATCAATCTTTGATCCAGTCCTGTAGATAATGAGGACAGCATCCTTTTGCTTAGCAATCTTTGAAAGATGAAATACCTTGCTGAAACCCAATGGCTGTGCCAGTTTGTTATGCACCCGTGTATAGCAGAGGGATACAATTAGATTTTTGCAGCTTGAAACAATTGTTGTGTTTTTTGTATTTTTTTCGCCCTGTAACACTGTTCAAATAAAAGTTTGTTTATTCTCTGTTTTGCTGTTTTGTGTACTTTGTGTAATCCCCCCAGCAATATCTTCTAAGGCTACTCCTTAAAATTACAGTACGGTTTACTAGAATTACTAAAGATTTTAATTTTTTTACTTTAAATCTGAACATTACACAGATATCATAAACAAGAATGCTGCAGCAAGGCTGTCACCAGTTGCATAGATACAATCCTACAGACCAGGAAACTCCATTGTGATCATGTACCTCAAGCAGAAGTTTAAAACAATAACATTGCAGTTTCACCACTTTGGCAGCACAAAGTAAGACGAAATAAAACTGACCACAAATGCAAAAAGGGATGAAACTGGGGGAAAAAAATCATAAATGTAATGAGGTAGTTTGTGGATTGTAAAAAAAAAATAAAATAAAAAATGTCTTACTTGCATTGCACCATAATGCCCTCCTAAAACGTGCAAGTTTAAAAATGTTTTCATTTTTCTGAAAGTATACCGAGCATCAAAAGAAACTTATCACTATCACTGGACTAGGGCAGCGTGCTGTGGATCGCCATCACAGCCAGCAATTTCAAACCTGGTGAGACGGTAGAACCAGACACACTCTGTCAATGACAGGCCATGAACTGGGTGACCAAGAGTCCCAACACCTGCCCAAGATCGACAGATCATTTTGCAGCATCTTTGTGATGTCAATTGTTAATCAGCACAATAAAAAGCCACTGCACCTGCTCTAAATCAGAGTTTGTCATTTTTCGATCACATCTAGTGAATTTTATCCAAATATAAGTGATACGCTTATAAGTGAGAAAGCTTCTTTTAAAATGTGTAATAATCCCCATGCCTTGAAATCTACATCTCAAATGTTCTGGTGATGGGCATTTCATATGGGTCAACTGTATGCCACATGCACTTCTCTATTCCCTGATGTAACACTTTTTGTAGGACATATAAATGGAAATAAATGCTGAAAAGAACTTCTCAGATATGTGCATTACATTTTGGAATGTGACACAGACAACTTAATCCTGCAAGGAAAAATACATTTAATATCGCATTCTGGGTAGTTTAGTTTCACTAAATAAGAAATCAAAGGTTGACCTTTAAAAAAAAATATGTTACATAATTTTAGTACTGAGCATTGCAAATTCCAATATGATAATTAATAAAGGCAAAATAGATAAATATAAGTTTGCACACTTTTTTTAAGCAATTGGCAGCTTTTTTAAAAATTTAAACTACTGTCCGCCTTAACTGTTTCCATCTGTCAGCTAGATCTGTGTCCATAGTCAATACAATCTGCTCCTGGACGTTTACAGTGCTCTCCTTGATACAAACTTTTGCTTCATGTCACAGAAAAGTACTGTGGCACAATTGCTGTGTCAAAGAAAGACAATACAATATGCTCTTGTGTTTAAAAATCAAACCGTACACACAGTACGCTGCTGTTTTTTGTTTTCTGTTTTGGAATCTAGCACTTTGTCAGTGTGCGTCATTTGCAAATGGATGCTCAGTTAAAACCAGGTTGATATTGCAAAACTAACAGGGTTAATTTCAAAGCACATTTTCACTCAATCCTAGTGGCAGATAAAAACAACAGCAAGTTTTACAACCTTACCCATACCATCCTCTTACAAACCAAGCACCCAATAAGTATTTTAATTTTTTTCCTGTGGAAAGATACAGAACACCCTGTAAGTGCAAACAAGCGTGTGTATGTATGTACAGGGTATGTAAAAAGAGTTAATATTACAACATCCATGGATGCGATACATAGCTTTTAAGTTTGTACTGAGAAAAATGAACCCCCAACTAACCCAGTATGGTGTTATCTGAGGGTTGATTTCAGTTGGTTTTCAGGAAAGCTGTAAAAGGGCAATACTGCAACGTATTGTCACATTATCACTAGGTGCATCTTCAACAACACATCAATGTCTAACTTAGTACCATCACATTTTAAGAGTGTCACAATTAAATGTTGTGAAAACCCCACATCCTAACAGAAGGTGGTGGTCGGGGATATGCTGTAACCATTTTATGTGTTATTTATAAATCAATCACGTGTCCCTTTATGCTTCGTTTTCACCTTCAGGTAAGGCGCTTTTCCATGCAATCGCAATGAACCATGAACCTGGTTTTTCCATTTGAAAACAGCCTTCCAGGCATATCCCATGCTCTCTTCTTGAAGTCCCCTGTGGTCTGTCTCTCTCTGTTTTGTGGGTGTCTTACGCAGTATTCTGGGTTTGATAAGAATCCTAGTCTGGATGCACAGGGCTTTGGTTATTAATCAGGTGTCTGAAATGCTCTTGAGGTTCTGAAGCAAAGTTCATAAATTGTGTCTCTGGGATCTCAAGCCATGGCTAATTCATCATTCACTGCAATCAAAAAAAAAAAAAATTGAAAAACCAGCATTGCTTTTATTAGTCAATGTGCTTTGGACATGTTTTATACAAGCAATACTTTAACATATGCCTAGTGCTGTATACTCATAAAGGCTTTATGAGTATACAGTACTAGGCAAAATCCTGAACTGCATATAGAATTTGTATTCTCTGCACAGGAGTATCATCTAAAGTATGCCCATGTATTTAGTTTCTCCATGTGCAATATGAAAACATGAAATGAAAAATACAGTTTTACAGATGAGCAAGCTCTGTATATCCTGCCAAGTATATAAATAGCACACAACAGTTGTCATGACATCATCCCTGACTTACAGGATAAACCAAGCATGCATCATATGCGCTCATTTTTAACCCTCCTATTATGTTCAGAATTTAGGTACATCTGTTATGTTTTGGGTCATATTGACCCGATGCAATTTCAAGCTAATTTAAACAGCCTTAAATTGATTAAATGTTTTTATTTGCAAAGGTTTTACTCTTTTATGCTCTTTTAGTCCAGGAGCTGTGATAAAACTTCTTTGACTGACAACCTGGGAGCTCCTCATTTTGGAATGTCTTTACCAGTAAGATGTCTTTACCAGTGAGAATAATAATAAAATAACAAATTAAAGAAGTTTGTTTTATTCCTGCACACAAATCTACATAGATAAATGCTATGGGTCACAGTGACCCAAAACATCTTATTTGTATACATGATCTGTTCTAAAAAAAAATAAAAAATCTCAAAGGTTCTGTTTTCTGTGTATAAGTTCATGACCCCAACTTAGGAAAAGTCATAAAATATTATACAGAAAATGAAAAGAAAAACACCATTTAAGCTAATTGGAAACTAGTGAGGGTTAAAAATACAAATCAGAAAACATAGAAGTGGTTTACAAGGACGTCAGTAGCTCAGCAAGTACAGTTAAAAAGTCACTGGGACCTTGTCATGGCTTTGTGGTGACATCAGACCAGGAAGAGAATGACAACAATACTGCGGGTGAAACGCTGGTGCATGGATTTATTAAATAAAACAGTTTAACAAAAGCAAAACCTTTCAAAACAACACAGCATGTTGGCCAAAACAGACAGACAATAAACAAACATTGTGAATAAACCCAAGTATTGTGCTGGTCCAAATCCAGCATGAGTAACAATTGCTTATATTTCTTTCTTTCTTTCTCTTTACCTTACAGTCTCGCGCTCTCATTCCACCTCTGAACACCCAACCCCGAGTGACAGATTCGTGGCTCTTTTATGCAGCTGTGCGGGGACTCAATTGCTTGTTAATCATTCAGTCGAGTCCAGGCACAGTCTGCATGTGAACTACTTGGGCAGGGAAGGTAATTAACCCTTCCCTGCCGACTTTAAACACCTGTGCCCAAATGCATACATACATATTAAATAATAACACATAACAAAACACAAAACTCGCACAAGGGCAGGGTGTACCCAACCACAGACCTATATTTAAGGTATCAGGAATAACTTAACAAATGCCCATGTAAGCAATCATATAGGAGTAGATGTAAGTATAGGCGCAGAGCAAATAATTGCAGTTGCAAAATTCTAATTGAATTGCGGCCAGGCAATTATTTTGCAATGCGCCCTATGTAAGCTTAAGAGCAATGCAAATTACTCACACGCACAAATAATGATCCACAATTATGATAATGAGGGTCTCAATGAGTGCATCGGTCTATTTAGCGACAAACCAAAAAAATGTCAGAGGAAGGGTAGCGAAGTTATCTTGGCGCATGAAAAAAAGCCTCAGCCAACATCAGTTATGCTAATATCCGTAGGAAATTATATGTATTGGCCTGCCCTTTTCAGCATGACATCCAGAAATTTGCCTAGCACTCTGGAAAAGGTGGATTGGGCTTTTCCTCCAGACATTCCAACTGTTGCCTGAAAGGAACCAGAGGCTAAGTAGTACAGAGAACACAGCACTTTCACATGTGCAGGGATAGTGGATAGTCTAGGATGGCCTGCGTAGTGTGACGATAATGCTTTAGCACTGCATCCTCTGTCATCCCAAACAAAGTGACCCTGGGGTTGAATATGCAGGATCTTCTTGGTCTTGCCCTTCTCCTCTGAACGTGTTCCTGCCTCTCCTCAACAAGAGCCAAGTGTCACTGCATCAGAAAGTGTACTGCAGCAGCCACTCTGAAGCCAATTACTAGTCTCTGCAGGTGTGTGCTTTTATACAGCTCTTAGTTACTCGCTTCTACAATGGTTTGCACCTTGTAAGAAGAGGTGTAAAGTTTTTGGAGGGTCAGCAATTACCTAAATGCAAGGCAAAATCCTTACATTATATGTTTGCACCCACTTAGTATCCAGATCCCGTCCAATTCCATGCTCTTTTCTTCATTTTAATGCATTTCAATATAACTTTAATGGATTAATGATGGCACTAGCAACATTGTTGTGTCTACTTTAATGATTCTAACAGTGGTCACTCTTTAACAAGTCTTCTGGTGCTCCTGTGATACTATATGTGCCCACACAAAGTGGCGTGTAGCCCCTTCACATTTTTGACTAGCCCCCCTCAGCTCCCTCACCAGGGAGAGCCTGGAACCGCCACTGTTAATTCCATTAGCCAAACGTGAACAATTCTGTCCAAACTATTAAACTACCTGTCTGTTGCTATTAATAAAAAACAAAAACAATATGTAGCAAGGTCCAGTTATCTCCAGTAATACTCAAATCAGTAAACAAAAGCAACTCAGTTAAATGAGAGTTGCCCTCTACAGCAGCCAGTGCAATTTATTCATGTGTCCTGCATGCCAACTCTAATAGAAGACAGCTTGTAATCGATTTATATGACATTTGTTAGCAGGCGATAGCTCCATTTAAAAAAAAAAATCTGACATTTAATTTGGTTTCTATCACCCACTTTAGCAAAGGCTTTCATTTGATGGGAAAATTAATTGGTACCAAGTAGCTTGTACTGTAGCTAGCCAGAAGCCACCTGCCACTGTTCTCATGCTGTGAAAATTGAGAAAACAATTGAGGCACTTTTCATGCCAGCTTAAGGTATACAAATGCATTTGTTAACAGTGTTCTGTGACATATTGCTTGTGGCAGCTGTTATCGTCAATACCATTAACAGTTACTGCTCCCCAGGAATTAAAAATGGCTTTTTAATAAAACATTATTATTTTTGTGGATTTCAGTATCACAGGAGCACCAGAAGACTTGTTAAAGAGTTAAAGAGTGACCACTGTTAGAATCATTAAAATAGACTCAACAATGTTGCTAGTGCTAACACAAAAGTATGAAAATGGATTGAAAAATATTGATTATCATTCTTAAGAAATCTTAATTTAAACTACAGAGTTGTAGTTAAAGGAAGTTTTGTGTAAATAAGGTGTTTGTTTTTCTCCTTTCCACAAATAGTAAATATCAGACGTTTTGAGAAAATGCCCAACTGTGTTGCATGCAACTTATGATCCATACACAGTGCAGCAGACTGCATGCAACACGATCCCGTAAGTTAGGCTATTAAAAAATATATAACTGATAGGAGGGAAAAAAAATAAAATAATAGTCTGCTTAGCATCTGCAATGGTCATGTCTGGGTTGTCTCATAAGTGACTGATGATAACATGAAATGAGTAACCATTTCCAGTGTTCGAAAATCACAAGCCCTAATCTTAAGGTATTGTCAGTATTTTTTGTGATCACACGACCCTCCTACAATAAACTTTGCGACCCCCTTTTGGGTCAGAACCTCCAGTTTGAGAAACACTGGTCTAGGCCATCAAATAGTATTACAATTAGTAGAAGGTTTGTTTGCAGGATTTAAAGCTATATTACTGTTAGATTGTGAGACTTTAAAACAGAATTGCAAATGGTGGCGAAATGTAAAAAAAAATGCAGAGACACAAACAACCCAGAAGAATGTGTCCGTGACCATAAGGATTTCGTTGTGGAAGACAGCAAAGGAAAGAGGGTACAAGTAAAGTAATGTCTGTCAAGTTACTACAATTGTGACAGAAAAAATCACCCAAACATTTTGGAAAGTAACGGAAAACAATAATTTCATACAGTATACACAAGTGTAAGCCCCGGAAAAAAAAATGTACATAAAACTCGAAAAAAAATAATAAATAAGTACCAAAAAAAAAAAAAAAATACCCCAGAATCTCTATTTAAGATCCTTAGCATTACATTACAGCGCATAGACACTTAAGGCTGCTATAGCATCAACTTCTAAAGCAGCACCTGGTACCACCTCTTATTATTCAAACTGATCCTCCTTTCCCAATCCATTCATTCACATGTGCAGCACTTGTGGAGATGCTCACGCCAACTCAATCTGCCCTTTAAATCACAAGTGACTTTCTCCGATGCTCATGCTCACCACTCCCATAAACATTCCGGCATTATATAACAAATTAAAAAAATCATCCTGACATCATTTTCACCAATTACTTAATTGACGGATTAAAAAACGGGTTTTCAACCGGTCTCACTGAAATTCCTTCATCCTCATTTCAAAGTAAAAATCTTCATTCTGCTAATCAAGATCCAGAGTCAGTTCAATTCCTCATCGAAAAAGAAATTAAAAAAGGATTTATAGTCGGCCCTTTTGTAGCTCCTCCTTTTCCAGTTTATAGAATCAATCCTATTGGCATAGCAATTCGGAAAATGTCAGGGAAAAAGCGTCTTATTGATTTATCAGCGCCGCGGGGTTCAAGCATCTTGCTTATTCCTCAAGATCAAATTTCTCTTAATTACATTACTATTTCAGACGCGATTCACTCAATTAAATTGGCAGGTTGTGGTTCCTGGCTAGCAAAAGCGGATATATCTGATGCATTTAAAGTAATGCCAATCCATCCTTCTCTCCGCCACCTGTTTGGTATATGCTGGGAAGGAGAGTTTTACTTCACACTCAATTAACTTTCGGCTGCCATAGCAGCCCGAAGATATTCGACACTCTGTCAGAAGCATTATGCTGGATACTTCTTAATGCCTACCACGTTCCATTTCTGCTCCACCTGCTTGATGATTTTTTGTTGATCTCCCCTCCTTCAGATCCGCCAGCAAAAGCAATTACTAATCTTAAGAGTTTGTTTTTAGAAGTTGGCGTTCCACTCTCAGAGGAAAAGACAGTCGGCCCCCTGCATTCTCTAGAATTTCTTGGAATCATGCTAGACACGGAAAAATTCAAAGCCAGCCTCTCTGAGTCCAAACTCAATCACATTCGATATCTTATTCAGAACTTTCAGATTAGTAAAACAATTAGAAAAAGCGCACTGCTTTCATTGCTGGATCAATTCAACTTTGCAATTCGCATTATTCCCCAAGGGAGAACATTTATATCTCGTCTACTTGCTCTTGCATCAACAGCGAAAAACTTGGATTCCTACATAAATATTTCATCAGAAGCTAAGAAAGATATTAAAATGTGGTCTGCTCTTATTCAGCACTGGAACGACTTGTCCATGTTTTATGATGATTTCATCTCAGCACCGCACGACATGACTTTGTTTACAGATGCATCATCTCTTGGATTCGGAGGGCTTTTTAAAAATGAATGGTTTTCCAGTATATGGCCCCAGGAAACTGAAAATCTGTCTCCTCAGCTAAAATCTACAGCTCTTCTTGAGATTTACCCAATAGTTGCTATGGGGTCATCTCTGGTCTAAGAAATCGATCTTATTTTATTGTGATAATTTAGCTACAGTTCATATTATAAATAAAGGACATTCCAGTTCCCCTCTTATCATGCAATTACTGCAGCAGCTAGTATGTATTTCAGTATCCAACAATTTTCTAATACAAGCTCGCCATCTACCGGGTATATTTAATAATCTCTCGTTTACAGATATCAAAATTCCACAGATTGATTCCTACAGCTCTGCCATTCCCATCAGTAACTCCTCAGTTCAACCAGCTTATTTTCAACTGAATTCAACCATCAATAAGCTACTTAATTCAGCTCAAGATTACATGGCTTCAGCACTTGCCCCTTCTACCAGATCTTCTTACTCTACAGGTTGGGCTTGTTATGTAACCTTCTCCTCTCAAAACAGGATCAATCCTACTTTTTTTAACCAGAATTGGATCATGGCTTTTATAGTTCATGCAAAGGATTATCTGCATCAGGCACCAGTTACAATTAAATCATATTTGTTAGGAATTCAACACCAGTTTTGCTTGATGTCTTTCTTCTCCAACCATACTATCAATCCCAGCCATTCGTCTCCTTCTTCGAGGAATTTTCAAGAGCTCTCCGGCTGCATCTACCACTCGCCTGCCTATCTCTGATGACATTCTTGGCAACATGATTTCAATTCTCCGACACGGCTGTTTTTCGCCAAACGATGACCTAACAATGGAAGTATTATGTCTTTTTGCATTTTTTGGTTTTTTGAGATGCTCTGAATATACAGTCCCGTCTATTTCCAGTTTTCCTTCTCTGGGTATTCGCTGCAGTGACCTTACTCATATTCCAGATTCTCATTTTATTCTCTTTCTACACATTTCAAAAACTGATCAGCTTCAGCAAGGTCAACTATCAAAAACTGACTGTCCTCTATGCCCATATACTTCTATGGTGAAGTACATTTCAGAACGTAAACCCAAATCTCCTTCCGACCCCCTGTTCATCAATGCAAGCAGGTCTGTCGTTTCAAGGCATTGGTTTTCTTCTCAGCTCTCCACTTTGGTTTCCAGAGCAGGATTTCCCCCTCAATTCTACACTCCTCATTCATTCAGAATCGAGGCAGCCACTTCAGCAGCAGGAGCAAAGATTAACCAGCATTTAATAAAAAATATGGGACACTGGACTTCGTCAGCAGTCGAAGCTTACATTCGTTCTTCACCAGCCGAAATAGCATCTTCCCATCAATCCATTGCTAGCGTGTCCAGAGTGGGGACGACCTTTCTGCCTGGGCCACCGAAGGTTTCCTCCTTTAAATAAAATTCCCACTGTGCAGAGGGTCTTCACATAGTCAGTAGGGTACAGTTACTAATCCCTGTGTCACGTTAAGTGTTTTTTCTTTCTTTTTGTGTTAAATGTTTTCTCTTTTCTTCTTTTCTAGATGCATTGGCGGTTCTCTTTATCTTCCCATAAACGTCTTCAGCGGGGAGCCGGGGGTCCATCCTTTGGGGGGTTAGTGATTCCACTTTCTCCAACCCTTTATTAAGCATCGCTTCATTTACCTCATAGAGGAGGGTTCTCCGTGAGTCAGAGGGGACCCCCGGCCAAACCCCTCCTTTAGCATACATGATTGCTTGTCTTTTTCTCTTTCAGGTACTGATGCCTCTATTTATGTGAAGGCCCCAAGAGGTGGAACCCCTCTTGTTTGTCGGGTCTCCTCAAAGACGGAAACCCCCTTCTATAATGTTGGGCTTTTGAAAGAGGCGGAACACCCCGCTCTATATGTTCTAACATCTACTAACTTTTTACATTTTCTTTCCGGTTCGCGAGCCTCTTAGGTATGTCGGGTCACCTCAAAGATGATGGCCCCCCTCCTGTTTGTCGGGTCTCCTCAGCGACGGAACCCCCTTACTGCTTATGTTGGGCCATTGAAGAGCCAGAACCATTTTTCATGTAAATAATACTAATCAATGTTTTTTTTTTCTAGTTCGCGAGCCTCTTCGTTTGTCGGGCCATCTCAGAGACGGTGACCCCGCTTTCGTATGTCGGGTCATGTCAGAGACGTTGACCCCCCTCCTGTTTGTCGGGTTTCCTCAATGACGGAGCCTCTTTATATGTGTAGGGCCTTTGAAAGACAGAGCCTCTCTTTATATGTTATACGTTACTAACTTCATTTCTTAAATCATCACAGCAGATGGCCTAGATCCACCCCGTGAAGCATACAGCACACTCGGTTAACAGTTGCCGTTTTGTTGTTTCTTCTAGATTCCACAACTCAGTGTTGTTAGCATATGCTGCATCTGGCCCTTTATAAACGGTATATGAATGTGGCTTTATCTTATGAACTGAACCATTAATTAGATTTATAATATAATACACATGGTTGTTGATACTGTTAGTCTGTCAGTAAAATATCAAACACATACTTGAATTGATCACATGATAACTTCAGAGGATGCCAAAGCTGTTATGATAGCATATGTTTGCTAATAATGTCTATTATGACTTTATTTAAATAAACATGTCAGTCTTTATCATTGTAATAACAGATGGAATCTCTTCCCAAGCGAACATCTTTACAAACTGTACAAAATGATCAGATCCATTTAATCAAGTTTTTTTTTTTTTTTTTTTTTACCTCATCTCTCCAGAAAGGATCTGTAGCATTCCTCCTCTTCAATGCTTCGGTAATCGAGTACAGACAATCTATAAATCCAAGTAACTACACCAGTGTAAATTGTGGAGGCTGGGAGCGGGGTCTACCAAGAGTCCACTCCTTTGAATGTATTTGGTATAAAGATTATATTGCACTTCCTCCTCTCACCATCAAGGCTCAGTGCATCATACAAAGTGACATACCTGTGTAGCATTAGGGACAAAGGAATGTGTGTGCCCTAAAACTAAATCTCAGACTTTCAACCATGGACCACATTACATGAGTAACACCTTCGTCTCAACAATTGCTGCCTTTCATTATAAGCCTTTATTAATTTTGGTCAGGAAAACAAACAAACATAAAGATTAATAAAACAATACCAATTACCGAGCTTTGGATATGGACTATGACTGAAGCCAATTGATGATTCTCAACACAAGAAGACAAGTTAATTGGACAGGAAACTGTTCACAAGAAAATGCTTTTTTTTTGCTTTTAATATTCCCAAACTGGGCTACAGGCAGACCACAGCATGTCAGAACAGTTTGCCCAATGTGTGAGGCTACTACTGTATTGATGATGAGAGAGACTCCCCAATGTGCACAGGTACAGTACCAGTACAAAATGATCAGTAAACTCATTGAAAACTGTTACCAGTCTGACTCCAAAGACCAGCAGCAGGAGCAGTTTACAGGGGTGCCGTCTGCTTTGTTACAAACACAGTATTCCTATTGTGGGCACTTTTCTGTGTAAGCAGCAGGCACTGATCTAAATTCACTTAAATAGCAAGTTTGGTCAACACTGCCTTTGCTTGTTGATAATGATTTGTGGTTTTAGAAGAACTCACATTACCTTGTGAATTGCCATGAAATTCCAAAGTTATATAATGTTATCCTTCAGTTGGATTTATTCTGGTTTGTGATCCACTAATGATGTTACTATGACAACAGTTAAATATATATTTGAATCCAATCAACCACAAGAAGCATTTCATCTTTTGGAGTGCTTCAAATAGCAGACCTCGTAGCAAAATATAGCTTTCTATTACTGTAACCTTTATTATATGTATTGTCCATAATGCATGCTTTCAAACTGTAAACTTTTGATTGAAAGTCATGCATCCTTTCTATTGTAAAATGTTGCAGGAAAGGCAACTCCACCGCATATCAGTTGACTGGGGTTACTTAACAGAAAAAGGTAACTTAAGAAATCTGTCTATCATATAGCCCATACAAAGATGCAGCCCCTGCACAAAGCAAAAGCCCCCATGCTGTACAACCATTAAAAAGTTAACATTTCAAGGTAACTTTTTTGCAAGATGTGATGTATTGGGATATGTTATAGAATTGTGAGAATTTATAGGTGTCATTGTAAGTTGCTACCTACAGTAGATATGTCAAAAGCTATGTATTCTTTATGAGCAACATCATTATATTGGTTTAAGTGGGTATGTCAGACTAAATATTTTTGCTTTTTAAAAGATCTTTATGTAAAATTATTGCTTCCCAAAGATATTTACAAGCAGATAAGTTTACTTTTTAATATCTGAGGTAAGATGTTGTGGTAAGGATGGCTTTGTACTTGTGCATAATTCATTCCTGAGTTCAGAGCGTACCTCATATCGCGGGAGACGGTTATTGAGGTATCCCTGAGTTGCATACTAACTGTTGCATTGCTATCAAGCAACCATTTTTACCTGCTGTTCTAAAAGCTTATCTGTTACGATCCATGATTGAATGTAAAGGTATATTTATAGTCATCTGTCAACAGAATACAACTATAAAGAAATAAGCTCTGTTTATCTATACTTTTGCATTTGCTACCTGTCTGAAAAACCACTATAGTTACAAGTTACTGAAAAATGGCTAGAAATGCCTGCCTAAATAATCATTTATATATCATCAGGCCGCGGCTGGGATGCTATTTACATTCAAGCTCGCCGCGTAGCGCTCATTCAACATTCAAACTCACCACTCAGCACAACTACCTGCTGTCTACTGGCTGCATCTGCTATTCTGTGTCCTGGCGTTCCTGTTTTGGAGGTCTGTGTTTGCAATCAGCTCTGCACTTCTCACTGTTTGTTTGTTGCTCGTCTGACTCCGCTGTTCAAAAACCGTGACTCTAAATCCCAGCAGCTTCTAACCTGTTGGAGGCGGAGCAGGCAACTATATCATCAGGCCGCGGCTGGGACGCTATTTACATTCAAGCTCGCCGTGTAGCGGCGCTCGTCTGTGCTCGTCCGTGTTTTGTACTGCCTTGGCCTTCACCACCCGCATTGTTGCTGACCAGTTTCTCTCCCATCTGGACTGATAATTACCTACTCTGGATCCACTACGAATAACCAGTTCATTTTTTTTTTTTTCTTTCTGTTTTCCCCTGTACCCCACCTAAACTAAACTACTCCCACTCCTTCCACCCCCCACCTCCGCTTCAGTTTAGACCCTGTAGCCAATGTCCAGACTCAGTGTGAGTGAGTCTGTCTCACCACTTCTCCTCCCTTTTTCCCCCCTAGGTATCCCCACCCTCTGTTCCTGTTTAAGTGAGAGCATTCAGGATTTCACCAATTTGTGGGCTCTGTGAGAGCGAGTCCTTCACCCATGTCCCTCCCCTACCCCCTCCCTTCCCTTCCTTTTATCATTTTACTCCTTGTCCAAGTTCTCCTTGCCCCTAGCAACCTGAGGCACTCTGATAACTACTCCTCCTCGGTCCTTACCCCAGACCCCTTCATGCCTCCCAGTACCTCCCTTACATTTCAAATCCCCCTCCTTCCAATCTCTCTCCGCCGCAAAGTTATCAACCTGCACCTTCTCCCCCAATTATTACCACCTTCCCTTCTTTTGAGTATCAACTTACCTCTTTTACCTCCTCCCACCGTATTACCTTCCTTGTCATCTATCGTCCCCCTGGCCCTCCCTCCGCATTCTTCGATCATCTTGACTGCCTTCTCTCCTCCCTCCTACCCCTCCCTCACCCATTCATTCTCCTAGGAGATTTCAACCTCCACCTACATTGCTCCCCCATTGCTTCTGCCCTTCTCCCCTCACCAACTCATTTAACCTCTCGCTTCTCCCTTAAGCCCCTACTCACGCCTCTGGTAATACCCTCGACCTTATCTTCCTCTCCGGCTGTAAGGCAACATCATCTACCATAACTGCCCCCGACCCCCTCTGATCATCTCCTCCTTTCCCTTACCCTCTCCCTACCCTCTCCCTCTCCCTCCACTCTGCTACCTTTGCTCCCTGTCCTCCGTCGTAATCTCCGTACTATAGACACCAGTTCCCTGATCTCCCTCTCCTCTTAGCTGCTTCCCTCTATCTCTGACTTTTCTTCCCTTCACCCGGACTTAGCCTCTGCCACCCTATCTAATGCGCTATCCTCTTCCCTCAACTCCCTAGCCCCTTATGTCCTTATTCTCCTTCACATAGGCCTCCTCAACCATGGCTCACTCTTTCCCTTAAATCAGACCGACGTTCATTGCGCCGGGCTGAGCGACTCTGGAAGTCCTCTCCCTCACCTTTGAACTTTCAAACTTATCATTCCCTCCTCTCTAATTTCCTCTCTGCCTTGGAACTAGCCAAACATGACTACTTCCAAACTCTCATCACTGCTTTGGCTCCCCATCCGCGTCAGCTTTTCTTAACCCTTAATAAACTACTCCGTCCCCTCCTCCACCCCAATCTTCAGTCCTCCCAACCCTTACTGCTAGTGATTTCTCTCACTATTTCACAACCAAAATCAGTACTATTCGTCTACAACTCGGACTCTCCCCAGACTAGCCCCCATTCCCAGCTCCCCATTCTACCTCCATCTGCGCCTAATGCCCCTTTACTGACTTTCCCCACATCTTATTTTGAACTCTCCTCCTTAATTTCCAAGGCCCACCCAACCTCTTCCCCCTGGATCCCATCCCTGCTTCCCTCATACCCCTTTACTCCCTCTTATCCTCCCTATCTAGTCTCCCTTTTAACTCCTCCCTGTCCACTGGTATCTGCCCTGCCGCTTTTAAATCAGCCACCATCATTCCTCTGTTAAAAAACCCACTCTCGACCCTGCCTGCCCTGCCAACTACCGCCCAATCTCTCTCCTTCCATATTTTTCAAAACTCCTTGAGCGTCTAGTTCATGTACGCCTATCACAATACATATCCGCCAACTCCCTCTACCCCGATTCCAATCTGGTTTCCGTCCTTCCCATTCCACAGAGACAGCCCTCCTCACTGTCCAGAATCATCTGGCCAACTCCTCCCACGCTGGTCTGTCTTCAATTCTCATTCTCCTTGATCTTTCCTCTGCCTTTGACACAGTCGATCATTCCATCCTCCTCTCCACCCTTTCCAACCTTGGCATTTCTGGAACACCCCTTAGCTGGCTGCACTCATACCTATCCTCCCGCACCTCTGCTGTTGCTTTCAACAGCCTCACCTCTCCCCTCCCCTCTGACTGTTGGTGTTCCCCAGGGCTCTGTCCTCGGACCCTTGTTATTCTCTCTGTACACCTCACCTCTTGAAGCTCTAATCTCTTCATTTAACTTCCCCACCATTTCTTTGCTGATGACACCCAGATTTTCTTTTCCTTTCCTTCTTTCACCCCTGACCTTTCCACCCGTATAACTGCTTGCCTGACTGCTATCCAATCTTGGATGGCACGCCATTACCTCCTCATCAACCCATCAAAAACTGAAATCCTTTTCTTTCCTTCCCCTTCTTCTCCCCTCCCACCCCCACCATTTCATTTCCTCCCCTGTCCCTCATTCCGGTTAACTCTGCTCGTAACCTCGGCGTCATCTTTGACGCTACCCTTTCCCTTGCTGGTCATATCTCGGCCACTACACGCACCTGTCGATTCCACCTATTTAACATCCGCAAAATACGCCCCTCCATCTCTTTCTCTGCCGCTAAACTTCTGGTTCATGCTCTCATCTTCACCCGCCTCGATTACTGCAACTCCCTCCTCATTGGCCTTCCCTCCTACGCCTTCACACCACTACAGCAAATTCAAAATGCCTCTGCCGCATCATCTTCAACCTCCCCGCTCCTCTCATACCTCCCTCTTCTCCTTCAGCTACACTGGCTCCCTGTTTACTATCGCTGCTTATTCAAATTCCTTACTCTAGTCTATAAATCCCTCCATGGTCTCGCCCCACCCTACCTGGCTGCACTTATCTCTTACTATGTTCCCCGTCCCTTACGCTCTCAAACTCTGTTGTCCCTTCGGTTCCACCCTCGCCCTGTGCCCAATCCCGTTTCCGTTCCTTCTCCCTCCTGGCTCCCCTTCATTGGAATAAACTCCCACTCCATATAAAACAGTCACCTACACTACGCAGTTTTCGCTCCTCCCTTAAAACACATCTTTTCACCCTAGCCTATCCCACTGCGTGCCCTAGCCCCTAACCCCCGGTCAGGACCCTGCTTGTTTGCCCAACCCTGCCCTAGCCTCTGTTCTCACAATAGCACCACTCTTTATTTTCTCACCTTTGCCCAATAAACGTACCTTTTTCCTTCCGCCATTTATCTTGATTGTACCGCTTAGTTTAATAATTGTAAAGCGCCTTGGTCAAATATAAATAAATAAATAAATAAATATAGATGTCAAAATTGAGTCCTTTCGATAATATCATTTTTAATATTTTACGTTAACATATTGAATTAAATACCGCTTTGCAGTTTTCCATATACTTAACGAAAAACTGCCAAAAATTGAAACATAAAAAAAACATTATTATTTTTTTCTTAGCAGATGTCCTTATCCAGGGCGACTTACAATTGTTACAAGATATCACATTATTTTTACATACAATTACATTATTTTTTACATGTTATTTTTACATACAATTACCCACTTATACAGTTGGGTTTTTACTGGAGCAATCTAGGTAAAGTACCTTGCTCAAGGGTACAGCAGCAGTGTCTCCACCAGGGATTGAACCCACGACCCTCCGGTCAAGAGTCCAGAGCCCTAACCACTACTCCACACTGCTGCCCTAAATATGAAGTACCATACTACTATTATGGCTTCCAGTAGACTTCCGAGATATAATTTTGTAGTTTGATTACATGATGTTAAGTAAAACATATAAGTTATGTTTATATAGTTTTTTTTAGTTTTTTTTTTTTAAATTATGTCTCAATCCTAAAATTCTAGGCGATCTTAAACTTTTAGCCATAGCTGTACATATTTGTACTTGACTATAGAACCTTGCAATGATATTCAAGAATTGTTAGTTAAAGCAATGACAGACTGACCTGACACAGAAATGCCTTTTTTGTTCCTAAAAATATATATTTTTTTTAATTGATCACTCTTGGCTAAACATTTCATTATGTGAGCTCTTTTACAGTGTCAGGCATTAGCTTCTGTAAGACTATACAGTTAATCTTTTATAAACTGAGTTACAGTGGACAGATTTAAGAGATACATTCAATTATTTTAATAAGCAGGTTTTATCTGAACTGGAGTAAGTCTAATTTGTACAATAAAGGGGGGTGGGTCAGCTGGGGTGAAGTGTTGAGCAGGCTAGCAAAAAAATTTCCAGGCAGTTGATAAGTAATTGTAACAGCATGTCCATTATACCAGATCCCCATGACTTTCAGATTTCAAGGCCCTGACCTGCTACTCTTCCGGTGGTTCAAATTGATATCGATGAATCTCATCTAGATTAGCATTTTCAGAGAATGAGGAAATCAAGAATACTTACAGCACCAATCAGCTTTCTGATTAAAGTACTACTGAAAGATAAGCACATAAGCACTACTCAATGGGATAGTGCTAAATTAGCTCTTTGGGAGATGTTGCCATTTCCTTCAACTATACCAAACAATATGACTGGCTGTTAATTCAAAACCAGAGCACACAGCTGATTTTGAAATAAAACCTTTTAAAATAATTTATGCTCTCATCATTTTAATTTGAATTGCATATAATCATTTAAAAAACAAACCACAAATCCCCCCCCCCCCATTATGTTCATATTTTTATTTAATGGGAACTCACTGAGTAGTGGTTCACTGAAAAGCAGTTTCTCCCTGGATGCCTACATTGTTGGATGGTGTCTATTACGGAGGAGCTGTACATGTACTGTATAAGGAGCTTATCCTCTCCTAAACCTCCAACCATTCCAGGTGTCTGCCAAGAACCAAACCTGGTACTTAACTGCAGAATGGCAACATGCATTAGTTTTGATGGCTCTGAAGTAGCCAGCAGCTGTCAAAAACCTCCTTCAAGACTCCAAGAGCTAAAGGGATTCCAAGGGATTTTAATGTATGTGTGTACTTGGAATGAGGGTGGTGGTTTCGTAAATCCATCTGTCATCAAGAACATTATTTTATTGCTTTTCAAATGAATGCCTCTAAATTGCATGGGTCAGAGGGGTAAAATCCACAAAGTCACAATTTCCCCAACAATATGGTGGCTTGTGTCTACAGATTCCACCAGCCCCTCTGTATCCTACTGTAGGCTATTCGCACCTCTCCCCTTTGGCTACTTCTGTCCACTATTTTCATTATACCCCCACCCACTCCTAGGGCACACAGTTAGAGCACAGTCAGGTACTGTAAGTAGTTGCTTGTAATACATTGATGACATGTCTAATATTTGTGATCTTTGACATTTTGTTAGTCCAATTTAATTTTTTCCAATTGACACAAAACATCTTAAAGGGAGAACATTTGCAAAGCTGAATAACGAATACTGTATCACAGAAAAAAAACATTTTCTCAGATAAAACACTGCAGTTCTAGTACAGTAGCTAGTAAATGTTTCACCTTTACAAAAATACAGACAAGTTCTGACCATCATAAACTTTGATTACATCATACCTCAGAAGCTACAAGACTTGGAAACAGCTATTAAACTCCAGCTGTTCTATCCTGTAATATTATTATATGTGTTTTAAGTTCTGGTATCTTGCAGTTGTGTAGAATTTCTGTACTGGTAACAGTACTGGTAAGTAGTATGATATTGTAATACCAAGGGAGAGAGAAGAGATAAAACTGTTGTATTATCATATTACCACCACATGATAACACTGGGGATGTCACTGTGCTGTTGAAGAAAAAAAAAAGTGACTTTGAAACTATATGTTTCACATATGTAAATATGTGTTCCAATTATGCAGTCAACTGATTTGCTGTAAGCTCACAAAACTGCATGGAATGGAATCAACATGCCCCACAGCTTTAATGAGGTGTTTTTTTTTTTTCAACCACTAATTTCTTACGGTGCACAGACAGCAAGTCTGCAGAATTTTCTCTGGTTGTCTGCTTTCTGTAGCTCCAGAGACTCGAATGCATTAGAATTACTACAGCTTTTCAACAGGGCCTGTGCCTTGGGGAGCCTTTGAACTTCAGGTGCAGTTTCAAACTGATTCTCTAAAGCACTACTTGCCATTGTTCTGTTAAATATTGTGTTTAAATTGTACCTTTTCCTGTGATTTTTCTTTACGTGTTATTTAAACTAGAATGACCAGGTTTTAGAACAGGCACATAACAGTTTACCTCTGGCAACCTTTCCATATTATTACCTTTGTCCAGATTGTTGAGTTTCAAATAAACATTTTAAATATATATATATATAAATATACATATTTTTAAATACAGAATACATATATTTTTGACTTCTACTATTGTTTCTATGAGATCAAAGCTGTTCTAGCTGTAAGTATTATTTCTCTGACCCTTTTGTTCACCTTTCAAATTCTTCATTGTCAGTAGGCATTATTCATATCTACTCTCATTCAGCATGTACAATCTACAATAGGGAATAACTTTTGTATATATTATTACAGCTGATACCTTCAACCTGAGCTTTTTTAAATATGGTAACAACTCTCTAAATACCCTAAAACTTTAATATAACTGGCCCATACAGCTTCTTCAGTTCACTAGAATAAATGAAAATGAAAAAGAAAACACTAAAATAATAACTATTCATTTCACAGCAATTTTTTGGGAATCCCATTTTCAGATACTTGCCTGTTACGTGGTTTGAGAGCATTAATAATACAATCAACTTGCTTTAACAAACTGACTTCTCTATGCAAGCTTACACGATTTAGGACAAGGAGAAAATGGGAATTATAAATCAATTCAGCCACCTCTTACTATAAGGATAGAAAAAAAATCCAGTTTGTCACAAATTCATAAATTGGCCCCTTGTATTTTCCAACAAAAAAACATATTAGGTTTAATTCATTTTTTTAAAATTGGAAACTACAATAACATATGCAGCCCCAATGGAACATACAATTTCCCACTTAAGACGCCATGATTGCCAAATATATACATGTCATATATATGTTAGGACACCAACCTGAAATACAGGGTTAATTAAAATTTTTAGAACCCCAAAATCTTTTTGTGTTCAGGGTGGGGTTGTCTTGCGAATGATCCCATGTATCAATTAAGCACATGCTATAAAGAGTTGTGTTTTTTCTCACACATAAAGAAAGGCTGTAACACCAGCTATTGCTAACAGCTGCAAGAAAAATGGTTCAGCATTCATGTAGGCTGTGACTTGCATGATACTCATGTAAAATGAAATCTAGTATACCATGCACCTTGTATATAACATGCATCCTATTTATAGCATGATGCAGTGCTTCTAAACTTCATAAAAGGGTGCACGTAGTATTCTGAAAATTATGGTACACCAAAAAAAAAATACAACTATAAGTTAGACCCAACATGAAAGGCCATAGCAGGAGCACACCAGCAGTGTCCCTGTCACCTTAAGGACAGTAGTCCCCATGACAGCTCGTTCCCACGACAGCTCGTCCCCACGTCAATTCTCCCCTTGGTTTGACATTTAAATCTCAATTGTACACATTTATTTACTATTGCTGCTTTTGTATATCACTCTGGTTAACTTCACAAAACAAGAAAACTATTTTAAAAAAAACAAAACATGGGGGCTCCCGAGTGGCGCATCCAGTAAAAGCACTCGCATATAGTGCAGGATGCGCCCTTCGCGGGTTCGAGTCCAGGCTATTCCTTTGCCGACAGAGGACGGGAGCTCCCAGGGGGCGGCGCTCAATTGGCGGCGTCGCCGGGGAGAGGTTTAGGTCGGCCAGGGTGTTCTCGGCTCACGCGCACCAGCGACCCCTGTAGTCTGGCGGCGCCTGTGGGCTTGCCTGTAAGCTGCCGAGAGCTGCGTTGTCCTCCGGCTGTAGCTCTTGGGTGGCTGCATGGTGAGTCTGCAGTGTGAAAAAAAGCGGTCGGCTGACGGCACACGCTTCGGAGGACAGCGTGTGTTTGTCTTCGCCCTCCCGAGTCAGCGCAGGGGTGGTAGCGGTGAGCTGAGCTTCAAATAATAATTGGCCATTCCAAACTGGGAGAAAAATAATAAAAATAATTGGCAACGACTAAATTTATTTAAAAAAAAACACCATGACATAACATGAGTTGCTCTCGCAGTCTATTATCAATAACTGAAGTGTAACATTCATAAAGCCCCTGCCCCCCCCCCTCCCCCATTCCCACTGCTCCAGGTGAACCACAAAAAACAGCTTGTTGAAGTGAATGATCAACAATTTCTATGTGGTTACACAGTCAACATCTTAAACATCTTAAAAGTATACACATATTTTTTTATACTATGACTCTTTAAATATGTACATCCAGTAATAGGGACGAATTGTCGGGGGGTGGGGGTGGGGATTGTCGTGGGGATGAACTGTCGTGGGGACTAATACACACGGCCGAGAACAATACCTTTATAAAGAAAGATACGGTAGAATCTTTGTTCAAAAGGGGAAATATTTCAAGAAGAAGGAGGGAACTGGCTGTTCTTTTGTTGAAGAATTCTATATTTATACCTTCATGTGGGTGTTCTTTTTTCCAGAAATAATATAAACAGATCAAGGCTGCCAAGCTGCTGAGTAAGTTTTGGTGACGTACATTTTTCCATTCTTTATGTCTGCCAGTAGTTTCCCACAAGGCTTCTGCAGTATGACAACAAAAGCAAAAGCTAATAATAAAGCAAGGCTGAATAAAAACAATTTGGGGTACTGACTGTCGGGCCCATTAGCTTGGATGTATTCCAGGAAATGATTAAGTATCCAAATAATTTAGAACGACTGTATATATATATATATATGTGTGTGTGTGTAGAATATATATAATATTGGGAAGTTGAGTCATTTTAGCACAAACTATATATAGAGTCAACTTCCCAACGTTTTCTCATAGGCTTTGGATGTCATGGCAACTACACTTATTTATTTCTATTTAAATCTATTAATGTGATTGTGATTAAATGTCTGAACACTGGCACTATATATATATATATATATATATATATATATATATATATATATATATATATATATAGTGCCAGTGTTCAGTCATTTTTTGCTTCTCATCAGTTTTTGCTTATTTTTGTACTGTGCATGCTGCCACTGTGCATGCTGCTCCCTACTTAAATCGTTTTAATTTATTGGTATTAAGTAAGTATAAATGGATAAAATTATTACTGTTGACTGTTTTTCCAACATGGGTAATGCTACCTTCCTAAGATTATTTAACATAAATGAAAATATGTAGCATGAACGGTGTTTGTTGACTATTTCTCAAACACGGGCATCTTCCTTGTTTCTAAAACATGGGCAATGTGCATTCCTAATCATAAAGTAATGTGCTGATGGCATTTCTTATGCTTTTACATTCTTGTAAAATAATTTTTCTAAGGACTAGTAACTAATACTGTATTCTGTCTTTTTTTCATTGTATTAACCAGGGTAGCAGTTTCTGACACCACAATATGACCCATCAGAATGTATTACCATTTTTTCCCCATTGTAAAAAAAAACCATCTGTAGCTGTCAGATTTTACTACCAGTAGCAAATTCCGATGGGGAGCCATATTGATTTAGTTAATATTGAAACATATTAACAGCTTCAAATTAGTCACTAAAATGTGTTAATCATAGGCATCAATTGGATTTTTTAATTAATGTTATCAAGTACAAAAAAAATGTCTGCATCTCAAAACATAGCACAAATGCATTCAAGACAAATCATAAGCCAAAACAGCATGTATTCATGAATGCATGAAAACATCAAAAAAGTAATTTTTAATTGACAGTACAGCCAATGCAGACAATCTCTCCTGTGATATTATTGACTGCATGTCATTTTTTTATCAAACAAACGGTTTACTGAAAGATCACTCAGCACTAGCAACTTTAGAATTGTAAAGGCCTAGACACACCAGCGTGTCACACCGCTGCACTTCACCTAGCGCCACTTTCAGATATAATGGATTTCTATGTACCCACAAGAGTTATTTATAGGTCTGTAATTATTTTGGGAAATTAAATGGTGTTTTGTCACGTCATCTGTCTTCTTCCGCTTTCATAAAACTATAATCCATAAACACAGCTAAAACTAAATCCTGCCAATAATGTCAAACACTCTGTATTGCAATCCTTTAAAATGAGCAGAGTTATGAAATTGTGTATATATATTTTTTTAAAACAAACCTATGTTTTCTATCTAAGGTCATCTTTTTTACTCGAAATGTACGAAATACAGTGAGTGTGTTATAGCATTGTAAAATGTCTTATGCATTGACTTAGAAGATCGATCTGAAACTTAGCATATACAATTGATTCAGGAAACGATATGCACATTGCACAATTAATTAATATGATTGTTGATTATTTTATTTGTATGTGTTTTCTTTTGCTGATTCAGTCTTTATTAAAGAAAAATATCAAGATGTACCAGTCAGATCTTTTGCTGCATAATCAGTTGCTGTAAAACTGTGGTCTACTAATATTGACTGTTTACACACAACATGTATATACAGATAAAAAGTACACCCACAGCCACACACACACGCATGTACAAATACGCATGAACACATACTGTACTAAAGATGATTAAAGACAAAGGTTAAATTCCCTTTTTAAGAAGTTCAAGTCAAATGGAAATTTATGTTCAAACTTAAGTACAATACGAATCTCTTCTTCTTCCTCCTCCTCCTCCTCTTCTGTTGATATCACACTTCCCATGTCTTCCCATATTTTCTTTGTATTAGGTAAGAGCAACAGTGGGGGGGAGGGGGGTATTTCCACAATAGAATGCTATACAGTACTTTTTTTACCCGGGAAATGGAATCGACGCTTGGGTATAGACGTGCTGGTGTGGCACTGTCTACTGCGTGTCAAAAAAAAGCGACGTGACACGAAGCAGCACGCTGGTGTGTCCAGGCCTTAAGCAGTGCTTGCAGTCCAATTTGGGTGTCAGGGAATCCTGTGCTCAGGTCTTTCTGAACCAGGTACTATACCACTTGAAGCTCAGACTTCACATCATCAGATAAGTACAGAAGAGCCCTAAGGCCATGTGGCCTCTCGTACGGCCATAGTGCTCTCCCGTAAGAGACGAGCAAGCTAGGTTATTTCTTTAAACCATAGCAAGGTAGTAAAAAAAAAAGATATATAAATTAAAATAACCCCAAACCATGTAACCAAAACAAACTTTTTAGTTTTTACTGACAGTCCACCAATACTACCTTGCCATGGTTTATTTTTCTAATCCAAGTAGATTAGATGGCACCTATATATTTTTTATGTTTAGTCATAAAGTGGGCTCAGAAAAAACAGAAAAACTCAGGGCTGGGCCACTTGAAAAATATCCGGGGAAAAATAATTGACGTATCTAACTAACACCGTCAGTTAAATGATTAAAACACGGCCCTCCATGATTGTTTACATAACATTAATTACAGGCTCTACAGTGGTATTTAAATATGCCGCTGTGTCAATTAAATCAATTGACTCCATTGAATCTTGTTAGCACATACTGTTTTTCTGCACACATATTAATTTCATCACACGGGCGATCCTCTTGGGTAATGTAGTCTTTGAACTCTCTTGCTTTTATAATAGGTAGGAACTTTGTAAAGTGGTCAGAGAACCAGTTGCTTTCTTAATCTTCCCAAATGACTGAATCAGTTGTACTAAATAAAGGATTGATAGATTTGACTGGTTTAAATCAGATTTACAGTGAAATGTATTGAGTTTCATTTTAAATTTGTGATTTGGATAATGACAGTACTGAAGTAAAAAATACATAAATAATAATAAAAAAATAAAATTAATATATTATTTACTAATATATTTTAGTGTAAAAAAAGGAGAGGTAGGATTCAAACCCAGAAATATGTTTTTTTTATGTACCAAGCTTGCTATTCAATATCAAAGAAATTGATTTTAAAGATGTGATCGGTCTTGAAGGAAGATTCCCCTTGCGTGCTGTTCTTAGTCTGTGTGCACTTGTATAAAATCTGACTCAAGAGGAAAAGCAGTTGGAGGATGGTCTGTGTTGGAGACAAAATTGATTTACAAAAAATCTGGTGTGTGCATGCAATTAGCATGCTGTTTTCAAGTGTTTCCTGTGGTGTTTTCACATGGAAAATTCTCACAATTTAATTAATAAAGAATACACTGTGAGCATAAAAGAATACGCTGTGAGCATAGAGGAAAACATTTTAATGACATGGAAACACCTAATGCCAAAAGGGCACATAAAAAATATTTCCTAACCTTAAATGTGTTGTTTTGCTTTTTGCTGGTAATATATTCCACTTTAAAAAATGAGTACAAAATGGTGCTAATTCAATCATCCTTTTGTCTTCTAATTTATAATTCAGAACACCACACCTACTAATAATGTGTGTTCAGTGCCCTGTCTCTAACAATGCTTTTATTTTGACAGGCCTCTCTGTTTAATTAGAGTCTCCTAGGCTGCAGAGCTTAAAACACTTTGTAGCGTACAGTATATTTACTAATTTAATACTTTGTCAGCAGCAATATTTGAGCTCACACAGAAGACAAATGCACCCCACATACACAAACACGGTTAATTTGTAATTTAAAGAAATGAAACAAAACTAGTTTAGACTATTATTTAAACAGTTCTGAATGTAATTAATGTTGTTTTGAAGTTCTAAGCAGTTTAAACATTTTTTTTGTTGTGCTATCAATGATAAATGCCTTTAAAATGCCACAAACACAAATATAAACTACACAAATAAATATTACATTGTACTTGGAAACTTACATACAAAATCTCTGAAAACTAGCAATTCTGTATCTTGTAAAGCACTTTGTGATGGTGGTCCACTATGAAAGGCGCTATATAAAATATAGATTGATTGATTCATCACATAAACTTCATCATTCCTTAAACATAACACAGGATATGTATTTCTTTGTCGAGTTTAATCAGAGACAACACCTTGCCCAGGACTACAATCCCACAATTCACTGCACAAGTGAAACATTTCTAAGAAACGTAAAAAAATAATGATTTCATACCAAAAGGATAAAAGAAAGGTAAGACAAATAACCGCTTATAAAATATAAATGAATTTTAGTTAGCCTGATCATGACAGGTTCTATATTAAATAACACTGTCAGATTGTTACTGATTGAGACTCAACAATTGTGTAAACAAGGGAAACCAATTCAAAGTGTAATCACATGTAAGAGTATCCCGTGATCTTCAAAGTGATATGAGATATGTTCATTTTAAACATGCTAGGGTGCATTTCAACCCCTTGCTGCTGATGAAGGCTTAACGTGGTAATACAGTCGACTCTGCATAATTGCATGGGCTCGAGACCGATGTGAGGTCATGCACATAACCGGATATGCACATAACCCTAGTGAGGGAATACAATGGGATACAATGACAATAGGTCTAGATCTACGTGTACATGTATATATGATTCTTTGTGATCAGAGTCATAACTTTATTTTTCCCTTAAATTTTATTTAAATAGGTGTGTAGGCCTGCAGTGCCCTACTCTAGATCTTATGACTACAACGTAGCAAAAACATATTTGATGGAAGTATGCACAGTATTCGTCCGATTGCTGATAAATAACTGTAAAAAACTGTCATAAGACTGACAACCATTTGCCTCCATGAAGGCTCATAGTGTGCTGAGGCTCAAGTTTTATAGATCCGCTTTGCCATTTTCTGTGTCTTTCTTGCTGGCTTTTCCCGCTGCCATGCAGTTATGCGCTCCAAGTCACTGCAAAACGAAAAAAGGGTTTTTTCGTTTTTTTTGGTTTGTTTTTTTAAACACTCGAACATTGTTTGCATTATGCAATTACTGTAAAAAGCCATATATATTTTTGGCACGAAATCAAATTCCACTAACAATTTCGGATTTTGCAACAGATCAACAACATTTCTGCAGCAAAATATGTTTTATTGGTGTGATTTGACAAATAGTTTGGTTGCAAATATTTATGGCTTTACAGTATCCAAATTAAAATGCAATATACAAGACTTCGGGACCACGCAGCTTCATGCAATTAAACAAATTATGTATTTAGCTGATATGCATTTAAACCTTATCATACAATCATAGAAAAGGATGCAGTAAAAAATGGGACCAGCTGCATGCTATGCAACTAAGCGATTTATGCAATTATCCAATATGCAAATAAATGGAGTTGACTGTACTTACTTTTCTGTTTGTAATATTTACTTTTCTGTTTGTAATACAGTACTAACTTTTTGATTTTGCAAATGAGGATCATAAATTGGCTATGAAGATATTGTTTCATCAACTCTTAGATACTCTTTGGGAAGGTTCCCATGACAGATGTCATTTTTGGTTTTATGCTTAGGTATATTTTTTTCGAAAAGCAATTCTTAACATGTAACAATTCCTGACTGATTTGTTTGCAATATGCTCACTTAGTATACTGTATGCTCACTGTATTTATTATGACATTGACAGTACAGGTAATTTGATCTAGTTGAAAAGGTCCAGGAAATACTGCAACCTACACTAACACATGTTCATGACGTTTTTATCATGTTACCATGGAAACACATCCAGAAGAACCTCTTGGGAGAAAGACATTTCATTTTAAGGTGGTATTTTTTTAAAGCATTGTGGAACAAAACAACCCTCAAAAGATACAAAGAATTTTGTGAAACACTGACTTACCTATGCATGTCACACTTCACACATTTTTGCTTTTATATATCTGGACAACAGCTTATCCAATTATCATGAAACTTGGTATTACAAGGTGACACAGCTGAGAATTCTTCCTCTGACATCCCCTCTGGTGTTGACAGAGTTTCAGATTCGGTTGTATTTTCATCAGCACTCTCCTCAACTACAGACAACGTTATTATCATAATCCTGGTTCTCTGAAATAGAAATGTAACCATTACCTTATGGGTATTAATCCTTTCATACTGTCTAACCTGAACAGATATTCCAAAGCTGCACACAGTGCCAGTGAAGCAGTTGCACCTGCCCACGAGGGCATAAAAGAGACTGCTGACACTCAAAACATCATCATTTTTCCCTCAAGACTGCAGCAATACGATGCAGCGACCTTGAAGGTTAATGGTTACATTTCTATTTCAGGAAGCCAGGGTTATGATAATAACCTAACGTTCCCTTTCAAGTACGAAATGTAAATATTACCTCATGGGTAGACATACCAAAGCTGTTGCAAGGAAAATTGCAGACCAAGCGAAAAGCTATAAGACTCGGCCAAGGCCACCTTCCGCATTACCATGAGGAACCCAGTATACGTAACAGGGCTAAAAAAAAAAATGAGGAAACTCGCCTCCAATTTCATGCTGTAAGGGTCGAGCTCGAGGCCATCCTTAACACTCTCGTTCCAAAAGCAGGGTTTTATGGATCCATGACATTCAGCCGATAGAACGTAGCCCACATCCCTGGAACATAAAACCTCCTGTAAAAAATTTTGCAAGGCTAGAAACACTGCCTGCAGTTCCAGAATATTTATATGGAGACCCTGCCACGGGGGTCTCCATACTCCTTGCGCTCCCCTGCCGTTGCATACTGCGCCCCAGCTGAGGCTGGATGCATCTGTGGTGACAACCTCTCTCCTGGTAACGCTGCCCAGTGCTTCACCTAAGCGTAGGTGAGCAGGCTGTGTCCACCAGGATAGAGTCTGCAGACAGTGCCGAGACACTGTTAGCAGACGGACGTGGTTCAATACAGCCTGAAAAACCTTGCTATTGAACCAGCCTTGGAAAATACCCAGAGGGAGGGTCTGGGAAGCTGCTGCCATCAAGCCCAGGAGTCGCTGAAACATCACTACTGTGAGTCTTATGTTGGGCTGAAAAAGCTTCAGACAAGTGGTTATTCTCTGCACTCTGTCCTCGACAGCGTGGACAACATGTTCTTGGAATCCAGATGCACTCCTAAATAGGAGGCTGTCTGCGAAGGTGTGAGCTGACTCTTTGCATAGTTCACTGACAGACCTAACCGAAGCAGGTGGTCTGTGGTGAGTTTCGTGTGAGAGATTGAGCACAAATGAGCCAGGTAATTGAGCACGCTCAATGGGGTCAGAATAGCTTCCATGCACTTTGAAAAGGCACGGGGGCTAAAGAGAGGTCAAACGGTAAAATATGAATCTTGTACACTGTCCTTTTGAAAGCGAACCTGAGGTACTTCCTGTGTCCTGATCTTATCGGAATGTGAAAATAAGCATCTTTTAAGTCCACTGTAGTGAACCAGTCGCCTGGCCTTATTGACTGCAACAACTGCTGCATGATTAACATTTTGAACCTCCGTCGACTCAGACATGGGTTGACCTGTCTGAGATCGAGGATTGGTCTGAGGCCACCATCCCGTTTGGGCACTAGAAGGTACCTGGAGTAAAACCTTCTTCCAAATGAAGAAGATGAACTGTGCAAATAGCCCGCTTCTGCAGCAGGGCTGTCACCTCCTGAGACAACACCAATGCGTCTCGCGGGTCTGTGACTAATGTTGTAGTCACACCCCGAAATGGAGGAGGACCGTGTTTGAATTGTAGAGAATAGCCGGTCTGTACAGTATTGAGGACCCAGGTGTCTGAGGTGCATTGACGCCAGTACTCCAGGTGACTCCCTGAAAAAGGACCCTGGGCCTGTGGCAGCAAATTGCTAGGGCTACTGTTTTGTCTGAGGCTTAGCCTAAGGCTTTTGCCTTTGCGCTTGACGGTGGAACTTGTTGAAGTTTCTCCTTTTTTCCGCTGGGGGACGGTTGTCAAAACCCCCTCTGGCTTCAGCAGGAGCTGGCTGTGCCAGTCTCTGAGGCTGCTGGAACCTTGGTCTCCAGTTTGGTGTCAGTCTACATACTGGAGGCAGCCTCTTTGGAAGCAGGCGCAACAGTTCCTTTGTAGACTCCCGCACCCAATGAGAGCGCTGCAGAATATCATCTACCTAAAAAGTCAGCAGGATGTGATGAAATTGATACTTTAAAAAAAAAAAATCAGCAGCCCATATCATTTTTATGCCTTTGTCTTATCTATTTAATATTTCAATTCAAACAGCTGAAAGTCCCGCAATATGGTGTCGTTTTGCCCCTCTTTAAGGGAGGTGACAGGTCAGATCCAAATTGCTATAGGCCAATTTCTATCTTACCTTGTTTATCCAAAGTTATGGAAAGAATTGTTAACAAACAGTTAAGTTATTTTTTAGACAGTAACAATATTATATCGGATATGCAGTCTGGTTTTCGTTCCGGGCATGGGTGCATCACAGCAGCTTTGAAAGTTTAAAATGATATCATAACAGCCCTTGATAAAAAGCAAACGTGCTGCTATCTTTATAGACCTATCAAAGGCGTTTGGCATTGGTTTCAATAAGGACTCTCTTGCATGTTTTCAGTATTATTTTTATAATTGGGTTCAGTGTGTAAAATCAGACAAATTTGTCTCTCACTCTCTTACAGTTACAAAGGGAGTCCCAAAGGGCTCTATTTTAGGTCCTACTCTTTTTTCCATTTATATAAATAATGTGGCTCATATAATAGGCAGCTCCTTTATCCATCTTTATGCAGATGACACAATTTTATATTCAGTAGGCTCTTCCATGTCCTCAGTAGTGTCTGATCTGCAGTGTAGTTTCGATAGTGTCCAACAGGCTTTTTCTCTTCAGTCTTTTGTTGAACACTAGCAAAACTAAATTTATGATGCTAAATAGAAAAAAATGCAGTGGTGTTTGTAATGGTGACTATAAAATTCTAACTCTTAATAAGATTGAACTGGAGCAAGTCACAACTTATAAATATCTTGGTAGATGGCTGGATAGTGCATTAACTTTTAACACACATATTGACAATCTAAAATTAAGTCTAGACTATGTTTTTTATATCGCAACAAATCTTGCTTTACTCATTCTACGAAGTACATTCTAGTTCAGACGTCGGTTCTCCCTTGATTATGGTGATGTCATTTATAAAATGGCCTCCAGAATCGCTCTTAGGAAGGTTGATGTCTTATGCCATCCAGCGATAAGATTTGTGACTGGTGCTCCTCATCATACTCACCGCTGTCATCTTTATTCTTTGATTGAATGGTCCTCTTTACATATGAGGTGCCTGATATAAATATATGGATTACAGACTAAAATATATTTAAAATATATCCCATATATATATTAAATATATAAAAAGGGGCCAATGTCTATATATGAAAAATATAAGGATCATACTTTTCTATCATATGTTAAAAATATGTTTGTTCCATAAGGGAATTTACAGATCTTTGGTTGGTATAACCCCTATTTATTTGCATAATTTGTTACAATTTTCATCGTCATTTTATAATTTAAGATCAGATTAATTAATTTTAAACTAGTCCTACCTAAAGTTTCTACAGCAACTGCTAGTGAATCGGAAGGGTAACCTCATTCATTGTACAAAGTACCGGCGGGAACGGAAGCAGGTCTGGGACCTACAGTTACCACGGGACCGATTGTAGGGATGCCCATCTATAACGCTTTTTGGCTAACCAACAGATGGAAACCCAAGGAAAGCCTACTGCTACAGCCCTAAGAGACAGTGTGGGAAAAGCTGCAAGCAGATTAACCCGCGCACGCATCTCTGTCAACGCAGGACTGCTGAGCCCAGCAGCCGCTTCGGTATTTCTGTGGAAAAAGTCCGAAAATACAACAATTTCTTCTCACACAAAACAGTAAACAAACAGTTACTGTTATTTTAATATATTTTTTATAATAAAAAACAACATTTTTTTCATTTTACACTTCAACTGAAGCTAGCAGTTTATGGGAGAGCACCAGTAGCCGACTTGAGGCGTTCGATCCTGGGGAAGGGGCAGCCGAAGCTGCGGCTTCAGCAGACCACAAGACCGCTGAGGGACTAACCGACAACCACGGCTGCGTGCACAATACGTGAAGTAATGTTTACTAAAACATGTAAAAACAATCGCAATAAGCCAAAAACACAAACGAATAATCAGATATAACACTATGTGTCACTTATCTGTTCATAGATCTCTCTCTCAGGCGGTGAAAGGAAAAATGATGATGTTTTGAGTGGCAGCAGTCTCTTTTATGCCCACGGGGGCGGGCGCGACTGCATCACTGGCGCTACGTGCAGCATTGGAATATCTATTCAGGTTACTTGAAAGGAAACCCATCTTTTTAAAGCAACGTTACCTTGTTTGCTTACTGATGGAGTTCCAAGCATGCTTGAGTAAGCGCACAGCATCTAACAGAGACATTTTATTTCCACACTGAATTTTCGTGCTGAGCTCGTCGCTTTTCTCTTTCCAGCCATGCTTGCTGTTGCTGTCAGTGCTGTTTTTTCAAACTGTAAACCCGACACGGCGTACAGGGATTAAATAACCACGGTACAGTACAGGGGTAATCGCTCAGTAACGAGGTGCAAACAGTCGATTGATCGATCTGTCAAGCTTTTACTACAGTAAAGTGCTCCTTTTTTATTGAAATATATGTGAATGGCAAGGTAACGAGGTGAAAACAGCTGATTGGAGGATTAGTAAAAGCAATTACTACAGTATAAGCAGTGCTTTTGTTATTTAAATCTTTGTAAATGGTACATTACGAGATCCAACAGTTTGCCCGAAATATGCAGCGTGCTTAACACGGTATAAACGATGCCTTTGTTATTGAAATCAATGGGAATGGCAACTGGCAAATGCTAGTTTCCTGATATAAACGGCTGCCTACAATAACCCTGGAAGGTGTAAGTGGTGGATACTGTATCTGGATAACCACTTATCCAGTTGTCACGAGTCTTGGTGTTAACACTGTTTAGCATACATTATTGCGAATATCTGGTTCTGGGGTTCTGTATGTCCGTTCATCCGTCCACCTGTCACACTTACATTTTTGCTTTAATCTGGAGAATTGCTTATCAAATTGTGATTAAACATGTTATTGTTTGTCATACTATTCAGTAATATTGTTGATATATGTCAGGGTCATTAACTTTGTCATTATACTAATTTTGAATTTACAGCCGTGAGTCCGTGACGGGATGCATGTTACTGACATAATAGTACTTTGTTCAATTCATGTGTTCACATAATTAAAGTAGACCCTAGAGTCTCAATGTAAACAGTCTGCAACTGATCTGTGACTGTTCAGAGAGGGCGTGTTTGTTTTCTATTCACTTAAAATGCATCTGATATATACACAAACACAGAAGTGACTGACGCATCTCTCCATCAATGAGATTCAAATTGACATTGCTAATTGAGGTTCATACACCATTCAACAGCAGCTAGGGCAGGTCATGATATATTTATGGTACTTCATTTTTGGTTTTTAATTTTAAAGTTAAAGTTATATTGAGCTGACTCTGTTTCTTAATTAAAGTCTTGGAAAAGCATTGCTTATGAAACAAGATCACTTTTTTTTTTCTCCTGTAACTGATAATGTTGATAATTGATAATGTAAAAAAGGCAGCTCCTTATTTTTAATTCAAACCGAACACAAAAAGCAATTTCAGTTCAATTGCTTTTCCTTTATTTAAAATCTTAATAAGTCATTGCAAAAATGTTATAACCTCTTTTGCAAATATTAGTTTCCTCTTAATTACGATTTAATTAAATCAATTTAACTTCACTCGCTGTTTGCGTTTGGTTTGAATAAAAAATAAGGAACTGCCTTTTTTTTCATTATCAATGAAACAAAATCATAGTCTCAATCAAGTTAAGTTTTGATTACACGAAATGTGGTAAGTGGTAAACCGGGCTGTTTTCATATTACACTGGCTGCAGGAAGCCTTGTGGTATATGTAAATTTATTACCACATGTTAATGTTGAAAAAAAAGAGAATAATTGATGAAGAATGTCAAGAAATAAAGATTAAATATATTTGTGTATGTGTCTATTAGCATTCTCCAGAGTGACCATTATATTTATATTAACTCTTTGCGGTCCTATGTCGGACCCTTTCCGACATCATCAAAAAGACGCAAAAAACAGGTCTCTAGTCGTTTTTTCTCCGGAAAAAGCAGAGAAAACCATTCAATGGCCAAGTGAGACCGATAGGAACCGAGAGAAGCCGAAAAAAAATTAATTAAAAAAAGAGAGTATCTCATGAATATTGATAGACCGGATACCACATAGATAACACGGACATAAACAAACAAGATACCTGCTTCCGCATCCAGCGCTCAAAGAACATCACAGACATTTGCAGAGTTTTTTTTAGATGTTATAGTAATAAAATAATGACTTGGATCGCATTATTGAGGAGTTTGGTGATAAAACAAGTGATCAAGAGATGATTTATCGGTATGTACTATTATTAAGAGGTATTTGAAAAATATAGCGAAAAAGAGGTGGGGCGGGGCTGGAGATGCAGTACTGAGTGTCCTGTTGCTATGCAGTGCCTTTTTTTAAACTCACGTCTGAACCAAACAATGTTATTCCACACCATATAAAGATAGTGTGCATTGCATGACTGAATTGTTTACCTGGCGAATCCAAGAGTTATGACAATAATTTAAAAACCTGTACAAAAAACCTCAATGAAATAATACAAGAAGCCCATTATTATTGAGATCTCTTTATTTTCAGCTTTGAAGTGTTTTGCTAGGATGTCTATGTCATACAGTATGCTATATAGTGTTTTCTGTTGCTCTTCAAATGCAAATATTTTTACTTGACATGTCTAGTTTGGCCGCTATGGTGTCCCAGGTGTCTTGCTTCTTTAGCGTATCCTTATAATCTGGACGGGACGTATCATACAGTTGAGGGCATTTTTGCACCTCGAAAATCAGTCTTTCATTCGCCATCTCTCACTGTACATAGTGCAGATAACGTCATGCAACAATATTTCAGTTGATTGGTCTAGATGGTGATTTGCCATGTGGTTTATTTTCCGGCATGCCGCTTTTCCATTCCACACTCAGTATAATTGCACCCATTCAAAACAATAGATTCTATTTTTTTTGACAATTTACAATCATGGCTTAACCAGGAATTATATACATTTTTAAATGACAGAATCATGAAATAATGAGGGAGCACATACTAAAAAGGTTTCTCTGTATGTCATATGTCGAATTGTTTGTCTAAATTTTATTTTAAGTGTAACTATAAATCCAAGGGTAAATCTAAGTGGACATTATTTATAAAAATGATAAGCAGTAGTTAGCATACTGTACAGCTTCTCTTGGTTTACATGGAAGATATAGGCTATACATTTTTATGGTACACAGCTCTTGCTGGGTTTACACATTATATGATCAAGTAGATGGAGCAGAACACTATCAGGTAACACTGTTCATAACATGGAAAATGATTATGTAGGTTCTACCAAAAACAGTAAAGATTGTTTATGTAATAAAAAATACCATTATCAACTATTAAGCCTTTAACAACTGCAATTCAATGCACCCTATATGGAACTGTTAAAATGACTTGGGTGAATGAAGTTGATTAATTGATGTCGTTCAATAATTATACAAACACAAGGCACATTTTTAAACCAAAATAAAAAACTAAGAAATAATAATTTAACAGTATTAATATTCACAGTTGAATTTTCATTTCATAAATAAGATGCAAATAGCTGTAAAACTTTGAAAAATCTGACCTAATATGCTATAGAGTGGAGCAAATCAAAATAGATCATAAACGCCTTTTACTTATTAGTTTCTAAATGAATAACCATACTTTTATTGTTCATGCTAAATTAATTTTCCACAGTATTGGTACTTCACATTACAATCTTCTGGGATTAACTATTACAGTCACCGCATTTCTTAATTTTTCAAGAGTGTTTAACTAGCTATTAATTATCTTATTACCCTCGGCCATAGTCTGCATGAGTTTCATAATTTGCATGACTGTCAGCTAGTTAAACAATCAGTAGCTGACAGTCACATTCTCACGAGGTATTTTTTAAAATAACAAATAATGTCGGACGGCACCTAGCTTTTCCGACTTCATATATAAAATACATAAATCATAATAATAAACAAATACAAAATAATACAAAACATGCACAGGGGCGGGGAGTACCCTGTCACACAGCCCTGTCACCGTGCCGACCACGAAGCTCCGCCTGAAATTGACAACGATGACACAATGTGACAATGATGGCTGTAGGGTGACATCAGACCAGGAAAATGAAACTAAAACACAGGTAACTGCAGGGCGAAACTGAGACGCTACGACGCTCAGTGTTTTATTAAATAAAATAAACAAACAAACAAACAAACAATTGAAACAAAACAAAAGACTGCACAAAACAAAAAGGCACGTTGGCCAAACAAACTATAACGAATAAGTATCGTGCTGGAGTAGACCCAGCACACTTAGCAATTGTTATTTCTTTCTATATTATTACCTCCTCTCCATACCCGTTCTCCACTCACGAACACACTCCAACAAGCAGCCAAATTGCAGATCTTTTATAGTTGTGACCGAGGAACTAACTGGCTATGAATTATTATATTATCCCTTGGTCACATTTGGCACGGGTTTATTAAGGATGCATGACTGTCAGCTAGTTAAATAATCAGTAGCTGATCAGTCACGCATCCTCACAAGGTTTTTACAACCAATAACAAAACAAATAACATGACAGACGGCACCTTGTTCGTCCTTGCCAAACAATAAATCAAATACAAAACAATATCGGCTTTTGTCATCATATATGCATATAACTCATAATAATACAAATAAAACAAACAAAATAGCGCACAAATATCCATAGGGGCGGGGCTTCCACCACACATGCCCCTCCTTGTGCGCAGCACATATGGCCTCAAAGGCCACTTCCTCCCTTAAAAACCCAACAGTCTTGCACAAAGTCTTGGGCCAAGAACAGAGGCTTCAAGGGCTCACTGGTGGCACTCCGAGCAGTGGCAAACTGGCAACCTCGGGCAGTAGCAAGGCTGTTCCAGGCCGTGGCAAGCAGGTGACCCCAGGCGACGCAGAGCTGGTGACCCCAGGTGAAGCAGATTTTGTAGCCCTGGACAGTGCAGGACAGGGTAGGGAGGCGAAGGCTCTAGACCCCCTAGCACTGGTGGTTCTGGACCCCCAGACAACGATGGTTCCGAACCCCCAGGCAGAGAAAGCTCCAGGCCCCTCCTGTAATATAAAAGGAGAGACAGCGGCAGCTCCGCCCATCTGACAGCAACAACTCCGAACCCTCCGACAGCGACAGCTCCGGACCCTTGGGAGGTGAACTTGGGAGGGGAGCCCCTGGCCAAAAAGGTGGCAGCAGGAGCTTCACTTCTCCCTCATGTTCTGTAGCTGGCGGCTCCCTTTTCTGGGGCTCCGGCCCCAGACTTTCCAGCAGTGCAAAGGCTGCAGCTGGATTTAACACCACCCCGATGATGACAGGCAGACATCCCCGGGCGTGACGTGCAGGCATCCCCGGGCGGTGACGTGTAGGCATCCCTGGATGATGACAGGCAGGCATCCCCGGGCGGTGATGTGCAGGAATCCCCGGCGTGACGTGCAGGCATCCCGGGCGGTGACATGCAGGCATCCCCGGCGGTGACGGCAGGCATCCCCGGCAGTGACGTGCAGGCATCCCCGGCGGTGACGCAGGCATCCCCGGCGGTGACGTGCAGGCATCCCCGGCGGTGACGCAGGCATCCCGGGCGGTGACGTGCAGGCATCCCCGGCGGTGACGTGCAGGAATCCCCGGCGGTGACGTGCAGGCATCCCCGGCGGTGACGTGCAGGCATCCCCGGATGATGACAGACAGGCATCCCCGGCGGTGATGTGCAGGAATCCCCGGCGGTGACGCAGGAATCCCCGGG
Organism: Acipenser oxyrinchus oxyrinchus; assembly: GCA_030684275.1. Lineage (NCBI taxonomy): Eukaryota > Metazoa > Chordata > Actinopteri > Acipenseriformes > Acipenseridae > Acipenser > Acipenser oxyrinchus. Next base: position 55,268,650 of record CM060251.1, on the reverse strand, counting down.
CGTGACGTGCAGGCATCCCGGGGCGGTGACATGCAGGCATCCCCGGGCGGTGACGTGCAGGCATCCCCGGGCAGGCGTTGCAGGCTCGGCAGCCCTAGGTGTTGCAGGCATGGCAGCCCCAGGCGGTGTGGTACAGGCAACCCCAGGCGGTGCGGGACAGGGCAGGAGTGGTCCCTCCAAAGGCGACGGCAGCAGCAGGTGCGGACCCTCGGGAGGTGATGGGAGGAGGGGAGCCCCCAGCCAAGAAGGTGGCAGCGAGAGCTCCACTTCTCCTCCTGGTGAAGGCTGGATCAGCATGCAGTCTCCCTCTGGCTGTGGAGGCGGAAGCGGCAGGCAGTTCCCCCATGGCAAATCCTTGCAACCCCAGTGTTATTAACCATCATCAAAAACTCTCCATCCACCCCCGAAACAAAATCCTGACTACGTCACTGGTTTTCATCACAAGGTGTTTAAGATGCATTGGAGAGGTGGTAAATTGACTGGTTATGTAAGAACAATGGAATCTGTATGACATAGCCACTTACAAATGAGACTTTGGCAAACAAGAGCTCTGGTATTCATAACATGCTAGAAATTTATTTGGGGAATTTAAGAGGCTGCATGGCAAAGCTGTAAAGTTCCACTGTGTATAATTAACAATACCTAACGTCCTTGTAAAAACATTATTTAAGTGAGATTTTCTGCATTACACAGACTTCAGATTTGCATTACAAATATTAAAAAGGAGTGGTGCCCTGATATGGATATACTATCATAAGATTTCAGTTTTGTACCAAAAAATGTCTGAAATGTATGTTTCTGCAATTAATCCTCCTCCCCCCCCGCCCCGACATGCTCTTTTTAAACCACTAAACAGTCTTTTTTTTCAAAAACTGCTTTCATTATCTTGATTTGCATCAACAAAAATATTGAAAACCATAACATGGCATGCAATAACAATTCACTGATTTGAACTCAATTGCCACCCAACATAAAATAAACTCTCTACCACACACTGGAGCCTTTCGTGATGTACTGTAATACAATACTGTCAAACACAGTTTCTGCTGGCACCTTGGGATGTGCAGTCTAGGTAAGCACTTGTCAGTCTGGCACCTTATATGAGTGTTAATTCATGATAATAAATAAAGCGAAATTTAAAGTTTCCTTAATGCTCAAATGTACAGTAGCTGAGTTTAAAGACTAACTCAGCAATCTTGTGAAATTATCAAATTACTGTACTCCACTGCAGAGTGAATGCCATATGTAAAACCTGCAATCGTGTTCCTTATACAGAAAGTGAATATCCACAGCAACCTAAATGTTATTTTTATGCATGCTTTCTACACACATGCCAGATTCTCTTCACAGTTATTTTGTACTGTAATACAGTATAAAAGGGACCACAATTGAAATCATGTCAAAAACATTTAAAAACACTAAACTTAAAGAAATAAAAGCACACATTAATGTAGTCAATCTTGCATTAAAATGCAGCGCTATTATGCATGTTTCATTCACATTTCATCAGGATTTTTTTTAGCGTGTACCAGTAGTTAAGACTCCTGGTTGCTTAGAATAATTGAGAATGTTGCTTGCATATTCTTCCAGGAGAATAAGATTCCAAAAATTTAAAATATCCTATTGCTTTGTCTGTGGATCCTATGGGATGTGTCATAACATGATTCCAAGAATCCTAATAATGAATCATTTGAAAAGCATGATACGTATTTATTAATTAATTCTCAAACTGAACGCAGTAGGGATTCAAGGAAATGCATGCACATGGATTAGGGAGTGGTTAATATGCAGAAAACAGAAAGTACTGATTAGAGGAGAAACCTCAAAATGGAGAGAGGTAACCAGTGGAGTACCACAAGGATCAGTATTAGGTCCTGTGCTCTTCCAAATCTACATTAATGACTTAGATTCTGGTATAGTAAGCAAATTTGTTGAATTAGCAGACAACACAAAAATAGGAGTGGCAAACACTGTTGCAGCAGCAAAGAACTGACAGCATTCAGAACTGGGCAGACACATGGCAAATGACATTTAATAGAGAAAAGAGTAAGGTACTGCATGCAGGCAATACAAATGTGCATTATAAATACCATATGGGAGACACTGAAATTGAAGAAGGAAACTATGAAAAAGACCTCAGAGTTTATGTTGACTCAGAAATGTCTTCATCTAGACAATGTGGGGAAGCTATAAAAAAGGCCAACAAAATGCTCGGATATATAGTGAAAAGTGTTGAATTTAAATCAAGGGAAGTAATGTTAAAACTTTACAATGCATTGGTAAGACCTCACCTAGAATATTGTGTTCAGTTCTGGTCACAGAACTACAAAAAGGATATTGCTGCTCTAGAAAGAGTGCAAAGAAGAGCGACCAGAACTATTCCGGGTTTAAAAGGCATGTCATATGCAGACAGGCTTAAAGAACTGAATCTATTCAGTCTTGAACAAAGAAGAGTAAGTGACAATCTGATTCAAGCATTCAAAATCCTAAAAGGTATTGACAATGTCGACCCAAGGGTCTTTTTTGACCTGAAAAAAGAAACACGGACCAAGGGTTACAAATGGAGATTAGATAAAGGGGCATTCAGAACAGAAAATAGGAGGCACATTTTTACACAGAGAATTGTGGGAGCCTGGAACAAACTCCCCAGTAATGTCGTTGAAGCTGACACCCTGGGATCCTTCAAGAAGCTGCTTGATGAGATTCTGGGATCAATAAGCTACTAACAACCAAACAAGCAAGATGGGCCGAATGCCCTCCTCTCGTTTGTAAACTTCCTTATGTTCTTATGTTCTTATTTCATGGTAGGATACTGTTTACTAATTTCATTTATTAACTTTTAGTCCTTAGAGAGACTTGTACAACCATTTTCCTTCTGCTGGGAGGGTTATTTCAGACATGTTGTAGAAATTGTCTAATGCAATCATTCCACCCTCCCACAGTAAATCCAAACTGACATTTGCCATGGAGCTTCTTGAGTTTCTCAGGTGAAAAATAATGACTAGACTAAAGGTAGGCTGCTACATGTTGGCAGCTTTTCATTTTGTTTCCAGAGACACTAGAGCACAACTGGAGACATGAAATGTTCATCCATCAAGGAAAAGTAACTAGAAGACCACAGGGCTAAAACTATGATGTTCTCTGTGAAGACAGCTCATCTCTCAAGGCTAAAAAATGACTCCATCTGAGAAGTCTGCCTATATCACCTGGAATGATTAGATTCATGATAAATCATCGAACGCAGAATTTAAAAACATCTGTTATTATGAATATTGACTATGTAGCGCTGAGCTTATTTTCTGCGGCCATCAGTTAATGCAATCTTGGTGTGTTTAAAATAACTGTAGAATATAATTGTCTCAAAAACCTGTTACTATGAACCATTTTTAAAATGTATTTCTTCCAGTATTGAATAACACCTTTTTGCATTTTACAAAACAAGATACAAACAACTAGGTTATAAGTAAGGAATAACACACGACAGGGCGTGGGCTGGCTGTGTTGCATTAACATGGTGGCGCTGGGCAGTCAAAAGAGTCGGCTCTTTTGTACAGCAGTATCGGCGCGATGCTTTAGTGCGAGAGGTCCCGGGTTTGCACCTGCCCTCTGCCAATTTCTAACTTTTAGTAGTCTGGAGAGTGCTCCTGTAACCTTTGGTAAGATAGCCCTAGTCTAAGTGAATACCATATCTACCAAATTACTGCAAGGTAGGAAATGTAATTTAGCAGGATTTTTTTTTTTCCCTATGAGTGCTTTTTTCAAAATATCCCCAACATATTTTAACCAGGACATGAATCAGATTCATCAGTCTTGGCACTATTAAGAGGTGGTCATTTTATACAGGTTAAAAACTATGTTAATCTAAAACCAACTTGATAATCATGTTGTTTTTGTTAGTTAATTTTTGTTAGTCCCTGTCTGATGCGCCTGCCTGTGTTAACCTATTTCGCTACAATAATTTATTAAGCCAACTGTAATTAGACAAAAATAAGTTCCGCCGTGCATTAAGCTATATTTATGCACGGTTTAAAACCCCTCAGCAGCCAATCAGCGTGCAGCATCCGAACATTCCGTTTTACAATTAAATATAATTTAAGCATTCCCAAGTTGTTTATTTTTAATGTTGTAACACCAAATGCTTTGAAAATATAGTCCTATACACTTGAATGACTGACATTGCTGTTTGGTCATACTGTACAGTTGCATTCTACTGGTGTAAATTTTCACAGCACAATTCTGTACAGTTCCCCTAATACAATTGCCTATGGATGCAGTAAACTAATAGAAAATGTGATTCAATTTTATGCAAGGCGTCTATGGTATTAAGAGCTTTTGTTATGACAGGTTGATGGAGGGTGCCATAGGTGGGTGCACTAACATAGAGATCTGCCTTGTATTTGAATCCTGACACTTTGTATATATAAAACAATTTTAAGAAAGAGGCTGCTCGGTAACAAATGTTGGATGTTGTAAGTTATGAGACACATCAGTATAAGAGACATGTGATTTACAATTTCTACATAGTTTAAATAATCTAGGCTTCACTAAACACTTCTGCAATAAGTTATCCCAAAGTGGAAAGAGAATAGAAACAGTAAGTTGGGAAGATGTGACATTATTCAAACTCAGAAATCTCATAATGTTAGTGTGAGAAAGTGTAGTCCTGAGGAACACAGGAATACACCTCCCAGAAGGTCACGGGCTGAAAAGCCTTAATTTGATCATTATTTGTTAATTGTTTTTGGCAGTTGGCATAATTGTAAAATAGAGCCAGCTGCCCACAATTGTTACTGTGGGGCATAGACGCCTCACAGTTTGATTAAGTCGAGACTGCTGAGTAGAAGGAGACAGAAAGTGGTACTCCGTGTCCGAGCAGTCATTTTGTGAGTTCTGTGCTGTGTATATTTTTGTAAAATGTGTGTTTTTGTTATTTGTCAGGTAAACGGCTTAGCCGTCCTGAGAGTTAGTCAGGGAACCTGCAAATGTTTAGTCAGCGCTCCGAAGGAGCTAGGTGTTTGTTTTGTTTCTTTTTATTTTGGAACAAAATTAAAAGTGCGTGTCAGCACTTTCTTTCAAATCTGTGTGTTGGGTCGTGTTTATAGAATGGAAAAGAACCAGAGTGAGCCTGTGTGGTGAGCTTCCGGTTTACAGTTAGAAATATGGATGGATGCAACAGCTTGTCAAACAAACAGGCTGGTTGTTAAGGTTCTATATACACAAACAAATGTGAAGCAGTGTTAGGAAGGTTGTCCATCACCAACTTAAACATATGTATACATATATATTGGTTAAAGGCTGAAGGAGGATGTTGGAGGCTTACATCCTTTAAAGGTTTATTATGGCTAATTTGCACAGCAGGATTGCAGCTTACCATTGCTAATCATGTTTGTTTTCATATTTACACACTATGATTTATCATGTGTGCCTGTGCTTTTAAATGCTTTCACTGTGTTTTAAACTCTGCTGTCCTACATTTTGTTATGCTCTTAATAAACTTTTATAACAGATCCAAGGCCTTTTATACGATGAATACAACTGAACTGCAACTGAAAACAAGTACAAAGATAAATACAGTATATGTGAATACAGTGTGTCAAAAGTGTAACTTGCATCTGATAATGAAGAGATATGTTTGAACATATTTAATGATGCAACGCAGTGGTATGGAAAGTTCTGTATTGCTGAATGAAGCTTGAGGCCTCTTGTACAGCTGGGTATAACACTCCTAGCAACAAGGGCTCTAACCAGACATATTTGCTGCAATGTTCAGCCCCTTTTCTACATCCTTTCTGACATTTAATAACCTGGTGTCCTTCCTGAGGTGCGCCACATGAGCAGTCAGTCATTTTAAAACAGATGCAGTAGAAAGTGAGAATGGATCAAGCATCCTTTAGCTGAGGCCAGTGGTGTTTCCAGAATGTTAATGCGTTGCCCTTTTTTACATATTCTGACATCAGGAATTATATGTTTGTGATAGGTAGCTTTGTTGTTTAAAGCTGTTATCTGTTGTTTAAAAGGTCAGTGGTTTATAAGGTCAGTAAATTTGGTTTCAAAAGTGTGCTGGGGCATTCTGTAGCTGGGGCATGTAGTAATAAAATGAAAAATAAACATTAATTTCATTCAGATTGGCACCTCTTTGCGGTTGTGAACTCCCTCTTTAGAGGACAAGGGGGTATTTCACAGCCACTCTACGACAATCTAAATGTTCAAATACAAAATATTCTTATGGGGGGCTCCCGAGTGGCGCATCCAGTAAAGGCGCTCCACGTGGAGTGCAGGATGCACTCTATAGTCTGGATGTCGCGAGTTCGAGTCCAGGCTATTCCACAGCGGACCGTGGACGGGAGCTCCTAGGGGGCGGCGCACAATTGGCCGAGTGTCGCCCGGGATGGGGGAGGGTTAGGTCGGCCAGGGTGCCCTCGGCTCACCGCGCACCAGTGACCCCTGTAGTCTACCCGGGCGCCTGTGGGCTTGCCTGTAAGCTGCCTGTAAGCTGCCCGAGAGCTGCGTTGTCCTCCGATGCTGTAGCTCTTGGGTGGCTGCATGGTGAGTCCGCAGTGTGAAAAAAAGCGGTCGGATTACGGCACACGCTTCGAAGGACAGTGTGTGTTCGTCTTCGCCCTCCCGAGTCAGCGCAGGGGTGGTAGCGGTGAGCTGAGCTTCAAATAATAATTGGCCATTTCAAAATTGGGAGAAAATAGTAAAAATAATTGGCAACAACTAAATTAAAAACATATATATATATATTCGTATAGTATTGAGATCATAGACATCGGAAATGGTATCACGATTGAGAAATTTTACAATGAAAAGGATAAAAACTAGTAGAAGCAGCTCTGCTTTCTCCTCTCTGCTTGAGATCACTCATAATGCAATGTGTGCCAACACTGCATCAGTTCATTGGCATTTCTGCTGGGTCCTAGTGGAGCCTTCTGAGCTTACTAGTGACTATATGAATACATTTTTATTTTTTTATTTTTTTTATCTGGAATCGCCAATTATTTTTTCTTATTTTCTCCCCAATTTGGAAAGCCCAATTTTTTTCCTATTTCAACCTAACTCACCGCTGCCACTGACTCGGGAGAGACTAAGATGGACACATGCATCCTCCGAAATGTGTGCCGTCAGCCGTCCAGTTCTTTTCACTCTGCAGGTCTGCCATGCAACCACCTCAGAGCTACAGCGTCAGAGTACCATGCAGCTCTGAGCAGCTTACAGGCAGGGACTCGAACTGGCGACCTCCAGGCTACATGGTGCATCCTGCACTCCACGCAGAGTGCCTGTACTGGATGCGCCACTCAGGAGCCCCCTTTATATGAATAAATTAGTGAAAATTAAAGTTTTAGTACTGCTGCAATGCAAGGGGGGCATTTCCCCGCTGTTGAAAAAGTCGGGAAAAATGTTGAGGAAAGGTATTGTTGTAAGTGTGTGTGTATATAAGGCTAGACTACTTTGCATACACAAACATAATATCGGAGGCTTGGCTTAATTCTAGTGGTGAGGTTCAGCCTGCTACGCTAATCATATTGGCTAATCAATCCCATATAGACCAGGTCCATCACTAAATCTTCTGACAGTCTTTCTCCCCCACCTCCCCTTTCCTAGGGTTGGTGGTCCTTCGTCACGCAGCCTCGGTTGACCGACATCGATCCTTGGTCCAACAATATACTTATTCCATACTACACGTTAAATGACATATATCAATGCTGTGCCTCGATCTTTAAATACATGTCCACATGTTGAGCTGTATTGTAGGATCCATCGATCATTCTATCCGTACTGGAATATTTTAATGCTTGTGTCATTTTAACCCATCCATATATATATATTATATATATATATATATATATATATATATATATATATATATATATATATATATATATATATATATATATATATATATATATATATAGTAGCAGGTATAGTAGTACTCACCCGAGGCAGCTTTCGTTTTCATCTGACTCGGATGAAGAATTATTCTCTCCTTCTGGCTGTCTTCCTTCAACAAATAATCCACCGAAAAAACTTTCAAAGAAATACGCCCATCCTGCTTCTCCTCCATCTAACAATGCTGCTGTTTCAACCCCTGCTTATCCAGCTGTGCCCGCTGCCATTCCTCTTTGCCACTCTAAACGCATCAAGCCTCAGGATGATTCTCCAGCACAACTTTTTTACAAGGATTGGACCATCGACAAACTTGTGAAAGCTCTTTTCAAAAAAGGATGGCTGGGAGCGATCAGGCTGCTTTAGGAGGCAGTGTGGTCCAGTGGTTAAAGTCCAGGACTTTAGGTTACCGGTTCAAATCCCACCTCTGCCACTGACTGACTCACTGTGTGACCCTGAGCAAGTCACTTAACCTCCTTGTGCTCCATCCTGCGGATGAGATGTTAAATCAATGTCCTATTGTAAATGACTCTGCATATAATGCACAGTTCACATCTCTGTAAGGCGCTATATAAAAATAAATATGTTATTATATTATTATTATTACTTGTTTCATATTGCAATTCCATGTCTTCCCCCCTGAAAAGTCTCAGTAGAGATCCAAGCTTGTCAGTGCACGCTCTGCCCTTGCTGCATTGCAAGCTTCACTCGCCTCCGATTCAGCGACCACAACCCCTGAGTTTTCAATTCCATCTGATCCTTCCTCCGGTTTGCGTTATCAAGCGAGTTTAAGTTCGCCTTCACAACTGTAATCGCACCAGAATGCGTTTGCTTTCACATTACAATTCTTTCAAGTGAATCTGATCGACTGTTTGTGCGTCATTATGTTATTTTATTTTTTTTTACCATACAGTACACACACCTATGATGTACTGTGGGCTATGCATTACATCAGTTTGTTCTGTTTCGTATGCATCTATTTAAGTGAATCCTGGTCCACTTGTTTGGTGCGCACTCTGGTGCGTTTGGATGTTTCACACCTGCCAAAACGAACTGAACTTAAGTGCGAATTATCCTCTCCAAACGAACTAGGTGTGAAAGGGCCCTTATACTTTCTATTTTTGGTTCATATTTAAAGCAGGAGACTGGTGATTAAACAATACATTGTTTACATAATTACTGCTAATGATTTGTATGCAATTTATATTTATTTTGAATGTAAGCATAAGAAGTTGTATAGTGAAACTAAATCTTAACAGTGTGCACTAGACGTCATGTTTTTTAGACTGTTTGGCGACCCATCAGAATTCCTTGCAGCAACCCATTATTATTATTATTATTATTATTATTATTATTATTATTATTTATTTCTTAGCAGGCACCCTTATCCAGGGCGACTTACAATTGTTACAAGATATCACCATATTTGGGTCGCGACCCCCACTTTGGGAAACATTGGTCTGTATCATCGATATAATCAGAAATCAAAATACTGCAAAATGTCCAAAGCTTAATTTTTAATGGATGATTTCTATACTAAAACCTGACTCACAGAATACAGCTGTTTATGAAATATGATTGAGATCTATCTCAAAGCATGAGGAGATTCCATAACATTGAAATATGAAGTTTGTATCTTTTAGATATGAGCTGTTGGAAAAGCGGTGTCGGATTTACAAAACTACTGGGAAGCTTAATGAAGAAAACTATTGAAAATACAGTAACAGTTTGAGGCTGGCAAACTAAATGACTGTATATTGAAAAGCATTTGGGAATACTGGCTGCTTTGAATGCCGTGAATGGGGAAACTCTTTTCAGAATACATTTTTACTAATATGGGGAGGTCAATATGGTAATCTGCACATTTCTAATATATTATTGATACATTTTTATCATGACATATTCAGCAGCTTTCTCAACACTTATAAAATGCTTCCTAGTCTTTTAGTAAATACAATAACTATTAAACATAATATTAATGAAAAATCTGAAAAAGGAGTTGCTTTGTGGGGTCAAATCAATCATCTAATCTAATACCTTTCACAATATTCAAAAAGCGTAAGTAATTAAGTTTGGTCTGCAATTGTAAAGGAAAATTCTGTTTAATGCTTTCTCTGTTTATTAGATATGGCTCTTGGTTTTAAGAAAATAATTGGACTTAAGAAATCTGATACCACACTGATGTTTCTGTTCCATTTAGATTTATACAATAGCTCTGCTTTTATTTTTAGTTACAAGGTACCTTTATGAATTTTAATATGCATTTCCAGTAGTCTGTATTTTAGCATTTTCTTGTCTAGTTTAGTAGTACTGAATAAGATACTGTGAAACCTTTTTTATCAATTATTTTTGTCAAAGCAAAACACGGATTTTTTTTTCACACTGACATAACCCTTAAATAAATAAAGGTTTCTTGTTTAAATTGTAATATTATTTACTAGTTTGTGAGTTTCAGTACAGGTGTTATGTTTATTGCATCTTCTTCCTGGAGGTATATTGAAGAAAAACATTCTCACTTCTCGATGGAAACCTGCTGTTGTAAGAGGGTTGATTAACATACGGCATCCAGTCCTTGTATAAATGTTGCTGTAGTTTAATTAAAAATAAATAGCATGCAGTTATTATTCTAACTCTTAATTGTCTCATTAGATCTGAAGGCACCTGAGCCAGATTCAATCTAGGATATATCAGGTTGATAAAATTAAATTAAATCTGTAATTTTGCTTATGTTAATTCAGTACTAAGTATTGAATTTATAAGTCAGGGCACAACTTCCTATAAAGAACAGCCAAACCCATCCAGTGCCTGCCTATGTCTCAGATTCACTGTGCACGACTGAAACTTAACTGTTTGTTCGAAACAAGATTGAGTTGTTATTCATTGTTTTCTTGTTGTTTACACTAGAAAATAAACCCTAGTAAATAAACAGTAGCGCTCTCAGATTAAGTAAAAAAGACTTGCTGGAAAAATGGTTTAAACACTATCCACAGTAGCTACACTTTTGTTGAAAGCTATAGTTAGCAACTGTTATCATTGCCTCTGTGCCTGCTAATAAATGAAGAAAAATAAATAAAGGGAACTGATGGGACATATCTACATTAAAAACAGCACCTTAATGTAAAATGCATACTTATACTAACCACCATATATATATAAATTGCCAACAATAACATGTTTGGGCAAAACACCAAAAATAGCCTGCTACAGTATACAGTACTTTACATCTGTTTGTACATACTAGAAACATATCCTTTTGTTTGTCTTTCATCCTTGTATTTTATGGTGGGCTTTCCTAATTGATTTCAATAGAAACATTTCTAAGTACTCTATTACTAAACTAGGTATTTTGTAAATGTGTTCTGATAGATTTAATCTAGGATTAGATATTAATTACAGCAACACTGTCCTTAAGTACCAAATAACATATATATATATATATATATATATATTGCTATTTATTGCTATCATTGAATATAATGCCTATGAGTTATCTTTATTACAATTGTTGTTTGCTTTGTTATTTGTTACTTTTTAAAAGCCAATATTAGCATAGCAGCGGCCTAATTGTGTTTTAATTCTCTGGTTATTTTTTTTTTGGGCCTGCAACTGGCATTGCTTATATGAGGAGAAATGGCATTGACTCGGACTGAGGCCAGAGAATAGTTCAGCAGAGATCTGACATAGATTATTCTTGGTGGTGCTAATGAGCTATCAGGTAATGCCTTGCACATGTTGGACACTTCAGTTCAGTTTTATTGTTTCAATGTGTTCACAGAAATAGAAAACAGTTTTGGTAAGGAGGTCGATTCCCATGCAAGAAATGCAGATTTGACACAAACTTAGTGGTCAAAAACAATTTCAATAGTATTTCACTTGTAGATAAACCATTTGAGCAACAACAGCCCTCTGTTTTAAAGTTCTCCACATATGCAATCAGTCAGTAGACCTACTGGCATTGTCGCTACCCTTTAAAAAACTGCATGGTGGTTTTGCAGTTTCCCCATGGTTATACTTTTTAATACAGTTTACCCTGGTGTGCCATGTTTTTTATTATGCTTTACTATGCATTTGTGGGCTTGTGACAGAGACAGAATGATTCCTGACCTGTGAGGGCGCTGTGTAAAGGGAACAGAGTGCCCTGGACTCGATGGCCGACAATTAATTCCCAGGGTTAGGTGAAAGTTGGCCATCTGGAAAAGGGGCGGAACTATGGTACACCAAGTCATCGACTTGGAAGGGAAGCGATGTGGCAACCACGGATTGGAGGAGAAACGGTTGCAATCGCTAACCAAGGGGGAGTAACTGATGGTACATAAGGGGACATAGCGAGGTGATCTGTTCCTTTTGTATGGTTAAACGCTGAACCGGAAGGAGAAAGTATTGGTATCGTGAGTGTTTTGTCTTGTCTAAAATCAACTTGTTTATTATCAGATGGCTAACACGATCCGGAGCTGTCGCCACAGGCCAGCATTAAACCTGGACAACACTGCACCTTGTTCACAATAAATTGTATTTTCACCACTAGCACTACAGCACTTACTTTGGACTTGTGATCGTGTTTGTGTATATTGTGTGTGTGTGTGTGTGTGTGTGTGTGTGTGTTTAATACTGTGTCTATTGTTTCGGAACTGAACCCCGTGGATTTAACTGAGCAATACACATCATTGTGTATTGCCAGTTCTCATTATTATTTACTGTTGTCAAGTGACGTTGGATTACAAATAAAACCATTTCACCATGTAGCAGGGTGATTGCCCTGCACATTGGGAAATTAGTGTTCGTGTAAGTTGTATGGGGACATGGGTTTATTGTGTGTGCATTTTGGAGATGTTTTGTTTGATTAATTGATTGTTTACAGACGGGCGCTCGATTGAGACTTGCTGCCAGCTAGGCTTGGTTGAGAGGAAGGGAATCAAGTGATTGGCTGTGCCGGTCCTCAGTCAGCAGGTGGGCGGGTCTCGACATAAAAACTTCCTCGGCATAAAAACTTCCTGTGTGGATCGCTCTGGGCTACTGCAGAGCCATGATACAGAGAGGGGCGCTGCGTACATAGGAGGAGAGCGTCTGCTCTGCAGGAACTACAGCTACGCACAATCCAGAAACTGCAACACGGTACTTGTGAAGGCAATGCCCAGCCAAGGCCGTATGAAGAAGCAGGAGTCGTCGTATCAATACCGGCTCATAAGTAGGTTAGTTTAGGGGATATTGATCCCAAGTAATATATTGCGAGGGTTACGTAGTGTAGCAGGTTCCTGGAGCGGGACACCTCATTTAATAAGGCTAGCGCTCGCCTTGTGTAGTTTTTGTACTGTTTTATTTTGCCTTTTGTACAGCCTGCTGTATGTGTCCTCTGTGTGTTACCATCGCTGGTAAAGTCACATGACCCGTTTTGTTTACGTTCATTCTTTTGTGTTAATAAATCCTGAGCAGCGTTTCAACTCCAACTCCCATGTCTCGCTGTCTTGCATATCAGCGGTTAACCACACACGTGACGCGATACCTTGCCACACACCAGTAACATTGTTGTTTGTCATTATCTTGAGCATTGCATCACCTCTACACCTGCACACTGCAAACCACTTTGCCACAGGGCTTACAGTGCTTACCTATGCTTTCACTATGCTACTGTATATTACACTTTGCTATGCTTTGACTGTGGTAAACATTTATAAGTGTATTGTATTGAATTTCATTCCAGGTATTTTGGAGTTATAGAAGTCATGAAGCTTTGCAGAGTTGTTTAATTTATGTTCTTAAAGGATCAATGTCCATTCCACAGAGCTACAAGCATAACTGTCACTAAGGAGCACTTTACAAGTCAGTGTCCAGATTGGCATGGAAGCTTAACTACCCAGTCCTACCAAAAATTAAGTTATTTACTATCTATAGCTGACTTGACACACATTGTTGGAAGTGTACAATTCATTCTATTAGTGCTTTAGAAATATTGGCAATGAGTAGCCTACTGGTAGTTAGCCTTTTGTTCTGTAAATCCAACGTGCACATATCTTTTTAATTATTGACATTAAAATCTAAACCTAAAATAGTAACAATATTTACATACATCCAGTATTAGTCTGTACGGTTGGCGTGAGGTAATACATGCAACGGGAACTATATCAGGTCTGCTACAGCTCTCGTGTTGTGGTTAAGATGTGATGCTGAAGAGCTTGAGGCACCTGGTTCGCACCCAGTCTCCACCTGTGTATTGCGTTTCCTTGTTGATCCCTCCTGAATTTGCGTTGGAACTGCCGGCGCCAGCACAAACCCTGCTAGACTATGCATTTACTGCTTACCATGTTTAACAATAGATTTTACTAGGCCTTAGCATAATTCTCAGTGATTCACCATGTTTAACTATGCTTTACCACGCTTGCAATCTCTTACACTGTACTTTACTATTTTTTTTCAGACAGCATCATTTGAAACCAAATCTTCCACAAAGCAACAACTTGTAATTAAATAATTTGAACCAAACAAGAGTTAAGACTTAGTATAATACACTGATGAAAATGGGTACTTTTCATCAGTAGTTAATTACATATATAATATTTGAGTGGTGACACAGTCTATTAAATATATTTGTAATATAATACTTTATTCACCTATTGATATCTGTATACCTTTGAATCCCCACCCACACTAGCACCACACTGTTCAAGCTCATTTATCAAACAGGAGAGATGTGTATTGAAAAATGAGCTTCTTATAACATTTTCCAATTCCGTCTGTCTGTGAATGTGAAATTAATTGGGTAGCTACTGTAAACAGTTTCAGCATAAGATAGGCTTTTTTTTACAGGGCCAGCTGAACTCCTCAGGTGTATGCCACATGTTTTGTACTGCTTTAATGTGGAATGAGTCATGCAAATATGTGTGACAAAGAAATGCAATGCTGCTGCCCACCATTCTAAAACCTGCTAAAACTATTGATGATTCTTCCAGAAAATCCTGTGTAATGGCTCCTATTTATCTATTTTTTTTTTAAATCAAATACCCATTTACCATAATGTGGGTGTCTGGCATATAGGAAAATGTGAGAACTAAGAATTCATATAAGCAAAATGTCATTCGTAAATCTTTTGTTTGTTATTTTAGCTTAATTACTAAGAGCAAGTAAACACTAAACATACTTTAACACCAGTGTTATTTGTGCAGTCTGCCCATTTTTCTCAAGCTTTTCTTTGTGTCCATTTTCATGTCAGAAGGTGATTTTTGCAATGCCTTTTAAGCCTTTAAGTTCTTATTCCTGTGTATGCTGCTGCCATAGTCAAACACTATGAAAATGTCATTCCAATTGCTCAATGCTGGTATTGATTTTTGTTTTTTCGTTGACTAAGATTAGGGATGCATTCAAAATTGCCTGTGTTTAAATTATTACAATAGACTTCAATCTACTTTCGATGCTGTTATCAAACAAGATAAACAGATTTCTGTTTTTCATTATGATTTGCAATGGTCAACTCCCATTAAATCATCACTGAGCAAAGCCCAGCTGCTGGTTCTCTATCAACATTATTATTATTACTATTATTGTTTCATCCAGATTATATATTTTGATGCTGGTACACAAAGAAGCAAATGAGCAGGGGTGGATCTAGCCTTGTAGCTTGACTGGTTCACTACATTTTTCAAGATCTAGAAAATACCTGTGACCCCACCTCAACAAATATATAACATACTTTGAGGAAATGTTTCTTTCAGTGCAGTTTGAAACACATTTGCAAGTAAATAGAAGTATACTAAAAGTAAAACTATAATAAGCAGTAATTGGAGTTATTAAAATATGAAAATAGTTGTATGACCTGAAAAGATGTAAAAGCTTCTGCCTGGTTTTTTCCCTCTTTTTCTCTATAAACTCAATTAAACTGCTAATATACAGGTGTTTTTGTTTGTTGCATCACAGTACAAAATCATTGCCAAATATTACTGCTGCTTTGTGCAATTCTGACTTTTCTTGATATTCTTTCAGTTTTATAACTGCTGAACCCCAGATTTATAAAGGACTTGTGTATAACCTGTCAAGTTTCTCTGCATTTTACCCTGATTTTCTACCAAAAAAGTATGAAGTATTTGAAGTCGGCTCCATCATCAACTGCTGAATAAAGAAACCAAGAAAACTATGTGAGCCATTCCCTCCTAAATGACCCAACTTTGTTGTCTAATGTTGTCTTCTTTGGGTATCAAATTTCTCAGGCTCACAGCGCTTTGCATCTGACAAAGAGTGTGTTCTTACAATATAGTCCACTGTCATTTGGGTGGCTGTTCTCAGCAGAAGTACCTGCATCTAATTATACGAAGACAAAATATATATTTTTGTTTATTTACAGCTATTTTTCCTCAATTCACCAAAACCTGTGTTCTTGTCCCCATAATGGCTGCTGTAGCTGGAAAAGTATGGCAGCAGGGTGATCCTGGTTTCATACCCTGAGGGCATTTTTTTTGGGTCTTCCTTGATTTATAGGTTCATCCGACAGAGCAGTTGGCTTTAATTATTTATTGCTTTGGCACTTTTAGTTTTTGTTAAGCAGTATTTCCCATGTGTAGCTTGTATGGTCTTATGCCACTGGCAGCAGACATCTCTAGCAAACTGAGATGCAAGTTCTTGTTTATTTGCCTTCTAAAACCCATGTTTACTGAAAAATATTGCCCAGCTGTCATGCTATTAGTACTGGTGGCTGTGAATACTGATCATTTTGACTATGAAAATCATTTATTAGTAGGGAAAAAATATAAACTTAGATCGCACTTAAGTTTATATGATTACACTAATTGATCTGGAATTGAAGTTTGTTAAAGTCCCCATTATGAAAATAATAATTTCATCACTGCATCATTGAAAAACCCTAACCTGAAGAAAATCTCAAATTCTAAACACAACTCAGTTTGGTAAGGTTTGGTGTTCAAGTTTCAGGTTTGTGTAAATTCTTACAAAAAAGTGGTCTATATCTGCTTAAAAATATTTATTTATTTATTGTAAAATAAAATCAAACACCTTAGATTTTAGCAAACCAAAACAATGATAGGAGTTTAATAATAATAAAAAAAACAAAGTGGCAGTTGCTATAAGTACTGTTGCTTTTAAAAACATCTATTACATCCAGTAATTTTTTAACCCTTTAAGGGCTGTGACTGTGTAAACACCATCACACCGAAGTGTCATTCTGGGACCCTGATCGTGTAAACACCATCACACCGAAGTGTCATTCTGGGACCCTGATCGTGTAAACACCATCACACCGAAGTGTCATTCTGGGACCCTGATCGTGTAAACACCATCACACCGAAGTGTCATTCTGGGACCCTGATCGTGTAAACACCATCACACCGAAGTGTCATTCTGGGACCCTGATCGTGTAAACACCATCACACCGAAGTGTCATTCTGGGACCCTGATCGTGTAAACACCATCACACCGAAGTGTCATTCTGGGACCCTGATCGTGTAAACACCATCACACCAAGTGTCATTCTGGGACCCTGATCGTGTAAACACCATCACACCGAAGTGTCATTCTGGGACCCTGATCGTGTAAACACCACAGGCGCGGCACCAGGAATTATACAGGAGGGGTGGCATCATGTTTTCTGTGACGGGGCACATGTACATACCACATATAATAGCGGTGTGGTCCAGTGGTTAAAGAAAAGGGCTTGTAACCAGGCGGTACCCGGTTCAAATCCCACCTCAGCCACTGACTCATTGTGTGACCCTGAGCAAGTCACTTAACTTCCTTGTGCTCCGTCTTTCGGGTGAGACGTAATTGTAAGTGATTCTGCAGCTGATGCATAGTTCACACACCCTAGTCTCTGTAAGTTGCCTTGGATAAAGGTGTCTGCTAAATAAACAAATAATAATATACGAACTGACACATTGTACCGGTATTTAAATACAAGAGTGACACAAATAATAATAATACCCAAGCGCTTTACAATGCTACTCACTATATGCACCTATTATCAAATAACAGCTAACTAAGCAAATAACTGATCATATAACAACTGAATAAGCAAATCAACAAATCGACGGAAAATCTATAATGGCAAAGCATATCGATTAAATGTAAAACATAGCTTTCCAATGTCATGAAGAAGCCCTCAGTAAAGCTGCAATCTTCGCTTCCCTTTTGCATTGAACTTTTTCATTACTGCTTCTTTCCACTCGCCACGAAACTTGAGGGTCAAATCCTTCTCAAAGGCCAACTGTATGAGGTGCGCTTTACGATTGTGAAGCATGCTCTTTCTGTGTGTTGCCAGTACGTTGGAAAGGGTAGAAAATGAGTTTTCGCACATAGCAGTAGAAGCCCCAAAAGTGAAAGCAAGTTGTAGCACTGTCTTAACACTTGGCATCGCTTCAAGGGTGCTGTGATACGTTTTCAGCACAGACTGGGTCGTCCACTTTTCATTTTCGTTTGATTTAATCTGCTTCTGTAGAAACTGACCTGCAACTAGCAATTTAGATTCAACAATGTCCATCTTGATTAAATTAACTAAGGGTTGCTGTGGTGGAGTCCTGGTATACTTGCCTCAGGCGGCCGAGGAGAACACAGAAGAGACTGAGGTAGTAAACAATAATGTCATGTGACGCTACCAGCGATGGTAGCACACAGAGGATGATACATGACTGTACAAACACTCAAAATAAAACACAATACAACAAACTATAAATCAAAGGTGTCATGAAAACGGCAGGCATTGCAGCAGCCCCAATCACAGTGATCTCTATGTTTTTATACTAACGCTCTGCCAAGACACGCCCACCTGCCTGCTGGACCAGCTCATTGCTTTCAGCTGCTGCTCCACGCAGACAGGTAATCGCCCACAGCAGAGCACAACATCAGTTAAACAATTAATTAAATCAATTTACAACAAATAATGCAAAAATATACAATAAAACTATATATTTCCCATGTGTAGGGCTTCCGCCCTGCCACAGTTGCAAATTAGCAAGTTGTAGAAATGTTGGGCTATTGGGGTCGGGAGCCTGTAGTGCTGCAATTAGTATTACGTTTATTAAAACGAGCCAAGTAATCTTTTAAATTTCTTGCCTTTGTAGAAAACAGCAACAGTTGGTTTCCTTAGAAATGTGTACAATGAGCTGCACACATTGAAGAATTCTTCTACCTTTTTCTTCTGAGGACATGGCATGCACAAGGATACAGCCTTTCCCAGAGCACCTCGTACTTTTCTTTCATTCCAACCAGCCATACAGTGTAGATGTCCCTTGCTTAATGCATGTTTATTTAAACCTTTATTGGATTCAATTGCGTGCTTTCAATCACAATATCCACTAACAGTAAAGGCAAGGTCGGCATTTCGTGTTAAAGATCCAAATTTTCTGCATGGAAAACAAAAAACTGAATCTGACTTAATGGAGTACTCTAACCATTCCCTGCCCTTGTCTAAAACTGCTGTCTGTAGCTGTGTTGATTGAATCTGTTATTGCAGAAATATGCTGTGATAAATTGAATATGCTGTGTACTTCTTAAGAGTCTGTTATCAAGTGTATTTGAATAAGATTGTTTATTTAATAGGAGTTGGTGTATTTCCTTATTTGAAAATTAGAATGTAGCCTCATGACTCACCAATGACCACCAATGTGTCTGTCCTCTAGATTCATGTCCTACTGGTAATAATAGTAAGAGCTCTCTGTTTTTGCTTTTGTTTGTTTCTACTCTTCTGTCTACTGACTGGTGCATATTTCTCTCTCTATTCGTCTTTGTTTGATTGTGAGGGAAGGATGATTATAGAGTGTTGCACCAGAACACTTCCTGTTTTATTTGGCCCAGAAGCTTCTGCATATGTACAGATTAAGTTTTCCTTGCAGAATTTTATACATGTTGTTTTTTCTATTTTAACACCAGTGAAACTATAACAATTGTAATTTAAACCAATTATCATGTTTGAAAGATTTGTATTGCGCTATAACATTATTTTTAGTCTTTCCCTTTATTTCCTGTCTTTACAGGAAGTTGGGGGTGGGACCAGTTCAGCTGAACTATAAAAACTGTGACGGGCTCAGTAAAGGGACTATTCTTTTGAAGAAACCCACCACACTGAGTTTATATAAAACAGACTTTAGCTTAACTAGTTGCTCTAAAGTTGCTAGCAACTATGATACTTGTGGTAGACAATACTGGGAAAACACCAGGAAAAGTCACAATTTTGAATTGTACATATTCATAATGATGATAATAACATTATGAATATGTACAATCCAAACTTTTGCTATGATATTTTACTTGTTTAAGGATGTGTTTGTGAAGGAAAACATTGTACCTTAATCACAAGGAAAACATGGTACCAGGCTCCCCTGGCATTTAAATAGTGACTGAGCAGCCTTACACTCTGCTGTCTGCTGTCGTTACTATGGAAACTGAGCATCCATGGGAGACTTGTCTCTTACATGGCATTTAAAAAAACAATCTTTATTTTCAAAGACATACAGTGGCAAGGAAGTACAAAAGCATATTTCTCAGTATGTAAGGACAGTTAAACCCTTTCTGGAGAGTGACTTATTGTGCTGTACTGTCAGGATTTCATCTTGGTAAAAGCTCTGTGAAAGGGACTTGGTGTGAATATTTGCATTTAACATGACATTGTAGCTACAGATTTGACTTTACTAAGCATTTGAAAGTGGTGTATAATTAACTGTTCAAACATTAATTAAATCAAGTAGCCTTGACAGATTTTGAGCAATTACTTTTCTCAATGAAAAGTGGATTCCTTTTGAAGCAGGTACACTTCAAGTGTTTTATTCAATGTCAACTAAGGCAAGGCATCCAAATTCAAAGCACGTAGTGGTTCTCGATGCAATTCAAGGTTGTTGTTAAATACAAATGTAGCTGCAAAAATAAATAGTGAGGCTTCACAAAATGCTGTCTGGTCAGACGCACATCATATATGCAAATGAGTAAAGAGCAGTCCATCCATCTATAAAAACGCAGTTTAAGCAACATGCCATGGACAGTAGGTTGCACAGAATAAAGTGACATCAGAGAGGAGGTTTTGGAAATACTAAAAGAAAATTAATACATTTTAATAAATTGTCATTTAATTTGTTAGGTTTCTTTTAGTATTACTAAGTTTAATGCTATTGAGTTTTTTAAAAACACAGGAGTA
Organism: Acipenser oxyrinchus oxyrinchus; assembly: GCA_030684275.1. Classification (NCBI taxonomy): domain Eukaryota; kingdom Metazoa; phylum Chordata; class Actinopteri; order Acipenseriformes; family Acipenseridae; genus Acipenser; species Acipenser oxyrinchus. The sequence continues at coordinate 55,247,643 of CM060251.1, read as the reverse complement.
TTGCTGGACAGTGGGAAGTATTCAAACAAATTTGATTTCTACTTGAAGCAGTGAGTTTTCTGACAGTTCCAATAAACAAGAATTACATCACATCCAGCTCAAGAAAGACTTGTTTAGAAGGATCAACCTACTGGTGAAAAATATATCTCATCAAATATTAGTGTCTGCGACTGCAAATCCCAAATCAACTCTATTGATGTGTATATCTGTCAAAGTATACACAGTAGCAAGAGGTGTAGTGTAGCAGGTCTTTCTGCTCACTGCTGCAGGTGAAGTCAGACAGACTGCAGCCACTGCCTAAGGCAGCCAGCGCAGTTAGATCATAGTCTCTTTGAGTGAAAATAAATATGTGAATCCACAGAATTTGTTCAGTCTACCTAGTTGCTATATGACAGGGGGTAAAAATGCTTATCCTGGGATTGCAGGTGTTACAGTATGACATTTGTTAGCTTTTTTTTTGTGCTGTTATGTTAGCATAATTTGTCTGTGTGTTGACTTTAACTCAATGCAAAGGTAAGCCTGTGGAAAGTTACTGAGAAGGAAATACATTTATTTGGGTATGATATATGGAGGTTGTCGGTGTCTTGTAATCTTTAGTACCAATGTCTGTCTTTTAATTTTTTGTAGCAATATATCTTATTAGCACGATGTGTGTGTGTGTGTGTGTGTCCAGGGCTGGTGTCAGGGGGGGTGTAAGAGACACAACTGCACCCGGGCCCAGGCCCGAGTCCATTTCCTTTTTTTTCTGAGCCCACATTAATGACTAGATGTAAAAAATATATAGGTACTGTCTACTCCAGGATTAGAAAAAAAAAACACGTAGCAAGGTAGTATTGGCGGACTGTCAATACGGACTGTCACTGACAGAATGTCTATCTGGAGGCAGGACACAGAGCGAGCGCTCTGGTAACAGGTCAGTGTTAAGGTCATGTGACTGAACAGAACTGGAGAACCAGATTTGGTGAAACCGTTCCACCTTCCTGCCGTAGAACATGTTCTGCTTGTTCGGTCGAACTTGGTCGAGCAGCAGTTCCACATGGTGAAAACTGATGGAGCCCCGCAGGTACAGCCTATAGCCAAAAGACAAAATAAAAAAATAAAAAAATCTACATTAGCATAATTTAGATGTTTTATTTAACATAGGGTTACCAGATTCCCCCCAAAAACGTAAAAAACTGGGACATTTTTTCCTGTAATTCTTCATCAATGCTGTAACAATTAAAATTACTGTCTTGAAATTATTGGCTTAATTTTTCAGTGTATTTAGTGCAGCACATCACAAATAACACTGTACATTTATGAAAATTCTCCATTCTAGTGCTGATTAATGTAACAGAAATTAGCGTTGCTGTCAGCAAAAATAGGAAATACATTTTCTTTTTTAACTGGACACTGATGTGTGTTTAAGTCTACTTCTCAGCATTTAAAATCTGCTTTAATAACTGCAGCTTGCTGGTAAAGTAATCATAGAAAGCTGAACAAGTCATAACTTTAAGATTGTATTGTACCATAATTAAGACCCTGAGAAAATCGCGATTTCACGGGCTGTGCGGAAATTGTGAAATTAGCCCAATACTGCGATTTTTACAATATTCTTAAGAAATAAAAATAATTTCATAATAATTTGTATTTCATACAAAAAACAAAAAACGAACAAAAAAATATCTCTTTTGAAGAATTGGACAACCAATCAGAAATTCTTCAGACAGAGTGTAGCAAATGGTGGAGCGATTCCTTCGTCAGCCCAGCTGAGACGTGAATACTTATCTAAAGTTGCCGGGTATCACAAGCAGGAGATTATGGAATTGGTAAAACAGTCTGGTTGCTTGTCAGTGGTCACACTGACGAGTCAACAGATGCACAATATCAGTATGGGTTACCCATTTTATTTGTTTTGCAAGACCTAAATGGTGAACGTTCACCTGATGTACTAGAACTGAAAACTGTCCTGCAGATACACTTCAAGCTGTTAATTACAACAACGTTTCACAAGCTATTGTAAAGTGCTTGAAGAACTTTGATGTAAATTTTGATGTCAGTGCATTTATCTGTATATTTGCTGTTTAAAAAAAAAAAGATACTTTACCCGTGACACTGCCGTGAATTTTAATGAAAATTTCCGTGATTTTCACAGGGCCTTAACCATAATGAGATTTCTGACAGTTTCAACTTTCAACCTGTTTCTTTCATCAGTCCACTGCACATTTCTCAATGAGAAGATTCTCTCGACATTTGCATTGTGGCTTGGAACCACAAAATAATAGCCAGCTAACTTGAGCAGTTCTGTGTACTGTTCTACATTTGTGCAGGATTTGAAAAACTGCATCCACTTTTCTGAGCAGCTAAGAGAACCCCAGTCTTCCTGCCTCACACGTTTCTGTTCAGTGACAAACCTTTTGAGAAATATAAGCTGATCAAAAGAGCACAGCATCATCTAGAACTACATTCTTTGAGCTCAAGTACTCTTTCTCAACCTTTAGAGTAGCCTTCTGAAAGAGTGGCATCTGACTATGTACAAACCACAAATATGCCTCACTGACCTCATTTTGAGGTCAGTGATGGAAAGCCCCCGTGTTCTTGAATGAGAAAACACATTTCTTAACTCCACATTGACAAAGTCACAGAATTCCTTTAGCTTTTGAACACTTACTGTGTACACTGAAAAAGACATTAAAAATCTTAACCACAATCACCTTAACATTACATACAGTTGCTTCCGTTTTAGTATGGGCTGAAGAATTTTTTTTAGCAACTGTAGAGTCTCTATACATTTTCTTCGCAATGTGGAATATCATAGTTTCTTCTGCAGCTGCTACCTCATTTTCTTCTGGTGTTTGCTTCTTAACCAAAAAGTGTGACATACTGCTTGAGCTGTCATACTCTTATTTGCACCACTTGTTGCACTCCTGCACTGCATTGTACTGTCTTCTCTCGCCATATTCTGATACACTTGATCTGTATCTATTGTGGACTTTAACTCCTACTTTAAAAAGTTGCTACAATAATTAAACATATTTGTCTGTTACATTCAGACTCAAGCTATCACAAACACATGGTTGCTTTAGTAACATATTATAATTATCTGCAGTCATCGCAAAAAGAAATAAAAAATGTAAAAATCTTACCGATATATTGTGCACTCAACTTCGTTCTACTCTTTTGCAAAAAAGCAAATTCTGCCTATAGGTTGTCTGTAAAGTGAGACTTTCGTTTAGGCATATTAATGGTCTTTTTCTTTTTCCCCTTATTTTTATTTCATTTTTACTATTTCCTCGTCACTGTCTCTTGAAGCGTTTTTCTCGTGTGACTGGGCTGCCTTGGCTTCAACTGCGTATTGTTGGCTGACTGGACCCTCTCTGAGTTCCACAAACTATATTAGACTGTTTACTTGATTAGAAAACTACAGTATATTTGTATTATAAAAAGGAACAACTTCTGAATACATGTTTATACTTTAACATTGCAATGCCAGCCCAGAACAATAGATTTTTCAACATAGTTAAATTACTTTGTTACAGTAACAATCTCAAATTCAATTCGTACATAACCTCCTGGTACATTTTTTATTAGAATTCATGTATTGTTTTATTTAAACCAACTTACCGTGTTTGTACAGTCTAGATTGCATAGCTCCCAGGCCAGGAAGAAATATTTGTTAAACATTTAGAGCTATAGACAGTATGAATAAAAAAAAAATCTCAATTTCGACGGGATGATTGGTTAGATTAGAATTAGATCAAGGTTTATTTTATGAAGGTTTTACATACTCTCTATGAAATTTTCCATTTTAATCTCTAGAGGTTTTTAGATTTAATGCATGCCAGACAGAGTCCACAGAATAAAATGTAAGCACCTTGAGTTGATTATTATTTTAATTAAAGTCGTTTCAATTGTTGGACATTGTGGACAGCTTGCTTACAGTTTTAACAGGGAAAGCAGGGACAATAATTTAATTATTGGAAGAACACACTGATTAGTATGGGATGGGTCATGTCTGTAATACAAAGAGCAGAAAACAGATGAATGGTATCTACCAGTAGGCCTAAATGAAACAGACCTAATATTTCACACCATATTTCTTGGCTGTTAATTTAACATGCATTCCAAAAATACAACACCTTGATTACATTGTTTTGAATCCACAGATACTGTGCAAACATATGGCTTTATTTAAGAATATTGTTTTTCATGTACAGTGTGGAAATCTGTGTTTAGTGCAGACATCTGGATTATAAAAGCATAATGTATGTATTATGGACTACCAACTGCTAAACAAATCCACAATTCATCTCCAGTTGGACATATGTATCTGATTGTCTTCAAATGCAACTTCATACACAGGATAACCTCAAACCAAAATTTTAAGGAAGTCCATTGAGCCATTTGCCATTGTAGAACAGAGAGGCAGCCAGACTGCCATATTGGATAGAAAGTCAGGAAAAGGTAATAACACTAGGTTAGAAGAGCAGACCTATTTTCTTTCATAAATAATGTAGATGGCATACTACACGTACTTATGATTCAGCTGCATGTCACTGATATGAGTTTGACACATGCTGAGCTGATCCCTCTATGAATAACACTGTCTATAGTACAAAAAGTGTTTCCTCGACATTGTGTATGTGCTACTGTATAAAGAAACTGGGTAACCAGGCTGTATCTAGACTGTTAATTAAGCATCCCAGTGAGGGGAGCAAATAAATGTTTATTTAAATCTGTCGTCTCCACTTTACCTTGTAACATTTTCAGTGTTATGGAAACACACTCCGTCAACAGCTGTATTCTATGATTCCCGTCAAGTTTGATCACAGGTATCGGACAAGAAAAATGAACCCCTGTGTCACAGTGTCAAAGTCTCATGCTGTAGCTCAACATTTGATGCAGTGACTTCATATTTGCAGGGTTATACAAACCCTACATATGGCTCCCATATTGAAGTCATGTGACTTTTGAAGTTTCAGCTGCATAGGGACAGCTACACTGTGTTACTGTCTTAGCACAGCTGTGTGACTTGTGTATGTGTGATTTTCCAATGTTTAGGTGCTTCGTGGGATTTAGTCGTCCATCTATTTTAAGTTATTCACGGCTAGTTAAAATAGCTGATACCCCTACGTCCGATTTCTGAAGCATTTACATGTTTATTATTAGGCTTTTAGGACTTTCCCAGTTTTCTCCTTGGTGCAATGTTAGTCTTTATTGTTTAAAAGATAGACAATTCACTACCCTTTTGAAAGCGACTATTGCATTATAACAGGGCGAGCAGCCCTGTACAGGGTTTGTTTGTTTTTAGAACAGGGTCTCCCCCTCTGCCCCTGTGTTATTTTGTATTTGTTTATTATTATTTATTTATTGTATTTTTAAATGACAGAGAAAGTCGTGCATTTTTGTTATTGTTTTATTATTTATTATTATTATTTATTTCTTAGCAGACGCCCTTATCCAGGGCGACTTACAGTCGTAAATAAATACATTTCAAGAATCACGGTAAAAGTAATAATACAATTAAGAGCAAGAAAAAATACAATTACTTTGGTTCAAGCAAGTACAAGTGTGACAAAATACGATTCAATAATACAGCAGATAACAGTGTCAGTGATAGTTACATCAGGATATAATTAAATACAAAATACTACAGATTAAACACTTGGCAGATTACAGTACTCTGAAGTACAGGATTAAATGCAGTAAAATAGGGGGCAGATAAGAGCAAGTAAAGCGCATTTAAGGAAGGGTGATAAGTGTCCCAGGGGAAAAACAGAGGAGTTCTACAGGTGCTTTCTGAAGAGGTGAGTCAATGGGATCACACCACTACAGGAGGCTGTGTGGAGACCAATCCAAATGCAAACAACTCTATTCAAGTTAATTAACCACCCTCCCTGATACAATTACAAATTGCAAATCAACCTTTTATTCAAATAACCACACTACCTGGTATAAATCACACACACACACTCCTCCCTAAATTGAAACACCAACTTAATAATGATACTTAAATAGTTAATTAAAAAATTACTAGGAGCAGGATCAATTACCGAAGCGCTGTGTGTTTTGTTTTGTTTTTGTTTAAATATGAAACCTTGCTGTAATATGTGGCTGTCTGCTAGTGCGTTGTTACACTAGCCGGGTGTCACACATAATTAATAAACTCGTGCAGATTGTGGCCGAGGTGTAATAGAATAATTACTAGCTAGTTAAACCCCTCTGCCACGATATAAAAAGCCTGCAGCTCTCCATGTTCGGGGTGGGAGTTCAGAGGAGGAACGAGAGAACAAGTGGAGAATCAAAGAGCTAAAACGAAAACGAAAACTAAAACCAACACTAAAACCGAAAACAAACGAAAACGAAAGCTAAAATGAAACTAAACTAAACTTACCGTAAGCCTGACCAGTTTGTTTGGTGTCTGTGATTATTTTTGTTCAGCCTTTTATTTTCTGTGCTCTGTAAGTGTTTTTTTGTTTTGTTTAAATATTTAATTTATTTTTGCTTAATAAAAACGGCGCATCACGTGTCTTTTGCAACTCCACTCAGCCAACCCTGTCACAGGCATCTTTTTTAAGTGGTTGCGGTGCAGACAGAGAGAAGGAGAATAATGAGGAGGGGGGAGCAGTGGCAGCACCAGACTTTCCCTGATGAGGGGGCTGAGAGGGGCAGAACAAAAATTGAGGGGGCTACACCCCACTTTGTGTGTGAATAAGTAAATAAATAAATGTCTATATATGTATTTATTTATTTATGTATTTATTTATTTATTTGTTTATTTAGATGCATCGAAGACAAGCCAGTCTACGATGTCCAAAATAAAAAACGAAATAATAATTTTAAACCACACCATGTTTTTTTTTCTTCTTTTTTGTTCAGAAACGCAGCTGACCTTTACAAACGCCTAAAGAACTACACTTAGGTGGGTCTGAGCCCCGTCTGCTCATTGCCGTCCTAACTGATATTCTGCCTAGTCAATCAGCACGTTACTGACTACAGGTTTCGAAAATCACATCTACATTGACACGTCTAAATCCAATGTTACCTGTAGGTGGTAATTTAGCCATCTAGACGAGCACATAAGTGAGTTAGATGCTTAAACCCTTTATTAAACACTTAGTCATTTACGAAAATCAGGTCTATACCAGCCCTGACTACACCTGCCTAAAAAAACATAACTTTAGTCAAATTAGTCGCGTATGAAAATAGGGCCCATATGTATTTTATTTAGCAGACACCTTTTTCCAAGGCAACTTACAGAGACTCAAGTGTGTGAACTATGCATCAGCTGCAGAGTCACTTACAATTACGTCTCACCCGATAGACGGAGCACAAGGAGGTTAAGTGACTTGCTCAGGGTCACACAATGAGTCACTGGCTGAGGTGGGATTTGAACCGGGGACCTCCTGGTTATTTATTCACACGCAGTCACTTCAGTCACTATTTTGGACATGGTAGACTGGCTTATACATTTATTTATTTATTTAGTTCTATATTTATATATGTACTTATTCATTTTAATTTTGGCATAAAATATCCTCCATACTTTGAAAGCCCCCCACAGAATCTTGAGGCAATGGTTATCTTCAGGAACGGCAAAACTGCGCATTGTGGAGTTCTCCAAATCCTCTGATAACTCTGCACATAAATACAATATTGCTTGTGTATTTAGTTGAAAATGATTAATAATCTGATCATCTGTTAGGTCCAAAAAATGAATACAGGGTCTGTATAATCTAACAAAAGGTTACCATCCCCGCCTCCTTATTCTCCTTCTCTCTGCCTGCACCACAACCAGTTCGAAAAAAAATAAATAAAATCTGCCTCCCAGCTGCTCGTCCCATCAAACCCGGGGATCTTGACTGCACTGGAAGTCGCTCTCTGTCCTTCTCTGCTCACTGCAGTTGTTTCTGTCCGGCCGCTTGTGGTTTCCTGCCCATTACTTATCTTGGTGTCCAGGTCATGCCCATGCCCCCGGTGCACCAGCCACCAATCCAAGCAGACATGGCTTCCCGCTCTTGATCCCCTGAAATTGCAACCTTCCATCCTTCGATTCTGCCAACAATGTTGCAACTGGGGACATTCACATGGCAAGCCAAGCCCCTGATAGACGGTGCTTCTCCCATCTATGATATCCCTGAACACCTGCTGCACTGAACTGTTGACCCATCCCGCCGCGGTTACAGCAGGCCCAGGGTCGTTACAATACATTTAATGTAGTATTTAGTACTGTATCTCATACAGGCTATATTATAGTTAGGGGCCTACCCATTTCACGGCCGTGAAAATTGTAACACAGACCGTGGGCCTCTGTATGGTCAATAACAAAATCTGCTTATAAACAGGCCAAGGAATCGTGAATTCATTGAAACGGAGATACAAAACACAAGGCAGAAACCGTGGACCATTAATGGTGAACATCAGTGGGGCAAGTACAACTACATTATTGTGCATGTTTTGTATTTCTAATTGAAATGTTATTTTCTCTTTACTTATAGATTGCTAATCTCCTGTAAAATGAATCTGATTAAATCAAACTGTCTCGAACTGTCAGAACTAATGACTCAAATCGACTCGCGCCAGATAGGTGATTCAACTCGACTCGACCTTGTCAAAAACTCGACTCGATTCGAGTCTTTACCCTCTGTGACTCGACTCGATTCGAGTCTTTACCCTCTGTGACTCGACTCAATTCGAGTCCCAATTTTTGTGACTCGATTACAATACTGTTAAAATGTTATGAATGTGAAATTTACAAAAATGGACCATGAATTTGGTAGGGTCCTAATTATATATAATGCGACTGTATAGAGCTGGGACATATTCACAAACCATGCCTGTCAAATCCTTTCTGTGTTTAGCTTACTAAATATCCATTTCTTTGACATGCATTAATTTATGTAATAAAGGGTGTAGAAAAGCATCCAGAAAACCCACAGGGGGGCTTGTAAAGAGAGAGGACAGGTCTAAATTAGCAGCTGCTTGCTTCCTGTCACAGGAAGATAACTATGAGCATATTTACATGTCTTTGGAAACCAGTGGAAAAAAATATAAAAGCCATAATTATTATTTTAGAAATGCCTTTTTTCCATTAAAGATTCTTACTTTAACAAACAATTGAAACCAACACAGACAACTTATCTTCAATCAGTAGTAAGACATATACCCTTTGTCAAACAGTATTAAAGAAAAAAAAATCTTCAATCAATCATAAAGTCTAAGGTTAAACTATGAAGCCCAACAAACACAATTACGATTTTTTTTTCCAGATTGCATGCTGCTTTTAAGGGTACTTCCCACTCGTTTGAATTAGAATTCATCCCTATTTTTTTAGGTTTGAAAAAAGATAAAAATGAAGCAAACTCAAGTTCAATTTGAAGTGTATTCAAGTTTGTTTGTTTGGATCACTTGCAACTTTTCCTAAGCGTAGTCTGCTTGGTTTCACACTACAACGTCAAATGTGTGCCAGGCTCTCATGCACCAGACTGCAAGTTCTCTTTTCAGTGGCCAAGTCAGAAGATACATTATGCACTGCAATTGCTCATGTTAATTTTTTATGTTTTACAGACAAAATACAGCATAAGCTGAACACACAGTTGCAGAATACTGAGATATACTGGTTTAGCACAGTTATTCAAATGCATTTGAATTACAGAAAAAAAACTACAAACTTTAAAAACCTTGCTTACAAAGTAGAGTTTTCCTTGTAAACATCCCATACTCACATATTAATACAGTATTAAAATCAAACAGAGATGATGTACAAACACTGTATATAAATATCAAATGTGATATACGGCACTAGTATATGACAGTCTAAATAATATATTTACGAACTCCAAATACAAAATGAATAACTAACAAACTGTAAAAATCTGCTTTGAACAGAAAAACCTGAATATATACATTTTTTTGTATGCCAACAACGCAATAATATAAAAATGTAAAACTTCCCTAAAGTATTTTAAAACACAAACAAATATAGCCTACTCTTCACATTTTACATCTATATTATGCATGCAAATACTGGTACAAATCAAATTATTTTGGATGTTTCACATCACCTCAAAACCAACCGAATCACACGTTTATTCGCACCAAATATAAAAACACATGTCGAAGGGGCCCAAGTCAAAAAATTGTATTAAATGTGTTTTTAATTTTTCTCTGCGTGTTCACGGGGAAAGTTTTGCTTTGCACTTTTTCACATTGTGCTGGCCCACAAGTTTGCAGAACTGATAGAGAAAGCTGATCTAAATATACAGTGCTGTATAAATGCATTGCATTTACGACTCTGCTGTGTCTAATCGTTCCTCTCAGTAGGCACATCCCCCAGTCTTAACTCTTAATCAGTCTATTTTTGTTCCTGTGGCTCCTTGATTCTCATTCCTATTAATTCTGAACGCCAGTGGAGTTCACAGAAAATGAAAGAAGAAAATGCTCAAAATGCATTATTAATGGCAAATGGGCAACTGATTGTACTTCCAGGATGTTTATTGTTCAGATGTACAGGTTCTGAAACCATGCTGGTATGTTGAAAGGCTTTTGTGATTTATAAAATCTATAAATTTGTTGGATGTATGTTTTTTTGTCCTATTTCTATGGCAACCAAGAGAGTATTGTTAGTGCCTGTTATATTGTAGCATTTTCAGCAGGCATAATTTTAAAAAGGCCCAAACCAAATTTTATTTTACAATTAATAAATAAATAAAAGCAAGAGAAAGGGAAATGGGAGTAGGTATAGGTATAGACAATGTCGACCCAGGGGACTTTTTTGACCTGAAAAAAGAAACAAGGACCAGGGGTCACAAATGGAGATTAGATAAAGGGGCATTCAGAACAGAAGTTAGGAGGCACTTTTTTACACAGAGAATTGTGAGGGTCTGGAACAAACTCCCCAGTAATGTTGTTGAAGCTGACACCCTGGGATCCTTCAAGAAGCTGCTGATGAGATTCTGGGATCAATAAGCTACTAACAAACAAACGAGCAAGATGGGCTGAATGGCCTCCTCTCGTTTGTAAACTTTCTTATGTTTTTATGTTCTTATGTTCTAAAATAACAGAACAAGGACTAACTAATTCTCTTATTTTTCCAGAATACACAAACACCCACCGGTGACGCTACTAGTACTTTCACTCTCACAGACTACATGGACCGTGGCCCCACTCAAACTTTTAACTCAAGTCTCTCTTTCCACCTCTGAACACACTAACCCCAAGTGCCAGATTGTGACAGAAATATAGTGATTCTTGGTTGTAAATCTCCCTCCCGACCTGTGAGGGTGCTAAGCAGCGAGAACAGAGTTCCCTGGAAGGGCTGGTCTGACAGTTTCATTTCCCAGGGTTCAAGGGAAGTCAGCCAGCTAGAAAGGGGGTGGGACTCTGTTGCATTAACTCGGAAGGGAAACGACATGGCAGCCGCAGATTGGAGAGGCGGTTGCACTCCTTTACCAAGGGGTCATGTGTGACAGCATAAAAGGGGATGGAGATTCGCAATCTGTTCCTTCGCTTTGGTTTAGGCGTTGAACCTAGAAGGACTGCGAGACACCCCAGTTGTGAAACTGTAAACGTACCATGAGTGTTTCGTTTGTTTGTCTGTAATTGTCTTGTCTTGTGAATTAATAGACACCTAACATGATTCCGGAGCTGTCACCTTGGGCCAGCACAAAGCCAGAACAACACTTCACCATTGTCACAAATATAAACTTGTATCATCCACCACGAGCACTACTGCACGCACCCAGGACTGGTGACCGTGTCTGTATTATTGTGGGGCGGATATTGTTTTTTATTTGGGACTGCAATCCCCTTGTTATTTACCCCGTGCAGTACACATTGGTGTGAATTGCCGGGGATTATTGTTTGGTCGCCAGACCTGGAAAATATAAATAAACCCCTTTTCCAAACGGATTACAAATCTCTCAGTCTGTTTCATTCACACACTGCATCACTCCTGCACCTGTATCCACTCAGCCACTTTTCACAGAGATCCACGACTGCTTTTAAGCAGCTGTGCCGGGACTCTATTGCTTGTTAATTATTCAATCAAATCCAGGCACAGTCTGCACGTGAACTACTTTAAACACCCGTTCCCAAATGTATAAATTTTAAATATTAATAATCCCACACCCTGTGCACCCATACATACATACATATAACATAAAATGGCATTGGTCCTGCCATTGGTCCTGCTGCTGGCATGACTGTCATTAATCAATAACCATTACATCACAATCAGCCAGTACACGGGGCGGGGGAACGTGGCCCAGAGCACCACGGGCCAAAAAGGACCTTCTGTCAAACACAATAAAGATTCGGTCAAATCAATCTTTGATGGATGTCTCCTTTCTTAATAATAAATTGTGTACTATAAACTTTACAATTCTGTCCCGCCTTTACCCATGGATATCACTCCTTAAATCAATCAGTGTCTTGAACCAAACTGTCAACCCACATCACATTCCGTCATGAGTTACCACATGCCAATGGCACAGAAGGAGAAGAATAAGAAAGCCTGCCAAATACAAAAACAGCCATGACAAAACATGTCTTCTGCATAGTTTGTTGTGTGTAACTTGGTACTTTTAGGTTAAACTGTTTTATAGTGTAACATTGTTCTCCTTCTATGTAGCTTAAACTCTCATATATGCATATATACATATGCATATGTATACCTACACAAGCATGCCCACATCAACACAAAAGGAACATTTATAAATGCACTACCCAGTAGAGGGAACCTACAGGAACTGCTGAATTTATCCTGAAATCATGTGAATCGCTACAATGTAACACATTTAAGTCAAATTTCCACCATTCATTTATGGTTTTAAATAACCATGCACAAATAATGCCTGAGGGGAAATATCGCAGCTCAGTGAATAGAAAAAACTGCCTATAAGTAGTTGCTCTGTGCATTGAATGATTCAGGGTAAGGGTTAGGGTTAGCTTGGCATTTCTGCCCATATGGCTGTTATGCTGGATCTGATTACTCCTTTAACCTTGTCTAATACCAAGCGTGTCATGAAATTTTGTAATTTAAAATCACTAAATACAGTTCTGTTTTGTGAGGCAGTTGCCAATGCTTCCCCATGTGAATTCCAGACGTGTTCCTTGGATGATTTGTTTGAGTTTTACAATCATACTCTTGGCGACATCTTGGACTTTTTTGCTCCCGAAAAAACACGCTCAATGAAAGCAGCAGGACGCACATTTGAGCGTTTGTAGAGGAAGACTGGTCTTACTGTTCATTTGCAGGCTTTTAAGCAACATCAACTAGCTCATGACGCTTCTTTGAAGTCAGCTAGAGCCTTATTTCTTTCTAACCTTATTAAAGGAGGCCATGGTAATCCTAGGCTGCTCTTTTCTACTATTCATCATATGCTAAAGCCAGCGGGTAATGTTTCTTTGTCGGCATCTAACGATCAGTGCAATAGTTTCCTGGATTTCTTTCAAAAGAAAATTGACAATATTAGATCTCAAATTGTGTCTTCACACGCTGTTGCTGCTTTAATTATTGATCCTCCTGTTTTCACTGGGACTGTTTTAACAGATTTTGTGAGGTTACCCCTTTCGGTCTGTCTGAATTAGTTGCCAAATTAAAACCTACCACCTGCTCTTAAGACCCTATTCCAACTTCCTTAATCAAACCTTGTTTCTCAACTGTGTTTCCCTTTGTTATTAGCATTATTAATGTGCTGTGCAACTACAGGCCAATTTCAAATGGACCTTTTCTGGAAAAAATAATTAGAATGGGTGGTAGCATCTCAACTTCAGTCGCATCTAATGTCTAATGAGCTCTATGAACCTTTTCAGACCGGTTTTAGACCTTTACACAGCACGGAAACAGCCTTAGTTAAAGTGGTAAATAACTTATTGATGGCTGCAGATTCAGGCTCTCCATCTATTTTTGTACTCTTGGACCTCAGTGCGGCCTCTGACACTGTTAATCATGATGTTATTTTATATTGTTTAGAGAACTACATTGGTGTTTTTGGCACTGCTCTTTAGTGGTTCAAGTCCTATCTGCTAAACAGAAGACAATTTGTTACCTAGTACATCTTGCCAGAGATAGTTAAAAATGGTTCTTTCTTGGTATTCCAGGTGTGTACTGTAAAATAAAAAAATAAATAAACAAATCTGTCAGATTATAAAGTATATTAAATTAACATAAATCATTGTTGCAGTGATTTGTTGTTTTTTTGTGCAAATATATTCCTTTGTCAATTTATTATGGTACAAATAAGTTATTTATTGTCCTAAGCTGCTTGTAAGCTGATCAGTGTGTGATTCAAAGCTTGTTTTTCTTTTCTGCAGAAGCTTGTCAGAAGTAAGAAGAACATCTGTACTCTTACCTTAAGTTGATGCAGTGGAACTGTAAGTACTGTACATTTTCATTGACCAATCAAGGGATCCTTCTTAGACATTATAAACTTAAACATGGGCATTATGGGAGGACATGTCCATTGCCATGTTTGTATCCAGAGTGTGTGTGTTCTTTTAGAACAAAAGGAGCACTTAAGACTTGCCTGAGCTGATACCATGGTAGAAGTAGGCCAGAAGCAGTGAGTGCATCTTTCTGTTGTGAGTTATGTGATTTTTGTGAGGTGTGTAGTCAGAAACAATATTTTATTCATTTGGGAATGCATTTAAAAAAAAAAAAAACATGAAATTGTAAAATGCCCTTTTCAACATTGTGCTTTTGAGTCCAGTGTATATTTCACTTTTTCCTCTCACAAAAGCAGAAGTCACAATTCTTTTTCTCTAGAGGACTTTAGAGATTAAATCATTTCTAATTGTAGTCGGCAAAGTTTTGCCAACAATCAAGAAACTGATTTTGGAGTACATTTAGTACAAGATCTTGCATTTCTGACATCAGAAAATAGTGATATTGAATCTGAAGACATGCAGGAGTCACTTGAACATAAACTAGCATCATTGTTTCTACAGATGCAAACTGTTTTACATGTCTCAATGTTTTACATTTCATACCCAGCAAACAATAGAAGGCATTCTAGAGAAGCACAACTGTAATGTTCACCAGTCTGTCATTAGAGAGATAACAGAAACAATCCACAAAACTAATCCTGTTGTCTCAACAACTTTTAATTACTGCCCTCTTGCCACTGACTACCGAAGGAGTACATACTACAAAAATAACTTCACTCTAATTGAACCAACTGAGTGTTTTAAATAGAGCTCAGAGAAAGACATTTGTTTACATCCCTATATTGAAACTCTTAAATCATCTGTTAAATCGATCTGATGTCTTGGATAAGATATTTTTCACTGAAGTGGTTGAACCAGGATAGTATACATCTTTTCGTGATGGGCAGTACTACAAAGAAAACAAATTTCTAGGTGAAGGTTACTTCAAGGTTGCACTTGGATTGTATACAGATGAATTTGAAATTGTCAACCCATTAGGTACATCAAGAAAAAACATAAAATAACTGCTGTTTATTGGGTCATTTTAAATTTGCCTGTGAAATTTCACTCTTGTCTGCAGTCAATCCAACTGGCTCTCTTTTGTAAGAACAATGATGTACAGGATTTTGGTTATGAAAAATATTTTGAACCATTGCTTAAAGACCTAAGGATACTTGAACAGGAAGAATTATTCATTCACTCTCTAGGAAAATTAATTAAGGGAACTGCTGTACTATATGTGTTGGCTGATAATCTTGGAGCACATGGACTTGCTGGTTTTCAAGGAAATTTTAGTGTTGAAAGGTTTTGTTGATTTTGTTTAGCTACCTGCACTAATATACAGACAACTGAGGTGAGGCAGGGAAAGTTTGTGTTGAGGACCCCTGAGTCACATGACACTTATACATGTGAAGTTCAAAAAGATGGAAAGTTGCAGAGTTTGAATCGTGTGAAGAAAGAGTGTGTTTTAAGCAAGCACCTTAAGCAAAGTGTGTTTCCTCCAGATATCCTACCTTTGTGAAGGTGTTGTCCCTGTAGCGTTATCTTTGTACTTGCAGAAACTGATTTCAAATAAATATTTCACGCTAGATAGCCTGAATGCTATTATACAGTCTTTTCCATATAAGTGCTTGGAAAGAATCAACCGACCACAGGAAATTACAGACATTTTCATCAAAATGAACAATAGGAGGCAATGGACATGAAAACTGGACATTGTTAAGGCTACTAAGGAGGCTGTGTGGTCCAGTGGCTAAAGAAAAGGGCTTGTAACCAGGAGGTCCCCGGTTCAAATCCCACCTCAGCCACTGACTCATTGTGTGACTCTGAGCAAGTCACTTAACCTCCTTGTGCTCTGTCTTTCGGGTGAGACATAATTGTAAGTGACTCTGCAGCTGATGCATAGTTTACACACCCTAGTCTCTGTAAGTCGCCTTGGATAAAGGCGTCTGCTAAATAAACAAATAATAATAATAATAATAATAATAATAATAATACCTTTCATGATTGGTACAGATGTACCAGAAAATGAGAAGACATTAATGGATCTCAAAGACATTGTAGAGCGTGTAGCTTCCTCAAAGTTTCTTACTTAGAAACAAACATTTCTGATCATAGGCAACTGCTGGCTAAGGTCTTTCCTGATCTAAGATTACGACTAAAACACCACTTCATTGAGCATTATCCACATCTGATTTGCTGCTTTGGGCCTTTGGTTGATGTGTGGACTATGCGCTTTGAAGCAAAGCACAATTTTTTTTTAAAGATTGTGCATGACACACAGAATTTTAAAAACATCCTTATGACTTTAGCTACAAAGCATCAACTCATGGTAGCTTATAATCTAGACTCTCCAAGCTTTTTCAAACCACCACTATACGTTGGTAAAGTATCAACCATAAAAATCTGTTCTTTGGAAAAGTCAATGAAGCTTGCTGTTGAGCAGAAATACAGATACCACAGTACCGTGTCTCTAGCTAGCAGTGCATGTGTGCATGGAACCAGTTATGCTGAAAGTATGATTGTATCTGTGGGATCATGTGGTGGGCTACCAGACTTTGCTAAAATTTTGAAAATACTGATAGTAGCCAAAGAGGTATAATTTATTGTTCAGAAGCTTTCTTCTTGGTACATTAAACACTTTAGATCATATGAGCTCAATGATGGCTCTTAATAATTATATTTTGGATTACTTATCGTTTTTACATCTTGAAGTGTAAAAGTTCATAAATTGTGAATCCCTAAAATATCACAGGCAAATCTGAAATGTTTTCATATTCAAAATCTAACTAGAATGAAAGCTTTGTATTAACTACTAAATGCCTATTATTTAAAGGGTACATAAATGTATTTTTATTTTATTGTTACAGGTAACGTCTGTGTATTATTTAAACTTTTTTTTTTTTTTTACATCTTGACCACTGTCTTACACACTTAAATTTCAGTCCACTCTGGCCCTGTTTCCAAGATGGCTCCTCGTGTATCTGATCAGAACTACATTTCCCTGTCATCCTCCTCCAAACACATGTTAATGAGAGGATGATTGGAAATGCAATTTAAAGTGTAAAAAAAGTCAAGATGTGCACAAAAAAAAATTGTACACAATACAGAGATCTAAACAGTTGTATGTAACAACACATGGGAACATTTAGATACCCTTTAAACTAATCTTTTTTAATGTCTGTTTTTTTTCTTTTCCAAGTTGTCCAACGACAATGCTGTTCAGGGTCATAATAGGAGCAGACGACATCAGGAAACTTTCTTTAGATGAACTTCCAGTTTCAGTGGATGAACTCCATGCAATAATAAAAGACAAGCTTCAGCTCAAGGAAAATTTCAAATTACAGTATGCAGATCCTGATTTTATGAATTAACTTTATAATTTGACTAGCCTAGCAGATCTACCAGCAGAGAAGGCAACGCTTAAAGTAATTTGGCATTTATTCACTGATGATTCGGATGTGTCAGATTTTACCTTAGACACAGAAAGTCTCTCTTTCTCTCAGTCATTAGATTCTGGGCCCTCACCCTCACAGGTGCTAAACAAGTGGGCGGAGCATTAGCCAGCAACATTCACAATACCAACTTTCTCTTATGTTTTTGTAATTAGTGCTAAACTTTTTTTCATTGGTTTTATTTAATAGCTAAAACAGCACATTTTGCACTGGAGCAAAAACCTTAAGTTCTCCTGTATGTGACTGATAAGCGGAATAAACATATTCTAACTGTTGTTTATGTTCATAAATTGCATTATCCTGGTCTTGAAACCCTTTAAAGGGAACTGTAAACCTTTTAAAATAAGGGAGTTGTTTGGCAGTGATTTTGTAACACATTTATATCACTAGTGAAAACTTGTGTAAAGTTTTAATGACCCTTATTCAAGTTTACCATGGTGAATTTATCATAGTGTTTTTGCATTTTTACCATGGTTTTGCTTTACTTTTACCATGGTTTACTACTGTTTTAACATGCTTTCACTGTGCTTTACTAAACTGGACCATGGTTAATCATGGTGTACAATAGTAAACATTTCTTAAACATCTATTATGGTATATCATGGTATTCCCATGGTACAGTACAGTAAAGCACAGTGAAAGCTTGTTGAAAGAGTAGGAAACCATGGTAAAAGTAAAACCATAGTAAAAGTGTGAAAACACTATGATAAATTCACCATGGTAAACTTGAATAAGGGGAGGCTCTGAGCTAATAACAGGAGGAATGAAAAACTGTTCCAGCGACTCTCAAAACATGTTGTCTACTAAGGCTGAAAATGAAAAATCAAACATGTTGGTTGTACCTTGTGTTAAGGTATTTTGTTCAAGTTGGTTTTACTCATGGGTGAGAAAGTTAGATAAGATTATAACTTCAAGCAGGAAATAATTTACTGGGGCTACTTAGTTTCTAAATTAATAACTGGATTAAAGTTTGCATAATTTATCTTAGTTCTACAAACTTTCCAATTATACAGTAATGTTAATGCACAGAAGAAAATAAGTTAATTGAATGTAAAATGAAAGTTCTCTTGAGTTGAGATAACTTAAAATATCAAGCCAGCGGGTTACATTAAATTAAGTTTTCACAACTAAAAGAAATAACTTAATTGAATATATAATCTTATGTAGAATGAACATGAATCTTGCTCTAAAAACTAAAAGTGATTAGTTGACACAACTTAAATTTGCAATTAGTCAGAGCTTTTAGGCTTGTTCAGACAGCTCAACTTCTCCTGAGTTGAGATAACTTAAAAATTTTAAGGCAGCAGGTTACATAAAATTCTTAAGTTATCTCAACTTATCATTTTTTACGGTGTAGACATTTTTAAGTAACAGATACTGTTTCACAAAAGCACAAGACATAATAAAAAGGTATGTGATGGAGTCCTAATGGCATAACAAAACATAATACTGTACTGAAAAAAGTGCAACAACAAATTAATCTTTTAAACTCTCTCCAGTCACCTCTTATACTTTAATATACATAAAGCTTTAACTTAGTTTTATGTATATGTATGTTAAAGTATAAAGTGACTGGAAAGAAATTAAAAAAAAAAATGTAAGCCTTAGTTAAAGTCTTAACTAAGACTTTAAACATAAACCTCTAGTTTCACAGACCCTGATTAGCACTGAGCTTGGACTACCTAATATTAGTTTAAGTAAGCAAATCCAGGACTAGTGTTAATCAGGGTCTGCAAAGCCACCCCAATTATTATTATAATTTTATTTATTTATTTCATTTTTGGGAAGTACCTGCTCTGTCATTAACTGTTCTTATTTATCTTCTCTTCAAGTATCAAACTGCAGACAAAAGCACAAAACATAAAAAGGTGTCTGTTGGAGTCCTAATGGCATAACGTTTATGAAGGCAACTCAAAACTTCCAAGTGTTTGTAGTTTTTATTAGTTTGCATAAGCTTAACAAATGTGTACTGTAAGCAATGTTTTATTCAGAATTGGATTTAAAGAGAAATTTAAAATGAGCTACAAATTACCAGCTCCCTTAAGAGATATGGTGCCCATAAATACATACAGTAGATACAATACATACAACCATGCATACATACATTAAAGAGAATAGTGAGCACCAAATACTTGCCAAGTATTTACTTTTCAAACTTTCACTGGGCAAAATTGTACTTATTAGAAACGTTTTTCATACATTCATTACCTTTATTTGTGTGCAAACAAAACCTGAAAAACAACTCTTAATCAGTGCTTTTTCTGCCGTGTTGTTTAATTTGCCCTGGCATTATTTTTTATTTTTTTTAAATATCGTATATCGACTACCTACTCATTTTGGAAAAATACTGCTGCTACATTGTGAGTTTTTAATTAATTCAGATTCTCATTTTAGCCATTGAAAAAAACTAAAAATCTACCGGTATAAATTAGTGGCAGTTACAGGTGCTATGTTTTGAATGCAGTTTATTCACTGAAAGTAGGCCTAATGCATTAAAAAAGTCAGGGTGTTTAGTCTTCAGATGTCGGCTGAAGTTGGATGATGTTCCCAGCTTGTCACTTATTGTCGCTTTACAGTGCTGGCAGGATGCAGCCTGTTTGTTTCTCTCCCAGTCGACTGTATAATTATTAAAAGCTAACTCTACCACCGTAGGTACTTTTAGTGTACTCTCCATGTTGTTGTCTTGTTTTTTCGTGTCTGTGACAAAACTCAAAAATCACTATTTTCCTCAGGATTTTCTGTGATCAGTGATCACAAATCTGTCTTTGCTTCCAACCTACACATTTTGATTCCCGTGCTCCCTGCTGCTTGTGACGTTATGATCACAGAATGGTGCTATAGGCTAGGAAGGTGTTTTCTGTTTCCTTAGCAATGGTCTTAACAACCATGTCAGGAACCTGTTTATGTGCAAAATGACAAGATGACAAGATGTGTGTTAGAGAGGGGCTGCAAGTATTGAAAATGAGATAAGTTTGTTATTGATTTTATCATAAAGGCAATAACTCGAGTCAGATGGAGTTACGTCTTTGAGCAGGGAGTCGAGTCTAGTCTTTGCTTGCAGGGACTCAAGTTAAGTCAGTGACTTTATGGCAGTGACTCAAAAAATTGTGACATGATTTCGAGTTGAGTCATTACAACTCTGGCCTTTTAGAATTTGGAATGCTTGAATCAGATCGCCGCGTAGTCTTCTTTGTTCAAGACTGAATAGATTCAATTCTTTTAGCCTGTCTGCATATGACATGCCTTTTTAAACCAGGAATAATTCTTGTCGCTCTCCTTTGCACTCTTTCTAGAGCAGCAATATCCTTTTTCTAGCAAGGTGACCAGAACTGAACACAATGTTCTAGATGAGGTCATACTAATGCCTTGTAAAGTTTTAACATTACTTCACCTGATTTAAATTCAACACTTTTCACTATATATCATAGCATTTTGTTGGCCTTTTTTATAGCTTCCCCACATTGTCTAGATGAAGACATTTCTGAGTCAACATAAACTCCTAGGTCTTTTTCATAGATTCCTTCTTCAATTTCAGTGTCTCCCATATGATATTTATAACAGACATTTTTATTGCCTGTGTGCAGTACCTTACACTTTTCTATATTAAATGTCATTTGCCATGTGTCTGCCCAGTTCTGAATGCTGTCTAGATCATTTTGAATGATCTTTGCTGCTGCAATGGTGTTTGCCACTCCTCCTATTTTTTTGTCTGCAAATTTAACAAGTTTGCTTACTATACCACAATCTACGTCATTAATGTAGATTAGGAATAGCCTCTCTAAGGTCAAATGTAAAACTAGCTTGTAACTCCTTACAATGCACATAGGGTTATGGTTACTATGTAACACATTTAGGAGCCCATATATGCTCTACTCAAAAATGACCTTGATCGTGACCTTTGACCTCTCCTTAAGGTTAAATGTGAAATGAGCTTATAACTCCTTACAGTGTGTAGATAGGGTCATGATTACTATGGTGTTTAAAGTTATAAGTCAATGTGAGATAATGAACTAATGCATTATTTTGAATTGAAACTGCTCCATAAAACTGATCTGTTGCTGACACTTGTGATGCAATGCTACAGCTTGCCAAAATGTCCAACTGGTATTGAGCTTGGAAGCCAGAAAACTGCCTGTTTCCAGTACTGAAAAAGGTTACACAAGTCTACAGATCTGAAGCGACTAAATTTATGTGTACTATTTAAATACGTATTATCCACTTTTTCACAGCGGGTACCCGTTTCCGGATTTTCTACCTGTGCCGACCTCTAATATATATATATATATATATATATATATATATATATATATATATATATATATATATATATACATATACTTCTTTATTAATTCTAAAATACAATTCTACTGCTTTCATTGATTTGTTCTCCAACAGTATATTTAATGTATATATAATGATCTCTTACAAGCATGATTATCCCTGATATTTACCATTCTTCTCCAGAATGTTCATTCCAAATGCTTGACATTCTTTATCATAGAGCTGCTAAAATCATCATAGTTTACTGTATCTTGTTTCTGATACTCTGTGAAAATTAGAATTTCTTCTGCTAAAAATGGTTTTCTACAGACAGTCCTAGGAAGGGGAATGCTAAGCCATTACCCTCCCACTGTGGTTATGCAAGGTTAGTCATCTGTTTTCCTGTACAGCCACCCTCTTCTACTCTCATTCTTGTATTTTTGCTATAGCAGAGGCGGCTCTTGGCTCTGTCTAAAGGTCAGTGGTGTGCCTTCCCAATTGACTGTTAGCAGTTGTTCTGTATCCCTCTCAACCATTTGCTCTAAGGAAACTGGTTGCTGTCAATTAAATGCCCTGCTTCAAAAGGCATTCTAATTGCAATCTAATCTCACCCCAGAAAATCCTCCTTCTTAACATGCTCAAGCCTTTCTTCCACCTTTGATTCCTTTTCATTCCAAAAACTCCATGAATACATTTCTGATTCCAAAACCAAGAATATATATTTTTAAGCAAGAAAAACCATGTTAAGTGATGATTTTTGTGGGGGGTGGAGGGGTATTTTAGGTTCCATTAATAACAATGTAATTACATACTGCAGTAATTACTTAGTAATGACATGTTGATTCATATGAAGTAAACATGACTTAATGCTTTTGTATCATCCAAAATTGATTACTGCAATGCCCTGTTTACTGGCTTTTCAAGTTATCCCGATTGTTGTGCAAAATGCAGCTGCTAGGATATATATATATATATATATACACTACCGTTCAAAAGTTTGGGGTCACTTAGAAATGTCCTTGTTTTCGAAAGAAAAGCAAATTTTTTGTCCATTAAAATAACATCAAATTGATCAGAAATACAGTGTAGACATTGTTAATGTTTTAAATGACTATTGTAGCTGGAAACGGCTGATTTGTAATGGAATATCTACATAGGCATACAGAGGCCCATAATCAGCAACCATCAGTCCTGTGTTCCAATGGCACGTTGTGTTTGCTAATCCAAGTTTATCATTTTAAAAGGCTAATTGATCATTAGAAAACCCTTTTGCAATTATGTTAGTACAGCTGAAAACTGTTGTGCTGATTAAAGAAGCAATAAAACTGGCCTTCTTTAGACTAGTTGAGTATCTGGAGCATCAGCAATTGTGGGTTCGATTACAGGCTCAAAATGGCCAGAAACAAAGAACTTTCTTCTGAAACTCGTCAGTCTATTCTTGTTCTGAGAAATGAAGGCTAGTCCATGCAGAAATTGCCAAGAAACTGAAGATCTCGCATAACGCTGTGTACTACTCCCTTCACAGAACAGCGCAAACTGGCTCTAACCAGAATAGAAAGAGGAGTGGGAGGCCCCGGTGCACAACTGAGCAAGAGGACAAATACATTAGAGTGTCTAGTTTGAGAAACAGACGTCTCACAGGTCCTCAACTGGCAGCTTCATTAAATAGTACCCGCAAAACACCAGTCTCAATGTCAACAGTGAAGAGGCGACTCTGGGATGCTGGCCTTCTAGGCAGAGTTGCAAAGAAAAAGCCATATCTCAGACTGGCCAATAAAAAGAAAAGATTAAGATGGGCAAAAGAACACAGACACTGGACAGAGGAAGATTGGAAAAAGTGTTATGGACAGACGAATCTAAGTTTGAGGTGTTCGGATCACAAAGAAGAACATTCGTGAGACGCAGACCAAATGAAAAGATGCTGGAGGAGTGCTTGACACCATCTGTCAAGCATGGTGGAGGCAATGTGATGGTCTGGGGGTGCTTTGGTGGTGGTAAAGTGGGAGATTTGTACAGGGTAAAAGGGATCTTGAAGAAGGAAGGCTATCACTCCATTTTGCAACGCCATGCCATACCCTGTGGACGGCGCTTGATTGGAGCCATTTCCTCCTACAACAGGACAATGACCCAAAGCACAGCTCCAAACTATGCAAGAACTATTTAGGAAGAAGCAGTCAGCTGGTATTCTGTCTATAATGGAGTGGCCAGCACAGTCACCGGATCTCAACCCTATTGAGCTGTTGTGGGAGCAGCTTGACCGTATGGTACGTAAGAAGTGCCCATCAAGCCAATCCAACTTGTGGGAGGTGCTTCAGGAAGCATGGGGTGAAATCTTTTCAGATTACCTCAACAAATTGACAACTAGAATGCCAAAGGTCTGCAAGGCTGTAATTGCTGCAAATGGAGGATTCTTTGACGAAAGCAAAGTCTGAAGGACACAATTATTATTTCAATTAAAAATTATTTCTAACCTTGTCAATGACTATATTTCCTATTCATTTTGCTATATTTCCTATTCAAACTCATTTCATGTATGTTTTCATGGAAAACAAGGATTTTCAAGGAAATTTCTAAGTGACCCCAAACTTTTGAACGGTAGTGTGTATATATATATATATATATATATATATATATATATATATATATATATATATATATATATATATATATATATAAAATAACATAACATGCCTATCTTAGAATCCCTTCACTGGCTTCCAGATTTAGTTTAAGGTCCTGCTAATAACCTAGAAAACCATAAATACTTCAGTCCCATCTTATTTGAATGACGTGTTGATCCTGTATGTTCCCAGATGACCACTTAGATCACAGGATGCTGGATTGCTCACTCTCGCAAAGATTTTTTTTTTTTTAAGAATACAGGCGTTAGAGCTTTCAGCTATAGGGCTCCTAAACTTTGGAAAAAACTGCCTCGTTCCATAAGAGAAGTAACAACCACTGCTGTTTTTATAGTCTAGCCTATTTATCTTAAAAATTACTTGTCTGCACCTTTTATTGTTCTGTTCTTACTGTTTTATTGTATTAACTGATGGATTCTGTTTTAAATTGACAATGTAGTATTATATTATTGGGCGCTATAATAAATAAAGATTGATTGATTGATTGAATCACACATTCAACACTTACTCATACTGAACGTCAGACCGAACAAGAATTCATCATGATCAGGAACAGCGGTATCATGAACAGACAGGGTTGATAACAGGAAACTAGTGTTGAATGCATCACTGATAAATAGTTACTTCAAACAAATTGTAACATAAATTAAAGAATCAAGTGGGACATTAAAATACATTATTAATTAAACTTAAATTGTTTTTTCTAACGTTGCCTTTTTTCACCAATTTATGCTATGTTGTCAAATTGTCTGGTTTGCTCTGGGAACATGCATGCCCTCTGGCGTATCAATAGTGCTTCTGCTCATGGACTGATGAAGTCCGCTCTATTAATTAACAACTCTTTCAAAAGGATGTTCCAGGAACATCTTCCTTTTAAATAAATGCAACACATGTATTATTGAAACACTAGCCAAACTAATGAACATCCTTATTTAAACTCCTTTTTCTCAAAAAGGAATTCAGATTAAAAAGCAAATTAAACCTTGTTCTAAAAAGTGGAAACACAAGATGCCCTCTGTACCATTCAAAAGCTTACAGCAACAGCCAAACAGCAACCTAAAGCTGAAGGTGCTACTGCAGTTGCAGATAATCCGTGAGACCTTTTCACTAGATGAATCGACAACATGTACTAATTACGTTCTCATAGAACATTGATTGTTCCACCAGTTTGTTGAATGTACGTTTCCAATTTAATGGGTTGGCATGATATTAGGAAGTGACCTGGAAAGAGCTACTTTCACAGTACCAGAGTTTAAAAGGTTAAACAATAGAATTGATAGAAGATTTCACCAGCATCCAATTTCCTGTGTTACTGAAAAATTGAATAAACATTTTCCAATAGCAGCAGCTCTCCTTTGTAAAGAGATAAAAAAATGGTACATTAAGATCAGCAATAGTGATTACTGTCGTTGTTTAACAGCTGCTCGTAATTCAAAGTTCCAGCTAGACTTTTATTGTATAATTAATTACTATGAGTGCCTAGTAACTTACTAGGTTCATTGTGCACATTAAGAAAATAATGATATATTATTTCTCTGTAGAGCGGTTCCCAGAATATTAAAAGGCATATTTTACTTTTAAATCGATTTTATTTCACATGCCTCAGAAAACGCCTATGTTTTCAAATTCTGTGATATAATTTTTTTTTTTTATTGTTGTAGAAATATACATTAAATGGAACATTTGTAAACATACAGCACTGTACATTTTCCACATTTATGCCCCCCCTCCATCAACCCCACAACAATAAAAGAAAAGAAAAAAATAAAACACCTTCACCCTCCCACCCCCCAGAGCAATGGTATAATTATATCTATCTCTTAAGTTTACCAATAGTAAGTCTTATCTTGAACTTGAACTGGTTGGAGTGGTACAAGAAAATAAGTACCTAGTAATCTAACTTATACTGCTTCTAGGTTCTGTTTTTCTGTTTCTGTACCCTGTGCACTCTGACTAAAAAGGGATCCCACACCTCTTCAAACACCTGCCTTCTGTTTTGTATTTTGTATATCAGTCTTTCATAGGATGCTGTCTCAGCTAAGGTATTGTACCATTCCTCATAAGGGATTGGGGTTTGATCTTTCCAGTAGGGCAAATTAACTATTTTAGCTGTTGCAACTGCCAGCACAACCCAATTAAATATTTTACCCTCCACCCTTCCTTCAAAATGATCTTTTTTGTACAAGACAGAGTGCCGGTGTCAGCATTAGTTTTTATCCCAATCACAGAGCTGATCGTCTTGAGAACCTTCCTCCAGAAGACTGTTACAGTGTGCAATCCCATGGCACATGTACCACATGTTCAACACTCTGTGTAGATCTCCAATATTGGCGAGTCCTTCAGTTCCACTATACATTTTTGATGGCGTCCAGTACAACCTATGTAGTATTTTAAACTGTATTCATTTAAGATGTGCTTCTTTCATGGGTCTATTCATATTAACAAGGAGATTTTCCCAGTCCTCCTGTGTAATACAGAGGTCCCGCTCCCTCGCTGTTTATCTATTATGTATTATCTATTAAACAGGACTATATACCAGGAGGTTGGTGGGACTTACACATCCACTGATTTAAAACTTTGACTTCTGATGAAGCCTGTGGCATTTTCAGACCGATCCCTAACAAACCCCTTAGGCAGTGATGTAGCTCCAGGTATCTCCAGAAGTCAGTTCTAGGAATGTTGTACTTATTTTGTATTAATTCAAATGTGTCAAAATGTCCTTCTGTATATAAGTCTTTAATATAATATATACCCCTTTTTGCCAAATTCCCTAATTCACACTTTTCCCTCCTATCTTAATTTTAGGATTGTTCCATATTGGAGAGTCTTGATGCATTCTAATTGATTCTTTGAACAATCCATGTGTCTGTGCCCAGACTGAAACAGGCTGTTCCTGTTCCAAGTAATCATGTGGGGAAAAGGGTATTTGCATCTTTGCTTCAATATTTACCCAATCTGATCTTTCATTCTTTGTGTTTCTCAAAGAAGCTATTTGAGTTAAAGAGAAGGCCCCTCCCCCCCTGTGTTAATCTTAAAAAATAATTATACACAGCATAGATATTCCAATTATTATTTTTTATTTCCATTTGGCTGCTGCTTGCTGGTGGGAGACCCGCCTCCCTGTACGCTAGTAGTTTCCATAACAGCAAATTATGCTTCCATTCATTTTTCTTGATCTCGTTAACATGCATTTCGATTAACAAGTTCCCCTTAGCTAGTCATTGAGACAGGAAGTGATGTAGGTGACCTGCGACAATTAAGCTTTTTAACGAGAACTGCATTCATTAACGACCTCACTGACTCAATTTCAAAGCATTAACGGATTGATTTAATTAACACATTTCGTTTGAAAATCACTTGCTACTAAAGCTCTCATTACTATACCACGAGTTCAGTAACACTGTTTTTTGAAAATCCTGCCCATTGCGCACTGAGGAATAGAATGTATAATCCTTTTCCGAGGGATGTATTAATCACCATATATCTATCAAGCTGAGCTCTCTGCTCTATCCTGCCAGAGCTTTACAGTTACTGGGATTCTTAGTATTCCCCGGTGTTAATTTATCCAGAAACAAGTCCTGAGTCTGGTTAAAATCTCCCTCTATAACTGCAGGCAGGTCGCCCAACTCCAAAATAAGTTTTCCTACATTAGCAAAGAACCCTGGGTCCACCACATTTGGTGCATATAAGTTTGCCAGAATTAAATTATGGTTGTTTACTGTTGCAAATAATATCAATAATTCCTTCATTGTCACTTATTTCCTTCTGGATTGCCGCATTTAATGACTTTGCAAACAGTATTGATACTCCATGTTTCTTACACTCATATGTATTATGATAGGAGGACCCCAACCACGGCTGTCTGAGCCAGCGTACATCTTGTTTCAAAAAATGTGTTTCTTGTACAAAAATATAATTTCTGCTTTTTTATGTTTAAGATAGGTTAGTACTTTTTTCCTTTTAACATATGCATTAAGACTGTTAACATTCCATGTTAATATTTTAATATTATTGTCTAACATTTGTTAAGCAGGTATTCCATCTTAAATGTAATAGTTTGTACCTCCCTTCTGGGAAGTTCCCCACATTGGTATCTCTT
This sequence comes from Acipenser oxyrinchus oxyrinchus, assembly GCA_030684275.1. NCBI lineage: Eukaryota > Metazoa > Chordata > Actinopteri > Acipenseriformes > Acipenseridae > Acipenser > Acipenser oxyrinchus. Next base: position 55,218,784 of record CM060251.1, on the reverse strand, counting down.
AGACTCATCGCTCTTGCATAAATTACTAGACCTTGTTTGTGTTTCCAATTCAAAATGATATGCTGTAGTTGTTGCCTTACATCTATATAAATTGATACCATTATTCTCCAACCAGTGAAATCGGATAACCGTTCCAAACATTGCTCTTTACCTAAACCCACATATACCAGTTGAGCGTTTTTCATAAGTACACTCAAATATAAGCACAGTATTCAAGCCCCCAACCCCATCCCAAGTCTATTTTAAGTAAGCAATCAATCATGAAAAGAATCCCATCCTAACATTAAACTTTAAACTCAAACTCCAACAACAATACCTGTCCTACTGCTAATTTGGGTAAAATTATTATTGTTATTAATGTTTTCTCCAGGTATCTATACTTATATGGTTCTGCCCTGCAACTACATTTTCTTTTTGGCATATAGCAGAAATAACCTTTCAGCAACATTTCACATCTTAACTTAAACTTAATGTTACTTAAAAGGTCTCCTTTTCTTCTTTCTTCCAGTTCCTCTCCAAAGCCTGAGAGCTGTATTTATAGACAAACATAGGAGGCTGTGTGGACCAGTGGTTAAAGAAAAGGGCTTGTAACCAGGAGGTCCCCAGTTCAAATCCCACCTCAGCTACTGACTCATTGTGTGACCCTGAGCAAGTCACTTAACCTCCTTGTGCTCCGTCTTTTGGGTGAGACGTAGTTGTAAGTGACTCTGATGCATAGTTCATACACACACTAGTCTCTGTAAGTTGCCTTGGATAAATGTGTCTGCTAAATAAACAAATAATAATAATTCAAATAAGGATAAGAAAAGAAAAAAAAGCCTAAATGTTGTGTTTATTTTCCTTTTTTGTATATGCTACTAGTATAAAACTGTGTTACTTTAACTTGCAATTACAAGGCACACCCAGTAGATCTAGGTTTCCAAAAGGGCATTGAGTATTTACTGAACTTTCAAAATAGTTATTTAAACCAAAGACATCTTTTTTCCAAAGAAAAACAGAAAAACAGTCCATTTCACTTCACTTTTAAACAGTCTTAATGTTATCTTATTTGTGACGTTTCTCTTTTTTATTCTTTTTGAACGCTCCAAAGGGAGCTCTTGTGTGTTTCTATGACGTGCAGATGCAGTGCCATCTCCAGCCCCGTTCTTTACATATTCTTTGGCTTCCTCTGCTTCTGTGAATTGTACAGTCTATTTTTCTGTTGTGGTCTTTAATATTGCTGGGTACAGAGTAGCATGTTTAAAGTTCCTTTCTCTGCAAAGCCTCCATGCTTTATCAAACTTTCTCCTTTTTTTCTGCAAGCTCCCACGATCGATCCTGAAAGATCATGATTTTGTGTCCTCACCAGTGCATTTTTTCTTTATCAGGAAATCTCAGAAATCTCAGGTCTTTGTCCTGCTTGTGGTCTTGATGTTAGTGAGCGATGTGCTCTCTTTTTTCCATATCAGGTTCCCCCTGCATGTCGAAAATGTCTTTTAACATTTTCACTATGAAGACCGATGTGTTCTCGTTTCCCGCCTCTGCTCTCTCAGGTACACTGATAATCCTTATATTTTGACGTCAACTGCGATTTTCTAAGTCCTGCAACTTGTCCATAGCTTTTTCTGCTGTTTCTCTGTCATTGCGACCGTATTTTCTATGGCCTCTATTTTGTCTTCGATACTTGATATAATCGGTCCTCTGCTGTTATCATTCTTGAACACAGGTCAGAATTTTTTTTGTACAGTTTCTACACTAGTTTTTATGGCAGTGACGTCTTCAGTCACCACCTGTATCATAGTCTGCAACGAAGCCTGTGCCTTCTTTAATTCTTTGACTGTTACCAAGTCTGTCTCCGCTCTGCTTTCTGTCAAGATGTCGGCCATGTTTTCCCTTTCCTCCTCTGTTGTCGCTGGAAAAGGAGCAAAATATTTAATCCTTTTTGGACTCTGCATTTGCTAAAAGACTTAACTTTATGTTGGGTTTGAAAGTGTTATGCTGTAAATGCCTGGATTATATTGAATTGTTCATGGGTTACAAGAGCTTTCCGAAATCACGTCTGCTCACTCTGACATCATCACGTGACCCCTCATATTCACTGTTTTGAAGGTTTTAAACAAAAAAAAAACTAAAATTTTAATCAGGCGACTAAATTAAATATTTATTAACAGTAAACTTATTTCAGATGTCATTCATTCAATGAACAACCATGCTTTACTTCCCATGTCGTAAAGAATTAGTAGTCATTCAGGGGAGGGTACCGACAACGTTATTGACCAATCACATAAATCCATAGGTGGATGAGACTGACCAATTGGTTTAATAATAATTGGCACCAAAGCTGCCAAATAACTTCTCCTCATGAGCTTGCTGGCAAGAACTACGGTAATTGGATCATCCACTGCCATTGGTTCATTTCGAGAATATTTCAATGATTGTTTAGTTGCTGTGACGAGACTGCTTTCTAACAGAACGCTAGGGGCTGTGTAAAATACACAACTGTAAGAAAAGCAGATAAAATAAGTCCTGGTACCCAGTACCGGCATCAAAATAAGTCCTGGTACTGAGTACCAGCGAGTACTGGCAGAATTTCACCCCTGCATGTGAAACCTAAAACTGTACACAAATAGCAGTTTCAACTACTGATGATAACTTTTCTATACCCATACATGGCTATCACTGTCATATATTGCTATGCTATGTCTGTGTATTTTCTTTAATTCAATGTAAAGGCAAACTGATACGGACACATTCCTTATTTGGGTATGATATGGAGGTTGTCGGTGTCTTGTACTCTCTTGTTGAAATATATCTTATTCGCAGGGTGTGTGTGTCAAATGCATGAATTGTGAGTATGTTTATTAGAAGGACCAATAAAGGGAATGGGAGGATACCAAGCTATACTGGAAAACAGTTACAAAAGAAAAAATTGTTAAAGAATAATGTAACCACAGGTATAAAAAGGCTTATTTAGAGGCGAAGACTGCTACACTCTGTTGTCTCAGAAATTGGTAATTGTGTGCATTAATGCCTTTTTCATATTGCATACTGTTTTTGACGTTCAATAATATTAGTATTAAACTGACTAATTGTTGTATCGCGCACATCATGCTGGGTGAGCCATCTGACACTTTACAACATGAAGATCTGAATAATGGATCCCACACAAACAGAAACAATGTAAAATAAAATATGATTTCTCACTGTTGGGATGTAATTGCTTAGCCTTCCAGTAATACCTGTTTACTTCCACAAAGTGAGCACAGTATCAGGCTTATATTATCTTGTTTTCCTTCCACAAAAAAATTTATAAAGCAATAATAACAAGAGTCTCTCCCTGTTTATGTGTGATCTGATAAATCGAACTGGAGTCACTGGGGGTTATGATCGGCTTTCAGTTGCCATGGGAAACACCCAGGGTTCCACTGTTGTATATAAATATATCTATTAGCCTCATCAAGATGAATTGTGTTACTTTTGTTTTGTGTTGTCAGACCGTTTTCGCTATATTTAAAAATAAGAAGGAAGTATTTTAGAAATGTGTGCATTATAAATGAAAAAATAACTTCTCTATGTTAATTAGCAGAGCATGTTTTCATTAAGAGGGGTAATTAGTATGATCATTGGCTGAGTCACATTCCCACCCTGGCACTTCTACACAATGGTTATTAACACAGCACAGCCCTACACACATTAATAAATGTAGCAGCAGCTCTAGATTACTCAGGTTTGAAAAGATTGAATAAACCATTTGAATTTGAGTTTGACGATGATGAGGAAACATACAGTTGTGCCCAAAGTGACCTTTGCTATAGTAGGTCTACAGAAAAGTATATTATCTTAGTAAGAATACTGTCAGTTTACAAAGGTTAGAATGATATGACAGTAAAGCCTGCCATACTTCACCTTGAAAAAGGTCAATAATAATAAGTGGGCATTTTGACATTTCGTACAGTGTATCATTTGCAACTAACAAAAACACTGTAATCCATTCAGTATGTTGAAATAGGCTGCGATGCCATTAATATGGCCAATATGCTTGTCATATACTTGAGTACACTTGTTGCACACACTTGTATGTGTTGCACAAAGAATGAGTCAAAGAATGAGTCAAAATGCCTTTCCCACTGAAGGATTATGCAGGTAAAGTATGCAGAAAAAATTCCAACGAGGCAGACTCAGTTGAAAGTCAGAACAACACCCCTGGGCCTTTTGTGGGTAAGGTGCTGGGTTGGAGAGCACAAGGTATTAATTTCATGCCCAGCCTCCATCACTAAATTTGTTTGCCTCACTCATGAGCCCCATGGAACACTATCACATGCTAACCCAAATTTAAAAAAGTATATTTTCTAGTATATTTTCTGCAAGTACTATACTTAAAAGTGCATAGTATAAGAATGTATACTGTAACTAGGTTTATACTAAGGTTTTATTGATGTTTGATAAAATGCCCAACACATAATCTTTGCACTATCACTTAATCTCTTTAAAGTTTTGCTGTTATTTCAAGAATGGACACCCAATTTTGGCACCAAAGCATTAGCATCATCATTTAAAATATTTAAATCCATACTGAGTATTTGAATAGCTGTGACAGGTCGAATGATTCTTGGTGTTAGATCTCCCGTCTGAAATGTATACACATGGTGATTAGAGGAGAAACCTCAAAATGGAGCGAGGTAACCGGTGGTGTACCACAGGGATCAGTATTAGGTCCTCTGCTATTCCTAATCTACATTAATGATTTTGATTCTGGTATTGTAAGCAAACTTGTTAAATTTGCAAACGACACAAAAATTGGAGGAGTGGCAAACACTTTTGCAGCAGCAAAGGTCATTCAAAATGATCTAGACAGCATTCAGAACTGGGCAGGCACATGGCAAATTACATTTAAAAGAGAAAAGTGTAAGATACTGCACGCAGGCAATAAAAATGTGCATTATAAATATCATATGGAGATACTGAAATTGAAGAAGGAATCTATGAAAAAGACCTAGGGGTTTATGTCTTCATCTAGACAATGTGGGGAAGCTATAAAAAAGGCCAACAAGATGCTTGGATATATAGTGAAAAGTGTTGAATTTAAACGAAGGGAAGTAATGTTAAAACTTTACAATGCATTAGTAAGACCTCATCTAGAATATTGTGTTCAGTTCTGGTCACCTCGTTACAAAAAGGATATTGCTGCTCTAGAAAGAGTGCAGAGAAGAGCGACCAGAATTATCCCAGGTTTAAAAGGCATGTTGTATGCAGACAGTTTAAAAGAATTGAATCTATTCAGTCTTGAACAAAGAAGACTACACAGTGATCTGATTCAAGCATTCAAAATTCTAAAAGGTATTGACAATGTCAACCCAGGGGACTTTTTCAACTTGAAAAAAGAAACAAGGACCAGGGGTCACAAATGGAGATTAGATAAAGGGGCATTCAGAACAGAAAATAGGAGGCACTGTTTTACACAGACAATTGTGAGGGTCTGGAACCAACTCCCCAGCAATGTTGTTGAAGCTGACATCCTGGGATTTTTCAAGAAGCTGCTTGATGAGATTCTGGGATCAATAAGCTACAAACAACCAAACGAGCAAGATGGGCCGAATGGCCTCCTCTCATTTATAAACTTTCTTATGTTCTTATGTAAAGGGAACAGAGTACCCTGGACTAAATGGCACAACAGTTTATTCCCAGGGTAGGAGGCAGTTGGCCATCTAGAAAGGGACGGAGCTACGGTACACAAACTCAATGACCGGGATGGGAAACGGCGTAGCATCCGCGGATTGGAGGAGCAGATGTGCTCGTTGACCAAGGGGTCATTGTTAACGTTATAAAAAGGGGATGTAGTGAAGTGATCTGTTCCTTTGTGAATGGTTAGAACGGGATTAACCAAAAGGAAACTGTGCTGTAAAATTGTGAGTGTTTTGTTTGTTTATTGTCTAAAATAATACTGTTTGTTATTATTTAGATGGCTGAAATGATCCAGGAGCTGTTGGTTAAGGCCAGCACTAGCCTGGACAACACTACGCTTTGTTTGCACTCAAGAACTGTATTTTCACCACGAGCACTAGAGCATGCACTGTGGACTGGTGTTTGTGTATGTGTATGTGTTACGGGTGGGTGAACTGAAACAGGTTATTATTTTGGGGCAAACCCGCGGATTACAAATAAGCAATACACCCTGCTGTATTGCTTCATTATCATTGTTATTATTTACTGTTGTTTTGCAATAAGGCCATTGGATTTTAAAAAAAAAAAAAACATTAAACAACATTGCACCTGGATTATCATTGTCTGTCTGTTTATTAATCACTGCTGCATTACCTTCACCTGCACACTGTTAACTACTTTGCCACAATAGCTTAAATGGAACAAAGAGCATTCCATCTGAATATCATTAGTCAAGACAAATGTCAGTGCTTCCCTCTTTACCACATACTTAATTCCAGTCCCTGCAAGCCAAGTAGATGTTATATACAATCTATCAACCTCTATGTAATGTTTTTACCAGTATGCTACACTCAGATGTCAGACTGTGAACCCTGTTAACAATAAATGCAATCTACAGCAAGATATACACACATAAATACGTCTTTTACAGTTTCGGTTCACAATATTGAAATCAGTGATTTGAAAATATTACTTAACTCTTATTACAATTTTACTATTTGGTTTAATTTCTCATTCATCAGGTATTTTTAGATTGATTGTTTAAATGTACAACATGGATGAGGAACTCTACAGGTTTTCCAATATATTTCACAAAACTAATGATTAAGTTCAGTGGTAAATACCATGAAAGATTTGGAAGAAATAATCAACAAACCTTCAGCTGTGCAACACCAAATGTACTGCTGTTTAAACCACAAGGTTATTTTCCTACAGTAATCAATAATTTATTTTTACTAGTATAAGTCTGATGCAACATTCAGCTGCTTGTCACAAACACTTAAACCATAGGCTGGGAAGTGCATTCCACTTTGCAAAAAAACCCCCAAAAAAACTCAGAATCCACTTTATGGGAATTTAACTAAAACCACAGATGTGAAGCCTGAAGGATAAAGTGAACAGTCAATTGTCAACAAGCCCATGGAAACTGTACGGCTTCAAAATGTGTTTTTGGTTAAAAAGGTACCACTCAGTTCAGCATGTTTTTAGTGGTGTAGGAAGATTACATCACACAGAAATCACTCATTTAATGCATTCTTTCCATCACTGTATGATGTGGATCTCCTAGTTCTGAACATCCCTTTGTCTACACATCTGCTGTTGATCCATTTTTATTTGTTTCCCCCTAATACTGTTAACCTCACGACCTGACTAACATTTGATTATCATTATTTTATGTTCTACTTCTGAATTCTGTGTACCCCTGTTTATCCCAATCTTTTGTTCAGTTTCTGGATAATGTATTGCAATGAAACTATGCTAGTTCTGTAAGATAACAAGGCACAATTACTGGAGGATAATTGCGTCTTCTTTTGTTTCATTGTCACGTTATTGTCATGTCAGTAAAAGTCAGTCAGCCATACAATTGGATGTTGCATATGCTTCATTATAAATCATGTATAAAAATGCAACCAATCATCCTGTGTACAGATGTCATCCCTGGCATAGAACATCATTCAAAAGTTTATAAAACAGCATCTGGTTCCAATAGAGTACATTCTTTGTATCAGTGATTTTAAGTTTTTTTTCTGGATTTCATTTTGGAATATATACAGCTATGGTTAAAAGTTTTGCAGCACCTAGACTTTTAGGATTGAGGCATAATTTTTTTTAAAAAACTATATGAACATAATGTAGATCTTTTATTTAACATTGTAATCAAAGAAACTACAACACGATATTGCAAAAGTCTACCAATAGCCATAATAATTGTACAGTATTTAATTTTTCAAAATGTCAAATTTTTAAATTTGTCAGTTTTCCGTTAAGTATATGGAATTTCAGTATGTTATTGTAACATTATTCAGCAGGTTTCATTCGAAGCTAAATGTTGTTAATTCTATAGGGTAATGCAAAACTTTTGGCTATAGTTGTAGGTTACAATCTCAGTTACTTTGCAGACACCAAGTTCAATATGAAAGCAGAAGGAGGTAAAAACAAGTTATAACAATACTTGTGAGCTGTATTGGACCTTGTTGTGTTGTTTTCTAACTTCCTGGATCACTTGAAATAACTTTCAGTACATTTTTTTAGCAAACAGCTTTGGGTAAGTCTGCTCTGTCTCACAGCTTGGTTGTAGTGTGTACATTTTTAGCTTTCTTGAAGCAATTTTATTTTTTCTGGTCAAAATAATTTGTAAAAGGGCCTAGTGTAATAGTAATTGTATAAATACAATAGCAAGACTAGAAAATAAATAATTTGCACATGTTCATAACAAACACGATTCAAAGAAAAGATATGGTTGCTATTCATTATAGAAAATAGCTACCCTGAGTGCTCCCCACAGCAAGGCGGCTGTATTTGAATGACAGGTTACTTCTATTGAAATGAGTGCATACTTTATATCTTAATTCCAGTCTTTAGTGTCCAGTCGCAGGCCTCCTCTCTAATCTGCTTTATTTGCAGAGGTACCTCGATTTTAGTAATTTTTTTAATTAAAAATGTACAAAAGCATAGCTCAGGCGCAGGAGTCAGGGTTCATGGGAAAACGAAAGAATGCCGAAACACAGCATGTTTTTTTTTTTTTGATAAGGTAACATTTTTCATAATTGAAGTGAACTTCTGACAAGAATGTGTTAAGACTATGCACCTATATTCCCTTACAAGAACATTCAGGTTTTAATTGATTTAAGAAAAAGTATTCCACCTAAATTATATAGGGCAGCAGCGTGGAGTAGTGGTTAGGGCTCTGGACTCTTGATCGGAGGGTTGTGGGTTCAATCCCAGGTGAGGGACACTGTTGCTGTACCCTTGAGCAAGGTACTTACCCAAGATTGTTCCAATAAAAACTCAACTGTATAAATGGGTAATTGTATGTAAAAAAATAATGTAATTGTATGTAAAAATAATGTGATATCTTGTAACAATTGTAAGTCGCCCTGGATAAGGGCATCTGCTAAGAAATAAATAATAATATTAGAGATATATAGTGGTCTATTTTTATGATCTTAACAATGGACGATCTTAATACCACTGCACAGAAATGTATGAACCTTGTTCCTTTAAAGGGATTAATTTAATTTATTGTATGCAGTAATGTTAATAAGTGGCTCAATAAATCACCCTAGAGGGTGAAACACCAGTAGGATTAAGAGTATTTAGAGTGGATTAACCTATTTTCATAGCCTTTACATAAAACAAATGTGATACGCAGCCATGTTGCATTTGTCATGCTGTTATTCTAATAATAAAAAAGTAATCATATAAAACTAACTTACCAGTACATGTTACTAATTAAGAAATAATACATTTTCAATAGTTTGTTACAGTACTAATATGAATTATATACAGTATTTCTATGTTGTTTGTATATAAACGTTTAACATCTTTTGTTAAATAGATTCACAATTAAAACAATGTATATGACATATTTGGCATAAGAGTATCATAACTTTGTATGGGGACAAAAAAAAATACTTGTACAAAGCATCAGTAACTAGAATCTGTAGATTTCTTGTAAAATCAACTTCAGCGAATGACAGCTAAACGGTTAAGCTAAGGAGACTGCACTAAAAGGACTATGCTGTGCAAAAAGGAGCACAGCATTAAAAATATGTGAGGTATGTGCACGATTTCTGTTGTTTTCAAGTTGCTTAAAATTACAGGTAGATGGTTGTTGTTTGCAATTATTAAGGGCAGCAGTGTGGAGTAGTGGTTAGGGCTCTGGACTCTTGACCGGAGGGTTGTGGGTTCAATCCCAGGTGGGGGACACTGCTGTTGTTCCCTTGAGCAAGACACTTTACCTAGATTACTCCAGTAAAAACCTAACTGTATAAATGGATAATTGTATGTAAAAATAATGTGATATCTTGTAACAATTGTAAGTTGCCCTGGATAAGGGTGTCTGCTGAGAAATAAATAATAATTATTGTGCTTTTAAATATGTTATAAACTATGATGTTTCCATGATTTCATATTAGTTCAGTAAAATAATGCATTCTGTTAACGTTAAAGGCATATTTTCTGTAAGGACTGGGAATCACCAACCAGCTCAAGAGGGTTAAACTGTATTACAGAATATTGCAGATTTGATAGACCAAGGCTAACTGAGAAATATGTCCGGGTTTGGTCGGTGGAAAAGGTGGCAACCCTACCCTGAGTACTACTTCCTAAACATGAAAACGTTACAATTAATATGGTCTCAACTTGATCATTTTGTGGATTATATTAATTCTGCAAATAGTCATTTAAAATTTAAATATGAATCTGATCTAGATAGAATACATTTTTTGGATTGAGAAATATCTAAAGGTAAGAACATCACCATACAAACTACTGTATTCAATAAACCAATGGATCGGAATTTATTACTGGTAAAAAGTCAACATCCTCGCTCACTGATAAGAAATATACATGTAGTGGACAAAAAAATAAAAACACCTGGGTAAATACAGGCTAGCATTAATATACCAGAATGCCATAGTGCTACAGTGACTGAAATAAGTCTGACCTTCTTCGCTGTTCATACAGAATCAGGTCAAAGCAGGTTTTAAGACAACCTCTGCTTTTTGCCAATTTTAGGGTTGATTAATATGAAACATTTTTCAATACTCATTATTTCAGACCAATATCTAACTTAACGTATTAACACGTCCTACACTTCCCATTCCCATCTCTTCCTGCCAGGTTCTAATTCATTTCTGTTATAATATAGAAAATGATTATTGTAAGATAAACTCCTGTCTTGTGTTATCCAAAAGGTATTTCCGTCTGTTAATATTAACAAGATCGCTCACTATAGAGAGGATTTTGGCTTTTAAATCGCTGACCATCAAAAAATCTCAGCTACATTGGCCAAAACCAATGAGTCATCTTCAACACTACTTTTACTACAAGCAGGTGAGAACGAGGTTACAAATCAGTTAAAACTTTTAACATTTTTAGAGATATGGTTTGGATAGAGATATGGATGTGGTTCCACATGTATGCCAACTTGAATCTTCAGTTGGCCAGGTTTGAGAATCGCATTCCAATGTCTTCCAATCTTTAGTATTGACTAACTTTGTTTAAGTCCTTCTTCTTCTTATTTATTTCTTAGCAGACACCCTTATCCATGGCAACTTACACTTGTTACAAGATATCACATTATTTTTACAAACAATTACCCATTTGAACAGTTGGGTTTTTACTGGAGCAATCTAGGTAAAGTATCTTGCTCAAGGGTACAGCAACCCTCCCGTCAAGAGTCCAGAGCCCTAACAACTACTCCACACTGCTGCCCAGTGCTTCAGCTGTGTAGAAAGAAAAGTAAACACAGTGCAGTAAACTTGTTATTTTTCAGGTCCCATTTAATACATAATTTACGGGTTACACAGATGAGAGTAAAGGAATTATCTTAAATAAAAAAATAAAATAAAAAAACAGAACAATAACAAATAACCTATTGCACTACAGTCAATCTTGTTAATCCTCCCACAGAGTGCGTGTTAATTAATTTAGACAGCAGTGTAAAGATCAGGCATAATATATTCAGAAATGGTAGGGCTTATTGGAAAACAAGACATCTTATATTGACCTGGACTTGTCTTCAAAATCAATTCTCACTGCTTTTTTGGACTTTGAGGTTCTGATAAATGACACCATTTAGAAGTCTGTAGTATGCATGTGGTGACACAGTATCAACATTGCAGTGATTTAGAAGCTTATCTTCAAAATGAATACACATGTTGACATGGCTTTCTATGGACAATAAGGTAATTCTGGACTTTAATATAAACAGCTGCTGCAGCAAGACACCAGTGATAGAACCACATATGTAAATGTGCATTCACTGGGTTAGGAATGGTATAATGATCATCATAGCTGGAACTTCCTTAGCTTTAGTAGCATTTTAACATAAATAGATCATAAGATTGTATTGCTGGTACCCCTGTGCTACAACACTATGCAGTTTGACGTGCTAAAATAATGAAGGTTAAAAATGACCAGTGATATATACTGTATATATATATATATATATATATATATATATATATATATATATATATATATATATATATATATATATATATACAGTACTGTGCAAAAGTTTTAGGCAGGTGTGAAAAAATGCTGTAAAGTAAGAATGCTTTCAAAAATAGACATGTTACTAGATTATATTTATCAATTAACTAAATGCAAAGTGAGTGAACAGAAGAAAAATCTAAATCAAATCCATATTTGGTGTGACCACCCTTTGCCTTCAAAACAGCATCAATCCTTCTAGGTACACTTGCACAAAGTCAGGGATTTTGTAGGCATATAGTCAGGTGTATGATTAAACAATTATACCAAACAGGTGCTAATGATCATCAATTCAATATGTAGGTTGAAACACAATCATTAACTGAAACAGAAACAGCTGTGTAGGAGGAATAAAACTGGGTGAGGAACAGCCAAACTCAGCTAACAAGGTGAGGTTGCTGAAGACAGTTTACTGTCAAAAGTCATACACCATGGCAAGACTGAGCACAGCAACAAGACACAAGGTAGTTATACTGCATCAGCAAGGTCTCTCCTAGGCAGAAATTTCAAGGCAGACAGGGGTTTCCAGATGTGCTGTCCAAGCTCTTTTGAAGAAGTACAAAGAAACGAGCAACGTTGAGGACCGTGAAGCGCAGTGGTCGGCCAAGGAAACTTACTGCAGCAGATGAAAGACACATCATGCTTAATTCCCTTCGCAATCGGAAGATGTCCAGCAGTGCCATCAGCTCAGAACTGGCAGAAAACAGTGGGACCCTGGTACACCCATCTACTGTCCGGAGAAGTCTGGTCAGACGCGGCCTTCATGGAAGACTTGCGGCCAAAAAGCCATACCTCCGACGTGGAAACAAGGCCAAGAGACTCAACTATGCACAAAAACACAGGAACTGGGGTGCAGAAAAATGGCAGCAGGTGCTCTGGACTGATGAGTCAAAATTTGAAATATTTGGCTGTAGCAGAAGGCAGCTTGTTCGCCGAAGGGCTGGAGAGCGGTACACGAATGAGTGTCTGCAGGCAACAGTGAAGCATGGTGGAGGTTCCTTGCAAGTTTGGGGCTGCATTTCTGCAAATGGAGTTGGGGATTTGGTCAGAATTAATGGTCTCCTCAATGCTGAGAAGTACAGGCAGATACTTATCCATCATGCAATACCATCAGGAGGCATCTGATTGGCCCCAAATTTATTCTGCAGCATGACAACGACCCCAAACATACAGCGAAAGTCATTAAGAACTATCTTCAGCGTAAAGAAGAACAAGGAGTCCTGGAAGTGATGGTATGGCCCCCACAGAGCCCTGATCTCAACATCATCGAGTCTGTCTGGGATTACATGAAGAGAGAGAAGCAACTGAGGCTGCCTAAATGCACAGAAGAACTGTGGTTAGTTCTCCAAGATGTTTGGGCCAACCTACCTGCCGAGTTCCTTCAAAAACTGTGTGCAAGTGTACCTAGAAGAATTGATGCTTGATGGCTTCTTTCAGTTTGGTCTACTGCCAAGGCTGCTGTGGCCACTGACTGTGTACGAGGTTTCTTTGACAACAGTAGAGAAGCTGGAAGCTTTAATCAGTTCATACGTCAAGAAATGGTTGGGAGTTCCATGCTGCCTCAGCAGAGTGGGACTTTATGGTAAAGGAATACTGCAGCCTCCAGTCTCCGCTTTAACCGAGGAGTTTAAGTGCGCCAAGGTCAGAATGGAAATTACATTAGTAGAGACACGCGACAAATGCCTAAGGGAGGCAGCACCTGTGTTGAAAACTGGAAGAAAGTGGGCAGCAAAGGAAGCTGTGGAAGATGCAAAGGCTGCCCTTCAAATTGGTGATATCATGGGGCAAGATCAGTATGGAAGATGGGGTCTTGGTCTCAGTTCAGCTCCTCCTACATGGCACAAAGCAGCACCAGCTCAACGGAGGAAACTGGTAGTCAACGAGGTGCAAAAGCAGGAGGAGAGGATGAGGTGTGTAAAGGCCATTTCCCAGGCCAAGCTGAGATGGATTAGATGGGAGAGTGTGAAACAATGCAAGATCGGCTGGCAAGACCGATGGACAATGGAACAGAGCAGGATCAGTTTCCTCATCAGATCAACATATGATGTTCTCCCATCACCACATAAGCTAAACCTCTGGGTAGGTTAGGATCCTTATGTCCTTTGTGTTCATCACATGTAATGTTTTGACAGGATGTAATGGTGGGTCTTAGCCAAGGACAGTTTACTTGGCGCCATGACCAGGTGCTGCGATGTTTGACCTTAGCATTGGAAGACAAGAGTAACATGACCAGTAAGTTGCCACCAGTTCCAACAAAGCATTACACACAAAAGACAACATTCCTCCATCCAGCAGAGTAACCACCAATTAAAGGTGTTAAAACCGAGCCTCGTCCAGGACAACTGGAAGCTGCTAGAGACTGGAAAATGCTGGCAGATGTTGGTTAATGGCTTATTTTTCCACCTGAGATTGCCACCTCTAACCTTCAACCAGATATTGTATTGAGGTGTCGTGGGCTAGTCGACGAAACACAGAGGACAGAAGGTGCCCACTTGAAGACCCCAGAGATGTACCCTACTTAGCTCAGTCCAGACGATTGTCATGCTGACGTGCTGGGTTGGTTGATCCCCGGAGCCAGCATCGCAGCTATTGTGTGTGCTGATGCGCTAGGGAGGCAAAATAAGCTGATCCCTGGAGCCAGCATTACACTTCAGCCATCAACACCAGACAGAAGGATATCTACAGCATCAGATGGAAAGAAACACAAGTGGATGGAGACACAGATGGATCACATTAGTTTACAGTAAATCTATGTCTTAGTTGGTGCTTATCTTGGTGCTTAACATCTACTCTCATGTAATGGAAATCTTGGGAAACAAACATTTATCTAAGGTGAAAACAGAACTATTTACATGACAATATTATCCAAAAAATACATTCCCTATATACAGTATGTTTTGCAGAAAGAGCAACACAGTTGTTGCCACAAACTATTACCTTCCCTAATACTGTCAGTCTAATTCCGCACTGTAATTAAACTAACTTCATGCTTTAGAATACTTGCACAAGTCCCAATGCATGCCTTTTTTTCTTAATGGTATGCACGTAGGCTATTATTAAACATGAAGGCAGCAAATGCTGTCTATATGTGCCGCAAATACACAAACACGAAATACAGTAGGCCCTACTTTACAAGTTTATCATTATTATTAAAACATTTCTCAGTTGTAATTGAGATACACGAATGGCTTATCAGGGATTAAATGAATAACCCTACACACATGTCTGTTAAATGCATCGGTGATGATGGGAGTCTGTAAAACTAAACTGTCAAAATAGTGTCTTTGGAAGAAAAGTGTCTCAGCGGTGACACAGAGCCATCTGGTCACCCCAATAATAATGACATATGGGTAAGTAGGAACATTTTGAAAAGAGCTTTGAAACAGGCTTTAAAGTTATTAGTGTAAAAAGTAGTCAGGATGTTAACAATGAAAAGAAAGGTTACAGGTACGTCATTTAAACAGTTGTAGCCACATGTGGGGACGTGTAACGCTATATTTTTCGTAACCCTGCTACTTACTCTTTAAGTCCTTAAGAGATCATGAATATTATGATTTAGCTCTTCAATTCAAATTTTGTTTTTCTCCTTTCAAAAGAAAAAAGGAGTTAAGACTTAAAAACAATCTGCACGTGTTTCCTGAAAAAAAAAAAAAACCATCAGTATTATAAAAAACATGTGTAAATATTTCTGTGTATACTTTTTTCCTGAGCTATACCATAATATGAAGATACTCATTGTGTTTTATCTGGCCCATAAAGTAACATAATGGAAAACACATGGGATGTATGTCTTCTTACAGCAAAAGCAACATCTTGCGGAATGTGATCAGATTAATCAGTCAACAAGGTCTACGTCTAAGGAAGTAGATGGACAAAAGGTAAAACCATTAAAGCATGTATTACACAGACATCAATTATAATTTAGTATAAAACTGAACATATGGGAAACTGCAGCATTAAAAATGTTAATGCTTTAGTTTCTAAAGTATGTGGTTTTGTATTCAAAGCCACATTCTCTGATATCCCTCACACCCCTCTCAGTTTTTATTTAATTGGAGTTACAGTACAAGATTTTAAAAAAGAAGAAAAAAAAAAAAAACCTTTTCGCAAATATAATTCCTACCAATGTGCAAGAAATCAAGGGCATATCAAACGCTGTAAGATTCAGACTAAAACACATACCAAATCACCCTAATTGCCTACTTTTAGACATGACATTTTGTTCTGTCATTTTTGTGTTCAGTGAAGGCAATTTTACCCTTCTTGACAGTGTTCTTAAAAGGGTCAGCTGCATACATTAAAGGGAACAGAGCCGTCTCCAGAAACCTTTCAAACTTCAGTAAAGAGTTAGATAGTGGATATATAATGGGTTTGCATAGAATATTAAAGTTTATCTTGCAAGTCACAGTGACTGCACGTCTTCCTAGTGACAAGTATGTAAGCGTTTTGCATATTGTGTTCAGGGGAAAACATAGGGTCAATCGTATTCTAATAGATTAGTGGGTTTAGGAGTGAGCAATGAAGTCGGTCAAAGGTGCAGGAATTAGGAATGGATAACTACTGAAGCCAGGTGAGTGAGGAATGAGTTTTTAAAAAAAAAAAGACATCTACAGACGTGGCATCAAATGCATTTGTTCTGGTAATTTATTATTATTATTTTAGAAGCTCAGAACAGTAATTTACAATACAGAGGAGTACTGCGAGATTTATTTATTTTAATTTTTTTTTACTGGAAAGCTAATTACTGTAATGTAATTTGATTGTAACATGAAAGGATGATATCCACTACTTTTTTATTTATTCATCATGTTTTTTTTTAAGATTCATCATCTTTTGACTCTAAGGCCAAGTTAACAGTTATTTCACATCTCATTACGGTACATTGTTAAATGGCATTATGCCTGAATAGTGATGTGTTGTGGCAAGACACAAGGGGTACAAGACAATCAGACTGGTTCAAATACAGCTATCTTTGCCCACCTGAAAATTTGTAACAGTCTTTATTAAATCCATTATGTGAGGTTCAAAATTGATCTTGTTTGTCTATTACCACACTGTAGCTCCAAGCATATTCTTTTATATATTGAAAAACTCATTTGAGGAAAGAGGAACCTATCCTATTTGGAAAAATCACATTATTCATTTGGTAAATATAATTCTGGGGATCCACTGAATAATCTTGCAGATTTTTTTTTTTTTTTTTAATTAACTATGAATATCCTAAGTAAAAGAAAGTAGGTACAACCCTTCCTTTTCTTTAACCTTAATTATATATGTTTTTGTGTCTGCCTATATTTGTAGTCTATACACAAGGGAAGAAGTAATATTCCATTAATCTACTGTGTACATTACTTGTATGGGTCTTCGAAGGTGAACTTATTGTCCAAAATGTAAACGCTTGTGGAGCATTCAAGTAATTGAAGACGTTTCTCATTAGAAGCACACATCGAGAATGAGTAATGAAGATTCCATGTGGGAAATAACGTTTCTTTGGACTTCATTGCTGCTACTAAAAAAAAAAAAACATGTTAAAATGCAGGCAAATATGTCTTTAACCCTTTTTGAGTCCTGGCAGGACTTCAAGGTCCCACCTTATCTTAGCAGCGTTTAGAGTTTTAAAGTACTGACAGGATTTTAAATTCCCATTTACCAAAATATATGTACAAAATATGTTTTGTCCTGTTCTCATGTATACTCAATAAAGGAGTTCCTTTTTTAATTATATGTGTAACTAATTTTGCATTCTTCAGCTTGACAAAACTAGTTCAGGACTACCTCTGTAAACCGCTTTGTGATGGTGGTCCACTATGAAAGGCATTATATAAAAACCAGATTAAAACATCCATTCTGTTGGAAAGCCAGACGTGTGATTTATATATATATATACACAACCGTTCAGAAGTTTGGGGTCACTTAGAAATTTCCTTGTTTTCGAAAGAAAAGCAAATTTTTTGTCCATTAAAATAACATCAAATTGATCAGAAATACAGTGTAGACGTTGTTAATGTTGTAAATGACTATTGTAGCTGGAAACGGCTGATTTGGAATATCTACATAGGCGTACAGAGGCCCATTAACAGCAACCATCAGTCCTGTGTTCCAATGGCACGTTGTGTTTGCTAATCCAAGTTTATCATTTTAAAAGGCTAATTGATCATTAGAAAACCCTTTTGCAATTATGTTAGCACAGCTGAAAACTGTTGTGCTGATTAAAGAAGCAATAAAACTGGCCTTCTTTAGACTAGTTGAGTATCTGGAGCATCAGCAATTGTGGGTTCGATTACAGGCTCAAAATGGCCAGAAACAAAGAACTTTCTTCTGAAACTTCGTCAGTCTATTCTTATTCTGAGAAATGAAGGCTATTCCATGCGAGAAATTGCCAAGAAACTGAAGATCTCGTACAACGCTGTGTACTACTCCTTCACAGAACAGCGCAAACTGGCTCTAACCAGAATAGAAAGAGGGTGGGAGGCCCGGTGCACAACTGAGCAAGAGGACAAATACATTAGAGTGTCTAGTTTGAGAAACAGGCGCCTCACAGGTCCTCAACTGGCAGCTTCATTAAATAGTACCATAAAACACCAGTCTCAATGTCAACAGTGAAGAGGCGACACCGGGATGCTGGCCTTCTAGGCAGCGTTGCAAAGAAAAAGCCATATCTCAGACTGGCCAATAAAAGAAAAGATTAAGATGGGCAAAAGAACACAGACACTGGACAGAGGAAGATTGGAAAAAGTGTTATGGACAGGCGAATCTAAGTTTGAGGTGTTAGGATCACAAAGAAGAACATTAGTGAGGCGCAGACCAAATGAAAAGATGCTGGAGGAGTGCTTGACGCCATCTGTCAAGCATGGTGGAGGCAATGTGATGGTCTGGGGGTGCTTTGGTGGTGGTAAAGTGGGAGATTTGTACAGGGTAAAAGGGATCTTGAAGAAAGAAGGCTATCACTCCATTTTGCAACACCATGCCATACCCTGTGGACGGCGCTTGATTGGAGCCAATTTCCTCCTACAACAGGACAATGACCCAAAGCACAGCTCCAAACTATGCAAGAACTATTTAGAGAAGAAGCAGTCAGCTGGTATTCTGTCTACAATGGAGTGGCCAGCACAGTCATCGGATCTCAACCCTATTGAGCTGTTGTGGGAGCAGCTTGACCGTATGGTACGTAAGACGTGCCCGTCAAGCCAATCCAACTTGTGGGAGGTGCTTCAGGAAGCATGGGGTGAAATCTTTTCAGATTACCTTAACAAATTGACAACTAGAATGCCAAAGGTCTGCAAGGCTGTAATTGCTGCAAATGGAGGATTCTTTGACAAAAGCAAAGTTTGAAGGACACAATTATTATTTCAATTAAAAATCATTATTTCTAACCTTGTCAATGACTATATTTCCTATTCATTTTGCTATATTTCCTATTCAAACTCATTTCATGTATGTTTTCATGGAAAACAAGGAAATTTCTAAGTGACCCCAAACTTTTGAACGGTAGTGTATATATATATATATATATATATATATATATATATATATATATATATATATATATATATATATATATATATACAGTACTGTGCAAAAGTTTTAGGCAGGTGTGAAAAATGCTGTAAAGTAAGAATGCTTTCAAAAATAGACATGTTAATAGATTATATTTATCAATTAACTAAATGCAAAGTCAGTGAACAGAAGAAAAATCTACATCAAATCCATATTTGGTGTGACCACCCTTGCCTTCAAAACAGCATCAAGCATCAATTCTTCTAGGTACACTTGCACACAGTTTTTGAAGGAACTTCGGCAGGTAGGTTGGCCCAAACATCTTGGAGAACTAACCACAGTTCTTCTGTGGATTTAGGCAGCCTCAGTTGCTTCTCTCTCTTCATGTAATCTCAGACAGACTCGATGATGTTGAGATCAGGGCTCTGTGGGGGCCATACCATCACTTCCAGGACTCCTTGTTCTTCTTTACGCTGAAGATAGTTCTTAATGACTTTTGCTGTATGTTTGGGGTCGTTGTCATGCTGCAGAATAAATTTGGGGCCAATCAGATGCCTCCTGATGGTATTGCATGATGGATAAGTATCTGCCTGTACTTCTCAGCATTGAGGAGACCATTAATTCTGACCAAATCCCCAACTCATTTGCAGAAATGCAGCCCCAAACTTGCAAGGAACCTCCACCATGCTTCACTGTTGCCTGCAGACACTCATTTGTGTACACTCTCCAGCCCTTGGCAAACAAACTGCCTTCTGTTACAGCCAAATATTTCAAATTTTGACTCATCAGTCCAGAGCACCTGCTGCCATTTTTCTGCACCCCAGTTCCTGTGTTTTCGTGCATAGTTGAGTAAACTTGGCCTTGTTTCCACGTCGGAGGTATGGCTTTTGGCGCAAGTCTTCCATGAAGGCCACTTCTGACCAGACTTCTCCGGACAGTAGATGGGTGTACCAGGGTCCCACTGTTTTCTGCCAGTTCTGAGCTGATGGCACTGCTGGACATCTTCCGATTCGCGAAGGAAGTAAGCATGATGTGTCTTTCATCTGCTGCAGTAAGTTTCCTTGGCCGACCACTGCGTCTACAGTCCTCAACGTTGCCCGTTTCTTTGTGCTTCTTCAAAAGAGCTTGGACAGCACATCTGGAAACCCCTGTCTGCCTTGAAATTTCTGCCTGGGAGAGACCTTGCTGATGCAGTATAACTACCTTGTGTCTTGTTGCTGTGCTCAGTCTTGCCATGGTGTATGACTTTTGACATTTTGTCTTCAGCAACCTCACCTTGTTAGCTGAGTTTGGCTGTTCCTCACCCAGTTTTATTCCTCCTACACAGCTGTTTCTGTTTCAGTTAATGATGGTGTTTCAACCTACATATTGAATTGATGATCATTAGCACCTGTTTGGTATAATTGTTTAATCATACACCTGACTATATGCCTACAAAATCCCTGACTTTGTGCAAGTGTACCTAGAAGAATTGATGCTGTTTTGAAGGCAAAGGGTTGTCACACCAAATATGGATTTGATTTAGATTTGTCTTCTGTTCACTCACTTTGCATTTAGTTAATTGATAAATATAATCTATTAACATGTCTATTTTTGAAAGCATTCTTACTTTACAGCATTTTTTCACACCTGCCTAAAACTTTTGCACAGTACTGTATATATATATATATATATATATATATATATATATATATATATATATATATATATATATATATATATATATATATAATTTCAAGTAGAATGTTTTAAAATACTGTTGCTAAAAATACATTAATTTAAATTATAAACTATTATACCCTATTCATAAAGTTTTAACTCATTCATTATTTTAGGAATTCATTTTTAAAGAAATACTTAAATTAATCAATATGTTGATTGAACTTAACATGAACTGACATATACATATTGTATTATGTTTCTCAAAGTTCCAACTGCCTAACATAAATGGGAAATTTTGCAGTACATTACCTGGAGTGCAAGGGGAGTCATGTCAAGAAAATGAAAAATAATGTTCTAGATCAGTGGTTTCCTTTTTTTTTTAAACTGTAGCCCTTCTGTCTGGAGGTTTCAGCTCAAGAACCCCTTTACAATATTTGCTCTACTGAGTGGTACCACAGTGCAATAAAAGACAGAATAATCTGATTAACATTTTTTTTTAATTTAATATATAATTTATGTTACAACAGTTGACAAATGGCTAGTTTAGGACAGAATACAAAACCTAGGCCTAATTCTTAAAACTTTTAATTACAGGTCTTCGGATGCACATATTCAAGAGAGTGTTTGGGAAACACATGTATTTGCTTTCTATTTGGAAATGTTATAAATAATCCAAAATAGTACACTGAAATTGTTTATCACATTATAATGATAAACGTTTTTATTAACAGCCAGCATAAAAATTATCCAAAGGTACTCGGAATGACTAGCTGTTGCTTTGCACTTTCTGTAGACTCTTGGTTTTCTTCCTTTGTTTTTCTTTTGCATAACCATTTCTGAAGAAACGATACACAGGATGACCTGGATGTAGTCTATCAAACACCGAAAACAAATTTAATCAGCCGCAATTACTGTTTCTAAAATGCAGCCGAGCCTAATAAATAAAACAAAAACTGTCAAAGTGTGAGTATTGTGATTATTAATTATGTTTACCAGAGCATTTCTACTTCTAAAAAAAGCAGAAAGATTGTGGTTCACTAATTAGTATACAATTATACAACGAGTTGAAAACTGCTTAGTTCATGAGCATCACAAAGCGCTCTCCATAGGCAGAATCCTCAGACACCTGCTCCACCCACCCTAATATCAGATTGGAAATTTGCTGAATCGAAGTCACGCATGCGTAAAGGTGGATGATAATTCGGAAACTATATTATACTAACCTCTGAGCTGCTAAGCAAAAATGGTTTAGCGAATATATAATACTGTTCAAAAATAATTTCAAGATCATTATTTTCTTTTACTTTCATTTTTATTTTTGCATTTCTGAGTCATCTTGCGTACCCCTACGACCCTTAGAAGTACCCCCCAGGGGTACGCATACCCCCGGTTGAAAACCCCTGTTCTAGATAATCAAGTATTGTAATACATATTAGAGTCTTATTCTAAAATTCTTAGTGGTGCAATCGGCAGCCTAATTTCGTATTCGATTATCATAAAGACATTTATCAACGTTAATTGATGCATTGACATTTTAATTTTCAAAACAAAGAACAAACATTAATTTTTTAGCAGAACTAATAAATTCCTCGCGCCAAGTTATCAGTGAAGCGCGAGAACTGACAGACAATGATAGTTTACGCGTCTTCAGGGAATTGGTGCAGCAAAAGTAAATCAGCCAAAAGCACCATTTCACTTTTAATGTGTCGTTCCCAACACTCTTAGGTGAAATGTAGAAAAAAAAAGAAAATGCCTGCCATGCAGTAAGAGAAATAAGTCGCCAAAGTAAGGTAAAATGACAATTAATGACAATTAACTTGTTTTGTCAACATGGAAATATACTAGGGAACGCACTTATTGTGACGTCTATATCATTTATATTAAATTATTTATTTAGTTTTAAAATGGAGCATTTGCCTGCAAAAAAATATATTATCTTTTTTTATATAATATAAATATAAAAAAGGTATGGCAAGCGTGGGATTTGATGAAACTATAACCTTCAGTTTGCAAGCGTGTTGTGTTAAATGTCAGTGCTACACAATTAGTTAAGACAAGCAGTATTTTGAAAGATGTTGAGAATTCTCAGGACTATTATATTTTAATGATGATGATGAAGACTGTTTGAGTCTTCATCATCATCATCATCATCATCATCATCATTATTCTGAGATTCTGATCTTGAGCTCTGAAAAAGTTTGGTCTCCTGTCAGTGTAACGCTCATTGTGGTCCCTGTTGGCGCAAGGAAGTACGGTTCCTCTCGATACTGGTTGATAACAGCAACGCTATTTGTGTTCCCCACTGGACAAAAAGGAACATACATTTTTCTGAGAATTAGCTATGCTGAAGGACAGCCTATATATTTGGTAAAAGTAAAACAATAATAAATATTGAAATAAATGAATACATAAATCAATACATAGATGTTTTTCTTTCTTTATCTATCTTGATATTTATTTATTTAATTTTCACTACCATATAAACACTGCCATTTAATACTGTATGAAACGAAAATAAATGCTCAACAGTTCTTGTTCAAATGATATATTAGTGAAGATTTTTGTACATAATAGTCGTCATGCTTTCATATATTTTTACTTTCAAATTAAAAAATATATTGTAACGACCCAGACAGTTGCTTTGTTGCAGGACTTGTTGTCTGTTCAGTTTATCTGGTCTGTCTTTTATTTTATATGTTACATGTATTTTAAGGGGAACGGGTCACATCGTTACTTAGCATGGGAAGGGATAGTGAGTGAATGAGTGGGGAGAATGTGTGTTGGTGTTTTCGGGGGTTGCAGAGCATGGATGTAACTGGTTGATGAGCCGGACAGCGGCGGGAAATGACGGGAGGTTATATAAGGGAGTACATGAGCCTGGGGACTGCAGACAGTCCAGTGCTGAACTTGAATGAGAAACTGTGGATACGACTGAGCGAGCGTGTGAGCTGTGACTGGAAAGAATATGCAGTGAAAGTGCCAAGACTAAAACGTAGGGTTATTATTTTGGTGCCATGAATTCCGGCCCCTGACAGGAATTATCTGTAGTTTCAAATAAAAGAGAATTCAACACCGTCTCCCTGAGTACTACTTCCTAAACATGAAAACGTTACAATATACCAAATGAACGAATCAAGCTTATTATGATAGTTTGCAAAATCAGATGAAAGCTTTCAATACAATCGGGATAATACATAATCATTATTTACAAAATCTTGTCTTGTTACTTGTTAAAAACTTTACTGCTACACTACTTGCAAATGTTGTCAAATGTTGTTGACATAAATGACACTGTCATTGAACATACATACTTTTGCACACATAACTTTAACGTGCATATATATATATATATATATATATATATATATATATATATATATATATATATATATATATATATATACACATACACACACACACACACACACACACACAGTGCTCCCTCGCTATAACGCGGGTCTCGGGGGGAACACAATATGAGCGTTGTAACCGAAGAGTGTTATAAGCGGTGGAGGGGGTGGGGGGCACCGCGGGACACATAACACACATCTGACTCAATTACAAAATAAAATAACTCCCTCTCTATAATGCACATATAGTGAAGCAAAAATGTAACTTTCCGTGAATTAACCATTCATTAAGCACCTTGTAATCAACGCTATATTAAAAAAAAAAGGTAACATTCCCACTTGTGGATCATTTTAATTAGCAGTTTTTAAACTATAAATAGCCTGGCTAAACGGCGGTCGGGAGTTCAGTTCGAAGTGACAGACAAGCACGCCAAGTGCGAGGAGAGGGGAAGAGGGAATGGGCTCTCCCTAGGTTCTGCTGCCAGAGCAGGGCTGAAGCGAAGCTGAAGCGTGTCGTCTCCCAGAGAAAGCTGCAGAGGCTTCGCAGCAAAAAAATAAATACATTAGGAAAGATAACCACGTAATAGGCCTAATATTTATTTAGTTATAAAACGAATGCTGAATAAGATGGCAATCTGATTGAGGCATTCAAAATTCTAAAAGGTATTGACAATGTCAACCCAAGGGACTTTGTTGACCTGAAAAAAACACAAGGATCAGGGGCCACAGATGGAGATTAGATAAAGGGGCATTCAGAACAGAAAATAGGAGGCACCTTTTTTTACGCAGAGCATTGTGGGAGTCTGGAACCAACTCCCCGATAATGTTGTTGAAGCTGACACCCTGGGATCCTTCAAGAAGGTGCTTGATGAGATTCTGGGACCAATAAGCTACTACCAACCAAACAAGCAAGATGGGCTGAATGGCCTCCTCTCGTTTCTAACCTTTCATATGTTCTTATGTTCTTAACTTCAAAGGGTGCTTGAAACATTAATTAGAGAGATGGTGGTTAAAAGGGACTGTTAATGAGCTCCCACATGGCCTCCCACAGGAAGTCTTATTTTGTTCTTGTGGGTGATATTCACATTTAGGCTCTTTGAGAACATCCAAATGCATTCAGTTAATTGAAGTAAATAGATATAGTAAATTAAAAGACCAAAATTATATCATATGTCATAATAATGAATTTATTTCCAAATTGTAGATGGTGCCTATTGACACTGTCTTGTTTGAAGTACCGTGGAATTCTAACTGAGCGTCTTAAAGGTATGAATTTAATAAAAAAAATTAAAAAAAAAAACTGGAACAAAGGTTATTAATTAACATTAAATATATACAGAAAGAGAACTATTAGAATAAAATAAATGTAGGTTGTAGTTTGTAAAATATGTGTGATGTTACTGTAAATATGTAATTAATGGTGTATAACTATACGATAACTGCAAATAAATAAGAAAACTAATAACAAAATGAATAAGTAAACAACTTTTACATTGTGATCCCTAAGTACAGTAATAAACCTCCCAGTACTCTCCAGTATTGAACATCACTTTTCTGAGCATCTGTTTTAAGCATTGAAATTTGTGCTTCTGAATTGCCAAATCCTGGTCTCTGGTCACTGATCCCTGATTCTGTGTTGTGTGGATTTGGCTGATTTTCAAATCTGAGGATTTTTTTTTTCTTTAGCTCTATATTTCATCATCTATACATTTCAGCCATTGTTGGAGTGAAGTGAAGTGCAGCAAAAAAAAATCATTCAACACTAAGTTTTTTTTGGCACAAAATGTAACATAATATAGGAAAGCAACCATTCAACATTTTTCTGTTGCCCCAAATGCATTTAATACCTTCACGTATTACACTGTCAGGAACAAAAAAGTAAAACATTCCTGTGCTCCATCTCTCCTCCCATTTTGCGGTGCCTTAAATTTCAGGGAATTATGATTTGATGCGACACAAAGGGAAAACACAAACTGGAAAGTCCTTACATTTTCACAGCTTCTCAGAACTCACATCCGCCCTGGTTTCATATACTCCCAGGTCTGTCCGACATGGGATAGCAAGAAAATACAAGGCAGCATGAAAAACTTAAGTAAAATTGTTCACAATGAAAAAATAATGCATGTAAACCTGTAAGGAATTTCTATGCATAATTAAAAACTGTTCTGGTTTTGATGCTTCCAGATTAATGTTGGCTCACGTTAATATTTAAAGAAAGTGCAGATCAAAGCAAAGACAGCGGAGGGTAGGCAGGCAATAATTTAAATGATAGACATAACAGGTTTATATAACCAGCTAAATAACACCAATTAATTATTTAGGTTATGGGACCAATAGATTATGAAATGTATTCTTCACATAGGTAGCTTGAATCTGATTATATTGTGCATTTAAATGGGGCGATTATATATGTTTGATTTATTAACTTAAATGTTTATTTCATCACATGGTTTGTAATACAGGTACACATGTGTATATAACATCTATAACTGTGTTCGTAATGAACAATCATTTAAAGCAGCTCTGTTAGCAATACACTTTTTATAAATGATTTTGCTGTACTGCTATATTAGTTCTGATTCTGGGGCATTGAAGGGTTTAATTCTAGATCTCGGACATCCTTCATTGAAAGGAAATTGAAAGGAAATTAAAAGGAAAGTATTGTGCTTGTACCGTTTTGTTCTGCTCCATGGTGTTATCAGGAAATCTGAGACTCAATCTGACAGCTACTTTACAAACTACACAGGCGCGTTCCACACCTACAGTACAAGTGGTTCAGCAACTATCTCTGTTATTGTTATTCAATCCATAGAATGTGTTTTTACACAGTTTCTGAAATCTGGAAAGACTATACAATTATCACATGAATTATACTGTAGTCCAGTATTCAACAGCAAAATGTAACAGTAAAGTAAATCAATAATTTTGGCATGTGTGTTGTTTGGCATGGAAGTGTGAGTTGTGAGGTTTTGACAAGAACTTTAAGTTAGTCTCAATAAAAAAAACTTGAGTGCTCCATGGCATTGAACCTCCTACACAAAACTAAGTGTAATGTCCACATAAAACTGTATTTATTTTCAAGAAAATAGTTTGTGTCCTGCTTATTTACTACAATTGTTACATAATAATAGTGCTTATACCAGTTATTCAAATACAATATTTGCTTGAATTATTCCCCTTTTTAAATAATGTACTTCAAATGCCTTTTCAGATAAATAATATTTACAAAATGTATATTGCATACACTCCACTTTATAAAGGCTCTGTTTCACTGCATGTCTACATTTAATGCCGTTTTTTTCTATTATGGAATAAGTAATAAGGCATCAATGACCAGACTTGTCCTTTTAAACAAAATCACTTGAAACACCTATACCTAATAATACCTAATAATTCATGTTCTGAGCTAGCTTTTCTCAATTTTATAGAAAAATGTGGGCTTGAGTAAGCTTTCTTAATCCCTTTCTGTTAAAAACACATTCAGAACCAGAGCATATAAATTTACTAAAACAGAAGAACATTTTATTTGTTTTGTACTGAACATTGGGATGTTTTAGTTTCTGTGACCCTATGGTTGAAAATCTATAAGAAAAAACATTGTGAGTCTCAATTTATATTTGTGTTTACTAAATGACTACATAATAGACACTGTGAAAACAATATTAGGATTTGTAGTCCATGATAAAAAAATATGAACTGTTGTTGAGCTGGTGCAAGACTTGCTAATTGGGGATTACTTTCTTGAATATAACCAGCTGTCATATCAGCTTAAAAACAAACGCTGATCATAAGTCAGACTTTTCATAGATCTGTGATGCTGATGTTTGTTTTATATGTTTAATCAGGTTGAGAGCTATAAAACATGATTACAGATTTTAAATGTGCAATGATCAAGAAAATAAAACAGGATTTTAGAAAACAGTATGTAATGGTACCAGTACAGGGAAAATGGTTGTTTTGAACTTTGAACCATTATAAATCCATTGCTCTTGAACAATAGATTGTAAAAGAAACAAGCAAAGTGTGTGTCTTCACAGCCATGTAACATTACATTATTTAATAAACTCTTTCATTTGTCTCTCAGTTTATTAATCCCTAAAATCTAATAAAAAAGCCACCTCTGAGACTTACTTACAAGTCTCCATTACTGTGAATAATGTGTATCAAGATTTGTCAGAGTGTGAATTTAGAGATTCACACTCTGTTTCCTTAAAGGTCAAGAATGTGAATTCTGCTCCAAAGAGAAGGTATCACTTATCTTTATTTGTCTGCAAAACAGCCAAATGCATATCAACATGTCTGGAAAGAAATGTAATTGATTGAGATTTAAGCACTGCCTGAATTTGTGGAATAACTCAGTTTTAAATTATTAAACTCACCCAAGATGCAGTATATTTTTAGAGTACTGTCATAAACTTCAAATTGACTGTTTGGCATTAAGAAACACATGTTTTGTTATATTATGTACAAGCATGATTCTTTTTAATAGAGTACATCCATTTAGACTGCTCAGGTCCTCTGATTTACTCTGGAAGATTGGCTAATTTTCTTGTCCTGTAAATTGTGACAAAATCGTTAGTATACTACAGTATTAAAACTGCAACATATGTACCTCCACTATATCTTTATAATAATACTGCATTTTACTGCAGTGTTGTACAGTAAATACAATTTGCTGCAATAAATTATTGCACAGTTTTTATTTGGTATTGTTTTCTATGGTTATTTTTAATTTATATTTTAATACAGTTTATGTTCTAAGTTACTGTAGTAAATTGTTGAAAATGCTGCTTTCTTACTGAAAGTAAGTACAGTCAAACATTGAGATTTCCTGACCATGATATAACAGGAGTCAATGGAAACAAGCTCCTGATAATATCACCTTGGTTAATGTCACACTTAATATCAAAGAAATGTAGCAGTCATAAGAACATAAGAAGAAAAAAAAAATTACAAATGAGAGGAGGCCATTCGGCCCATCTTGCTTGTTTGGTTGTTAGTAGCTTATTGATCCCATAATCTCATCAAGCAGCTTCTTGAAGGATCCCAGGGTGTCAGCTTCAACAACATTACTAGGGAGTTGGTTCCAGACTCCCACAATTCTCTGTGTAAAAAAGTGCTTCCTATTTTGAATGCCCCTTTATCTAATCTCCATTTGTGGATATATCATTTATTTCTTAGCAGACACCCTTATCCAGGGCAACTTACAGTTGTTGCAAGATATCACATTATTTGTACATACAATTACCCATTTATTCAGTTGGGTTTTTACTGGAGTAATCAAGGTAAAGTACCTTGCTCAAGGGTACAGCAGCATCCCCCCTCTGGGATTGAACTCACAACCCTCCGATCAATAGTCCAGAGCCCTAACCACTACTCCACACTGCTGCCCAGTGTGACCCCTGATCCTTGTTTCTTTTTTCAAGTCGAAAAAGCACCTTGGTTCGACATTGTCGATACTTTTTAGAATTTTGAATGCTTGAATGCTTTAACTTTCTGGAAATCTAAATCAACCATGTCATATGCTTTGCAATTATCCATTGTCGATGTTGCATTCTAAAAAAAAAAACAAGCAGGTTAGTTAGATACGATCTCCCTTTCCTAAAACCACACTGACTATCTCCCAGGATACTGTTTTGGAATTGGTTTTAGCCCCCTTAGCAATGCTCATTTATCTCTCTCTCTGGGCCTTCCTTTTTGACACAAGCTTGCAGTTCCAAGTACTCTTTCTGTGTACTTTGTTGTTGGTCCCTTTACAATCATACATGTCAACATTGAGTTTTTGAAATAAAGCTTTTGTAAACTGAAATCTTCATGGCTTGAATTCAAGTGAATACCTACATAAGATGAAGACATACAACAATTCCACTTTATTATTTGGTAGAATGACAGACTGTGATATGGTGCTCCTTCTAAAATGAAAAATATAAACCAGATAAACAACCACAAGATGCTTCACAATCAAGTTCTCTCTTGGCCCATGTGGTTCTTATTGTGCTGTAGTTGTAGGCGGCTGAATTGGCAGCAGTCAATACTTTGTAAACAGGCCCACTGCATTTTCATCACACAACAGACCTAAAGGCTAAGTTTGGTACTGCATATTGACCATTGGAACCTACCGTATTCCTTCGAATTTTTCTTCGAAGACGCAGCCCGAATTTCCGACCCTCAATTTGAGAAAAAAATAAAACGCTACATAAATATGCATTTACAAAGATAGAACCTCAATTACACATATGGAGGCAGTTTGCGGCTGTCCGCCATCACACAGAGCATTACAGTTATGTGCTGCTTCTCATTTCCAGTTGTGATTTATCACACATGTTTTTCTCCCAATTTGTGAACTGTGGTATTGCTTGGCATGTAAAAAAATACGGGGGTCTGATCAGCATTTCCAATCTGTCCAAGCTGGTACTGTTTGTTAGAAATGCTGAAATTGTAAATGCTTCTCTTTGAATTCCTCAGGAAGCTAATGACACTTCTTTGAAAATGACTGCCTGTATGTCATGGATGATTCGAGATTGGGCAGTAACATTTTGGTTCGTCTTTTCTCGGCAGTAAGTCATGTTGTTGCTTGTGTATTCAAGCAGTGACGTCTGTTTTTTCTCAGCAGTCAGTCACCTTGCTGTTTGTGCACTCAGGTAGTGACGTCTTTTGTTGGTGATTTTAATACATGCATCACTACTGTACTCAAATTTAAGACACAGGCTACTTTTGAGAAGCAAAAAATGGTTCAAAAAGTGCATCTTAAATTCGAAGGAATACAGTACTTTATAACAAGAAACCTCTACATTCAGTAAGTCCATTATAAAAACATAAAGCCAAAACACACAACAACATGGTATGGCTGCATTATTCATTATACTGAACATATGTGGAGTATAATGGAAGGGGGCTGTGTGGTCCCACCTCAGCCACTGACTCATTGTGTGACCCTGAGCAAGTCACTTAACCTCTTTCAGGTCAGACGTAGTTGTAAGTGACTCTGCAGCTGATGCATAGTTCACACACCCTAGTCTCTGTAAGTCGCCTTGGATAAAGGTGTCTGCTAAATAAACAAATAATAATAATAAATAATATGTGGCTGATCAATAATACCACTGTCAGTAACATTTCATTGTCAACTATCTTCTATTTCAAATGAATAAACTATTGCTGTATATAAACACATACTATCAATCAAGCTGAATTTCTAAAGCAACGTTGATGCATCTTTGAATATAAATGCTTATCTTTCACTATTTGTGTCACTTTTAGATTTTCCTGCAGAATACTTTGCAATGTGTGAGTCTGGGAACATGTCTCCTACAGATTTGCTGAACTAGTCACAACATGTAAAGGTCTCTGCATATGTAACTTTCTTAATCTCCGTTTTTTCTTTGGCAACGAAAGATGTTATTGAATCGCTGGTTTTCTGAGTGTCACTGGCTTTTTGGTGTTTTTTCGTGCTTACCACACACATCATTCTTGCTCCCATGTCCCACCATTAAAATCAGTCTTGCTTAGTTTACATAAATATGCATTTTTCCAATGTTGCTTAGGATTATGTGAGAATATGTTGTGGTCAAAGAAGCTTAAAGTTTACGTTAATATTTTATCGGACGAGGAGGGCTTATCGCACGTGCAGACATCGTAGATGGTCAAGTATGGGCTCGTTGTTTTATTCACTGTCAACAGGTGATGCTTAACGAATTGTTGTTAAACTCACTGATGAGCCACCAGACTAATTGGGGTAGAAAGCTGGTTAGATTCACCAAAACATAATGGATACCGCCATGGAGACTGTCAATGTGGAGTGTGGGGAGACCAAATTAAACATGTTCATTGACTGACGGAAAATCATTTAAGAAATGGTAAATAATAGAAGTCATACCGAATCCCATTCATTTATGAACTTTTCCCTTCCATTTAAGTAGTCAAATAAAAAAGAAAAGACATTTTAATTTAAGTTGATGGAGTTTGTTAAGATAATAATATTTTTATTATCTAACCTTGGCGTTTAATGTCATACAATTAAGTCATAAAAAAGAGTACTGCTTAGCACAATAAGAAATGAATAAAAAAGTCAAAACATTTGTATGAATTTACTATTACATTTAACATGTTACTATCTGCACAAAAAACATTACATAGTTTTTAATAGAAGACGTTCGTAAACATCCACTTTTATATAAACCCTCACTTAATTAAAGAATATAGAGTGCCCAAATAATACAAACAGCGTTGGTATGTTTTATGTTTTATTCAGGAAATAAATAGAAAAGGACTGGAGAGAATGTAAAGCTAAATGGAGAACATTGTGTGATAGATTTGTGAGGAGCAAGAAAACCCTGAAGCAAAGACTGGAGTCGGAAGCTCATGGCCACACTTTGCTGGGAATTGCCAGTTGCTACAGTGCTACAGTGCTATAGTGTGACTGAGTCTTTCTGCAGGTGTCACTGGCATCACGTGTGTATTTTTGTGTTGAAGTAATGGTCCCAATCTGTTTAACAGATCATTAAACCGTTCACCTGCCATTCTAAAAATGTCTTTCTTTCTCACAACAGCAAGTCTGTTACAGCCTTGCCTGCTGCCACAGCGCAAAATTTTCTTCTATTACTGCTAGTCACCATATTGCTGTTTCAATCCAGTCACCGGTGCATGTACTTCTGCCTCACCAGTTTCTTTGCAGTGGTGAATAAACACAACATGCCCAATGTGAGCTTGCCAGGGTCCTAAACCCTGGGAATGCAGTAACCACAGACCAGTACATGACATGGTATCCATGATTTTAGTACCTGAAATGTTAGAGAGAAATTTACTTTTGCAGAAATGAAAGGGTCACTGACCAAAAGGGGATTAAAAGCAAAATACGGGAGAAAATCTGTCCTGGGTGTTGTGTGCAAAAAATGTGAGAACCACGGCAAATAAGGGAGAATTGACAGGTCTGTACAATTGATTTCCACCTCAATTAATATCACTTCAAAATGCTTCATCAAGTGTACTGTATTTTGACAGATTCTGTATACACTGTATGCGACAACCTTGTGGTCACATGATCACCCTGCTTGAGTCGTGGAGATCAGAAGAGTGTGTTCAGTGTTTATTTGACCATTACATATTAAAATGAAAAAGTATTGGAAACTAAAAGATTTAAACATTGCCACAAAGGCTGAAATAATTGCTCTATCTGAGAAAGGAGAAAAAAAAAACTCTTGTTTAAACATTTTCTTCACACCCATCAATGACCTCAAAGATTCATAATAACAGGAATGCAATTTTATGTGCTAATCGGAACTATCAAGTGGCTTCTACTACTAAGGGTGTCTACATAATTAAAATGTAACATTTCTATAATGATAAAGAAACGACCCAGTCGTGACATAAGAAATGATCCACTATGTGACATGAAATAAGATGATTTGTAATACAGATATTACAAAATAAAGTAATCATCTGTGGAGTATTAGCTTTTATTATGTATTGAATGCATTATTTGGAAGTATATTGTAGCTAACAAGCAGCACGTCTCCCCGTCTCAGCTTTTGCTGTGGTCCGGCAGCAGCAGGAACTCTCATTTGCATACCGCAGGAGCGGTGAACGCTGTGACCTAATTTGCATGGCAGGAGAGAGGCATGATGGGACTGAGCGAGCAGACTTTCTATCGCTCTAGTTGGACAAGTGAACTGTTTATATTTCCCTTTTTGGACTTTAATCCTTGTGTTATTGTTTCCTCTTGTGTGTTACGCCAACCTGTCTTGTCTGGAGTGAGTGCGATGCATTACTGTCAGGTGTTGTGAGTCATTTGTTGTGACCCCCCCTTGTCTCTCCCCTCTGTGTGTGAATTGTCTGACTTGTGTTATGCTTTGCAGCTGTACGGGTTGTATGAATAAAGCTTGGTTGATTGAGCGCTGTTACAGGTGTAGAACTCATATATAGCAGAAATGTTACATTGGTGTGAGAGCGGGATCTGGTAGAGGTTGAACTGAGATAGGACCAGTGGAAGAAAACAGCACTGATAAGCCGACAGGAAGGCGACACTCACCCAGTGGAGTCCTGGGCGGAAGACGCCTTTACCACATCATCTGGGTTCATGGGGTGTCCACTGACCCGACTAAGGTCAACACGGTGTGGAAGTGGCCCACTCCCAGCTCCATGCCTCAGGTCTGCAGTTTCTTCGACCTGGCGTCTTATTACCGCCAGTTTGTGCAGGACTTTGCTTGTATTGCACAACCGCTGCATCAACTTACAGAAAAAGGGCTCTGCTTCCACTGGAACGAGGAGTGCTAGGAGGCATTCGACCAGCTGCGGGGCTCACTAACCCAGGCACCAGTGCTTACCTTTATGGCTATCCAGAAGGACTTCATCCTGGATACAGATGCCAGCAATGGCGCAGTCCTGTCCCAAGATGGACCGGACGGGGAACCCATCATTGCCTTCTATAGTAAGACCTTGGGAAAAGCTGAGCGCAACTATTGCATTACTCGCTGGGAGCTACTAGCCATTGTCCGGGATGTGAAACACTTCTGCCACTATCTCTAGAGTCTGCGCTTCAAGCTGCGACCCGATCACGCCTCGCTCCAGTGGCTGCTCTCTTTCAAGGAGCCCGAAGGACAAGTGGCCCGCTGGATCAAGCTCCTCCAGGGCT
Organism: Acipenser oxyrinchus oxyrinchus; assembly: GCA_030684275.1. Lineage (NCBI taxonomy): Eukaryota > Metazoa > Chordata > Actinopteri > Acipenseriformes > Acipenseridae > Acipenser > Acipenser oxyrinchus. The sequence continues at coordinate 55,183,507 of CM060251.1, read as the reverse complement.
ACAACTTCGCCATTCACCATCGGGCCAGCCAGAGCCACGCCAATGCCGACACTCTCTCCCGCCGCCACCATGCTAGACTGGAAGAAAAGGAACGTCACCTGCCTGAGGTGAGGGCTGTCAGCAGTGCCAGGGAGGAGCTTCCCAACAATCTGTCCACAAGGCAACTTGCGCAGCACCAATGGGAAGACCCGGAGGTGGGGCCGGTGCTGCGTTGGAAGGAGGCCGACCAGCATCCCCGCAGGAAGAAGCATGTGCAGTGGGACACTGGAGGTCAAGGATGGTGTACTCTACTGCCTGTGGAAAGACCCGTCCCAAGACCTCCGCCAGTGGCAGCTCCTGGTTCCCTGGAGCATGAGGGATCCGCTCCCGGTTCTATTGGGGCTGCTACTGGGCCGACACGGAGATGCAGTGCTGCCGTTGTGATGTTTGCGCTGCCAAGAAGGATTCGCTGGACCGGGCACTCCCTGCTGCAATCCTTCCAAGTGGGGGGCTCCTATGAAGAGAGTGGGGGTGGACGTGCTGGGCCCTTTCCGCAGGACTGAGAGGGGGAACCGATTCATTCTGGTCGCGATGGATTATTTCACCAAGTGGCCCTCCCAGACTAGAGTGCTGACACACTGCTGGAGGGGATGTTCACTCGTTTCGGTCTGCCAGAGGAGCTGCATAGCGACCAAGGGCAGAATTTCGAGTCCAAGGTGTTTCAGGAAATCTGCCGTTGCCTGGGGTTCCAGAAGACCCGCACGACTCAACTCCAACTCTGGACTCGTTGAGCTGAAACGGACTCGTTGAGTGTTTCAACTGGACCCTGGCGACGCAGCTGGCAATCCTGACCTCCAGCCACCAGAGAGACCGGAACCTCCACTTACCCCTCGTACTCATGTCCTACCGGACAGCGACCCAGGAGTCCACAGGCTGCACTCACGCCGTGCTGATGTTGGCCGTGAACTCCGAACCCCCGTGAAGCTGGTATTTGGGGCCCCACTGCAGCCGGAGATCCCGGGCTTCCCAGGACCGGAGTACGTGGCCAATCTATGACAGAGGCAGGAGACTGCCCATGAGTATGCCCATCAACACTTGGAAGGGAGTATATCAGAAACGGGCGCACGACTTCGGGGCGAGGGGACGGGAGTTCAGAGGCGGCGACCTGGTCAGGGTCTACTGCCCCCAGAGAAGGGGGCTCAGCCCGAAGCTGCAGTGCGTGGAAAGAACCCTGCCAAGTACTGGAGCGTATCTCAGCGGTCATCTACTGTATCTGGTGCCACCAAATTGTGGTTCTCCATGCTGACCACCTGGCCCCATACCGGGGAACTGCCTCGCCGGGCTCCAGCATCAACCAATCAGGCTGCTTAGCTCCAGTCGGAGTTAAAATAAAAGTTTAGTTTCTTTAAACTAATTTATTATTATTTGAATTGTAATATTGTTATTACTGTTTTCTGTGAGAGTTTTTCTCTTGTTTGTGTATTTTCAGTTTTCGTCTTTACAGAAACCTGCTGTGCGTTGACCGAGATACGCACTTCCACTCAGACTGCTTGCAGTCTCTGCCACAGTATCTCACTGCCGTTCTGGTGACTGCTTGCAGCACCATTATGAAGGCTGTTAAGGCTTTAACAGCAGGCTTCCCTCAGTCTTCGTATTCGTTTGGACTGTTTGGGTTTGCCAGAAGCTATATAGGTGGGCATCCCTATATACTGCTTCTTGCAGTAAAGTGAACCATGTAGACCTGTAGGTCACCGACCCTCTCTGTTCCCAACCCGATACTCGCCGAACAGGGAAAGAAGTTACCGCACTGGTACCATACTGCCCAGGTGCAAGTCACCGCACGTGTACCGTACCGAGGGCACTGCACCAAGGGTAACGTACCAACCGTTACCTTCTCGGTTACATACCATTCCGACACAGTGCAAAGTCACCGACCCGGTTCCCACCATCCCTGGTCCAGTACCAGAGGACTTGGTTTGGGTTTTGACCCACCTTGTTACAGTTTTTACAGTACTGTACGCTGCATCCACCCTGTTACTTTACTGTACAGCGATGTTGCTGCTTGAGCAGACTGAGGCAGCAGTTTTTACAGTACTGTACACTGCACTCACCCTGTTACATTACTGTACAGTGGCGTTGCTGCTTGAACAGACTGAGGCAGCAGTTTTTACAGTACTGTACACTGCACTCACCCTGTTACTTTACTGTACAGCGGCGTTGCTGCTTGACCAGACGTGTCCAGCCTTGGCTGGGGCGCTGTCTAGAATGGCAGGGTTGGTGCAGGGGATGTGTAACCTCTATTGCGCACTGCTGTACCGACCCTGTACCATTGCGGTACCGTCCGGGTTCCGACCTGCTACCGACCGGTGTTACCAAGCAGGCTTTGTTCACAATCCAGTTTCTGTCTGGATCCGAGCAGTAGAAAGCTCTAGATAAATAATATCCAAATAGGAAAGGGACCACTGACGCCGTGGAAGGGAGCGCGGAGGCTGCCAGCTCAGAGCTATCATCTTCATCACTGCAGTAAGGCCTGCTAACCAGATCCGCTTCTCAGTAAGAGTACCAAAACAGAGTAGGGAATTTCCTTATTACAAATAGTGGATAAAGTTGAAGATACCCTGTCCCAGAAAGTAGCTACAACCGGACATTCCCAGACCATGTGTAAGAAGGGGCCCAAGGTAGCCCGGGGGCAAAACGGACAGTCTGGACTAGAGTCAAGCTTCATTTGAAAGCGTCTGCAGGGGGTTAAATATGTTCTATGTAGAAAATTTAAATGGATCAATTGGTGATTAGAGTTCTTGGAAGCTAAGCCTAAAGTATTCTAAATAGTATCCTGTAACAGGGGATGTGTTATGTGTGTGGGTAGTCACTGGAAAATACTGACACAGACCCAGAGCATTGGTGTTGATTTGCCGCTCAGGCGATGCAGATTTTATTTTCAACACAGTACTGACACTAGGGTGCCAGCAAGGGTAGACCTAGTGTCACATTTAATAAAGAAACCAAAACAAAACAAAGCTAAAAAAAGCCACACAAAATGACAAACGCTAGTCCCACTAAAAGGAACGTCCCGCTCCAGGAAACTACTGCTCCCCTAAGCTGACCTACTTTCTGTTTTGTTGCTTCCAAAGTCCTGGCCTCCCAGCAACTCTGGGTCATTCCGACAGTCCTGGCAGGGCAATCGCCTTCACAGGCGCAGCTTAGCTCAGGGCGAGCCTCCCGCTCAGCTGGTTGCTTAGCAACGCATCTCCGGTTTCGCGTCGCAGCTGATTTCCACATGACACACACACACTCCATGAACCAGCGACCCGGCTCCCTGTCACAAATGCGGGCCTGAATCGAATTAGGGAGATGTGACCATCTGTTTAAGTCAGTCTGTACCTGATTAAAAATGTTATTAAAACTGGTTGATACGGTGGAATGTAAAGATGGATAAATGTATTTTCCAAGATATTTGAGATGTTTAACTGCTGGAATGTCAGATGAAAGAGTTTCAACACCCCCAGAGCTGTAAATCCAAAAAAGAACAACAGAAATACAACAAAATAAATCAGGGCACAGAACAATCCTCCAAAAATAAAAGCAACATCACCAACAATCCCTGATGTCGCCGGTTGACGGCACAGAGATCAGCCGAGACTGAGACGTCGTGCAGCAGATTCATTCCTTCTCATCTTGTTGGAGTACATCTCGCCAGGAACATCAGTGGAAAGGGACACGTCCTGGGAAAGGTCAGGGATTCCAGGAGAGTCCAGAAAGGCCCGGGCCTCATCAGGTGACTGGAAGAGCTAAACCGAAGAGGAGGAATGCCTGTAAGCCTCGAGAATGAGTGGAGGTGATAACCTGGGAGAAAGCTTTGCGTCATTGAGCTGTTAAGTTACTGTAGTCTGGGAAGAATTTAAGCTTACTGGGCACAGAACGAGAAGTGTCACTCCTGGCTACCTGTAATATAGCTTGACGATCTGAGTATCTCAGGAGGTTAAAAATAAGCGTGCATGGCCTATCTCTTGCTGTAGCTTGATCTGAATAGATGAGGTGTGTACACATTATTTCAATGTTCCTGCCCTTCAGAGTCGGGAACCATAGTGGAAGAGATTTGTTGAGAAAGTCCACGGCATCTGAACCTTCATCTCCCTCATTCAAGCCAACCAGATGAAGATTATTCCTTCGGTTTCTATCCTCTAAGTCAGCCCTCTTTGACTCGAGCCTGTCAACCCTGGTCTCACAAGCTGCCACAACTATCTAAGTCCCATGGTCAAGGCAAAGGCTGTCCAAATGGTCAGCAGACACATGCAGGACTGCCTATGAGCTGGCCAACTTGCCCACTCCAGACAGCTCACTGCCCATTCCTTCAGGGGCATGGCAACTTCGTGGGCTTTACTCATCACTCAATGACATTTGCAATACAGTGATGTGGGCTACTCCCTATACCTGTACTGGGTTCTACAGGTTGTGGATCCATAAAACCCTGCCTTTGGAACAACCCTTACAAGTAGGCATAGACATGAGTTTCTCACTCAATTTTTTAGCCTAGCTGCTTGTTACTGGGGTTCCACATGGTATCACTCAAGGTAGTCTTCGGATTCCAGTCGTTATGCAATATTGCCCTTGCAATGGCTTTGGTACACTCACCCATATGGTAATGGTTATATTTCGTACTTGATAGGGAGCGTTAGGTTATTATCATAACCATGGTTCCCCGAAATAGAAATGTAACCATTAACCTTCAAGGTCGTTGTTTGAAGGAAAAATGACACTAGCATCTATGCGTGCAGTCTTCTTATGTCCTATTCAGGTTCATGGTCTTTACGAGGTAAACACACATACAGTACTGATTACATTTCCATTTCAGGGAACCAGGGTTATGATAATAACCTAACGTTCTCTCCCATGGAGTCTGTGAATGTGTTCGGGGGCCACATCAGCTGCTTATCATGGAAACTAAAGGAGAAAAGTGCTTGGTAAACAATGACAGGTTATGCTTGGAATTTAACCCTTGCACTCTTATAAAATATGTAGACCAACATGCAATGCTGCCTCCTGCTATTAGCCTTCTTTGTTATATTAGCCATTCAGCCACAAGGTAAAGTGTTAGTACACTATATTATATATTTTGATGCATAAATATATTTTGAAAACTTATGCTTAAGGTTACATTTAATATTTTTGTGCAAGTATACAGCTATGGCCAAAAGCTTTGCATCACCTAGAATTTAAGGATTGAGAAATAATATAAATAAATAAATAAAACCATAACATAATTTAGATATTTTATTTAACATCATGTAATCAAAGAAACTACAAAATAATATCGCATAATAGTAGTACAGTATTTCATGTTAGATTTCGAAATGTGAAATGTTTTAATTCTTGTCAGTTTTTCCTTAAGTATATGGAAAACTACAAATTATTAAAAGCTCCATTACACAATATCTAGCCAACTGTGGTACAGTAAACAGACTCAAAGTTTAAACAACAAATACGTATACATCCCAGTAATACTGCTCGACACGTAAAACATAGGTAACGTTCAATTCTTTGTTATTAGCGTGTTAACATTTACTGCTATATGTAAAATTACAATTTTTGTTTTTCAATATTTTCACCAATGTGAAGTAAACGTCAAAAGTTTTAATCACAGCTTACTATATGGGTCCAAAAAAAAAGTCAATACCTGAGCACTGATCTCACACAGGACTGCTAGAAAGCCCATAAAAGATGACAGAAGAAAACAAGATACCAGAACATATGAAAACTCTTACAATTAAAGAGTTCACTTGAATGACTTCCTGAAGACTAACCTTTGTTTAAAGATTCAGGCCAAAGATTTACCAGTTCGTTGAAGGTACGTTAGTCAGTATTTTGTATACCTTGCTTTACGCAGCCACCCTACCGCACTGAATAATTGATATTTTTTATGAACATGTAGCATAGGGCCGGACCAAATCAAACTCTGATCGCTCTTGCGAAAGAGTGTTTATGTGATAATATCGCTAGTTTCCATATCGCATTTTCTTTATCCCGAAACCAAAACTAGCCATTTCCAATCCGCGAAAGGGGCGGAGAGAAGTTTCGCATCAGTAGGATGGACCGCCAAAAGCTACTTGAAAACAGCTGTTGACCAATCCCCAGCCGGTATTTGTGACCTGTTTAAGGGGCGGAAACAAGACGGTAACATGCGAAAAGGCAGGTGAAGACAGCCAGGGCAGAAAAAAATAAAATAAAAATATGTGTTGTACTACTGTTTTGTTTGGATATCAGTGAATGCTATTACATACAACTACTACTAGTAGAAATAATAATAACAATACGTTTAATAATAATAAGAATTATGTTTTTATTTTTATTGTGTAAAATATTGAAAAATACAGACACGAGTTTGAAAGAAAAAAAAAAACACTCACGCACTTGGCAATTACCTCGTTTCCACGACGTCTGCATCGTGCTGCATTGTTCTGTCACTGCTATGAAAGCGTGCCACATCATTTTCATGATTTTTGTAAAAATCCATACTGTGCCCGGCTTGTGTCAGCACTATGCAATGCCAGCATCCTCATACCCGACTGGCACGGTACAGCCCAGAGTCCTGTTGTGCACAAGGCTGTATAGTAGCACGAAGAACAAAGATTACAAAAAAAAAATTGTCAACAAAGTTAACAAAGAAACTCTGTGCGAGCATTATAAAATTAAAATGCTGATAAAAACGAAACCAAAAAAAAACTTGAAACTTGGGGTGAATAGAACACCCAAAAACCAACGTAACACTGTCGCCAGGATCAGTAGCGGTACATATTACACAATAAGTCAAATGAAATGCTATCCAGTGCCATGAGAAAAAAAAAAGTTGATTGCAGATTTTTTTTTTTAACGGACAGAGTCGGGTAGTTGTATTTTATTATTATTATTATTATTATTATTATTATTATTATTATTATTATTATTATTATTATTATTATTATTATTTCTTCTGTCAAAAACCCAAAGAAAATGTAAAAAACTTCATCTTGATGCTTCTGAGATGACCATTATAGATATTACATAATTTTGTTATCTACACAGATTTATTTTTTCGAAGTTTCGAGGGGACCGCTTGGCATGCTGACACGGTATAGCCAAAATAACATTTGTGCTCCCTTGTACTGGAACGGTGGGCTTGTTCTTACATGCCCATGTGGCTTCATGTAATGTTTCTGTGTAGGCCATCATGTTGAAGTACTTTACGAGAGTAACCAAATGTTAAAAACTAAACGTTAATATCTTTAATGTGGTTAAAACATTTATACATTCTTTATTAGTATTCTAGTTTGTTTACATTTGTTAACCTTGAGTTTGATCGAAGTTCAATGTAATGGAGCACTGTGCCTTTAAGAAATTAATAATTTGAACAGAAGTAGGTGACGTCACAGATGACGTGCGAGTATGTCCATGGACTTAAAATAAAAATGTACCGTAGTCGTAGCTTACTACAAAGATGAGAAATAATTTATAGCTGATTTATAGCTGGAATTGAGTAGATTTGATCGGGTGATAGCAAACCACTCCCCTTTCTAAACCCACTTGTTGTCAACAAGCAATAGCTGCTTTTGAAGGGCTTAAAAGGGGTTGGTTTGGTTCTCGAGATTTCACTTGGAATTCTTTTGCGTCCTCGTTCGCGAAGTGCTAACTTTGATTTGGCCCGGCCCATAATGTAAATAACCTACATTTTAGCTTGAAGTGCACAGTGAAATATAAATCATAAGTTATTCGTGACAGGAGTGCAGGGGTATATTCTTTGGATATACTGCATACATATCTATTTACAACCCAGTACATCTCTGACATGAGGATAACAAACGTCTCCTTATCTACAAACAGTTCTGTCAATATCAAGTTGATCATAGCAAACCATCTTACACTTTGGCCTTCCAGTAAAAAGACCAAGTACATTTTATATTAAAAAAGCAAGGTCCCATCTTGGATAAAAATAACACTTTATATAGGTCACTGTACAAACTTTATCAGATGCAATTTCATAAAATATACCTTCCTAAAGAATGTCCATTCCAAGTTTCAGCATTTAAAAAAAAAAATGTAGCTAGATCTATTTTACACATTAGTGTAATGTATTCGTTGCGGTTACGATTTCTTTCAAACCATGATTGGTTGTGTTTTCTCTTGCAATAGCTGACTGTGGCCAAGATACAGAGATATGTCTTAAGTTTCCCAGTTTTTATGCAAATACCTTCCACCACCTAGGCCACAAAACTAGTAAAGTTTACCATTCAGCACATCCAGTTTATTGCAAACAGTAGTTTTCCATAAACTTTGATTATGACAGACATTTACATTTAAAAAAAAAAACACATTTAGAATCTTGTTTCTGATGTTCCTCGTTTTAAGGTGTTGCTCATAAATTCATCATGTTCAAAGCTCAGGTTATTGTGAGACCTTGAGATCATAAGCAGTTTTTCCTTTTTAGTATAATCCCTTTTGTTAGACGTCTGTGGGACCAGCAATCTGTCCATTGGATCCTCATTATCCTCAAGTTTTTTGTAGCCTTTGCTGTTGCTGCGGTCCAGCCTTGGCCAGCTTGGATGTTTTCTTTGTTCAGGCTGAACAGTTAACGTGGAAGGTCCTCTATCTAAATCTAAGGATTTGGAATGGGCAGACAGTATGTGGAGAGAAGTGTTGGACCCAAAATCTTTCCGGGCAACTCCAGGAGATAAGTATATCCCACTTGCTGATCCTGTAGAAAGGGAGGATTTGGATGAGGAGGTTGGGGACTCTGTAGCTGAGTTGCTCCTTAGAAGCAGAGGGTTGGGAGGTTTATATGTTTCACTGATATCCATTGAAGGAACTGCTAAGGAATCCATGGAAGGCTGTCGAGATTTACCTCTGCTGAACTCAGAGTCCTCTGTTATGTTATCTATATCAGGCTCATCAATCACACAGTTATTCAGTTTAATTACAGGAAGTGTGAAAGCGCTAATTGAAGAGGAGACAATAGACTTGGTTTCACATTTTTTAGAGCTAATATTTTTGTCATCTTTTAACCTGCTGCTTTCTGTCTGGAGGTGAAAGACAGAACCAGATCCTTCTTTGCGTATTGGAAGTAGGTGGCATGAGTGCCCCTTGGCTTCATTAGCTAAACCATAATCCTCAATAGAGCTCTCTTGCCGTGTTACCCTGACATCATTACCAAGGCCAGAGAAAGTCAACAGAGTATTAGCAGCTAACTTTGAAGCACATTGGTTCTCATACATTTTCACCTCAGATTCCCCAATTGGACCAGTGTAGGCCCCATTCATGCACTTCTGTTCTTTGATCCTCAGGCTGTGTATGTCAATAACAGTGGAGTAGATATCTCTCATGTGTATCACTTTGGTCTCTTTGTCTCTGTTCTCGTGCAGTATGGCATTGGCACAAATAAAAATAAAGATGCCAATGCCCATGGTGAAAGGTCCCAGCATTTTCATTTTTTCAGAATGCAAGTGCTGCTCAAAAAACTGAGCCACCATCCTGCCATGGTCCCGTGTAACATGTGTGTTGTTAGTTGATAGTTTTGATTCTGCTGTTAAGATATGCTCCTTTTGAGGCCAGTAACCAAGCACCGCCATTGCAATCCCGATCAATGAGATCAATATCCCAAGAATGAGAAAAAACCCAGAAGGGGAGTTTAATCTGATCTTGCCCCTAACAACCACCACGTCTGCCCGGGGCTTCCGCTTTGCTCTCTTTTTCTCCTGCTGAGAGGGTGGTGTAGGCAAAGGCAGATGGTGCTGGGATCTGGCCGAGTCCTGCCTCTTTAAGGCTGCCAGCCCTGTTATTACACCCCCAGTTGCTATCATGCTGCTGTCCTCTGCCCTGCAATAAAACACAATGGACAAACACAATTACAGAAAAATCGACTGCCTTTTTATAGCTGGCATGACCCTCTTGTTAATCAAGCCAAATGAGTCTGAGCTGAGGAAACCTCAGGGGTTCAACGAAGCTATAAAAAAAGGCTTCTCTTTGAGTTTTGTTGTCAGATTGGCAGTAGTTTACAATATTTGGACATATCAAGTTACTGTAAAAAATAGAACTTCAATTTAATATTCTATTACTATGTCATGGCACAACAATGGTAGGAACCAGTGGTTGAATGTTACCACATGCATGCTGGTAATGCCAATTGTGTAACAGTGTGCAATATTTGTTTCAAATCCAATGGTGACACTGTAGTCTGATAAATTAATATTCACAGTTAAGGTTAAAGATAAATGTGATAAAAAAGTATTTTGTTACAGCTCTGATAAAACTATTCTACTGTAGCTAAAAACAAACTTTTGTACAAACCTGTATGCATGTTTTTTTTATGTTGTATATTTAAATTGCAACACCTACACCATTGTTAAAATGATTTAAAAACAACAAGCAATCAATAAACACATTTGATATGGAAACTAAATTATTTTCTTTTTTTACATAATTAGATATAAATGAAAATTGACCACTCTGTAGTTAGTGTAAAGTTATCTTAGCTGAGCTATTGTGTCATCACAACCTGGATGAATTAACATTTGACTTTTCAGTCAGGCCTCAGGGAGGCCAGAACGCAAATTAGAGAGTGGAGCATGAGAATAGAAAGCAGATGATGCAGGCCCACTGGGGAATATACGACAGAGGTACATTTCAGGGCAGGAAAGGAGTTTTACATTATCACTGCCTACATACCACACATGACCACGAGAAAACCCAATACTCGGCTCTCCAGCACTGTCATTCTGCATCTCAGCAAACTCTAAACCACAGTTTATAGACAGGAATAAAAAAGGAAATAGTCACTCAGAAAGGGCATGAAAAGCTGAGATCCGCTAGAGTTTGTTATTTTAGATGCAAAATTGCTTTTATAAAATACTGCTTCTCATAGTATGTTTTTTTTTTGTTTGTTTCTTTTAATTTACTTTTCCCCCCCAAATCATTTAATAAAGACAATGAATGTTTCATAGATACCATTCAAGTGGTTGTTTTCCTTTGTGAGTAAACACGAGTACAATTCTACTTCTTTCCAGTACATTCATGAGCTACTTGAAATTGTTGAGCAGTCAGAGGATGTCGCATTCCACAAATGAAGACGACCAAATAACTAGCAGACTCCCATAGGCATGCTTATAGGGCACTGTTTATTCAGCACCTGCTCACTACATAAACAGAACAGAACTTTACACTACAGTGCTGCCAATCCTGAAACTTCCAGGAGTTCTACAATCCTTCCCCAAAACAATAAAAATAAAACCTAAATAAAAGTACCCAAAATATAGAAATAGGTATGGGTATATACCGTATTCCTTCGAATTTAAAACACACTTTAAACAATTTTTGTATTTTAAAAAATGGCCTGCATCTTACATTCGAATATAGTGATGCATGTATTAAAAATTGGCAACAAAAGACGTGACTTACTGAGTACATAAACAGCAACGTGACTGATTGCTGATTAAAGATGAACAAAAACGTCACTGCCCGATCTTGAATCATCCGTGACATACAGGCATCAGTTTTCAAAGAAGTGTCATTAGCTTCCTAAGGAATCGGAAGAGAAGCTTTTACAATTTCAGCGTTTGGTTATTAGGTTCAGTTCTAACAAACAGGTGCGAGTAATCACGACTGGAAATGAGAAGCAGCACATAACTGTAATGCTCTGTGTAAGAGCAGATAGCCGCATGTTCTCAAGAGGTGGCTACATTTCAGCTGGCAGTTATTATTCAGCTGAATACGGCCGTTTTTAAGTGTTTTGTCTTTTTTAAATTATCATTGGGTCTATCAAGTGCTAGACAGATTCAATTGTTCAGATGGCTGTGATGATCAACATTAAGACTTAATCATGAGCTATTCAGTACTACTAAAAAGTTTTAAATTAGGTGCTCATATATTTCACGTTATAATGAAACATGCTCTTGTAAATCTGACCTGTAAAACACATTAAACCGACACTCCCACAATGTCCAAGCAACGTTTTTTTTGTTTGTTTTTTTTTGCATGCAGCAGTCACAGCTTGTGGAATCTGTTCAACAGGTTGTATGATGGATCATCTGGCTCTCAATCTGGCCCTTCAAGCTGCTAACTGACTGTCTGTGTGAACACATGGGGCACCCAAAGCCTCCAGCAACTGTTGCCGGAACTGTCAGTATCAGCTGGTTGAAAGTCATCACGGTTCTTTGAAGGAGTTCTTCGTTGTTTGGTAATGCTTTCAAGGTGTATCTCTGTTTGGAATTAGAGGATACGTGATGGTTCTTAGCAGGTAAAGCAAAACAAATTAATGAGTGATAATAGAATCATAAGAATGAGGTATAACATTTTATTTGTGATGTGTTTTTCTTCTCAGGAGCTTTTTCATTGTAACACCCACACAATTAGGATAATATGCCATTAACCTGCTGTTTTGATAACCCAGTCTGCAGCTAACAGAACAATAACAATAATTTGGCAACTTTTGCGACTCTTGGTGGGCGTACACCTTTTGGGATAAATATGCCAATTGTATTGTAGTCACTGATTTGTATCAGTTGAACAAGTCTGCATAACTCTTAATTAAACATGTCTTGTTTTTATTCAGTAAGTGTGTCTAAAATGTGTTCTTTATGTGGTGTAGATAAAAAAAAACAGATAAACAGATAAAATACACACTTTAAATACAGTTATTAAATGCCTCAAAAGCATTTAGTTAAAACATGTATGTGTATTTAATTAAAAATGGTAACTTTAGGTGCTTTAAGGAAAGAGTTTCAATTATTTTGCAGCTCTCCTGTTGTTCTTTAGTCACCAGGTTTAATACATTCAGTCTACTACACACATAAAATTGAATAAGGTTGTATACTTTAAAAAAATTAATTATTTTTAATTCTGCTTAATATACATAGCATTCAGTCCCTCCCTCCCTCCCCTCCTCCCTCCCTCTCCCCTCCCCTCCTCCCTCCCCTCTCCCCTCTCTCCCTCCTCCCTCCCTCCTCCCCTCTCCCTCCTCCCTCCCCCCTCTCCCCTCTCCCTCCCCTCCCTCCCCTCTCCCCCTCTCCCTCTCCCCTCTCCCTCCCTCTCCCCCTCTCCCCCTCTCCCCCTCCCTCCCTCTCCCTCCCTCCCTCCCTCCTTCCTTCCCCCTCCCCAGGACATATAATGGGGACAGGATTGCTAAGAATTGTAACAACATTAACCTGTTTAACTTTTAGAATGACACATTGCTAGTTTATATGTTTGCTCTCTTTTAATATTTTTCTGACACCTTATTTACTGATCTAATTCTTTACTATCAAGGCTTTAAAGGCTCTCAGCTGCTTCCTGTTCGACATTACTCTAACTTCAAACATTTTTTTCTGTGGCAGACAAATCCCTGGCAATTGGGACTTGAGTAATTATCTTGATGATTTTAAAATAGCTTTTTCCACATCCACCTCCAATTGCATGTGACAGATAAAGTTATAAGCCTGTAAAAATATTCAAAGTAAGGATTTGAATAGCTCAATGTTACAGGAGAAGAAAGCCTTGCGCGAGTCAACTCAAGTATACATCTGAACACACTAAAGCCTGCCGCACACAGCTCGACTCAAGCCGTCCTGACTCATCTCATCTCAACTGGTCGTACAGAGTCTGGATGAATCGTAGCAGTGTGCATGCACTTAAAACCAAGATTATGCAGATTTCAGTTGGGATGTCTTCAGATTTGAAGATTGAACATGTTGAATCTTTTTCAGACGCAGTTTCGTTCAGATGTGATCAGTCTGTCTGTGTGCGGCGGTTGCCGACCAAGACTGACTGAGACCGATTAGTCATAAGGGTGTCAACCAATGGTGAAGCAGGTTTAAGTGACGTAGCTTGTCATGTAACTTGTCATACAAGATGGTGGAATATTGACAGCTTTAGTTCCACATTAGTCTTGAATTGCTCAGAGTGTCCCGGATTCAAAAATACCAGATACGTGCACATTTGAATAGTGTTTTTTTTAGGTGTTTACTAATCAAAGGTAAATGATCAATTTACCTTTTTACTATCAATCTACTGACAGCCTATATTTTCTTACTGCGCTAAACAGAAGTAACCGGTGCGTCGATCTCCAGTAGGTCACAAATCACAAGCCCCTAGATCCACACGCTGAGAAAAAACCGCCAAAGTCAAATAAAACATCAACAGGTTGGATTTTATTTACCACAGGCTAAAGTGTAGTAGACAAGCTATACAAAAAGTCAAACACTGCCTGAAACGTTTGCACGGTGTAAATGGTCAATTAATTAATAGGCTAAGCGCTTCTTTTGGTTGCCTCGCGGCGCTGTCTCCGCCGTCTAATCAGCATACGATGCCATGCATAATATGAGGGTCGTTATGGTGCGCTAAGTTAATACAAAAATGTGTACAGGGCAGTGTTAATTACGTTTGCATACATAGTAATCACCAGGATCTAGTTGTGGTCAGTCTAATTCAGTCTTAGCAGTGTGCGACACCCAGTCGGGAAAAACTCAATTGTGACGTCAAACCAAAAGTGAGCACAACTGATCACAGAATCTGTGCATGCTCAGATGAGATGAGTTGGGAAGACTTGAGTAGGGCTGTGTGCGGCAGGCTAAACTGATCCAGTCTCAGTTTAAAGACCACACTTCAGTAATGTGTTATCCTTACCCTATGAATATACGGTTTTAATCCTACCTGGCATGCCATAACCAAAACAGCAGATCTGATTAAAATCAGACAAAAATCTGATTCGAAGATCATGCAAACATACGTGTAAACTAATACAAATTAGTCTAAGAACATCTTACTTGTTCTGACCAAAAGCACTATTTTGACCACCTAATTCAATGTCCAGGAAACAAGGGAAGGCTATTTCCAGATAAGAAAATCCCATCAAAATTAGAGTAAGTGAATTCATAACTATTGCAGACATCAGAAAAAGGTATGGGAGGGTTAAAAAATATAAAACAGCATTTGCAGCTACATGTCCTTTAAAACATTATATTTTCCTATCCCATCAACTGTATTACTAAGTCCATCTAATGTTTGTTACTTAAGGTTTTGTCTTTTCTGGTCTTTTTCTTACATTTCTTTAGACATTTAAATAGCCCTGTAGTTTCACCTTATTTCCTGTATTACACCCCTTTTTCACCTTTAATGCCTTACTGTAAGCTTTTTCATATTCATCTTTTTAACCTGTACCGGTACTTTTTAATGTGTTTTAATTTTATTTATATACTTGCAATATTGCTTTTGAAACTGTGGTTTGTTTGTTTTTTGCTTTCTTCCTTGACTTGTAATCATGTTGTGGTCATTATTTGACCCCAGTGGTTCAACTACTAATTTACATACCATGCCTGGCTCTTTGTCTTGACCTGTATTTTTCCTAGTTGGATTTCTGACTGTCAGGAAGCAGTCATTAACTGCATCCACTACTGCATTTTCCACTGCGCCAGATCCCTCAGGATTTGTCTCATTTATATCACGGAAGTTGAAATCCCCCACGATTACAACACTCATGTTTTTGCATGTCTTTAAAATGACTCCACGTGGTAGTTAATTTGTTGTTGTTTCTATAGTCGTTTGGGACATACACCCTAGTGACAGCCTTTTCCTTTCTACCAACCAACCAACCAACCAACTCAGCCCAAACTGTCTGACTTTAATTTATTAGAGATTGAGTTATTTTGCATCTTATTTTACCTTAAGCAGTAGAGCAACCCACCCTTCTTTCAGTCCTATAGGAACAAACCATATTCTCCACATTACATAGAAAGAGTTCAGGTCTAAATACACTGAGCATTTGTTATCTCAGAATATACATACAAAGCATCCCTGAAATTATTTATCAATTTATGTATTTATTTTTTAAAAAGAACCCAACAGTCTGGAGCCAGTGCATACTGCGCATGACAGAATTAAATTCTACAGCTGTCAAACAGTTTAGAGTATATGTTAAAATTAGTGGACATCTAGATTTTACAATTGTAAATGCCTGCCATTGCCCACCTAGTGTAAAAGTACTAGCCCCCTTTATTATTGTTTCATCAAAAAAAAAGAAAAGTTGTATCTATATGCAGGCTAAAACCAGTGTCACAAGTCTGGTAGTCACAAGTCTGCACATGAAAATACCACTCATTATCGAAAATGTCAGATGTGTGCGGAGGTGTTGGTGTGTGGGGGGGCGTAGTGGGATAAGGCTCCAGAAAACTAGATCACTGTCGCTGTCAAGCAACACCAGTATATCATTACTGAGACGGTTATAAAAACCCATTGTCCTAATTGCAGTTAATACAAACTGTCATCTTTCATGGTTAAGAGGGACAAATTATTTGTTTTTTTTTTTTTCACAAAGGTGTGTTTTTCCAAAAATGAGGACTACTAATAATAGGGGAAATGTACTGTCTTAAATAATTTTCACAGTTACATTTACTGTAAGTATATGCAAACTAATTAAAATGTTCAGAATGTCCTCACTACTGTGTGTTTGAATTGGACATTTATTTAATGAACTTTATACTCCTGTTTTTTTTTCATAAAGCTAATTGCTAAATATAAAACAACATTATGTATTTTGCTGTTACAGTTATAATGTGTCCATATGCCCTGTTTGTATCCCAATCATTAGCTTAATGTGAGTTTTAAGTCATTTTTATTAAGAAATGTATTATCAGCAATATGCAACACTCATTTTTACTGTAGGCTACTCCTATGCTATAAATCAAAATATTACTGTACTTTGGTTTTAAACAGTCAAAAAAAATGTGTAAAAAATCAACACAATCTTTGCATTGTTGCAAAACAACATAAAGGTTATCATAACGTTGCTCACATACAATGTTAAATAGTTTTTGTTGTGTGTAAACCAACGTATGTGTGCTTTATATGTTATCCCACAGTAACTTCTTGTTCCTTTCACACATGATTTATGTTGGAATGAGGTCGTTTAAAACATTTCTTGTATTTATTTATTTATTTGTACATATATGAACATGTATTTCATTCAATGTACATGCATTTCCCCTTTGTGGAAAATGCATGTACCAACTGTTTAAGCATATAATATTGTCAATTTTGCGGTTGTGATATCTTTTACGTTCCTGTATGTGTAACTATACTGTCAATGTGGCGTGATACACAACACACCAGTGGGTGCTAGGATAGGATTACTAGTTTTAAAAGACAGGCACTGTGGCAAAACATGCGAAGTTTAATGTGGTCGTCAGATTCTATTGGACTTTTAAACGTTTTGTTTTTTGTTTTTGACAGATCTAATGGATTTTTTTTTAACATCAATGTCCATCAGTAACACAACATTATTCACGTATACATTTATACATCTCATTTTTTTGTTCTTTTATTACTATTAATGTGGAGGGGAAATCTCACCTGTAAGAAGAAACAGCTGCTCAATGTACCATGTTCTTGCGGTGAAGATTGCGCTGAAAAGTGTAGTCTGCCAGGCTTTTAACTCTCCAGATTCCTAAAACATGACCATGTGTACTCTCCACGTGCATTCTTTGCGAAGCTGTTTATTTTCAGGGCTCAGACAGGATCCCAATGCGAATAAACTTGGACTTCCATTATTGTGCGGGGTCCTCATTTTTCTCCCTTTTAGATGTTTAACTCATAACTCCAAACGCCCGCAGGACTTGGAAAAATAAATTGCCAGCCGTCAACTTACTGGAAACATTCCTGGTGTAATGCTACAGATGTATCCATTTAAATCGCGGTGGTCAATATAAATTTAGATGAGCCCTAAGCAAATACTGTTGTTTGAACTAAACTGTAAATCGTACATCGTAAAACGTAGTTGCAAACAAAGGCATTGTTAGTAACAATGTTACGCTGGAACAAAACAGTGACAAAAATGAAGCTATTTTGAAGTGTGAGACTTACCTGAGATAATATTTCAGTTTTTTGTGTTTGTTTCAGGTTCTTATTTTTGAAAAAGAAAAAAATAGGGGAAGGGGCAGGGTGGGCGTTACCCTCTGTACGAAACAAAGCTGATTTTTGCAGTTCAGCACTACAGTTTCTGAGCTGCGACTCCCAGCACAGCTCTGTACGAATTGGCAAAGAAAAAGGCTGAAGCGAGCTTTGTGTCCCACGTGATGTTTCTCAGTCAGTGATAGTGACGTAAAATGTAGTAGGGTAAAAATATAAGAAAATCAATTGATGCAAAGATCAAATGCTTTAATATTGGCAACGATTGTTGTAAATGTTTTCTTTATATATTTCAGATTGGGACATTATTATATTATTTAACTAGTCTAAAGTAATTATGTTTGCTAACTCTATAATACTTTGCAGTACGCGAGATAAGAACAGAGCGAGAGTTAAACAATGTAAGATTGCTTTTGTTTCTTTCAGTGGACAGTCCACAAAAAACGCTTATTATGGAATTACTGCATCACTGATTTCCACTATCCATGCCAGTAGTGGTTAGTGTAAGGCAAAGATTTTTCCAGAATTGCTTTCTTCTCTGTTTATGATCTTTAATCCATTGGAACCGTATCCAAATAGAAAGTTACGTCACAAAGCCCTTTGTGTATAAATGTGGCGTTCCATGGACATACTGCATTTTTGATCTGTATTGCTGATATTCATGCATTGGGATTGTATTTGGTCTTCTGCAAAAGTTGGCCCTCCCCCATCATCAGTGTGCCCTAATTTAAATCACGCTGTATAAAACATGGAGGTAGAACCTTAAATCAAATACCATACTGTGGCACCCAAAGCTGCAGTGCACTTCCTCTTGTACATTTTAGAAAACTGACACAATACTGACAAGGAACTGCTGCTCCAGGGAAGTTCTAAGTACAGAATGTGCCAAAGGTGGTTCAAGAGCTGTCATATGTGAAGTGTGTCACAACCTCTTAGTGTAATGTCTTGTGAGCAGCATATGACAGGTAGGTGCTGAGTATATGTAGTGGGTTTTCTGAGATTGCTAAAAAAAAAAAAAAAAAAGTAGAACAATAAATTAAAAAAAAAAAATTGCACTATGTTTAAAATCTATACAGTAGATAGCTTTTGCATTCATGGTGCAGCTTTGTGGTGTAACATTACTAGCACAGGAAATAATACATTTGGAGCACCTACCAGCAAAGTTCTCCAAGAAAAGTTCCATCCTTCTAAGTCTTTTCATGGAAAATATATGCAGTGAAAGCACTAGGTGGTATATTTTCTAGGAGAGCCTTCAAATACACAACAGGTAACAGTAGAGTAATTGTTCTTTTACCTGTGGCTTGATGGAAGATTGTCTTCAAATGCATCCCTGCTTTGACATCTCTATTTATAATGTTCCCTGCCAGCTACAGTAGCAGTAATTGTATTGTTAATAAACTAAAGACAAGAAGTAACAGAGATGCCATAACCCTTACAAAAACAGTGCAGTGTTCCCAACACAACTTACAGTAGTTTACTGGGTGCACCCAAAAGTTACAAACTAACCCCTGCTTAATGCAATAAATTGTTAAGTTTAGAATACAAAAATAAATAATTATTATGGTTAGTTCATTGCAGAGGTAACTTCCATAACGTATGACCAATTTAAATAAAATATGTCTGTATTTTTACATTACTGCACTGTATACAATTTAATAATGGTATCATCTATCCATTTTCATCTACTGAACAAAAAAACAAAACAGACAAAAAAAAAAATCATCGGTCCTTATAGTCCTGACTTACTAGATCATACTATACAATGTAAATAAAAGATGGGCATTTCAGATATAGATTTAGTACAAAAGGGTTACAATGACACACCTTATAATGATAATGAAAAACACTAATTGCAAACGGAAAAGTGTGAATCACAGGATAACTCTTTAAATGAAATCTTAATCTTAACACCAGTTCATTATCTTATTAAGTTGTGAGAGCTCAATTAAAAGTGGTTCATTAAGTGCAATAAATATCCCTGTGCAGTAAAAATAGGTGGTATATTACACTTTCACCCTAACAAAAAGAATTCTCAGATGTTTATGACACTCACCATTGTGAAACATGCATGGCTATGTCCATTGCAACAGGAACATGCCTTACCTGTTATCACACACATTGGAAAAGACATGTAACTTGTCTCATCATGAAGCACATAACTGGATTTGGGTGTGAAATGCTGGCAGGCAATGTTCCTGAGTGGGACTGTTACATCTCAAGACGCTGTGGAACAAATTGAACAGCTTGTAAAAGTGTTACTGGACTGCAGGGAACCAAATCCATAGAAAAAATGACCTTCAATTAACTTGATTGGCTTAAATGTTCAGTCGATCCTGGCATTATACGTTATACCTGTGCTCTGTTATCTGCATTTTAGACAGGCTTTAAGGGTCAAAGGTGCACCTGGTTCACAAAAGCTACATGGTGAGATGCACAGCAGAATTCAGAATGTGATTTTTTATTATTATTATTATTATTTATTTATTGTTACTAGAAGGAAAAACAAAAAAAAACTCATTACAATTCCAAAAACAAATTAGACTAAGGTCTTGGTTGTTTATATCATGGTTTGCAAACTTTATTGGGTAGCTTTACAGACCAAAAACAGATAACAATAAATAGCCCATTGTTGAAATGAAAATCCCAAATCTTAGCATACTAGCTCAACGTCTAATACATTATTTTATCATCGACAGTCATGAGTCCTCAATCTATGAGAATTTGGGTCACAGCACTCATAAACAGGCTGGGCTTGAACCATGCACTGCCCAAGTAAGCACCTTAACCACTGCACAAAACAGCACTGTAGTTTTTACAAATAGGTCTTGCTAAGTTCATGAGCCAAACAATGCTATTTCCTCCTTTAACATCCTTTATGATATCAAATGAGTGCTTTATTCGGGGAATGGAACACATGGGTATGGTCCAGTGGTGTAGTCCATGGTATACGCAGGTAAACGGTGTGTACCCACTTTTAATTTTGGCAATATAGCGTTTACCCATTTCTCATGTAAGGTATTCAAAGTTTACTCATTTCTACTCTCCTGTGATATGCAAATCCTGGGTAAAGACAAGATATTTTAACGGTGAGCGGCTGTGCTGTGGTACTGCTCGTGAAACTGACAGCTGAGAGCTCTCAGTCATAACTAGTGCTGCCAGATTTTTTTTGCAACGCCCCACCAAATTTCAGACGTAACCAGCCAAAAAATAGCCAAATGTCAGTACACACAGTAAAGGCTTAAATACTATATGATATCCTTTATTTATTTATTTATTTATTTTAAATATGTTACATGTCCTGCTAATAATTGTTACTAATAGGCCTATAAATTAGATTATATTATTTCAAAACAATAGTTGAAACACTGTAAATGTCTTACCTTCTGCAACTGCAAGCAACCAGCAACAAGGAACCAATTTGAAGAAAAAGAAAAGTGGTACACAGGAACACCAGTGAAACAAACTGTCCAGAACTTATATACAGTAACACTGACTGAGCTGTTTAAACAAAAAAAAAAAAGAAAAATCCCTTTCTTCATTCTCTTACAGGCATTTTTTTATAGCTCAAAAATAAACTTCAGTGACTGACATGCCCTGTAACTTTATACGGTAGGTCAGTAATACTCAGTTGTTAAAAATAATAATAATAATACAAAAAGGTTTTTCATTCTGTTGTTGCAGACATTCGGTTCGTTTTCAGTACATATTAGCTGCGTGGAACATTCTTAAAAAGTCTTCCCCAAATGTAACCGAATCACAGCATTTTCCTTTGGCCTGTAGGGCAAACCGGACCCCCAACAAATTCTCCAAAGTTTGCAGGCTGAGAGCATTGTGTGAATCTGATTTCATAAAACCAACAGCACTGAACATCCTTTCTGTTTCAGGATTGGCAACAGGTAGAATCAGAAGTTTCAAAGCCAAATTCGCAAGTTTGCGCACCGTGTAGTTCCCAGCACTGTCCCTGTAGTTGTAGAGGTAACACCAGTACTTTGTGACATTATCCTTTTCATTTTCTGGAATGGAAAGCTGTGATATTTGGCTGTATCATTGTCGGGATGATGAAGTCTGAGAACGCAGCACACATGTCATTGAATGTGTATTTTGCCATAGACGCAGGCGAAAACAAGCACAGGTGTCGTAGCTGCTGTATATTACCAGGCAAATGCTGTAGGACCTGTTTGACAACAGTGACAATGAATGACTTGCAACTTTCCTTTATTTCTGCCAACACATCATGAGACACAGGGTTTTCTATCAGAGCTAAGGCAAAAGAGGCCCCAAGCTGGCAAGCATCAGTATGCATGATATGCGATTTCCAGTTGCTGTCCAGTAAGTCAGTTGTAAGTGAAATAAAAATGGGGCTCACGATTTTCTGCATCAAGTGTTTCATAAACATTTCTATCTCCTGAAAGATCTTGGTTTGGTCAACATCTTTGGCTTGGAATTTTCAGATTCATAGTGTTGAAAGACTCCAGTACTGGGTGTAGGAATGTGAAGTACAGTTTATTTACGTTATCATTGTACATGTTATAAAGTAAACTGGCTGTGTAGCATCGCTCTTTGTCTTGGGAAATCACGAAGTGGAGCTTTAGCTCATTCCACTGATCTAACACATGATCCACAACTTTATAGTGACTCAAACAGTGTGTGTTGCAAACAGCTGGGATCTTTTTGGGGGTTTCTTCTACATTGACAGTCTGGTAAACATCCTTTTACGCTTGCTGACGTTTGATGGAATGAGAAAACCATTTGTAGGTTTCACGGACTAGGAAATCAATGTTTCGGGGAACCTTCAAAATGGCCGCTGGTGCTGCCTGCTGAGTGCAACAAATCGTAGAATACTGAAAAAAAAAATCACACACTTCATTGGAGGCTGTGTGATTGTGGGTGGGACAGACTGAGGGTGGGTGGGACCAATAGTTGTACAAAGCATTATGGTAAATGAAGTCTAATTAAGATGTCCAGTGTAATATATTTCAGAAAACAATCATAAGAACATAAGAAAGTTTACAAACGAGAGGAGGCCATTTGGCCCATCTTGCTCGTTTGGTTGTTAGTAGCTTATTGATCCCAGAATCTCATCAAGCAGCTTCTTGATGGATCCCAGGGTGTCAGCTTCAACAACATTACCGGGGAGTTGGTTCCAGACCCTCACAATTCTCTGTGTAAAAAAGTGCCTCCTATTTTCTGTTCTGAATGCCCCTTTATCTAATCTCCATTTGTGACCCCTTGTTTCTTTTTTCAGGTCGAAAAAGTCCCCTGGGTCAACATATACCTTCTATACCTTTTAGGATTTTGAATGCTTGAATCAGATAACTGCGTAGTCTTCTTTGTTCAAGACTGAATAGATTCAATTCTTTTAGCCTGTCTGCAAACGACGTGCCTTTTAAACCCGGGATAATTCTGGTTGCTCTTCTTTGCACTCTTTCTAGAGCAGCAATATCCTTTTTGTAACGAGGTGACCAGAACTGAACACAATATTCTAGGCGAGGTCTTACTTATGCATTGTAAAGTTTTAACATTACTTCCCTTGATTTAAATTCAACACTTCTCACAATATATCCAAGCATCTTTTTGGCCTTTTTTTATAGCTTCCCCACATTGTCTAGATGAAGACATTTCTGAGTCAACATAAACTCCTAGGTCTTTTTCATAGATTCCTTCTTTAATTTCAGTATCTCCCATATGATATTTATAATGCATATTTTTATTGCCTGCATGCAGTACTTTACACTTTTCTCTATTAAATGCCATTTGCCATGTGTTTGCCATGAATGCTTATAGCCAAAACAATTGCCAAACAGCCAAACCATTTTTCTCCCCGCTAGATGCTTAAAGAACAAGCCAAATTTGGCTGGAAAACAGCCAGTATGGCAGCAATGGTCATAACTGTGGCACAAGCAGTGGGCGTGGCCAGTGGACTGCGTGTTTCCTGTGAAAGTGCATGCGTTCTGTAATTGGTTGTTTATGTTCTGTTAATGTTCTGTTAGGCACACTGGACCTGTAGGGCGGTGCTAGTAGCCTTCAACCTAGCCCGGGAAAGGACGCTCACAGAACTGTTCACATGAAGCATATTGTAGGGTCTGTGACTGTTCACAGAGGGGAAATAACTGTATGTGGGGGTTCTGGTTGGCTGAGGGTTAATAACAATCTGTTGAACTCCAGACAGGGGCGTTTACCCATTTTTTTATTTACCACTACAGCACTGATGTGGTCCTTTTCACACTCGTGTTTTTTTATGCACAAGTAAGCTTACTTGATTTGAAATACGTCATGAACGATACAAGCAACTTATTACACTACTTAGTTTGATTAAATGAGTAGTACACAACAAAATATGAACGCTGAACATTAAATTCAACAAAGAACAACGACAATTTAATGAAAAAAAAAAAATTCTAGCCTACTTCAATAGGATCATTAGACTGCTATATTATATTAAACCAAAACAATAAAAAAATAATAACGATCTGGTTCTCTCTTGCCTTTTTTAATGAATATAATTTAATTAATAGAGAATAAAAACATACTAAGGTAACAACTACCTAGCCTAAGTTTAATTAATCGTTTTTGTAATCTACCAGCGGCTTCTGTTGCATGATAATACTATTGCAGACTGGAAACCAATGCTCGTGTTGGGGTGCGTATTATTATTATTATTATTATTATTATTATTATTATTATTATTATTATTATTATTATTAATCAGTGGTGTCCTTCTGGATGTCCTCTGAATGCCTTTTAATTTTTTAAAAAATTTTTAAACCATTTAAATCCAAAACCATAACAAAACATGCATAAAGGCTTTTTTGGGGGGGTTATTTCTTATTTGTCCTGCGGTTGCCTTTAATTATTTTTTTCTGCACGTACTACTACTTTGTATATGACGTAGAATACGTGAATGTAAACACATCCAACACTAGTACGTTCAATACTCTTTCAAATAAACGTGTTATGATTTTGAATGTGCGGTTCTTAAGGGCGGTATTATTGTCATTGCTTGCGCCCCGGCAACACTTTGTTTACAAATTAAGCACTGGCGCTGCGGTTTAGTCGCATATTTCTCAATTCCTGTGAGATCTTTTGGTAGACTTTTATCGTTTCAAACAGTACGACCTCGTGATCCATTCTCAAAACAAATCCACACTACTCCTCCGTGCGCCTGTGTACACTGAATTTGACGTCACGTTCCACAGTGCAGCTTCTACTTTGAACAGTAGTGTGAACACACCCGAGCCACGCTGGGTGGGCTTGACTTGGTTTCAGCTTGGCTCGGTTCCAACTTGGCTGGGCTGAGGTCTGCAAGTGTGAAAAGGCTAAAGAGTAATGAGTCTGTTGTAGCAATGTGGAAGCAGTTCTGACACAACCTAAAATAGGTTTAATTTTACAAACATTAATTGCCATTTAAAATAAGTGAAATATAATTTAAACTATGTGTATGTTTATACTAAATCACTTTAATATTTCATACTTGCATTGTCAGTTTATTGATTTACCTCAAATTGATTAGTAATTTTCCAGTAGATCCATGTATTTGGAAATTCACCACATGGGTTGGAAGGAGATGGATATGGAAGGAGATGGATGTTTCTGGTATTTTGTGGGAACGTCACAAAGTTTTAACTAGCCCCAGACTACAAAGCTATTGTTGTCTTGGGCACCAGCTGGCATAAAATATTTATAAAACTGCCATTAGTCAGTTTTTCAGTCAAGCCTCTTCAAGAAAATCACTGAAAGCAAAACCTTGAAGATTGTATCCCAACCAATGCCATACAAGACCTTAGTTGAAAAGCAGTTTCTCCTTTGTTATATCTATGAATATAATTATTTTGTCCTGTAACCAAATACATTCAAGTACATACAGTGCAATAATTATTACCAATACTTTCTACCACATTTGAAAGTGTAGTTATATTCAGGTCTTATTCAATAGTATTATAATTATGGCTGTGAGATTCAGGGAGTGAGAATTTAATGAGAAAAAATAGTGTATGATTGTTAAATAGCATCTGTTTGCTATCAAGATAGCTTTATGTTCTAAATTGCTATTTTGGCTAAGAAAAAGTGGATCTTAATTATTTAAGATTAATCAGCTCAATTTAAATAAAGGATTTAAATAAAGGGTGGCAGTATTTAGACTGCCACCATTTAGATCATTAAAATAGACTGATACTCAAGTACTGTATCTAGTAAAACTTAAGAATTTAGAAAGGGAAAATGTTTGTTTAAAATGTAAATAAATGTACATTTCAAGTGGCATCCTCAAGCTAAATCATAAAAGCAACTTGCAAATGCACATGTAAACCTTGGAGCCTCATGAAGACTTATGATATATCTTATGACAAGTTTTAAGCTCTTGTTCCTCAACAATAAATGAACCAGGGAACACCTTCTTTTTATTGTAGTACTCTATAGGCATGTCCATTTTACCTGCAAAGTATCACATTCACAACTCAAATAGCCATAAATGTATGAAGTAAAATCCATCCTTGTGTCACCCAATTAGGTTACTGATTGCACCTGTAACGGAGTAAAACCATATTATACACACTAATGTACCTTTCCAAAAACAAATGAATTCCTATCATAAAATAGAAACGTGGGAGGACATCAGATGTGGCTTGTTAGTGAATTATACTCTTCTGCTGGGTTTCCTTTATACTGTTTTTCTTTATTAATGGGGTGCCAAAGAACTGCCAGTCTTTTATGTTATCCTTGTGAATTTAGGATTCTGAAAAAGAGTGAAAAAAGGGAATATTTGATGTTATGCTTGTGAGTATTTTATGGTTTGTTTTGAACTTTGTCCTGTAGGTTTCCCTATTGACTTTAAGTAATTTATTTCTTAAGATAGCACACTGCAGACATGAAAGTTGTACAGTACATGTTGGTAGCATGGACATTTTCTGGAAAAATTCTGACTTTAGCTTGTCCTCATTTGAAACAGAATGTCACTGATCTTTTAATTTTATTATATCCAGTACAACCACAAAGTAAATCACAATCAACATGTTTTGAAAGGATCATGCAATATTAGGTAGTGTGAATAGGTTATTACCAAAAAATGTATTTTGATAGATAGATAGATAGATAGATATTATTTTCAGAAATATCTCTTCAGTTTTTTTCTCCTTGCTACAGTATTGTATCGCTACACTGTAGTTAGTAGACCTGGATTTTGAACCATACCCAGTCATTTTGTAGCTTGCTCACTATAATTGTACATTGATACATTCAAATTAAAAAAAACATACAGTATATATGTACATTTATTTGAAAAAGTGGAAAATGTATCCCGTCCTTTGCATGAGATGTAAAACCAAGGTCCTATTGTAAGTGACTCTGCAGCAGTTGTTGATGCATCGTTCAAACCCTAGTCTCTGTAAGTCACTTTGGATAAAAGCATCTGCTAAATGACTAATCAATTTGCACCATTTAAAAAAATCCCAGCTAACAAATGCATTCCAAATTACAAAAGGTTACACATTTAAACAAAGAGTCTTGTATTATTTAGTAGCCACTGGTGATAATTTATAATTTAGCACTGTGCTGCAAAATGGCGGGGGGAGTTGAGTTCTGTAATGTGTTTAATTTTGTCTACTCTCTTCTCTACATTTTCCCAGTTTGAATAGGGATGATATTGCAACATGGAACAAGAAAGAGAAAGTTTATTGGTAAATTTAATTTTGGAAATGTACTTTTACCCTAAATGTTTGTATAGTAGTTACTGAGCATGTACAGATATTATAGACTGTATGACAGTTGGTTAGGGTAGCTTTCTGGAGCAGGCAATAGATCAAACATGAAAGGTGAAATCAACATAATTTGTCTAGATAAGCAGGGAGCACATAATTATGTCCAGCTTGTTCCAATATGTGTAGAGGTCATTCAACAAACTAATGACAGACCTTAAACTAATCATGATAGATGTCTTGAGTTGAATGGTTTTATTACTGAATGCTTGGGGTCATTGTCATTTTAAATTGTATTTCTCTTAATTTGGCAGCTACATATGGTCAAAATATAGTACCTTAACATTTTTTGTTGCCAAAAAGAGCTGCTATTTTATTACCTTCATTGAAATGTTGGGAGTATACATTTGTATTGTACTAGACAGGTATATGCATTAAACTGTCAAACACGGGAAAGCTACAGTAAAGTTTCTGACATAAATGAGATGGCCCAATGTATGGCTGCTACTCAACAAGTTCATAATCCAGTTCCTTCCCATATTGATTTTATTTCAATTGGCCAAACTAAGTTAAGTGGCTAAAGCTAATTTGTCAATGCAAGTAACAGTGTCGTCGTAACAGGTAAGTAACAGTGCATGCATCACTCTCCGCAGAGCAGATTTATAGCATCTCTATTAATTGATAGACACATGTTTGTTTGTTCTTTTTAGATACCAAGGATCCAAAGGAAAGATGATCCCCATTATTACTGAAGTTTCCCGGACCGACGTAAAGGCTGGGTGACTCAAAATCTTTTAAATGAAGAGTACAAGGAGCCACTAAAGACCCTTAATTACAAATATTAAACACCAGGATCAGGGTAACTCAGTAGTTACCAATTCTCTGTCAACATTATAATATTTTTTTCATAGCTGGAATATTTATATTCAGTCTTTTTCTTTCTGTATTCCTGGTATTGATTACTCCTTGTTGTACATGTCAATTTCCAATGTCCAGCCAAAGAGCATGCACGTTGTTGATATGATTGGACATAAAGGCTTCATTAGCATCTCCACATTACTTGAACCTTAATAACAATTGTACCACAAACCTTTAATTTAATCATCTTCTCCAGCTGGAGAGTTAAAATATAATACAGTATCAACACAAAAGATACAATTCAATGTGAAGATATTCCTAGAGTACTCCAAGTTTTACAAAGCTATACCCCAAATTACAAGAAAAAACAAGATTCCTCACACTGATTGGTAGACAATTGATTATGTTATGTTATACGTTTTGGATATCCATACATTTATTAGCAGTACTTCTGCTGTGGGATGTTTATTTAACATATTTATCTGTTTTTGTTTTTTTTACATTTCACTCTGAATATTCAAGTCCACCTCCAGTATGAGGAATATCCCTTACAGTAAGTCCATCACTGAGCACTGCGTTGCCTGGAACTGCAGTAAAAAGGACAGCGTGTTTTCGTCTTCGCCACTCCCGAGTCAGCACAGGGATGGTAGTGGTGAGCCGAGCTTAAATAATAATTCGATATTCTAAATTGGGAGAAAATAATAAACTACTACTAAAGTAAAAAAGAAAAAAAAAATGTTTGACTCGTTGCTGTGTAGGTGGTTGGATGACTGCTACTAGAGGCCTTGGTTTTGATGTCAATTCCACCCTGAGGTTGCATGACATGATAATTTGAATACTAGTGATTGTTGTTAGCAACAAATTGTTTTCCTAGGGTTGACTATGACTCAGTTTGTCTACAAGAGGTTTCAGTAACTTTGACAGATGCTGTGCAGAAATTACTTTATCTCCTTTGAATTTGAGTCAGAGGTTAGCCCTCCTCTGCAGTAAAAGTTGTTTTTTTCTGTCACCCTCCTATTGTGTTTCAGATCTATCTGAATAAGAACATTTTACAATTACATTTTTTAATCATCAAATGTGATGACTTTTTATCCATTCGATGCAAGTGCATGCATCGAATGGATAAAAACCACATCGAATGACAAAGTGCACACGAATGGATAAAAGGCACATTGAATATATAAAGCTCATATTTAATATTTGATGCTAGTTTTGAACATTCGACTGTTGCATTTAACATTCGATGGTAGTATTTAACATTCAATACTTGCATTTAATATTCAATGCTGAATTTATTATTTGATTTTAAAATTTAACATTTGATGTTAAAATTTAACATTTGATACATTAATATTTAATGCTAGTATTTATTATTTGATGCTAAAATTCAATATTCAATAGTTGCTTAAATTTAACGTATAATGAATTGTCATTCATTATTTAATTTTTGTTACTTTCACCTCCCTTAGAGAAGTGGGGAGTGGTTTGCTATCGCTGGACCAAATCTACTCAATTCCAGCTATAAATCACATTGCAAGACTTTCGCAGGACCGGGTTATATAGTCAACTTCGAACTTGTCGAAAACTATTGCTTATTAAGCAAATAGTAAATGAAATAACCCTAAACATCCTGATATTTGCACAAAAAACCCCCAAAAAACACTACATGCCTCAAGACGCTCCACTGACCTCATATATCAAACACTTGCACACTGAATAATTTAAAATTATTTAAATTTAAAATTTACAGTATCAAATATTATTGTATGTATTATTCCTATTATTATCATAATATATGTTGTGTTTGTTGCACCCTTAAACAAAACACGCACAAGACTTCTTTAGCCTGCTTTTTTTTTCGAGTTCGAGTTAAATGTTTAATAAAGCAGTATGTATTATTTCTTTAATACGTACAAACAATAAACTCTTTTCTACTCACGGAGAGGTTTGCTTGAAGCGGTGTCTCTTTCAGTGATAGTAAAGCTTTTCAATATTTTACACAATAAAAATAAAAGCAGATTATTATTATTATTATTATTATTATTATTATTATTATTATTATTATTATTACTAGTAGTAGTTGCATGTAATAGCATTCATTCATTGATATTCAAACGACTTTGTTTTACGCCCCTTCTCTCCGCCCATTTCGCGGATTGGAAATGGCTAGTTTTGGTTTCGTGATAAAGAAAATGCGATATGGAAACTAGTGATATTATCACATAAACACTCTATCGCAAGAGCGATCGGGGTTTGATTTGGTCCGGCCCTATGTCTTGTCTTGAGGGTTCAGTATTTTGGCTTAGGTAGTTGCTTAGGGAGAAAATGCAATTGGCTTGATAGACAGAACCAAGGTGGTCTGTCAAACTTAATTTGTAAGTGGATAGGGTACAAAAACACAGGTAAAATTGATTTAAAAAAAACAAAAAAAGAGCTAGATCATGGTACATGATGATAGGCAACACTATTTTAAAACTACCACCATTACCTATAGAACCTACTTTTCAAATAAATAAATATGGTCTAGAGTGAAGAGATACTGATGTTAGAGGATAACAAGAACATTGCCTATGTGTTGTGATGGTATACCTTCAATCTTCTTTCTCATTGCCTCCACATCAGGTCTCCTTTTCACAGCAGCAGGGAAACATTATGTATAGCCACCTTCTTTAAAGGTTTAGCCTACAAATGTAGCAGAAGAGTGTGCCCTAATTATAAGTATTAAGAAAGCTGTTATCTTTAGGAAGCATATCATTCTCTTCTTGATTCTTACTGTTTCTCCAAGGAGTCTAATGACATTCTATTATGCTGGGAGAATAGGTTACAATTGGAACCATTTAAAATGTATTATATTTTATTTTATTAATCAATTTAGATTTAATTTGATAATAATTTAAGTCAATTTAACTCTGTCACATAATAGTTACCATTCTGTGCATGTTAAAGAGGCAGGAACAATTACCGGTAATAGATTAAAAAAAAAAAGATCATTTAAACATACTGTACATGTTTATTCCCAAAGTATTGGCTGGTTTAACCATCCATCTAATGCACAGACACACACACCTGCCAAAAAAAAAAACATGGAAAACATAACATACATTATTCCCCATTCCTGTAAAAACAGGATCTACAGGTCTATTCATATACTGTTAATTGTTTAAATATTATGGCTGAAGCTGCTAAAAATTAATAATATTAACATCTGTATATATATATATATATATATATATATATATATATATATATATATAATTAAAAAGACAAACATTACTTTATTTTGTGAAAAATAACTAACGTTTCAGAAACAGGCTGTGAGTTACTCAGCTGTGACCCATCTTTCCAGAATGTAGGTTAATCACTTAGAATATATATATATATATATATATATATATATATATATATATATATATATATATATATATATATATATATACACAGTGGCTTTGAGGCTTCTTAAAGACAATCATGCAACCCATCAGGTGTTTCCATGGCTACAAATAAGCTTGTTGCTGTAGCAGTGTGTTGGAAAAAAAAACACAAAAAAACCCAAGTTAAAATCAATGATATAGCTCAGCAAAGTATATAGAGGAAAATTGAGTGTGGGTCTGAATCTGATTGAGAAATAGTATAAAAGATACAAAAGATACATGCTCATTTAACAAGTATTTATTATTGTAATTGAGTTCTTATATATTGGCAGATGTACTGTATAATGTGATTACAAGTAGTGCTTTAGTGTAGATATCCTGTTGTTTGATCTTGGGAATCAGAAGAGGACATTGACCCATTTAGTATTTGTGTAGAATTTCCCCTCTCATTTCATCTTGAAGGATCCCAATGTCTGAACCTCTACAACTTTACCCAGCAGGATTTTCCCAGTATTTAGTTTTCTTTGAGCAGATGCGTGCTTAATTTATTTTCTGAATGTGTGCCTTTACCATCCTGCTATCTCATCTGATCCTATTCCCTGGTCTGGATTGAGAGCATTAATTTGAGTTGACTATCAGTATTAACAGCTTTTGTAGGTGCAGTGCTCTAAGACAGGTTTAAAAAGTAGTATGAATATGTCAGAATGCTGTATACGTTTTTTAAGGGGGCCAGATTGGAAAAAAGTTAGTAGGCAGGCCATAAGTATTTTGCTCTGCACGTTTTTTAAGCAATATAATAAATATTATATAACGTAATGTTAGTACAGTAATTCGTCTTATAGCTGCCGTCACATATCCGCCTGTCACATATCCGCCTGTCACATATCCACCATGATCAACCTCTTCAACAACGTTAGTTTATTATTGAACAGAGAAGATTAGTTTAGATATTGTAGATCCTACTAAAGTTTCCGTACACTGTGTTGTATGTGCTCTGTGCGCTGCCATTGCTGGTTGTGTCATGTGAGCTGTTCAGTGTGTTGATGTAAATAAATCCTGTTCACCTGCGGGACGTATCAACTTCAGCCTCCGTCTCGATCTCCTGCCTGTCACTCAGCAGCGAATGCACACACCCACACGGCAGACGGCTATTCTGCCACAAGCATTAATACCCTGTATCTTTCTAAAGGGATTTAGGGGAGCTCCCTAATAAAAGCTGAATCTCAAAACAATAATCGTGTGAATACAGTAATTGTTACAGCTGTGTATAATGGTATTTAAAACAGGATTCATTCATCCGACTTTTTACATCTCCGCCCTTACTCTGGTCCCACCGTAGTCGGATACGCAACGGATTACTGTATATTGAACAAGACTTACAAATTTTACCATATGAAGAGTACTTTAATAATAGAACAGTGTGAACATTTATCGGAGTATCATTGTAAAGTATCGTGATCAAGTAGCTATTGTAGGTGGCAGAAAGCAGTCAGAAGTCGAGATTAAAATGCCAAAAGTGAGCTTATATTGAGGTCACAGGTGAAATTTGGCAGTACAAAACACTAATAATTTAACAAAACAAATCCACAAGACTGTATTTAACACAGATATTATTTACCGAGTACACAGCTACTCAGTCACTCCAGCCTCACTGGAGTCTCAAATCTAGTGCCATAAAATGAGCTCTACACAGGGACTTATACCCTCCCTTATCACTAGTCCCTCCTCAGCACTAATCCACTACACCTTCATTAAAGTATGGTTTTATAAATGTTAAAGTATCTGCATTTAACTGATTCACACTTATAAAAATGTTAGGGTAATTTCCCTTTGTTTAAACATTATATACCCACTCTCACCAGTTAAGCATAGTATAGTTAAAACCTAGCTAAAGGATATATTTTCCCCCACATTAACTATTATTAAGCATGCTCAGGGCTATAATAGAGCCTGACGTCAAACACAAGCTCCCCAAGATGGCTGAGCTCAGAGCTACACCAGCTTGTCAGTATGTTTGCATTTATTCAACACATGAAATGCGTTTTTAAAAATATTATCAAGCGCTTTCACTTCTCTTCTTTAACTAAAAGAAAGTCTGAGCTTTAAAATAAACTTTAGCAACTCGCTAGTAACACATTGTGTCCTTGTAAATCACATGTGCATCTATTCATTACCAAACACAAAAATAGTTACAATGGTGGTCTCAGAAATAACTCTTACTCTATCTTTTCATAGCAATTTGTTATTATTTTACATTTACAATATTAAATCACAAACAACCAGTATTAAAAAGTCTTTAGGATAATGTCCTTCCGTTATACAGTGATGTACGATCGTAGTGGCGGAGTGTGTTTCTCTTTTGTTTTCACTCCATCACAATCATTACAAACATTTTAAAATATATGTGATATATTAATACTATAATTGTTATACTATAATACAGTTGTTTTCAAACTTTTTAGGCCCTGTACCCCTTTCCAAATAATCTAGTCTACCGTTAACCCCCATCTGAGATAGGGTCATAATATACCTATGAAAACAGGAAAAAAATATTGTCTTTTCTGATTACTAGATTAAGTACTGTAAATGGAAAACTGCTGTTAAAAATGAACAAAATAAAATACAGGCAGTCCTTGCACATATGACACAATTGGTTCGCGTTGTAAGTCGAAGCACATCTTCCCATAGGAACAATGTTATAAATTGGGGTTACGTTCCTGACACTTTGGCCAGATAATATATTTTTACAAAAATGACCCATTATATTGTACTCATGCAAATATTTATTTAAATTTTTACACTCAGCCCATTGATTTCTTGGTGCCAGCGCCCCGATGGTTACGCGCATATTACTGAGGCACCTACCTGGCTTGTTTAAAAGTACAGACTCGGGGCTTTCCAATGACGTATTCAGTGTGTGTATGCGCTACTCCTAGCCGGAACTCCTAGAGTTCACAGCTTAGGTTTCATTTTGAGTTCATTGCTCTTATCAGACATTGTTAAGGGCAAATAAATTCTAAAAAAAACAATGGTGGACCTCAAGTAGGTCTTGATGCATCTTAGAGTGGAAAAAGTCCTCTCCACTGTTGGTGTTGTTACTGGCGCTGTCAGGAACAAACAAAGAAGTTTGTCCACCTGATTAAGCAGTCAATGGCTTGTAATGTTAAATTCAGGCAGTGTGCCAAACAGTGCACTGGAGTAGCTGAAGGTGCTTCTCCTTGAATTTGTTTTGCCACTCCTGAAACAGTACCTTGAAAATTGCTTGCTCCATCGTATCCCTGGCCACAGCAATCTGCCATTTGTAGAGCGAGCCCAGTGATGACGTCCCTGATGGCAGCCACAATAGTATTAGAGTATGTGTTGGGTAGCTGGACCAGTCCGACAGGGTCTTCATTTTCACTGTAGTTTTCATCAACCCATCGCAAACATAACACATTGTTCATGGTTTGCAGAGTCCCTAGTTTCATCAGCTAGAATAGAAAACCATTTAGCTGAAGCAACATCTTGGATAACTTCATGCAAAACTTTGTGTGCCATCAGCTCAACAATCTCATTTAGGATTACAGGTGACATGTAATTCTTCTCCGCCAGCCATACACTTTCATTCATGCACTGTGTTAACAGTTGCCTGAGGTTACCGTCACTTTCCTCATGACCCCGCATAGCAAGCCCTTGGTGCAGATGGAATCGCATGGCTGTTAACAGATTCAACAGACTCTGTCTGTGGCTGGCTTGGAGTTTTACATATTGAGTATCTAGTTGTGCCTTCACATGAGTTTCATGACTGGCCTTATATGAATCCACAGCCTCACGGCGGCTTTTGCACTTTTCATGTTCACCAAGACGTTCTAAAGTTTTCTTCCAATTTCAAAACCCTTCTGTACTAAAGGCTGCCTCTGACTGTTGACAACACTGTCAGTTTATGCTCAGCAACATACTTGCAATAAAAGCAGAAGACAGACTTTGTTGTTGTGCAGAAATGTAGCCACATTGGCAAGAAGGCCAGACGCCTCGTTGCAAAAACTCTCTGTGTGCACTGAATCACTGTCACGGAAGTTGGCTGGAATGGTTTAGTCAGGCTCCTGCAGCACTCTGCTCCACAGCCAGCTGTTGATACCTGGAAAAGTAGACAATCTATTTAGTATTGCCATTTGAAAAAGATACAATGCATATGTCAGCAAACTATGATTGTTTCAAAATAAAAAACATTACAAATATAATGTTTTAAATTCATGCACATTGTTCAATGTTTCCTTAAAGCTTCTTGTTGTAACTCCTCAAAAAATCTAATATTTTATTATTATTATTATTATTATTGATGTTTTACTCTTCAAAGTAAATTATAATTGGAGGTCTACATGTTCTTACAGTTTATACAGTGAAATGTCTCATACTGTATATCCAAAAAAAACTTCAATTTGAAATGCGACAGACAAAAAAATCCACACATATGAAATTTTACATTAACTTGTGACACTTACGCAGACACCATTTTGAGTTACTTGAGGGATTCCAGTTTCTCCTGCAGCAGTCGTCTGACTCTCTGGTGCATCAACATTATCAGCAGGCTTGATTCTGTGTTTAATGCCAAAGCTAAACAAGGTTTGTTGCTGCCCAGCTTTGCTGCTGGGTCATATTTCAGTTATCTGTAACAACATGTCATGTATGAAATTATATAATTACCCACTGTTTATAAAATGTAATGATCAACCCGATTACATTTTTCTTGGAAAATTTGTTTCAGGCATTTAATATTGAAATAAGTACAGAAAAAATGGAATGAAAAATATACTTACGTGTGCATAATAATTTTAATGCTTGAAAAACCCCGGAAGTCACCATGGATAAGGCACCATAGTATTCATAATAATGATAACTTAGCAAAAAAAAACTAAGGAAATCTGCAGGGTCAGTTAGTACTTAAAACTGCTTTTGTGACACCGTATCTTATCTGGGTGACAGTAACTTGATTAATAAATTAGGCCCATAACATCTTCTGAAATATCATCTATATATATATATATATATATATATATATATATATATATATATATATATATATATATATATATATATTTTATATTATGGTCATTTAATATTAAACATTCTCAGGGGGCTCCCGAGTGGCACATCCAGTAAAAGTGCTCTGCGTGGAGTGTAGGATGTGCCCTATAGCCTGGACATCGCCAGTTCAAGTCCAGGCTATTCCATTGCCGACCGTGGATGGGAGCTCCCAGGGGGCGGCACACAATTGGCCGAGTGTCGCCCGGGGGGCGTGTGTTTAGGTCGGCCAGGGTGTTCTCGGCTCACCGCGCACCAGAGACCCCTGTAGTCTGGCCGGGCCCCTGCGGGCTTGCCTGTAAGCTGCCCGCGATCTGCGTTGTCCTTTAAAGGGGTGGACAAGATCCTTGAATTGCACAGAAGGATGGTAAGCAGTGTCTCGGTGCTAGAAAGCCATTGAACAAAATTCTCTTCAGAAGTGTCCTTATCAGGTAAACCAGAGGTGGTTAAAATATATATATATATATATTATTTGTTTATTTAGCAGACACTGGGGTATGTGAACTATGCATCAGCTGCAGAGTCAGTTACAACTACAGTACTGTGCAAAAGTTTTAGGCAGGTGTGAAAAAATGCTGTAAAGTAAGAATGCTTTCAAAAATAGACATGTTAATAGATTATATTTATCAATTAACTAAATGCAAAGTGAGTGAACAGAAGAAAAATCTAAATCAAATCCATATTTGGTGTGACCACCCTTTGCCTTCAAAACAGCATCAAGCATCAATTCTTCTAGGTACACTTGCACACAGTTTTTGAAGGAACTCGGCAGGTAGGTTGGCCCAAACATCTTGGAGAACTAACCACAGTTCTTCTGTGGATTTAGGCAGCCTCAGTTGCTTCTCTCTCTTCATGTAATCCCAGACAGACTTGATGATGTTGAGATCAGGGCTCTGTGGGGCCATACCATCACTTCCAGGACTCCTTGTTCTTCTTTACACTGAAGATAGTTCTTAATGACTTTCGCTGTATGTTTGGGGTCGTTGTCATGCTGCAGAATAAATTTGGGGCCAATCAGATGCCTCCCTGATGGTATTGCATGATGGATAAGTATCTGCCTGTACTTCTCAGCATTGAGGAGACCATTAATTCTGACCAAATCCCCAACTCCATTTGCAGAAATGCAGCCCCAAACTTGCAAGGAACCTCCATCATGCTTCACTGTTGCCTGCAGACACTCATTCGTGTACGCCTCCAGCCCTTCGGCAACAAACTGCCTTCTGCTACAGCCAAATATTTCAAATTTTGACTCATCAGTCCAGAGCACCTGCTGCAATTTTTCTGCACCCCAGTTCCTGTGTTTTCGTGCATAGTTGAGTCGCTTGGCCTTGTTTCCACGCCGGAGGTATGGCTTTTGGCCGCAAGTCTTCCATGAAGGCCACTTCTGACCAGACTTCTCCGGACAGTAGATGGGTGTACCAGGGTCCCACTGTTTTCTGCCAATTCTGAGCTGATGGCACTGCTGGACATCTTCCGATTGTAAGGGAAGTAAGCATGATGTGTCTTTCATCTGCTGCAGTAAGTTTCCTTGGCCGACCACTGCATCTACGGTCCTCAACATTGCCCGTTTCTTTGTGCTTCTTCAAAAGAGCTTGGACAGCACATCTGGAAACCCCTGTCTGCCTTGAAATTTCTGCCTGGGAGAGACCTTGCTGATGCAGTATAACTACCTTGTGTCTTGTTGCTGTGCTCAGTCTTGCCATGGTGTATGACTTTTGACAGTAAACTGTCTTCAGCAACCTCACCTTGTTAGCTGAGTTTGGCTGTTCCTCACCCAGTTATATTCCTCCTACACCGCTGTTTCTGTTTCAGTTAATGATTGTGTTTCAACCTACATATTGAATTGATGATCATTAGCACCTGTTTGGTATAATTGTTTAATCATACACCTGACTATATGCCTACAAAATCCCTGACTTTGTGCAAGTGTACCTAGAAGAATTGATGCTGTTTTGAAGGCAAAGGGTTGTCACACCAAATATTGATTTGATGTAGATTTTTCTTCTGTTCACTCACTTTGCATTTAGTTAATTGATAAATATAATCTATTAACATGTCTATTTTTGAAAGCATTCTTACTTTACAGCATTTTTTCACACCTGCCTAAAACTTTTGCACAGTACTGTACATCTCACCCGAAAGACAGAACACAAGGAGGTTAAATGACTTGCTTAGAGTCACACAATGAGTCAGTGGCTGAGGTGGGATTTGAACCGGGGACCTCCTGGTTACAAGCCCTTTTCTTTAACCACTAGACCACACAGTTTAATGTTTGTTGAAGTTAATAGAGCTTTTCCTCTCTACTTCACCACGTGATTATGAGCCTGTAGCGTTGCTGATATGTTACCCAGGAAGATAAGCCTAGGAAGATAAATTCCATGTGCCATGTTGGGCTTAATACTACTGTGCGTGTTTACTGTAAGTGTGCGTGAGTAAATGCAAGCTTTGCGAGCAATTGTGTGTTTAGATTGCAAATAAAATTAAAATAAAAAATGAAAATGGGAATGCTAGCTAGGCTTCCATGGATTTTCTCTCTTTCTCTCTCTCTTTTTCTAGTAGACTCTGGCTCATTATTGTATGTTATGTTTTGTTGTTCTTATGTTGGTATTTGTGTTTCTTTATCTTTTTATTTATTTTGTTGTTATTCTTCATGCTTGTAGATGATACTGATTTCTTTTTTTTTTTTAAAGATTAGTGCTGATTACTCTGTAAACATCATCCATTATCACAATATGTTTTGCAATATGGAGTAAATATGCTTTCATGAACAGACCAAATAATACCTTTATCAGTTGCAGAAGACACCCTACCAGCATTCAGCTTCATACCACCATGTGGACATTTCACTTGAGGTCAGATCTGATCCTAAATTTCAAAAATGTACATTTAGTTACTTTTACAGGGCAGCAGTGTGGTGTAGTGGTTAGGGATCTGGACTCTTGACCGGAGGGTCGTGGGGACACTGCTGCTGTACCCTTGAGCAAGGTACTTTACCTAGATTGCTTCAGTAACAAAAAACAACTGTATAAATGGGTAATTGTATGTAAAAATAATGCGATATCTTGTAACAATTGTAAGTCGCCCTGGATAAATAATAATAATTTTGTTTATTTAAGGAAAATGTTGGCTATTTTAGTTTCTTTTCAGTATCTGAGATTTTTTTATAAGCTAAAATCATTGTACCCCTAAAATTTCTGTAGCCCAAATATCATTTACTACTATGCAACAATCTCACAAATCATTAAGTTAATTCATTTTCAGTAGGACATCTCTTGCTCTTGACCAACAAAGCACAACTACAGTCCAGCTAAACTAGATCTTTTTTTAGCTCAACTAAAACACCTGTAATTGATGTCTACAGCAGGGCGATCAGAGACTGTCCATTGTGAAATTGCGCCAACTGCTTTTGTCTAACATTAGCTATAACAGATTTAAACACTTTGAGAATATTTAAAAGATTACATTTTACAATTCATTAAAATCCCAATCAATCTTGTAGGGTTTGAATAAATAAACTACCATTACAAAATGCATTTTCCAGTGAAGTCTTTCAAAACAGCAGGCCTCCTCACTTGCAATGCAATACTACATGTTTGTTTTAACCTCCCATTTCAAAATGGAAATAAACAACAAATGAACACTTCATTTCAAACAAACTCTAACTTGGAAAACTAGTACAAAATCGCACATACTTTTTCGAGATTCTACCACTGCTAAGGATGAGTTGAATGGGTCCTTTTTAATCTTGTTTGGTATCTCACTAGACTTGACCTTATCCACTACCTTGCTGGGACCTGAAATGATCATATATTAATCTTTGTTTACTTTGCAGAATTCTACTAGTGCAGGCCACTGTTGCAGCAATCTGTTGATACACTTGCCTAGACTGAGCCAATTAAATCACAAATAGTATTTGAGATGCTGATTTTTCAAGTGGCTAATCAATATGGTTTTATAAATTGTAGCCTACATCTACAGAACACTTGACTGCAATCACAATCATTTCTAAATTTAAATTTATGGAGCAGTGCTAGAACATATAAAGTTCTTTTTAAGCACCCACCTGGTGTTCACATGTTTCAGAGCCACACAAATCCTGGCACTGTTTCAACTGCTTGTGCCTCTTGCCGCTTTTGTCTATGTAGTAATATATATCTATAAGAAGTTCATCGACTTTTGCTGGCAATTTACTTGCAGCCGACTGTGCTGCAATGTAGATTAAATGACAGGGACAACCCTGAATGTACGCAGATTTGTTCTCAAGACACAGCGGGAGCATGACTAGCGGTGGGAAAGCGTATAACAGTTGCCTCGGCCATTGGTGTACCAAGACATCCATCACCAGCACGTCCT
Source organism: Acipenser oxyrinchus oxyrinchus (assembly GCA_030684275.1). NCBI lineage: Eukaryota > Metazoa > Chordata > Actinopteri > Acipenseriformes > Acipenseridae > Acipenser > Acipenser oxyrinchus. Next base: position 55,142,298 of record CM060251.1, on the reverse strand, counting down.
CGCCTACTGTTATGGAGAGCCAGAGGGGATCATCCTTGAGAGGATGTCCGCCACCCAGTTTGTCACCCCAGGCAGGTGTACTGCCCGTAGTGAGAGGAGGTTCTCGTGTGTCCAGGGCAAAAGCTTGCGGGCCACGTGATAGAGACTGAGGCCGTCCTGGTGGTTTATTTATGCCACCACTGTTGTGTTGTCCGTATGGACAAGCACATGTCTCCCTCAAACCTCCTGCAAAAAAATTCTGCAATGCCAGGTAAACTGCTTGCAGCTCAAAACATTGATATGGAGACCCTGCCAAGGGGGGTTCCACACACCTTGTGCACCCCTGCCATTCCACACAGCGCCCCAGCCAAGGTTGGATGCGTCCGTGGTGATGACCTCCCTTCTGGTGACACTGCCCAGTGCTACGTCTCAGCATAGGTGGGCAGGCTGTTTCCACCAAGAGCGTGCCTTTAGATAGTGGCGAGACACTGTCAATAGGTGGTCGCAGTTCAACGCGGCCTGAAAAACACTGCTGTTGAACCTGCAGAAGGGTCTGAGAAGCTGCTGCCATCAAGCCCAGAAGTTTCAGAAACTACTGTGAGCTCTGTTGAGCTGAAATAGCTCTAAACAGGCAGCTATTCTCTGCACGCTGCTGTCCGACAGAGTGGACAGCATGGACCTGAAGTCCAAGCACACTCCTAGATAGGAGACTGTCTTAGGTGTGAGCTGGCTCTTTGCATGATTCAACGCAGGTGGTCGGTGACAAGTTCCGTGTGGGCGTCTGTCTGTGCTCTAGACTGGGCACAAATGAGCCAGTCGTCCAGAAAATTGGGTACTCTACTGCCTTTGAGGCTCAATGGGGCCAGAATAGTTTCCATGCACTTCAAAAAGGCACAAGGTGTTAGAGAGAGGCCAAATGGCAAGACCCGGAACTTTTACGCTGTTCCACCATGATGAATCAGTTGCCTGGCCTGATTGACTGCAACAGCTGTTGCATTGTCAACATTTTGAACCTCTTTCGGCTCAGATACAGGTTGACCTGTCTGAGGTCGAGGATCGGTCTGAGGCCACCTTCCTGCTTGGTCACTAGGAAATACCTGGAGTAGAACCCTTCCTCCAACTGGAGGGGGTCTATCATGCAAATAGCCTGTTTTTTCAGCAGAGCTGCTACCTCCTGAGACACCACTATAGCATCCTGTGGGTCCGTGACAGTCACGCCCCGAAAGGGGGTGGGATCGTGCTTGAACTGCAGTGAGTAGCCAGTCTGAACGGTAGTAAGCACCCAGATGTCCATGGTGCACTGACGCCAATACTCCAGACGCCTCCCTGAGAAGTGTCCCTGGGCCTGTGGCAGCAAACTCACGGCCCGGTTCTGAACATCACCTCTGACAGCAGATACAGCTGGCTGCTGGGGCCTTGGGCACCAGTTTGCTGCTGATTTGCTCAATGGGGTGGTCGCTTGGGAAGCAAGTGCACCAGCTCTTTTGTGGATTCCCACATGCGGTGAGAGTGCTACAGCATCTCGTCCTCCGCGGGAGCAAAGGTATGCCCTGGTGTAATAGGGGCATCCAACAGTGGTGCTTTGTCCCCATCAGGCAGCCTGCCCATTCAGTTTTGACAGACGGAGCATGTTCTTATTAACCAAATGCATCTCATCCAATTGTGGTGGTGAGGGCCTTTGGCTGTCTGAGAGGGACCTCAGCAAATAGGATTGGTAGGCTACCAGAATACTATTAAAGTTGCCCAACCGTGCAGCGAATGCACTGGCTAAATAGGCACGTTTGAGGATCACCTCCGAGACCCAGCACTGTTTGTTGGGGCAGATAGCATCCTTGGACAGCAGCACTAAATTAGGCGCCTGCACCAATGCTGCAACTGAAGCCTCCACTGGCGGAAATTGGGCCAGGCCCAGCTTCTCCACATTGTGCACACTTTATAGGGTGTCCATAGACGGATGACTCGAGGACAACTGGATCTCAAAAAAGAAATCTCGGTGCACTGGGGGGGACACAGGAGAGGTGGTAGGCTTGTCATCAAAGACGGACTGCCTTGTCCCACCTTCTGTAGGCCAGGGCACTTGCAAGACTGCAGTGGCCCTCTTGATCAGCGGTAGAAGCTCTGCCGACAGGGACAGCTTAACCGCAGGGGATGTGCTGTCTGACTCCACATCCTCAGATGGGAATGCCAGCTCCTGTTCGCCCACCTCCTCAGATGCGGCGAGGAAGAGCATGTCATCCTGCTGCCAATCTGTGCTTGTAGCCCCCTGGGACCCCAAAGGGATAGTGGGGGCAGGCACCGCCGAATGTTCACGCAGTAACTCTGCAAGCACCGTTCCTTGGTGGGAAACTCCAGTGTGTGCTTAGAGAAATGTGCATGAAACTCACAGAAACTGTGGTTCACCAGTGTCTCCTTTGCGCGCTCTGACCCCAGGCAGGAAGAGCATTTGCAGTGCTTGTCCTCAACAAGCAGACTGGCCTTGCACGTGTCACAGGGATAAAACCCAGGCATTATGCAAGTAGCAATGCAGTGCACAGTAACAATGTACAGGTGCTGCCTCAGTCTCCTTAAAGACAGCAACGGGGCTGTTTAAGACCTAAACAAGACCAGCTTGGTAGCGGACTGGGGATGTAAGCACCAGTTGGCAGAGGGTCGGAAGCGGGAGGTACAGGGTTAATTCGGTACCAGTTTGTGACTTTTAGCACCGGGTCGGTACTGTACGGTGCTGGTCAGAACCGGGATGGTACCGGTTCGGTACTGGGACGGTGACTGTAGCACCGGGTCAGTATGGTACAGTATCGGGTTGGAACCAGGACGCTACCAGTTCTGTGACTGTAGCACTGGGTCGGTACAGTATGGTAGCGGGTTGGTTCGGTCGCGGTTCAGTGACTTTAGCACCAGGTCGGTACAGTACGGTACGATATGGTACCTGTGCGGTAACTTTGTTCCTGGTTCTGTACGACATGGTATCGGGTTAGGAAAGGAGTGGGTCGGTGACCTTGGTACTGATACAGTACGGGTCCACCGGTTCGTAGTTACAGCGGGTAGCACTGTACAGGGATGCCCATCTGTGCAAGCTACTGGCAAAATCACTCAGTCAGTTCTCATACAAGACTGAGGGAAGCCTGCTTGTTAGAATGAACTAACAGCCCTCATAATGGTGATGGAAATGCTGTCACTAAAATGGCATCAACATGCTGTGGTAGACATTGCACATGCTGCAGACAGGCCTGCTTGTAGTCTCTGTGAAAACAGAATGAGAAAAGAAAAATATTTTTCTCAACAAAATGCAGTAATAACAATTACTTTAATTATGTAAACTGTCTCATAACTTTGGCTGAAGCGGGAAGAGCACAAAGTCAGCCAACTTACGTTGCTTGATCCCTAGGAAGGAGTGACTCAAGCCGCTGGCTTCACATGGGGCACAAAGCCTCAGCAGGACGTAACAAACAACAGGCTGTAGTGAAAAACTAATACAGCAATTATTTTTAATATCACATATAATTTAAACACAATAAATGTGAAAATCTATAGCAGAAAAAGTAACAAGTACTTATCTCAATAGGCTCTCCCGTCAGGTCAGTTCTTGAAAGGAAAAATGGCGCTGAGATCTGTGCGCGCAGTAACTTATACCCTCTGGGGTGGGCATGACTGCATCATAGGCTTGGTTGAGCAGCTTTGTTATATCTTGTTCAGGTTTCGGGTCTTTAGGAGATAAATACCCATTTGGTAATGGTTACATCTTGTACTTGAAAGGAAACAAATTACTCACAGTTCAGCTACATTTCTTGGCAATATATTACTGTATGAGCTATCCACCATTTAGATTCAGTATTGCCAAGATTATCATGTCAACATTATAGTGAAATCTAACTTCTCAAAAGACAAATGGAAACACTTAGCCTAATGCCTTGTTATCTAACATGTAATCTCTGCACCCCACTGGAGAATAAAATGTGAAAGAAATTAACCATAATAATCTGAAGGTGCTGTGGCAAAGTGCCCCCCCTGTGTGTATTTTGTGTTGTGTGTAAATGTTGGTGTATAGGCATTGGTACACGGGATATAAGCGGGTCTGTGTTTCACATGTGTTTAAATTGTAGATTTGTATTTAGGCACGAGGAGGGCACAAATCACATCACGTGCAAGTAAAAAGTAATAATATGTGAGCACGGGGAATTGCACTTTAATTAATTCACGTGCAGTTGTACCGAGATTCCAATTGAATGATTGACTAGCAATCGAAGTCTCGTACAACTGCATAAAAGCTGTATGTTTTCACTCACTCGGGTGGTGTGTTCGTTGAGTGGAGAACGGAGAGAGAGAAGGAGAGTAATATTTATAACAATTGCTATCGCGTGCTGTAGGACCAGCACGATACTTGTTTATTTATTTACTCACCGTGTTTGTGTGTCTGTCCGTCCACCGCTTGTTTAATTGATAGTCCGCTTTTGTTTATCTATTTATTTTGGCGCAAGTGCCGTGTCCTGTTTTTTGTGTTCTATTATTTTGTTTATTAAATGCTGAGCGCGATCACGCTCAGCTTCACCAAAACCCCAAGTCTCTGTCTGCTTGTGTGTTTCTAGTCTCTGGTCTGAGTTCCTCCCTGCAGCCAGCTTGTCACACGTGGTGTCAGAACCGGGAAAACAGCGCTCCAGGACTCAGGCCAGAGCGGGAACCGCAGTTTTTTTGTTTGTTTGTTTTGTTTTTTTGAAAAATAAAAGGGGAAAAATGGAAGGCTGGAACTGGAGAGATGGCTGCCAGGATCTGGAGGTCCTCCTCGGTGGTCTAGAGGACCAAGGCTGGTGCCTTGCCTGTGGGGAGTTCGGGCACCCAGTGGTGCACTGCCCCTACCAAGAGGGAGAGGAGGAACTGGCCCAGGAGAGGAAGGTGAGGAGGAGGCAGAGAAGGGGAAAGGGGAAGAGGAAGGCGGAGTGTCCACCGCCCAAGTCTCCACCAGCAGAGGAAGAATGCCTGCTGGTTTTGCCTCCACAGCCTGAGTGGGAGGAGCTCGAACGCCCCACGCCTGAGTGGGAGGAGCCCGAACGTCCCACGCCTGAGTGGGAGGAGCCCGAACGTCCCACGCCTGAGTGGGAGGAGCCCGAACGCCCCACGCCTGAGTGGGAGGAGCCCGAACGCCCCACGCCTGAGTGGGAGGAGCCCGAACGCCCCACGCCTGAATGGGAGGAGTCGGTGCGCCCACAGCCCAAGAGGGAGGAGTCGGTGCGCCCACAGCCCAAGAGGGAGGAGTCGGTGCGCCCACAGCCCAAGAGGGAGGAGTCGGTGCGCCCACGGCCCAAAAGGGGAAGGTAGAGCGCCCACCGCCCCAGTCTCCACTAGCAGAGGGTGAATTCCTGCTGGTTCCACCTCCATTGCCATGGGAGGACTGCTTGCAGCTCCCACCTCCACCAGCAGAGGGTGAATTCCTGCTGGTCCCGCCTCCGCCACTTCCACCGCCAGGAGCAGAGCAGCAGGAGCTGCCTCTGCCTCCTCCACCAGCAGAGGGTGAATGCCTGCTGGGTCCCTGTCCCCAGCAGAGGGTGAATGCCTGCTGGGTCCCTGTCCCCCAGCAGAGGGTGAATGCCTGCTGGGTCCCTGTCCACCAGCAGAGGGTGAATGCCTGCTGGGTCCCTGTCCACCAGCAGAGGGTGAATGCCTGCTGGGTCCCTGTCCACCAGCAGAGGGTGAATGCCTGCTGGGTCCCTGTCCACCAGCAGAGGGTGAATGCCTGCTGGGTCCCTGTCCACCAGCAGAGGGTGAATGCCTGCTGGTCTCCCCTTCCGAGGCGGAGCCGCACCAGTCCCCTGCAAGAGGGGAGGGCCGCACCAGTCCCCTGAAACAAGGGTAGACTACACGCTGCTCCCACCTCCGCCGCCAGGAGACTACACGCCCCCACCTCCACTGGCAGGAGCAGAGCAGCAGGAGCTGCCTCTGCCTCCGCCACCTCCACCGGCAGGAGCAGAGCAGCAGGAGCTGCCTCTGCCTCCGCCACCTTCACTGGCAGGAGCAGAGCAGCAGGAGCTGCCTCTGCCTCCGCCACCTTCACTGGCAGGAGCAGAGCAGCAGGAGCTGCCTCTGCCTCCGCCACCTTCACTGGCAGGAGCAGAGCAGCAGGAGCTGCCTCTGCCTCCGCCACCTCCATCGGCAGGAGCAGAGCAGCAGGAGCTGCCTCTGCCTCCGCCAACCCCACCAGCAGAGGAGGAATGTCTGCTGGTATCACTTCCCCACCAGCAGAGGATGAATGCCTGCTGGTATCACTTCCCCACCAGCAGAGGATGAATGCCTGCTGGTATCACTTCCCCACCAGCAGAGGATGAATGCCTGCTGGTATCACTTCCCCACCGCCACGAGGAGAGGAGCAGGAGCTGCCTCTCCCGCCACCAGAAGGACCAGGACTAGATGCTGGCGGTCCTCAGCAGCCCTTGCATAGGCTGCTGAGGAAAGCATGGGAAGAACCGCCCGCCGCAGTGGCCGAGAAGAGGGCCAAAACCCGCACCCCAGCTTGTCCTGACTGCCTGCCTCGCCGCCCAAGGATGCCTGCCTCGCCGCCCAAGGATGCCTGCCTCGCCGCCCAAGGATGCCTGCCTCGCCGCCCAAGGATGCCTGCCTCGCCGCCCAAGGATGCCTGCCTCGCCGCCAAGGATGCCTGCCTCGCCGCCCAAGGATGCCTGCCTCGCCGCCCAAGGATGCTTGCCTCGCCGCCCAAGGATGCTTGCCTCGCATCGCCTAGGGTTGCCAGCCGCCCGCGACGCCTGGGTTGCCAGCCGCCCGCATCGCCTGGGGTTGCCAGCCGCCCGCACGCTTGGGCTGCCTGCCGCCCGCGACGCCTGGGGCTGCCTGTCGCCCGCGACGCTTGGGCTGCCTGTCGCCCGCGACGCCTGGGGCTGCCTGTCGCCCGCGACGCCTGGGGCTGCCTGTCGCCCGCACGCCTGGGGCTGCCTTTTGCTCCACACAGGGTGCAGGGTGCGAGGGAGAAGTGGAGCTCCCGCTGCCGCCTCTATGGCCAGGGGCTCCTCCCGAGTTCGCCTCCCGAGGGTCCGCTGCTGCTGCCGCCGCCTCCCGAGGGTCCGCTGCTGCTGCCGCCGCCTCCCGAGGGTCCGCTGCTGCTGCCGCCGCCTCCCGAGGGTCCGCTGCTGCTGCCGCCACCTGGGGTCGCCAGGGATCCTGCTTCGCCTGGGGTCGCCGGGCCTCTGCTTTGCCTCAGGTCGCTACACTGTGGCCGGAGCTCCATGAAGGGGAGCTGCCGGCCATGAAGAAAGGGGGAGGTCAGGAGACCAGCTCCCCAGCCGCATTTCCGTGGCAGGAACACGGTGGCCGGAGCCCCACGGAGGGGAGCTGGCGGCCACAAAGAAGGGGGGAGGTCAGGAGACCAGCTCCCCTGCAGCAGTTTCGCTGCCGGAATTGGGTGGCCGGAGCCCCACGGAGGGGAACTGCCGCCATGAAGAAGGGGGAGGTCAGGAGACCAGCTTCCCCGCAGCAGTTTCGCTGCCGAGATTGTGTGGCCGGAGCCCCACGGAGGGGAACTGCCGCCATGAAGAAGGGGGGAGGTCAGGAGACCAGCTTCCCCGCAGCAGTTTCGCTGCCGGAGATTGTGTGGTCGGAGCCCCACGGAGGGGAACTGCCGCCATGAAGAAGGGGGGAGGTCAGGAGACCAGCTCCCCAGCTGCACTTTCGCTGCAGGAGATAGTGTGGCTGAAGCCCCGGAAGAGGGAGCTGCCGCCATGAAGAATTGGGGGTGCCGGACATTCCACCATGGCCACCCCCAGAAACAACTTGCTTCCCCTCTTCCGGGACTTTGGGACTGAGGGGGAGGTGGCCATTGAGGCCATGTGTGCTTTGCACAAGGGGGGTATATGTGGCAAAGTGCCCCCTGTGTGTATTTTGTGTTACGTGTTGTGTGTAAATGTTGGTGTATAGGCATTGGTACACGGGATATAAGCGGTCTGTGTTTCACATGTGTTTAAATTGTAGATTTGTATTTAGGCACGAGGAGGGCACAAATCACATCACGTGCAAGTAAAAGTAATAATATGTGAGCACGGGAATTGCACTTTAATTAATTCACGTGCAGTTGTACCGAGATTCCAATTGAATGATTGACTAGCAATCGAGTCTCGGTACAACTGCATAAAAGCTGTATGTTTTCACTCACTCGGGGTGGTGTGTTCGTTGAGTGGAGAACGGGAGAGAGAGAAGGAGAGTAATACTTATAACAATTGCTATCGCGTGCTGTAGGACCAGCACGATACTTGTTTATTTATTTACTCACCGTGTTTGTGTGTCTGTCCGTCCACCGTTTGTTTAATTGATAGTCCGTTTTTGTTTATATATTTATTTTGGCGCAAGTGCCGTGTCCTGTTTTGTTGTGTTCTATTATTTTGTTTATTAAATGCTGAGCGCGATCACGCGCTCAGCTTCACCAAAACCCCAAGTCTCTGTCTGCTGTGTGTTTCTATCTCTGGTCTGAGTTCCTCCCTGCAGCCAGCTTGTCACAGTGCTTTTCAACATCATATCTAGCTGCTTCATGCCAGCTATTACCTGAAAAAAAAAAACCTTCTTTGGGTTCTTTTGCTAAATGTTATTCGTACTTTAGAGTTGACTACTGTGGTAAATGTATGTACCATGTTTAGTTTCATGTGGTAATGTCAGCTATGTCTGAATGATCCCATAATATTTAAAGGAAATGTTGAAAAATAAATCATTACTGAAAGATTAAATATATAACAGCCTTCAAAGGAACTCCTGTCTAGCATTCTACCAGACCCCTTTGTACATTTAAAACCAAATGTAGAAATGAAGTAACTGCCAGATAAAACTGAGGTATAGTACAGACAGTAAATAAGTTAATGAAGTGACTCTGCAGCTGATGCATAGTTCACACACCCTAGTCTCTGTAAGTCGCCTTGGATAAAGGCGTCTGCTAAATATACTAATAAAAGCAGTCAGCAGAAGTGAGAAAATATCCTATACTTGAACTTGCAAGCTGGGGGTGGATTAAACTTTTTATTTCTCTCTCAGGGCTGTTTTAATATCAAAGTTGAAATACATTTGCATGAACCGACCACAAAATAGCTTAAAGCAAAGGATTTTTTTTCTATTTAAAATAACCATGGCCACAAATTAGTACTGTATCTGTAGATTTAAAAGGATCATTTGGAATTGTTGGAAAACAGAGAGTCTTCCAACCCTTCCATTTTAATTTAACAAACTCACCAGCCCTGTGGAGCACAGTACCATGTAATGCTTCTCTTTGACTATGAACTTGACACATCACAATAGAAACACTGAAAGGGCTAGACACATGAACAGAATGTTGAGTTCTTCAGTGCAGTAAATTGAGAATATTCTACAGTTTTGTTCAGCCCATAAAAAAGTTACGGTCATCGGGTCCTGGCTGTGTGAAGTCGCCAGTCTTCACTGGGGATTCCAAAGGGACCGTCGCATTGGCTCTGGCACTCCCGTGGGTTAGGGAGACAAAACCTGCACAGGGAGTTTCTACTCATCGCGCTACAGCGAATCCTGCTGACCAGGAGCCCGCACTCGAAAGCGGACACTTGCAGTGCTGGTCTTTGCCCTCCAGAGGTCGGTAGCTTGCTGACCTCCGCCTCGAAGTTCCCTGCGCAAAAGAGGGTATCCTGTGTAACAACCATGGCAGGAACCTGTTTATGTGAAAAATGACAAGATGACTGCATGTGTTAGAGAGGGGCTGCATGTATTGAAAATGAAATAAGTTTGATACTGATTTTATCATAAAGACAATGACTTGAGTCATATGGAGACACATCTTTTGAGCAGGGTGTCGAGTCTTTGCTTGCAGGGACTCAAGTCGAGTCCTTTGATAGCAATGACTCGAGTGACGAAAAATTGTGACTTGATTCCAAGTCGAGTCATTCCAACTCTGGCTCACTCACGCCTCATCATCCTCTGCAATCCCTACTATTCTACCCTCCTTCTCCCTCTCAGACACTGATCTCTGCTCCCTGCTCCAGAGCCATAAACCCACCCCGTGTGCTCTGGACCCCCTCCCCACTCACCTCTTCCAGGCTGCTGCCACTGCTCTACTCCCTTTCATCTCCTCTCTTCTCAACACCTCTCTGCTCTCTGGCTGTTTCTCCTCTGCCTTCAACCAGACCTGCATCACCCCCATCTTAAAAAAAACCCTCCCTGGATCCCTTCTCCCTCCAGAACTACCATCCTGTCTTCCTTCTCCCATTCCTCTCTAAAACCCTTGAGCGAGCAGCTCTCTGCCTTCCTGTCAACAAATTCTCTGCTCGACCACCACCAATCTTGTTTTCGCCCGGCACACTCCACTGAAACTGCTCTTCTCTCTGTCACTAACTCTCTACCCGTGCCGCCTCCCTCTTCTTTGTCCTAATTCTCCTCGACCTCTCTGCAGCCTTTGACACGGTCGGCCACTCTATTCTCCTGTCCACCCTCGCTGACCTGGGAGTCTCCAGCCTGTTTTTGCCTGGTTCTCCTCCTACCTTGCTGATCGCACGTACCGGGTGGTCTGGCGTGGCTTACCCTCTGCCTCTCTCTCTCTCTCTCTCTCTCTTTCTCTTTCACCAGGTCCCCCATGGCTCAGTCCTAGGACCCCTCCTGTTTACTGTCTACACCCGCTCCCTGGATCCCCTCTTCTCCTCCCATGGCTTCTCGTAGTATCTCTATGCTGATGATGCCCAGATCTTCCTCTCCTTTCCCCCCTCTGACCCCAATATTTCCTCCTGTATCTCGATCTGCTTCTCAGCCATCTCTTCCTGTATGCACTCGCATCATCTCAAACTCAACCTCTCCAAGCCAGACTTCCTTTTCTTCCCCCCTTCCTCCTCCATCACTGATCTCTCTATCTCTATTCCTCTTGAATCCACAACCCTCTCTCCCTCCTCATCCACCAAGAACCGCAGTGTCACCCTCGACCCCTCCCTCTCTTACTCTCAGCACATCTCTACTCTGGCACACTCCTATTCTTGTTTCTGCTCTTCCTCAGGAACATACGCAGAATTCGCCCCTTCCTCAACGACTACACACTAGTTCAGGCCCTGGCACTGTCCCACCTTGACCACTGCAACTCCCTCTTGGTCGGCCTCCGTGCCTCTGCCATCCGTCCACTCCAGCTCATCCAAAACTCTGCAGCTCACCTTGTCTTTTCCCTTTCTTGTTTCTCCCATGCTACACCGCTGCTCTGCTCTCTGCACTGGCTCCCTGTCGTTGCTCGCATCCAATTCAAAACTCTTGTACTCACCTATCGCTGTCTTGACCTTTCTGCTCCCTCCTATCTCCAGACTATCATTTCTCCCTACACCCCCTCTTGCTTGCCCTCTTGCTTGCCCGCTTCCAGAGCCCGGTCCTTCTCCACCCTTGCCCCTCAGTGGTGGAATGACCTACCCACGGATATCAGGACTGCTCAGTCCCTAACCACCTTCCGGCGCCTCCTCAAGACACATAGGTTTTCAGACAGCATCTGTAAACCTCACAACTCTCGACTATATGGCACCCAATTGTACCAGTACTTGCATCAGTTTGTACTTGCACTGAACTGCTCCATACCTTGCTGTATTCTACTACTGCTCTTAATTATAACTACTTCCTGTATCTTGTACTTGACTTTACTCTTATAGGTAATTGCTCTTATTGAAATCATTCTCATCCATTCATCGTACTTACTACGTGCTCATACTGGACATACTTGTATAAGCAAATATTTTTAATATAAGTTAACAGCTCTTAGTCAAACCTCCTCTTACATGTAATTATTTACTGTATTCTCTATTTTTTGCTCTTATTTGAATTTGATCTTTTGCTACTGATTTTATTGTACTTTACTGCTTTGAATATTCTTAATATTCTGAAATGTGATACTTTACAATGTGGTATTTTGAAATGTAATACTTTGTACTGTGATATTTTGTAACAATTGTAAGTCACCCTGGATAAGGGTGTCTGCTAAGAAATAAATAATAATAATAATAATAATAATAATAATAATAATAATAATAATAATAATGTTTCTCAAAATGTGAAGGTTGCTCTTGCTAGCAGGACAATTCTCCTTCCAAGTTAAAGATATTAGTTCTACTTAACCTTTCCTGTTTTTTAGCTAAAAATTCTGAAGGAGCTATAGGGCAATGGACTAGCAGAAGCAGTTGTACAAAAAGTTAAAAAAATCAGCTTACAGCATGTATTGATCCTGTCACCTTTAACTAACATTTTTGCCAGAAATTCACACATCTGCTTTCATTCAGGGGGTTTGTTTTATTCAATAGATAAGATAAGCTGAGGGCCGTGTGATAATAGATGCTTCCTTTTCCACTGATTTACAAATTTTCCATTGATGTGTAAACCAAATGAGCCTTGAGTTGAATAGATGTGGTGTTCAGTTTTGAGCTGTAACTGATCCAGGTTCAGGGACGTGACATCGATTAGGATCTGTTTTTAGTAGCTGCATAAAGTATATGCTGAAGTGTAATAAGGTATAGCAAACTTGAAATCACGATTTAGGTACACATAGTAATCAAGCACTATTTTCACAGTAAAAAATGTGATGTCCAAAACATCCAGTTATTTAGCACAGTATGCTAGTATTCTGCATGAAAAAAGTATATAGCTCCAAGCTAATATTAGCACTGTATAATTCCTGCACTGACAACCCATTTTAACCAAATACATTTTCTCAAAAACATTGCAGAGATGATTTTGGCCCACATATCATGAAACACGAGTTGGTAAAAGGTAAAAACAAAATTTGCTAGCAGAAAGTAATTGGATATTTCATAAGCCAGTTATCATCCCATCATGATTCAAAAGGAAACTGCATGCTTCAGAAAAACATCAGCCTTTTTATGTCCTAATGTGAATATCTTTGTTCCAGTTGGCAAGGTTAAATCATTATTACAATATCTTTGTTGGGAGAGTTAGTTTAAACTGGACAATACCATTCTGTTTCTGACCAATAGACCATTCTGAGGTCCTCCTGCTCAGAATGCGTAAGAGGTAGTAGGAAGAGAGCTGATCTATCATGTAGTTTTATTTAACTGTTATTACTGTGTCGTTTTAATAGGATTGCAAGCTTGTTTCCCACTTTTGTCCTTGATGTTTATGGTATAAAGTATTTTGCAAATGCACATTGCTTGCCATAATCAAACTGATTCCTGGGAATAAAGACATGCAAGGCAGACAAAGTTACAAAATATCTAAACAAGCTCAAGCTCAAATATCAAAATGGACCATAAATCATCATTAAATAAGCTTGAAGTGCAGAGGAAAGAGGAAACTAAATTAGATGCATGTCAAATGTCAATACCTCTTCAGCTGAATTATTAAGATGATTCATTTTGGCAAACGTCTTATTCTTATTGAACTAAATTCAGACAGTGGGTGGTGATTGGTGAACATTTTTGCCCAGAGACACTGACTTACATGGGAATGATTTATACCATATACTGTATGCTTAAAATATAGCCCAGGTGTTAATTTTATCAATCTCTTCTTTACCTGGCTGTTCTTTCAGGAAAACAGTGTCTACTAGAGACTATGCTAATTGGGTACTCATAAGAGAGCAAATCACCATGTGGGTTCAAGAATATTGAACGGGTCTCAATGCAACCTGCACGGCCTGTTTTCAGTTTTCATCACATCATTCACTTAATTTTTTTACAGTGGTAATTCTGGTCTTTACATTGCATTAGTTATTTCAGCACTTTGCCCTTTTTCTGTCTTGACATATTTCCAAGTGCAGGTTTTGCATTTCAACATTATCCGATAGCATCAACATTTAAAATTAAACAGGCTGAAATAATTTGAAAGCTTTGAAAATATAGATTTAAATAACTGATGGAATGACAGCATCATCATACTTCAATTTTTTTTAACACAAGTTATCACTCCACTATTGACAACAACAGCTGATTTAAAGCATTTTTTTAAATTATTTTACATATTAGTGTGCTGCGAGTTACCTGTGTATTAAGCAAAAATACTTGGATGATAAGAGTACTCAGCATAGCCCTTATCAAAGATCATGCCAATTGTGTTGACTTATCTAGTTTTACCTGTGATCATGTTATTTTGGTTATTTTGCTTTACGCTTGCACTGGTAAATGATTTCATTTACTTTGCAAAGGTCAGAGACGGGGATGAGTTTTTCTTGACACGTGGATACATGTGTGTTTGTGGAGGGCTGGGGGCTTTGAAGAGAGCTGGTGTTTATTAACCTTTTGGCAGTAAAGCATGCTGAATAAGGGCAGACCCTTGAGACAAGTTGATACAGTAGCCATATTTGAGTGTGATTTTCCATTTAACATTAAGCAAAGGATCATTTTGCTTTGAAATGTGCTCTTATTGAGCTATTGAAAAAAAACATATTTTAAATGTGCATAAAAAACCATAAGGAACAGCATGTCATATTTTTTTATTATTTTATTTGTTGATTCCATTTTCAATACAATTTTCTAAATCACATGTAATACTGTAATAACACCATGCAAATACCTATACACATATAAAAAGTATATAAATTGTGCAAGTTATTACCATTTCATATTGTATTTCAAGTCATACCAAACCCCTTGTTCTAAAATAGTGCCAGATGCTTAATCTCTTGATTCAACAGTCTGAGGTTAAACACTTTTTTAACACTGTAAACCTCTCAATTCAGCAAATGTACAAGCAATTAATGCAGGGAATTGCAGATGTAAAGCAATATGTAAAGTTTTCTTCATAAAGGAATTATGTTTTACAACAAACTTAATTTCTGTGGTGATCCTTCTCACATACAATACACTAAATATATTACAATTTGAAAGACAATGATATATTAATTATACACATGGCAGAGTTTCCTTGGTACACATATATGTAAGTAACATACATACTCTGCCACAGCTGTAAATACAAAATCTAGGGCTATTAGTATCACTATGATCTACAATACATGACTGATTACTCATGTACAGAATTAACTGTGGTATACATGTGTACTGTATGTCTAAAAATAAAATCAATATTATTGTGAAGAAACTATCTTAATGAGAAAAAAAAAATAAAAAAATACAATATAATGTTGTCCACCTACCATCTGTATAAGCATGCCAAAAGTCGACATGTTGCTGAGGCCTTGTTCGTCTAAGCATGATAGTGACATTATTGAATAAATAACGACTGTACAAAATATACAATGTTGTTCAATGTTAACAAACCCAAAAGCTCGAGCATAAACCATATATAGGGAAATGCGTCTGTCTGCCATTGCAGGGCTTGAAGAAGACAGGTGGGATCAATAATCAAGATTGTATTATTATTATTATTATTATTATTATTATTATTATTATTATTATTATTATTATATCCTTAGCTATATTTAATCACAATGTAAAAACATGCACCATTCCAAATATATGCCACTGATGATATTCAAGGGACTTATAGAATGCTTTCTCCTTAATCCTTTTGAATTATTCCGACTTTTTGGATTAATGTTGAGTATTTATCCCTGCACACTGCCAGCCTTTTGCTTTTGTACCATACAGTAAAAACAAAAAAAATAAGTTGTTACTAAATGCTGCAAGATTCTATCTGTGAAATCAAAATTGCTCAACTCCCATGAGTTTAAAAGTGCATTCCCCAGGCACTGCTTTATTTAAAATCCATCAAAATGTGATAATGTTTAAACTGCATTATCCAATTGTCCTCCCAGCCGCGAAAATACCACTTTCAGACTCCTAAGCGCAAGTCTTTTCCTAACATGCTCAGCAAAAGGATACTTTCACAACAGGCAAACTTTATTTACTGCTGAAGCATACACTTTAACATAAAACAATAGTAATAAAAAAAACACATTCTGAAGCTTTTTAAAAAGCTGTGTGAAAAATTGTACTGAAATCAATTTATAAATAACTTTGGCTTTCACTGATTTAACATCATTATGAGCAAACTAGATAATTGTTATGAAGAGTTGTGTTAATTCAGGGTGCTTAAATCATGAGTAACTATTTTATTATGGTATGGAATGTTCCTGTAAACAAAACACAGAATGTACATTTTTAAAAAGTACAGAGGTTCGACATGCGGTGGTATCAAACCACCAAGAGACAATGAAATTTGGTGTGTAGCACAAGGGCACCATGGGAAATTCTGGGCGTTAACCAGTAGCAGAAAGGGGAAAACACTAATGCATTGTAGTGTAGCAGACATTCACCATCCCAGACACTGTGCGTCTTGAAGACGTTCCAGCCATGGAACACTGCACTAGGCATGAGGCACATTATTGAATCACTGTCAGATGTAACTTTACAGGCCCATCTTGGTCATTCACGCCACCCGAACATTTGTGCTTGGATTTAAACAATAGCTTTATTTGAGCTTAAGTGCAAAAACATCCCTCAAGTGCTTACAGTTCATTGTAGGAGTTCTCTGCAGTTTTGAACATCAGAATAGAATTGTAGATTTTCAAGGCAGGTCCCAGTTTAATGCACATTATCTTCACAAGATCCACCTGGGTGAGCAGCAGAAATGCCTCTCCATCAATTTGCTACAGAAGGAAAGATTAAATGAAGAAAGTTTAGAAGACACAGCTAATCTAATCCATTTTTCTTTTTAGTGCAGGTTCTGTTCTTGAAAACTGCTGGCATTTCTGAATTAAGAAATTACAAACACCAATATCCACTGCATGTTTTCCCTATTTAATCCATCTGAAAGATCATGGTTGAATAGCACTTTTGATTTGATGTCCTGTTCTGAAATCCTTTAGAAAATTAATTGCATCCTGAACCACTTTATTAAAAAAAAAACAGAAAATCTAATTAGATACATTTCCCCAAAGCACAAGGGGTAGTAAATGATAACTCCAGTGTTAACCCTCAGAGTACTATTGGGCCGATGACTGGCCCGGTGATGTATGCTGCAAAGCACTAGATGGACAATCATCGGCCCAAAATCGTCCCTCCCATTTGCTGTGAGAAATGTATTTATTGGACTATTTTACCTAGCAACAAAATGTACCAACCAATAGCAGAGAGTTTTGCTATTAATATCAGCCAATTAAATAGTTGTACAACCAAATACAGCTTTGTATTGGTTAAACAAAAAACACGTATCTCCAAGCTGATGGTTGAGAAATAGCGAAATTTAGTGAGTGTGTTTTGTTGTGAGTCTGATGAAGAAGGAGAATCATTTCTAGGTTTTACGGCTTAGTACAACATATAATTGGGCAAGCCTATATAGTAACCTGGATGGGGATGACAGCGATGTCGATTTAAATGAAGAGGAGGATGGAGAAGAGGAGAAGAGCGTCAGGGAGGGAGGAGTCTAACAAATATGCATTAGAAATTAACGAAAAGTACAGAAAAAACAATGCTAAATCCAAAACGTTTGTGAAGCTTTTTTCATGGTGGTCGCAATCTGGTGGTATGACAAGAAATAGATTACATGCTGTGTTAGGGTTGCAGCTGAATATGGGGTTAGTGTGGAAGCCCGACATGAAAGAATACTGGTTATGACAGTTTATTCAAAGTGCGACCAGTACTTGATAATGTGGAGTCTCTTCTTACAAAGTACTATGTACTAAATTAATTTGTTTCAATTGATGAAAGCCTGGTAGGATTGAAAAACCGAACGTCTCTTATGCGAGTACCTTCCAAACAAAAAACATCACCGATTTGGAATAAAGCTGTGGGTGCTTGCTGACAGTGCAAACGCGTATGTGTACAAATTTAAAGTGTATACAGGAGCTGAAAACGACACAGAGAAGAGTAAATTTGGCCAGCCCTATGATGTTATGATGTCTCTCATGGATGGTCTGTTGGATAAGGGACATACTTACTGACAACTTCTACACATCAAGTACCACTCACTTCAACTCTTACTTTTCAGCATGACACCCAGCTTGTCGGAACACTGTGTGGCAACAGAAAATACTTGCCTTCGGTTCCGAAATGCAAAGTTGGTGAACAGGTGGTTTACAGGTCTGGGAGATTGCTGTATACTGCTTTCAGACAAAAGGCAAGCAACAAGAAGCCAGTTCTCTTGCTTAGCACCAGGAACATAGCAACTGAGATAAAAGTGAGACGTGCAGGTAAAGATGTTGCCATACCCGAGTGTGTTGAAATGTACAATCGGAAAATGGGAGGCGTGGACTTGGCAGACCAAAAGATTTAAGCTGCATCCACACTGGACACGAGCGATGCGAGCGAGCGAAGTCGCCGAATGTCAATCCACACCAGACGCGACCTGGAAACGATCCAAAAGACTGGAAATAAATACATGACCCCGCCCATGCATTCCTATTGGACATACTAGAGATGGGCTGTCCCATTACAAAACAGGTCTTGTTTTGATAAAAGGTTACCACCCTGACCTCTGGCAACTCGGTTGTCAAATAAATTATACATGTGAAGTTTCAGTCGGTTAAATTGAATACATCAAACGTGCATTATTATTATTATTATTATTATTATATAGGAGTATCTTATTGTGTGGCACTTTATTCGTTTATGCAACATTTTTATGAATAAAACAAAACCAGTCTCTTCAGAATATTTTGTTCCTCAACCATAATAAACGAGAAAAAAGGAAAAAGGTGACGCATATTAAAATTATAGGCTACATTCTCAATCTACCTAGAAAATGTATAATATTAGTTTAGTATTATGTATCAACGATACAAGGTAACAATATAACGTACACAGTGCAGTTGTCAATTTTATATAATAATTTAAAATATTGTATATAGTTCTGTATTCTGTTACATTTTAGTGATGCCTTTCACGTGAGACACTGGGTTATGCGGGTCTACAGTACCTTGCACTGAACATGAAGCGCTTCATGCAACTCGGCATCGACGCGCGAACCTTACTGAACAAAATGCTTCACTTTTCATTTTAATAACTTTCATATGTCATTTCAGAGAATAATGGAACTGTCTTTGTTTTAAAATGTGCTGTATAAACGTAAGATGAGCAAGCGTACTGAGTTAAGGGGCGTTCACACCGGATGTGTGTCGCTCTGCAGTCGCCGCAGACCACTGTTCAAACTGAACGCGGCAGGGGAAAGTCAGTGGCCGGTCTGTTGTTACGTCACGGCTACATGTACAAGCAACAAACAGTAAATGCCAGGGGGAAGGGAAAACTCTGTATACAGAAGACACACAGCTTAGTAAAAAAAAAATATTTTAAGTAATGAGGAGCAAAACATAATTTTTTTTATAAAACATAATTTTTATCCCCCACACGCACCATCATAATCCCCCCACAATTACCAAAATATCAGACAATTGTGTTGTTTTAAATACAATAAAAACATGTTGCTTTTAAAAAATTTTTTTTTTCTTTTCTTTCTTTCTTTGTGAGTTTTGTCTGGTTTGCTGGGTATAGAGAAGACAGTGTGAGTTCAAGGCATCATTATGCACTGATATTATTGACCATTATACACATGATTAAAAAATGCAATTACTGCCATCCCATCATATCAAACTTTTGGGGGGTAAACTGTAAACGCGGCAACAATCAGTGGTACTGTGCATCTAACAATACAATACCTGGAACAATGAACAGGAAACAACTCTGGGAAATCAGAAATCAGAACCACAAGCTTTTTCTCCATTGTATTTAAAAATATAACTTTGTATTTCTTCGCAGGAGCCTCCTACTTTCCCTGATTGGTTGCTGGTAGTTTTATGTCATGGCTCGGCCGCTTCCCGTGACCGCCTTCATTGATAACAATAGCTTTTGCCGCACGCCGTCCGGTGTGAACCCCCCTTTAGTCTCATACTTCGTTGTACTAAGTTAGCCCGCCTGAACAGGATCATCTCTCATCCGATTTGGTACGCTGCAATCAGGATCTTGTTTAGTCCGATTTAGCGGATGATCCACCTGTGGTGATTATCATCTGGTACGCTGCAATCGGGATTAACAAGTGTACTAACTTTAGTCCAAGCAAGTGGACTAAACCTGCTTAATCCACTAGCTAGACGCATCAAATGGACTAACTTTGGTACACTGCAATCGACCCGATGTGTCTCGACTCACAGTAAGTTATGTTTATGTTTACTTCAAGTGCAAAATTGCTGTAGGTGTTTATGCCACGCTATATTATATTGTATACAATTTATGCTGTTTGTTTGGGTTTGATGATGCATAACAATGCAGGTAAAGATTGTGGTTACATTTTTTGTCATGTTTTTTTGTAAAAGAAACTAGCTGGTTAATAAATTTGCTTGTGGATGGAAATGCGATGCGGCTGTGATCTGTTGATGGCGCTGCTTGCAGAAATGCCTATTTTAATGTTTACGAGATTAATTTTTTGCAAAGCAAAAAAGTAAGAACATGTCGGGATTTGTAGTAATATTTATTCAACATGTATTTGCTTGTTTGATTTTTAAAATTATGGATGATTGTAAGAATAACACATCGTCGGTGTCGTGACAAAACTTTGTATGTCAATTTTTGGCTCTTTTTTTTTTTTTTTTTTTACATGAATAGAAACCTCTCACCTATGTCCTGTTAATGTCTCATAACTCAACAACTAATAAAGTTGCTAGGAAAATAAATGCTAAGAAATAAATACAGTTGATTCAAAACACCATGTGACTTAACCTTGCATGTCAATTGGATAATACAGTGTCATGAAAAAAAAAACTTGTATGTCAACACTAACATCAACTACTGAGCAGGATTCCATGTGTTCTTTGCAAGTTTAATTGAGGTAAGAAGTTTTTCTGATATATTTGAACTATCCCTCATTATTCATCTTTGTATTCCTTATTTAGATTTTTTAATTATAAAGTTTATATTTTGATTAGTAACTTTTGATTTATAACAAGTTTAGGCTTATTGGGAGATACAATGTTTTGACATCAATCTTGAATATTAATAATAGATTTGAATAATTAGAAAAGTTTATGTGGCAGGCCTAGTTCAGAATGTGTAGTGAAACAAAACCAAAAAAAAATACAGCACTTGAGAATTCTAGACAGTCATTTTCCCTATTTTACCACCTGAAAGAAAATGGAATAAGAAAACCAGTATGTAAAAACATGTTCCTCTCCACACTTGGGCTTGGGGAATGGTCTGTGAGGAACTGGATCCAAAACCATCAAGAAAACAAGCAAAATGTTTTAATTATTTGTATGGACCTTCAAGCCTTCTTTGTCCAATGTTTAAAACCTCAGCGATTTACTACAAAACAAAGCTTTCAGTTCACAATTTGTAGCCATGATGTCACCTGCTATGTTTGGCATGAAGGAGAAGGAGGATTATCGTGAAATGAATTTGCTTCATGCATCACTCACTATCTCAATCAGCACAGCGGATATGATGAATATATTTTGTTGAGTGATGGCTGCGGATACCAAAACCGCAGCACCGTTCTTTCGAATGCCTTGCTTGTCTGTGTCGTAACTAATAATAAGACCATCACACAGAAATACCTTGAGCATGGACACACACACACATGGAATGTGACTCTGTCCACAGTGTGATTGAAAGAAAACTGAAGGACAAAGACACCTACTGTCCTGCAGATTATGTTAATTTGATGCAGAAGTCCCGTAGAAGGCCTGCACTGTATACCATTAAGTATGTGGATCACACTTTCTTTAGTGACTTCAGCTCAGTTACATATTACTCAGCAATTTATCCAGGCTTACAAGTTGGAGATTCCGCTGTGCACGAGTTATGCTGTATCATGTACAATATGGATGGCACACTAGAGTTCAAACTCCATCACACAGACCTGTGGAGTCCAATGCCCAGATATCAGAATAGAAGTGTCTCCAACAGCAACTTAACAGTTCCTCCATTGTATGCTTCCAGTCTGAAGATCAAAGATCAAAAATACAAACACCTGCAGCAGCTAAAGAGAGTCATACCCCATGATTATCACAGTTTTTATGATGGACTGGTGCACTAAAATTTGGGATGTCAAAAGAAATTCTCTTTTGGCAGCTAGATTCGCATTCAAAATTTAAAGGATGTCCTATGAATTCAGTTATCTGAGAAAATATTAAACACTATCTCATGAAATCCATAAGCATGAACTTTTCAAAAATAACTATTGGACAAAAGACATTTCTCATTCAAGCCTTTTAATGAATTACTGATGAACTTTGTTGTTTTTGTATTATGGTTAAGATAATACTGTTAAGTTTTATACAGAAGTTTTTTTTGTTTAATCTTTAATGTGTTCAAAGATATTTAGTTTAACATCACATTTTAATATGACAAAAAAGAATGTAACAATTTCAAACGATATTTTATTGCATTTTATAATTAAAGCTGTTATAAAAACAATTTATGTATACATTTATAAGACCTTGCATGTCTATATTTTTGTGTAAAACCTTGTATCTCCATTTTCTAATTTGATTTTTTAATTGTTGCAGAATTCATGTTTTCAATAAAGTTCTGAACTAATCTGATGCTTTTTCTTATTTTCATAGTACTACTTCTCTAACTCATCAAATTAAACAGTTTTTTGCAGTTCATTTTTGTACTTAAGAATAATATGTATTCCTGTCATACTAAAATGTATATAATATTGTGAAAATGAAGCCAATGCTTTATGCTTGTATTGGTATACATGTTTATATTGGTATAAACGTTTAACAATTTTTATTAAATAAAAAAGAAATGGCTTTTGAGGGCAAGTATGTTGTTTACCTGTGGTTCTGGCCTGTTTGTAGATAGATGCTTTGCTTGCACAACTGTGTATATCTTTGATACGTTGTTTGCAGACCATTTGTGTTTTTTTGTATTTTAAAAAGAACATGCTGGGGATTTATATGTAGTATTTTTAAAGTGTTTATTTGCAGGGTTGATTCTGATTATAATGTATATTTTGAGGATAAAACTAAAATGTGTGTAACGAGCGTTTCTTTGCTAATAAATATTTACATATTCAGTCCAGAAATTATATTAATAAAAGACAGAACAAAAAACTTCAATGTCTTACGTTTCTTGATTCATACAATATATTTTTTATTTTTGGTGTAAAATTAACTAAATTTACTGCTCTATCACAAGTGTGTTCATTTGTGTGTGACATGTGTAGTCCTGTAGGCTACAGTGCAGTGGGCATGCCTTAGTACCCAGCGGTTTAATCAACAAATCGGTATGTAGCATTGATTTTGGCATTTTCAAGCGGTCGCTATGCCTATTTCGTGATTAAATAATTGTGCTAATGTGATTGCTGAAATTATGTTGATTTCCGAAATAATGTTAACATCTTAACGAGCAGTGCTTCTTGCGACTATTTCTTTTGTTTGCGTGGGAATTTAAACCAAATCCGTGTTAATTGTCAGAATTTATCAGGTGTTAATTTGCACTTGGAAAAGGAGGGTTTTAACTCATCTTGAAACAGATATGTAACAGACTGCGGCTGTGACGACGACGATACAGAGAGAGAGTGTACAGGACCAGGGTTAATTTCTTACACACTGCCTAGATAATTCAATATTTGTAGTCATGAAAATATTTAAGCCTTTTCTATACTCGTGGTTATTGAATCAGATTTATTCACTTGTTTTAATCAATTTTAACCTTACGGAATGTTTGTTGTATTGCTAAAATGATATATCGTTATTTACACCCAGTGTATTGTTACAGAAATTATCAGTGCAACTGTAGCCTGAACTCTGGATACGTACATTATATGAAAACTAAATGTAATGTTGCCAGACTCCCCCCACACTTTATGTACAATGTACACTTTCACATTCACACATCTGTATGCAGATAAAATGTTCTTATAATACTGTAAGTGTTAGGTGGTTACTTCTAATCCTGTGGAGTTTATTTATTGTGATTAGAGGAATTCACCGAACAATTATAAACAAATTTTATTGGGTTAGGGAGCTCTATCATAATAAATAAATATATAATGAAGTGTTACATACATGGGGCTCTATGTACAAATATTACTTGCGTGTTCCTAAATACTGCAAATTCATAGCCTCTGTCCTTTGTTGAATGTTTTGCTATGATGTGCTAAATACCGTAATATTACCACAAGTTTACGAACAGCATAAATTACTGCTCATTATACAGGAGAGACTCCAACCTTGATGCAACTGTGGCACTGGCCAAAAAGAAAAGGAAAACAAATTTCCAGACGACATTTACCTGTTAGTTAGTGAAATGGAAAAAAAATGAGGAAATATTATTTAACACTTCGCAGGGCCAAAAAAAATTAAGAAACGAAACACAGAAAGAAATAGTGACGGTGCTAGAATTTACTGTGAAGTAAACCCACCCCCAAAAAGAAAAGAAAAAAATGTGGAGCACTGCTGCAGCACAACCTAAAATCTGAATCTTCAACGAAACATATTCTAACAAGACAGTAACTAATTAAGTAACAGTATATCCAAACATTTTAATAAATCAACTATGTAGCAAGGTTTATCAATTTGATTAAAAACTCGATTTAGTTAATATTGAAACATATTAATATCTTCAAATTAGTCACAGAACCTATTCATCATAGACATCAATTGGATTTTTAAATTAATGTTATCAAGTACAAAAGTTAGTATGAAAACGTTTATATATTAAAAAAACAAACAAACACATGTGCATCTCAAAACCTAGCCCACAGTACAAATGCATTCATTACAACTCATAAGTAAGGCCCTGTGTAAATCGCGATTTCACTGGTATTTTTATTTCATAAAAAAAAGAATCACATTTAACGAAACTGTACAGCTCTGCTGTGTGCCTGCATGTACTATTCGCCATGCACATAGTGCTGTGCAGTGATTATGTCATGTGACTATATGTAATCTAGGCGGGAAATTAAAATACTACACACTGTAAACAAGAAAATGGAGGTCTCCAAAAAGGCTAAAAATGTGTCTGCAGCAGATCCTGTAAAGCAGTATCCAGCAGGAGTTTTACACAGCGATGGAGGTAAGCTCTTCTGTACGTCCTGCAACGTTACTGTAGATCACTACTGAGAATCGGCTGTTGACAGGCATTTAGATTCAAGTATTCACCGAAAGAGAAAGGCAGAAATCCAGAGCAGTACTGTGACTGCTTTACTTGCAAAGAAACAAATAACTGTAAAACAGTCTGGTTGCTTGTCAGTGGTCACTAACGAGTCGACTGATGCCCAAGACCAGTATGGGTTACACATTGTATTTGTTTTGCAAGACTTAAATGGTGAACATGCACCTGACGAACTGAAAGCTGTCCTTGCAGATACACTTCACCTACAGGCTGTTAATTGCAACACAGTTTCACAAGCTATTGTAAAGTGCTTGAATAACATTGATGTTGATTTTGATGATGTCAGTGCATTTATCTCTATATTTGATGTTTAAAAAAATAATAATAATCTGTACACATAATTTATAAAATAGTTCTGTGGACATTCCGCGATATACAATACTTTACCCGTGACACTGCCGTGAATTTTAAAGAAAACGTCCATGATTTTCACAGGGCCTTATTCATAAGCGAAAACATAAAAAAATGGTTGTGCTTTATTCTACATTTTAAGGTGCTTTATTTTAAAGTAATTAAAAGCCCGTAAACATTTAAACAGGAAGTTTCACATACGAACAGCTGGAAGAATCTATGCCAATGAGAGGCATGCGTAAAATAACAGGTACAAACCAGTCGTAAATCAGGAAAAAATGATAATACATCAAGGGTAAGCACAAAACTTCGATATTATAATGAGATTCGTACATTTGCATACAAAAGTAGTTTGAAATGAACAGTCGTAACTAAACTACCGCAGCATGGATGAAACTAAGTTACAGGAGTGAAAATGATTTTAATACATCACGGGTAGGTCTACAAAGTCACAAAAACCTACGAAAAGATACGAAAGAAAAATCAATGATACATAGAGCCCAATATGTTTTGTTGAAGGGGCAGGATTTCACAAATTAATGGCTTTTGTGGAGCCGGAATACCGTGTGCCTTTGAGGCAAACAATAACCAGCACACATGGAGAAAGGCTATGTGCACAAGTATGCTTCATCTGTGACCTTCCACTGCTGGACTTACCCAGGAGCATATAGAGATGATCATTTTTTTTAAACAAAAACATCTGAAAGCATGTAACTAAAGTAGAATGACGTAGTTAAAATAACATTAAAATTGAACTTTATTATTATTTTTTTTTTTTTTTAAATAAGGATTTCTGAATGAAGCGGAACTACTGAAAAACCGCCAAATTATTATTATTATTATTTGTTTATTTAGCAGACGCCTTTATCCAAGGCGACTTCCAGAGACTAGGGTGTGTGAGCTATGCATCAGCTGCAGAGTCACTTACAATTACGTCTCACCCGAAAGACGGCGCACAAGGAGGTTAAGTGACTTGCTCAGGGTCACACAATGAGTCAGTGGCTGAGGTGGGATTTGAACCGGGGACCTCCTGGTTACAAGCCCTTTTCTTTAACCACTGGACCACACAGCCTCCAAATGTTTAGAATATTCCTGGATTTGTGTTCTGGAGCTTTTGTTCAACTGTATTTTCTTAAACTAAAACAACTGAAGTTGGATGATAATTAAAACGATTCAAGGAAGACGCAGTTACTGTAAACTAAGATAAAAATATAACTTATATTTCCTTTTTTCCAAATAAGGATTTCTGAATGAAGCTGATGTTATTATTTTTATCCTTAATAGACAGGAGTAATTCACTCATGCCTTGGTTCACAAATGAATTCCATAACCTTGCTGTCTATTGCTCTATTTACCAATGCTGGTTTATTTAAGCTGTTTCACACATCAAACCGATGGACTAATCCCTTTAAACCCCTGGGAAATGTTTGATCTCAACTTTATAATGCTAGAGCAAACCAGAAAATATCTTGCAAATTAATAACACACATATACACACAAATACACAAAAACTATATAAATTACATCTAAAATACATCATTTCTTCATTGCATAGTACAGTACTTACATGTGACAATGCAGCAATGTAAATCCATTGGTAGAATACCCTTACAATCACCCATACAAAATTACAACTTTCCATCACTTCTATAACATGGTCTAATAGAGATCAAGTCCTGAAAGAGGAAGATCTACAGATATTTTCCAATTATAAGGGTCTGACTGAATTATTTTACTGGTTCATATATTGAGCTGGTCACTCCTGGATCTGCATTTCAAACAGATATATGTAACAATAACAGGGATTATTATTATTATTATTATTATTATTATTATTATTATTGTTATTATTATTATTAACCATTTGATGCCAGGGTAAGATCAAAAAATAACACCTCACATCCTCACCCCACAAAACAGCTGTGCCTTTGACAGTTGTTGCTTTTCCAATCTCACTGAAACTCCTTTTCCTTTTATTTATGATCTGCAGAAGCTTCTTTCTGATAAACTGACTGTAGTGCAAGTTGTTATATCTGGTTGGGTCCTCATTAGGAAATCAATACAGGGCTGGAATAACTTCCAGCAGCACCCTGAGGATTAATTAAACACCCTGAGGTCAGGGATTTACATAAAGTATGCGTGTGTAAAGGTTGCCGAGTAGCTGGTGTTATGGCAGGGTATAGCTGTGAGGCAGAAATAGGGCTGCAATACTAAAACATTTATTGCAACCAGAACTTTCAACAGCAAAACAAACAAACAAAAAACAACACAACTATATACAGTACCTCATTTAAATATTCTCATCAGCAAACAGTGATTAATGAGAGCATATCCCTATCTGTCCCCCAAGCCTGCTCCCTTCTAAATGGCACTAAGAGCTATATATATATATATATATATATATATATATATATATATATATATATATATATATATATATATATATATATAGTA
The DNA here is from genome assembly GCA_030684275.1 of Acipenser oxyrinchus oxyrinchus. Lineage (NCBI taxonomy): Eukaryota > Metazoa > Chordata > Actinopteri > Acipenseriformes > Acipenseridae > Acipenser > Acipenser oxyrinchus. The sequence continues at coordinate 55,114,525 of CM060251.1, read as the reverse complement.
CTGTGCAAAAGTTTTAGGCAGGTGTGAAAAAATGCTGTAAAGTAAGAACGCTTTCAAAAATAGACATGTTAATAGTTTATATTTATCAATTAACAAAATGCAAAGTGAGTGAACAGAAGAAAAATCTACATCAAATCAATATTTGGTGTGACCACCCTTTGCCTTCAAAACAGCATCAATTCTTCTAGGTACACTTGCACACAGTTTTTGAAGGAACTCGGCAGGTAGGTTGGCCCAAACATCTTGGAGAACAAACCACAGTTCTTCTGTGGATTTAGGCAGCCTCAGTTGCTTCTCTCTCTTCATATAATCCCAGACAAACTCGATGATGTTGAGATCAGGGCTCTGTGGGGGCCATACCATCACTTCCAGGACTCCTTGTTCTTCTTTACGCTGAAGATAGTTCTTAATGACTTTCGCTGTATGTTTGGGGTTGTTGTCATGCTGCAGAATAAATTTGGGGCCAATCAGATGCCTCCCTGATGGTATTGCATGATGGATAAGTATCTGCCTGTACTTCTCAGCATTGAGGAGACCATTAATTCTGACCAAATCCCCAACTCCATTTGCAGAAATGCAGCCCCAAACTTGCAAGGAACCTCCACCATGCTTCACTGTTGCCTGCAGACACTCATTCGTGTATCGCTGTCCAGCCCTTCGGCTGAACAAACTGTCTTCTGCTACAGCCAAATATTTCAAATTTTGACTCATCAGTCCAGAGCACCTGCTGCCATTTTTCTGCACCCCAGTTCCTGTGTTTTCGTGCATAGTTGAGTCGCTGGCCTTGTTTCCACGCCGGAGGTATGGCTTTTTGGCGCAAGTCTTCCATGAAGGCCACTTCTGACCAGACTTCTCCGACAGTAGATGGGTGTACCAGGGTCCCACTGTTTTCTGCCAGTTCTGAGCTGATGGCACTGCTGGACATCTTCCGATTGCGAAGGGAAGTAAGCATGATGTGTCTTTCATCTGCTGCAGTAAGTTTCCTTGACCGACCACTGCGCCCACGGTCCTCAACGTTGCCCGTTTCTTTGTGCTTCTTCAAAAGAGCTTGGACAGCACATCTGGAAACCCCTGTCTGCCTTGAAATTTCTGCCTGGGAGAGACCTTGCTGATGCAGTATAACTACCTTGTGTCTTGTTGCTGTGCTCAGTCTTGCCATGGTGTATGACTTTGACAGTAAACTGTCTTCAGCAACCTCACCTTGTTAGCTGAGTTTGGCTGTTCCTCACCCAGTTTTATTCCTCCTACACAGCTGTTTCTGTTTCAGTTAATGATTGTGTTTCAACCTACATATTGAATTGATGATCATTAGCACCTGTTTGGTATAATTGTTTAATCATACACCTGACTATATGCCTACAAAATCCCTGACTTTGTGCAAGTGTACCTAGAAGAATTGATGCTGTTTTGAAGGCAAAGGGTGGTCACACCAAATGTGGATTTGATTTAGATTTTTCTTCTGTTCACTCACTTTGCATTTAGTTAATTGATAAATATAATCTATTAACATGTCTATTTTTGAAAGCATTCTTACTTTACAGCATTTTTTCACACCTGCCTACAACTTTTGCACAGTACTGTATATATATACACAGGTAAACTACACCCCACCCATCCCACCTGAACAAACATAGCAAAGAAACATTCTAAATCCACAGTTCAAAAAAAGAATGAAAAATCCTTCTGACTCCCTTACACAAAGTTTGATAATTACTGTATGTGTGATCCACAAGAAACTGGTATCAAATCATTACTTAAGAGCCAATGGACAATGCAGTAATCAACTGGTAAAACAGTGGTCTCCAATTAAAATGACAAAGCCGTCAAATGCAATATTAGCAAATTAGTGACTATTTGGAAAATAAAAACTACTTTAGGTTATTATTATATTTAGACTTCGCAGATAACAAATGACAAATCCAAACTTACTTCAAATAAAGTTTGTTTCGGAAATGCTAATTATATATTGTCTAATGATGAAATTAGCATATTTGACAGTGTTGGAAAAATTTGTTTTCCACTGTGCAAATGACCTTTCAGATGCACTCCCCCTCAAGAAACCATGTTTGGTGATTTCTGCAGACAGTGTGATGAATAAAGGAAAGACTGCAAAGAAAAATCCTCAATTGAACCTCATAAGGATGTGGTTCTCAATGATAAACATTTCAACATTTTTTTTTTATAATTACCGTATTCGCTCGAGTAAAAGTCGACCTTGTGTAAAATTCGAGCCCCCCATTGAGATTCGGGTATAATTTTTTTTAAAATTATTTTTTCATTTGTTATTTAAACAGATGGTAACTTTAGTGAAACAGAAAACAAAAATTAACTCCTGAAATCGAAACTGTTGTTAGAGTGCACTTCAGGTGTTAGTTTTTCTAAATATACCGGTATGTATTTAGATATCCTGACGGCATTTGAGCGGCAGATTTGCAAAAATAACAATTTTATAAGCACTTCTATGTAGACCCGCCAGACGCAGCATTTTGATGCGTATTACAATACAGTATTTTTTTTTTTTTTTGTATAGCCTACAACTTCCTTCCTAGCCCACACAGAAGTATGTATTTCAATGGAATGTGGAGGGTGGTGTAGTCTGGCTGTAATTCAGTGAAACTGCGTCTGTGTTTTACGTGACAGCTCCTGGATGTAAACAAACAAGCTCAGTAGTGAAAAATATGTGCATTTAAAAAAAAAAATATCCAAGTTAGCCGTCCAGCAAGAAAAAATGATTAAATTGTGTTTCTCTCACCCATTTGAGAGAAGTGTAGCAATGAGCTCTTCTGAGCTTTAGCGTCCAAATTAAATCTTCATTCTTCATTAGTTTGTAATCCACAAGGGAAAGATAGGCATGGCAATGTAGGTACACAGCGGCAGTGTAGTGAATCATAAAAGCATGTTCAGTGAAACAGAACAAGTACGTTCTCTCTGAACTAAGTTAACCAGATTTTAACCAAACTTTTTTTTTTTTTTTCAAGCGCTAATACAAACTGGGCAGTGAGCAAGCCTCAAAGCTAGGCAGTCCCTCCCAGCAGACCTGCAGGTGCGTTGCTAAGTACTGTATGTGAGCTTGCCTCACGCACCGAATGCATGCCTGCCACAGGACTCCCCTGGGTCCTAAACCCTGCTAGGTACAGACAGGGACTGTAGTAACCACACACCAGCCATGACTTTTGCAGACATTAAAGGTTTGCTGACAAGGTTTTTTTTTTTTTTAACTTGTGTATTAGTTGACACCCCCCTACTTCAGGATTGTGTTTTATTACTACATACTGCCAAGTGCTGATGCATCACCCTTTTTTACCTAACTTTCTAACATCAGAAAGCAGCTTTTTTGTTTGAAATTTCTGTTTGATCTCACCTACTCTAAAAAAAATGTTTTCCACTCCAATGAGATCCCCAGAAACATCTACAATGCCTATGAAGTGTGTCTGGAGCATATGATAACAATTACAAAATTAATGAGCCGATATAGTTAAAGCATGAAACACTAAAAAGCAACTATTTTGTTTAGGAACAGTTAATTATGTACAGTATATCTGTGGCAGGGCCCTGTATTCTGGCCATCCCTGTGTGAGAACGTGGAGCTAACAGACTGACTAGGGATCCCCTGCAGAATGCAATTCTAGCTCCATCAGGCCCCTAGTTAGTCCTCTCACTTTTATATGTATCACAGGCAACGGAGAGTGGGTTAGACTGAGTCTGAGATTTGGGAACAGCGGAGTGGAGCAAGGTGCGAGTCACTGGCATAACCGCTGCCCATGTTGTTGAGGCAAAAGTGAGCCGGGTTGGCAGAAAGTTCAAAGGCAGCACCCTTCAGAAACTGTTTGGGCCCAGATGGGCAACTTTTATTTTAAAGAAATGTCTTTTTTTGTCTAAAGAATTCTGTACTATCGTGTAGACATGAGGTGTGCTGGTAATCTCAGACCTGTCGCGACACTGTCTGTGATGACCGTCTATTACCGTACAATAAACAACCATATATACATGTACTACACCGAACTACAATCTGCTACTCTCTCTCTCTCTCGTGTGGCAACCCATGTGACACCTGCACTGTGACAATATCTTAAGGTTGTCTTAATGCTTTTTGAATTGAACATCCTGTATGCTCACATTGCAACAGCACTTTATGTACTGCATGGAAACCTTGTTGATTCAATCTGATTTCAGTTGACTTGATACTTACATACCAATCAAATATCCACTAATATTTTTCAGTAAATATGCTTCTCTCAATAGTCTATTTACAGGTGTGGGGGATGAGCAATGGACTTGTACCCTTGGTGATTGTTTTCCTATTTAGTATGAATGCCCTCAAACTATTCCCACAATCAAATGTGCAACAGTCCAATTCAAAATACCAACACTGACCAATGTCGTTTTATATTGGCAGTGCTTTCATTAAAGTGTTTTCTAAAACAAACATTTTAATAACATTTATTTAAGGGCTTAAAACCCTCCTGTGTTTTGTTTGTTAGTTTAAGAACAAGCTAGAAACTGTGCAGAGCTGTATGGCAAGTAGATGCACTTTACAATCAAATGGTAATCTTTGTAGATGAACTTGCAATAGCAAGCAAGTTTCCGACAGAGTGCAGTACCAGAATAATTCTATCTAGACTACCATTTGTAGTAAGACTATCCCTCTATTAAGGCTACATTTTGGAGGTTTTCTCTGTATATCGACCACTTCATATTTTCCTAATACAATTCTTCACATTAAAGAAAAAAAAAAAAAACTTTATTGAGAGATGTTAATTCTATGACAGTCTGTTATATTAAAATATCTTGATTTTTCTACCACCTTATTCCAGTCATACACACATTACACACAGATGGTGTTTGATCAAATATACTGTAGGTTATCTGTATTCTCTTACTGTTTCAACAAAATTACAGTTTTAAATACGCTTGTGAATATGCAGTTTCCAAAATGTTGGTAAGCTTGCCAAGCCTCCATAAAGTATGAAATCTTTCATAAAAGACCAAAGTTTACTAAAATGTAGATGAGCCTACTGAATATGCATAGAATCAGTGAATAGGAAAGCGTTGACACATTTTCCAGTGTTCTTTGCCAAATTGTTGAAAACAAAGCATTTAAGCACACTTACAATAAATATTTATGTGTACAGAGACAATTAATTTTGACTGATACAGTAGCACATTTTCCCATTTACACTAATGGCAGATGTTATCAGATGGCAATCTGCCACTGTAAGGCATGGAAAACACAACAATTTTGCCTATTGCTGCTATGCACCATGGAGACCTGCCTGAAGATAAAATGACTCTAGCTGTATTACCAGTGCTGCCAATTTTAGACAGGCAAATTAGAAAGGGTGGTGAACATAAAATAATCAATCTTGTGCAAACTAAAAAATGAACTGAATCGTTCATGGCAGGCAAACTGAAGTTCTTAAAAACATGTGGATTATGGCAAGTGTGACCCACATCTGTTCCATTCCAGACATTCACAACAGATGTCACAGCATGACTGGGATAGGGATTCAAAACTAACTATAACATCACTCTATTCCTTTTTTTTTTTTTTACACTGCATTGAATCAAATCCTCGTTTTATTATGATCAAGAATCTAAGCATCTAAAAGGTACTGTAGGGAGGTATTTAAAAAGACCCCATAAGATCATCAAACACCGAATAATGTTCTTAAAAAGCTAACAAATAAATTTTAATTTAAGCGATGACAATCTGCCCAGCGTTACTGAATACTTGCTCATTAGGGACTGACGTTGCAGGATGCTTAATACTTCTGACCAAAGATACAACTTTTGGAACAATCTTGGTTGTTTTCCTTCATTTTTACTCTGGGGTAATTCAGATGAATAAATGCAGATTCTGTTTGAAGTCTTATGGGGTGCCATCTCATTAGATGGTCACGCAGATTAGTTGTGTTACCGGAGTATCCCATATATTACTTTCTTGTCGTCTTACTTTAGAAAATAATTGCCAAACATCAGAAGGCATTGTATTTGTAGCTCGGTCGATACAGTATTTAATTCTAACACAACGCTCTTGACTTGCTCTGTTACTTTGAAGACTCCTGCACAGTTGCAATCCCATCAGTAAACACTCACAGGGGGTGGGGCTGTTGGGAGAAGGTGAGCTCAATCGTGTGCAGATTCAGTGAGTCAGACCTGAGGGGAGCAGAGACGCTTCATGCTTAATGCAAAAATAACCTGGATTCCAAATTTAATAAAAAATAAAAACTTTCCTTTGCTTAAACCCTTTACACAAAACAATGCACAGGATTGACTATCGATAGAATGCATCAGCCTTACTATTATTAGCCCATAAAAACATCGGATTCCTATAACAGAACATCTTATTTTTCCACAAGTGTCCTGTCATGCATAAACTTCTACACTGCACAGGAATGCATGTATTGTGTACTTTTAGTACATTGCACAGTAAATACAAGCTAAAATGTACTTTTGCAAGAGGAATGGTACATTACTGTTTGACAGATGTGTATCCCAGTACTTTTTGGAGGGTATGGCATATCATATATACCCTTACTATATACAGCAAAGTTCATGACAATCTCAGTATGTCAATGATAATTTCAAGCTACCACAACAAACTTACCTCCTCTCGGAATGTTTTGACCTGCTCATTGCACCCTGGTAAACCTTGGATAAATTCTGAAACCTAAAACAACAAAAAAAAAATCAAAATCACCAGAAGGTACAACAAACTAGACGAATGTAGTGCTTAAAGCATTACTTTTTCAAACATAATAGTGGTGGATGCAGTATATGGAAGGTTATCCCCATAGATGTATTAATGCTGTAGCGATTAAACTAACATTACTCCAGGGCTATACTCAAGTACGCAATCATTTTCAGAATTTCTGAACATTCACAAACGTGTTAGTGTCTGTGGTTCTGGCTGTTTAAGCTAAAGTTACAATGCAAGCTTGCATGACAAGGGGGTCTCTGGCTGTGTTTGAGGTGTAGAGGGTGCACTTTATTGAAAAAATACTGTAGCAATAAATAACCCAGAGCAATAATTAATCTGCACAATATCTAAAACTAGAAACAAAAAACATAATGTAACCACAATATGAAAGCAAGGTTAGGTCATAGGTTTCCCAAGGTGTTTTCACCACACTGAATACAAAGTCTCAAACGGTTTATGAGATATGAGCTGCTGAAGCTGTTAATCGTATTCCCTTTTGAATATGATTAAGAAATCTGTTAAAAGGCAAGTATTCACTGTTGATGTACACCTGTGTTGCTGGAATTAAGATTTTTATGAATCTCTCTTTCAAGTTTTTTTTTTAGAAAATTCAGATCTCTTGAATGCTAAAAAAAAGTATGGCAAATGGACTACAAAAATGATTAAATAGATGCAAGTTTATCAAACAAATGGCTATCTATGTAGCTACTGTACCTCTTCTACAGTCCATTGGGCCACTGTGCTGGCAGTTATGCCAGCAACACTGGGGAGGAGTTTGCTGTGTTGCTCCCAGCACAGAGGTAGACTGGGTAATGGAGACGTAGAAGGCATGAACACTGACTGGTGCAGGGCTTGCTGCAAGGTGAGCTCTTCTGTTTCTGAAAATGAAGAAGTAATGCTGGGTTTCCATTTGGATAATGCATTGTATAATACACATTCCCTCAGACATAATATGAGGCAGGTAAGAAATGAAAATGTACAAAAGAAAGTTCAAACACAGTAGCTAGCAGGGATATATCCGTAGGCATTTGCTCACTTCAGCAATTAAAAAAAAAAAGAAAAAAAAAGAAAAAGACATTTCCAAACTGTAACTTGTTTCTCAATTATTAATAGTGAACAAAATTCTCAATAAATTAGATGCCATTAAGGGCTATTCACACTATAATGTTTATTCATTGTGTTTTCTATTGTAAAAAAATCGAACCTATGGAATTGAATACTACCTTTCATACTTGAGCATAATCGCTGCGAAAAAAAAAAAACCTAAACAGGTTCGATTTTTGGATGAAAAATGCTGCGATCACCACCGTGTCCTGCTAAATTTGGATATAATCTGAAGGCAATATGGATCGGGTGCAAGCTGCTGCTTGGCTATTGCTTTGAAGAAGAGAAAGAAAGAGAAGAATGTGGATTCACCCTATAATAACGAGCAACGAGAAACCCTAGGGGAGTACCAGTGTCTTATGCAAGAGCTGATATATACTGTATATATATTTATATAATCTCAAATTGTGTTATTGGTAACACATGTTATTGACAACAAAAATATTGTTTAAACAATATTAGAAGTACAGACAGGACTACCAAACACAAAAATTTAGCATCTTGATTTTGTTTTAGATGGTACTGTCAATGCAGATGTAACGTCGGTGTTTTACATTATTGGGGAAAAATACACATATACTAACATGATTGACATAAAACCGTTTTAGACAGTTTAATTTGCTGTAACTACAATACCACTTACCTGCGGATGCTACTGGACATAATTAGATACGTGATTTGTTTTGTAGTTCATTCTATATTTAATAATGGGCAGTTGTATCCCGTTGTAGCCCTAACCACTACTCCACACTGCTTGATCACGTGATTGCTGCGTGACATGTGCCGCCTTTCAATCTTTCACTTAATCATTCATAGTTGTACTCAATCATGTTGGAACACATACCTTTGGTTTCAGTAATTGAAGACACCTCACTATCTAGCTCTTCCTCTTCCTCCAACTCCTCAACTTTCTGTTGTTTACTTGGCCGTCCAACTCTAAATTCAATATAATTCAATACAATTTCACTTGATATGTGTCAGCTTTTATGACCCTCCGCCACCACAGCAAACATTTTCACATCCATGCGACCCAAGGGGTGGAGCAACTTCAGAGATAGAAATGATGGAAAAGGTCCATTGGTGTCAAACCCTGATATTCAAGTTCTAAGCCAAAACAGCATCTTTGAGCTTAACTCATTATAGAAGATAAATGATCTTGGTATAAAATTACAAAATGTTCTGACAATTGCTGTCGAGTCAAAAAAACCACTGGATATATTTTTCCACCATTATTTCAATAAATAGCCTTAACTGACAAGCCCAAATTAGCAATAAACTGACATTTCATTAATAAGTACACAAAACAGCAATAATATAATTAAACTTATACAATCATGGCCAATTAGGCAGTTTACATTTTAATGAAACTAATTTGATTACCGGTAGAATTTTTTAAAATTAATATTCAACTGCTGATGCAATTCAATGAATAAGGGAAAGATAATTTGCAACATAACCTGGGTTCACGTAGTGGCAGCAGACACCTAAATAAATGGTCTTAAATCAAGGCCAAAGTGTTGTATGTGTTTAAACAGGTGCTTACCTGTTATGTTTCTTTCCCTTGTTATTACATAGGAGAGGTTTCTTGTGTGGTGGCTCGCTGTCCATTTCCTCTGCAGGAATCTTTTCTGTTGCAGAACTCTCTGCAGAGCGACTAGCAGCTAAAGGATGCCTGCAGTTATTTGGGTTTGAGTGTTTTCTAAAAAATATAAAACAATAAATAATCTGCATGGTAATCAATTTAGAGTGCATATTAAAACCTTTTGCACCGTTTTTGAACTGAAGCTCCTAACTAAAACTTTTTTAAATGTACTATATGCTTACATTGCAAAATGATTAATTAAACCAGCAAAGTTTATTAAAGTGAACTGACATTTCAAAAAGTCTAAATGTTTTCATTTCCATCATTCTGTACACTTCGCTCCTTTCCAAAAGACAAAAGAGCAATACAGCTATGACTCTGTCCATCTGGAGCTTTTTTTAAATGTCAGGGAGTGCTTCGGGATCTTTCCTCGTCTTCTTGAAATCAAACTCCCTATTTTAAAAATTAACAGACTGTGTGCAATCTGGAAGATAAAGAAATGTGTTCTTTTGCAAGCTAAGAGGGTTACTTTGAAGTTCAAATAACTTTGACCATATGGGCAACTGGAGATATTGAGCCAGACTTAGCATTCAGTAGGCTAGTCTACATTTCAGTAAACGTTGGTCTTTTCTGAAGGATTTTATACTTTATGGAGGTTTAGCAAGCTTACCAACATTTTGGAAACTGCATATAAAAAAAAATGTGTATTTAGAAGGCTTGTGAAACCTAATTTCCAACTATTATAATTTATTACAAAACTGACAGAAAGTAAATAATAATAATAATAATAATAATAATAATAATAATAATAATAATAATAATAATAATAATAACATAAAGTAACTACGTTATCTCATTCCATCTGGTATTTGCCTTGTACCAAATTTATATTCAAAACATGTGGAAAAGGTTTGACAAAGATCCCATTGTCACCTCAGACCTCTGTCTCAACAGATTCTGTACATTCACATTTTGTGTTAACCATAATTTTGCTGTGAAACTGTTCACATTGCCCTTTGCTAAAACAGGGTGGGGTTGGGTAAAATATGGCTCTTTAATATAATTATAATAATTATAATATTATTATTATTATTATTATTATTATTATTATTATTATATAATTTCACTTCACAAGTAATGGAAACACAAAATGCATTTAAGTAACACAACAACATATATTTTCAATGTCTCATTTCACTAAAAGGAGGCTGATCAGAGGGTCAATAGTAGCAATGATAAAACCGGGAGCCTGAAGCCTTACAACTCGTCTATAAAGGGTCTAACGTGTGCATTAAAGTGTTATCATAGAGCTAAAGGGAAAGAAAATGTTGCTCTTACTCAAGCAAGGGGGGTGTTGGTACACCGCTTACTTCTCCTTTCTTGTTCCTTGGCATGGCTGGACTGGACAGAGGCATTTCTCCACTGAGACGGTCTGGAAGCACAGAGTCCTTGTTGATGTTAATGTCAGAATAAGGACAACCGACAGCACTGTGAAAAAAAACAAAAAAACATAAACATGATGTAAACGCTCTCAATTAAAATTGTGTAAAATTAGTTATAATTGAATGTTATAATAAAAAGAAAAAAATACTCTATGATAATGTGTGGAGAAAATGTCCTTAATATAAAGAGTGTTTCTCATTTCTATTGTCACATAAAGAGCAAAGCCTTTGTAAATGATCTGCTTTTCCAATTATTATAATTTTTTTTTAAAGCCATTTGCTTGTGTTGGTTGCTATCATTGCAGATCTTCACTTCTCATCCTTAATTTCTTGCTGCCAAGGCTTTTTAGCATAATGAAGACCATGTATAATGTTTTTCGCCAAGATAAAATTAGATAGTAGTGGTGGGGACCAACAAAGACGTAGCTTCGTTGTTATATAAGAACATAAGAAAAGGTACAAACGAGAGGAGGCCATTCGACCCATCTTGCTTGTTTGGTTGTTAGTAGCTTATTGATCCCAGAATCTCATCAAGCAGCTTCTTGAAGGATCTCAGGGTGTCAGCTTCAACAACATTACTGCAGAGTTGGTTCCAGACTCCCACAATTCTCTGTGTAAAAAAGTGCCTCCTATTTTCTGTTCTGAATGCCCCTTTATCTAATCTCCATTTGTGACCCCTGGTCCTTGTTTCTGTTTTCAGGTCGAAAAAGGTCCTTGGGTCGACATTGTCAATACCTTTTAGAATTTTGAATGCTTGAATCAGATCGCTGCGTCGTCTTCTTTGTTCAAGATTTAAATTCAACATTTTTTAATTGAACACTTTTCACTATATATCCAAGCATTTTGTTGGCCTTTTTATAGCTTTCCCACATTGTCTAGATCAGGGGTCTCCAACCCTGGTTCTGGAGAGCCCATATCCAGCAGGTTTTATAGGTGTCTTTACATCATCTGTGGCTAAAGATCTGGAACACCTGTTAATCTTGACTAATTAAGCCAATAATTGGGTCAATTAAGTAACTGAGAGACTGGTTGAAACGAAAACCACCAGCCACAGTAGCTCTCCAGGACTAGGCTTGGAGACCCCTGGTCTAGATTAAGACATTTCTGAGTCAACATAAACTCCTAGATCTTTTTCATAGATTCCTTCTTCAATTTCAGTATCTCCTATATGGTATTTATAACAGTGTTTGCTCCAGGGCTTACAGACTAAGGGTTAATGTGGCCCCCTGTCAGAATTTTAGGGGGACATTTTCTTCAGTGAGGGGGTCAATATGTTTGATGATTCAGAATCAACCACCATTTCTTATTTTTGTTTGTTTTAAATATACCATCAGAGTTTACAGACCTTTTGTTTCTGAAGAACAAAAAATAAAACTGTAAAGCTGTAGATACAACCAAGGTGTCTCTACAAATCTCACTGTCACTTCTGCGGAAAATATTGGGAAATGTGTCACGGTGATGCTGGTGTATCACTGAGTAGAAGATAGTCATTGTATCAAATCACATTAGAACAGGGGTTCTACCTTTTGAAGCTGTGTACCCCTTTCCAAAAGATGTAGTTCACCGCGTACCCCCATCTGAGATAGAGTCATAATAAAATGAAAACAGAAAAAAAGGTCTGTACAATAACATGATACAACAAAATGCACAAGCCTTTTGTTGTATCATAAGTAACTTATAAAAATTACAGTATTATAATGGAAAAATATATATTATATTTACTTTTGGATAAAAATAGTCCTTCAAACAGGTTTCTAGTTGTTGGAAACATCAACATCATTTTATTGTAATTACTAATTAATTAAAATCAACAAAGCGTCAGTGCTAGCCTCAATCACTCAGAAATGACACAGGACTACTCAGTGATAGCTAATGGCAATCATGTATTTTTAATGATAATATTGATAAAAACAATAATAAAACGTTTAACTAGTATCAGTGTGATGGATGTCCCTACTTGTTACCACACAAATCACTGATGATGGCAGGGTAATTGGAGTGAGCTTCAGTCGCAAGACATTTTTGGCGTTTTTAATCACTGACGGTATTTCGTCTTGATCGCCCTTTGCTAGTAATGTACTAGTACTGAGCCAACAATCCATATTTTTTCATTGGATTGAAAGCTAAAAACTCTTACTGTCACATCAGACATAACAGCTTGTCAAATTAGACAGCATGGCAATACTTTGGTTTCTGATTGACCATACATTCTTTATTTTGAAATGAACCAACAGTACTTAAGTTACAATAAACTTTAATCGGGTCATTGAAAAAAACAAATATCAATTTGCAGGCACGAACGCACACAGGAAATCAAATGAATTAAAGACTAGGCTTTTAGTTTTTTTAAATATGTAATTTTTTTATCCTAAAGACAGACTGCAGTAACCGCCCAACTGTTTATATGACATTTAAACAACAGGGCTTATTTAAAACATACATATTTAACATGTAAATCAGTCATTTGTGCACTGAACGCTGTCACAGCACATCAGTCTGGTGTTAGCGATTAAACGTTGATTACATGACAAAAGTTTACAATAGATTGGCAAGTGGTACTAAATAAAATGCGTTGTCCGCCATTTCAGAGTTTTTCTTGCGTACCCCAGTTTGAAAACCGCTGCATTAGAAGAAACCACATTACCAACAGATACAGTTTAATAGTAGTGTTTAAATGCCATTGTCCTGACTGGTAAATTCTTACCTTCCAGCTGCCCCTTTATTTTGACAATTTCCATATCAAAAATGGCATTTCTTTTCTTGACATTTTTCATTCTTAGCCCCCAAGTAAATATTTTGGACAGTTTTCAAAACAATTTTTGCTTTATTTTTACAACACACGTTGAAGTTGTTGATATGATAAACGGGTATATCTGCTTCAGGTACTGTATATTTTTTTTCAAGGTTAAACTTTGGCCCGTGTTACACAGAACACTAAAAATAAAATGTCAAATATACAATATGTATTTCGTTGGTCACAGTATTTTTAAGCACAAATATAATAGCCTACATTTCAACAGTCACTGCCGAAGCTGATTACTTATTCTTCCAGAAGTAATGGTCGGGTGTAACAGGGATACATGGTTATATTTGCAATGGGCCATGTTGTTAACAAGCCTGATGTTGTCGTCCAGGCTTTACTGTGAAACTGACTGTAACCAGGGAGGGTGTGAGTGCATTCTACTGGACTGGAGAATAATGGCACAGGAGTTTAATTATGAAAACGCAAGTGTAAACAAACAAGTAAAAAAGATTAGCCTGTCGTCAGACATGTCATGTTAATACAAAATACATTAATATACTGTGTATTGGTATTGCGTCTGGTCTGGGAAGGGGGACACATGGGCACGTTAAAAGAAATTCAGCAGGACATTTTTTATTTCAGGGGGGCATTGGCGCAATGGCGCAGCCTAGCGCGAACACTGTTATAATGGACATTTTTATTGCCTATCGTGCAGTATTTTACACTTTAAATGTCATTTGCCATGTGTCTGCCCAGTTCTAAATGCTGTCTAGATCATTTAGAATGACCTTTGCTGCTGCAATGGTGTTTGCCACTCCTCTTATTTTTGTGTCATCTGCAAATTTAACAAGTCTGCTTACTATACCAGAATCTAAGTCATTAATGTAGATCAGGAAGAGCAGAGGAACACTGATCCCTGTGGTACTCCACTGGTTACCTCGCTCCATTTTGTGGTTTCTCCTCTAATCAATACTTTCTGTTTTCTACATGCTAACCACTCCCTAATCCATGTTCATGCATTTCATTGAATCCCTACTGCATTCAGTTTGAGAATTAATCTTTTATGCAGGACTTTGTCAAAAGCTTTCTGGAAATCTAAATAAACCATGTCATATGCTTTGCAATTATCCATGTCAATGTTGCAGCCTCAAAAAAATTAAATCAAGGCATGCCCCCCCCCCCTGCTTCAAGACTATTTTTGATATATAGCGCTACCCCTCTGCCTCTTCTGTCCTGCCTGTCTTTCCTATACAGTTTATACCCACTAATATTATCTTCATCTTCATCACTCTCGGATAACCAAGTTTCTGTAACACCTATCACATTGTAGTTACTTGTTAGTGCAGTAGCTTCAAGTTCTAACATTTTGTTTCTGAGACTTCTAGCATTTAGTAAATACATTTAATGGCAATCTTACCTGTGTTGTTGCCCTTGTTTTGATGTGGTTTCCCTTCTGTTTTTTTGTTGATTTCTCCCCCCTTCCTTTCTAGTTTAAATGCTTCTGAACTTCCTTGAGGATCCTTTCTCCTCCGCCAATGTGTGTGTGTATTTTCTATTGGCTCGATTGATGGCTGAAGTGTAATGCTGGCTCCAGGGATCAACCCGCCTTTCTTGAGGCATCAGCACACGCAGGGGTTTATCAGGCAGACACCTCCCGGTCTTTGGTGTTTCGTTGGCTAGCCCACAACACCTTATCAGGCAGACACCTCCCGGTCTTCGGTGTTTCGTCGGCTAGCCCACAACACCTCAGGAAGGCTCAACTGTGATGCTGGTGGTCCAGCACCGCCCCTTCCATCCCCCACCCAACCCAGCCCAGTTTACTTATCTTTGCCATTCATTTCTTCTTATTGATGTTAATGTTCCCTCTCTTTTGAAGTCCCTAATCGGCCTCTTTCCTCCTCAACCAGAGCCAGTTGCTACTTTTCTCTACCTCTTCGTATAAAGACTTCACTATACGCCGCAATTCCTGTCCACTGAATCCAAGATTTCTGAGAAGCCGGGTCATGGAGTGCGCGACGAATCCCAACAACCCACTACTGGATAAACTTGGACCCTCCACCCCTGCTGTTCCATCTCAGCGGCTAACTCTGCACCCTGGAGTTTCTTTCTCTCATATGGATCATCCATGGAATCCTCCCATGGCACTGTTAGCTCCACTAGGAGATTAAGGTGTGCTGAGGCTGACCACAGGACAACGTCAGGTCAAAGGGTAGTTGTAACAATCTCTGGTGGGAAAATAAGGCATTGGCAAACATCTGTCTGCATTTTCCAATCTCTAGCAGCCTCCAATTGTCCCAGGCGACTCTTAGTTCTAATTACATTTCCTGTTGGTTGCTCTCCCGGATGGAGGAATGTCGTTCTCTGTGTGACAGATATTGCTCAAATTGGCGACGAGCTGTTGATCTTATTACGCCATTCCTCCAATGCTGATGCCCAGTATCACAGCATCTGGTCATGGCGGCAAGTGAAATTACCCTGGCTCAGAGCCACCTTACATCCTGTAACAATGTGCTTCAGGGTAGCTGGTGATGAACACAAAGGACATGCAGGGTTCTCTCCTACCCACACATTCAGGTTCTGCAGTAATGATGATATATTCTCACAAACAAATTCTGAATATTTTGCAAAATAACTTTGTTGATCCAAAATTACTAAGCATGTTTTTAAATAATACTGAAAGGTCACTTTTTTGTTTTTGGAATCAATCAATATTTAACAGTTTCCAGTGGGATACCATGTATTATCCAGCTTGCCAGCAACAACATTCCACAACCCACGCACAAGATCTACTGCTTTCACTCAATGGAAAACAGAATCCCACAGGATCCATTAGAGTTGCTCTATTAATTGCAGGGCTTTTTTTATTATTATTCTTCATGTTTAATACACTGTATGTGGAGCTATTTTTTTTCCCCCAAACAGAATGCTAGATAAGTTAACCTAGTATTACTACTGGAGGACTGCATAAATGAAGCATAAAAGATAATTGTAACATTAGACACTTGGTAAAAATATACTGACATGCATATGATGGGACTGTTAAGGAAGGAAGTGGGGAGGTCTGCAGTTGAAGGAATGTTGATAAAATAACACTGTGTGGGGAAGGTAATGCTTTATATATTTTTTTTACTTTTTTTTCAGTCTCCCCAAATTTTTTTTTTTTTTTTTTGGTATTAAATGTAATAGTAACATTCAATTTTAAACCCATATAAGACCACCAGCATGGCTCACAAATATGTAATTAATTGCATTAAATAAGAAAAAGAAAAAGTGCTAGACCTTGTCTTGTCAGAATAACTACATAGGTAGTAACCTGATAATTCATCTTCACTAGGATTGTGCATTATGTGGTGATATATGGTGTTGTGATGCATACAATAGGATGAGCTAAAGCAAACCAGAACACACAATAATGGATTTGCAAATTCATACAGTACAAGCTTCCCTCAAGGTGATGCTTAATAAAATGGATTAAGTGTACCTGTGATGACCTGAGTATCTGGCGCCTTTTATGTGTCCAACCCCTTTACATCCTGGAGTAGGACATCCTCCTTGTTCTGAGGCTTCAAACATATCATGTGGACCTACACCATTAGAAGAAAGTGCAAGAAATGATTTAAGAATTCCCATGCTAAACACCAACATGCTGATTATCAACAGAGTATTGAAGAGGGCACAATGGAAACATTGCAATCTCTACTCTGGGGCAGTTGTGCAATACTTCAAAGGCTGTCATTTGCATTCCACCCATGGTGCACGTACATATTAAACATATTCAGATAGTGCTTGTTTAAAAATAGATAAATATCTAAAAATATTAGATTGTCCTTATTTGATAATGACAGTTTATTAAATTGGTCCCTTAAAAATACAAGAATCAGAAGAGAAGCAGCCCAGAAATGAATGGCTTTCAGAAATAGACTTTCTTTTCTTAAGGGAAAAATCGATGTACTAATGGCACTTAAAACACAAAAAACCTGTAAACAACAAAGTTTCGGCAAACAGAGAACTACCTAAGGTGAACTGGGGATACTCCTGGTTACTATGGAAACCATAGTAGAGGAAAATCATTAACAGAGAAGGGGAGTTAGTTCAGTAACTTCTAGGACCACAAAGTAAAAATGTGCATATTAAAGACAAGATAAACACTGTAAAACACCATCAAAAATTAATTTCCACACTTCCAATCCAGTTTTCAACATGAAGCATGAATAGGGTGTAATTAAATGTTGATTTTTTTTTTTACACAATAGGTTCATTCCCACAGGAAATACATATCACACTTAAGAAATACTTTCTCCTCATGATAAGTGTAATCTTTGTGTTTTTTGTTCGTGCATTAGGTGAAAAATCAATAACATGCATGCAGAAGGTATTAAGTGACTACAGAAGCTGACTTAATGGACAAGCCCCGAGGAATTTCCAGTGATAGATAGAGAAACACTTATTTCTAGACACCAGCGAGATTTAGATTCCTCCTCCAAGGCACTAAACAATTAAATTCAATATTTTGGACATCGACATGGTTTGTAAACAAAATAAGTAATTTTTCTTGCTGCTTGTAAGTAACAGCACCTAATGGTTTCTTAAAGTCAATTTTATATACCAATACTGGTAATCCTGTGTACCTTATTATCAGAGCTAAACTGTTTTTAATAAGCAACAACAATCCTGAACCAAAAAACCCTTCTTACACTTGTAAAGTCAGTAAATCATGACTTCATGCATATCTTTAAACACTAAATCATTGACTTGGTTTCTTAATTTTGTAGTTTTACATTACTTACTAATAGGTGGCTGAAGGGCATGACCTGTTTTAACACACCAGCCAGCAGGGTGAATGTCAGGGCTGTCTGCATCAACCCAGTAATCATACTCATCACCCCAGCCATCAAAGTGGATCTACAACCAAAACAGAACAACTCATAATTACACAGCATATGCAGTATATACCTCTCAGGGCTGCATCTAATTTCAGAAAATTATTTCAGCAATCCTCCTGTTTTGAGTTAGATGTAATACACAGTACACTGGTCTTTCTTTACATATAAGAAGTTGGTTGACAGCTTGAAACTAATCCAAAGTGTTACCGATATTAAAGTCAGACTAAACATATCATATCACATACTTACGGTCATGTATACACTTCAAGTCGTCTGCTAACATGCAAGATTAACAAAATATTTTATTGCAGAACTTCAGAACCATACATCTGCATGTCTATCTGGCAACCAGACAGGTGACTTCTAACGTTTAATACCCTGCCCGTAGCTATACCGTTTTTTTTTATTCCTCTGCAAGTCACTCTGACCTGCTTCTGTATGGTAAGGTGTTCTATAAGTTTACTCGTTGTTGCCTGGACTACATTCTTACAAATACAGTAGAACCTCAGAGTTATGCGCACCTTGGGAATGGAGTTTGTTCATAAGTCTGAAATGCCTGTAACTCTGAAAATAAGTTTCAAATCTGTATCACCTCTGTCTGGATAAATTGTTGGTACAGTAATTCTACCTTCTTCAAGACCAGCACACCGCTTATGGAGTGCTTTATCAAAATCCTCATCATCAGATTTACATATGATACGCCTGTTTTTACTGCTCTGCTGTCTTTAGTCTCCCATCCCTTGCCCACAGCCTGTAACCGTGTTGTTTTAAGAGGTGAAACACAGTAGTATGAAAAATGTAAAAGCCTTACCTTTATTCTGTGATCATCTGTATCTACGACTGATACAACTCTAATAAGCATAGTGTTCCTTTTGTCAACAGCTTCTAACTTCATATTTTTCTGAAAACCATGAGATGGTTTCTAAAATGACAAACAGTTGTTTTTTTTTTTTATTATGCATCATCCCATGTATTAAGAAAAACAAGTATATATCAAATTAAATAAAGGTGACTTAAGATAAATAATAATAATAATAAAAAAAATCATATTTACCATTTTAAATGCTCTTGCAGGGGCAGGTAATGAACAGGTTTCTTCCAAATATGTTTCCCAGGAAAATTGTTTAACATTTGGGTAATCTGTAAAACAGATTTGATAAATTAACTTAAATATAGAAACCATCTGAATTTAATTTATATATTCATTTATATGAAAAGATTATTGGTAAATTAAAGAACTACGTACAATAGCCCAGAGGTACTGTAAAACCTCTTTTGTTAGTGTGCCTTTTATTTTCGCGAGGCACGAGAATTTGTGAAATGAATGGGCACCAAAACAGTATTGTACTAATAGTACTGTACTGCAATGCACTATGAAAAAAACGGAAGTAAATTCGATCACCAGATGCTCAATTTGTCGCCTGACATTAAATATTGCCTTGATAACTGACATTTATAGCTCACAGTTCTGTACTGTATTACAGTACTTGATTAATGTACTTTTGTTTTTTTACCAGTACCTGTTTTTTTAACTGGCTTTTACTTATTTTTCTTGTTTTCTTTCTGTACAATGATCTGCGATGCTCATCATGAAAACCGTTTTCTAAATTAAATGTTGCTGTTATTGAATTAACTGAAGTCAATTAAACCGAGTTGTGCTTGTGCACTCCACAAATTTAAAGGGTGCTACATTTTTTGGCCATGAAAATAAAGGGGTTTACAGTACCTGGATAAAGCACTGAAGCCACATTTTGTAAAATAACTAAACCAATTTTAACTGTAAAAAACTATCAATAAACTACCATTATTTGTAACACTATTTCCTTTGCTGTTTAACATATAGAAAATGAGGGCTGTGCCAAACAATCAATTGTCATTGAAAATACCATTGGAAGTTATAATCAAACGTTGTTATTAATATTCGATGATCCCCTTTTACGTTTCATCTCATTATTCAAGGAAAAAAAATGTATTAACTGAGGTTTGTTTGTTGTTATTGTTTTAATACTATACACTGCTTAATATTACTATCAACCTTAATTCTACAAATAACTGCCTTCCAGTAGTGCTTCCTGCAGCTGCTGCTTGTTATCTGAAAGCGTGGCTCAGTTATTCCATTTAATTTAATTCCAGTACGAGACAGGAATTCAATAAATCGATATATAAATGGCATTTTAATTTGTACAGGGAAACTGACTGTAAAATAATGAACTGATCTGAAGTATTACAAGTTAAAATTCTGAAAGGAGACATCCGCAAGATTCGAAATGTACAATTATTTATTGCATTTTGACAAAATAATGAAATGTAATATAATTTGGCCCATGGCCATGCACATTGGAGCTCGACAGCCGCCCCTATGCGCGGGCCGAACTATTATGTAATGTCACTCTGGGGGACCTTCCCCCTAGACAAGGCGCGCTGCAAGGTGGAGGCAGGGGACGAGGAGGATCAAAGAAAGGTGAGAAGGAGGTGTTGACGAGATGGCTATTTAAAAGAACAGTTTGATTACGAATGTGATTAGTGGGTGGATTCCCCTTTCAGAAACACAACCGTTTCCAAAAAAACTTGGAATGATCCACATTGGATTTGAATGGAGGATATATACGAGGTCTCAATTGTTGAGTAATATAAAGCCCTGTAAATAACATGAAAGGAAGATTATAAATTGCAGTTCGAGTTTAAATGTAGTAAGAAAGACTGCTCTCATTAATCCAAGTACAGATAATTTTCTTATATTTCATAGTACACCTTTTCCACATGGACATAAGAACAGTTTGATCAAGTATTACTGTAATTAATAATCTCTCTACAATGGCCACTGGTAGTAAATGACTGAAATACTCAGCAAGTGTGGAGTTTTACTTACCCACTAGCCAATTGATTTGTAATGTGCAAAATGCAGCTTAAATAAATTGTATAAATGGGTAATTGTATGTAAAAAATAATGTAATTAAAATAATAAAAATAATGTGATATCTTGTAACAATTGTAAGTCGCCCTGGATAAGGGCGCCTGCTAAGAAATAAATAATATCATCATATCTTCTAGGCTAGGATAAACAGAAATAACGTCTCATGCATAAGCCTCCTTTTACTTTGAGTGTTAATTGTGATCATAGGCGATAACTGCGGTTTGTTTCACCCGTACACAGTAAAACACCTTCTTTAACACAATGATGAAGTTTGGCTCTTGGGTAATTAATTTCATATTGACAAGTTTAAAAGCACATACACATTCTTAATCAGTACCATATTATTTGGTTTTTAGAGGGTTACCATTCAAGCTCTATCATATTTACACAGTGTAAATATAAAATTGATTCTCCTTTACGACCTCAAAATCGAACAGTTTAGGGTGCTACTGGAAACAGGGGATTGTAATACTTTTAATCCTTTAAATGACAGGTATCGTGTTAACCACCCAGCTGCTTATCCCATGATTTCCACGTGGAGCGCATGCAAGTCCAAATTTGTCACTCCTGTGAGAATAGATGCAGGCTTTTTAACGTGCTTCAATGAAAAAATAAGAAAACTGTACTGTAAAAGTGTATGTAGTTTTCTTTTTTACTGGCATATGGCAGCAGTCCCTAAGAAATGTGCTTGACAGACCGGGTCATCTGTATACACACAACTGAGAGTGAAAAATGGATGCCTGTGTATCTACCTTGTGAGGGTCTGGAACCAACTCCCCAGTAATGTTGTTGAAGCTGACACCCTGGGATCATTCAAGAAGCTGCTTGATGAGATTCTGGGATCAATAAGCTACTAACAACCAAACGCGCAAGATGGGCTGAATGGCCTCCTCTCATTTGTAAACTTTCTGATGTTCTTATGTTCTTATGTTCTTAAAACAAGGAGTTTTCTTTATTTATTTGTTGGTGTTACAGGTTGTAAGGAAGCCTTGTCAGGTTTGGTACTGGTCATAGAAATACTGTATTTCCGCTTATCATAATCACAATAAAAAAGTGTGTATTAAATAAATACAGCAAAAATTGTTTTGAAAACTGTCCAAATTGCTTATTTGAGGGCTAAGAGTGAAAAATCTGTGAGACCATTTTTAACATGGTAATTGCCAAAATAATGGGCAGCTGGGTGGTTAACATGATCATACTGAAGTGGGCTTCTAGGACTGTGATCGTGTAATATCATTGCATAGGGGAGGGACTGACGTTCACTCAAAAGCAGAAACAAAATATCACAGAAACTTTTTTTTTCCTTATTACTGATAATAATGAAATGAATAACTATTATTGTATTTATAAATATATATTTTGAGAAAATAAAACCAAGAGTAATGTCCATTATGGCTTATAAAGACCCTGAGAATAAACATGTATTATGTCATTGCAATTACTCAGGTGAAACAATGTCCTGTAATTTGCCCAAACATCAATATTTTTCACCAAAACTTTCAGGAACTATTGTAAGGTCCCTCGGGTCATAGAATAGCATGTTTTTATACATGTATCTCTCAGCAGAATACATAATAAAAAAATACTTAAATAAATATTGGTGTTTAAAAACAGAAAAGTCTGTTCCCTAGAGTGTTCTGAAAAAAGGACACAATTTCCAAGATGCTACTGTAAAAAATAGATTTCTAGTGAATTTTTATAGGAAGAGAGTCAACTACAGCCAAAAATCAGCTGGTCCTGAGGGAGCATCCCACTGAAAAATGCTTGGTCCTGAAAGGGTTAAGCATGTCCTATTCCTAGTACCCCTCTAGTAACCCCTAATCTCATGAAGCTGCACTGCTGCAGCTGAAGATAATAATGTGTGAGATCCAAAAATCAGAATGCACTTGGGTGAAAGAATAGTTTTTACTCCAGTGTGCAATCTGTATCATTTTGTGAAGGGAAAAAGAAACCAAGGGGTACAAAATAGGTTGTTTATAACTAGTTTTGTAACAATACCAGTTTCCTAAATTTTAAATAGTGCAAATTGCAACTGTAAATAGCTCTGATTGATAGATTTTTATTCAGAATTATACTATTTGTTTTATTTATAGTGTCGCATATATTTTTTGAGTAATTAACCTACTGCCGACATATAGAACCAATTTTATGTATAAATAGGTGGTTCTAATTTTACTCTCTTTGGGTTAAAGTTAAAATACAAATTGTTAAAATGTAATTTTACAAAACAGCTTCAATACATTTTTATTTTAGCATGTATTATTATTATTATTATTATTATTATTATTATTATTATTATTATTATTATTATTACTACTGACCTGGAGGAGTAGTGAGGACTTTGCCATGTTCTTTACACCAGCCAACGGGGTGAATATAGGGACTTGTTGCATCACACCTAGAAAATAAAAACATGTGTTATTACTCTAAACAATATATCTTTACATTATCATTTTGCAAAGAGCATACATACATACATACATACATACATACATACATAGGAAGTAGAATTAAAGACTTCACTTTACAAATCAACTACCACCATCTGGTGTTTTTAACTAGAACTGCAGACTATAAAGCCTTGCAAGCCTTGATTCTTTGGTATTGTCATCTTTGTAAGACGTATGTGAGGTTTGAAATCAGAATAGAATAATTATTAAGCTGCATAAACAGACTTTGGGAGATGAGAATTAGCAGGGATCATCTACAGAAAACAAAAGTGCAAATAAAAACTTCCTTCATGCACAGGAAATACAAATTGCTTCAGTACTATAGCAAGATACAATGAACTTGGTGGCTGAATTTCTTTGTGTTTTAAAAACATAACCTCACTTTTCCTGTGAGAATCATTTTTAGAATGTTGCATTGTGTAATAACAACTGCAATGCATGACAAGACCCAGTAATCCCTGCAACCATTCTCTCATTTTTTACTAATGTGACAGGTATTACAAATTGCTAAATATATTACAAAACAAGACAGTGCAGTGCATCCTCTAATTAAAAAATAAATTAAAAAAACACTATTAATATGAATCTGTACAATCAATATAAGTAGATTTACCAGTAGTCGTAACTCTCATCCCAATTATCAAAGTGCACCAGAAAGCGACTGTCGACCATGTCAGTTACTGTGGCAACACAGATAAAACTAGGGTTCTTCTTGTCAATGGCTTCGAACTTCATTCCTATCCGAAAACCTGAAGGGGTAACAGTCTACGAAACAGAAAATAAATGGGCTTGTTTTTTCATTCATTTGTAGGGATTAGGGATAGACCACATCTGTTAACCACATCATTCTAGACAATACTATTATGTAAAATACATACTTTAATTAAAGGTAGAGGAGAACCAGAAGCTGATAACATTGTGTTAATATATTTCAGCAGCAGGCATGAAAAGATGTAAGCAAACTTTTAGGGCAGGGGTTCTCAAACTTTTTCAGTCTGGGACCCCTTTTTTCTGAGGGTGAACAACTCGTGAACCCCTATTTCTATGTAAGTACAATTTAAACATACACAGCTATGCAAATGTATGATTTCAAAACATTTAAATCACACACTTAAAAAAATGGATTGGCAGTCAAAGACCAATTTAGTAATCTACACATTTTAAACGTCAAAAAAGCAAAAAACATTAAAATGCACAATATAACCTACCTTTTGTGATGGGTGCGTCTGCTTTTCAGATGAGGCTCTATGCTGGTAATATACATTTGCAGATCATTTTCAACATTGAGACGGTTACGGTATTTGCTTTTGATTACAACCAGATAAAAAAATGCTGACTCGCAAAGGCATGCCGATGCAAAAGGCACAAGCACATTCATGGCTTTGCATACTAGTTCTGAGTATTCCATGTGCAAAGATAACCAAAAATCACAAAGTCATTGTTTTGGAAAAGTGAGCTTCAGGGTATTATCACATGATAAATCCACGAGCTTGTCCTGTACTGCTGGGGGGCAATGCTGCATTTTTATCAGCATCTTCTTCAAATAGTTTTCTTATCCAAAGGCTACCTGTTGCTGTAACTTAGGGGAAATAATGCCGCAGCTGGTTTTGTAGGCCTTGCAAGTGCGTCAGGATGGTGTCCTTTATCTTCAACGTACAGAATTCATTTTCTCTCACGAAATCTGCCTTCCGAGAGAAATCCTGCACACGTGAACACCAAATATTAAGCTTTTGAATGAATGCTTAGATCTTGTCATTCCAAAAAGAAGATTCGTATCATGTCCTTGTAGACTTTTGCTGAGCTCATTCAACCGATCAAACACATCCGCGAGATAAGCAGGCATTGCAAGCCACTGTGAATCTTGGAGAAGTTCAGCATAAGGAAATTGTTGTTTCTTCAGAAAAACCACGGCTTCTCGTCTCAGCTCAAACAAAAGAGTCAAAACCTTCCCACGGGAAAGCCATCGTACTTCAGTATGAAACAGCAATTGCTCATGTTCAGAACCCATTTCTTTCTGCATGGATCCATCACAAATGTATCTTAGAAAAGCGAAGGGCTGTGCAACCCCTGACACATCAGTTGATTCATCAAGTTGGATAGCAAAAAAGTCACAGTTTTTCACATTCATGTAAAGCTGTTCACGAATGTCAGCAGCCATTTCATGAATTCGCCATGCAACTGAATCGTTTGAAAGGGGTATGTAACTTTTAATTTACTTGCGCAATCAGGTCCTAGCATAATGGTTGACATGTCAGCAGCACTGGCGCTATAGCGATTCAGCAATGGTGTGGGGCTTACCGCTTTTTGCTATCCTTAAAACCATCATGTAGGACGCACTGAGAACTTTAGTATTCACACTGCTTGCTTGAAAAATGGCATCATGTTGTTTTTTCAGAACTAGTTTGTCCTTCAGGGAAGGACACTTGGTTTCTAAATGAAGGCACATTTTTGATGGCTTCATATTTTCATGAGCAAGTATTTCACCATAAAGAACACACTGCGGTTGCGTGTTAGTCACGGAGCCAATATATGTAAATCCCAGCTCAATATATTTTTCATCATATTTCCGACTTTTCGCTTTTGAAACATGACTTCCATTCTCACATTCCTCACTGGCTGTCGTTTTCAAAAAACGATCCATATTATTACACAATGTAGTTCACTAATACTGAAACTCCTCCACAAAAAAAATCTTGTCTTTGTAAAATGGTCACTTAGTTTATTACATTTTCATATGAGATGAACTCTTCTTTGCTTCATTGATCGACTCCTCTCTTTCATGGTACCCGAATAATCATTGAGAAATGTCAAGGAAAGGACCACATAATTATCATACCCAGTTTCTAAAGAGACTCACCATTCACCCTTCAGTTTAGCCCATAACCTCCAAAAACGGCGGCATATCTGTAACTAAGTAACTTCTGGTTACCTAATGATATAGGCGGGACCCACAGATATTAAGGAAGTAGAAGTAGAAAGTAGCAATAGTAATATAGGGAGGGTGTGCTGTTTTTGTATGTCGATGTGCATAAATGTCAAAAAAAAAAAAAGTAATCTACCAAATCCTTTGCGAACTCCTTCAGACATCCCTGCGACCCCCAGTTTGAGAACTGTAGTTTGAAAAACACATCGAGTTAGCCCGATTGCAGGATATAAAATGGTACGGACGTCGGTCAAAAACTGGTTTAGCACCCATATTTGATTTTGCAGGCATGTTTTTCTCCACTTAATAGGAATCTGTGCCATCACTAGTGTCTGCAAAGATTTTTTGTGGTGGTCTCATTAACAAATTCATTTGAGAAATTTAGCAAACTTCCCAGATGCGATGTGTTGCAGTAAAATAAAAATTAGGTCATGCAACAATGAAGAAAGAATGACTGTGCATTGTTGCTAAAAACACATGAGGGTACAGAGTTTTTACTTTTCTTAGTATTACAGTGAAGCAGGCTATGTTACAGTACATCCCTCCCTTATCTGCCAGGACCTTTCTGACACACTTTATTCTTCTGTATCGGTATTTACTCTGCTACTGTACAGCCGAGAATGGAGTACAGTGGCCATGCATACACATGTACTGTATGCTGTTTCGTACAGTAGCGTATTGACGAACAATGCTGCAACTTTTTTTTTCTTCAAAAAACGAACCATAGAGTCCAGTATGAGGGAAACATGAAAGCAATCCAAAGATTTACCACAAAAACTGTGGGAGATACAGTGCGGGTGTATTTCAGAAATGAAAAATTAAGATTTGCATGAGTAAA
This sequence comes from Acipenser oxyrinchus oxyrinchus, assembly GCA_030684275.1. Taxonomy (NCBI): domain Eukaryota; kingdom Metazoa; phylum Chordata; class Actinopteri; order Acipenseriformes; family Acipenseridae; genus Acipenser; species Acipenser oxyrinchus. The sequence goes on along the minus strand of CM060251.1, from coordinate 55,086,946 downwards.
TATGGCAAAAAGTCCTACCAACATCATTCACGATGATTATTATCATTTATAAAGCAATAAAGCTACCACTTATATCAGCATCTCTAATTTAAACGGGACCTACAAATTAAATTATATGAATCATTCTGGCCCAGTGCTTAAAAAGAAGTGACCATTAAAAATAGTCAGCTTCAGCTGGGAAGTGTAAATGCTAAATATGTTTTGTGTAGCTTTGGTTCTTTTAAATATACATATAGCAGCGTCTACCCTTCAGGTCATTTTTCATCCCATGATGCACTCTTTGTATTATACTCTCTTTTTCCTGCCACTGAAGCACTAACGTCATGCTTATCATACTTACTGTGTTTCGGTTTTCAAACAGAGATTTGGGTGCTGCTTGAGCCTTGCATAGCTTGAGGTATGACTGCCAGTTAAATTCATCTTCTTTGACCCCTGTAAAATGCAGCATGCACCATCAATGTGTAATATGAGTTCAGTCCAGGTTTCCCTAACATCCTACTTACTGCTTACCCCACAACACTACTGAAGAGGCTGAGGGGAATACCATGTTGTTAGTGTTTTTACTCTCAGAAAAATCACATTGCAAAACATTTACCTGTCTTGAGAGACAGAGAAAATACCTTGATCTGTATCAAATGTTATTACTAATCCTAAAAAAGTCTTTGAGTTGAAGCAGCTCTTACCTTTTGGTGGGTGAAGTTTGTGTCCACTTTTTTCACACCAGCCTACTGGATGGATATCTGCAGAGTTTGTATTTATCCAAAAGTCATAGCAATCTGAATAATTATCAAAATGGAGTCTTATTCTGTGGCCTGAAACCTAAAATCAAAAGTTCAATATTGAATCAATATATGGATTTAAAGTCACCAGGGAACCTAAATACACACAAGACAACCTGGATACACTGTTACATCAATACATTAAAAAAAAAACAACAACTCATAAACATGAAATCAGCAATCAATGCAAAGATGTTAAAAACAGAAAGTTATTTGATAAATTAGGGATAATGTTAACAATGTGCCAGTAAAATCCTGTGGCCGAGGGGTAATAAAATAATTAACAGCTAGTTAACCCCTCGGCAAGAATATAAAAGCCTCCTGCTGTCCGCGCTAAAGTGGAGAGTGTACCGAGGAGAGTACGGGAGAGCGAAAAACAACCGCTAAACCTTATTTGTTTGGCCCTTGAGCCTTTTTGTTTGTTGTTTGTTTAAATCTATATACACATATACCTATATCAAATTTATCAAGAACACGTATCAAAATTCAAAGCTGTTTTTTTTTTTTTTGTTGACTAGAACTTATGTGGTCACCTCAGCAACAGTAAGAACACAGTACATTGAAGGGTGTTCAGGGTCCACTCCTTCCAATTTCATTCCTACTTTGAATCCAGTTTTGCTTTGTGGAAAGGACTGGTGCTGGGAAAAAAAAAAATATATATATATTATTATTATTATTATTATTATTATTATTATTATTATTATTATTATTATTATTATTATTATTATAGTTCCCTACCAGGAATGCACTAATAAACTTTATGTTCATCTTTGAAAGTTAACAATTTTACATCACCCAGGACACTTCATATTTGTATTCTAATTTACAAACAGGTACAGTACAAGCACTAATTATTAATATACTACAAAGAACAAGTACCAATATAAGTCTGAAATAGAAATGAAATGTTACCTCTTTAAATAGTTTGCTAGGTGCAGGAATTGCTTTTTCCTGTTCCAGATATGAAGCCCAGCTCCATGATTTCTTCTTCCCTCCATAAGGCATCGCTAGAAACAAAAGAGTAAAAAAAGTTTACATTTCAAACCATTTCTATATGACGGTCATTCACAGAATTTATATGAGGTCTCTTTCTTCCAGACTATGAGGATGAGAGATGTAATGTATTTCTATGCAAATGCAGGTTGAGGTTGGAACTATTAAACAGAAAAGGCTTCACAGTCAAATCAGCGCAAATCTAGTTCGACCTAAGCACTGCCTGACGTAAGTGAAATCTTGCTGGGGACCTTTTCACTAACCTTTACAAAAGACAGCAAGCGAATAAGTACAGTATAGTATTAACATAATAAATATACATTTTGTTTAATCAAAAATACAAAAGGGTCTATGTTGGTCGTGATAATATAAATTTTCTAGCGAAAGCAAGACTAAATCTTATGTTGCTTTTATGCTACATTTAAGTTTAATGTACCAGTAATTGTTACCATTTCTTTCTACTATCAATATATATATATATATATATATATATATATATATATATATATATATATATATATATATATATATATATATATTTTTCTTTTTTTCAGATCGAAGATTATATATACACACATACAGTACACCCTCGTTAAAACGAACTTGTCAAGCCTTTTGTTCGTTATATCGAGGGGTTCGTTATAGCGAAAGGACAATCAAAATGAACGATTTACTGTTAGGAGTAAGTTAACGAGATGAAATTGTGAATAAAAGTAGAATTACATGTATCTGTTAGTCTCATGTATGCAGTATTCGTTAAATAATTAAAACACAATAAAAAAGCAAAAATCCTGAATTGAAGCTGAGCATTTATTCAAAATCAATCTGACACGAATCATTTCAAAGGGCACCAAATCTTAATCCAACATGCAAGAACCCCAAACTGAGCTTTTATTTCAAATCAACCCGACTTTGTTGCAACATACAATGATTTTCGTTTCGGAGGCATAGTTACACAGTGCACGCTTTTATTAAGACAAAAGAGTTGACTTAACTGTGGAGGTGGCATCCCGTGCGTACATACCAGAATGTTGACAATGTGTGTTTATTGTCTTTTTTTGGTTTTTATATTTGGGGTCCAGGGGCCAGGTTTGTTATCATGAAGGGCGTTATAGCGAGGTTGTACTGTGTGTGTGTGTGTGTGTGTGTGTACATATATATATATATAATACATGGATCAAGGCTATATTTGCATCCTGAGCCATATAAAGCATAATACCGCAGTAGTGACGTCAAAATGGCACATTCGTCTTGAAGATTATACTTGACCTTTGACCCATATTTTACTCCTGCACGCGACCACTTTCAAACACAAAATGTCTCGTTTTAAATCACTCACCAACACCCACAATTTGTGGTTTTTAGGCACTTTTAACAAATCTGAAGATTTACAGTCATCCTCCAGCAATGGCAGCACCAAGCAAGCGAACAACACAAATAATCTTTGACTCTCACAGCAACTTAGTGCTTCTTTTGGGTTTCTAAAGTTCTCGTAGTTTATGAAGTCACAGAAACCCTAGATGGAATTATTTTCCTCTAACTCACTGAAGCCCATCTATTATATATATATGTGTGTGTGTGTGTTTTTTATTAGTAGTCGTAGTAGCACACAACAGTTCACCTGCTATTGAAATGTGTTGGATACAGTTTCAATATTTCAAATACGATCCAAAAATACTGAAATCAAGTTATATAATTTTATAGATATATAAAGTAATAGTAGTATTATGCAGTGCAACACAACATATTTACAGTTGTTTCACATTTTACTTACTTGCTGTCTTTGTAAAGGTTAGTGAAATTATGATTTTGATTGTGATTATATATGTTTCACCTTGGTCGTGGGCTGTAGGTCCGATTTCATTTAGATCCCAGGGGACTTTTGTCCGAATTTACTTATGCCCGACAGTGCTTAGGCCAACCTAGTTTTGGGCCGATTTTACCGGTACCCGAACAAAAGCCTCCCCTGAAGCAAAGTGTAAGGGATTCGAGAGGGTTGAGGGTTTGAGAGGGGCAGATAATGACTTGAGATAGAAACTAAAAATATAACAGGTGCAAAGATAACCGGAGCATCTGTCTTGGTTTACACAATAAAAGATTTTCATTTCCTCTGACTACTCTTTAACCCTTTGCGGTCCATTTATTCAGCACGTCTCAGGTGCGTCAGGTCCAATTTATTTTCACACGCGCAGTTTATTTTAGACACGCTGTTTAAACAGATTTTTTTCACAGTAAAACAGGTTTAAAGGGCACTGCATATCAACAGGACACTCAGTACTGCATCTCCAGCCCCGCCCCGCCCCTTGTTCGCTGTTTTCTTCACATACCTCTTGATAGTAGTGCATACTGATAAATCATCTCCTGATCACTCGTTATATCACCAAACTCCTCAATAATGCGATCCAAGTCATTATTTTATTACTATAAAATCTAAAAAATGCTCAGCAAATGTGTGTGATATTCTTTGAGCGCTGGATGCAGAAGCAGGTATCTTGTTTGTTTATTTCCGTGTTATCTATGTGGTGTCGGGGCTATCTGTATTCATGAGATATGTCCCTTTTTTTTCTGCTTCTCTCGGCTCCTATCGATCTCACTCGGCCATTGAATGGTTTTCTCGGCTTTTCAGGAGAAAAAACGACTAGAGACCTGTTTTTTGCGTCTTTTTGATGATGTCGGACAGGGTCCGACAGTGGACTGGAAAGGGAAAATTGCAATGTCGGACCAGGTCCGGCATAGGACCGCAAAGGGTTAAACCAACAGAGTTGAATCTGAGGCATGTATTGGTGGTAAAAAGTTGTGTACAGTGTTAAAACTCACTTTGTTTTAGCAGTGCAGCATCACCTCTTCTTTTTCTGCGAGTCCTTTGTGGTCCTTTCTGTATTTTTCTATCTGGCTTTTCATACTGTAAAATGATAATAACAAAAAAAATTACTGTAAATTAAACAACACTAAAGCATTTCTTCTTCTATTAAAATGAACAATTTATATTCCCTGCATTGCTTATCTCATTAGATTCTAATCTCTAGTCACAAGAAATGAAAAAACACTTTGCAACCTGTGGCTGGTGAAACCTTCCTATGGAAAGTTTGTTTTTATTCAAATTCCTGGAAATTACTACTCACAGGGCCATCTTCCTCTTCTCCGGCCTCGTCTCCATTCTCTTTCTGCTGTTCTTTGGTGTTGTCAGATGCTTTGTTTTTTCTTTTTCGTATGCATTTTGAGACATCCTCCTCACTGGATTTTGGTGCTTCTTTCTTCAGCTTCTGTTCCCTAGAGTTGGAAGAAAGACAATCAAAACCATAATTACCACATCAAGTGTTGCTGCATTTTTTTTCTAGGTATTTTCTGTAGTATTATAATAAACTGAGCTTATTCAGTCTTCTGAGAATCACTTTGTGCTTCCGGTAGACATCGCAAGTGGAATATACAAATTAATTACAAATTAAAGGAAGTTATTTATTGCTTGATCAACATTAAAGGCTTCAGGCCTTTTTTTCATTTATGATGGATTTTGAATGATTGTAGTCAGCACTCCAGATAAGGTTTTGGGTCTGGGAGTAACTTACCCTCTAATTTTAACACTGAGAGAGTAAAATGTACTTTCAGGGCGTAAAATGCAACATTACCTTGAAGTCATGCGTAATCACGATAAGTACTGTACAATCTTTAATGGTAATGGGGTAGGCATTAAAAAAGATCATGCCTTAAGGCATCTTCCACATTAATTGTAATGTTACTTTGAACTACTGTACAGCCACACGTGTGTTCTACAAGGTTCTTTATCGCCTCCGTACATTTTTTTCGAGGTATCACACTGACTCTAAAAATTAATTACGTTACTTAAATTTTAACATTACATTCTTAAACATGTTAAAACTTAAATATAAAGCCATAGAGATAAATAAAATAAGGAAATGTATTAATAAGTTATAAAACACTTCATTTAATATTATAGGCACCTTTTTTTAGCGGTTGCCTCTGATGATGTAGCTTCGAAGCAACCTGTATAGCTTCGAATTTTTCTTATCCTTACTGTGATTGGCTGCAAAGACAACAGTGCTAGCCAGAGATTGGCTAATGTTTGTTGGGTTGTTTTTTCTTGTGTACAGTTTCCTAGTAACTGAAGATAATGTATTCTGGGAAATGTAGTTGTTAGTGGATGTTTTAGGGGAGGCGGGAGGGAAAGCAGACAAGCTGTACAGCAAAATTGCTTTGCGTATTTTAACACATTATATTTAAATTTAGTGCGCATTTTATAATGCATAAAAATGGCAGGTACGCAGTATATCTGGACCGTTGATTGTAGTGTGTAGAACAAATGTATATAATAATCATACAGCTATATTAAATACATTCAACCTGCATGCAAAAGTGCAAAATAACATTGCCGGTCTAAAATGTAAAAATTGGAATAATAATAATAATAATAATAATAATAATAATAATAATAATAATAATAATAATAAAACTCTGTGAAACTGAACGTACTAAAACATGAATGGTCCCTCTTAAATTAGCTGCTGTCACCCCTAGTTTAAAAAAGCATAACTAGGTATCTATACCAAGGTAACAAACCATCATATTTAGTACTTCTGTTAACAAACTGTTTGAACATTTTCAATCAGGTACAGTATCGGGTCATAACACAGTACAATAAAAGCTCTGTTAAGGACAGTTAATAACCCATTAGACCACTGATTTTGTCCATCGATATGTCACTGCTGAGTTTGTTTGTTGAGTTTGATCACATAATTCTCCCAGGTCAGGGACTTATAGTGTAACGCCATGCTAGTCACATGACATTGTTCATTACAAATATGCTAAATCTGGGAGTTACCTTTGAATTGCAGAGTTTGGAACTCCTGCTTGTCTGCTTACAGCAAGTACAATAAGAAATGGGCTCAGACTTTATACCACTCAACATTTAAAAGGTGGGCTCAACTTACATTTCTTGTACCAGCTTCATACACTTTTCACTACAAAATTTTCCACCACCAAGAAAATCCTGTGGCGGGCCACACTGGTGACAGTGCTCACAGCACAGCTTCGCCGTCGTTGTCTCCTCTTCTTTAACTGGTGTTGCTTGAGTTTCTAAAAAAGCTAAATCAACACAGGTTTTTATTTTTTTATTACTTTGGGAGAAATGTATTGAGATGTGACATCAAGATCATCCTGTGAAGTCAGTTAGGCTTATGGCAAAAATTGCAGGTGCTCATTGCATATCATTTTAATGATTAATATCATGCAACACTCTGAAAACTATCATGCAGAAATGACTGAATATAAGTAATATACCAGTTATATTAAGCCGTTCATGTGAGTAATTGTCTTTCGTAAAAAAAAAATTCTTCTTAAGGCATGATCAGTGCATAACATCTAGTCCCATTATAATAAAATCAGCATGCTAATTACTATTAGCAGTAGAAGCTTTCTTCCTTTAACTCACACGCAATGTGGTAAAACCTTATATTGGGTGCCACTGAATCAATTGCAATTAACAGCACTGAAACTATGTGTATAATGTTGTGATTACTACTTAACTACAGGGGTAGTTTAATTGAACATGACATTTCAAACACTTAAAGCCAGTCTAACCTTCTTGTGCGGTGGGCACTGTCCATGTTGTTGTGGCATGAGCCTTTTTTCCACTTTCCACTTCAGCTTCATCAGTAATCACCTCCAAAACGCCAAACTCATTCACTCGGAACTAACAAAGGGAGGAGAAAAACAATCCAAATAAAAATAAAACCGAGCTGGGATTTCCCATGTTGTCATTTTGACAGATTATTGTCCAGCAGGACAGTCTGTGACCACAAGGAGGTGGAAATCCAGGAAGAAGTAATGTTTGTAGAGAATAACAGCATGCATTGGCCATTTAAGATTCATGGTAGTTCAATGGACTCACTATGTGGCAAGATGCTACAATATGCTGACACACAACTTCTGAGGAACCAAATCCCTATTAAAATGACTAATATTCTAGTCATTCAGAAGCTATCCTAGTATTTTTACCTTCAGCTCACTGCCTGGAAGAGTCCCAACTCCATCTTTCCAGTCCATGGCACCATAGACATCAAATTCCTGGGAACCTCCACTTGCTAATTCTTCCATCATGTTGAAGGTACTGCTGAATTCTGCATTAAACCATTAGAAAACATTGCATCTTTTTTCACTGCACAGTTTATTTTCCTAGTGCATTACAGGCCTGGTCATGTTGCTTATATGTTCCTTTTAAAGTGATATTGTTTTCTTCGTGTGATTGTAATGAGATTGGTGGCCATTTGATGAAATTCAGAAATTCACTCATTTTAAAGGGAATTTCATGGTTTGGACATCATGGATTAAAACATGTTTTAAAAATGAAATAAACAGCCAGATCTAAGCTGCTTTTCATGAAGCTGATACATGGCTGCAAATGAATACATCAGTAAAATTGTTGTTTGTTCTTTTGCAGCTATTTCACTGCTCTGAACATAAGGCACATGTTTGCATGCAAAATGCACTGCAGGTTGCACAATTTATCCATCTAACTAAATAACTTAAATTCAATTAAATTAGATACCAGGTTGATAATTATCCAAAAAAAAGTACTCATAACAACTATTGTATTGTATTTGCTCTGCATACTGAGCAATGCAATTTTAAAACTGTAGCTGGTTGCAAGTATATGGTAACATTTAATAAGTTAAACTAATAAACCCTGTAACAATGTAGAATACTGTTGAATAGTGCTGTGCATGACAGAATTCTTTTGACAAAAGCAGTCTGTATTTTACCAATTTGCATATACCGAGCACGTACTATTTCACAAGTGACACAAAAGATCAACACTATCTTCTAAATACAGTTCGAGAACATAGTAACAGAGTTATATATATATATATATATATATATATATATATATATATATATATATATATATATATATATATATATATATATGGTTTATGATACTTAAGGTGTGAAGATTAGGGAGCCCACCGGTGGAAAAACACCAAAGCATAAGGAGCAAGGAAGCTTTTTAGCCTGGAAAAATATATGTTCTATATAAAAAGGTTGTAATATTCAGTAAAAATAAACATTACAATTCATTGCAGTAAACACTGTACTAATGTTGGGAGTAAAGTGACCATAATACTACATACAATTTTGTATCTTTTTTTTCAAAGTAAATACTTTTAATATTTTATTGTGATTTGATTAAAAGGTGATTAGCGTATTCTTCCGGGGTGATTTATAGTTTAGAATCAAAACATCCACCTTTAACATTATAAGGAATGTAAATAAAGCATGTGCGTTGCGTTGTGAAAATAAGCAATGGAAGGTGTGTCCTGTGTGACTGCTATCACTATCCAATTGGCCATTCGCGCCTTTATGTTACCCGGACAATCTCTCGATGTTTCTTGTTTTGGAATGGGGTAATTAAAGTCCGTTGTATTGTACCGGTAGTCTAACTTAAAATGTTATCATATGATCCCTTTGTTTGAATTGATTCAATCATTATTTGCCCAAGAGTAGCACTCCTCAAAAAAAGAATGTCAAATTCCTTACTGTACCGCTTGATGTCGCCCTTGGCTGGATTTTGATACATTTCTAAATCTGAAACTTTCCGAGCCAACCTAATACAGTAACAATGAAATCAGTTAAAATAATGTTATTTTTTTCCAGTTGCTTTAAATAATTACATCTATCTATCTATCTATATATATATATATATATATATATATATATATATATATATATATATATATATATATATATATATATATATATATATATATATATATATATATATATATATATATATATATATATATATATATATATATATATATATATATAAGAAAAAAAGACTACAGAAGTATTGTGTAAGCATAATGGGATATGCACAAACACATTATGAATTCTCCGGAATAAAACGCATTTACACCATGTGAAATGGCTTATAATGTTTAAGATGTTACTACGGCTAGTGTTTTAAACACTTTGTAGCACGTTTTTTTGTTGTTGATATATTTGTGAATTGGTGTGCATTTTGTACTTTATGATTTGTTTATCTTATTGCATACATTATAATAGACAAAGCGTAGTTTCTTAGCAGAAAATCGAAAGTACTTTACACAGCTGGTGTACAGCAGTATGTTTTTATGTTCAGTAAATACAAAATATCTGCTCAAGGATTATTCTTTTTTTAAATATTGTGATAAACAAAACTAAATGTTGATCTTACAATGCTATATTTATTTATTATGAGTACGTTTTGTTTATTTTCCTCCCATTCTAACTTGTAGGAAAACACTGCAGACTGTAAGAAAGATGCTATAAAAAATATAACAACCATTTATGCTAAATCATTGTTTCTTTGTAGACAGTTTTCTTTTTCACAAAGTAGGGGATTTAAAATTGTATTCTTAGATCTCTTCCTCAAACAGTTTTTAAAAAAATTATTATTATTCCTCCGGTACGTTAGACGCAGCTACTGTAAGTGCAAACAAAATACAAATTACTTTTTTTTTTTTTTTATTTCATTTTTAGTATGACTTGATATTTCATATTTTGCTGATGAATATCCACGCAAGGCTCTTAAACACCCCGAGTCTGAGATCACTTTATTTGCGCTGATACTATTTAATGGGTTTATTTAAAGGCAGTTTCCCAAAATGGCGGAGGTGGAATATACTCTATATATTTCTCACCCACAGGCCTACAGACACGTTGCATTTAAAAAAATAATAATAATAACAATTTTATTGAATGAACAACCTAATGAAAAAATGGTGGTTTAAAAAAATAGGTGTAGCTTGCTCCCGGCACCCACTTTCTGCAGTTTCTCAGTCATAAGGAGGAATAACACTGAAACTAGCATATATTCGTAAAAGAGTAACAAAACAATCGTCTCCCATTGAAAGACACAATGCTTATCAATAATAGCTAGCATATGCAATCATTTTCTTGGCTACTTAGGACAAATTGTATTTCAAATTTTATTTCCACGCTCTATCACACTCAACCTCTTCCTGGCTAAAAATTATTGATGACACGTCCAGTCGTTAAATACTTTATTTCTAAGTTTTAGGCAAATTGAATCCTTGCATAACGCGAACGAAAGTATTAGACAGCCCATGTTATCTGATTTTATGGAATAATTTGGCACCACAACAGTTTGAAATAAATGTAAAAGTTTGTCTGTTTCTTACCCAAATTCTCTCACGAGTACTAACAAATTGCCCAGGCAGCAGCCAATGCGCATGGGCGGAGAGCGGAGCAAGTCTGGACTGTATTGAAGGAAATGCATGCAGAGCAGCCTGAAAAATATATACTGGTAGTCGAAAGTTTAGCTGTTTTCCAAACTGTGACATTTCATTTCTAGTAACCAAAATTCTCCATTTACTGTTTTACACTGTGCGTGGCAGCAGTGTGTATTTTGTATCGACAAACCGATCAACTGTAACCTATAATGTAAGTTAATGTGTTTCGCTTTTTAAAAACGCGCTTACATTTTTGAAAATTGCAGTGTATTTGAGGCAGGAAACAAACTTGCCCATGACATTATAAACATTATCACGGTCCAGAAAAAAAATCACCTTTCCTATACTTCAGTTTTTTCGTCAGGGGAACTTAAATTAGTTTACACATACACATTGTTGCAATATATGTGTGTGTGGGGGGGGGAAGGAAGCAAAAACCGCAACAAAGAAACTGCTCAATAACGCCATTTGTAAACAATGAGGTGAATGCGTGAGATACTGTAGTTGTATTTAAATGAAAACATCATTTATATAGGGGTATTTAAACAAAAAAATAAAAATGCGTTCCCATAAAGGTTGAACTGTATATATATATATATATATATATATGAGAAAGATATGTGCAACATATCGAAACGTTGGGCAGCTGGCTCTTTGAGCTAATATATATATATATATATATATATATATATATATATATATATATATATATATATATATATATATATATATAATTGTGTTGAATAATATATCCATATCGTGAAATTATTAGTATAACACCCCATAATGTAATGGGTTACCTACATTGAATTGTTCTTATTCAGCGTTAGAAGATTCGAGAATGCTTATCATTTGCCAGTTTATCAGTATTGGAAGGTTATAGAAGTAGAAATCAGTTAGATATTACTGATGTCATCTTTAGAACATGTCAGTTCATGTGACAGAGCCTTCTGAAAATCCACTGAGATGGTACAAAGCGCAGAGCGCAGTGTTCAGTGTTTAGTGTTCTGCATAGTGGCGGATGAGTCTTTTGATTGTGTATTAGAACCCTTATACAAGTACCCGACAGTAAAAGCATAGTGGAATAGTAAATTATACCTAAGCATTGTAAGCGTGTTAAAAAAACATGGCAAACCATAGTAAACTATGGTAAATGCACAGTATAACCATGGGGAAACTGCAATACTGTGATCATTTACCAAAACGTTTTGAAGGGGAGCTGCAGTTCAGTCAATGTTATACATAATGTAAGACATTGTAGGAAAGCAGTTCCAGGAAAGGAATTTCATTCCAGGTCAGGACCTGACAGTGATCAAGGCCAAGAACTCACCAAAACCCACTAAAGCAATCAGTGGTGTCAATTTAATATCAGCTCGTAATGCTTTTTATTTAGTATTCATAAGGTACAGCAAATTAATCTAATAGAATCGACTTAAAATGATTGTTAATGCAACGCATGGACATTGCTGCACCCCTCTGCCTTTGCTGCTGGTCACATGGTAGGATTGCATCTAGACCAGAAAGCAGGTATCTACATATTCTAAAAAGAAGTATGCAATACAATCAAAGAACCACAAGAGAACCCCCAACACGACTGTAAATACAAAATGATATCAGTAACATGAAAAAGTAAATCGCCTTGACCGCTATCCACTTTATGACATACAGACAAAGGCCTGCATATACACCCAGATTCTAAAACTAAAGAATGTCCAGACTGTCCATATATAAATGACAGTGACATACAGACAGACCCTGTGATGATTATAAGTTGGTCCTCAGCAAGCTTAATCACAATTGGATAAGCAGTGCCACTGTACATTTTGTACAATGGCATCTTTATATTCCATGTGGCTTTGTTTCTAACACGTTCGACAACAACATAATATACTTCCATTGATCTAACCTACATACATACTGTAATGTGTGCTTTTGTCATTCATGTCACCATCGGCAAAACATCATTAACAAATGGTATTCTGTTTTCTATTAACAAACATCTGCACAGTATTTTAAAAAGCATAGCTAAGATCAAGAAAGGTTATGGCTATTTTCACTTCCATTAATCTATCTATTACCAAATAATCTAAGGACCTCAAAAGATTTGCAATACAATACAATTCACATTTCTATAGCACCTTCCATCACAAGGATCCCAAATTGCTTCGTATAAAAAAGAACAAGTAAATCATCTGGCCATCTTCATGTCACACCTTTTACATATATCTGGAGGACTCCTTATTAAAGAGTAAGTAGCGGGGTTCTGAATAATATAGCGCTACATGTCCCCAGGTGTTGCTACAACTGTTTAAATAATGTACCTGTCATTTTTCTTTTCATTGTTAACATCCTGACAACGTTTTACACTTTAAAGTCTGTTTCAAAGCTCTTTTCAAAATATCTGCTGTAGTGCACTGGGGTTTCGGATCTGTCCTCTAAAGTACTGCAGGTGCTCTGGCTTTTCTGTTCCATACCACATCATGGATTGTTATTGCTGTGTTACCTGTTTGACAATGTGGGTAATAATGCTTACACTATCAGTACACTAGAACGGACATTTTGAAAAGAGCTTTGAAACAGACTTTAAAGTTATAAGTGTAAAAAATTGTTATGGTGTTAACAATGAAAAGAAAAATTACAGGTACGTTATTTAAACAGTTGTAGCAACATGTGGGGACGTGAAACGCTATATTTATCAGAACCCCACTACTTACTCTTAACATGAAGTGATTGAGAAAATCAGATTCTGGTTTAATTTGGGATATCATAGACAGTTGTATATGTATTTCACATATATCCAATGAATAATAGTTACTTACTGGTACATTACCACCTCAGGTGCTTTAAGTGAATTTTATTCCCCTTTGGGAAGCAAGTGGACTGTTATATTTCAGGAATACTACAATAGTACACTTTATATAACAATTGTTCATTACAAACACTCGTCTCAATTCATTTTTTTAGCTGGAAAATTTTTATTATTTTTTTTTTTAAAGATACTTTTTTTTAAAGATAATTCTACATTAAAGGTTACTATCTTTTTAAAGTTTCCACAGTTCTTGTACATTTATTAATTGTAAACCTCCCTGTAGTTGCATTTCAGATCTCAACTGTGAATGGTATGACAGGAATAAAAAAGCAACTTTTTTTCTTTGCTGGTTTTTCTTGTGAATGTTTTGTCTTTTCAAAAGCAATAAGAGAAACTGGTTATTTGATACTGTTAGCAGACGTGTTAAAAAAATACCATTTTGAATACCATTATAAAACCCCTGTATAAACATTCAGCCAACAACATCACCAGTAGTAGCAACATAATGGATTATTAAAAAAAAAAAAAACATTGCACAGTGGTGCAGATATAGTAGCAGATAAATAAAGCATATGCTGTGCAGTGTGAAAATAAACAATGCAAAGTGTGTCCTGTGTGACTGCTGTCACAATCCAATTGGCAGTTCGAGAGTGATATAGTACAATACAGAAAAATTAAAATTACTGACCGTCTGTGTATACTGGTATTGAAGCAGCTCCCCAAAGGTTATTCTGCATTAACTATCTGGAAATTGTATTCTGGGTGGATGATTTCAACAGCATATTTTACTAATGAGCCTAATAGAAACAGAATAAAAATGAAGCTACCGTTATCACACTTAATAGATTGTTATTAATGGCCCACTGTGTGCTCCTTTCAGTCTGCATGCCATGCTATATTTGCATGTAATTGAGCTAGTTGTGAATAATCAGTGATGGAATTGGAAATATTCCTGGCAGATGAGCAGGTGTTTATGTTTTAATAATACCATATACTGGGTCTGTCAAAAAATTAGAAACACCTGCCATTACACTGTCAATAAGGTAATAAACCATGATTATCTCTGTAGTATTTCAGGTATATAGCGGTGTACATCTGAAGTCTGTTCTCCAAAAGTGTATAGACTTTTGAGACAGCTTCCTAATCAATAATCTGTGCAGTCTTGGTTTTGTAAACCCTCTCAATGGAGTAACTACCATCAGTGACTAGAACTGACATTACAACAGAGAGCTTTTATTTATTATGATATTCAAGTCAGTGTTGTCATTTGCATAACATATTTATCAGCCAATGAAACATCCCATCTTTACACAGAAGTACACAATTAAAAGTCTGCCTATCCATTGCAGGAGTTTATGTTTTTTTTTTCCTTTGCCCTGTAATTCAAAGTGATCAATATGAACTGTAATTGTTGAATAGATATCTTCTATTTTTAGACAAAGGATTATGGGGTAATTCTTCCAAGCCTCAAGCAGCAGAGACTGACAGATGGCTGTTATCCCTGTAATCCTCTAATGATGTAAGGCATGGTCCTCACTGCTGCCTATCCAGTGACCAGACAAACCATGGCTTTTCATTTACTATAATAATACTAACACAGTTTTGAGGAATATTTTTTAAAAACAGAATGGTTACATGGCAATCAAGGTCAAGATTGCTGACATAAAGGTAAATAAAAGACATTTTCATTTCTTACTATTGAAATTTATATTATAGTGCTAGAGATTGGATTAGGTCATATTTGCTTTTGCGGAAGGCCAGAAACTGAAATGATGGAAGCTTTGTATTTGTGTTTATGCTTCCTTCCTAAAGGATAGTTTGCATTTTGTTTTACTTGTTTGTGCTTTTAAATGTTATGCAGTTATACAAGTAATTTAGAATTGGACCGATCTTAAAAAAAGTCTGGTCATACTGGATATTATTATTATTATTATTATTATTATTATTATTATTATTATTATTATAGGATTTTGCACATATTTTTGTATGTGCCAACTATTTTCTAAAATAAAGTTTTAATAATAATGTACAGACATGTCCCATCTGTTCACAAAACTGTTTTTAAAAAGAAAGAAAGTTTAAAACATTTTAAATGAACAGTTAAACATGTTATGAAGATGGCATTATTCACCATCAGACACTTCTACATTGCAAAGATAATAAATTGAGTGGATCCACTTGATTTAGGAATGGTAATGTGTACACCGTACTTGTACCGCCATTTAAGCTGCTGTATTAAAACGTCCTAGTACTATGCAGATCAGGAAGTTCTGAGACATTTCCCTCTTTTACCTCTTTATTAGCCTTGACATATTTTACCGTTCCAGGAAAAGAAACAGCTTTACTCAAGGGGAAAAAAAAAATCTTCATTCTGAGAGTCAAAAAAGATGTGTTGCTGTAAATCACAAACCCTTTTGGCTTAAGATATTTTGTAGCCTAACATGGTACAATACCTAATTACTGTGCCTATGCTTTACATGTCTGTTTATAATTATTTCTTCAGACCGTTTTCCTGAACTTGCTGATGTGTGTCGTGATTTTCTATGCTGTGTATTTTATTGCTGTCAGCTTGTGCATTGGCGGATTCAGGTAAGAAAAAGGTTTCCTTTCTTTTTAACGATATGAACACCCTTACATACTGATTTTATTGAGGTTTATCACATGGCTAAACTTCCTGTTGAGAACAGCTAGCTACACACTGAAATCTTCAACAACATTCACAATATACAGCACCTATTCAAAAAGCTGCTTACAAGCTACTTACAACTTTATAATGTATACACGATTCCGGTGCTTTGTAGATTTTTTAGATATTTACTGTACTACAGTATTGTAACTGCTGTAACATAGTTGTATTTTATTGATAAATATAACTATTTAGGGGAACAAAGTACAGTGATACTGCCTTTAATTTATTAATTTTATGAGTTTCATAAGGGCCTGTACTCTAATCTGAAACTAATAATTTGGAAAGCTTTAAAAAGAGAAAAACTACTCTGTGGATGAACCCTTTTTAATTCCACTGGAATAATCACACGTCTAGTACCTGACTTCCCAGTTAAGTATCAACATTCTAGACAGGGCCACAACAAAATGTATCGTGTACAGTAATCCGTCGCGTATCTGCTCGTCACACGTCCGCCCTAACCGTTTATCTGTCAGGATCAATCTCTTCAGCAACATTCGTTTATTATGAACAGAGAAGATTAGTTCAGATATTGTAGATCCTACTAAAGTTTCCGTACACTGTGTTGTATGTGCTCTGTGCGCTGCCATTGCTGGTAGTGTCACAGGAGCCGTTCAATGTGTTGATATGTAAATAAGTCCTGTTCACCTGTGGGACGTATCAACTTCAACCTCCGTCTCGATCTCCTGCCTGTCACTCAGCAGCGAATGCACACACCCACACGGCAGACGGCTACTCTGTCACAAGCATTAATACCCTGTATATTTCTAAACAAGGGATTTAAGGGAGCTCCCTATTAAAAGCTGAATCTCAAAATAATAAGTGTGTGAATACAGTAATTGTTACAGCTGTTTATAATGGGATTTAAAACAGGATTCATTCATCCGACTTTTTACATCTCCGACCCTTACTCTGGTCCCACCGCAGTCAGATACGCAATGGATTACTGTAGTAGTGATAGAAATTACACATGTTGTAGCGAAAGTAATTACAACTACAATGTTATTTTATTTAAATGATAATATTTACTGTCAAATTTAGAAAAGGGGTTTAATCAAACTGTTTATCAAACTGAAATATGAATGATTCTTGTGTTATAGATTTAAAAAATCACTTTGTCAACCCGCACAGCATTACTTTATTTATCCTAGAGGAATGAATGCCTTGCATAATATTGCATATTATTTATTTATTGTATGTGTATGATCCAGTTATGTGTGTTCTTATTCCTGATTTATTTGACATATAAAATAAAGTAATATTTTACCATTTGTGCAGTTTCTGAGCAAGCATGAGCAAGGTAGAATTTCTATAATTCACTTCTTCTAAACTTCTCCCCTGAAACACTGAGGCCCAGATTTATAAAAGGATTACGACAGTAAAGCAGGCGCTGAGGGTTCTGAATTCTTGGATGGGATTTATAAAACACACTCAATGGCATAAACACGCAATTAAGACGTGATTTGCGGGGGCAATGTCTCTGTGCGCTTTAGCCCTTGATGCATATGTAATTCTGTATATGCATATGTAATTCTGGGGCATTTGAAAAGCAGGCGTTAATTTGCTGCAGTCAGACAGTAGGCTATATAAAAGGCAAAGTGATGTGGGAGACTTGTCTGCAGCAAGAAGGAGACATTGTTTTCAAGGACAAAGAAACATTTGATAACATTTTGCAAATAGCTAATTTTTTAACCCTTCTGATCAAGTCAGTTTGTAAATTGCGGTTTATAATACCGTATTGTTTTGTTTTCAATACAGTTTCATAGCTTACATGAAAAAAAGAAAGTCTGCAAATAAAGAATATAGAATCCATGTAAAAAAGGTTCTTAGAAGCACCTAAAAAGGTCTCCCAACAGTGGCAAAGCAAGGTTCTAACGAGAGCCTTTACTTCCAGAGTGTAGGCTTTATTATAAGAGCGGGGGCTCATCCTCCACCGTTATTTTAGTAATGTCTACAGAATTTATATTTTGTAATATGGCATTCTGGTATTTAACAGTAGTGTTAAATTCAAGTTTGAAAGAAAACGGTAAAAAAAAGACAGAGGGTCAGATGACGCAGTTAGTTTGTAGCTAGAGCAAATACAGTACAGCTGGTTTTAGGCACAAAGGTAATACAGACAAACATAAGAAACAGGAGAGTTGTAACTGCATAAGAATTTAAGAAGATATAAGTCGTAGTTAAACTGAAGACTGTTCGTATGAACCTGTATGGAGTTATTGTTGTTGAACATATTGCTGTACAATGGAAGGATATTCCATCTGTTTGACTGCCATGGATGTAAGTAAATAAAACTTACTGTTTCTGAAGTTTGAAAAGTCTATATGCCTGGAATTATTCTATACGAAATAAGAAGTTGAACTAATATGTGAAGCACAGTAACTGGATGATGCGTCGTAATGTATAAGCAACCTAGACTACAAACTCTGAAGTGGTACATTTGTTTATTAAGAAGCCACCACACATTCCATATTTTATTCCTTTGTTCTGGTGATGTATTTCGAGCTTGTAACACATCTTCATGTGTTACAAGTACTGCTTGTACCAAAATCTCCACTTCCATATCGGTAAATTTCAGTTTTCGCTTCCAAGCATCCTCATCACCAGGTGTGTTCATCCCTAGAGGTCATTTGATGTTGGCCTCATTGCAGGAATGCCACCTTGCTCAGAACCAGCCCAAAGGTAAAATATGATGATGATTTTTTTTTTAAACAGGAAAAAACATCCAAGATGGCTGAAACACTCATCAATGATGATTAATTAAGAAAACATAAGAGCATTTATTTAAATCTGCTACAAGCTTTTTAAAACCTACATCTGTGTTAAGTTTGTTAATTATTTTCTTTTTATGTTTCAAAAATGCTATGTAGGATTGAAGACATTGATAGCCTTTTGGCTCCTTTTGACTTTAAAACAAGTCCATCATGGACCAATTCAAAATATGTGGGTAAGTTTCACTGGGAACACAAGTATGAAGGTCCAATTCCAAAAATGGGTTCATATTCCTATGGTCATATTCTGCTGCTCCACGGTAATCCCAGCTCCACAGGTAAAGAAAAGTTAAATTAAATATGTTGATTTTATTTTTGAAGTTTTGACTTAAATTACCTTATTGTTTTCAACCGTTTGAAATGAGTTTCATACAAATGTACAGGAAAGTCAATGACCATGCCATTGACCTGACATACTAAAGCAAACCAACTAACTTCAAATTACAAATATTTTTTAACTGACTCTAAATCACTTTATATTTAAACATACATTTTACCATAAACCTACAGTAATTGGTCACTGACATCCCTAGGCTGGTGCATATTTTGTGAGAAACATTTACCCCAGTCTGACAGAGAGTGCATATAGTGTATGCTCTATTTTGAAGCAAGTGCAAAAATAGTATTTTACAGTACCGTTAAGTGGTTGTCTTCCTTTTAGAAATGTCCCATTGCCTCTGTATTTTAGGTCACATTCTACGGAGGTCACCCATTCTGTTATTACTCAAAAAATGAATGATAAATAAAGCATAGTTGAGAGACAAGAACATAAGAAAGTTTACAAACGAGAGGAGGCCATTCAGCCCATCTTGCTCATTTGGTTGTTAGTAGCTTATTGATCCCAGAATCTCATCAAGCAGCTCCTTGAAGGATCCCAGGGTGTCAGCTTCAACAAGATGACCCTAATGAAACCACAGCTTACTGATGAAACGCTTCACATGCATACGTTTGAGTCCTACTCTAAAAAAGATAAATAAATAAAATAACATTAAAAACGTGTAGTATATCAGTGCTAATGACACTGCTGTGGCGTGTTCCTCTGTCATTACCTTATAACGTGCCAGAGCAATACCATTATCCCTTAATTATGTAAAGTTTACTATATTTTCAGTGATGTGGCATAACATATGAAAACCCCTAGTGGCTGTAAATTCAAAATGAAAGCTATAAACTCAAATTTTCTACGAAAAAAGTAGATGACCATGTGCGTTACGTGTGTAGGTCGTCACTAAATAATCATGAGGCAGACACAGAGCATTGGGTGTTGACACACCGCACAGGCAGGCAGATTTATTATCAACACAAGTGCTGACATTAGGGTACCAGCAATGGTAGCCCTAGTGTCACATTTAATAAAGAAAACAAGACAAAGCTAAAAATAAAAGTTTGCCACACAAAATGGCTAGTGCTAGTTCCACTAAAAGGAGCGTCCCGCTCAAGGAACCGATTACTCTATGCAAACCCTCTCTATACTGTTTAGGATCAACATCCCCTAAACTGACCTACTTCTGGGCTCCAGGAGTCCCGGCATTCTCACTGAGACCTGCCTCTTCACTGCCTTTTCAAATGGCCTCGGCTGGTCAGTGCTTTCATGAGCACAGTTGACCATCTTGGAGTGGTAGTGTCTCTTGTAGTAGTTCCTGCAGAGCGGACACTCGCTTCCTTGATGGAAACAAACACACACTTTCGCTCAGTGCCCTTCTGTGTAGCAATGGCCATGCAGCGGCCTCGAACTGTGGCACAGACGTTTTTTGAGCTCCTCGCAGCATCCCCGGGCACGCCCCCCAACCAATCCGGACCTCCTGATCCACTCAGTGCTGGACGGGCTTAACTGCCCAATCACGTCATATATCAACAATACAAAATATTGTAGAATAAGAATTAGCAATGAAATGTTTAATGACAACCTGATAAGATCCAGATATATGCATACATGTACGGACAGAGAGACCACCCCTATATCCCAGAATCTGACATTCTCAATAACTTAAACTAAATAATGTTAATACCAAGTTTCACGACAATTGGACAAGCAGTTCTCCAGATAATTGGAAAAAAAGTGTGACTGTATAACCACCTCCACTGTGACCCCTTCCCAGGGGATTTCATACCTAACTGGGTGTAATAATGAAATTAATTTGTATTCATATTATGTACAGTACAGTAGCAGAAGTTAAAAATATGGAATTAGTATGTTGAATTCATAAGTTAGTCCATTCACCCTCACAAGCGTTCATAAGAAATTCCTATTTATCTGTTTTTATGAGGGATAATAAATGTTAGTTCAATGGTTTCAGTTGTTATTTTTTGTATTTATTAACTACAGTATGTAGCCACAAGCTCAGTCCTTGGGGGATGTTGAGGAAGAGCTAACCCAGCTATATGGAGGCAGTTTCCCAGGCAACCACCATTGCCAGACGAGACCCATTCTGGTTTACCAGGATGAGAACCAATGTGTGGTACACATACAAACCTAATATTAGTGTTGTAATCATACAAGAATAAAAATATATCATTCGGATTTAAAAAATAAATAATCTAAACATTTAATAACAGACTGAACACTGGTCCATCCCAAACAGTAATTTTTAGTTGGGCCAATGTTGGCCCTAGATGGCATTTAGTCACTATCCCCCAGGGGGGCCAACCAACGTTGGGCCAACATTATATTCAAGTGCTATGGGTTGGGCCAATATTGGTGCAACTTTGTTTTTTGGTGGATAAGAAACTGGGCAAACGTTGGCATATAATTGGTTTTTAATTGTTAAAATAAAATATTGTTCTGCTGCAGATATTGCCATGCCTACTTGATTATTTCACAGACTGTTCTGATGAATACAGTTTCTGTTTAAAGTAGCTCAAGTTATTTTCCTAGTTAGATATTGGACACATTTTCAAGTACAAAGGGACATTTTCTTAGATAAAAACAAATATCAAACTAGAAAAAACAAACAGTTTTGCAAAAATGTAACATTGTGTTATTATTCTGAATAATAATAATAATAATAATAATAATAATAATAATAATAATAATAATAATAATAATAATAATAATAGTGTTCTTTTTCATGCTTTCAACGAGTTTTGCATTCTACTTTTTCGTCTTTACTGGCGGGGGAATTTCTTAAACTACAAGAAAATCTAATACAATATTTAGATGGAAAAAATACATTTGTGAGTTAACAATAAAATGGAGATACCTCATCTATACTGTTACACTATTTTTAATTGTAATTTAACAAACAAAAACAAGTTAAGAGAAGAACATGTAAACATAAATAAGGTGACCACATGGCTCTGTGTTTAGTGGGACAGTTTGGGACAGTTCAGGCTTTTCAACTCACCACCCAATGCATTCTGGTAAGCGTAGTCCTGCTTCTCTTAAAGGAAAGAATGCTACCTGAGTCAGGTAAAACATACCAAAATGCATTGGGTTGCAAGTTGAAAAGCCTGAACTGTCCCAAATTGTCCTGCTGAACACAGAGCCATATGGTCACCTTAAACAAAAAAAACAAATTTAAAAAAATAAAAATAAAAAAAAGAAAGAATTTACTGTTTTCTTCAATCTTTATTTTTCAATTCAAGCAGAGAATGGGTGAAATCGACCTTTATGCTTTTAAAAAAAACAGACTTTTTATGCCATTGAAAAACATCTAATTCAGCGAAACCCCTTTTATCATATTCGAAATGCAACAAAACCATGGTTACCAACATTGAAATAACGTTTGGTCACAGCAGAGCTATACCTTGTAAAAAAGATCCTACACACATTAAAAAATGGTCTCAAATAAACCATAGAAAACGCAGCATATGAAAGTGTATTACACAGACTTTTATAGCATAAATTTACGAGGAAAAATAATATGCACAAAACTAAACATTAGATTGTTGAACAGAACTAACTTGTACTTATTAGTTGGAGTCTGTGCTCCATCCCTCTCCTGCTTCAGCATAGCTGGACTCAGAGTCACTGGAAGGCAAGGCAGACGGGCCTGTTTCGTCCTGCCGTGGAGACTTCAGCAATTGGTCAGGGTATTGTGCCCAATATTCATTAAATATTTTTCTCTTGCGCCCCATTTTCAAATCAAACTAGTAACTGTCACTGTATGCCTAAAGCAAAAGCTTACGTACACCATAACCCGCTAATTTCAAAGTAGGCTCTTTGAATGACAGGCGCTGTAGCTGGCAAATGAAAGTGCACAGTCGGTGCAGGTCTTGATGATTGACATTTAACCAAATTAGAGCATTCTAGCAATGCTTCAGTCAACCAGATCTGTCAGAACAGGGTGAAACTACACTACTAACGGACCACAGAGATGACTGACACACACTCAGAGCGGAACGGAGATGTGACAGACAGCAATTATAAAAACTACACAAACTAGAGAGGATTTCTAAATGATTATTTTTGGCAAGACAATAAAAAATAGCGAGTGGTAAATTTATTTCAGTCTAACTCATATTTTTGGGGAATTTTCCATTTAACAAGCTTTAAGGATTAATATCGAAAAGTAGCAAGCCTAGTTAAAATATATCTAGACCACTAGAGAAAGCTACCACGCTGTATAGCTTATTGTATAAACTCAATCTGTTGAGAATGGTAGAGATATCTGTGTGTGAATGTGAGAGCATGAGAGTGAGTTGACGCAGGTAGCAGGTAAAGGACAAACACCTGCAGGTTTGGGTCGGGTCGGGTTGCAGGTCTTATTAAAGCAAGAAGACAGTGTTGAAGCAGGTTCAGGTTGGGTCCTGTAGTAGCGGGTCCGGGTTGGAAGCAGGTTGTAAAAATTTGACCCGTGCAGGACTGACAGAAGGTCAGTTCAAGTCAGCTATTAGTTTAGGTACAATAAAAACCTTTTATGGCAGGAAATTGGGTAAGTATAACCCAGTTATGTTCCACAAAGATGACATACAAGTGGATACAGTAATCACAACAATAATGAGTTTAACTGGACTTTATGAGTTGCAATGGATCTCCTTCTAGTAGCTGATGACAATAATACTGACATCAGTATAAGACCCATACTTACATCTCAACTACAGAGCTTGCTTTATAGTGGAATGGTAAGGCGTTTGTCTTTGAACCATGAGGTTTACGGTTCGTGTCCAACCCTTGCCTTTCCATCCCATTGAATGGGCTGAGATGCCAATTAATTACAAACTATAACTAAAAATGGAGTTATCTGATCAGTATCAATCCTGTATTAAAATGAATTAATTAAAGCATTGTACACTTACTGGCCACAAAATTACATAAACACCTTAATGAGTAAGTAGCAGGGTTCCGAAAAATATAGCGTTACATGTCCCTGTGTGTTGCTACAGCTGATTAAATAACGTACTTGTAATTGGTCTTTTCATTGTTAATTTGTTACACATATAACTTTAATGTCTGTTTCATAGATCTTTTCAAAATGTCAACTCTAAGGGCTCCCGAGTGGCACATCCAGTAAAAGCACTCGCTAGAATGCAGGATGCGCTCTATAGCCTGGGCGTCGCCAGTTCAAGTCCAGGCTATTCCACAGTCGACCGTGGACGGGAGCTCCCAGGGACAGCAGCTCAATTGGCGGCGTCGTCCAGGGGGAGGGTTAAGTCGGCCAGGGTGTCCTCGGTTCACCGCGCACCAGCGACCCCTGTAGACTGGCCGGGAGCCTGCGGGCTTGTCTGTAAGCTGCCCAGAGCTGCGTTGTCCTCCGACGCTGTAGCTCTGAGGTGGCTGCACGGTGAGTCTGCAGAGTGTAAAGAAGCGGGCGGCTGACGGCACACGCTTCGGAGGACAGCGTTCATCTTCGCCCCTCCCGAGTCAGCGCAGGGGTGGTAGCGGTGAGCTGAGCCTAAAAAATAA
The DNA here is from genome assembly GCA_030684275.1 of Acipenser oxyrinchus oxyrinchus. NCBI lineage: Eukaryota > Metazoa > Chordata > Actinopteri > Acipenseriformes > Acipenseridae > Acipenser > Acipenser oxyrinchus. Next base: position 55,061,818 of record CM060251.1, on the reverse strand, counting down.
TTGGGCATTTCAAATTGGGGAGAAAATAATAAAAACAACTAAAATAAAAAAAACAAAACAAAAGTCAGCTCTAGTACACTGGGGTTTGAGATCTGTCTTCTAAATCACTGTAGTAAGAACGATTAAAAAAAACAACAAAAAAACAAATAAGTGCTCTGGCTTTTCTGTTCCATACCATATCATGGATCATTATTGCTGTGTGTCCTGTTTGACAATATGGGCACTAGAGTGGACATTTTGAAAAGAGCTTTGAAACAGACTTTAAAGTTATAAATGTAAAAAGTTGTCAGGAACCCTGCTACTTACTCTTTAATAGGGGGTGGACCACTTTGCTTCCAACTCATGAAAACTAGTGTGTCTTATCCACTGTTGAAAGCTTTTTTGATTTGGACCACTATAGCATGTCTGTTACTAGTCATTATACGTTACACACATCTGCAGGCCCAATCTTTCATGTCTTGCTTGTGACTGGACTATCCGGTGGTAGTTTTCTAAAAACTTTGCCATTCCAGGAACATCTGGGAGACTCTGATAGACACCTTGTGGCAGTGGCCTCCATTATCTTATAATGTCACAGAAATTCAAATGATTTTTGCTGAATAGTTGTACACGTGATATAAATCCAGATTACAGATTCAATAAATAAAGAAAATCAGAAGATAACGGGGTCTTTGATCTAAATAGTTAGAATGGACCATTTAAGTTTATTTTTAAATTAAGTTTTCAAATTATATATATATATATATTTGATCTTGTTATGAAAACATACTATCATATATACACATTTAACATACATCTACGGAACATAAAATAACTCAATTATAAGGATAAGAAAGATGAGCAAATATACTAAAACAGGACTTGCTATTGGATTTGGGGTTATGCTCCCCTTTATAGAAGAAATAAAAAAATGACATACTGTATTAGCATGATATTTATGTTGGACAACCCCCACCAACCCATAGTAATGATTGTACAGATGTTGATTGTAAAGATTTAGACAAATGGGATAACTTTACAAATCATACAAACTGGGTAATTTTGCACCACTGAGACAAGAAGGCAGCACAGTTTTGCAAGAGCAATTTCAGTTTCATCTTTTTTTTTCATATACTTGCATGTGACTTATTCATGACACCTCCTCATTTATGTTCATAAAGTCTGAGAAGACAATCACATGGAGTGATTAGAGTAATGGAAGATTTATTACAACATCAAACAAAACACTGACCTTCAAAGAACACCAGAATAAAGCCATTTAAATTGTATTACCCAAAAAGTGTATGTTTGCAAAGTCATTGGGTTGTACATCATGACTTTTTGTGAATTTTTAACTTGTGTTTGTATTTTCCTTTTTTACAGTGAACCTGATTTCAGCAGAGGTCACTTTCTTTATAAGTGGGCTGATGTTTGCTTTGATTGTAGAAGAGTGGGTTTGGGACTATGCCATCACAGTCACCCTCATTCATGTTGGCCTGACCACAGTAGGTAAGCAACACATTTTAACAGTCCCTCGAGGTGCACTAAAACATCAGATCTGATAAAAAGGACTGGGCTGACTAACTCAGAATGGGGTAGGAGAAGAACACTGACAGGCAGTAGTGGTTTTAGGTACATGCAACCCATGCAATTGCATGAGGCCCCCTGGCAACAAACCCTTTCGTCACGGCTCAGGTACTATATTATTTGTTTATTTAGCAGACGCCTTTATCCAAGGCGACTTACAGAGACTAGGGTGTGTGAGCTATGCATCAGCTGCAGAGTCACTTACAACTACGTCTCATCCGAAAGACGGAGCACAAGGAGGTTAAGTGACTTGCTCAGGGTCCCACAGTGAGTCAGTGAGTGAGCCGGGATTTGAACCGGGGACCTCCTGGTTTCAAGCCCTTTTCTTTAACCACTGGACCACACAGCCTAAATCTTGCTTAAGTTTCAAGTTTCACTAATTGTGAAACTTAAATAATGATGTATTTCTCATATGTTGGTGCATACTTCTTAGTAATTTTTTTTTTTTTTAAATGTGTTCTTTATGTTTAAGGTGACCATATGGCTCTGTGTTCAGCAGGACAATTTGGGACAGTTCAGGCTTTTCAACTTGCAAATATATATTACGCTTATCATTTAAGCACCCAAAAGCTTTGCACTCTGCCATGTCGCAAGCTATGGGTTTTCACTGCTATATCCCATAAACCCATGCGCAACTTTTGGCCTATCAGGGAAATCAACGGCTTGACATCATGTTGCTGTCTGAAAGGCTCCAATATGTTACCTCCCTCAAGTGTTACTTGACCCTGAACGTTGACAAAGAAATTGAAAACATCGCTAAACTCACAACTTGTTGACCAAATCGGTGCAGCAAGAAGCATTTATTGGATATGCGGAGCACTTAGAGAGCTTTGTTACTTTTGGGTACAAGTACCCTTTAACCACTATTTTGTTTTTCTCCACGTACACGCATCTGGGTCCAGTTAAGGGTCTGAAAGCTTGCATTTAACATTCAAAATGACTAAGGGTATTGAGAGTAACAAATTAAAACCTTTAATTAGAACAGTGGTTTTGTGTTTCTACCTAGCAACATTACCTGAACAACGTAGATCCTGAAAAAATAATCAGATTGTTGACAGTTAAGTTTGTGTGAGCCATAACCTCGGCTGTAGTAATTCCATTGTGGCATTAGTACAGTAGTTTAATATTAGACTCATCAGCGCATACGTCGCACCGGTGTGTTAGTCGCTCCCCCCTTGTAAGAGCCCGCAAAAATGCCTAGAAAATTGACTTATACAACGTTTTTTACGGTAACCGATGCCCAACGATGCAAAATTGTAGAAAGAGGTCTGAAGCAGATTATGGACATGGAATTTCCACAGAATGATGAAATGGTTCCACAGCGTTTTATGAAAGAGAACTACTACATTCAAGAACGGTAAAACAATTTGCTGAACATGGCTTGTTTATTCTCATTCCTATAAATCAGGAATAAGCACTAGCACCACTATTGACGAGGCTAACATGTAATTCATTTGAATGGAACAGACATACTGGAGATCTGTTCTGACTAGACTTGTAGCCGTTGTTTGTCACTTTCGCGGCCATACAAAGAAGCTGCACGATCCATCAAATTGAATTACTAGCAAAGTTTGATCTGATTATGAGTGAGCACCTGAAACGTATCGAGAAGGAAATTGCTGATCATTATCTTAGTAAAGATATTCAAAACAAACTTATAATAAAGATTGCTGATCATACACTTCAGGCTATAGTAAAAAAAAGGTCAATTGTGCAAGATATTTTGCCGTTATCATGGACTGCACTCCAGATCCCAGCCACACAGAGAAACTATCAATAATGCTGCGCATTGTCACTTGTGAGTTATCTGTTGGTGTATTAATATCAGCACATTTTATCAGGTTTCTAGCACTTGAGGATATAACCGAGAAAGGCTTGTACAATAGCCTTTTGGGTCATCTGGAGAACCTGAAAATCAACATCGCAAACTGCAGAGGACAGTCACTCAATAACGGTAGTAATGAAGGTTAACCAGCAAGGTGTACAGCAAAGAGTTCTGGAGATCAATGAAAAGGGTTGTACATGCCTTGTGGCAGTCACAATGTAGTCATTCTGGACACAAAGAGTGCTATCCGTGACATGTTTTGGTGTTCACTACCAGCTAAAAGAAGTGCTTCACTACCAGCTAAAAGAAGTACATGCTGCCCTCAATGCACTTGCCAATCACGGAGTTCAGAACAAAAATGGAGATACTGCTTCAGAAGCAGTGTCCCTTGCAAAGGAGATCATGGTGTTTCATTTTGTGTGTGGTTGTTTGGTGTGATATATTGTTCCAAATTAATCGCACAAGCAAGCTGCTTCAAAAGGGAAACAGAAGCAGTGCAAACATTTCTGCAGAATTACAGGGAGGACGGATTTGCATCTCCACAAGCTGATACATGGGAAATCGCAAATGGAGATTCAAATGGCATTTCCCAAAGAAAATAGCTGAAAGAAAAAAAACTCATGTTTTATTACGAAGGTCCAGATGACATTGCAACAATGCCTGAGGATAAATTTGAGCAAGACTTTTTCGTTCCATTAGTTGACGTGGCTTTCACCAGCTTGAATGAAAGATTTGCTCAACTGGAAAGCTTCTATGAGTTGTTTGGTTTTCTCTATACATCAAAGACACGAGGAAGGCTATTGACGATAGTAGCAAGCTGCAAGCAATTGGAACTAAAAATGGGTGACGTAGTTGATTCTGGTGACCTGACACTCGAAGTATCCTGAGCACTGAATGTGTTTTCAAACGATGTATCACCTCTCCTCTTGAGATGCTCGACTACATCTACAAGTAAAATTTGATGGACCTGTATCCTAATCTCAGTATTGCCTTGGGTCTGCTTAGCGCCAGCGCTAGGATTTACTGGGCCCGCTTGCAAGACTGTAAAGTGGACCCCTCCTCCCCCACTCCCCCATGGGCATCAATTGGATTTTTTAATTAATGTTATCAAGTACAAAACAAAAGTTAGTTGTGACAAAGTAGTTAACAGTGTGCAGGTGCAGGTGATCAATAAACAGACAGACAATTATAATCCAGGTGCAATGTTGTTTAATGGTTGTATTTTGTAATCCAAATGCCTGATGGCGAACAACAGTAAATAATAACAATGTCAATAAGAAGCAATACAGCGGTGTGTATTGCTTATCTGTAATCCGCAGGTTGGCCCCGAAATAATAACAGTCCCGTTTTAATTCACCCACACGTAACACATACACAAACACAAACACCCGTCCACAGTGCTTGCTCTAGTGCTCATGGTGAAAATACAGTACTTCATTGTAAACAAAGTGCAGTGTTGTCCAGGTTCGTGCTGGCCTTTAGCGACAGCTCCTGGATCGTGTTTAGCCGTCTAAATAATTACAAACAGTATTATTCCGACACTGCAATAAACAAGCACTCACGATTTTCTCCACACAAAACACAGGTCTTTCCAGGTTGTTGTCTAACCAAAACGATGGAACAAATTACTTCGCTTCATCCCCTATTTATACCGTCACACATGACCCCTTGGTAAATGAGTGCAGCCGCTTCTCCAATCCGCGGCTGCCACATCATTTCCCTTCCGGGTCGATGAGTTAATGCGCCGAAGCTCCGCCCCCTTTCTAAATGACCAACTTCCTTTTAACCCTAGGAATGAAGTGTCAGGCCAAACAGTCCAGGGTACTCTGTTCCCGTTACTTAGCGCCCTCACAGGTCGGGAGGGAGATTTACCACCAAGAATCATTGTCTTTCTGTCACATTAGTATAAAAACATTTCTATAAAAAAAAAAAACATCTCTGCATCTGAAAACTTAGCCCACAATAGAAATGCATTCGTAACAACTCACAAGCAAAAACATCATTCTATGAACACACTTAACAAATTAATATCCCAAAAGCATGCAATTTTTGAAATCCAACATGAAATACTGTACTACTGTTATGCTGCCTACTGGTATACTTTTGTGATATCGTTCTGTAGTTTTTTTTGATTAATTGTTAAATAAAACATCTAAATAATGTTAATCTGTTTTTTAAAATTGTCTCAATCCAACAAAAAGAAAATGTAGATGATGCAAAACTTTTGGCCATAGCTGTACCTGCGGGGCTTCACCATGTTCACAGTGTGCAGACCTGGCTGTTCGACTAAACAACATGTTCCACAGCAGGAAGGTGGAACGGTTTCGCCAACTCAGGTTGTTCAGTTCTGTTCGGTCTCACGAAATTACACCTTTAGGATCACATCTCACAACAGAGCAATCACATGACTTTAACACTGACCTATTGCCAGAGTGATTGCTGCGTTCCGCCTCCAGATAAACAATCTTTTAGCTGTGATTTGCGAATCAGAGTTTTGATTGACAGTCCACCAATACTACCTTGCTACGGTTTCTTTTTCTAATCGCAGTAGATTAGATGGCACCTCTGTATTTTTTACATCCCTGACACTGGCCCTGCGTCTGCTTTTGACTGTCCCTGTCACAGTAGCATCAGGGGAGAGAAACTTTTTTTGACTGAAATTAATGAATAACTATTTATATTCTACGATGTCACAGGATCGTCTGACTGAACTAGGGCAGATATAGATCAAGCACTAGATCAATGTGGGGCTCGCCCGGAGAGTCAGTAAGGGAGGTGTGACTAAAGAGGCAGTTCTGTAAATATATATATATATTTCGTCAATTCGTCAATCGGTCTGTCAATCGTCGCCATCTATTAGTCTGGTCAACGCAGACCACAGCGGAGTACCCAAGCCTTTCGGTCTCGGGCCAGGCACATCCAATTCCATCCCATTTCTTGTCGGAGCTGGTCTCTCCACCGAGTGGCTGGACGACCGAGCGGTCTTTTGATGTCCAGTGGCAGCCATTCAGTCACGGCCAGTGCCAGTGCATTTCAGTCACGGGCAGACAAGATCTTCACCAAGGTGCTGCTCACCTGACTGGCCAAGCAGTTGGACGAACAACAGCCACCTGAACAAGCCGGCTTCAGGGCCGGCTACAGCACCATGGACCACATCCATGTGCTGAACCAACTGCTGGAAAAGAGCCGCGAGTACAAGACCCCCTTGGTGTTCGCCTTCGTCGACTACGAAAAGGCCTTCGACACAGCCGAGATGAACGCCGTGCTACTCGCCCTCCAACAACAGGGCATCGGTAACGAGTATATAGCCCTCTTGCAGGAATTGAACAGTGGCTGCACCACCGACATCACCCTATTCGACCGACCACTGCGCATTGCAGTCGGCGGGGTCAAGCAGGGCGACCCGATATCGCCCAAGCTGTTCACCGCCTGCCTGGAGCACGTATTCCGCCAGCTCAACTGGGAGAATACCGGCATCAAGATCAACGGCGATGGCTCAACCACCTGCGCTTTGCCGACGATATCGTCCTGATCGGCAGCTCGGTGGCGGCGATGCAGCAGCGACTGACTGAGCTCAACCAGGCGGTGCCACAGTCGGCCTCAAGATCAACATGGCCAAGACCAAGTGGATGCGAAACGCACAGGTCGCCGACAACACCATCCACATCGGCCAGAACCAAATCGAGCAGGTCGACAGCTACATCTATCTGGGCCAAGAACTGACGATGGAGCACAAGAACAGCCGCGAGCTAGCGCGCAGACGGAAGGCCGCCTGGATCAGCTATGCCTCCATCGCCGAGGTGGTCAACAACATGGGCAACAACATGACCCGGCGCGCCGAATTGTTCAACAGCACCGTGCTGCCGGCGATGCTTTACGGCACGGAGACATGGTCGCTGACTGCAGCCGACCAGCTGAAACTGGCCGTCACCGAACGGGCGATCGAGCGCCGGATGGTTGGCGTCAAGCGGACGGACCGGATCAGCAACGAGCAGATGCAGCAGATGACCAAGGTCAAGGACGCGGTCGAGTTGGCCGACAAATCGAAGAAGCGCTGGGCCGGCCACCTGGCAAGGAGGACCGACGACCGATGGACACTGGCCGTGACTGAATATATATATATATATATATATATATATATATATATATATATATATATATATATATATATATATATATATATAAAGGATAGAACATTTAAAATAAATACATAAATGTCAACTAATTAGTCCAAGTTATTATCTTCCAAATGAGCAATTGACGATCACTCTAGGACTTGAAGAACCGGAGAAATTATGTTTGAAGTGGTGAGTGTCAGTGAAATTGCAGTGAACAGAGCCGAAATGGCTGCTTACATATATTGGGTGCCAAGTGTAAAAATAAAGCACTAATATTTTAACAGTGTTTTTCACAAATTGAATGTAAATAGTGTATTTTTTCCTAGATTTAACCAAAAAAAGTTCTGATTTAGCGTAATACATAAATGCTAACAAACACATTCTTAAAGGTTTTTGGCATTGTAGTATGCAGAGGAGGATGGGGAAGCGGAGACATGGGCTCTCGGAGTTTAAGGGCAGCTCTGCATACAATGTCAAATCAAACGCTTCAATGGGCACATTTAGCTTCAGACAGCTGGCAAAATAAATATTTGTTTTGTAAAACCCCAGGTTTATTTTTTCAGATTTAATTGCTGAATGACAATGTTTTTCAGATTTATCTGTTACGTAAATGTTAAATCGCCAAGTGTAAAAAAAAAAAAAGATTAAAGTTACATGTATTTTTTCACTGATTTATTTGTTAGAAATCTTAGCTAAATGTTGACTTGCCACATGTAAAAAAAAAAAGATTTAAATTCACTGGTTTATTTGTTAGAAACCCAGATTTAAGGTGTCAGCTAAATGTTGACTTGCCAATTTAAAAAAAAAAAAAAAAAGATTTATAGTTTGGTTTTAAATGTTGAATTTACGATACACATTTTGAACATTTATAAATTATATCTGAAAGTACCATTCTTAAAACTTGTAAGAATGTGTTTCTACCATTTATGTATTTAGCTATGGGGGACAAAATGTATGCTAAGTAAGGGGGGGCGACATATAAAATGTTTGCGCACCACTGCACTAGATTTACAGAAAACTGGATTATTCAGATATAATTGCAGACTTTGCCGTTTCAAAAGCACAAAAGGTTCATTTCTGAATGTCCCTGTGAGTGTGATTTTTTGCTACTACTGTAGTAAAATGCAATACATTTAATAGTGTCGTTGTTGCCCTGTTTGAAAGTCATGGTATTGTAGTGTAGTATTACTGATAAGAATAGGGAATAGGGGCCCCGGAATCGAACTTTGCATGGGACCACCACGGGACAAACAGCACCACTGCTGACAGGTATCTGGGCTTGGATGGACACAATCTTGCAAACAAAAAAAGGCAAACAAATGAATTTACAGCTGTGGAACCAAACTGAACTGGACACACCTTCTTATGGTTCTAGATTCCATCTACTGGGCAGAAGAGGCTGGTCTGTCATGAATAAGTTGTGGGGATGACATTTAAAAAAAATAAGCAGCCTGCACTTCAGGTTTTTCATCCAGAGAATTCATTATAGTCTTCATGAGAAATCCACCCCTGAACCAGCTTGTCTCCGTGAAGTTTCTTGGTACCAGGATCTTTAACTTATCATGATAACTTGCACCTACGCTGTGAACTAGGCAGATCTTCTAATAGTTTTGTTTTAAGAATAATAAGGAAGCTGCATAAACCATACTATCAACATGTCATCCAAGGGTGGATTCATTCTTAAAATCCATCTCAATACGGTATACAGCGTCTTGCAAAAAGTGTTGGACCACCACTGATGGTTTGTGGTACTGGGTTGGGACATCTATTGCCTGTTTTAATCCACTCACACCACATGCTTTGGCATGTTCTTAATAATGAAACTCCCAAGTCAATAAAGCCGGTACTATTTGAACTAAGGAGTTGCAGTACATTATTACTGAGAAACACACCACAACAATACTATTATCACTGTTACACTACTGCAGCTACCTGTCTCCGCTCTAACCGAGGAGTTTAAGTGCGCCAAGGTCCGACTGGAAATGACATTAGTAGAGTCACGCGACAAATGCGTAAGGGAGGCAGCACCTGTGTTGAAAACTGGAAGAAAGTGGGTGGCAAAGAAAGCTGTGGAGGATGCAAAGGCTGCCCTTCGAATTGGTGATATCATGGGGCAAGTTCAGCATGGAAGAGGGGTCTTGGTCTCAGTTCAGCTCCTCCTACATGGCACAAGGCAGCCCCAGCGCAACGGAGGAAGCTGGTAGTCAACGAGGTGCAAAAGCAGGAGGAGAGGATGAGGTGTATAAAGGCCATTTCCCAGGGCAAGCAGGGAGAATGGATGAGATGAGAGAGTGTGGAACAACGCAAGATTGGCTGGCAAGACCTATGGTCAATGGAACAGAGCAGGATCAGTTTCCTTATAAGGTCAACATATGATGTTCTCCCATCACCACAGAACCTAAACCTCTGGGTAGGAGAGGATCCCTCATGTCCTTTGTGTTCATCACCTGCAACATTAAGGCACATTTTGACAGGATGTAAGGTGGCTCTTAGCCAAGGACGGTTTACTTGGCGCCATGACCAGGTGCTGCGGTGTTTGGCCTTGGCATTGGAAGACAAGCGTAACATGACCAATAAGTTGCCACCTGTTCCATCAAAACATTACACACAAAAGACAACATTCCTCCACCCGGGAGAGCAACCACCAAGAAAAGGTGTTAAAACCAATCCTCGCCCAGGACAACTGGAAGCTGCTAGAGACTGGAAAATGCTGGCAGATGTTGGTCAATGGCTTATTTTTCCACCTGAGATTGCCACCACAAACCTTCGACCAGATATTGTCTTGTGGTCTGGATCAGCACGCCTTGTTCACCTGGTAGAGTTAACAGTGCCATGGGAGGATGCTGTAGATGAGGCGTATGAGAGGAAGAAACTGCGGTATGCTCAACTAGCCACTGAAGCAGAACAGCGAGGATGGAGAGTCTGGGTTTACCCAGTGGAAGTGGGATGTCGAGGATTTGTGGTAGACTCTACAACCCGGTTTCTCAGAGATGTCGGATTCAATGGCCAAGAGTTGCGTCGCACAGTGAAGAATTTATCTGAAGCAGCAGAGAGGAGCAGCAACTGGCTGTGGTCGAGACGGAAAGATTCTGGCTGGGGATCTCAAGCACAATAGAAAGAAAGGCTGATTTACAGGTAAGTAAGCTGGGCTGAGTTGAGTGGGGGACGGAGGGGGGTGATGCTGGGATGCCAGAATCACCGTCGAGCCCTCTTGAGGTGTCGTGGGCTAGTCGACGAAACACTGAGGATGGAAGGTGCCCACTTGAAGACCCCAGAGATGTACCCTACTTAGCTCAATCCAGACGGTTGTCATGCTGATGCGCTGGGGAGACCGCACTGTGGTTGATCCCCGGAGCCAGCATCGCAGCCGTTGTGTGTGCTGATGCGCTAGGGAGGCAAAATAAGCTGATCCCTGGAGCCAGCATTACACTTCAGCCATCAACACCAGGCAGAAGGATATCTGCATCATCATATGGAAGGAAGCGCAAATGGATGGAGACACATATGGATCACATTAGTTTACTGTGAATCTACGTCTTAGTTGGTGCTTATCTTGGCGAGAGCCAAGTTCAAATCAGCATGAAGTTTTAACATCTACTCTCATGTAATGGAAATCATGAAGATCTGGATACGTCCAGTGACTGCTGTGAATAGTGCAGCTGGCAACAAGGGAAAGACCTCGTGACAGCCTGGAGAGACAGCTGACTGGAGGAAAGAGACCCCATTGGGGCTGGCAAGGGTTAGCTACCCTTGTCGGCAGTATCCAGCTCTGTGTTTACAGGATGCTGGAGACACCGCCCAAGGCTTCAAAGAAATTAAAGAGAAAAATACCCCTAGAGTCTGCGAGAGCGGGGCGAAGATGACTCAACGTTGGACAACACGGTTAAGGATTTAGGAACGAAACGGATATGAGTATGGAGAGTACTTCACAAAAGACTAGTTCAAGATCTGCAGTTAGCAAAGACATGGAACTCCAGGTTTGTGTCTGCGGCTGGAGCAAGGCGACAACGGTCAGGGGTTTGAAGATTCATCAAGGGAGAATGAAATGCTTGAGGGAGAAGGGACAAGGGCCTCGCATTGATCAGTACTTCTTACGAAGTCAGTCAAGTCAGTCGAATGAAATCCAGTGACAGGAAGCAAACCACAGTTCGCAGGATATCAGCACCCCTGTCATAGATGTGAGGAGGACTTGCATGGACACAGTTAGTGATGAACCTAATGATCCTTGTGATCCCGGTCAGACAAACCAGCGTAAGAGAGAAAAGAACCTCAACGGGCACAAGCCTGGAGTTAAATGGCCAAGAGCTTGTGAGAAAACTGCATGGGACACAGTAAACACAGATCTCTGCTTTGCATTGGAAAGGTTAAGTGGAACAGTTGAAAAGAAACTGGATACATTTGGGGACATCATCTACGCATATGGAAGCGAGAGGTTTGGAGTTGAAAAAAGGAAGGAAAAAGTACAAACTATTCCTGGAAAGTCTAGACGACAGCAGGAGATTGAACGCTTAGTTAGAGAAAGGAGAGCTGAGGAAGCAATGGAGAAGAGCAGAAGAAAGTCAGAAGGAGGGACTCAATCTCTTACAAAGGGTCATAAAAGATAAGCTTGCAACATTGCGCAGAGCTGAGCGCCTACGGAAACGCTACAAAAAGAAGGAGCGTGCGAGAACTAACTTTTATAAAGACCCATTCAAATTTGTAAAGAAGTTATTCACCAGTGAGAAGAATGGCGCACTAAAAGCATCTAAGTTTGAGCTGGAGAGATATTTGGAGGAAATGCATACAGATTCAAAAAGGCAGGAGCCTATGTCAATTCCTTCAGACATCCCACCTATCAATCCACCAGAATACCAAATGGAGGACTGTGCACCTAAGTGGAAAGAAGTAGAGCAAGCTGTGAAAAAGCAAGGGCTTCATCATCTCCAGGGCCTAATGGAGTTCCGTACAGAGTGTACAAGAGTGCTTCAGGAGTTCTACGAATCCTGTGGAAACTGATGAAAGTAGCATGGAAAAAACAGGTTGTACCAAGAGCATGGCGCCGAGCAGGTGGAGTCTTTATACCTAAAGGAAAAGATTCTAGCAGCATCAGTCAGTTTCACCCTATTTCCCTATTAAACGTAGAAGGCAAGATTTTCTTCAGCATTATTGCTCAGAGATTGTCAACTTACCTATTAAAGAACTGCTTCATTGACACTTCAATACAAAAAGCGGGCATTCCAGGTTTCCCAGGATGCTTAGAACACATCAATGTGATCTGGCAACAAATTCAATCAGCTAAAAAGGAAAGGAAGGAGCTCCATGTGACATTCCTGGATTTGGCTAATGCATATGGTTCAGTGCCACATCAACTTCTTTGGGCAGCATTTGATTTTTTCAGTGTACCAATGACAATAACGAATCTAGTGAAAGCCTACTTTGGAGATTTGCAATTTAGTTTTTTAAACTTCAGAATTCAGCACTACATGGCAATGCCTAGAAGTTGGAATAATGGCAGGATGCACCATTTCTCCACTGGCTTTTACCATGGCAATGGAAGTAATCATTAGGGCATCAAAATGGGTAGTGGGAGGAGAGCACTTGGATTCTGGAATACGACTACCACCAATTCGAGCATACATGGATGACATGACAACCATGACTACAACTGTAGCCTGCACTAATCGGTTATTGGGCAAATTAACCAATAACATTGAATGGGCACGAATGCAATTCAAGCCCACTAAATCAAGGAGCATCTCTATAATTAAAGGTAAAGTAGTAGATAAAACGTTCTTCATTAATGGTGAGGCAATACCAACAGTGTCTGAGAAGCCAGTGAAGAGCCTTGGGAGATGGTACGACGGGGATCTAAAGGACACAGTTCGTGTGGGAGAAGTTAGACAACAAGCTGTGGAAGGGTTGAAGAGCATAGACAGCAGCTTTACCAGGCAAACTAAAACTCTGGTGCTTTCAGTTTGGCCTACTGCCAAGGTTGCTGTGGCCACTGACTGTGTACGAGGTTTCTTTGACAACAGTAGAGAAGCTGGAAGCTTTAATCAGTTCACACATCAGGAAATGGTTGGGAGTTCCACGCTGCCTCAGCAGAGTGGGACTTTATGGTAAAGGAATACTGCAGCTACCTGTCTCCGCTCTAACCAAGGAGTTTAAGTGTGCCAAGGTCCGACTGGAAATGACATTAGTAGAGTCACGCGACAAATGCGTAAGGGAGGCAGCACCTGTGTTGAAAACTGGAAGAAAGTGGGTGGCAAAGAAAGCTGTGGAGGATGCAAAGGCTGCCCTTCGAATTGGTGATATCATGGGGCAAGTTCAGCATGGAAGAGGGGTCTTGGTCTCAGTTCAGCTCCTCCTACATGGCACAAGGCAGCCCCAGCGCAACGGAGGAAGCTGGTAGTCAACGAGGTGCAAAAGCAGGAGGAGAGGATGAGGTGTATAAAGGCCATTTCCCAGGGCAAGCAGGGAGAATGGATGAGATGGGAGAGTGTGGAACAACGCAAGATTGGCTGGCAAGACCTATGGTCAATGGAACAGAGCAGGATCAGTTTCCTTATAAGGTCAACATATGATGTTCTCCCATCACCACAGAACCTAAACCTCTGGGTAGGAGAGGATCCCTCATGTCCTTTGTGTTCATCACCTGCAACATTAAGGCACATTTTGACAGGATGTAAGGTGGCTCTTAGCCAAGGACGGTTTACTTGGCGCCATGACCAGGTGCTGCGATGTTTGGCCTTAGCATTGGAAGACAAGCGTAACATGACCAATAAGTTGCCACCTGTTCCATCAAAACATTACACACAAAAGACAACATTCCTCCACCCAGGAGAGCAACCACCAAGAAAAGGTGTTAAAACCAATCCTCGCCCAGGACAACTGGAAGCTGCTAGAGACTGGAAAATGCTGGCAGATGTTGGTCAACGGCTTATTTTTCCACCTGAGATTGCCACCACAAACCTTCGACCAGATATTGTCTTGTGGTCTGGATCAGCACGCCTTGTTCACCTGGTAGAGTTAACAGTGCCATGGGAGGATGCTGTAGATGAGGCGTATGAGAGGAAGAAACTGCGGTATGCTCAACTAGCCACTGAAGCGGAACAGCGAGGATGGAGAGTCTGGGTTTACCCAGTGGAAGTGGGATGTCGAGGATTTGTGGTAGACTCTACAACCCGGTTTCTCAGAGATGTCGGATTCAATGGCCAAGAGTTGCGTCGCACAGTGAAGAATTTATCTGAAGCAGCAGAGAGGAGCAGCAACTGGCTGTGGTTGAGACGGAAAGATTCTGGCTGGGGATCTCAAGCACAATAGAAAGAAAGGCTGATTTACAGGTAAGTAAGCTGGGCTGAGTTGAGTGGGGACGGAGGGGGTGATGCTGGGACGCCAGAATCACCGTCGAGCCCTCTTGAGGTGTCGTGGGCTAGTCGACGAAACACCGAGGATGGAAGGTGCCCACTTGAAGACCCCAGAGATGTACCCTACTTAGCTCAATCCAGACGGTTGTCATGCTGATGCGCTGGGGAGACCGCACTATGGTTGATCCCGGAGCCAGCATCGCAGCCGTTGTGTGTGCTGATGCGCTAGGGAGGCAAAATAAGCTGATCCCTGGAGCCAGCATTACACTTCAGCCATCAACACCAGACAGAAGGATATCTACATCATCATATGGAAGGAAGCGCAAATGGATGGAGACACATATGGATCACATTAGTTTACTGTGAAGCTACGTCTTAGTTGGTGCTTATCTTGGCGAGAGCCAAGTTCAAATCAGCATGAAGTTTTAACATCTACTCTCATGTAATGGAAATCATGAAGATCTGGATACGTCCAGTGACTGCTGTGAATAGTGCAGCTGGCAACAAGGGAAAGACCTCGTGACAGCCTGGAGAGACAGCTGACTGGAGGAAAGAGACCCCATTGGGGCTGGCAGGGTTAGCTACCCTTGTCGGCAGTATCCAGCTCTGTGTTTACAGGATGCTGGAGACACCCGCCCAAGGCTTCAAAGAAATTAAAGAGAAAAATACCCCTAGAGTCTGCGAGAGCGGGGCGAAGATGACTCAACGTTGGACAACACGGTTAAGGACTTAGGAACGGAAACGGATATGAGTATGGAGAGTACTTCACAAAAGACTAGTTCAAGATCTGCAGTTAGCAAAGACATGGAACTCCAGGTTTGTGTCTGCGGCTGGAGCAAGGCGACAACAGTCAGGGGTTTGAAGATTCATCAAGGGAGAATGAAATGCTTGAGGGAGAAGGGACAAGGGCCTCGCATTGATCAGTACTTCTTACGAAGTCAGTCAAGTCAGTCGAATGAAATCCAGCGACAGGAAGCAAACCACAGTTCGCAGGATATCAGCACCCCTGTCATAGATGTGAGGAGGACTTGCATGGACACAGTTAGTGATGAACCTAATGATCCTTGTGAACCCGGTCAGACAAACCAGCGTAAGAGAGAAAAGAACCTCAACGGGCACAAGCCTGGAGTTAAATGGCCAAGAGCTTGTGAGAAAACTGCATGGGACACAGTAAACACAGATCTCTGCTTTGCATTGGAAAGGTTAAGTGGAACAGTTGAAAAGAAACTGGATAAATTTGGGGACATCATCTACGCATATGGAAGCGAGAGGTTTGGAGTTGAAAAAGGAAGGAAAAAGTACAAACTATTCCTGGAAAGTCTAGACGGCAGCAGGAGATTGGATGCTTAGTTAGAGAAAGGAGACAGCTGAGAAAGCAATGGAGAAGAGCAGAAGAAAGTCAGAAGGAGGAACTCAATCTCTTACAAAGGGTCATAAAAGATAAGCTTGCAACATTGCGCAGAGCTGAGCGCTTATGGAAACGCTACAAAAAGAAGGAGCGTGCGAGAACTAACTTTTATAAAGACCCATTCAAATTTGTAAAGTTATTCACCAGTGAGAAGAATGGCACACTAAAAGCATCTAAGTTTGAGCTGGAGAGATATTTGGAGGAAATGCATACAGATTCAAAAAGGCAGGAGCCTATGTCAATTCCTTCAGACATCCCACCTATCAATCCACCAGAATACCAAATGGAGGACTGTGCACCTAAGTGGAAAGAAGTAGAGCAAGCTGTGAAAAAGCAAGGGCTTCATCATCTCCAGGGCCTAATGGAGTTCCGTACAGAGTGTACAAGAGTGCTTCAGGAGTTCTACTGAATCCTGTGGAAACTGATGAAAGTAGCATGGAAAAACAGGTTGTACCAAGAGCATGGCGCCGAGCAGGTGGAGTCTTTATACCTAAAGAAAAAGATTCTAGCAGCATCAGTCAGTTTCACCCTATTTCCCTATTAAACGTAGAAGGCAAGATTTTCTTCAGCATTATTGCTCAGAGATTGTCAACTTACCTATTAAAGAACTGCTTCATTGACACTTCAATACAAAAGCGGGCATTCCAGGTTTCCCAGGATGCTTAGAACACATCAATGTGATCTGGCAACAAATTCAATCAGCTAAAAAGGAGAGGAAGGAGCTCCATGTGACATTCCTGGATTTGGCTAATGCATATGGTTCAGTGCCACATGAACTTCTTTGGGCAGCATTTGATTTTTTCAGTGTACCAATGACAATAACAAATCTAGTGAAAGCCTACTTTGGAGATTTGCAATTTAGTTTTTCAACTTCAGAATTCAGCACTACATGGCAATGCCTAGAAGTTGGAATAATGGCAGGATGCACCATTTCTCCACTGGCTTTTACCATGGCAATGGAAGTAATCATTAGGGCATCAAAATGGGTAGTGGGAGGAGAGCACTTGGATTCTGGAATACGACTACCACCAATTCGAGCATACATGGATGACATGACAACCATGACTACAACAGTAGCCTGCACTAATCGGTTATTGGGCAAATTAACCAATAACATTGAATGGGCACGAATGCAATTCAAGCCCACTAAATCAAGGAGCATCTCTATAATTAAAGGTAAAGTAGTAGATAAAACGTTCTTCATTAATGGTGAGGCAATACCAACAGTGTCTGAGAAGCCAGTGAAGAGCCTTGGGAGATGGTACGACGGGGATCTAAAGGACACAGTTCGTGTGGGAGAAGTTAGACAACAAGCTGTGGAAGGGTTGAAGAGCATAGACAGCAGCGCTTTACCAGGCAAATTAAAACTCTGGTGCTTTCAGTTTGGCCTACTGCCAAGGTTGCTGTGGCCACTGACTGTGTACGAGGTTTCTTTGACAACAGTAGAGAAGCTGGAAGCTTTAATCAGTTCACACATCAGGAAATGGTTGGGAGTTCCACGCTGCCTCAGCAGAGTGGGACTTTATGGTAAAGGAATACTGCAGCTACCTGTCTCCGCTCTAACCAAGGAGTTTAAGTGTGCCAAGGTCCGACTGGAAATGACATTAGTAGTGTCACGCGACAAATGCGTAAGGGAGGCAGCACCTGTGTTGAAAACTGGAAGAAAGTGGGTGGCAAAGAAAGCTGTGGAGGATGCAAAGGCAGCCCTTCGAATTGGTGATATCATGGGGCAAGTTCAGCATGGAAGAGGGGGTCTTGGTCTCAGTTCAGCTCCTCCTACATGGCACAAGGCAGCCCCAGCGCAACGGAGGAAGCTGGTAGTCAACGAGGTGCAAAAGCAGGAGGAGAGGATGAGGTGTATAAAGGCCATTTCCCAGGGCAAGCAGGGAGAATGGATGAGATGGGAGAGTGTGGAACAACGCAAGATTGGCTGGCAAGACCTATGGTCAATGGAACAGAGCAGGATCAGTTTCCTTATAAGGTCAACATATGATGTTCTCCCATCACCACAGAACCTAAACCTCTGGGTAGGAGAGGATCCCTCATGTCCTTTGTGTTCATCACCTGCAACATTAAGGCACATTTTGACAGGATGTAAGGTGGCTCTTAGCCAAGGACGGTTTACTTGGCGCCATGACCAGGTGCTGCGGTGTTTGGCCTTAGCATTGGAAGACAAGCGTAACATGACCAATAAGTTGCCACCTGTTCCATCAAAACATTACACACAAAAGACAACATTCCTCCGCCCGGGAGAGCAACCACCAAGAAAAGGTGTTAGAACCAAGCCTCACCCAGGAGAACTGGAAGCTGCTAGAGATTGGAAAATGCTGGCAGATGTTGGTCAACGGCTTATTTTTCCACCTGAGATTGCCACCACAAACCTTCGACCAGATATTGTCTTGTGGTCTGGATCAGCACGCCTTGTTCACCTGGTAGAGTTAACAGTGCCATGGGAGGATGCTGTAGATGAGGCGTATGAGAGGAAGAAACTGCGGTATGCTCAACTAGCCACTGAAGCGGAACAGCGAGGATGGAGAGTCTGGGTTTACCCAGTGGAAGTGGGATGTCGAGGATTTGTGGCAGACTCTACAACCCGGTTTCTCAGAGATGTCGGATTCAATGGCCAAGAGTTGCGTCGCACAGTGAAGAACTTATCTGAAGCAGCAGAGAGGAGCAGCAACTGGCTGTGGTTGAGACGGAAAGATTCTGGCTGGGGATCTCAAGCACAATAGAAAGAAAGGCTGATTTACAGGTAAGTAAGCTGGGCTGAGTTGAGTGGGGGACGGAGGGGGTGATGCTGGGACGCCAGAATCACCGTCGAGCCCTCTTGAGGTGTCGTGGGCTAGTCGACCGAAACACCGAGGATGGAAGGTGCCCACTTGAAGACCCCAGAGATGTACCCTACTTAGCTCAATCCAGGCGGTTGTCATGCTGATGCGCTGGGGAGACCGCACTATGGTTGATCCCGGAGCCAGCATCGCAGCCGCTGTGTGTGCTGATGCGCTAGGGAGGCAAAATAAGCTGATCCCTGGAGCCAGCATTACACTTCAGCCATCAACACCAGACAGAAGGATATCTACATCATCATATGGAAGGAAGCGCAAATGGATGGAGACACATATGGATCACATTAGTTTACTGTGAATCTACGTCTTAGTTGGTGCTTATCTTGGCGAGAGCCAAGTTCAAATCAGCATGAAGTTTTAACATCTACTCTCATGTAATGGAAATCTACAACTTTTGAAAGTTAATTATTTATTTACCTTTGTAAATCATTGTAGTCCACTGAAAGAGTCAACTTTTTGAAAGCAGGGCTTGAGCGTCCCGGTGAAGCGTTTCATCAGTAAGCAGTGGTTTTAGAGCAGGTGTCGTTAATTAGTCATCTGAAATAACAGAACGGCTGACCTCCATAGACAACAGTGAACAGATATTCGTCCGGTCTTTCTGAATATGCACAAATTATTTTAATGAGAAAGCCATCTCGTAAGAACAGTGGTACCCAAAAATGTTATCGATGTTACGCACTCAGACCCTTGTTCACTAAATATCATATTATCTCTGAATAGAAAATCTAGGTAAAAACATCTGATGAAATGTTTTCCTTGCTATAAATGACTGGATGGGACATTTACTCTGCATTTCCCCCCAATGTTATTATTATTGAAATGGTATGTTCTATAACACAACACAATGCTGTCAGTACATCAAGGGTTATGGGTGTCCTCTGCTGGATGAAAATGTAAACTGTTTGCTGTCATAATGGCATTAAACCATTGAGTTTTACCAGTCATATTGTTTTAAACAGGGTTGTAAGATACAGCATTCTTATTTGCTAATGTTCTTATTTTACAGTGATGTCTGAATTCCCATCAGCAGACCATTGGTGGATTTCTATAGGTAAGGTATATATTAAAAAACAAGACAATGCAATGTGTAGTTTAACTTTATTTGTACTGTAAATATGTGTGTTGTTGAGGAGGTACTGGTCTTGTTTAAAAGTTGTCCTTTATATGGGATTTACTGTAGGACGGCTGTTGACTCTGTAAAGCTGACTGCAAAGAGTGCTTTTGATTGCACACATTTTTAGTAGTTTAACAAAATGAATGTTTGAATGTTTGCTTTAACTAGATATCATATTACTACTTTAATGAAAATTTTATACCATTTACACAAATGGTGTGCAAGTGTCATTTCTGCCTCCTCTGTAACTAGTGGCATCTATTAGTTAGTAATGGAGAATCACAGTCACTGGTGCGCAGTTATTTTAATAAACAAATCACTTACGCATTTTTTAATCACATTTATTTTGTTTTCTCTTACATCACCCCAGGCTCTGGCTTGTCGGTAATGGCTTTTGGAGGACAACTTCTTGCATACAAGTTATTCAAGAACAATTTTATTTATCCAGTTCTGGAAGACTTCTAATACAACAACTATTCTATTTGTTTGTGCTTTCATACATGACCAATCTATTAAGACAAAACAGTTATATTAAAGATGTATACATGAACAAACTATTAAGACAAAACTTTGTTATAGTAAAGATTGTCTGCAAAACTACAAAAAGTAATTTTAAAATAATTTTATAAAGATAAATTCATTCAGGACGATTGTGGAAGTTTCAACTGGTTTTTAAACACATTTCAGAAAATGTTGCTACAAATGTATTTTAATTCACATATCTGCATTGAATCAAAAGTCTTGCATATTTGTTACTGTGCAAGACATTTGCAGTAATATCTTAATTTACTCATATAGCATCAATTCCACTTTCTGTTCAACTATGGTGACAAACCAAAGTGACAAAGAAAAAGCTTTTAGACTCAATATAGGCAGTGTAAAGAGGCAGTGACAATTTCTTTGCAAATGTGCTGTTAAGCGATAGTGCCCGTCGATGAAGGCTCTTCTGTGTAGTAGTTGACCGCAAGTGGAGTTATGTGTCCCGAGCCTTCATTGAGAGGGCTCTATCTCTATTAGAGACTGATTTTCCTCATTATTATCTTTTTAAAAAAACAAATTAAAACCTTGAACTTGATTCATTGGGTACCATTCCGCTGAGACTGACAATATACAATTGCTTTGCTTTTCAACATAATGCATTGAAAGCAGTAGCAGTAACATATATTTATTTTTAAGCCCTAGCCTAGACAATCACAATAAAATAACACACACAGACTCAAAAAACAACTGAACACCTTTGTTTTTGTTTTTCTTTTAAAAAATACAAAAACATTTTCCCAGATGTGTGCAGATGGACACAAGGAATAACCTTGATAAAATCCCAAAATTAATATAAATTAAAAAAAAAAATGTGTGTGTTTTTAAAAAGCATTTCCTTGGAAAATCCCTTTTCAAAGTGGATATATGTAAGAAGTCAATGACTGCAGCTGCTTTGAAACAATATTGGATGACTAGTGTTTTGCTTAGACTCCTGTGCTGATGGTCCCTCCTTCTTCCCCTGCTGGACTGGCTCTAGATTTAAGATTGACAGTCATCACTACCCTATTGAAACCAAGAGCTGAATAAATCTTTTTTTTTTACATATATACTGATGCACAAAAGAAATGCAACACTCAGGTCTAATGGATTTAATCAAATATTTCAAACATATATATCAAACAAAATCACAGAAAATGTGAACAAAAATACAGATCAAGGAATCATGATAAGTTTTCAGTATGAAACGTGAAACACTGTCAAAATGAAAATATTAAAAGGTTAGTATCGTGTATGACCTCCCTGAGCATTAACACAATCCTGGCAGCGTTGACGCATAGACCTGATCAGCCTGTGGATAGACTGCTGTGGGATTCCTCACCACATCATCACACTTCCACCGCCCCACCGGTTGGCTTGAACAATGCAACGGTGATGGGCCGATGTGGTGACACTCTGCCTTCCAGGGCATGGCCTGTCCCTCACAGAGCCGGTTTCCTGGTTTCTCTGGACTAGTCTGCTGATTGTTGAAGTAGAACGTCTCATTCTCTGGGCAACTCTCACAGACAGGCCGCCTTCAATCATGCCGATAGCAACCAGGCGATCTTCATTACTCAAGTGGGGCATGGTTGTATCTTTCACTGTTCTTACGTTAATTAAAATCATGTCTTTTTGAATGGCTATTTATACAGATTCTTAATCAACTCATTTTGGCAATTTTAACTCAACTTAAATACCAAACACTGAGCACATGGCGTTTTTATGAAATCACATGACTTGAGCTCAGTATTTTGTTATCCCAAGGAACAATACTACTCAACAAACCTATCTGCTCACTATTTAAAATGTAAATAATATTATGTATGTGCCCAATGAACTATTGATGTAAAAGTTAGACTGTTGCATTTTCATTGTGCATCAGTGTATATATTTTTTCCCAGTACAAGTAATAACAAAAGTACTTGAGTATTACTCAAACTCAGAAAAATTGCCATATTCATTATTTGTATTATTTGAATATTTGTTTGTACTCATTGCACAGCACGGGCCAGATAATTAAATAATGAATTACCCTGGTCATTTAATTAATTGACAACCCTCCCTTTAAATTTTTAAACCTATGTCTTGCATCCTTTGCATTTGATGCTATCTCTTCACACCCTGGACCAAACAGCTGTCCTCTGGATCAGTGTGACCAAGAAATGCATATTAAACTTCATCCCAAATCCTCTTCAGTCAGGTTGTTCAGCTATACAATACAGAGCAGAACAAGTGAACAATATACAACACAACAATGGTTCTATCAGGCCAATCTGTATTTAATAGTAAGTTTGCACAGATTTACCTTTTATTTTGTCTGTTTTCAGTGTCTTAACAGTAGTTAGAGTAAATGATTAAATTGCCAGTAATGATCCAGCACCTAAATCAATGGCCTACAGAAGAACAGCTTTGGGTCAATGAGGGGAATGTTTTTAAATCTCTGATGTTGATCCATTCTGCTCTAGTGCAGTAATACAGTAAACCTGTGACACCCTGCTCAGTCAGTTCAAAGCTATTCTATCCCAGGTCTTACCACTGTATATCATATGTCAGCAATTGCTGAACCTCACAACGGTACTGGGCCAATGGAGGTTGCACTGATATCCACTTTTCAGATGGTTGATGACACACTTTTCAGAATACATTCTATACAGTGAGGCTCTTTAGAAAAAAATCATAATGCAGCTCACCTTTGCTGTGATATCACTGTTACAACAGAAGATTCCCTTTACACTCAGAGTTATAAAATATTCACAGTACAGAGGCATACAGCTGCTCTGTATCCTTTATGTTGTTGAGAAGATTTCCTTTACACTCAGAGTTATAGAATATTCACAGTACAGAGGCATACAGCTGCTCTGTATCCTTTATGTTGTTGAGAAGATTCCCTTTACACTCAGAGTTATAAAATATTCACAGTACAGAGGCATACAGCTGCTCTGTATCCATTTGTTTGTTGAGAAGATTCCCTTTACACTCAGAGTTATAAAATATTCACAGTACAGAGGCATACAGCTGCTCTGTATCCTTTATGTTGTTGAGAAGATTCCCTTTACACTCAGAGTTATAAAATATTCACAGTACAGAGGCATACAGCTGCTCTGTATCCTTTATGTTGTTGAGAAGATTCCCTTTACACTCAGAGTTATAAAATATTCACAGTACAGAGGCATACAGCTGCTCTGTATCCTTTATGTTGTTTATATTTCCTACTTGCAAGCCCTTTATATGCCACAGTAAACAAGCTACTGTTGCTTTAACAGAGTCCCTGAGGAGAGATCCCGGAGAATCACATTAACTGTGTTAATGGCTGCACGTCAGAGTGGGTTATAAATCATTTAATAAGATTACAAGAACCTGGAGGAAGGGGCAGAAACAATACCCTTTAAATTTGGGGTCATGAAGAAACAGAAACCAGCAGCTAAAAGCAGCAATGCACAGTGCAAATGACGGTCACTTTAACTATTTTTAGTAAACCAGAAAGAAACTACATTCAAAAAGAGACGTCACTTCTTGTTTGCTGAGGCTGAAAAGGTGGACCCACACAGGATGGTTACCATGGTAGCCAAAGTTGTTCATTATCTGCTCCTGAGGTAAGAAAATATTATTGTGTAGTTTACTGTTGTATTGGATCAGTTCCTTCTGTTTTTAAGAGCGATATTCGGTCATTATTTTCAATATTCAAATAAAATGAAGCTGTTTTGGATAAAACAGGTAAACATATTTGTTTGTGTGTGATCACATGTATAGTGAGCCATTTAGAAATGTCACCTACACACTGTACACGTATCAGTAGCCGCAACAGCTACAATAAAAAAAAAAAAAAACATTACTACTGTAATTAACTATTAATAGCATATTTAACAGGATTGCATCATCAGTTTCCCATAATGTAACTTGTGATCAAATTTTGGTAATTTTGGTCCAGTAAATGTACATGCATATTAATTATTAAGAAACCCTAGGCCTAATACTGTACATGAAAGCTACATGTCATTTCCACTTTCCAGTAATCTCTTTGCTACTCTCTGAGTCAAATGGGCATTTACCTGCTACTACATTTAGCAGTAGGAGGTTATAACTACAACTGAGAACAAAAATAAAGCATCCCCTGTGTCACATCTTAGTGCATTCACCCACTGCGGCACCCTGAAGGATACACATAACGGCTATTGTTAAGTTAAGCAACATGTCTATGGCAAAGAAATGGTTGTTTTACAGTGATAGCCCAATGAATGCAGCCACTGGCAATCTAAGACAGCATTCACACTGGGTCCATTTCAAACAGACTCGGTCTGGTTCGTTTCATTTGAAACTGTATCAATGTGCTTGCTGTTCACACTTATCTGCGAGCAAAGGGACAGAGATTGTTTGGATGCGAGCTAAAGTTTTTCTTTTTTTTTGTGCTCCTTTTCCATTTTTTTCAGGACCAAGTTAGTTTGTGTTCACAAAGCAGTTTTCAAGCACTCGGTTTGTTTATATGATGTATGAACACATGTTTACAATATCCTGCAAGGCATAGTGAAAGATGGCAGCTATTGATGTATTGCTCTGGCTTTTAATATTGCATGTTTTAGATTCTTACATATTGCTGTGGAAGAAAGCACTGGGGGAGCACTTCACTAATTTAATTAAATTCCTTGAATTCCTACAGTAGGAGAATGCAGTTTACACTTTGGGAATTTTTTGTTTTTCTTCAATTCACTGATGCCATAGCAACGCTGAAGCCATTAACAAAAACAACAGTATATAAAATAACACAATAATAGTTTAAAAATTAAACATTGGGTCAATTTATTGCAGATCATAACAACTCATTATTTTCTTTATATTGTCATCTAGTCAACATATGGTTTACACATAATCAGAATGATTTAACAAATAATCCATAAGACTGTTTATTTCATTTTTGAATGGCGCTAACACACAACCTAATATGTTACTTTGCTATTAAGTTGCTAAGCACACTGATACAGTTTTGTACTAATATATATATATATATATATATATATATATATATATATATATATATATATATATATATATATATATATATAAAACTGGGACGATGAACAATTTTACTGTTTCCAACAGGGACAAAAAATTAAGGCTAAAAACTGTGACAGTCTTAATCTTTCCGGGAAGTTTGGTGACCCTAATGTAATTCCCAGAGACATGCTTTGTTTTTTGCTCAACTTGTTTCCTCAGAATAGGAACTGAACCGCAAAATGTTAGTCAGGTTAGCTTGTATAGTTTGTTTTCTTATGTCCAGCAGTTGTTCACATGGACGTTTGGCAAACGTACCGAGACCACCTCTTTAGGTGGACTCATTATGGTTAATTTCCCAAGCGGATTTTGTTGTTCACACTTCACACCAAACGTATGTAACAACCCTGGGTCTGCTGTAACCACACTAGGAAAGGTTCTGTGACCCAGAGTCAAAGGTTCAACTGTAGCAGGTGCTCAGGGACGTCAGAGAGGGGAGAATTGGCGCCAATCAGAAGCTCGGTTTGCTGCGCGAGTGGGACCCGGTTGCAACATTGTTGTCACAAATCAGGAGATAAGATGTTGTAACAATCAAGGGATCGAGAGCGGGAAGCCGGGCAGGCTTGGGATTGGTGGCTGGTGCACCGTGGGTGTGGCCTGGATTGGGGGATACGTAGCGGGCTGCTGAGACGAACAGGGTGGTGTGAGATGAAAGAGCTTGAGAACAGCTTAAGAATAGAGAATTGGAGAAAAAACAGCAAAGGAGAGCCAGAGAGAAGTGGGATTAAGAGAACCAAGAAAGAAACCAGAGACAGCACTTAGTTGGCTGTAGCACATGACCAAAACAGTGTGCTTTGGACTTTCTTTTATTTTATTATTTGTCACAGAGTAGCCCTACACTGCTCATCTGCAGTTGTACCACTGGCTGGTAAAGCAGCACGCTTTACCTGTTAAGTGTAGAGTCCCTGCTGTAATAAACCACTGCATTTGAGAACCTGAAAACCCGGTGTGTCTGTCTTCATTTCCACACAATGCTACAATATTATTATTAATACCACTGATAAACAAGAATGGCAGTAATATACTGAAATGTACCGAGTGCTGACCAAACCCTTTAAATTGACCCAGTGTGAGCACAGCCTAACTTTACTCTAGATCATATGGTAGGCCCTAGAATGCTATTGCCAGAAAGTTTAGTATCCACATAAACAAAACATGTTTTAATCATCCTGTTAAACTCAACGAACCATACAACAAATGGAGTATGGAAAAATAAATGTTAATGTACCTCCAGTGTGCCCCTGTCAGCAAGAATATACATATCACAGGTGATTAGCATTTAAATAAAGTGTAATCATGTACTACAATCTAAATGCAATCTATTCGCTCTTTGTGTAACAATTAAATTGTGCAAGATATAATATAAATGTAAAAGGGAAAATGAGACATGGGCATTCAGCTGTTTTGGGCCCTGTTTTCAATATCCTCAGAATTGGATATTTTCATTATCAAGCATGTTCTGCACTGCTTAATTAGAGGAAGTGGAAAATCTAGCCATTGCACCGTGAGCCATTTTGTGCAGTTATCTAAAGGAGTGCAGTATTTTATACCTGCAATGTTAAGAGTTTGTAAACTAAGCAATGCATTGTACAGCAGTGGAGCAAACAGAAACAGGAGTAACTCATAAAAACACCTCCTCACAGGGGACACTTCATTAATTATTCAGGTACATGCAATCCAGGAATGAAGGAGTGTCTTTTTTTTCTTCGTGGTGTTTTTTGTTACATATGATTACATTTTACAGGGAAAAAACACAACATATTCGACATTTAATGCTAATTTATACTTTATGTAAAAATTAAATACAAACAGAATTACTGTTTGGATTTAATTTTGTATTTGTATTTAAAAATTAAATACAAACAGAATTACCCAAAATATGGGTAGGCTATCTTTTTAAATGGTAATTGCTGATGATATTTTTGAAGGCTATTTTAAGCTTTCACTAGCAGGTAAACTGTCTATTTTTCCAGCAGCAAAACATCACGTTATATTTAAATACAGACTCTCAAAAGATGGTATGAGGAGTCGATACAAAATGTATTTCAAAATCAATTTTCTGACACAATTCATTATGTCTTAGCAAACAAAATAAACTGTGCTTTGCCTTTTTACTCCCCAATGTCAGCAAGTGGTTCCAAAGATATTTAACAACTATCTGTAAAGCAATAAACCTAACTGTGTGCTTCTTTAGTGGTTTAGCAGGGTGAACTTCTAGGCTTTGTTCTAGCTCCCCTCATTTGAATCCTACATAATATTTGTGAATATTTGAATGCTACTTGAAGTACTGTATGCTTTTGGGAAGAGCATTGATGAAATTGAGAGATGTATGTTATATTAGAAGGTTTGATCCCTTCCCCAGGTGACCTAGTGTTCACTTTCCTTAGTTGGTCCGAGTGAAAGAAACTGCAGATAATGTGCAGCAATATGACATTGAATGCAGAATGGCGATGAGTGGTGGGCAGCAGTGAAATCTCTTTGGGAGCAATCCCCCAGTATTTGCAATAATCTAGATATGCTGAAACCAGAATAGATGTTCTGTTATATAGATTATTAATTGAGCAAGAGAAAGTATCTGAGAGTTATTTTTATGAATAGATAGATTTGTCTGTTGTTGATAATGTCAAACCTAAGATCTGGTATAGCAACTGTATAGAGAACATGTGGACATTGAAAGAAAGACAATTGCTGTCATCCCAGGGTGGTTCAAATCAGGTCGCCCGGTCGCCAAATGCGACCTTCAGTTTTAATATGACCAGTAGATTTGACCGTAAAGCAACTAAGCATTAAAGGTATATACAACAGAACTTTGGTTGTGTAATAAAAGCTTTCTGCTTATTATTATTATTAATTTCTTAGCAGACACCCTTATCCAGGGCGACTTACAATTGTTACAATTGTAACAATTGTTTTTTACTGTAAATTTGTTTTTATGTCCTGTTGGTCACACAATTCAATTGTTTTATGTTAAAGCAAACAAAAAAAAAAAAAAAAAAAAAACCAAACAACAACTCTGCATTAACTGGTCATGTTCAAATGTATTTATCTTTGAATTACTCTTGGTCAATATGTGGCAACTTCACCAAATTCGCCATCGATACCTAGATGCTGTGAAATCTTTCAGCCACTACAGCACCTCTGTGAGCCAAATATAGATGCTTATGCTACAGCACAACTTGCAGCAATATGAATTTATGAATGACATTTGCAAGAACTAGATATCTAAGGGAGAAAAACATACATTTAAAAAGGTGTTATACTGACATTTTTTTTTTTTTTTTACAGAAAACACCTGATGTTTTCAACAGTTAAAATCTCATTAAATAAAAATATATTTAAATAAAAAATATTACTTATGGGTTACTGCACAATGCAATACAGGTCTGGTTTATAAATAGACTGACCTCACCAAGCAACACAATCAGGATTAAGTATCTTACTAAAGATGCAAATGTGCAACACAGACCCCTTGCTGGGTCCTCCAAGTCGTATCAGCTCTTCTTCCCCTCAAACTCAGTATTATCTCTCAGCTCTGATCCCCTCAAACTCAGTATTATCTCTCAGCTCTGATCCCCTCAAACTCAGTATTATCTCTCAGCTCTGATCCCCTCAAACTCAGTATTATCTCTCATCTCAGACCATTCAAACAGATATTAAACAGCCTATCTGATCAAAGTACAATACTGAGCTCTTCCCAGATTACAAGAAGCCACTGCGCACATGCATTAATTTGCCTATTAATTAGCAAACAACATTTTAATTTTTAACACTGAAAAGTATATATACTTTAAATATCTTCTGTGAGTTTGTATTCTGTATTAAGGTGCAAAAAGTCTTTACTTAAAAAAAAACACACACTATATATTATATATCTATGTCCAGGTTACAGTATGAAAAAGTGATATATGAGCCTTTTACCAGCGTGGTCAATGTTTATTTTAAAATTGAAAGCATGAATACAATCAACTGAAACGTTTTAAATCCCTATATCTGAGTAATTATTATATGCCTTTTAATCTTAAAGCTACAACCAGTATAGCAGGCTAAAAACTTTTTTTTTTTTTTCCCCTGCCACAAGGTTACAGTATAAGCCTACTTTATTATTAGTTTATTTAGCAGACGCCTTTATCCAAGGCAACTTACAGAGACCAGGGTGTGTGAACTATGCATCAGCTGCAGTGTCACTTACAATTACGTCTCACCCGAAAGACGGAGCACAAGGAGGTTAAGTGACTTGCTCAGGGTCACACAATGAGTCAGTGGCTGAGCTGGGATTTGAACCGGGGACCTCCTGGTTATAAGTCCTTTTCTTAACCACTGGACCACACAGCCTCCTTATGGTGTAAGAGGTAAAAGTACCTCATCTAAACGTTATTTGCTTTCCATGCTTCCCATACAATATTAACTTAAGGTCATACTACTTGTGACACAGGAAATGATCAGAGAGATAGTCTTCTCTGTAAGTTATGTATAGTGTTGTGGCAAGATAAATAGGCTCCCCAACATGATTAACAACTTAAAGAAAAGACAATTTTCTACGTTAGTAAGATACATTAATATGCTCTTGTGCACTGAGCAGTTCTAAAAAGATATGTCTGAAATAGCTTTCCTCATATTTGCCCCCGTCAATAAAACAAGGTGCTTCACTATTGTACTACAACTTTTTAACAGTAATATTTGTAAACGTGTAAAGTTGTGGACACTGTAAAAATTATGTTCTTGGTAATGTACAGCAGGTGGCAGTGTTTTTACAGTAAAACACTGAGTGTATTGATTTATTACAGACCGGTATTTCATAAAAACTCCACACATAACTAGAAATTCAACCCAATGTGTTAATTGGATTTTATTTCAGTGATAACTTTAACTGCTTATAATGCCTACAATGAATGTGATGATAAATATTTCTTGTTTGGATATTGTTCACGGCTGGAAATTACCATAACATTAAGATGATCACATCACAATACATAGTTTTGCACGGTGTAGAATAAATTGAGTATTAGCGACACTAGTGACATGAGTTGTGGTCAGGACAGATTTTTACTACAGCCTGTGAAAGAGTAGTAATTATCAACAAGTCCAAATTATAATATAGATTAGATACAGTTAAAGGCACATACTGCATTTAGTAGTTCAGCCACAGGATTTCTAGGAATGTATTTACCCCTTGGATTGGATTGAAATATTATTATTATTATTATTATTATTATTATTATTATTATTATTAATAGTATTAAACAATAGTTTCTGACATCATCATCATCATCATAATATTAAGAGTACATTAAAAAAAATGTTTTCTAGATATTGTAACTAAAATTGTACCGGAGACAGACTGGATTCTCAAAGCTCTTTACTCCAAATTGTCATTAGCACAATTTTTTCAGAAAGGAAATAAATTACCCAATAAAGTTATCAGACCAGAAATAAACCGACTCAGATATTTCATTTAGGGGCTTGTAAACAGTTTCACTTTGTTTCTTAATTTTGGAGTTTAAATGAGTGTTTTTTTCTCCTTTTAACCCTTTCAGGCTTTTTCTTAGAGTTCTTAAAGTACTGTCGGGACTTTAAAAGTTCCATTTACCAAAATATATGTACATTTTGTTGTGTCCTTTTTCTCATCTATACTTGATAAAGGAGTTAATTTTTTTAATTATATAACTTCATTTTGCATTCTTCATCTCAACAAAAATAATTCAGGACTGAAAGGGTTAAAAAAAAGTTATGCTAGTTACGATTTGGAGTAAATAGCTTTGAGAATCTAGCCCAATAAGATCTGAGTATCAGTAGGGTTAGTTAAAACAAGCAGGAGTTACTATTAAACCTGCTTATTAAGGCCAGTTAAGCGGCCTACAAAATGTTGTTATTTATGCAAACTCTTCCAGTTTACTGTTTCAGTTTTCTTTTTGTTATAAACAACCACATGTGCATTTAAACAGAGGCTTTATACATCTAGGACTGCATATGATTGTCTTGATACTAAATGCAGAAGTGGTGTTAATATTGAAGGTGACTTAATTGGTGGCAATAGAAGTGAATAGGGACTGTAAAAATATGTGCATTTTTACTGTATGCGAATATGTCTTCATACATTCTGTATGTGACATCTCTTGCAATGTCATCACAAACACTGGCGACTGAATGCATCTGAACATAAGAAAGCAAGCACTGAATGCACTTTTCAGAGTTTTTTTCTGTGTTTTGTAAATTAATAAGAAAAAAGATACCTTGCAAAAACAATAATTAACAAAATATCAATTGTTTTTGTTATCAATATCAATTCTTGCTCTTGCAAACAGAAGTTTGTAAAAAAAAAAAAAATTAAATTATGATACTGAAAATCTGATAGCAGGTTGTCTAAAATAGCTACTTAATCTTAGGGATAACATAACTGCACCGTATCCCAGTTCTATCCCACTTAAACATTTCACTATTGAAGTTATTGACCTAGGGTTTGGAAAAGTCAACAGCTTCCCTGCCTTTATTCAAACATGACAGCAAAAGAGTAAACATATTACATAACAATGGGCTGATTTGAATTTCTTTCAAATTATTTTAATTTTAATTTTTTATTTTTTATTTAACTGATTTGCTTTTACAATAAAATAAAGCCTAACAGAATGTAAAGGAAAAATTCTGGTTCCCTTACACATTTGCATCTTTACAGTTTTTAGTTGGCAATCTTGAGAAGAATAATTATTATTAGTTGTTTTTTAGCTGCAAAATGCAGAGGAAAAACACAGACAGCAGATGCTGACAGGCTGGCCAGTCGCTGGCCCGGGCTGGGCTGACTGCAAGCTGAGGATGGTTGGTGGTGGAGCTCGTCTGCCTCTGTGGAGTTGGTTTGTTCCCCCGGCTTGTGGACTTCCGGCGGTGGTATGCTGGCAGATGTGTGCCCACCCTTCACTGGACAGTCCTCGCAAGAGTAAGGGTTGGGCCCCCCTGGAACTTGAGGAGCCCCCTCTGGAGATCCAGCTGGCTGCCGGTCTGAAGGACGAAGTCCAGGCCCAGGTTGCAGGGGTCCTGTACTGCCACTACCCTTATCTAGTGGCCCCTTTCCCCCCTCATCGGCAGAAGTTCCCCAGTCACGGTGCGGAGCTGGACCGTGGTGGGCTCCAGGGAGGCCTGCTGTCTCCCGAATGCTCGTTGATAGACATCGGGCTGCATCAGTGTCACGCTTGACCCAGTGTCTACCAGGCAGCACATGGGACCCGCTCAATGCTTATGGGGACATGGCAGACGTCCCTTACCATCATTCTCCCCATGACCACAGTTGGGCTCGGCAGGCTGGCGTAGGGTGCGGGCATGCACCCTGGCTGTGGTGGCTAGTCACTGTTGTTTTTGCTGGGGTTCTGCAATCGGGCCCGCAGTCCCTCCACCTATGCAGGCCCGGAGTCATTTCCCGGCATCTGACTTGGTTCCTGTACCTGCACGGGGGGAGGGCTGCTGCTGGGCATTGCGCCTGCAAGTGTCCCGGACGGCCATAGTTCCAGCAGTCGTCGTTGCTTTTACAGCTATGGCCAAAAGTTTTATATCACCCTATAGAATTAACTAATTTTGCTTCATAAAGTTGAATAAAACCTGCTGAATAACTTTACGTTAACATATTGGTTTTCCGTATACTAAAATGGAAAAATGTGACGTTTTGAAATCTAACATGAAATACTCCACTACTATTATGGATTCTGGTAGGCTTTTGCGATATAATTTTGTAGTTTCTTTGATTACATAATGTTAAATAAAAGTATACTATCTCTAAATTATGTTCATATAGTTTTTTTAAAATGGTGTTTCAATCCTAAAATTCTAGGTGATGCAAAATTTTTGGCCACAGCTGTACTAGGGCCACGACTTCCTGGAGCCAGGGTAGTGCAGGTGCAGGTCTGCTTAGCGGAACGCTGGTCAGCTCTTCTCTGGCTTCTCTGCACTGCCATGCCAGTCATTGGCCCAGATGCTCTCCTTCTCCACTGTCAGCTCCGGCACCTCCTGCAGTGTTTCGGGGCAGGCCAGGTGGATCAGAACGCACAGCTCCCCGACTCCCAGGGCGTCCAGGAACTGGTCCCTTGCAAGCTCCTCCTGGACCTCCAGCTGCATATGGGCATAAGCTTTCTTGGTTAGTCCGTCTATTGCTGCCGCTAGCTTCCGCAGGGTTTCGCCCGGCTTTCTGGCCCTGTCACGGAGCTTGTTCCGCAGCAGCTTGGGCTGTTGGCCGCAGTGTCCCGGTAAGTGCGACGTAGTCCAGTCTCTGTTCTGGGGTAAGCATCAGGAGACAGGGCAGCATATCCTCTGTGAGACAGCTCACTAGCTGGAGGGCATTTTCATGCTCAGTCCACCCACCCAGCTGTGCTACAAACTCAAACTGGACCTGGAAGGCGTCCCTTCGTGTTGTATTTCAGGGGCTTGCTGGTGCCTTTCTCCGCTGTCTCCTCTGCTGTTCCACGCTGGATGCCTGAGTCTCGCTGCTCTCTGCTGGCTTCCCTTTTCACAGCGCCTGCTCCGGCTCCGCTCTCCACTCCTAGCTTGGTGAACTGTTCCTGCAGCAGTCCCGGAAGGAGTCCTCTCTTGGTGTCGACCACCACCCAGGCTGTGATGGCATGTCGGCTCCGTCTGCATTCTCTTCCAGCTCCAGGGTCTTTGCTCCATCCCACTTCTGATCACCACTGTAATAAAACAGTGAAGAAGGCACAAACTGCAGTAGTAGGAATCTTCCAAACAATACCGCTGTTATAGTCGGTTACGGCAATTCAGCAGGTTCTTCACAGCAACTACAAACAGCACTTCTTTAACACACCACACAGCTATTTTTATAACCCTCCTCAGACCTAACAACATTGCAAAAATGTAGTACATTAATAAGCATATTGTCCAATCAGGAGGCTGTCCGCGCATCCTCACCTTAGCTCCAGCCAGGTGTGACCAGCGATCCTCTGACTCCCCAGCCGCGCTCCATAGTAACCATGACCCTATTATTATTATTATTTGTTTATTTAGCAGACGCGTTTATCCAAGACGACTTACGGAGGCTGGGATGTGTGAACTATGCATCAGTTGCAGAGTCACTTACAACAACGTCCACCCAAAAAAGGAGCTTAAGCACTTTTCTTTAACCACTGGACCAAACAGCCTCCTATGTATATCACAGAGTGGCGGGGGATTTATGTCACTGACGTCTGTGTTGTATTTCGAAGTATTTTAAATAACTACTGCTACTGGATACGCAGGTTGAGGTGAGCTAATAATACGAGCAATGCACACAATTAAACTACATTCAAACCGCAAATAAGATCATCAAACTAAAGTGCAAAAACTAATTAGATGTGAACAACTTCACTTAACTGCTCAAGGAAGGCACAGTATTAGCCAAGGCACAGGAAAAGCAGCACAAAAAAGCGAATTGTATGGATACTGTTAAGATATTTAATGGTTGTTAATACAGTAACAAGAACAATATTAATTTAGCTTAAGAGAACACACGAAATGTATCATGATTTGTATTACTTCAGACTGCATGCCCTCTTCAGATTCAAAACTGCTTTTAAAAAGAACGTTTAAATTCCACTTTCACAAACAACCAAACTCTTATCCCTCCGTTTCAGTAAACTAATCAGAAACGACAGCGCCTTGCCCCGCTTTGTTTAGTTTCATGCCCTAGACTAGATCTGTACTGCAAATCCTCATATTTTGGACCCAACAAACTCTTTCAAACATTAGCTCCGCCCGCTTCACCAAGTTAAAAATAGAACAACTGGGGAGGAGCTGACATATGACAAGTACTCACGTTGCTTAGAAAGGGAAGTGCTCACTGCTCTGTCCTTTATTTTAGCCCTGAACAGAGGTTAAAGAGCGATTAGTAATTATGCGGCACACATCATGAGCAGTCAACAAGATTCCAAGGGAGTTGTTTTGACAGGGTTCTATCAGAACAACGAGGGTTTAGCTGTATTGATCACTTGTAAGGATGAAGAAGAACAGACGTCGTTGTTAAGGTGAGAGAGTCTATTTAGCAGTAACGCGTCTATTCGTATACAAACATAGCTTGCAAAACAGATGATAAAATATTTAGGAAGACATGCCAGTATGCAGTGCAAGTCCCGGTCCGTCAATGTGTACCCAAGTGCAAAGGGCTGTTACAGTTGATCACAAGACACTGTAATGCCTTAATAGTAATACTGTTGTTCAGAGATTGTCCAGAGCTTGTAGTTGCACAACATGTCGACATCATATAATAAATAAACTGTGGAAAGTTTCAACATATCCTCATAAATCAGTTGAAGGCTTAATTTAGTTAAACGTGTAATACACACGTTTTGTAATGAACACATTATATTTGTGTTTGTAACTCATTAACCGGCGCTCTCTTTGGGTGCTCTCAAGTATAAACTTGAACTGTTGATTAAGAAAGTCGCTGGATGTTGTAATTGGCACGAACCCTTCCCATGGCGTTGGTGCTCTGTGGTATTAATTATTCACAAAGGAGGATCCAACAAAAGACACATTTTGAAATGGTTAGAAAACGAGCTCAAAGCGGTTTAGGTTTCAGAAAACAGCCATTGTTTTCTTTAAGTATGTTTAACAACTCTCAAAGTTTAATCCGATGTTTGTTTCTACATGAACCATGTTAGTTTCTACATGAAACATGATATCATAATCTCTGAGAACATAGAGGCTGTTTGTCTGTCCATCTGACAGAGTGGGAGGGGATGAATGTCGATGTGCTGTCTTGTTTTTCAAAGTAAGATAAATAACTAGGGAAGCTGAAAACACTAGCACCACCAATACATACATTAAACCACAATGAAACCACAAAATAGATAATTAAACCATAGTTAACCATAGTTTGTGCAGTGCTTTCTCATACTTCTCTATAATTTACCCATCTTAACAGTGCTTTTGCTTTTTAACCATGGTAATCAACAGTTCAGTAGTGTAATACATCAGTAAACCTTTTTTTGCTTAACTAGCCTCACTTAAAATAGATTCAGAATACATTACCTGGTTGCAAAAATCACATTAACGTTTGCACTTTGAACCTTGATTAGTTTGAATCACTTGGAAATAAATTAACATTGGAATTGTTATGGTTTATTGTTATTTAACTAACAGTAAAACAAGTATAGTATTCATAAATCAAATTGGTAGGATAACACGTAAATGCAATACAACCAAAATTAAAAATATGCTTCACAGGAAGTGAATTTATATACAGCAAAATCGTGAATATATGTTGTGAAAATTAGGTATTGTTGGATATTAACTTTAAGAAGTATCACTATGAAGTAGCTAACTTTGCATTTGTATTTAGGTTCAGATTTGCACTGTGTTTATAAACAATTGCTTCTTTGCATCTGTGCAACTTGAATCTTGTCAGAGCTTGTTCAGCTTGTTCATCCTTTAGACATTTATCTGGCGTGCAGTGGTTACTTTGATCCATTTTCTCAACATTTAAAGATGCAATCGAAGCAAGCCAAGCCACTTGTAACACTAACCTGCTACTGTACAGCTGTCTGAAAGATGACACCTTACAGTAGGTAGGGAATGAGATACCCTGTCCTTGAGGGGTGTCTGAAACATATTAAACACATTTAAAATGGAACTGGAAATGTGGTTTTAGTTTACAGAACTCCCTAAAAATGACAAGAGAAGATAGTTTGTTAAAAGCGCTTTCCTTATGTCAGTCCACAAAAAAAAAGAAAAAAAACTAGAATGGCTTCCAAGGCATTCTTGTTCCTATCTGTGTTCCATAGTAACCATGACCCGATCTGGACTATGTAAGGAGCTATAAGCTAGTTTTGCACTTTACCTTAAGGAAAGGCCAAATGTCACGGTCATGTTAATTTTTGAATAGAGCATGTATGGGTTCATTTGTGTATTCTATAGTAACTATGATACTATCTGAACTCTCAAAGGAATTTTAAACAAGTTTTGAATTTGAGCTTTAGCAAGGTAATATGTGCAAATATGTGCAATTTCACCATTGCTGAAATTTGATTGGCTCATGGCGGCCATATTTTTTTATGTAGTGAGTTGCTTTGCACACACTTGATAGACAACCTTGTCAAGGCTAT
Organism: Acipenser oxyrinchus oxyrinchus; assembly: GCA_030684275.1. Taxonomy (NCBI): domain Eukaryota; kingdom Metazoa; phylum Chordata; class Actinopteri; order Acipenseriformes; family Acipenseridae; genus Acipenser; species Acipenser oxyrinchus. The sequence goes on along the minus strand of CM060251.1, from coordinate 55,023,965 downwards.
GTATGCAAAGTTTGGCTTCAATCGGCATAACGGTTTCAGAGAAGAAGTAGTTTGAATATTTTTGACAAATCCAGTATGGCCACCAGACCATGTGACCAACCGACTTCTCTTGAACAACCGTAAATCTAGGCCATGAGGGTAGTCTATTGTACTAAGTTTCACATCTCTGCGATAAGAAGAAGATTTTTAAAAATTGTCCAAAATTCTCCAGAAATCTAATATGGCCGCCACAACTTGCCTTAGGTGCCTAGTTTCGTGAGCTTTCGTGCAACAGTGTTGATTCATCACTCTACCACATTGTACCATAGAGAAACACTGCAATATATGTGCAAATATGTGCAAATTGACCATAGCTGAAATTTGATTGGCTCGTGGCGGCCTTGTTTTTTTTATGTAGCGACTTGCTTTGAACAAACTTGATAAACAACCTTGCCAAGGCCATATATGCAAAGTTTTGATTCAATCGGCGTAATTGTTTCAGAGAAGAAGTAGTTTGAATATTTTTGACAAATCCAATATGGCCACCAAATGATGTGACCAATTGATTTCTCTTGAACAAATCTAGGCCATAAGGTGAGGAGTATTTGCACCAAGTTTCAGATCTCTGCTATAAACCGGTTCGAAGAAGAAGATTTTTTAAAATTGTCCAAAATTCTCAAAATATCCAATATGGCCACCACACCACGTGACCTATGACCTTAATTTTCGCTCTGACACAACTTCCCTTAGGTGCCTACCACCCTACCAAGTTTTGTGAGTTTATGTGCAACAGTGTTGATTTTAGAGATATTAAAAATCCTAACAGAAACAATAGGCTTCCCAGCCATTCTGGCTTGGAAGCCTAGGAAAACTGATGGAAATCATTCACTTGTCTATAAAGTTGCTGAGGAGAAGGGGTGGCAACTTGTTTTTTCTTTTCTTTTCTTTCTTTTTTAAATTTAGGATATGGTGTAGAGTAATTGTTTATCCAGGTACCTTTTGCCTGTGAAATAGCTACATGTGTTAAAAATACAAGCAAATATTATGGTTTTGCCATTCTAGTTTTGTATTGGCAAACTAGTTCGAATGACCTTGATAACTTCCTCATCCTTTGCCAGGGGTATTTGTTAAATAAAACCTCATACGTCATCCGTCCCTTTTATGTTGATCAAACAGCCTGCATGTTGCTTGTTAATTTTTTATTTGAAAGATCTGGTTCAATTTAAGTGTATTTCATTTTAAGACATGTGAGCCCTTCTGTAAACTGTGTAGTAAGCCTAAAATGACTAGATTTCTGCCTGAAGTCAAATACTGGAAGTACAGTACCTCAATGAGATATTTCATCTGGCACGCTCTGACATTTGATAAGATTCATTAGACCCTCATATAACCTTGTTCTTTATTATTATTATTATTTGTTTATTTAGCAGACACCTTTATCCAAGGCGACTTACAGAGACTAGGGTGTGTGAACTATGCATCAGCTGCAGAGTCACTTACAATTACGTCTCACCTGAAAGACGGAGCACAAGGAGGTTAAGTGACTTGCTCAGGGTCACACAATGAGTCAGTGGCTGAGGTGGGATTTGAACCGGGGACCTCCTAGTTACAAGCCCTTTTCTTTAACCACTGGACCACACAGATATCACATTATTTTTACATACAATTACCCATTTATACACTTGGGTTTTTACTGGAGCAATCTAAGTAAAGTACCTTGCTCAAGGGTACAGCAGCAGTGTCCCCCACCGGGGATTGAACCCACGACCCTCCGGTCAAGAGTCCAGAGCCCTAATCACTACACCACACTGCTGCCCTCTTTATCTATCTGTGTATCTGTCTGTATGCTTTGTTGTAATTTCATGAAATGCAAGTGATATGTCAGTCTGGAGAAACTTTGGATTTTGGATTTGCAAAATCAATTGAGAAATGAAAATCAAAATGGGGAAGAACTAAGTAATGGCAACTGGAAAATGTGACAGATTAGATCATAGTTATGCAGAAATAGATTTAAGAAACCTATATATTCTCTTTAAAAATACATCAGTCCAAGAATGCCAATTAAGGTAGTTGACAGTACCCTTCTCTAGTTGTTGAACTACAGTGTGGTACTCTGTAAAAAGTAACTATTTGTAACTGTTACTTTTTTTCAAAGTAATAAGTTACTGTAACTAGTTACAATTATGTTCAAGTAACTAGTAATGGATTACTTTTTTGAAAGTAACTTCTCCAACTGCCGTTATGTGAATCTAGTATATACTGTAGATGTTTGCTAATAATCTGTCTTGATTGTTTCGTTTTTGCGAATTCAAAGCCTAGGTTAAGTCTAAACTGACATGATTTGTCATTCAAAACGTCTGTGAATTTGCCTGGGGTACTGAATTGTAGTCCATTTATTTAAGTTTTGTATTTCCATTTTAATTAATGTGCTTGGGCAATTTGCCATATATTCACTCGGTTATTTGGTGTTGATGTTGTTTAATGTAATTGTTGTTTCTTCCACCTTTCATATGGCACTACCACAACAACCAAACATAAAAAAAAAAATGCAAGCGTCATTATTTACAACTGAATAAACCATGGTCTTTCTTAACAAATAACAAATGTAGCAAGCATCCATTTAATTTTACAATGTTTGTTACTACTACTGATCTTTCTTAGTGCCTTAGCAGTTAAACTGTTGACAAGCCTTTACTGTTTCTTAATATAAAATGCGTAGACACAGTCGTTATACTTGGAAGCTATTAATACAGCTCAACTTTAGAACCAAGTATGTTTATATACAGCGTCTTCTAAAAAAAACTATTTCTGGATCGGCGCAATGTTTGCACAAGCTATACCTGGTATATGAAACTAAAGTTTGGATGTCTTAATGAAATTAACCATAATGATTATTTCTATCAAACTTTACCATAGTTTTACTGTGGTAGGAGCATAGTCTGTTCACATACAGTACATGTAGCTTAAATGTACTGTGTTCATTATTTTAAATAAAACAAATACAAATGGGTTTGTAACTTCTTTATATCTAATCAATTAAATATGATTTAGAAGTTACATGAAAGAAAACCTGCTTCAATTTGCAATTATGTGAAATGCAGAGAATAAAAGTGTTTGTAGGCCGGGCCTACGGGTTTAAGCATGTTCAGCATCAAAGATTTCGATTTCTTATTTGCAATCCTTGAGTCTTTCATAATAGTAATGCAATGCAGTGGTTCTTACTTGTTAAACTCAATGTTTGAATGGTGTAAGGCATGGGTGTCAAACTCCAGTCCTCGACGGCTGCAGGGTCTTCTGGTTTTCATTCCTACTTAAGCTCTCAATTAACATAATTGATCTAATTATTTGTTCAATATGACATATTTAATATTTTCAAGGTCTTTTACAGTTGATGGGTTTAAAAATGCACTTGATTCAAGGTACATTACCTATGTAACATTTTGAGGCCTGAAGAGAAGTGTTAAATGTGTCCAATTAATCAAATCATTAGACCAATTAAGTAATTGAGAGCTCGGGTGGAACGAAAGCCAGATGACATTGCGGCCCTCCAGGGAATGAGTTTGACACCCCTGGAAGGAAGTTACAATATTAGGATGCATTTTGTGTGCACTTCAGGGATGGAAATTAGACTCCCATTGCATAGCAGTTTGATCCATCTGTAGTTTAATCAGACACACCTGAGCTTGTTACCTATACACTGGGGCTAAACAAGTACATACTGTATTAAAACCTACAATGGGTGAAACTGCTTCTGTATACAATAGGAGTCTTATTTCCATACCTCTGCTGCACTTTAGCTGTCGGTAATACATATATGAAACAAAGCAAACCAAGTTCAAGTCATCTTTCTCTTGTATCAAATGATGGCACTAGTCTTGAAACTGTAAAACAATATAAATATCTTGGTGTATGACTTGATTCATTGCTAAATTCTAAATACCATATTGAACGTCTGATACACAAATACAGTTAAACTTGGTTTTCTATACAGACAAAGTCAGTGTTTTTGTCAAGAATCTCATCTTTTGGAACTCATTGACTTCAAACATAAAAACAGCCTTTTCAAAATACATTTTAAAATCCTGCATAAATATTTATTTAAAATACAGACTATAACCACGATCATGTAAATTGGAATTGTCCTATTTTTTATGCTTTTTATTTTGTATTGGTTTTTATGATTTTTTTAAAGTGGTTTTGCCATTGTTTTTTTGTTATGTTATTTCTTGCCGCCTTCTCCTGCCAGGATCCCTTGAAATGAGATTCTGTCCTGGTTAAATAAATACATTTGAATGTGCTGCCCTGCACTTCTAATATTGACAGTTAAGTGCCAACATATTGATAGTTTGCCTTTAAAACATTTTACAGAACTTCTATTTATTTTTGTAAATCTGCTAAATTCTACAGCTACGCTGTATGTTGTCGAGCTAAATCACTATGTATTCATCATCTCGGTGCATCTGCATACATGGAACTAAGGTCCTAGTAAATCATTTTTCTACTATTGTGAAGAACCACACAGGTTTATACCTCATTTGTTAAACCTGTTTTTTTTTAGCATGTGCAAACTATTTTCATCTGTACTTTGTTGCTTTTATGAATTGGAAACCATATGGGAATCTAATGGGAGAATGTGGCAAAGTGGTTAACAGTGTACAGGTGCAGGAATGCAGAAGTGATCAATGAACAGACAGACATTGGTGCAATGTTATTTATTTTTATAATCCAAAGTCTGATGACAAAACGGCAGTGTATTGCACTGTTTTAATCCACGGGTTGGTCCCGAAATAATAGTCCCGATCTTATACACCCACATGTAACACAAACACAAGTCCACAGTGAGTGCTAAAGTGCTTGTGGTGTAAATACAGTTATTCATGAAACAAAGTGCAGTGTAGTCCGGGTTTGTGCTGACCTCTGGCGACAGCTCTGGATCGTGTTAGCCGTCTAAATAACAACAAACAGTATATTTAATAAGGACAAAACAAACAAAACACTCACGATAATAACACACATCTTTCCTTCCGGTTCAGCTTAACCATAACAAGGAACAGATCACTTCGCTACACCCCCTTTTTGTACTGTCAATCATGACCCCTTGGTTAACTAGTGCAACCGCTCCTCCAATCCGCGGCTGCCACGTCATTTCCCTTCTGGGTCGATGATTTAGTGCATTGTAGCTCTGCCCCATTTCTAGCTTGCTGACTTCCACCTAACCCTGGGAATAAATTGTCTGGCCATCCAGTCCAGGGCACTCTGTTCCCTTACACAGCGCCCTCACAGGTTGGGTGAGAGATTTATCACCAAGAATCATTCTGTCTTTGTCACAGAGAAGTAACTGCTTTTTTCACAGAATTAAATTTCACTTCTTAGCCAGACTTCACTGGAGATGAAATACTCTACTGAAAGTCACTGGAGATGTGACCTTTATGTTTCAATGGGTTCTAGTCTGACATAGTGTTTAAGTACATTGAGATCCTTTTTTGATTTTCCTGTCTGTGAATAATGGATTTCCAGGGAAACTGCATCATATATCCCTGGAGTCACCTGTATATATTTTACCTGACTAGCCATTTAATACAGTTATTCTTACAAGTAATTATACGTAACAAACAAGAATACAGTAGTATTTTACATCTAATGCCACCATCCAGGTTAAATGCATGCAATAGAACCTGACAAATTTACATTATGAATCTTAGTATTGAAACTGCATGTTCAGTAATTGTAACACCTGTGTGACTTCTGCAGATGTTTATATCTTTAGAGACGCTGCCAGTCAGCGTTAGCTCCTGTCAGGATGCAGGAGCTTACAGTAATTGAAGAGTAAATACATGCTAAATTACATTTTAAGATATTTGGTTTTATAATGGTGCTTGAAATCGTATTGTACTGTATTTCTGCACTGCATGACTGTTTCCATAGATACAGGGTGAACTTTGGTCTGATCCTGGAAGTATTTTTGTGCTTCTGCATTGCTGAGTTTCTACCTGACCGTAATATGCTTTGTTCTGGTCTCAGAAAGCATGTCCCTTTCCCTTATTCTATTTTTCAAATTTACATCAAAGCAGGTAAAAAGCACTTCTGGTGCACTCTGCGTTCATGCTGTAGTAGGTGTGGTATGGTATCCAGTCCAGGGGGTAAGAAAGCTAATGAGAAGTGTTTTTTCTTATGTTTTGTCTTGTTTTTAATAAAATGGCAACTGAACAAAGGAAGAGGTGAAGCCATGTTTGGAAGTATTTTGAGGAACCGGATGAGAAAACCGTGTTATGTAAATAATTTTGCCAAACAAAATTGCCGTACCACAAAAACACAAGTTCAATGCTTCACCATTTGAAATGAAAACATTCAGAAATTACTGTGGATGGAGTTACAGATGGCAGTAAAAACTAATACTAAAACTAATACTAAACAAAAAGCTGTTGATGGCAACTGGCATTTATATAGCCCTTGCATCCCTGTGAATACTGTACGTATTAGGGATGGGACTTTAAAACACTTAAAAGTATAAACTCTAAAGAAGTGGTTAAATGTTTAATAATATGCTAGACGTATCAGACTGCCACAGTAAGGGCGGATGTTACAAAAAGGAAGGGGTTTGGCAGTTGCCTCCAAGTAGCTTTCCTAATTGGTGCAACAGAAAGATTGACACTGGGGCGGGTTTTATTCTCGGTCGATCTGGCGCTTCATTGGTGCACTGTGTGCGTTCATGCCTGTAGAAGGCGTGCTATCGTATCAACTCCACGGCGGGGTAATAACTTTAATGACAATCGTTTTTTAAGAGTTTTTCCTATATTATTAAAATGACATCTCTAAACAAAGGAAGTCACGTTTTGGAAGTATTTTGAGGAACCGGATGAGAAAACGGCGGTATGTAAATAATTATAACAAACAAAATTGCCGTACCGCAAAAACACAAGTTCAAACTGATGGTATTAAAACGCAAACATTCATAACAACATTTGCTATGATTTGGCCAAGCAGGCCGTGATCACGTTTTCCCCTATGAGGTAAGTGTGTGTGAATCGTGAATGCAGCAGTTTTGAAATCAATGTAAGGATTATCCCAATACTGTGCTGACCCATAAAACAATAACAGCGAGGCTAGAAAAACTTAAAGAAAATCGTGCTGCAGCTGTTCATACAAAACTTTCATAGGGAGAAAAAGTAGCAAATACCACAGACTCGTGGACCCCACTCCCCAATCTTCCCATAGATGGAAGGCTTTTTTCACATGAAATTGTTCTGTAAGCTTTTGGACCGAACGGCCGTTTATGTTTAGTACAGTTTTTATTTGTATGTTATAACTACTGCACTAAAGTAAAGCACCTCTGAGACACACTTCAAACAGGTAGGCCAGGCATCTCTTTTTACCATTTAATCTAAAGTTATGTGGATATGTGAATTTGAATAATTTACGTTATATACTAATACTTGACCATATAAGCATTGTAGTTTCCCTCATTGTAGTGCCAGCAAAATAATCATGGCCAATTAAAACAACAAAATTATGCAGTTAACCTTTGACTCGCTTTCCTAATTCGTTGTTAACTGAACGTTCATACCAATGTCATCAACACTCCCGCTCCCAAAGCAAAACAGGAAGTACAAAATGGCGAGTCGACCGTACATTTAACATCAGAGCAAAAGAAAAAAACCTGCATAAATGCATCTGAAAATAAGATATTGCAAATGTTTTCTCGCCTAAGTGATGCATATACTGTTAATCGAAGGCCAATTGGAGACATTGTAATGGATAAAAACAAATGGCTTACTTTGATGGAACGGGTCAATTTGTTTAACCTGAGAAAGGCTTGATGCAGTCTAAAATAAGTGACACTTATAAACCACAGTAAATGTTAAAAACAAAAACAAAAAAAGTACAGTAAGAGGTTTGTTTGTTTGTTACGTGCAAGTTTTGCACAAATGAAGGCTTAGACTAAAGCATCAGTTTTGTAAACAGCAGAATAGTGTTTTTTTTGTGTTTTTTTTTTAGTTTTTAGTTAAAAAAAAAAAAAAAAAGTTTGCCTGTACTTATTCAACGTTAGAAATAGAATGCTGTTGAGCTTAAATTGCTTTGTGAAATAAATAGATGGCATCGTTCAATGGGGGATAGTATTCAGCAGGCTTACAGTCGTGCCACAAGCAGTACAGTACAGTAAAAAAAAATTACAGTGGGTGATTTTAGTCTCTTTTTGAATTTTTGAAGAAAAAAAAAATAAAACATTAATTTTGGGCAAAGTTACTTAAACGGAATAGGCTGTTTTTTTTTGTTAAATGAACCTTTAAGAAATGCACTATTCTAAAAACTTTTTTTTTTACTTTGTAGTTATGTCTTTGATGTTAAAACGTTATTTGTTTATTTAGGGTTTATTTGCTTAGAAAATACTAACCTGGGCTGTCGGTGTGTATGTGTGTGCGCGTGTGTGTGTGTGTGTATGTCGATATGGTTTAAACGCTGACACTGCAAAGCGTTTAAATGTTCATAAAAATGTACCAAAAGCACATCCCTAGTACGTATAACACCATTTTAAAAGGATGTTTTGTTGTAAATATTAATTCAGAGAACGCATAAGTGTAAAAAAATAAATTATGTATAGGCTTTCATTTACCAGTACACTTTTTTATGCAAATAAGTTGTTTAAAAACAAACAAAAAAGTCCTTTATCTTTGTAATTTGTCAACAGTAGGAGATATTTAAAATAAATAAATAAATAAATAAATAAATAGATTTCCCATTTGTGGCACCGATCTCTATTATTATTATTATTATTATTATTATTATTATTATTATTATTATTATTATTATTATTATTGTTGGTTTTGTTTTGTTCTTTGAATATCATATAATTTAGTTTAGTTTATTCACTTTCTCCTCACAGGGCTAGCACAGGTAGATCTCAATAGTGCAGTACAAATACTAAAAGAGGCATTTACTAACACAAAAATAATAACACAAATGCTTTTAAAGACCAAATTTCCATTGGGCTCATTTTTTTGTGTTTATTTATTTTATTCTATAGATTTTTTTAGTGTTACATGCAGGACAGCCGCTATAAGATCAATAACAACCAGACTGATTACTTTACTTTTGAGCAACTTTATTACAGCACATCATAACATGTATTGCACTCTCTTCTCTAACAAAGTAGGCAGGAGGCTTTGAATAAACTTTACAAGCACAGTTAGAAACAACACGATCCCCAGTAATATGTGTAGGCTACTAGGTTTTTTTAATATTAAAACTTTTTTTTTACTTTAGCGAATACTTAATGGTAACTTACAAGAATCTGCACTCAAATCCTAATTAAAAAAAACCAAAACGTTTTACATGTTTTACATTTGGTGGTAGATAAAAACAAACAAATCACAAACCATGTTCGCTTTTGTATATGAGGTCTGAACTGCAAAGAAATACTGCATGTAACTAAGATTTTAAGTTATTATTTAAGCTTTTGGAAATACCCACAATGTGACATCATCCCTCGCTGGTTAAAGAGAAGATACAGTACACAATAATGGTTTTTATACAACCGACACAGCAAAAACAACCACCATTTCTCCACATTCAGCCTTGAGCACGCATGCGTAACATTTTGGCTGTAAAAAAAGATTTTCATGTGTGATTATTACCACATACGGCTGTGCCAGGTTAAGCTAAAGAGGTGGCATAGCTTTTCTGTAATGGAGCACACTTCTATCAGGAGAGATTGCAATAAACAACACAAGTTTCAAAGGTGGTTATGTTTACTGTGTAATAAAAATGTCAGATGCTGTAGAGAAGTACAGTTTTGGGGTTTTCTTTAGAGTCAACCAGCAGAAATTAGTTTGAGCAAGTTCACGCTTTTGGTTTGTGGACTCACTGGCATGGCATTCTACAGACATGCAGCATCATGACTTCTATAGATAAAGCATGACCTTCACTCTTCTTGCCTGCTTCTAGACCTGTGTCATATGCTGTGTTACTGCAATCTACCGTACAAGGTGACTCACATTTTATGTTTTGGTAGGTTGAGAGAAAGATGACTGACTTAACCTATCAACAAGCACCTGTATTTTGTCCCACAGACTACCAATGTTTCACAATATGTGTTTTTTCCCACTGCTGAACATTTATAGCTTTGTGGTCGTGACTTTCTGGCGGTTGAATGAATTGATGTATCATAGAATGTCAAGATTTCAGGTAACAATAGTACTGCTGTAGAAGGAACACTGATCTACTTGCTTGGACTTCTTTACAAAGTATCCCAATACAGTTGAAAATATCGTCTGTTGTAGGAGATGTATTAGGTTTTCAATTCAAATATGCAAAGCTTTATGTAAACTGGTTCATACAAATTTGCATTCACTTTAGGAGTTCAGCTCTAATATGCCAATCATAAAATCTTGTTTGCGTTACAATTTGTGGCTCTATATGCAGTATTCAAGAGGGTGTACAAAACTGACTTTCTTTTTCCATGATATTTGCATTCAAATTTAGTTAAATTTTATATATGATTTTTTTTTTTAAATTCTTACAGCAGGAGAACTGGCCAATACAACATTCACAGTCGTGCTAAAAATGCTGCAGGGAATCCACCTTACAACCGCTCCAGCTCCCAGGATTCCCTTGATGAGCTGTCAATGGATGATTACTGGACTGAGCTGGAGCACATCCAGAAGACCAGATGCAATGACCAGGAACAGCCTGAAGAAGTGCTAATGAAAGTGCCTGATGGTATGTGCAGATCACTGTTCTTAGGCTAGTATTGAATCAGCTTGTTGTTTTAAAACTGTGCTTGCCAAGTACTATAAAGTTTGATGTTTCAAAAAATGGGGGAGCCACATACACTGCCTTGCCACTTAATGTGGGCCTATCCACCCCGATTTTGTGTCTTGCATTACCCTGTCTCCTATGGCAAGCCAAATTATCATTTAGAGATATCTCAAATTGCATTTTAAGATATCTTGAAATATTTAGAGATATCTGTAAAACATTTCCAGATATCTCAAATTGAATTCCAGATATCTTTAATTGTGCAGTTTTTAAGATATCTAAAATTAATTTAAACATATCTGTAAATCAATTTGAGATATCCAAAAATGAAATAAAGATATCTCAAATTTATTTACAGATATCTTTAGATACTATGGAAACCATATGGATTGTACTAGCATGGCACGTCATTTAGAGATTAAAATCTTAAAATGAGGGTTTTAAAGATATCTCTAAATCATTTAAAGATATCTCTAAATAACTTCCTGTTCATTTAAAGATATCTTTAAATCATTTGAAGATATCTTCAAATAACTTCCTGCTCATTTAGAGATATCTGTAAATCATTTAGAGATATCTCGAAATAACTTCCTGTTCATTTAGAGATATCTCTAAAACAGGAAACCATTTGAAGATATCTCGAAATGACTTCCTGTGAAAATGTTTTCAATGGACTTCCTGTCCATTTAAAGATATCTTCAAATGAATAAAGACATCTTCAAATGAATGTTTATTTTACATTCTGTTTAGCAGCCTCTGTAGTAGCCTTTTATTTAATGTGTGATTCTGAAGCTAAATAGCGATCGATCATATTTTCTCCAAAGACACATTAAGATATGCAAAACAATTACCTCAGTCTGCATGTACGGTTTCTTTGGGAAATATCTTGAAACAATCATCAGCCGAAATATACTTTGCTTTTTTTGTCATCCATTTCTACTATTTTCCCTCCAATGCTGAAAACTAGATTTTAGCAACCTAAATCAAAACAATGCAGAACCAACTTTGTCCCACCCCCTACTGCACAGTACAGATCACATAAAAGCAGTAAAGACGCACTGATAGGCTGATTAAAACTTTGTCATTTGAATAGTAAACAAGAACGTTAACAGCTTTGGATAATTTATTTTATAAATGTTATTTGTGGAAGTTTTTTGTTTGTTTGTTTTTTGCTTAAGTGCAGTGCACACAGGACCCCTCAATTTCACGATTTCCGCGAAATTGCTATTTAGGTAGACCCCTATTCATACATAACCTAACCTCTAAATATTAATGAATATTCATATGTGAAGCAACGTTCCCCGTTTTCTGTAACATACATTACTGACACTGATGTGCTGCTTTTGTCTTGCATGGAGCACAGAAGGGGAGTTGGAGGAGGAGTGGCTGAAGGAAGCAGGCCTATCGGACCTTATTGGTGATTCAGCAGGGAATCTTCAGGAAAGTATGGTCGTGCTGTCCACACTAACCCGCACACAGGCGGCAGCTGTGCAAAAGAGGGTGGAGACTGTTACTCAGACCCTGAGGAAAAAGAACAGGCATCACCAAGTACCAGACGTCAGGGATATCTTTGGTTTGCCAAGTGCACAAAGTGGAAAGGTACAGTAGCAGCAAGGTGCTCATTTACCGTAGTAGCCAAAACAATCAAAACTACTCACTTTCTGTATCCAGGTCTGACTACTAAAAGACAAAACTCTTTAACAAAATATTGAACCATGTATTCATTAATTCAGATACAAGTGGCACGTTCCTACTGTAAGTGATGTGAAAACCTGACTCATTCATTCTCACATTCTCAAATCAGAATAAACCTAATTTAAGTAGCATATTAAGCCCAGTGGCGTCCAAACTTTTTATGTGCTTTTACAGTTTCATTCCAAGAGGGGCCAGTAGTGAGCTTTTAGCTTATTAACACTAGAACCACCACGGCAATCATTTTGACGGTTTGAGGTTTTCAAATGTTAAATTACTCTGCGTGTCTGAAAGTTATGCGGTTGTCAGTTTATGACTTTTCCTAAATACATGTATTAAATACCCTGACGGCATTTGAAAGGCAGGATTACGAAAATAAGGAAGTTATAATCCCGCCCACCTAGAACCGCCAAAGCAGTCATATATATATGCACAAGTCTGTTGTTATCTCTACTGGACCTGGCAGCATCAATTCCTTCATTTTATACAAGGAATGCACTGGGGAAAATATCAGTAGGAGAGATTTCATCTTGAAGCTAGCCACAGTGCTTCAGCAGAAGCATTTCAATTAGAAAACTGCAAAGCAGCAGGCTGCAGCAGCTCAACCTGGATTACTTTCAATTTAAATTAAAAATATATATATATATATATATATATATATATATATATATATATATATATATATATATATATATATATATATATATAGTTTTACAGTTTTGCATATACCTGTTTAAACACTAGTTTCTTTTAAAATGTTTATTATAGTTGAAGTAGTGCTTTATATGTGGGAAGTTAGAAAATAAACCCTTTTATGTTTAATTGTTCATTTAAATACAGCATTTCTGCAGTGTAGATGTTTGATATGACGTGCTTGAATAAAACTTTTGAGTTGTATTCGATAGTTTGTCTTTCATTTTAATATTGATGTTGTTTTAAAATGCAACCGTCATAATGAATGCCGGCAGCGGTTTTAGTTTTGGTATAACCGCGGCAGTTCTAGTGTTAAATAAAATTATGAAATATTTAGGACAGTCCATGTTTGAGATAAAAGCTCATTTTAATTTACAAAATAAGAATGTCCTCAATGCCAAGATGATATATGAACATAGTTTGTTTGCTTGATTTTTATTTTGAAGATCTCTAATGTTAAAGAAACACAGCCTGCTGGGACAAGTGAAAATGGAAAACAGGATGTTAAATCAGATGGTATGTAGGACGTCACTAAACTTGTTTGGCATGGTTGATGTATAACTGATACAATGACTTACAAAAACCTTTGTCAAGTACTCTTCAACTGTACAGCATTGGGAGCTACACTAAATGATAAACTATATATATATATATATATATATATATATATATATATATATATATATATATATATATATATATATATATATATATATATATATATATATCTATATCTTTTATTTATTTATTTATTTTACTAGTTTCCAGCCTTCTCATTTCCAGCCGGCAGCCAGCTAAATTGCCGTCTACTTTGCCAGATGGTCCGCCTAAAAAAGTTACTTAAAGAAAAAAAAAAAATAGTTTACAGTGATCGTATGTTTATTTTCTTCCAGTAAAATAGTGGCAATTTCCACAATTCATTACTTATGTAAGTCGAGTAAAACATTCCTTCTCTGAGGGCATTTCATTTCTAGGCTTATGTTTCCATGGACACCGTGAATAGTGATGGACCAGTCAGTTTTGAGCTTACAAGCGATGTTGGTGATGAAGGCCAAACTGTACAATCATATACTGTATCCGAGTCAGTAACCGTACAGCAGTTATGAAATTGTATAACAATTTTTTTAAAACAACCAATCTACGTTTTCTATGTAAGATTGTGTTTTTTACTCGAAATGTATGAAATGCAGTGAGTATATGTTATAGCATAGCAAAATGTCATGCATTGACTTAGAGGATCGATCTGAAATCTAGAATGTACAATTAATTCAGGAAACGGTATTCACATTACACAATTAATGAATAATACTGATTTATTTTATTTTTATGTGCTGTGTTTTGCTGATTCAGTCTTTATTAAACGCAAAATCACTATATAAACTTCAAGATGTACCGATTGCTGTAAAACTGTGGTCAAGTAATATTGTTGACAGTTTACAAACAAAATGCGGATAAAAAGTACACCCACACACACACAAACACGCACGTACAAATACGCATAAGCACATACTGTGATTATCTATCTGTGTAAAAATAACGGTACTTAAGTTCTTTATTTCTATCTATCTATCTAAGTTCCCTTTTTAAAAAATTCAAGTCAAATGGAAATGGTATGTTCAAACTTATGTACAGTACAAATCTCTGTTCTTCCTCCTCCTCTTCTGTTGATGTCACACTTTCCATGTCTTCCCAAAACACAGCCATATTTTCTTTTTATATTAAGCAAAGGGAGGGGGAGGGAAGTGACGCATGGGATGCGCTGGTGATGTGTCGTGAAACGGTGGTGTGTCCAGGCCCTTTAGGGTGCTAAAGGGCATGGTGCAAACATAGATACACAGTATAAAAATGTAGACGTTAATGAATGAGTTAACTCTGCGTTTGCTTTCACTTTGAAATGTTTTACTCCCGCGCAATCACCAGCTGTATAGTTGGCTCATCGATCGTGGCGACATGTTCTGGCAAAATTGAGCTACAACAGTATTAAATTCTTAAAATAGAGTGTATATACAATCTACATTCATAACTTTTACCCTTGTCCAGGGTACTACATAAACATTAATGTGATTTCTAGTAAGCCTTGTATTGCAGTGTTTTGTGGCAGACTGCAAGCACCAGCCATAAAGGGAAGCTACTCTAGAATTCCTATAGTAGCTCATGCTAATCTCCTAAAGAAGTGGTTATCGGTTTGTGCTAATCTCTATTAATAAAATGAATAAGAAATATCCAAAATCATGTGTATGTAATTTGTACAGCAAAGTGATTTTCCGTTTCAACATTACTCTTTTCCATTTGAAGTAGACTCCATGTTTTTCCATTTTCATATACCTATTACTTGATATTTATGTACTGGACTTTTACTTTTAAGTTATGTTGTTCAAGTAAATGCCAATACCTTATTGTTATTTGTATTTATTTTAATCAAGCAACAGTTAACATACTTAAAAAAATATTAAAAATGAAAGAAAAAATACAAATTACTGTTAATCGCATTAATGTTCACAGAAAATGCAACAAACAAACTTCTGAAAAAATGTAAAATCAACAGTGTTCAAAATCGCAGTTCTCGGACTCTGTAGTTAATGAGAAACAGCGCCATGGGAAGGTATTGTAGTGATCTCGGTTAACACCGGCAGGCGCATCACACAGGCGATGGGCGGGTGAGAACCCAGGACCTCTCGCACTAAAGCATAGCGCCGAGCGGTATGGGGGGCTTTCGTTTTTGATATACTGTATGAAATTAGTGTTTTCGGTTATTTTCCAAAATGCTTGAGCTTTTTTTTTTTTTTGCGTGTCAAAATATGTATAGTAATTCGACAGTACTTCCACACTTAAGTTGTACCTTCTTTCCTTTGCTGTCTTCCACAACGAAATCCCTATGGTCACGGGCACATTCTTCTAGGGTTTTTGTGTATAGGCATTTTTGTACATTTCACCACAATTCTGTTTTAAATCCTCCGTATCTTAACTGTAATACAGCTTTAAATCCCGCTAACAAGTCTCCATCCTGATTTGTAATCTCGTTTTAAATCTCGCAAGCGGAGTCTCCAATAGAAATGTAGGAATGTGCTGTCACTCAGTAGTTGTGGCGTGTTTAAAGTATTCCGAACAAATCAATGATAGATACAAGTCAGGAAGGCGGGACATTGCCCAGCACCACTGGGAAATGTATTTATTATTATTTTTGTAGTAGGTTTTATTTTTTTTAATGGGAAAAGGGTAAAGTTAACGTGAATAGATTAAGCATTTTCCGGTATTTATTGGCTATCCACCAATTTATTTATTTTTGTATCTGGGGTGTTTTATCGGTTAAAACTGAAAATCAGAAGCCCTATTAATAATCAACATCTTTAATTAACATTTTTAACTGCCCAAACTAAACTGAGATTTTGTTAACTTAAATAATTGCTCATCTTTCCTCTAGGCGTATAGGCATCACATCATGTTTCATTTAGTATTAAAATGAGTTTTATTACACAAAGTCTGAGTATGGCAGCATTACATTTACGAATAGTGCTCCGCTGTAAATAACTTTAGAAGTGATGCTGTTTTTATATAATGGGAGGGCAGAAGAGGAAGCTTAGAATAAGCTGAAGTTTGCATAGCAATTAACAGTGACCTTTTGAATGTCCAGCACCGTCTTCTGTGTTTTTGGGATGGCTGTGAAGTTTATTATACCAGTTATGTTTTCTGAAAGTATGAATATTTTCTTCTGCAAGCTTCATGCCTATATACTTTTAACACTTTCTACATAAACGCATACCTTACCATATATACATGCAGAAAAATGCAGTCTATCCGTCAGATGATTAATAAATGTGCACCCCACTAATCCTTTATATTATTGTCAGGTTTAAAAGGGTTTTTATTCAAAAGTGAATTTTACAAAAAAAAAAAAATTAAAAATTGTAAATGGAAAATCAAACCACCAGGTGTCTTTTTGTGACCAATTGTTATGTGTTTCTAAATAAAGTAAAAGTTCTTGCTGAAAAGTAACACAAACATGACAGACACAGCAGGTATACAGTATGTAGGGTTATGTTTAAAATAATTCATCCATTTAAGCACCCATCGTTTTCAAGAATGTTACTTCTTGAGTTTGCATTGTGTGTAGGCAGGGACCAGGGCAGAGTAATGTGACAGAGAAGTTTTGCCATTTCAGTTTTCTGTTCTGCAGACTATTGGTCTGTCGCTCACTGCTTCTGATTTAGATATTAGTACTGGGATGAACTGTATTTATTCTTTCTTTATCATCTATAAAAAAAGAATGCTATGACAAATTATTTATTGATATCATATCTGTAACACACAGGGAGTTGTATCAAGCACTGGCTGTAAGAAAATGTACAGTGTATTTTGGCCCACCTTTGTTTGGCCATATTGCATCTTGGGTAAACCATGACTTCAACAACAAAAACAAATACACTTGTATTACTTTCCTCGCAGGACAAACGATAAGCCCGTGTGGGGATGACAAAAGCAACTTGGACATGGCATTATTAGAAACCAATATCAATTTAGAGATTTCTTTCTCGGAGCAGGCAGCTGGCCTCAAAGATCAATCAAAGAGCAACGAGCCCCATGGCGACGAGGATGACGCACTCTTACCTGTAAGTGGCACAACATCCCAGGAGACTAAGGCTGATAAACAGTATTCCATTGCTCTACAGTGTATCAAAACACATCTCCAAAACAATGATTGAATCACAGCCCTTGCATCTAAATGTTTTGTTACCAACAAATGAGCAGTCTTGAGTGGTCCTGTATACAAGATACAGTATAAACATTATACCATAGCAGTCTATCATTTCTTCACACTATAAATAAAAACTTAACTAGTGTTTTTTTTTTTTTAATGGGTGTATCACTTCTCATGGCTGATACAAATGTGTTATACAGTATATTCTCTCTTATTGCGGGTTGGTGGGTGGGGATTCTGTTAAAAACAATAAATACAAATGTCAGTAGTCTTGTCATTTTAGTATGGTCCTTTAGTATGGGGTAGTGAGAGTTGCATCATGAACTTAAGCAGATGTATTTGGCTCTTCATTCTTCTTATTTAACTATTTTACTTAACTATACATTACACAATTAATCTAGCTGTTAAGAACAGTTTTCTCCCTCAAGAAATGTTGTATTTAGGGAAATTATTGGGTATACATGCATAGCTTTCTGCAGTAGACCTGTATAAAAGGATTGGTATTGACACCTGCTGGTAAAGCGAGGTTGATGCAGCTGTGCTTTCACTGCACATTCATTCTTCTCCATGGTGGCTGGTTTTAACTGGTGTGTGATAGTCTCCAATTAGAGATGGGGAATGTTTGCTCTGTGATGGTTGCCCATTGTATGTTGTTATTATTATTATTATTATTATTATTATTATTATTATTACAGAATTTCATAATACCACAAGACAAAATGGGTACAACAATGATTGGAGACCTGGCCTCGCAGGACATGAAGAAGGTCCACTCTCTAGCACTCATTGAACTGACTGCACTCTATGACACATTTGGAATTGACTTAAAATCTCACAAAGCTGTGAAAATTAAAACCAAAGGTGAAACATTTTATATTGTGTGTGTGTTTGTGTGTGTGTGTGTGTGTGTGTGTGTGTGTGTGTGTGTGTGTGTGTTATATATACAATACTGATATTTTAATAGGCGAATAAAAGTGATTTTTTTTTTTTTTTTGTTATGTTAAGGACATAGTAACTGTAAGATTTTACAATAATTACATATTTGGCTCTTTTAAAAAAACTCTGTTTTGGGAATTATTTCCTGTTAATTGCTTCTTAACAACAAGATATAAAAGGTTTCATAAACATTAAACGTTCTGCACTGACCATGAAAAATATTACAGAATCTAAGTAAAATGTGAATGTCGTAGTCTACAATGTGTGCACAATTGCCTTATGGGCTCAGTTAACGTGTCATGTGAAAGCAGAAAGATCTCATTGACCATGCAGCATGGTTTCTGTGTTCACCCAGTATTATAACAAGCAAAAGATATGCTACAGCGGTTGAAATCTCAGAAACCTTCACCTCTGGAAAAGACACACCTGTGTCCACTCAAAGCGCCAAGAGACATATGTTGCCCTGTCCATTTTATTAAGGCCTTTTTTTTGGTCCATATAGTGTGTAATTTATCAAAATGGTCTGCTTAAAGCTTTGCGAATTGCACCAACTGTTCGTACTGCTGTATTTCAGTACAATACATTACAATGCATTGGTTTTCCTTTCTATAGAATCTGGCTTGTTTGGTGTTCCACTTACAGTTTTACTTGAGCAGGATCAGAAGAAAGTGCCAGGTACCAAGGTCCCACTTATATTGCAAAAAGTAAGTGCCTAGTATTAAATATACTGTTACTTGTGTGTGTGTGTGTATAAGTCCCAATGTTGTATATAGGTATAATATGTACAATATGTATAATATGTCTAACCCACTTAAGTGTAAAACCTATTTTTCACAAATATTTATATACCGGTACATGTATTTACCATTTCTTTGAAGCTTCACTTAATTCAGGCCAATAATTATTTTACTTTGAATAAGAAATAACAGAACCACAATTGTGTAATGTATTTTATTTAATTGTACAGTAAATAATATACAATGCACAGTGATGCATTTTCACAAAATACCCCCTTTTACTTTCAATAATGAAATGGAAATAATTGTTACTTAAATGCTGTATGTACATTGGGATAATTTACCATATTCACTATGAAAACTGTATTCATTGATATATCTAATGTACTATTAGCCTACTTTAAAATTGAACAAACGATTATGGAGGTACCTTTTAACAAATGCTGTGTTCATTTGAACACATCATAGACCTTTACAGTCTTAATGAAAAATAGTCAGTTGCCTTCTATACAGCCATTTTAGTTTGGGAATGTACTGAAAGCATCTGTTCACAATCCACGTGCTCAGTTAACTGTATGAAAAGTATCCCGCTATACAGTAAAACTGGGATATGGACTTAAGTATTGCACTTAACCGGGGTAAATTTTAATGGTGCAGCACTGGTAATGATTTAGGAAGTTAATACACTTAGGCAGGGTATACACTTAAACGATACACACTTAGTTGGGGTAGCCTGCATGTGGATTTCTTCATCCTATCAATTAAAAAAAATACTGTAAAAAACGTTGCGTAAGTCGATTTTTCTAGGCATTTTTGCAGGGCCCTTTAAAAGGGGGGAGCGACTAATACACCGACTAATACACCAGTGCAACTGTACCAGTGCCACAATGGGAGTACTTCCATTCGTTGTAACTGCAATGCTAATGCAGGTGACTGAGACTGGATAAAGTAGGACAGTCGGACAAAAAACGAAAATGCTGCTCAACAGGTTTGAAATTGTGCGTTATTAAATTTGCCAGAAATACATGTTAATCGCAATGCGTGACTGGAGACGAAACAAAGACAAACTTAAAATGGCGAAAGTAAAACAAGCTGATAGGGGAAAAGTGTTTATGGCCCGATGTAGAAAACATTTTGTTTGAATGGAGTGCTTTGAATGACTTCAATACATACTGTAACTTGTTCTATGTGTCGGTGCAACACAGTGGTACACTTGTAAAGTATGTGTGGTTAAGATTTTGAATAACAAAACAAAATGAATGTATTTGTACAGCTGGAAATTGAATGCAATTGTACGGCACCGTATGCAGCACTGTTTTGTTTACTGGTTATTAAATGGTGCACTGTTTACTTTATTGTTTTTTTGCTTTTTTTTAATTGATGCAAGCAGCACTGTTTTAAATTTGAATTAATACAACAAATTTGTAAAAGCCAATGCAGCGGGAACTATTGTCTAAGTATGGTTTTGAAAAGAAATGTTAAGTAACGCAAAGAAGATATGTTCTTGAACTTGTTTGGGTACTTGTTAATCTAAAATAAAATACTGGTAGGTTAATACAGATGTGATGTGGGATGACTTAATTTAACACTCTGTTAATTATTACTTTTTACATTTTAGAAATTTTGAAAAACGGAATAGTTTCTAGCAGTTTAACAAAAAACGAAAATCAACACTGTAAAATTATTATGTTGCAAACAAGAGTTGTTTTGAAACTAAGCCTGTGTATCTTTCTTTCTTTATCAGTGTTGAGCATGTAGGAAAAAAAAAAACAATTGTAAAAAAATGTATGTTATGTATGTAAAATGTATGTAAAAAAAGATGTTTTCCTAAAATTGAAGTCTCAAAAAGGGGGGAGTGACTTTTACACCAGTGCGACCTATAAAACAATTTTTATGTTAATTGTAGATGTACATACTAGGGGTTTTCAGAGGAGCCATTATTCCTACTCGTACGCATTTCTGGAACTCAAAGTGATCAGAGATTTAAGTAAATTGATTTTTTGATCGTTTTGATGTCCTAAAGTGTTTTATATATAACTGCAAGTGGCGAGAGTAAACCTTGAAGTGCCCTGAAAACAAAATGTCTAATAAGCTTTGTACTTGTCTATTACTGTAGTCTGAAATAACTGACATACTCGTTATAGATATTTCTTTATAGTTGTTACTCGGCACACCCCAATTAATAACTGCTATATTATGTCTGGATGAGGTGTGCTTTTTTGTTTGTTTGTTTTTGTTTTGTTTTTAAGATTAGAGTCCCAAATTCCTCTTAACTAGATTGTTAATTAGATATTATATCTTGTTCAGTATGCTTGACTTGTTTAGTGATGTAATCTTACTGTGGTTTGACCTCTCAGCTCATTTCTCATATTGAAGAGGAGGGGCTGGATACAGAAGGCCTTCTGCGAATATCAGGATCTGCAACAAGAGTCAAGGTATTTTACCAGTTTTTGCTTTTTGAAATGGGGCCCAAAGATTTGTTCAAAAGTGATTTCCCTTTTGGAAGATTAAACCAGGGGGGGGCTAATGGTTACGCAAGAGACGTTATGTTTGAGAGAAGAAAAGAGGCCACAAGGTTGCTTTAAATGTAATAATTTGCTGGGATGGGATGCCTGAAAGTTTTGTACAAAGCAAATTTAAATGAGAAGAATCAATTGGTTAACATTGATGTGATATTCATATGCATACCAAGTTTCACTTTATGTATGGATTAACACAGTAGTATTATTTGTAAACCAAAAAGATACATTTTTACTGGTATTCAGGATAATTATTATTTTTTATATATACAGCAGAAAAAAGGAATCAATAACATGGTACATTCAATCAAGAATGTTCGTTTTTATCAATTACGGTTCCTAGAGTCTTTGCCAAGATTTAGAAGCTAAGTTCTATGAGGGGGCGTTTGCCTGGGACAGTGTAAAGCAGCATGATGCTGCAAGATTACTGAAATTCTTCATCCGGGAACTGCCACACCCACTTCTCACCGTGGAATACCTCAACGCTTTCATTACAGTGCAAAGTAAGGGTCACTTTTGTGTATGTATTTATATTATTGCCGTTTATTTCTTAGTGCCCTGTACAGTTTTAAACACACACACATTTTGTACATCTGTAAACCTTTGTTGAGAAATGTTGTGTGTTTTGTTTTGTTTTTTTTTTTAGTAGAGGCTTTCTTTTGCCTAGGCTGTACAAAACAAACATATACAAATAGTGAACTACCTGTAATTGAACAGAATGCTTGTAAAATTTGCATTTTCTTAACAGAACTCCCTACAAGAAAGCAGCAACTTCAGGCCCTGAATCTTCTGGTGCTTTTTCTCCCAGATCCAAGCAGGGACACTCTAAAGGTACTACACAGGTTAGGATTCAGCAAGGATTCTAGGTTTCTAGTTTTAAAGATTGTTTCAGAGGATTTCCTCTCAAAAATAATTAAAGTTAAAATGTGGTCGTTCAAAACTGAAAGTTAATGAAAGAACTGCAGAGGAATTGCCATTACCAGTGAGCAAGGTCAGTTTAGAAATAATCCTAATGCAATATTTTTTGTCTTTTATATTCTAGACCCTGCTGGAATTTCTCCAGAGAGTAATAGACCACAAGGAGAAGAATAAAATGACGTTGAACAATATTGCTGTTGTAATGGCACCCAACCTCTTTATGTTCAAAGGATTTCGTTCCAAGAATGGGGAGCAACAGGAGTTTGCAATGGCTACTGGAACAGCAAACCTCATGCGTTTGCTGATAAGATACCAGAACCTTCTCTGGTTGGTAAGTAGTAGTAGTACAAAAACAGAATGTTTAATGTCAAGACCACGATGAAACACAGTAATGTTCTGCATTGTGTAAAAGTATATTTAAAATCTGCTTCCCTTCGAACCAAACCTATTTGGTTATACCAGTGGCATAACTTTGGTTTCAAAAGTGGGGGAGGGGAGTTTCTGTAGCTGGGGCATGCATAAAGATTATTCTATCTAAGTTGCATATAGTAATACAATTAAAAATAAACATTCATTTAGTTCAGATTCGCACCTTTTCAGCTTTGAACTCCTCCTTCGGAGGACGGGGAGGGTATTTCACAGACACTGTGATCCCAGTGTTCAAATTAGAAAATGTTTTTATAGTATTGAGACCATAGATGTCGGACGGTATCATGGTTGAGAAATGTTACAATGAAAAGAAAAAAACAAAACCTTCTTTACAACCAGACTCTGCTTGAGCTCGACCTGAATGCATTGTGCGGCAACGCTGCCGTAGTTAATTGTCGTTTCCATTTGGTCCTAGTAGAGACTGCTATACTAACAAGTGATTACGCAAACATTATTGAGAAATAAAGGTTTTACTTCTGCTGCAATGTGAGGGCAACATGTCTCCAGTGTAAATTACGCCTATGGGTCATACCTCATCGTGCCTATGGCAATGCCAGTTTGCACAGGGGAGACTAGCTACTCGTCTTTTTTAGTTGTTGCTTGTCAGAGCTTGCTTGAAGTAAATTAACATGAATTTAGTTATTTGCACTTGGGTGCTTCTGTGGTGGAGTACAGAGTATTCAGAAAAACACATGGCTTTTTTTCCTCCCAGTACCAGGGGATGGTCTACACATTATTTCAATAAACATGAATCTGTTTGCATTCTCATTACGTGATTCATAGCCTGTTTCTTGCTGGAACCGCGTGTCATATTTGTGTAAATCTTCCGTACATTAGGCCAGCTCTATACAGTCTGAAAATCTAATAAATTATTTTATTCTGCATTCTAAAAACAAAAACAGAGCAAACAAATATACCTTTTTAAGTGGTGTCTTTCAAGAGTGCTAAACAGGAGTGGCTGGGTACATACAGTAAGTATTGTTGATTCTAGGTGGGTCCAGAGCTGCCTTTTCAGTATCTGGAAGGGTGGTGTTATACTGGAGTCTTGGTGCTACAAATGACACACCACCCATTATACTGTAAACACCTCTAATTCTGAGCTAGGATTCAAAATAATTATCATGGCTACAAGCACTCCACGTAACATTGTATTATAGCCAAGCTACAATATGTATAAAGCGTTTGTGTCTCCTGTATTTTAGATACCCAAATTTCTTATGAATCAAGTAAGAAAGCAAAACACTGAAAACCAGAAGAAAATGTCCAAGGATAAGGCTATGAAGAAGTTGCTGAAGAAGATGGCTTATGACCGGGAGAAGCATGAGAAACCGGATAGGAACACAACTGAAGTGAGCCAATGTAGTTTCATATACAGTGGTTTCCAGAAGTATTCACCCCCCCTGCAAAGTTTTCACATTTTGTTGGCACCTGAGCGTACTCCACAACGCTTTCAAATTAGACCTTACATGTAGAATCTACACAAACTACTCCACACTGATAAAGTTAAAAAATGCATATAGAATATAAATAAGTAAGATTGCTTTGCTACTGCAGCGCTAAATCAGCTCAGGTACAAATTATTTGTTTGAAAGGTCACAAAATTAGTGAAATTTGTTCAGCCTGTGTGCACTCAAAGTGGTTTAACTTGTAGATAATTTCCCTCAGGTATATAAAGACTTTCAAGCTGCAACTCACATAGTGATCTAACAAAGCAACCACGAAGACCAAGGAGCTTTCGAAACAAGTCAGGGATAAAGTGGTAGAGAGGTACAGATTATCCCTCTCAGCACAGTGAAGAAGTGGAAGATGCATCATACCACCCAGACACTACCCAGATCAGGTCGCCCTCCTAAACTGAGCAAGCAGGAAATTGCTTCAGGATGTCACTCTGAAGCCAACAATGACCTTGAGAGATCTGCAAAGTTCTGTGTCTGAGATGGGAGTCAGTGTTCACACATCAACAATAAGCCGGTACCTACACAAATCTGGCCTGTATGGATGGGTGGCAAGAAAGAAGCCTCATCTTGAAGCATGTATGGAGTTTGCGAAAAAGCATGTAGATGATACTGCTGACATGTGGAAAAAGGTTTTGTGGTCGGACGAGACAAAAATTGAACTTTTCGGTTTAAATTCCAAGCGTTCTGTCTGGCGCAAGCCCAACACTGCACGTCACCCAGTCAACACCATCCCAACTGTCAAGCATGGTGGTGGCAGCATCATGTTATGGGGATGCTTCTCTTCAGCAGGGACTGAGAAGCTTGTCAGGATAGAGCGGAGAATGGATGGTGCAAAGTACAGGCAAATCCTTGAGGAAAACCTGTTTGAGTCAGCCAAGACTGGGGAGGAAATTCACATTTCAGCAGGAAAATGACCCGAAGCACAAAGTCAAAGCCACACTGGAGTGGTTGACCAAGAAGAGAATTAATGTTCTTAAGTGGCCCAGTCAAAGTCCTGACTTTAATCCAATCGAAAATTTATGGCGAGACTGCAGAAGATTGCAGTCCATTGACGATCCCCAACAAACTTATCAAAACTGCAGCAATTTTCCCTGAAGAATGGGCAAAAATGTCACCATCCTACTGTGCAAAGCTAGTAGAGACCAATCCAAAAAGACTCATAGCAGTAATTGCTGCAGAAGGTGGTTCTACCAAGTACTGACTTAAGGTGCTGAATACGTATGCAACCAGTAAATTTCATTTTGTACATTTTCTTTGCAAGTTTTGCTGACATTTAACCTCCTCCTCATATAACAGTGTTCAGTTTAACCACTACAGCTTTGAATAAAAAAAAGTTGTTTTGAAAAATTGCATACATTATTTGTAATTCAACAAAATGTGACATTATTGGTAGGGGTGAATACTTCTGTAAACCACTGTACCTGGTAACATCTAACATGTGTTGTAAAGTACTATGTGCAGTAATACTAAAAAATAAAAAAAAATACTAAAATACTAAAAATATATATCAGTAGAATACAGAGAACATGCCATACATGTGTGTAAATGTGTCTATAGCCCAATGATTTTAAAGCTTTCTCAAACTAATAGTTTGGCCCAAATTAGAATGGTTTAAAACAGCAAACTCCAAAAACATTTGGAAAAGCATTACCATGTGTGCTGCTTGGCATCACCACACTATGTTAGAAATGATTTTGTTAGACAGTTTCTGTCACAGAGAAAAGTACTAGTTCTCTACTGTGTAGGTGAAATGTCAAAGGATTGTTTTGTGAAATCTGAGAAAGGACACCACCATCTGGTGGAGATATGTGGTACTGTGTTTGTTACTATACTCACAAAGCTTTAACATGCCTATTTTATCATGACTAGGGATACGATTTTGGCACAGTGATTTATTTGTACATTTCAAGGGCGAGTTGCAGAAAAAAAAACAAAAATTAACGGAAAGCCCACCAAATAATGTAGGTTTAGCTACATCAACGTGCACAAGTACACCAAAACCAATAATATAAAGACTATTGCGTTTGACTGCTGGCAAGTTTAAATGTTACTTGAGAGTACACAACTTAAAGGTCCTTTCACACCAATGGAACATTATTTTTTTATTTATTTATTTATTTATTAGAATACTGTACGATGCAGGCTTTCACACCGGCTGCGTAGCGAAACAGACGGGGTCTGAAAGAAACTGTGTTTCTATTTCTCTGTGCGCATCTGGCGTAAATTTACATACCGTAAAAATTCAAATAAATGCCCCGGTGTTTATTTACAATATTTGCCAGTAGCCCCGGTGCCTATTGGAGACCGGTGCTTATTGTGAGACTCGTCGTTTATTATGTAAGATCACTAACATCTGCAAATACTTCAGATGCAATCGTGAAAAAGCTGCCTGCACACAACCTTACAGAAACGACATAAGTAAATTACAACATTCCAGCAATATATATATTATTGTGAACCGGCTGCACTCTCCGTGGTTCGTTGCCCCTTTAAAAATGACCCAGCACACAAGAACTTGAGTTTTCAAAGCGCTGACATGCTATTTTTAATAATACAAAATAAATGAAAAACGAAACAAAAACCTAACTCCGTTTTGGAGCACTTACTAACAAAGTAATCTAACTAACAAACAGGACAGATAAACTGTTTACCTGTTAAACCAAACCAAACCAAACCAAACAAAAACACACAGGGTTGCTATAAGGCAACAAAAGATGAACAATTTGAAAGGGGGGGTAGACTTTCTGTAGACACTGTGTGTGTGTGTATGTATGTATGTGTGTGTGTGTGTGTGTGTATATATATATTGGAAAATGAACAAGCAGAAGAATGAATCTGTATTGAAAAGCTCAATTGCATCTACCACTGTTGATAATAATAATAATAATAATAATAATAATAATAATAAAAACAGTAAAATCCAGTAAAGACAGCCTGTAAATATCGGAACACAAGCGTGTATTAAGGTAGGCTTGCAGCACCATAAAAAAACAAACATGGTTTTAAAATTAATAAAAGCTGTAAGTATCATCTTTATTAACACATATTATATTTATTGTTCACCCTCAAAACGTGTACATTGGTAAGCATGGACATTCGATGAAAAATTAACCAGCAATGAATCTTCATGGGAAAACCACATGAAATACTGTGTTAATATGAAAAAAATGCAACCCTGTAAATATTGAAAAATAAGTTCATACGGTTGGCCCACAACACACTCAAAAGATTAACAATAAAATCAATACAAGTATGAGTTTTATCACAAAATCAAAGCAAAAGTGAGTAATTTGTTTTTATAACAATTTACAGATACTCGCATATTTGTATTTTCATTGCATGACATGCTGCATTTTTAAAGGAAATAAAGGAAGTGCCTAACTAAATGTGTTTTACATTAATTTCCAAGATTTTATGGACTTTTGTTCAAATTCACGATTTTCACGATTTCCGTGACCTCCGTGACAAAATCGTATCCTTTAATCATGACATGTGTTTTGTAAATTCGAAATGTGACGCAGGTATATGGCTACTTTCCGTTACATAGGAACTTGGAATGCTCCCATAAGCAAAATATAAAGAGGATACATTAGTTGATCAGTTGGTTTCACAGAAACCGGTTAAAACTAGTCAGAACATTTCTTGTTTGTCATTCTCAAATTCAGAATAATCATATAAGAACGGTGTTAAAGATGCTTGTAATTGGAAATCTCAGAACCTTCACTATCTCTTATCTTTTTATGTGTTTAAAAATAAGCTTCCCCCTAAACGTAAGTATCATTGGTACTGTATATTAACTGTTTCGATTTATTTTGTTTAAAAATTTCTGTTTTGTAGACTGACACTCTTCAGGGAGTTATACAGGTGCAGGCACCACAGTTCTCCAAGGTTTCCATGGCAATACAGTTGAAGGAGGATCTAAAAGCTAGTGATGTACTGGCCAGTTTTCTCAGCCAAATCAGGTCAGAATTGGTTTAAGAAGTCTTTCTCTCTTCTGCCATCTGAAAATGAGTCCAGATGTTTTTAAACATCTACTATAAGGACAACGAATTGAAGCCTAGTTGTGTCACTTGTACCTTTTTTTTATTCAAGGAATTGTAATGGTTTTTAATAGGATATTACGTTTTCTGACTGTGTCTATAACACTTATGGTGTCACCACATGAACATATTCTCCTATTCTACAGCATCTAAATGCCTCCAATAAAAGATGCAGTTTATTTTCCAACCCCCCTTGCTTCAAGTGTTTGTACGAATATTGTTGACAAACATATAGGTGCTTAGTATTTTGTAAATTAGGCTGGTTGATAGAAATGTGGTTAAACTCTGTTCTAACAATCTTTACCACAAATGATTGAGAGTTCCAGGAATCTGTGGATATATATATATATATATATATATATATATATATATATATATATATATATATATATATATATATATATATATATATATTGTGCAGATATAACACTTGTATTTTTACACTTGCATGCTGTAGATGTAGGTCATGGTAATCTATTTCTTCATAATAATAATGGCTTTGGTTATTACGGGGAAACACCAGTAGTGTAGACTTTTAATGTACTGTATTTACTTACTACTTGTAATGAAAACGTGGTTAGGTCATTTGTTGAGTTAAAGTATCATGTTCTCTTTTTTCATGATACTAAAAGTGAGTGATTTCAGCTGTGGCAGACTGCCAAGTCAGATAACTGTATGCATGCTTTTACAGTGAATCATTCAAACCTCTAAAGCCATACCACCATAATTTGAGAAATAAACAAGAAAATGAGTAGGATGCTTTTAAAATACTAAAATTACAAAGGGTCTGGTTTTCAAAACCTTTTAGTCCAATTCAGGTTAATGACTATTTATTTTCTAAGGAGAGAAAATACATCTGTTAAAGTTACAAAAATAGAAAGGAACACAGAAGGTATTTAATTAAGACATTTTGTTTTTCACCCTCAAAGGTGGTGGTGGTGGTTGTTGTTGTTGTTGTTGTTGTTGTTTTACCTTTTGAGAAAATTATGAATTTACCAATTTGAGAGAATTAGAATGTCAGTTTGGAAAATCCAAAGTTCCAATTATTATATATGTTTCAATAATCCATTTATAAATAAGAAAATATCTAAATATGCAATTTTATTTATTGCAGAACTGTTGCCATCAAGAGAGAAGACTTATGTCTGTATGAAATAGGAGGCAATATTGGTAAGTGTGCTATTTTGTTATTATTTGCTAGTGAAATCTATTGTCTAGTGCAGAGATTCAACAACCAAATTATTGTATATGACTATATGTAGTATTTAAAATATGTAGGTGCTATTTTAGTACTTAACACAGATACACGAGTTAATGCACAGGTTATTTTGTCCATTCAAATTTTGGAGCTGTGCCAAATACTCTGTAACATATTGTTTTTAGGGATGGAAATAAGACTCCCATTGTATAGCAGTTTGAGCCATCCCAGGTTCATTAGAATCATAGAGGAGAAACCTCATTAAAAACAATAGGGAATGAGAGCTCTGCAAAGGAATTTTCTCCCCATCCCTTAATTTAGGTATCATTTAACCAAGACCTGTACAGAAGCAGTTTTTTTTTAACAACATTTCCACTTTGGAGATTCTCAACCTTTCTGAATATATGTCCTTTTGTTCAACTAAAATGTTAGTATTCTCATCAAAATAAAAATAAATCACTGGACTAGATAATTATGCTCCAGCCAAAGCCTCTGCTGTTTTTTTAAACATTTTTATTATTTTAAAAAAATATATATTTTCCTCTACTTTTCCATCAGGAGCGCGCTGCCTGAATGATGAAACCTACATGAAGGATCTGTACCAGTTGAATCCCAATGCTGAGTGGGTTATAAAGTCTCGGTCATGCTAAGACAATGGCTGCAACTCTGAAAATGTCTGGTGTCCCATTAAAAAAAAAGGGTTATTGGGGTGTACATAATGGAAATAGGAAAAGATATGACGTGATCAAGCAAACTGAACTAACATAATGAACTAACATTAATTGCCAAATCCAGATTACTATATAATGTAAGATGATGCAAATTGTGCTCATAACTGTTTTTTCCTGTTAAGAACGAATGTGTCCACTAAGATTCTGGGAGCTGTGTTTCTACAGTCTGTGTGTGTTTAAGAACAGGAATCATTCTCCATTGCATTAAAGTCATGTGCGGCTTTAAACTGCCCATAATCCTGTTCAATCATACTGCAGTTCCAGAACAAGCATTGCTGGGCTTCAGGCACATATATGAATAATGAATAAAGCACAGCCACGAGTGCATTACTAGCTCAAAATCAACAAGAGACATTATTTTGTGTGGTTATATATTCTGACCCATGTTATTTTATATATTCTATGCTTCTTAAACCTGGTTGCCTTTATCTTCTTTCTTAAGCTGTTTGTGTTTGGCTGAGTTAGTTTCTTTTGTTTGTGTAAACTACTCAAAAAGGCTGCATTCATTATGTCTGCGCAGATAACGGTCAACGCTGCTAAAAATGCTTCAGAGAGAAATTCCAAAGGTGTTTGTCCAGGTCTTCTTCAGGTATCTAGTGAAATTCTCTCATTTCTCCCGCTGAAAGCAAATATGACTTTGTGAGGTTTACGTCAGCAAGTGTTTTTCTTCTTGTATTTACATTTTCTTTATTCTTTTTAAAAACATGTATTTAAATTCTTCTGTTATTGCTGTGAACCTCGTATTTTTTTTGAATTGCCCATATCTTTGTTTTGAATGTAGCCTATTGTCCACTTTATAGTGCTTGTTTTAATTACTGATAAATAGGGCAGCTGTTGACATTCAGTGGACAGGCACTGCACAATGAAGAATGTGATGACACAGGAAGGAGTCTAATATGAACAAAATATAAACCACGTACCTAAATGGGAACGTAACTAGTAACTAATATCGGGATGTCTTTTTTCCAGTTTAGGGGTTTGTTGCCATGGTAACAGAATGAATGAAATATGTATATGCATGCTGTAAATATAAATTAGTCAATACTTGATATGCAAGAATCATGACGAAAACCAAGATTCAGACTCCCAATGTGGCACATTCTTTGTTTCTTTAATTAGATGTAAAGTTTCATGTTCAATGCAAAACTAGATTGCATTCAGAGGCTACAGTGAATCACAAGGAGATAAAGAACAGTTTTGTTTTAGGTTTTAAGCTGTACATCAGGTGCAAATATCATAAACAAGACAAATAAATGTATTAAAACCATGTGAAAAAAAGGCAGCCATCATATGTATATTCGGAATACACTGTGAAATAAAGGCAGAATAAAAACATGCAGGGTCTAATGATAGCTACAGCTTTAAAAATATTTTGATTTTAAACTTCTCAAAGAGTTTATTTTTATTTTTGTTTGTTTATTTTTCACCCTCTTTTTTCTTAATTTTTGGGGTTTGTGTAATATTTAGATTTTTGATCTTCCTAATAATGTTATCATGTCTTGGGCCAGGGGACATGCTTGTGTTACACAAGTTTAGATCTATGCATTGAAAATTTGAATATTTTATGACCTGTTTTTTTCCTTTTTTTATATATGTATTTTACATCTGTCCCTCAACATTCACTGCCAAATCTTTACATGTATGATAACATTCAATAATGCAGATATTTTGGAGATAAGGGGGATAGGGGGTTGGTGGACTGGTAGAAATGATATGCAAAGCACTGCTTTTCTGAAGCAGCACTGAACTGCAATGTTATATTCAGATCATGCTGTGAATATGTTTGCAAAATCAGGTCCCCTTAACAAATGTATGTTTTATAACTGCTGTAGATGTAACCACTATGCAGGATGTTAACATGCTCAAAACTGAGCTCGTCCATATACAAGTTGTACATTTTTTTTTGTAGATTTTATAAATAAAACAACAACAAACATTTGTATTTACTTTCTTTGGGGGTTTCTATAACTATAAAAGTGAAGTGTTTCATGTTCATTTAAAATGGAACAAAATTGATGCGAAGTATCAGATTGACTGATGGAGTCAGTTCCTTGACTGTGCAGATCCATATGAAGATATATCTACAGTATATATAATTATTACACTTATAATAGACACACATTCCAATACAGTATATACTATTCCTGTAGTGTTCTTGAATTTGTGGGCATTTTTAAAAAATTGTATTCAGGCCAATTTTTCAGATGTTACTCCTATGCCATCCTATGAAACTATAAGAATTCATATGAATTTATGGCCATTGTTTTCAAAAGTTACTAGATATGACAAAAAAGCTAAATAAGAAGAATGTGCTTGGTGCTTTGGTAGGATTGCATTGTGGCTGTTAGTGCTGTTCCGTAATCAATCAATCA
The DNA here is from genome assembly GCA_030684275.1 of Acipenser oxyrinchus oxyrinchus. Taxonomy (NCBI): domain Eukaryota; kingdom Metazoa; phylum Chordata; class Actinopteri; order Acipenseriformes; family Acipenseridae; genus Acipenser; species Acipenser oxyrinchus. The sequence continues at coordinate 54,990,813 of CM060251.1, read as the reverse complement.
ATCTATTTTATATAGCGCCTTTCACCGAAAATTGTGACTCGAGTCTGACTCAAGTTGAGTCACTGACTCGAGTTATTACAACTCAGCGTCCCACTGCTTCCTTGTGCCCCGCATGAAGCCAGCTGCTTGAGTTGCTTTTTCCCAAGGAACGAAAGTCGGCTGACTGTGTGCTCTCCCCCCAGGCTGCAATAGCTCCTGCTGGAGTTGTTTTATTGTAATTTTGGCAGAAGCCAAAATGAGGAGATGGTTTGTATATTTTAAGTACTTGTCATTACAGTATTTTGTTAGAGAATTGTTTTTATTTTTCTTATTCTGTTTTCACAGAGACTAAGCGCAGGCCTGTCTGCAATGTGGTGAAATGGCACACGTGTAGTGAGACCAGCTGCTGGGTTCAACAGCGCTGCGCAGGACCATACTGTTTCGGTTGTGGTAGCTTGCAATCTCCCACAGCATCTTGATGCTGTTTTGGTGACAGCTTTTGCATCACCATTACAAGGGCTGTCAGTTCATTTTAACAAGCAGGCTTCCCTCAGTCTCATGAGTGCTGACTGAGAGGTTTTGCCAGTGGCTTGTACAGGTTGTATCCCTGTACACTGCTACCCCCTCTGTTAGAGAGGTGGCTGCGTTCTCACCCCATAACTCTGTGCCAAGGGAGACCGGACAACGCGTGCCAGGGAAGTAGGCTACGCAGGGAACCGTCTTCACGGTCTTCCTCATCTTCCTCTGCCTCTCCTCCCCCGAGGAGGAAAAAGAAGAGTCACCATTCCAAGTGATCTGCGGACTCTGAGCTGATAGGAAAGCTCCCACCACCCCCAGTGCACCCGGATATTCGTTTTGAAAACCAGTCGTCTTGGGGTCATCCGGCTTCAATTGCTGCTTGGTGCCTAATTTAGCCCTCCTGTCCAAGGACACTACCTTCCATAACAAGCAGTTCCGGGTCTCTGAGGTCATCCTCAAGCATGCCTATTCAACCAGTGTGTTCGCTGCACAACTGGGAAACTATAATGGTATTCTGGTAGCTTTCCATTCCTATTTGCTGAGGCCCCTTTCTGACAGTCACAGGCCCACTCCACAACAACTGGATGAGCTGCACCCGGACAGGTACAGTATCAATTTGTATTTTGCTTTTCAATGACATTTGCAGTGCTACTCCCCATACCTTTACTAGGTTCTACAGACTTAGGTCGTGGGTTGTGGAGGTCAGTTTCTCCCTCAATTTTTTAGCCCTAGTTACTTGGGGATTCTTTGGCTTAGCCATGTAACATTCCAGTTGGTCTGCTATATTGCCTTGCGACAGCTTTGGTATTCGTACCCATTAGGTAATGGTTACATTTCGCACTTGATAAAAACAGTTCCATTTTATAAAATAACAGGCAATGACCTAACAGGATATTAAGTTTATTCAGTGTCTATAAAATTCTAATTTAGTCTGTCATGGAGAATGGTGGCTCTACTTTTCTTATAATGTTAACCCTGGTTTCACCCACGCTAAAAATGAACACATAATAGATAGATAATTATTACTTTATCAAAATTCTGAAGAAAGAAAAAAAAACCTAGCAAATAGCTAGCTATAATGTTACCATGAACCAAGTAATGGCTTCCTTGTTTTATCAGTACAAATAACAGACGAAATACAATCTTGAAGTGCATTAATGTATCTGTTTTCTTTTTATAATAGATTATCACTACCGTGTGCACTTCTCCTGTTTAACTAGTGAAACATGTGCTTTTAACAAAAATTGTTATATATATATATATTATATATACCGTCAAACTATAACTTATGTACATAGCTAACTAATGTCACTGATTAATAAAACAAACCTAGCGTCTTTTTATTTTATTTTGAAGTCTTGGTTGATATCCTTATTCTGTTATTACTTATTATTTAATTTCTTCAAAGTTGTATTGCACTTAAAAATGCAGTGAAAAGGCAGGGAGTGAGCATACAGATTTATAAACAATCCAGTTAGCATAACACGTTGCATGAATCTTTTAAATGTAACGGTACTGTGCTGGAATTAGCTTTCATTTTCAAAACAGCTTGGTTGTGGTTGTAACCTTATAATTTATAACCTCATACAGTGCAGGATTCAATGATAATGTGGTACATGTTACTTTTATTTATTTATTTATTTTTTAAATCGCTGTCTTTTTATAGGTGTGTATGATTTGTTAGTTACTGAAATCTCAGTCAACAACTGAAGACAGGTAAGAGGATAATTTCGTACCACTTAATTTGCACCAATGAAACATAACCTTGTTAACCATACAGGTGGCATATCAAATGCTTAGATGACAGATATGGTTGCATTCTTGTAGAACTTAAGGATAAAACAAAATACATTTTGACAAGGAATTGCATTAGTTCTATTACTTAGTTGAGCACAAGGTGGTTTCAATAAAAACTTATATCCCTGATACAATGTATTTGAAAAAGCTTGTGTATTCTATATTCTCACCATGTTTGTTTTCTTTCTTCAACTGGGTCATCCAACATCCCTGAATTGTGATATTTTTTAATATCAAGGCTTTCTTTGGAAAAGACAACCAAAAAAAATGCATAATACAAAATATCATTAAATCATTGAAAAGCAAAATACGAATTGATACTGTACCTGTCCAAAAATGACCAAGTTAGCCAAAAAGGTTCAGTCATATAAAAATGTGATATCTGCAAAAAGGGCCAATTTATACACCAAAAGGTTTAGATTAAAAATGTATTTATATTGTATTATTGTATTAGGAGGCTGTGTGGTCCAGTGGTTAAAGAAAAGGGCTTGTAACCAGGAGGTCCCCGGTTCAAATCCCACCTCAGCCACTGACTCATTGTGTGACCCTAAGCAAGTCACTTAACCTCCTTGTGCTCCGTTTTTCGGGTGAGACATAATTGTAAGTGACTCTGCAGCTGATGCATAGTTCACACATCCTAGTCTTTGTAAGTCGCCTTGGATAAAGGCGTCTGCTAAATAAACAAATAATAATAATTATATACTGTATACTTACAGCTGTTAGTGGCACAGGTTTCTTTGCCATTCCTCCATTGTACCTCCATAGCTGCAAAGACACACAAATGATTACGAACAACCTTTTGAAACCCAAATCACATATATGTACTATAAAGTTAATTCATAACCCTACACCATTGTATACAATATCGCTTGATTCTTTACTTACCCACACAATTCAGAGCTAGTTTGGGCTTTTGAACTTCCTGAAAATAGTGACAATAAAAGTCCAACATGAATTGGTAATAATAATAATAATTAAAAAAATCCAGACAATCTACACTGTATAACATTTGAGGCTGTGGCAAAGTTACAACCCGTGTGTTGAATTTTAGTTAGATTTTCCCTCTGAACTGTGCTATTTTTGGTTCTGTCTTATCTAGTAGTTACTCTCAAATCGTGACTGTCAGTCAGAATTGCTCTATAATCCAAATCACACTTATCTTTATAAAATGTATGCTTAAGCAGTTGAAACAGAATTTTCACACTGCAAACAGTGAGCATAGTACACTGCAGGTCATTTGATAGCAGGGGAGGCCAGGGACGGTTGTAACACATTGAATTTCTCCAATCAGAAGCAAGCTAGAGTGCCATCACTCACTCGGCACATGCTCAGTTCAGGTGCCTGTCTGTCTGTGGAAGAGGAGCTGTCTGTGCCAAAGCCTTGATATTTTACCAAGGTGAGTACATTTTCCCCAATTTTCTTTTGGTGATTTAAACCTGTGTTAACCAGTTTATGGATCCAAGCTTTTATCATTCTCATCCCAGATCTCTTTATGTATAAAGTTCAATGCTCTGAGCTTTGTTGTTTCTTGCTGGAACATGAGGTTTTTTAATGGCTCCCTGGGTTGGGGCCAGTTGTAACACGTGCTGCAATTGACCCCATACAACATTACTTTTGGGCACATGAAGCTTGCACTGGAAACAAAATGTAAATATGTTACAATTGTGACTCAGAGTGGCATATTTTTGCTTGAAAAAGCCTTGTTTTAATGACTTTAAAAAGTAGGTCATTTTTATATATATATATATATATATATATATATATATATATATATATATATATATATATATATATATATATATATATATATATATATATATATATATATATCTATATATACAGTACTGTGCAAAAGTTTTAGGCAGGTGTGAAAAAATGCTGTAAAGTAACAATGCTTTCAAAAATAGACATGTTAATAGATTATATTTATTAATTAACTAAATGCAAAGTGAGTGAACAGAAGAAAAATCTAAATCAAATCCATATTTGGAGTGACCACCCTTTGCCTTCAAAACAGCATCAAGCAACAATTCTTCTAGGTACACTTGCACACAGTTTTTGAAGGAACTCGGCAGGTAGGTTGGCCCAAACATCTTGGAGAACTAACCACAGTTCTTCTGTGGATTTAGGCAGCCTCAGTTGCTTCTCTCTCTTCATGTAATCCCAGACAGACTCAATGATGTTGAGATCAGGGCTCTGTGGGGGCCATACCATCACTTCCAGGACTCCTTGTTCTTCTTTACGCTGAAGATAGTTCTTAATGACTTTCGCTGTATGTTTGGGGTCCTTGTCATGCTGCAGAATAAATTTGGGGCCAATCAGATGCCTCCCTGATGGTATTGCATGATGGATAAGTATCTGCCTGTACTTCTCAGCATTGAGGAGACCATTAATTCTGACCAAATCCCCAACTCCATTTGCAGAAATGCAGCCCAAAACTTGCAAGGACTCTCCACCATGCTTCACTGTTGCCTGCAGACACTCATTAGGTATCGCTCTCCAGCCCTTCGTGAACAAACTGCCTTCTGCTACAGCCAAATATTTCAAATTTTGACTCATCAGTCCAGAGCACCTGCTGCCATTTTTCTGCACCCCAGTTCCTGTGTTTTCGTGCATAGTTGAGTCGCTTGGCCTGTTTCCACGTCGAGGTATGGCTTTTGGCCGCAAGTCTTCCATGAAGGCCACTTCTGACCAGACTTCTCGGACAGTAGATGGGTGTACCAGGGTCCCACTGTTTTCTGCCAGTTCTGAGCTGATGGCACTGCTGGACATCTTCCGATTGCGAAGGGAAGTAAGCATGATGTGTCTTTCATCTGCTGCAGTAAGTTTCCTTGGCCGACCACTGCGTCTACGGTCCTCAACGTTGCCCGTTTCTTTGTGCTTCTTCAAAAGAGCTTGGACAGCACATCTGGAAACCCCTGTCTGCCTTGAAATTTCTGCCTGGGAGAGACCTTGCTGATGCAGTATAACTACCTTGTGTCTTGTTGCTGTGCTCAGTCTTGCCATGGTGTATAACTTTTGACAGTAAACTGTCTTCAGCAACCTCACCTTGTTAGCTGAGTTTGGCTGTTCCTCACCCAGTTTTATTCCTCCTACACAGCTGTTTCTGTTTCAGTTAATGATTGTGTTTCAACCTACATATTGAATTGATGATCATTAGTAATCATACACCTGACTATATGCCTACAAAATCCCTGACTTTGTGCAAGTGTACTTAGAAGAATTGATGCTGTTTTGAAGGCAAAGGGTTGTCACACCAAATATGGATTTGATTTAGATTTTTCTTCTGTTCACTCACTTTGCATTTAGTTAACTGATAAATATAATCTATTAACATGTCTATTTTTGAAAGCATTCTTACTTTACAGCATTTTTTCACACCTGCCTAAAACTTTTGCACAGTACTGTATATATATATATATATATATATATATATATATATATATATATATATATATATATATATATATATATATATATATGTGACAGAGTGACAGAGTGTGACAAAGTGGTTAACAGTGTGCAGGTGCAGGAATGCAGCCGTGATCAATGAACAGACAGATGATGATAATCCAGGTGCAATGATATTTTATTTGTAAATCCAAAGTCTGATGACAAAACGGCGGTAAACAATAACAATGAGAACTGGCAATACAGCAGCGTGTATCGCTCTGTTGTTAATCCCCGGGTTGGTCCCGTAATAATAATAATAGTCCCGTTCCTAAACACCCACACGTAACACAAAACACAAGTCCACAGTGAGTGCTAAAGTGCTTGTGGTGTAAATACAGTTATTTGTGAAACAAAGTGCAGTGATGTCCGGGTAAGTGCTGGCATTTGGAGACAGCTCCGGATCGGGTTTCAGCCTTCTAATAACAACAAACAGTATTTAGACATGACAAAATCAAACAAAACATTCACAATAAGGTTCTCCTTCTGGTTCAGCATAATATACAAAGGAACAGATCACTATGCCCCCTTTTGTACCGTCAACCATGACCCCTTGGTTAACTAGTGCAACTGCTCCTCCAATCCGCGGCTGCCATGTCTTTTCCCTTTTGGGTCGATGATTTAGTGCAGTGGTCTCCAACTGTGGTCCTGGAGAGCTACTGTGGCTGCTGGTTTTCGTTTCAAGCAATCTCTCAGTTACTTAATTGAACCAGTTATTGGCTTAATTAGTCAACATTAACGTGTTCCAGATCTTTAACCACTGATGATGTAAAGACACCTATAAAACCTGTTGGATAGGGCCTCTCCAGGACCAGGGTTGAAGACCCCTGATTTATTGTATCATAGCTCTTCCCCCTTTCTAGATGACCAATTTCATTCTAACCCTGGGAATGAATTGTCTGGTCATCCAGTCCTGGGCTCTCTGTCCCTCTACACAGTGCCCTCACAGTTCGGGAGAGAGAGTTATCACCAAGAATCATTGTCTTTCTGTCACATATCCCACTGCTCAGAGTGGAGCCGAAGGAACACTCGTCTGAATCTATCTTTCCCATTACTCCCCCCTCCCGGGAAAAATAATCTGCATTTTGGTATTCTTTCCCTGCACAGTGAATAATATGATACATGAAGGGCTGCAATGCCATATACCACCGAGTTATCTGGGCATTGCTGTCCTTCATTGTGCTTAACCACTTGAGTGGGGCGTGGTCTATGATAAGATCAAATGAATGTCCCGGCAGGTAATATCGTAAAGAGTGAGTAGCCCATTTAATAGTCACACTCCTTTTCGACCACGGAGTAGTTGCGCTCCCGGGGGAGCATCTTTTTGCTGAGGTACAGTATCGGGTGTTCTACTCCGTCTATCTTTTGGGACAAAACCGCACCCAAACCAACATCCGTGTGTGGAGGATGAATCTCTCGGTGAAATCTGGTGTGATGAGAGTGGGGGTCTGGCAGAGTCTCTGCTTAATAGTATCAAACGCCCCCTGACATTCTACTGACCACTTAATCGAATTTGGTGCACTCTTTTTGGTAAGGTATCAACTAAGGGATTGACCACTGTGGCATACTCAGGGATGAATTGACGGTAATAAACAGCTAACCACAGTAGAGACCTCACCTGAGCCTTGGTTTTGGGTATTGCCGTGTCCACCAAAGCCTGTACCTTGGTGACAACGGGTTTCACCCTTCCATTCCCTTTGTCAGGTCCAGAGTGGAGATAAACCTAGCTGTTCCCAGTCTATCGAGAAGCTGGTCAACCCCGAGGCATGGGGTAGGCATTGAACTTAGCATCGCCCGTACCTCATTGCTAATGCCACTTCGTTGACTTTCTGGGATCTGGGAAACGATGTAACAGCCGCGGATTGGAGGAGCGGTTGCAATCGTTAACCAAGGGGGAGTGATTGACGGTACATAATGAGATGTAGCAAGGTGATCTCTTCCTTTGTTAGGTTAACGCTGAACCAGAAGGAGAATCATATTGTTATCGTGAGAGTTTTGTTTGTTTTGTCGTGTCTAAAATCTACTTGTTTGTTCTTAGTAGACGGCTAACACGATCCGGAGCTGTCGCTACAGGCCAGCACTAAACCTGGACAACACTGCACTTGTTCACGATTAATTGTATTTTCACTACAAGCACTACAGCACTCACTTTGGACTTCTGACCATGTTTGTGTTTAGAGTGTGTGTTTAAATACCCTGTTTATTATTTCGGGACTGTGGACATTGTGTATTGTCTGTTCTCTTTTTTGTTTACTTTTGTCATTAGACTTTGGATTATAAATAAGCCATCATTTCACCAGTACTTTGTTTGTCCTTGTCTTGAGCACTGCATCACCCCTACACCTGTGCACTGCAAACCACTTTGCCACACTGCCTTATATGGAAATTGCTCTTTTTCAATAAAGATTCAGTTTTTTAAATAAAAACAAAAATATTTGCTTTATTTAAAAATTGATTTTATTCAAGAAAATATTCAGTTTTTGAGTTAAATAAAATGTGTTAATTATTCTTCACAGAATGTTACATCTCACCCTACCCCCCGTTACAACTGACCTTGGTGATGGGGTCAGTTGTAACATCAGACACCTTACATTTGCGGTGCTCTTGCTGTATGTATATTAGCTCTAGAATGACCAAGGCTTTGACCTTTTTTGGAATTTAAATTTAAGATACAGAGTTGTGCTTTCCTGACTTTTCCTAAGTGTATGTACTAATTACCCTGACAAAGAAAGAATTGTGTAGCTGCAAAAATTAGGGAGATAAAAATACTGTCATACCTATTCCAACTAGGAGCGGTCAAACTGACAACTACATATAAAACATATCATAACAATGAAATGTTGCGGTATTATTTGCATTTATCAGTTGGCACTTCCCGCCATGTATTGAAGTTTGATTACATTAGTCTGCATTCCTCAAGTGAGCGGTCTTCTTACATTTCTATTGTTTCAGTGAGCCTCCTGATAACCCATCAATCACCCTTGACAGCTCACGGCACCTGGCTGTCTGTCTGTGTGATAGTCTATCACCTGTGTGAACCACTACTTTTCTCCTCTGATCTATGTTTTAGATGTACTCTGGTTACTATATAAGTCACTCGTTTTTCTAATAAATTCATTGTTACCCCAATACACATTAAAAATGGGTCATGGAAGACACATGACAGCAAAGCAGTGTTTGGAATTACTGCAAAGTTTACCAAACAACGATACTGATGCAGCAGAGACGGACAGTGACGAATCTGGCTCTGAATCCGACTGGGTTTGTGAAGATGAATCTTCCAGCAGTAGTGACAGTGAGGAGGATGCCAGCGAAGTGCCAGGACTGAGTGGGCGAAGAGGGCGCAAGAGATCCCGTGGGAGATAAAGCAATCCTGTAGCAGCCCCTGCAAGGATGCCAGCCTCTTCACCTGCATCAGCCCCTGCACCTGATCCAGCCGCTACTTAACCTGAGGCAGCCGCTTCTCCAGCAGTAGCGCCAGCACCACCTGGCACTCGAGGCTGGTAACGATGGCACTGTTGGAGCACTATAAATCCTGGTGTTGAAGCTACAGGTAGAAGGGTTGAATATAATATTTTGAGGGAAGTTCCAGGGCCCACGGCATATGCAAAACGCAACATTGATGAGAGCGCATTGAGTGCTTTTTGCCTATTGATTGACATGCATACGCTTCAGCACATACGTTGCACTGAAGCAGAAGCCCACTGACAACTACAAGATGATTCCTGGTCAATGCCCTTGGAGGAATTAGAAGCTTTCATTGCACTAGTATATGCCCATGGAACATTTCGGACAAGAAGCCTGTCGCTGTACAGTTTGTGATCCAGTAAGTGGGGAGTTGCTTTTTTTTCAGAGCCAATGCCACGGAGTCACTTTTGTGAAATTTTGCAATTTCTGCGTTTCGATCTGAAGCAAACCAGAAGCGCCCGACGTCAAAATGATAAATTTGCCCTGGTGTCTGGCATTTGGACCTGTTTCATTGACAACAGCATTCTCTGCTACAAACCGGGACAGAATATTACTGTGGATGAGCAGCTTTTCCCAACAAAAGCAAGGTGTTGCTGGACTCGGCACATGGCTAATAGACCAGACAAATTTGGAATCAAGTTTGGTAAATGGTTACCCCTACTTGGGAAAGGATGAGACTCGCCCAGCTGGACAAAGACTGGGTGAAAACGTGGTACTTGGACCCTATTTAGGGAAAGGGAGGAATGTTACCACTGACATTTTATTTTACTTCATTGCAATTGCCAAAATACAATGAATAAGCACAAGAGAGAACTAACCACCATCTGGAAAAAACCTGCAAACACAACAGTACTAAAATCAGTACTCCACTGAAATCCTTAAACACTGCACACTGATTGTTTATAAATGCAAGCCGAGAAAGAATGTGATTATTTTCAGCACATCATCCATCAGTAGCAATCAGGACAGGTGAAAAAAAAGAGAGACTGTTGAGTTCTACAATTCAACAAAATATGCAGTTGACATTTCAGATCAGATGACAAGGAAATATTCTGTAAAAGCTGGTTCTCGCAGGTGGCCTGTCCAAGTATTTTACAAAGTTCTGGATCTTGCAGCTATCAATGCCTTTGTTCACTACAAGGAATGCACTGGTGAAAACACAGGAAGGAGAGACTTTATATTGAAGTTATCTGAAGAGCCTTGCCAGATGCATTTTGCAGCAAAAGACTGATAACCCGTTACCAGCAGCTGCAGCTACAGCTGAAGGTGCAAATGAGACCCAGTGCAACTGCAAGAGACGACAACGCCAGATTGCAAAATGTAATGGGAACAAGCCTGTTGATAGCTGTGCCAAGTGTGCAAAGACAGTCTGCAGTAAGTGCACTGCATATGTTGAAAAGCGCAGGATCTGTGTGATTTGTGCCAGCACTTAGACTTTGTAAATGATTGTAAATGAAGCCCATTCTGTTCAAATGCTTATCTATTCATGTCATTTTGATTATACTTACAGCAGTATGTATGAAATGCTTGATAAACTTTCCTCATAAGCCCCATTCACACGAGCACTGGTTCTGGCTACCCGGGCCACAATCCTAACCCGGGTCCCAGCGACCCACCTCAGGATGTGGGTCAACACGCTTTGACCCGGGTTGAGCGAGACAAATGTTCTGGATGACGGGGGATGAAATAACAAACAGCCACGCCTGCACAAAGAATATTCCTTCCGCAAGGAATGTTTTTGTTTATTCTGTTTAGCCATATTTTTGTTGCTTGAGACACACCAAGCTGTGTTTACTTGCGTCTGTCACTCAGGTCAGCCCTACTTTATCAAAAACATGAAATCGCGTACCCATGACACCGACCTGGGTAGACCATGCCAGTGTGAAAGGGGCTTAACATAACTTCTAAAAGAAGTGTAAGAAATGTGAAGACCAGCTGAGGATGCTTCCTTTTTGTAAGGTATTCACATCTCTCCCTTGTAGATTTTATAAGCAGGGTTGGGGTGTCTCTTATAATGCTGGCACTTCCCCTGCAGTATCCTTGACTTTTTGGTCACATCAGTAAAAATGCAAGTACAAGATCTTGCAGTTTGCATGCCTGTCTTCATTGCAGTATTTAGAAAGGGTACCAGAAAGGTAACAGAGACTGTGTTTTACACACAAAATATATTAGCATGTATGGAAAGAAAATACTGGCACTGTTTTTTTTTTTTGTTTTGTTTTGTTTTAACACTTGTTCAATATTGTCCTCCATATTGTGCTTGTCTCAAGAGCTGCTTCAACAGTAACAATTAACAAAAAGTGGAATTGATCATTTTTTCTCTCTGAAATGAAGCCTATTTTTTGTTGTTGTTGATGGAACAAAGGTAGCAAATTTTAATGGGTGATTTTGTATTGTCATAAATTACTATTATATTGCTGGAAAGTATACTTTTATAAGTATCATAGTAAAAGACAAGTACTATAAATAATAATATATTATTGCTCCATGTAAACCTTGGGAGGTTACATTTTAGGTGAAGTGTAAAGCAACAAATAAAGAACACACAACTTTTATACTCGCCAATGTTGTTTATTAAAGTATATATATATATATATATATATATATATATATATATATATATATATATATATATATATATATATATATACACACACACAGTATATGCATGCAATGGGTTAAACAACAGTGTTTTTTTTACAACCATGTCATCTTTATTTTTTTCAAATTAAAAAAATAATAATCTGGTTCCAGAATACAACCAGTTAACATTTTTTTTAATGAAAACTTTAAAATGAATACGGTAATATATAGTCTAGAAGATGGATGCTGAAATAATCAAAGTTGTTTCCCTGTAGGTGAATACTTGTATTTAATTGATTGATTTCCATTTGTACTGAAATGAAGTTACACACATGGTGCACATCTAACAATTCACATACATTTCCAATGGTTTTGTAATATAATATTTTGACAGTTAAACTATAAGGAGCTATACTGTAGCTTTTAGAATTCTGTACAGGCAATTCTGATATTAAAATAATTTTAGGATGCCTCCATTACACCATGCATAGTATTTTAATAAACTACTTACATTTCTAACTGGATTCAAACCACCACATTATATATGTTTCTTCAAGGTTCCAAAATAGCAAGTCTAAACATGGTTAGTTTTTATTACACAAGGCTACAACTTTAAGCCTAAATATGTAACCCTGACATTATGAATTAATTGTCAAATAAAACAACATGACTTGTTAGCACACCTTTATTTGTTTCATATTTTATATTTTTATTTTCTTCTTGTAACAGGTTCAAACTCTAAAACAAAGACTGTTTCAGGTTCAGTTTGCAGGGCATGTCATAGGCTGCACTCCCTGTAGTTCCAAAGCTTTGCTGAAGTTAATTTCCTGAGGCTTGGGGCCCTTAGTTAGCTTAAGGTTCCGGATGCATCCTTTGAAAGGGCTATTAATCGTTAATCCAAACTGCTTCAGCCCATCTGAAAGACACATAATTGAAGTTTTTATTTAATTTTAAATGCATGCAATAGTACTCACTGACTAGTTGTTGGTTATCTTGCTATAATCCAAAAAAAAAAAAAACCATTCCACTGGGCTTTACAATTTAAAAAAAAAATGTATGTTGGATAGGTGACCATATAGGCCCATGTCATTCATATCTGATGATACTATCTGGGCTCACAGATGTAGGGTCAAGCAGATTTCAAAGGGGAAACTGATTAAAGTCTTCTTATTGACAAAGCATAAAACACAAAATGCTACAGAAGATTTTTGTAATGTAAAACTGATCTTGATTTTTAGACACTGCAGCACAAGCAGTGCTGGCCTATGGAAGATCATGTTCACAATATTATATAATTTCGAGGAGTCTGTAGGAGGTATTTGTCTGTGCTTCAAAATTAGTTAACATTGTTAAACAGTAAAAAGTGGAATGGCCAATTCATCAAATATCCACACATACCAGGGTATCCTCCAACAAAGACTGGGTCATTAGTATCAGCTGAAGCTGAGCGAGCATTAGGACTTTGACCTTCCACCTTCTTGTCATCTACTGTGAGCTCCAGGCGATGTTTCAGTTTAGTGGCTACCACTCTGTGCCACTGCCCATCACAAAGCCCGCCTTGGGAATCTGGCTTGTAGGTGGCTGTAAACCTGCCAACACCGTTGTCGGCATGAAACAGCATCTGGGAATCAATTACAAGTAACAGATATTCAGCACAATCTTGTTTAACAAGATAGGTGGAAGCCAGGACAACACATTGGGGATTGTATACTGGTTACTTTATCAAAAAACACTTTGTTAAACAAAAAATAGGAAAGAGAACAATAGAGACAACAACAGATGCCATGTTATATTAACGTCCTCAGTGATGGATGAAAAAATCTAGATATGTCTATTGCATGGTTGTCACAACTTGTACATTTAGCTTACCAACACTCATCTAAAATAATGACTATATATTGAAAGCATTTTGTTGCTATAAGTTGGTGAGTGATGCACTTTTTATACACTGTATGTACAAAAATGTATGGAAGCATGGACAGACAGACTGACAGGCATCTTGTGTTTGCTCAGATTCTGGGCCATGTATAGCTTAACTGGCTTAAAGGGGTGCTGAATTCAGACCCTACTGCTATATAATAAAGCGCTACAAACTGTGTGCAATCGGGGACTCCTGACCTGATATTCATGACATGTTTAGCTTACCAACACTCATCTAAACCTGTTTTGCTTACAATGATTTATGTTTAAAAGCTAAATACAGTTTTACAGTGTACATCTATGAATGTTGTAAATGTTAGTACTACAACTTACTTTCCCATTGACCAGTTCGATTCCAAGGCCGTCCATTTTCTGACCACTTATTCCTAATAGCACGCCACTTCTCTGAGATGTGCGGAATTCCAGTTCTATTGACAAATCTGTACCAACCTTATATGCTCCCACTGTAATGGAGATAAAACAAGGAACAGGTATTTTTTCATTGTAGCATTTTTGTTCCTTTTAAATAAATTAGTTTGCTTTTCTTTCTTTCTTTCTTTTGATACTTTTAGAAATACCTGTTTTTGCATATCCAGTTCCATTAAAGTAGGTGCCTGTCTGAGCATTGACAAAGCAGGTACCAATATTATAGCTGGAGGTTGGGTTATCCAAGTCTAAGGCTGAGTTCAGCATTTTAAAGTTGCGAATACAAGCATTAATGCTGTAAACTACCTGTTTATAAAAAAACAAAAACAAAAAAACAGCATGTTACACAAAAACCCAATAGGCTAAAACCATTAATCAAACGATTTATGCTTTTTTTTTTTCTTCAGCAACACCCTGCCAGTTTACTTTCTATCCAATTAAACTCACTAAACACAAATCTTTATGGACCTTAAAGATCCAGATATATTTCTACTTCCTATTATATATATATATATATATATATATATATATATATATATATATATATATATATATATATATATATATATATATATATATATATATATATATATATATATATATATATATATATATATATATATATATATATATATATATATATATATATATATATATATATATATATATATTAAGAGTTATATATGGTATTTTTGATGCTAAAATAAAATAAACGTACAGGTCCAATTCTTCTTATTGTGTAATTCACTGGCACACCTCCGATATACACCATGCCCACAACATCAAGAATATCTGCCTTTTTAGGGCTTGTGGTTTGGCTGGAATAACGTCCATCAACTGTTAATATTCCTCTTTGCTTGTCTCGCGATACCCTAACCTGCAAGGACAAAGAAAAAGCTGAATGACAAAAACTTGAAAAAGCAAGGAACTACAGTGCTTCCCCTTTCATACACCAGGGCTATGCTCAACTTTGCAGAGATTTGCAGACGTTGGCAAACTTTTTTTTTTGGTTGTCTGCAAAAATAGGCAAACAGGATGGAGAAGGTTGTGTGTGGTGAAACATTCTGTAAATGTTTATGAAGCCAAACGCAGCCCACAAGGTGATAGTTTTAATACTGTATATAGCAGTATTATGAATTTGGCGGGGGTGGTAGTTTACCCCTTAGTGTGGGAAAACTGCATTAGAGTTGGGACACAAATATGTTCAGCTGAACTGTTTATAGGAAAAATAAAATATAATACATACAGTAGTCAAGCTGGATATACCATTACAAGCAGAGACACATACCAAAAATCACCAATTTTTACCTTATGCCATTGGCCATCGTTGATTTTCTGTTGAACTGATGTGCTTGTGTTTCCACTTCCTAGGTCAAAGCTCAAATGCGCTATTCCATCCTTCATTTGGATTGTTGCAAAGTCGGCATGGTTTATCCTTGCCATATAGAATACCAGACCAGATTCAGCCTCTGTCCTGATTTCAAACTCGATTATTAGTCTGTAAAAAAATAAATAAATAAATAAACACACACCCCATACTTTCGCATACCATACTAAAATCTGCATAAACTATAATTGAATGATTGTGTTATATGAAATTGACTGGTGCCCTCTCTCACCTAACTGTCTATCTGTAGTAAGGCTTTTTTCTTGCAGTATAATAAAGGATTAACAATACATGACTCATATTTAGTAATTTCTCATTCACATTCAAAATTCAAGTCCATCTATACCTGCTCTTAACCTTGGTGTCATCAAAGGCCATAGCCACATGGCTATTTCTGGAAAGGCCAAACTGTTTTGCATTCAGCAAAGTCACTGGCTCTGTTTCAGCAGCACAAGTAACCTGTGGAGGAAAGAATCATTACATGTGTAGGTAAATACATTGATGAATGTGTTCTTCCACTAATTCCTAAACAAATTTTAAAAACACAAGTTTGTGCTTCACTGCTTTAAAGAGTCAGCTGCTGCTAACAGATGGACAGTTATTGTTATTGCAAAACACATTGGATTTGATCCACTTACAAACTTATGATCCAGCTGCTTTTTAATAAGGTTCTGGACCTCGGTTGCATATGACTTTCAAGTTGTTTTGTTAAAATGTATCTTGCACCAAGCCAGAAACTTGTGAAAAATAATTGGCACTTATGACAAGATTGCTAAAAAAGTGCTTACTGAATACATTATAAATTGAATATTAGCATAATTCACTAAAAAACATTTGTTAGCCTGGTATATATATATTTTTTTAACAAATAAGACTCATCTAATCTGGCACATCCCCTGCCTCTACATGTAGTTCCTTTGAAAACCATACAAAAAAGGCAAGCAGATTATTAATGCATTTAACACATTTCTTTACCGCGCCTGTGTAACTTTTAGTTGTAAAGAAGTGAATTAGAATACAAATCTCCAGTCACTTAATAAAGGATATCCTCATTCTTTGTCCAGTTCACAGACAAGGTCAAGGTTTTGTGAGGCATGGTACAGTAGCCTGCTTCTGCGTCTCCATTGTGACTACTGAAGTACAGTCCGATGACATAGTACAGTATGCGGTTAAAGAATATTATACTGTTTATCCGACAGTGGTACATGAAGGCTGTATTGTTAGTATAATTTCAATACCACACAATTCAGTGGAAAAGAGAATGTTAGCTTGTGAAAGACCACATAGGAAAAAAAAAATGTTTGGAGATAAAAAGCACCAGCGTGGAGTCAATGTCAGTAGCAACACTGGTGCTTCTGAGTTCAGATACAAGGAAATCCTACAAGCAGCAAAGTGAGGCAAACCACGGTTAGGCTGGCTATACATATTGAAAAAAACACACATACTGTATGTTGTATGATACAGTACAAATGATACAATTGGTACCAATATACATAACGCTTTAATTATTCTTGAGATTGTATGAAAGGGTTTAGAAACCTTTTGGAATGCAAAGCTTTAGTTAGTTGTAGAATGATTGCTTTCAAGGCACATAGACATAGTTTATCTTTCTGAAATGCTAGACACCACACTGATTTTACATTTTCTAATTAAAACATTTAGAAGCCAGAAAAAAGTATGTATACAGTACTTTAAAACACGGTTTTGCAAGTGTTATGTGATGTATAACCTTTATTTAAACAGCCACTGAAGGTGCACCACCTCAATGGTGGTCTTATATGATTATTTTGTTATTTTACAAACAAATATCCTGATTATTTGACTTTTTTATGTAGAACATAACAGGTTTCTTCTTTCTGAACAGTGTTTCTGGGTACTGGAGACAGAGTAATATACATTTAATAACCACAGCAAATATAAATAATGCTTTATATTCCAGATGTGAGGCAACAATACTGTATTTTGTTAAGAACATACTCCATCTGGTGGCTGAGCTGGTGAACAGCTGCTGTTTTTTCTTTTTTTTTAAATTTAGCTTGTATGAAATTACTTACCGTTTCTTATTTTAAATTAATGTCACTTATCCTTGTTTTGTTAATATATAAAACAGCGTCAGTGTTGGCCATATTTCAATCCAGTTTCCCTCAAAAACCATTAACTGTGAGGTATTATTATTATTGCACATATATCATGTATCAATCCATTTGAAACCTTTAAATATGTAATAGCAATGGAATATGACCACTTATGCAAAAATAAATAGCATTATTTCACAGAACCACTTTTGCAGAATGGTTCAAGGTAAAGTATTAAACATGGATTCAAGTATTTTTCTCTGTGTGTTAGCATTGCCAGAAGAACAGTGGGTTTAGGTAAAACAGACAACATATAGTACTCTTGAATCTGAGAAAAACAAACCTGGGTTATACAACTAATGTACTATGCCACCTAGCTAACTCCTGTATTGAACGTTTCACATCACTTGATTGTTTGTGTAATTGTAATATGTTTTAGAACAGGAAGCACTTACAGGAGCTGGAGTGGCTGGCTGCCTGACAATAGGTTTTGTGGTGACAGCAGGTTTAGGTTGGGATTGTTCAGGGGCTTCAGTAACTTCTTCTATTTCCTCTTCTGGCAGTGGCTTGGGTGGGGGTGCCAGGGTAGGGCACTGTCCAATTTCCGCATTCTCAAAAGACAAAGCCTGAGCAAAGTCTATAGGGCTACGGATAAAGACAGAGTTATTATGATTGGATATATCGATAAAAGGAATACTGTGCATAACGACTATGCTTGCTGGGGCTGAGCTTTTAATTGTGGATGAACTGAAAGCAGCTCAATCGTAGAAATGTAAATGATAAGCAGGGGTATAGTTAGAACTGGGCATTATCATCACTTGCAGGAAATATATTAAACCTGATAAAACAGCATCTCAGGTCATTAAAACAGAAAGTACAATGCAGGTAAAATAATATTTAAACAATGAATTTGGCAAGTAACCAGTCAACAGATTTTAAATGTATATACAGTATATTAAAGTTTTGTTTTAAAGCATAAGACTCAAAAACAATTAGTTATGTATTGTAGCAATAAAGTCCATTTAAAATGTCTGAAAGCACTTACAGGGTATTAATTACTAAGTTCCATATACAACCCTCGAAAGGATTAATGCTCCTAAGCATGCTGGCCTGGACGTATGTGGGGATGCCACCAACAAAGAGCTTTTTAATGTTTATCGATTGGTCATTGGGCAGCCTCTGTTCCAGTCTGTTCTCTTCATCCACTTGTACTGTAAATTTTCTGGAAACACAGAAGTAACGCAGTTAGAACTCAAGTTGGGAGCTATCACTGCAATCATAATCACACCTGTATTTTAAAGGACAATACCTTTAAAGCTGTGTATTGTATTGTTTCGGTACTAACAGAAACCATGAATGAAAAAGAGTATCTGCAAATAAACAGTAACAGTATTTGTTCATACTGAAGAACAAAACACCATTTTTAACATAATTTAATCATATGGGTCTTTGAGGATGATTCCATATTTCAGATAAATAAAACCATTGTGTAGATATAAAACTCACAAGCAAAAACTTGCAGAAAGTAACAGATACATTAGCAAGAACAATAATGTATCTGCTACTTCCTGCATGACTTTTCTCTTAAAATATGCGATTGCTTCAAAATAGGGTCACCACAAACAATAGAACAAAAAGTCAAGGATTTTTGCTTCTCTTCAAATTCAAAACAACATACACACATACACAAACAAGGGCAATCAGTCACTAATATTTCAAGAAAATTCATTCAGTTGATTTGAAGCAATTGTGGTAACTGAAAAAACACCAAGATAACTGCCAGGCAGCTATTTCATAAAAACAAAAGTCAAGACCAACCAACACATTCTCTGCAGGTGTCTCATGTACCTTTGAAGTTTAACAAATGTGGCTATCTGTGTGATGCAAAACAGTAATGAAGTAACATCTGTACTACTTCCTTTCATTGTCACTTGGTGTTACTTACCCCCATGTTCTTTCTATTCTGATGGAATGCTCTCTGCCATCGTGCAGAATTCCCTCCTCTGGTTTCATCATTACTCTGCGAGGATCCCGGGTTCCAATGAAAATAACAACTTCCAGACGACCTTTGTGCAGGAATACTGCAGTGTAAGGCTGCAGAGGGAATTGCAGGTATGTGAACACAGTGTATTTTACAGCAATGCTATGTCTGTTGACTCTGTAATGGATACGTTAGCCGCAAGGCTGTTCTAGGAATCTATAAAAAAGGAGCCAATGGACATCTACAGAATAAACTTCATTGGAATAATGACAACTACATGGACACTTTCTTCTATATAAATTGCACACAGCCTTAAATTAGACATGGTATAAATATTAAAAACAATTAATTAAACACCATTTATTGCCAATCTGATTAACTAGACTGTATAATATTTTCCTCAGGTTTAACTAGGATTAACTAGTCTTTAATAACATCAATCACAGCCTGATATGGTCAAATATATATTTACACTAATGTTAGAGGTTAAAGCTACCATCATCTTCTTAACTGGGTGTCTAATGTAATTGCAATTACGACACAATAGACAGAGCTGGTGACAAACTGCTCTAGTCTGAGACAGAACTGCAGTAGAAATGCTTGGTGAAGTGTGTTTAACATCATTACACTGAGGTAAAAGTTTTATATTATTCCAAAACCTAAAATAAAGATACAGTATATCACACTGTGGAGGTTGGAAATCAAATAATCATGTGCTCTAATCAGGTGGGAAAATACATATATTTTTTGGAATTCCTTTGCAAAATGAATTCCAATAGCACAACTCGATATGACTCGGTTAACTCACCTGACCGGTTTGCCTACGTTTCCTCCTGGGTGGCGCTGGGGCCCCCCCGCTGCCAAAGAGGATAATGCCAGTGTCATTTTGAGTGCTGAAGGAGAAACTTATCTCTGTGCCCACATCAAGAGAGAATGAATTCAGCTCCACAAACCCAGGCTTTGGAAAGCTAACAGTGTGGATATTCTGTCAAAAGGAAACCAAGTGAGTTTAGGATTTCAATCTCCTGATCTGCAGTCCATAACCCTGTGTCTGTACGCTGTTATTTCTGTCCCCCCTATGACACCTGATAGTACATAGAAACTATTCAACATATTACAGCTGCCCTATTCATTTTTGTCATTTTTTAAACCACCTCTCTAACAAAATGTAGCTTTTTCTGTGGTTAAAAAACAGCAGTGTGGGGCTCCCGAGTGGCGCATCCAGTAAAAGCACTTGCGTAGAGTGCAGGATGCGCCCTATAGTCTGGACGTCGCAAGTTCGAGTCCAGGCTATTCCTTTGCCGACCGAGGACGGGAGCTTCCAGGGGGCGGCGCTCAATTGTCCTCCGACGCTGTAGCTCTTGGGTGGCTGCATGGTGAGTCCGCAGTGTGAAAAAAAGCGGTCGGCTGACGGCACACGCTTCGGAGGACAGTGTGTGTTCGTCTTCGCCCTCCCGAGTCAGCGCAGGGGTGGTAGCGGTGAGCTGAGCATAATAAAATAATTGGCCATTCCAAATTGGGAGAAAATAATAAAAAAAAATTGGCAATGACTAAATTTATAAAAAGAAAAAACAAAACAAAACAAAAAAACAGCAGTGTGGAGTACTGGTTAGGGCTCTGGACACTTGATCGGAGGGTAGTGGGTTCAATCCTAGGTGGGGGGCACTGCTGCTGTACCCTTGAGCAAGGTACTTTACCTAGATTGCTGCAGTAAAAAACCAACTGTATAAATGGGTAATTGAATGTAAAAATAATGTGATATCTTGTAACAATTGTAAGTCGCCCTGGATAAGGGTGTCTGCTAAGAAATAAATAATATTATAGTAAGCCTGGTAAATAATGTTCTATATTGAAACAACAATAAAGAATAACACACATAATAGGACATTGAATAAAACATCCCTTTTAGTTTAACTAGCATTGAGATAACAGCATGATAGAAATAAAACATGAAAGCAATGTTTTATGCATTAACAACCTCTATAGAGCACCCTTTGGTCAATCCAGTATAATCAGTGCTGCTTAGCAAGTTGTAGGGTGTTCTGGAAACTTCAATGTCTTTGAGACAACCAGCAAATTTCTTAAGAGTCACCTCCGCTCTGCATTAAACACACACACAAAAATAATTACATTTTTATATTCAAACAAATATAAAATGAAGGTATTTAAAGAGAACAATTTAATATTTTAAATTATTGAAAGTCTCAGAAAACATTTGCTGATTTTTTCTTTCATGTTGCTTCTCAGAACCTCTTAAAAATGATTAATTAAGCTAAATCTAAATATTTAAACTATGTAGCATTTTTAATACAGAGGATGTCAAATTTAAGCAGGAGAAAAAGGCAGTTTTATTAGGCATAGAAGCTCTTTTGCATCACAACACCAATAAGCAAATCAGCTGGTATTAACTAAATTTACACTAGGCTGTACATAAAACTTTATAAAGTAGCGCAATAAAGCTTTTTTTTTTTTTGCTAAACTCATGCAATTGCGCAATACATGCATGAATGAATGGGTTTTTACCTGGCTTTCATACTGTGAGAACCAAACGTACAAAAAATAAAATTAAAAAAGTTTAGTAATGATCTAAAATTATATCTTTCTTACATATCTTTACATCTGAGCTACTATACTATACTGCACTTGACTTATGCAGAAACATCATAATTACACAAATGTTATTGCAATAAAAACTGTAGTAGATCAATACAATACAAATGTATAATTATACAGCATTTTAATTGTAGTATTTTAGCTTTATTAAAAAAATTAAAAAAAAACATGCAGGAACATTTTGCATTCTACATTATGACAAGTGGAATCTCCATGCCATTTACTTTTCAAATACTTTTATCCTGCAATAACACTACATGGTACAGTTTGGATAAATGTTCATACCTGAAATTTCTCAGAGTTGGCAAACCACCAAAGTAAATCCTCTCATTGTCCTTCAAATTCAGGCCAGAACTAGTGCCCCCAGAAACAGTCTCTATCTTTTCCTCTTTATTGGTGTCTATATCCACTATTGCCACATTAGCTGTGAAGGAAAAAAAGTCATTAGAACACCACATTTTTGTGACACTGCACATAAAGCGAGGCAAATAGATTATTTAAAGATAGTTAGCTACTTTTTTACTAGTGTGATACTGTATGTATGAAATACAAACACTCACAATTGTAGAAAAACAAATATTTCAGTTTTTGTATTGAAAATATGTTTTATTTCACTGTAGATAGATGAGATGTGTTTTGATGTTACGTTACACAGTGGCTCACAAACACTGTACACTAGTGAAGTCTGTACCAGTTTCAATTATCAGATAGCACATTGTGGATTTTCAGTGACAAGATAAAACTGTGAAGGTGCAATGCACTGGAAAAAAATGATAACAGAATGGCAGTCCCAATGTAAACACTGCACCGCCAGCTTGAGGAGTGAGCAAAGCGTAAGCTGTCAATTTGAAAAACACTGAAAGGTATTTCAAGTGAGACAGGCATTGTTGTAACATGCTGTACAGCTATGGCCACGTGGACCTGAGGACTGGACCACAAGCGGCCACTGGTCGTCATTGCTTTTACAGCTATGGCCAAAAGTTTTGCATCACCTCACAGAAATGAGGTGAAATACCATGAAATACTGTACTTCTATTATGGCTTCCGGTAGACTTTTGTGATATCATTTTGTAGTTTCTTTAATTGCAGATCTTAAATAAAATATCTAATATATATATATATATATATATATATATATATATATATATATATATATATATATATATATATATATATATATATACATACATGTAGTGGACAAAAAAATGGAAACACCTGGGTAAATAAGGGACACCAAGTATATTGAAAGCAAGGGCTTCCACACAGGTGTGGCTCATGCGTTAATTAAGCAAATAACATCCCAGCATGCTTAGGGTCATGTATAAAAATGCTAGACAGGCCTGGCTGCCTATAATTATGGCAAGCATGGCTGCAAGAGGAGACCTCAGTGACTTTGAAAGAGGGGTGATTGTTGGGGCGCGTTTGGCAGGAGCTTCAGTGACCAAGACAGCTCAACTTGCTGATGTTTCACGAGCAACGGTGTCTAAGGTGATGTCAGCATGGAACTCCGAGGGAAAGACATCATCAGCAAAGGGCAACAGTGGGCGGAAGCGCATACTCCAAGATCGTGCTATCCGTGCATTAAATCGATGTGCAAGGCAAAACAGGCGAGCAACTGCAGATCAATTGACTGCAAATTTCAACCAGCCGGTTAAATCAAAAACTGTCCCCGAGAACTCCAGAGCGGGATACCATAGTGGCCCAACGCCCTATTAAGTGACTTTACATTGGTGTTTCCATTTTTATGTCCACTACCTATATATATATAAACTTTTGGTCATAGCTGTATACAGACATTACACTAGCTGTTTAGGAGCAGGTGACTTCTTAATTCAGATAACCACAAAGACAGTATATCAATTTATTTACAGTCAACCAGAAAACCCACTTTTCTTCTGAACCCGTGACATGGTGAGTGATTTCCATTTTCCATCATTGTGACGTTGAGTGCTGCTCACAGATGCTGTGCCTGAACCGAGATCATAACTGACTTTGATGCGTCCGTCATTCAGCTCAACGCTCATGAAGTCTTTCTGTTGATTCAAAGATAAATAATTTTTTTTTTCTTTAGGATCTGCTTTGTTACAAATAAATGCAACTATGCTATGTTCTCTGCCACAGCTGTGTCTTCACCATGTCTCTGGCAATGAGAATCTATATCCCCTGTGGAGGATAATAATCCAACCAAATAAACATTTTTTTTTTTTAGTAACTGGGGATTGAATTGATTTTCAGTGAGCTCAGAGCAGGGTATTAAAACTTTCCACAAAGTTCTTGAAAAATAAACAAATAATTACAATCTAAACTTTCTTCAACCAGCTCAAGTTTCTGAATACAATAAGATTTTAAAAACTTTTTATATATATATATATATATATATATATATATATATATATATATATATATATATATATATATATATATATATATATATATAATTTACTGGATGCATGTCAAGAGTGTCGGAAGTGAAACCAGCTCAAAATGAAAAATAAAGTGGATGAATATTGGTAATGAAAAATATAAACTGTAATAAAAAATATAAACTTTAAATCAATCTATTTACCTATGTAAATTTAAATAAAGTGATAATTGAATTCAAAGAGCCATCTAACTGTTCTGTTTAAAATGCTGTTAATTGGTAGTTTGTAGTAAAAAGGGATGATCAAGTCTCTAAATAGTAAACATTTGTAGAAATGTGATGATTGTTTAATTATTGCTAATTACATGGTGAGTCTGAACTGACAGTTAGTGGCAGTTGGCTAAATGACAGGTAAGCAGACAAGTCTTGCAAAACTGCAGGCCCTAGTCATGGTGTCTCCTTCAGACCCTGCATGGGAAGATTTCCTGCACTCAGACTGAAGACCCCAGGAGTTATAAAGTAACAACTTAAAAGTACACTACCATGTCTTTTGTAGCAAAGTACATGAGGAGAGCATTTGTGGAGAAGGTCCTAAACTTGAACATGACTGTTGAGACGTTGGGATTCCAGCGGGCTGGTCGACTAACAGCAGCGTATCCTTCTCCATCAAACTGCATTGTCCCTTCAGTGTCAGGAGGCTGGGGACTACACATTCATTATAAAAAAAAAAAAAACATTTTCAGGAGGGTGTTTGGCAGCACTTTCCTTATTTATGTTAAAGTCAGTTTTAATATAACAGGCCACAAAGTTATTTACATTTTATAGCTCAGTAGTACACAAAATGCACGGTACAGTCTATTGATGATATGTGTAAATTCAGGGTGAAAAAGCTCCTTACCATCCATTATTTAGAAGAAAATTTGAAATAAAACAGACACAGTAGATACTAATAATAATGACCTCTTCCTGCTGTACTGGACAGAGGTGGAAGGAATGTTAAGAACTGCAACGATGCAACAGCTTATTTATTTATTTATTTATTTAATTTAATTTAATTTATGTTATTTTACATGTTTTTGTATGTACCTCACAACGCATCCTTTACAGTTTCCTTGTCTTTCCCTGTAGTTCCATAGTCCAATAGGTTTGCTGTCCAGATATGTTTCTCCCATACAGCCAGAGAATGTGGTTGTTTTAACAGCATCAGCTTTCTGCAGATTTAAGAAAATAAAAAAATAAATAAACAAAATCTACTGCAATTGTCACATTCACAATAATCTCAGTGAAATAATGTGGTCTCTACAGTATATTGTTTAATGCAGTCTGACAGACAAAAAACAATAAATAAAGTTTCAGGGAGTTCACACATTCAGAACAACTGTCACATTTTTTCACTTGAGCAATTAAAAAAAAAGTTAAATACAAAACCAATATAAATTGTGTTTTAATATGAACTCTACCTTTATTTTGCTAGTTAAGCCCCCAACAAACAGGTAAGCATCGGCATCCACATCTAGAATAGTGTAGCCTTCAGGTGACACTCCACTGAAGGTGCTTGGCATTATTCCGGCTTTAGGGCCTTCCAGAGCGTGCACTGAAATGGTGCCATTACGACCAATGCTAGCAAAGAAAAAGCAAAAACATTTAGACATTGTGTAGCCTTTATAAAGCTCTACATTCCTAAAACAGTGCTCCCACCTTAAGTACCGTAAGCAATACAGAATGTACGAAAATAAACTGTTCAGGTAACAACAAACCAAACGAATAATGTACTTATTTGAGGGAATAAAATCTGAGTTTAGTTTTAATGTTCAGTGAATGGCTAAACGTTTAGTTGTAGTAGATAACACATGGCACATATATGGCACTGTGACAGGATGGCTTGGTAGTAACGTCCCCAGACCAGGAAACTGACACAGACAAGTACTGCTGGTTCATGCGCTGGTGTGCGTATTTATTCAAATATAAATTTAAAAGTCTCGAACACAACAAATACACCCAAAACAAGTAGAAATGTTTACTTTTTTAAATTTCTTTCTCCTTCACTCTCACGTACCTCCTCTCTGTACATCCACTCCGACCAGCAAAAGCTGACTGTTTTAATACACGTGGCCATCTCCAGATTAGCAATAAATGAATCAATCTGGAGATGATCACATTCTGCACGAGAGTTTTATAAATCTGCGTGGTCGACAGTCAATCTGTTCATAATTCATTCGCTGCCGACTGTGCATTCTCACAAGATGTCTGGCAGAGACGAGTGGCTAACATCACCCCTGCCAAACCACATTTAACAATAATACCATCGCCTGTTCTTAAATAAACACCAAACAATACATTTAAATCATACAAATCATTTCTTTTTAAATCATACAACTACAGCAATATATTTATCAGCAGGGGTTTGCCCTTCCCCACTGACTACATGCAGGGCTCTTCTGCCCTGCCACAGGCACATATGCTAATACTGTAGTATTCAAATGTAATTTATTTTAAACTGAGCTGGAGCAATCATGAGAGATTGACCTACTGTAAGCTACAAATTCTCTAATACAGATAAGTAACATGTATTACATATATAAACTAAATATATATATTGTCTCCAGTTTTTTTTTATAAAGAGTGATAGCACTTACTTCCCTTTTTCTTCAATGCACCTTGGGATTCAAGGATAGCATACTAGACTTAGGAAGCCTTGGCAGTGCACAGGGAATTTTCCACCTCTGCTTAGTTGCATTATTGTTTAGCTTTTCACCTTACCTAGTAATTGGTCTGACGATTCATAAGACGATTATAAAGATTATCGAGCATTCCCAATTTACACATTTACAAATTAAGCCATTGGGGAAATCTTCTTTCCCAAAAGATTAGCTACACTAGCTTAGTATACATGCTGCCTTATGCAACAGCGAAACACTGATGACTAAATTCAAGGTTTAATATATGCACAGAAGAGTTTAATGCATTTTCGTTGGTGGTGCTCATTTATGGAAATATATTCTGAGCTTGTTACAGTAAATTTGATTAAAAAATGATTGCATATCAGTAATTGTTTTCTTACCTAGGTTTGTTCTTATCAAAGCTCCTTACAGCATACATTAAAATCCTCTAAATATGAACCTCTAGATTTTATTAAATTAGTTCATGGCTTTACTGTTATTATAGTGTGGAATTTATTAAGCTCATACCGTATAGGGTTCATCACAATGGACAGCAACAGTGAAATGGTTGTTGGGAATTCATTTTCAACAAAAACAAGCTGTTTGTTGAAACTAATGTACATCTTATCACAGTTGTTTCAGAACAGGCTGTGACATGAGGAGATAAAGTGTTCAACTTACCGTGAAGCTTCAATTCTGTACCAGTTCTGATCACTGATGGTTATATCTGGATACTCCACACGTCCAACCCCAGAGCCTACATCCCAAAGGAAGTTAACCTTTCCTTTACGCATCTCTATGGCCAAGAAGTCAGACTAAAACAGAACAAATGAAAATAACTATCTGGTACAGGATATCTGCCTTAAAACATTATCTTGAGAGTCTGCTTCTTTTATGGGACCAACTGTATATTTGCTTAGGTTAGTTCCAACTGTGCTACTTGAAAACCAAAATTTTTAAGCAAGAGGATAGCTTTTCACTCTTACCCTGAGATCAGATACACTCTGGAAGGCTATGAGATTATAGAAATCAAGGACAGTTTCACTTTAAGGTATTTATTTCGCAATGATATCCAAGCTATAATTATTAAATATGTTTGGCCCACACAAATGGTGATACTGTACAGCATCCATAACTTAAAACGTAATAGTTAACATTACACTTTCAAGATGGTTAATTATTTCTTTGAAGCAGAAAGGCTTGAACTTTTCATATATATATATATATATATATATATATATATATATATATATATATATATATATATACAGGCAGTCCATGACACAATTGGTTCCTGAAAGTCACGTCGTAAGTCGAAGCGTCGTAAGTCGAAACACATCTTCCCATAGGAACAATGTTATAAACTGGGGTTACATTCCTGACTCTTTCACCAGATAATATATTTTTACAAAAATGACCCGTTATATTGTACTCATGCAAATATTTATTCAACTCTTTACACTCAGCCCGTTGATTTCTTGGTGCCAGCGCCCCGATGGTTACGCGCATATTACTGAGGCACCTACCTGGCTTGTTTAAAAGTACAGACTCGGGGCTTTCCAATGACGTATTCAGGGTGTGTATGCGCTACTCCGAGCCGGAACTCCTAGAGTTCACAGCTTAGGTTTCATTTTGAGTTCATTGCTCTTATCAGACATTGTTAAAGGCAAATAAATTCTAAAAAAAACAGTTACATGCATTAAAAATGCCGTAAATGCTGTATCGATTTCATAAAGTCGAAGCAGGGTAATAATGATAATAGATAGATAGATAAGAATAGATAGATAGATTGATATATTTGCATACCTAATATTAGAATGTTAAAGAGAAGCATTTACATTTACTTTAAGAAGCCAATATATCTTAAAACACAACTTAAATATTGTTCCTAACGGACTTACATATTTGGCACTTCCTAGATAAAAGAGCAGGTTATCAGGCATGGCTGTCTTGACATTCAGGATGATGGTGTTATACCTGCCCTTCTTAATTTCTGGTCGGTATGTATGGATGCAGTCACCTCCAGATGAGACGGAGACTTTAATCTGGATTGATCAAAACATTTAACATTAAAGCAGTTATTGTATTAAACCATTAGAAGTGGCATGTAAAATTGCAAACTGCAGTTTAACCTGAATTAAACTGGTGCTAAAGGTACTGAGCTTTCTGGTCTTTTCATGGAGCAACACTCAATAACTGGCTTTGAAAACTGAAAATATGTTCTGAGGTTTAATGACTGGCAACAGCAAATGTCCACTAAGTTCAAGAGGCTGTAAATAAAGACATTAATGTAGTTAATGTTTTCCATTTCAGTGATCTGGGATGCTTGTATAAATGAAATACATGCTATTGAGATTACTCACTGAGTTTGCCTGTTTTCGAGCTTGACTGATCAATTCCTTTATCTGAGAGATGTTATTTTTCAGGTTGTCCTGAAGCTCTTTGATTGGTTTAAGCTTTTCCAGTAATCGATCAGCCTCATTCTCTAAATCCTTAACTTTGGCACTAGCGGCATTAACTTTATAGAAAAAGAAAACATTATTAGTTGTTAGAACTGTATTCAGAAATGTGTACTGTGCCAATGTATCTTTTGGAGCCGTGCTTTAAGCAGAAGGCAGCAACAGAGAAAAAACAGTGTCAAACCTAATTAAATGTTTAGGAGCCTCTAAGTAAAGAGGGAAAATGGTATTAGTGAAGGAAAATAATTGCATGGAATGAGAAAAATTTGCATAATCTTTATAAGCACACATTAAAGTATAGGCTTTGTTAATCTTACAAAGGAAAGACTTAATCTTGTTGAAGTTAAACAAAAAGGGATAATATTTTTTTATGAAGCTTTTATTATAGCCAAGTAGCGCACATGCAGCATCAAAGTACAATACGCCACAATGCATTAGCTTTAGTGTGCCTTAAAAGGTAAAAGAGATACATACATATTGCTGTAGATGTTGAAAAAAAAGAAAAAAAAAAGAAAAACACATGTAAGGAAACAGTATTTGCAAGTGTTCATGTAACTGCACCAGTGTCAGGCGTAACACAAAAATGAACAGAGAAGGTAGATAAGGGAGTTACTGAAAAAGTGATGTGAAATAAAAGCAGCTCTCTTTTCAGAATGACAAGCGATTTTGTTCTGAGGTCTTTGCACTTCTGTCCTCCAAGTGATGGGAGGTCAACATTGTGCAGCATCAGTTTGTCTCAATATACGGTGCATCATGATATTTCTTATATTAATGCATTAAAAGCTCACAAGGTTGGTTTATGCAAATTGCTCTACAGACTTGTAAAGTAAAAGTTAAATGGGTTTATCTGAGTAAAGTTGGAAATGAGAATAGTAAAGTACATGATGCTCCACTTCTAAGGAAGTAAAGCTATTCGGGACTGTTCAGACAGTGTTACATCTGATGTTTTATGGATTCATAAATATATATTAGAATTTAAAGTTTATTAGAGGAAAAGGTATCCTTGAAAAAAAAACATATAGGTGAAATCTTACTGTTTTTCACTGGATCCTGTATTATAGCATTTGCTCTGGCCACATCATCTTCAAGTTTGCTGTAGTTTTTTTGTAGCCCCATGAGGTTCATGTTGATGTCCTTAATTCTTCCTAGCACATCACTGGCAGTTTCATTAGCGTGCCTGGCCTTGTCTTTAGCTGCTTGCAATTTTGAACTTGTGTCTGAAAGACAAACCAAAAAACTTAAGCAGCTGTATTTTTAAATTGTTTCTAGGATTTGATGATTTCCTAAATGTTACACCCAAAATAAATACAAAAATGTATGTTTTCAAAATCTGTCTATTATTATTATTATTATTATTATTATTATTATTATTATTATTATTATTATTATTATATTTTTACATCAATAAATTACAAACATCTTCTTTCTTATTTTTTCACCAATTTTTTTGGAGGTATGAAAGAGGGCAAAGGATGGAAATGTTTCAGTCTTAATACTTGCCATTGGGGATTGAATTAAGTTTTCCAAAAGTATCATTTAGTGACTTCAGCAGATCTTTGTTCTTTGTACCAGCAGCTTTTAGTCTGGACTGTAAATGATCAAGATTGTCACCATTTTCTGGAAATAAGAAAGAGTATATAAATCTCCCACAGAGAAAAATACATAATTATACTGAAAGTGCAAATTTCATATCTACATTGACTATGATTTCCTCTGTGTCAGGTTTTATTGTTTAATTCTCCAATCCAACTATTCAAATTCAAGTCCTTTATTTTATTTTATTTTATTTGTTAGCCTTGTCAAAATGACTGCTATTATTCCACAATGGACAGGCTTGTAAGATTATTATGCCTAAATCCATAAGAAAGTAGTATGCTCAAGAAATTGTAGGTTTTCTAATTTTAGGACGAAAGCTGGCTTTGCATGGCACCTTTCTACAAAATCTGAAAATGTACCTTTCACAACGTTATCTAACTTTTTGGCTTCATTCCACAGCCTGAAGCTCTTCTGGAGTGAGGTTTTGGCATCATCCTTTAAGGATCCCTTCGGACTGGAAGCCTGGGGATGGAAAATGCAAAACATAACTGTTAATAACAAACAAGTATTGCGGCTGAGGGGATTATGAACTGTTAACGTGTTTGAAGAATTAAGAAAATATATTGTACACATATTGGAGCACAAGGCAAATAGAAATAAATGATTGCACTACATAAGATTGAACTTGGTCTATATGAAGCCATTGAACTCTGGTGTTAACTCTATAGAGGCTGAAATAAAGTCAGTGATTCAAAAATCCTTCCCTGTCTCTTCTGACTTGAATTAGCAGATGTTCTAAGAACGCAAGGAACCAAGAATGAACATCTGATAAACATATAAGGCCTATCTAAAAAAATCTTACAAAGGCTTGTCTTATTTAATACAGCCAGTCGACAAGAGGAATAGACAGCAGCTACAAAGATACGGTAAATGCTAATACTTTTTTTTTTTATAAAGATAATACTTTGTTTGTGTAACTGCCGCGTTACCATAACTAAATTATGTACTGCGATTTATCATAATGCATTGCACTGTTAGAGACTGCTAATACTATGAGATACAATAAAATATACCACAGTATATTATTGTACATACCAACTGGCAACTGAAGCTACATTCTAAATTGAATATAAACTATTTAGCCCTTTCATTTTTTTTTAATATTTTTTCTTCTTCTTCTTCTTCAAAAAATATACTGTATATATTTTCAATTTAAAATCATCACTCTAATTGATTTAGACCTCGTTAACACTGTCAGTCATAGCATAAGTGGAACAGAAAAGAAAAAGCAGGTCCACAAATAAAGAATTACAAAAATTGTAATTGATTGAGCCTGATTAAAATATGGTTCATGATTAAATGATTAAACACTACCAAGGACATTTATCATCCCAGGACACTCAAATAAATGAGATGCTTCTTCTGAGTTTCTCCTGCCAAAGATTTTTAAAAAACCCAGCATGGCTTAAATCTTCACAGCATAAAGGATTGACTGAAACAGTATACAAAGTAAATCATTGTAGTTAAACAGTGAAATTACATTCTGAATAAAAGAGATGGATGTCCCTACCAGCTGCACAGCTTCTGTCGCACTGGCCTTCGCTTGCTTAGCAATCTTTTCAGCTTCTTCAATTGAATCCTTGATGTTACTGTAGGCTTTGAATGCCGCTGTAGCGTTAAATGACAGATTTTTAGCTTCTGCCAGGATTCTGTGGGATTGAACAGAATGATAATATTAGCAAGTGTAATATTAAAAAGCAGCTTTGTATCATTCTTAAATCTGAAGGAAATCTTGCTTTAGTATTATCTTGCACTTCATTGGTCATTTTACCCAGAGAGTGAAATTGTCCCCACCCCTTCAGTGCCTTCTTTCCTGTCAGTAACATACCAGTTCCCCCCCCTAAGGATTGTCAGGCTTTGGCCCATAAAACACTGCTGGGGTGAAATGTCCTACGAAGTGAAGCAATAAAAGACTTCCAGGAAGGCAGGTCAAGCAAACTTAGAACTGTATTTAACCTAGTATAATGCCACCTGTCATGTTTTAAAATGAAAATCTCCACATTTAAGACCTTTATAGTGGAAGTGCATGGCCTATAAGATTTATGAAATTATTTTGTTAGCTACAATCCCTTTAATTTGTAGGACCATGGTGCAATAGAACAGCATACCCATCCAGGATACTTGAAGAGTCGTTGAGTTGGGCTGCGTGGTTCTCAGCTTGAAGGACAAGTTCTGGGAGATTGTTCTCAGTCAGACCTTCAGTAAGTTCTTCTACTTTATACTTGAGCTGCGCTCTCAGTGGTCCTATATTCCTCCCGATCTCCTCCAGATCCTTGAAGAAACACGCAACATTGTATGTCTATAATCGACTACAAATGTGGTAATTGATTAAAAACATGTGAAGCCTATAAAAGCCTAATACTTTATTTGAAATAAACAAAAAGATGAAATCTGAATGTATGTGTTCACAAGATAATAAAACAGAAAAAGGAGTATATTACCTGTCATTAATCACCAGTTACATATCATACTGTCTAAGACTAAAATGACTGATCATGAATTAAGAACGCACTGGGTTTTAGAACAGATTTAGATGGAGAGTAAAAGGAAAACAACATGTTTCAAATTGTAAGGTATTATTCAAAAATACCCCAAAACTGTATTTTTTTCTGAACACACAGATGGAAAACAATAAAAAAAACACACTAATCTAAAGCTTATTTTATATACATGTATGTACGTATGCTTACTTCAATTTCTTGATTAATGTCATCCAGCAGTCGACTGGCTTCACCGAGAATACTTTCCCCTTCAGCCAGGATACCTTCTGTGTCCTTCGTTCCACCATTAACAGCTTGTTTCTTTTTCTGAAGTAAGCACAAAAAGAATAACAATAACACTTTTATTTTTCCAAACTTCAGTAACATAAAAGTACAGATTTTTTTAAAGCAAGTTTAGAATCTAAAATGTAATTTTTATGTTTAAAATAAAAACTATAGGTAGAGTAAAATACATGCATGTGACCTGTGACCTGATCCAGATATTTTAGCTTTACATGTTTTTAAATGTTTTAAACTTGTGGGACTCCAAAAGGCTCATCTCAAGTAATGGGGTACTGACCTCTAAGGCAGTCATGTTTCTCTGGTTATCAGCAGATAAGTGGTTAGCTTCTCTTATTTTTCCCTTTGCCTCTGCCAGCAATGCCTGGGCATCATCCAGCTTGGTTTTGTAATCTGCCAGTTTGTCTGTCACCTCCAGTTTAAGGTCTTCAGTTGCTTGATGTGGGTCTCCAAAGAGTTTCTTTACCTTTGTCAAAAGGGCATCAGCAGCACTGAAATCCAACAGAAAAACGTGTAAATTCTAAGGCCAACAGATTGTCAAGACCTTTTACAATGGATGTAACTTCAACAACATATACGGTGGGGCAGAATATATGCAAATTTGGAACAGAAATATATACCGTATTCCTTTGAATTTAAGACACCCTCAAATTTAAGATGCAGACCACATTTCCCAAATTGGTTTAAAAAAGTATGTCTTAAGTTCGAAGGAATATGGAATATATATATATATATATATATATATATATATATATATATATATATATATATATATATATATATATATATATATATATATGCAAAAGTTTTAGGCAGGTGTGAAAAAATGCTGTAAAGTAAGAATGCTTTCAAAATAGACATGTTAATAGATTATATTTATCAATTAACTAAATGCAAAGTGAGTGAACAGAAGAAAAATCTAAATCAAATCCATATTTGGTGTGACCACGCATTGCCTTCAAAACAGCATCAAGCATCAATTCTTCTAGGTACACTTGCACACAGTTTTTGAAGGAACTCGGCAGGTAGGTTGGCCCAAACATCTTGGAGAACTAACCACAGTTCTTCTGTGGATTTAGGCAGCCTCAGTTGCTTCTCTCTCTTCATGTAATCCCAGACAGACTCGATGATGTTGAGATCAGGGCTCTGTGGGGGCCATACCATCACTTCCAGGACTCCTTGTTCTTCTTTACGCTGAAGATAGTTCTTAATGACTTTCGCTGTATGTTTGGGGTCATTGTCATGCTGCAGAATAAATTTGGGACCAATCAGATGCCTCCCTGATGGTATTGCATGATGGATAAGTATCTGCCTGTACTTCTCAGCATTGAGGAGACCATTAATTCTGACCAAATCCCCAACTCCATTTGCAGAAATGCAGCCCCAGACTTGCAAGGAACCTCCACCATGCTTCACTGTTGCCTGCAGACACTCATTTGTGTATGCGCTCTCCAGCCCTTCGGCGAACAAACTGCCTTCTGCTACAGCCAAATATTTCAAATTTTGACTCATCAGTCCAGAGCACCTGCTGCCATTTTTCTGCACCCCAGTTCCTGTGTTTTCGTGCATAGTTGAGTCGCTGGCCTTGTTTCCACGCCGGAGGTATGGCTTTTTGGCCGCAAGTCTTCCATGAAGGCCACTTCTGACCAGACTTCTCCGGACAGTAGATGGGTGTACCAGGGTCCCACTGTTTTCTGCCAGTTCTGAGCTGATGGCACTGCTGGACATCTTCCGATTGTGAAGGGAAGTAAGCATGATGTGTCTTTCATCTGCTGCAGTAAGTTTCCTTGGCCGACCACTGCGTCTACGGTCCTCAACGTTGCCCGTTTCTTTGTGCTTCTTCAAAAGAGCTTGGACAGCACATCTGGAAACCCCTGTCTGCCTTGAAATTTCTGCCTGGGAGAGACCTTGCTGATGCAGTATAACTACCTGTGTCTTGTTGCTGTGCTCAGTCTTGCCATGGTGTATGACTTTTGACAGTAAACTGTCTTCAGCAACCTCACCTTGTTAGCTGAGTTTGGCTGTTCCTCACTCAGATTATTCCTCCTACACAGCTGTTTCTGTTTCAGTTAATGATTGTGTTTCAACCAACATATTGAATTGATGATCATTAGCACCTGTTTGGTATAATTGTTTAATCATACACCTGACTATATGCCTACAAAATCCCTGACTTTGTGCAAGTGTACCTAAAAGAATTGATGCTGTTTTGAAGGCAAAGGGTGGTCACACCAAATATGGATTTGATTTAGATTTTTCTTCTGTTCACTCACTTTGCATTTAGTTAATTGATAAATATAATCTATTAACATGTCTATTTTTGAAAGCATTCTTACTTTACAGTATTTTTCCACACCTGCCTAAAACTTTTGCACAGTACTGTATATTAGAGGTTTTACTAGATTCATGATTAATCAAATATTCACTACTGTAGGCTTTGATCGATTAAAAGAATATTGATTGATCTTGCCTGCCTGAGTGCGGTATCAAAAAACAGTGCGTGAAAAACAAAACTTGAAAAATGGCAGCGGATACTTACTGGAAGGTATCCCCAATATTTCACAATATCTCATAATGAAGAAAAAAGACTGCAACTTCCAACATTTGCTCATTGGTGCTTTCCTTTCACAGGAGTACTAAAAGTTTATTGCATCATCTTAGGTATTTCTTCAACGTATTTCTTTCAAACGGTATCAGAAAATGTATATTGAAAAATGTGTTTGTCTGAAAAACTTGCTGTCTTTGTGATTAAACTACAGTGTATATAGTTAGTGTTTGCTGTTAGGAGCGTTAAAATTGAAGCTGAAGAAAGCAAACTTATAAATGTTTATTATAATAAATAAACGCAATTAATCAACTGTTAAAAATGTGCAAAAAAGTTAATCAAATAAACAAATGCATCTTGACAATTCAAACAAACAATCAGACACATCTTTCCCCTTTTTTCTTTTAAAAGCACTATACACTTTTGAACCCATCCTCAGCACCACTGATTAAAAAGAAAACCTTCTATGTGTAGTTATCTCTCCCTCCCTTCCCAATGAAACGTTCAAATTAAAAAGAGCCAGGTGTGAAAAACACCACAAACAGCAATTACAAACCAAGTTAATACTGTAAAGGACTCACTTTGGCTAACTTTCAATTCCATGTGATCAAATATTTTCAAACTACATGTCAAATTACATATGTCAATAAATATGTCTATTAAACATTATCTGGCATTACGAAACATTTGCAGTAAATACCATTATGTTACTCTTTCAATACAATTTCATATCACCAGCAAACAGTTGTGATCAATCGATCGTGCAGATCGGATGATTATTCCATCAATAGAAATGTCAAGATTAAAACACCTAATGTATACTGTATATTGTATAGGACACACAGACATACATATGCAGATACATTAAAAAAAAAAACATTTACATAAGAAGTTTATTCGTGAAACCACTACAGATCACTGCACTATTGTTAAACAAAACATTCAGATTGCTTTTAAGCAATCTCCTTCATTAGAGAGGCTCTTGTATTTCTTATTTCTAGGACACAAATGATGAGCTAATTCTGCTGTTCATTGTGTCCTTGAATTCCTTATCATTTCCATCACTGATTCACTAGATGGTGCTGTTTGCACTTATATCATCCTGTTCGAGAAGCAATAGCTGTTTAGAACAGAATACATGTTTTTAAAATGAACACACTAATAAACAATATCTACAAATAATAATTGTAAACAAACGGCTGACATTTAGTTATGGCTTAAGAGAGAGTTAAGAGACAACCTCCCCGTATAGTGAAAGTACTCAAAACTATGAAACAGCTCTCAGTCAACAAAGGAATAAAACAAAACAAATACACACAAACAAACAAACAAACATTTAAAATTCAGGTCAGATACCCACCCTAGCTCTTCATCTGCAATTTGCTGGTGCTTGCCCAGCTTTCTCCTACGAAGCTCTGCTAGCATTTTCTCGATATCAGTATGCATCTCTTGAAGGCTTTTTTCCAGGACACCATCTCGGGAGCCAAGAGTTTCATTCAGTTTCCGAGCTTTCTCTTTCAGAGCTGAAATATTGGATATTCATATATATATATATATATATATATATATATATATATATATATATATATATATATATATATATATATATATATAAACACTTGAAATTACAGTGACTCCAGCTGGTAGAGACAACTTTGAGCTTCTAGTGTATGGCAGGGCCTGCTAATTGCTTTAGTTGCATGCCTACAGTACTGTATATCTAACCAGTTAGGCCAGCTTGATTAATTTCACCAGAAGGGTACTGCAGTTCACATTACTATGCCATCTAGCCAAGGATCCGATCCAGAAATTCATATCACTTTAGTTGAATCCAGCTCCGTATTGTGATTGTCCAGTGGCAGCTCGTCAGAGGAGGTATTGCAAGCTCGAACATTTTGAAATTATTTGTTTTATTTATTTATACGTAATATGTGATATAAGAATAAATACAAAGCTTTAACGCTCTTGTCTCCTCTGTAGTTATGATTAACATGTCTATTAGCCAATCATATTCTTCCATTTCTTCAGTTGGCTTGCATGGAACGAACACTGAGTGAAGCAGGTAAAATTAACCATGGGTGGCATGCCTCCTCTCCTCTTATGCCTGTTTTAGCCAATCACCAGACATGTTCCCTCACCCATTGATGACCACGGATGCTAATACTGACGAGAGTGAAAGAAACGAAGCGCGGTAAGAACATAGCGAATGC
Source organism: Acipenser oxyrinchus oxyrinchus (assembly GCA_030684275.1). NCBI lineage: Eukaryota > Metazoa > Chordata > Actinopteri > Acipenseriformes > Acipenseridae > Acipenser > Acipenser oxyrinchus. Next base: position 54,952,003 of record CM060251.1, on the reverse strand, counting down.
CTAAAGAGTGATTAATTTAAATGTTTCTTAGAATTGTAATGTACCTTGCTCTGAAATTAAAGGTTTGGCTGCATTGCTTCCTTTTTATTAAACAGATATTTCATATGTACATAACAGTATATCATTATTTTGTTGGTCATTTACTTAAATTTAGCAAAGTAAGTCGATAGGATGTGCTTGATTTTTGCCTTTTTTCTGCCTCCCCATTTTTTTTGGGCCACCAGCCACCACTGTGACTGTCATGGAAAGCTTTCTACCTTTTTATTATTATTATTTGTTTATTTAGCAGACGCCTTTATCCAAGGTGACTTACAGAGACTAGGGTGTGTGAACTATGCATCAGCTGCAAAGTCACTTACAACTACGTCTCACCCGAAAGACGGAGCACAAGGAGGTTAAGTGACTTGCTCAGGGTCACACAATGAGTCAGTGGCTGAGGTGGGATTTGAACCGGGGACATCCTGGTTACAAGCCCGTTTCTTTAACCACTGGACCACACAGCCTCCACACAGCTTTGTCTGCTCTTCAAAGTTCGACAATAATCTTAGTCTTGTAAACCACCTGGTGTGGGCCAAACACGTGTTTTATGTGCAGTTGGTTGTTTTCTTGGGATACACAATGAAACAACACATCTTGTATAAATATATAGTGAACCTACTTTGCCAAAGCACTTGCTTGTACTTGCTCGAACTAGTCATTGTATTTATCTTGCTCCTATTGTATTATTACTTGTACTGTAACACTTGAAATGTATTTGCTTACGATTGTAAGTCGCCCTGGATAAGGGCGTCTGCTAAGAAATAAACAATAATAATAATAATAATAAAGCACTGTTTATCAAACACATTAATGGCACAGCAGGTTTACATAAAAACCTACAGCACCACCCTACATAAGTGACAGATTAGAGCTCAAAGACTAGTACAAAGTAAGATACAACAAAAGCTGAAATACGGTGCTTATTTTCTAGCTGCAACCATATCTGATTTAAAGTTTATTTCAAAGACTTTTTCCAATTTTGCTTTGCAAATGATTTACTTTAATCAAATTAAATTGGCCTCCTTTGAAATAAAAACCAATCAGTTTTTAAGGAGAGAGAAATATCTGTGTTGGTTCTAATTTAAATATGAACCACCAAATATAAATGAAAATCAAATACAATTAGCAGCATAACATGCCATGTGTTTCTTGTTCTTTATATTTGTACAAAAAAGAAAGTTAATGTGATTAAAAGGACCACAACCGTTGTACCTCTTCAAACAGCATGACTCAAAATAATTATCTTTGCTAAATGTAATTAAGCATTCACTCTTTGGCGCACATTTTGTTGTTATTCTTTCAGTTTGGATCAGTTTGGAATATGTGTTAGTAACTGTAAAATTCAAAGAGGCACCCCCACTGATTTCCATTCCTGCGAATATCTTTCAGGATCAAATTCAGATTTAACTGCAATAGCTTTCTTACCTAAAAAAAAATACACAAACAACTAACTATGAACTCCTACAGGCAGGATGCACCTGTATACTCTATTCTTGTATGGCACACATTTTGGCAAATATCTCGTGAACGCTTATCCAACTGTCATGAAACTTCAGATTATTTAGCACAAGTTATTGAGAATGTCAGATCCTGGGGATATATGGGAGTGTCTGTTTGTCCCTACATTGCTCCACCTGTATGTCAAACTTTCATTTTTGCATATGGAGAACCACTTATCAGATTGTCATGAAACGTCTTACTTTGAATTCACAGTCGTGACGGGGGATGTATGTCACTGAAATATTTACTTTCTTATTCCAGATTTCTGAGAACAACTAGCAGAAAATAACAAAAAATATGCAGTAAAGAAAACTTTAAGCACTTATCCTGATGCGGCTTGTATTTATTTTCAATGGTGTTTTTTTTTTTTTTGCTGTTTATATGTATTCACTGATAAGATTTTATATGTATCACTGGATTAATAAGTCTTCCTGTGATAACATCTGTATTTATAAAGCTGCAACTGACATATCTGAAACAGCATGTACAGTTTACTACTTGCAGGATCTTTATACATGTGGTCCACATCTTGAACTTTTTAAACTTCCTCTATGTTCGTGCATCAGGATAAAATAACTTAGATAATGTTACTGTTTACAGTTAAAATGAACTGAACATCCAATCCATGACAAGGATTATGTTTTTTTTTTTTGTTCATGGCTAGTGGTAGGATAAAGTTTGTTAACAGTATTACTATACTATAAGTTACTGTAACCATGATTGTATGTCTATTTGAATGCAACAAAACCCTGCAATTTAGCCATTTTCCTACTTGAAAATGAAATAAAATGGGTTTGAAAAACGATTTAGGGAAAATAAGGAATAGCTGTTAAAGTTAAAATAGGAGCTAAACCCGGGACTGTCGAAAAAAAAAAAAAATCTCAATAGCATGGATAACATGTATCCACTTTCTTAGTGCTGTACCTTAATAATAAAGTAATACATAAAAAATAGAATTCCATTAGGCTGGTAAATGCAAAACAACTCTTAACCCTACCAAGCAAATATAGACATTAAATTTGAATCTATTTACTGTTTTTTCCTTTATAAAGTATGTGCTAAATTCTCAAAGGAATTTACTCCAAATTGTCATTTCCTCTGAAAGGAAAAAAAAAACAAAACACCATAACAACGTATAACAAATAACTTCAGACTACACCCAAGCCACTAAATTAAATCTGATTTTTTTTTTTCCCCTGGTTTAGAGTCTTAATTGGGTGTGTTTATCTTTTTCTGAGAGAATCATGCTAATATGTAATTCGGGGCTCAGTGTACCTTCAGCAGCTTGCAAACTGTTCTTAACAAATTTGTCCAGGTCTTCTGCCCTTTTGCGAGTCCTTTCAGCATCTGCATTTGTTTGCTCTCCATCTGCAGATACTTTGGTTGCCTGTCAAATAATTAAAATGGCAGTGTATGTGAGAAGGTCTGACAGCATTGAGGAAATACCAAAATAAAGCTTACTTTCATTGAGCGGAAAGAGAAGGAAAGGGGGTAGGACAAGTAATGCTAAAAGGGACAGCAAAACGACCTGAGGTTGTTTTGACCTACCCTGCTTAGAAGCTCATCCATCTCTGTCACCAGTGTGCCCAGGTTACTGTCAGCCAGCTGGAGGAGCCGCTCTGGAGCTCGTTGAGGTGATAGCAGATGCTATGGAAGAAAAATACTCTGCATGTTTTGTCATATTTTAGGGCTTATGGTTCCACACAGGGGTTGACATACATTGTCCTTACACCCCCATGAAGCCTTGATATAAAACAGTTACCGGTATGTTCTTCTCACTTAACTTTTTGATTAAACCATCATTCATCAAAGCATGGCCTAAGGAGCTCCTGCCAGTAACATTTCACAGTTCCATGCACACAGGCTACAGAAAGGGCATCCTGTGATTGGTAGTGTTGCCTCGGCTCCAGAAATATCTGCCTTTTGATATGAAGCAATCTATAATGTTTTCATTGTCAAGTGATGTCCTTTAAACAATCTCAATTTATATCAGTATTCTGCTTTCAGCTTGTATTTTTTTCTGTATCTGTCTAGTCTTAGTTTATTTTTATTATTATTATTATTATTATTATTATTATTATTATTATTATTATTATTATTTTTTTATTTTTATTTTTTTACTAAAAATCTGTCTTTGTATTAACAAAGTCTTCTTTTCTAATATTTTTTACAAACAGTAAACTTCACACCCTCTGGTTTTGAATAAAATGTGTTCACTGTACCATTACACATGTTCTTAATGTATTACTACAATTCATAAACACACTCACTGTTACAGTGGGGGAAGAAATTACCAATGCACACCTAGTGGTCATTTTCATACTGGCCTAACTTCAGAAATTCCACCTTACTCAGGCTTGATCAGAGACTGATGGGCAGGGATCTTAGGAATCCGTTTGCTGCGGAGTAACGCGGAAAATTCCAGATTTTTTACGTTGTCGGAGAATTTTTAGTTTTACACTTGGGGCAGGGCAAAAAACATGCAAGGCTTTTTTTTTGTTTGTTTGATAACCAAATCAATACACTTCTCACATATAATCATCAACACAGTTAATGTTGCTTTACATTTACGTAAACATACTTGTTCAATAAAACTGCTTCTGGTAAACAGAGGTCAAGGTTGAACGAGGCGAACTGTGACAATAGCTGCAGTTTAATTCAGTATTCAGTGCATTGTTACTACTGAACAAGCTGTTTAAAGATGCCGAAAATGATAAAAAATCACCCCTAAAGATTGGGCTCAATGAGTTTGGCAATAGCCATATAGATGACAAAGACTAACTCGAGATAAACTAATATGAATAATATATACAGTACTGTGCAAAAGTTTTAGGCAGGTGTGAAAAAATGCTGTAAAGTAAGAATGCTTTCAAAAATAGACATGTTAATAGATTATATTTATCAATGAACTAAATGCAAAGTGAGTGAACAGAAGAAAAATCTAAATCAAATCCATATTTGGTGTGACCACCCTTTGCCTTCAAAAGAGCATCAATTCTTCTAGGTACACTTGCACACAGTTTTTGAAGGAACTCGGCAGGTAGGTTGGCCCAAACATCTTGGAGAACTAACCACAGTTCTTCTGTGGATTTAGGCAGCCTCAGTTGCTCCTCTCTCTTCATGTAATCCCAGACAGACTCGATGATGTTGAGATCAGGGCTCTGTGGGGGCCATACCATCACTTCCAGGACTCCTTGTCTTTACGCTGAAGATAGTTCTTAATGACTTTCGCTGTATGTTTGGGGTCGTTGTCATGCTGCAGAATAAATTTGGGGCCAATCAGATGCCTCCCTGATGGTATTGCATGATGGATAAGTATCTGCCTGTACTTCTCAGCATTGAGAGACCATTAATTCTGACCAAATCCCCAACTCCATTTGCAGAAATGCAGCCCCAAACTTGCAAGGAACCTCCACCATGCTTCACTGTTGCCTGCAGACACTCATTCGTATGCGCTCTCCAGCCCTTCGGCGAACAAACTGCCTTCTGCTACAGCCAAATATTTCAAATTTTGACTCATCAGTCCAGAGCACCTGCTGCCATTTTTCTGCACCCAGTTCCTGTGTTTTCGTGCATAGTTGAGTCGCTTGGCCTTGTTTCCACGTCGGAGGTATGGCTTTTGGCCGCAAGTCTTCCATGAAGGCCACTTCTGACCAGACTTCTCCGGACAGTAGATGGGTGTACCAGGGTCCCACTGTTTTCTGCCAGTTCTGAGCTGATGGCACTGCTGGACATCTTCCGATTGCGAAGGGAAGTAAGCATGATGTGTCTTTCATCTGCTGCAGTAAGTTTCCTTGGCGACCACTGCGTCTCACGGTCCTCAACGTTGCCCGTTTCTTTGTGCTTCTTCAAAGAGCTTGGACAGCACATCTGGAAACCCCTGTCTGCCTTGAAATTTCTGCCTGGGAGAGACCTTGCTGATGCAGTATAACTACCTTGTGTTTTGTTGCTGTGCTCAGTCTTGCCATGGTGTATGACTTTTGACAGTAAACTGTCTTCAGCAACCTCACCTTGTTAGCTGAGTTTGGCTGTTCCTCACCCAGTTTTATTCCTCCTACACAGCTGTTTCTGTTTCAGTTAATGATTGTGTTTCAACCTACATATTGAATTGATGATCATTAGCACCTGTTTGGTATAATTGTTTAATCATACACCTGACTATATGCCTACAAAATCCCTGACTTTGTGCAAGTGTACCTAGAAGAATTGATGCTGTTTTGAAGGCAAAGGGTTGTCACACCAAATATAGATTTGATTTAGATTTTTCTTCTGTTCACTCACTTTGCATTTAGTTAATTGATAAATATAATCTATTAACATGTCTATTTTTGAAAGCATTCTTACTTTACAGCATTTTTTCATACCTGCCTAAAACTTTTGCACAGTACTATATATATATATATATATATATATATATATATATATATATATATATATATATATATATATATATATATATATATTACTGCACAGAAGTGTATTTGTAATGTTTAAAGTAAAATGGTAAGTTTGTTTATATTATTGATTGATGGCATTAGTAAGCTTGTAACTTCCTTAGAATTTAAAAGTGTACCAATAAATACTTCCTGTGTTAACTGTTATTCAATAGTACTGTTCGTGTATCTTAAAGTAATGGGGGGACGCGACGACTCAATTTTAGCCTTTTACAGTATTTTAATTGCGGAATAACGCAGATTTACATATTTTTTATTGGAGAATTTCGTTTTTTTTATTGCGGAAAACTAGGATCCCTGCTGATTAGGTACACACATAATGGAATAAGTGACAGATAATATATATATATATACAGTACCGTGCAAAAGTTTTAGGCAGGTGTGAAAAAATGCTGTAAAGTAAGAATGCTTTCAAAAATAGACATGTTAATAGATTATATTTATCAATTAACTAAATGCAAAGTGAGTGAACAGAAGAAAAATCTAAATCAAATCCATATTTGGTGTGACCACCCTTTGCCTTCAAAACAGCATCAATTCTTCTAGGTACACTTGCACAAAGTCAGGGATTTTGTAGGCATATAGTCAGGTGTATGATTAAACAATTATACCAAACAGGTGCTAATGATCATCAATTCAATATGTAGGTTGAAACACAATCATTAACTGAAACAGAAACAGCTGTGTAGGAGGAATAAAACTCTGTGAGGAACAGCCAAACTCAGCTAACAAGGTGAGGTTGCTGAAGACAGTTTACTGTCAAAAGTCATACACCATGGCAAGACTGAGCACAACAACAAGACACAAGGTAGTTATACTGCATCAGCAAGGTCTCTCCCAGGCAGAAATTTCAAGGCAGACAGGGGTTTCCAGATGTGCTGTCCAAGCTCTTTGAAGAAGCACAAAGAAACGGCAACGTTGAGGACCGTGAGCGCAGTGGTCGGTGAAGAAACTTACTGCAGCAGATGAAAGACACATCATGCTTACTTCCCTTCACAATCGGAAGATGTCCAGCAGTGCCATCAGCTCAGAATTGGCAGAAAACAGTGGGACCCTGGTACACCCATCTACTGTCTGGAGAAGTCTGGTCAGAAGTGGCCTTCATGGAAGACTTGCGGCCAAAAAGCCATACCTCCGGCGTGGAAACAAGGCCAAGCGACTCAACTATGCCGCGAAAACACAGGAACTGGGGTGCAGAAAAATGGCAGCAGGTGCTCTGGACTGATGAGTTAAAATTTGAAATATTTGGCTGTAGCAGAAGGCAGTTTGTTAGCGAAGGGCTGGAGAGCGGTACACGAATGAGTGTCTGCAGGCAACAGTGAAGCATGGTGGAGGTTCCTTGCAAGTTTGGGGCTGCATTTCTGCAAATGGAGTTGGGGATTTGGTCAGAATTAATGGTTACCTCAATGCTGAGAAGTACAGGCAGATACTTATCCATCATGCAATACCGTCAGGGAGGCATCTGATTGGCCCCAAATTTATTCTGCAGCATGACAATGACCCCAAACATACAGCGAAAGTCATTAAGAACCATCTTCAGCGTAAAGAAGAACAAGGAGTCCTGGAAGTGATGGTATGGCCCCCACAGAGCCCTGATCTCAACATCATTGAGTCTGTCTGGGATTACATGAAGAGAGAGAAGCAACTGAGGCTGCCTAAATCCACAGAAGAACTGTGGTTAGTTCTCCAAGATGTTTGGGCCAACCTACCTGCCGAGTTCCTTCAAAAACTGTGTGCAAGTGTACCTAGAAGAATTGATGCTGTTTTGAAGGCAAAGGGTGGTCACACCAAATATGGATTTGATGTAGATTTTTCTTCTGTTCACTCACTTTGCATTTTGTTAATTGATAAATATAAACTATTAACATGTCTATTTTTGAAAGCATTCTTACTTTACAGCAATTTTTCACACCTGCCTAAAACTTTTGCACAGTACTGTATATATATAATACAAATCCAGAGAGTTTAAAGTATTCCTTATTGTAATTAGATTTTAATTTCTCCAACACGGTTTATAAAACTGAAAGAAAAAAAAACAAAACATACAGATTTTAGTTTGGTCACATGTTCACAATTTCGATAACATTAATGTACCTTTAGTTCCTGTGTCATGTTTTCAAATCTGTACAGCACTTTATATGGGGGAGGCAGCGGTCCAGTCAGATTGACACTCATAACCATGCGGCCAAGACTGTCCAAGTCATTTAAGAGAAGTCCAGTGCATTCGTCATCGCAAACTAATAAAAAGGAATGTGTTGGAATGTTAGGTGTAGGTACAGACCAACCACATACACACAAATGTGTCAATTAATAAATGAATACAACAGGGAATGCATACATCAATTATTCAACTAATTTAACAAAATGTGCAAATTGTGCCACCTGTTTCGCTGAAATGCTGTGTTGTTGTTAGAATCACCTTGTCAGATTTATTTATATACCAAAAAACCCTTAGGAGCTATATTTCTACTACATATCCTGTGATGGAACAGCAGCTGACATCCAGTTGTACTGCTTTGGGAGCAATGGCCACTGCTTACAAAACAGGCTAATTAACACTGCATTGAAGGTAAAACAGCTTATGTAAGTGAAGGAATGTTTTGATTAGAGATGTGCACATCAGCACTGATTTCATTGATAGCTCTCCCTACACACACTTTGAGAATCTGAATCAATCTGAACCACAATATCCTCCCCACGAGAGGCCGGAGCAGCTGTCCATGAGTGACATTGCCACTGGCTGCTCTGACCTTGACTCGTCTTTTTTATAATATGCAGTTAAATCTTTTTTTATATACAAGTACCTAATCAGAGTTATTCATGATGCAGTATTTTGCAGTATAGGACATCGTTACATGCCAGGTCATTTGAAACACATGCATTTGCACAGAAACATTGTATTCAACAGCAATAACCCAATTACATTTACAAGGCAAAATCACTTATTAGTTAACAGCAATACAGAAATGCACAGGTTGATGCATTTAGCTCCAAACAAAATGTGCACCATTCTTTCTATAGAAATATGATAGTTTACAAAATACAGTATTATGCTTACATATAGTAAAGACACACCTGGAGTAAGATTAGGGCTACTCATCATTTTAAGGATTTTCATTAGAACCTGCACTTGAAACAACTTAATTGAACAGTGACTTAAATACAAAATTCAGTGGTTACTAACTTACTTAATAACTTTACAAGTAGTGGTGTTCTTCCAGAAAATAATTTTTCACCGAAGGTTTTTTGAATAGGCTTGTTTGACCCAATTTTATGGTAAAATTGAACAAACTGGATTAAAAACACAGCTTCAAACACATGCAGATATCAACAAAACATACCTCTGGTTGTAGTAAACTAACACCTAGTAAATAAAGAATAGCTACAAAACAAAAAACATGAAAATGCAATCTAAACCACCAGGACAGTAGGATTTCAGAAAGGTACAGTATTGTGGCCATTATGGCATCTTCCAACAGGTAGCAATATCAAGTGTTTATAATGTCTTTCCAGACCTGGAGAAGACTGACCAATCTGAAGAGATTTACTGTATCCAAATCAGGCTGCACTTAATGGTATGATTTTTTGTTAAAAACCCCAATTGGAGGGAATTGCGTGTTTCTTTGTTTTGCATTTGTTTTGTTTAATTGTTTTGTTTAATTGCTGCAAATTTAAGTTGGCTGCCAAGCACGTAAACAGCAATCACCTGACTCCTCTTCTATTTGGGCAGCAGTGTGGAGTAGTGGTTAGGGCTCTGGACTCTTGACCAGAGGGTCATGGGTTCAATCCCAGGTGGGGGACACTGCTGCTGTACCCTTGAGCAAGGTACTTTACCTAGATTGCGCCAGTAAAAACCCAACTGTATAAATGGGTAATTGTATGTAAAAATAATGTGTAAAAAAGAATGTAATTGTATGTAAAAATGATGTGATATCTTGTAACAATTGTAAGTCACCCTGAATAAGGACGTCTGCTAAGAAATAAATAATAATAATAATTCCCACTGCTAGCCAGCCATATCATACATTTCCACAGGCCTAAAAATTCAGAAAATACTGTGAAAGTGGTAAATAGTGCTGTATTGGATCCTGAAATGGCAGGGATAGCTACTGTATAAAGGGTCAGGGAGAGGCAAGGAAATACACAGATGGAGACTGGGTGCAAAATCACTACCATGTGTTCACAACCTAGTGCTACACAAAAGGAACAGGCCTTATTGTGTATTTGTGTAAGTGAGTCACAACAATATCTAATTTTGCCCTTATAACCATAGACTGCACCCCTAGTTTGTTAATGCTGTTAGTATACGTACAAATAATCTGCTTAGCTTCACACACATGCCGCTCCATGCATCTATCGCAGACCAGTCCGGTAGTTCCTTGTTTGCACTGGCATTGGCCAGTGAGCTGGTCACACGGCAGGGGCAGGGAGCCATTGGGGTCACACTTACATTCCTGGCAGGAGCCACCGGGACTCCTGGGATCGCCATAGAAACCAGGAGAACACCTGTGTACAGAACAGATAAATACTACAATAAATACTACAGGATTTTACGTTTTTAAAACACTTTCTTTTAAGAAAGTGTATTTGACAGAATAGTTTTATGGACTGCTTTATGCATTATCCATCTTAGAATTTAGCCCAGCAAGTTTAATATCTGTAGTTCATTGTTCAGACTTGCTGCTGGTCCAGTTCAAGTTTCAGGAGTAATGCCTGAGGATCTTTTCAGAGGAGATAGCATTCATTAATAATACATTCTAAATTAAATAATACTGGTGTCATGCAGAGTGTTAAATAACAAACTACATTAATGAAACAATTATATTTCCAATGTATTAAAAGTAAAAATAGACTGCAATGCCTTAGAAAAGGAAGAACACTGGAACCTTGCCAAATTTCTATTTAATTTGGAGTCCTTCCTTTAGCTAATGCATTCTAATGATATTGTTTTTACTGTTATTGGGCTTTTTTTGTAACTGGGCCACTATGTATTTTTTAATTGTCTTTTTCATACATTCTAGATGTATCTACATATCTTTAATTAGCAAGTGACAGGTAAACCAAAAAAATAAAAGTCAATTAATAACTCTTTGTGTATGTATTCTGATTGGTTGTTAATATTGAAATATCACATATATAAATATTTATAATACCAAAGCCATCCTGTGGTGATGGTCTGACCGTTCCTTACCTCTCACAGTACAGCCCTTCATATCCTAATGTACAGTTAGTACAACGGAAATCATTAAATCCCTCCATGACACAGGTTGGGCTAAAGCTAAAAATAATAATAACAGGTGAGTTAGTGGAAACACGCTAAGCCATATGCCACAATGACTATACAGTGACAAACAGCAATGGTTCATAAAGCCACACAGACACATACTTGTTGCTGGGGATGGGAAGAGGACAGGCACAGGGGCGGCAGTCATCAGGGGATCCTCTCACTACTCCATACAATCCAGAGGCACATTGCTCACAGCGGTCCCCAACAGTGTTGTGGCGACAATTCTGAGGAGAAATGATCACAATAAAAGCAAACATTTGTATAAAATGTCATGTTCAGCATCCAGCTCACGTCTTTTGATGGATAAAAAATGTCTACCAGGGGATACATTTGGAAAGTAGGGAATAGTAATAAGCACCTGGCAGATGGATGTTTCAGGATCACACATTTCACTGTGGCCATTGCACTGACACCGGACGCAGCTCCCAATACCAGAGCTGGATGCTCTGCCACTGACTCTCGAAGACAGCCTGTAATACCCTGCAGCACATTCCTGTGTACAGACAACATCAAATGCATTTGATTACAGTGCTTTTCAGGGTTGTACTATAAGAGCCAACAGACATACAATACTATATATAGAAGGATGAATGGAACAAACAACACGACCTTGAAGAAGAACAACAGGTAGGATTAGAAATTAGGCAGGGAGTTCACTAATCATTTTAAATGATTTTTAAAATACACAACGTAATATATACAGTAATAGGGATTTTAAAAATTGTTCAGTTTTATTATTTATTATACGCCCTTATCCAAGGCGACTTACAGAGACTAGGGTGTGTGAACTATGCATCAGCTGCAGAGTCACTTACAACTACGTCTCACCCGAAAGACAGAGCACAAGGAGGTTAAGTGACTTGCTCAGGGTCACACAATGAGTCAGTGGCTGAGGTGGGATTTGAACCGGGGACCTCTTGGATAACAGGCCCGTTTCGTTAACCACTGAACCACACAGCCTCCTTCAGTTTATTGAATGTATGACACTATTTCTACATTTCAAACTGTGTTTATCATAAATAACTAGTTCTGGAGAAAAAGACACCCAGAAACGACATAGGGTATGACACTGAATTATCCAAACTTCTCTGGTGACGCACATTTTTGTTCAGACAACCATGTTCTGCATAATGGAAAGGTGCACATGTTGTGCAGTTGCAGTTACCTCACAAGAAAGTCCAGAATAACCAGGGGGACATTCACATTTCTCAATCTGGTAGGCACGCTCACTTTCAAAAGTGCTTTGTCCTTCTTCAGCTACTTCCATGGAAATCTCCGAGATTCTGGATGATAATAGGTTGGTGTTGGAAATATTAGTACTACTGTGTCACTATACAGATACAATATAATATATTTTATATGCGTGAATAAGAAATCTCCACCATAACTCCCCACCACTTATATAATAATTATATTGAAATATAATTTCAATATAAATACTTTGTTAACACGTTATAGATGCTGAATAGATTAAGTACAAGGTATAATAGGAATACTTATTAACTGTAGTAAGAACAAATGCTTTGATAAGATACTTGAAAATGTATGTTTTGTGGGGTCACATTTTGACGGAATTTACTTTTTATTAAGTCCAGAAATCAAGGCAGTGTTATACCTGCAGCTGAAAAACTAGTTGATGCCTTTGTTTTCTCCAGGATCGATTACTGTAACACCCTGCTCACTGGGGTGTATAATAGCATCCTCACTAAAATTCAATTTGTTCAAAACTCTGCAGCCAGAATTTTGTCTCGGTCCCGCTCAAGAGATCACATCACTCCTGTCTTGGAGGCCTTGCACTGGCTGCATATCAGGTTTAGAATTGATTTTAAAATTTTAATGCTGACATATAAGGCTCTTCATGGGCTAGCTCTGACTTATCTGTCAGATCTTTTATCTTTTTACACTCCCACTCGTAACCTCCGCTCTGCTGATCTCAGACTGCTGTGTGTCCCGCCTGTTTGCCTGCGCTCTATGGGTGACAGGGCCTTCTGTTGCTATGCCACCAAATTATGGAACTCTATTCCACTAGAGATCAGGGACTCAGCTTCTTTGAGTGTTTTTAAAGCTAATTTAAAGACCTACTTTTTTAGAAAGGCGTTTTTATGATTTTTATGATTGTTTTATTTCCTTGTGCTTTTTTATGTATAATCTGTTTATTTATTGCTGTACTATTAATTGTGAAACGCTCTGAGATGGTTGCTTTTAAGGGCGCTATACAAAATAAAGTTTATTATTATTATTATTATTATTATTATTATTATTATTATTATTATTATTATTACATAAACTGTAGTATTAACCAACTCTATCATCTATTGAAAGTATGAGTAAATCGGTAGTTAAAACAAATTATTGAAAAACAAACAGAATGAAAATAGCTTTTTGTGAGAAAGATTCTCCTTATAATGTATACTGGTAGACATTGATACTGTATATTTAGATTTTGATCTGTTCAAACAATGATTCTGTTTTTGTGGTTTGAATGGATTATGGAAGCATTTTCACATTATTTTGAATAGGTAAAGGCAGTATGCATGTTTTTTGTTTTGTAATTTCTGAAATCAAGAGCATAAATGGCACCATGTCACCGTAGCTTATGTTATCCACAATATTACCAGGAGAAATGTTTGAACACCTTGCACTATATTGAAAGAAAGTAAAACTTGATTACCTAGTAACATGGCTCCTAAATATACTGCTAAATAATTTGTATTGTAGGTATGCAACAGATACAATATATACTTTACGTAAAAATAACAATAAATAACACTACCTGCTTTGTCTCATTGAGTTTCCATAAGAGGCCTTGATCAGGATATACTCAATATTAAACAAAACATCCATGAAGTCTTCCCGAGTCATGGTCCTGACATCATTGGAGCCATGGAACTTCCAATTGTTCTGAAAACCACAAGGTATTGATATATTACATGATTACACATTGCACTGTTATTATGGGACATTTTTGTCTGTATTATTTTACCTCAATCATATCAATCTCATGTCTGGTTAGCTGGCCAATCTGAAGCGCAGGCATGTGGCGTACGATAACTTTATCCTTATTGGCACCTCCTCTTATTATAACCTGTGGTTCATAGGTAGAACGCCCTGTTTCATCTCTCGCCTCAAAGTAAATGGCATACTTCAGCTTGCCTCCATAGGCTGTGATCTGAGGGGACAAAAGAGAAACTTAGTAAAACACATGTACAACACACTGGATGGGCATATTACACTGAACATCAGTGTATTCTCACAATAAGGTGTGGCTTCTATGACACTTCTGGTGGCAACTCTTTGGAAAACATACAAATCTGACTTTCTATAAAAACCCTACCTCTGAAAAAATGAGCTCAGAGGCACAATTAGCTCAGACTAACTAATGTTTATTTATTTATTTATTTATTTATTATTTTTTTCACAAATACTTGTTTTATGTCATGTATGCAGCGCCACCTGGAAAGCAAACAACAACAAAAAGTGCAATCAAGGCTTTGTAGCTCAAAGAATATAAATTGTCTACAAGCAGTGTTGGGGAAGTTACATTTAAAAAGTAATCTGTTACAGTTACTTGAACACAATTGTAACTAGTTACAGTAACTTATTACATTGAACAAATGTAACTAGTTACAGTTACAGTTACAAATATGTATTTCTCAGGCACAGTTTACATTTTACAGAGATATTTGTTTTTAGTTTGGTCAGACTGCAGCTGTAATGTTTTTTGTGGATTCAGCTATCGAACCCACTCTGACACCATCTTGTATCAAAATTATATAAAAAGCATGTTTATGTGACATGTAAGGTTTGTCTTGCACTGTTGAAGCTCTTTCTGATTTATATATTATCCATACAGCTTCTGTTTTTCAGTGCTTATTTTGAGCTATTTTTGAGTTTTATGAAAATTGTTTTTATTCCAGGACTTTCAGTTTTTTTTATACACTGTTTGAAATTATGGTTTTTCGGTTACTTTCCAAAATTCTTGGGCTTTTTTTCTGTCATAATATGTATAGTAACTTGACAGTACTTGCACACTTCAATTGTATCTTCTTTCCTTTGCTGCCTTCCACAATGAAATCCTTATGGTCATGGACATATTCTTCTGGGGTTTGTGTGTTTAGGCATTTTTTTACATTTCGCCACAATTTGCAATTCAGTTTTAAATTCCATGACCGTATAAATACTCCCTCTCAAACTGTAATATAGCTTTAAATCTTGCAAACAAGAACAATTCTGTTTCTACAGTAATTGTAATCTCGTTTTAAATCTTGAAAGCGTGTTACAATCCTCCAATAGAAAATGGAGGAATTTACTGCCACTCAGTAGTAAGGGTGGGTTTAAAGTATTCAGAACGAATCATTGTGAGAGAAGAGTCAGGAAGCAGGGACATTGCCTAACTGCACTGGAATTTTTTTTTTTTTTGTAGGCATTTTTATTTATTTTTTTCACAGGGAAAGGGGTCAAGTCAACGTGAATTGAGTAACCATTTCCAGAGTTTTTCCAGTGTTTATTGGTTATGCATTAGCCATACTGCTTATTTTTAAATGTAACTAAAACTATGTTCTTTTTTCCTGTAAAATATAATTCATTACCACATTTAGTTGCCTGTCTGAAAAAGGAACCATTACAGTTACAAGTTACTGAAAAATGTAATCAGATTACAGGAATGCGTTACTCCCAAACACCTCCAAAACACATAGTTCTGAAATGTTTACAGTACATCATTTTATAGTCAATTCTGAAACAGAGCTATCATTTCAGAGAAACCTTTCCATCAGTTTGAGAGTTAACAACTTGGTTGCAGCAAAATCAGCTTAACCTGAAGTATTATTTGCTTTCTCTATGTCACCTGGAGGCGTTATCGGTCAGATTACAGAAAAGCACCAGCCCCAGTCAAAGCAGATCTTGACAAATACAATTTGATACAAATTAAAAATTACCATTGAGCCTTGAAACTGTTCTGGTAGTTTCCAGTAAAAGGGTTCAGAGAGAAGGTCTCTGGACACCAAGTCTACATTGGCCACAATCTCGGGGTGTTGGAATGAAACGCCATTGGTGGTTCTTCTCTGATTCATTTTATCCACAAGAGGCAGCACCATCTGGTCAGGCTTGAGCGACAACTAGATAAAACAGAAGGCACAGTATGACGTTTAACTAAATTCATATTTGCAAGAATACAGCAAGGCCCTTGGTTTGTCTTGTTTTTTACCATGATTGGGTGGGTTGTACTTACACACCATCTTGTCTTTTACTGCAAGTGGGGATGAGTCTTGAGTAACCAACACTGGCTGAAGGCTTTATGAGCACATATGGTTCGTGTTTACTCACCTTTAGATGTGACTGGTGAGTCAAAGAATTAAAAAAAAACATGCCACTTGTATAATTCGTTTTTACTCATTTAAAAAAAGAAAAACAGAATATGCACAAATTGTCAGTCCTACTTAATTGCACAAAACAAAAAGAAACAATTTACACAGTGCCAGTATTTACCTTCCGACACTACCACAGCGTGTATTTGTTAACTGCAAATTGAACAGGGTGGCTAATTGTAATGTTGTTGATTAAGAGCAAGAAACATAATATACTGATAATATGATATACTGTTCTCGACTGGAGAGTTGGGAGCTTTCTATTCTTCCCTTTTTTAATACAAACATGACATCACAAATAAACCCCATTCTAAATTCCTTTTAAATGCAGTCAATTCAAAACCTTGACTTCGGACATGTACCACATCCACTTAATGGAAACAGGTCTGATGAAATTTTCCTTCTTTTGAGTGAGAGTGCCAATAGACCAAATAATGTTTTTTGCAAATTGTAGTAAAGCAGTATTTAGTAGGACGGAAAACATTTTTATATACCAACACTCTTAACACCTAACGAGACCTTGGCTTTCACATCTTGTGCTGATATTCCTTCCAACACAGAAGTTTGCTGTTCTATAAACCTATATAAAGAGCTTTGATTGACCGTGACAAGAGATATAGGGAGATTTGAAGTATTAGGACATTTTGGAGTATAACCAGGGGTTCACATAACTTTTATCATTAGGTTCTCACATGAGTACCAGCAGAAATGGTTTGGTACGCACCCAAATTAGTTGGTCATCATCCAAGTTGCTGTCTAGCTCCACCTCATCTTCTGGCAGTTCAAGCAATTGGGATGGAAGCGTCAGAGACAACAACAATAGTTTCTGAATGTTTAAGTAGGATTGCTGGTTAATACAATGTTTAATCCTCATAAAGTAACCTGTGGTTAAAAAGGATATTTCTAGTCCAGGTAGCCTAGTTGAATTTCCTTAATTGTTTTAGGTTTGGGGTCTGTATGGACCCCAGGCATAGTGTATCGACGGGCCCGACCTTCTTGGGTGAATATCTCAGTTTGGGAATCGAAGCGTCAGCGAGCGTCCATAATGCCACTCCCCATAACTGCGTCCCTCTTCTCTGAATGGACAGCTTAATAGAGATCTGTGCTATCATTGGTTGTTTCAAGTGCCCATTAAAAGAAAATGATTGCTCTTATGAACTGGAGTGGTTCCACCTATCACTCTCCATTTTTCAATAAAAACTTGAAGCAGCCAATGATAGCGCTAGCAGGGAGGGACTATTGGAAGCTTCCCGGAGATCATACTCAAAGCACAGAAAAATCCAGAGGTTAGGCAGGTATGGCTCACCTTACCTCAAGCGTGAGCACTCTCACTGCCTTTATGAAAAACGTTTTTCTGTTAAAAATGTACTGACACTACACTTTTGCGTCTTAAAGAACAATATGGAAGTCTGCATTTTTCTTTATTGGTTTGCATGCTGTAGCAACGTGGGGTGTTATTTACCACAGTACTCAGCAGGTCTTTCACAGCGGTCCTCTAGTGTGGTATTGCAATTACACTCAGACAACAGAAATAAGGTCTAAACAGGGCGGGGCGGGGCCTGTATGTTTATTAGTTTTACTGTGTCCTGTCAAAGGGACACAGAGTCACCATTTTTAAACCAAAATTACAAAACAAAACAAAACTCTATCTCCTTTTTGGAGAACTTACTACTACAACAGCTGTTTACCCTAACTGTCACCCAGGCAGCTAAGCTGCTTGCTGGTTTTCAAAACAGACTCAAACCGATACACACAACCTACAATAGTTCTTGTTATTACCGTTATTTAATTTTCCTTCACTCCAGTCTCCTCTGTTGTTCACAGACGTTAGCCCCACATTGCCAGAGAACCCCTCAGTTAGGGCGTTTAAATACTCATCATTAATTATGCACAGGTGCAACCCATTCTCCTGTAATCTAGCCACTCCAAGCCACTTGGGAAATGTAGTCTTTTAGCCGCCGCCATTATCTCCCTGAACTACATTTCTTATATCAGTGGTCAGAAAGGGTATATGCTTCTTTCCAGGCGTGGCCCTATGTACATGCCCTCCATCACTTTACCCCACACTTTATCACATATCCTCCCCCCCAGCTCAGGCCCCTTGGGGCTGAGCGACATTGGAGAATAGAGAGTGTACGCGGGACAGACCATCTGCGTTCCTGTGATCTTTCCCTGCCCTGTGTTCAATTGAAAAGTTAAAGCCTTGTAAACTTAAAAACCATCTAGTCACCCTAGCGTTTTTTTCCTTGTTCTGATGCATCCAGGTTAATGGAGCATGGTCAGTGACCAATTTAAAGCGTCTCCCTAGTAGATAGTACTTCAGAGAGTCTAACGCCCATTTAATGGCGAGACACTCTTTCTCCACTATGGCATATTTTTTTTCTGAGGAGGTAAGTTTCCTACGAAGGAATAAAACCGGGTGTTCTTCTCCTCTGATCTTTTGGGACAACACCGCTCCTGCCCCCACCTCGGAAGCATCCGTCTGTACCACAAATTAATTTGTAAAGTCCTGGGTGACTAACACCGGGTGCTCACAGAGCGCATCTTTAAGTGCCTGAAATGCCCCCTCTGTCTCTGGGGTCCATTTCACCATGATTGGACCTCTGGCTCTGGTTAGATCAGTTAGAGGGGCAGCAACCGTAGCAAAATTAGAAAACAAAGGATAGGGTGTAATATCCCGTCAAACCAAGAAATGCCCGTACTTGTCTCTTATTTACTGGCCTTGGCCATTTCTGAGTTGCCTCTATTTTCCCTATTTGGGGTTTTATTAAACCCCGACCAATGGTGTAAGCGAGATATTTGGCTTCTTCTAGGCCAATAGAGCACTTCGCCGGGTTTGCCGTTAACCCTGCTACACGCAGAGAGTCCAGTACAGCCTGTACCCTAACCAAGTGTGTGGCCCAGTCTGTGGTGTGGATTACCACGTCATCTAGGTATGCGGCCGCATACTTACTGTGTGGTTTTAGGATCTTATCCATCATTCTTTGGAATGTGGCAGGGGCCCCATGTAGCCCAAAAGGCATGACGGTGTATTGAAACAAGCCCTCTGGAGTGCAAAAAGCAGTTTTCTCCCTAGCCTGCGGGGATAGGGGAACCTGCCAATATCCCTTAGTTAAGTCTAAAGTGGTTAAAAACCTGGCCGTACCTAATCGATCCACCAGTTCGTCAACCCGTGGCATGGGATAGGCATCAAACTTCGAGACACTGTTATTATTATTATTATTATTATTATTATTATTATTTATTTCTTAGCAGACGCCCTTATCCAGGGCGACTTACAATCGTAAGCAAATACATTTCAAGTGTTACAGTACAGGTAATAATACAATAAGAGCAAGATAAGTACACTGTTCAGTTTTCTGTACTCATTGCAGAATCGAATTGACCCATCTGGTTTTGTGATTAACACAATCGGGCTAGCCCATTCACTGTTTGACTCTTCTATTACCCGTAAATCTAACATTCTTTGTACTTCATTTTTAATGACTACCCTCCTGGCTTCAGGTACCCGATAAGGCTTTACATTAACCCTTTGACCTGGCTCGGTTATAATGTCATGTTGGATTACATCTGTTTGTCCTGGTAGTTCTGAAAACACCATTCTGTTCTTCGCTATAAATTCCTGGACCTCCCGCTGCTGTTCAACCGACAGTCTTTCCCCTATTTTGACAGCTGGCTCTGCTGAATTACTGTCAGAGATGATGGCTGTTCCTAAGGCAGCCAGTGCGTCTCTGTCCCTCCATGCTTTTAAAAGATTTACATGATAAATCTGCTCAGGTTTCCTTCTACCTGGCTGACTAACTTTGTAATTTACTGGTCCTACTTGTTCCATAACCTCATACGGCCCATGCCACTTAGCCAGGAACTTACTATCTACTGTGGGTACCAGAACCAACACACGATCCCCTGGTTAAAAAACTCTAGTTTTTGCATTCCTGTTGTATGTGTTTCTCTGGGTTTCCTGGGCCTCCCTCATGTGTTGTTTAACAATGGGCATGACCGCCAAGATCCGATCCTGCATTTGAGAAATGTGCTCAATTACGCTCCGATATGGTTCTTGTTCCCAGGTCTCTTTGGCAATATCCAGCAAGCCTCGGGGATGTCTCCCGTATAACAGCTCAAACGGCGAGAAACCCAAAGAAGCTTGTGGAACCTCACGTATGGCAAACATTAAGTAGGGTATCAGACAATCCCAATTTATCCCATCCTTGTCAACTGCTTTTTGAGCATGTTTTCAGAGTTCGGTTAAACGTTCCACGAGTCCATCCGTTTGCGGATGGTATACCGACGTTCTTAAGTGTTTTATTTTTAATAATTTTCACAGCTCTTTGGTGACACGTGACATGAATGGGGTGCCCTGGTCTGTCAATATTTCTTTGGGAATTCCGACCCTACTGAACATTTGCATCAACTCCTTAGCAATATTTTTCGCTGCCATGTTGCAGAGGGGTACAGCTTCGGGATACCGAGTGGCATAATCGAGAATCACCAGTATGTGTTGGTGCCCTCTAGCGGACTTCTCCAGAGGTCCCACTAAATCCATAGCAATATGCTCAAACGGCGTTTCAATAATAGGTAGTGGAATTAGTGGGCTTCTAAACCTTTTCACTGGCGCTCGTTCCTGGCAAACTGGACACCCGGTGCAGTGCCTTTCAATCTCTGCATGAAGGCCTGGCCAATAAAACCTAGCTGTGACCCTATCCTTTGTTTTCTCAATGCCCAAGTGTCCCCCCAATATATGATCATGTGCTAAATCCAATACTGTCCTTCTAAAGTCCCGTGGAACCAGTAATTGTTCTACCACATCAACCCCCCTTTTTTCAACACGATACAATAAATCGTTTTTCATTTCAAAATACGGCCAGGTAGAAGGTATTTCAGGGTTTACAGGCACCCCATTTATCATTGCCCGCATTCTCCACCACATGTAGCAACGTGGGGTGTTATTTACCACAGTACTCAGCAAGTCTTTCACAGCGGTCCTCTAGTGTGGTATTGCAATTACACTCAGACAACAGAAATAAGGTCTAAACAGGGCGGGGCGGGGCCTGTATGTTTATTAGTTTTACTGTGTCCTGTCAAAGGGACACAGAGTCACCATTTTTTAAACCAAAAATTACAAAACAAAACAAAACTCTATCTCCTTTTTTTGGAGAACTTACTAATACAACAGCTGTTTACCCTAACTGTCACCCAGGCAGCTAAGCTGCTTGCTGGTTTTCAAAACAGACTCAAACCGATACACACAACCTACAATAGTTCTTGTTATTACCGTTATTTAATTTTCCTTCACTCCAGTCTCCTCTGTTGTTCACAGACGTTAGCCCCACATTGCCAGAGAACCCCTCAGTAAGGGTGTTTAAATACTCATCATTAATTATGCACAGGTGCAACCCATTCGCCTGTAATCTAGCCACTCCAAGCCCCTTGGGAAATGTAATCTTTTAGCCGCCGCCATTATCTCCCTGAACTACATTTCTTATATCAGTGGTCAGAAAGGGTATATGCTTCTTTCCCTATGTACCTGGCCCTATGTACCTGCCCTCCATCACTTTACCCCACAATTTATCACAATGCGTAACTGCGTACTAGTTATGGGAACCCCTGAGCATGACCCTTTTAACTGTATAAAACACATTTTAGAAATCATGTCCACTTGCTATTTTGACTGCAAGGCCATTTGAAAGTGGCATTGAAAAGGGTAAAGAAACAGCAGACAATAGGATATTTTAACTAGGAACAGGAAACCAAGTAAATTCAATATCTGTGAATCTAGCTGTTGGAAATAATAGCTAACTGGAGATTGAGGTGATTTTCCTAAAGAACTGATAAACGACCCCAAAGCTTTGAATTCAACAATACTCTAATTAATTGGTATTAAACATGAGAAAATACATTTTTAAACATGGGTTTCACACCTGGAGCACAATCCCTTAGAAAAAATGTATTTTCTCAATTTGCCTCTGGAGTTACAGTATCAATGTAAGAAGACATTAAAACAGGCTGAACTAACGATAACCCAGTATCTTCCATCATTTTTACATTCATCACATGAGCACAGTAACCTGATATGAAGTCTGGTTCCACGCTGTAACACTGTGATCAGCCTAGGGATAGGGGGGTGTTTTTTTTGTTTGTTTTTTTCAAATTACTGGTAATTGTAAATATAAACCCATTGCCTACCTTTCTTTAGGCTTCCTGCGAAAAAATAATAGCCCATCAGACAAGAAGGCTTGAGGCCAAGTTTAAATGTAACAACCAATTCAATGCATTCATCCCCATTCAGCCAAATGGTGTACTGTGCAAATCGAGGTTCTCTGGTACATTTGTAGTGCTTTAAAATGTGAGCCAGATCTTTTTACAACTGTACTTATGTGTCTGCCTTCATCAAAGTATGACATACAGCAAAGTGTATGTAAATCAATCAATGCTCTCAATAACCCCTCTCTAAGTGACTAACAAGATCCTACTGGAAATGACATAACATATTACACACTTCAGTAGTTTCTTACTCACCCACATACGAATCAGTCCCTTTGCTTCTGTGCACTTAGTAGTCATGCCGAAGCAGTAGCAGTTACTGCAGCCCAGTGGATTTAATGTGCTGAGGCCAAAAGTGCCAGTCTTACATCTGTCACAGCGAAGACCCTCCACATTTGCCTGTAAGAGAAATAGACCGTAAGAATATATATGTGTTTTGTTTAGTCTGTAAATGTACAATATGCCAAGTTGTTGCAGACAAGCAGTAACACAGTAACTGGGGACTAGGAGGGAAGATGAGGGACAAAGTGCAACCTTATTGCTAATGAGATGGGGCATAACTTTAGTCCTATCAACATGTGAATAGTGTTTAGAATTTATAATTTAAACACTGTTCACATATTGATAGGACTAAAGTGATAATTGTGTGAAACTACAGTAAATAGTCATACCCTCTAATAATATACATTTAGTATAGTAAAACTATCTGGATCTTTATGTTGCTCATTAATGGCTGAAATGTGTCTGTCATTTAAGGGGTTACAAGCTTGGTTCTGCAACTTCAAGTTACATTTAAAGTTAGGTACAGGAGCTATAGTAAAAAATAAAATCATAAAAGTCATCACTACTCATAATTGCAGGCTGTTTGGCAGATTGTCAAAATGTCACACTCTGCATTGTTAACTGTCAAAGTCAGCATTGCCAATAAGAGAGAAAGATTTCAGTAATTTGAATGCCATGTTCATGTCATACATATTTATATTTAGAACACCCACACAACCTACAATGCTAGTGTTTTTTATTTACTTATTTGTATTTTTAGGATGATTTCCAGTGAACTCTGCCCAGGAATAATCACCTTTTGATTGGAAATACTGCAGATTAGACTTCATGCTTGACTAATACTTGGCCACTCTTGAGAGGCTGCAGACAAAGGCCACAACTAGTGCCAGTTGTAATGGATGGTTTTATAATATGGACACCTGTCTGCTAGAAACGGGGCTAAGCAGCTACCTGTTCATTATCATCTTGGATTGGAAAAGGAAAAGCATCCTTGAAGTGAAAGCTGTTTTTGCCAATCTATTCCCATTAAGTCATCCTCTATTTGTAGATTAATCAATAAGTGCAATGCTAAAGCACGAAGATTATGATGGGAATATGACAAGCTATTGGATATCATAAGTTGATCTCTGAGGCACTGAGGTGTTGATTGAACTCTGAAAGACTACTGTAATTTTTAGAACATACCACCCTATGGCACATGACAGAGCTGCTGCTTGTATAATGTATACCTCATATATACAACCATAGCCATCTCACAGTTTCTTATTTTTTCCAAATATAAATGGGTAATACAGTACTCCCTGTATTGCTACCTGATTCACACATCAAAAAAATGTAAAGGGCCCACATACATTTAGCACAATGTATTGATTAACCAACGCAAAGGAGTACTGTATGTGAAAAATAATGTGGCCGATAAAACCTCATCCCTCAACAAACTTTCTTTTTACAGTATAGATACAAAGGTTAATTGAAAAGGTAAAAGCAAAAGCTATTTTTTTATTTAAATAACAGCTTTAAGCAAAATAGCAAAATAAATGTGCACACTGGATTACTAGCACTCCAATCTAAAAGTGTATTTGCTGTCTACTGTATTGATTGCATTGACCTGTTGGGGAGTTGAAAATTAATCCTGAAGGGTAGTGACCAATATGAACGGCTTCAGTTGAAATAAAGCTACATTACCTTGCAGGTGCACTGGCCAGTGCGGTCGGTACAAGAGCATGTTTCCATCTCTGTGTCACAGGTGTGAGACGCTGTGCCAGCCAGGGAGCACTCACAAGCAATGCAGTGTGGAAAATCCCGGTAGCCCTCCTTACACACAGTACACTTCTCCCCTGTGTAACCTGGGCGACAGAAGCAGCAGCCAGTATCTGAGTTGCACTGGAGTGTCAGGGATCCCACAACATTGCAACCGCAAGGCTATAGATAAAAAAAAGCAACGTAAGGGTTTAATGGTCCAATCGTCTTTGACAATGACTAACTTTCCTCACTGCTCCATTTCCATCCACCACTTACAAAAATGAAGCATTTAATGATCTTATTAATCATCAAGTTCCACACTTAAAAGGTATGTTCATATTGCAACAGTCCTGCATTTCAAATGCATGAAATAAATATTTAATATCCCAGAATGAAGCACCTTTAGTATTAATGGTATGCAAACATGCTAACATGTCATTTGTTTGAGGTATGTGTGAAAATCAATGACAGTATTTACATTTCACTTGTACTCACCTTGCATCCACTGACAATATCATGACCCCAGTAATTTGGTGCACAGCGATCACACTTCTCTCCAATCGTATGAGGAGGACAGATACACTGTCCAGTGCTTGCATCACAGTTATTACCGACATGGGAACACTGGCAAGCTGTGTGAGGACAAGAAATTGACAATCTATATTCACTCACTATTAGTGTTAATTTCATAACTTCAGGGTAGCTTTTATGTAAAAGTATTCAGTTACGTTGAAAAAGATGTTGTGGTTATATGTAATCCTTAGGGAACAGCAACAATATGTGAGTTTGTTCTAAGTTTGTTTTTAGATGAACTCACTTATATTACATTTTTAAATGCTTTACATAGGTTACATATTATAAATACATTCAGTGTGTAGACTTTTAATGGGTATAACAGAAGAGCTGTGAGGCTGCTCAGGCATGCGTGTTATATACAGGGTGCACCTTATAAATAAAATTAGGGTGCTCAGTGCTTGCTCTGTAATGCTGCAGTACAGTAACTGCTTATCAAATACAATATAAGTGGAAAGCAAACTTAAAAAAAAAATACTTTCTCTTTAAATGATCTTTTAATTAGTTATTCTAAAATATTATCTTTTATAATGCTTGTCACAAAAAGGAATGATAAGTGAAATGCATACGAGTGCATCCTCCTTCCTGGAAGCTGTAGTATCCAATGGCACAGCGATCACATTTCAGCCCAGTCACCCCAGGCTGGCACCTGCACTGCCCGCTTTCATCACAGTCAAAGGACTTGGACCCAAAGGAGTTACAGTTACAGGGCACACATCCTCTGGAGGGCTTTAGATCAAAAGTACCCGACTGGCAAAGGAACAAACACAAAATATTTCTTCAGGGTTAGACACACGATACTTGACTGCTTTTAATCACAAGTAGTAAGCCATTTAGTACTGGAGTTAACATGCCTCTAAAATCGTAGTCTGCTCATCAAAACAACACTGTAAAACTGATGATGGGCAGTATTTTCTACTATCCCATATATTTACCACAAACACCATGCTTTTTACCATGCTTTAACACAACTGTTTACGACATGCTTGCCTATGTTCTTACATAGACATGGTGTACTACAGTAACTATAGGTATATGTAAATATAGGTATTTGTATACAGTGCTTTTACATAAGAAAAAAATATACAGTATATGTAACAGTTTATTTAATATTGTAGGTGTGGCTAATTACAGCAAACGGACTAAAATGTGTTTCAAATAAAAAAAAATATAATTGAATACATACTGTTATTTGCATCAGAGACAACAGAAAATAAGTTAATGGCCACCCTCAATTAGCAATGCCAAACTGCGCTAGTGTATTAGACAATAGTGAAATAAAGAAATAGTCTTATCTGTAGCAATCTATTGAATTAAGTTTAGTTAGAAAAAAGGGTCCACAGCATTTATATCAGTTCAGATGTCATCAAAACTAGCTGCTTAAATCAGAATTCGTTTTAACTGAATTCATTGTGTACTACTTTTTTCTTTTTTTTTTCTTTTTTAGATTTTTTTTATCTTAATTTCTTTACCAGTACATGTTTGAACATTTAAATTCCAAATGGATGTTGTGATTCAGCTTTAAACATTACGAATCATTACATGTTTTCAGCATAAACAAAATTGACTGCTGTACTTATTTTCATTTCAGGATTACAATCTGCAAAGCAAATTGCACTCCAGAAGGGACACAGGCCTGGGGCAATATCTGTACATTTTAATCAATTTCCTGCAGCATGCAGAAAATAAATAAGGAACAATTAGAACACTGAAATATAGTACTGAGGAGGAATCCAATCTCTCACAGATGGCCTGATAAGAATATGATTATAAGAAGCCAACTGTGCAAGCCCATTAATCCTGCTTTATTCCCCCTGCAATGGACCATTTTCTTTCAATGGGCTTACCCTGTTCCATGAAAGTTTCTTTCCTTTTATAATAATAATAATAATTATTATTATTATTTTTATATAGCGCCTTTCATAGTGGACCACCATCACAAAGTGCTTTACAGAGGTAGGCTGTGAACTGTGCATTATATGCAGAGTCACTTACAATAGGACATTGATTTAACATCTGATCTGCAGGATGGAGCACAAGGAGGTTAAGTGACTTGCTCAGGGTCACACAGTGAGTCCATGGCAGAGGTGGGATTTGAACCGTTGACCTTCTGGTTACAAGTGCTGGACTTTAACCATTGGACCACACTGCCTCCTTATAATGCTATTTTAAGTTTACTTTTTGCTTCATATGAACTGTCAGTGAATTCCTTCATATATACACTACCGTTCAAAAGTTTGGTGTCACTTAGAAATTTCCTTGTTTTCGAAAGAAAAGCAAATTTTTTGTCCATTAAAATAACATCAAATTGATCAGAAATACAGTGTAGACATTGTTAATGTTGTAAATGACTATTGTAGCTGGAAACGGTCTGATTTGTAATGGAATATCTACATAGGCGTACAGAGGCCCATTATCAGCAACCATCAGTCCTGTGTTCCAATGGCACGTTGTGTTTGCTAATCCAAGTTTATCAATTTAAAAGGCTAATTGATCATTAGAAAACCCTTTTGCAATTATGTTAGCACAGCTGAAAACTGTTGTGCTGATTAAAGAAGCAATAAAACTGGCCTTCTTTAGACTAGTTGAGTATCTGGAGCATCAGCAATTGTGGGTTCGATTACAGGCTCAAAATGGCCAGAAACAAAGAACTTTCTTCTGAAACTCGTCAGTCTATTCTTGTTCTGAGAAATGAAGGCTATTCCATGCGAGAAATTGCCAAGAAACTGAAGATCTCGTACAACACTGTGTACTACTCCCTTCACAGAACAGCGCAAACTGGCTCTAACCAGAATAGAAAGAGGAGTGGGAGGCCCGGTGCACAACTGAGCAAGAGGACAAATACATTAGAGTGTCTAGTTTGAGAAACAGGCGTCTCACAGGTCCTCAACTGGCAGCTTCATTAAATAGTACCCGCAAAACACCAGTCTCAACGTCAACAGTGAAGAGGCGACTCGGGATGCTGGCCTTCTAGGCAGAGTTGCAAAGAAAAAGCCATATCTCAGACTGGCCAATAAAAAGAAAAGATTAAGGGCAAAAGAACACAGACACTGGACAGAGGAAGATTGGAAAAAAAGTGTTATGGACGGACGAATCTAAGTTTGAGGTGTTCGGATCACAAAGAAGAACATTCGTGAGACGCAGACCAAATGAAAAGATGCTGGAGGAGTGCTTGACGCCATCTGTCAAGCATGGTGGAGGCAATGTGATGGTCTGGGGGTGCTTTGGTGGTGGTAAAGTGGGAGATTTGTACAGGGTAAAAGGGATCTTGAAGAAGGAAGGCTATCACTCCATTTTGCAACGCCATGCCATACCCTGTGGACGGCGCTTGATTGGAGCCAATTTCCTCCTACAACAGGACAATGACCCAAAGCACAGCTCCAAACTATGCAAGAACTATTTAGGGAAGAAGCAGTCAGCTGGTATTCTGTCTATAATGGAGTGGCCAGCACAATCACCGGATCTCAACCCTATTGAGCTGTTGTGGGAGCAGCTTGACCGTCTGGTACGTAAGAAGTGCCCATCAAGCCAATCCAACTTGTGGGAGGTGCTTCAGGATGCATGGGGTGAAATCTTTTCAGATTACCTCAACAAATTGACAACTAGAATGCCAAAGGTCTACAAGGCTGTAATTGCTGCAAATGGAGGATTCTTTGACGAAAGCAAAATTTGAAGGACACAATTATTATTTCAATTAAAAATCATTATTTCTAACCTTGTCAATGACTATATTTCCTATTCATTTTGCTATATTTCCTATTCAAACTCATTTCATGTATGTTTTCATGGAAAACAAGGAAATTTCTAAGTGACCCCAAACTTTTAAATGTATATATATATATATATATATATATTTTTCATTTTCCATTATTCCACACAGCATTATGTTAGTGTGTTCCTACTCTAGTGATGTGCTTCTGATTCGTGAGAGTTTCCCCAATGGAACATGCAACATGTTCACACATTTAAAATCTTAGTGCTGCTGTTTTTTCTTTTTTTTTTGGAAGAATCAAAAAGGGGATGTCAGGTTTGTTGGTTCAAACACAGCTCAACAGCAAAACCATCAATATTAAATGAAAGAAAACACTGTAACAATGTAATGTATAGAAAATTGTGTCATTATAGCAGCACTGGTTTCATTATCATTTACACGGACACAATCAAAATCACTTTATATTAAGTGCATAATTGTAAAAAGGACTGCATAATTAGTTACCACAGGATTTGAGCAACATTAAAAACTGGGATCAACCAGTTCTTTGATGGAAGTGCTATTATATGGTCATTAGCTGAGGCAATTTAAGAATATTGCTATATAAATAAAAGATTTAAAGCCCTTTTAACAATAAAACTGAGTACATTTATGAAAATTGTCCCAGTCAATTTGAATAGAGTGGTCATTATTACACATTAGATGGTTTCTACCCTAAAGGGGAGTTAAAAGAAAAACATCCTAATGCGATCCGGTACAAAGCAAAAACACAATTAAAAGACATTTTCATTCCCAAATGTGTCAGTCAATTGTAAACGTTTCATCAAAAAGGGCCACTCTGATCATAGCCATGAGATAAACAAGAATGCAGTAAACCAATGCTGCCATCATACGCAATCAATATATTTTTTTAAAGATTTGATCAAGACTACATCATTCCATTGAGGCTGTAAGTACAAGTAAATGTTATCTTGAGTTTTCAGACCTTAGAGTATGGGCCTTCATTTCAAAGACTGACAAAAGTTTCAAGCACTTGAACGAATGGCTTCCTTTGATAAGTGACCAATATGAAATAGCCCTGGGATCCATACAATCTAGACTCGGACATGTAGGCAGGAGTTAGAGCTTACTGCATGTTATTTCCACATGACAAATTTAAGATATTTTTAAAAAATTGCACCATTCTAAAACAGCTAGTGTAATTTCAGCCATCACTTTGATGTGGTTGAGTTTAACTTTTTCTCATTTACTGAACGAGTGTCATAACTATGAAATGAGCCGATCTGAACTTGGCTGATTCAGCAGGATCTTTCTTTGAGATCTCCAGATGTTGTTTGTAGTAGGGTTATTAAATATTTGTTGACAGGACGCATGGTAACTACTATTCTCTATTTTATGGTGAGATGTTTTTGGATTTAAAGCAACATTACATTTAGCTAGAACTGAATCTATTTAGCCTAGAATGAAGAAGAATCAGGGGTGACATGATTGAACTCTTTAAAATCCTAAAAGGAATAGATGAAGTTAACCCTAACCAACACTTTAAGCACAGCATAGAAGCGCTGCACTTAAGTGAATGTGTATCATACTCCCTTTTGAAGGAGGATTACGTTGCCCCTCAATTTTACTTTGTTTCACTGGATCAGCTTTATGGAAAACACCGTAGCAGCACAATTAATAAAACATTTTTAAATAATTAAAACCATAAATCTCTCTCCAAAAATGTTGGGAAGATTTTCTAAGCATTGTTTGGCCAATATTGTTTCTTACAGTAGTCATATTTATCTGGGACATTCAATGAAATGCAATTATTACAGCCATTAATCACAGGGATTTTTTTTTTTTTCTTATGTTAATGTACAATTGGACTTTGTTTTACTACTACTTTTTTTATTTTGGGACATCTTTTAGAATGAAACCTCAATCTGCTCTTTCATTTTTAACCAACGTTAGTATTGACAATTCACTCAAATTAAAGTATAAAAGTCTTGCACTTTTAGCACAGTTCAATTAACAACAAGAATGTGTAAGTCTAAGACAATGAGGCCTAGTTTGGGGTTATGTTATTTTGTGTTGAGATTTAAAATCTTACAGAACACCTTGTAGCGATTACAAAAAAACCCCAAAAAACATTACCCTGAGTTATACATATCACATTACATGTTTTTCAACATAAGCACCACTGTTTTTATATTTTTATTCACACATCCTGGGTCATAAATCTGCTAGTAAATGGAACTTAACTCATATTACAAGTTGTATCCACATCAAACCTTCATGCTATAATGCTCACTCTTCCTATTTGGAGCTGTTTAAAATTTTATAGTGAATAAGAGCGTGATAATGACATTTAAATTGTGTTTAAGATCTATGATAGACTTTACACATTCTTATCATTTACTGATCATGGCCTTATAGCTCCTCAGGCAGCTTGTTCACACACACATGCAGTGCCTTTACCCCACTGTGAGGGAGTGTGGTGGGCCTGTAAGCCCCCCGAGGACAGCCCCCTGTCCTGCTAGTTCCCCAGCGCTGTTGCTGCTGCAGAGGCACTTGAAGAAGAGGCCGCCTAGTCTCCCTGCGCTCATAGTTCTGTCTACTGAGGTCACAGCGCTTCCCAGAGAAGCTCGGCTTACAGATACATCTCCCCATCAGATCACATCGAGGGGACATAGAACCGACAGGGCTGCAGCTACAGGGCATACAAACCAGCTTCTCTGGGTCCCACCAGCAGTTGGGCTTCACAGGTCACAGGGTAAAATAGGAGTCAGTGAATCACAAGCATGACAACCTTAATCTACCAAAAAACCAAAAGGTCTATTACTACTGGAAATCCAGTTTTGCAGTTTTAAAAAACAAAAATCTAGCTCTGCACAGGAGTCTCTTCATTGCATTTATGTTTGTAAAAATGCCAGGGGGGGTCATATTTACAACAGATGTATTTAGATCTTCCATTGGTTTGGTCAATTGAATTCTCCCCATTGTATGAAATGACATATTCTTACAGTAATATTGCTACTATAGTTGTTCAGATAATATCTGCCAGTGAAAGAAAAAAAACACGATCGTGGAAAGGACCTGAGCACCTGACTATCTCACCACAGATCATGTCACATTTATTTATTACAATAGTATTATCCAAATGTTTGTCATAGCTTGCAAATGTAATAATTATATGATAAACTGTATGATGAGTTCATGACAAATAGATACTCACCATGCATTCGTCACACTGTTTTCCCACTACATGCTGTCTGCACTCACACTGGCCTGTCTGTGGGTTGCACACCTCAGACATAGACCCATTGTTATTACATTGACATGCTGCAAAATAAAGGATAATCACTCATTATTAGGCAGAGAGGTAACAGATCTCTATAGGCAAGATTTTCTTGTCTTGCCTTTATATAACAAACCTAAAATGGTTGCTTCACTCACATGGTAGATTGTATATGAACAGTTATTCTGTACAATGTATTATTTAGTATAGTATAGTGTGTTGTACACAAATCAAAAGCTTCAGCTGGTGTAGTTGGGTAGAATGGATCTTATTTCCAGCCAGTAAATATGACTACAATTTAATTTACATTGTTTTTTAAGCCAATTGAAATGAGTGGATGGATAGTTGGATCGATTAATTACAGCAAGTACAGCAAATTATAATTAAATCATGGCGGAAGTTCCTGCTAAAAATAAAACTTTGAACATTATTTTGAAAATGTAATTTTTATCAGAGGTACTTTAATCTAAAGGATACATATTTACATATCAGATATTTAGCAAATTACTACCAGAAAAAAATGCCTTTCTACGTTTAAATGTTGTAAAAGGTCATCAACTGCATTCATTGTTAACAATAAACCAGTTTGATGAATGGATAACTAAGAAGAGGCGCAGTACCGATCACTCCTAGTGATTGTCAAAATATTAAAATATCACTTCAGTATCAAAGAAGAGCTGTAAAATGTGACAACTGGCCAAGGACCTACAGAAAGTGGAAATCATGGGTTTGAACCTGAATGCCATTCTTCATGACTGAACAGATAGAACTTAAGGCTCTAAGCAAACACAGCCCTGCTTAGTAAAATAAATACTATGTGAATACTCACGCTGGCAATTCTTGGCTACAATAGCATCTCCAAAATACCCGTCTGAGCAGCTCTCACAGTACTGACCACCAAATCCCTCTCTACATTTCAGGCAGGCACCTGTCACAGGATCACAGCTTCTAGGTGTTGATAGGTCAAGATTGCCGCTACAGCGGCAGGGCTGGCAGGAGCCCCCTGGTTCCGTAGGGTGACCATGGTAACCTTCTGAGCACCTGCAATTCAGAAAGTGACAAGCACCGATTGCACACTGTACATGGACAGCACACATACTGCATAAACACATCAAGCTTGTAAGATTAACAATTCTAACAGTTTTTAATTGTAATTTTTTTTTTGTTTCCAAAGTAGCCTAGTTTGGTACATATTGGGCTAACCCCAAGAATAATTTAAACTTTTCTCACTTTTTTTCATGAAGGGATGGTCGGATCCCCTTGTAAAGTGAATTTTCTGCATAGCGATGGGGTCATTTGCAAGACAACCCCAAGCCGAACACAAAACGATTTCAGGGTTCTAAAATGTCAATTAACTGCCGATGGAGTCGAAACGGTCCCAATGGGGTAGTATTGCGGCTTGGGGTCCTAAAACATACATTTTTTTAAGACCTTCAAGCAACTGCTGTGTTCTTAACATGTAGAAAACAGAAAATACTGAAAACCTCAAAATGGGGCGAGGTATCCAGTGGTGTACCACAGGGATCAGTATTAGGTCCTCTGCTATTCCTAATCTACATTAATGATTTAGATTCTGGCATAGTAAGCAAACTTATTAAATTTGCAGACGACACAAAAATAGGAGGAGTGGCAAACACTGTTGCAGCAGCAAAGGTCATTCAAAATTATCTAGATAGCATTAAGAACTGGGCAGACACATGGCAAATGACATTTAATAGAGAAAAGTGTAAGGTACTGCACAAAGGCAATAAAATGTGCATTATAAATATCATATTGGAGATACTAAAATTGAAGAAGGAATATATGAAAAAAGACCTAGGAGTTTATGTTGACTCAGAAATGTCTTCATCTATAAAAAATACCAACAAGATGCTCGGATATATTGTGAAAAGTGTTGAATTTAAATCAAGGGAAGTAATGTTAAAACTTTACAATGCATTAGTGAGACTTCATCTAGAATACTGTGTTCAGTTCTGTTCACCTCATTACAAAAAGGATATCGCTGCTCTAGAAAGAGTGCAAAGAAGAGCGACCAGAATTATCTCAGGTTTAAAAGGCATGTCGTATGCAGACAGGCTCAAAGAATTGAATCTGTTCATTCTTGAACAAAGAAGACTACGCGGTGATCTGACTCAAGCATTCAAAATTCTAAAAGGTATTGACAATATGTTCTTATGTTCTTATGTTCTTAAGGAGCAGAGAAAAAAAAAACAGAAATAGATATTGCTGAACAACAATGTCCAAGGCTAAATAGGCCTCTATAATGTACGTTGAGTAGGTTTACAAGATATGTCGCTTCAAAAATACATGGCCCACTGATTTTAACAACAACATAAATGTATGTGAGGCTGTGTGGTCCAGTGGTTAAAGAAAAGGGCTTGTAACCAGTTCAAATCCCACCTCAGCCACTGACTCATTGTGTGACCCTGAGCAAGTCACTTAACCTCCTTGTGCTCCGTCTTTCAGGTGAGACGTAATTGTAAGTGACTCTGCAGCTGATGCATAGTTCACACACCCTAGTCTCTGTAAGTCGCCTTGGATAAAGGCGTCAGATAAATAAATAAATAAATAATAATGTGATGATGCAGCAAAAACATAATTAACAAACCACAACTGAGACATTTTTATCTCAATATCTTAACTTGTCCCTTTTTAATATATAATAAAAACAAATGTGTTGTAAAGGTTCTTAGTAAACATTGCTGACTAACGATACATTTCAGTGCACCAGTTTTGCTGTGAAAGGTGTTTTTATTCATGGTGGATTGACAAGCTGTCATTAACAACATTGTATGATGTATTTTTGTTCTCATTACTGCACAGCCAGCGTCAGTGTCCACTGAGACGGACAGGAAAAGACTGTCTAAAATAGCACATAGCTGCAGTGATGTTTGGAGCCAGGTGCCTCCACACAGTATAACTGTCAGGTTTCAAAGACTGCCTCTATACTACAGCTCCAATTTTAACTTTTTATAGAAGTGTATTTCAGTATAGTGTATTATAGCAGCTGACACTATATTTTGTGTGCTCTGCATAAATAGCTGTTACTGTCCCAGAATGAGACTTGATAAATGATATGCAGTCTAAAGTTTCCAAAGCAAATATAAATGCAAAATAAATTGGAAAAACATAATAAAAAAATGCCTCTGACAAAAGTGCAAGCTCATTCTTCAGCTACAGTTCATTGCATTTTGTCATGAAAAAAAAAAAAAACTCAATTCCTCTGACATTGCCAGGGATGATACTGATTGTGTATTTAAGTTATTTCATGAAAGTCAGCTAATCTCAGCACTTTATTGCATGCAGCCACAATTTATTCACAGATCTTGTGATCCTGATGTAGAATCGACAACAGTATCCTTTTCTCATAACCACAATAACAGAAGCTGAAAGTAAAAAATAAATCACATGAAAAAAGGGTTTTCCACCCACAACTCAGTTATTTATTGTTGTCAAAAGTTTACATACCCCAATGGAAACGTATAATTTCTAGAATTTTCTTGAAAACAAAGAATTTTAGGAAAAATCTTTTGTATCAGAAGTTTTGCTTTTGTGGCTGTAGCGTCAGAGTGGATCATAATATCATTTTGTGTATGAAAGTAACAGAATTGAAATATACAGAGGGGGACTTTAAGCCATTCTCTGTGACTGCTTGGTTTCTGGTCACAAACTCCCCCACTGACAAGGAATGCTTTTAAAAAGAGTCGTAAACTAAATACTGGACAAATGGCTTATCTTCAAGATCGCTGAATGACTCCTTTGGCGCCACAAGCCATATAGTTCTGGGTGCTTTGACACCTAGGGCAGAAAACAGTCTCATCATAAATCCAGCCGACAGGGGGAGGAATAGCGGACCATTTGAGAACAAGGGGCCGCATCGAAACGAGAACAACCAATGGGAAATACTCCACGTGGACTCAGGCACTACCCAAAATAACCAAACTATCCAATCACAGGGGTAAAGATTACAAAAGTATGAGCGCGCCACTCAAACAGCGCTCCCAACACGAAATCCAAGGTTCTGATACATAAACCAGTCTTTGAACTGTGAAAATCTGGAGATCCAGCCTGCGACCAGATCTCTAACTTATCTTTAACTTAGCCCCGATTGATCACCGGAGAAAGAGTTGGATGAACATTTGAAGTCAACATAAATTGAAATATATTCAACATAACCGACATAACCGGATAAAGAGTGCACATGTTGGTGGAGGAATTTCTGTTTCAGTCGAATACCTAATTAGTTAATGACTCTTGTTCTTTGCAAAGACATTTGTTTCGTACCCTGATGTGGAGACGAAACGCGAGGAAGGCAGACCCCTGAACCTGGACCTGTCCTTGCCAGCAGGAGAGCTTTTGAGCGCCTGTATTGTTGAAGACACGGATCAGCTGGAGGAGGCAGTGAACGTCCGTTAAGTATTCAATGAGTAGTGTTTTAATCCTCTTATGAACTCGAGAATAAGCAGACCTTAAAGTAAAATTAACGTTTTGTTTTAGGTGGAACGTAAGAAAAGTATTATTGCTTTCAATTCATGCTTTGAGTTAATGAACACTATAGTAATTGTTTTATGTGATTTATACAAATTGATGTGGGTTTTACAAGGCAATTATCATTCTGCGTTCAAGGCTAGAATCCAAATTTAGTTGTCCTGGTAATAGATAATTCTTGATAGGTTGTCTGGACACAGAGAGCGTCTTTATCTCGCAATAGTGAGAATTGCCTTCTGAATCAAAACATATACAGTACATGAGACTGATCTAACGATGCAATGATTATCAAATATTAACAAAAGTAAATAATTGTGTTACTAACGATACCTCTGTTAAGACAAACCTTCGTCTTAAATAGCTGTCAGGAATACAGTTGTAACCTTTAAGGGAATCTCCCATAGACTGCATTGGATCGCTGATCAACCAGTAGGAGTGGGGTGTTGTTGTTTAAACTTACTTTTTTGTACTGTTTAGTTTAGTTAATTCTTCCTTTCTGTATTATTTTAGTTTAGTTGTTGCACCTTTAAGTTTTCCTTTATTTTTATTTCTAATAAAACTGTTCCTTTGTAAACGTTATCTAGTCTGATTATTTTGATCAGGGTGGGTTCTACATGTCTTGAATTCAAATAAGGTATTTTATTATTACAATTTAAACTAGTCCAAATACAAATATACCTTGCACACTACATGGATGCGGAAAAAAAGTTAGAAGAAATACATGTCTACAATTATTTATTTCAGCAATTTTTTGCAAAATTCTAAAAATGCTAATTCAAAAGTATTCATACCCTTTGATGCTATGATAGTATTGTCTACAAGGTGCTAGACATTTCAATATGATAATGCAGAACCTAATTCTAGAAAAGTCTAGAAAATGCTGGATTGTAGGTGAACATTCTTAGAGAGTATAAAATGGTTAGGCATAGGATGATTGCTGTCATTACCAATAAGTCAATATGGGAAAAAGTAAAGAGCTATCTGACGGCAGAAAATTATTTATTGTATAAAGCTGGAAAAGGATACAAGAATATTTCCAAGCATTTGAGTATCCCAATTTCAACTATTGTTTCTATTATCAAGAAGTACAAGACCCATGGTACTGTCACAACACTCCTTCAGTCTGGAAGAACGAAGGTTCTTTCACCATGAACAAGTAGACGAATTGTGAGGAAGGTTAATAACAATCTGAGATTCACTGCCAAAGATATTCAAAGTGAATTGAAAGTTTGCAGAAAAGGCATTTGAATGATGGCTATGAATTCTGGCCAAAGGTTTTGTGGAGTGATGAAAGAAAAATTGAGCTATTTAGTCACGCTGATAGTTGTTACGTTTGGAGAAAGTCTGGTGAGGCGTACAAACAAAAGAACGCCATACCTACTGTCAAGCATGGAGGTTGTAATATCCTTCAATGGGGCAGTTATTCCTTTAATGGCACAGGATATTTAGTTCCAATACATGGTAAAATGGATTCCATAGCATACCAAAAGACATTGGCCAATCATCTGAAACCCTCCACTATAAAACTTTGTTTAAAGTGCAACTGGACATTCCAACATGACAACGTTCCAAAGCACACATCAAAATCTACTTCAGAATGGTTATAGAATTGCAATTAAACTGGAGGTCAATAGCCGTAAGTCTCAAATATTCTTTACCATCAAGTATGTTGTGTAAATATGCACGTGTCCTGTGTGAATGGTACATCTGCAGTGAAATGCTTGTTTACATAATGGAAAGAGTAAACATAAATACCTGGACGGTTCTTCTACTGTACGTACTGTAACCTTATTTTAGGTTAGATTTTGCAGTACTTGTAAACCAGCATACTGTATCGGGCACAATTTTCTGGTCACTGTCAATGCTGGATTAGACAGGTTTTACTACACACTATTGGATGCTACAAATTCTGTAATAAAAGTCTAACAAACTGCAGTTTGTAGGCTTTTTATGAAAAATATTTCAACAATTTTAGCTTAGATATTATATATATATATATTATTTTATTTCAATATTGGAACATTCCAACTGTTGGCTATATTTTCATCTTCATCTTGAGTGAAGTGCAGCAAAAAAAATTGAATTACATTTTTTTTTTCCGCACAAAGCTTTATAGGAAAACAAACATTCAATATATATATATATATATATATATATATATATATATATATATATATATATATATATATATATACAGTACTGTGCAAAAGTTTTAGGCAGGTGTGAAAAAATGCTGTAAAGTAAGAATGCTTTCAAAAATAGACATGTTAATAGATTATATTTATCAATTAACTAAATGCAAAGTGAGTGAACAGAAGAAAAATCTAAATCAAATCCATATTTGGTGTGACCACCCTTTGCCTTCAAAACAGCATCAAGCATCAATTCTTCTAGGTACACTTGCACACAGTTTTTGAAGGAACTCGTCAGGTAGGTTGGCCCAAACATCTTGGAGAACTAACCACAGTTCTTCTGTGGATTTAGGCAGCCTCAGTTGCTTCTCTCTCTTCATGTAATCCCAGACAGACTCGATGATGTTGAGATCAGGGCTCTGTGGGGGCCATACCATCACTTCCAGGACTCCTTGTTTTTCTTTACGCTGAAGATAGTTCTTAATGACTTTCGCTGTATGTTTGGGGTCGTTGTCATGCTGCAGAATAAATTTGGGGTCAATCAGATGCCTCCCTTATGGTATTGCATGATGGATAAGTATCTGCCTGTACTTCTCAGCATTGAGGAGACCATTAATTCTGACCAAATCCCCAACTCCATTTGCAGAAATGCAGCCCCAAACTTGCAAGGAACCTCCACCATGCTTCACTGTTGCCTGCAGACACTCATTTGTGTACGCTCTCCAGCCCTTCGGCGAACAAACTGCCTTCTGCTACAGCCAGATATTTCAAATTTTGACTCATCAGTCCAGAGCACCTGCTGCCATTTTTCTGCACCCCAGTTCCTGTGTTTTCGTGCATAGTTGAGTCGCTTGGCCTTGTTTCCACGTCGGAGGTATGGCTTTTTGGCGCAAGTCTTCCATGAAGGCCATTTCTGACCAGACTTCTCCGGACAGTAGATGGGTGTACCAGGGTCCCACTGTTTTCTGCCAGTTCTGAGCTGATGGCACTGCTGGACATCTTCCGATTGCGAAGGGAAGTAAGCATGATGTGTCTTTCACCTGCTGCAGTAAGTTTCCTTGGCCGACCACTGCGTCTACGGTCCTCAACGTTGCCCGTTTCTTTGTGCTTCTTCAAAAGAGCTTGGACAGCACATCTGGAAACCCCTGTCTGCCTTGAAATTTCTTCCTGGGAGAGACTTTGCTGATGCAGTATAACTACCTTGTGTCTTGTTGCTGTGCTCAGTCTTGCCATGGTGTATGACTTTTGACAGTAAACTGTCTTCAGCAACCTCACCTTGTTAGCTGAGCTTGGCTGTTCCTCACCCAGTTTTATTCCTCCTACACAGCTGTTTCTGTTTCAGTTAATGATTGTGTTTCAACCTACATATTGAATTGATGATCATTAGCACCTGTTTGGTATAATTGTTTAATCATACACCTGACTATATGCCTACAAAATCCCTGACTTTGTGCAAGTGTACCTAGAAGAATTGATGCTGTTTTGAAGGCAAAGGGTGGTCACACCAAATATGGATTTGATTTAGATTTTTCTTCTGTTCACTCACTTTGCATTTAGTTAATTGATAAATATAATCTATTAACATGTCTATTTTTGAAAGCATTCTTACTTTACAGCATTTTTTCACACCTGCCTAAAACTTTTGCACAGTACTGTATATATATATATATATATATATATATATATCAATTTCTGTTCCCCCTAAAAGCATTTAATACCTTCACACATTTGACAGTCAGCAACAAGAACATAATGGAGCTCCTTGCTAAAAAAAAAAAAGAATTAAAAGGTCTACCTGCTTTTGTTATTCATCGTTTTAAGTTCTTTGGACCTCATACCTAATCAATTAAAATGTGAAACATGATGTCTGCTTCCCTTCTGTTGTTTCCATGTTAGTGCACTTTCATCCCTTTCTTTTATGACAATAA
This sequence comes from Acipenser oxyrinchus oxyrinchus, assembly GCA_030684275.1. NCBI lineage: Eukaryota > Metazoa > Chordata > Actinopteri > Acipenseriformes > Acipenseridae > Acipenser > Acipenser oxyrinchus. The sequence continues at coordinate 54,910,958 of CM060251.1, read as the reverse complement.
AAGGGGGTCTGAATTGTGGAAATTAAAACTTCAGTTCCTGCCCAAAAGTAAAATATACCTGTATGATATATCTCCTCCCATTTTATAGCACCTTAAATTTCAGAAAGACAAACTGTAAAACGGAAAATTGCACAATTCTTGCAGCTTCTCAGAATGCAAGTCATCTTAGCTTCAGCCTTATTTACTGAATTTAATTACTGTTCAAATGTGGTCTATAATTGTTTTATTGAAACTAGATGATCAATTAAGTAATGAAAGGCCTGGTTAAAACAATGGACTGAAAGGGCCAAAATTGATCATCACTGACCGATACCTTATCCACTATACCTAAATAATGTGTGACCATCATGTTTTGAAAACATAATTGAAGTGGTTGATCACCCATTGGTGTGGTTAGGTAATTAGACAAAAATAGATTTGCATCATGGTTGCTTGCTCTTTTTGAATTACTTACAGGGAATTAAACCAACATAGGGCATCTAGTCTGTGACCTGCATTGCAGATTTATGGAATATGTCCAAAATCAACCCCACCAAAATGAATTAAAAATAATACAGTTTCATAAAAAAAATATTATTGTCAAAAATAAAAAAGGTGTTTAATGACTGTATCAGACTATGAAAATTGCTCATTCATGTCTACACCATTTATATGGGGTCTTAATAAAACAGATTCATCAGGAATGTACAGTGACCATCAAAACAGTATCTACATGTAGTTATCAGAGATGTCTTAGTGTGCAACAGCAAGTAAACTATACCCAAAAATGTTTGCATACTGTAGTCCATAATATTCAGAATGGATTTAAAAAGAATGCCAGCACAGTATATGACCATCCATGGCAATACATGACTAAAAGTCAGTAACATAATATATCAAAGTCATTTAATAGCCGATAATACCTACAAAGAAAAGACCATGCTATTGCTAGCAGCCTCAGTGTGGATGAAACAGAACACAGTGCTCCCTAGTCCTCTTACTCAGAGTAAGAAAAAGACTGGTGCTTACCTGTCACAGCGAGGCCCTGTGTATCCAGGTGGGCATCGGTCACATATCAATTCTCCTGTCGTGTCCAAGTAACAGGTGGGGCTGAAACTGTGACGTTGATTTTGAGCGAAAATGGGTGCAAGGAATAGAAACAGAGTAAAGTATATTAACTCCATGGTCCCCTGCTCTGGATGGAGAACATTACTATGTGAAGAGGACAAGTATAGTCCTTATGGTCCCAGCTGATATCTTGTTCCACCCAACAGATTCTGGAATGGCTGTTAGCTATTTCTGCCGACACTGGATATAGTGTAGTGGATGGCAGCATCCCAATGGAATGCCGTTATGAGACCTTCTTAGCTTGTCACTCTGTACCCCCAGCAAAATCAGGAATGCTCAGCTGCTTGTCTCTAGCCCTGAGGGGCTGGCGGTAAGCTTTATCAGCCAGGGCTTTACGGACCAGATTGACTGCCTCAGTGGAGCAATTGTTTTGCAACCTTAGAAGTTGCCGACTATGGTGTTAAAGAGGTTGAGGCATAGGTTTTGTGACTGGAAATAAATACAGTATCACAGCAAATAGAATGAAAAGAGTCTTAATAGAAAATCAGCAAACAAAGTATGCATTTAGATTTTTTTTTTTAAATACTTGGATTGAGATACCACCTGATCTCCTTTTTTTATTTTTAGTACAATGAAAAAATTGTTAACCTTTTCAGCAGTAAAATGTTTCAAAATCATGATAAGCTGTAAGGGTTCATGCAACAGTTGTACAATCCATATTTTATATATATATATATATATAATTATTATTTACAATTATGTTTTATGTTATCTAGTGCAAACAGGCATGTGAGATTTGTGAAAATTGAGCTGTTGGAGTGATTAAATTTCTGGTATTTCTTTATAAGAATATTATACAAAATGCCAGTATTAATATCTGAAGGCCCTTTCATTTCTCCGTCTTTGCACGAAGCCTCGTGATCAGTCTTGTTTTTCAACCAATGGTCCTCCAACTTATACTCCAGAACCTTTCGGAAAGTTTCTAACACTTGTAATACACTATAATAATAGCAATAAGACAGCAATCACTTCAGTAAAGTCTGACTTACTTGTTGGATGGAATTTGCAATGGGCAGGCGCAGGGCTGACAGTCACTAGGGGTTCCCTTTGTAGCATCCCCAAAAAATCCAGCAATACACAAATCACAGAATGGGCCAGTAGTGTAGTGCTTGCAGCCCTAGATAGGGAAAAATGCCTTAGTTTATTGTACTGTATTGTACTGTACAAGGGCTTAGCTGGGATTCAGGCAACACAGAATGTTTGTTTCTCCAAGTGTGCCAAGTGACCACAGCAACAAACAAAAATTACCAAACGTCATACAGGTCATGAAAAATATAAGTTATCTTTCTAAATAACAAAACCGCTGCAGATAATTAAAGAACACAGAAGTTTAAATAGGAAATAATAAGTTCACATTGATATTTCATTACATTTAATAATTCATCCATCACACTGACTAGTGTACAAACATACTGTGCTTATATACAGTATGTTTTAATGATGAGTTGCCTTGTGTCAATACAGGCTCATAACATAAGGCAAACACTCCAGTTGTTTTGTCACACCGACACTGACAAGTCTATACAACAGGTCACTGTTGGGTTTGCTGGGGGCAGGTTTCTGTGTGGCTATGCTGTGTCTTAATCTCTGATCACAGAGCTTATGGACTTGCTATTTAAAGCTGGGTACCAGATTTTCTTTTAGCAATTTTTACACAGATCTTCTATCTTGCTGATGCTGTCAAATATTGTTTTTCTACAAACATCACTGCATGTGGCTCTGTGTGTTTGCATTACGGACATGTACAGTGGTTCTACAAATACTGTATACCGGCAGTCAGACATTTAAAGTGGAAAGGGCATAAGATGTGGGGTTAAAGTTCATATTGGGGCTAAAGTTAGGGTTAAGTGCTGACTGGTAGACTTATACGTCCAGCTTATACAGCTTTTTTTTTATTTTTCTTGAGTAGCAAACGATACAGCAAACAACTTTTACACTTGACATTAGTGTTCAAGTCTGAGATTATCACAATAATGTAAAAATCATAAAGTAAGAAATATCCACAGAAAAAATAAAATGTCTATTGCCTTTTAAAAATATATTTCTTATTCAAGAACTACAGTATAAGACTGTAAGGTTATAGGGAGGAGTATAAGTTTTTTTTTTATTTCTCAGAAAAAGATAGGCACTGTGAACTGGTCAAGATTGGCACATCAATAAATATGCAAGTTGCCATCGTCCTGTTGGTTGCTCAGACTCATTTTATTTTCAGCTGTAGTGTTCACAGTCCAAAAGATGACAGATATGCCATCTGTGTGCCGTGTTCTACAGCGATATAGCAATGTGTTCACATCTGTGTACAACAGGGAGTAACCTTAGATCGGCCCCTCTATAAGAAACCTGCATATCTGTCAGAATGATAGGAAGTCACGGTGGTTAAGACCAAACACTTGAGTTTGAAAGGTGCGCACAGAATCGCAGCAGTGTGTTTATCAAATAAACCTCAAAAATAGCTGTATCAAGGCATAAGAAGATAACAGTTAACTGCACAACATTTTGAAATCATACTTTTGCACTAACAAGTTTAATAAGTGTAATTCCCATACAATTAGATCAAATATACTAAATTGCTGGGGGACTGAAAGAACCTGGTGTCAAAATATTTTAAATAATAATGCATATTCATGCATACTGGCATTAACCCAAACTCGACTAATGCAATGCTAATTAAATGAGAAATGTTTTTTTAAGCTGCACGCTTCGTCAGGCCTAATAAAACTTAAATGCTCTTGAGTTAATTGCAGATGTCTACTCAGCATAATTATCCACATGCAGAAGATTTCTTGATTAAAAGGGGGAAAAAAAAGTTTTATTAAGTGGTGTATGGGGACTGTCAGTGTCCAAAGATATCTACTTTATTACTGCACCTTTTTGGCAGGTTGTATTTAATGCTAGCCTGTTCCTCCAATGCTCATTGCTTTTTAAACTGCCTCCTACCTCTCATGTAATTCATTAATGTTTTTATTAGTATTGAAAATATCTCAGAAAAAGGAATGATTTCTGGCTGCCTCCTTGCAAGGCTGCACAGCTACAATCCTGCTTAAAGGTGAAACATAGAATTATTCAATAACTAGTTGTCACATCAAATGTATGGAATATACATCTTATTATTTTTAATCACATGAGACAAGTACAATGGAAAAGAAAAACCTTCATAACTTGGCTAAGGTAAAACAAAAAAAAAGGTTTTCGACAGAAAATATATAATTATTATTTTTTTATTTTATTCTTGTATCTATGTCTAAAGAAAGCTCAGTCAACCAAGTAACTTGGTGTTTAGCATTGCTGTCTGGATGGATTGGGAAGTATTGAGTTCCATTCCCTGCCTAGAGGAAAGTTAGATAATAAGAACTCTGGGGTGGGCTGCCTGTCAGTTTAGACTGAGCAGGTGAAGGCAGTTTGATTAGAAATAGATTGCCATGGAGACAACAGTTAGCTGCTCCGACCACACTGAAAAGGTGCTGTTTGAAGAAAAGCCCCTAGAAACACCTAAATTCTTATTGGTTTACTGGTCCAGACGTAATGACAAAGAGGAAAAAGGAATAATATGGCTATTTTTTATAGTTAAGCAATAAAGGCTCTTATTCTCTGCCATTTTCATGCTAGTAAGCTGTTAGTAATATGAGTAGAGAATAGAAGGTACTGTACCCTTTACACAGGTCTGTAAAGGGATATGAAAATGAAGAGAGATTTGCCAATGAATGTCATATAAACACTAAACCAGGTCAGGATAGAGTTAGAGCATCAGTTATGTATAATTAAGAGATAATTGTTGGGGACTATGGAGATAAGCGTCTTCCAAATGGATGGAATCCGAAATGGGATGGAGGTGCTTTAGTCTTTCCTTGTTTTAAGGTTCTGGTTTTAAATAAAAATAGTTCAGTGATGCTTCTGCTTTGAGACTGTATTCGACTGAACCTGCCATTCGGTGACAGGTTGCTATGCTATGCTGTCAGTGGGGGAGTTTCCATGTGTGGTTATTTACACATGAAGTGGTGATGCACATGCACATTTGGGAGAACAGGCTCAGGTCTAGGATCAGAGAGGCATAGGGTAAATCTCATTTACTCGAGAGCATGACATAAAACAAGGAAAATCCACGCCCATTTTCACATGGAAACCTGCATTTCACGTGAAAACGTCCACTGCTCCCAATCCAGACAGCCTTGGGAGCATAAGTGGAAGGTGTCCTGCACAGATCTCTATAATCTTACGTCTCTGCCGGTTTTCAGCCATGGTGATCTGCACTAGCTGGGATGGACAGTTTCATTATATACCTCTGGGTTAATTATTTTCTTTTTTCTTTAATTAATAAGTTGTGTGATAAATTAGTTGAAATATTATTCACAACTAACAATATGCCATCCCACCAATGGACATCTGAAAAACAATTTGGGCAAGAGTAGTAAAAACACATTATTAAACAATTAGGCACGAGACACATAAAACACAGCTTTATTACATGAGCTTAATTTAAGTGCTTTAAAGTTTCACTCAAACAAAATGTCATCTGACAACCATGGATTTCCAGGTGAGATTCTCTCGTATTGTACCTGTTCTCTGTGCATGCAAACCACATTTTCCAGAGCTGTCTGCGAAAAACAGCACAGGAATTCTACACCTGGCTAATTTGCATATCAACCTCCTCCTTTCTCCTTCATTTGCATGACGTCGGGTGAAAAGAGGGTCTTCTTGAGTAAAATAAACTGAGACAATGTATAGGGTCATTTTTCATTTGGCTCAAGCACAATGTCTTGAGTAAACTTAGAACACACATGGAAACTCTTGTGGAAGTCTTGTGACAACACTGTACATCAAGTGGACAGTGCCATCTATATTGCAATACATATGGAAGAATGCTTGACATAAAATTATGAGTAAAACACTATGGGCAGGATTTTTGAAAACCAGTGCTATTGTATCGAATTTGTGTTATAGTAACGAGAGCTTTAGTAGCAAGTGCTTTTCAAACTAAATGTGTTAATTAAATCAATCTGTTACTGCTTTGAAATTGAGTCGATGAGGTCGTTAATGAACGCATTTCTCATTAAAAAGCTTAACTGTCGCAGGTCACGTACATCACTTCCTGTCTCAATGACTTTGTTGATAAGAGGAACTCATTAATCAAAATGCATGTTAACAAGATCAAGAAAAATGAATGGAAGCATAATTTGCTGTTATGGAAACTACTAGTGTCCAGGGAGACGGATCTTGCAGCAGCCAAATGGAAATAAAAAATAATTATATTTTGTGTATAATTTCTAAACTGCATTTAAAATTGTGCATTTTGTCATGCAGAATGTACATTTATTTAGAACACATCTATTTTTGTATGTATTTCAGTATGTACGATTGTAGGCGATCTATAAATACATACGTTTCAAGTGCCATTGGTGTTGGTAGTTGTTAGTTATTATACATGTGTACCATGTATGTAACACTTCATTATATATTTATTAAGCTTTAACATTACGATAGAACTCCCTAACCCAATACCAATTTGTTTATAACTAATTGTTGGGCGAATTCCTCTATTCATGCATTTTCTCTTTTACTCTTTGGCCTCTGCGATAAATAAACTCAACATGATTAGCCACCGAACACTTACAGTATTATAAGAACATTTTATATGCATAATTACTTGGCAGTCCATAAGTGCAAATAACGATATATCATTTTAGCAATACAACAAACATTCCGCAAGGTTACAAATGGTAAAATAAGCAAATCAATCTAATTTATAACCAGAAGTATAGAAAAGGCTAAAATATTTTCATAACTATAAATACAGTAGTCTGTAAGAAATTAAACCTGGTTCTGTACACTCTCTGTATCGTCAGTGTCACAGACGCAGTCTGTTAAATGTCTGTTTCAAGGTGAGTTATATACTTTCATTAATTAAAACCCTCTTTTTCAAAGTGCAAATTAACTCCTGATAAATTATGACAATTAACAGATTTGCTTTCCCGCGCAAACAAAATAAATAGTCGCAAGTGCACTGCTCATTAAGATGTTAACATTATTTCGTAAATCAACATAATTTTGGAAATCACGTTAGGACAATTATTTCATAATGAAATAGGCATAACGACCGCTTGAAAATGCCAAAATCAATGCTACAATCAATGCTCCGATTTCTTGATTAACACCGGAGTTATCATTTACAAACTTTTGAAAATCCCACCCTATTTGTCTTCTATGTTTAATGTATAATATAATTAAAAAATAATGAAATAGATTCATCATCTCAGCAGTGCGTATCGTGAATGACTATTTAGCTAAGGTTTTTAATTTCTTGAAAAAAACACAGGTCATTCAAATATTTTAGCAATTGAAACATTTTTAGCAACTTGCTTTAAAAGACAAAAAGGCGAGGTAACCTAATACACTAAAAGGATTGTGCACCAGATTAATACAATACAAGATTATAGAAGACCAAGGAATTGCTAATCCATTTCTCAGTAATTACAACATACCAGACACTCGCCAGTGAAGTCATCACAATAGTCTGAATGGCCAAAGCACTGACATGGTTCACAAAGCCCTCTGTACAGGGTGCTGTTAGCTCGCCGAAAACCAGTCAAACATGCCTGAAAAAGAAGGGATGAAAAGATGTCCTGCATTAGGTACTGGAGCTTGTCATTTTAAACCTGATTAATAAATATAGAACAATAAAGATGTAAAAAGATGTGTGCCAAAGAAATTCAATAAAAAAATACAGTAATGTTTTCAGATTCAAATTCATTCCGTTTAATGATTTGGTTGTGGGTTATTATCTAGGAACCTATTCATTTACAGAGCTTTAATTAACTAATCCCCATGGTCATACAGTATGTGATTAACAGCATGTACTCATTTCTCACGGTATGTCATTTCACTCTTCATGTTTTAAGTGTTTGCAGCTGAATTAACCAGAAAGCTACTTTGCAGAGACAAAGCAAAGTACAGGATTGGAAACAGAAAACAGGAAGAAAGACTAAGAAACACCAGACTAACGGATACAGATAATTGGACCATATGAATATATTAATTTGTTTGGTTAATAATCTGTGCATGTAGACTTATAGTGTTTGCATTATGATATACACATGGGTGAAAGTAGCCAATTATTATTTTGACTGAAACTCCTGGTGCAAAACCAATCTTGTTCAATGTTTATCATTTCATTAATAGAGAATAAAAACAAACTAAACTAACAACTACCTAGCCTATATTTAATTAATCATGTTTTGTAGTCTTTATAAACCGCCCATCATCTTCTGTTGCAGTCACACAGCTGCTAATGTTAGCTGTTGTAAATAGTGCAGACTGTGGGTCAAACCATTGTTCGTGTAGGGTGTGTTTTATTGTGTGTGTGTGTGTGTGTGTGTTTTTGTTATCAATGTCGTACTTCTGTCTTCTGAATGGCTTTCCATTTTTTTATTACATTTTAAACCGTGTAAAGGCAAAACCATAACAAAACATAGAATAATGGTGTACACGCGGAACAAAAAAAGTAGAGGTGCAAAATATAGCTTGCCTCCCCTGTGCACTATGGGTTAGACGCCTATGGTCTCAATCAAGTACAGCTTTCCACAATTCCGATTATTTTTTGCATTTCTACATGAATCACAAGAATGGACCTGGGAGAGGCCATTTTGATGTAATTTCATCTACAGACAAAAAACGTTCACCCATGTATACAGTACTAAGGCTGCAAAATTATTATTTATTTCTTAGCAAACACCCTTATCCAGGGTGACTTACAATTGTTACAAGATATCACATTATTTTTACATACAATTACCCATTTTATACAGATGGGTTTTTACTGGAGCAATCTAGGTAAAGTACCTTACTCAAGGGTACAGCAGCAGTGTCCCCCACCTGGGACTGAACCCATGACCCTCCGTTCAAGAGTCCACAGCCCTAACCACTACTCCACACTGCTGCAGATTCTGCTGCTTTACAGTATGTGTTATATTTGTTATTCACAACATACAACTGTTTCTGACTTGCATGCCTATTCTTTATACTTATATGAAGCTGATTTGGGATTTTTCCACATTACTTTTTACAAAGAATTATATTGTGTGAGAATGTATCAACACCTTTATAATGAAGCTAAAGGTCGATACTGTACTGTAATAAAGCTTACTTTCTCAAAGCATGTTTTTTATACTGACCTCACTTTTATTCAAAGGTGTACCAGGTGTTTGCTTCTGCTGAGAAAGAAAAGTAAAGGTATGAAAGGAGGGAGCAAAAGAAAAGGCGTACAGCAACAAAAGACAAAAGGAATGAAAGAGCCAGGAAGAGTCGTTGCCTGCATTCAACTGAAATGATTTCAAAGTGCACCAATATTTGAGTGACTGTGACAATACTTCAGTAAATCCCCTTTTTACACAGAACATCCTTAACATACTGAAATTGTATGAAAGCACTTGATCCAAATATCATGAGTTCCACAAATCTGGTAATTCATGATTTGGTCATCTTGGCAGTAATTTGTACATGTGCTTTACAGTGTAAGGTGCTCTCTCACTTTTTGATGTGTAAATCAGATAACGAGGCAGAAGATTTTTTTTCCAATTTCTTGGACAGTGAGTGATGAAGCCCTGCCCTCACACCTTTCAGAGCGAAGGTCAAGCATTTGAATTTTACACTTTAAACTGTACCCAGTTGATTCATCCATTTGCTGGTTCTCGACTGTAGCATTTCAATGCTAGCTGCAGGGTGGAGGATTATCTGCTCACACAACTGGAAAACAAGCATGTGCCTGCTCAGTGTATTACAACTGCATTTTCAAATCAGCTGGGTCACACAGAACCCTGTAGCTCCCAGAAACAATTTCTGGTGGTGATGTTCATGCATTTTACATTACTGTCTGTAAGCTGTTCCAAATCAGTTACCATGAGCAAAAGGCACATGAAGGACAACACATTTATCCATTGCACAACATAGGCCAACAACATATGGGGCTCTATCCAGATATTTCCCTTTCTTCAGCCATGGTATGCTTATGTCATTGCTTCTAATTCACTTAATTTGCTCATGTTTATTGCTCTGGCCACATTTTTTCAGGTTTATTGTGTTATTTGTTTATTTACTCCATAAAACACAATTGTACAGTATAACACCAGTAGTACAATTATTTCAGTCAAGCAATAACACAATTTAAACCACGTTTCATCTTGTGTTAATGAAGCCTATAATATAAATGCCATGAAAAAATCATACCCAGAAGCAACAAACTGTTGAAAATGTGTATTTTATATACAACTACAGAAGACTATTCCAGAGGATAGATCTGTCATTATATAACAGGCTATCGGCCCTGAAACATTTTATTTTCCTTTTTACTCTGTACCTGAAAAAACGTAGACACGTGTATTTTGTGAACGTCATTTGCCTAATAAAAAGGCAATAACTGTTGTTCTTCAACGAGGTAAAATTTCTAGCATTAATGTACGTATTTTTCCTGTACAGAATGTTGCCGTTTTACACTGATTTATTTTAAATCTAAAAAAAATGTTGAGTTTTCTTTGTTTAATAGTCCTTTAACATGATGAATGTGCAGTTGTATCTCATCGACAAGCAGCATCATCACATTTAGCATAGTATCTTCCTTTTAGAACAAACTCATTATGCCTTACAGGTGCATAAATGTGAGTTTTTGTGAACAAAAACAAAATATTGCCAGCAGTAAATGGTGCACACCCATGATCGAACTTGACCTAGGAAATCATAGAATACGTATGTGTACCAAGTATGAAGCCAATATCTTTATCACAAAAAAGTCATATGACCCCATATGGCGGCCATCAGGTAAAAAAGAAATTCTGCAGAGTTCCCATAACACTGACAATTTTAAGTTGACAGCTAATATGGTTCATGAGATATTAGCAGTATTAGAGGCTGCAGTGGGTTTGCAAAATCATAATACTCCTTTGAGTGACAAAATGTTAACAATAAACAATATTACATTCTATGTTAGATGGAAATTCATTCAGAAGTGTGTGATTTTACTGAAAGTTTGAGGGCTCTTTTTTTAAACAAGAGCAGAGTCAGACTATTGACTGAGAGGAATAAAATATATTTCAACAGTGTAAAACTAGCAAAGAAAACACTTCCTGCAATTTATTTGATTCTTGCTAGTTTTGCATTGCAATTGTTTTATTTCTCTCAAAAAATATGCTTTTGCGCTTTTCTTCAAAAATGAACTGATAAAACCAGTATGTGTATCTTGTACAAAATGGTGTCATTGTTAAGAAGAAGAATGACACTGGCTATAACACTATGTAATTATAAATACTACATCTCAAACCATGCTAACTAATAATGGATGCCTAGTTTTTTTAAACAGGCTGTAGGGGTCACTCACTTCACAAGAAGTGCCAGTGTAGCCAGGAGGACAATTACATATTTCAACAGCTGTTGCCGCAGCTGTGTTGCTTGAATATGGAACAGCTACTTCAAGGCTGACAGAACTTAACCTGTTCGGATAAAAAACAAAAACAAAACAAAAAAAGCATGATCATTAATTTAAAACGTCAAAATATCTGGACTATTGATTAAGCCCTGGAGACTAGCGTAAAAGCTATCAAGTAAAAGGTAAAGAAAAAGAATCTGCTTATGTATAATAAACATTTAAATAGATTTTCTTTACCATTTATATTATCGTAACATTAATACAAGCTTTTTGCACATAACATATTTTTTGTTGTACACTGTAGTTTATAACCTTTCACTTAATTAAGGACAATAATGCATCATACCGATATTTCGGTTCATAATTATCACAAATATCGATAAGGTTTTTAACGAAGGCAAATATGTACCATGCAAGCCCTTTTGCTTTGTCAATATCTATAATATGCATGAGAGTCTTAACTGTGTAAAAATACGGCACATTGAACAAAGTTTGCAATCATAATGTATTTATTTATTTAGTTACAATGAATCACCAAACATTATTATTCCCTGGTTAGAACTGATGTCTGCTTTTTCATATTTCTATACAGTAAGTAAACAGCTTTTTTTATTTCAAGTGCTTGATATAATAGAAATATGATTCTCAGGAATGGAACTGGAGAAAAAAAGAATGATTTCCAAAAATTGAGGGCATGTGATAATTAAATCAAAAACATAAAGAACATCACATGATTTAGTTACATAGAACTCTCATCAGTAATTTCTTTATGCTCCCTCTTTTCAAAACCTCACCCTACATCCAAACTACTGTTTACCTGCAGATGGCTTCATTGTCATTGCTGTAGGAGGCTCTTATCAGCAGATGAGTCACATTTGTTAGAACCATCATGAAGTCCTTCTTGCTAACAGGCAAGCCGGTTCTCTGGTGTTTAAAATGTTCAGGGCGCAATACAATTACTTCTGTGCGTTCTTTAAATGGATAAAGCTGGATTCCATGCTGGCTCTTCATGATTCTCATCCCACTGCCCTATATAAACATGGAACATTTTGACATTTAAAATGCAATGCAAAGACTGGGCAGATTACTCAATATGAATGGTTTAGAACTGTAGCTCAGCATGAAGTCCACTCTAAAGATCCAACCTACTGTAAATTAAGCATATCTTTGTGTTCAAACTATTGTACTCAATGCCTTTGTTGGTGCTTAAGCCATTTCCAATCTTGCTATATGAAAGTTTAATGAATGTGTGATTTATGTGCAGTGCTTTCCTTCAGGAACATGCATGACAAAATCACCTACAAAATGCACACCAGTCAATCACATACTGTAAGGCAGTGGTGCTCAAACTTTTTATATGCCACCCCCTTACTTAGCATACATTTTATTGCATGTATTAAGCTAAAATCAGAACTTTTTTGGTCAAATCTAGAAAAAAATACATGATTTACATTAAATGCGGGAAAAACACTGTTAAAATATTCTTGTTTTTTTTTTTTTGATGTGACCAGGATGACTCGTGTAGTGACGTCAGGCCAGGAAGAAACACAGAGTGGTGAATGAAACATCAGTAAACAGAAAGCCATAGACTAAGATATTATCAGCTGTCTAATTTGGTATCCCCTGTGTTTCTCACTGTAAATACACCCAATATCAATCAAACCCTTTGTGTGTGGTAATGGGGCACAGGTAGACACACTGTGCAAGTTTGACATTTCTAGGAGCCCCACTGCCTGAAATGCACAGGGGATACCAAATGATACAGCCATAGACTAAGATATTGCATGCTGTCTAACTTGGTATCCCCTGTGTTTCTCACTGTCAGTACCAATCTTGTGTGTGTACTGTATATAAAAGAAATATATAAACAAATATCTGTAAACAATAACGTTATATGTAGTACATTATGCATTTTTAATATCATTTACACGACTCGTGTTTATTCCAGACAGAACAGCACAAACCACTGGGCAACAACATTCATGAAAACATTTGTGATCATTCACTTTCAAGTTTTGAAATCCAAATATATATATATTAAAAATAGGCTACTTTGAAATCGGCACAATCGTTTATAAACAGGTAGGTCGCATAGTTAATACATTAAGCATTAATTATTTAAAGATTGTTTAAGCTGAGCATATCAAAGACGTTTTTACTGAAAACAAACTATAACTGATTATACACACCACAAAGAAATCATGCCGTCCTGTCAAAAAAGTGAGTATATTATTGCAAAAATGCAGCCTACAACTGCTGCGCGTGCACATCACTCGTATTTTACCTCAGCTGCGAGCAAAAGAAAAATTAGACGTGCCTGTGGGACAATCTGTTTACGCATGCGCACTGCGCCATGGGATACAGATTTCTGAGGAGGAGATACTGAATTGGTTACAACACCGGCACCTGAAGCGTCTTTTTAGACTGATAAACAGAGTCCTGAGCCATTAATCAGCTTCGGGAACCTGATCTGGGATTTCCGGCCGCACTGACCACTTCAGTAGAGAAAAATCGCTACGGACCGCTGATGTAGAAGTCCAATCCGATTTGTTTGACTCGCCAATGGCTTTTCGGTAGGGACCGCGGTACAGGGCTGAACCGGATATCGGACTGGGTTTTGCGGTCAAATATGCATCCCTAATATATATATATATATATATATATATATATATATATATATATATATATATATATATATATATATAGTACTGTGCAAAAGTTTTAGGCAGGTGTGAAAAAATGCTGCAAAGTAAGAATGCTTTCAAAAATAGACATGTTAATAGATTATATTTATCAATTAACTAAATGCAAAGTGAGTGAACAGAAGAAAAATCTAAATCAAATCCATATTTGGTGTGACCACCCTTTGCCTTCAAAACAGCATCAAGCATCAATTCTTCTAGGTACACTTGCACACAGTTTTGAAGGAACTCGGCAGGTAGGTTGGCCCCAAACATCTTGGAGAACTAACCACAGTTCTTCTGTGGATTTAGGCAGCCTCAGTTGCTTCTCTCTCTTCATGTAATCCCAGACAGACTCGATGATGTTGAGATCAGGGCTCTGAGGGGCCATACCATCACTTCCAGGACTCCTTGTTCTTCTTTACGCTGAAGATAGTTCTTAATGACTTTCGCTGTATGTTTGGGGTCGTTGTCATGCTGCAGAATAAATTTGGGGCCAATCAGATGCCTCCCTGATGGTATTGCATGATGGATAAGTATCTGCCTGTACTTCTCAGCATTGAGGAGACCATTAATTCTGACCAAATCCCCAGCTCCATTTGCAGAAATGCAGCCCCAAACTTGCAAGGAACCTCCACCATGCTTCACTGTTGCCTGCAGACACTCATTCGTGTATGCTCTCCAGTCCTTCGGCGAACAAACTGCCTTCTGCTACAGCCAAATATTTCAAATTTTGACTCATCAGTCCAGAGCACCTGCTGCCATTTCTCTGCACCCCAGTTCCTGTGTTTTCGTGCATAGTTGAGTCGCTTGGCCTTGTTTCCACGTCGGAGGTATGGCTTTTTGGCCGCAAGTCTTCCATGAAGGCCACTTCTGACCAGACTTCTCCGGACAGTAGATGGGTGTACCAGGGTCCCACTGTTTTCTGCCAGTTCTGAGTTGATGGCACTGCTGGACATCTTCCGATTGCGAAGGGAAGTAAGCATGATGTGTCTTTGATCTGCTGCAGTAAGTTTCCTTGGCCGACCACTGCGTCTACGGTCCTCAACGTTGCCCGTTTCTTTGTGCTTCTTCAAAAGAGCTTGGACAGCACATCTGGAAACCCCTGTCTGCCTTGAAATTTCTGCCTGGGAGAGACCTTGCTGATGCAGTATAACTACCTTGTGTCTTGTTGCTGTGCTCAGTCTTGCCATGGTGTATGACTTTTGACAGTAAACTGTCTTCAGCAACCTCACCTTGTTAGCTGAGTTTGGCTGTTCCTCACCCAGTTTTATTCCTCCTATACAGCTGTTTCTGTTTCAGTTAATGATTGTGTTTCAACCTACATATTGAATTGATGATCATTAGCACCTGTTTGGTATAATTGTTTAATCATACACCTGACTATATGCCTACAAAATCCCTGACTTTGTGCAAGTGTACCTAGAAGAATTGATGCTGTTTTGAAGGCAAAGGGTGGTCACACCAAATATGGATTTGATTTAGATTTTTCTTCTGTTCACTCAATTTGCATTTAGTTAATTGATGAATATAATCTATTAACATGTCTATTTTGAAAGCATTCTTACTTTACAGCTTTTTTCACACCTGCCTAAAACTTTTGCACAGCACTGTATATATATATATATATATATATATATATATATATATATATATATATATATATATATATATATATATATATGTGTGTGTGTGTGTGTGTGTGTGTGTTTAAAGAATAAATAAACAAATATATAAATAAAAGTACTATTTATTCCTTGTTATTTTTGTAAAGTTTTCATTAAAATGTATTATTTTCTGTTTCTGTTAATATCACTTTCCTATACATGAAGAAAGTACACATTAGAAAATGGATGTGCATTTTATACAAATTATAAATTATAAAAAATAAAAAATCTGTGATAAAAAAATAAAATAAAATGGAAATAACCAGTTAATATTACTGAACATCTGTATAGTTAGTACATCTAACTAACTACCTGGACATATGTTTCTGTTTATCGTCTTTGTACTTCTGCTTTCTAGCCAAACACACTTATCTCATGTTTGCCCTTGAAGCAGGCAGACAGAGAACATGAAAGTGTTTAAAATGTAAGAGTTCAGAAAAGGCAAGCTGTACTCAAACCTGGTTCTTGGAACCAGTCTAGACCTTTGTTCCTGTGAGGTAGATATCATGGTTTAATGCTTACTTTAACATGTGTCGCTTTCAAAATTGCACATTTAAGACCTGTATAAGGAATGGAAATGCACAACATGTAAGATTTATGGAGTTATTTTGTCAGCAACAATCACTTTAAATTACCTAGCTGAAACGATACTGAGTAGTTCTGAGATGGTTTAAACATGTTATTTGTTCTTTTCTTCTATTTATATTAGTCCTTTCTTTATTAGTTCTTGTTTTATTCTATGACACAGATCTGCTTGTGTGCCAATTATCTACTCTATGTGTTGGAAAAATACCTACTGTACAGTAGTTTATATTATCAATTCTGCAAAAAGAAATGTGCCTAATCATCACTTTTATAACATCATATTAGAACCTAGCTGGAACCTATACATGAAATTCTGTCATATTCCCCCTCCCACCAGCTTTCTGGAAATTGCAAAATCTCATGCTTATACAACCCCTCCAAATCGCTTCAGAAACACCATCTTGTTATCTTGCTCAGCACCTTGTCTAGTCAAATATCACTATGCTTGAAGGCCTGCGCTATGCAGTACCTGCAGAATTTACATTCCATAAACAATATGAGTACCCACCTCTATAATAACGTCAGTATGAGTTGTTGCCTGGACTGCTTTATCCACTCCTACGATGTCGTAGGAGACTGTGTAAATCAGTTTTCCTCCATACGCTGCTAACTGCAAAGAAATAAAATTCAGATATCAATATTTCAAGCAATGCACAAATTACAACTTTCACATTTAAAACCCTCTCAGCCTACCAACACACTTTTAATTTGTCACATGCCGAAGTAAAAACTCTTGATCACTACAAGGTGTAATTTGTAGGGTATACTGTAAAAACCTCACTCACAAAACACTGAATAACAAAAATGTGTTCAGAACTGCTTCTTTTTTACTGGCAAGCACATTTAAAGGCCTAATGCAGTTACTGAAGCAGTTACTTATGGTCCTACATTGAATTATATTACTTTAAACTGTAATAGTATGCAAGAAAGAACACAGGCTTCAACTATAAATCCACCTACTGCTTTAGACATTTTTATTTTTCAAAACTCAGAAACTCAGAAATATCTCGGCATGTCTAACACCAGGTTAAAAGTATTATAAAGAACAGGAATGCATAGTATGCAGTACAAATGGAGTGGAAAAGGCATGGTAAACAGCAACACAAAAACTTTTATTTGGGTAAGGACAAGCCACCCCTCCCCTCTTTTTAATACCCTTCCAAAAAGAAAGAAAACCTTCAGCCGAAACAGCATATCAAAGCTTGCTGCTATGGCAGTCTCTGGTCTAACCAGGGCAGGAAGTTCATTTTTCCTTTCCACAGCAGGCAACTTTTCAAGTCAGCATTATTTAGATGTAGAAACCCCTGCTGGGACTCAAACGTTCAGCTCTAGGGCATCTGTACATTAAATAAATAGAGCCAGTGTGAGATTTGACCCAGGAAAGCCTACATTTTAAATCTGCCTTGAAGGAGAAGTAAACCTCCTTAGCTGTAATCATCATTGTTATGCCATGTGGTTGCTGACTTGGCAACAAGGGTGACCCAAATATTCTTAAATGGGCCATGCCACTTGAAATAAAACACTTTGTAAACAGTTTTTATTAAAGTAGAATAAAATGTAACCTACCAGACAAAGAACGTACGTGCATATTGCACCTCGACTGTACTGCTCATTTGATTAAAGTTTGAAAACTACAGTGTAGCACATACACTTGAGTCATATTTTTTTTCATGCTAGAATTTGTTTGGTGTTGATCATATTTTAGCTACACATTATTGTGGGGCTTGTGAAAGTAAAGTTGTATCAACCTAAAATAGCATCTCTTGGATTTCTACTGATGTCAAAGCATTGTTGTATACAATATATTTAGGTTAGCTGTAAAGAAAAGTGTCTTTTATGAATCTTAGCACTGGCAAATGACACAAATACAAGTGCTACAACTTTGCCTTTACAATGCTTGTATAAGTAATCAATGCTCTAAGATAGACTTTCTTTTTTACATTCAGCTGTCAGGTTAAGACCTTAGGCTTTAATTAGGTTCTTAAGGCATGTTTAAAAACACATGACAACTAACTGCGGCAGACACAATAAATCACCTTCAGCTCAAACTTTCTTAATGTATCACAAGGGACTCACACTCTTTTGAAGGTCAAATCTGAAAACATGCCATGGCAACCTATTCTAGCTGCTGTGAATAACATCAGTTCTACAATCCAAAGATTGGTATTAGATAAATAGACAGACAGGCAGACAAATAGTTATTATTGTACAAAGAAAACCTTGATGACCTCTAAAGGCTATTGTCCCCTCAGATAAGATCTAAACTATAGTACAATATAGTTTAGATAAGTACAATAAAAGATGCTGTACAGTACAGGCTAGAAATCATGTTCCAGACACCACAGCTGCTACATTTCCTCAGGATAAAGATCCACCCAAATTGTACTTTACAAGACATAGCAAAGTGGAAATAAAGCTGGGATCAGGCAGTAAAAAAAAAGACAGTATAGCCGACCCTCTGCTGAGTTTCTGAAAACAGGATCCAAGATTTTTCTAAGGGTTCCTGAAAACAATGCTACATTTATTTATAACAACTCGGTTTCAGTTTGACATTTAAACATCCTTTCTACTATGTCATGTTTGTTTTAATATTGAAAGGAACAGAACAGATTATTTACTTGACCCCTGCTTAAAGTACAACCAACTGGGAACGTGTTCACTGTGCTATGTAGTCTAAAGTAAAAATCAAATTAAAAAGCTGGTTGTAATAAGTATATCTTAACTGAAACAGTTATTTCAAAATAAATAGGAATCTGTTCCAATTTAAATGATTTACACCATGCCTTTCTTTATAAATATATTTTCAAAATGTTAAGCCACAACACCATGTAATCTCCATTTTCTTTATTCTTAAGTACAATCGCACCATTTTTTTGTGAAAGGAAATTACCTTATGTTAGGAACTAAGAATGTGTAAAAAGTAATGTTCATTTTAGGACTCAAATGTGTGTCGAAAGAAAGGTCTGCCGTTGCTTTAACTAAGCCTGATGCAGAGTTTAGCAAGAAAAAGCAAGTCTAAATCATTCACTACTTATTTGCTGTTTATTTGCTAAAT
Source organism: Acipenser oxyrinchus oxyrinchus (assembly GCA_030684275.1). Classification (NCBI taxonomy): domain Eukaryota; kingdom Metazoa; phylum Chordata; class Actinopteri; order Acipenseriformes; family Acipenseridae; genus Acipenser; species Acipenser oxyrinchus. The sequence goes on along the minus strand of CM060251.1, from coordinate 54,891,455 downwards.
ATTGTATTTTGATTTTCTATATGAATTAAAACATATTTTTGTAATTTGTTTTACAATTTCATGTTGCAGAAAAGGTTGCACTATATATGGTCGTTTGCACATACACTAAATGCTGCTGTACTATAAAAATAAAAAAAAGGTGCATTAATATTCTGGTATCACTTCATTTTAATTTGCATTAACAACAATGTAAATACAAATAAACGACACAACTTTTCCCACAAGATTCTTTAATTGATATTGATCTCATACGAAATAATCTTAATGATACATTTAACTTACTTATATCATCAACCCTGTGTCTATTCATGACAATGTTGCCACTGTTCATGATAAATTCATGTTAGGTTTGTAGTTCAGTATTAATAAGTGTGGAATGATATATCATTAATTAATGTTGGCAGTACTAAGTAGATACTATTGAGTTATAGGATGGCGAACACCTCTGTATTATGGATTATTGTATAACCCATACATAGAGGCTTTCAGTCCTATAACTATTATATACTGCTGTAAATCCAGCTATACATTGTGATATTCATTCAAAAGAGAGGAAACATTTTTGTAGAGAATACTGTTAAGTGGCTGAGGTAGGTTGCTGATTAGTATGTCACCATTTTTGACTTGACGTTGCAGGTTCATGGAATTCTGAACTGAGCCTTGTGTATGATTTTTTTTTAAGCAGATAAAATAAACATTGAGAATAAAGCACAGTAAAATCTCAATACTGTTGATGTCATGAATGGGCTTTCTTTCAGCGGCAAAACATGTGCTCTGATTGACAGAAAGATCCTCAACACTCCCCCGCTTCCAGAGCCCGCTCCTTCTCCGCCCTCAGTGGTGGAACGACCTACCCACAGATATCAGGACTGCTCAGTCCCTGACCACCTTCCGGCATCTCCTCAAGACACACATGTTCAGACAGCATCTATAAACCTCACAACTCTCAATTACAATGGACTACATGTCACCCAATTCTACCAGTACTTGCATCATCTTTGATTTCCACTGAACTGCTCCATATTTTGCCGTATTGTACTACTGCTCTTAATTATAACAATATTTTGTATCTTGTACTTAAAGGTATCTGTATTCATGTTTTTTGTAATTGCTCTTATTTGAAATCGTTCTTATCCATTTATCGTACTTACTAAGCGCTCTTAATGGAATTTACTCTTATAAGCAAACATTTCTACTATAAGTATACTGCTCTTAGCTGAATTCCTTCTTAAATGTAATTATCTACTGTATTCTTTATTTTGCTCTTATTTGAATTTGATCTTACTGTCTACTGATTTTACTATACTTTATAACTGCTCTCATCTGTAATGTGATATTTTGTAATGTGGTATTATGTAATGTGATATTTTGCAATGCGATATTTTGTAACAACTATAAGTCACCCTGGATAAAGGCGTCTACTAATAAATAAATAAATAAATAAATAAATAAATAATAAGCAGCTACAGTTTAATTAATGCACATTAAAAAAGGTGTGCCTAATATTTTTTTTAGCAAAAAACTAAAAACAGAGCAAACATTAGGAAGAGTTAAAAAAAAAAGTCTGATAAAACCACTTTAAATGTTAACTAGGTCAGATAAAATGGATGAGAATCCAAACTTTAAATAAATCATTACTGTTGATAACATATTGAACAGGTGATATAGTGCAGTGGTGCGCATACCTATTACATGCCCTTACACTCTGAGAGCCAATGTCTCTGCTTCCCTGCCTCCTCTGCATACTACAATGCCAAATAAATGACACATTTCAAAACTTTTAAGAATGTGTTTGTTAACATTTATGTATTAAGATAAATCAGAACTTTTTTGTGGTTAAATCTAGGAAAAAATACACGATTTACATTAAATCCGGGAAAAACGCTGTTAAAGTATAAATACATGGAAGCCGCCATTTCGGTTCTGTTCACTGCAGTTTCACTGGCAATTGCCATTTCAAAAATAACTTCTCCGGTTCTACAAGTCCTAGAGTGAGCGTCAACAGTTCATTTGAACGGTAATAACTTGGACTAATTACCTGTCATTTATGTATTTATTTAAAATTTTCAATTCTTTTTAAAAAAAAATATAATAATTTTTACAGAACTGCCTCTAATCATATTCAAGCCTCCCTTATTGACCCCTGGGGTGGGACGCGCCCCCCACTTTGTGCACCACTGATCTAGTGATCAGGATATGGGTTTCTCCTTCAAAAAGATAATACCTTGTAGAATGGAGTAAAAGGCACAATAATTTTATTTTGATATGCCATGAACTTCAGTTAAACTTCTTGGACTTAGGTCTTCTCCAATTGCTGCCCCAGAAATACATCTGTAACAAGCATATTAGCAGGCCATGATGAGGAAAGGAGCAACACTCGAGTGAACAGTGTTTATTTAAATGAAAGTCAGAATGCAGCGGAAAAACTCATTTCAGGCCTCTCCGACTGTAAGTATATTCATTTGAGTAAAACAATCATTGGCATCTATCCATGCATACTCTCTGCTCACACCGCTGTCACTCTGGTCAATCTGAAGATGAGAGGTAATAGCTCCAGTTTCTGTGAAACTGCTGAAGGGTGTACTCAGGCAGAAGCCTGAAATATAGGCTCATTTATCATCATAATAGGCTATTACCCATGATAGGTCACATGTCACTGAAGAGTCAGTCACTATAATTGGTGCAATTCCGTTTCAGATACCCCTGAAGGTGCCCAGCAGCACTTTTTGGGCAATCACAGAATTAGACCATTGGTGTAATTGTTCATTATTAGTGTTTACATGATTTGAATTAACTTAAGAAAGAACCCCAGGTCCTATTCTGATGAGCCTATGATGTTTTTTTTTTACTGAACTGGAGTTACCTTTTTCACTGCAGGCCCTAATAAGCTCTAATAAGTACTGAAATGAATGTGTAACTTGTAATAAGGTTTGTGTGTTTTATTCTTTAAAATACAATACTGTATAAAAATATATATTTTAAATATAAAATCAATTACTAAATCCATTAATCTTCTAAATGATAAATACAAACAGATTAAAATATATTATTTGTAAACCATTTAGATATACATGATATTAACAGAACCTAATTGCACCAAAAAAAAAAGAAATCTGTTTATTCTAATGAATGTCACAAGAGCTATAGTTGTACATGATAAAACAGGGCATTTAAGATGTACAGAAGTAATTGTTTGGGGCTTTCAGCATTATCGTAGCATAATAAATGTGTACGCTTCAGTTTACACAAAGCATGACAGGCCATCCAAGCAGAACTGGACAGTATAAAATGGTTATAATTATTGCTCTGCTTGGCATCAGGAGAAAGCATCATATGCTTCCACTTTATTTGCAAAAAAATACAGTAAATGTATTTGCATTTGGCATTCTTTATTCCCAAATTTGATAATGCAGTCAATTTTACTAATTTTATTGTTTAACTTAAATGTAAGCTCAAGTTTTAAGGTCATACAATAATTTGATATGCTTTTCTACAACTCTACAACTCAGCGACTTAATCTAAGCGGTTAGCAGTTCTGTCAGTAAACTGATAATGTTTTTTTCAACACTTACATGACAGAGGCATATTTAGCAACTGGTTATTTCAGGTTCACTGTATACCAACCCTGTAGTATACACACAGAAGTGACATAACAACATGATACAATGTTAAAGTACCAAGGTAAATCACATACAATACAGTAAATGTTAAAAAGGAAAACTATTTTTATGAGAAACCTGCCCACATACTGTATAAAGTTCAAGAACAGTGCAGTACCATTTTGAATGTCATTTTATGAGACAGACATAAGCCCCTTTCACACTGGCATGCCCTACCCGTGTCGGAACCTACCCAGGTCAGGGCCCGGTGTCACGCAGGTCAGCTACGTGATTTCACACTGCTTTTGATAAAGCAGGGTTGACCGGGTGACAGACACAAGTAAACAATACTCATATCAATGCCCTGGAAGCAGCATGTTAGAGACACTTGCATCCAAGCTTCTCTGGATTGAACCGTCGGCTGAAAATGTTGATTAGAGTAAATGTTTCTTCATCCCTTCTGCAATCTGGCTCATGCTGTGTCTCAAGCAACAAAAATATGGCTAAACAGCATAAACAAAAATGTTCCTTGCGTAAGTGAAACCATGCAGTCGTGGCTGTTTGTTATTTCATCGGCCGTCATGCATTCAACCCAACCCGGGTCAAAGCATGTCAACCCACATCCTGAGATGGGTCGCTGGGACTCGGGTTAACCCGGGTACGACCCAGGTACATAGTTTCACACTACGCGGGATTGTGACCTACGGGGTAGAAGTGGCAGTGTTAAAGGGGCTATAATTTCAGTGGGAGGATTGGATTTGTTACCTTCATGTAAATGAAGAAGACCTAAGAAAAGAAGGATAGATAGATACACTGCTTGAATGGACGTCAACATTAAGGTTGGAATAGTATAATGTTGCTCACGATTACTAACTACACAAAGACAACGAGCATCTAAGAATGCTGATACTGTGATTGATCATTTTCTGGTTTAAAAATCTACGTACCAATGATTGTGAAATAAAAATAAAGTATACCTTGTTTCCCAAATAAGCAGGCTGTGCACTCCAGTAATAAAGTGGTGGCAGCACTTTTCTTGCTTCTTCGTTGCTAATGCTGAGTTGCTGTGGTCCATCATACGAGTCCTGGACAGGATGGGCTTTCTTAATACCCAGTGGTCCCGTCAGAAACCAACCAGACATATCTGACACCTGCAATTTAAAATCACAAGATATGCCTGGAATATAAACTGTTTAAATTATTCACAACAAAATCAACTCCTGCCTTTCCAGAGAAATCGGAAGACATTTTATTTAGGAAAAATACCAGTACAGCAGTATTCAAATACAATGTAGTGCTCTTGTAAAAGTCCCATTTGAACTAGTAAGAAAAAATCAAACCTTGAAGAGAAACTTGTTTAAGCCACATTAGTCATGTGTTACATTTTTTTTGCTCAATTTGTCCAAGTAGAAAACTAAGTCACAATTTTAGGATGTATATTTACTGCTGTATCCAATTTACACTGCATACAATCTATGTACTATTTCAGAGAATTCCAAATAATGCCCCCACTTTATGTAAAATTAAACTCATAAAACAAGTCTTGAAAACATAAGTCAAACTTTTTCACATAATTATATTTTTTTGTTGTTGTTTCCATTAAAAATAACATTATATCCCAGGGCAAAATACAACTAGAAAAGTGCTTTTTATCTGTGATTTTGAATTACTTATCTGGACCATCCATAAGTTTTTCCCAACACTATCATAATGCCCTTCCTCATAACCCCCTTTTGAAAGTCAATGCAACTAGGAAGAGAAACATAATATACCTTATCGACATGGAGCACCACACTTGATGCAGATTATCTAATATAATATACAACAATTTAATTTACATTGTTCCCTACTGAACAGTGGATGTTTGAATAAAAAAAAACACTTAAACGACATACAGTAAAAAAAAAAAAAATGATAATACTGTTGTACAAATGTAAGCTATATAAAACTCCCACCCCACCACTTACTGCATTTCCAACTTTTGTCACATAGTAACAAGCTATGCTAATATTTTATAATCAAGGTGTGCTCACATCAGATGACAGCTCTTTGAGGCTGCCCGCAAAGATATATTTTGGAAGCTGTTTCACAGCTGTAATAAGATGGTTGTTTTGTTTTATTTTTCTGAACATGAAAGGGTTAAGCAAAGTTATCCATGTAAGCCACTAATGTATTGTGAAACAAAGGAAATGACAGTTAAGCCTTACATTACTATAGGTCCAATGGGACTCTGTGCATTCACTGGATACACCAGAGCAGTAACACTTCTCACAGCCTTTGGGATTTCCATTCTGAAGATTGTAGAATCCTACTTTGCAGCGGTCGCAGTTCTCCCCTTCAACATTTTCCTGAAAGTTAATTGTTTCAATGTCAGAAAATGTCAATGCTTTAAAAAACACACATTTGTTGCTAATTTGTCACATTTAGTCATTTATATTGTCCTGTCACCAAGAAATATTTTCCTACAAACAGTAAATAATTTGTACTTTTCATTACACAAGTATTACACTTTGGCTGTCTGACTGTACTCCAACTATTAGCTTTGGCGCTCTATCCGGATTTGCAGGTGTCAGAGACCAGAGGAACATTTTGATGTTTAACATGAACACATAGTCATTTATTTTTTTCTGTCTGCTATTTTCTTACATTCTCCTGTTTCATGCAATGCACTGTGCTCCCTTTGTGTCCCTCATTACCTACTTTTTGCAAGCCAACATGTAAAGCTCTTTCCAATGATCTTGATACCACTATATGCGTCTTCATTCTATGGTACATGTCACTTAAAGAGTAAGTAAGTATCTATCCCATTACCTTACTAAGATTTTTTGCAATCATTGGGAGTGGTTCTTATTGTAATTACTCAAATATGTTTTTTTATTTTTATTTTTAATATAGTCTATGTTAAATCTGACGACCATCCCTTTTGTATTGCTGGCAGTTATTAACATCAAGGTACTTTGGCTGATCTATTCTTTGTTATGATGTCAGCTTGGTTCACTCAGTGTTTAGAAGAAACCCATATTGCCAGTCACCACTGAGAATGGCATTTCAAAATCCAGTGAGGCATATAAAATGTATTTTGAAGAACTGGAGATACATCTGGTTCCTGGGGAGAGTCCAGATTTTTACAGCTGCAACTAAGGCTGGAAGAGGTCAATTGACTAATCCAAGGTCACACAAAATGGGTCAGTGACTGCCATGAAACTTGAACATTTTCTGAGTTCCGAGTATATTTACATGTCACAGTTCCATAGCAACAGTGAGGGCAGAAATTGATTTTGCTAAGAATGTATCATGGTTGCTAAGGGGACTGTCCGTGCATAAATGTTTCCAGAGCCTACACACATGCAGGTATAGGGGAAAATAAGATGTTTACATCTAAGGCAGATTTAGCAAAACCTTTACTTGAACTTCATTACAGCAGAGAAATGATCAGCAAAAGAGCATCAGCCCTGGGTATTCTTATTGTGAAACATAAATACAAAGCAAAAAGAAAACAGATCAAACAAATTGGAAAAAGAAGTTAGAGAAATGAATGGTTAACAATCTGAAAGATACTGTGTCTATTCTCAGTCTGAGTGGGTCTTGCAATGTTCTTGGCAATTTATCTAGATTTCATTCCACCACATTACTGTAGCTTATAATTGCAATAAAATAGGTTATTAAAGTATTAACAGCCACTTGGCATTACGATGGCCGGTAACCCATTCTGTGCTAGCAGTAATAGATGGTATTGTTTAATTTATAGTAAGTGATGCCAAAGGCCTACAGCTACCCTAATAAAATCGAACAGCTTGAATTTACAGCCTTAGCATTTTAACCTGACACCAATAATTATATTTGGTTGTGTCGTAAATCTATAGCTGCAATATGTTCATGAATTGATTATTTTTGGCCTACCTTGCAGTTGCATGGCTTCTCACAAGGATCAGTGTTCAAGCTTCCATCAAGGCTGCAGTTGCAGCGTATGCAGTGTGGGAAACCTGTATAACCAAAGGCACATCTGTCGCACTTCTGCCCACCATAACCAAGCTTGCAGTGACAAGAACCAGGTCCCAGGTCTGACATGAAAATGAGAGAAGAACAACTTAATAACACAAGTTCATTGAATGATTCAAAGCACTGGTACACAAAAACATGAATTCCTATCATGTCAGTGAGTTGTATTACTAACCTACACCCCTGAGTGTGTTGATGTTCTAAATCTGGAGAACAGGCATGTCGCCTGCTATAGGATTTGCTGATCTTGTTGAAATGTTGAAATTAAGATCGGGTGCTCTCAAACAAAGGATCATGACAATGAAGCTAAAGAAAAAATGTATCTTACCTCCTTCAACCTTTGTTTCATCCTTTATACATGTGTCATGCAATGACCCATCTGGGTCACAAGAACAAGGAACACAGGGATCAGGTTCATAGGAGGTGACCTGGAAAGTTTAGCATACATTCTTAATGACACAAGTTAAACTATATCAGATTATACAATTATTGGATTGAATCCCATGCATTTAGTAATGGTAATACAAATCATTTTAGGAGAATATTTATCGCCAGACTCATACTAAAACAAAGAGAGAGGAATGAACATCTTACCCCACTTGGCCTAAAGTATCCATCAGTGCAGGTCTCACAATTTATTCCAGCAGTGTTTCTGATACATTTAAGGCACACACCACCTCCTTTATATTCCCCATTGACATTTAAACTCTGCTGCTTGTTCGCTACAGTGTCATTATAGATGCACTCTTCAGACTTCCCATGACAATTACATTCTGTGAAGAAATAATTCCACAGTATGTTTTAGAGAGCAGTAAAGTATGGATTTGGCAGTTTGTTTTGGAAATTATTGCCTAAAGAAGTTCCTTAAAATACAAACCATTTCTAAGGCCAAAGATTTTACAACTTCCCTACCTTCCGATCCATAACGTTGGTCTGGTGACAGAGTGTTGACCAGAGGTGGTGAATACATAACTTAAAAGTAATTAACAAAAACAAAAACAAAAGAAAATACACATTTTTGATGATTATCTTACTTTCACACACATGTCGGGTGAGAAATGTTCCAGCCATCCAGGGTTTTTGGTTGTAACCAGGACAGCATCGATCACAATTTTCTCCACAAGTGTTGTGTTCACACTCACAACTAAATTTCTATTAAAACAAAGAATCACTTTAATATTTTGGAAAGACGATCATCAAAAGCACATAAAAACAAATAATTTACTGTAGTCACAAAAAGGCACTGGCAACAACAAAACAGAGTGCACTAACCTTGGTTTCATTATGAAGAGGACAAGCTTTTGCATGGCCATAGCAGATACACATTCCTCCAACCGAAATATCTTTTATAGAATAATAATACTGTATAAAATACAATGAAAGTATGTTACAAATCAATGGTCTAAAGATTAGGCAGTTCAAAGAATATGTGCACTTTTGTTAAATATCCCTGTATTCAGAACTAAACATATTAACATAGCAAAACAAGCATTTCAACCATGTTTTTAAAATAATGTGATCAACTGTATTGTGACATTATTGTGCAAAATGATTTACCTTCTGAATTCATTTTTGTGAATATCTTACTAACCAGCTTTCTCTTTGACATTTGTTTTCAGTAAACCTAATTCAGGATTGCAATACAGTGACTCAGAACAAATTAAACATTTCAAGAAAAAAAATTGTGTGCATTTTCCCCCAAGCAATTGATCTCTTTATAGCAGCTTTGAAAACATTATAAAGTGAATTGCTTTAAACATACATCTATCCATTATCATTAACTCCTTTACAGGGTCGCAGTGAGCCGGAGCCTCACCCGGCATACACAGGGCGCAAGGTGTGACTACACCCTGGACGGGACGCCAGTCCATTGCAGAGCACCACACACAGAGAGCAATTTAGAGTGACCAATCAACCTGAACAGCATGTCTTTGGACTGTGGGAGGAAACTGGAGTACCCGGAAAAAACCCACACAAACATGGGGAGAACATGCAAACTCCACACAGACAGTACCCTAGGCTGGATTCGAACCCAGGACCCTGCTGCTGTGAGGCAGCAGTGCTAACCACTACACCACCGTGCTGCCCTGCTTTAAACATTTATTCATATATTTTATAATTTTACTTTTATATGATAATTGCATTAATTCTGAATATTAGGTACAAGTACTCAAAACACCTTACATGAGGCTATCAACAAATAAATAAAACTCAAGCAAACAGTTAAATAACTGTAAAAATGAAATTGGCATATGAGTACACTTAAGAGTTGATCATATTTAAAATAGTTATTTAATATTAATGAAAACAATGTAGATTTATGTGGTAATTTTATTTCTGAGCCACTGAATTAGTAGGAAATTATACTATATTCAAGATTCTAAGCAACTGAATTTTTAAAAGGATTCAAATTTGTTATCTGTCCTAACAGAAAAATCTAAAGCTGTCTGATTTTTTTGTGTGTTATTGAACAACCATGTGTATTTGTAATATTTTACAATTATTGCCATGTAACATACTGAAATACTGAAAGTAGTAATTGTGTAGAGTAGACAAATGGTAAAGTTAATGTTTCTCGGAAATTAACAGATTTCCATTGCAACACATTTTGCTTTCTGCTATATGTTCTGCTTTGCAAGATAACTGTATGTGTTGAATTAACATGTCTTATATTTCTTCTGGCTCGAATAATACTTTCAAATTACGCTTAAAGCTACCACTATCTTACCCGTCGAGTTACAATAGGGTCAACATCTCTGGGATCATTGTAAGCCAATGTCATTAAATCAGCATTTAGGGTCCTTATCCTTTGAAATTGAAAGCGAATATATCGGGCAGAGGTGAAGTTCAGCAAGACAGGGGAAGGATCATCTGCACTGGGTCTTCCATTGATCAGGGAAGTGTGAATCTAAACAAACCAACAGAAAAACAGGTGAGAATAGTACATCTAATCAAATTATTCATTGTCTTAACTGATACTTTCTACTGTTGGACTCTATTCAGGGAATGGCTACAAGGTCAATGTCGTTCTTGGCAGCATAAGTCCATAAGTCTGACCAGATCTTGATTCACTAAAACAACTTTTGTTAACATAATTCTACCTCCACTGTTTACTTCTGCCATGAGTCAGAAGTAGCTTTTTATTTTTACTGTTTTTTAACACATAAAAAGCAGATCTATAACAGAATTCTACATCCAATGTCCTATATGTTACTACAGAGGTAGGTTTATTTGCCTCGTGTGTATCATTCATCGGACTTCATATAATGATTATTTAAAAGAAACCAGGAGTGAGGTAATATTGATGCAGAAATGGTTAAAGTGCTCAATTAAAATTCACATTAACATTATTTATACCACATCAAGGTGAAATTTGATATTGAGTGTGACCAAAACCAGCTGCTACACATGCTGCGCTCACAGATTCTATGGAATTGAATCTCACAGGTCACAAGAGCAATTATGGTTCCACTCTTGCTGAAGTGGCTCAGCGAGTCCCTGAGTGTTCTGGTTCAGGCACTGGCATATGCTCCATTCCAGCACATCATAACATGTGGTCTGAAGCTCCAGGGTCACTCTATCTGTGAACAGGCTTCGACATACTTGAATGTCAGATGTAAGCAGTGCTACCATAGAAAGAGTACTTCATGCTGTATGTTGTGGCCCTTGAACTACAACAGCTAAAACCTCAATATAACCTGCACTGCACTATACCATCTACAGTACTCGTATATCTGTTGACATGAGACTGGCCATCGAAGATTTTTCGATTAGGACCTTGCATTTCATTCTGTTATTGGGAAACCTTTTGGCACCAGAAGTTTCTTTCATCCCCACCCAGCCTCTATGTACTGTTGAGTTACAGTATGTTGGGCTTACATGTCTACACAGTTCTAGAAGCTAATTCAAGAGATAGCTCATTAATGGATGTTAAATTGTACAATGAGCATTTTTTTAAAACTGCATTGCTGTTTAATTAGCTAATTGGTAGAGTTGAATTCGCAGTAGTATTGTTGGTGGGTGTTTTTCTTATTTAAACAAAACAAAAACAAGACCTGTTTCTGTATACCTTAATGAATAATAAATCAGATAGCATGAATTTTATTCTCATATTTAATTTATACAGTTACTGCATCCATCTCATTCAGGCGCTGAGCTACGATAGGTCTGAAATTGGTCAGATTTAACAGGGGGTTGGTCAGATTAAACGTGATCCCTGCCTGGCTGGACAGTTGATCGAGTCAATCATCCTGGAGACCCACCGAGTCTGCCATTTACTGCAGAGCTTTTACAATCGCAAGGAAGTCAGAAAAAAAGTATTTTCCAGTCAGTTCTTGGCGCCCCCCTAATAACCTGAAAAACACTGTTCTGAGCTATGGCATAATGTTGGCTATATCTCCCTGTAACCCGTTTGCCACCGTCTTTTGAAGTACTCTCCGCCATCTTTCTAGATTTCTTTCTCACTCAATGCTTTTTGCTACAGCACTTGAGTAGACTAGATTAATAGATCAATGATTTTTTTTAACCGATCAACACCCACAGACATGATCAATCGATTAATCTTTAATCGATTAAAACCCACATCATTTATCGTAACTCATTCATTTGGGGAATAAAAATCAACAGGGATATATTAAAAAATAAATAAATAAATACAAATACTGTATTGCTCTGTAGATACTAGAATGAAAAAAACTTTGATCCTCTTATACCCCATAGTTAGATAAACACTTGCTGTGTGAGTTTCATTTTAATACTGTATAAGTAGAATTTTACAAGCTAATTAAAATGTACAGTCTTGTTTTGTAACATTAAACACTCAATCATAAGCCATGAGTTAAAAGTACAGTCAAATACAAAAATGCTTCATCTCATGCTTTCTTTATTGTTGTAAGTTGTTAATTTTGTGCAGTTCTGAAGGTCTGTGTGATTTTTGATTGAATAATGAATAGGCTTTTAGAAAATGAATCTGAATCATGATTTCTGTCAGTATAAATATACTTACTTCTCCATTTTCTAATGGGTGGATTTTAGAGTAGTAGGAGGTGCATATTACATCATCATCTTTGGTATAAGATGGTGGTCCTGTCCTGGGTAAGATGTTGAAGCGAGTAAGGCATTCAGTGTCTGTAATTGCAAAGTACTGCCAAGGTTCAAAGGTATCGCCATCCATGGAGCGCTCTAAAATCCAGTTTCCAGGGCGAGGGGAATTGGCAGCCTTAATTATCACATATGCAATCTGGAAAACCTGAGGAACACAAACATTTCATTTATTTAATAGATAATTATAGACGTGGGAATATTAGAACACTTTTCTACACAAACAGTAAAATTAAACAGTAGTTTTAATAACTACAATTTGTTTTTTTTATATGAAGCAATTTACAGTGTTTTTCTAGCTGTGTCTAGTTGTGTTAAACTTACTTTATGGCACTTAGGGGTTGATTTGATCAACCAATACCCCCACAGGCTGTATTTTTTTAAGAATTTAATGCACCTGGGATCACATCAATAGCCTATCTGTTGATGCAGTCCTGGTAGATGCCATGGTACTGTAAATTGCTCTAAAATATAAAGCAGTGGCTTATTTAGGCTGCTCATAGGTTGATAATTCAAAGCTTCTTTATGCTGACAGATTTGTGTCCTTAGCACTTTCTTTCTTTTTGTCTCTAAAGATCAGCTTTTTCTGCATTGTATCTTTGCATGTTTGAATCACAAGCCACTCTGTGGTAGACCATGCTGCAAGGGCTGACTTGTGTTCCTTCTCCATGCAACAGGTTTGGATATGCATAGGGACACACTGATGCTGCCAACTCAAAAATAAAAAAAAGAATACATTAATAAATAAATGAAAACAAATTACCAATTAAATTAAGAGTCTATTAGTTTTCATTTTCAAATGGGTGATATTTTATGTGACTGCCCTTCTAACTGAGGGAGAAATACCAGGGAAGGAAGGAAATGCCACTCTGGTTGTGTATGTTTAGTGACTGCATTGGAGGAGTCCGGTCTCCAGGAACCATCAATCTTTGCAGGAATCTTAGCAGGAATTAATCTAAATTACTATTGTGACTGGGAAGATTTTTTAGTTGTTTTATCTTAATTTGTGAGCACAGCAGAGAGCAGAACAAAGCATCCATTTTGAATAATCAGAATTCCTATTCCACTCAACCCTTGGTTCATTATCACTGGTGTCATCAATCAGACTGCCAGCACCCTCAACATAATATGAAGATTCCAGAGCAGGTAAAGAGTGGTATATGAAATAAATGTAATAAGCTGTGATAGCAGCTTAAGATCATAGACCAAAGATACTGTAAAATGATGACAAACAAATATAATTTTGAAACAATGGCGGCGTTTACATGCACAAGTCATGACAGGTTTCCTCACGACGTGTTTGCCGTACTTTTCAGGAAATGCGTTGCTATGATTCAGGAAAAAAAAATCGTCCGATTCATAGCCATTTAGAGGAGGGGATATTTAAATGTCTGTGTCAGCTTACTAAGTAGGAAAAGAACGACTCTGAATATCGTGAGGAGAGCTTCATGCATTGCCATGAAGATAAAAACATTTAACAAGAGAAATTAATTCACGTGTTGTCGCACACATTCTGAATTACGCTGAGCATTAGCTACTTGTTTGTCTGGTTACCTTTCCAACACACACAGTCACACACAAGCACAATTATATAAAATATAATTTCTACTAAGTACCAGTTTTACTACTTAGAATTTATATTTATGTGTGTGTTTGTGGAACATCTAAAAGTTACATTTCATTAACACTAGAACTGCCTTTTACAATACATGTTTTGATTTTGAATATTATTATTATTATTTGTCTATTTAGCAGACGCCTTTATCCAAGGCGACTTACAGAGACTAGGGTGTGTGAACTATGCATCAGCTGCAGAGTCACTTACAAATACATCTCACCCGAAAGACGGAGCACAAGGAGGTTAAGTGACTTGCTCAGGGTCACACAGTGAGTCAGTGGCTGAGGTGGGATTTGAACCGGGGACCTCCAGGTTACAAGCCCTTTTGTTTAATCACTGGACCACACAGCCTCCTATGGCTACAATATTAATTAAAAAAAAAAAATTAAAAATATATACACACACACACACACACACACACACACACACACACACACACACACACACACACACACACACACACACAGACACACACACACACACACACACAAGCCTGTTGTTATCTCTACTGGACCTGGCAGCCATCAATTCCTTCGTTTTGTACAAGAATGCACCGGGGAAAATATTAGTAGGAGAGATTTCATCTTGAAGCTAGCCACAGTGCTTCAGCAGAAACATTTCGATCAGAAAAATGGCTAAGCAGCAGGCTGCAGCAGCTCAACCTGGATTCTGTGCTGCGAGTGACACACACACAAGAGAAATCAGATGTTACTTTTGTTTTTGGATTAAAAACTACTTTTGTTTTTACAGTTTTGTATGTACATAAACCTGTTTACACACTAGTTTGTTTTGAAATGTTTATTTTATTATAGTTTTTCATTTTTTGAAGTAGTGCTTTATATGTGGTAAGTTAGAAAATAAACCCTTTTATGTTTAATTGTTCATTTAAATATGACGTTTCTGCTGTGCAGATGTTTGATATGATGTGCTTGAATAAAACTTTTGAGTTGTATCTGATAGTTTGTCTTTCATTTTAATATTGATGATGTTAAAATGTACCGTGATAATGACTGCCATCGACAGTTGTAGGTATGAGTATAACCGCGGTGGTTATTTAAAGTAGTCCATAAATGTACATTTTGTGTATGTGTGTTGTGTGGGTGGGTGGGTGTCTATGTTTTGTACAGCCTTTCTGCTGGAGATTATGTGAGATTAAGTCAGAAGAATGGGATCTTGACTGCTGAAATCTTGTGATCCACAAGCATGATTCCTGATCTGGTTTACATGGGTTTTTACAGCTATTTTTATTGTGAGAAAGTGATTGACCCTGCCCTTAAAGTCGTGCTGTCAAAAGGACATCCTTTTGCTGTTTCACGATGTATTCACATGACAATGTCACACAGTTATGACTGAGAGTCGATTTTCATGTGCATGTAAACCAAGCCAATGACGGATTTGAGAAAACAGTTGGGTATATTGGTGTTTGTATTTATTTAATAAATAATTTGACAAATGTGGAAAAATGTGTCATTTAATAGTCAATTCATTTAGCATAACCCTTAAGTGATTGTTTTTTAAAACATGAGCAGACTCGATCTTCCTTGTCTAAAACAGAAAAACTATGTGAAGCATGCTTTTTGTATTTTTGTCCCACGACACCAACTATTTTACTTGAGAAGCACATGATAATGTTTATCAGTTTTCATTTTTAGACTAATAAAACACTTGAGCACTAACACGGCTGTGTTTAAACATCTCTTTCAAGATTAATGTTCACTGTAATACCAAAATAAGATGTCTGTCAAATACACAATATTTTGCTTTAGGCCAATGTTGCATTCAAACCTTTATTTAGAAGGGGGTAGCATTTTATATCAAAACTCCTCTATACAGTGGTAGTGCTAATTCATTTACTCAGCATACTCTATAATATGAAATGCTTGCTTCTTTCTGCCTTCATCTTACCTAATATGATATTATATTTCTTTAACACAATAGCTGTTAAGCCATCAAAGCCCTTTATCATTTTCAAGGCCTGAAATAGAATATTATTCCATACAGGTAGTCAATAAAGGGTCTCTGTGTTCATTTTCCAGGACAAAGTAGGGAGGGGGATCTTGCTTCCCATATGTTGATTGAAGTTCTGGCTTGTTAACAGTGCAGATGTAGTAATGAGTCCATTCTGCTGCAGCACATCTGTTTCTATGTGGGTCGGAAGGAATGTGACCTGGTAATCAAAGTGTGACATAGTGTCTGTTTGTATAGAACGGTGTGCCAAATGTCTATTATTCTGCATCAAATGTAGTGAATAGAAGTATATTATAGTTACATAAATCTGAGGTTCCTTGGATAAATCCCTTAATAAGCCACCCCCTGTATTGTAAGTACTGTGCTAGTGTTTCGGCTGCCTGCAAAGGGGGCATCTAAATAACTGATGGCCATTTATAAAGCGTGAGCCAGCATAGATTGTGCCAGACACTCAACATCTTTCCCACTTACTTAACATTTTGAAAGTGTCTAAGTACAACTCTTGACAAACTACTTTTGAAAGCTCTTCTACTTCCTGTCTATTGCCATGAAACAAGTAAGCATTGTTTTATGTTATAATACATTTAGTAGTTTATCTTTAATGCAACCCTATTGATTGTTTCCATTATGACAGATTATTTATCAGTTTATGTGTTGTTAATCAGTGATTTTTTAATTGACAAACTCTTAATTGTATATTTTTTGTCATAAAATGTTCATATTGTGATCAGCTGTCTTGTACGCAGCAATTGGATAGAGAGTGGCGCCATACTGACCACAGGGAGTTTAGAAGTACAAAGGGGATGCAGCTAAGTGAGTATGGTCCCTTACACTGATGTGGGCAGCAGTGTGGAGTAGTGGTTAGGGCTCTGGGCTCTTGACCGGAGGGTCGTAGGTTCAATCCCGGGTGGGGGACGCTGCTGCTGTACCCTTGAGCAAGGTACTTTACATAGATTGCTCCAGCAAAAACCCAATTGTATAAATGGGTAATTGTATGTAAAAATAATGTGATATCTTGTAACAATTGTAAGTCGCCCTGGATAAGGGCGTCTGCTAAGCAGTAAATAATAATAATGTTACCAAAGCGGAGCGCTGCTGTTTTGTTGTTGTTGTTTTTGTGTAAGCAGACAGAGACAGATTTGGGAGCTGAAGCTATGGAGCCAGCACTACCACCCGGAGCACCTGCACTGCCACATCACTTCAACCTGTCCCAGCACTACCACCCGGAGCACCTGCACTGCCACATCACTTCAACCTGTCCCAACACTACCACCCGGAGCACCTGCACTGCCACATCACTTCAACCTGTCCCAACACTACCACCCGGAGCACCTGCACTGCCACATCACTTCAACCTGTCCCAACACTACCACCCGGAGCACCTGCACTGCCACATCACTTCAACCTGTCCCAACACTACCACCCGAGCACCTGCACTGCCACATTACTTCAACCTGTCCCAGCACTACCACCCGGAGCACCTGCACTGCCACATCACTTCAACCTGTCCCAACACTACCACCCGGAGCACCTGCACTGCCACATCACTTCAACCTGTCCCAACACTACCACCCGGAGCACCTGCACTGCCACATCACTTCAACCTGTCCCAACACTACCACCCGGAGCACCTGCACTGCCACATCACTTCAACCTGTCCCAACACTACCACCCGGAGCACCTGCACTGCCACATCACTTCAACCTGTCCCAGCACTACCACCCGGAGCACCTGCACTGCCACATCACTTCAACCTGTCCCAACACTACCACCCGGAGCACCTGCACTGCCACATCACTTCAACCTGTCCCAGCACTACCACCCGGAGCACCTGTACTGCCACATCACTTCAACCTGTCTCAGCACTCGGAGTACCTGCCCTTGCACAACCCCCACAATACGTGTGTGCACTTTGGGACTGTATATATTGTTTATTGTTTCGATCCTGTAATCCCCGATATCATTGCTGGTAGAGGGGATAATTCTGGAAATAAAAGCTGGGCCGCTTGCAAATACCCCATTGTGGACATTTTATCCTTACCACACCACCCACATCCTGACAAGGTCTCAGAAGTATCCAACAAATGTTATACCATAATCTCATGTTATCTTTCAACGGTTGACCATAAGCCTTTACAGCTCTGTGCCAAGTCTTCCAAACAGACACAAGTTCAGTCCATGCAAATTTATGAATCTCACCTTTCTTACTTTTCTCCCTTCTCTATCTGCCTGTGATATTGCCTCATCCATCTAGTGTATGGTATTTGATGGAAACACATTTCATTCTGCTGGTAAATCTAATGACTTGATTAAATGTTCTTCTTTGCATCAATGTAGCATCAATGTATTACTATTACTCTAAGACATAGGTAATCAAAAAGAAAATTGACTTTGATTTGTGTACCTTTCTAATGTTAGTTGGCAAAACCTGATTGGTTTCTTCAATTCTATACATACCATGATGATTATCCATTAATTTTAGGGTACATCAAAATATGCAGGACCTATTTTAGGAATAATACAGACTAGACTACTATTTCTTCTTTCAGTATAGTGTAGTCTTGGTTATCAACAGGAAACTGTCTAGTGCATTCATATTTGTCCAAATGATGAGAAACCCATCTCAGCAGCATTTCGAAAAAAAATAGCCAGGTCAAGCAGTCAGTGTGATGCTTGAAAGTTTGCTGGTTGACAGCCACCCCAGGTTTCCAAGGGACTGGGGTGGTTCTGTATGGATCGCCACTGTTCACATTATTGCATCATTCAGTACATACACATGTTCCAGTATAGTGAGGCTGTGTGGTCCAGTGGTTAACGAAAAGGGCTTGTAACCAGGAGGTCCCCCGGTTCAAATCCCACCTCAGCCACTGACTCATTGTGTGACCCTCAGCAAGTCACTTAACCTCCTTGTGCTCCGTCTATCGGGTGAGACGTAATTGTAAGTGACTCTGCAGCTGATGCATAGTTCACACACCCTAGTCTCTGTAAGTCGCCTTGGATAAAGGCGTCTGCTAAATAAACAAATAATAATATAACAGAATCCACTTTTTGAACAGATGCACAACCTTGTATAGCACTGGAATTCAAATTATTTACAGTGACATATCATCCACTGTACAGCAGAGGTCATAAGGTGCATACAACTATCTGCCAGCTGCTTTCCAGATGTAATAGGAGATGTTGATGCATTACCAGTGAATGACACCACAAATAGTCTTGTCCCTGCATCCTGTGTTAGTGACAGGTTGTCATAAGCTTCTTGGTCCTTTGAAACAAATTACAGCAAACAGCTTCAATAAGATGCAACAGTACTTGATGGATCATACAACAGGCAAACAGAAACTTCTGTAGATGACAATAACAGCAGCAGACAAATGTCGTACACCTTGTCCCCACAGAAGGATTCGACTCGCACTGAACACATCCCATGCTGATTTCTTCGCAATGACTGCTGACTGAATGTTCTCCATCATTATAATTTAGCCTGTAGACTGTCGAACTATCATGACTACAATTTCTAAGCAAAATAAATGAGCATTCAATATTTCATCTCTTTTAGTTTTTATGTGTATACCATTTGATGTAAATCATTCTCCTTATTTAAGTTATAAAATCTGAGTTTAACTATTGTCTCCAGATGCGACAAGAGGTATTTGTGTGTATGCATGTGGGAAGAGGCATGAGCCAACTTCCTAAACAATGATCAGATAGGGGCCTCCCACTGCCAAAAAGTCATAGGGTATTTTAGATTTGTATCACTATAGTTGCAGAGAAACAATTTAAATTTAATGTGACAAGAATTGCTTTCATTATATATAATCTAGCACTTCACCCAGAAATAAAAACATTAAGGGGTAGATGTACTAAGATGGGCCAGTTGCAGCGCAAAGATACATTTTGTTGTATGTACTAAGAGAAAATATGTTAATGAAGAGAGACGCAATATACTAATTTAAATATTTGTTGTGTCATCTTAGCGAGATCTTTAGCATTGTTTTGGGTAGGCTACACATTACATTATGCAAAAAATATAAATCTGTACAGTACGCCTATACAGTATACAGTACAGCAGTAGAATCAAATGAATACCTAGCGCACTTGCTTTTTACTTTCGCCTGTAGCTAGGCTACCAGCAACACAAAAGAAATCAAGCTACATTGGTTTACAATGCGAATAAAATATTATTTTAAATTGAAACTAAATTATGTTAGCATTTTTTAATTATTGTTATTATTATTGACTTGGCATACTTAGTAGCCTAGACAATTAACACAAAATAGATCATGGTGCTGCATTGACAAGTTAAGATACTTACAGGAGGACAGTCAATTCTCGTTAATATGAATTTCAAGGGACCAGCAACAAATTTTGCATTATACCACTAATTTGTATCATCATGAGTAGCTTATAAGACAAATGTATACAGTCAGTTTTTATTTAAGTTAGTCAGTGGTGCATTGCTAAATTGTGCACAATTACAAACCACCTGCACATTAATAGAATAGGTGTGTTTCCTAAAGACTGAGCTGGATGGGTTAGTGGCACATGTGTGCAGTCTATTGCTCCCAACATGTTGGGGAAACCAGAAATGTCATAGAAATGTGTTTTCAAGGCTTGTAAATACATCTGCTTTTAGGGAAAAATAGGTATTTGGGTGTTCACCTAAAAAATGCATTGAGCACAATTGCCAACGCACGAGAAAAAGCGGACTGGGAAATGCCAGCAACAATTGTGACTGTTTAAAACATGCTTTCAAAATTTCTTAACAAATTGATGCAATTGTAAGTGTCGAAGTTGCCGGCAGGATAATATTTGAGAACCCTAATTTACACTAACTCCACCCCCTTTTTGCAAATTTATGCAGTAACGCCCATAATTACATATTCATCTAAGGATGAACTGCAAAGCAAAACTGCTGCTGCAAACTATTCCCTAACAGAATTGTGCATGCTTAGTACATTTCAAACTAGACTTCCGACTTGTTTGCGACTGGTTTGTGACTATTGTGATAGCCGCAACATGATTTAAATGCTGTACAGTTTACTAAGACATAAAAGTGAATTATTCTCTTTGTATACAACTTAATTCTACATTAAATTAAATTAAACTTTCTCTTCAGCGATGTTAAGAAGAAGGTGCCCTGTTTTTCTCATTTGGAGAAAAGTAATAACTGACAGTTGTCTTCTGACCTTCATCACTCCTATTGCTGATGGCAATGAGTCTCTGGACTTAATAATTCACTTGAATACACATACATAACAATTACTAATTGCCATGATACTGTGAAAAGGCAGACTGAAAAGTTGTTTGGTCACAGTGATATATAAGTCCTTTGAAAAACACAGATTTAGTGAATTCAACAGTTAGTTTAAATATGTATTTAATATTGTTATCTTGTCTGGACATTTCTATAGCAGTATTGGCGCTTGAAGAAGGCTAATTGGTCTCAAATTCTACAGTTCCTGTTGAAGTTAAAGGAATTCTGAAAGAATTAACTGTTTGCAGTGCCAACCAGGCCAAGTTAATACAAATACACTGCCAATTTGCAGACTAGTCGTGAACTTAAAAGAAACTGGCTTCACCAGCAGAACTTGGCTGTTTAATTCCAATTGTTTGTTGTTACATACAAACATCCAACTTTAAAAAGGCTTACGCTTATTAGTATTCCGTTCTGATTACCTATAAAGTCTCATTCGAACTGTTACAAATGCCACAAATAGTCATAATACAATTTACAACATCATTTATATAATGGAAATGTCCTACATATAACAGCTGAATCCTTAACTCAAGCAGTGGTAATTTTTTAATTGTGATAAAACTTAATGTGACAATATACATGCATTGTATACATCTTCACTATAAATGTGCATAAATAGTGCAAGAGGGTAACATTCTAGTAATATAATATTATAAACTAGTTCATAAATATAGCAAAGAATGCACATTAAATTATTCTAAAAGGTGATTTTTTTATTATGATTTGTTTTGCCAAAATAGGCTATATATTTGTTTATTCCTACCTGTCCGAGATCCAAGGTAATAGTAACATAATGAAAGTCCATGCCATTCTGGATGCTGGGGCTTTGCCACCACCTATTTGTGCCATCAATAGCATAGGTGATTGGATGACGTTCTGTTAATACAGAGAAAAAGTGTTTAAATTCAGGAGGGACAGAGATTCCGTTTCTTGCAATTCTAGTCCTGTACCATCTCCAGCCTTCTCAGATGTTTAATGTTAAATCATTGAGGATTAATGCAAGACCATCAAGGATTGAGATCATTGAGGACCATGTCCCCCAACACATGGTGTACCCAAAACTATAGTTTCTGTATGAAGTTAATGTGTAACAGTAATCTTAAATCATTGAATGCAGCTGAACTCCCGTTATGGTCCTGGCCATCTACTATACACTGTTCTCAATTACACAGCTGTTTTTCGTCTGGGTGGTCTCCACATATCTTAAAATTTGAAATCTCAAAATGTTTAAATCAGGAAGCTCCATTAGTGCATCTAGCGTGTTTTTAGGTATTTACAATTACACTGAAATAAATATTTTTTTTGGAGCCTGTGGAAGCAAAAATTGTATGCAATGTCGATTGGGATGTGACAACATTAGGTTATTATCAGAACCCTGGTTCCCTGAAATAGAAATGTAACCATTACTGAATTTACCTTCCCAAGACCAGAATCCTAAATACTTTATAGCAATGCTGCTCTTTGAGCCTGTGACGCAGTCATGACCCTGCCCACGAGGGATCAAAAGCACTGCAGTCACAGATCTCAGCGTCATTTTCCTTCAAGCCTGCTGCGAATAGTAGACGCAGCGACCTTGAAGGTGAATGGTGACATTTCTATTTCAGGTAGGGGTTATGATAATAACCTAACGTTTCCCTTTCAAGTACAAAATGTAACCATTACTGAATGGGTGAGTATACCCAAGCCGTCGCAAGGGCATGAATGCAGAACATCCGGAATGCTACAAGGCTAAGCCGAGAGGCTGCCCTGTGCGTTACCATTCAGAACCCGTTACAAGTAGCTAGGTTGAAAAACTGAGGGAGAATTTCACTTCTATGCCTGTGTTGTAAGGGTCGACTGGGAAGCAGTCCTAAACACTCTAGTTCCAAAACCAGGGTTTTGAGGATCCACGACATTTAGCCTGTAGAACCTAGTGAAGGTATGGGGAGAAGCCCACACTGCTGCACTGCAAATGTCCTTAACAGATGCACCCTGGAATAAGACCGTGTCCACTTGGACAGCCACTGCTTAGACAGTGCTGGACCACGGGACTTTGCCCCATAACAGACAAAAAATTGTTCAGACTGCCTCCAACTTGTGTGTATGGAGTGTATGAAGCTGTCGCTCCCTGTCAGAATGATAAGGAGATGGATGGAAAGCCTCCAATTCCACAGATCGGTTGACATGGAAAGCCGAGGTAGTGTTCAGCAAGATTGGTGCGAAGCGTGACATTTGTCCTGGCCTCTGTAAAAAGTAAGCAGGCTTTCGCGATAGAGAATGCCTGCATCTCACTCACCCGCTTTGCAGAGGTGATTGCAAGGAGGAAAGCTGCTTTAAATTATACAAATTGCAGCTCAGCTGAATGCAAGGGCTCAAATTGAGGGTTCAAGAGTACATTAAGCACCACATTTAGCCTCCATTGAGGGACGTTGTCCTTTATAGGCGGCGAAAGCCGCCGAGCCCCTTTCAAAAATCACCCCACCAGGAAATGAGTCATAGACAGTGTGGGGAGACAGAGTCAATCTTGACATGGCAAGCTGAAACAGCTGCCAGATAGACCTTTAACGTGGAGGGGGATTTGACCTCATTAAA
The DNA here is from genome assembly GCA_030684275.1 of Acipenser oxyrinchus oxyrinchus. NCBI lineage: Eukaryota > Metazoa > Chordata > Actinopteri > Acipenseriformes > Acipenseridae > Acipenser > Acipenser oxyrinchus. Next base: position 54,867,340 of record CM060251.1, on the reverse strand, counting down.
AAGGTCCTACAAAAATGGCAGTATGATTGCAATGGGACAAGTCGTGGGGTTGAACCCACGAGGCAGACACTACGTCTGAAAGACGCCCCAATTGTATCCGTACTGGGAATGCGTGGACGCTGCCCTGGCGTTCTGTAGGGTGTTGATAGCCCTGTTTGAAAGTCCCAGATGGCTCAAATACAGCCGTTCAGGGGCCAGACCCAGAGCTGCAGGCTCAATGGGTCAGGATGCCATAAGGTCCCCCGTGCCTGACTGAGCAGGTCGCGGTGCGTCAGCAGTCTCCACGGCTGGCCGCTCAGGAGCTGCATCAGGGTCAATATGGGGCTACTAGGAGCACCATGGCCCGGTCCTGCCTGGTTTTCTCCAGACACAGTGGCAGCAGGGCGAGCGGTGGGAAGTCGTATAACAGATGCCTCAGCCACTGGTATGCCAAGGCATCCATAGGAACCAGGTTTGTATAATTTTTGGTGGTGCCCAGCAGGGGTCAGAGTCCTGCCCCTTATACTTTCAGTCTGATCATTTATTTTTAAATAATGTATGAATGGACTGGAAACAGTAAAACATTTAACAGTTTCTCTATATTGCATAAAACCACTACCGTAAGAAAAACTTATTGTGGTTGTACTTAACTTAGACAATCTATTTTATTGTATATATATATATATATATATATAGTATATATTATTGCTTACATATGACATACTGAGTTGGAGTAAACTGGCCTATAAAAAGGTATATTAGAGGATAAATGACAAAGCTCTGCTGAATACAGTAACAAGTGCTGATGGATAACCCACAAAAGCTAGGAGCCCTGTACATGAAAAGGGGGCAGGGCTTAAATGTATTTGTATTGTGTATTTTAGAACAGGTTGCCCCTTTGTAGCTTATCATTTTGTGTTTGTGTTTTGTTTTGTATTATTTAGTTATGTACAAACATGAGGCAAAGCCGTGTGTTTTTGTGTTGTTTGGCAGTGTGGATGGGGAAGCAAAGAGGGTGAATACTTAGATAAGTATTCACCCCCTTTGCTTTGCTTCAGAATTCACACAATAGGTTAAATGGAGTCCACCTGTGTGCAATAAAGGTGGTTCACATGATTTCAGATTAAATACACCTGTCTCTGTAAGGTCCCACAGTTGTGTAGTGCATTCAAAGCAAAAACAACATTGTTAAATCTATCTTTTATATAATTGCTCCCACAGTTGTGTAGTGCATTCAAAGCTAAGATACTACCATGAAGACCAAGGAGCTTTCAAAACAACTCTGGGATAAAGTTGTGGAAAGGCACAGATAATGGGAGGGGTATAAAAAGATTTCAAAGGCATTGAATATTCTTTGGAGCACAGTCAAGTCAATCATTAAGAAGTGGAAGGTATATGGCACCACCCAGAATCTGCTTAGAGCAGGCCATCCTCCCAAACTGAGCAGCCAGGTCAGAGAAGCCAACAAGAGGCCAATGACAACTCTGAAAGACCTACAGCGTTCCATGGCTGAGATGGGAGAAACTGTCCATGTGTCAACAATAGCTGAGGTACTCCACAAATCTGGCCACAAAAGTGGCAAGAAGGAAGCCATTTCTGAAAAAAAGCCCATGTCAAATCCCACTTGGAATTTGCAAAAAGGCATGTGGGAGACTCTGAAAAGATGTGGCAAAAGATTCTGTGGTCCGATGAAACAAAAATTGAACTATTTGGCCTAAATGCAAAACGTTATGTCATGCTATGGGGATGCTTTTCATCAGCAGGGACTGGGAAGCTTGTCAGGGTAGAGGGCAAAATGGATGGAGCTAAATACAGGCAAATCCTTGAGGAAAACCTGCTTCAGTCTGCAAAAGGCCTAAGACTGGGACGGAGATTCAACCTTTCAGCAGGACAATGACCCCAAGCACTCAGCCAAAGCGACACTGGAGTGGCTTAAAAACAAGAAAGTGAATGTCCTAGAGTGGCCCAGTCAAGCCCGGGCTTGAATCCGATTGAGAATCTGTGGCAAGACTCGAAGATTGCTGTCCACCAACGATCCCCATCCAACTAGAGAGTTTGTGGCCCTGGTGATTCTACCAAGTATTGACTCAGGGGGGTTATTTTTTTTATTTTTCATTAACTGTTGTTTCACAATAAAAATTCTCTTGCCTCTTCAAAGTGTTGAGTAGGTTGTGTAAATCAAAGAGAAAAATTTAAATGCATCAAGATTTCAGGTTGAAACACAACAAACTTTGAAAACGTCCAGGGGGGGTGAATACTTACTATAGGCACTGTATAATGGGGATTGATTTTATTCTTAATACAAGAGCAGTAAAACACAACTGACATGTTCTGGGTAACGGATATCCAAGTGCTGACTGTATTAGTTATTGCCTGACGACTTTCAACAATTCAAGCACTGATGTTGAACATCATAACCCAACAATAAACCCTGCTTTGAAGCTTTTGCTCCAAAAACATTTTAACCACTTCACTGCTGACCCTATTTGTACACCCAATGCAGCATGAAAAAAAGTGTTTCTGATTCAAATAAATGTGTTGTTGTATATAATCAGGAATGGAAAATCAAACTTTCTATTGTTTCATAGTAGCCTACAGATGGCGTGATAAAATGAACACCTCAACACTGACCGTCATGGTCATATGCTCAAAAACAACATTGTTAAATCTATCTTTTATATAATTGCTGTCTATGTGGGGGTTGATGTTCTTTCCTGTTATCCTGCATTACTCTGAGGATGAAAAAAGTTCACAGAGCCAATAATTTAAAAGATTATAGCCTACTGAGGTTTTCTTATATAGAGTACATTTGTTAAAATAGCACCTGACCTGACATTCCCATTTACTGGTTTTGTAAAACAAACACTGAAGAAGCAGAAAATTGACACCAGAAACTATAATCGGTTTGTTGTTTCATTGAAAAGTGTTTAACAGAGCCATGACCCCATTTTGTCCCACATAACATGGTACTAAATCAATAATCCCACAATAACAAATCTTGCAGCTGGCACCTTTGAAGGACAACCCAACAGAACATAAAAATTATTTCAAGTTTAGGCATATCAGCAAACCAAACACCAACTAACGATGTTCAGGATTTATTAGAAATTTCTCGCTGAGATTTCATTTTTTGAGTTCATAAATGTCAATAAAGCTCTCGACATTCAAATGCAAACCAATGCATAAGTAAACATCTTCCTAAAATTGGCTTACATTTGAAAACATATGAAACATCTGTATGTGTGCATTTTTCGTTTCTTTGTTTTTAATTATTAGAGATGGAGAATTGTGATTTGCTTGTTAATCTTGTTTAAATTGACAACAGTAAGCTAACATGAGCCACAGGCAGAAAGCATTACACAGGAGATCTTTGAAGAAAACAAACAGAGATGACTTTTTAAATACATTATACTCCCTTTGGAAGAAGTACTGACAGCAAATTAGCCACATACCATACGGAATGTTACTGGCCAAGTTACAGGTGCGGCACTGAGGGTTTCTCACTGGTTGTCCAGGGACATGTTCTACCAGCTTGCAGTACATTTCAGGGCCGTTTTCACCGCAGGTGGCATTGGTAGAGATCTCTGCCATGGAAGCTAGATTGAGCACTGCGGGAAACAGGCCTGGGAAAACAAGAAGACAAAGAATGACCATAACAGTAATGTCAGATATATAATTGAGAAGCATTATATTTTAAGTCAAACAATGTGATTAATTCAGAATAAGATATTACCATTTAACACAACAGAATGCAAAACAAAATTCACAGCACTTCCTATGATAAAAAAAAAAAACTGTAAAGAGCTGTCTTATCACTATCTTATCACATTCTAAGCGGCAAAAACACACTTTTTTTAAAGACACTTCTGGTTTTAGTATATCCCACTCAGGTGTTAAGAAATACATTACTTTCCTGATCAATAACTGGATTGGAATGGTGAGGCGACATTCAATACAACATTTCAAATTGGGTAGAAAAGCAGGGGTAAAATAATTAATAATAATAAAAGATGAAACAAAAAAACAAAAAACACTTTACCAACTTACAAATAATAAATTGTCAGTTCCCAAACATAAATGGTTGCATCTGATCCCCAAAATAGGATGACTGAGCTAGTCCCCTAAAGGAAGTACTTTACTTTGATGCATGTTTTCTATGGTTAAGCTTTGCCAGTGTGTGGGAATATTGTAGCTAAAACAAAGAATAGGAATATTGCACTAAAATGATTACCAGCTGTTCTTCACAGGCTATAAAACTACGATCCAGATGTTGAATGGCGATGAACTGAAAAAGCCATTTGGAAAATATCTAGCAAAAAAAATAAAGTTTTGTGAAAGTGCACAGGAAGAAAAATGTTGATTTTGCTACTTTTTATTTAACCAATTTGTTGGTTAAATAAAAACTGAGTCCTAGTTTCTTGAAAGCAAATGTCCCTCCATAGGTTTCTAAAGGGGAGAATGTTTTTCTTACACTGAACAGTTCTACAGTTATGAACCTGGTTCTTATTGTGTTTGAAGTAAATCCGTAAATCACAAGGTCAAAATAGCCTCTAAAATTGTCATACTCAAAGTACACTTGACCAAGAAACAAAACCATTGATCCAACAATAAACGGATATGGATTTTCAAATATTGAAAAACGGGGGTTGTATGTTTGCCATATTTACGAAAACATAATCATTGATTTAGTGCTGTATGTTTATGTTAAAATATAATTATTGTTTCCAACTATAGAGGCCCTCATACAATACACAGTGTTCCGCATTTCCGGTTTATTCTGAATTTCACCAAAAAATTTCAGGATTCTTTTTTTTTAACTGAACCTCGTTTTTTATTGATTTAACCAGATTTTTAGCCTGCTATTCAGTATTTTCCCAGTACATTTTTTTTTTAGAAAATACACATTATTTTGATAAAAATGCTGTTTTATTTTGACTCTGACATTGTAATAAGCAGCTCTACACCGTATCCTAGCATGCAGCACGTACATTTAGACAGAGGATCAAATAACATACAAAAAGCCAAATAGCAGAAGTGAGCCAGATGAGGCAGAGGATGCATTGCATTGCAAATACTGATGCACTGAGGTACATGTTCATGCTGACAGAATAAAAGAACATACTGAAAGTAAACAACACACTACTAAAACAAGAACGTTAACTGAACGTGAAACAAGCAATCCATTTCTGCGGCTTTTACACGTGCTTTAATAAAAGAGAGCGCAGAATGACTGTTAATGGGTTTATCAGAGCTCTGTGCTTTGCTGGACAGCCACTGCTTATTGCAGAGGGGTATGTATTGGTGACTTTGTGCAACATACTGTCCATCAGCTAAACACTGCCAAACACCAACAATCTTAATCGTAAATGTTTGACTGAAAATGATGATGCTTTAGTTGGTACTTGGTAAACTTATGGAACACATTGATGAAAATGTCCAGTGTAATTTTTGACGTGTCTCCCAATGCCTAGGACCATCCAGTTCTGTCAATTTTCTTTTCTTTTTATGATTTCCAGACGAATAAACCTGGCTTGTTTTGTGCTGATATCACATACCTTCTGAAGATACTAGTTCTGTCAGCACAGTGATTGCCCAAACCTTCTCCTCCTTCTCACCCCTCTCAGACTCTTTGCTCCCTGCTCCAGGGCCACAAACCTACCACATGTGCTCTGGACCCTCTCCCCACTCCCTTTTCCAGGCTGCTGCCCCTGCTCTACTCCCTTTCATTTCCTCTCTTCTCAATAACTCTCTACTCTCTGGCTCTTTCCCCTCTGCTTTCAAACAGGCCTGCATTACCCCCATCTTAAAAAAAACCTCTCTTGATCCCTCATCCCTCCAGAACTACCATCCTGTCTTCTTTGACCTTTTCCTGTCTAAAACCCTTTAGTGACCGATACATCGCTAGCTCTCTGCTTCCTGTCAAAACATTCTCTGCTCGACCCCCTCCAATCCGGTTTTCGCCCGCACACTCCACTGAAACTGCTTTTCTCTCCGTCACTAACTCTCTACTCTCTGCCCCTGCCACCTCCCTCTTTCACTCCTTTGCTCCTTCACCCTTGCCTCTCAGCGGTGGAATGACCTACCCACAGATATTAGGACTGCTCAGTCACACCTGTTCAGACAGCATCTGTGAACCTCACAACTCTCTTCTATGCTGGACTATATGGCACCCGATTGTATCAGTACTTGCATCATCCTGTGCTTGCACTTAACTGCTCTACACTTATGTATTCTACTACTGCTCTCAATTATAATAATATTTTCTGTATCTTGTACTTGATTTTACTCCTCAAGTTAACCGTATTCACGTTTTTTGTAATTGTTCTTATTTGAAATTGTTCTTTTCCATTCATTATACTTACTACTTGCGCTTAATGGAATTTACTCTTATAAGCAAATATTTTTACTATATATTTAACTGCTCTTAGTTGATATTGCTATCAAATGTAATTATTTACTGTATTTATATTCTCTTATTTGATTTTGCTCTTATTTACTACTGACTATTGTATTTTATAACTGCTCTTATCTGTGAGGTGATATTTTGTAAAAACTGTAAGTCGCCCTGGATAAGGGAGTCTGCTAAAAATAAATAATAATATGAAAGGATATAATTCAGAGGATGAAATGTGAATTTGATCAAGTTTATATCTAAACCTATTCAGATTTTGGTAATTTACAGATTATTATTGTATCATTTATTTTTTTATTTATAAGATGTATTTATTTATTTATTTATTTATTTGTTTATTTGCCACATAGAGAATGTCCTTATTGGCAGGATATGGTATGTACTGTAGCCTTTACACTACTGGATCAAGCAGCAGGCTACTATGTCAGATGGAGGCGCGTATTTACAAAGTTTGTTAAGGAAATGCAACTACAGTTAATTTTGACAAACTGTAAAAAAGACAGGCTCTTACTTGGTTTTGAAATGCATGCAAAACTTCATAATTCAGAATATTTAAATTATTGCATAACAGTGCCTTAGTATTTACACACATGCATGAACACAGAGAAGCTAGTTACGGACCATTTGATTTTGGCTTCAAAAATGTAAAACCAAAAAACACCATGCATTCATATCATCTGAGACACTGTCAACATTAGCTTTTAGAATGTCCAACACACACGCATGCAAAGTTGATAATATAATAACATATAAGTGTGAAAAATAAATACAAGATTACATAGAGGTTGTTTATTATATATCTGTGAATTACATGGATTGGCAAATACATTTTAAAAGTGTTACATGGATACAATCAGTGTTCTATAAAATACAATAGGCCATCTGGTATGACTTATGTTTTGTATTACTAAAATGTACTTCATACATTTCATTTAACTATTTAACTGACCCACATCTGTCATGTCATACATGATAAACATGACATCTGCCTTAATTACGTACCATTCTTCACCACTTTTTTCACTATACATTGCAGATTGCCTTTGACTACTGTATATCTTTCACATACTTTGAATTTATAACATGTACCTGCACTGGTTTTCATTTAAGATGACTGCAGATGAGTTTCTGAGATTAAATTACATGGTAATGCCAACTTTATTTTATTTTATATTTTATAAATGTATATTTTAAAGTTTACCAGTAAAGTAAAAAGAGAAGTAAGCTCCTGCCTTTCATCTGAACAGAAGTAAGATGAAAGAACAATTTCAAAAATATAAATCGTAGGCCAGGTCATTTTTTTCCAGCTATTTTCGGCACTTAAGCTTGCTTCTGATGAAGACATGACAGGAAATCACTCCTTAAGGATAATAGTCACCAGGGAAATGCACTGACCGCATGCCAGTTATTAATATTGAAGGTTGAGCTCTGAAAGGCCCCCTAACATATTAGATATTATAAGGGATAGCAATTTCTCTCATATAAGTGTGAAGATTGTGTGTTTGTCATAGCAACGGCACAGTGAACATTCAGTGCAGTTAAGAAACATACTTTATTTTTAACATCAAAGGATATCACAATTTAAGAAAAAGAAGGCTTGAAACAGTCTGGATTGGACTTTAAAATTAAAAAAGTTGCCTGATTTTTTGTGTGTAGTGTTTGGGCACCTATGTCACAATCAGAGGCAAAGTAATGCCTAACTCCTTAGTCTATTTTTTTTAAATTGTCACTTAACCCTAACCATTTTTATACAGGTGCCCATGCACAGCATATTTTATTTTAAAAAATAAAGTATCAGGGTAGTAAAGTCAGTGTACTGTAGTAACCTTTGGTAATGTCTTCATAATGAATTTAAGAGTACCTGTAACTAAATACCACATTAGGGTTTTTAGACATGCTTTAATAAAACCTGTTCTGTGATATACCTTGTAAGGATTAGGGAAGTACAAATCTAGGTTATTGAAGACTGAGGAGCGCTTGCTACGTTATCCAGTTTGGCTACCATCCTGAACTAGTGTATTGCATTTGCCTCAGAGTCACTGATACAGCAAAGGAGATTAAACCCCTTAACATGAGTTTCAATCTTAATACATGGTAATGGCTCCTTAAAAGCGCTTAGAGATCCTTATTATCTGCAAATACTAAGTCATTAAGTTAAAAGGCTAAAGCTACTCTACAATCTGAATTTCCTGTTGAGACAGACTTGCGTTTAGGGAAATAAAATGTTATACAGGAAGCTCCTGCAGCACAGGATGTTTTAACATCAAATTCCTCATCTCCCAAGTTTCCCCATAATCCCCAAAACACCAGGCAATCTCTTTTCATAGAAGGTTTCTCTTTAACTCTGTAAAGCCATATCCCTTCAGCAAGATGTTTTGAGTATGCCACTGGCTTTTTTTTAACGTAAAGCAGGTATTGAAATTGCAGAATTCAAAAGAAGAACGATCAGTTTGCATGGCATTTTGTTAAAATATATGTGGAGAAATGTAAAATGTGTTTCCTCTGTTCATATAACTTGATCAAACACAGACGTGCCGCAGCAAGCTGAGCAAGAATTTGTTTCTGTTTTTAGATTTAGTTCAGTTCACCATCTTCAGTTTTATAACTTTTGCAGAGGGTTCTGTAGTCTGCCATTAAAAAAAAAAAAAAAACTTTCATAACTTGACAGTTGTGATGTTTAGTTAAAAATGTAGTACAAAACTGAATTTGTATGGTTAACTCATCTGAATAATTATATGTTTTTATATAGTAAATGATCAGATCCTCCCACGTAATGAGTAACATCCGCAATCTTTAGTTCTGTTAATTACTTGTCTGCAGAGCAACCATTTCAATTTCAATGAATCTTTCTTAAATGTCGCTGGAATCATAGTAAAACACTACAAAAACATGGAACTGGTTATCATGCCACATATAACTTTAAGAAGCACAGCATTTATGGCAGCTTTCAATGGTGGCCCTGTTGTGATCAGGTATTTTTTTTTAATATGTGATCACCCACATATTAACCAGGTCATACCCACCACTTGTATATTATTTCAGATAAATTTGTATTTTAAACTTTTAAACTGACATGTTGCGGTTCATTTTAGTGGTAATTAGCTGCTATGAAACCTGTATTGTAGCCACTGCTTTATGGCTATTCACAGAGATTTATTCCCCTGGCTGAAGGTGTTGGGTTGCAATTCTACAGTGCCCTTGATAAAAGGAATCCCTGGGGGTTGCTTTCCATTATTGGATCATTCATAAGTGGAGCACACGTAGGTTGACTTAGGATTGAATGCAACAGGTTTCTTGACTTGTGATGTCAGTCAAGGGGGAGCGAGTTAAGTTAGGACGTATGTCAGTTTATGTCAGACTGAGAAAGCGAACATCATCTCTAACTTTTTGTGTTATTTTTGGTAAATGGTATATATTTGAACAATCTGCATCTGTTGTAACAAATATACATACATACATAATATATATATATATATATATATATATATATATATATATATATATATATATATATATATATATATATCAACTTTATTACTTAACTGTATAATTTGCTAGACACATTCGTAACCAATATACATTACAATGGATATACACAAAGAAAAGTTCACAATCCAGACATGCTGTAAACAGGAAAACATGTCTAGCTCTTAACAACATAACAACAGCAGAAATTAAAACAACCAGTACAGCAACTGTCTAGACATACAACCTCAGTGGCGGGATTAACTGAAGTCACTTTTGCCAAGAAAATCCAATCAGTCTGAATAGTTTGCTATTTTACTGCATGAGAAACTAGAAATATGAACTGTATGTCCAGGACAGTCAAAATATTAAGGTCGCAACTATTTTTACACAAAATTCTGAAGTCCAAACGTAACAATGAAGAGGTGATTGAATTCATATCATGCATGTATTTTAATAACAGACAAACCATTTATATTATAAAAGGACAGGAAACCTCCAGATGAAATCAGTAAGCAATGCATTTGTGGGTGGAACAACAGGCTGAGCTCTTTGTTCTATAGCAGGAGGCAGCACTGGGTTGGGCATTTAGTTTGAACAGGAACTAGCTGGCAAATGAAAGCTATACTCACTTGGAAATTGGTTGTGTCTACATTCAAGATTTTTTGTTTTGTTTTAGTGAGGACGTCTCTATCCACTCTTTTGAGGGCAGAAGCTGTTCCAGAAGGCAAACTATCATTTAGGTTAATAATATAATTATTGCTGTATTCCTCCTTGGCTGGCATAAAGTTTCATGGTCTTTCAATGCAGCCTCATATCAATATCAAGCAGGAATGCCCACTGGGCATTTTATAAAAAAAAATAATAAAAAAGACCGACAGCAAGAGAGAGATCTGAAACACAAACTAATTTGGATTGTTTACCTATAATGTGACATAAACTTGACTTGACATTCAGATATGACTGAAAAAATTAAAAGGTGACATATAATGAATTCTCTTTGATAGCATCATATTGCTATTAAAAAGAGAAATGTCACAGCAAATGTGACAGATCTCCCATCCAGTTAATATTCAGTGATTTTATCTATATTTATTGAAATATATACAGTAACACCTTTTTCTCATTTATATTTATGATATTTATTACAATTACCTTATAGAAATACAATATTTAAATGTCTCAAAATAATAACCAAAATTATACTGAGTAAATGTGATAGAAACAAAACTTCCCACACTTACAATAGATTACATTTAACGTGTAAATGACAGCGTTTACATGGACAAGTCATGACAGTTTTCCTGTACTTTCCATACTTTTTAGGAAATGTGTTGCTATGCTGTAAAAAAGTCGACCGTACCAATGCAGATTATTCAATTCATAGTAATTCAGGGGAGGGGATATTTAAATGTCCGTGTCTACCTAATAATTAGGAAAAGAATGACTCTGAATATCGTGAGGAGTGCTTCATACGTTGCCATGAAGATTTAAAAAAATTAACAAGAGAAAAGAATTAACTTGTTGTCGCGCACATTCAGAATTATCACGCATTACTTGTCTCGTTACCTTTCCAACACACACACACGCATGCACGCACACACACACACACACACACACACACACACACACATATACATAAAAGTATATAAAATATAATAAAAGTTTTACTACTTAAAAAAATAGATATGCATAACATCTAAAAGTTTGTTTAATTAAATAAATGTATGTGGAAAATGTGGGAAAACAGGGGGTTACCCTACAATGCAATAAAAAAAAAACGGTATGTAATGGTATAATCCTTAGGCTTATATAAATATAAGATTGAGAACAGGGGGATATGTAAAAATACATACGGGGTTCCTGAGCAGCTTCATGCACTGGCAGTTCTATAGGCGGAGTACCAGGCTGATCATCCTACTGTTCCTATACCGGTCCACATACCCTGCCTCTGCTCCGAGAAGCCAGTGACTGCTGGTCGACAGCTGCGGTAGAAGTGCCAGGCGCAGAATCCGCTTAACACACACACACATTATAATGAAACGTGGATGTCTTGTAATATTATAAACATTCAAACAAAAGTCTTTATTTAAAGTGATACAGTACATTTATATTGTTTGTTAACTATAGCCATTACTAATTGTACAATATGCCAATTGATGATAACAATTCATTCCAGTTCTGTGCGGTGGAAGAAGAGGTGAAGCTCTATTGTTCCTAGGACATGTTAAAGGAATGTTAAAGGAAAGAAAATACGATGACTACTACTGCAGAGATACCTGTACGCAGACCCGGCACCACAGTGGTGCACGCTGGCATCCCTCCTTTTGTGCCAGCTGCACGACCTGGGCTACGACCGGTCTTTTACCAGGACCTGCTCAGGACCCGGAGCATGTTCAACATCGGCCGAGATGCCGTTCCGACCGAGGGAGAAGGACTCCTTCTGGAGCCCCTGCTGCACAACCCCCACCCAGGTGCGCAGGCGTTGGAGTTGGCGCGCTGATCTCGGCCAAGGTGACCAGAGTCTGGGATCTCCTGGATTGCGAACGCTCGGAGTGGCTGACTCCCGAGTCGCTGGTCGCCAGGGCGGCTCGGGCGACCGTCAGATCGGCCGGCCAAGCGATCCGGGAGTGCAAAGCAGCGTTGCACCCAGACTCTGTCAGGTATCTCGAGGGAGTTCTCAGGACCGGGGAGCCACCTTCCCCCCCTACCCCCGGCTCTCTGGTCCTGCTGATCGAACCCAAGGCGTGAGACCCCCCTCGACCTCCCCTTGAGAACAACCTGAGCAGGATCTTGCAGTTCTCCTCGACCCCCCTCCGATTGGCGTCGAGGAGGACACTGTACGCAATGACACTCCACACCCTCCACTTCCTCGCCCTCGTCTCCCGCCGAGACACCGCTTGGCGGGAGCCCCTCCGACCCCCGGAGAGCGAGAGTCCCCAGTGGGAGGCCCTGTACTCCCCGCTGGTCCCCAGGGGAGCTGGGGACTTGGGGTGGAGGGTCCTGCACGGAGCGCTCGCGTCAGGAGTGATCCTGCGTCACTTTACCGACTCGGACGTCGCATGCCCTTTCTGCGGTCGGTAAGTCACATTTATTTTTCGTGCACCAGGCTGCAGCCGTTCTTCCTGCTGCTGAAGAACCTCCTGCTGCAGTTCTGGCTGCATTTCTCCCCCACCCTCCTCATTTTCGGGCACCCTGTCCGTGGCTCCAGCAAGATGAGAGACCTCCTCCTGAATCTGTTCCTGGCTCTTCCTAAACTGGCAATTTACAAGACCAGGAAGCGCAAGATGATCGGGGAGGGTCTCTGACTGTGGGGCCATGTTCAGGGCCCTGGTCCGGCCATGGATTCAGTTAGAGCACGCCCACGCAGAGTCCGCTGGCGACATGGCCACTTTTGTCGACCAGTGGGCTCTAGGGGGCGTGCTCTGTACCACCTCCCCTTTGGTTTTGCATATTTAATTTACAGTCCTTTTGACCGGTTTTTCAGTTGAATTAGTTAAGGTCCGTCTTTTTTAGCACCCTCAAGGGTGCTAATTAAAAATTTTTTCCAGCTGTCTTTTGACAGCTGGTGTAGTCGCTCAAACTGACCTTAAATAGGACTACTACTAATAATAATAATAATAATGAGGCTAAAAGTTCAGTTAGTTGTGCTTAACAACATGCATGTATACAAACATTAATAATAGGCTATACGAGAGGTTTAGATTTGGAGCGTCTTTATGCTTCTTTTGCGTGTGTGTGTGTGTGTGTGTGTGTGTGTGTGTGGTTTGGTACGACTTTGCTGAGGAATAACGTGAGATTCCGCCAGTTAAACAGGATCTTGACTGCTGAAATCAGTCAAGATCAGCACAATTCCTGCTCTGGTTTACATGGGTTTTTACAGCTATTTTTATCGTGAGAAAGCGATTGACCCTGCCCTTAAAGTCGCGCTGCCAAAAGGACATCCTTTTGTTGTTTCACGATGTATTCGCGTGACAACGTCACACAGTCATGACTGTAGAGTCGATTTTCACGTGCATGTAAACCCAGCCAATGTTTAGCATTGTAAATTTGCAGAGCAGCGCTTATGGCAAGTCAAACTAACCAGACATGGGAGATAATCAAGAAATGTATTCTTTACCAAATTATTATTCACTTCTTGTTGGAGCTCTAGTGATAGCTTCCCAGTTTGTTTGGACAATTCAGAGCTGGTGGCAGTGATGCACACCAATCTTCAATACTCTTGTCATTTCAGAGTTAAAAACTGAATATCATAATTATTAAATGTTAATTTATGATTTATAGCTTGCACAAGGTTTGCATTAAATCTTCTCCTAACCCATTCTGATCAGTACAGCTATGAACTGTGGAATGATTTATCCTTAGTGTTGATCTGTGCTTTATTAAAATACAGGTCACGAAATGCACAGACTATACCATTAATGTATCATACATCCAAGGACAAGAAAGATTTTTCTTTTTAAACTTTTTAATACATTACTTATGATTATAGTGCTACAAGACACATTGGGCCTAATCTTTACACCAAAACTTGCACTCACATTAATGTTAAAACACTACTAACAAACAACTTACTGTATTAAATGTCTGCCTTAGTTATTCTTATAATTTTTGAGTTAAAGTTGAATGATCCTTTCACAAAAATGGTGAAAATTGCACTTTGGTGGGATAAAGATCTTGATCTGGCCAATTAAGCCAATATTTCTGTGAGTAATGAACTTTACCCTTGGCCAGAACAGTATTCCAATGGCATGAATCTTATACATTTATGACTGTAGTTGCACATCATAGTGGAAAACTACTGCTCTGGGGGATAGAACAGTGGTCACTAGGAGGTTATAATTAGGGCTTCTATTTTTCATCTTTTATTAATTGTATTTTTCGGTGCTTATTTTTAGCTATGTAAATCGTTTTTTTTTCGGAGCTTTTGTTTTTGATATACTGTATGAAAATAGTGTTTTCGGTTACTTTCCAAAATGCTTGAGCGCTTTTTTTTCTTTTGTGTGTATCAAAATATGTATAGTACTTGCACACTTAAATTGTACCTTCTTTCCTTTGCTGTCTTCCACAATGAAATCCCTATGGTCATGGGCACATTCTTCTGGGGTTTTTGTGCATAGGCATTTTTGTACATTTCTCCACAATTCTGTTTTAAATTCTTTGTATCTTAACTGTAATACAGCTTTAAATCCCGCTAACAAGCCTCCATTCTGATTGTAATCTCATTTTAAATCTCGCAAGCGGAGTCTCCAATAAAAATGTAGGAATGTGCTGTCACTCAGCAGGTGGGGGTTTAAAGTATTCCGAACGAATCAATGATAGATACAAGTCAGGAAGGCGGGACATTGCCCAGCAGCACTGGGAAATGTATTTATTATTATCTTTGTAGTAGGTTTTATTTTTTTAATGGGAAAAGGGTAAAGTCAACGTGAATAGATTAACCATTTCCACAGTTTTTCCGGTGTTTTCAGGCGTTTATTGGCTATCCACCAATTTAATTTGTTTTGTATCGGGGGTGTTTTATCAGGTTGTATCGGTTAAAACTGAAAATCAGAAGCCCTAGTTATAATATACCTAAAAGTATTAACACCCTTTATGAATTGCAATGGCATGGATTGACTTGATGAGTTTACAATAATGTATTGAGCTGTTCAATATGATCATCAAGTTGTCATCAAATAAAAGTATTCCTAAATATAGATCTGTATTGTATTAGCTGGTGTGTGCACATTCAGGCAAGAAATGCATCTAACTTTAATAAATATATAATTGGTTAGATATATGAATCTTCACTGTAAAGGCACCATAGAAAATCCATCTATAAACCCTGTTCTAAAGCTTCTTGGTTATGGTCTGTGGAACTCATTTCCTTTTGGATTTAAGAGAAGTTTCCTCTTTAGGTTTTATGAAAATTATTGTTGTGTTAGTTTTAAAACATGTTGTTATATGTTCAACTTCTGCTACTACATGTATTTGGGGATCTACAAACCTAGTTTTGTTTGTTTGGACTTCTTTACTCAAGACTGTTATATAACATAAATGGTTTTTGACATCCTGACAGATACTAAGCCATTTTTGATTTTGTTATATATTCTGTCTATAAACACTTTGCATCCTTGAATAGCCAATGATATCCTCTTTAAATATGCAAACGATTTTAATGATCAAGACATCTCACAGGTCACTGGTACCCAAAATGTGATCTATTTAGGAATGTAGAATGACTAGGAGTGGGGCATTTATTGCCCAGTTTTTCCCACCCAGGCCCCTTGTTCACTGAAGGGCTGATGTAAGGATAGGGACACTGCTGCTGTACCCTTGAGCAAGGTACTTTACCTAGATTGCTCCAGTAAAAACCCAACTGTATAAATGGGTAATTGTATCTAAAAATAATGTGATATCTTGTAACAATTGTAAGTCGCCCTGGATAAGGACGTCTGCTAAGAAATAAATAATAATAATGATGCTGCCACCACCATGCTTCACGGTAGGGATGGTGTTCTCAGGATGATGTGCGGTGTTAGGCTTGCGCCAAACATAGCGCTTAGCGTTGAGGCCAAAAAGCTCTATTTTGGTCTCATCAGACTATAGAATCTTCTTCCACTTGGTCTCAGAGTCTCCCACATGCCTTCGGGCAAACTCTAGCCGAGATCTGATGTGAGTTTTTGCCACTCTCCCATAAAGGCCAGTTTTGTGAAGCACCCGGGCTATTGTTGTCGTATGCACAGTGTCTCCCAGCTCAGCCGTGGAAGACTGTAACTCCTTTAGAGTTGCCATAGGCCTCTTGGTGGCCTCCCTGACTAGTGCCCTTCTCGCCTGGATACTCAGTTTTTGAGGACGGCCTCTTCTAGACAGATTCACAGTTGTGCCATATTCTCTCCATTTCTTAATAATGGACTTTACTGTGCTCGGGGCGATATTCAATGCCTTGGAAATGTTCTTATATCCTACCCCTGATTGGTACTTTTGAAGAACCTTATTCCGGATTTGCTTTGAATGTTCCTTCGTCTTCATGATGTAGTTTTTGTTAGGAAATGTACTAACCAACTGTGGGACCTCCCAGAGACAGGTGTATTTAACCTGAAATCATGTGAAACACCTTAATTGCACACAGGTGGACTCCATTCAACTAATTATGTGACTTCTAAAGACAATTGGTTGCACCAGAGCTTATTTAGGTGTGTCATAGCAAAGGGGGTGAATACTTATGCAATCAATTATTTTCTGTTTTATATTTGTAATTAATTTAGAGCAATGTGTAGATTTTATTTTTCATTTTGACATTATGGACTTTTTTGTGTTGATCAGTGGCAAAAACTCCCAATTAAATCCATTTTGATTCCATGTTGTAACACAATAAAATGTGGCAAAGTCCAAGGGGGGTGAATACTTTTGAGAGCCACTGTACATCCCTATGAGCATGTTTTGAGGTATATTACATTTTATTTCTGATTCCTTGATTTTAATTATTTATTTGTAAAATAGAACATTATTTAGCATTTCAGCCAATTTCCAAATTCTGATACAAAGATTAAAAGCTGTCCACAACCCATGTGATAAATTAAAATCAGATACTTTCATGTAATATAAGCCCAATAACATAACTGCATAATAGTGTTTTAAAGCATCATCATTCCACATAGTTAATTAAAGTTGAAATCCACAGCTAGATTCAATACACATTTGCATCCATAAGCTTTCTCTTTCTTCTTTGTCCATTTCAATCACAAGACCAGAGAGTAAGCTGGGAATAAACTTTAAAGGGCTTATCTAATCTTTTGTTATCCTAAGCCATCCTATGATAGGCACTCATATTTGAAGGTGATCAAAACACACACACGTTTATCTCCAAATACAGATTTAAATAATTTTCTGTTTACCCAGTTAATTACTTATTTATCACTGGTGACATTTACCAAAAGCAAGTCTTACTGCTATGCAAATAAAATCTGTATGCTGTACACAATGTCAGGCTTCTCTTATTGCTCTCATAAACATAGCAAACATCTCCAAGCGTAGGGGTGTTGATGCTTAATCTTAATACATGCTAATGGTTCTTCAACCCCAGTGTGTGTATTTTAAGTACCACAATGTCACAGAGTGTGCTGTTCCTTACTAACAAACGGCATTGAATACATTAGTAAAAAGATTGAGAAATCCACCGACATTCTAAGCTATCATTTGAACAGTGTGTTCTTTTCTGATTTGTGATTCATTGTCTACTCCATATTTTACTTCCACACAAATAAGCAGCATTTATACTCACATAAAATGCCACCCCCACAAAAACATCTGCAATTTCCATTTCAAAAGGTTAGTTTTCAGTTATCCTTGAGTGAATTAACTTTTTCCTGTACAAAGGCCAGATAGCTTAATGAGTTACCCAGTTACCCAACACTGTCACACTCCGGCAAAGCTAAAATAAAAGTAGATTATTTGCCTTTTTGCTATGTTATTCTTCATCTAAGGTACTTCATTAATTATAAACAAAAATGTAATTATTATTCCTTGTTTTCTCACTTAAGCTTGCATTATACATCATTGCATTTAAAAATAATTATTTTATAAAAATAAAAGAAAATTAATTTACTTATCTGTCTATGGAAAAACATAGGTGTTCAGTACAGTATGAAAGGCTCTATTCATAAAGGGTTAACGCCTGTTGAAATGAGAAAACAGGAGTACATGATCGGATTCAGTCCATAGTCGCCTATTTAACGGCAGTTGATACTCATAATAGATAATTGAGATGTGTTGTTAAGCTCCAGCGATTTTCGTCTATGAAGCATGTTTTAAACTAATTGAGATAAAGCTTAACGATTAGCATAAAGTTTTCATCGGTCCTGACTGTCAACTTGCTATTCAGAAGCGTGAACAACAGCAAAATGCTGTTGATAACTATTGAACACTTTCCAGTCAAGTCTAAACTAAGTATTTTTTAAAGACATATTTTCTTATTATACTTGCTCTGTTATACAGTTTGACATACCTGTGATTAACACTGCCTATTTTGAAAAAAAAAAAATTAAAATATCTCTACCTTTATATGAAGGAAAATGTTTAACATAAATATATACTCACACAAGAACATATTCTCTGGCATAAAAAAAAAAAATGAAAGAAGTTATTTATAAACCGCTAACCGAGATCATGCAACAGTCTCTTGACACAGGGGTTGTACCGACAGACTGGAAAATCGCAAACGTAATACTGATCCACAAAAAGGGAGACAAAACCCAACCAGGTAACTGACTTCAATAAGCCTACCAATAAGCCTGACTTCTGTTATATGTAAACTTATGGAAACTATAATAAGATCTAAAATGGAAAATTACCTATATGGTAACAATATCCTGGGAGACAGTCAGCATGGTTTTAGGAAAGGGAGATCGTGTCTAACTAACCTGCTTGATTTTTTTGAGAATGCAACATCGACAATGGATAATTGCAAAGCATACGACATGGTTTATTTAGATTTCCAGAAAGCTTTTGACAAAGTCCTGCATAAAAGATTAATTCTCAAACTGAACGCAGTAGGGAATCAAAGGAAATGCATGCACATGGATTAGGGAGTGGTTAACATGTAGAAAACAGAAAGTACTGATTAGAGGAGAAGCCTCAAAATGGAGCGAGGTAACCAGTGGTGTACCACAGGGATCAGTATTAGGTCCTCTGCTATTCCTAATCTACATTAATGATTTAGATTCTGGTATAGTAAGCAAACTTGTTAAATTTGCAGACTACACAAAAATAGGAGGAGTGGCAAACACTGTTGCAGCAGCATAGGTCATTCAAAATGATCTAGACAGCATTCAGAACTGGGCAGACACATGTCAAATTACATTTAATAGAGAAAAGTGTAAAATACTGCATGCAGGCAATAAAAATGTGCATTATAAATATCATATGGGAGATACTGAAATTGAAGAAGGGAACTATGAAAAAGACCTAGGAGTTTATGTTGACTCAGAAATGTCTTCATCTAGACAATGTGGGGAAGCTATAAAAAAGGCCAACAAGATGCTCAGATATATTGTGAGAAGTGTTGAATTTAAATCAAGGGAAGTTATGTTAAAACTTTACAATGCATTAGTAAGACCTCACCTAGAATATTGTGTTCAGTTCTGGTCACCTTGTTACAAAAAGGATATTGCTGCTTTAGAAAGAGTGCAAAGACGAGCAACCAGAATTATTCCGGGTTTAAAAGGCATGTCGTATACAGACAGGCTAAAAGAATTGAATCTATTCAGTCTTGAACAAAGAAGACTATGCGGTGAACTGATTCAAACATTCAAAATCCTAAAAGGTATAGACAATGTCGACCCAGGGGACTTTTTTGACCTGATAAAAGAAACAAGGACCAGGGGTCACAAATAGAGATTAGATAAAGGGGCATTCAGAACAGAAAATAGGAGACACTTTTTTTACACAGAGAATTGTGAGGGTCTGGAACCAACTCCCCAGTAATGTTGTTGAAGCTGACACCCTGGGATCCTTCAAGATGCTGCTTGATGAGATTCTGGAATCAATAAGCTACTAACAACCAAACGAGCAAGATGGGCTGAATGGCCTCCTCTCGTTTGTAAACTTTCTTATGTTCTTATGTAATCATTTTGAAACTGCGCTGTGAAGCAGACAGCAAGTCAGAGACTGAGAATAGACAGTTATTTTAATATTATTATTTATTTTTTATTTTGTTTACATGTGTTCACAATAAACAGTTTGGAAGAATACTGCCTGTGTGAACCTGTTTACTGATGCCTGTGTGAAACTGATGCAGTAGGTGGGAAATTTGGGCTTGCTTGGTATTGCAAAAAACACTGATCAAGCCTCAGTGCGAGGCTCAATAAGTGTTCGAAAGGGAGTCTTTTTTTTATTTCACGCACCACAAAACGATCCATTTTATGTACAGTGTGCAATACAGCATGAAACTTTCACTGATTCATAAACATAAACTCCCCCCTGATTGATTCCCTGCTTTAAGCAGGGTTTATTATTATTATTATTATTATTATTATTATTATTATTATTATTATTATTATTATTATTATTATTATTATTACTAGAATTACAGTATTATTCAAACACCCACTTAAAGTCATTTTTTTTTTGTTTCTGCAGTTAAGAATGGAAGTCTTAAGTGTGTGAGTATGGAAATATGTTTACCAGGGTTGCCAAACAAAATGAAAATACAAAGTATTTATTTTAAAAAATTATTTTTTCTAAATTATGACATGTCCTGAATTTCTGGCAGTCGTGATAGGGGCATCGGAATCAGGTTTTGCAAACTGCCCGTGACTGGCAGCTGCAGACTCGGGTTTCGGTAGTACTGTCGGTGGATTCCGTTTTTTCTTTTTGCAACAGCTACCGACGGCAACAAGGGAACATTAATAATGCTGCTGATGTCATCAAAAAGAGGAGGATTTTCGTTCTTGAACGACTGTATACCCATTCATAAAGTGCTTTGCGACAGTCGCCTGTTTGCTCAGATCATTTTATGAATAGTAATATGGACGACTCGTTAGTTTTAAACAAAATTAGTTTTATTACAGCAGTCGGCAAGTACTTTTATGAATAGGGCCCAAAGTGATTTAGCCATCCATTATGCACTAATGACGGTACCAAGTATAAAATAACTTCAAGGTCATGTATACAGATCACAAAACAAACCTGTGTAAAACTCAAAGATTCTGTAATTTGGCACCACCATTACATGCATTTGACAGTTATTGCATATACCTGATACTCTGAGAAAGAACGGAAAGCTTAAAATATATTTTTTTACAAAATAAAAAGGCAGTATTTTGATGAGTTAAGTTGCAGGACCTGCTCTTCAGGTAACTTGGGTAGATCAGCCAAAGTGTTTTAATAGAAGAGCTAGTGCTATTGTATATAGTGACTGCCACTTGGATCAAATTTCCTTTTGTTTTGCTGGCAATACACTGCTGTCCACTAGATGGCGCTGACGCTTACTAATACTTTTGGTCATCTAGCCTACATAAGGCAGGCAACTAGAACTATAGGCCAGTATGTCGCTTGAAATGCTTACGTCAGACAGTTGTACTTCAGCAACCTTGTTAACTACAGGGACATATGGAATATTATCACACTTTTTCTTATTATTTAACTTTTTTAGAAAATCTTGTTGTTTGTTTTAGGTTCATTCCACTAGTCAGGGAACTCCCTATCATCCCAATAAAGTGGAAGCACTTTACAACATAAATTTCAATAACACCATACTTCCTTTTACAGCACTGTTCCCTAATGTGAAACAACTGGAATCACATTAACTTTCCAATGGCTTGTGAATGCCCATGTGAGATCCTACAAACCACTCATTAGAAACCCTGACAAACTGCACAATTTGAATCACAGGAGCCAATATTCTGAATGGCAGTTCCATTACACAAGAAATGGATCACTTAAAACATGAAGCTATATTTATTTCTTTGCTACATCAAACCTTCAGCTTTTCTCAAATTATCGAGTTCATTTCTACATTGTTGCATCTGAATTACGTTTTTGTTCATCCCAGAATACAGAACCTCTTACATATAATAGGCATATTTTCAAAGCATTTACTCCAATGTGTAATTTATTCAATTTTTTAAAGAGAAAACCTATTAATTTTACAAAAAAATACAATAACTAATTCAGTTTTTCTTACCAACTGGAATAAATGCTTTGCAAATCTGACCCAATAACTCCATTGTGTACAGAGTGCACACATGATACTACAACATTACAATGAACTCAATGCGACATTACAATGTTGTTGTGCAGTATATGGGAAGAGACTTTAAAAATATACTTCTGACCTGATTCTCACCCTTTGACATTCACACAAATTAAATATAGCATTTTCTCACAAAGGGTAAAGATTCTATCAGCAAGAAGCCTACAAGCTCTACATATGACAGGCATGTCTATTTGCAATTTCACAGAGCCAAAATCTTTGGACAGGGACAAAACAAGAGGGTGTATAATTCTAAAAATCCTCTGTGTGCCAATGAAAGGGCAAGATAATAATTCAGTATATGTGTGGCACAAAACTGACAAATGGAAGACCTTGCAGTTAATGAAGCTGTTTTTTGTGTTTGTTCTTCTTTACACAATTATCTTTTGCTATATGTACATGCAAATTGTAATATGATTTTGGTATTATCATGCATTCAATTTGAGTGTCTAAGAATGGGTGTGTGATAAAAAAAAGCAAACAAAATCATGTTAACTGAAATATGCATGGTCTTGGAGTTCCAAGTGTCACATTACTGTTTAGTGATGAAATTCTGAACTACTTGCATGCAATACAGCAAAGACCTACAGTAGTAAGCATGTCAATTTTAAGTGAATATCACATGATAAACAATCCTTAGGATAACTGAAGGAGCTGAATCATTCGTGCTTTCATGTTAAATTTACAACATTTGTCATGCTCAATCAACAAACCTGTAAATACCATTAACTATTTAGGCTAAGTATAAATGAGTCCAAGCTGATTTAAATAGATCCTCCTTCAGTATTTAAATAGCCTCATGAAAATGTCACCATGCTAATGATAAACTTGTCATGCTAAATTAAAAGTTACATGAAACCCATTTTACCAGTTTGTTTAGCCAAGCGCCATGCACATGTTTAAAGCATCATTTAAAGTCAGCATTTTAACTCGTTGAACATGATGCCAACAGGTAAAGGTTAGAAAATGGATTTTATGACCTTGACAATAAAGCGAACTGAAATATTGTACTACTTCACAGATCACTATAAATGCAAATTCAACACAATACAATGCAAACAAAAACACAGAACATACAAAAAGAAACTATCTCTGTTCTCTGGTTTGTTATTGTTATCAGGAAAAAAGTATATAAAAGGCAACAGAGCAAAAACTATACCAAGGCAGTGAATATGTACAACAGCATCTGAAACAAGATTGAAAAATCTTATTGTCAGAATATCATATTAAGCAATTATAAAATGCCCCTGAGTGCACACTGCAGGTTCTCAGATAAGTGATGCGTTAATTAGCAATGCATGAACGTTGGGTGTATGACAGTTTTTTGGGGTTTTTTTTTTACAACACCGTCCTAGTTAGCAGCTCGAGTACACTCTACCTAGCTGATTTGTAAATATTAAAAAAATTACAAGAAACTGCATTATTGTATAAGGAAAAATATGCACTTGACAAAGAAACACATCAGACAAGAACCATTTTAACATGTTGAAGACAAATAATATATTTCTATAGAGCAACCTGACTCATTGGTCCTCCTAATTTATAACTGGGAAATGAAGAGCAGAACACATTGTTTTAAAATGAACCTAATAAGAGTTAGCTTGTTAGCTTTTTTGTTTTGTTTTAGGACATTGGTACACCTTTAAACTTAAGCCACATGAATACGTAAATAAAGCATACAAAATGTGGCATGAAAAATCCAATAGGATACAAACACCTTCTTCTCAACTTGATGTTTCAAATGAACCTTGAACCACCTTTATTCTGACACTGGGTGATAAATAAGTGACTGATATACACTTATTTGAAATTAGACAGATCTGCATGTATTGCTGATAGTGATGGAAATGAGCAGCTGCATTTTATGCAGTTAAATCAAATACTTGATAAATGGTGACAAGGGTTGACATCTACCAACATCACTAACATTTATAAACAGTTAGCTCTGTAACATAATTATTCTGCGCCAGCACAATATGGACAGTTATATAACCCTACCTTCTTTATACAAACATGCTGCTCTCGCAAAAAATGTGACATTTTAAGAAACCCCTTTTTTCTATCATCAATAAAATAATCGGTGT
Organism: Acipenser oxyrinchus oxyrinchus; assembly: GCA_030684275.1. Lineage (NCBI taxonomy): Eukaryota > Metazoa > Chordata > Actinopteri > Acipenseriformes > Acipenseridae > Acipenser > Acipenser oxyrinchus. Next base: position 54,842,664 of record CM060251.1, on the reverse strand, counting down.
TGCTGTGCTGTCTTACAAAAAAAATCACCATGTAGAACTTACAACATGGTAGCTGGCATTTTTGTATAACCTTAAACAAATCTTTCTCCAGTGATAGCTCTTGCTGCTGTCACGTAAAGTTAAACACTGAACACACATTAAAAACAGAACTTAATGCACATCTCTTTCTGTTTGCTATATCTGTAATAGATACTGTATAGGCCAGGATGGCACTGTCTTCTATTTACACCTGTCTAAAATTAGCCGAGACCAGCTGCTTTGAATGCCTGTACCAATGTCAGATCTTTAAAATCTCTTTGTCAACCTTCTCCCTGGTGGTTAAACGTGGGTAATTTCACTGTAAATTAAACAAACTTGACCTAGTAATCCAATGTCCTATTTTTACATCACAGTATATTGAGAGAAGGACTCTTATTATTGTGTCTCTGATATATCTATAGGGCCCAGTATACCGTGTAGCTATTATAAATATGTACAGAATAGGAAGGTGAAAAGTAAAATGTTGAGAACAGCTTGACATACACCCTCTAACAAGTAGTTTTTATTATCTCATTATAGGAGTGACATACTGTATTAATCCACAGTCATGTCCATGCACATTTGCATGAAAGAACATAAAATAATTGAAGACATATCATTGAAATGCAGGCCCTATATACTGAAAAATATCATTCAAAATATAAATTCACTGAACTTAGCTTAATGAACACTGATACTTATGAAAAAAGGAAAAGCGGAATGCAAGTACTGGATGGAAACAAATAATGTGCAAAGAACAAATTGTGTGAAAATAAGGTGCTGCTTTGCCTTTTCAACTTAGTGTCTTAGCTACACTCTTAATTTATTAGTAAACTATACTTAAAGCTGTTGCAGTTTTAAAGCAACACAAAGGGTTGTAACCTCAGCATATTAGCAATTTAAAAGGGTTGAGCACTATAGACCATAGTGCATTTATAATGCAGGAAATGTAGACTAGCATTAAAGTTTATGACAGGGCATTTTACATGTTAAACTTTTACAGTATGCTTTCATTATGTGTCAAACATTATGAACTTGACTAACTTACCTAAGATATAATTAGGGAACATATTATTTATGTATGCAGTGGCATACCTTGCAATCTAACCCTTTCATAAATCTGTAATTGATTAAAAAAAAAAAATGTTACTGTTTTTTTTTCGTTTTTGTTTTATCAATATGAATTGCACGTACATTAATTGTTAAAGTGTAATGAAATACATATACACTGTGAAGCTAAATGCACATTTGTTAATAGTCTGTTATTCTCAAACATGGATGGTACTTTCTACTGTACCAGACTAAAGCATTATATTTTTTTAACTTAAGCAGTTATAATGGTAAACGTTCCACTCACCCCTCTGTTGAGCCCGACAGCATTGCCATAGCAACGCAATGATTGCAAGAATCGAGAGAGTTTTCATTTTCAGTTTTGCTACTTCTTCATTACAGAATAAGTCTATCCAACTAAACAGACACACTTTTGTGCAGAGCACCGCGAGCTTTCAAATATTCAGTAATGTCAAATGGAGACGTTGGGAAGTTCAAAGTATTTTGGAACCGTTCCCCAACCCCCCGCCCCCTATGGGGGCGCTAAATCTGCCCAAAAAAGACATTTGATTGAATACATGTCAGACTGTATCCTACTGCAGAATGCATCAACAATTTATACGGTATTTGTATTTATACTGTATAACCCTGTAAAATATTGATAACAAAAAAAGGTCCTAAATTCAACGAATCCGTGTTTGAAACCATGTTGATTCTATGAGGTTTTATAGAACAGACTAAAAGACGTTAGATGTTCAGCTTTGTTTAATGCGAGACTTGTACACGCGGTTTAAAGGACAGGGGAACGTAAAATGTATATTAACTACAGTTTATACGTTATTTATTTATTGAATATGTAACGATTGTTAATGACCTCTTGCGGAATAGTCTGCGTTTTATGGCAGAAGAAGAATTCAGTATATTTTATTTAAAGATTAGCACTATGCTAGCATATGTTATCATTTATAACTTACCCAGATGATGAACGCAGTCAAACATCAGCGAATTATTCATTTAGTTAACATGTCTATCAGACAATCAAGCATTGTATTTTGTTAAATGTATATATTTATATAACATGCTATAACTATTATCGTACTACATTATAATGATTATTAAGAAGAATACGAGGCTTGAAAGGAATCTTTACAAACTGCAGTGTCATAATAAGCTGATTCTCTTAAACTAAACTGAACAAACTTGCCCAGCTTTACCCAAAGTTTGGTATTGGTAATTGGAGCTCTATTGCATCCTCTAGCGTTAAACCTCTACCTTGACCTCATGCTCGCTGTCATGAGAAAGTGAATGCTTATTTGCTTATTTTATGTATTTCTCAATCATACATTTATAATGAACATCCTGTCAGAAATTTGGACTATTAATTGAAGTGGATCTGTACAGTATATTATTTAATGATCTTTTAAAGTGTGCTTCTTTCACAAACAAACCTCTTGAATAAATTAATCAAGAATATCCTCTTACTGTATTCAAAGTGAAATGATTTGCATTAAATCCTTTGATTACACCTGTTAACCCTAGAATGCTTCCACCTGGTATTGCAAATGTAAGTTTTAGTTGTGTTTTTATTTTTTTGCACAGAATTAGTCAGCAGATAAAAATGCTTTTTCTGCTTTAAGTGTATGACCCCTGCCAACATCTGCACTCATATGATCAAGCTGAAAACTTTCTTTTTTTCAGTAAACCCATCAATGTACAAGTGCTTATCGAAAATATCATGCATGTGTTATTAACCCTAGATTATGAAGTGAAAACAACATTAGATAACCTTAATTTTGAGTAAAATTGGTACTAATTTACACAAAAGAAGACCTGAGTTAGGACCAGTCTCAGTCTAAGAGATATAGGGGATACATTCATAACATCAAAACACTCAATCAAAACATACACATTAAGTTAAATAGATCGGTTAGTGCTTTCTTCAGTGTATTGATTCTAAGGAGATAGTTTCATGACTCCTTTTTTTTTAAAGGAGAAGCGTCCAGATTTATGTCAGCCTGACAAACGTCCTGTTCTCAAAGAAAGGACAACCTTTTATTTCTGTTTAAAACAGTGCAACAAGTCCCCGTTTGTCTGCAAGAACCCACATCCCCAAACACAATGTTCATCATGGTATGGATGGAGAAAAAATGGTTTGTAATTGCATTTGTAATTTAATTGTTTTGGGTACTGTGGCAGGGCAAAAGCCCTAAAGATACATTTTATATTTGTGATTGTTGGGAATATAGGGTTGGCAGGGAGGTGGTTAAAATGGTGGTTAAAATCCTCACTGCCATAAATACATGTGAGAATGTGGCTGGAGCCTTAATTGAATGATTAATGGTTAATTAGGCTCCAGCCACATGGTGAAAATCCTTTGTTTGGGGGTTGGTGTGCCGGTGTGTAACCTGAGTTTGGAACTGTGTGTATACTGTGTTTGGAAGTCTGTAATGAAGGTGAATGCCCAGCCTACAGTCACTTTATTAGTTCCTGTTTTTGTTTAATTAAACGTTCACAACAGCGCTTTAAACTGCAGTTTCTTGTCTGTGAGTCTCATTCCTGCCGATAACATCTGGGGCCTGACGCTATCCTGTTACATTTTTTGTCAGTGTGGGATAGTGTCCCTTAGAGACTCAGAGAAGGACTGCAGTTAAAACAAAATAAATAAATAATAAATCATGTACCTAAATCAAGACTGGCATGATGGGCAAGCAAGCTGAAGGGGCTCCATGGTGCGAAGCCTGCAGGGAGTGTGGGCACCTCAAGCAAGAGTGCCCCTACGAAGCCCCTGCTTCATGGAGGCGTACCACAGGGATAAGGTTGTCCCCTGATGAGTGGCTCCGCCTAAAGGCCCAAGACCAGCTGCTGGCCTGAAGCCGGAACGGGCCCCTCTGCCTTCCAAGCCACCTGGGACGGTGGTATGGACCCTCCTTGCAGGCCTGGAGAACCAAGGTTGGTGCCTCGCCTGTGGAAAGCTTGGGCACTATACGGTGTGCTGCCCTCTTCAGGGTGAGTTGCCACCTGCCTGAAAGAGGAAGAGCAAAGGAGCTGGTGCCATCTCCAGTACCAGAGAGGGAGGAGCTGCCTGCCCAAAGGCCAGAGAGGGAGGAGCCACGGCCATCTCCAGAGCCAACAGGGGAGGAGCCATTGCCGTCTGTAGTGCCAAAAGGGGAGGAGCTGTTGCTGTCTCGTGCCAAAAGCGGAGGAGCCGTTGCCATCTCCAGCTGCACATCCGGAGGGTCCAGAGGCTGCACGTCCGGAGTACCTCGTCCTGAGACTTGCGCTGCCTCGACTGGAGTGCCTCGTATTGCGTCCTGCGCTGCCTCAGCCAGAGAGCCCCGACCTGCGCTGCTGCTGCCGGAGAGCCCCGCACTGTGGCCTGTGCTATTGCTGTCAGAGAGCCCTGCGCGATGGGCTGCACTATCACTGCCGGGCTACCCCGTTCCGTGGCTTGCGCTGCCGCTGCCGGTGTGCCCTGTGCCATGGCTCGTGCTGCCACTGCTGGAGTACTCTGTGCCCACCACCGGAGTGCCCAGCTCCGCTACCAGCGTTGCCACTGACAGAGTGCCCCGCGCTGGTGCCAGCTTTGCTGCTGCCGGTGGGCCAAGCACAGCTGCCACTTCCAGAGGGCCCTGCACCGCTGCCAGGATTGCCACATCCGGAGTGCCCTGCACCACTGCCAGTGTCGCCACCACCGGAGGGACCAGCACTGCCAGCATTGGGGCCACCTTCTGTAGAAGAACCCCCAAAAAGGAAGAGTCACGGGGGCTTAAACAGGCACCCCCTTCCAAAATCCCTGGCGTAACCACGTGGGTTAAATGGGCACCCCCTTTCAAAAGCCCATGGGTAACCACGGTGGTTAAACGGTCACCCCCTTACAAAAGCCCAGGTGTCACAGGAGGGGTAAACGGGCGCCCCTTACAGAAGACCCAGGATCACCTCGGCTGGAGGAGGAGAGGGGACCCCTTCCACCACAACCCCGACCACCACAGACAGACCAACCCGCACTCCAACCCACTCACAAGAATCCAGATGAGTAAAGATGGACATGGGGGGTGGAGGTGACCGATTGTGGCCATGTGTGCTGCGTACATGAGGGGAGGTGTGTGGCAAGGCAAACACTCTAAAGATAAATTGTATATTTGTGTGTTGGAATTATAGGGTCGGCAGGTTGGGTGGGGCCTGACACTATCCTGTTACAGGTACATTTTCATTGTAAACAAATTATGTATTCCTTCCATAAGCATTCATTTTCTTACATGTACAGTATGTTTATTGAATACTTTAAATAGAGGCAATAGCTGAGCCATTGTTTTTTTTTTTTTTTTTAAATGTATGCAAGTTAACTCAACAAAAATAGCTTTTCAAAACAACTGAAAAAACCTCTTACAGGTCTTCAACCAATCACTCACTTGTTGCATGCACTCATTGGTGTGAGTGATTTGTGTGCTGCAAGAGGCAACATTTGAATTTTAAATTTCTATTTGTGGGCTGTGGACCTCATTTACTGAATATTTTATAGACCCCAAAAGAGTTGTCTGTCAAATTTGAGCTACAGATGAAAAGTAAATTCATTTCAACCTATCTCAGGTTAACAAAAGTACTGGTAGCTGTTTCTTTCTAGATCTACATATAAAGAACCTGGATTTTATGTTTTCAAAAATAAAGGCTTTTAAGATGCCTTTTTTTAAGCTGAGCTGGTTCGTTAACCAGGCTGAGTTGTTAAGACTTTCGAAGCGGAAAAGGTACAGATTTAGTGAAGATGTGGATGAGGAGGGTTTAAATTTTGCCCGGAGGATTGAGTTGGACAGGACTCACAGAGAAGACAAAGAGGAGCCAGATGGACTGTTAGCCCCCGAAAGTGCCCAGTGCCTGGAGGATCTAGCTATTAGCCCATCTGTTCCAGCCCTGGAAAGTGCCGTCACTCAGATCACCACCTGGAATGTTACCAACGCAATCCAGGTAACTATCAGCTGTTTTGTTGTGGTATTACAGAGCTAGATTTATTTCTTGTCTACAATATAAAATGTTTAAAAAGGTACATTACACTATAATGTAACTCAGCACAGTATAGTTACATTTTGATCCCAGATTAATCTATTAGTGAAATGTTCATATAATAAAATGTGTCCTTCTGAGGTAGGCAGAAAATATTGAAACAATATTGAAACAATATTGAAACAACAACTGTTGCTGTTTAATGGTGGACAGATAACAAGGGCACCTTTTATTGCTACTATCATGCAGAGATAAAGAACATCTAAATCCATTGTTCTTTTTAAAGCAAGACACATTTACATACTGTAAGATGATTATATAAGGTTTACTTTTAAAGTGGAATTAGTTGTTTGGTTACTATGATACTACATGTTTTAAATAGAAATGTACTGCAAGGGGTTATTTACATATTGGCATAAAACATATCTGTATTTGAAGCAAATGCGCCAAAGCAATATACTAATACTATATTTTTAAAGAGGAACTTGATCTTCATTAAAAACACATTGACTCACAGTTTAACTGCACACTAGCATACGGTAATGGCTAACATATTTTAAAAATACTTCTTTATACAAGCAGACAGAAATCATTTTCCCCTCGTTCTAAAAAACATGATGCATATTCATTCTCTGCAGCAGCCTCCTTGTGAATGCATTTTAACAGAAATGCTTTTAAGAAGGTTGAATGCAGGAAATGCTAAAAATAGATTTGCAGGCAGTGTGTTTTATAGTTTGCAAGCATGAAAAAGATTATGTTTTTGACTACTGAAAGGTGGATATGCTGCCAGATCATTCCACACAACACTAGCACAATAGGTGAAGGATCATTTGGAAACCTGCCTTATCAGCTATTTCAGTTCTAAACAAATCCACATTTTATTTATTGTTATTTTTTTTATGTTTGTACTCATTTATCATTCAAACATCTTGGCTGTTGGTGAAAGAACTGCATCATTTAATTAAAACAAACTTATCTATCCCAACAGAAAACATTAAATTGAGAAAAGCTTTCACAGCAAAATAATCTACCATTGTTAATTGCGACATTGGCTCTCTGCTCTACCAATACTAAATTAACTCATGGTTGCAAATACATTACCTAGACACAATTGAAAATAGTGTTGTTTTGATAGGGGTATTGTATTCATATACATTTTATTATATATCACACAGATATATTGACAAATATCTAGAACATCTTTTACTGTCTATATATGTCACAAACGTATTAATTTACAACAGGAAGTTAATTCCTAATCAACGGAAAATGACTAGTCTGTATAAAAGAATAAAAAAGATGCTTTACCAGTTCAAACTCAATACTTTCTAGTTTCCTAGGGCATTTATGTTCTAGGACTGCCATATGTTCTCCTCGGCTTGCTTCTTATAATCTTGGCTGCAGTTATCTGCAGCTACACTGACAAAATACTCATTGCCTGTCTGTATGAGGTGAATGAAGAAGGATTGCCTATCCGGGTAAGAAATACTTATGAAGACATTGCTAATGCCTGCTGCAAGCAGCTGATCCCAGACTCGGCGGTAAAATAGTCAATGTGGCCCAAGTGGTTGAAGTGATAATGACTTGCATCTTGTACAGTACCTGGTTGGAAGTGGAAATCTTATGTACCACAGTCTCCCATACATGGCACTCTCCCAGACAGCCAGGTCAGTGATAGCATTTGTCACACTGATGCTCTGTATGTTGATCCTCAACCTCCGGATTGTCTGCAAGCTCAGCCTCCTTTGCTCCTCAGCGCAGTTCATTATCACTTTCATAGTGACTGCGTATTTCTTGACTCAGATACACAGATGGTCCTGGAGGAGGATAAAGTTCTCAGTAGGTTTTTGAAAACCTTCTTGTATCTTTAGGGGTCATCACATTCAACTACACTTACCAAATTTTTCTTCCCACCCTAGAGGGAAACATAAAAAACCGGGGCAGTTTTGTGAAGATGACACATTTTTTCGCCTGCATCTTTAAGACTTAATTTGCTGTGCTTGCCTTCCTGACTTGGAGCAAAGAAACAAAATAAATAATAACTTGCCTTCCACTCTCCGAACAGTGGTTATCCTGTGTTTGCTAGCAAAAGCCCTTTTGTCCTACCCTTACGCAGCCACTGAAGTCATACAAGGCTGTATTTTCCAGCTAGACTCAACACATGCTACAGCACAATACAGGGCTGTGTTCCTGAGAGTCTGTATTCTGTTGTTAACTTTCCTCATGGCTATGTACATGCCATGCTTTTCCCTGTTAATGGGGTTAACAGGCAGCATGACAGGTGCAGCTATGACCTTCTTTGTTCTTTTTTTCACCTGAAACTAAAATGGAGGTGTGGCAAAGTGGTTTGTAGTGCTCCGGTGTACAGGTGATTCAAGGTGCTCCAAGACAAAGGACAAACACAAAGTTCACAGGTCAGGTTCTTTAATATCACTGACAAGGGTTTTTAAATAATAAAGCTGGCTCTACCCAGCAATGGGTATTGCCAGCGAAAACTGGACTCAAATAATAAAGCTGGCTCTACCCAGCAATAGGTATTGCCAGCGCCAAAAACAAGGGGTTGCAGTCCCGAAATAATAATTCAAACACAAAACACGTAACACAGTCACAAACAACACGTCTCCGGACTGTGTGGTCTGGTGCAGGTGCGGTGCTCTGAGTGCTGGTGCTTTTGTGCGTTCAGGTCCAGGCTGGCTTCTGGCTGCAGCTCCTGGCTCCGTATCAGCCGTCTGGCAAAGACAAACACAACCGTTTTTATCAATAGAACACTGTTTCATTCACATTTCCCGTCCTTGTTTCCTCCCATTAACCACAACAAAGGAACCGATTACGACGTCACGTCCCCCTAAAGTACCCTAAGCCCCGCCCCCTCCGATAGCTAGTTCAATCACGTCTCCTCCAATTCATGACTGAAACTTCGCTCACCGTACTAGGGCGATGACTCCAGGTACCGTAACGCCGCCCTCTTCCTGAATGGCGGGCTTCCGACTGCCCCTGGAATGAACTGCCCAACCATTCAGTACAAAGCCCGCAGTTCCTGTTGTACAGTGCCCTCACCGGTCGAGAGGGAGATTGTTGATTCGGATTCATTCGCTCTTTGTCACAGGAGAAAACTGAATTGAAGGAATAAGATCCTTGATGTTTCCATTTTGGTTTTGGGGACCCTCTGTAGCCTGTCTGGAGTCATTTGTTCCATTAAAGGGCTAATTGAGGCTTTTGGAAACATATAAAACGTTTTACATTTTAAAGGGCTTCAACAGTTTAGCAACACAGTAAATATACTTGTAACTGGTTTGTATAGAGGTAGAAAAGTTGATAAAATGCACTGGCCCCCATTCATTGGCTAATTAGGTGTGAAACTATGTGTTTTCAACTTACATTGTGTAATTTCATTTTAAACCATGGAATCTGGTACTACACTAGGTTAAAAAGGTTTGCTTTCAGAAAGTCTGTTACTGTTTAACTTCTTAGTTTATTTCATCTGATCTGTGTCATTGGCATCAAAGCATGTCAGTGACTGCTACACATGTCACTCAGTAGGAAGCAGCTGACTGCTACACATGTCATTCCATAGAGGAAGCAGTTGGTTGGTTAATGACAGGAAAGAAGGCGTTGGACAGCTTAAGTAAATAAGTGAGATATGCAAACAGAGATCAACATACAGTAGTTTAGTACCTGAAATATACATTTTAAAAATTATAAAATATATATGTTTGCCACAGTGTGTGATTCTTTAGATTTATGGAATCATTTTGTTAGCTACCATTCTAGTCCTATACAATGTCGGCACTAGGGTTTACTGGGCCCTGGTGCAAGACTGTGAAGCAGACCCCCCCAGCACAACCTAAAGAAGACCTTTTTATTTTATTTTCCAACAAAACATATTATTATATAGTGTGGTTATTTGAGTAAAAGGTTGATTTGCAATTTGTTAATTGTATCAAGGAGGGTAGTTTAATTTACTTGATTAGAGTAGTTTGCATTTGGATTGGTCTCCACACAGATCGGTGTGATCCCATTGAAGTGTGTGAAACTATTGTCTCCAGAGCAGTTAGCAGCTGTGCCAGTTCCCTTGCAAAGTGTAAGGTGGAACCTAATTTAAGGGTGGGTATCGAATAGTCATCAGTCTTCAGGCAACCAGGGACCGAGGCAGATAGGTAAGTTCCTGCTTCAAGTAATTTTAAACTAACTACATCTGGTAACATTGTAAGGTGGTGTTTGAATTAGCTGAGTTAGTGTGTGATTAGTACCAGGTGAGTGGTTAAATTGATTGGAAGTTGATTTGCTATTTGATTGGTTTCCACACAGTTTAGTTGGTTCTTTTGCCACGCAGTCGTAACATTTAATCAAGCAGCCTATTTCAGCGCCAGCAAGAAGCGCCAGCAAACCGAAGAGCCTCAACAAAAGAGCCGGGAGTCTAGCTGTGGGAGTCTAGCAAGGGGAGGCCTGCGCCGAGACGCTGTTGGAATAGATCCGAACCTAACAGCGCTCTGGAAGAAGCCATCTACTTGTCAGGTCTGTACCTCCACCCCACTGCTCCTACTGTGCCTTTTGTCTTGCCTGTCCTGCTATGACTGTCTCTCACATCCCTGTTCTGTCCTCTCGCCCCTCGCCCTCTGCCCTCTCTCCGCTGCTGCTCCTCCAACCCCTCTAACCTCATCCCTCTGCCTCTCCCCCTCCTGCACACTCTCTGGTGCACTCTAGAACTGTCACTCTTCTGCTAACAAAGCTGATTTCATCTCTGCCTTTGCCTCCCACCTCTCTCTCGATTTCCTTGCTCTCACTGAAACCTGGCTGTCCCCTGATAACACTGTAACTCCTGCTGCCCTGTCCTCTCTCTATGTCCTGTCCCATACCCCGCGTCTCACTGGACGGGGAGGTGGGACTGGTCTTCTCCTCTCTCCCTCCTTACTCTTTTCTGTCCCCTCCGATCTCTCCTCACTCTGTCAATACCTTTGAATTTCATGCAGTCCAACTAACCTCTCCCTGTCAACTCCTGCTCATTGTACTGTACCGCCCCCCTGGGCCTCTCGCTCACTTTCTGGATGAACTCGACTATCTACTCTCCTCCCTCCCCTCTCTGTCTACTCCAACTGTCCTGTTAGGTGACTTCAACATCCATCTCTCCAACCCCAGCCACTCTGCTGGATTCCTCCCTCTCCTTCACTCCTTCGACTTCTGTCTCTCTCCATCCCCTCCTACCCACAAAGCTGGCCGTCAACTGGACCGCACCTTCTCCAGGGCCTGCTGCCCCTCCACCCTCTCTGTCACCCCTGGACCTCTCCGATCACTATTTCATCTCTTTTCTCTGTCTCTCCCCTCTCCTGCTCCTCCTACCACCACTGTCACCTCTCGCCGTAACCTCCGCTCTCTCTCCCCTCTGTCCTTGCCTCCACTGCTCTCTCTCACCTCCCTCCTATCCACTCCTTTTCACAACTCTCCGTGAGACTCTGCTACCTCCACCCTCTTCTCCTCCCTCACCTCCTCCCTCGACTCCCTCTGTCCCCTCACCTCCCGACCTGCTCGCCCCTCCCTCCCCATCCCTGGCTCTCTTCGCGCCCGCCGGCAAGAATCACACTGCGATCTGCTGAAAAGAAATGGAAGAGAACCAAACTCCCTGCTGCCTTAGACCTTTACCGCACTCTCCTCTCCTCCTTCTCCTCTACTCTCTCCTCTGCTAAATGTACTTATTTCCAATCTGTAATCCAAGCCTCCACTAACAACCCACGTAAACTATTCTCTACCTTCTCCTCCCTCCTAAACCCCCTCCTCCTCCCTCCTCTATCTCCCTGATGACTTTGCCTCCTTCTTCTCTTCTAAAATCTCAGATATCCGCAAACTCTTTAACACCTCTCCCTCCCCGCACCCCCTCCTGCTCCAACCCCTACACCCACTGCATCCCCTACTAACTCACCCTCCTTCTCCACCTTCTTGCCCTCTCAGACTCTGACCTCTCCTCCTGCTCCAGGGTCACAAACCCACCACGTGTGCCCTGGACCCTCCCCACTCACCTCTTTCAAGCTGCTGCTCCTGCTCTACTTCCCTTCATCTCCTCCCTTGTCAACACCTCTCTACTTTCTGGTCTCTTTCCTCTGCCTTCAAAAAGCCTCTATCACTCCCATCCTCAAAAACCTACCCTCGACCCCACCTCCCTCCAGAGCTACCGTCCTGTCTCCCTCCTACCCTTCCTCTCCAAAACCCTCGAGCGGACTGTACACCGCCAGCTCTCTGCTTTCCTGTCCAACCGCTCTCTGCTCGACCCTCTCCAATCTGGCTTCCGCTCTGCTCACTCCACTGAAACCGCCTCCTGTCTGTCACCAACTCACTTAAGTCTGCCCGAGCTGCCTCTCTCTCCTCTGTCCTAATTCTCCTTGACCTCTCTGCTGCCTTTGACACTGTTGATCACTCTATTCTACTATCATCTCTTGCTGACCTGGGGATCTCTGGCACTGCTCTGGCCTGGTTCTCCTCCTACCTCTCCAACCGCACTTACCAGGTAACCTGGCTTGGAGCAACCTCCACATCTCACCCTCTCTTAACAGGAGTCCCCAAGGGTCAGTCTTGGGTCCTCTCCTGTTCTCTCTCTACACCCGCTCCCTGGGCCCCTCATCGCATCCTATGGTTTCTCATACCATTTCTATGCTGATGATGCTCAGATTTTCCTCTCCTTCCCCACCTCTGACTCCACCATCTCCTCCCGTATCTCTACCTGTCTGTCTGCTATTTCCTCCTGGATGCACTTTCGCATCACCTCAAACTCAACCTCTCTAAATCTGACCTCCTTTTCTTTCCCTCCTCCTCCCTCCTCTGATCTCTCTATCTCTGTTCCTCTTGAATCTTCCACACTCTCTCCCTCTTCCTCCGCTAAGAACCTTGGTGTCACCCTGGACCCCTGCCTCTCTTATTCCCAGCACATCTCCACTCTGGCACGCACTTGCCGATTCTTCCTGAGCAACATCCGAAGAATCCGACCCTTCCTCACCAACTACGCCACCCAGCTCCTGGTCCAGGCCTTGGTACTCTCCCGCCTAGACTACTGCAACTCCCTCCTGGCTGGCCTCGCTGCGTCCGCCACCCATCCGCTCCAGCTCATCCAGAACTCCGCTGCCCGCCTGGTGTTCTCTCTGCCTCGCTTCTCCCTCGCAACTCCACTACTTCGCTCACTCCACTGGCTACCGATCACAGCTCGCATCCAGTTCAAGACTCTTGTACTAGCCTACAGATGCCTTGACCAGACTGCACTCAGCTACCTCCACACCCTCATCTCTCCCTACACCCCCACTCGACCTCTCCGCTCCGCCTGCACTAGAAGACTGGCTCTACCTCCTCTACGCTCCCCTGCCTCCAGAGCCCGCTCCTTCTCCACCCTCGCTCCGCAGTGGTGGAATGACCTACCTACAGATGTCAGGACCGTTCAGTCCCTGACCACATTCGGCGCCTCCTTAAGACTCACCTCTTCAGACAGCACCTGTAGAACTCCTCTGTTTCTCCCCTGGGACACTTTCACCCTTCCTTAAATGTGCTTTACTTGCTCTTATCTGCCCCTATTTTACTGCATTTAATCCTGTACTTCAGAGTACTGTAATCTGCCAAGTGTTTAATCTGTAGTATTTGGTATTTAATCATATCTTGATGTAACTATCACTGTCACTTTTATCTGCTGTATTATTGAATTGTATTTTGTCACACTTGTACTTGCTTGAACTAGTCATTGTATTTATCTTGCTCTTATTGTATTATTACTTGTACTGTAACACTTGAAATGTATTTGCTTACGATTGTAAGTCGCCCTGGATAAAGGCGTCTGCTAAGAAATAAATAAAATAATAATTATAACATTATTTTAAGATGTCTGTCAACAAGACAGTAATCAATCAAGTTACAGTATATCCAAACCTTTTAATAAATCAATTATGTAACAAGATTTATCAATTTGATTAATAACTCGCTTTTGTTAATATTGAAACATATTAAAAGCTTTAGATTTGTTGCAAAAAATATTAATCGTATGCACCAATTGGATTTTTAAATGAATGTTATCAAGTACAAAAGTTAGTATGAAAACATTTGTATAAAAAAAAACACATCTCAAAACTTAGCCCACAGTACAATGCATTTTTTACAACTCTCAAACGAAAACAACATTCTATGAACACACTTAACAAATTAATATTCCAAAAGCATGTCATTTAAAAAAAAAAAATACTGAATTTTTACCATCCGTTAGTTAGTATCACATCTCACAGCAGAGAAATCACATGACCTTAACATTGGCCTAATGCCCGCTCGCTCTGCGTTCCACCTCCAGATAGACAATCTGTCAGCTGTGATTTTTACACATATAGCTTTAAAGTCTGGAAAAGGTAGGAGCATATAAAGAATTGAAACCATGGATACAGATGTCTTTTGCCTCGCATATATATATATATATATATATATATATATATATATATATATATATATATATATATATATATATATATCAAGTTTACATTAGTAAGCAAATCTGCAAAGTAACCCAGAGTATCTGAAGTCATTATGTGAATCATTTGGGCTTCCTGAAACACATGACAGAGTGATCATGATTATATTTAGAAAGAAAAAAATAGGACTAGTCTTCATAATAGCACCTCCTTTTTAAATACATGTCTAGAATAAAAGGATAGTAATAGCCTAAAAGTTCCAGACGATCTGATAAACCAGTTACACCATAGGTTTTGGTTGGTTCCTTCCAGGCCTACCTGAATTCAGTAATGTCCAGTAACCCCGATAGAAATGGCATGCCTTTAATTTAATCTTTGTCTTCCTCAGACCACTTTTTTAAGTACCCAGAGATCACTTGAATCTCCGTTTTTATAGACCACTTGATATAATTTCCCATGTGTAAACCTTCCACCATTCATGTCAACTGTTAACAGTGATTGTATATTTTTACATTTGTATTGTACTTGTTTGTAACATATTGTTTCTATTATTTTCATATGTCATTCATATACCCTATTTCATTATGGGGTGATATCTCCACAAGTGTCTTTTGATGAAACAGTCCAAAAGATAGTGTCTTTTGGTGAATTTATACTGTAAACTGTCACTCCGATTTTTGCCACTAGTTGGCATAATTTCCCCCAATATAGACGAGACTGGACCAGGAAACACATGCTGAGTTGATTTTTATTTACAAGTTATTTACAATTGTCAGTTAATAGTCTCTAGTCCTGTACGGACATTAACCAATTCACTTCTTCATCCCTCTCTATTCTACAGCTTTAGACACACGATTCCAGCTTCGTCTCAGCGTTCTTCCGCCGGCTGGGAATGATCACCTCTCTTGATCCTGTGACTGGGTAGCACAGGTAGATTGGGGAACTGTCGCCCCTCCAGGAACAGTAGGGCACAGGTAAGTTGGGGAAATGGCTCCCCCTCCAGGAACAGTGAAGGATGGCCCTGCTGCGCTTTGACAACCACCTCAGCACAGTCTGGTATCGTTTGATACAAAGATTCCTTCTTCCCAAGTGTTCGGTTGTAAACAACAATAAAAGATTATAACACCCAAGGGTCTCCTTTTCCCAAGTGTCCGTTTTAAACAATAATAAATGGTTATACCACACAATGGTCTCCTTTCTTGCTTGTCTATCTCCAAACCGGGAGTATACTGTCGTTACATATTAAACCTAGCAGTGATTATACCCACCCACTGCGTCATGATAAAACAGCACAGTTCTTACACAAACTTTTACATATAAACGCACAATGATCGGTCCCGCTCGGGCCGCGTGTTGCTCCAACTACTCACTCTAACACTGCTTCTCTCCAACACCAGTAATCCTTTCACAGGCTTCAATAGCAGTGAGTCTCCCAGCAGAGTCAGGGCTGTCTTCCCACGGCAACACCCCTGGCTCTTCTGTGCACTTCCTTATATACTCCCTGGCCCCGCCCCTTTTTTAGTTGCTGTGCTGGGAATTCTGGTACCTGTAGTTTTTACACTGCCTGGTTTCCTTAAAGGGCCAGTGCCCTTTTCCCTCACAATACCTAGAAACCTAGTCTAAAATATAAAAACGGGCAGTGAAGAAGATGACAAGCAGTGAGAAATAGCAAACTAGGGCAAGTCTGACCTTGGTTGTGAGGAAGATTCTTAACTACAAGATAAGCAGCATTGGCATTTGTTCACTTGTCACAAGACTGTACTTGGCAAGCACTCGGCTCCTGTGTAACCGAAATATCCTGGTTACCCAATACAAAAACAAATCTTGTAACAGCCTTGAAAGGGTTACATTCACAATCCAAATGTATCAAATCAAACCTCTCCTCTGTACTGTCATAAAAACAGGTTTAAAAATATATCTAAAACATACTGAAACACCTAAACAGTCCTGTCATGACCTGCAAGTAATATATTTGGCTCTACTATTACACCAGAACTTCATTTTTAGTCAGCTGCTATAATATTATTGACAATTCATCTTCGTGCTTACCTTCACACAGTAGATGTGAAGTGAGACCAGAAAATCATTAATAAATCTGCTTGGGGAGGCTGTCATCGGCAATGAAATATTTATACTTCCTAGCACTTAGCACTCCAGAAAACCTGAAAAGTAAATTATTCCCAGCTATCAATTAGATTTACAACAAAAATCTGTTTTACCAACTTGCAGAGGGATCACTGGCATAAATGAAAGGGTTATTTATGCTTTCTGTAATATGACACAGAGAAATACAGTACAGCAAACTTTTCCAAACCCCCTTCTTACTGGTTCTTTATAGTTAATCAGCTCGATCTCATTCTTGTGCCAGACTTTCTTTCTTAATATATGAAATGATTAATAACTCCATTTAAACATGAGCATTCTCTCCCATCTACATCTACTGTCTTCTGTTTGTTTGTTTCTTTCTCTGACTGTCACTCAGTCGTTTTATTTATTAAAAACGAAGGTCTGGTACAAGAACAAAAAGAAAATTGAGAGGGTTTGTAAAAAAAAAATCAATAATTATTTTAGACAAAATATTGATTTTACTTTTTGTGAATGCACTGCAATATGAAGAGGTAAATAGGCTTGTATTTTTTCAGAAGCTAAACAAAAAAACCAACCAATGAATGTGAATTATTTTAGAAAAAAAAAATGTAATCTAACATTCAATATATTGAATCAATTCTACTGTGATGTCTGTAAAATTGGTAAGCAAGAAAGCATGCATCATAAAAATATAACATTGGGAACATTTGGACTAAAATGTATTTTGTTCCTGTAGCTGACTTGTAACTCCTGAATGTGTCTAAGACTTTTGTACAGCAGTGTGTGTGTGTGTGTGTGTGTGTGTGTGTGTGTGTGTGTGTGTGTGTATATATATATATATATATAGATACACCTCCAAAATTATTGGCACCCTTGATAAAGATGAGCAAAAAAGGCTGTATAAAATAAACAAAGGTAATGAGCTATATTTTATGCTCAAATATATGGGAAAACCTTTTATTCTAATTCAATTGAAAAAGTTTTTTTTTTATTAACAAGTAATACAAAATTTTCTCAAAAAGATAGGTGTCAGAATTATTGGCACCCCTAAAGATTCTTATAAGTAAAATCAAACAAAATTAAATCTACATTAACATTCTACTTCTTTAAATTCATCTCAGTCTTAAGGAACTGTATTGTGGCCTTCCATGGCTTCCTGTTTCACTGGGGTATAAAAATGAGGTAACACACAAATGAAATCCATTTGTCATCCATCACCATGGGAAAGGCAAAGAACTCACAAATGAAAAGAGACAAATGGCTGTTGACCTTTATAAATCAGGCAATGAGTACAAAACAATAGCTAAAAAATGAAATATACCACTTACCACTATTAGGGCAATAATTAAGAAGTTCAAAACCACTGGAACAGTGGTAAACTTGCCTGGTAGAGGACGCAAGTGTATCTTGCCCCCACTCACAGTGAGGCAGATGGTTTGGGAGGCAAAGGGAAATCCAAGGGCCACAGTTGGAAAATTACATAACTTGGTTGCATCTTGGGGTCACCAAGTCTCCAAATCTACAATTAGATGCCACCATGCCAATAGGCTGTTTGGAAGGGTTGCCAGAAAAAAGCCTTTATTGAGAGCAACCAACAAACATAAGCACCTGGAGTTTGCTAAACGGCATTGGCAGTTCGATTGGAACTGGGTGCTATGGTCAGATGAGACGAAATTAGAGCTCTTTGGCCACGCACGCCAGCGGTGGGTTTGGCGTCGAAAGAAGGATGCGTGTGCAGAAAAGAACCTCATACCTACTGTAAAATATGGTGGTGGATCTTTGATGTTATGGGTTTGTTTTGCTTCCACTGGTCCTGGGGCCCTTGTTAAGGTCAACGGCATCATGAACTCTACCCAGTACCAGGACATTATAGTCAAAAACCTGGTTGCCTCTGCGAAGAGGCTGAAACTTGGCCGCAAGTGGATCTTCCAGCAAGACAATGACCCCAACACACATCAAAATCCACAAATAGTTAATTGACCACAAAATCAACATTTTGCAATGGCCATCTCAGTCTCCGGACTTGAACCCCATTGAAAACCTGTGGTTTCAATTGAAGAGGGCAGTCCATAAGCGCAGACCGAAGGATATCAAGGATCTGGAAAGTGGAGGAATGGTCTAAGATCCCTTCCAATGTGTTCTCCAATCTCATTAAACATTATAGAAAAAGACACAGTGCCGTTATCCTTGCAAGGGGAGGGTGCACAAAGTACTGAAAACAAGGGTGCCAATAATTGTGACACTTCATTTTTTTTGGAAATAAATTTATAATTTGAGAAATGTGAAATTTTGGTTGATTCCATTGAATCATTAATAAAGTCAAATATATTCCACATGTTGGAAAATTACAATATAGCTCAGTACTGGTTTTATTTATTTTATACAGTCTTTTTTGCTCATCTTTATCGAGGGTGCCAATAATATAATATCTTGATGACTCTATACACTGACATATATATGTTATAAATAATTATTTTTAGAAGCATCAATATTAGGTTAAATTGTATCACTCAAGAAAGAATTAAGTTGTCATTCTCCATGTCAACAATTACTTTAAAGCAACACGGCCCAAAGAGGGTTACTGGGCCCACATTTCTTGGATATGTGAGTTTCCCTATAATTACATCAAGAAAAGCACAAGGAATGTTTGCTTTTTGAAGAAATAACTTGTACCACATGATTTTGCTGCATGTTGCAATACACTGCACAGTTTCTGAAATGACACTAGCAAGCATTGACAACTAAAATCAGAAGGGTATGTTACCAAAAAAATATTTGTTTCTTTAATTCAGTGTGGATAGGTAGGAAGGAGATACAAAATGTAGATAACTACCACCCATTGCTGAATATAAAGCATTGAAAGGAAAGGAAACTCCACAAGGCCAATTTAAATACTTCCATACGTTCAAAACAAACTCTTTGCTCTTCTGGTCTCTATCTACCATCTGTGAAGCAATGTTTCTTTGTTCTAAAGGTATCACACAGTCAATCACAACCCCTTAACTAGATTATGCTGAGAATGTGCATTGGTTATTTATAACTGCAATGTTGATGACACACACAGAAATGGAAACATTCTCTGGTTTAACTCTTTTCTCCCTTGCAGCAAAAGGAATTAGACTGGGTTTTGTCATCAAAAGGTCTATCAAATGCCCTATCTGCTGGCTGTTTTATGGGGTT
This sequence comes from Acipenser oxyrinchus oxyrinchus, assembly GCA_030684275.1. Taxonomy (NCBI): domain Eukaryota; kingdom Metazoa; phylum Chordata; class Actinopteri; order Acipenseriformes; family Acipenseridae; genus Acipenser; species Acipenser oxyrinchus. The sequence goes on along the minus strand of CM060251.1, from coordinate 54,822,910 downwards.
ACAAGATGCTTTACAGAAAACATAAAACACACAGCATAATAAAACATTAAAATAGCATAAAGATAATAAAATGACTATTTCAAATAAAAGTAAATATTTTTCAAATCATATTTAAAAAAAACAGTAATAATAAAAATACTATAATAAAAGGCCTCTGTATTTTATATCAAAGCTGCCGATAGGCCCATCTGTAGAGTGATGTCCCAGGTCCCGCCTCCCGGGGGGGATCAAATAGTCACTACGCAGAATGCTCAATCTCTTTTTGCCTCTCAAGATGGTAAGGTAAGACGTCTGTGTTGAACTGAGTGTTTGTACTGAAAGCTGGCTTGCCACTTTCCTGGAACCAAAATTGAAGCCTTTTTTTCTTTCCTCCTTCTTTCGGCAGTCTGCTCGCTTGCGTTACAGGCTGCCTTTCCTTACTCTCTGTCATGTGTGAGCGACTGCCTGTGCAGTATTGATTTAAAGGAGTGCGTGCGTACATCTTTTCTAGTCTACACTCTTGGGAGAACACAGTTCTTCCACTGGGGCTAGGCCTTGCCGCATCCCCACTGTCGAGTGATTCCACCAGCCGCCGTCTGGGCAGCTGGACTGGGCCTTCTTGTCTGGGTCATGCTATGTATTAGCTGCAGCACAGTTGTTATATACAACAACAGTCAACCAGCCGTGTATTCCTCCACCGGCCCATGTGTCACATACACCCCGCTGTAGAGTAGACCTCGTCGGCTGTGTCGGCCTGCCCACCTCATTTCTACCCCAGTTGTTTTTGTTGTGTTTTTGCTGTGTTTTGCTTTTCAGCTTGCCTGCCGTGGCTTCGCCCCTTGTGTCTCCCTGGTGTTAGGCGGTTAGGGTAGGCACCACTGCATAGTTGCCCCCCAGTGTTTCAGTACCTCGGTGCACGCTCAGCCTCTGGTACTTTGGTGCCTCAGTGCGCACAGTGCTCATTGCACATGGTGCCCGGTGCTCACAGTGCTCATTGCACTCGTTGCGCACAGTACTTCGGTGCCTCGGTCGCACTGCACCTTAGTGCACGCGATGCTCGGTGCATGCGTTGCTCATGGCGTTCGGTGCATGTGCATACGATGCTGCACAGTACTTGGTGCATGTAGTGCACACAGTACTCGGCGCACATGGTGCCTGGTGCGCGCGGTGCTTGGCGCACCTGGTGCGCACGGCGTCCAACGCACACAGTGCTAGTGCCTCGGTGAGCATAGCGCCTCGACGCTTCGCTACACCCGGTGCACGCAGTGCCTGATGCACTCTGCCTGTAGACAGTGCTCCACACCGCTGTAGGCTACTCGCTGCCCCGGTTGTGTGACTGCACGTAGTCCAGGCTAGACACCCTTGTCCAGTTGCTGGGATCGAGCCTGTGTGAAACAGCTCTCTCTCTCTCTCTCTCTCTCTCTCTCTCTCTCTCTCTCTCTCTCTCTCTCGACCCACCTACTCAGCGCACTGGTTAAAAAAAAAAAAATAGTTACCCGCATTGCTGTGGTGACTGCTATTTTACCCCCACCTGGGCAGGTAGCTGTGCACTCTACCAGAGGAGTGGCCACTTCTTGGGCCCACTTTAGAGGAGCCTCACTGTCTGAGATTTGCACTGTGGCTAGCTGGACTACGCCACTTACCTTTACCAGGTTCTACCGCGTTAATGTGGTAGATCCCTCAGTGTCTTCATTGGGCACAAGGGTCCTTGAGGTTGCACACTCCCATCACTGACCTTATTTGGTTATGTGTGGTTGAGGTATCGGTATCCCTCAACCACAGCTGTCCACTCGTCTCCCTCGTGATGGCTTTGCTATACTTTCCCAAAAGTTTCACCGTAGTCGTTTTCGAATTGAAAAGGAACGTTAGGTTATGGATGTAACCCTGGTTCCCTGAAAGAGAAGACGACCACCGACCAGCATGGTCGCTTCAATCGCTTGCCCGTCTTGAGAGGCAAAAAGAGATTGAGCATTCTGCGCAGTGACTATTTGATCCCTCGGAAGGCGAGACCTGGGACGTCACTCCGCAGATGGGCCTAATGGCAGCTTTAATATAAAATGCTCAGAAATATCTGCCAAAGGCAGGCAATATCCCCAAAGTATCGTCGGTGGTCGTCTTCTCTTTCAGGAAACCAGGGTTACATCCGTAACCTAACGTTTTGCTCTTACTTAAATTTAATCTTATTGTACTTTCATAACTGCTCTTATCTGTACTATGATATTCTGTAATGTGATATTTTATAATGTGATAACTTGTAATGTGATATTTTATAATGCAATACTTTACTTCTAAAGGTAGGTTGTACTGTCTGTATCGCCTCAACCTGTTGTAAATCAAATTTCACTTAGTGTAGGGCACCTTTAAAGGTAGGTTGCTGTCTTGTATAGCATCAACCTGTTTTAAATCCAATTTCACTGAGTAGGGCCTACACAATTTGTTACCCTGGGGGGGTTATCTTCAGACTCAACTTGATGAGGAATACTTCATAGCACTTCTCTTATACAGTTGACATGTTTTCTTAAAGTAAGGCATGCAACTGATCTGATTTTATTGACTTTTTTCTTTATACTCTTTAAAATACTGATATTTCCTCTTGAAATTTTTCAACAGCAATAAAAAGTTACAAGTTGTATTCTTAATTAAAAGCAAGATATACATGATAATCGTTTATTTTTTAAAACAGTATTTTTGTCTTCCTGGAAAAATATTCCATACTCATAGTTTACATTATTTAAGATATTATATTATCTCGCTGTTCGTGCATCATGTTATCATGTACAGACTATGCTATCACAATGCTTTCTCCAGCCTGACTGATGTATGAATGTGATCCATGTGCACAGCAAAGGCACATACTGTTCTTTTCTTAATGCCATTGCTGATGTACCCCTAGATTTCTGTAATGAAAGTTTCTCTGCTTCATCATACTCAAATGTGTCATCTGAATGCAATTTCTATTCATGTGTAATTTATTTAAAAAATATATGACTTTCGACAGTACAATATATAGCAACACATTCAATAATGCTTTAAATAATATTTCCAGCGAAACAGCACTATTCTAACATAAGAATGCATCTCCTCCGACGCTAACTCATCTGGAATAACCACATTTCAGATTAAAAGGTTCTCAATTATATTCATTGTATGACCTATTTAGAATGGTTGTAAATGTAATTAATTTGTTTTTGTGTGGATTCTTAATATCCCAGTTTGGTCGGCCTTGTAATTGTTATATGAGGCAGAGCTTTATTGGGGATTCATGTTTCACTTAATTAAAAAGCAACCTTGTGCCATATATATGACATAATGTCCACTTCAATTTAGGGCTTGAAATGAAAAGTTGTGTTTACTTCCTGATCTTCCAGTGTACTTTGATAGGACTCCAACAGAGGGCACCAAGTAGCATACAAACTGAACACCCACGCACCACTCCTCAGTATGCAGACTCCAAAACTAATTATCTCATTGAGCTCAGCTGAAAGTATAATTGTATGTTTTTAAGAGACTGCATTAACCTAGTTGTAGGTATCGATTGGGGTCCTTGCCCAAAGAAAGGAAAGTGCAGAGATACACTGTTTCAATTTTCAGCCTCCTAGCTATATCTCTTTCCATTCTGGTTCAATTTGCAGTGGTAATGAGGCCATTAAAGGCCTTCGACTCAATGTCTGCACAATTGTTTTCTTATTGTTTGGCGCTTTTATAGCAGGATGTGTTTCAGCTGGGTTTGAACCTTTAAGTGTTAGCTTTGGCTTCCTAGTCAATGGACAGATATTGGATTTTTTTTATATCCAGTCAATGAATGGAGCCTGGGCAGCAGAGGTAATCTAAAGCCCTATCTTTAACATCTCAAGGCATGGGTTTGAATTGAGCTTTTCTCCAATGGGAAATGAGCGTGACAGATGACTGTAGTTTATAATCACAAAATGCCTGGATCTAAACCTTTCCACTTGGCAGCAAAACACTAACGATGAACCCTTTTTTTAATTAAGAAATTACATAAAAAATGATGACAAATGTGCACAAGCACAAGAATTCTGGTCACTCAAATGAAGTGGTGGATGTACGGAAAGTGGAGTTGAATGATCTGAAATCTTCAAGCCAATTCACTTATTTTAAAAAGGTTAGTACATGTTCATTTGAAATGAAAACAGGGACAACAGATGTCAGGCAACATCTAAATACAATCCATGTAATGCAACCACAGGATGTTGGTGCAACACACACAATATGGCATAATCTACCAGCCTGTGGGTTTAATAAGCATGGAAATTTAATATTGAGCCATCCATCTGGAATGGTCCCTCAATGCCAGAGTCATGCTATAACTGACCTCTGGATTAATCGTGGTGATTCTATGCTGTCATTGCTGTGACAAGTATAGTTAATTAGGCACCTTTTGTTTTTATTATTTAACACTTTATTTAGTTTAATTTATTTTTCACTTATCGCAATTATGATTTGCACATGCGATTTTGGTTTTCTTTCTTTTTTTTATTGATTTTGTGTTTTTCTTTTATTGCACTTTAATTTGTATAACGGACTTGTCACGCAAGAACTTAAAGTGATCACCAATTGACCATTGAAACTATTGCCCTAATTACCTGCACCTGAAGCGGCTTGGGTGTGAGACTGTTTAAAAGCAAGCTTGAAACAGAAGGAGAGCAACAACTGACACGGAACCGAGCAACAACTGACACGGAACCGAGCAACAACTGACACAGAACCGAGGACCAACTGACACAGAACCGAGGACCAACTGACACAGAACCGAGCAACAACTGACACAGAACCGAGCAACAACTGACACAGAACCGAGCAACAACTGACACAGAACCGAGGACCAACTGACACAGAACCGAGCAGCAACAACAGCAACAGCAATGAAAGAGAAATGAAAATGAAAGAGGTTTTACCGTGGGGCGATCGACATCGGTTTTAACCGACAAGATTCCTAACTGGACAGGCGGGCACACAGGACAGCGGAGCAGCTGCGGCACCACAGACGGAGGAGCGGACGGTCTGATAGACGAGGCATCGGGGACCCGTGTGCTGCAGCAGGGCTATATGAAGCTGTCAGAGGGAGTCGTATTTACTACTCCATCACAGAAATTAAGTGTGCCTTTTTAAATTATTTTTTTATCAGCTAGGAATTTAGACTGGATTTTAAACTGTTGCTTGCGTGTGTTTTAAACTCTGGAGGCCACAACGCTGTGTTTTATTGTTGTTGTTTTTTTCTAGTTTTAATGCAACGTGTCATTCCCTGTTCCTGCTGAGACGCAAAGCGGCCTATGTGGATCGAAACCAAGAGTGAGGACAAACATTGCTCAGCAGTGGGACTTGGCCAGGATTTTTTAATATATTTTAGGTTGTAGTTAGTTGTCTTATTGTCTATTTTAGGGTTTAGTGTTAGTTATTTTATTTTCTTATTCATTTTATGGTGGCTGTCTTTTAATTTGTCTACTGGCATCTGGAATAAAATAATTTCTAAATATATTCCTGTCTCTGTGGTTGTACACTGGTACTGCTCCAATGAATATAAAGAACCTGAATATAAACTATATCTGGAGGTGAAATTCCTCCAGTGGCGTAGCGGCTACAAAAATAAAACCTATTAATTGTCACATAGAAAATTGATGCAGTCGGCAGGATTTGGGGCAAGTCGTACTGGTTGTGCAACCATGGAGGCAGCAGAAGGGCCAAGCACAAGTAGGCCAGTTATGATGATGCCATTTTTCATGGGGGGCTCCATGGATGGTAAAATATAAAGGCTCAGACATAAAATTGCAAGAATGAAAGATCAAATGAATATGATGATGCGTATGCAGCCACTAACAGCAGAACAAAGGGTAGATTTTTTCGATGGGTTCTTTAGAGGGGGGCGCAAAATGGGAAATCCAGATCCTAGGTGAAAGAGATAGAAAAACTATAGAACAGATATTTAAGCAGCTTGATAAACGGTTTGAAAAGAAAGTGCCTGCCCCTGTCTTGCGCCCATGTAAACAGGAGAACCATGAAACTGTGAAGGCCTTCATCCTACGGTTAAGGGAAATATTGCACAGACTGGAGCAACAAGCTTCCCATGGCTTGGGGGACAAAGACCTGTTGCTGAGAGATCAGCTTGTCATGGGACTGAAAGACAGCCAACTGCAAAGTAATCTGCAAAAAAAGATTCGACAAAATGCTGACCTTTAAGAGACTCGGGAAGAGGCAATCCTCTTTGAAGAACTGCAGGTAGAAATACGGAGCGAACCTTCCTGTCGGGCAGTAGGTGAGTAAGATTCTTTGAATTCACCCCAAAATGCTTTATCTTGGGTTGGGGGGGGGGGATTTAAAAGACGGGCTCTTTCAGGAAATGAGAAAACAGATGTCAGAATTAAGTAAGGAGCTGTTAAAGGAACTGCGTCCTGAAGCCCCAGTCAACCGGGTAAGTCCACCCCTACTCATAAATAGACCGCCCCCAGAACAAGTTGACCATGCACAGCTAAGTTTCACCCCCTGGAGGGAGTGGCCGAGACACCAGGCTGCTGACCAATGGGACCCCAGAAACCAACCCATTTGCCGCTACTGTCAGGAAGCAGGACACATAGAAAGGTATTGCCCGCAGAAGAACCACCAGCGTCGGGGTCCTTTAAACTAAGACCTGCTGGTATTGGGCAAGCAGCAGGTTACTTGAGTCAAAGCCCCAGTTTTTCAGAGAAAGCTACTGTAGGAGAGTGCCCCCAAGTATAGTAGTAAATGGAATTAGAATATTATTATTATTATTATTATTGATTTCTTACCAGACGCCCTTATCCAGGACGACTTACAATTGTTACAAGATATCACATTATTTTAACATATAATTATATTATTTTTTACATACAATTAACCATTTATACAGTTGGGTTTTTACTGGAGCAATCTAGATAAAGTACCTTGCTCAAGGGTACAGCAGCAGTGTCCCCCATCCAGGATTGAACCCACGACCCTCCGGTCAAGAGTCCAGAGCCCTAACCACTGCTCCACACTGCTGCCCCAGAATACAGTGTCTATTAGACTCAGGATCACAAGTTACTCTGTTTACTGAAAGCTTGTATAATCACTATTTTGCAGGGACTGGAGCCAGAGTCAAGGAAGATGTTTCGTGGTTAGCATTGCAAGCTGCTAATGGGTTACAGGTCTCCTGTGTTGGTTGTGTTATGATGGATTTTGAAGTAGGAGGTGTCCAGATTCCGCAAAAAAGGGTGTTGTCATTGTCAAAGATCAGTGCCTACATTCATGTGGTGCAATTTTTTTCATGTGATTACTGCTTGCTGTAAGGAGCTGTTTCAGCAAGACAAGTCCTTGTTTTTCTCTTCCCATAGGGATCCTGCAGTAAATCAAGTTTGCACTAATGCCTTTTCTGTTTGTCAGTGGACAGCCCAATGCAAAGAAGGAGATTATTTTGGGGTGGTTTGTGAGACCAGCCTACCGAAAAGTTATCGAAGTGCCTCCAAAAAGTGAGATGTTGGTATGGGGACAAGTACCCAATGGAGCTGAAGGTAACACTTATTGCTGCAGGATTGAGCCAGTGGAAGAACAGAATTGGCGGGGTGGCCAGGACTGTGGGGTTAGTTAACCAAGGGCATGTACTAGTGAGGGTAAGGAATGTAAATAGCTACCCAGTTCAGCTTAAAAGATATCAAAAGTTGGCAGCTGCTTTCTTTGTAGATCCTACTAGCATAGAAAGAGTTGTGTCTGACTCCACCTAGGCCTGATGTAATTGAAGTGGATGTGCAGTCGATCCAGGTGGAACCATTAGTTGGGTGTGTTGCCTCTCCCGGCCAGATGCTGGGAGTAACTGGGCTGACTGAAGACCAGCAACAACAGCTGGACATATTGCTGGGTAACTGGAGCCATGTCTTTGCAGCACATGAAGAGGATTACGGTCAGACCAGTGTTGTGCAGCACCGAATTCTGACTGGCAATGCAGCCCCAACGCGGGAGCGGTACTGGCCTGTCCCACCAACCATGTATAAGGAGATGAAGGCACTATTACAAAAAATGTTGGAATCGGGTGTGATTCAGACCAGCAGCAGCCCCTGGGCAGCCCCTAATGTCCTGGTAAGAAAAAAGGATGGCTCTCTTCGTTTTTGTGTAGACTATCGGAAACTAAACACAGATGCTTCCCTCTCCCTCGCATCGGAGTCCTTGACTAGTCTAACGAAGGCTGAATGGTACTCTACACTTGGCAAGTGGCTATTGGCAAGTTGAAGCAGACCCTCAAGATAAAGAGAAGACTGCATTTACCACTCCATTTGGTTTATACAAATTGAGAGAATGTCCTTTTCCAGAGATTAATGCAGCACTGTCTTGGAGGCCAGGTGTCCAACTCACTATTGATTTATCTTGATGATGTAATTGTTTATTCTGCTGACTTTGCATCTCACTTGAAAGATTTGGAGGCTGACTTTGAGAGGTTAGGCCACTATGGATTGAAGCTGCATCCAGCAAAGTGCAAATTCTTCCAGCATGAAGTACAGAGCTCCTTGCTTTAAAGTGGGCAGATAAATTTAAAGATTACCTGACTGGGGCAAAGTTCACAGTTTATACCGACAATAATCCTCTAGACCACTTAGAAACTGCCAACTTAGGGGCTGTGGAGCAGATATGGGCAACACAACTGGCCAACTTTCAGTTTGACATCTTATACAGGTAAAAATAATGTGAATGCTGACGTGCTATCCAGGTTGCCAGAAAACTTTCCAGGGAGAGAGGGTCCAGAAGTGGCAGACAGAGATGCAGTAGAAGTTCCTTCCTTCCAGACCGTGAATCCAGAGGTGGTCCAAGCTTGCTGCAGTGGAGTAACAAGTCTACGTGTACAGGCTGAGGATGGTGAGTGTCTGTCAGAGTGGGGGTGGGCACCAGAGAGATGGATCCAGGCACAATGGAAGGACCCATCGATCCAGCAGTTCAAGGATGGGGGATCTTTCCCAACTCCTGCAGAGCGTGAACAGGACGCTTCCAGGATGCGGTAGGCTCTGCAACAATGGGAACGGCTAGAGTAACAGGATGGGGTACTTTGTCGGCGGAGCACGGACCCAAGTATACTAGAGGTGCGTTTTCAAAGTTTTACTCCAGAAAATGAATGGAGGGAGATTTGGCAGAGTTACCACGAGCAAGCAGGGCATGTGGGGATTGATACAAATGGAACAAGATGTGAGGGGCTGGCATGCCTCATGCCCCTGTGTGTGCTAAGAAAAGTCGAAGCCAGAGCGTAAAGCGCCCATGGTCCCCATTCAGACTACAGCACCACTAGCACTGAGCAGTAATCACAAACATGTTTACTCGTTTTGTTTGGGCTGTCCCCACCCATGATCAAACTGCTTTGACAACAGCTCATGCCCTGTGGTGACATGTTATGCAGCCTTTTGGTTGCCCTAGGCAATTTCATTCTGACCAAGGTCCAAACTTTGATTCAAATTTGATCAAAGAGTTGTGTAGGTGTTATGGGATAAGGAAAAGTAGAACTACCCCATACCGCCCACAAGACAATAGAATGTGCGAGAGATTTAAACAGACATTGTTCAATATGCTGGAGACTTTAGAACAAGAGAAGCAAGGGCGCTTTCCTGATTACCTTTCAGAACTAGTTCATTACGATAATAATTCTGTGCATAGTTCTACATGTTTTGCTCCCTTCTTCCTGATGTTTGGAAGACATGCACGGCTACCAATGGATTTGGCCCTGGGGATTGCAGAGCCCGAGGTACCCTGAAATACAGATGAATGGGTGCATCACCATTACCAGAAGATGGCTTTTGCCTATGAAAAAGCAGGGAAGCAGATGGCCCAGAGCGCAGAGAGACATCGCAAGAACCATGATAAGGTGATGAAGCAAGCTCCATTACTACCTGGTGAAAGGGTGTTGGTCAGGAATCAGAGGGCGCGGGGCAAAGGTAAGTTGGCAGATAGGTGGGAAATTGAACCATTTGTCATAGTAAATATTGCAGACCCCACTTTGCCAGTTTATACAGTGCGACCCGAGCAACGTGAAGACCCTATACGGACCCTGCAACAAAATATGTTGCGTCCTAGCCTGTGGCCTTTACTTGAGCCACCCAATACCTACGATAGTGTAGAGGTGCCAGAAGTACCCCAGCCAGGGTACTTAACCCAGGGTAACCCCAGGGTTACTTGTTTAGAGAAGTCTCTCCACCATGTGAGTTATAGGGCAAATTTGGGCAGACCCCCAGTGCACTTCAGAGAAGTTTAATGGAAAAGCAAATTAAGGGCATCGAATCTATTATTTTAATGAGTTATTGGAAATGAGATAGTTGCAGGGACTGCAATTGAAAAAGCAGGGAAGTGTGTCACAGGTGTGACAAGTATAGTTAATTCAGCACCATTTTGATTTTATTATTTAATTACTTTATTTACTTTAATTTATTTTTCACTTATCACAATTATGATTTGCATGTGTGAGTTTGATTTTCTTTATTATTTTTTTAATTGATTGTGTGTTTCTTTTATTGCACTTTAATTTGTATAATGGACTTGTCACGCAGAACTTAAACTGATCATCAATTGACTATTGAAACTATTGCCCTAATTACCTGCACCTGAAGCGGCTTGGGTGTGAGACTGTTTAAAAGCAAGCTTGAAACAACAGAAGGAGAGCAACAACTGAGACAGAACCGAGCAGCGGTGGCAGCAACAACCGCAACAGCGAAAGCAATGAAAGTGAAAGAGGTTTTACCGTGGGCGATTGACACCGGTTTTAACCGACAAGATTCCTAACTGGACAGGCGGGTACACAGGACAGCGAAGCAGCTGCGGCACCACAGACGGAGGAGCGGACGGTCTGATAGACGAGGCATCGGCGACCCGTGTGCTGCAGCAGGGCTATATGAAGCTGTCAGAGGGAGTCGTATTTACTACTCCATCGCAGAAGTTAAGTGTGCCTTTTTAAATTATTTTAGCAGGTTGTAGTTAGTTGTCTTATTGTCTATTTTTAGGTTTAGTGTTAGTTATTTTATTTTCTTATTCATTTTATGGCGGCTGTCTTTTAATTTGTCAACTGGCATCTGGAATAAAATAATGTATGCGCCCTAATCTAATTGCAGCAATACACCGTCATATATCAAACACACTTCATCAACAGCATGTGCAATACATAATAAACCCACGGCTCTATCGCCATTAAAATAACAATGACAATAACAGGCAATTGAATTTTACAGTGAGGGTCTGACCCTCACAGTGTGCATCTTTCATATAGGAAAATAAGGCACCAGGCAATACATATTAGCTATGTGTGGAAGGCCTCGAAATGACACAGAGTTCACAAAATAAATGGGTACTGTGTCCTTAAAGATGACAACTTACCATATTTACACCTGTCCCAGGAGGAATCCCACATACGTAGAAAAGCATATTCAACTAAGTCTCTGTTTCTTCGCCGGACGAGGTATCCCTGCTGCATCATAGGTATTGCTCTGCAGGAGATAAAAAGACGGGTTTGCTGTGGCACGGAGGTCACACTATGAAATACAAATTATGGAAAGTGCAACTTTAACACACACTTCTGAAATCTTGGACAAAGTGCATGGTAACAGTGCAGAGATACAGTATCACATTTGAATGGAAAGACTATATCTACTGTACTTGGAATCACTTTGAAAATCATTGAAAAATTCAAATAAATCTAATTTTATTTTTACATAAAAATAAATTTGTGGCAGGGCATGGCCCTGCCTGTAAATAGTATTTGTGGTGTTTTGGGGGTGGTTGGCAGGGATGGGGTTAATTTCCTATCCCTGCCCAAAACATGTGAGAATGTGGCTGCTCCTAATTGAACAATTGGTGCTAATTGGGAGCAGACATGTCCTATAAATGGAGAGCACAGGCTCCATAAAGAAAAGGGAGTTGGTGAGTGAACACTGTTTGTTACTGTGTGTATTACTGTGTGTAGCAGGGCGATAGCCCTGCATGTGTGTAAATTAGTGTTGATATAATTTGTATGGGGAAATGAGTTTATTGTGTGTCATTTTGGAGTTGATTTGTTTGATTGAATTATTGTTTACAGACGGGCGCTCAATTGAGACTTGCTGCCTGCTAGGCTTGGTTGAGGGGAAGGGCAGCAAGTGGCTGTGCTGGACCTCAATCAGCAGGTGGGCAGGTCTTGACTGAGTGTCTGTCAGTTTAAAAACATCCGCAGGAGACGGCTCGGGGCAACTGCAACGCCATGCCAGAGGGGAGCTGCGTGTACTCGGGAGGAGAGGGTCCACGCTGCAGGAACGACAACTACGCAACCCTGAGACTGCAAGCGGTGCTTGTGAAGGCAAAGCCCAGCCAAGGCCGTATGAAGCAGCAGGAGTCGTAGTATGAATACCGGCTCATCAGTAGGTTAATTTAGGGGATAGTGATCCCAAGTAATGTATAGCGAGGGTTACGTATTGTAGCCGGTTCCTGGAGCGGAACGCCTCGTTTTAAGGTTAGCACTCGCCTCTGGGGCACCTTTTATTTGTAGTTTTTGGTACTGTGTTTTATTTTGCCTTTTGTACAGCTTGCTGTATGTGTCCTCTGTGCGTTACCATGGCTGGTAACGTCACATGACCATCTTTATTTACTTTCTGTTTTGTATTAATAAATCCTGCGCGCCTGTGCCGGCGTTTCAACTCCACCCCCAGTGTCTCTCTGTGTTGCTTGAACAGTGGCTACCCACGCACGTGACATGAGACCATGTCACCCTGTGTTTCTGCATCTTTGTTTTGGTAAAGTTCAGTGAAGACTCTGCCCAGCCTGAACAGTTTTTGTGTTTTGTTTAAACCTTTGTTTTGGCCCGTGTACAGCTTTCCTTATCTCTGAGTCTCTGTCCCTGCTGATACCATCTGGGCCCGCAACGCTACTCTGTCACAAAATCATAAACAATTATTATTACAGACACGTTTTTATATTTCAGTTTGTAAGAAATATAATTGAATTTGTAGGCCTATTACCTTAAAGGAGTGGTGTTTTTCTATCGAGGCACTGCTGTGATAACAGCGATTTATGTACTTTTACCCCCCAAATTTAATATAATCAATTTAGAGACAACATCGACTATCTGTGGTCCATCTAGAGGCTTTAAACAACAAGACAAGGAGTTTAAAAATATTCCAAAACATGAGACTCTATCTAACAGCAGTGCCTCAGCTGAAACCATACCCTCCTCCCTCCCCTTGGTCCTTTCATCTGATGGGAACTAACTTCCAGCAGTCTGTTATTGTTTTGCTTTTTTAGGTCATTTCATCTCAGCATGCATTAAAAGCATGTCACTGGCTGCAAATGATGTCAGTCAATGTGGTATTTTTGGATATTTCTTAATACTCTTCGTTTCCGCAAAAACCCAGACGGACACAGGTCATTTAAGTTGTAAACTTAACTTTATTTCCCGTCACTAGTTACAGCATGTCATTATGTGTGTGCTGTCTTTAGCTGTCTCTCATTAACCTTTGCTCCGGCAGGCTTTGTAGCATTTCCCTTTTCTTAAAGGACCATTACATCTACTATATTACACTTCTTCCCCTTAAACTAAGACGTTTCCCCAGTAAACCATTTTTTTTAAACTAACAAGGTGGAGGTAGACTACTCCAACCTCGATCCTCAGTCCAGGGGATTATTCTGCCCCGATGACAGAACTGAGTTCCTGTTATAACTATATGCAGAATACAGTCCCTGACCCCCATTAAAGGTTAAGTCACTGAGGTGATGTCCTTTGACGGGTTGGGAAACGCCATCTTGTAGATAACTGAGATGGCGTGTCTTGTTCCTCCTGTGATTGTTGTGTCCTCACAGGTTTCCCCTCACTCAGACTGCTCAGTGGCTCTGGTGGAAACTCTGCACAAGACATCTCAGACTCCTGGTCTGCAGTTAATGTTCCTTTAAAATGAAGTCTGCTCCAGGTCCGAGGTCGGCTCAGGATCAGGAAAACTGTCACTTGGTTTATAACCGTCCCCTACTTCCACAGTAATAATTTCCACCCGCTAAAGTGGCAAACAACTCCTCAGCTGCAAGAAGAGGGTATGGTTCTTCTTCAACGCAGCAATTCACAGTGACCTTACAGTCTCCACATATTCTCAACAATATGTCTGCTTTTGGCACCACTGCTATCGGGGCTGCCCATTTGCTTCAATCAATTTTTGAAATAATGCCTTCCATTTCCAAGCTATCCAGCTCCTTTTCAATACTCTCTCTCAGTACATAGGGTACAGGGCGAGCCTTGTGGAAGGGTGGCTGTACATCAGGTTTCATTTTTATTTCAGCTTTGAATTCTTTAATTGTTCCCAAACCTTTCTTGAACACTGTTTTGTGGTTTTCCAAAGTTTGTTCTGCTATCAGTTGTGAGCTTTTAACTTGACAAATGCTCTCCCAGTCTAAACGAATGGGCTTCAGCCAATTTCTTCTCAGTAAAGCTGGATTGTTGCCTTTAGTGACGAGTAGTGGTAAAGATTGTGTCTTGTACTGCACCGGCACTTTCACCTTACCCAGCAAGGTGATTTTCCCTCCTGAACACATCCTTAACTGCGTAGACGTTTCCTCTAAAGGCAACTGTGCTAAGCATCTAGCATAGATGGTTTCCGGTATGATTAAAATAGTAGCTCCTGTATCCACCTGCATTTTAACTGGTGTTCCGTGCAAGCTCACTTGCACTTCCTGTTTCATTTCCACTCACGGTGAAAACTGCCAACAGCCCTAGCTCTGCATCAGCAAACACATCTATCTGACTGCATTCTGTGATAAATTTTCCTTCCGTATGCTTCTTTTTATTCCTGCATGCCCGTGCAATATGACCCACTTTAGAACACAGCATGTGTCATTTTTTAACTTGCAACTCTGTGCATTGTGCTTTTCTCCAAAACGATAGCAGCTGCTTATTTTATTTGTGTCCTTCTCTGCCTTGCCAGCCGATCTTGCGTTGTTCCACACTCTCCCATCTCATCCATTCTCCCTGCTTGGCCTGGGAAACAGCCTTTACGCATCTTATCCTCTCCTCCTGCTTTTGCACCTCGTTGACTACCAGCTTCCTCCATTGAGCTGGGGCTGCCTTGTGCCATGTAGTAGGAGCTGAACTTAGACCAAGACCCCGTCTTCCATGTTGAACTTGCCCCATGATAACTTTTCACTGGCTTCTCAGACACTGTTGGTATTGCCTCACCATTAATGTAGAACCTTTTATCTACTACTTTACCTTTCATTATAGAGATGCTCCTTGATTTAGTGGGCTTGAATTGCATTCGTGCCCATGTAATTTTATTGGTTAATTTGCCCAATAACCGATTAGTGCAAGCTACTGTTGTAGTCATGGTTGTCATGTCATCCATGTATGCTCGAATTGGTGGTAGTCGCATTCCAGAAGCCGCCTCCTCCCACTACCCATTTTGATGCCCTAATAATTCCATTATTATTATTATTTATTTCTTAGCGGACGCCCTTATCCAGGGTGACTTACAATTGTTACAAGATATCACATTATACATTATTTCACATTATACAGCTATCACATTATTATTATTATTTTATTATTATTATTACAAACAATTACCCATTTATACAGTTGGGTTTTTACTGGGGCAATCTAGGTAAAGTACCTTGCTCAAGGGCACAGCAGCAGTGTCCCCCACCTGGGATTGAACCCACAACCCTCTGGTCAAGAGTCCAGAGCCCTAACCACTACTCCACACTACTTGCCATGGTAAAAGCCAGTGGAGAAATGGTGCCATTATTCCAACTTCTAGGCATTGCCATGTAGTGCTGAATTCAGAAGTTGAAAAACAAAATTGCAAATCTCCAAAGTAGGCTTTCACTAAATTTGTTATTGTCATTGGTAAACTGAAAAAATCAAATGCTGCCCAAATAAGTTCATGTGGCACTGAACCATATGCATTAGCCAAATCCAGGAATGTCACATGGAGCTCCTTCCTCTCCTTTTTAGCTGATTGAATTTGTTGCCAGATCACACTGATGTGTTCTAAGCATCCTGGGAAACCTGAAATGCCCGCTTTTTGTACTGAAGTGTCAATGAAGCAGTTCTTTAATAGGTAAGTTGACAATCTCTGAGCAATAATGCTGAAGAAAATCTTGCCTTCTACGCTTAATAGGGAAATAGGGCGAAACTGACTGCTTGTAGAATCTTTTTCTTTTGGCATAAAGACTCCACCTGCTCGGCGCCATGCTCTTGGTACAACCTGTTTTTCCCATGCCACTTTCATCAGTTTCCACAGGATTCGTAGAACTCCTGAAGCACTCTTGTACACACTGTACAGAACTCCATTAGGCCCTGGAAATGATGACACCCTTGCTTTTTTCACAGCTTGCTTGACTTCTTTCCACTTAGGTGCACAGTCCTCCATTTGGTATTCTGGTGGATTGATAGGTGGGCTGTCTGAAGGAATCGGCATAGGCCTTTTTTTTATCTGTATGTGTTTCCTCCAAATATCTCTCCAGCTCAAACTTAGATGCTTTTCGTGTGCCATTTTTCTCACTGGTGAATAACTTCTTTACAAAATTTGAATGGGTCTTTTTAAAAGTTAGTTCTCGCACGCTCCTTCTTTTGTAGCTTTTCCGTAGGTGCTCAGCTCCGCGCAATGTTGCAAGCTTATCTTTTATGACCCTTTCTAAGAGATTGAGTCGCTCCTTCTGACTTTGTTCTGCTCTTCTCCATTGCTTCCTCAGCTGTCTCCTTTCTCTAACTAAGCGTTCAATCTCCTGCTGCTGTCTAGACTTTCCAGGAATAGTTTGTACTTTTTCCTTCCTTTTTTCAACTCCAAACCTCTCACTTCCATAAACGTAAATGATGTCCCCAAATTTATCCAGCTTCTTTTCAACTGTTCCACTTAACCTTTCCAACGCAAAGCAGAGATCTGTGTTTACTGTATCCCATGCAGTTTTCTCACAAGCGCTTGGCCATTTAACTCCAGGCTTGTGCCCATTGAGGTTCTTTTCTCTCTTATGCTGGTTTGTCTGACCAGGTTCACAAGGATCATTAGGTTCATCACTAGCTGTATCCATGCAAGTCCTCCTCACGTCTATGACAGGGGTGCTGATATCCTGCGAACTGTGGTTTGCTTCCTGTCGCTGGATTTCATTCGACTGACTTGACTGACTTCGTAAGAAGTACTGATCAATGTAAGGCCCTTGTCCCTTCTCCCTCAAGCATTTCATTCTCTTATTTTTGGGCATTTCTTAATACTCTTCTGTTCCATAAAAAACCCAGACGACATAGGTAATTTAAGTTGTAAACTTTCCCTTCACTAGTTACAGCATGTCGTTATGCGTGTGCTGTTAGTCACAATTTGAACAAGCTGATGTTTAATGGCAGGAAATCAGGCATTAAAAAGTGGGAACAATTTGTCTCTCCAGGGAAAATGACCAGTCAAGGATAAGGGTATGATATGTATATATTTTTTTATTAAAATATATGTTTACAGTAACATCTGTTTTTTTCATTTGAGGCAAATCTGTTATGATTTATTGTGCTAAACTCCTTTAAGAACACTCAACAAACAAACAAAAATGTAATACTAAATGACAGTAACCTTCAACTAAATTAAGGCCTAGGTTTTTTTTTTTGTTGAATATAAACTGTTTGCTATTTCCATGAAGTGAAGCATAAACAATGAATCCATTATCAAACAGAATGTTCCCAACTGTAAACCTCCACAAAGTTCCAGGTTTTCTTTGTTTGTTGCAAATTGCTAGGTCTGTACTATAATTCAAATGCCTTCTTTCTTGTTTAATAGGGTAACAAATGATATTTACCCTAGATGGAGATAAGGGAAATATCTAATTAAAATTATTACCATTATTATGTAGTTAAGCTGCTAGAAAGATAACAACTGTCTGTTATAAATAACTAGAAAATGCAGCTGGGGCACAGTCATAAGAAGCACATTCTACAACAGGCAGGGGATGAGCAGGATGAGCACAAACTGGCAACCTTTGTGAAGCATCTTAAACACTGTACAAAAGGATAGATGAGCTCAAATTTAAAAAAAAAAATGGCATTGTCCTCCACACACCTTGTTCAGCAATATTAGACAACACCACACAATATTACCAGTTACACTGCCTGGACACTTTATTTGGAGCTGGTCCTGTACCTAGTATATGGTTTGGCCACCATATTCCCTGATTACAGCCTTGACAAGCTGTGGCAATGCTAAATTCTATCATGTAGAAGTTACAACTCTGTGCAGATATTGTTTTGCAAAAATAAAAGTTTATTTCTCCATAGGTGCCAAAGTAAAAAAAAAAAAAAAAAAAACATTGATCCATTGATAATATGAGCATGCTTCTGATCCAATATGTGAGCAATCGGTAGTTCAGTTCCTTTATTTCTATTTGCAGCAATCTTCACTTTAAACTAGAAATAAGTAATAGACATGCATACAGTTACTGTATGCATTACTTGCAACTAGCTAAAATGCACTCAGTTTTCCCTTTTAGAAAACTGCTTTGACCAACACTGCTGATAATCACTGAATTACAAAATAAAAAGTATTTTTTTCACAGTCACAGAAATACAAAATTTCTAAAATAATTGTTCCTTTAAAGTATTATTCACAAAAGCAGCAAAAAAACACATTTTGTATAATATTGTAGCAAGCTGTGCACGAGTAATCACAGAATAAAATGCAGAGATGCAGGAAAAGGTAAAGGTAAAAGATGGTCCCACAGTGCCACCAGGACCGTAACACTGCCCCCACCTAAAGGCCAAACGTCCAGATGGCTTAGTCTGTAGTCCACAACATATAACCCGTTCCAGTCTCTTTGCCACCGTGGTGCTCCGACGGTGTGGAGCGGTGTGGTGCAGGTCTTTCTAATCCCCAGCCAGCAACAGACTTCCCCAAAGACCTGGGACTCAGAATTTGGCCACTGGTCGCTGTGCAGCTCCTCAGGCACCTCGAACAGACTGAACATGTCTTCCAGCAGCGCATCCGCACAGGTGGTGTTTCTATGATCGGGAATGGCGTAAGCTTCAGGCCATTTTGTAAAAAAGTCCTGGGCCACCACAACAAACTGATTGCCTTGGTCAGTATGGGGAAAGGGGCCAAGAATGTCAATGAAGATCCATTCCAAGGGCACCTCCACCTGATACTGTTTCAGAGGTACCCTAGAGTGGTGCAGGTGTCACAGTGGCAGCAGTGGATCTCCACGTCTCTCCTACACTGCCCCCAGTAGAATCTTTCCCGCAGCCAGCCCAGTCTTTGCCACCCCAAAGTGTCCCGTGCCAGGCCCTCCATACACGGACTTCAAAACAGCTTGTCGCAGTCCTAGTGGCACCACCAACTAGCTAAAATAAACACAAATACATTAAGCTAAAATAAACACAAATACATTAAACAATAACATAAAATAAACACAGGGGCAGGGTGTACCCTGTACATGGTCCCACAGCGTTACAATATAAAGCTTATATTTTTCTTAATAATATTGTAAACATACATGGTCCCTGCATGTCAATGCATTAAAATATTAAACTCAGTTTGCATGGTAAATGTATTTTTGTTTTCCCACAAATTATATTAAGTTATTAATGATTTCTAAATTTGGTGGGGTCCCTGTGGCAGTGTGCCCCGCCACTGTGTGTATCTTTGTGTTTGATGTCGTCTGTTATATGCAGATATAGTGATGCACGGGACATAAATGGGTCTGTGTAGCATGAGTGATTTAAAATATATCGTTGTATTTAGGCACAGGGATTGCACAATCACTTCACGTGCAGATAAAGTATGTAATAGTATATGAGCACAGGGATTGCACAAATTAGTTCACATGCTTCAAGTGAATAATTCATTAGTAATTGAATCCTGGCACAACTGTATATATAGATCATGTCATCCTTGTCACATATGGTGTAAGAACTGGGACAACAGCACCACCAGGAACCGCACTGCAGGTGAAGTTCATTTTTCTTTTCTTTTTTTCCAAGAGCAGTGGGAGTGTTTTGAAGAACTGGGTGTGCTGAGACAAGGACAGTGGCCGGTTCCAGCACAATGACAGACTTCAGGACCTCCTCGAGGGCCTGGAGGAAGAAGGATGGTGCCTGGCTTGTGGGGAGTTCGGGCACACGCTGGCATACTGTCCCCTTCAAGAAGAGGAGGAGCTGCCGACAAAAAAAAAAATAGAGCGGCCGGTCCAAGAGGCAAGCTAAGGAACCAGAGCGTCTAGAGCGGCACCCAGCAACCAAGGGAGCACTGCACCACTTCCCAACAACAGAGGGAGAGCCGCACCAGTTCCCAGCGACAGAGGGAGAGCCGCACCAGTTCCCAGCGACAGAGGGAGAGCTGCACCAGTCTCTAGGGTTAGAGGGGGAAGACCTGCTGCTCCCACCTTCACCACCATAGGGAGACTACCTGGAGCTCCCAGCCTAGGGCTGCCGAGCCTGCGATGCCTAGGGCTGCCAAGCCTGCATTGCCTAAGGCTGCCGAGCCTGCATCGCCTGGGGAGGCCTGCTCGCCATCGCCTGGGGAGGCCTGCTTGCCATCGCCTGGGGATGCTTTTTCACCATCATCTGGGGATGCCGGTTTGCCATCGCCTGGGGATGCCTGTGCGCTATTGCCGGGAGATCCTTGACCTGGAGATCATCGGCAGCTGACCTCCGGGGAATTGCCCCGGCTGAAGGAGTCAGCCTTGATGCTGTCGGCATGTCACCATATCACCTCGCAGTGCTGTGTTTCTTCCTGGTCCGACGTCACCACACACGTCATCCTTGTCACAGTCTCACATAGACAGGTCCTAATAAAGTGACCAGTTAGTGTACATCTGCAAGGAATTAAAATTTCTGTGGAGGGATACATAATTATTCTTCAGTGGGTACCGGCTCTAATTCCTTCAGGGAAATTGAGGGTGGAAATATGCAGCAAAGTCCAGAATGGCCCAGAGTTTCAATGTGAGACTGTAAAACATCAGCCAAAAACACGGTGGACAAGTATTAAAGATGTTTTTATATTGAACCCTATTCCCCTTGTGGCACCTCTAGAGGCCAACACTACTCGCACTGGGACTAACCCTGCGTGATCCCTCATACTTAACCCAAGGAGCACCCCTATGGAACCAAACTCATTCCTTCAAGCTAGCCATCACAACCCTTCCCAGTGACTGCTAGGGCAATCCAGGCAACACTGCTGACTCTCGCTTCTGTAGTGAGAGCTGTCACAGATGCAGTCGTTCCAGTACCGCCTTAGGTGATTGTAACACTACAATACAATAGGGATATATTTTTAGTGGAGACATTGACAGCTAGGTTCCACAGGGCGTGCCCAATAACTGTGGCAGACTAAGTATTTGTTGCAACCGAGATTTTTTTTTTTCTTTGGGATATAGTGTGGTCCAGTGGTTAAAGAAAAGGGCTTGTAACCTGGAGGCGCCCGGTTCAAATCCCACCTCAGACACTGACTCATTGTGTGACCCTGAGCAAGTCACTTAACCTCCTTGTGCTCCGTCTTTCGGGTGAGGCGTAATTGTAAGTGACTCTGCAGCTGATGCATAGTTCACACACCCTAGTTTCTGTAAGTCGCCTTGGATAAAGGCGTCTGCTAAATAAACAAATAATAATAAATAAACAAATAATAATAAATAAATATATCATATTATCAAAAGACCCCCCTCCAGACATTTACATTGACCTTTTATCTGCTTTACAGTATAAATTGTCCATTATTACACACAAAACCAACAAGCAGTAGGTAGTCTGTGTAGAAAGGTTACAGGCACCAGCAATACTACTTTACATTTCAGTACTGCTTCTCATTAGCATATTCAAGCATAGAAATTAAAGAGGACAAAGAAAACAAATGACACTTCAATTTTTTTTATGTTAAAGGACGTTTTTTATTATCACCTTTTAGTGTGCAGCACCCTCATTCTGTTGCTATTCTGGTCGCAGTGAAGATAATTGTACCTTAGTTAATTATTATAAAATCATGTATGAATAGGGCAGTTGGCATCTCATCAAATGATGGAAAAAGTAATGTTCCCCTGATTTCCACCCAGAGAATAGTATCTGTACAGGGGGTTTATTAGACTTTTGGGATTTCTCTGTAGGCCTTTCATGGCAGATCTTAAATGTACCCTGCTGTATTTCTTTCTATCCATTTCTATTAAGTCAATTGTTTGTTGAGCAATGAACAAACTGTACTATATTTCTGTGGGATGTATTGTATTTGACAGGACTGTTTTAACAGTAAGATATATTTTATTCAATTAAAGGACAACATGATCAAAAAACAGCAGTATTCCGAATTATCACAAATAGATTCAGCAAATACAGCTGTGCCTGTAAAAAAAAGAATAGAAATAGGACACAAATCTTCTGTTATTCAAGGAGGATATCTTCAAACTTTAGCTGAGAGCTTTGTCAGTTTTCTCCCATAAAACAAGTGTTAAAGCCAGGTTTCATAGCCAAATTTTAAGTACAATACTCTAGAAAAGAAATGTAAACCAGAATCAAATGTTAATTGTCTATGAAGTGTATATTGTCAACTACTGATTGACAGAAAACATTTCCAGAAATTTTTTAGACTTTATTGTCACATCATATTGTGGGTGATTTATAAAACTACTGCCTGGTTATTTTACCGGCCAGTAATGGGTTTAGATGTGATTTACCATCAAAGATTTTTACCGAGGGATTTTATCTAACCGATTGTCAGAGGTATACAAATGAGCCGTGTTCCCTACTTAAAGGGTACATAAGGACCTTACATGTTCCCATGTGTTGCTGCAACTGTTTATGTAAGGTGTGTGTATAGTTTAAAATTTTTTTTAAAACATTTTGACCATATCTAACTGAGATGGATTTACCAGTGAGCAGGAGGATGATGGGAAATGTAATTCTGAGATGTCCATGCGGGTACATGGGAAGCCATCTTGAGGCAGGGAATGCAATTTAAAAGTTTAAAAAAGTGGTCAAAATGTAAAAAAAAAAAAAAAGTTTTTTTCGTAAGTGTTTTTTACTTTACTGTGACTGTGTGGGTAACATATGGGTCTAATGTATGCTAAACTGCTCAGAAATAAGTTTGGTGATGCACATGGTTACTATAAAATTGCAATTCACAGAACGCCATACGTTTGCACATATCTCAGTTATTAACATAGTTATTTGAAAACTGTTGGGAATAATGTCTATCTGTCTATTTCTAATTTTATTTTAAATATGTGTAATGCACTTGTTTGCACTAAATGTGTATGCCTAAAATGTCTTGTTGAAGAAAACCAGTGAGCTTTGCATATTATTGCATAGTGGCAATTTTCAATGACAAAAAAACATATAATTAATATTATTAAAATGTCCATAAATGACATCACATGTTTGAGTATCGTTATACAAATACCAGTAAGTAATCTGGTGCCGGTTTACTCCCACAATGGATAACATCCAGTTTAAAAATACCTATTAGCATTCTATTACCATACAAATCAAATTTCAATTAGAAAATTCAGACATGCATGCAAAGAGCCATTCAGCCCACTGTCACCTTAACTACGGACTAATTTCATTATGAATGTTTCAGGGGGTGAATTATGTATTCAGTGGAGGTATAGAGGATGAGTATGCTGTCTATTCAGGGAATTTGACAATTAGTAATCAGGAAATCCTCGTAATTCAGCGGGATAATGTTATGAAGATTGTACTTTTAATCAGTTGACAATTCCTAGGTTATAATAATCAATGCAACCCCCCAGTTTTCATATTAAAAGGTGTATTACTATTAACTGAGGTGTATAAATCAAGTTTTATTGCCCCCATAGTTAGCTTTCACAATTAAACTACAGCTGCTATAGCCAAACATTGCTTTACAGACGTACAAACTTGGCATAGTTGCTGTGCCTTTAGCCAACATAGGGCCAATTTCCATGGAAAAAAGAAAAGTAAGTCTCACCTTTTGGCAGTACTTTTGGGTTGTGTGTGTTTCCATATAGTTTTCTTTTAGTCAGAGAAATTCTCATTTCAAATGCAAATAACCTCATTAATATTCCATTCCATAAGAAAGCGCTGTGTACTATCCTTGTATTATTTGTGTAAGAAAACAAGGCCTAATATTTTTTTAATATCTATTGAGACCCTGAGAGTAAAAATGAGAAATTCACTACACTAGAGTTTATGAGTTAGCCCTGATACAGAGTAACATACAGTAAAATACTTAACCCTGCACAATTGGCAGTGTTAGCCCTCTCCTGCGTTTTCCAACTGTTCTGAGTTTCACATAAAGTTCCACATGCAACCTAACAAACCCCACCTCCTACTTGCAACAACATCTACATTACTCAGATATGGAGAGAGAGAGAGAGAGAGAGAGAGAGAGAGAGAGAGAGAGAGAGAGAGAGAGAGAGAGAGAGAGAGAGAGAGAGAGATTAGTTCAGTTCTCAGCAAGAACGAGTTAGTCAGTGGTTACTAAAATTGTTAAAAGTATCAGATGTTACATTTGCTAAACATTTTTTGACAGCATATATATGTATTATAAACCTATAATGCACAGACATATTATAATATGTATAAGTTTTCATACAGAACCGTAGTATCAGCAAGTCTGATCGAACAAAGCTAAAATACCAGAATTTAGGTTAATGATATAAAAATTATCCATTCAAAATGTTTAGTGCAGTACATGTTTTAAATATCTGTAGTAATATCTACACTACTGTCCTGCATTTACCACTTATAAAGATGTTCTTATAATAATAATAATAATAACAATAAATATGTGAATCCAAATTCCACAGGGACAGTGCAAGGCTTTTCACCAGTAGTTGTCTTTTTTGAACAAATTTGAACCCGGCCAAAGAGTGCTGAATTTTGGTTTTGGCATAGAACAAGCCATTAGGAAAACAATGGCTGGGTGTTCATGCACAGGGTTCGACATTAACGATGTCCCGGCAGCCCGGGGCCTGTAGAGATCACAGTTTGGTCAGTATTTATGAAGCACCATAGGCCCAACTGGGCCGGTGACATTTTTGAACTGTATAATGTTGTGAGAGGGTGGCTGTGCGGTGACGTCAGGCCAACACCAGGAACAAAAACAAAGACAAGTACTGCAGTGCAAAAAGGACACGCCGTGCGCCGTTTATTTAAATAATACAAAAATAAAACAAATATTTAAAGAAAAACACTTGCTCACAGAGCAAAATAAAATGTTTAAACAAAACAAATCTCGAACACAAAATAAACAATACCAGTCAGGCTGGGCAGTATCCTTCACTGACCCTGTATTAAATTTGACTTTGCTTCTCTCACTCTTTGCTCGCTCTCGTTCCTCCTCTGGACACCCAACCCCCAAGGCTTTTTATACCGCGGGCGAGGGGTTTAACTAGCTGGCAATTCTATTACCCCTCGGCCACAATCTACACAAGTTTTTTTTTAATTACTGTGGCTTGAGTTACCCATCCACGCTACTAAACAATACAATAAATAAATACAAAAACAATACCGACAGCGCTTTGCCATCATATAAATACATAAATCATAAAACAAAATAAATACAAAACAATAACCTGCACAGGGGCAGAGGTGGAGACCCCGTTCTAAAAATAAATAAACAAATCAATGTACAGGGCTTCCTTGCCCTGTTACAAATGTATATACTGTAGTAGTGCAGCGGTTCTCAAACTGTGGGTTAATGGGGTCACGAATACTTGTGCAATTAAAAGAAAATAGTTTTTTCATTTCAGAAACAGGTACACTTTTTACTCCAAATGAGTCCTCACTTTCTCTTCCTGACTTTGTCTGAACGTTCTGAACTGCTTCCCTAGCAACCAACTAACGCTTTTTTCCACTCTTGCATGTCAGCCAATCAGCACTTCAGTACCAGTCTTGCATGTCAGCCAATCAGCGGAATACACTTCTGTAGTGTTAACTACAGAATATTCGACTATATTTGCTGTGAAGGGAGTTCAGAAAGTTTTACTTTATTGTAGCGTTTGCTGCTACAGGATAATACTGCATTGTGTTAATACAAGAACTAGCAGTACGTTGCTGGATACATGACAGGACACGGGCTGACAGCCCTGCAAATCTGTTTTCCCTACAGTTATAATGGGTGCATATTCTACACTGGGACTGACCCCTCGCCAGTGCAGGAAGGGTGCACACAGGACTTGGGGTGCACCTGCTGGGAGGTGGGGTTATAGTGTGGGAGATTGTGACTGGTTGGGGGCCGATCAAATGTTGCAGTTGTGGGGTGGCTGTGGGGTATACATATTGGGTGAAATCTGTGCTCCACAAGCTAGTTTGGAGATCGACGGGAGCTTCTGTCCAATTGGAAAACGATAAAGAAAGTGTAGTGGTATCAGTGGTATGAGACTGGTTTGTTTACCCTTTTTATTTTATTGTGTGTTTTAGTGCATACCTCCTTTTATTTTCTAACCCTCCCTAACCAGTATCTGTCCGTGTTCCTTCTTCACCATAGCAGTACTATTTTGCTACAGTATTTTAAAATGGTGCGTTTTCTGAAGAAAAGTATTGGAAACGGTAGTAATGAAGGGGAGCCGAGCGGCACTGCAAGCAAAAGTGCTGACAACAAGGATCCGATCAGCAGCAAAAAAAACAAGAACCCGAAAGTATGATAAGAAATATTTGGAATACAGTTTTACCTGGTTTGGTTCTGAAGATGAGCCATGGCCACAGTATGTGGTGTGTGGTGAAGTGCTGGCTAAGGAGAGCTTAAAACCATCTGAAATGTTGCAGCACAGTTCTCTTCAAGGAAAACCTATCAATTAATTTCAGCAAAAGGGATAAGGGGCCAGACAAAAGTACTCAAGTTGGCGGCTACAACTAATGAGAAGGCTCTCCATGCATCTTTTGCTGTGTCACACTGGATAGCCAAAATTGGTAAACTCCACAATATTGGATAAACTTTTTTTTCTACAATGCACCAAGCAGGTGGTTTTGATTATGATGGGGCAAAGTGCTGCCAGACAGTTTGATTCGCTTCCCCTGTCTAATGACACTGTTGCCAGGCGTATTCACAGTATGGCTATTGACCTGTATGAGCAAGTGATCGTCAAGGTAAAGCAAAGTATTTTTTTTTGCTGTTCAATTGGATGAAACAACTGATGTGTCAGGTGCTGCTCAGATGGTGACCTACATTAGATTTGAAGATGACGGGAAACTCTGAGAGGAATTTCTGTTCTGCAGGCCATTGCCTCAGGGTGCAACAGGAGAACAACTCTTTGTTCTTTTGAATGGTTTTGTCCCCGATGCTGGCTTGGAATGGCAGTGCTGTATAGGCATTTGCAGTGACGGTACTCGTGCCATGACAGGAAAAAACAGCAGGTTTGTTACCAGAGTGCAGGCTCTTGCACCACAAGCAATTTGGACTTGCTGCATGATACAAAGACAAGCCCTTGTTGCAAAAAAAAAAAAAAGCCACCCGTTCTAAAACAAGTTCTCAATGGAGCTGTATGCAATGTCAACTTTATCAAGTCTCATCCAACAAATGACCGTCTGCTTGGAGTTTTGTGTGATGAGATGAGAGCAGAGCACCGTCAGCTACTTTACCACGCAGAAGTTTGCTGGCTGTCGCGGGGCAAGGTGCTCAATCGTTTGTTGGAGCTCAGAGAGGAAGTGAGAATAAAATAAGCAATGGCTATATTTTAGTTTTGTTGATATTGCCTTGTAATGTTTTACTTATCAATACTAACTATTCTGCAGTTACACAGGGCAGTGGAGTCGCAAAGTCATTTTTATTGGTAGAAGGGGGTTGCAATGCTGAGAAGTTTGAGAACTGCTGTTATAGTGGAAACGGCTTCTGTTTCATGAACCCAGGAAAATGGGCCAGTGTGCCAAAAAGCTGATACCGAGATACGCCACATGGAAGCTGGACAACAAGATCGAATTGCCAAACTTTTTGATTTGGGATACTATGGGGTAGATTTTGAATAGGTCGCAGGGTCAGTTACATCTGTGCCTGACAACTTGCATCCCCATTTGCGTCCCGTCATTTTTTTACATGTATTTTTTAACCTTCATACTCTGCGCTAATACTTTTACACATGGAGCAAAGTGCTGCGTGTCCCGGCCAAAAACTAATCCTTGGGAATAGCAGTCATGGCTTTGTTGCTGTTATATCGAAGACAAAACAGGCATAGAAGATTCTATCCCCTGAACCGACTACATAGACCTCGTGTTTCTTTACTGGGTGGCACCGAGCAGCAAGTTATTTGAAAATATCGATTTAATAAAGAGTCAATTGTTGAACTATGTGATATGTTGGGTGAAGATGTCGACTCCCCAACAAAGAGAAATTGTGCAATTTCTGTGATCTCAAAAGTTACAGCTGCCTTGCATTTGAAACAGGGGGCTGTACAGTTTAAAGTGGAAACAATTCATAACAAAAAAGTAGTCCTATAGACATTAAAGCTTTGTTTTTACATATCTGTGATTCCTTTTCTTCACTAGTCTATTTCCCAAAGTTTCTTCACTAGTCTCTTTATCAGTACAATACTCTTTTCCTGCCTCTCCTTGACACGCTTGATGACGTATTTAATATACTTTCAGACATATGTACATCAGTTTGACATTGTTGGTTTGCATGGCCAACTGTGTCAGTGCTTCCCATGAGTTTTAGATTTTGACTAAAAACCTACAAAGTATTACTTTTAACATTCAAAGCTGCAATCGATTTTTCAGTTAAATGCTTTGTTGGAGAGTTTGTCTCTTTCTGAACATTATTATTATTATTTATTTCTTAGCAGACGCCCTTATCCAGGGTGACTTACAATTGTTACAAGATATCACATTATTTTTACATACGATTACATTATTTTTTCATACAATTACATTATTTTTTACATACAATTACCCATTAATACAGTTAATACAGGTTTTTACTGGAGCAATCTAGGTAAAGTACCTTGCGCAAGGGTACAGCAGCAGTGTCCCTAACCTGGGATTGAACCCACAACCCTCCAGTCAAGAGTCCAGAGCCCTAAACACTACTCCACACTGCTGCCCGAATGTCCTCATCAGATATGCAAATTGGGCGTCCTCTTCCAATGCGGACTTCTGGCTCAGGACTTACAACTGATACATCCATATCTTCTGATGTCTCTACTTCTACAGGAATGGGATCACATAGTAACATGTCTGGACTTTCTGTTATAGCTGGTTCCTGTAATCCTCCAGCATCATTCTCCACTGCAGAAGGTCTAATGTCATCTGATCTCAGATCTTTATCTAGGGGTGGGAATAAACATAGGCTATTGATCTTATTATATTCACTATAACGATAGATCCAATATCACTTTAAACAAGTACATTTACTAAGAATAGTACCATAGACCTTAATTAATATTGAATGTATCCCACACTAAATTATATTTTATAAATACCCTTTTCTGTGTGTACTCTTGGTTTGTTGATTTGGAGAAAGAGAGAGTCCTCAACACCATCAATAGCAGTTTTATTTCTTAGCGAAAGCACCTTCTTTCATGGTCAGTCAGTTCCTCAGTGGAAGCAGTAGCCAATGCATGGGATTGCATTCTTGCTTGTTTTTCTTTTGTTCTTTTTAAATCAGCCAATTTTTTCTGGATTTGTTTGGTTGATCTTTTAACTGATCCAATGGCATTCAGTTTTTCTTTCCAGATTCTTTCTTTAATGGAAGCGTCTATCTTTGAAGCTTTATCACCAAATAGAAGCTTGTTTTTCAGTTAGTAGTTCAATTAGAAGTTCCACTTTTAGGAAAATGTTCCATTCTTGAATGGTGGGCTTCATTTCCCAATTTACCAACCTCTTTTAAATTTAACATATTTGCACCAGCATCCCTTCAAACCAATACCATCTCCCGCATTGCAAGGGAAGGACAAGGTTCATTTAAATAGCCACACAAATACAAAAACTTCTCGAGACAGACAGTGTTGACCGTGACTCGGTTCAGTTTGTATTAATGTACACATTTTTTATTTTCTAATTATATTTATTTCAGTTCTACACTAAAATATTGAGTTAACATGGCTAATATTAGATTCAATATCAGATCTTTCAACACTTGACAACACAGTTTAAAATGACATATTAGTTACAGTGAGGTTACCATTGAATTAAAGTGATTTCTAAGGTTCTAAAACCACCGGCTGATGCTCGGCTCGGAGGGTCCGGGTCTATCCATCTTTCACTAGACTTTACCCAATGCCAAGTTCATATACCACCACAAATTGGGCAGGAATGGCAGATGTAAGGCAACTTTTAATTGGATAATTTATTACACTTACTATTTTCTTTAAATTCATTGGTTTGCATTTTATTTTCAGTGATCTGATTGACTAAATTAGTATGTGTAATAATTAGAATTACAACACATACTAAAGTCAAAGTAGAATGTGTACTAAATATTTGAAACATATACTAAATAACACGTTTTTGACCCAGATGGCCGTCCATAAAAATAAGAATATAAAACGAGTCAATGATATGAAGCCGGTTCTGGAAAGATTCAATAAACCAATCAGTGTGCCACATTCCCGCGATGACAAGTAATTTTTGAAAAGGCTGAATAAACCATTTTAATTTAACTTTGATGATGATGAGTTATCAGGTTACAAAACCATATTGTGGCCGTTGTGAACGATTCCCTATCGGTGCCAAGATATTCATTTAAGTGATATTCTTTTTCACGACAAGGGTGTTCACTTAGGCGAACTGTTCTCTTAGGAGGTGTTCCTATATGTGGAGACTACTGTATTATATTATTATGATAACAATAATATATAGTCGGAAACGCGGTGAGTAGGGTTGCCTGATTTACTACCAATATTTAAAAAATGTACTGTACCAAACATTTTGACTAGATCATTTTTATATTATTAACCTAAAGTGCTGGTATTTTAGCTCTGTTAGTAAACTATAAGGTTCAGATTTGCTGAAGCTACTGTTTTGTAGGAAAACATTGGATCCTGATGTCTTGTCTAATTATCGTCCAATTTCTAATTTACCTTTCCTTGCAAAAGTCTTGGAAACGATTGTTGTTGTTCAGTTGTCTGCATATCTCTGTGCTAATAATCTCAAATAATTCAATCTGGCTTTCGTAAAACAACATAGTACAGAGTTTGCACTCATAAAAGTTGTTAATGACATTGTGTTGAATGCAGATGAGGGGCAGGGTCTTTTTGGATACATCTGCTGCATTTGACACCACTGATCACACAATTCTTCTTGATCGCCTTGAGAAAACTATTGGCATTACTGGCACAGTACTCTCCTGGCTGCGGTCCTACTTAATCTCCCCACATCAATGTGTGTCCCTTGGAGGATCAAAATCAGCTAATTCTCTTGTTGTTTCTGGGGTTCCACAGGGCTCTGTTCTTGGTCCTTTCCTTTTTAATTTGTATATGCTACCGCTGGGTAATGTGATCAGACAACATGGTTTTAATTTCCACTCTTATGCCGACGACACCCAGATTTATTTTAAAATGATTTCAACTTGCCTTGACAAAATAGGGGCTTGGATGTCAAAAAATGTTTTGCAGTTAAATGCAAATAAAACTGAATTTATTTTAATTGGCTCTAAAACAGCATTAAATAAAATCCAACAACCAATGACCTTTGGCAACCCCATTAGCTCTTTGCAAGCTGTGAAAAGTCTTGGAGTCTTATTTGAGTCTAATCTTAGTTTTCAGCATCACATTTCAACTGTAGTGAAGTCTGCTTATTATTGTTTGTATCTTGCACAATCTGATGTAGAAATTTTAATTCATGTCTTTGTTTCATCCCGTCTGGACTACTGTATCGCCCTATTGGCTGGTCTACCTTGTAAACTTATCAATCGCTTACAGCAGGTTCAGGTGCACGAATTCTGACAGGTACAAAAAGATTTGAAGATATTACACCTGTTCTTGCCCGCTTGCATTGGCTTCCGGTGAAGTACAGAGTTTTTTTTAAAATATACCCTCCCACATTTTAATATTACTTAGGTTATTTGCATTTGACGACAATTTCCCTGGCTAAAAAACAAGATACATGAAAACACACACAACCTGAAAGTACTCCTAAGTGAGAAAAAGGTGAGACTTATTTTTTCTTTTTCCATGGAAATTGCACCAATGATGCAATAAAAATAGATGTACATAGGGTGCGCAGTTGAAGCCTGCATATCACATAATAAATTGACTTAATAGCAATAAAGATATGTATTTGAGGACTTCTCATTCATTCAGCAATGTATCAGTTGGTCACGTTAACATTCATGAATGAATTAACCCTGTGATAGGGGCTTCAACAGCGTCATTGTTTTCCTTGATCTATGATGGGATGGGATCAATAACAGCACCTCCACACTGCAATCCTTTACACATGGGTTTGATTTATTTTTTAAACACTTTTTTTTTACCTCATATTAGCACTAGCTTCATCTCAGTTTCTGCCCCCTTTTCTTTTGCTGAAAACATTTTTATTTTTACATTAATAAGCTGTAACCACCAAATGACAGTTAGCTTTCGAATGAAAAAGGGATTAAAATTTGCATTAGTATGTAAAATATTAAAACCAAGAGTGTAGCGAAAGTACACTGGAATTATAATCAAGATAATACAATTTACACTGGCATGAAAAGGGGCTACCAAAAGGATGAATCGCATCCAATCTTATTTTGCCTTTACTGATTTTTTTTCTTTTATTAGCTCTTGCTTGTTTGTTTGTTTGTTTTTTACCCTGAGAAATCCATTTAATCTGTGATTAGGATTGCTCTGTCTCTAATAGAGTAAAAGAACCAAATTCATTCTGCCAGGTTTGTCATAATTATGGTAAATAATTCAGATGGATCTTTTGCAGAAGCAAGCAATTTGCTTTGTATTGTCCATTGTATTGTAGCGATTCGTGTATTGTGTTTGCGTACTGTATTCCCTCTTGTTTCTACTGTCTGTGCTGTTATTACCTCCGTATTGTGTTCCTCTTCCCCCTCGTCTGTATTACCTGTAGTTGCGGGTTCGCGCTGTCTCTGTGGCTGTGCGAGCTGTCCTGCACGCATGCTGCGCCCTGGTCCCTGACATTGGTTGCTGGTTGTGTGTGCCCATTGGTCCTAGCGTACGGCTGGGGACCAATGGGATAGCTGGTCGCTCTGGCACCCGATTAGCATAAAGGGGCGGGGCTAAGTTATAAAAGGGAGCGTTGCACGCTCATTGAGGGCAGTCCAGGGCTAGCGGCTGGAGCAATGGTCTCTGTAGGGTGCTGAGAGGGATCCTAAATAAAGCTTTGAACCTAAAAGCAGCGTGTTGTCTCCTTCTGTTCTGCCTACTGCGTGAAACGCTACAGTATCATAGGAGTATTCAAGAGAATGTCTGACATTAATGTCTGACCAATATACAGAGAAATGTAATACGTTTCTATCATTATCAATTGGGCGCCACTGTAAACAAATGCTGAAAGGTCCCCCCCCCCGTCCCCAAAACACATAGGCATTGCAGAATCTGAACAATTTTTTGGAATGAAAAAGCTTCTTAAACTAAATATAAATTAATAGAGCTAGGAATACTACTCAGTTTCATATTTCTTCCAATTTATTTTTAGATACGTCGTTTTAAAGGCCCTTACACACTAGACGCGATACGAAGAGCGACATGACAAAGCGACGCGAGAAAATCAATAAAACCTATGCTTTTCAGTAGTGCCCTTCACACCAAAGGAGACACGACAAGCGGCGCAAATTCTAATGCGAGTGATGAAAACCTGGTCCTATTTTTGCAAATTCGTCGCAAGACAACTACACAACTTAGCAGTCAGAAAACAGCTTCCTGTCATGTGGTTTGAAATCAAGCCCTGTTTCACTTTCACTCAAAATGGAGAAGGTCGTCATACTTGCAGTATCTAATTTCCCTGACCTTTTTGACAAGAGTCAAAGCAATTATAAAACACGGAGCCAAAACGTAATTTGGGAGTCGATTTCTATTGATCTGGGCGTGCCTGGTTTGTATAATTTCATACATGATTAAATGCATATCGCCTAATATATTGCCATTATCATCAGGCCTATAATAATTATAGTAATAACTGTTGTTGTTTTGGAGGGAGTGCATAGTTATTGGATGCTGGATATCCAAAATACTGTGTCAAATGCGGATCAGTCAGCCATTATCTTTGCATTAGCCTATCTTTCAATGGTTTTAGCTGACGAGATACAGAAGAAATAGAAGAACCTGCGTGACACCTACTTGAGAAAAAAGAAAGAGAGGGTGACCAAGAGTGGGCAAGGCTCGGTGACTTAAAAAGTGGAAGTATGAAAAGTGCATGGCGCTCTTGAATTCGTGCACAGAAAATAGAAAGTAACAAATAAATGGAAACACTTTGCACTTCGTATGTATATGGTCAATAGAAAGTTTATTTACAATACTCTGTGAAATGGATCTCTGTAAACGAATACATGTACAATACAATACATGTAGGCTGCATATTTGTAATTTTATTATATCTTATTTAAAATAAAAAATAAAAATAATATGCCTGATAAAATAAAAACATTTTATATAAAAATATACAGCATTAAACCCTAATGGAAAAATCCAGGTATTTTTTCAAGCTTGTATTTTACAGTGCCACCACAAACATTCCGACACCTGGCGAAGACGATAGCGAGAGTAGGAGAATTGACAGGGAAAGCATATCTGAAAGAGAGTTTGAGGATGAAGTACACCCCTGTGAAACACGGCCCAGTACACCTCAAACACCACAGGCAGCCGTGTCACCATCAAGCTCGTCATCTGGACGGTAATTACCAAGAAAAAGGATGCGCCGCAAACAGCCCAGTCCTGACCCTGTTACAGAGCAAATTTTGTTTTACCTCTCGACAAAATGTAATAAAAACCAACCCCAGGATGAAGGTGAGCTGACAAGTCATCTAGATGCTGTTATAAATCCAAAAGTAGTCATACTCAATTTTATTAAAAAAATAAATATAATTTAAATATGATCAATAATCTTCTTTTTATTAAACATATAATGATTAATTTTTCTTTTGGACTAAAATATAATGTTTCACCACCTAAAACCTATGCACTGTACCCCTTTATCTTGTTCCTCTGCCCCTCCCCCACTGAAGAGGCCTCCAGCTTAACCTGCTGCCAAGCACTAAACCACTCCATCATGCTTGCTAGTGATATAGAGTAACTCAAAGCATTCCAATGCTAACACACAACCATCCAGTCAGACTATAACATTCACTGACCCTTTGGACCCCTGGAGTACCTCATTCCCTTGCAGAAATGTCCAGCAACTGCTTCTCGTGAGCTGGTGGCCTGAAAGAGTTAATATTGCTGGTTTTCTATTGGATACCCAGCAGATATATATATATATATATATATATATATATATATATATATATATACAGTGGCTTGCAAAAGTATTCGGACCCCTGACCAATTCTCTCATATTATTGAATTACAAATGGTACATTGAAATTTCGTTCTGTTTGATATTTTATTTTAAAAGACTGAAACTCAAAATCAATTATTGTAAGGTGACATTGGTTTTATATATATATATATACACATTGTGAGCATCAACAATTTACTCAAAGCTTCCACTAATATTTTCTACTATTATAACAACCTTGACTTGCATAAAGAAGTAAAAACATTGAGTGAAATAGCTTGCACCACTTGATTTTCAAGGTGTGGTATCCGAAGAATAATCAACAAGTACAGAGAACCATCATTTATAATTGACAAACCCAGGACTGGAAGACCCAAAAAGTTGTCTAACAAGAATGAGCAATACTTGAAGATAATATCCTTAAGGAATAGAAAGAAGACAAGCGTTGAATTGACAACAGAACTGGCAGAAAGCACAGGTGTTGTTGTCCATCAAATCAACAGTCCAAAACACCTTTAACCATTGTTCCATAGTCCAATTTCTGTGTTCTTGTGCATATTTTAGCCTTTTAGTCTTGTTCCACTTTCTTTACAAAGGCATTCTTACTGCAACACATCCTTTAAGTCCTGATTAAGAGTGAGCTTTGTACTGTTGATTTGATGGACAACGACACCTGTGCCTTCTGTCTATCTCCTGTCCTCAGTCGATGTAGTGTAGCCAAAGGTATGGAAACATATTTGTATTCCCGGCCACATAAAAAATGGATTGTGCTATGAGCTCTACTTTGAAAAAGTACCTGTGGCTGGCTGGATGTGTTAATGGATGCCTGAGTTTCTGAATTACAGTACTATTGCAAATGAACATCAATCTGTTTATTAATTGGAAGTAACACTGACTATTTTAACAGGAATCAATTAGCACAACACTATAAACAGAGTGATTCAGTACAAACATGTGCAGTGTAATAAAGACCATTACAACCTCGACTGATTTTAACTTGATCCGAAATGCTGCTCAGTAATGCCATAGCATCTAACATGTACAGTACAATCAATTGTTTTACTAATCCAACTATCCAACTCAAACGTCTTTATTATTATTTACACAAATATGCATGTGAGATTCTTTTCTATTTGATGGCCTTTTAATGTTTTAAACTCTCTTGATACATATTAGCTTTAAAATTTGTTGGGTCCCGGCTTAAGAGAGCTGGCAATATTATGTTGCAAAAGATGCAATTTGTACTCTAAAATATTGCATGGTCTCAATGAGAGTTTGGATACAACTAGGAAGTTTTCCAGAGGTTGTTTTAATGAGTTTGTATATTCTCTTCTAGAACAAAGACAGCACAGTGTGATCATAGGGTGGTTAGAGTGTGGTCCTGGAAGGCACTAATTGTTTGGTTTATTATAAACAAATATATTAACCAAGCTTAATTCTCTATACTCCAAAAGCTAAGCAGTTGGATTACTGAAATTAGAAGCCCTGCATACATGACATGATAGTACAGTCTGAAAATAGTGGAAAGCATTAATATTGTACTTTGTAGTGTATCTGTTATAATACGTTTACAGACATGGTATGTGCATACATAAAGTATCATTCCAATTATTGATTTTAGCAGCTGTCCAAAATTGCCATCTTGCACAGTCACATGATTAATAAATGACAGTAAATCATATTACTGGCTGAAAGCATGTCAGTCAATATTTGAAGCAGATGGTTGTTAATGCCGGGTCAGTCCATGTCAGGTCAATCACACTCGAAACCGAAGGTTCATGGATTTTGATGCTGTTTGGCAGGGATGTTGGTGCCTTAGAAATATAAGATTTCATCCAAGTTTCACGTCTCTAGTCTAACGGTTTTTATGTGAGAGGTCACCAAATATTTGACCCAAAATGGCTCCCAGATCAGACTAATGACACAAAAGTATCAATAACTTTTTCTATTGTTAATGCTACTGTAAAAAGTGAACTATTGCTGGAAAGCTCTCTTTGTGCTCTATCCAAATATTTAACATCAAACAGAATTTTGCCCTTTGACCTTGAATTGCTGAGCTTTGACCTCTTGGACTCTCAGCCCCAATATGGATGACTAAAATCAAGGCTGGATACTGAAGTTCACACCATATTCTAAGTTTGTACCAAAATCAGCCTGGGATGTTGACGGAATCAGGAGGCATTCACTCATTATACTGTGTCATTGTAGTTTCATGGGTGATAAATTTGGTAGGGTGTGTCACAATAGTTTTTTTGGAGGCTGGCATAATTGGTGAGGAACTTTTTTTCGGTGGCCAACACACACCAACTTTGGCTCCAGAAACACCTCACCCATAGCTCAATCAGCTGCTGTTCACTTAGAAGAAGTTCATACAGCTGTCCACTGCTACTTGATTCACAAGTATCCTCAATGAAACTCTCTGTGCAGCAAGCCATCTGGAAAGAAGAGAAGACAATCAGCAGTTCATAGCTATGAATTCTTGAGTCTGCATCACATTGAGTATATGCTCCATTACATACAAGTATAATTACATTTTATACCAGTTTTCCCATCAAGAGTCCATGCTGCTTTTTGGTACAAACTTTGGCCCTGTCCACACTACATAACCGATCTCGAGAACCGTACTCGAAACCGCTCTAATTAATCCAGCTCAAAGCGTCCACACTGAAGTACCGTTTCATGTTTACTCAGGCTTAATGCGTCCGCACACCATTAGAATAGTTCAGTTACAATTCCCTGCAGCGCAACGAACCGTGGAAATTAATACGATAGTATCCCACCATGCACTTTATTTTAAAATAATGTGTTATGCCTCATATTAACAGCGGTCCATATTGCTAAAAAGAAATATAACAAGTATTGTGGAAAAAGTAAATCCGAACACACACACAAGTAGGGCTTGAAGTTTTCAGGTTTTATTTTTAATCAGATGAAGTCCCTTTAAACAAATTGAGCTGATTCTGTTTTATAATTAAACTCAGAAAAAGCTGTTAATTACAAAACAATCTTTGTTTTTACCTTCATATCTTGTCTGAGCCTAATTCTGGTCTTCTTAATATTATTTCAAACAGAGCTGACAAATTACGTGATTTGTTCATCACCGATCCTACTTTTAACACGCATTTCATTTTTGCAGTCGCCTAATTTAACATTGTGTTTTTGTTATTTTCCCCACTAGTTTAACAGAGATGTCCTGACAGTTTTTTTGAAGCATAAAAATGAATATTTAGTGTGGAGTGCACACTGATAGCAAGTCCTTCAGGCGCCTGCTCTGAGTATTTCGCCAAACATACCACAAAGCATTTTGGGATATTGGAGGATACACAAATAACTGTAGTTTGGTATTACAGCGACCACACTTCCGACAAATCCGCACTACCTGATGCGATCTAATTAGAACTGGACTCGAGACTACCTCCTGAGGTGGTCTCGAGTCCGGTTCACTAGTAAGGTATTAGATGTTGCGTAGTGTGGACGCAAACCGTATTTAGCACTTTTAAGCCTGCTTAAATGCAACTAATACGGTTTAAAGGCATAGTGTGGACAGGGCCTTAGAGGATGGTGTGAACTTCAGTATCCAACCTTGTTCCAGTTGGGGCTGACAGGCCAGTTGAAGTCGAAGGTCAACAATTCAAGGTCAAAAGTCAAAATTATGTTTGACGTTAAATATAATTGGATATTATATCTCTATGGCATAAACACAATTAAAAGAGGTCCTTCCTGAACCTTCCTGAAGTGATTGATTCGACATGGACTGACCCAACCCCTGAAGGGCTGAAGAGTATTCCAAGAATACTCCATGGAGCTTTCCATGGTGAAATGACCAAGGAAGTGCAACACTATCTGAAAGCATGGGTTGCAAATATGGATTTTTTTTTAATCTAGTGTAATACCAGATATCGTTTTTGATATAAACATGTTTGTTATAATATGTGTTTCTTTCAAAACTGCAGACCTATATAACAAATAGAAGTGCAAAACTGGTACGATTTTCAGAATTAATTTGTTAGCTACAACCTTTTAATGGCATGCCAGCAAGAGTTGGTTTACTATTTCAATATTAATAGTTTAATGAAAAGATAAAATATATATTGATGTTATTCAGAATTTTTGTTATTAATACAAATAAATTGATTTGTTTTTGTATTAATAAAAAAAGGATCTAGTCATTTTAGACGTATAATGGTACAAGTCAATTTGAAACTACATCTCCCAACAAAATGACAGATAAGTAAAATCCCTGATGCATCAAAAGTTCAATTTCCTGGCTTTAGGGATTGCATTTTTTAAAGTTGATTAGCCCAGTGCCAGCCAGTTAAGAAAAAGTCAAGACTCAACTCCTGTGATTGGAATTGATTCACTGTGCATCAAGTACTCAAGCATTTCCACTGTGATCATGAATTCTCTTGTCAATGCTGACTGCCTGTTGTAATGAAATCCATATAAACAGTAATGTAACTGATCTGGTTGCTTCATGGAGGTGTAATTAAGACTTCCTAAATACCTACTTTTCTGTTAAGGGATCTTTACTTATCTGCCCCAATAATCATTTCTGGTGATATTAGTCTTATGTTAACTAGAAAGTGAAATTATCTCATACCATTTAGTAGCACACATTCCATATACTGCAGTGGCCTCGGCCAGGGCTGGAGCAACCGACCATGGCGCTTGTGAGATTCTACTCACTGAGCTCAAGTCGACTAAAAAAATTGCCCTGTTTTGTTCTATAATACACTATCCTCTCAAGTGTTAGGATAAAAGGAGTCTGACTGAGTTCCCACATTTGTTTTATATCTATATCTGCATAATGTATGTTAACCTACAACTAGGGGCAAAACTCTTCAGTAGCTGTCTGTTATTCACCACAACCATAATTTAAAAATAACCTTTGTTTAGAT
This sequence comes from Acipenser oxyrinchus oxyrinchus, assembly GCA_030684275.1. Classification (NCBI taxonomy): domain Eukaryota; kingdom Metazoa; phylum Chordata; class Actinopteri; order Acipenseriformes; family Acipenseridae; genus Acipenser; species Acipenser oxyrinchus. The sequence goes on along the minus strand of CM060251.1, from coordinate 54,782,734 downwards.
TTTTTTTTTTAAGGATCTTCATCTAAAAATTTAATTCGGTTGTATTGCTGTATGATTGTATTGGGGTACGGTGCAGTATAGTCATACAGGGTTTGCTGTCATTCTTGCAAGTAATATATCAAATAAATGAAAGACAAATGAACCAAGATAATGTGTAAATTGCAGTAGCCTATAACTTGTAAAGGGATTTATGAATTCCCACAGTACAAAATATTAAGCCAAATGGTAAAAACCCAGCACAGTGAACCATTGATTGCAAGTCAGAGACAGAAGATTGAAGTTGTAATAATAAAATCAATGTGGTGTGAAAAATGAAAAAGAAAACAGACAACAAAACTGCATAATGAAAAACATAAGGTGAAACAGTACTGTGAACAGTGCAGTTTAGTGCCATATTCAAGTATACCTATAAATATCTCAGTACACAATGATATAATTAACAGAGAGTCTCGACATCATCCTGTTCTATTTAAAAACAGGTTGGTCAGGTCACAGCACCAAAATATATTTACCTTTTGTGATAGACTCACCATACCGTGAAACATTAGTAGTATAAACGACTAAGGTGAACATTATGGTGCCTGATTAAATTGGTTAGATATTTTTAATAAATGGTAGGTTTCAAGCTTAGGGATAGTGTTTTTTTCTAATAAATGATACCATTCTATGAAATATTTATTAACTTTAAGAATTAGACTGACAACTCTATTTAATTTGTAATATATCATTATAATAAAGTACAAAGTTATCAGCCTGAAATGCTTGGACTGTACCATCTCTTTAAATAATATTAATACTATTTTTGAACCTAACTTCACTGTTGAATTAATATTTTACAAAGAAAGAATGTGCATACTTGTACTTTGTCCATACCTACATGGTTTCTATCTCAAAAAATAAAATAACAAAATAAAGAATACTGTTTATAGTGAATGAAACCACAATTATTTGCAGTTATTGGTTCAAACTCATCTACTTATGGTAAAATGTTCAAGAAAAGTTAATATAAGTAAATGTATTGGGGATTGAACCAATATTTTTCTCATAGTAACAATATTGACATTTTTAAACAATGAGACTGGCAAGCCATTTCCCAATGAATGCAGAATGCGAGTTTTTTTTTTTTTAGAATGTTTTAAATTTATCATGAGAACTCCAGCAACCAGCCAAAAACAGAATACTAATGGACAGGCGGCTCCTGTCAGTGATGTATGAATATAAGCTTTGACCATAAAATAGGGAAACTCCATAACAAATATCCACTTCCAGAAACGAATGCAGTCATACATAATTAGAAAGTAGGTACATCATTTAGATATTGCAAGATACAGGATTCACTCTGAGGTCAAACTAAGAGGATTACATCAAAAATGGTGCAGATGTTTAATGTCTGTTGTTTATAGAATTCAAAATATTGACAGTAGTCTGAATAAGGCCACCTGATCTTCTGTATGGATAGCTGAAAGTTTGATTAATGGCAAGATAAATGGGAGAATGATTAAAAAAAAATAATAATCATGATAAAATAAGAAACAAATTATTATTGGGAGAATGCATACAATATTAGTATGTATACCGTATGTAAAAAAAAATTCTAATTGAATTTAGCACATTTTACCTCAAATATTTTTTCTACAGATCATTATTGTAAATCAAGATTTCTGTTCTGTTAAGCTAAAACAATTGAATTTATACAGTATATGAATTACAACCCTATGCATAACAGTACACTTTAGTACCGCTTGCTGGCCTGACTCAACAGTGAAGACTGTTTTACACTCCCTGTATTTTTCAAAAAAATGATTAGGGCATCAAGGTCAGCTCTTGTTAGTCTAATGCGGCATATTTAATATCCTCTGCTGACAAGGCTAAGTTACATCTTATTTGAAAAGCAGCACTTGTCCCTTAAACACACTCTATAATGAGGTGCCGGTAGAAGGAATGCATGTATGTCCAGGTTTGAATCTGTGACCATCTGGCCCCAGTGTGCATGATCTGCCTGAGCTATAATGAGATCACACTTATTAGCAACCACTCATTTCATATATATATATATATATATATATATATATATATATATATATCAGCATTTCAAATTACTTCTCGGAAGAAAAACATACCAATATAATTACAACATTCCTTACTTCAGATTTTTATAAAAATAAATGCACACCGCATTCCATTTGGAGCAATTATGGAAGTATTATTCTTTAAAAATGTGTACAGGCTAAGTTATACAAAACTTAAAGTAGCTAGCAATTTATATATATATATATATATATATATATATATATATATATATATATATATATATATATATATATATATATATAAATCTTACACTTCCATTTGATATATGTGCCTCAAATGTGCAGGTTTGAAGAAACTGTATTTTCATATTTAAAACATGATATCTGGTACTATGCTAGGTAAATACATTTCTGTTTGCAAGCCTTGCTTTTATATTACGATACAGACCACTAGGCACATTTGTAAAAGGTGTATAAAATCTAAAACAAAAATTGCCAAAATGGTTTAATAGATAAATTAAAAATAAATATTCAGAGAAAAAAGGCACTTTACAGAGCATTTAAAAGGGACCAAGAACAAAGTAGACAGAAAGAGTACTTGGAATTACAAACTCGTAGTCAAAAAGGAAGTTAGAAAGACCAAGAGACAGGTAGAAATGAGCATTGCTAAGGGGGCTAAAACTAATTCCAAAAAGTTTTTCCAATATTATAACGTAAGAGAACATTCAAAGAGGAGGTAAAATGTCTAAGAGTCACAAATGGCAAAATCATAGATGAAGAGAAAAAAATAGTAAATATATTAAATTATTATTTTTCACAAATTTTTACAAAGGAGGATACGGGCAACATGCCCCACATGTCGACCTGTTCCTATCCAATTTTAAATAACTTTAGCATAACAGAGGCAGAGGTGTTAAAGGGACTAGGAGCTCTTAAAATGAACAAATCCCCTGGGCCAGATGAGATCATCCCAATAGTACTCAAAGAAAGGAAAAAGGTTATTTACAAACCACTAACCAAGATCATGCAACCGTCTCTTGACACAGGGGTTGAACCGACAGACTGGAAAATAGCAAACGTAATACTGATCCACAAAAAGGGAGACAAAACCCAACCAGGTAACTACAGACCAATAAGCCTGACTTCTATTATATGTAAACTCATGGAAACTATAATAAGATCCAAAATGGAAAATTACCTATATGGTAACAATATCCTGGGAGACAGTCAGCATGGTTTTAGGAAAGGGAGATCGTGTCTAACTAACCTGCTTGATTTTTTTGAGGATGCTACATCGACAATGGATAATTGCAAAGCAATTTTTATTTAGATTATTTAGATTTCCAGAAAGCTTTTGACAAAGTCTTGCATAAAAGATTAAATATCAAACTGAACGCAGTAGGGATTCAAGGAAATGCATGCACATGGATTAGGGAGTGGTTAACATGTAGAAAACAGAAAGTACTGATTAGAGGAGAAGCCTCAAAATGGAGCGAGGTAACCACTGGAGTATTAGGTCCTCTGCTATTCCTAATCTACATTAATGATTTTGATTCTGGTATAGTAAGCAAACTTGTTAAATTTGCAGACGACACAAAAATAGGAGGAATGACAAAAATAGGAGGAATGGCAAACACTATTACAGCAGCAAAGGTCATTCAAAATGATCTAGACAGCATTCAGAACTGGGCAGACACATGGCAAATGACATTTAATAGAGAAAAGTATAAGGTACTGCACACAGGCAATAAAAATGTGCATTATAAATATCATATGGGAGATACTGAAATTGAAGAAGGAAGCTATGAAAAAGAGCTAGGCGTTTATGTTGAAATGTCTTCATCTAGACAATGTGGAGAAGCTATAAAAAGGCCAACAAGAATCTTGGATATATTGGGAAAAGTGTTGAATTTAAATCAAGGGAATTAATGTTAAAGCTTTACAATGCATTAGTAAGACCTCATCTAGAATATTGTGTTCAGTTCTGGTCACCTTGTTACAAAAAGGATATTGCTGCTCTAGAAAGAGTGCAGAGAAGAGCGACCAGAATTATCCCAGGTTTAAAAGGCATGTCGTATGCAGACAGTTTAAAAGAATTGAATCTATTCAGTCTTGAACAAAGAAGACTACACGATGATCTGATTCAAGCATTCAAAATTCTAAAAGGTATTGACAATGTCAACCCAGGGGACTTTTTCAACCTAAAAAAAGAAACAAGGACCAGGGGTCACAAATGGAGATTAGATAAAGGGGCATTCAGAACAGAAAATAGGAGGCACTTTTCTACACAGAGAATTGTGAGGGTCTGGAACCAACTCCCTTGTAATTTTGTTGAAGCTGTCACCCTGGGATCCTTCAAGAAGCTGCTTGATGAGATTCTGGGATCAATAAGCTACTAACAACCAAACGAACAAGATGGGCCGAATGACCTCCTCTTGTTTGTAAACTTTCTTATGCTCTTATGTTCTTCTGTATAATTTATTTATTTTAAATATCTACTAGGCTACAAGTCAATATTTAAATACCAAAGGCCGTAATTGATCACTACTTCTAGCCCACGTCTGGAAATGCACTTATTACTTAATCTGTTCAACATTCAGAGTCTTCTTACTAGTACACCTCTAGGGCAGGGACCCTGTTGCTTGACACACCCAACATAGAGAAAAGCTGTTTTCAAAGTAGGCATATTGCCAAATGGTTTTAAAAGTGTCTGAATAACCCATTGTTACTTTCATTTACAGAGTCTACACAGGCTTCTAAACAGTTTCCCATTAGCTTGTAAAACAAACATATTATTTAAAAACTTGCCCTTCTTGCTTATAACCAAATTACGTCAGTCACTCGTGCCTGTGTATATCAGCGCAAAAACCCTTTTCATAAACATCCCCAACCCCCCACCCCAAGGGAAAGAATACACCTTGGCCTTATTATAAAATGAGCTATTTGTGTCGGTTGTTAGTTAGCTTTTCCAGTACTGCCTGCACACCTGCAGCCTTGAGCATTGCGAACATATTCTGCTTGTTGTTTTTGTTGGGTTTTTCAATTGTATGCCCTCTTGTGCTGTCAATAACACCTGTCATTGAGGCTCCCTCTGGTAGTCCAGAATAAGCCTTGTCAATGTTATTTGGAAACTGAATGATGAAAGGTTAGAAATGCTTGTATACAGTCCACATTTTAAATTGACACCTCATAGATCTCCCTGTTCACATTTTGCTTTCCCTATGACCTGACAGATGTTTTAAAATGTTTATAAGGGCTACATGCCTGATTAAACACTGGAGAAAACTGGGTAAAAAATATTGACTACGATTAACTTAAAAAAAAAAAACATAAATGAACTGTACTTATCTCACCCTGGTTTTTGTGGATCCAGTACTTTTGCTTCTTCCAATTATTTATGCATTTTCATTTGTTTTACAGTAAGGTTCCATTCGGTATGGTGATGTCACATACCAGGAAATACAGGCACACACAAATACAGGCACACACAAGGACTGACCCAGGTGGGGGACACTGCTGTACCCTTGAGCAATGTACTTTACCTAGATTGCTCCAGTAAAAACCCAACAGTATAAATGGGTAATTGTGTGTAAAAATAATGTGTAAAAAATAATGTAACTGTATGTAAAAATAATGTGATATCTTGTAACAATTGTAAGTTGCCCTGGATAAGGGTGTCTGCTGAGAAATAAATAATAGTAAAAAACATTGGTTAATTATACAAAAAAATGATAGTTGTTTATTGTTTAATTATTTTTTCAACGTTTAAAACCTTAGTGTTAGACTTCTCTGGTACTTCCAGGTGTTATTTTTGTTATTATTATTTCCTTTTACTCTTCAGTGACTAATCAGAATGAGGTAATGTAATGACAACGTGAATGATTAACTAAGCGAGATACACCTCCCCCACCAGTGCTGGAAACATCACAGTTTGTAGCCTCTGTAGTTCCGGTGGCAGACAGGGATTCAAATTGAGAGCTACTAGCCTGGGGGCAGATTGACTGTCTCTGGCTATTGTTTTGAAGTCAGCGTCGTGACAAAAAAATGTAGTACTATCAATTGAAACTCTAATTCATGGGACATAACTTTGCTAAATAAGAAAGCTCCCACGAAAGCCTAGTTACATATGTACCTCCATGATTACTTTTGTTTACTGATAAAAGTGAAACTCTCCAGAGACCAGTAAAAACATTAATTAGTTTTGTAATGATGTCGTGGTCTTTCTTGTCCCAGTATTTAACAACATAAAAGTGTGTTGTACCTTTGTAACTCCCCGTTAAGCTCACACTGTATTTGGTTAAATTGTAACTTTATCTGGAAAACCTGTTCTAATGAAAGGAAGTAAAAATATATTGCAGCAGGGGGCGCTGGTATTCCCTTAGCATTGTATGGTCTACAAACAGCGGCGTTTGAATCTGGAAGCTGACGTCACTATAGTTTTTCTCCACTCACTAGAAGAAACAAAGTAGCCGAGTGAGTAAAGCGGTGAGAATGGAGCGCAGAAATCGGCAGGACTAACTCATTTTTTAAACTTTGAAAACTTCAACAAACAAAAATGGATACCACCTTTACGCTTCTTATGCTTATTGTTTCATGTAATCTAAGAGTTGTGGCTCAGTTTACCGCAGGTAAGTGAAGTTGTTTTTAATTATTTTGTGGTTTGGGTTCTGCAGACTGGAAAGTTGCAAAGCGTAGTTTCGAAGCGTTCCTGACAAGGTGTGCGCTTTTGCTCTTAAAACATAAAAATAATAAAGAAAGTTAAGCATGAATTTCTTAACACCATTCGCGATTTCTGCATATAACTACTGCACAGCTGTAGCTGTCTCGAAACTATTCACCTTCGTCAAATGTCCTTTTTAATTTGAATTGTTAAGCTTTTGCGTTAAACATTTGTACAAAATAATACTGTACAAGTTCCCAGGATGGCTTTGAACATTGCTATTACTTTACGTTTTGAGGGGGGTTATCAGGGAAAAATCCCGCATTATAAATTGCTTTGCAATTGCAACAAAGGCTAATTGCAAATCCGTACCTATGTAAAAAGTGTTGTGTTTTTAAAGGCACATCTGCTTGGTTGCGCAATGGTTACTAATCATTCTAGAATGGTTCAGTTCAACTCCGCCAATTCTGCATTCTATAATTGTACAGAATGCTTGAATCATTTACTAAGTATCTTTTGACGTAAGGGATATTTTTTGCAGACTATCTCTAATATATTTTTATGAATTGGACATTATAACCGCACATAATCTCCATGTAAATGCTAGTTCAATTGTATAAGGAAAAAAGATTGTCATACTTAATATCGCTTAAATTAACAATTTACTGCAGATTATGTTTGCCGTTTGTTTGTTTGAATTTGCCACAATTATACAATAATATAATGTGCGCGTTTGAGAAACCTGCCATTCTCAAATGTTTTGGTCACTTCTGAATTTGAGAGTAACCTATATAACTGCACTTATGTGGCTGTTCTAATAACACTTGATCCCGATTCTTGATTTAAGTTTACTGTTTTACAGAACGTAAGAGCTTTTTTGGAACAACTTTTTGCTTTGTTAAATCTACTGATACAGCGAACTATTGATTTGAAAACTTACTAAAGTAGTACTTAATCAAATTTAACATTAGTTACATTTCTAAAAAGAACACTTAAACAACAAGCATTGCAGTTGACATTGTGTAACTGACCTGTTGAATTTGAATGTTGATTAGCTAGAAATGTACAGTGCATCTTAAATACCAGGAATAAGATAATATGCATCTCTTGTAAAGCAAGCAGGACAGTTTTTTTTAAAGCGTGCCGTTAACAATTTCTACTTTGATTAAAGTTTTTTTAGACCGGGGGAGGGGTGGTATTAATCCTTATCAGCATACAGTGGGTGATTTGGATTTCTAATACCCCATTAACAAGCCCCCGTGTCTACAGAGCGTCTTTTTGAAAAAGACAACCGGTTTTTATAAACTGTTTAAACCAATGATATACAGTCACAGTTCATCAAGACTCCGCGAACCCGTTCCTTATAAAACAACATCTTGCGAGTGCTTTCATCTTTAAAACTGTCAGGAAAACATCTGGCTCAGAGGCGATAGAGCTTCATTGAAACATGGTTAATGCAAACTTCAAGGATATGATACATGCTAATACATATTACTGCAAACAATGTGTGCTGCTGTTTAAAGGGATCCGGAGGGCGGAGTTAGAAACTCAACAGCCACCTTTTTGGGGTTGTGTAATAAATAAACAGCTCTTTTTTGTGAGTGCGGAGATTATATATATATATATATAGAGAGAGAGAGAGAGAGAGAGAGAGAGAGAGAGAGAGAGAGAGAGATAGATAGATAGAGATATATATATATATATATATATATATATATATATATATATATATATATATATATATATATTACTACTAAAGAGTAATGTCTGTAGTTTGATTCTCTTTAAACGTTGTATTTATTTTACAGTTCAATAAAAAGCACGCAATGAACCCGACGCAGAAACGACACTGAACATAATGAAAGCAGTAACACTTCTACCGGTACAAACAACTTCTCTCACAAAAGTGATACAAATCAAAATGTCGGGTGGGGGTCCACAGTCAGAATGCCTTATGGCATGGGGGGCCTTGTGCCAGCATAGTTTGCACTCTTGAAAGACCATAAAGCTTTTCGATTTTAATATGTAAGTTCACTGGCAGTTTGCTTACCAGCAACAACCCACAGCTGTTTTGAATAACTGCATCATCTCATCGGATTATAACACTTTGTTAAATGATTATTGCATCTGTTGGTTATAGCTGATTAAAATTAGAAAATCTTAATGTTGGATTAATTACATAACATGTAATCAAACGCAACCTGGCAAACTGTAAATTACTTTTTTTAGATTGCTTGGCAAAAGGTTTAATTATGCTTACAATAATATTGCAATTAACTGGTTGAGCTATTTATTAGCAATGTCCTAAAACTGAGAAGCAATCTATGCTAATTCAATTTTTATTTTATTTTTATTTCATCTGGATACAATGTCAACCAAGCTGCTGGAATGAGATGAGTTACTGAGTAGCATTGTCATATTCAACCTCATACAATATATGTTCAATTATATTGAGAGAATAATGTGATAAATGCTTTTTAAATAGTGCTAACTTGACCATGCAATTAAATAGCATCAGGAAAATATTGCACCTGGAAAGGTTTAAACCAGGGGTGGGAAAACTTTTTCCTATCACTGGCCATTGGCCCATTTAAAAAATCCATCGTGTGCCACACACACAAAATACCAACTCAGTTTAGTTTATTATTATTTCTTAATAAATATAAAACTTTAAACTCGCCTGCTTATTCTTTTTTTTTTTTTTCGTGTGATGGTTGATATTGCTTTTCCATGGCGAGCGTTATATCTGCTGGCACTGAAGATGTTGCCATTAGCAACTGGTTTTGTAAATTGTCGTCTTAATCTGGCACCCGGGTGGTTCTTTGCAAGTGTAAGCTTGGAAAACAACTGTTCACAACGGTACATTGTACCAAATAGCGATGCAATTTTCAGCGCGTGTCTCCTCAAGTTTGATAATTCATCGGCTCCCACGTAGTTTGTAGAATTCCAGCAGAGGCAGGTTGTTGTATTTAGCCTAAAGTTCACTGTTGCTTTGCAGTTCAATTATTTTGTATTGAATGTCTTCAGGAACATCGACTGCTTCAACATTGAAAGGAGTGGTAAAAATGTTTAATTCAGGTTCCTTTGATTTTAGGTCTTAAAATCGCTCACTAAATGTATTAAGTACATTTAAGCACTCCTTGGCATACTCTGTTGATGTTGGTTTTTGTTCCTGAAGTGTTGGAAAATGCACCGTGTTGCCTTTTTTTAGTTGCATTTCCCACAGCTTTAGCTTTGCTTCAGACGATTTTATGTTTGAAAGCAGGGAGGTAAGAAACTGGTTAGGGCCTTGCAATTTTAAATTGAGCTCCGAAAGGTATTGCGTTGTATCAACCAAGAATGCCAGGTCACACAGCCACTTGGGGTCACTAAACTCAACCACATGTTTTCCCTTCATCTCCATGAAAAGCTTCATGTCTTCCCTCAGTTTATGAAACCGCTTCAGCATGCTCCCTCTGCTCAGCCATCGCACTTCACAATAATAAACGAAATCACCATATTCTGATTCAAGGTCTTCCAATAGCTTTTTAAATTGGCGCCAATTTAAACCTGTACTTTTAATAAAGTTTAATGCTCAATACTACTACGGACATAACGTTGTTCAGTCGCATGGACTGCGTGCGCAGATTCTCTTGGTGAACGATAGTGGCACACAATCAGCTTACTTGGATCACGGCTGACACTGTTCTGTGAGAAGCTCAAAAGCTCAAATTTAAGTTTCTCAGGCGCCAATAAAGCGGTGGTTGCAACTATGCACTCCTTTACAAACTCACCTTCTGTATGAGGCTTAAGTTGTTTTTTTTTTGCAATAAGTTCACTCACCGCATAGCTTGCTTGTACTACACTGTCCAGCTCTTTTCTTGGTCTTTTAAAAATAGCTTGCTGTGCATTCAAATTATTTTTAAATACTTTAATTTTGTCAGCACGCAGTTGTCCCTGAAATTTCTTCATGACAAACTGCATCACCACAAATCAGGCACACAGCCTTGCATTTCACCTCCACAAAAAAAAGGTCAATTTTTCATTAAAAACACGACACTCCGCATCCACTTTCCTTCTTTTGTTTGCAGTAGCCATTTTTTTTTTTAACATAAGAAAGTACACGGTAGTAGTCGTAGTAGGAGCACAAAATTTTTGTTTGTTTGTTTTTTTTGCCCGGGACAACTGTATAATGCATATGGAATGTGCAGCACAGCCGGTGTCAGGAAGTTACACTGCCTAGCAACCACGTCATATGCGTGATGTTCTAAAATTCAAAACCTGTTGCCACATATATAACCTACCTACAACCCCACCGATAACCCCAAAACAGTGAAAATGTGGACTGCATGCACTATCTTTACTGTAGTGCTTTTTTTTTTTTTTTTTTTTTAAGTGACCTTGTCATATATTTACAAATGTGTGCTGCAGGCCAGGTGAAATTTAAGCAACAGGCCGGATCCGGCCCACAGGCCGTAGGTTCCCCACCCCTGGTTTAAACAATTCTCCTGTCCAATGGATAGTTCTGCAAAGCTGACCAATGATTTTTTATTTAAAAAAAAAAAAAAGGATTTGCATTCATTTTTAGATGGGTGGTGGTAATAAAACCATTTAGTAAATGACTGTTCTATAACTAGAATGGGAATTCATATTGTTTAGCATGCTCCACAGTCACAGCCCCAGAAAAGCATTCAAGCAGAAAACCAACTCGCAACTTGTATTACATGGCAGTGTGTCCATATATGAAATAGAATACACTGCTGTATATCTAATCATTGGATATAGATTTTGGAAATTATTTTAGTTTTTTTTAACTGTTTGCTTAGCCCAGCATGAACTGAAATCCCACAGTAACATCCAATAACATTTTACACACAGATAAAGAAAAGGCTGCACCTAAATTAGTGAGCTGTGTTCAGCATCCATGGTGCCTCATTCAGCTAACTGATTAGTGTTTATTGACGAAAGGACAATACAGACTCATCATCAGAATACAGTCTGAATGTGTTTCAATCTTATACCAAAAGCAGTCTGCAGCATTTGCTGCTTTCATGCCCAAACTGCTTCAAAACAATAGGAAGATATTGACTCCTAACTGTATTGAAAACTCCTGAGTAAAAGAACAGTTTTCATTGATTTATAAAACATAAAATAGGTTGTTAGTTGGCAGTTTTCATTGATCACAAAAGCCTCTCTCTTTCTGCAGGTAACCAGCAAATTCTGCCTTTTCTTTTGAAACACTTAACAATTCTGTAATTATGACTACAAGCTGAATAATTACTAGGTTTTCTGGTAGGGCAGGTAGTCTGAGTTTTATCCACCCACTTCATACTTTAAATGCCTGGTTGTGTGAGTGAATGCAGCTCCACAGAATGTTTAATTGTCTACAATACGTACACTGGGGAGAAAGATTAAAGGCACCATTGACATAAGTTGGCCAAAAGTATTTCACAGCATTCTTCTCAAACATGCGGTGTGTGTGCTTTTGTATAACACTTTTTTAGGCTTGGCAATTTTTTCTTAAATTCAGGAAGACACCTAATATTAATAAATGTGACAATGTGTAAGGTTTTCATCAGCGGTATGGATTTGTAATTGAATTCCTACAAATCCCAGGAAGAAAAAATACATTTGTACTCGGGAGTTTAATATGGAAGTATTCGGTAAGAGTTTTCTTTTGATCAGCAGTTTTGATACATTTCAAATCCCCTTTTTAGTCCCGGTGTAGGCTACTTGTTTTGTGTAAAGCCATTTAAGTTCCGAAGGTTTAGCAGTTTGTTTTTGGCAATTAACAGAAACATAATCTAAATAGAAAACGCAGGTAGCGGCATCTCTTGTCAGAAATTCAGAGGTGTTTTAATTTGCTCCTTAATGTGTTGACAAACATGTGTTTGTTTCTGTTTAATGAATCTGACAGTATGAGAGGATGTTGTCTGTGATGGCACTCAAACCTCTGGTAATGGAACCTGAATTTGGAGACGCAGGTAAGTTTGATAGACACAGGAAAGATTCTGTTTCTAATTTCCTCCACGTACCTGCCCAAACAAGCACAATCCTACACTCATCCCCTGCTAGGGCTGTAATTCAGAATTATAGCTATCGGTAACATGAAAAAGTAGATTGACTTTTTTATTCACTATACTTGCATGTAAGAAATAAGTTTGACATAGGGTAGATACCCAGATTCTAATGCTCTCAGTAGCTAAAATATGTCCAGACCAAGCTTCAACACAATTTAATATGTTTCTCTAGATGTATAACTTATTGTGACCTACAGACAAATAGGTTGCCTTTCTAAACACTTGAGTTTCTGATACTCTTAATAGCTAAAGAATACTACAGCACAACTTATCACAATTTCATTTTGGACTGCTCTGGTTTGTTGGCAATACCAAAATCAATAGTGAACCTACACTGTACAATACTATCATACATAATGAAACCTGAACCACGTTTTTGCAACAAAGCAAATGTAGTTGAACGTTCATTCCACTCTAAAGTTTCTTGAAAGTAGACATTTTCAATGCATTACTGTAGTCTTTCTCTAAAAGTTGTTCTGTGTTCTTACACAGAATTATAGTTTTTTCAGTCTTGGGTAGTGCAGCATTGGATAAGGTCACTGGTGTTGATTGGGCTAATTTACCTTTCCAAGTGAAGAAACAGCTGCTTGGATTAGTGTGGAGTGCTGTTCTCCACAGTCTTAGAAAAGTAGCAATCATCTCAAATCCAAACAGCTGTTTCTTCACTTGGAAAGGTAAATTAGCCCAATCAACACCAATGACCCTCACCTGTGGGGCGCTTATCCAAATAATAGTTTTGTGCAGTACAGTGCAGTCTGTTTATAAGAATCACATCCGTCCTGGCTGCTCTCCTTAACGAATTATCCACAGCTGATCTCCTTAATGAATTATGGATAATAGTCAATTGGTTAACTGCTTGTTAAAGTTAATGACACCTCAATAGAAATAGCTTAGCCGATAGCTTTGTGATGGGGGTATAGAGGCGTAAGGAAGCAGAAGTAACAAAACGAAACCAAAACTTGAGTAAGAGATCTAGTGTTTGTTCCACACGAAGTACTGTTAGTTAGTGCTCCAGCTGAGAGCTAGGTTTATTTTGTTTGTTGTATTAGCGGTTGTTTCGCCACCACAGTGTAGGAAAAATAAAACAAACACCAGTTTAAAACTGTAAATTAAGACTCCAGCCTGATAATTTGCACAGTCCTCAGCCACTCTGTTGCATTACAATTAGCAAAAGCGTGCCAGCAGCAGTTTAAATACAGTATACAGATGTCAATGGTGCTCAATCACTGAGGACAATACATCAAAACAAGTCCTCGTGGGTAAGCAGCTTGTTACACGATCACGGTTATGACTTGTGTTTACTCAAGGCTGCAGAATCCTATTTTACTACAGTATACTTGAAACGATCATCTCGTGAGGGTGCCAAGTTTTAACTGCCGTGCGGTGTTACGTGTAACGGCCTTTGAATTAAAATGACATTACAGTACAGTATTTTACTGTCAGGACTAGCATTGCATTTAAACATCTATGGCTTATAAATTTTCACAGTTTTTCGTTAAACGGAGATGCAAAGCGCTGCAATCCCCTCCGCCTCCTCACCGCGCCGCAATGTCTACATACATATCACACAATAACACTGCTGTACTTGGTATGTAGTTAATGAATGTGTATTCACTTTATTGAAACACATTTTCACTAACAGAGAACACAAAACAACATACCTGCACAATGCAGTGGCGCAGCCACGTTTGGTTACAAACAATGCAATGTTTTCTGCATCACTGCACGATCCACGCTGCGTACGTGCCTAATCACGCAAGATGTGATCAAATTCAAAAACAGCTTTTATTGGCTGTACGTGTCCTTGCACTTGATTTAGTATCGTATTGCATGTAGTCAGTTTGCCTCAAAATGATTCTTATAAGCAGATTGCTTGATTCTTACAAGCAGATTATTTTACATTGGTTGGTATAGGAATGATTTGGTCCCATTGGTTTTGATCACTATATGCGGTTGATTCTTATGTCAGTGATTCTTCTAAATGGAGTGCACTGCATTAATCTTGGGCATGAATGCCAACCTACATCAAGGTGTGTTGGTTTTATTTTCAATTTACTGTCTGAACTATCTGGAAAAACTGTCACTGCCATTCTTCTGGTATGTCTTTGGAATGAGGAAGTAGTATCATTTTGATTTAAAGGGTGTTTTGTTTTTACATGGAAGGCAGTCAAAATTAAAATCTGCTGCATACAGTAATTTACACATACCCTGAAATTCACTCTCCCTAGTAAATTACTTTTCACCTTTTTGATTTGTTCTTTATGGCACGCAGTTTTTAAGGTGCATGTTTTTCTTAATGAACAAATGTAGAGTAAATCAAATGTTTTGTATATGAGGGATAGCTTCTTTGTAAACCGATTAATAGTACTGTATTTGTACTAGAAGTGCATTTCCAGAGAACATTCTCAGTTGCAGACTATCATTATCAGACAGTCATTGAAAATGAACCAGTGTTACCAATAATTAGCGTTCTACTGTGTCATTTTGGAAGGTCCAATAGTAAACATTGAGCAGCTACAGATGTGGGTTCAGCAAGACAATTCACTTTCATCAAATGATTGGCTGCCAAAGTGAGTGAGCTGTTTTTATTTATTTATTTATTTATTTATTTTAGATGTTTTTAATCTACAGTGGATCTGCTTTGCTGTCAAATAGAAATGTTTTGATGTTAACTTGATGTATGTTTGACATACCAAGTCAAAACATGTCTAGAAGCTGTAAGGTGTGTCTATGTACATTGTATTTGTAGCAAGGTGTAGGAGCATGTTTTATTAATGCCATTGAGTGACCTTGGCAGTGATTTCTTTATTCTGGTTTTAGTGGGGACAAAAAAAAAGGTTTTCCCCAAATGTTATGTACACACCATTTTAAATCATCGTTTTTCAGACAGTATACCAAGTTCTAAGCTATTATAATAAAAAAAAATGCATTTGGAATAATTGCCTCTTCCTGTGGCTAGAAACACATTTTTGAATATTTAAAGTTTGTTATTTTCCACCTGTTTTCTTAACTCCCTCCCTACGGGGGGGCAAATAATTTAATGAAATACTAGTGATATATTTATATTTTAGATTTGCTTCCTGCTTATGATGACATTCTTAGGGAGACAAGACTGGGCATTTAACATTCCCAGCAAAAATGTGTTTGGCATTTTACTATATGCAGATAATTGTCAGATATAGTAAAAAAATCATGTACATTTGCACAATCAGAGTATGGCCAGTTGTCCTTCATATATTATTGTAGCAGTACAGATGTGTTCTTTCTGTTACTCGTTGACATTCTTAAATGTTGCCTTGATGTTGCTGAGAACTTTGGTGTGGTCAGTGTAAGACAGCAGTTGATCAGAGCTGTTTTGACAGACAACAATTAGTAATACGGACATTGACAGTGTCTGTAGCACAGATGAAGGTTAAAAGGCAGAAATCTTGTTGAGGGTAACTAAATCAGATTTGGATATCTCAACTCCACTTTATCAATAATGGGCTGTTGTGCAATCAATTTTTGTCCAATCAATTTTTTTATTATGTTGATGGAATTAAGTAGACTGCGCTGTCACAAATTCACATGATACTTTTATAGCGTGATAGCTTTTCTGATTCTTATCTTGCTTATTGTGTGTGTATTCCAACAGCTGAGGCATCTTTTGTTTAGTATAGCATTGTGCAAGCAGACAAGTGTCATTATCAGTTGGCAATGCAATGTTCCATTTGAAGATCAGGATACAAAATATAATCAACAGCCTGCAAGGATAATAAATAAATAAGTAAATAGAAGTATACAGCTCTTGGCTGGAAGCGAAATAAATGTGGGATTGTCTAAAGGACATTTTTTAAATTAGTCCAGTTTTTTTGATGGAAGAGCCTAGGGACACTGTGGTAGCAGAGGAAATTAAAATACAAGCTGTTTTTTTGTACATCTCGGTTATTAGAGACTTTAAGAGGTATAAGATTGAATAAGTGTTAGGACGTGTCTGGATTCGTACTTTATTTTGTGTCTGAACTTGTGGTAGAGATTCATTTTGATGAGATTATCCCCAGTGATGCATTATCAGTAGGATTTGTTAATATTGCCAACCATGTTCATATGCAGGTTTTTTTTTGTATGATTAACTGTATTCACATGTAAAGATGTAGGTTTGATATGTAAACAGATGGACACAGATGCCTTCATGCTCCCCGGCGCCTGATGCTCTGGGGGGCATGAAGGATCAGGATTATTTCCATTGGGTGCCACTGTAATGAATTGTCCTCTTGGTCTGGGTAGCAGGAGAGGGTCCTGAAGATAGCACGCCAGCTAGAGAGCTAGATAGGATGGTACGTGGATGAATAACATCAACTGTAGCAGCTTTGTTACTTTTATTTGAGCCTAACCAGGTTCCTGTTAGAATAATACACCATTATATCTGTGCACACACTCAAGCCGTCCCGACTCCTCTCATCTCAACTGGTCGTACACAGTCTGCATGAATCGTAGCAGTGTGCGTGCCCTGTAAAAGATTATCCAGATTTCAGTCGATGTCTTCAGTTTTTTCAGTCGCAGTTTTGTTCGGATGTGATTGCTGACCAAGACTGACTGAGATCGATTAGATAAGGGTGTCAATCATTGGTGAGGCAGGTTTAAGTGACGAGACGTGGCTTGTCATATGACTTGTCAAGATGGCGGAATATTGGACAAAAGATTGTGAAGATGAGCTTGCCCAAATGTGGACCAATAGTCCATGTTTGTACGATTGCAGTGCCAAAGTATACTCCGATCATAATTCCAAAATCTACGCGACAACAGAAATTGCAAAAGCACTTGGAACTACAAGTGAGTTTATGTGGTATTTAGTTTTAATATCACTGAAGTTGTAACCTTTATTTTTACTGCCCCACAATGTCCAAAACAATAACTCAATACAATCACAAAGCCCCAAGATAGAGCTACCCAAAAAACGATACAAGGCCAAAGTCAAATAAAAAGAAACAGGTTAAATAAAAGTGCATCTGGAACCGTGCAAATGTTTCGGTCAGTGTTTGACTTTTTATTTACCACTTTGGAGCTTATCACAGATCTTGAAGCTTCGGTCACAGATCACAAGCCCCTAGATCAACATGCTCATGCAGGTCGGCTACGTGATTTCACACTGCATTTTGATAAAGCAGGGTTGACCTGGGTGACAGATGCAAGTAAACAATGCTTGTTGCAGATGCTTCCATCCAAGCTTCTCTGGATTGAACCGTCAGTCCAAATGTTGATTTAAAGCAAAGGTTTCTTCATCCCTGCTGCAATCTGGCTCATTGTGTCTCAAGCAACAAAAATATGGCTAAACAAAATAAGCAAATAGTGCCGTGAAAAAGTATTTGCCCCCGTCTGATTTTCTGCATTTTTGCACATTTTTCATATTGTATTTGGTCAGATTTTTTTATGGGTTGTAGTAGTATATAGAGGGAGTCTGAGAGAAAAAATGACACCAAAGTTTGGTGCTTCTTTCATTTGTTTGGTGTGCAAGGTAATCAAACATGCAATCTTCAGATGTGAAAAAGTTATTGCCCCCCCTTAGTTAACTCAACCCAATTAAAGGGATAATTAGGGTCAGCTGTTTGAGTACTTTGGTTAACAACCAGGCCTGATTTGGGCCAGCCTTGTCCAATATAAATCTGACTAACTTTGGCCCTTACCATCAGAGTGAAGTTGTCAGCACACAGGTTGTAGAGGCACATTATGCCACGAACAAAAGAAATTCCTGAAGACCTCTGGAAAAAAAGTTGTTGATGCCTATCAGTCTGGAAAGGGTTACAAAGCCATTTGTAAGGCTCTGGGGCTCCACGAACCACAGTCAGAGCCATATTGTCCAAATGGAGAAAGTTTGGGACAGTAGTGAATCTTCCCAGGAGTGGCCGTCCTGCCAAAATCTCTCCAAGAGCAAGGCATAACATCATCCAGGAAGTCACAAAGAACCCTAGAACAACATCTAGGGATCTGCAGGCGCCTCTCGCCTTGGCTAAGGTCAGTGTTCATGACCACCATCAGAAAGACACTGGGCAAAAATGGGATTCATGGCAGAGTAGCAAGGCGGAAACCATTGCTCACTAAGAAGAACATGAATGCTTGTCTCAAGTTAAAAGTGAGTCAAAAGTTGAACTTTTTGGCCGATATGGGCCCCGTTATGTCTGGCGAAAACCAAACACTGCATTCCACAGTAAGAACCTAATACCAACGGTCAAACATGGTGGTGGTAGTGTCATGGTTTGGGGATGCTTTGCTGCATCAGGACCTGGACGCCTTGCCATCATTGAAGGAACCATGAATAAGCTCTGTATCAGAGAATTCTACAGGAGAATGTCAGGCCATCCGTCCGTGAGCTGAAGCTGAAGCGCAGCTGGGTCATGCAGCAAGACAATGATCCGGAGCACACAAGCAAGTCTACATCAGAATGGCTGAAGAACAAGAAATTTAAAGTTTTGGAATGGCCTAGTCAAAGTCCAGACCTAAACCCCATTGAGATGTTGTGGCAGGACCTGAAACGAGCAGTTCATGCTTGAAAACCCACAAATGTCACTAAGTTGAAGCAGTTCTGCATGGAGGAGTGGGCCAAAATTCCTCCACGGCGCTGTGAGTTATTGCTGCTAAAGGTGGCGTAACCAGTTATTGAGTCTAAGGGGGAGATTTGCTTTTTCACACGGGGGGCATTGGGTGTTGCATAACTTTCTTTAATAAATAAATGAAATATGTATAAAATGTTTGTGTTACTTGTTCACTCAGGGACCCTTTTATCTAATATTAGGTTTTGGTTGAAGATCTGATAACATTCAGTGTCAAAAATATGCAAAAATGCAGAAAATCAGTCTGGGGGCAAATACTTTTTCACGGCACTGTATGTTCCTTGCGGCAGTGAAACCTTTACGCAGGCATGGCTGTTTGTTAGTTCGTCCACCCTCATGCATTTTGTCTCGCTCAACCCGGGTCAAAATGTGTTGACCTACGTCCTGAGGTGGGTTGCTGGAACCTGGTTACCCCGGGTATGACCCAGGTACGTGGTTTCATACTATGCAGGATTGTGACCCGGGTAGCCAGAACTCCTTCCTTGACCAGGGTAGGAGTGCCAGTGTGAAAGGGGCTTAAGTGTGACAAACAGCCTGAATACACCGCCAGCTACACTCAATAATGTGTTATTAAGAAGGTTCTATATCCCCCGGGAGGGGATAATAATACATATGAAGGAAGGTAAGGTAAACCTCAGCTGTGGTACCCATGGTAGCATTTCAAAGAGCTGCAATGGAAAAGAGAACAAGGCTCATTCCCTCAAGGGACAGCTGGGAAGGCTGGGCTAGCTGAGTAGTCAGGGGAGAGCTTTGGCCCAATTGGCACAGGTACAGTACACACAGAGAAAGTGGGAGAAGTACAGAGTTGTACCATTGTATGGAAGGCGAAGTAGCCCTGCCCTGATTGAACATCAGCAAGCATCTATTTACTGTGTTTCAAGGAAGGAGTAAAAAAAATACAATTTCTATGTCATGATCTTTTAATTTAAAAGATAATTTATAATAACTTAATGACCCTTGCCTTAGTGTTGGCAAACAGGGTAAACTACATCTTCTGTTGCATAATATTCTTACTGGTTTGATATCCTATTATGTGTTCTCAGTAGGCTCGGTGTCAAATTTATGGAGTGTGGTGGTTGACATGACAACTAGGTGTTGGGACTATTATTTCAGTTCCCCTAAAGTGTTTTTTGAATAGTTATTTAATTTACAAACTTACAGAAAATGCAGCTGTATACTGTGGTGGGGTGCCCCGTCCCTGTGCGTATTTTGTGTTTTATGTTGTATGTGGTGTGTTACTGTTGGTGTGCATATATTGGTGCATGGGCTATGTAGCACGGGTGATTTAAAATATTTGTATTTAGGCACAGGGATTGCACAATCACTTCACGTGCAGATAAAATGTGTATTAGTACGTGGCCACGGGAATTGCATAAATTAGTTCACATGCTGAGATTCAAGTGAATGATTAATTAGCAATTGAGTCCTGGCACAGCTGTATATATAGAGGCATGAACTGGGGTTAGTGTCTTCAGAAGAGGAACGAGACGCGAGTCTTGAGATAAAAAGAAAAGCTAGATACAAATAAAAAATTGCTGCACGTGCTGGTTCTAAACCAGCATAATACTTGTTTTATTTAGTGTTTGTTCCGTGTCTTTTGTTTGTCTGTTTTGGCTATCGTGCCTTTTCTGTTCAGCAGGTCTTTTTTGTTTAAATCTTTTGTTTTGTTTAAATAAAACTTGAGCATCAGTGCTTCCATACCACAGTACTATTGTGATTTCCTTCCTGGTTTGACTTCCCCACAAGCCAATCTGTCACATACACCCACAGAGATAATTTGAGATAAAATTAATGAAAGCTTTCTCATTTATTTTATTGTCCTAGGTTGATTTGGGTGCAAGTCTTTTTACATTTTCTTAAGCGCTTCTGGAAATTCCCAGTACTGGTTTAAAGATAGGTGGAGGTTCAATTTAAACACGTTATGCTAATTAAACTGTGACTGGACCATTAATTAGCAGAAAGATGCGGCTGAGTGATGTTTAAAAGTGCTGGTGTTCTTTACCAGCGGCTCTACCTTCCATTAACGTTAGCCCAGATTTTGCTCGGGAGTGTCATTTGGGAAATCATTCACCATTGACTGACTGCCTTACCAGATTACTATACACTAGATTAATCAGGAAATTGCCCTATGTTCTGGCTTGCTCTGACCTTGAATTTAAAATACACATTCATATTCTGCTGTTTTGGAAAGACTTCTATAAAAAAAATAACCCATGTTATTGACACATTTAAAATTGCTTTAATCTTGTTTTGTTTTCTGTGTTCCAAACATTCTAAAATGCTTTCCAGATTTTTCATGTTCAAACACTATAGCAAAGCAACAAACTTTAACTGCTATTTTGCGGATGTGGCTAAAACTGTTGGAATGTGCTTCTTTCAAACAAATCTCTGGCAAGGCAATAATGCTTTTGTGAGGACAACACCTGTGGCTGACAGTAACCCCATTGTCTTGGTAGGGTAGAAATTAAAGCTTGAATTAGTTAAGATTTAATTTTAAGACAAGCAGATGAGTCAAAGTATAAAACGTAGTTTCAGCTTGTTTTAGTAGAATTTCCATTATCAGTGCAAGTGGCAGGATCATGATAGTGCTAGGATGGTGAGAAGGTGGCTTCAACTGACTGATACATTCGTAATCCTGATACCTCTCTTTGTGAAGCGCTCTCTCTCTCTCTCTCTCTCTCTCTCTCTCTCTCTCTCTCTCTCTCTCTCTCTCTCTCTCTCTCTCTCTTTCTCTCTCTCTCAATCCTATCTTTGTTTCCAGTTATTGTTTCTAAAACATATTTTCTTTGCAGGATCTCTAATATCAGGGTAGGTGTTGTGTGCATACAAAATAAGAGCTGTTACTGAAGGTGGTAAAAATAAAAACTTTGACCTTCTCCATGTGGGAGATAACCAAGACAAACGATGTTGGTATTATTTTAAAGATGGTTTCAGACCAACAAAAATATTAGTTGGCCTAAGTTGTGCAGCAAACTCTCTCAGAAAGATGGTGTTTGTTTTGCACTCTGTACATAGGATTAAATTGTTTTCATGCAATTTTAATGCAATTGCAAGTTCCATAAGTTTTGCTGAAATCATTCTAGACTGAGACCAATAAGGAAAAATGCACTCCATTATGTGTAGTTCTTGAGATGCAAGACAATGGTTAAGTCCAGACCTACTAAAAACGTGCAAACCCATTACTATTAAAAGAATAATAAAAAAATAGCAACACTTTAGGTGAAAAAGCACCTAAGCTTCATTTAAAGAATATTTAATGCAAAAAGCAAATTACATTTTTGGGATTGAATGTGTTAGGTCTGTGCTGAATTTAATCGAAATTAACTGGCTGATAAAGTTGATTTAATGCTGTCCTGAGTTTCAATATCATGCTCTGCTAATCCAGTTTTTTCCTCCTTTTTTAAAAATGTTTAAAATGCTACATTTTTGTCTGTTGCTCCATTTCCCCACTGCCAGTCTGACTGACTAAATATTCACTGTGTTCTGAGCCTGCATGTGTATTTTTATTTGACTGCATAGCCTGCAGGAAAGTCTATAAAACATTGTTTTCGTAAACAAAAAAGGTAACACAAATCCCAAGTTGGTGTTTGATCCCAAACTCTTTTTGAAGTCTTGTAGACCTAGAGTATTTGGGGCATAATGTAGTTGGGATGTGCGACAGGGTAGCATCACAGACAAGCTGGTACTGGAAGAGAGACTCAGAAGCAAAAAGCTGCAGGATAAGCGTTAGTGCACACGTTTAACAACAACTAATACTGTACAAATAACAAAATAAAACACTACTAAACAAATAGGCACAAGGGCCAAAACAAAAGGCTCTACAAAAATACACGAACATAACACATCACAGCAACACACCTTTACAAACACATTCTCATGTGCTTTTTGAATTTAACCTCCCTCCCTGCCAACCCAGTATACCCCACACACACTTTATACCGGCAGGGCTTCAACCCTGACACAGATGCGTAGTTTCTTAACAGTAAATAGCTTTATAACAGGATTCATTCTTAAGATATGCTTTTTTGTAATTTTATATTAAACCGTTTGCAATTTGTTTTTTTCAAGTGGCTGTCTTATGTTCTGAAATACAATATTCAAGGTTTGTATGAGGGTGTGATCCAGCATCTATTATGATTTTGATGAACTGGCTGCTCATTGTTTATAATAAATTATTTTAATAAAAGTAGCTTGCTGAGAATTAGCCCAGATTTTCACCAGGGTCCTTTTTGACGAGAGGCAGGGGCAGCTGCAGAAATATTTAGCAGGGGGAACTTTGCTGATCGACTAGGGACAGGAGGCTGGCAGGCCAACAAAAAACAAAGGGTTAGTAAGCACAGACATTTTGCTTTTGTTGCAGTCGACTTATATGATGAAGTCATTATCATGACCAAGATGACTCATAAAAACACATTGCTAATTCGGTGGATCCTGTATATTGTACTATAATCTTGAGTATTTTATGTGACGAAGAACCATAATCAACCTATATCATTTGTCACACACGGTACAAACAGGAAATTAAGAAATGTCATTTGATTTAGTCAATATGGCGCTGTTATACCTTATAATTTAAACACATTGTTTATTAAAAAAAAAAAAAGAATAACAAGCCTCTAATCTATGGGAAGGGCATCACAATATTTCTCAATAACAGAAATGGAACGACTATCCAGGAAATTTAATTTAATGCTTGCAGGGTTTGTAGTAAGTCATTAGAAACGTCTGTCTAATTCATTATTTAAACAAAGTTAATTAATATATTACAAAAATAACAGAATATGAAGCTGATAAAATCAAACACTGTGAATCAAAATAATTTACATGAGTTCTTACTGTTGGGTTTATCATATTCATTTTAATCCCGAGTTGCCACATTAACAAAATGCCAGAGAGAAAACAATCAGTGTGCAGTCTCATAGTAAGTAACAGATACTTGCCGAATTACATTTTCAAAGCAATCAACTCAACCTAGATTAGACAAAAAGAGTTGACATGTAGCCCAAGAAAACTACTCAAAAGTCACTACGATTGTGCCGGTGGACTGGCAACATCTCTTGACCCTGATGAGAGGTGATTAAAATGGATACGGTAGATATGCCATTTCATGCCCATCATTTATAATTGCTTTGCTGAAACTCTTTTAAATGCAATATCATACCCCTGTTACATTATGAAGTTAGGTTGCATTGCTATTCAGTGTGTAATGTAGATTTGCAATGCCAGGTTACTATTACATACTTCTTACTTGGGCAGGACTAGTTATCCATTAGGTTTCCTTACTAGTTTGGTGCGATTTGTATTTATTGTAGCTCAGGTTTAAATAATAGAAAAAAGAATCTGCCACTGTAAAACTGAACCAACCATACCCTTGTTGTCATAGATGCCACAATCAAATGTCAACCTTCTTTTCTTGCTATTCAGCTGTGCCAGTCAATGCTGCACTTAGCTGAAGCTATTTTGAACACACTGCAGCATGGATGGCACGTTTTGACAAGATGATGGCCCGAAGAAGTTTAATTACCATCACTTAACATTTGACCTGAACTGCCTCTGCTGTGCGCATTATTATACTGTGTTATATGACTTTCCTGAAAAGCTCAACAGAGATGATGGCTTTGTGTTTTAGAGAGAAGCACAGCTAGTGTTGGAAAAAGATTAATTTGATGCTTGAGGTGTTGTAGCTCTTGGAGATACTAGTGGAGACTCTTTGTGAAACATTGGGTTCTAGAAGTGAAATTAGATCATGGATAAAATGGATGGTTAAAAATAAATAAATAGTCGGATCAGTGTTTTGTTTTTTAAAAAGGACAGTACTTGAGCTGGCCTTGGGATCCTTTTCAAAAAGTCGATGTGAAGCAAGGTCACCAGTGTTGGGTAGGGGCAGGTGCAGGTGGGGGTGGTACCACCACTTCAAGCCTTTCATACTTGGTTTGTTTTCAGCTTTTGCATCCTCTCTATTTGATGGTTTTAATCTGTGTATTGGAGCAAGATTGATAGTGATCATTGTAGGATGCTACAGAGAGACTCATGTGGCCACTAAATTGTTCCCATACCATGGTTAAAATGTAAGAAGTTTCTCAGCTGGTGCAAAATGGGGTTCTTTACATCTAATAAACAAACACATGTTCTATTTGTTTTCCCCCCAGGGATGTCTGTCATAAGTATATATGTACTGTATGTTTGCTTTAAAACAATTAGTAAGATATACTTTATGATTGTATTTTGTACAGTTTTCTGCTACTTTTAAACACTGTCTCAAATTGAAATAGTCCTTGAAGACGCAAGGAGTGGTCATACTGCCCCGGTCCTTCTTCCCTCTTGCTTACTGTTGGGGGTTGGAATCCTGGTATACAAGGACATGTGGTAGAATTGAGGAGTTAATAAGCCATGACATAGTGTTGCTTGCAGCAGTCAGCCAGATGGTCTAATTAGCCTACAGGAATGAAGATCTGTTTTTCTATTTGCTTAAGAAAGACTTGCTGTGTTTGTGTGTCTGTGTTGCTTTGGGGGAGTTAGTAAAACTACACACATCTATAACCCCCTCCTCTGCAGAATAGTGAAGTAGACCACAGTGACAGTAGCTGGAAAAGAAGAATAAAATCAAATCGGAAGGGAACGTTCTTCCTCAGAAGAATCATTTTAATGAACCAATAATCTGGTTTTATGTGGACCTCCATGCTGTTTTGAGAAACAAATCTGATTTTAAGCAGCTTGAGCTGAAAAATTTGATTAACTGTGTGGCCATCACTAACAACCCCCTTTGTCCCTATAAAAATATACTGGAGGGGGTAATACTTTGAACGAGATTAGCAGGGATAAGGACTTTTGTGTCCTTGCTTTTATTTGGTTCAAGCTCAAATTGCCTACCCAAGCAAAAGGAACTGGTCCATTGGTCCTTTTTGAAATGACACTTTGATTCAAATAACAATCCTAATACCCTTGTAAAATGATGATGCCTTATTCAAAGACAAAATAATGTGGATAACTCACCTTGGCTACTCTACCATTTGGGGCTTTTTGAAATGACACTTTGATTCAAATAATAATCCTAATACCCTTGTAAAATGATGATGCCTTATTCAAAGACAAAATAATGTGGATAACTCACCTTGGCTACTCTACCATTTGGGGCAGGCCAAAATTCAAATGTAATTCCCAAGCTAATGCAGACTGATAGTGGCACCAATGGTGTTGCACACAAAGTGCCACTGACATGGCCAATTTCTTATGACTTGCATGCTGAGGCTTGAACTCTTGACCTCTATGAATTAAACTTTAATTCTCAAGTTCTAGAAGTTCTAAGAAGTTATAGTTGCCTCCTTTTTGTATGCATTTGTAATACTCCTATTAAACAATGTAAGCTGTCTAAAATACTTTATGTAACATTACTGATTTGTAATCAGTCTTCGCCAAGTCTTAGATGAGTTAGACCCCATTCACACTTGGGTCTCAGGGCCGCATTTTCTTGTATGTGAATGCTCCAAAAAGAAAAAGGCAGCTCAGGGCCGGCCTAGATTTAGGCCACGATTTTGATGTGGCCCAGGGCCTGCAATTGCAGGACCAGGGCCGGCCTTTACATTTATATGAATGCAAAGCAGACTTGGGGCCTTTTTGTATCATGTGACCAATTATTTCTACAAGTGTGCGGTTAGATCATGTTAACCCACCCCCTGTCATACCTTAATGCTTCAATGTTGCGGCGACTTGGCATATTCAGACCCCATTGGTTATTTTGCACACAACGATATACATAGCTACAGAAGTGTGTGTCCACATTAAAATACCAATCATTTATTTTAGCTGCTTGCTTTTACACACACAAATATTAAGATCGTTGATGCCCCATAACATTAAGTCAAAATGGTCAATATGTACTGTATATATATATATATTTTTTAAAATATATACCATAAAATTGCTACTGTGCTGCATTGAAAAAAAATTAATAAGAAAATCTTTATAAATCAAGGATTACTGTGTCCCGGTAGCTCTTCCATTCTGAGTGCAGGCTATCGTTCCATAAAAAAATAAACAAGCATTTTCAGTCACATATGTGAATGCACAAAGGCGCCTTAAACCTCAAATGCGAATCAGGTTGCAGACCTAAAAAATGTGGAGTCCCTGGGCCAGCCCAGTAGTGTGAACGGGGTCTTATTCTTAGATTTTAAATAACGTGTTGTCTGGAAAGTATCTGGCAAAGAACTATTAAATTTGGCTTGTATAATTGTCTCAAGTGTTTTGTTTCCAGATTCTGCAGTGGATTTTCCTTCTGAAATCGCAAACCATGCTGCTTTTAGTTTGATGCATGTTTTGGGATTCTCTGTTTTGGGAACTGTACTCCCTGTATGGGGTATTTACTGTGTCCTTGATGCAGCCCAGACAAGAATATAGTGAATATTATAAATCCATGGCATTTATTTTGTTAAGGATTAGGTTTCAAGACATGAGTAATAATACACTGGATAACCTAAATGTGAATAAATAAAGAAACAATAATCCTTCCTTGGTTAGTGTGTTATCAATACTTTAGGCATTTGCAGGATAAGATAGTGAACAGTGGAATAGATAAAGCCAGAGGTCCAGACTGGGGATGCAAACCAAAACCAAACAAACTGACATTTGCATAAAATTCCAAACTGAACGATAGCAACAAAAGATAAAACCGAACCGAAACAGAATTTTTTTGTACAATGAAAAGCATTGGCAGTCTCAGCACTAAGCCAGTGGCGTTTGAAAGCTTATTGCATACTCCTATGTAGACAGTTCATATTAATGTCCCTTTTTAATAGGGTAACATAAATCCAAAGTTATGACAAGACTTGCCTGATTGCCCTCAGGAGGGATAACTGCAGTTTCATACTCCGCCTAAGTGTTCAGATACAGTGCCTTGCATACGTATTCACCCCCCTTGGACTTTTCCACATTTTGTAGTGTTACAACCTGGAATTAAAATGGATTTAATTGGGATTTTTATCACTTGATTTACACAACATACTTAACACTTTGAAGGTGCAAAATATTTTTTATTGTGACACAAAAGTTAAACAAAAAAAAGACATTTGTTGGTTGCATAAGTATTCACCCCCCCTGAGTCAATACTTGGTAGAAGCACCTTTGGCAGCAATTACAGCTGTGTGTCTTTTTGGGTAAGACTCTACCAGCTTTGCACATCTGGATCCTGCAATTTTTGCCCATTCTTATTGGCAAAATTGCTCAAGCTCTGTCAAGTTGGATGGGGACCGTTGGTGAACAGCAATTTTCAAGTCTTGCCACAGATTCTCAATCGGATTGAGGTCTGGGCTTTGACTGGGCCATTCTAAGAAATTCAGGTTCTTGTTTTTAAACCACTCCAGTGTAGCTTTGGCTGTGTGTTTAGGGTCATTGTCCTGCGGAAGGTGAACCTCCACCCCAGTCCCAGGTCTCTTGCAGACTGAAACAGGTTTTCCTCTAGAATTTCCCTGTATTTGGCTCCATCCATCTTGCCCTCAATCCTGACCAGTTTCCCAGTCCCTGCTGATGAAAAGCATCCCCATAACATGATGCTGCCACCACCATGCTTCACCATGGGGATGGTGTTCTCAGGGTGATGAGCAGTGTTGGCTTTGCGCCACACGTAGCGTTTTGCGCTAAGGCCAAAAAGTTCAATTTTGGTCTCATCAGACCAGAGAACCTTTTTCCACATGTTTGCTGTGTCTCCCACATGCCTTTTGGCAAAATAAAAACGGGATTCGACATGGGTTTTTTTCAGCAATGGCTTTCTTCTCGCCACTCTTCCATAAAGCCCAGCTTTGTGGAGCGTCCGGGTTATAGTTGTCCCATGGACGGTTTCTCCCATCTCAGCTGTGGATCTCTCCAGCTCCTTCAGAGTTACCATTGGCCTCCTTGGTTGCTTCTCTGACTAATGCCCTCCTTACCTGGTCACTGAGTTTTGGTGGACGGTCTTCTCTAGGCAGAGTCGCGGTTGTGCCATATTCTTTCCATTTTTTAATAATGGATTTAACGGTGCTCCGGGGGATGTTCAAAGTTTGGGATATTTTTTTATAACCCAACCATGATTGGTGCTTCTCTAGAACTTCATCCCGGACTTGTTCT
Source organism: Acipenser oxyrinchus oxyrinchus (assembly GCA_030684275.1). NCBI lineage: Eukaryota > Metazoa > Chordata > Actinopteri > Acipenseriformes > Acipenseridae > Acipenser > Acipenser oxyrinchus. The sequence continues at coordinate 54,753,303 of CM060251.1, read as the reverse complement.
GATAGCTCCTTGGTCTTCATGATGCTGTTTGTTTAGCTATGCTCTCTAACAAACTCTGGGGCCTTCCAGAAACAGGTGTATTTAATCTGAGATCATGTGACACTTTAATTGCACACAGGTGGACTCCATTCAACTAATTATGTGACTTCTGAAGGCAATTGGTTGCACCAGAGCTTATTTAGGGGTGTCACAGCAAAGGGGGTGAATACTTATGCAATCAAGACTTTTCAGTTTTTTATTTGTAAATAATTTTGAAAAATATGTAGTTTTTTTTTTTTCCCCTACTTCGACATTATGGACTATTTTGTGTAGATCAGTGACAAAAAATCCTAATTTAAATCCATTTTAATTCCAGGTTGTAACACAACAAAATGTGGAGAAGTCCAAGGGGGTGAATACTTATGCAAGGCACTGTATCTAGGGCGGTTTTCTTTCAAGGTTTCTGAAACGTTTTGTTTGCGAGAGGTGCTGGTGCTAGTACTAGGAGGCATACACAAACGCACAGTCTGCGTACCCTGACCTAAAACGTTTGTTAAAATGCATCGTAAGAAGTGAAAAGCTGACAAGTATTTGAGTTAAAATAAATAAATAAGGAATTACAGTATAGACCGAATCAGGATTAAATTAATGATGCTAAATTGACTGAGCCAAATTCAAAAGTATTGAAAGAAAATAAAATATAAGTTGAGGACCCAAACTATTGTGAAGCTGCAAAGCAAGCAAAAGGGGTACAGTGAACAAATATCTGGAACCTGCTTTAAATTAGATGATGGTTTGAGGTTTTCTTTGTTATTACAGTAGTGTTGTTCACTGTGCATGTATTGAAATTTAGTTTAATTTGTTTGATTTACTTTGTTGCTGCATTCTATCAGCATATTGACTTAATTCAAGTGCAAGGGCCTTACCATAGTCATATGTATTCTAGCAATGGGCTATGATAAACAAGATACTACACAAGAACTTTGCTTTTGTCCTAGCTTTAGTTTTTTGCTGACAAATCTAGGTCATAAATTAGACATGTTTCCTCATTACAAACTATTTAAAAATGCTGCCACACGTCTGTCATTTTGAAGCCAACACGTTGATTAAATAATTGCAGTTTCGAAAGCCATGACCTGCAGTTGTACTTGGACATGCCACCTACAGCTGACCTTGGCGACAATGTGTGTTCCAGTACAGTGTTATTCTTTCTACATTGTCTACTTGTATAATACATTTGGTATGAGTGATGCAATAATACTGTATTGAGCTTATTTATCACAGTTAAAATCAATCAATCAATCAATAAATGTGTGTAATAACAGTATGTTCCCTTCCCTTGGCTGCACAACTGCAGTTAATTTTTTTTCTCTCGGTTTTACCGAAAACTGATTGGACATCAAAAACAACTCAGCGTTGATAAAAAACCTTACCGATCATAACCGACCTGCATCCACAGTCTAGACATCCCTAATTTAGGCTACTAACACACTTGGGAAAAATCCATGACACATACTGGGCATATTTTATCAAATTAATTAATAGATTATGAAAATATAAAATGTATCCAATCCCTAAAAACTCTGCCTTTTGTAAACAGTAAGCAGACATTTTGTTCATAATCCTTATTAACTTCAGGGTTTATAGCTTTCCCTTTGACTGACTTTGGTCCAAAATAAAATGAGTCTTGACAAAGTCTGCCTCTGGCAAAATGCTGAGCCTGTCAATGCAGTATAATGATGGGTGTGGTATGCTGTACTTTTGGAAGTACTGTCCTTCATGTTATTTCTGCAAATTAAGTCCTGGAGGCAGTAATTGATAGACTGTGGTTCCACCATATAATCTCTCTCCTTGAGGGGATAAGATTCCTTTAGAAATTATTATACATCCTCAATAGACCACCCCATATCTAATCAAGGTACTAAACTGCCTAATCCAAAGTGAAAGATAACTGAACATAAAGTTGGGTATACATCTATTTTTTTTGTATGGGGATTTTTTTTTCTCCCATTTTGTCTATTTAAACTGACCTAAAAAATATGAATCTTTTACATTTTTAAAAATAAAGAATGGCACAGTTTGACAACCTGATGGTAATCTTTTAATCCGAGCAACATAAAAACCTTGTAACTGCTAATGTGTTTTCATGGCTCATCAAAAGTACTTGCAATTTTATAAACTTGCCTCAATAAAAGCTTTTTGATTATAAGTGTTCTGCTGGAGATGCTTCTAGGTGTACACACAATAAAACAGACATTTAATTTTATTACCTAGAAACAATTTACAGTACAGTTGTGCTTTGCAACACTATTTAGAAAATGATTCTTCTTTAAATCCTGAAAAGCTCACATCAGCTGTTTCATGTGGAGCTCTATTTTGCCTGGTCAGCATTCTATGCTGAAACTTACAAATTGCCTTACATTTATTTTTTATCAAAACAATATATTTCTCTGAAGCATAGCATTTTTTGTAAATATTAGAAATGACGCATTGAACCCGCTACGGACCTACCAAGCTACACCTTTACTATGTAGTGATTTTGTATCCTAAGTGTCAAACACTTCAGTTACAATTACAAAAATACAAATAACTGATAGGCTTTTTTGTTTGTTTTTTATCTACAGGCATACAGTATAGCAAACGACAACACTTCCTTAAACAGGCTGGTATAAATGGCCAATCCCAGATTAGGAGTTTATTCACTTTTTTAGGGGGAAGAGGGGAGAATATTATAGACCATGTAATGCTCCATGTTTTGCTTCTCAAGTCCAGTTTTCAGATCAGGACCTGGTCAACTTGGTGGTTTGTAAGCCCCATTAAATCATTTTATAGTAGCCGGCGAGGGTGTATTTGTTAAGTCACTACAGCTTTAATAAAAAAATATTTTTTGTGTAAGATCTGTAGTTCATAACATTGTGTTTAAAATGCTACCATAAAGCTATCCATTTGGGATCTGGAACCTTGCAACTGGAAATACAGCTTTTGGTAATTAACAGAATGTCTTGCAGAACCTTAGCGAAGCATTTTGAGTCCACCGAAAATAATTAGAGGACCAAATTTAAACTGAATATGAATATAATTGTCGACTGGAAGTATGCTTGCAGTAATAAACTTGGTGTGCATTCAAATAGTTAAACTATGACTGCATGGTTTAATACAGATAAGCTTTATAAATTGCTCGATGCATCTCCTTTTGAGAGAGTAACCTTTCATGCATCGTTGAAGCTATAAGGAATCTCTTCAAGAGCTAACAGTTCTAGCTTTCTGTTTATGCATTTGGCACATCATGGAAATTTCCGTCCATTTTTTATTTTAAACAAGCAACAAAGATGACCAAATTGGGTTGATCTTGTCAATTCAGTTTGGATGTGTACTGTACAGTATCTGTGTATGAACACAGAGAGGGAGAGAGTTTGGTGAGAAACCCATTGATTTTTATTTATTTTTTGTGCTGTTTTTGACCCAGATTGTGAGTTGAACTCCATTGTGCAAACTGTTAAGCATGTACAGGCAGGCCTTTTGGGGTTTTTTTTGGGATGGGAGGAGGGGAAATCAAGAGAAAGTTTAGAAATAGCTGTTGTAGGTAGTTAAGGACACTCCAAACAAAACTAGAGCTTAACAGTGAAATCTAAAGCTCATGTTGTAAGACAACAAAGCAGAACACTGAACATGCACAAACCTTTCCTGGCGCATCAATTGAAATAAGTACAAAATGAATAAAATGCATGTGATTCTGGGAAGAAAACAAGAAATTATTTCTGACAATGGCTTGGAGAGTAAACAGCTTTGTGGTTTGAATGGCTGGCCCTTTGGGTATTTTTCCCCTTATGTCTACAGTGTCCATCAAGGCTATGTGATTGTCCTCAGGCAACACAATTTTGGTTAATCCCCCAGAAATTCAATTTAATCTATATTGTTAAATTGTGCACTTTTGCATATAAGGGATACATTGTTTTGTTGAGACTGAAGATCTCCTTTATATAATTTTCTAAATTGTCTGCCTTTTTAAAAATGCATAGTGCAGTGACTGTGGATTTCCCTTGATGCAAGGTTCCCACAATTTTTTAGAGGATCGGCATGTAAACTACCCTGCTTGCAGCCATAATTCGAGGAGATGGTGCCAATAGAAAGTGATGTGCAGACTTGTTAAATAGATTTAGTCAGATCACTGAGCCAGCCATGTAAATAGGGTATTGTGATACAATCCTGGTCTCCCAATGCTTGGAACACCACAAAATTTCCAAATCCTGCTGATACCGTTCAAGCAAAACGATGGCTCAAGTTTCTTCCAGGGGCTTGTTTTCTTTACCCAATTACACCGTTCATATGAATGTATTTTAATAGCTGTGGTGCCCAGTGTGTGCAGAATACTTATCTCTAAACTTTTTTTGCAGACTGAGTTCTGTATGATGTGCCATTAGAATCAAAGCAGACAACACTATTTCTTTTTAGCTACTTTGTGCTTCAAAAAATGTAATGATCCACTGGTTTAATTTCAGGTTAAGATTACACCTCCAAAAATGAAGATGAACAACTCCTTCAAGAGAAATATTTCATGCTTTTGGAAAACTGCATTGTATTTGTAATAAATGAAGTATAAAAGGATGATGTCTGTGTGATGTTCGGTTGTTAAGCGCTCAGCAGCACCCTGTTTGTGTTTTGAGTTGAGTGTGTGTAGTGCTCATGTTGCTAAGCTACAATGCCGTAAGGCAGTCAGAGTTGTACGTTACATCAGTGAGATGGCACGTTCCTTGAACAGTGAAAAACTACACAATAAACGTCCTGTTTAGTTCACCTTACAAAAGTTGTGAGAATTAGGTATTGCACCATAAATCTATACATTTTAATTGCACCTGCTCACCTTGAGAATACTTAGATGAGAATTTTATTATCAACAGTAATAATTGGACTGCAGTTTCTGTACCATTACTGTGGCTAATAAGATACTTGTCCTCTGGCTGTATTTTGACCAGTCTCGTTTTGAAGCACTCAAGAAAAAATAAATAAATAAATAAATAAATAAATGGTACACTGAATAAATCAGGTTTTTTTTATTTTAATTAGATATCAATGTTGCTGATTTGTTGTTTAACTGATGGCACATTAATGGACTTCCCACCCTAATTACTGAAATTAGTGCACTGTAACTGCAGTAGTCAATCAATGAATAAATTACTTTGAGGTATTGAACAGGCTCGTAGACATTTTATCTAGCTACCTCAGCAGTTCTAAGCTGTGAACTCCACTGTGCCAAATGTTTGTTTTGTGGAGATAGTGTAAACCTTCCCATGAAATTCCTGAGGTACTGGCCAGAGCCCATTGCTGTGTATTATTGCTTCTATTAATCCAAAAAAAAATGCATTAAAAAAGAGAGATATGCAGTTATACAAAATGAATACAAGATTACAAATATATACAAGCCTTTGGCCTTTTAAATAAGTTATGTAGGAGTCTGGCTTACTAATATCTAAAGGTTAAGCAAACAAGTAAGTTTGGGCATTCTAGAGGAAAATGATTAAACACAGAACCCTTTATCAGAAGTCCAGTGGTTAACCAGCAGCTTGGCTGCTCTCTCACCGACATTAAAGCCTACGCTGGCTACAGTAACTAGTTTCTGCTGTTACAGGGAGTTCTTTGTGAAGGCATCGGTCATATCCCGATCCTGAATAAAAGCTACAGCAGCAGATGAACAACAGAACTGCTGTGCAGGAGGAAAAACTCTCCAGTGCTGGAATCAGGGTTGTATTATGTCATTTTATATTTATTACCCTCCAAAGCATTTTCCAAAGTACAGTGGACATTTGTGTTCTTATCTTGCATTCTCAATGTGAATTTCTTTGGCAGACAACATTTGCTTTAAAGTGTAAACTTGGTTTAGAAATCACTTATGCTTCATTGTAGGACATAGTCAGCTGAGACTTGTGTATGGTATGTGTGGATAAGATGCATATTAAGGGCCACCTGCTTTGTCCCTACAATTCTTAATGGAATGCAGTTTGCCAGTATTTAATCTAAGGCAGCAATTTGTTGTATATCAATTTAGGGCATATACCATAAATATAGATTTGTAATTTCAAACTCAACCTATTGGGTTCTGCTGATTGATTTTTTTTTTTTTTTTTTTTTAAATCACTACCCCCTAAATCAAGTGATTAAGAATTGTGTTAAACATAAATCTTTTGCTACAGATTATAAACACCCCTCTCTCTCTCTCTCTCTCTCTCTCTCTCTCTCTCTCTCTCTCTCTCTCTCACTGTTTTATTTTAGTAAAGTATGTATTTTGTGCATCTTAAGTCAAACAATAAAAAAACACTGTTCTGTTCCATGAGATTTGCCTATTTCTTAATCATTTGCTTTTACCTTGTATTGAAATTCTTTTAAGTGATAACTTACATCAGAAATTAAAACCCAGTATATCTATAGAAAGGCCTTTAGTAGCGGTTTCCAATGATATAATGTATTTTATTGTGAAATGTATTTCACAATAAAATACATTATAAGGAATTAACTGCACTGCCCAAAACATAATTGAAAAATGGATAATAAATAATATTTTTAAAATAGGCAATTTCGACCCATTTCCAAGTTAGATATAAATGAATTATCAGCATATGACAGATGCAAAATTATGAGGATTTCAAATATCTTATACTATTGAGGAGCTATAAGATTTTGTCCGAGCCATGGCCTGCGTGCCAAAATTCCCCAAAACTGCCCTATTTTCAGAACTGTAAGCTATTTTATGAAAGTCGTCCAGACTAAACAAAATATCATAAGTACATTGCCAAATCTTATGTAAAACCTTTTATCTTGGTAATGTATGAAAAAAAAACAAGGGACAATGAAGTTTTTATTAAAAGTAGTTTTTATTTAAAATTAGGTGATTTATTACCTGTCAAATAAACTGTGGGACAAATTAACAGTATAACTAGGGCTTCTAGTTTTCGGGTTTTATTTTTGTTCACATGATGTCCCTTTTAAACATATTTTGAGCTGATTCGATTTCTTAATCAAACACTAATTACCAAAGGAAATTGTTTCTTTTTACCCTCATATCTTGATTGAGTTAACAAATGACGTGCGTTGGTCTCGCCTGATTCTATTTGAACCTGCATTTCGTTGTGGCTCTAATTGCTGAATTCAGTTTATTAATTTCAACTGCGTTAGTTTCTAGTAGTGCGTCGCTAATTTAAACAATCTGGTATTCAGTTAAGGCTTAACAACCATTAATTAAGGTTTAAAGGGAGGGAGAGATGGAAAATAAAAACTGTCCTTTCCTTTTCAACCCAATCCATCTGCTGCTGTCTTTTTTGACTATGTATTAGCTCTGTGATGTTTATCAGCATCCGGAGAGTGCCAAATTTAGAAGTAAGGCCATTCGCGAATCGTACATAATGGTGCCCCGTTGCATTCGGGAGCAAAGCATACAACAAACGTCTTCAGTTCTATTTTAGCCGGTAACAAAGCCAGCAGTTCTTGTGCTTCTCTAGGTAGCCAGGAACATGTAACATATGGAACGATGAGGGAGGCTGACTTAATGTGGCTGTTTGCTCGTATAGCGGTACGTGGTCATCTATACCTGTTCCCGCTAGCTGCTGGCAAAGTATTTTCTCTAAAATGAAAATGAGAATATTTTATGCATCTTTCAAAACAGGCTGTTCCCTCTTTTTCACGCAACTCTTAGAAGAGAAGGAAACTATTTGTGACCGCTATGTCAATGAAGTGGTTTATTACACAATTACATTTTGGTTTGGCTGATAAAGTTTAAAACATGTGGCGCTAAGGTGATTTGAGGAGGTAGCACAGTTTGCGTAACCGATCAGTGTTATTTTCAGTGGCGGGATCGACGATATGTTGCGTAGCCATTATCGCCTTGAATCGATCGTGTGTCATGAACGTCCTAGCCTATAAGCCGTGAAGCCGTAAAGAAGCCGTTCTCCAATACCGATGAACGTCGGGTAACCGTACAATGCCCATATAAATTATGAGGAAAATAAATCGCATTAACGCCTCTGGGGTAACTTCGTTCCAACCACCTTGACTATTACCGTAGCTAGGTTTTTCTACAACTAAATGCCATCCCTGGGAATTTTTAAATTTGCAGATATCAGCGATGAGAACCTGCGTGAAAAAGAGGAGGAAAAAAATTATTTTGCGGGTAAACTTAGCTGTGGTGGATCGAAGAAAATGAAATAAGGGCACTAATTACATTTTTGATAAATATATGTACTGTGTATTACCGGATTTTCAATAATTTGGTATCGTGGAGAAAATATTTATATCCAAAAGTTAAAGTCAACAGCAGCAGAAAAAAGTCTATAGAAAAATGAACAATATGGTGATAATGCAGTAAACGTAAAAATGCAAGGTTGCAGATATATTTTCTATTCGTTCTCAGAAGTACAACCTAGAAAGTGAATTATGTTGGATCAAAATGCAATGAATGTGGCAACCACATTTACCAAGAAAACAAATAAATAAAAAACAAATTAATAAATAAAGGTGTGTGCGTACTGTCAACATCACAAGTCTCTTCTCGTCCTTTTCAAGTGTCTGAAGAAAGAAAAAAAAATTGAAATACTATTCAAGTTCTTATTTTAGATATTGAATCTAAATGTGTATTGAATTATAATTTCAGAGACAATTACCTTCAAAGAGCTGTAGATCAGGCGTCTGTTTTGTTGTGGCTGGAATATGCGCTGGTAGATGCGTTTCCTGTGTATCACTTTGTTGACGTGTATGATGCAAATCTGCATATAGGGATACATTTCTTTTTTTCCTAGTACCTAGCCTTATTCATTGACAAGGCTCAGAAACACTGATTGGTTTCCCCCATGGTTTATTTTTGCCGTGAGACATCTCGGAAGAGAAAGCGTGTCATCGGTGCTTAAGCACCGAAATTAGAATGGCTCAGCGCCAAAGGGTTAACTGAGAAATATCAATCTACTGTATTTACATATCAAGTATTTATTCAATTCAGATGTGTTTCATGTGTAAATAGGTTAAGAAAATAGTATTTCTGAAATACCGGGATAGTATGGAAACCCTCAAGGGACATGGTGTGAATTAAAAAAAAGGTTTGTTTCTTGTGCGTACAAGTTAGTGCCTAGTACTTGTAAGAGATTGTGGTAGCCTCATTTGATTTTATCTTATTTTTATAATATCTCTCTGTCTTTGCAATACTGCCATTTTGGTAGATGAGCCATCATTTTGCGTTGCAGTTGCACCCACTTTCTGAAAACAAAAGCAGGATCAGGCTCGATCATCAATGTGTCGGTCCCAATTTACTCCTTATCATGAAGACTTTAATGGGGTAAAATAGCTTTCTCTTGCAAGTCAGGAGCTATGAACTGTTGTATGATGTAGCCTAGCGTACTGTATCATGTAAAGGGCATATATGTGCATATTTTTCTTAATGATAAATCAAGATAATTAAGTCACAAATCCTGAAACATGATTTCGCATTTGCTTTTGTAACCGGGTGAAATGTTCCAGACAGTAATAGAATACAATTGGATGCAATAATGTATTTGTTACAATAGCATGAGTCTAAAAGCACACTAGTTTTGCACAGTAGTTATGCCATGAGGAAAATACGGTGATTGTCTCCTAAACTATCCACCAAGAACACCAGGGGTGCATTCAATAGGCAGTCCTCCAGAGCGTTACGTGGCGCTTTGTCAATCTCAGAGCTGCCTAGGTGGAGGTTTAAAATGGCCGACCTGCATTATCAGTGTGGTGGCTGCAAATGGATTTTTTTTTTTTATGTGATAAGTAATATTTTTGTTGTCATTTTGGCTTTTTAAAACTGATTTTATATGTTATTTTAACGTGACGATTGTATTAGAAATGGAAACATGGTTTTAATACAAATGTATTGCCTGCTATTGTGAAACTGCTCGCTCCTAATGGACTGTTCATTAACAGCTAATATATGTTATGGGGCGCCAGCGCTCTGTTATTGAACACACTCCAGATGTCTGCTGCAGTGAGCAAGATATTGTAAGGTTTAAAATAAACATGTAATATTGTAATTGTGTAATGTTAGGGTGTATTTAAGTTTCCTATTGTGGTAGTCTAAGGGGTGCAGGTCCTCCTTAACAAGGTCTATGTTTTGGATATGAGAGTGCTGTGTCAGCTGATGTGAAAAATATGTAAACCAAAACCAGATGTTTGACTATGGGATTAAGACTACAGATGTTCACAGCCAAATGAGATACAACTGTAAAAGTTTAATGGAAAGTACACTTATTTGAATTGCCCAGGTGAAATGGACTAAGCATCTTCTCCGAACCTGTTTTGGAAGGGCATTCCCAGTTAAGAGGTAATATGACAACTTTACTATTCTGACTGCAAGTTAGGTGATGTGTCTGTATCTTGATTATTAATGCATCTAAAATAATTTAAATAGTCACGTTATATGCAGTAATACATTTTTTTGCATGATTTGTAGCATTTAAGTGTTATTTTTATTTTAAGAAAATAAAGTTCAAAGAGAATTCTTCTCACTCAGCCCCAGTGTAAATCTCAATTTTAAATGTACCCCGTGTTGGATGTGATCCTAAACGTTATAGGCTTATCTTTCATATAATGTTTTGAACCCTGATAGATTTCACTACAAATCATTCCCTCATCAATTGACATAGTGATGCTGAAACTTAGTTATCAGCTTGTTCCTCAGCGGCAGAACCGTTACGTTTCAATAGTCAGCTCAGTCGGACATTGTATTTGTAAATTCACCAGAAATATCAACCTTTTATAACCCGCTGTGTAAATTTCGTAGTTGTCAAATCTCCTTTGACCGCACCACGGACTCGCCTCAGAAACAAAAACAAAATTTTTTTATGAAATCCTATTGGTCAATTTGCAATGACAGATTGATATACTCCCATTCTGTATGGTTGTTTGTTAACCAATCAAAGCTTTACACAAAGCTTTTATCGCCCTGGCAACCCATGATGCTTGCAAGCTGCTTTATGGGCTTCAAGTTGATTTATCGGTTTGTGATGTTTATAAAGTTAAGATAATTGGTGCACACACACACACACTCTCTCTCTCTCCTCCTCCTCTTCCTCTCTCTCTCTCTCTCTCTCTCAATTTTCCAATGTTTTTCTTCACTAGCAAGCTTTCTGCATCGCCATGTGTTAATGTTTTATTTTAAATAAAATGACATTAAAAATAAATGTCAATAGGGGTTCATTGTGAAACCAGACTTGATTCATGACACACACTTCCCTTTACTCTACTTAAAAAAATTCTTGGCCACATTTTCAATAATACCTATGTTGACTGTCTCTCATAATAAACGTACATCAACTGGACCCTGGGAATTTTCTTCATACCTGTATGTACTGTAGCATTTAAATTTAAAAAAAAAAAATTGACATTTATTTTAAGGAAATAAGTTTAAAAAAAAAAAAAAAAACTCAACATCATAAGGGAATTTTATGCCAGTGTAATAAGTTCAACTGGGTACCAGTATTCAGTCTCCAGTTTTATAACGCTGAGAGCCATACTAAATAGATATTCTAACAGTAGAAGTTTTAGCATCTCTGCTGACAGCGAGTTTAAAACCAACAAGAACGTATTCCTGTCAGTCATGAAAGCTTATAGAAAATCAGGTAAAGACAAGGCCAGACACCACCCCCCGAATTACCGGCCTGGATCTGAAGTGTCTGCAGTAAGCTAAGGCACTGTCCCCTGACACCGAGGTTGGATTGGTGCATTAAGATCTTCAACTTAATCTGGCACAACTTGGACGCAAGGGTGTCTGATAACTAACAACATCTTTTGAGATCCGAAAAGATGAAAACGGACTTGAATATGTGTGCCTCACATATAACGAGTGCACAAACTCATCTGAGGATACAGCTTCAGCATCCATGGCAGCTTTTCACCTTACTTCCTCATTGTCATTTGAATCATCGGTGTGTGTTCAGTCCTCTAGTTTCTAATGATTTTTGATGCAGAAATTCACAATAAACGGACATGTGCAATTTATTTAAAAGGCGAAACAATAAATTAAATTTGGGACTATATTACACTGCGGATGTATACGCAATAAAAGTTTCTGGTTTTGTCTTAATTAACCCTTTCAGGACCAAGCATTTTTCAGTGAGATGCTCCCATAGGACCGGGTGTTTTTGGCTGTAGTTGACACTCCATTTTTAAGTGTCCTTTTTTTCGGAACACTCTGGGGAACATTTTAAAGTACTTGAGAAACCATATAAACCTTTTGCTTTTTTAACACAATATATAGTTTTTGTTTGTTTGTTTGTTTGTTTGTTTTGTTTAAGTTAATTTTGTATTATGTATTCTGCTTAGAGATGTGTGTTATTCTATGACCCGAGGGACCTTACAATAATTCCTAAAAGTTTTGTTGAAAAATATTGATGTTTGGGCAGATTATAAGACATTGTTTCACCTGAGTGATTGCAATGACATAACACATGTTTGTCAGGGTCTTTATAAGCAATCATGGACTCAACTCTCGTGTTTTTATTTATTATTTTTTTTATTTATTTATTTTTTTCCTCAAAATAAATATTTATAAATAAAATAAGTTACTCATTTCATTATCAGTAATACATGAAAAAAACAAACCTGATACATTTCGTTCATGAACTAGTATATGCTTATATCCACTTGTTTCTTGATATTTATAAATGTTGTAAAAACATATTAAAACACATGAGAGAGAATAAATGTTCTAATATAAAGTCAAATACATCAGATTTTACTCTCCCCCCCCTTTATTTATTAGCTCTAAAAACATTTTTGTGATGTTTTGTTTCTCCTTTTGTCTCTTCCTGGCTGCTGTAAACGGTCTCCGCTCTTTATACACTAAATGCCCCTCCTCAGTGACGTCACATAAAAAAAAAAATATCGGGAAGTGAATGTCAGTCCCTCACCAATCCATTGTGTGTTTCAAGCTTGTACTGCAAAGTACGGTGGCCCTGTAAGTCATCAAAACACAAAGTGCTTTTTTATTGTGTTTACACAATCGCGGTCCTAGAAGCCCACTTCAGTATGATTGTGTTAACATGGTCCCGGTCATTAACCCTTTGCATAGTTCGAACATACCGGTATGTTAGCGGCTGTCTGGTCCCCAGGGAGTACGAATGTACCGGTGTGTGTGTGTGTGTGTGTGTATATATATATATATATACTGTGTATGTGTGTATATATATATATATATATATATATATATATATATATATATATATATATATATATATATATATATATATATATTACACATTTTTTGTTGTTGAATAGTCTTATCCTAAATTTATAGATGTAAAACTTTTCGTTATGTAAATGTGAAACTGCATATACAGTATCTAATTTGTTTTCATTTTCTTCTGCTGCATTGCAGAATGCTAAAACACATCCCCCAGCGGGGTTGAGAACATGTTAATAAAGTAAATGTTCTGATAACATAATCGACAACAAGTGTTAGTGAGACTTGTTTTTTGATGTGCATCAAAATAGTGTAAACCTTTGCTTAATTATATGTTTTTAAAAATAATACATTTGAAAAGTTGATTTAGTACGATTTAACTGTTGCAGCACTTTTCTGCTGTGACAGAACTTTTATAGCTTCCTACAGTGTTTGTGTTTGGACCAGCTGAGAGACAGCACCATGGATGACAGCGTGAAAAAGGAAAGGGCAACAAATACTCATTGTCTCATGAGCCCCCTCATCCAAACGTGGGGCAGGCCTGTGAACCAACAGCCTGGCAGTCAAGCCACAATTAGGTTCAGTTTGTTCTAGACTTAATGTATTTGTCAGACAAGTTGAGAGAAGAAGCCTTTTTAGCCGACATTTACAGTGTCAGTTCTTATTTTACAAGTAAAAGAATTAAGCACTGAAACATACATTATATAAAGAGCGCTTGACTCAAGTGACTACAGCCAAGCTCAGACATCTGTTCCTTCCATGTATAACAAAGTAGAAGTAATGATTTCCTCTACAAAGACTATTAAGTTTATTCTAGCAAGTTGTAAGTGTGTTCAATGTATGGTTATACACTCATGAAATAAGTTGGTTGGGGAGTTTAAGAAAATCCATTGGTGGTGAGTTCAATGTAACCAAGCACGCAAAATAATACTTGTATTTAATTACTTGCCACATACCTGTTGTCGTTTTATAGCCAAGTAAAATTGAGCCCACTAGGATTTCTTTTTAAGAAAAGACACAATCAAAGAGCACTACATGATTCATTTATTTTGTTCTTCCCAGAGCTTGTATGTATTAGTGAATGCAGCCCTATCAAAATCCTAGGGCTCTATTCTATTTTAAGATTTATAACATCTCAGATCCAGGCCCAGTGGGATTGTGCTTAATGTTTGCAGAGTTGAACCTGTCAGGAACTTGGGGAATTAATACAATTCAGCTTCAGGGCTGTGGGCCCTCTTGTGTTGCCTCGCGATCAAGCTTGTTTTGTTTGAATGGGCCTATTGCCATGAGTCATTAGCTTTGGGACATGGATAAGGTAGGTTTTCCACACCGTCTGCCAGGGGAGTAAGTGGAACCAGATTTCATTAAATGGGAAAGGCCAAGAGAAACATAAGTTTTAATCTAGACTTTGCAGTCATGTCATGCATGTCAGAACCACTGTACCTCCAACAGACTGAGACCAGGTAGAGTCACCCTAGGTTTACATCTTGTTTTGAGTACAGAAATTTTGCAAACTTAGCAGTTATCACAGTAGAAGGCTAAACATTCTCAGTTGTGACTGGCTAGTTGAAAAGTGTCTATCCTATTTGGTTGCAAAAAAGACTTTCTTGAACATTCAAACTATTTTAATTCTCTTAATCGGGGTTCTCAAACTTTTTTTGCTGGGCCCCCTTTGGAAATGTTTCAGGCTGTGAAGACCCCCCACCCTGCGATGCGATATCATATGAAATTACTGTACATCAGTGGTCCCCAACCTTCGCTGGCCCTTTGGGAAACAACACTGAACAAGTAACCGTAGGCAACATCATACTTTGCTCTACCTATCAGTCTAAAGAAACATGTATTTGTGGCAAGCACAATATAGGAGACATAATTGCTCTCCCTCAGCCTAAGGATACATTTATGGGGTTCTACAGTGTTTTCACATATAATAATGTCCCACAAAAACTGATTTAAAAATAAGAAATCTGCAATGGCATAATCTGAAGCAAAACTCCATTAACACTAGACCTGCCGGATTTTCGAACTACCAAGAACCGCCAGATACAACTCAAAAGTTTTATTCGCAAACATCATATCTAACATTTGCATCACAGAAACACAGTATTTAAATGGAAAATTAAACATAAGGCTTTATTTTCAAAATGAGCGCATATAGACGACTACAAACAGTGAAAAATAATAAAATATGCATTTCAAAAGAAACAGGTATGTACATATACCCATTTACAGGTGTAAACGGGTATATGTACTGTACATACAAAACTAAAACTGAAATCATTGTTTCTAATACTACATAAAAAGAAAATATAACCCTACTTCCGGTATGATGGCTGCATTGTACTCTATGGAGCGTACGCGTCTGTGCCTGCTAGGGCTGCAACGAAAAGTACATTTTGACCTTCGAAGGTTCGGAACACATTACTGAAGGAAGGTTCGAACCTTTGATGGTACTCATTTGCATAATTTATCGGTGATGTCACCATAGCTACTTGTTTATATTTGTTTGAAAATCCTGTTTTGCAAGTAATCCATATAAATGGAATAAAACATTCACATGTAGTTTAAAATGCGTTCTATAGAACAGTAATCACGTTTTTATAATTTAAATAAAAATACAATGAATTTTATTTACACGTAATTGAGCCTGCTTGCGATCTATACAGTAAGCTTGCATTGCAGCAGCACCAACTGCAGCGGACAAAGCTTTATTTAACAGTCACCGTTCCAAGCAGGTTATCAATCACATTTTACTACTACTAAAAATGTTAGTAATACTGATAATATTATGAACTTACACTTATCAAGTACCCCAGAGATTGGATGTGCCTCCATCATATACAGTTCGCATTCAACTTATTTTTTGGTTGTCTGGGCATTTAACAAAAAAATCCCAAACAGCAGAGGGGTTTCGAGGCATTTCTTTAAATACAGCTTATGCTATACAATGCTTTGCTGTTGAGATGGCAAATGAAGAAATTAAAGGTTAGCCTCCGGATAACATGAGCTGGAGGGGGGAGGGGTGGACGATGCTCAGTTTTCGAAATTAAAGTTATTAGTGTTAGTGTATGTTTCAAACATATTCTACCTTAGCACTTCTCTTACACCGTCATGTACACTAGGTATTCAGTACATATTTTACTGAAGCAATACAGCCACTAGAGGTACAAGCGCAATACTTTGGATACTATACCCTGCTCCAGTTGTACGTAATGTATAACGATTTGGTAGCTGAGTTTATTAACAACTTTTGTTTACGTAATATGCATTATACAAATTATAAGATTGAATTTTGCATGTGAGTGACATTTAATGTGTGATTTTATAGTATTCACACATTGTCAGACAGTTTCTGTTAATAGGAAGGGGGAAAAAAAGAAAAAAAAAATAGTGCGTGAACCCGTCTGAACCTTCGAAGGTTTAAAACAATCTTCGAATTCCAGGCTAAGGAACGAACCGTCGGACACAGCCCTAGCGCCTGCATACAGGAGCTGTGTTGTAAACACAGACACAGTTCCATTGAACATTATTGTGTAAACTGGTACATAAAACCTGTAAAACCAAAATATTGTTTTTTCTAAAAGTAATATAAAAAGAATATATAACATGCATTTCATATTAGGCACATAAGTTGTTATCCTACCTGTCATTTCAGTTTGCTGTATGCATCGGAGTGTAGCTTGCCATATTGCAATCAAAATGCTACTTTCAAGATTAAATATTTCCTTCTGATATATATTCACAGTTGCATTTCTGGAACAAAACGAAGGATTGCTGTCTCCCAGGTACATTGAGAAATAAAGCAACTAGGCTTTCACTGAGCTGGCATCTTGGTGCAATTGTACAAATCCACAATCGTAGCAATCTCTGTCTCGCAGTCAGTCGACAAACAAAGAAAGGCTTGAAAGGAGGAGGCATATCTTGTTTTCTGCATTTACAAAAAAACTAGAATGGCTTCCGTTATATTAAAAAAAGACATGCATTGTAATGCATGGGTCAAATAGACCCACTTGGTGGTTCTAGGTAGAACTGTTTATAACTTTATCATGTTTGCGATTCTGGCTATCAAACACAATCAGGATATTTAATTTAGGAAAAGTCAAAAACGGACATACACATACAATTTACAACTTGAGTACTTAACATTTTAAATCCAAGTTGGGTCAAATTGACCCGCATGATGGTTCTAGTGTTAAATGAACTATTACTGAACATTACCCTGTTTTTGGAAGATTACAGATATGGCTGTGGGGGAAAAACACACACACAATTGTGTACCTTCCTGCAATTTTAGCGAATTCTGAAGTGCCTTGAACCTCCCCACCCTAACTTTAGTATTAACTTGGACACTGATTTTTTTTATATAAATACCAATAAAGTATAGAGAAATAAATAAAAATAAAAAAAATACTTTAATGATGACGTGAAATGCTGGGTGAGATTGGAGCTGATTTAAGAGCCGACTGACTAGAGAAGTACAAGAAATAAGAACGCTGTCAACACATAATGATTTAAAATGATCCTCAACCATATTTTTCTCTTAATAAACCACAAATGTAATATATTGTGAGCAAGAACAGAACAGACCCAAAATTCAATTCAAAGTATGAAATTCATTTTTGCATGTTTTTTATTTTATGCAATAATTTGTTGTTTTATTATAAAGCTGAATCTCTACTTTTAATTTATATCTTTCAGTAGACCAATTCAAAATTATAGAAATCACTTTGGTTTTTCATTTTATTTATTTATTTATTTATTTATTTATTTTAACTGTCCAAATACTTGTGTCTGCAACTGTACTTTTGCCTGGGTATATCCATTCTTTGGTGGCATATTGGGCACAAAATTGGGGTGGGTAATATACACCATGGGCTGTATAATGGAAAAGTCAAAGTGGCCAGGTGTCAGCCTAGAGCACTTAATACCCCCAAAACGAATACTGTATTTTTTTTTTTTTTTTTTTTTTAGACACAGGCAAATCAAGCAGCTTAAAAGTCTCTCAAAGCTTAAAACAAGCATAAGGATTTTAGAGATCAAAGGATGATATAGGTATAATACATTTTATGAAAAAGTTGCATTTTGCATACAATAACTGTATTTATGTGGTCGCATGACTAAAAACCCACAAAAATGTCGCCAATGAAACATTCAGACTGACAAAAAAAAAAAAAAAAAAATTCTTGTAGTACAGAGCAACAAAAGGGCCTCAGCAGGCAAGGGGTTAAACATGATTTGTGTTGACATGATTTTAAGTGAAAGTCATGTGATTTTGTGCGAAGAACAATCACTCTAATGGTGGCAACTGCTGCTGCTTCAGACACCTCAGGACTGTGTCTTTCAAACAATGAAATGTAGTGTGCCATTTTTCTTTCTCAGAGCTTTTGTTTTGCTGCCAATATTGATTCTTGGTGCAGTCTGTGGGCTCGCTCATCAGGGCAGTAGCGATAACTGATTCAACTCCTTTCTTTGCCAAATGGTTTGGTTGCTGGTGACACAGGTAATTTGTTTAAACAAGGGATGTAAGCAATGAAATAGACTAATGGGTTTCCAGAAGGCACTTGTTTTAAAGATTGTAAATCATGTTGGTTGAAGGGTACCATTTAAAACACTTGTTGCCACCAGGGAGACTTTACTAATGCAGTTATTGATTTATTTATTTTTTTTTTGTTTTATGTATGTGTGTCAGGGATGGCTATTAGGCATTACCAATTGCCTTTATTCTTCGACGCACTAATTTTTGCATTTACAATAAAAAAGTCTTGCATTCCTAGTCTTGATATTCTTGCAACTCTCTGTCAGCATAGTATTTATTATATAAAGTGGTGTATTGGTTATTTGTTCAGCAGAGTGTTTGTATTTTCAAGATGCTGGTTATAGGCAGCCACATGCCTTTAGTGGGTTACATTTCATAATGAAAAAAAAAAGATATGGGGCTTGGTATGAAGTATGTAGCTAACAAATCATACCAAAGGGGAAACTATTTTTTCTTAAGTAACACATGTTTAAATCAAACTGACGTGTGAATGAAGATTGACCAGCAATTTTGTTATTAAATTGCTGAGTTGATGTTCTTTTACCAGTGACTGGTTTACTACAGTGCTAGTATCCTGTTAATTCAACCACTTTTTATAGTGACTATATATTTCATAAAGCTAGTTAGGGTTAACAAAAGCACTCTTTTATATAAAGTGCAACGTAAACCAGTCTTAGAATTTGTTTTGAATACAAATTGTTAACCCCTTACGATTTTATGGAATATGTTTTGCCCTTGAGCTTGATCAACAGCAGTACTATAATTATGTAAATGAAGCTTAGTCAATTATCTTTGATTAACAGCGTCCCAAATCTCCATTTTTGTATTAGTATGCATATTTTTGCTTCTGTCAATGCACTTAGTATGAATTTATAAATGATTTATTGTCTATCTAACTATTTATTTATTAATTGTTCTGATTTATAACTGTACTGTCCCTTACTTTGTACCCAGAATCTTAAGCTTTTTTTTTTTAAATTCATACGATGGGGTAGGCAGAAATTAAAACAAAAAACTGTAGATGTGATACACAGGATGGGCATAAAATGAAATTCGTTACTTCCCGCAATTCTCTGATTCCAAATGCACCTAAAGTTCTACATTGCCAGAATCCTAATGTGGACATCCTCACGTCAACACAGTAAGTTAACCTTTGTATATGTATTAGTGAAACATTAGGCTTAATTTACGCAGGGGACATGTCCCACTTACTTTTGCAATGATGGGGAAAATGTTCGCCTCACATTTTGTTTTCTTTTTGCTGTAATACTTTTAAATAGAGGCTCAAGAGCTGCTGTGTGTGTGTGTGTGTGTGTGTGTGTGTGTGTGTGTGTGTGTGTGTGTGTGTATATATATATATAGTGCCGTGAAAGTATTTGCCCCCTGTCTGATTTTCTGCATTTTTGCATATTTTTTACACTGAATGTTATCAGATCTTGAACCAAAACCTAATATTAGATAAAAGGGACCCTAAGTGAACAAATAACACAAAAATTGGATACATATTTCATTTATTTATTAATTAAAGAAAGTTATGCAACACCCAATGCCCCCGTGTGAAAAAGTAATCGCTCCCTTAGACTCAGTAACTGGTTACGCCACCTTTAGCAGCAATAACTGCAACCAAACGCTTCTTGTAGTTATTGATCAGTCTCTCACAGAGTGGTGGAGGAATTTTGGACCACTCCTCCATGCAGAACTGATTCAACTCAGTGACATTTGTGGGTTTTCGAGCATGAACTGGGGGTTTTCAGGTCCTGCCACAACATCTCAATGGGGTTTAGGTCTGGACTTTGACTAGGCCATTCCAAAACTTCTTTCTTCAACCATTCTGATGTAGACTTGCTTGTGTGTTTCGGATCATTGTCTTGCTGCATGACCCAGTTGCGCTTCAGCTTCAGCTCACAGACAGATGGCCTGACATTCTCCTGTAGAATTCTCTGATACAGAGCAGAATTCATGGTTCCTTCAATGATGGCAAGGCGTCCAGGTCCTGATGCAGCAAAGCATCCCCAAATCATGACACTACCACCACCATGCTTGACCGTATGAGGTTCTTGCTGTGGAATGCAGTGTTTGGTTTTCGCCAGACATAACGGGGCCCATGTCGGCCAAAAAGTTCCACTTTTGACTCATCTGTCCATAGAACATTGTTCCAGAACTCTTGATGATCATCCAGGTGCTTTTTGGCAAACTTGAGACGAGCATTCATGTTCTTTTTAGTGCAATGGTTTCCGCCTTGCTACTCTGCCATGAATCCCATTTTTGCCCAGTGTCTTTCTGATGGTGGAGTCATGAACACTGACCTTAGCTGAGGCGAGAGAGGCCTGCAGATCCCCCTTGTTCTAGGGTTTGCAACTTCCTGGATGATTTTATACCTTGCTCTTGGAGAGATTTTGGCAGGACGGCCACTCCTGGGAAGATTCGCTACTGTCCCAAACTTTATCCATTTGGACAATATGGCTCTGACTGTGGTTCGATGGAGCCCCAGAGCCTTAGAAATGGCTTTGTAACCCTTTCCAGACTGATAGGCATCAACAACTTTTTTCCGGAGGTCTTCAGGAATTTCTTTTGTTCGTGGCATGATGTGCCTCTAGAACATGTGTGCTGACAACTTCACTCTGATGGTAAGGGCCAAAGTTAGTCAGATTTATATTGGGCAGGACTTGCTCAAATCGGGCCTGGTTGTTAACCAAAGTACTCAAACAGCTGACCCTAATTATCCCTTTAATTGGGTTGAGTTAACTTCAACTTCACACTTGAAGATTGCATGTTTTGATTACCTTGCACAACAAACAAATGAAAGAAGCACCAAACTTTGGTGTCATTTTTTCTCTCAGACTCCCTCTATATACTACTACAACCCACAAAAAATTCTGACCAAATACAATATGAAAAATGTGCAAAAATGCAGAAAATTAGACAGGGGGCAAATACTTTTTCACGACAAATACTTTGCAGTTATTTACCATCTCACCAGAATTTGCACTGTCTGTGTGTCTAATATATATATATATATATATATATATATATATATATATATATATATATATATATATATATATATATATATAGACACACACACAGTGCAAATTCTGGTGAGATATAATAACTTCTGCAAGGTATTTGTCATTTTGTAGTGAATACGAACATCTGATTTTTGTATCCGAAAACATGTCAAAAAATATTTGTTTGGATATTTGTCCCAGCACTAGTTTTAAATACATTGCACATACTCTTCCATCTCTACTTATCAGTGTTCCAACTCGCTCTTGGTCACATTTTACTAAATATTTTTAAACTAATAAATAAACAATTACCAAAACGAACATTATTGTGTTCATCATAGTAAAGTTGAGTTCTTGCCTGTAAACAGGAACATGTTTGCATCTTATTGTCTTGAGCTTGGTGTTATTTGCATTATTGTCGATACATTGCGGTTTGAGGTTCAAACTACATCTGCATATTTTAAGTGGATGGGAGCTGAAAGTACTTTTATATAAAAAAAATACCCTTTTCTTATACCAATACAGTACTAGCTTCATCTGACTAGCAAAACTGTATTTATCTTAAGTATTTCAATTGTGGGGAAACCTTCAATGTTTCTAGAAATATATTTCAACAGTGGTTCTCATTCCTGTCATTAAATCTGCATTATGCCACACTCAACGCTATCTCAGGGGCTGGTTGTACTAAAGGGATCTGATCCTGGATCCAAGCTCCGATCTGAGCAGAGCTTCAGTGCTCTTTTGACAATTAAAGTCATGGCTTCATGACTGAATAATATAGCTATTTGCCATACTTCTCACTCATGACAACGTTGTCTTTGGATCTTTTAATTAGACATATTAGGGATGCAATGT
Source organism: Acipenser oxyrinchus oxyrinchus (assembly GCA_030684275.1). Lineage (NCBI taxonomy): Eukaryota > Metazoa > Chordata > Actinopteri > Acipenseriformes > Acipenseridae > Acipenser > Acipenser oxyrinchus. Next base: position 54,730,742 of record CM060251.1, on the reverse strand, counting down.
TTTGTTATACTTGTTTGTAAGATATTTTATTACTTCAAATAGAATAATCTTCATGCATGCCCCAGCAACAGAAACTGTCTTCCCCCACTTTTGAAACCAAAGTTACGCCACTGAGTGAAACGTACATTCAATGTATTGTAACGACCCAGGCAATGGCATCGTTGCATGACTCTTTGTCTGTCGTTTCTCTTTCTTGTCCTGTCTTGTCCTACCTGTTACATGTATTGTGAGGGAATGGGTCATGCCATTAGAGTAGGGTAGGGGGGAGGGAGAGTGTGTGTGTGTGTGTGTGTGTGTGTGTGTGTGTGTCGCTCTCCAGAATTGGCGGGAGCCAGAGGATCGTGGGGAATGGATCTGACTGGTTGATCCGGGTGGTGGGTGGGGGCCTCCTCCGAGGCTCAAGCCCCTGCAGCAATAGATCGCGCCAAGAACCTGAAGGGATGCTGAGAGACTGAGGGACAGAGAGAACGGGGCCTGTACTGTGAAGTGTTTGGGAAGATCCTGTGGCGAGTCTGGATAGTGGAAACGAGAGTGAAAGAGTTGGGGATAGAGTAAGCAAGGGTGTTTGAGAGAGTGAGATAGATAGACGCTACTTTGATTTTTATTTTGGTGTGAACCCTGGCCCATACAGGGATTCGTTGTTTTATATAGTTTTCCCACAAACAATAAACCGGTATTATTTGCAATCCCACCTTGTTTCCTGAGTCCTGCTTCCTTCGAACCTGACGAACACTACAGTATTATAGAAACTGAAAGTTGATGTGTTTGAGTGGTTTATTTTTAATAACAGATTTTGTCAAATAATACTAAAAAACGATACCCCTTCTCCCCGAACTGAACAAAAAATAAAAACAGAAAACTTCAAGCCCTAGTTTTATTTTTGGCTTAATAAAATGGGCATGGCAGCACCGCAACCATCATAACTTGAACTGTCAGATTTTATGCATGTTAGTCCTTGGTGGACTCTCTAAACTGATTGGATTGGGGATCACTCATATAATGATTGAACTCTTTATTGCATACTGTAAACAAACTTGTGCATCCGTTTTCCATTGCCTTTGCAAATAAAGTACTCTTATCTATACATGGAATATGCAACTGGGATAACAAAACAAAGGGTTCATTTGAGAAACAACCCCTGTATACTTGAATTTTATTCAATATTGTCTAGTTAACAAAACACATCCTGTTTTCAGTCCTGCTGTCACACATTTTTATAGCTGGGTAGACTATATTCTTGGACAAAAGCGGATGTTGTGACAAGCTTCAGTGTTTCACAGCAAACAAATTACCTTGGATTATAAACAGATAATGTCTGTTCACTTTCTGGAACAGACAGGAAGGTATATTTAACAGGAAGTTCAAGCAAGGTAAACTGGCAAAGAGTTACGTGTGGGAATGAAGGGTGTTGCCTCAGTTTTGAATTCAGTCAAGAAAAACATTTTGGGATGCAATTAAACAAACTGATCAAAACTGTCATTCTGTGGGGGGTGCTGAGTTGACACAAGTTATTAATGTTTGATCATTTATTAATATAGTATATTGTTTGTACTGTATACATGGAGTATGCACCATAAACATTTGTAGAGCACTGTAGTACCACAAATTAGTATAACGCACAAGCATCCAAAGAGGTAGAATGGGTTGTTTAGGGCTATAATAATTGTCATTGGATTGTAATGAATCCGGGAAACATTCAAGATTTGGAGCTGGTAAGCAGAATATTAACTCGGCACCACTGTATACAAGTGTCTCAAAGCTTTTGGTATGACCCCCACCGCACTAATTTTCATACATTTGAAATTTAATGTATAGATTTGCAGGACAAATTCAATTTTGAGCATGCCTATTGCAAAAAATAAAATAAATTAAAATTAAAAAAAAAAACTACAAAATATTTGGGTTTAAAACGTTAAGGCCTGGAACAGAAAGATGTTTTAACAGGTGTACAGGTGTTGATACAACATAAGATATAATAGGCTACTTGATTCAAGAGACTGAGCTTGTCCTTGTATAAAGTTCATTAATGGCTGCTTTTACAACAGATAAAAAAATAGCCATACATTTGTCTCGTTGCCAGAACTTTTTTCCCCCTACACAACAGATAACATTACTAGCATGAAAAAACTACCACATTTCATTAAAAAAAAAAAAAAATATATATATATATATATATATATATATATATATATATATATATATTATCTCTGGGGTCACTTTACAATCGTAAAGTGCATATTGTTATTTATTATTATTATTCTTATTAATTATTATTTTTAGTAGTAGTAAAATGTGACTGATAACCTGCATGGAACAGTGACTGTTAAATTAAGTTTGTTTTGCCTAAATCCACTGCAGTTAGTGCTGCTGCAATGCAAGCAGCATCAATTACATGTAAAGAAGCAACGTGTATTTTTATTTAAATTATAAAAACGTGATTACTGTTCTACATAATGTATTTTTTAAACTACATATGAATGGTTTATTCCATTTTTATGGATTACCTGTAAAATAATAGGATTTTCAATCAAATAAACAAGTAGCTATGGTGACATCACCAGTAAATAATGCAAATTAGTACCATTGAAGGTTCGAAGCTTCCTTCGGCAATGTGTTCCGAATCTTCGAAGGTCAAAATGTGCCCTTCATTGCAGCCCTACAAAGAAGGCATCACCCCTGGTCAGCAGAGATTGATCTTTGCCGGCAAACAGCTGGAAGATGGGTGCACTCTGTCTGACTGACTAAAATATTCAGGAGTCCACACTTCACCTTGTGCTGACTCCATAGTGGTGCCAAGATGAGAAAGAAGTCTTTACAAGCATAAGAGAAAGAAGGTCAAGCTTGCTGTGCTCAAGTACTACAAGGTTGATGAAAATGGCAAAAACCACCATGAATGCAGTGCTGGGGTCTTCATGGCTAGCCACTTTGACAGACTACTGTGGAAAGTGCTGTCTGACTTAATACTTCAATAGGCCTCAAGACAAGTAAAATGGACCCCTAGTACAGTATTTCATGGGGACACTATTTTACAGCAGTCCATTGAACAGAAGCCAGGCTTCACTATAGAAAACCCTCAAAACTCACCGCTGTCCATTTCCTCACATACCCCGGGGCGAAGACTTTGTACTGGGTCCCGCAATATCCACACTCTGTGATGTGGAACTCTGCGCAGTACCCCTGAATGTACTCCCTCGTGAACATCTTCTAGTTTACATCTGTTTGAATTGTAAGAATGTTTGAGTTATTTTTAATGTAGTTCCACTTGTTTCAAGGTGTTTAAACAATAAAAAGACATACTTTTCAGATTTCTCAAAAATATTTGAAACATATTAATATGTCTCTTTAGTACAATGGAGATTACAACTTTACTTATTTTCCATCCAAGGTGAAAGCATAACAAATTTATATTACATAAATTAAAACTTTAAACATGAAGTAAACCTTAATACTGTACTGTCAGTCCAAGTACTGCCAAGTGCCGCCTTAAGCTATATTGGTCCCTTGGCTTATAGATGGCTTACAAAAAGGAGCAGCATTTTAATGTAGGCAGCTCTGCTGCCTTCAACAGTGATATGTAATTGAAATAAGAGTTTGTTACGTTTTAAGTAAGAACAACCTACTTCACTCCACCAACTCAATATGGGTACAACCTTCTATCTATGTTAAACAATAACATTACGCATGTTCACAACATAAAGCTCAAGGTCACCCTTACCATGTGATTGGGCTGTAGTGTAGAATGATGACGTGACTTAGGAGCTGCGCACGCACTACGACAGGGCTGGAGCTACTTGGCTGGAGCCTCCGGTCTGCAGAGACACACTTCTCTGCCACTGAACTGGGTGACGTTTCCTCTCCAAAAATGAAATGGCGCCAATCACAGTTGCTGTTAATTTGCTGTTTGACTCTGCTCTGAACAACTTCCCCAAATAATCACTTGCCTCGGGTATCTCCCTCTGGCGCCCCTGATTTAGAATACACAGAACATTTTGTGAAGTAGGAGGATACATTTACATATACATTTGTAATATTGTATCTTACGGTAGGCTTCCAACATGTAATATTTACTACAACAGGATAAACTCCTCATTTGAATATAATACAATTGGTTTCCCACCTCCCACTAGGATGATTTAGTAAGCACCTGTTAAATCTCTCCATTTAAAACTGAAATTGCAATTTTATTTCTTTTTTTATGCCTGCCACCTGAAGGCCTTTAAAGGTTGAGTTGTCAAAAATCTATATTTTGACCTTTTTATGTACATTTTAAAAACTTTGCAAAAATAATTGCACTCTTTGTGGAAAATACTGAAAGCTGAGAATCGGTGTAGTAGTTTGTTTATATCTGCTATACAGTATAATAATATCTTACTGTCGGGACACAACTTCATGAGATCACAGCTTGATGGCTTTTTGATGATGCATATTACCTGTCAACCTTCACCTAATCGGAGACTTTGATTAGAGCTACAGCTATTTCTGCTCCAGGGCCATAAATCCCCCTTTTTATTATTATTTTATTTTTTTAAAATTGTTTATAACCAACACAATGAACACTGCTTGTGCAGAAGTGGTCTCCATAGGGAAAATTTGAAGATTCTTAATGAAACAAATATTTTGTATTGTATCTTCCAGGAGGCTGTACCTTTGATGATGGCCCTGCTCAATGTGATTACCAGCAAGATCTGTATGATGACTTCGACTGGACACATGTCAGTGCGCAGGAAGCTCCATATTTATCAACAGAACTACCACAAGGTGAGAAGAGTGCACATTGGCATGAAACCATGTTTAACACTGTATAGTGCTGAGCATTTCAGCTCATTTATCATCCATAAAATCTATTGCTACATTTATTGATTTACTGTTCGGCAACGGACCAGTCTTGCTCTTGAAGTGAATTCTCTCCTTTTAAGGGGAGGGGGTGTGAGAACATTTAAAACTTAACTCAATATAAGCATAGCTTAGTCACCAGAAGATTTATATCATTTTACATCCCCTATCATTTGATTCTTTGGCAAGCACAGACCTCGACTTTCTCAGAGCAAGTAAATGTACAGCAAAATCCAACCAAACTTTAATTGACACTGAAGCAACTGAGTTGATCTATTTTTGGTGACATTTTTACTGTATTCCTAGAAACCATATGTTCTGTAGCACATCTCCCTGGTTTACCATTGGATTACATCTTAAATTCTGCATGTACAAAAATTATATCAAGGGGGGGACATTACGCTACCTGTTAGTGCTAGATTTTTCAAAGGACATAGCTTATTACTGTAGCATTTTACTATCTGTTACTGTTGCTATTCCCGGTTTGCCATATTGTTCAATCCTAATATAGCACTGCTATTGGAACATTTATATAGTTTTATTACTTTCAATCGGCAATACAGTTCACCCAACTTACAGTAAAGGTAGAACACAGGCACTGAGTTATATTTAAATGAAGAAAATCTGGCTAGTTATCATATATATATATATATATATATATATATATATATATATATATATATATATATATATATATATATATATATATACAGTACTGTGCAAAAGTTTTAGGCAGGTGTGAAAAAATGCTGTAAAGTAAGAATGCTTTCAAAAATAGACATGTTAATAGATTATATTTATCAATTAACTAAATGCAAAGTGAGCGAACAGAAGAAAAATCTAAATCAAATCCATATTTGGTGTGACCACCCTTTGCCTTCAAAACAGCATCAATTCTTCTAGGTACACTTGCACAAAGTCAGGGATTTTGTAGGCATATAGTCAGGTGTATGATTAAACAATTATACCAAACAGGTGCTAATGATCATCAATTCAATATGTAGGTTGAAACACAATCATTAACTGAAGCAGAAACAGCTGTGTAGGAGGAATAAAACTGGGTGAGGAACAGCCAAACTCAGCTAACAAGGTGAGGTTGCTGAAGACAGTTTACTGTCAAAAGTCATACACCATGGCAAGACTGAGCACAGCAACAAGACACAAGGTAGTTATACTGCATCAGCAAGGTCTCTCCCAGGCAGAAATTTCAAGGCAGACAGGGGTTTCCAGATGTGCTGTCCAAGCTCTTTTGAAGAAGCACAAAGAAACGGGCAACGTTGAGGACCGTAGACGCAGTGGTCGGCCAAGGAAACTTACTGCAGCAGATGAAAGACACATCATGCTTACTTCCCTTCGCAATCGGAAGATGTCCAGCAGTGCCATAAGCTCAGAATTGGCAGAAAACAGTGGGACCCTGGTACACCCATCTACTGTCCGGAGAAGTCTGGTCAGAAGTGGCCTTCATGGAAGACTTGCGGCCAAAAAGCCATACCTCCGAGGTGGAAACAAGGCCAAGCGACTCAACTATGCACGAAAACACAGGAACTGGGGTGCAGAAAAATGGCAGCAGGTGCTCTGGACTGATGAGTCAAAATTTGAAATATTTGGCTGTAGCAGAAGGCAGTTTGTTCAGCGAAGGGCTGGAGAGCGTACGAATGAATGTCTGCAGGCAACAGTGAAGCATGGTGGAGGTTCCTTGCAAGTTTGGGGCTGCATTTCTGCAAATGGAGTTGGGGATTTGGTCAGAATTAATGGTCTCCTCAATGCTGAGAAGTACAGGCAGATACTTATCCATCATGCAATACCATCAGGGAGGCATCTGATTGGCCCCAAATTTATTCTGCAGCATGACAATGACCCCAAACATACAGCAAAAGTCATTAAGAACTATCTTTACCGTAAAGAAGAACAAGGAGTCCTGGAAGTGATGGTATGGCCCCCACAGAGCCCTGATCTCAACATCATCGAGTCTGTCTGGGATTACATGAAGAGAGAGAAGCAACTGAGGCTGCCTAAATTCACGGAAGAACTGTGGTTAGCTCTCCAAGACGTTTGGGCCAACCTACCTGCCGAGTTCCTTCAAAAACTGTGTGCAAGTGTACCTAGAAGAATTGATGCTTGATGCTGTTTTGAAGGCAAAGGGTGGTCACACCAAATATGGATTTGATTTAGATTTTTCTTCTGTTCGCTCACTTTGCATTTAGTTAATTGATAAATATAATCTATTAACATGTCTATTTTTGAAAGTATTCTTACTTTACAGCATTTTTTCACACCTGCCTAAAACTTTTGCACAGTACTGTATATATATGCAGAATTTATCTGTATTGGAAAACCATTCACCAAATGTAAGGTTCTGAGGTCGGAGCTGCAGAATTCATTGGAAGATGGTTCAATTCGTGTTTTGAAGCAATTACATTTATTTATAACTAACAGTTCAGAAAGATGTAGCTGGCAGTATACTGAACAATTGAGACGTTTTAAATAACATTAGGACAGGTAGTGTAATGAATAACTGAAATGCATTGGCTCTATGACCTTGTCTCTTAACCTTTGATGAACAGCTTAATCACTTGTTTTCAGACAGGATGATATGCATAGGAAATTAAGGTATTTCAGTTTCGGCTGCATTTCCCAATTAATAAGATATTGCGTAATTAATCATGCAAGAGAGCAGAAAAGGTCATTTGCACATCGTTTGAATGTAGTTCTAGTCCATTGTTTCCAGTGGCATTTCAGCAATGTCAAATTGTGTTCTCTGCTTTGGTAGAAAAATCTTTATTTAATGGAAATTTAAGTAAAAATAACAAAGTACACTGATTTGTAATGTACATTTCATAATTTCACAAGCAACATCCTCCCTAGCAACATTTAATACTGATGGTGCATTTATCTATTGGAGATTTATCTATTTCAAACTGACTCATCTTTCAGTTACACATCTCTTTTTTTTAATATTTTGAGGTCCTATTGCAGAAAGATTTGTAGATGGTACTTGAGTATTTAAATGCAAGATTTTTTTAACACACAAAACCAGATGTCCCTAGACTAAAGCGTGAACTGTTTATTTGTGTGTGTGTGTGTGTGTGTGTGTGTGTGTGTGTGTATGATTACTCTTATTTTATTTTTTTTATAAATGCTTATTTGTAAATTTTACTGTGTATTAAATACTATTTTGCATTTTCAGCATGTTTCAAATCATTTCAATGTGTTCATTGAAATGAAGTGGCAACCTTTTTAGAAAATAATTGATATAACAGGATCTTAATAGACTAATGCAACTGTTGACACACATGCCAAACACTGGAAAAGAGTACACAAAGTACAAATAGCATGTAGCTGAATGACTGACTGCATAATATACTTGTTGATTTAACCTAATCCATGTTTTCAGTCTACTTGGTGTTGATACCCTGGGCAAGTATCAAAACCAATTGAACCTACCTATAGCCTACATAATGTCTGTGGCACAAAATACTTTAATATACCATCTGTAAAAATGTTGCGGGAAGAAAATATTTTTTCTGTTGCTACAGACTGGAACCTGTTACCCACAGGACTTAGATCTGACATCTCCTGTAGTAATAAACAAAACAAACAAAAAAACTGTTCAAGTACTTCAGTAGGCCTTGTGTGTGCTGTTTTAAATGTAATGTGTACTTTGTGTATTGTCTTGTCATTGTGTGTTTTTTTTATTATTTATTTTTTTGAAGCCTGTAACCTGCTGCTGTTCTAGGTTGCCTTTGTAAACGAACTACCTGAAGCTCATATGGCTTTCCTAAATAGATTTTTTTTTTTTAAAAACCCTCCGTTTTCCATATTAAATAGTGATATCCAGAGGACAGTATTTTTTTTCCCCAGTGCTACTTCATGAACTTGATGCCAGCAGCTTTGAAATCAATTAAAAGCTCAAGAAAACCAGCAGTTTTTTAGTTTAGTTTTTAAAAGTATCTTGGTGTTTTGTTAGTTCCTTTGATACAGTAGTTGCAGAGTCTAGGCACATTTTAGGCAAACCAGAAGTCATCCATAAGGCCTCATCCATAGTTACTTAAGTCTTGGGAATACTGGGAGGATGTGCAATGTGACCAGCTACATTTTAAAATAAATTAAACTCTTGCTGTTTTGGTCTCCTTTTGGATTGCCAGGCAGACGTACAACTAGAGGGACTAGAAAGACTCTTTTTTTTTTCGGTGGGTGAGTGGGGTTCATCATCCCTTAAGCACTGCTGTCCTCATTCCACTGACCCAGTATGACCAAGATCTGGTTCCTGTGAAAGTGGAAGAAAAGCTTAAAAAAAGTGCATACAATGATATTTATTTCCTTATGAATTGCAAACAAAGTGTAAAAAATGAAGCAATATTAACAAAGCAAAATGACACCTTGACAAGTTTTCAAAATAGTAAAGGTAATGACGAAACAAATCCCTCTGGCAATATTTACTTCAGCTGTGGCTATGTGTGTTTTTTTATTTATTTAATTTTTTTAATATATGAAGACGACAAATGAGATTAACGTTGGTCATTGTGTCTCCAGTAATTGTATTCATTCTACTGGAAGGTCTGGGGGTAGTACAAACTTTGACATGGAGCTGATGCCTCCGATCTGGCAGATTTCAAACTTCAGCACTTGTGTGTCGATTCCTAAGTCTTCTAAACCATCATGTGCTCAACAATTTATTATTTTTGACAATAAATGCAAATCATGTTTTTGTAGGTCAGTATGCAGTAAATTAACATTTGGATTGTGTACTGCACTACAACATCGGAAAGACTTTTTTAAATTGATAAAATAAATAGCTTGTTTGTATTATACAGTATTTAATCTCTGTTTACCTAGTGAGCATGCATAATTTTGCATGTGACAAGTTAGTTCGCAAGGCTAATAATGGGTGACAGCTGACTTGCAGACATGAATAATCTTCAGAAAGAGGATCTGCAGGTTTCATAAAAGGAGGTAGAGAGTGGGAGATCGCTGCACATCAAAGTATTTGACCATTATCCTGGATTTTCATTTTCATCCCATGGATTGGTCAGTAACAATAAATCTGTCCTTTTTAATTTTATGCTATATGTCCCAAATCTGAATACAAAACATTTAAAATAGTTTTGTAGAACAAGCTCCACATTAAGACCCAATAAACCCTTTTTTCACCTTATTTAATTTAGATATAAAAAAAAAGCTCATCAACCAATCAAATTTGTAAAAAAAAATGTACACATTGCTGCATATGGCTAAATCAAAATCCACAACAATCAATCATAAAATCACTGTGAAAACTTTATTGGAAGTAGAAGGGAAATTAAACACATCTAAGATTGATACCACCATGGCAGCTTTCGTGTGTCTAGATTTTATAGGGGGAAAAAAATCCAACAGGTGATGCAATTTAATCACTGCTTTCCTTCACAGCTGATGTGATTTGATTTTTATCTTGTATCATATTTAGTAATGGTCAACAGGTCTTAGTAAAGCCTTTCTCAAGAGAAGGTTAACCTTTGCACCATACTTGTCATCCTTATTGATCTCATGTCTCAGTGTTGATGAATGAAGCATGAAGGTGGAAAAGGAGGGGGGGATGCTGTACTAAAATGTAACCTTTGGTTGTATATCTTTCAAACTGGAATATGACCTCAAACACTGTTCAAGACTTTATATATATATATAAATATATAAAAACATAAATGACTTTTTATATGAGGTGCATTCTACAAAATAACATTTGTTGAGAGCTTATTCATTGTGAGACTTCTGAAAGTATTTACATACGAAGCAACAATTATTTTAACCCCTCCCAATGTGGAGCTGTACACAGCACACCAAGGAAGCAGATTATTAAACACTTAAAGTACCCTTTTAAAAACTGCCAGCCTGAATGCACCAGACTGGTGACTGAAAAATGGTAATGAATTTCTCACAGTGAACCACTTAATGCAACAGCTATTAACTTCTGTGGACTGAAAGTATGGAAGAGGTTTTATAAAAGTCAAATTCATATTGTGAAAATTATCTTCTGTTCTATTAAAGAAACTTAAATAAATCTTTATTTTTTTATTATTCTCTTTATTTGCTATTTGAGAAAGGAAGCAAAAAAAATGTTACATCATTAGTTGATTCCTGTTGAGACAGGAGAATAATGACTTGTTAATGCATTTTGGCACTGTGAAATGTAGCATGGTGCTTTAGCATAGATCTTAGAAAGAAGGTCTGTTGAGATTTCTAATGAAGCACATCTTTGAACCTCAGCATGTATCGTTGTGCTTTATGGAATCTGCCAAATGGTAATGCACTTTTTATGGCTGGGTAGTTGACTTTAAAAATCAAGAGTCCCAAACTGAGCAGTATATGGAATATGCCCCCCATTCCCACACCCCCTAAAAAACTTCTAACATTCTTTATTGGTGATGCAATCGTCACTGGAAACTATTTCCAGATGCCAGAAGTGATGGGGACAGACCCTTCGTTGCCCTGGCCATAGTTTGTTGACGTTTTAAATAAAATTTACCTGTTAAAAAATGACTTCTCAAGAAAATATAAAATATTGTGAAGTGAAGGGCCCTTATGCAGTAAAATATTGTACTAATACATTTTCAGTAATCTGGATTAACTGTGCATTATCAATATTATTATTTGTTTATTTAGCAGACGCCTTTATCCAAGGCGACTTACAGAGACTAGGGTGTGTGAACTATGCATCAGCAGCAGAGTCACTTACAACTACGTCTCACCCGAAAGACGGAGCACATGGAGGTTAAGTGACATGCTCAGGGTCACACGATGAGTCTGTGGCTGAGGTGGGATTTGAACCGGGGACGTCCTGGATACAAGCCCTTTTCTTTAACCACTGGACCACACATATATATATTTTTTCAGTAATCGGGATTAACTGTGCATTATCAATATGTAAAATAGCGAGCACAACAGACGGTCTTTCAAAAAGATCACAATTCCTTTTTTACAGTAAAGAAATGGTAAAAAATAAATGCTTAGAAATGTTTTAGTTGGGTCCCTGAGTCAGTCCCGCTTGCGAACCGGACCTGCTGCTACAGCACCTGAACCCGCAACCCGCTGCAACTCCGTCTTCTTACCTGCAACCCGACCCAAACCTGCAAGTGTTTGTCCTTTACCTACTGGCTGCGTCAACGTGATGTCACATTCACACAGATATCTATACCATTCTCCACAGATTGAGTTTATAAAATAGGCTATACAGCGTAGCATATTAACCATCTCTACTTACTTTACTATAAAATACCTGTCTCTTCCTTTCATGCTGCACCTGTGCTTTTGTAGAGATGATGTACCAGTTTTGAGGCTGTCGTACACAAAAAGATTGTTTTACAAGCAATGGATCCAGTCACATGTTCATTATTTTCGTTCACTATGAATCCAAAATAATTCCACACTTCTAATTTACCTCTGAAACTATTATCCACTACATGATCTAAACCCTGCACTATTTTTTGTTTCATCTCATCCACATACATTTTTAATATCACCAAGTAGACGTGATAAAAGGATCTTGCGACATATCAAACAAGCTGCAGAACAAACAGAATACTGCTTAGTCAGCTTTCCTCCCTAATCGTCTACTGCTGTAGTACTGGAAATACCGGTACATTTTCCTTCTAATACATTAATTGGGAGATGAGTACGTGGAAAGGACAGAAAACGTTTGATTCAAACTCAGGCCTGACCCAGAAAAGTTCACATTCTGACCCGATGCAGGACTCACACCCTGCACACCACTCTGGGTAGTCATGCAGCGTGTGTGTGTGTGTGTGTGTGTGCACACACAGCACTCGCATATCCGACCCTATGAAATTTGGACTTAAGTGATGGTTAACTGAGTGCGACGCATATCTGATTATTTCATTCTGGCCCATTCCAATCCTTGTCTGTTTTTCAGGGAACAGACAAAATATGCAATGTTAAAAATACATAGCTGAAAGGATTGTTTTAAAATAAGTACTGTAGTTGGTTTTGTTGTTACAGTACTAGTATTTTCATTTAAAACGATACGATTCTAAAGATATCACTTGCCAAAAGACGACACATGGGCTGTAATACAGTACATATTTTTAAATCCAGTAGGTACTGTAGCAGTATGTAAAATTCCATTAACAACCCAACAGCAAAATGAAATCAAAATGTTACCCAATGCACAGAACTGTGTAAAAAGTAAAAGGCAATGCAATTCAGCAAAAGATTTACAAAAAAGTTTCCAGAATTAACAGTATATATATGTGTATATATATACTGTATATATACAGTATATATATATATATATATATATATATATATATATATATATATATATATATATATATATATATATATATATATATATATATATATATATATATATATACACACACACACACACAGTGGCTCAAAAGTATTCACCTCCTTGTACTTTTCCACCAGTAGGTAGGTAGGTAGGTAGGTTTATTCACTCAAACTATGTTGCTGATGACCTGACAATACCTGCAGCCCAGGCACCTGGCTTTCATTGTCAGTGGCTTGCACTCCAATCAGACTGACCGGCAAGCGGCAACTTCAGATGAGCGTCTTTACAGTCCAGCCTAAGCCAGCGGTTCTCAACATTGTTTTACTCACACCCCACTGAAATTTATTTTTATATCTGCCCTGCCCCCGCCCCCCTTTTTAATTTAACTTTAATATATATATACAGTGTTTGCTCCAGGACTTACAGACTGAGGGTCAATGTGGCCCCCTCTCAAAATTTTAGGGGGACATTTTCTTCGGTGAGGGGGTCAATATGTTTGATTCACAACCAACCACCATTTCTTATTTTTGTTTGTTTTTAAATATGCCAGCAGAGTTTACAGACCTTTTGTTTCTGAAGAACAAAAAAATAAAACTGTAAAGCTGTAGATACAACCAAGGTGTCTCTACAAATCTCACTGTCACTTTTGGGGAAAATATTGGGAAATATGTCAGTGATGCTGGTGTATCACTGAGTAGAGGATATTCATTATACCAAATCACATTAGAACACGGGGTTTCAATCTTTTTAAGCTGCGTACCCCTTTCCAAACAATGTAGTCCACTGAGAGTCATAAAATGAAAACAGAAAAAAAGGTCTGTACAATAACAACAAAACACACAAGCCTTGGAATGTGTGATGGATACACTTATAAAAGTTGCAGTATTATAAAAGAAAAAAATATATATTATATTTACTTTTGGCTAAAAACAGTCCCTCAAACAGGTTTCTAGTTGTTGGAAACATCATTTTATTGTAAATATTAATTAATTAAAATCAACGAAGCCTCCGTGCTAGCCTCATATCACTCAGAAATGACATAGGACTATTCCATGATAGCAAATGGCAATCATGTATTTTTATTGATAATAAAATTACAGAAAAGAAGGCAAAGAAAAGTTCACTACCCATGCATCTCTACAGCTAACCTCATTACCAAAACATATTATTGGCATTTTTAAATTCTTGGTGACTAAAACGTACAGTACTGATGCTAATTAAAAAACAATAATAAAACGCTTACCTAGTATGTGATGGATGTCCCTGCTTGTTACCACACAAATCGCTGATGATGGCAGGGAAATTGGAGAGAGCTTCAGTCGCAAGACATTTTTGCCATTTTTAATCTCTAACTATTTCGTCTTGATCGCCCTTTGCAATGTTCTAGTATTGAGCCAACAATCCATATTTGTTCACTGGATTGAAAGCTAAAAACTCTTACTACGCTCACACCAGACATAACAGCTTTTCAAACTAGACCGCATGGCAATACTTTGGTTTCTGATTGGCCATACATTCTGTATTTTGAAATGTGGTACTTAAGTTACAATAAACTTTAATCGGGTCATTGAAAAAAATAAATATCGATTTGCAGGCACGAACGCACACAGGAAATAAAATGAGTTAAAGACTAGGCTTTTAGTTTATTTTTTTTTTACCTCAGACAGACCAACTGTTTATATGACATTTAAACAACATGGTTTATTTAAAACGCACATACTTAAGGAGGCAATAAGCTGATCCCTGGAGCCAGCATTACACTTCAGCCATCAACACCAGACAGAAGGATATCTACATCATCATGTGGAAGGAAGCGCAAATGGATGGAGACACATATGGATCACATTAGTTTACTGTGTAGCTACGTCTAAGTTGGTGCTTATCTTGGCGAGAGCCAAGTTCAAATCAGCATGAAGTTTTAACATCTACTCTCATGTAATGGAAATCATATGTAAATTAGTCATGTGTGCGCTGAACGCTCTGTCACAGCTCGTCAGTCTGGTGTTAGCGACTAAACGTTGATTACATGACAAAAGTTTGCAATAGGATTGGCAAGTGGTACTAAATAAAATGCGTTGTCTGCCATTTCAGAATGTTTCTCGCGTACCCCCAAGGGTACGTGTACCCCAGTTTGAAAACTGCTAGAAGAAACCACATTACTAACAGATACAGTTTAATAGTAGTAGTATTTAAATGTCATTGTCCTGACTGGTAAATTCTTACCTTCCAGCTTCCCCTTTATTTTGACAATTTCCATATAAAAAAATTGCATTTTTTTGTTTACATTTCATTCTTAGCCCCCAAGTAAATACTTTGGACAGTTTTCAAAACATTTGTTGCTTTATTTTTACAACACACGTTGGTGTTGTTGATATGATAAACGCGTATATCTGCTTCAGGTACTGTATTTAATTGTTTTCAAGGTTAAACGATGGCCTGTGTTGCACAGAGCACTAAAAATAAAATGTCAAATACACAATATGTATTTCGTTGATTTTGTGGATTTGCTATATTTTTTTAACTTATTTTAATACTGCACATAATGATATGGTTTTGAAAATGCTACTTACCAAAACCGTGACTGCCCGTGAACTGTATTACACAATAATTTCCTTTATTCCGATTCCAGTGGTGTTTTCTCAGTGCAAGATATACAGTGCTGTATAAAATCACATACACTGTGTGTATAAATATATTTTACAAATTTCACATATTTTATAACGTTACCGTAGGCTACTTTTATTTTTTTTATTTATTTATTTTTTGTAGTCAATGATGCGGTTTTCGTTTCGCAAATCTACAGCACACCAGTATTTTTAAGCACAAATATAATAGTCTGCATTTCAAAAGTCACTGCCGAAGCTGATTACTTATTCTTCCAGAATGGTCGGGTGTAACAGGGATACAAGGTTATATTTGCGCCGGGCCATGTTGTTAATAAGCCTGATGTTGTCGTCCAGGCTTTACTGTGAAACTGACTGTAACCAGGGAGGGTGTGAGCGCATTCTACTGGACTGGAGAATATGGCACGGGAGATTAATTATGAAAACACAAGTGTAAACAAATAAGTAAAAAAGATTAGCCTATCATGCAAATACAACATGAATTAATTTACTGTGTAAATTAAATCAAATACATATACACTGTTCATGTTTGCTTTTTATACACATGATACAAAAAAATATCAAGCAAGGATTAAGTTAGTTACAAAGGGAGGAAGGAGGAGGATAGAAATAATGTGACAACACATTAACCAACAAACACAAACTAAATATCGAATTAAACTGATTATATTTTTTGTTATTTAAGTAAATGTGAAAATTGTGGCACAATATACACCGTTTAAGAATGACTAGAATATTTTTTTTTTATTTTAAACACAGAGAATTACCTTTCACTCCCAAGTCCTTATGCACTTTTGCGCCTCAATGAAAACAACACAGACACTGCTTGGTCCCTGACGTCAGCCTTGGTCACTGCGTCCGTGTTACAGTGATGCATTATGGAATTTGTAGTTTTCTTGTCTGCTGATTGCACCCCAAAACACCTACAAATCCCAGGGTGCCATTCTTTTTAAAGCTACTGGTATCTCTCTTTCTCTCTTTAATAACTTGCTGCACTCAAAGGGCGAAATCGGGAGAATCTAGTACGTTATTATTCAAACGTTCACGCGCCCCCGCCCCCCACGCCCCCATACGGTTGAGAACCTAGGGCCTAAGCCAATCAAATTAGCGTTTGTTTTTTTTTGGAGGCTTGAGGAGCAACGAGGGGATCTTGAGAGAGTTAACCCTTTGTGGAGAGGATAAAATGACTTGAAAAAAGACGCTTCAGATTTATCAAAATTATTGGTAGGGACAATTCAACGGTCCCTTGACATTGGTAGGGACATGTCCCTAGCTAAATCTACGCCGGTGCATCAGTAGAAATGCCTCTTGAACCTTGGCAAGAACATTTATTCTCTGTTTCTCATGGGGACAAGTGTTGGAAAGAAATATTTTATTGGAAACATAAGAAAGCTTACAAACGAGAGGAGGCCATTCAGCCCATCTTGCTCGTTTGGTTGTTAGTAGCTTATTGATCCCAGAATCTCATCAAGCAGCTTCTTGAAGGATCCCAGGGTGTCAGTTTCAACAACATTACTGGGAAGTTGGTTCCAGACCCTCACAATTCTCTGTGTAAAAAAGTGCCTCCTATTTTCTGTAATCTTCTTTGTTCAAGACTGAATAGATTCAGTTCTTTTAGCCTGTCTGCATACGACATGCCTTTTAAACCCGGGATTATTCTGGTTGCTCTTCTTTGCACTCTTTCTAGAGCAGCAATATCCTTTTTGTAACGAGGTGACCAGAACTGAACACAATATTCTAGGTGAGGTCTTACTAATGCATTGTAAAGTTTTAACATTACTTCCCTTGATTTAAATTCAACACTTCTCACAATATATCCGAGCATCTTGTTGGCTTTTTTTTATAGCTTCCCCACATTGTCTAGATGAAGACATTTCTGAGTCAGCATAAACTCCTAGGTCTTTTTCATAGTTCCCTTCTTCAATTTCAGTATCTCCCATATGATATTTATAATGCACATTTTTATTTCCTGCATGCAATACTTTACACTTTTCACTATTAAATTTCATTTGCCATGTGTCTGCCCAGTTCTGAATGCTGTCTATATCATTTTGAATGACCTTTGCTGCTGCAACAGTGTTTGCCACTCCTCCTATTTTTGTGTCGTCTGCAAATTTAACGGGTTTGCTTACTGTACCAGAATCTAAATCATTAATGTAGATTAGGAATAGCAGAGGATCTAATACTGATCCCTGTGGTACACCACTGGTTACCTCGCTCCATTTTGAGGTTTCTTCTCTAATCAGTACTTTCTGTTTTCTACATGTTAACCACTCCCTAATCCATGTGCATGCATTTCCTTGAATCCCTACTGCATTCAGCTTGAGAATTAATCTTTTATGCAGGACTTTGTCAAAAGCTTTCAGGAAATCTAAATCAACCATGTCGTATGCTTTGCAATTATCCATTTTCAATGTTGCATCCTCAAAAATTCAAGTAGGTTAGTTAGATACGATCTCCCTTTCCTAAAACCATGCTGACTGTCTGCCAGGATATTGTTACCATATAGGTAATTTTCCATTTTGAATCTTATTATAGTTTCCATAAGTTTACATATAATAGATGTCAGGCTTATTGGTCTGTAGTTACCTGTTTCGGTTTTGTCTCCCTTTTTGTGGATCGGTATTACGTTTGCTATTTTCCAGTCTGTCAGTACAACCCCTGTGTCAAGAGACTGTTGCATGATCTTGGTTAGCGGTTTGTAAATAACTTCTTTCATTTCTTTGAGTACTATTGGGAGGATCTCATCCGGCCCAGGGGATTTGTTTATTTTAAGAGCTCCTAGTCCCTTTAACACTTCTGCCTCTGTAATGCTAAAGTTATTTAAAATTGGACAGGAACAGGTCGACATGTCAGGCATGTTGTCCGTGTCCTCCTTTGTAAAAACCTGTGAAAAGTAATCATTTAATATATTTGCTACTTTTTTTCTTCATCTATGATTTTGCCATTTGTGTCTCTTAGACATTTAACCTCCTCTTTGAATGCTCTCTTGCTGTTATAATATTGAAAAAACATTTTGGAATTTTTTTTAGCCCCCCTTAGCAATATTGATTTCTATCTCTCTCTTGGCCTTTCTAACTTCCTTTTTGACTTGTGTTTGCTGTTCCAAGTACTCTTTCTGTGTACTTTGTTTTTGGTCCCTTTTAAACGCTCTGTAAAGTGCCTTTTTTCGCTGAATATTTTTTTTTTAATTGATCTATTAAACCATTTTGGCCGTTTTGTTTTAGATTTAGATTTGGGCATTTGAACAGAAAACAATTTATATACAGTCATAGTACATGAAACAATACAAAATGTAATAAACATTTGAACAGAGATTACTGTATATACAGGTATATTATATACTATACAACCAAAACTATGGGTTTATATACCTATACAGACCTAAAATATGCATAGGCTATACGCAGCTGAGTGCGTAAAAAACAACAACCTGTGAACAGAAATGCGTGAGTATATTATGATCATACAAAACTGTACAAACGAAATAAGGAACAGAAAATTCAAAATAAATGTGTATGTAGCCTATAGACATAAAAAGGATTGTATATGCAAACTATGTAAATAAAAAACAAACATTTGGACAAAACTGCTTTCATACAGACATAATTGAAATACAGTAACATAAATAATTAAAAGGAAAGGGGTTTACAATCACAACATGCATCAAAGAAGCCAGTTCTCTCCTAAATCACATACCTGCATGCAGTACACTGTCGTCTTATAATTTGGGCACCGCTAAAGTGTGTTACCATTGCATTTGTCGGCTTGCACGGGGATCGATACAGTACCATTAGCGCATACCTACTTTGCACTTTTCTATACAAAATGATTCTTTGCCTAGCTGCAATAGTATAGTTTCTCCTAGTTGTTATTGCCTGTGCATTTCTTGAAAAGAATAAAAGCATGAAGTACCCCATGCCACCTGGTCTAAAATGTCAACTCCATACTTGGTTGCATTCACAGTTTAATTTATGTAAGGGCTGCAGATTGATCTAATCAGTTCAATACATCGCCGGCATGGTCCTGTTTTTCGCAAATATGAAATAAAATGAAATGCAACATATAAAATGAAATGCAAATATAAAACGAAAACTCATTATAAAGCAAACGTAGAATTAAATTTTATATTGGGAGGTTTATACAAAAAGTACTTTTAAATAAATACTTGTAATCATAGTTGTCAAGACTCGGCTGTTACTATAGACATGATCTAAGGGAAACGGAAGCTCTGACTAGCACTTGCGCAGATGTATAATTTGGAGCGAATTCAAATTGTAATGGAAGAGAAGAGATGTTTGTTTCTGAAATGCCTAAACCACGCATAACAATTAAACCACTCTGCAAAGAATTTGAGCATGAGGGGATATATGCAGCTCAGGGTCACAAAATAATAATGATCAGATTTGGCAATTTGTATTTTGCATTAGTATGTAATTCTTTTATTTTATTTGAAGTCGTGCAAACTTTGCACTGGCGCAAATGCTGTTCTGGTTTTGAATTATTTTGAACGAATGAATCTGCTTTGCTTAGTGTTTTAAATACTGAGAAACCCCAAGCTTGTATACCGGAGTCCTGATTCAGTACAATGAGATTGAAACACAATTCCTGTTGTTTTTTTAATGGGTAGATTGCTGTATGTGCAATTATGATGACAGACACACAATAGGGCAGTGTATGTATATATATATATATATATATATATATATATATATATATATATATATATATATATATATATATATATATATATATATATCAGTACTGTGCAAAAGTTTTAGGCAGGTGTGAAAAAATGCTGTAAAGTAAGAATGCTTTCAAAATAGACATGTTAATAGATTATATTTATCAATTAACTAAATGCAAAGTGAGTGAACAGAAGAAAAATCTAAATCAAATCCATATTTGGTGTGACCACCCTTTGCCTTCAAAACAGCATCAATTCTTCTAGGTACACTTGCACAAAGTCAGGATTTTGTAGGCATATAGTCAGGTGTATGATTAAACAATTATACCAAACAGGTGCTAATGATCATCAATTCAATATGTAGGTTGAAACACAATCATTAACTAAAACAGAAACAGCTGTGTAGGAGGAATAAAACTGGGTGAGGAACAGCCAAACTCAGCTAACAAGGTGAGGTTGCTGAAGACAGTTTACTGTCAAAAGTCATACACCATGGCAAGACTGAGCACAGCAACAAGACACAAGGTAGTTATACTGCATCAGCAAGGTCTCTCCCAGGCAGAAATTTCAAGGCAGACAGGGGTTTCCAGATGTGCTGTCCAAGCTCTTTTGAAGAAGCACAAAGAAACGGGCAGCGTTGAGGACCGTGAGCGCAGTGGTCGGCCAAGGAAACTTACTGCAGCAGATGAAAGACACATCATGCTTACTTCCCTTCACAATCGGAAGATGTCCAGCAGTGCCATCAGCTCAGAACTGGCAGTAAACAGTGGGACCCTGGTACACCCATCTACTGTCCGGAGAAGTCTGTTCAGAAGTGGCCTTCATGGAAGACTTGCGCCAAAAGCCATACCTCCAACGTGGAAACAAGGCCAAGCGACTCAACTATGCACGAAAACACAGGAACTGGGGTGCAGAAAAATGGCAGCAGGTGCTCTGGACTGATGAGTCAAAATTTGAAATATTTGGCTGTAGCAGAAGGCAGTTTGTTCGCGAAGGGCTGGAAAGCGTACGAATGAGTGTCTGCAGGCAACAGTGAAGCATGGTGGAGGTTCCTTGCAAGTTTGGGGCTGCATTTCTGCAAATGGAGTTGGGGATTTGGTCAGAATTAATGGTCTCCTCAATGCTGAGAAGTACAGGCAGATACTTATCCATCATGCAATACCATCAGGGAGGCATCTGATTGGCCCCAAATTTATTCTGCAGCATGACAACGACCCCAAACATACAGCAAAAGTCATTAAGAACTATCTTCAGCGTAAAGAAGAACAAGGAGTCCTGGAAGTGATGGTATGGCCCCCACAGAGCCCTGATCTCAACATCATCGAGTCTGTCTGGGATTACATGAAGAGAGAGAAGCAACTGAGGCTGCCTAAATCCACAGAAGAACTGTGGTTAGTTCTCCAAGATGTTTGGGCCAACCTACCTGCCGAGTTCCTTCAAAAACTGTGTGCAAGTGTATATATATTTTAATTTGATCTTATTGTATTTTTATAGAGGGCAGTATGTACTGTAAATAAAAAGTTAATTAAAGAGTGGGGGACTTCATGGAGCCCAATGTGCTGCTAGAGATTTCTGAGATTTGAGGACAAAATGGATAATGGTGCTGCTTTGCCAAAATGAAAAATAAATACATGTATTTATTTCATTTGTTGCATTTATGTAGCGCTTTTTATACAAGTGTCGCAAAGCACTGTACAGTACATGAAAAAGAACAAACCATAATGCATTTGTATACATAAATGAATAAATAAACATAAATACACGTCTATTTTATTGTATATTTTTATTTATTTATTTAGTTATTTATTTAAACATTTATTTATTTATATATTTATGTATGTATTCATTTTAATTGGTATTTATTTTTCATTTTGGCATAACCAGGTAACTACAGATCAATAAGCCTGACTTCTATTATATGTAAACTTATGGAAACTATAATAAAATCAAAAATGGAAAATGACCTATATGGTAACAGTATCCTGGGAGACAGTCGGCATGGTTTTAGGAAAGGGATATCGTGTCTAACTAACCTGCTTGATTTTTTTGAGGATGCAACATTGACAATGGATAATTGCAAAGCATATGACATGGTTTATTTAGATTTCCAGAAAGTTTTTGACAAAAGATTAATTCTCAAACTGAACCCAGTAGGGATCCAAGGAAATTCATGCACATGGATTAGGGAGTGGTTAACATGTAGAAAACAGAAAGTACTGATTAGAGGAGAAACCTCAAATGGAGTGAGGTAACCAGTGGAGTACCACAGGGATCAGTTAGGCCCTCTGCTCTTCCTAATCTACATTTAATGACTTAGATTCTGGTATAGTAAGCAAACTTGTTAAATTTGCAGACGACACAAAAATAGGAGGAGTGGCAAACACTGATGCAGCAGCAAAGGTCATCCACCTAGAATATTGTGTTCAGTTCTGGTCACCTCGTTCTAAGCTGTTAACTGGACATACACTCATTAAAAAAGTGTTCCTGAAAATTACCATGAATCTATTAAATCAAGTACATTTTACAACCTCTTGTGGCTAAACTTAAGTATCCAGACTAAAACCTAGTATCCAGACCTCCTCCTTATCCACCCTAAAGCAGTGAAAAGCTGTAGAAGCATTTGGTTTGCCTTTCGTATGTTTAAAGTTAAGCCTTCACTGTTTGCTGTATTGCTCTATTTTGGTCTCATCTAACGGTGGAAGAAAACTTTTATAATTTGAGAACAAACAATATAAGCCCAAGGGTCTATTGAAAGCAAACCATTAGATCATTTACTTTCCCCTTTGAAAATGCGAATAAAAAGGTTGTTTTGAAACCTCAAGCATAGTGGCACTTCGATTTATAATTAATTTTATTGTAGTTTTTATAACTTGTGGTTAATTGAACCCAATGTGCAATGAGATGTAATTGTGCTGCTCTTTTGAATTAGCCTGCAGGACACCATTGAAAATAAGATGAAGAATCTCAAAGGACAGTTTCTGCCTTACAAAATCAGTTACTTAAATAAGCAAAGTGATGTGCAGGAAATAATATGCCAAAGGCTTGTTGCAACCAGAGCTTTTGGTACAACAGGCATATTTTTGGGCTGATGTTTTGACCGTAGGTCACTGCTGCAACTCTCTGGTCCTTTGCACTGACATGCTTTCATTTATTTGTTTACTTGAGTATTGCAGCAAGCAGGATTCAGAATGTTCCTTAACTTTGGGGGCTTTTTCAGTCTTGATAGTCTGCCTACCTAGGGTTGAAAGCCACCAGTCTAATTATATTTTGGTGTGTCTCCCTCTAGGGATCAGACAATATTGGTATCCCCACTTTTCTTGTCATCAGGGTACAACCTGTCACATGAAATTAAAAGAACATAGAAAAACAAATGTTTAATACTTCCCTACATGCAGTATGTATGAATAACTCAAGGCATTCATTTTAAATATGGTTTCTTTATTTTTAGAACCATTTTTAAAAGACAATGGGGGTTATTTTCAAAGGAGATAATGCTATGCACCATTATTTAGATCGTTTTTTCTGCACCTCTGTTTTTCCCCACAGATTTTGTGAGTATTTTCAGCAGGAATCTGGCCACTAGTTTGGTTCATTAGTTATTCAGCCGCTTTCTTTTTGGAGGAATATATCATCTAAGAATCAGTCATTCAAAATAAACAGGTAAAACAGTTGCTTATGAGTGTCATCTGCAAACTTTGTTGTAAAGTTCATTGTGGAGCAAACTATTTTTTCCATATGCTTGGTTTATGTACTGATCATGTATGTCAAACATAAGTAGCCTACATGATGATAATGAGAATTTTTACAAACCAAGAATATTAAATTTAAGAGCTGATGAGTGTTTTCGTTGACTTCTAGTTAAATGAATCTAACTAAAAAACATAAACCTTTTCCACATCTCACTGTATCGTATGATGTAAACCATACAGCTCAGTCTTCAGTGAATGTACAAAAGCTGGGACAGCCACAAAGTTGGCTTTCTAATAAACTGGAAAAATGTATCTCTAAACAAAACTATGTAGCCCATACAAGGTTGTGACAGGGAGCGAGAGGATCGGAGCTCCAAATCTCCAACTGTCTTTGCGATGTTATTGACTTGTTAATCTTCTGTTTCTTTTCTAGTCTTTTTAGATTTTTATTGATAATGTTCTGA
The DNA here is from genome assembly GCA_030684275.1 of Acipenser oxyrinchus oxyrinchus. Lineage (NCBI taxonomy): Eukaryota > Metazoa > Chordata > Actinopteri > Acipenseriformes > Acipenseridae > Acipenser > Acipenser oxyrinchus. Next base: position 54,706,158 of record CM060251.1, on the reverse strand, counting down.
GACAAACATTCTTTTTTCTTATTTATAGTCCTTCTCTTTGGAACCCAAACTCCTCAATCCAATTTTGTCACTCCCCCCTATTGTGTGGTGTGTAACATTTCTTGGAACAGATGAAACTGGCAGTGTGACAAACTGTTACGAATGCTGTTAGGAGCCTCTCCTGCTTCTGCTTCAGGGCTGCCATATGTAGCTAATGCATTCAAATTGAATTTAAATGTTTGAAAATCTAAATGATATTAGTATAATTAGAACAACAATGCATTTAAGGCCAAAATGGACCATTGAATATTAGTTATTGTAATAATGGCTTTTTTCTTGTGTTACCAAAATTTAAGTCACCAGCTTGGGTCATTTAATAAGAGATTGAACATCACAACAGATTATTTTGTGTGGCTTCTGAGATGGTGTATGTGCTCAGATATGAACAGGTGAATACCTATGGGTCTTTTATTCTAAAAGACAATGCATCTTAATATTGCTGGCTTGTAACTATTAATTCTTCTGGTGTTTTAAATAGGTCTGAAGGTTACAATATATAATTATAAAGGAAGTGATACAAAGGTCCACCTCCTGTTTTAAATTATTAAAATGCCCCATATTGTTAAGAACATCTTAAATGGTTCTGGATTTATGCCATGAAATGTTTAAAATGTCACTGGACTGTTCTCTCCATTTTATGCATTCCTCTTCTGCAACATCTGTCTGAGTGTGTACTCCACCTGTCTATCGTCTATCTGTCTGCACACAAACAAGTGCCCACATGATACTGTGGCGAACCTCGGTTCCTACAAGCAGGGGCTTCTCGCAGGCAGAGGTCGGACGGAAAGCCAGGACCTCCTGCTTCTAAGCATAGCGTCGATACCACTGTACAAAAGAGCTGGGCTCACTTGCAGGAGCAGATATCAGGCTTATGTGTTCATTTTTAGATTTCGTCACTACGAGCCATGACCCCTACCCCTGTGCATGCTACAATACTATTGGGAAGTTAAGATATCAGGCTTGTATGTTCATTTTTAGATTGCGTTACCTATGAGCCATGACTCCTACCTGCAGTGGTCAATACATGCACTCTCCATAACTTCCTCCAGAAAGTCTCATACATGGGATTGATCAAAGCAGGCCTTTAAATATGTATTTTATTTCCCTTTAAAGGAGTTGAAAAACATGTTACCGTTGCCTCCTAATCATTAACATTTCAATTTTAAAAGTCCATAGGTTTGCATATATTGATGTTCATTAATTTAACTTGTCCCATTAGTGATGTCTATCTGTTCTGACTTTGCAAGCTGTGGCATTTAAGTAAACTTGATTTTTTTACTTACGTTTGTTTTATTTGAATCCTTTCACAGGGTCGTACATGATGGTTGACTCCTCACAGCATGACTCTGGAGAAAAAGCACGTATTCAGCTTCCAGTGATGAAAGAAAATGACACCCACTGTATTGACTTCAACTACTTATTGTACACCAAAGATGGCTCAAGCCCTGGCACATTAAACATCTTAGTAAAGGTTAACAAGGGACCTCTTGCTAATCCTATCTGGAATGTGACTAGCTTCACTGGCAGAGACTGGCTTCGAGCAGAGCTGGCTGTTAGTACCTTCTGGCCCAATGAATATCAGGTAATTCTCACCTTTTTTAAAAAAAAAATTAAACCCCTGGTCAAAATATTTCAATATATTTAAATTGGGTCCTTTTTAGTTTATATTGTATATGGATGATTTCAAGAAAAGCATTTAAAATTCTCTTAGTTTTATAATTTAATAATCACAACCTTGCTATGTCTGTTTTGAGATGGTTATCTGCATTTCACAGTTTTTCATGTAGACCGTAGTTTTTGTTTTCAACTTTAGAGTGCTGCCTTCAGAAAAAAGTGACATCTTGCCTACAGATTTATTTCTTTACACTTGATTTTACATGTTCTATTAAATAACGAATAGAAATCTAACCAGCCACAACAGGCATCAAAAATATATTTAAATTGAACTGAAGGATGCATCATAGCGTAGCTGTATGCTGTAGTAGCTGTCAGATGCTAGTAAATAAGTGGGTCAGATTGTACTAAAATGTTCCTGTAGTGGTTCATTTTTTGAATGACCAATCTTTTAAATGGAAACCTTTTATATCGATGTTTCAGATCACTTGCCAGTGCTGTAGTGTTTCCCAACCCTGTTCCTGGCGGCACACCGTGTCTGCTGGCTTTCGTTCCAACGCAATTGAACTAATAAAGTGATTAACTGGGCATTTTCCTGTTGTTTTCAAACTCTTCGTTTGTTGATATGGTTCAATTAAGCAATCGAGCGCTGCGTTGGAATGAAAGCCAGCAGACACGTTGTGCCGCCGGAAACAGGGTTGGGAAACACTGCTGTAGACCAATTGGCTAAATACCAATTGCAATACAGGGTGGATTAAATAGGTTAATTCTAGTGCTCCTTGTCTAAAGCATCATAGGTTTCACTTGAGTTATTTGTCTTGACTGTTGTTCAAGAATGATGCCCAGAGCATACCAGCTTTCCAGTTTTGTGTGCCACTGGACTGGGGCATTTCCTGCCCTAGGATTGAGAGCAGGTCAGATGCATGTCATTGTGCCCTCTAAAGCAGTATGGAGAGCCTTGTGACAAGAGAATTATAGAAACATCGTAAAGAATGGGATTTAAATTAAACAGCCTTCTCAAAGCTGTTCATGCACTGGAAGCACTCAATAATCTGGTTTTACAGACCCTAACTATCATTAATCTTGGACTAAATCATTATACTAATCGGGTCAGTGAAAGAGCTCAGAGGTTCATTATAACTGCTATGTTTTAAATATTGTCAAATATAGAAATATATTTATATTGTACAAGTTCAAATTTCCATTTTGACTTACTTGAATGAAAGAAAAACAAAACAGGCAGACCAAATGCCTTGCAAAAAACTGTAAAGTAAATTGTACCCATAACTAGAAAATCTTTTGGAAGGTCACAGGAGATTTTCTTGGAGAGAAGTAAAAATGTCAGCCTTTTTTGTAGTTTCTAAGAAATGCATTAATTTCCATCCCTCCCTTTTTTCCCCAATTTGTCATGAATGCAATTCTGGACTTGTTTGATTAACTGGAATAAATAAATGATGTGTAGCTTTTGATCTCGCCTCATCTTGCATACAGATTTATTTATTTACACTTGATTTTGCACGTTCTATTAAATAACGAATGCAAATCTAAAATAATTACTCATGTTTTGATTTGGAATAATGTGTAAAATAATTACTCATAATAAAAATAATTAAAAAAATAAATGTATATGTTAGGGGCAAACCCAGAAACTGGGCAATTCGCGGATTGCCTGTGGAATTTATGATTTTGTCCGAAATGAATCACAAAGATCATTCATTCCGGTTTTTGCCCCAGCAGATCTAGGAGTGCCCAACAATGCCCAGTCAAAGTCCGAAGTGACTCTCAAATATCTTTTAATTTTATGTTTTCAGGGGGCAGACACAGACCTATGATTTGAAGAGCTTTTTGACATGCCTATCTGAGTAGCGTCATTCACTCACTGATGTCATTCATAAAAACTATACAGGAAGGGCAGTTTCAGAAAATACATATATTTAAACATTGATTTTTATTGACTACGACTACTGTATATAAAATATTTAATGAAATGTACAAGACTAATTAATTTTAAACAAGTTATTAAAGTCTAGATATGTATTACGTACTTACACTCTGTCACTCCGCTCCGTATGCTGTCCAACTGCTTGTCATAAACACTGTCAAACATGATTCAGCTAATCATTCCTGTTCCACCCTGTAACTGCATCCATCTCTCTGATTGGACAGTTCAATACAACTCGTGGTTGTGGGTGTTGTGGTGGTTGTTGTTGGTTGTTATTACATTATTAATAACACTGTCCTTTTTATAGGCATGTGTCAATGGGGTTTCTCATGTTAATTTTAGTTCTGATGTTGCGGGTAATATTTTTTTGAAGTATGACGTAGGTTTTATATATATATCTTGATTCCTATCCTGCTGTTGCCGATGGAACTATGGAAGTGTCAATGGGGTTTCTTATGTTCCTTCTTCTGAAGGTCTGCCTGTCACTCAGAGCAGGAATGAAAGAACAGAGGGAGTGATTCGGACTCTATCCGAGAAGCAGCGGGCAGATCACTGTTTGCCCAGGCAAAGCCTGAAATAAGTTACTTTTATTTTTATTTCAGGCTTTGCCCAGTCAGCGGGCAATTGGCGAATTGCCTGCGTTTCGGGATTTGCCTGTAACATACATGTTAAAGTAATCGGTAAAAGGAATTTGGTGTTTGACACTCATGTGTAACTTCCACATCACTATACAGATGAACCCTGTGACAGAGTGAAAACAAGAAAAACACACACATCATTGTATGACAGAAGGACATTATCCTAAAGACCTGTCTTTTTAATAGTGTTTGTTTGATAAACATTGTAAATGTAATATAAAAACACATTGCTGTGGAAAAATATGGTAAGAGTTAGTTCTGAGACCACCGCTGTAACTATTTTTGTGTTTGGTAAGGAATAGGTGCACATATGATTTATGAGGACCCAATCTGTTACTAGCGATTTTGCCAAAAAATATTTTAAAGCTCAGACTTTTTCTTTTAGTTAAGCAAGAGACGTGAAAACGCGTGTGTATTTATTTTTAAAATGCATTTAATGTTTTGAATAAATGTGAACATACCGGCAAGCTGGTGTAGCTCTGGGCTCTGCCATCTTGGGGAGTGCGTGCGTTGACGCCAGCCTTTATTACAGCCGTGAGAGCGCTTAATAACAGTTAATGTGGGGGGAAATATGTCCTTTAGTTGGGTTTTATCTATAGTATGCTTAACTGAGGAGTGTGGGTATATAATGGACATTACCCTAACATTTTAATAAGTGTGAATCCATTAACATTAGTACGACCGTGTTTATAGGCATACCTAGAACAACCATGACCAGCGTATTAAGAACAACATAAATATTATAGTGAAAGGACAAACAATTGAATATAAGTCGTAGTTTTATTCAGGAACTTCATATACAGCATCTGCACAACCGAAACATTGTAAATTACCGGACATTGGGACAGAAATGTGTTTATATACACACATATTACATAAAGCGAAACCTCAAACAAATCTAAAAAAAAACCAAAAGAAAGAAAACAAATATTTGAAAATAAGTGTGTGTGTGTGTGTGTGTGTGTGTGTGTGTGTATATATATATATATATATATATATATATATATATATATATATATATATATATATATATATATATATATATATATATATATATATATATATATATATATATATATATATATATATATATATATATATATATATATATATATACATGTACATACAAAACTGTACAACTGAAATGATGTAAGTATAAAAAAAGTAAAATATTTATGGGTTTATATTGCCTACGTAACAAAGCGCATACACGCAACTGAAATTACGCGTTTATACACAGGCATACTGTAATTGAAATGACATGAATAAATAAACATTTGAACAGAATTTACAATTGATTACAAAGTCTAATTGCTGGCACAAATGACACAGAGCCTGCATTTTTCAAAATATGCAGTCTTTGCGCATTTGGCACAGCTGTCAACAGAAACCCAGGCTTCTGGCATCAAATGCTCCACGTGCATATAGTCCAATGAAAGCTTCCAATTCCTCCAAGGGCATTGACCAGGGATCATCTTGTTGTTGTCGCTGGGCTTCAGGATTGATGCTTCTCTCACAGGATCTCCTGCGCCCTCGGTGTCACTGCAGCTGGAAGATTCATCTTCACAAACTAATCTGCTTCAGAGCAAGATTCATCATGGTCAGTCTCTGCTGCATCAGAATCATTGTTTGGTAAAATTTGCAGTAATTCCAAACACTGCTTTGCTGCTCTGCGTCTTCCACGATCCATTTTCAATGTGTATTGGGGTAACAATGAATTTCTTAGAAAAACGAGTGACTTATACTAACCAGAGTACAGACAGACAGCCTGGTGCCGTGAGCTGTCAAGGCTGATTGATGGGCTGTCAGGAGGCTCATTGAAACAATAGAAATGCCAGAAAACTGCTCGCTTGAGGAATGCAGACTGATAAAATCAAAATACATGGCGGCAAACCCCAACTGATAAATACAAATAATAACACAACATTTAATTGTTATAATATGTTCTATATGTGTCGGTCAATTTGACCGCTCCTGTTTGGAATAGGTATGACAGTATTTTATGTTGCTAATTTTTGCAACTACGAGATTCTTTTTGTCAGAGTAATTAGTACATATATTTAGTAAAAGTCAGGAAAGCACAGCTCCGTATCTTAAACACACGCACTGCAATTTAATGCCAAAAACGGTCAAAATGACAGCTTTGTTCATTCTAGTGTTAATGCAGATATTGTAACATTTATAAAACTGTACTTTAATTTAAGGTGTAGTGGATTAGTCCTGGGGAGGGGCTAGTGGTAAGGGAGGGTGTAAGTACCTGTGTAGAGCTCATTTTAGAAAGCTAGATTTGAGACTCCAGTGAGGCTGAAGTGACAGAGCAGCTGTGGATTTGTTTTTGTAAATGTGTTTGTTTTTTGTACTGCCAATTTTTCACCTGAGGCTTAAGTAAAAGCTCACTTTTAGCATTTTAATCTCAACTTTAATCTCAACTTCTGACTGTTTCCAGCAATCTGCAGTAGCCAGCTGACCACCTTTACAAACCCACTTTATATCACGATTGCCATGCAGGCATCATTCGTGACATGATGCGAGTCATGATATAAAGTGGGTTTCACATTTGCCTTTGACAGCACATTACGAGTGTGAGAAAAAAAATATAAAGAAAACTAGCAGTGAATTAAAGAGCAGTGTTTTAATACTGTAATTGTCGTTCTTTACATTTAAACAAATGCATATAGATTACTACAGAACAAATACGTTTTGTATCATTAATTGGAACGAAACAGTTTGTCTATCTAAAAAAAAAAAGCGCGAAATTGTCAACCTGATGAGAGCTATCAATTAAGCGTTGCACTTGGTGTGTATTTGTAGAAGACTGACTGTTAAAGAAGAAAAATTTGGCGACGTTAGTGTTTAATTATATCTTGTGGTTACTTAAAGCCCAGCTACGCAGCATTTGACAGACCTGCACAAAATGTGACAATAAGCGGGTTAGTGAGATATTAAGATGATTTGAAAAATCATGATATTAAATGCAAAATGATATTAAGCGATGTGATATAAAAAAACAGGTTAATCTGTAGTTCTGCCCCCTCCAATTACCTCTCCCCCCCCCCCCAAAAAAAAATACCAAGAATGGTTTGTCTGCTGGTATCTAATTTTGTGACACAAATGTTCCTGCTGAGAAGCAAGCATGTTGGAACACAATAGGTGGTGAATAAAGCTGAACACACAGAGGATTATGTATCATTTGTGTAATGCACTTTTTTATAATTAAGCTTTGCTTTCCAGTGTGAACAAAAGTCGTCAGTAACAGGCCAGTACAGGCATGTTATTATAGTTTGTCTTGGGATCTTTTTTTTTTTTTTTTAATTTTGAAGAACTCACATCTTTTCAAATTTTAAACAATTGTTAAAGAATACATTTAAATTAATACATTAATTTAAATAAATCACCCCACAATTCTGATATAAAAAAAGAAAAAAACCCTGCTGGATATTGATATCATTAGTTTAAATGTGAATTGAATTACAGATTCAACTAGAGTTGCGAGCAACTTTACTGCTTCCAAGCAGTTAGTGTGAAATTTAAGCGCATCTGTTGTTATAGATGAAACATTATCACAAATCATTTTGGACACAGCTGACTGTGTCAGTTTTGGCCAAAATATTGGAATCACTGGTTAGATGATCAATGCTGAAATCTCATTGGCCCACAGCAGCCATGTTTTCTACTGTAGCAACTTCCCTTGAACAACCGTAAAAGATAATCATTTATGCTCATTTTGGCTTCAATCATCCATCTGCAGTCAATAAGAAATTATGGGAAGTTTTACAGCCAGCTTTAAATTTGACCTTTATCAGAACTTCACCATACTATATAAAACTATTTATGCATTACACATTACACTACTTGCATTACCTATAGTGCTCATATAAACACAGCACTTTTGTAAAACAACAAAAGTCACATCTAATAAATTACAAACATACTTTTTTCTATACCTTGCTATATTTTTTCCATACCTTGCAGACTTTTCCATGTTAGCAGCTGTCCCCAGTGGTGGGAATGTGTCATTTCAGGGTGAAAAATTGGCAAAACTCTCATGTCACCCATATTGATTGGCTCATGACGGTCATGTTTGTTGATGTAGGAACTTTTGTTTCAATCGGATAAGCGGTTTCAGAGAAGATGTTTGAATTTTGATGATTTTATATTTTTATGGTAATTATGTCATTAATCAATGTGGTTGCCAAACCACAGAACCAATCAGCTTCATATTAACAACAGTTAATCATGGACTATCCCTCAACATGTATAGCAATTTTCAGAACTCTGCAGTAAGCGGTTTCCGATACATAGGCGTTTTAACAAATTTCGCAAAATCCAATATGGCTTCCGAACCATGTGACTTGCGCAAATTTGCTGAATATCACCGACTATCCTCCATAGGCATCTACCAGTGTACCGAATTTCGTGAGTTTTTGAGCATATTTTGCCAGAAAAATAAATAATAATAATAATAAAAAACAATAGGCTTCCCCAGCCTACGGCTTGGAAGCCTAATTACAAATAATGGTTCAAAAAAATATCAGTTTTAAGCTTTTATTATATAGTTTGTACATAAGCTAAATGTTTAAAATGCATTTCCAAACCAAATTGATTTAAAGAAAAAAAGTAGTTGTTGGCATCAAAATACAAAATATGACCACTTCCATTTTTAAAGGTTGTCATTGTGAAGAGCTTGTGTGAATGATTGCAGTGAACTGGTTTGAAGTAGTGATTATAAATATAACTAATGTAATCAGATGGTTTTATGATTGCGTTTAGTCATTTACTGTAATGCTGTATTTACAAGAAGATTCCTAAACAATTGTGATGTTATGTCAGTTAATTTTCATGCTTGTGTAGTTTGTAATTGTAATAAGCTTGGTCATTTATTAAATTGCTGTCTTATTAAATATAAAGAAGTTGCCATGGGTTTGCTTAACCCTCGGGCTCTGTCATTGACTTTAACGGAAGAAAGACATATATCTAAAGCTTTTTACTGTGGTTAACTTGACTGGCTTCAGAACTGTCGGTTCAGAAGACCAGTGGAATTAGAAACAAAAGGCTACATGGGACAGGACTCAGACTTGTCTCATAGTTACAGTATCTCAACTAAGTGATATATTTGACAGAGAATTCAGTACTGGAAAATTCCTAGAATGTTGGATCGGTTTGACATACAGTAATTAATTGTGTCTGATATCCTCCCAGTACCTGAACTGTTATCTTTAATATTTGTTAAATTTGGTGGATGTTGCAATGAGACTCTCTTAATTTATCATCTTTTGCAAATTAGAACAGTTTTGTGTGTTGCATATTGGCAAAATATCACCTAATTTTAACTACAGTTGACTGTCTAGGAGTGCACTGCTCAACTTGCACCGTATTGGTGCAGTGCTTAATGATAACATGCTCTATACAAAAGCTCATACAGTTGTGAATTCACACTTTCGATGTCTGCATTACATTTTTTCACATCTGAAACCAATTTACCTAGGAGTCTAACTTCTTATTTCCTGCCTTTTTTATTTTCATATCTTTTTATGAAAAATGTGGTCTTGTGAAATTTTCACAATTCAGTCCATAGTATTGAATTTGGAAGCTATGTTGGATTGAGGCCAAGAGCAAGAGTTTTTCCCCCCACAGAGTTCCTGTATAGTTTTGATAAAACAATTATGCTAAACCAGTTTTTTTTTTATATATAGCACACATTCACACCCTTTTTCATTTTTTCACACTGCACTCTACTAGGACACAAGAAATGTCAAATTAAGCGGTTTCCTGAAACCACTTAAATTGCCCTTGAGCTGTGGTGATTTATGTAAAAACAAAAACTATTTTTTTTCTGCATCAATATCAATTTCTTACTACAGCTTCCTTGAAAGAACAATAGTAAAGGTGTTTACACACTCTAAGATATTAAAAGCAGCTTTTTTTGTAAAGAACATTGTCAGTGACACTTTCAGCAACTCATAGAGCATTTTCAGATACAGGCTTCATATTTGCAAAGGTAAATAAACTCCTCCTTGGGTAAAATGGAACGCTGACTCACTTTGGCCTGCGGCCTAGTGTAGCTTCTATATTGTGGCCATGTGACACTTTGTTTTCTAGATGATAAAAACCACTTACATAGAATACAATATTTAGTACATAACTGTATTTTCTGATTTATTTTAGTAAAGTTCCATTACATGTGTTGCCAAGTAATAATGAGCCATATCATGGTTTTTAACTTCTACCCATGCCAGTGAAGTAGATTTAATAAAAGGTATAGTATAAAATGTATTTTATTGCATCTTGTCCAGTTTAGGATAGCAGAATGTGCATGGCTTGTATTGAGGCAATAGCAGTCAGTACAGCAGTCTTGTGACCTTTTCAGGAAATTGATTTTGCTTTAAAACTACATTTATAAGCCCTATATACTGTATATGCAAGGCTAAATTATTTTTTTGCAACTAGACAGAAGCTTAGGCAAAGGTATTTAGATGCCTGGGGTTTTAAATTTACTCTATTCCCACACTGCAGGTTTCAGTTTCAAAACCTAAAATCATCCTGAAGGGTGAGGGAATTTTTTATCACAGGAAGAAAGACATGGTTTAGTTAACTTAACTTGTACAGTGAAATTGTTCCATGAGGAATATTTTTCATTGTTTTATTTTTTGTGGCACAGATGGTTGTCATAACATAGTTTATATTCCACTGTCCATACACAGCTGGCGACCGCGATGTAGTGGAGGCATACGTCTAACTGCTAACGCATGTCTTACTTACATAATATCTAGATGCCTGCTTATCTACTTACCAGAACCAGGGGTATACAAAGGCATCTGTATATATGTGTCACACTTAGATTTTTACATGCAAGCTGCATGGTCTACTTTCTCTTGATACTCCTTGTGGCAGGGCAAAAGCTCTGCTTGTGTAAATAGTGTGTATGGGAATGTAAGGTAGGCAGTGATGGGATTAATTCTGGCCCTGCCAGCAATCACATGTCATGCATGAAAGGGAATAGGGCTGATTACAGAATAATGAGATCAATACTCTGGTCACTGATACTGTATGCATTTGTTAATAAAAATATTTTTTAATTCTATAAATAAAATTATAGTAATTCTGTACAGTAGGCCTATACAAAAATCAAATGAATACCATTAGCACACTTTTTTTTTTTTTTTTTACTTAGCCTGCCGGTAAATCATGCTGCTGCATATTACACATTACTGTATAGTGTGAATTATTTTAGCACTTTTTTTTTTTTACTGTAGCCTAATTAGTACACAATTAACAGAAAACAGAACTCACTTTACTGAAATGATATTTTTATAATTTACATAGAAAATTTGACAGTATACTTTTTTTTTCTTTTGTAGTCTTTTCCTTCTGTTTTTGACATCCAGATTTGAGTTTTTTTTATTTTATTTGGAGGTTCCAGAGGTTCGGCAGGTTTCATTTTTGATGGCTTAAAATTGTATAATTATAATAGGCGTTTAGGCATTATGATGATAATAGACATTATGATAATAGACGTTATGATAACGACGCTCGATAAAACGCCTGTCAAATGAAAGTCTTGATTGTTGGAAAGTATGACGGAAATGTGCCAATTATTGAATGTCTTTAATTGGCAGATTTGTATAATTGTGTGTCGTGATCAGCCAATAGTTCGGGTTTATGGAGGACGGTAGAGAACAGGACCCAAGCAGGAAAAGAAAAAAGGGGAGATCTGAAGAGTTGCACTGCATGCATATATTTTAGTTTAGTGAAAGTGAAATGTTTCTAGCCCTAAAGGCTGCTTGAGTAGTATAGCTGGCACAAAAATAGTACATATACTTATATTTGCAATTTTATTCCTGTATGTGTTGTGGCCCCCCAGGTGGTTGCCCGGGTATATAAATATATAAAATAATATATTGTTCATGAAAGCACAGATTTCTGTATTGTATTGGTTTAATAGATTTCCAGAGTGCACTGAAGGTGTCTCACAGGAGAATAAAACATGGTTCAATTGTACCAGCTCAATGAACTTAATGTTCAAATTGTGTTTATCGCTCAAAATGTGACAATCTGTGCAATGTTCATCTGGATACTGATGTTGTGGCAAATGGTAAAATAAATTCAATCCACATAAACTGCTCTTTACCTTTTTAAAGCGAGTTATGAAATATGCGACCTTCATATTTCTACTTCACATGTAGGTTTTGCTTTAGAAAGTTACATGAGGTCTTTCTGCACAGAAAGATTTTGGGGAGCCAACAACAATCTGCATGTGTTTAAAGGAAAGATGGTGGAATGAGCAAGTGACTTTTTGCCTCCTAATGATTCTTGAATTAAGTAGCCGTTTACTACCTGTATGGAGGCTGCTTTTCTCCAATACCTTTCAGAACGTGCGACTCCTCGGACACCACACTGACTCGCAGTGACACCAGCTGGGAGAGTTGAGGCTGTAGCAGCAGCAGGCTCCTTCACAGCTGCCCCTGTCTGTTCCTGGTTCAGCACCATGTGGCAGCTCAATCAGTGCAGGAGATCTCCAGTCCTGGTTTTCTTCTCCCATCTGCCCTCAATAGGAAGACAACCCCGAAGCCATAATGATAACGCCATGCAGACTGACTCCTCACAAATGTAACCCTGTTTTCCTACTAGGATATTTGTCAAATGGTGGTGGGTCAGAATGTTTCTGGGTTCCCAAGAGGGTTTGCATTTTGGGTTGTATACCCACAAGTTCGGGCTGCATGTTTTGGGCCCCCCTTTTTTTCCTACTACAAACTGAAATCAAGTTTAAAAACATTAAGATTTACTGGCAATATATGCAAGGGTATGTTGACAATGTAGTGCCCCCTCAATGTCTGTCTTGCAATTATTTGTTTTAAAGTGTTCTTGTAATTTCTTTATTTGAGTTGTAGCTTTATTTTCGAAGCATACAAAACCAAATTGACACCAATATTCACATTAACATGACCAGCGGTCCAGATAAGCTGCATACCTAGCATTTTAACACATTAAAAAATCTGAAATACGCACGAAATTTAAATGTAATGTGTAAAAATACACATAGCAATTTTGCTGCACAGCTTGTCTGTCTCCCCTAAAACTTCCACTGACAACTCTCAGAATACAATGTCTTCAGTTACTAGGAAACTACATAAGAAAAAAAACAACCTAAAAAACATTATCCAATCTCTGGCTAGCCCTGTTGTCTTTGCAGCCAATCACAGTAAGAATAAGAAAAATTTGAAGCTACACAGGTTGAAGCATAAACACCCCAGTCCAGCTACAAATCCAGCTGGAACCATCGTCAGAGGCAACCGCTAAAAAAAGGTGCCTATAATATTCAATTAACTGTTTATAACTTCTTAATGCATGTCCTTATTTTATTTATCTGTATGGTGTTATATTGAAGTTTTAACATTCACTGAGTTTAATAATTTAATGTTTAAATAGAAGTAACGTAATTCATTTGCAGTCAGTGTGATACCTCGAAAAAAATGTGCTGAGCTGATAAAGAACTGTAGAACATGCACGGTGTTGTACAGTAGATCAAAGAAACATTGCAGTTAAAATGGAATGCTCTTTTTAATGCCTACCCCATTACCACTGAAGGTTGTACAGTATTTATTGAGATTACTCATGACTTCAAGGTAATGTTGCATTTTACCCCCTGAAAATATATTTTACTCTCTGTGTTCAAATTAGAGGGTAAGTTTACTCCCAGACCCAAAAACTTGTGGAGCACTCAACACGACTACTCAATCAGTATTATACTCTGCTAGACTACTCACTATTTTTGCCTGTTTCATTGTGTGATCCAGTAATACACATACACATTGATTTGAAAGTTTGATTGCCAAAAAAAAAAGTTTGATATTGCCAGAAAAAAAAGTGGGTGCTGTGCTTTTTTATTTTTATTTATTTGTTTTTGGGAAACATTCCAACGTTGAGGAAATACATAATTTACTAATGTGGCTTCTTTTTTTATTGATTTAACAAAAGTAAAACACTAAAAGCAAAAAAGGGGGAAAAAAATACATCAAAGACAGAATAGGGTGCTAGCCAAACATTTACTGTAAATTCCATGGACATTTTATATAACCTCCATGGATTCTAGTCTTGGTGCAGAGTTTAAGATAAATTGAGAGGTAAATGGGGTATGTACTGCACTGAGGCTGCTAAGAGCCATGTTCTTCAGAGAAGCAAAATACTGCTTTGACAATTGCAGGAAGTGATTTTTAAGGCAATTATTACAAATAATTTTACCTTGAAGTTCAATAAAAATCCACTTGCACAACAGGAATATGTCTATCAGAAGTGTTTTGTCTTTGGATTGATTTTTCTTCATTACTGAAAAGAGCAAAGTAAGAAAACAACATTATCTTTTTGAAACTGCAAATCCTTTGTTTTAAAATACATATGAAATGTAAAGTGCTTCCTCGTTTCGCTATCTAACTTGCACATCAAAAATTATGAAATGTGGTAAACTGTGGGCTAGTGAATGGCCCTGTAACAGGGGTGTTCTGTCACTGTGTGGGTATCCGCTGATTGACAAGAGAGACATAGAGGTTGATGTTGAAATGCCGTTCAGGTATCCAGGTCCAGGAAAATGTTTCATACAAAAAGAAAACTGCTAAAAATGAAAGTTGGCTAAACAGTGGCTCAGCGCTGCTCCCACGTAAAGGGTGGTCCCGCTCCAGGAACAGTCTCCCTGACACTTCCCCGCTATACTTCTGTGGCATTAAAATCCCCCAAGCTTTTCCCCTATTGCTTCCAATCCTAGTGATGATGGTATACACACAGTGATCCTAGATCCATTGATCCAGATTATACACACAGTGATTAAATGAACAATACATTTTTCCTTTTATGCTTTTCTCACCCTGGTTAACACACACAGTCGTGAGGATTCTACAGCCAAACTCGCCTTCCCAGACAGTCTATGTTCGTGCTTCTAGAACAAAGGAACTGGCTTTTCATCCCCTTTTTAAAGGCATGTGGCCAAGGTTCATTGATAATCAATTAGTCAATCAACACCAGGCCACCGGCTGCATATGGATTTCAAATAGACAGGGAGGGAATGATAACCTCCTGCTATATCTAGCACAAACTTATTTTATTTTTTTTACAATCATGCAAAAAAACACATTATTTGCATGTGTCCTTATACAGTATAGTACATTTACAATTTACTGTCAAGATGGCCTAACCAGGAATTTGGGAATGATTGAATCGTGAAATAACAAGAGCGCTCTATATTTCGAGAGAATTTGCTTGCATTAAATTTTTGGTGAAAGTAAGGTTCATTTTATTTGATCCCATCTTTTAAAAAGTCAGATTTATAACAAGTGATACAAACAGTAAATAATATTGCCACAATTATTTTATTTTGAGTTGTCAAGGGGCTATAATGCCCAAAGCCGCAGGCTGAGGACATCACACCCTGGAGGTAACGGTAGTCTTCCAAAGGGGCATTTCATTTTCCACTATAGCCCTCCTCTCCAGTCCATCTATATCTATGAGCAGAGTCTGCAGTACATATTTATGACTCAGTCAAAATAATGAGGCAAGGTTGGGTAGTAAATATGACTTTATATACTGTAAAGCCATAAATATTTGCAATCCTTTTATTATGCATTTTTCGCGGATGGGGGTGGTGGGGGGGGGACAAACATTTTGACACGAATATCTGCTGTAGTTGACAAATGAGAGCACTCTAGCACTGCTTCAGTCAACAAGATCTGTCAGAACAGGGTGAAGCTATAGTACTAACGGACCACTGAGATGACTGACAGCGACCCCCAGGCATTCAGAGCGGAACGGAGACGGGACAGAAAGCAAGTATAAAAACTACACAAACTAGAGATGATTTCTAAATTATTATTTTTGGTAAGAAAATAAAAAATAGTGAGTGGTTTTACCGACGTTTACCCTATATAAATTTATTTCAGTCAGACTCATAATTTTTGGTTATTTGACGTTTAATGAGCTTTACCAATTAATATCGAAAAGTAGCAAGCCTAAATATAGGTGATAGAGCATAACTAAATAACTAGGGACCTACCTAAATCGCGATTTTGCGGAAATCGTGAAATAGAGGGGTCACCGCGAAATTCACCTCTTAGGGGCCAATGCATACAAACAAGTACGGAGAGGAAAAAAAAAAAACGTTTGAATGAACTACTGCACAACGCAAGCGACGCAAACTACGTATCTTCCTTCTGTAAATAGCCCTTTTTGATTCCTTCGCCGTCCCGTGTGCATTGCAGTTAAGCAAAAAACAAACAAACGAAAAACGTCCACAAGCAACATTTACAAAATAAATTCTCCAAAGCAGTTAACGTTCTTGTTTACTATTCATAGGACAAAGTTTTAATCAGCCTATCAGTGCGTCTTTACTGCTTTTATGTGATCTGTGCAGTAGGAGGTGGGACAAAGTTGGTGCTGCATTGTTTTGATTTAGGTTGCTAAAATCTAGTGTTCAGCATTGGAGGTAAAATTGTAGAAATGGACGACAAAAAAAGCAAAGTATATTTCGGCTGATGATCGTTTCAAGATATTTCCTAAAGAAACTGTACATGCAGACTGAGGTAATTGTTTTCCATATCTTAATGTGTCTTTGGAGAAAATACGATCGATCGCTAGCTTCAGAATCACACATTAAACAAAAGGCTACCACAGAGGCAGCAGAATAGAATGTAAAATAAACAGCTTTCAGAAAACAAACTGGACCAGCCCAGACAAAAAGTATTCCTGTAGTTAAATCAGAACTAAAACGATCCATCACAGCCACCTCGCTTCAACCTGCTGCTTCAGTTGGAATTTTAGACCCAAATAGCCATGTCTTCTTTGTTTTGACTCGGTACTAATAAAATAAATTATTGGATGGGACAAATAACATGAAAACGAACGTGCTGCTTACTTTGACTTTATTAAAGTATGCCAAATACCCTTGTGTAACCGAGTTTTGGGACCGTTTCTAATCGATATCCACATCTGTATAACTTGGCAATTCAGTGTGTGCAGAACGTGCAGTCTCAATGTATGGGCAAGTCAACTGTATGGGGATGTTGCATGCTTGCCTTTAACAAATGACAGTAAGGAAGCAAGTACCACTATTTTTTACGCTTTATAGTGTTCTGAAATACTGTCTACTTAGGTTTATTTAATGTTTAAACAGGTCTGCGAAATGTCCGCGAAATCCTAATTTTATTCCGCAACATACCCGTGAAATACGTAAATTTACCGTGATTTAAGTAGACCCCTATAAATAACATAAACAACAGAAAATGTTTTTGAAGTTCATACCGCATAGTTATCAAAGTTTCTTTCTTTATTTTGTAGTATGTTTTGTAATTCATTTTCTGTTAAGTCACAGAATATTTTTTTTTTCATTCAGCCATTTTCTGTTAGGAGCGGAAGGCGTTCCTTTGAAAAGGGGTGGGACTGACAGTGATGTGAACCAATCGCATGACAGAGGGAGGCTATTGCCTGGTGGTGCAAGGATTAGAGGTCTTCACGGGTCCAAATTAATCACCCCGACCACGAACCGACCCGATGTAAAATTCTTATTAGACCCGGATCCAACCCGGCCCGAAAAAACAGTGGAATGCTTTTCCTTTCCCCAGCTTAGTATATGCACTGACTAGGTACAGTATTAAAGCAGTGTATTATTCCAGTCAACCTGGAAATCTGGCTGAACTACAGACAGTGTTTATTCCATCATGAACCTACACAGAGGACTGTCAAATTAAATATATAATATGCTTGTGTAAAAGATACAAAGAAATACATTATCTGAAAAATCAAACTGAAGTACGATCTCATAAATGCATGATTTTATTACAAACTTAACACGAGCAATATGAGCAACACCTTCGATATGGGTCACGTGTCTGCTGCTGCGTTCTGCAAGCCATGTCATGTGCTACTGGGGGAAGCCAATCCACGCAACAGGAATTCTAAACAATGATTTTTAGTACCAAAGACAGTCTCTTTAATAGTAATCAACAGTTTATGTATTACTGAGTAAACAAAATTGGACCCGACCAGAGTGTTGCGTGACAATTTTGCACCCGAAAACCTGTTTGGTACGGGTCCAGTCTCGGGTCCGGGTAGACCTGTGAAGACCTCTAGTAAGGATGTCAGGGCAATACTTCAATTTATTTTTGCTCCTATGATGAGGTTTTAACCAATCACAGGCTAGAATTCTAAGCACTGACTATTTTTTTTTTATTTACTTGGTTGAGAAGGGAATCATTGGAAGCTTTGGTTTTAGTGTAGAGGAGATCAGTATATTGGCCAAATCAGACTACAGTGTTTGACAAAATTGCTTTCCTGGTCAGAAGTCTCTGCAAGAAGTATCAGCGAATTACAGGTAAGTGATAGATGACCCCTACATATACATGAACAAAGGCCATTGGGACAGTTATTTGTCCCTCCCCTGAGAGGAAAGGCCAATTGAAGTAGGGTGGGGGTTGTTCTTGTTGGATGCCTACTTAAAGCCCACAGTTTCATGTGGCGACACTTCATAAATATGACTGTCGAAATGCATTCTTACTGTTACTTATTTCTAACTAGGTACTGACTGCTACCTAATTTAATTTACAGTCATTGTTCCATTTTTAGTTTATCTTCTCCAAAAATGAAGAAAAAAGAAGATTGAAGCATATTATTAACTTTCTGCAGATATTTTCCCTGGGGGGAAAAGTAGTTTTTTGACCATTATTTTTTGGTCTGGAAACCTAATGTGTGCAAATGTCGATTTGTCATTACTGTAGAAAAAAAATGATCTCCAAGAGCAGTCCCTTCACTTCTGTTATCTCATGACCTCCCATTGTGAATCAGGTCAGTCAAAAAAAAATCCCCTTTAGGAAAACAGCCTCTTATTTTGGAGCAGGCTTAAAAAGCTATCAAGTGACTGATGTTCTTTGCAAAGTTTACAGGGCTATATACGCTCTCTTGGTCTGCATTGTGCCAGACTGTCTGTAGTTATGAAGGGAGGATAATTGCTATAGTGTGGGCTGTAGCAGCATGATAACTTATCTGCTTTTTCTTCTGTTGCTTCCTTGCATGTATGTTGTACTTCAGATTTGAAATATGCAGATACAGACAGTACTATAGACGTAATAGTAGTTAGGCCATTCCAGCTCAAGTGGACAAAATTCTGGGGAGGTGTTTCCTCCATTTGTGGTTGATAACCCCCAAGTTATAAAGAAAATGGTTCCAAGGCATTATCAATTTTGCTATACAATATTGATAATTCGCCTTACTTCACTGATTGTACAGTACAATCTGATTTGGCGTGCATTGACTCAATAGTGAAATGTTGAACATCCACTAAAACATTTGCCTGTGCACATATCAAGAAGATATGTTGTTATGTAAGCTGTATACAGAACGATGTGTGCTAATGGGGTGATCATGTAGTACTTTTTATTTTAAAAGACATTCAGTGGTTGTAATCTTATTGATGCATGTATAATCTGTATAGCATTTCTCATAATACATATTTCACTTATGAAACTTTAGAGGATTTAATATATATATTTTTCAATTTAGGTTTCTAAGCTATAAGCTGTTGCATATAGAGATGTTCTGCACAAGCTGCTGTTCTTTTAAGAACACTGATCTCCATTGGAACTGGTAAAGCTCTACTGCTTCTGCTTGCTTCTCTGCACAGTAACATAGCTTTCCAAAAGATTTATATTATAATTTGCTCATCTCCATCAGTCACAATGATGTTGAAGCTTAAGATTTAAGTATTATGATCAGTCTCTTTTTGTAGATGGTACACTAAAATTGAAACGTAGCTGCTGTAAATGAAGGACAGTGCCTGTGTCGAATAAATGGACTGCCTGTTATTTTTTTCAGCCAAGCTTATAAAAAATATCCCCCAGATATTTGCAAGGCTTTAGTAGCATTTTTGCATTAGTGAATGCTAATGTTTCTTTAAACTAATGCACTGTAACTGAACATCTAATGTCTAAGTCAAAGAATCGCACCTGCAAATAGTGATTTGTTGTAATAGTTTTATCGCTCACCACAGTGTAACGCTTTGCTTTACAGTGATTTGTGTTTGAGGGCACTTCAGTTGTACGGAATTACTTTTCTCATTGATGTTTGGTACCTAGAGCTGGAGTTTTGTGGATTGCATGGCCATCCTGTTTAATATGTTTCAGGCCTATCTCAATTATTGGAATTATGTAATTCTTAATTGATGCACTTTCCTTAAAAAAAAAAAAAAAAAATGTTGTATATAGTTTATATTATAAATAGGGCTAGTCTCAAATTTGTTGCAGATGGTATGGTGTGTGTGTGTCAGTGTTTGCGTTGCTTATATATATCACTACAGGACTCTAAATTGGCAACACGTAATCACATAATCATTTTATTGTTTGGATTCAAACACTTCCTAATACAGGTGCCTCTAGTTGCTGTAGCTGAAAGGGCACTGCGGCCTTAATTGCCGTGAATAGACATACTTTTTGAGGGGCATTGCAGCAATTAAGAAGACAATTGCCGCATGGCCACCATTAATTTCAAGCCCTGCCACTGAGATGCAACATATCTTTACCAAATGGTTCTAGGGATTTTATCACTGCTTTATCAGGGAAGTCATTTTATTCAAATTTAAATTGACAAATTGTACCTGACTTGTTGGCTTTTTTGTCTTCCATGAGGTATCTTTTTACTAGTGGTTCCAAGTTTAAACATGCATGCTTTATTTTAGTTGACTACTCAATGCACGAGTGCTACTTCATGGTTGCATTCACACTGGGTCTGGGTCTGTTTCGTTTCGTTTGAAACAATGTATTCATGTGCTTGCTGTTCACACTTATCTGCGAGCAAAGGGACCAAGGTTGTTTGGATGCAAACTAAAGTTTGTTTTCTTGGTCCTTCTCTTATTTTATTTTTTTCGAGGTCGAGCCAGTGTTTGTTCACAATATAGTTTAAGTGTAGTCAGTTAATTTATATGGTGTGTGAATTGGGTGTTTACAATATCCTGCAAGGCATAGTGAAAGATGGCAGCTGTTGATGTATTGGTCCTGTTTTTAATATAACATGTTTTAGATTCTAACATATTGCTGTGGAAGAAAGCACTGGGGGAGCACTTCACTAATTTAATTGATACATGTATTGAATGCCTACAGTAGAAGAATAATGCACTTTACGCAATTCTGCACAGTTCTCATACTGTCGGCATTAAACAAAGTATTTTATGAAAAGACTGAATACATTTAACTTTTTTGTGAATTTTGTCCAATTCGGCTTGGATTTTGGTGTCTGACCAAATTTCTGTCAGAGCTTCAGTTTCTCCCACTGTCCAGATTGCCACAGTGAAACTGAGACTTTTTCTTCAATTCACTGACGCCATTGCAACTCCTGAAGCTGTTAAAATAACACGATAATAGTTTAAAATTTAAAAATCAGGTGAATTTTTATTGCAGATCATAACTCATTATGTTCTTTATATTGTCATCTAGTCAACACATGTTAAATGTACAAAAAGCCAGATTTCAAAAAGACCATATATACACATTGTTCACCTGTTATAACACGCCTCATTATAATGTGGAACACAAATAGCACGGCGTTGTAACTATGACTCCCCACTATAGTGTTGTAAAGGGTGAGCACTGGTGTATGTATGTATGTGTGTGTGTATATATATATATATGTGTGTGTATAATGTGTGTGTGTGTATATATATATATATATATATATATATATATATATATATATATATATATATATATATATATATATATATATATATATAGTACTGTGCAAAAGTTTTAGGCAGGTGTGAAAAATGCTGTAAAGTAAGAATGCTTTCAAAAATAGACATGTTATTAGATTATATTTATCAATTAACTAAATGCAAAGTGAGTGAACAGAAGAAAAATCTAAATCAAATCCATATTTGGTGTGACCACCCTTTGCCTTCAAAACAGCATCAAGCATCAATTCTTCTAGGTACACTTGCACACAGTTTTTGAAGGAACTCGCAGGTAGGTTGGCCCAAACATCTTGGAGAACAAACCACAGTTCTTCTGTGGATTTAGGCAGCCTCAGTTGCTTCTCTCTCTTCATGTAATCCCAGACAGACTCGATGATGTTGAGATCAGGGCTCTGTGGGGGCCATACCATCACTTCCAGGACTCCTTGTTCTTCTTTACGCTGAAGATAGTTCTTAATGACTTTCGCTGTATGTTTGGGGTCGTTGTCATGCTGCAGAATAAATTTGGGGCCAATCAGATGCCTCCCTGATGGTATTGCATGATGGATAAGTATCTGCCTGTACTTCTCAGCATTGAGGAGACCATTAATTCTGACCAAATCCCCAACTCCATTTGCAGAAATGCAGCCCCAAACTTGCAAGGATCCTCCACCATGCTTCACTGTTGCCTGCAGACACTCATTGTGTACCGCTCTCAGCCCTTCGGCGAACAAACTGCCTTCTGCTACAGCCAAATATTTCAAATTTTGACTCATCAGTCCAGAGCACCTGCTGCCATTTTTCTGCACCCCAGTTCCTGTGTTTTCGTGCATAGTTGAGTCGCTTGGCCTTGTTTCCACGTCGGAGGTATGGCTTTTGGCTGCAAGTCTTCCATGAAGGCCACTTCTGACCAGACTTCTCCGGACAGTAGATGGGTGTACCAGGGTCCCACTGTTTTCTGCCAGTTCTGAGCTGATGGCACTGCTGGACATCTTCCAATTGCGAAGGGAAGTAAGCATGATATGTCTTTCATCTGCTGCAGTAAGTTTCCTTGGCCGACCACTGCGCTCACGGTCCTCAACGTTGCCCGTTTCTTTGTGCTTCTTCAAAAGAGCTTGGACAGCACATCTGGAAACCCCTGTCTGCCTTGAAATTTCTGCCTGGGAGAGACCTTGCTGATGCAGTATAACTACCTTGTGTCTTGTTGCTGTGCTCAGTCTTGCCATGGTGTATGACTTTTGACAGTAAACTGTCTTCAGCAACCTCACCTTGTTAGCTGAGTTTGGCTGTTCCTCACCCAGTTTTATTCCTCCTACACAGCTGTTTCTGTTTCAGTTAATGATTGTGTTTCAACCTACATATTGAATTGATGATCATTAGCACCTGTTTGGTATAATTGTTTAATCATACACCTGACTATATGCCTACAAAATCCCTGACTTTGTGCAAGTGTACCTAGAAGAATTGATGCTGTTTTGAAGGCAAAGGGTGGTCACACCAAATATGGATTTGATTTAGATTTTTCTTCTGTTCACTCACTTTGCATTTAGTTAATTGATAAATATAATCTATTAACATGTCTATTTTTGAAAGCATTCTTACTTTTACAGCATTTTTTGACACCTGCCTAAAACTTTTGCACAGTACTGTATATATATATATATATATATATATATATATATATATATATATATATATATATATATATATATATATATATATATATATATATATGTATATACACACATATACATATAATATATGTATATACTGTGTATGTGTGTGTGTGTGTGTGTGTGTGTTGCATTTTTCTACTATGATGTGGAATTAGTGTGCTTAATTCCACTTCAGTTATTTGATTAATAGTCCAGAAATGTAATTCTTTGAGAACTAATTACACTGACTTTGCCACATTCGGCATTCTCGATAATGGTGTGTGGAAAAGAAACCAATGTGAATGTAGGCTCAGTACGTCCCCCCACATTTCAATGGTTGAACATCATTCTTATTTATCACAGTGTGACGGGGTCTGTACAGGACTGTTCAACATGAAACATTGGAATTGACTTTTGCATTAGCTCAAGCATGTGTCAATTAAATCTGTAAGAAACTGCAGCTACATATTGAACAGAACTGCTATAGATGTTGAGTTATCTGGTGAAGTCAAACAATGCTGACCACAGGATTTGCTCTTCAGTCTTATTTGTACCGATGCAAAATATTGAGTCATGGGGAGCATAAAGCATATTCTATTTACATTCTCTCCAAAATTAGCACTTATTTCACTGTCATGGTAAATTGCAAATGTGTAGGTATATTTTGGGTTCATTTTAACTTTTACTTCAAATACCATCCATGTTTCAACCTATTCCAATTCTGGGCCATATATAATGTAAATTAACATAAATAAAACAAATGTAAGGATTTGCTTTTTGTGCCTGTCAAATCAACCTGGGGAAATTCAGCTGAAATGTTATACTGTAAACATTTGTATTCCTTTCAATTTGACAGGTTATATTTGAAGCTGAAGTCTCAGAGGGGAAGATGGGTTACATTGCAATTGATGACATCCAGGTTTTGAGCTATCCATGTGGTAAGTAATTATAGTTATGGTAATTATTCTGCTCCTGGGTTCTTGGTGATGGGTCTACTTTGATGTATATAAATGAAGATAAGTAGGGAAATGACAAGCTAAAGGTAAGAGGAAAGATGGAAGATATCATCTGCAGAGGTTGTAAATGTGGAACATAATAAACATGGACAGATGCTCTCCTAAAAAAGAAAAACAACCCTATCCAGAGAAAATGTTCACATATAACAAAAGTATTGTCGCTTTTAATGTAATGGTTACCATAGGTGCTTAACCCATGGGGCCGAAGGGGCAAGAGCCCCCACGCACTTTGAATATGAGGGGGGATCAAATGATATATTTTGCCCCTCCCACTTTTTTGTGTTCATTATATATGTATTATACCTTGTTGTGTTTGGTATTGGTTTGTCTTTTAAAAGGTTTAAAGTAAAATATAAAAATGGAAAAGTATTATGGGCCACATTTTATAAACAATCACAATACACTCTCCCTACACAAAAATTGGTTTGACCCAAGGTCTGCACCGTGGATAATGTTAGCTAACAACAGTAAGAAAAAACTTTACGTGAATGTGAACTTGGCAGGCAGTCAGGAGAGGCGACTGCACTAAATATTAATACTTAAATATAGGCATGTATTTTCTTTATTCATTACTCACCAAAATATCTGAAGGAAGAGAGTATAAGACCATTATTAAAAGAAAAAAGGTAAGGAAGAGAGAGTATCAGACCGTTATTAAATTAAATGTTGGATTTTAGAATTAAAAATTAGGTTCAATTCCCACCTGTATCTTTTACTTTTGCTTAACTTAGATTAAGCAGTAATAAATATATCAAAGTGGCATTTTAAAATCATATAAGCCTGATTTACTTTAGTGAAAAAGCTGGCTACAATTATTTTGATCAAAAACTTGTAATTGAGTTGTTCTTTGCTGATATTAATGTTCAGCTTTCATATGAAAACGTGTGTACTTACTAATAATTTAAATTTGTTTAATAATAAACATTTAGGTATATTATGTACCTGTGATTGTAACAAATATTGAAAAAAAAATGCTGATTGATAAAAAGGGTGATTTATTTATTTATTTATCTGACGCCTTTTATCCAAGGCAACTTACAGAGACTAGGGTGTGTGAACTATGCATCAGCTGCAGAGTCACTTACAATTACATCTCACCTGAAAGACGGAGCACAAGGAGGTTAAGTGACTTGCTCAGAGTCACACAATGAGTCAGTGGCTGGGATTTGAACTGGGGACCTCTTGGTTACAAGCCCTTTTCTTTAACCACTGGACCACACAGCCTCCTTATTTGCCAATGTAGCTCATGATGATATACTGAAATCTCTTAGATTCCATTGGTCTGGGGCAGGTAAATTTCACATACTTGGCGCATTCATTTTTATTTATTTATTTTGGTGCCTAAGGATGCTGGAAGTGGGAATGCTGTCGGTGCGGCCAAACTCAGAACTGTTGAGCTGCACTGCCTGTAATATTGTCACGAATGAGCTGTTTCAACCAATTAGCATTGCTGTGTGAGGGCTGGCATTTAGCGTTTCAACCAATTAGCACCAAGCATTGCCAAGTGAGGGCGGGTTCTTATTGTTTCAACCTATCAGCACCACATTGAGTGCTTACTTTCCGAAAGTCTCGTAGTAGCTGGTTTCGCTGTGGGAATTGAGCTTAGTAATGTCTGATGGCAAAGTGAAAAACTGTAGCATTCAGCACAACATTTAAAACAAAGCCGAGCAAGGAATATTTTAACTGTTGACATACATATGTCAATATATCTATCAATAAACAAACCATATTATAAATGTTGTACATGTTATTGTTATTGTTTGTGTTTGTTTCACACTTCCCTTTAATAAGCTGCATATTGGAATTAGGAACTGCACAGCACTGTGCAGACATTGAAACTGGTTCTTATTTTATGCTGAAACACCTGTCCAATTTTGTGGGTTTACTATTACACAAACAGTAACGTGTAAAAGAGTGAACAGTAAAAATATGTTTTACCAGAGCGTCTAGCCTCCCCCCTCCCCACTTTTAAACAGTTAGGCGCCCCTGATGGTTGCCATACAACTTTTATTTATTTCACATCCTGAGCAGTTTAATTTAAAAATGAATATGTGCCGGGACACCCCAGTTAAGTAACTGTCAGCGTCATTACAGGCACAATTGCAGGAAGGTATGTCTCACAGTTAATGTATGTGGTCCAGTGTATGTTTAAAAGATGCTGAATAACCAGGGACATACAGTATACGGACATAAAAATAAAAAAAAAGTTCTCAATTAAGTTTTTCAAAAATAATTAACCCAGACAAAAAGCAAAGCTATCAAGCACTACTATATTTGAACAGTCTAATAAGCCTTTATTAAAAGGCATGATTCTTTGTGACGGTTAATTAAAATGAAATAGTGCCTGAATAGAATCCCTGGTTAATACATTTCATACTGCATCAACTATTGGAACTATTGTCAAGCCATGTATTGCAGTAGCAAGCATATCTGGTTGTTCCTCCTAGTGTTTATACTTTCCAGATAAAATAACCTGTCCACAGTGAAACATACTGTACCTCTATTAGGGTATGCATGATAGAACAATGTATTTTCTTCAAATCAGAGTAACACATGCAAAGAAATTCATTTGGAATGCTAATGCATATTCATAATACCTGTTGTAGGTCTGTTTTCGCAAGGTTTATATCCAAGGCAGTTTTTCTTTTATTTTATTTTTATTTTATTTTTCTTGGTCTCCAATTCTATGGCACCCTAGTTTGGGCCATTATTTTTGTGCTTGTATTTTATTTATTTTTTTTTAAATAATTTGGTTTTAAAGATGCATGTTCTGAGCATTTTCAAATAAAAATAGCTTAATTATGACTTGACGTAACATCACCTATTTATCACTTTTTCATATGGGCTTAGATATAATCATAGAACTTATCCATATAATAACTAGGGCTTCTGATTTTCAGTTTTAACTGATAAAAAAAAGATAAGACAAGATACAAAAAAAATGTAATCGGTGTATATCCAATAAACACCGGAAGAACAGTGGACGTCGTTACTCAATTCATGGTGACTTCACCCTTTCCCCGTGAAAAATAATTAAATAACCTATAAAAAAAGCCTTTCTCAGTGCAGTTGGGCAATGTCCCTCTTTCCTGACTTGTATCTTGCATTGATTTGTTTTGAATACTTTAAACCCAACTACTGAGTGGCAGCAAATTCCTACATATATATATATATATATATATATACCGTTCAAAAGTTTGGGGTCACTTAGAAATTTCCTTGTTTTCCATGAAAACATACATGAAATGAGTTTGAATAGGAAATATAGCAAAATGAATAGGAAATATAGTCATTGACAAGGTTAGAAATCATTTTTAATTGAAATAATAATTGTGTCCTTTAACCCTTTGCGGTCCATTGTCGGACTGGGTCCGACATTGCAATTATTCCCACCAGGTCCTTTGTCGGACATCATTTTAAAACGCAAAAACGCAAAAAGTCGGGTTTTCAACGGAAAAAGCCGAGAAACCATTCAATGGCCGAGTGGGAACGAAAGGAGCCGAGACAAGCCAATAAAACAAAAAAAACAAAAAAAAGGCGTATCTCATGAATAGTCATACTAGCCCCCCTTCATCAGATGGGGCGGTCGAATGGAAACAAGCTGGGAGTACAGTATCAGCGCACAGAGACTATCACGGACATTTGCAGAGCTTTTTTGAGATGTTATAGCAATAAAATAATGACTTGGATTGCATTATTGAGGAGTTTGGTGATAAAAACGAGTCATCAGGAGACGATTGATCGGTATGTACGACTATTATTATTATTATTTTTTATTTGGAAGCATATGTGAAAGCGATAGCAAACGAAAGAGTGGGGCGGGGCAGGAGATCCCTAGTGAGTGCTTTGTTGATATGCAGGGCTATTTAAACCCGTTTGACTGTGAAAAAAAATACTTTTAAACAGCGCGTCTAAAATTAACTGCGCGTGTAAAAATTAATTAGACCTGGCGAGCCTGACGCAGAATTAATAAATGGACCGCAAAGGGTTAAACTTTGCTTTCGTCAAAGAATCCTCCATTTGCAGCAATTACAGCCTTGCAGAACTTTGGCATTCTAGTTGTCAATTTGTTGAGATAATCTGAAAAGATTTCACCCCATGCTTCCTGAAGCACCTCCCACACGTTGGATTGGCTTGATGGGCACTTCTTACGTACCATACGGTCAAGCTGCTCCCACAACAGCTCAATAGGGTTGAGATCCGGTGACTGTGCTGGCCACTCCATTATAGACAGAATACCAGCTGACTGCTTCTTCCCTAAATAGTTCTTGCATAGTTTGGAGCTGTGCTTTTGGTCATTGTCCTGTTGTAGGAGGAAATTGGCTCCAATCAAGCGCCGTCCACAGGGTATGGCATGGCGTTGCAAAATGGAGTGATAGCCTTCCTTCTTCAAGATCCCTTTTACCCTGTACAAATCTCCCACTTTACCACCACCAAAGCACCCCCAGACCATCACATTGCCTCCACCATGCTTGACGGATGGCGTCAAGCACTCCTCAACATCTTTTCATTTGGTCTGCGTCTCACGAATGTTCTTCTTTGTGATCTGAACACCTCAAACTTAGATTCGTCTGTCCATAACACTTTTTCCAGTCTTCCTCTGTCCAGTGTCTGTGTTCTTTTGCCCATCTTAATCTTTTCTTTTATTGGCCAGTCTGAGATATGGCTTTTCTTTGCAACTCTGCCTAGAAGGCCAGCATCCCGAGTCGCCTCTTCACTGTTGACGTTGAGACTGGTGTTTTGCGGGTACTATTTAATGAAGCTGCCAGTTGAGGACCTGTGAGGCGTCTGTTTCTCAAACTAGACACTCTAATGTATTTGTCCTCTTGCTCAGTTGTGCATCGGGGCCTCCCACCCCTCTTTCTATTCTGGTTAGAGCCAGTTTGCGCTGTTCTGTGAAGGGAGTAGTACACAGCGTTGTACGAGATCTTCAGTTTCTTGGCAATTTCTCGCATGGAATAGCCTTCATTTCTCAGAACAAGAATAGACTGACGAGTTTCAGAAGAAAGTTCTTTGTTTCTGGCCATTTTGAGCCTGTAATCGAACCCACTATTGCTGATGCTCCAGATACTCAACTAGTCTAAAGAAGGCCAGTTTTATTGCTTCTTTAATCAGCACAACAGTTTTCAGCTGTGCTAACATAATTGCAAAAGGGTTTTCTAATGATCAATTAGCTTTTTAAAATGATAAACTTGGATTAGCAAACACAACGTGCCATTGGAACACAGGACTGATGGTTGCTGATAATGGGCCTCTGTACGCCTATGTAGATATTCCATTACAAATCAGCCGTTTCCAGCTACAGTTGTCATTTACAACATTAACAATGTCTACACTGTATTTCTGATCAATTTGATGTTATTTTAATGGACAAAAAAATTGCTTTTCTTTCGAAAACAAGGAAATTTCTAAGTGACACCAAACTTTTGAACGGTAGTGTGTGTGTGTGTGTGTGTGATATATATATATATATATATATATGCCTAAAAACACAATAACCCCAGAAGAATATGCCTGTGACCATAAGGATTTAGTTGTGGAAGGCCGCAAAGGAAAGAAGGTACTGTCGAGTTACTATACATATAGTGACAAAAAACCACCCACAATAATTTCATACAGTATATATAAAATGAAAGCCCTGTGGGGAAAAAAAAAAAAATCTTGCTACTTGAAAAGTGGAGTACGTAGAACAAAATTGAACATAGTTTTCATGCTGCAGTTTTTCAACTGCAAATCTGTTTGTTTGTTTTTTTTTTTTTTTTTCTCCCCTTGCAGATAAGTCTCCTCACTTTCTGCGACTTGGTGATGTGGAAGTCAATGCTGGACAGAATGCTACTTTTCAGTGTATCGCTACTGGGAGGGATGCAGTGAATAATAAGCTATGGCTGCAGGTAAGGTCTACCAGCATATGCTTTGTACAACAAAAAAAAAAAATACTGTAAGTCACCCTACACAATAATTTTGATGTCTTATCCAGGGGGCACCTTTTGGTTTTAGAAACCTGGTATATTGTTATCATTTTTTCCACATTTGGATCAGTGCTGCTGATCTCTCTTTACACTACAGAAACTGGTATATTTAGATTATTAGATTATGTACAGATCAAATGTAAAGCTGCTGCCACACAGTTTGCACACTTAACACAGGATTGTCTAAAAATCCATTGTTGTGATCTTGAAATACCATTGCCCCATGATGACTGGCAGGACTGAAGGTGTGAGGTCACAAATAGGTGATACCTGTCATCATTGCTCTAGGTTCAGCTCCATGCAATGGCTTAATTTGTTTACTACTACTACTGAGAGGTTACACTTTTTCAGAGCTCCTCCAGTAGCATATAAAAAAACATTAAACAGTTATTTAAACTTTTTTTTAATTTATTTTCAAAGCCTTTATTTTCTTTTTTCTAAAGTAGTAGTGCACATTTTTTGGTAATTAGATTTGTCTTTTAAAAAACACTTTTTTTTTTTTGTTCTCTGGAAGGCGGCCATGGTGATTTTTGCAGTGCAGGTGGTTTGTCTTTTTTTTAATAAATAATTCAATAAATAAAAAATAAATAAAAAAACAATGAGCGGGCAAGCTCCACAGGCCCCAAGGAGGTGGGCTCAGGTGGCTGCAGATACTGCAACCCCCTTCAAAAATATTATGAAGACACAGGGTCAGGTGCCTCCTCAGTGATACCCTCTCGATCGAGGACTTTGTCAAGGACATAGCAAAGGTGGTTGGACCATCGGACATCGTGGCGACCTCCAAAAGTGTTTTTCCTGAAATCCGAGGCTGCTGTGAACACCGCGATTGAGAGGGGTCTCGCAGTGGTGGTGATGTTTATCCCCGTTGAACTGCTCGCGAGCCTGGGCACAAGGGTCTGAAGGACGACCTGCTCAGGCTGCACTTGCAGGCCATGGGGGAGAACAAGACAGCCATCCACCCCATTCCCCTGGGCTGCAAGGACCAGCCCCTTTGTCATGTCCTGTCCTTCTGACGCCAGGTCACCATCCACCTGGCAGGGGAGGACATGGTTGAGGGGAGTTTTGTGGTCCCAATTACATCATTTTTTTACTTCTTGGAGGAGGTGTGGTGCTACCACTGCAAAGAGCTGGGGCACCAGAAAAAGAGGTGCCCAAAGCTCAAGCAGGGCGCCAAAACATCTGTGCAAGTACCGTGCCCCTCCGAGTGAACCTGCCCCTGAAGAGGCTGCACCCTCTGTGCCACCCAAGAGTGTGAAGGGGGGTAAGGCCACTGATGTAAAAAGAAGGCAGCAAAGTCCTCTGGGGGAGTGAAGCAGGGGGGTACAGCCCACCACCACACCATCCAGTATTCGGTTAGAGGGTGTCCCTGAGAAGACGCTGGAGCCCCCACTGGAGCCTCATGCGAGGAAAGGCGGGTAAGCCACCCGTAAAACAAAACACCTCACCTCCCTAGGGATTTGAGCCTTCAACCACTGGAGGAGTAACTGCTCCTGTTGTGCCTCCTGGGACGGGCTTTCTAATCTGCCCTCTTATCTCTGTATCCCGTCGACTCCGACACGTGCAGAATTCTTTGGGACGGGTTTCCCACGGTCAGTCGGGTCATCTGGGACGAGTTCGAAGGCCAACTGACCCTGGCCAAGCTCTCGGACACCCTCCGTCTGATACCTTACAACAAATCGCTGGTCATTGACGGGCTGACCGGGGTGTTCTACAAGAAGTTTTTGGACTTGCTCGGGGTTGCCTTTGCGCAGGTCTTGGCAGAAGCCTATGAGACCGGTGAGATGCCCCTTTCTATGAGAAGGGCAGGGATTACTTTGCTGCCCAAGAAAGGGGCGCTCTCCACAGCTTCAAAAACTGGCGCCCGGTCTCGCTGATGTGCACAGACTACAAAATCATGGCCAAAGCGGCTTTGCCAGAAGCAGGACTGGTCAATCGGTAGCGGCCCTGTTTCTGGATCAGGAGGCATTCGAGCAGGTGCGTCACGGGGGACGGTGCTCAGCGGACCGGACACAAGGGTAGTCCTGTCGGCATACGCCGATGACGTGGAGAGCATATGGATCTGCCAGAGTTTCTTCTGCTGCGTCCTCTGCCAGGATCAACTGGAACAAGTCCTCTGTGTTACTGGTGGGTCCCTGGCAGGTGGACACCCTTCCTGTCACACTCCAGGACATCAACTGGAGCACAACCAATATCAAGTACTTGGGGGTCCACTTGAGCCCAGCGGAGACCTCGTCGCAGCCAACTGGCTTGAGTTGGAGGACAAGGTCACAGCCAAAAGCAGCAAGTCTTCCTGCATTGTTTTTTGAGTCATGTTAAAAACATCACAAATTTCATTCTTCCATTTGCGTAATATTGCACGTTTAAGACCATCACGGATGCAGAGAAGCTGGTTCACACTTATTTCCACACACATTGATTATTGTAATGGTCTGTTGCCTGGGGTGTCTGGCAGGGTCCTGCAGAGACTCCAGCTGGTACAGAATTCAGCAGCTCAGGTTTTAACTAGAACTGCTGGATCTGAGCATGTAACCCCAGTCCTGGCCTCCCTCCATTGGCTGCCAGTGAGGTTCAGGGTTGATTTATTTTAAACATTTTACTTCTTACCTAGAGGGCACTGAATGATTTGGCTTCTAAATATCTAAAAGACCTATTATTATTATTATTATTATTATTATTATTATTATTATTATTATTATTATTTA
The DNA here is from genome assembly GCA_030684275.1 of Acipenser oxyrinchus oxyrinchus. Lineage (NCBI taxonomy): Eukaryota > Metazoa > Chordata > Actinopteri > Acipenseriformes > Acipenseridae > Acipenser > Acipenser oxyrinchus. Next base: position 54,672,888 of record CM060251.1, on the reverse strand, counting down.
TTTATTTATTTATTTATTTATTTATTTATTTATTTTTAAATTTTATTATAAGGTTGCTGCGAGACTGAGGGCCTGGTCGGGTCTGCTGAAACTGCTTTCCTTCAGGGGCAGGGCTCTGGTGATCAGCCAGCTGGTGGCGTCTTCTACCAGGACCTGCTCAAGACCTGGAGCATGTTTTTCATTGGCTGAGACACCGTTCCAACTGAGTGGGAAGAATTCCTCCTGGAGCCCCTGCTGCACAATCCCCATCTAGGCGTTGGAATCCCCTGTGGTGCGGAGGCTGTTGATCTAGGCCAAAGTGACCAGTCTGGGATCTCCTGGATCGTGAACGCTCGCAGTGCCTGACTTCTGAGTCGCTGTTTGCCAGGGCGGCTTGGGGGACTATCAGAATGGCCCACAGAGCGATCCAGGAGTGCAAAGCAGCATTTCACCCAAACTCTCGAGGGAGTCCTCTCTCCCCGACCCCAGCTCTCCGGTCCTCCTGATGGAACCGAAGGCAAGGGACCCTGCTCAGCCTCCCCTTGAGAACAACCTAAGCAGGATCTTCATTTCTCATCGTCCCCCCTCCACTCCGTGTTGAGGAAAACCCTGAATGCAATGATGCTCCACACCCTCCATTTCCTCTCCCTTGTCTCCCGCTGAGACACTGCTTGGCGAGACCGCAGGGGAGCTGGGGACTTGGGATGGAGGGTGCTTCATGGAGCGCTTCGCATCAGGAGAGATCCTCGTCACTTTACCGACTCGGACGCCGCATGCCCTTTCTGCGGTCAGTCCGAGTCAGTGGTTCACATTTATTTTCTGTGTGCCAGGCTGCAGGCATTCTTCCTACCCCTGAAGAACCTCCTGCTGCAGTTCTGACTGCATTTTTCACCTGCTCTTTTGATTTTTGAGCACCGTGTTCATGACTCCACCAAGAAGAGGGACCTGGTGAATCTGCTCCTGGCTCTTGCTAAACTGGCCATTTACAAGACCAGGAAGCGCAAGAACACCAGGGTGGGTCTCTGATTGCTGAGCCATGTTCAGGGCCCTTGTCCAATTAAAGGATTGCTTTACAGCACGCCCACGCAGAGTCCACTGGCGACAGGACAGCCTTTGTCAACCAGCGGGCTCCAAGTGGCGTGCTCTGTACCTTTTCTTTTGGTTCATTATTACAGTTGAACATTTAATTTAGAATTTTTATCATTTTTTTCTTTAAATTTAGTTAATGGACAGTCTTTGTTAGCACCTCCTTTTGTTTAGGGAGTGCTAAAGTGAATCTTTTCATTAGCTGTCACACCACCTTGAGTAAGCCTGATCTCTGAAGCGAAGCAAGGTTGGGCTTGGTTAGTACTTGGATGGGAGACCACCTGGAACATCAAGTGCTGTTTGACAGCTGTTGTAGTCCCCCTACTGGTCATTAAATAGGACTACTACTGCTGCTTTAATAAATAGGTTAGTTGGCACAATGCTTTTGTGATTTGAGCCACCTCTCCAGCGAAATAAAGCATGTCGTCTTCACACCTAGGTGTTGAAGATTTTGACTGTATTGTTTATATTCTTTGCTTTTGTTGTATGAAAGACTTAACTTTTTTTTTAATCTAACAGAAACGGCATGGGGAAGACATTCCAGTGGCACAGACAAAGAACATAAACCACAGGAGGTTTGCAGCATCATTTCGATTACGGGAAGTGACAAATCTGGATCAAGACCTGTATCGCTGTGTGACTCAGTCTGACAGAGGCTCGGGAGTATCTAATTTTGCTGAACTGATTGTTCGAGGTACAGTATTTACCCTGATTCCCAAATTATGAAAGCTGAAAAATAGCCTCATAACAGCTTGTATGTATTTTTGAAAATTGAAATGCATATTCATTTATTAAAACCCAGGGTCCAGCTCCTAAGCTTTAAAATGTAAGCCACACTACCTCAAACCACGTATAAATATGATTGATGAATAAATAGTAATGTTCTAAATGCAAATCATTAAGATGCTAATTAGGGATCAAAGTAGTATCACATATTTTTCAAGTTGAACCCCTGTAAGTCAATGTTTATTTATGAAGGAAAAGAACTAAGTAAATGTGAATTTATGATACAGTTTGCAAAATATATTACCAAGGGGAAAATATTGCAGATCATTTTATGTTGTGATATGTAAAGTATGTTTGTTAGTGGTTCACAAATTAGAGCATTAGAGATATGAAAGGCTTACACATTTTTTTGTGTGCATTTCTCAAGGTTTATTTCTATCAAGTCAGATGTTAAACAAATTGGAATATTTCTGCACTATGAGCCGAAGAATATACTTCTTGTTCATCTGAATGACTGTAAAGCAAAATCTTATTGGTAACGGGGGGTCAGAATGCCTAAGGGCTGTGCAACCCTGGTGCTAAAACCAAGTTGAATATTAACTGTTGTGACATGTCCTATATCTCACTGGCACTTTAAATCTGACATCCTGCTATGAAGATACAAAAGATGGTAATTTTAAAGGAAATTTTGAGGCCATTGATTGGGATTGCCTTTAAGAGCTGCCATTGTGTTGCCTATTGTTGCTGATGACTCAAGGGTTTTTGTTTATTAGTGGGTCTTCTCCCAAACTGGAAGTGACAGAGGGTGCTTAGGGGCATTTTGGTCCTGTTTGTAACAAATGAAAATTTAAGTAGCAAGGAGTATTGATCGGTGTGTTCTTACAGCTGGAGGAAAAAACATGATGAAACACAATTTACTTTGTCATGTGCTTACTATTCTTGAGTAATGACGTTGCCTTGCGCTTGCAAAAGTTAAACTTTATTGACAGGGCAGCTTATTTGGAAGGATCTCTTGAAAAACATGGCCTTAAGAGTTCTAAATTGATTTTTATCTTGTGGGGAGAGTTCATATTTTTCATCCTCGGAGCCACACCCAGATATTTGATCTGAATGGTTCAGGGATTTGCATATACAGTATACTGGACAAAATATCGGAGACACCTGTAAAATATCTTGCTGTAAATGATTGAAATTGCATGAGTCATCATTGGGAAATGGCCACAAAGTTTATATTTAAATATAAACTTTTTTCACACCAGTTGCCACTTCGTCAGTGCCATTAAAGATTGTCCTTTTTTTTTTTTTTTGCTATGTCCATGCCATATATTGTACATATTGTATATATTGTATACATTGAAAAGTTCTTGTAAATGTTGGAAATGTGCGAGGAACTTCTCCATCAAAGGCAGCTTTAATAGATGAAATCCCATATTACAAAAAACTTGAACATTTTGATGGATCCATGAAATATTTGTCTACTAGACTACACTGAACAGCTGGTTGAGTCTCCTTTGACCTTCCATTAGGATGTTTATCTGAATGTGCTCAACCCAAAGACAGTCCTAGCTGGACAGGCTAGACAACAGCAGCTTTCTAGAAAAAGGCGCTACATGCGAAATGGTCAATATCTCCCTGAATTGTATACCTAGTTCTTTATTCATTCAAATATAAATATTTACCAATTTTAAATGCCAAAAGCGAGATGTGACAGTCAAGTACAGAGGAGAATTGAAGATATTTCCTTAAGTAGATTAATAACTAGCTGTCATTGTTTCCTCCTGTGAACAAATTGTATCCGTTGACATCTGTGTGCTTAGAGAGGGGTTGTTAAAAACTGTGCTAAGTTTGGATTGGTTGATGCATGGTAATGAGGAAAAAGGAGGCATTTGGAATTCAACACTGATGTCAAAAATGCAAAGTGATAAAAGCCATATATTAGAAATAATCTGAACTGGAAGCTGAATTCTAACCTGCCACTGGGGACAGTTTGATTTATTAAAGTTTTATAATAGCTTTCATATGGTGCAGAATTAAAACTCTAAAGGCTGCCACCCGCCAGACAGGATGTGATACGCGAAACTGTGCAGCGATGCAACAAAATTAACAGTACCCTTACTTTTGATAGGTATCTTTAACACCCCAAGCGACACGACAGGTGATGCAGGGGCGACGCAAAATAAATAGGATTGAATCCTATTTTATGCAATCTGTTGTGCGACAACTAGGGAATTGAGCAACTAGGGAATTGAGCATGTGATCCAGCAGGGTGAAGCAGTATGCAAAATGGCATAGGAAAAAAAGAATACTTGCCATGGAAAAATACCCAGAGTTTTGACAAGATCATAATTATAAAGATACATGTTTTAAATATAATGTATGGGCGTTCATTTCAAAGGGACTGGATAACCCTGGTATGTATGATTTATTGCCATGTATGTTGAAATACCATCATAGAAGACATTCATAATTACTACATCATGTTGACAAATATGGACCAGTCTTGGTCATAGTTTTGTTGCTGTGAAAGTATCTTGTCGCCCAATGAAAAATCGCATCTCGTCTGGTGTGTGGCAGCCTTAAATCTTCGACAAAGTTTATAATACACCATTCTTAACATTAAGGCATCTTATGTAAAGTTAAAAAGGGGTGGGGGTGAGTGAGCACATTGAGTGCATATATTTAGAAATCAAGCTTTAGATGATATCGTGTGATATGCTAATCCAGTATTTTCATAGACATCAACCCCTTCAATCTGTGATGCCAGAAGTCAGGTTCCGATTGCCACTTAGATTTTGTTTTAAGGCCATCCCTGCTGTCATTATATCCTGAGTGTCATTTACTTCAAAAAGCTGTATCAGACTAGTACATTTATGAATAAATGAAGTCACTGTATTGCAACACTATTTTGATCAAATGTCAGCCTCAGCAAGTGCTCGGAAGACTGGATCGGCAATAAAAAAATCAATTACTATGAGAATGGCTCTGTGGGTTAAAGACATTACAGGTTCACGCTCAGTTTTGCAGCGCCGTGATGATACTTAGTAGCAAATCGGGAATGATGCAAAAGATGGATGAGACAGAGTTCAAGGAGCAGTAATGTGAGGGTCTGGCACTATCATTCCAAGCTGTCTCAGCGGCATGATAGATGGGCTTGTAGCAAGATGCAATAATACTAGATGATGAAAGATTTTTCTTCTGCTTTCCCACCACACTGCACACTGTCTACCGGCTGATGCGCCAAAGGCATAATCATTCCTGATTTGTTATTAAGAACCAAATTGCTGTATTTAAGCAACCGATGCAAAGGTGACAAATTGAGCAGGCTCACTACAGGCAGGTGTTTTGAGAGAAAGTTAGTTGAAGTCATTGTATGCTTTATACATTTAATTGCACAGTATTTTATGCATAGCAGTTGCTGATTGTGCATGTGAGGGTTGGGGGTACTGTTGCGCTAATATAGTTAGCAATTTGTTGCATCTTTCAATTGCATTTTGTGTGCATTCCTGATGTTATGAAACATGATAAATGGTCCAGTCCGTGTGGTATGAAATGGATAATTTGTTTGTGTCTAAGTTGTTGCTGGAATGCTTTTTTTTTGCTGCTATTATAATTTAATTTATCTAGTTAAAAACATGGTTTGCAATAAACCCATGACCTTTAATCATCATTGCTGTTGTGTGTTGGGGGCACAGTTTTACTGATGTACCCAGTTTATTTGCATAAACTTGTTTGTACACCATTTTAAACGTGATAGATTTCCTTACCCCTAAGTTGTTGTGGTGGTAATGATTATGCTAACATTAATACATAGTCATTTATCTTCTGAAAAGCTGGGATAGATTTAAGAAACCTCTTAAGCAACAAAATGTTTCATAGAGGATTAGGGAGGACAGCTGGTAGGCTTTGCTTACTGGCAGGTAAGAGAATTAATAGATATTTTACTGTAAATATAACAGAGTGTGAACACCTTCAGGTAGGAATATCTACCAGCGAGAGGCGTTTATACAGGCTGTGATTCAAGGGTTGTCAGAGTTGTTCTAACAGTGCATTCTGTATTTAACCAATTTTCATCCTGGGCTGTTTTTACTGTATAACCATGAAACTGGTTTTCAACCCTGATGCAGCTCCTGAGTGGCAAGCAGTGGAGACTGCCGAATCGCCGCGACCTGCTCAGCCAGACATGAGGGACCTTATGGCATCCTAGCCCATTGGGTATAAGTGGGGCATCTTTCAGACGTGGTGTCTGCCTCGTGGGTTCGATACCATGGCAGTAATACTGCAATTTTTGTAGGATCTATTTGCGTGGGGAAATCCCCCACCATGTTAAAGGTCTATCTGGCAGTTATTTCAGCTTGCCATGTTAAGATTGACTCAGCCTCCGCAGGAGCTCACTTCCTGGTGGGGCAATTTTTGAGGACATTGTTCCTCGCTGGAGGCTAAAAGCATTACCATTCAGAGGTTCTGAATGGTAATGCACAAGTCAGCCTCTTGGCTTAGCCTTGTAACATTCCGGTCATCTTGCCCTTGTGACGGCTTGGGTATACTGACCCATTTGGTATTGGTCACATTTCATACTTGAAAGGGAATGTTAGGCTAATCATAACCCTGGCTTCCTGAAATAGAAATGTAACTCATTAACCTTCAACATCGTTGTGTCCATGATTGCAACAGGCTTGAAGGAAAAATTACTTTGAGATCTGTGAGCTCAGTCCTTTTGATACCTCGGGGCGGAGTCATGACTGCGTCACAGGCTCTGTGAGCAGCTTTGGTATACAATATTCAGGATTCGGGTCTTTAGGAGGGAATGTTATGTGAGGTATGTGACTGAAAGTCATCTAGGTGGATGTGCAGGTCACACATGGAATGAGTCATCTTGCACTTTTTATAAAATAATGCTTATCAAAGCACTGTGTTAAATCATCATTAATGGTTGTTTCTGTTTTTTTTATTCTTTAAAAAAAAAATAATAATAATTAAATCCACTAATAATCCGTTTTAAAATTCTTGTAACTTTTTCAACTGTCAAATTTGTAGGTATTTTGTCTCTATTTTCTGTAGCTGCAGTGAATGAATTCCCCATAGCTACAGTAGCTGCTTCTCTGGTTCAGAACAGTTGGCACATTTTGTTCCACAGAGGGTAACCAATCTCCATCACCAAGTTCCAGACACAAACTCCACATCCTCCTTGTGCTGGGGCTCAGGCTGATCCACTAGTGTGTTGATGTGTTGGAGCTTAACACTTAAGTTATTGAGCCTTTGCTTGGGCTCTGGAATGGTTTAAAGAGCCCACAACAAAAGTGGAATTAATCCAGCTTCTGGCGAAATGACTTGGATGATTTAAATGCCATAAGGCAAAAATCTGACTAAAAATCGAGCTCTATGAAATAGGACTGGGCATCCTACCAATATGAAATGAGAGACCTGCATAAAGAGAGACAGAAAAAAAGGAAGCAAATTTAAAAGGTTGAACAAAAATATATATTACTTTTCATGAAGTATTTTGCAGTCAATATCAGGAATGGAAACAAGACTTCTATTGCATAGCAGCTTGATCCATTCTTGGTTTTATTTAAGTGATAGTACCTGTCAATCAAGTCTGTATCCTGTGGTATTTGGCTGTGACTTGAGTTATATACTTGTAATGTCGGGTACCCTTAACATACATAGAGAGAAAAAAAAAGTAATTTTATAAAACTTTTTTTTTTCTATCTTGACAGTGCCAGATATCTCAATGGAGCAATATTACTGAATTGTCAGTGTCTCAGTTTGTTGTTGAAAGATGCTGTCTGAGCTCCAGTAGAGGTGACGGTCTGTGATTAGCTGTGGCGGTTACAGAACTGGTTGCTTTTGTCGGTGCAAAGTATTGATTGGCTGATTTGGGTGGATAATAAAATATATTTGGACCAATTGTCTTTGTTTTGTATTTTCTGTCCAATAGATATGAACTAAGATTTCAGTACAGCAAGTCAAAATGAAAAAGCTGGTACGTGCGTGGATTGAATTTAAATTAGTTTTACAGGTGATGCTGTGACGTTCCAGCAGGCATCTGCTGTCTGATAATGCCTGCTATAGCTGAATCGTTTTCTAATACAAGTTTAATAACACACCTGAGCTATACACTGAGGCTAATCAAGCGCATAGTAAAACTTGGAATGGGTGTAACTGCTCTTTATTTGAAATCGTTCTTATCCATTTATTATACTTGCTACGTGCGCTTAATAGAATTTACTCTTACAAGCAAACACTTTTATCATAAGTTTAACTGCTCTTAGTCCATATTGCTCTTACACATAATTGCTTACTGTATTTATTTGCATTCTCTTATTTGTATTTGCTCTTATTTACTACTGACTATTGTATTTCATAACTGCTCTTATCTGTAATGTGATATTTTGTAACAACTGTAAGTCACCTTGGATAAGGGTGTCTGCTAAAATAAACAAACAAATAAATAAATAAATAAATACTAATAGAAGTCTTATTTCCATCCCTGTAATGTGTATGATTTAAGGACTATAATACAAAAGTGACTTGCAGCTGTGTTACTGTGGGTGAACTACGTGTTTCTCCAATGGTTTTGTTGAAAGTTTTCTGTTTTGTATGAATGTTTCAAGTGAACAAGGGTGTACTTTAAATGCATTTGTTTACTTTTATCTGGAGTGGCTTAGGGACATTTAACGAGCTAATGTAAAATTTTAAATCTGATTTACCAAAATTGGGCACTAATTCTACTGTTGCAATTCCTATTGATTGGTTAATTGTAGGCCTCAGGGATCAAATCAGTATGGGAAAATATACAGACAGCTCTCTTGATGGCATCAAGTGTAGGTTAACCTTTGGCCTGCTGACACATTCATCTTTATGCATTGTTTCACAATAGATTTTATTTCAGTGTCTCAGGAAATCGAGCTATCTTGGACAAGATGAACATTTAAGAGCTACCCATGAAAGATACCTCCTAAACTAGTAGATCTGGTGCCTCCACAAGTGAAAAAAAATATCTGCATTAAACCAGATCTCTCTGTCCTTGGAAATTATATATAGAAGGGCCCTCCTGCTCATTTATAGTAATGTATATATGCCAGCAAGTTGTTTCATTCATTATTAATAATGTACAGTAAATGCATTTCAGGCTTTTTTTCCTTATAAAAATATAAAAAAATTTATCATGTTTACTTTTGACATTTGGATGAATGAAGCCAGGGAAAGGGGCTTCTATGAAGTAACTAAATAGTCAAAAAAACAATGATTTATTATACTGAAATACTGTAATGTAAATAGTAATGATACAATAATTTCATTGGGTGAATAGAGCTAGGATGTCTGTCAGTGGCTTGAATTTTCATTAAAAAAATACATTAATTCATACAGACAGACAGACAGACAGACCGACCTTTTTTGCCATGGGCAAAAAAGGGCAATAAGCGAGGGTGGCGTTAGAGTAAGGGTAAAAACACGTACACAACTTACTATGTTTGCAATAAATTCAAATGTTTAATTTTTTTAGTTATACAATTACAGTATCTCCAGGCCATTTTAACAAAACATTAATCTTTTTTTAAAACTACAGTACTAGCTCTTAACACAACAGTAGGTCTAGTAGTGACATTTTATCATCTTTTCCCATCTGTATGAAACATACATGGTTACTTTTGAGGAACAGTTTATACTTTAAAATAAATAAATAAATAAATAAATAAATAAATAAACACTCATTTAGTGTCAAATCACCCAAACAGTTCCATAAAAAATAAAAAGCGTACCTTAATGTATATATAAGCCCAACACTGGACATCACCCAGTCAACACCATCCTACCTGTCAAGCATGGTGGTGGCAGCATCATGTTGTGAGGATACTTCTCTTCAGCAGGGACTGGGAAGCTTGTTAGGATAGAGGGGAGAATGGATGGTGCAAAGTACAGGTGAATCCCTGAGGAAAACGTGTTTGAGTCAGCCAAACTGGGGAGAATTCACATTTCAGCAGGACAATGACCTGAAGCACAAAGCCAAACTGGAGTGGTTGAAGAGGAGAATTAATGTTTTTGAGTAGCCCAGTCAAAGTCCTGACTTGAATCCAATCGAAAATCTATAGCGAGACTTGAAGATTGCAGTCCATTGACAACAAAATTATCAGAACTGGAGCAATTTTCCCGTGAAGAATGGGCAAAAATGTCACCATCCTACTGTGCAAAGCTAGTAGAGACCTATCCAAAAAGACTCATAGCAGTAATTGCTGCAAAAGATGCTTCTTGCTGCAAAAGGTGCTTCTACCAAGTCCTGACTTAAGGGGCTGAATACTTTATACAACCAGTAAATTTAATTTTGTACATTTTCTTTGCAAGTTTTGCTGACATTTACCCTCCTCCTCATATAACAGTATTCAATTTAACTACTACAGCTTTGAGTCATTTCTGTCATTCTGATGCCGAGAATGTAGTCCATGCCTTTATTTCCTCTAAACTGGATACTGTAGTGCCCTGTTTGCTGGGCTTACTAGCCAAGCCTCATCACGGCTACAGCTTGTGCAGAATTCAGCTGCAAGTGTTCTCACCAGAACACAAAAGAGAGCAGATATAACTCCTGTGCTGGATCTTTGAAATATAGAATTGATTTTAAAATTCTATTACTTATGTTTAAAGCGCTGAATGGAATGGCACCAGATTACTTTACTTTTCAGAGTTATTGTCTCCCTATCAGCCTCAGCGTGCTTTGAGGTCAGCTGATAGTGGCCTGCTCTGCACTCTGAGGGTAAGGCTTAGGAAGAAAGGAGAGGTTGCTTTTTGTGTTCGGGCTCCGCAGCTGTGCAACTCTCTGCCCGAGCATATCAGAAATTCGCCCACAGTGGTTACTTTTAAATCAAGGCTTAAGACTCATCTTTATCATTTAGCCTTCTGATTTGGAACACTTTTGCATTGAAGAATGATCAAACATCACTAGAGTCATGCCAAAAGCTCATTGACAAATATTCTACTTGCTTAAAAGAGGTTATTATTGCTAAAGATGCCTCAACTAGCTATTGCTTTCATTTTCCTTGTCAGGATATACTGTGTGTATATATATATATATATATATATATATATATATATATATATATATATATATATATATAATCTCATATTTTCGAGTATAAGACGAGAAATTTAAACCCAAAACACAATCCTGAAGTTGGGGAGGTTGACTAATACACAAGGAAACATATGAATCGGTCTTGAATTTATAGTAAAAGCCTATATTTACTGATGTGATGACCGGCGGCAGCATGAACGCTATGGAGGGGCATAATAATAATAATAATAATAATAATGTTACCTTTTCTATTGCATGGCCCTGCAGCAGAGTGCTTCTGTGGGAAACAGCAGCACCCCCATTGTTGTGGGCAAACCCTTGTTGCCCTTATTGCCAGAGCAAATGCTTCTAATTTCTCTAAAAATAAAAACGCAAACATCTCAAGCAAAAATTAATCCCAGGTTTGTTTACAACCAGGAACTATCATATAACACAGACACAGTTTCATTGAATTACAGCAGACCACCCCACCCCCCACATTCCATTGAAATACATACATCCGTGTGGGCTAGGAAGGAAGTGGGGGTGGGGCTTGTATACTAAAATAATGCTATTGTATGCCATACAAAAAAAACAAACAAACATGTACTGTATTGTAGAGTGGGGGGGGGGGTCCACTTTTAAACAAGGTCGACTTTACTCGAGCAAATACTATCTATCTATATATATATATATATATATATATATATATATATATATATATATATATATATATATATATATATATATATATATATATATATAAAAATATGCCCACTTTCTGGTCCTGAGATAATGGCTACATTTTAAGTCTCGCTTGGTTGTGTAAGTTAATTACATGATTACAGTAATGTTTTAAATTCAGGTGAAGAAAAGGCTACAATGATGCATGGGATATAAAATTGAGAATGCAAAACTTTGTGGTATCGCTGCGAAATTGTTCCTTTCATTTGAATGCTTCTGGCAGTCTGTAACTGTCAGTAAGATTTTAAATGGTTTTAGCTGCTCAAAACTTTTCTACTTTTTAGCTTTAATTATTTTGATTTATCCTGCATCAAACTAGATTTAATATGTTTATTTTATGTTTGCATGTATTTGTGTGTGTGTGCGCACTAATAACTGTTTTAATATTAGCCAGGCTAGTAGTATTTCGGCATTCAAAACATTAGGACAATCTCCAGTGATACATAATAGTGCTATAATGCTTTTTAGAGTAAGCTGAATCAGGTTTTGGCAAAGGAGTTGTCATGCTAGCAAAGTGATGTTCACACTTAATGAAGATTCAAATAATTGAAAAAGCTGATCAACCTTTCTTGTAGCTGTAGAGTCTTAATACCATGGTCACACATTTAACAGTTTTCAAACAATGTCAAACAATTTATGTATTTATATATTTTTTTTGTTGGGGTTGGGTGGCACCGATTGCTCAACCCACGCATAAATAAATAAAATATTAACAGCTGTGAAAAGACATCCTAGCTAGTCTATGTCCTGAAAAAAGCCTTCATGTGCAGTGTTCTCTTTGGCATCCAACTCTGCAGAAGTACCACTAGGTGATACTGGTGAAAAACTCTGGAAGAAAATGCATACTGCAACATCATTAAACTACACCATTTGGCATCTTCCATCAGTCTTTACACTTGGGCATCGATTTATTAATAAAAAAAACTGTTATTTCATATATTCAACAACAGTATCTCTCCTGATTCCCTAGCTTTATTGCCAATTAAAATTTCTGGCGGTTTGATGTTAATTTTATAATTATTTATATGACAGCGAGTTTAACATGCTCCTGAAATAGAAGCATAACTTTTTTTTTTTTTCACCATGATTTATTTAATTGGATGACATTTATCATCTTGTATCAGAACAGAACTAGATGGAAAAATGATAAAGGACCACCAGAAGAGATACAATATTATGACATTGGTGGATGTGTTTATTTGGAGTTTTGGCAATTTTGTACTCTTGTTTATTGAATTATAAGAATAAATAAATCAAGTTTCCAAATCAAATTTTAAAACAATTTCTGCTGTGTGTGTTCCATGAAATGCTAATAAGGAGAACTAGATAGATTGGATGATAAAATTATGAGTGAAGAACATTAATTGAAAACTAATGTGACAGCAGTGTAGAAGTTTATCCAGTGTACAGGGATTACATGCATGAGCAGGTTTGAAGAGCACTTCTGGGATTCTCTGTTTCATTTCTAATTGTGTTAGGACGAATATTAATAATGCTGCAAAACAATTACTTGCTCATTTTATTGTCTGATTAAAATTCATGCATAATTTAGCTGAACTAGGAGTTATTTTATAAATGCATGTATTTGCCCTCGAGCGGCAAACAGCAATAGTGTGTCATTCCTATTTAGATTTTTTTTCTGTTTTTTTTCTTTTTTTTAAATGAAATTATACTTATGATGAGGTCGTATTCAATGACTTTACAATTCTTTTCAAAGGCAGTCTGGATTGCCCCGACTCTAATAGAGATGAGCCACTTAATTTGCACTATCAAAAGTTTTCACTATGTTGGAACCTCAACCTGCATATTTGTTTGACTGCCCTGCAAATGTTTAAGGTGTGTTGCAATGAGTACTGTATTACCTTTATGTTCTAACTGTCAGGATTAGTCCAGTGTGCTGTGATTATCCCCATTATAGTTTAATTATCTGAAACAAATGAGGGTAATCTGGCATGGAAAATCTACCCTTTGCTGAACACTGCATTTATCTATGATACTCATTTGGATTGAAAATCCTTTTAAATCCACGTGCAATGAGGTGTGGCAGCTAATTGCTTTGTAAAACTACTTGGTTAAAAATTGAGCCTTAATGTGATAACCTTGCAGAAGAACTGGCATACCGTAATTCAGATATAGCCTCGCACCGGTGTGAAACACAGTATGATGCATTCCACGCACTTTGTCATTCGTGTAATGAGTTTGTTGTATTATACGCTCCTATGGATAAGACGCACAATTTTTAGCGACCCACAGGAACAATCAGTATACAGTAGGCTACTTACTCTGCCTTAGCGCAAGAAAAAGCAGATCAGGTTCAATGTCCTCAACACTGGATAATTTGGATTGTTTGTTCAGTGAACTACGTTTGAAAAATATTTAGCTTAAAGAATCCTATTTGAAATTAATTATGGCTAGAATAATGCGATGCCTCCCTCCCTTTGTCATCTCTCTACCCGGCATGGTTTCAGGTAACACTTTAATGTGACTTGTTCTGATTTAACTTTTATTTTTTTTGTATTTTAATACAAATCTGGTTAAATTGAGCTTTTGTGTTCTAGTATTTGAAACAATGTAAAATGCCATCAATATATTTGGAAAGGACTGATACATTTTATGGTACTATGTTGATGTGTTGCAGAATTCAAAATACAAGCTTGTTGAATTTCACAATTAGAATAAGCTTATGAGTTAAAAGACCATCCTCTTTCATACCACATAGCTGTTCACAAAGACTTTTTTTTATTTATTTTTTTTAACTTTGCTGGTATAGTAATTGAAAGGCATTATTTCCTTGCGTTTTAAAGATCGCTCAGTGTATTGGATATTACATTTAAGATGAGGTTATGTAATCAAAACACTATCTGAGTTATTGCTACTATTCAGGAAACCGTTATATTTAAATTATATTAAGCTTGTTTTCTTAAGTACTTTACGGGGCTTTCTTATCTCTCTTTATTCAGGCTTGCACAATAAAGTCACAATTGCATCAAGCTTGTAAAAAAAGAAAAAAATCCAAACATGCATTTTACAGTGTTGCTGTTGTATTTGTGCCATAATCAAAAACAGGAATGTAGTTTTCTATCTTTATAATAATTACGACAGGGTACTGTACAGTAGTCTGTACTATAAAAGTCAACGTAACAATACGAAAGACTGGTGACAACTAGGGTCTAAGTTCAGCATTACATCCTGATTTGTTCTAGGGGAAAGTCCTAGCAAATTTAACCAGACACACCCCAAAACATAAAGAACCACTATTACTTCTAGTATCCCACAATCCACTGGATAAGAGGGATAACTAATACGAAGAAGTTTCTTTGATTAATCACCTAGGAAACATGGTCATCTGCTTGTGAACATCAGCAATCCACAACTGTTATATTGTTGGCTTTTGTGAGCATGTGCATTTTAACATTTTATATTTGATAACCTATTACAATTGGATGAATCCATTCACACCCTGTGTACTTAAGTATTTCTTATAGTAAATATTATTGCTTTCTCTTTAACAGAACCTCCTCGACCCATAGCCCCTCCTCAGCTGCTTGGTGTCGGGCCTACATACCTTCTTATCCAGTTGAATGCTAACTCTATTTTTGGAGATGGGCCTATTATATTGAAAGAAGTGGAGTACCGAATGACGTCAGGGTCGTGGATTGAAACTCATGCTGTGAATGCCCCCAACTACAAACTGTGGCACTTGGACCCGGACACAGAGTATGAGATTAGAGTTCTGCTGACCAGACCTGGGGAAGGAGGTACTGGTCAGTCAGGCCCCCCCCTCATCACGAGGACAAAATGTGCAGGTAAGTAAAGTTAACCTGACCAAACCTGAGCAAACTGTCTTGTGTGCAGTCTAGTACCAAGCATTGTCTTTCTTTTGTGACAGTGACTTTAATTGACACAAATATATAGGTATTTTAAAATGGTAAATGAATTTCGGTTCAGAAATATGTAAATTATTAGCCATTTACCCTTGGGCTGTAATCCTTATCATGCCTGAAGGATTAGCATGGTAAAACAAAAACCACATCAGCTGTTGTATAATAAATATTACAACTGTCCTAGGTAAGCAAACTGTAAGCAGAACCCAATGTAACATCCAATATTTCTCAGAAATGGTTGCCCAAGCAGTTCTGTTTGGAAAGGAATGTGCAAATTGAAAATGCACATTTGGTTCTGGTGTAAAGTGAAGGGGTATAAAAGGTTCCATTTTTTTCTCTTATTAAATGCCACTAACCTTTTTTCAGAGAATATGCTTCACCTTTTATATTTACTGTACATCAGTACATGCACAAAAGTAATACTGTAGTTTACAAATGTCATAACATTTTTGATGACATATTAATGAACTTGCTCATCTTTCCCTGATTTTAATCAGATAAATAGTTATGTTGGTTATTATTTGTTTATTTAGCAGACGCCTTTATCCAAGGCAGCTTACAGAGACTAGGGTGTGTGAACAATGCATCAGCTACAAAGTCACTTACAATTACATCTCACCCGAAAGACGGAGCACAAGGAGGTTAAGTGACTTGCTCAGGGTCACACAGTGAGTCAGTGGTTGAGGTGGGATTTGAAACGGGGACCTCCTGGTTACATGCCCTTTTCTTTTACCACTGGACCACACTGCCTGCCTCCTCTCATTGTAACAATTAAGCAAGACAATTCAACCTTTGTCAATGAAAAAGAAAGCATGAAAACCAGCTATGAAACTATTTGAGAGGAATTTACGCCTTATGTACAAAAGTAGGCAAATACCAAGTTAACATTTGGCAGATATGGTGTGTAGTGACAAGAATGTAAATAATATTAAGCAGATGGTTGCCATATCTCCTTGTTAACGTGTGGAAATGCAGTCTAACCAGATGCAATGTACAATGAATTTAAGATTTCACAAGAAACTATTGAACAGTTTCTTTTGATTCTCAGTGTCTCTTTGCTGACTGACATTTACTAGTCCCCCATGAAAAACGTGATCGCGGCTCGTGGTGCGATTTCGCGGAATGCACTCTGGTTTGCAGAATTATTGATTTTCCACGGCAACAAGCCTAACTAGCATTCATAAGAACAAATTCAAGTTTTTTAAACATTCCACAAGATGGCGCAGTGAGATTTTTGAATACCTCTGCTTCGTTTATCTTGCTCAACCCGCTCTTAGGAAAATCAAACCACTTGTTTTAGACACTGACTTGCTGGATACATTTGTTAAGAGCAAACATGTGCCTGGAGGCTAAAGCCACTTTGGAAATAAAACAGCCGCTTGTCATGCTGGGGAATATCCGAGACTCTTGTATGAGGAAGGGGGTTAACTGTTTTGCAGACCATGCATGTTGTTTCTGAAGAAACTATCAGACCCCTGTTTCCTCTACTTCAATGGGAAACCAGAACTTTAAATACCTCACCACAGTCCTGAGAAAATAGAGAACTTTTTTTATTTATTTATTTAATTTTATTTCAGGTCAATTTTATAGTTTCTAGTTGCAGTTGCTCACTTCCAAAGTATTTTTTTTCCTCATAGCAGTAAAGTTTTAAAACTGGAAACCGCCAGTATTTATTTGATAATTTATTTTACTTTTCTACCTGCTGACAGTGGCCTCACAATTTTGTTTTTGGAATTAATAAGTTATTAATGTTTCAATAAATGTTTTTGTGTATTCATTTGCTATTTGTTTTAGCATGTACTGTAATAAACTTTGAAAACAGCCCTATAAAAAAAATTAACAAAGAGCCAGGTTGATTTTAACTTTTAAAAAGCTACCGCAGAATTCAAGAATTTCTGTTGCAGAAATCATGGACCCTTGCCGCAGAATTTGGAAAAATTTGCCGCGCTTTTCACAGGGGACTAATTTACCTAACCAGGAGTACGGCCTTTGGTTTTGGATAGCTATGTGGTGTTGGAGCTACAATTTAAATATTTTGGCCTCCTGGGTGAACTGAGCTTAAACTGCTTTTGTCATTCTTTTAATGTGAAATTTAATGGGTTCTATAAATTAATGTAGGCAGAAATTCAGTGAGTATTTTAATGCATTTTTAACTGAAATCCAAGGACTGGAATGCAAATATTGATATATGATCTGTTAGGCACACATAAGGACATTTTAATTCAATATATACGTAGGAAGCGGTTCAAATGTCAAGCCAATGTGCACACAACTTTCTTTGTGTCACTGACCTTGAGGAAAGGAGCCTCATATCCACAAGGTAAAATAAATAGTTTTACCGTGCTATATTAATGGTTACACAAAGCCAACCCCAAGGTGGCTGCTGAAGGCTCATCCCTGTTAGTGCCTGTTAAATATGTAGCCTTTTATCAGTAGGGTTACATGATCTTTTGCTTTTTGACTTTTTTTAAATTGTTTTCTTGGGTACACTTATACATTTTAAAATGTAATTACTCCTGGTTCATCTCATAAAAGCACTACTTCCTGAAGTACAGGGCGAGTCATGTGATCAGGAGCTTGCTGTTTAGATTCTCTGTCGTGCCGTGTTGTCAAAGTCATCCGAGGTCTCACGTTGCATTGGCATTTCTATTCACCAGAGTCGTGGTGGAGTGTGCAGGCTGGGCCACACCTCCCAGGGTTCAGTAGCATATTAAGATCCCCTCAGCAGACGTAAAGCAGTTGTTGGTTTGACTGAAGGAACAGAGGTTGCCTGTTAATGTTCGGTCCACCAAGGTGGACAGTCAAAACTGACCATTTCTGATAAGAATAAATAAACAATAATATCCTGGAGAAATCAGGCATACATAAATGTTACACTTGGCTCTGGGAGTCTTTCTATCTTTGCACAGTGCATTAGCATATTCTGTTTGGTGCTTATAGGTGTCTGAACAGCTTCAGGATTTACTTCAAGAACATCAATCTGCGTATTTCAACTGCATGTCATGTTGAGAGCCTGCAGGCTGAGAATTTTACAATTATAAAATGTTATATTGGCAGGAGTAGGTGAGAGAGGTATTTAAAAACTGACCGTTATATTGCCAATTGCATAGAAAGATTGAGTAAACGTGTTTACTGGCTGAATTTCAGAGAACTGTTTTCAATTAAACAGCTTATTGCTCTTCAGTTTAATAGTTGGATTAGCCATGCAGCTATGGGAAGGTCAACAGTTCAGCCTGTCCAACAATTGAATTGATGTATTTATTCATGTATGTCCCCATGCATGAATGTGAGTTGAGTTTGATGGAGTATGTGGTCTTGCTAATTGCCACAAGCAGGCATCTTCTAAGTTATTTTCAACGTTTTTGCTGAAATGAAAACATACCCGTCTAGGAGATTTGCACTGTTTTCGCTCGGTTGAAAACAACTGGCCCCCCGTGTATTGGCTTTTTCAGCCTTTATCAATTCTAGACTCTGGTTATCGATTGTAATCGGCCCTGGAGCAAGAAAAGCTATTAAAGAAGTTTGCTTAATCTAGCAGTGATTTTATTTATGGTTTGCTTCTAGCTAGTACTGGTCCAGACCACGTTTTCAGCTTAGATTTAAGAAACAATTTAAATTTGCATGGAATGCGTTTTTCTCCAGTTTAAGGGTTACAGAACCCTTGTGGTGTTTACAAGAAACACATAACTTTACTTTTGCTGTATCTTGTGTTGGCCATATCAACATATTTTTCAAAAGACAGCAATGTGTTAAAAATATAACTCTCTGTAGCAGGACGTCTTGGTGGTGACGTCCCCAGACCAGGAAGTTGGCACACAAACACAGGTACTGTGAGTTGAAGCGCTGGCGCACGTATTTAATTAAAAAATAAAACAAACAAAACACTTTTACAAAAACACTGCTCAAAGAGGAAAATAATTTTCAAAAAAACAAATCTCGAAAACAAAACAATACATATCAGGCTGGGCATTTGCCTTCACTGATCCATAAACAATTAGTAGCAATTGTTTTCTTCTTATTTTCTGTTTTGTTCTCCCGGCTCTCTCTCTCTCCTGTACCTCCTCTCTGTACAACCCCCCGTTCAGTCAAAGCTGCAGGTTTTTTATACATGTGGTCCAGATTTGCAAACACTTAATCACAAAACAATAATTGTGTGAATATAGTCAGATTACTATATTTAGCTTTTTGTATATAAAACAAGCTCACTTGTGTTCTTGCTGACCTTTGTAAAATATTTTTCATTTTATACCCAGTCGCTCATCCAGTAAAGGCATATGTGGAGTGCAGGGAGAGTTGTACGATTGGAAACTTGCTGATTTTGAATGCCTCAGGATTTCTGCAGCTTGGTAACTTCTGTTGCTTATGTTGTGCGGGTATGGAGGCTTCCTTTTGATTTGACCGGGAAGTAATTTGCAGTGATGAGGAGACATTTGAATTGGGCCTTTGGAATTGAGTAGAAAAACAGGGGTAAAACTGATCTAAAATTGAGGTTATGAACAAATAATAAAAATCTAACTAACCAGTAAGAATCATTCCTCAGTAATATATATTTGTCTGAAGTAAAGTTTGTTTCAGTAATTCACAAGACAAAGTTTTACACATACCCATTTAAAAGTGAAAGTGGTTCAGAACAGAAGTCAATGAAGAAGATCCAAAAGCTGTTTGAGTGATACCTGTATAGTATTGCTGAATCGACTCTAAGCAAAACTGGTTATTTGAATGTAAAAACTTTACAAGAAAAAGCACAGCAAGTTATATATTGTACCTATATTCTGATTTATCAAAACTGTAATTTGCTAGTGTTTTTTTTCTTCTCATAGCTAGTGGGTGGTTTAATAAAAAATAAAAAAAAATGCTGTTTTGTATATTTGGCTAACTCCATTTCAATAAATTGTCAAGTACGCTATTTTGAGGGTAGGAATACATACTGTTCAAAAGGCTTTTGAAGTGAAAATTGAAATTCAAATCAATCATTTTAAGTGAAATGTTGTGTTCTGCCAGGTTTGAGGCACACCCTTCTTGGTTTCTTTTGGAGTTTGTTTTAATTTTCTAACAGTTAAATTTGAATTGATGTTGCCATTTCTGACAAAGGGGAACTAAAAAGCAATAGGTTTGAGCTAAACAAGTTTGAATGGTTGTTAATGTGAATGACTTTCAGGCAGTGAATGTCAGAGCAGTAGATTACTTTCTTTACCTCAGGCGTTTTTAAACAATCTCCTGTGGTAGGGCTGACATTATTCTTTTCTTGAACAGGGGAAGCAAAGTAATTGGAGTCTGGTAATTTCTGTCTGTGGCTGATGAAGATAAATCATAAGGAGTGTTGGAGTACACACTGACAATCCACACTGGAATGCTCAAATATGAACTCTTGTTAATCTATTTAAACATGTTTTCTTTCTGATTGACATTCCAGAATCGCCCAACGTTCAGTAATGACTTTGGCTTTTGTACGCATTAAATTTATCAAATACTTATTGGCTTAATGAGTGTAAAATTTACACCGTTTGAGTTATTTGTGTAAATAACACAATCATAAGTTAAAAATAAACATTAGATGTATTTATTGCAGATCATAGTAACTAGTTTTCTTTCTATTGTCATCTAATCAAAACATCTTAAATGTACAAAAAAAATTTAGAAAAAATAGATCAACTATTCACATTTATCCCACGTGAATTATTAAATGGCTCTACATTTTTGCACAAATATAAAAGTTGGGTTTCTATTTTGGAATCCTATGCCTTTGTCTCTCTCAGCATTCTGCCAGATATTTTTGGTTGTTGTATGTGTAACAATCCACAACTTCCTGTTCCTGCTGTCTGTGCCTGTTTGATCCTGACAAATGCGGGTGTTGCCCACGAGTGTAGGTGGCAAACGTGAGCCATCTCAGGGACCTCTGCATTCACAGTAGTCCAAAGTCCTAAAAGTTGCACTTTTAGGATGTCTGGACCTGGGCCAGCTGCATTTACACAGAAAATAAAAGACCTAAACCATCTGTTGGTTAAATGTGGCTGGTATAAACAGGGTATTATTGTGTCAGACTTTTAAAAATTGAAATGTTGATGTCTCAGATTACAGAAGTGGTAGTGTAGTTCCCTTTCAAATAAGAAATGCAACCATTACCATTATTATTATTATTATTATTATTATTATTATTATTATTATCAGACACCTTTATCCAAGAGACTTTGAGACTAGGGTGTGTGAACTATGCATCAGCTGCAGAGTCACTTACAACAACATCTCACTTGAAAGATGGATCACAAGGAGGTCAAGTGACTTGCTCAAGGTCACAGTGAGTCAGTGAGTGAGCCGGGATTTGAACCAGGCCCTTGTCTTTAACCACTGGATCACACAGCCTCCAGATAACTGGTACAAAACCAACTTTGAGTGAAGACAGCAGTCCACCTGAAAGAAAAAAAGCACTTCATTTTGATGACTTGCAGGGCCACCGTACTTTGAAGTACCGGCCTGAAACACATATCAATGGATAGGGGAGGGACTGACGTTCACTTACTGATATTTTTGTTTTCGTGTGATGTCACCGAGAGGGGCATTTAGTGTCTAAAAGGCGGAGAGTTTACTGCAGCCCGGCAGATTCAAAAGCAGAAACAACTTGTTTAGAGCACATAAAAAGTGGAAACACTGTAAATCTGATGTTTTTTTTTACTTATAATTATATTAGAATATGTATTCTGTCTCATGTGTTTATATATATATATATATATATATATATATATATATATATATATATATATATATATATATGTGTATGTGTTTTTACAACATTTACGAAATGGACAGTGCTGAACTAAACTTTTTTTTTTTTCTTTCTGATTAACCCTTTGCAAGTGCGTGTCAGGAGCGTCAGGTCCAATATATTTTCACACGCGCAGTTAATTTTAGACGCGCTGTTTAAAAGTATTTTTTTCCACAGTCAAACGGGTTTAAAAGGCCCTGCATATCAACAAAGCACTCACTAGGCATCTCCAGCCCCGCCCCACCCTTTTGTTCGCTATACCTTTCACATATGCTAAGAAATAAATAATAATAATAATAATAATAGTCGTACATACCGATCAATCATCTCCTGATGACTCGTTTTATCACCAAACGCCTCAATAATGCGATCCAAGTCATTATTTTATTACTATAACATCTCAAAAAAAGTTCTGCAAATGTCTGTGATATTCTCTGAGTGCGATTTCAGTTGCAGCCAGCTTGTATCCTTACGGCCGCCGTTAACTGATGCCAGGGGCAAGTATGACTATTCATGAGATACGCCCTTTTTTTTCGGCTTGTCTCAGCTCCTGTCTCTCCCACTCGGCCATTGAATGGTTTTCTCGGCTTTTTCCGGAGAAAAAACGACTAGAAACCCGTTTTTTGATGATGTCGTACAGGGTCGGACAGGGTCCGACATTGGACCGGATAGGAATAATTGCAATGTCGGACGAAGTCCGACATAGGACCGCAAAGGGTTAATCCTAACCTAAAACTACTTGACGGCTAAGCCGTTTCCCAGTCACACACAATCCAATACAGGTCTTCACAGTACCTTTGCTGATTCCGACCAGACAGATCTGCTCACGGCTATACGCAGCCTTCATCGCAGCAGCCCTCACTATGGGATTTCCCCTCCCTTTGTGCAGGGCCCCCATTAAATTGGAGCTGGGTGCTTTGCCTGACTCCTCCCCCTATTCTGTCACACCAGTCTCAAAAAGCATTGCAGTTACAACAAACTCAAACTTGATATATTTACTCTGCTTTCTAATCAATATCTGTTTGCTACGGATCCCAGGGGCAGGTTTAGTCTGAATGTTGACAAATCAATGGCTCAGGAGGGTGGGAATAAGGAAATTCATAGAGATTGACAGCTAGTGTTAACAGAGAAGCAGTATAGGTGTGACATTTTTGAATGAGTCTGAAAACTTACGTTTAACATTCAAAGTGACTTAGGGTATTGAGAGTAACAAATTAAAACTTAGAACAGTGGTTTGGTGTTTGATCCTGAAAAAAAAAAATCGGGATGATGACAGTTAATTTTGTGTGAGCCATAATAACCGTGGCTGTAGTAATCCCATTGTGGCACTAGTACAGTAGTTTAATATTAGTTACACCGGCGTATTAATCGCTCCCTCCTTTAAAGGGTGCCGCAAAAATGCCTAGAAAATTGACTTACACAACGTTTTTTACAGTATATTACAGCCTTGGGCTTTATCACCACCTCATGCATGATATATATCATGGGAACTGCACAGCCTGTCGTGGTTTATGCCAATTATATGCCCCCCAGCTGACACACACATTAAAATGCTACAACTGAACTTTATATTTTAACAGGTGTTTGTTTTCAGGATTTAATGTAAATCACATATTTTTTCCTGGATTTACCCACAAAAAGTCCAGATTTAGCTAAGTACATAAATATTAACAAACATGTTCTTACATGTTTTGAAAATTACACAACATTCAACATTTAAAAATCTATAAATCTTTTT
The DNA here is from genome assembly GCA_030684275.1 of Acipenser oxyrinchus oxyrinchus. Lineage (NCBI taxonomy): Eukaryota > Metazoa > Chordata > Actinopteri > Acipenseriformes > Acipenseridae > Acipenser > Acipenser oxyrinchus. The sequence continues at coordinate 54,648,925 of CM060251.1, read as the reverse complement.
TTAAACTTGGTGCGTCAACATTTATCTAACATTTCCAACAAATAAATCTGTTAAAAGACATAACTTTTTTTTCTTTTTTACACATGGCGATTTAACATTTACCTAACGGATACATCTGCTACATCGTTCAGCAATTCAGTCCGTGTTTTCACTAAATAAATATTTATAGCCCCCGCCCATTGAAGTGTTTGATTTGGCATTGTATGCTGCAGAGCTGTTACACTGCGAGAGCCAATGTCTCCGCTTCCCCGCCTCCTCTGCATATTGCATTGCCAAAAAAATGTACACTTTTCAAAACTTTTACGAATGTGTTTAACATGTTTAATTATGTACTAAGCTAAATCAGAACTTTTTTTTTTGATAAATCTAGGAAAAAAGGTCAAACGGCATTCTGTGACGCACAGGATGCTGACATTCTGGGTCTTTTCAGAAACAGATCGTTTGTAAACATGGAGGTTAAAAGAAGTCTTGTGGCTGTTTTCATTTTCGTTGTCCACACTATAATTGACAGCCTTATAAATACTTATAAAAGCAACTGCCAGCGAAAACAAACTATTTTGCTTGTTGTGTCGGTGGTCGTTAAAATTGAAAACAAAGCTGTACACAAGACGAGATGTAAAATGTTTTATTTTAGCAAATTTGTTGTTTTACATTGCTTTTTACATTGGGTTTGCTACTTAAAAGCAAATACTGTAGTGTTTGAAAAAAAAATGCAGTATAGTTTTCCAGTGGCCATGGAGTATTGTAGTTATTCTATATGATACAGTAATGCTAATGTAAATGATGAAATCAAGTTATTGGCAGAAAATGTAGTTATTGGCAGAAGGTATTCAATAAATGTAGCTTACTTCACCTTTGTAAGGACTCCTAAGAAAGAATGTGTATTTCTGCATTTTGTCTCCCCCTGAGTGTGAAACGTAGTGTTCTCATCCAGCAGCTAAAGCTTATGTAAATACAAATCATTAAAAAAAAAAAAAAATCTAATGAAATGTTAAACACTGAATTTTAAAATATATCTTTTTTAGTACTTTTCAATAGCTTATATCTCACCCTCAAAGTGATGAGAGTGTTGCCATTATTTGACAGTAAATTAGATTGTTTGTGTGTCCTAATGTGCATGTTTACAACTTGTTACAGATTCTTGTGTATACATGTTACTCAGCACACCCCTAGTAAACTATAACTAAAGCATGATTTGCATGGGACTTCAAAACAGGTGTCCTCAGAGTTAAAAGCAGAGGACATCTAGTAACCTCCCAGATGTGGATTAGTTTTCATCAATGGAAGTATTTAAATTCAAAATTAAATGTGATGATGTGGCCAGAGAAGGCGCTTTGGTGTACCTTCTTTTCCAAAGGCTAGAATAACCATTTCGTCCCTTGAGTGATATGCATTTCCATATATATCTTCAAATGTTCATTTTACTGAACTGGAGAAACTTAGGACCGATCATACCAATTTTTACATCAATTGTTGTATCAAGTCAAGTATTTTGTTGAGCAGTAGAAAAGATATGGGGAAACTACCTGTTTTCAAAGACATGGGAGCTCCTTTGTGTCCAGCATAATCCAGTATAATTAAAAAAACTGTTGGGTTTGTCAGTCATACAGAAAGATGTTTTCTTTGTGTTGGGATGGTTTATAATTTTGAGTTTTTAATAACATATACTCTATAGGTCAAAGGAAATAAAAATACAAAATGTTGCTTGTTTTGGAGTGGCTCTTTTACCACTATATTACATTCAATTAATAGAAGTTAATATGCAATTAGACAGGAGGGTCCAAAGAAATTGTTCTTTTAAGCACAACAGTATGTTAATTGAATCTGTTTTCTGTTATGATTGATGCAGTTGATTATCTGCAAAAATGAATTACCCTGAAGAAAGTTGGGCACATTTTGAAAACCATATTGTGGGGAAAAATATTGTGGGGAAAAATGGTGCTTTTGTCTTCAAGTACTGGTACTGAATCATCTGGTAGCGTCTGCTGCAAGTTATGCCAGAGCCTTGTGTTTTGAATAAAAACTATTATACCATGTTTATTTGCATATACCAAAGCTGACAGAAGAGCAAAAATGGGCTTAATATAATTATCATTTTCTGTGTGTACACCTATCCAATGATGCAGTAGGTAGTCAATTATAAGATTCTCTATGGGATGGTATATGAGCCCTGAATTGCCTATTTGTGCCATTTCTATTATATTGATTTGTTTATTTTCAGATGACAGGTAGTCAAAAATTCAATTAAAACATTTTACTAACCTAAATTGTAGTGAACAAACTTGAGTTTCTGTATGGAAGGGACGCTTGTGTGGTCAAAGCAAGGATTAGTAACTGTTCCCTTCAAACGTCATTTGTAACTGATGGCTGCAATTCCACCTCATGACTGCTAAAGCCCCTTTCTGACTTTCTAATATTGCAGGGTTTTTATTTATTTATTTGAACATCTGACATTGCAGTCTACCTTTTAGGTTTTAAATGTACAGAATAATAAAGCAGTCCTCATTTCTCTTCTACAATAACATTTCAGACAGTTGACCTTTTAGGATTTGAGGATTTTTTTTAAAAACTTGATGTTACTTTTTCAGGATTGATAGGCAAGATAATACCAGGAAATGTATCCGATGTCAACAGATTCCATTTCTTTCTGAATGTTAATAACACAACACATGTGTGTGGCCCTAAAATAAGTTAAGACTCTGACAAATTTCATTACTGTTGTATGGTGATATGGTTAAACTTTTTTTCATTTTATATGCAGCATTTTCTCATACAGTATGAGGTACAGACTTCATATTTTAGTGTTATGTAAACTTTTGGTGTTCAGATGTAAAGACCAACCACTGAGAGATTGACTTCACGATTGGTACAAAACTGTTGTAGGATTTTATTAAGTTTGTATGTGGGATATCAATAAAAATTAACCCTTCTGTTGAAGTAAATTTATAAAGCTGCTATCGGTTCTCTGCTAACCATTGTTTTAACCTACCATATCTCAGAAACCCTTACCAAAACATATTTCATAAAATTTACAAACCAACTCCTTTTTTTTTTTTTTACATACCCATTTTACTTCATGTTTACCAAAACCCATGTTTAGTTTGTTTTATTCTTGTTTTTGAAAAAAAAAAAAAAAAAGTATTAAACCTTGTAGAACAAGGTGCTATATGGATCTGTACACACACTCACACTTGTTAACATTTTACTTTTATATGTTAACAAGCTTTTGTGACAAATGGGGAATTCCTTGTGGAAATAAGTTTTCTGCAGTCTTTTGGTCCACTGAAGGTAAATAGCTGATTTAGTCTTTACCGAAGCAGAAATGTATGGTATTGACTGAAAGTTACTGCTCCCACCTCTCAAATCCTCATCTGATTGGTAATGTAGACAAACCCTGGAGAAACCTGACATAATGTAAAATATATACTTTGTAATGTGGTCTTTCCAGTTCATAAATTATGTAAGTGGACATAAAATCACTTCATATTAAAGTGGAGGAGACTCAAGAAGGTCAGATACTGTAGGGATTTTTTTTTTTTAATGGGTAACTTGTTTTTTGTACTGCCATCTGGGGTTTTAGCCTAGACCTGCGAAATCAGAAGAGGACTGCAAGCAACTTGGATTGTCTTTGCTGAAATAGCATTAACATACAGGAAACTGCTGTGTGCTTCTATTTGAGGATGAAGAGTATTGCAAGATACGCTTTTTATTTTTTAGATACATGATGGCTTTAAGTAGGTATTGAAAAAAATGAACAGTCATTGAGGGATGCTATCGACTGCCACATGTACGATACTTCCATCAAATAAGAATTGGGACATCGCTGTGTGGAGCTGCTGTCTGACTCGCACTAACAAAACATTCTGTAAATTGCATAAATGCCAATCGGTTAAGCCTGGAACACGCTGCACAATGTGATCATCGCATCTCAATGGAGGAGGTTGCGTTGCGAAAAAAATCTTTGCGAGCCGGCATCACACACTGCCCCATGAAACTGCAGGAAGGGACGCACAAGTTGTGAGTATTTCCAGATGTTTGCCCTGTCCTGGATGCAAAAAGTATAGCGGCAATGGGGTGAATCAATAGGCAAAAACATAAGGCTATGGCAGTACTAATATCTAAAATTTTGGGTTGAAGGCGACGTGATTGTGAAAAACTCACGACTGGAGACATGCATGTATTCTCTCTCTCTCTCTCTCTCTCTCTCCAGGTTAACACTAGAACCATTGCGGTTATACTCATACCTAAAAACCTCCGCCGGCAGTCATTATCAATATTAAAATGAAAGACAAACTGTCAGATACAACTCGAAAGTTTTATTCCAGCATGTCAAACATCTGCACAGTCGAAACAACGTATTTAAATGAACAATTAAACATAAACAGGGTTATTTTCTAACTTACCACATATAAAGCACTACTTCAAAAAATGAAAAACTGTAATAAAATAAACATTTCAAAAGAACCGAGTGTGTAAACAGGTATATGTACATACAAAACTGTAAAAAACAAAAGTCGTTTTTAATTTAAAACGAAAGTATGTTTTCTCTTGCATGTGTGTCACTCAGAATACAGGTTGAGCTGCTGCTTTGCAGTTTTCTGATTGAAATGTTTCTTCCGAAGCGCTGTGGCTAGCTTCAAGATGAAATCTCTCCTCCTGATATTTTCCCCAGTGCATTCCTTGTACAAAACTAAAGAACTGATGGCTGCCAGGTCCAGTAGAGATAACAACAGGCTTGTATATAAAAATAAAAGAATATTGTAGGTGATATTAAAAATAAAAACATGTATTTGTAAAAGGCAGTCAAAATGATGGCTTCGGAGGTTCTAGGTGGGTGGGATTATAACTTCCTTATTTTCGTGATCCTGCCTTTCAGATGCCGTCAGGGTATGTAATACATGTATTTAGGAAAAGTCATAAACAGACAACCACATAACTTTCAGACACGCAGGGTAATTTTAAATTTGAAAACAAACTGTCAATGACTGCCGTGGTGGTTCTAGTGTGTGTGTGTGTGTGTGTGTTGAAAGGGTGGTAGGCACCAAAGGGAAATTGTGTCAAATGACACGTAGTACATAGTACACAAAATTGATGATTGGTCAGTAAATGTCTTTGCTCACTGCCCACCTTCTGAAAGCTGTTTTCTTTGTGTAGAAAGATATAGTAAATTATTTTTTATTGGTTAAAAAAAAAGAGAGAGAGACTTGACCAAGAAGGCAGCAATATAGGAACAATCACACACATAGAACTACATAGGTTAACAATGTTTTCCCTTCATTGTAAATAAAAAAAAACATGATTTGGTATAATTTAATTACAACACTATTAATAAATTAATCAGAATACATACATGTCTCCAGTCATATAACCTAATGTGGTGGACTCATTGTTTGCTGAAACTGAGACTTGCGAGTGGGTATAGCACAGTAGCCAATGCGACGAAATAGCATTGCAAAATTTTAAACATGTTCAAACTTTGCAAGCCGACTGAAATTGATCGGCCAAAAAATCACACTGCAAAGCATAACACTCTGCACGATACGACTGAAAAATCGTGGTGCTGTTGATCTCATCGGGCTTGGCTTCATAGCCAAGTAAAAATCACATTTATACAGACCCGTTCCAGTCTGCAGTACATAGTTGTATTTAGCAGGTGTGGAATACCTGCAAAATAACAGAATTTAAAAAAAAAAAAAAAAAAAAAAAAAATTGCACCAGGAGAAATTTGAGATGAAGTACTTTTGTTTTATGCGGTGCCTTATGGGGCATTAAATATTAGACAGAGGCAGCAGAGCAAAATCAATTAACAGCATGCTACCACACACATATTCAGTATTTTACATTTGTTATTCTATATCATTTAAAACACTCAATTCAACTTCATTTGTCCCTGTGGTGCATACTAAAAAACGTTAGGCTTGAGCTGGTAGCTGTAAAAGGAGAGGAGGAAAAATAAGTTATGCAGTACATTGTGAACTCCCAAATACTGTCTGTATTCCAATTGAATTGGCTTGAAATGTCTAGTCAGTTATAAAGCAGTAAAACTAACCACTGATGTTATCCAAATTCATAACAGTTGTCAAGTGATGCCTTGAAACTTGCTTAACATGTTTAGGGGAGGTTTCCTAAATTGATCAGTCATCCTGTACCAATAGAAACACATTGATTTCCTCTCCGACAGCTTTTCTTCTCATTGTGGATAATGATTTATTAAACATACTTGTAGGGTGCTAATATAGTTTTTAAAAGTAAAAGTAAAGTTTACATATGATGCATTACATGGTACACCCGCCTCAGTGACCATAATGCACTTTTGTTCTATTTTATAAAAACATTTAAGATGTATATCTTGGTTATTTCTAACTGTGTAGTTCAGTGGATTTTGGAGTAGTTCTATCTCTAAATTATAGCGAATTCTCACACCCCCCTGCTTTGTGTCACGTTTACAAAACAGGACGTAACATAATTAAGAGTTGTAGGAAAGTTATTACAGTGTGTGTTTTTTTTTTTTTTTTTTTGTTTTTTTTAGTGTAGTTGTGTAGAGGCTTGAAGAATATCCACAAAGAATACACATCTATTAGAAGTTTGCATTTTGTGATAGGGGAAGTGTCAAATCCGATGCAGTTCCAGATAGAGAATGAGTTAAGATGGAGAGATATTACTGCAGTCGTCAGTTCTTTCTGTATTCTTTGTCATGTAAAATGATTTTTTCATTGCCGATGGTTAAATACTAATTTAAAACTACGTGATCAGATATTCGATAACAATTAAAAATAATTAAAACTTGCTACAGGCATTTAAAAGAGAATCCGCACAGCTCGGTTTCCACAAACAATTAAAGACATTTAAAAAAAATAATTGGGGGGGATAGGATATCGGAAAAATTAAGAAAATGGGAACTCCATGAACCCCTCCCGTTTTTATAATAAAGCATGTTTTACAACTGTTCAGGAAAAAGATACACAACACTAACATTAAAAAAACATAACTCCCACACAAACAAACAAACAAACAAGCAAGAAATTGTGGAATTATGTATGAGGACTTTAATAATCCACTCTAACCTGTACTTTCACCACAAAAATGCATATTGAAAATTACTGAAAACCCACCTGCGTTTTATTTACATGCTTGGTGCCTCCCACAACATCACCAACTCATTGGAGCAAATCGGTATAAATTGCATTGGTTCACAATGATATACTGTAGTATATCCGCAAAGTGACGGATATACAAACCATTCAATACAATCGACTGCTGTTAATATTCTCACCAAAGATGGGCTTGGATCACAATAAATAATGTCCATAACGGGTCACAAAAAATATAAAGCATCCATCAGATGCTACTGGCAAACAAGCCATGAAGAAGGAAATACATCCTCCCATATACTTACTGGCAATGGCAACAAACCATCCGAATTCAAACAGTCCTTTGTCCTCAAATAGAAATGACCTGTAGAAAAAAAGCAGTGGCTAACGCCTCCCACTACACAAGCATCTTCACTGTTCTCTTCAATAACATTGCAGTGATCATATTTTTAGCGGCTGTTCTTAATTATAATTATTATTTTTTATTTCTTAGCAGACAACCTTGTCCAGGGCGACTTACAGTCGTAAACAAAAATACATTTCAAGAATCACAGTACAAGTAATAATACAATTAAGAGCAAGATAAATACAATGACATTGGTTCTAGCAAGTACAAGTATGACAAAATAAGATTCAGTAACAGAGCAGATAAGTGTCAGTGATAGTTACATCATGATATAATTAAATACAAAATACTACAGATTAAATAACACTTGACAGATTACAGTACTCTAAAGTACAGGATAAAATGCAGTAAAATAGGGGTCAGATAAGAGCAAGTAAAGCGCATTTAAGGAAGAATGTCCATAAGGAAAAAAAGAGGTGCTGTCTGAAGAGGTGAGTCTTGAGGAGGAGCCGGAAGGTGGTCAGGGACTGGGCAGTCCTGACATCTGTAGGAAGGTCATTCCACCACTGCGGGGCGAGGGTGGAGAAGGAGCGGAGAGGCAGGGGAGCGTAGAGGAGGTAGAGCCAGTTTTCTAGTGCAGGAGGATCGGAGAGGTGGAGTGGGGGTGAGGGAGAGATGAGGGTCTGGAGGTAGCTGGGTACAGTCTGGTCAAGGCATCTGTAGGCTAGTACAAGAGTCTTGAACTGGATGCGAGCAGTGATCAGGAGCCAGTGGAGTGAGCGGAGCAGTGGAGTTGCGTGGGAGAAGCGAGGCAGAGAGAACACCAGGCGAGCAGCGGAGTTCTGGGCAGAGTTTAATGAGTTGGTGACAGAGAGGAGGGCGGTTTCAGTGGAGTGAGCCAAGCAGAAGCCAGATCGGAGAGGGTCGAGCAGAGAGTGGATGGACAGGAAAGCAGAGAGCTGGCGGTGTACAGTCCGCTCAAGGGTTTTGGAGAGGAAGGGTAGGATGGAGACAGGACTGTAGCTCTGGAGGGAGGTGGGGTCGAGGGTTGGTTTTTTGAGGAGGGGAGTGATAGAGGCTTGTTTGAAAGCAGAGGGAAAGAGACCATAAAAGAGAGAGGTGTTGAGAAGGGAGGGGATGAAGGGAAGTAGAGCAGGAGCAGCAGCTTGAAAGAGGTGAGTGGGGAGGGGGTCTAGGGAACACGTGGTGGGTTTGTGACCCTGGAGCAGGGAGGAGAGGTCAGAGTCTGAGAGGGGAGAGAAGGTGGAGAAGGAGGGTGAGTTAGTAGGGGATGCAGTGGGTGAAGGGGTTGGAGCAGGAGGGGGTGCGGGGGAGGCAGAGGTGTCAAAGAGTTTGCGGCTATCTGAGATTTTAGAAGAGAAGAAAGACAAAGTCATCAGAGGAGATAGAGGAGGGAGGAGAAGGTAGAGAATAGTTTACGTGGGTTGTTAGTGGAGGCTTGGATTACAGATTGGAAGTACATTTAGCAGAGGAGAGAGTAGAGGAGAACGAGGAGAGGAGAGTGCAGTAGAGGTCTAGGGCAGCAGGGAGTTTGGTTCTCTTCCATTTCTTTTCGGCAGATCGCAGTGTGATTCTTGCTGAGCGGAGTGCAGAGGAGAGCCAGGGTTGGGGAGGGGCGAGCAGGTCGGGAGGTGAGGGGACAGAGGGAGTCGGGGGAGGAGAAGAGGGTGGAGGTAGCAGAGTCTACAGAGTGTTGTGAGAAGGAGTCGATAGGAGGGAGGTGAGAGAGAGTAGTGGAGGCAAGGACAGAGGGGGAGAGAGAGCGGAGGTTATGGCGAGAGGTGACAGTGTGGGTAGGAGGAGCAGGGAGAGACAGAGAAAGAGATAAAATAGTGATCAGAGAGGTCCAGGCGGGTGACAGAGAGGGTGGAGGGGCGGCAGGCCCTGGAGAAGGTGAGGTCCAGTTGACGGCCAGCTTTGTGGGTAGGTGGGGATGGAGAGAGACAGAAGTCGAAGGAGTGAAGGAGAGGGAGGAATCCGGCAGAGTGGCTGGGGTTGGAGAGATGGATGTTGAAGTCACCTAACAGGACAGTTGGGGTAGACAGAGAGGGGAGGGAGGAGAGTAGATAATCAATCCAATATTCTCCAGTAAAATTACAACTACTACATGGGATTAATAGTTATTTACAAAATAATAAATATAGTACCTCACACACAGCACCACTCTCCTGAACATTATTTTTTGGTAGGACACACCATTGAAAATCATAATCAAGAGTGTAAATGCCTAATTAGTATGTAGGTAAATAACAATGATAAATGCCATTTTTATAACTTAATTATGGTTGGGCAGGGTGTTGTGATATGCCTGTGGTGTCATGTCTCAGAACCTCTCCAGATGTTGTGATGTTTCAGCACGTCACTACACCCTGTTGTACCATAATTCTTAATTAAACAACGTGACATTTAAAGCCACATCTGCATTGTGAGAATTGGTGATACAACCATAAGGATCACAAGCTCTCTTATCTGGCATTCACAGGCAGAATGTGCTTTAAATGGATAACAATGAAATCTCTTGAAAGGGATGAAAGGACTACTATAGTATAGCTTTGTGGTGCTTCCCCAGTCAAAGAATCAGCAGTTTAGAGAACTGCTTCACCTGGATCTGCCGATGAGGAGTTAGTGATTTTTAATGTTTGTCCAACAGTTAGCGGAGTGGTTGCACTGCATCCACAATGATTATGTATGGGCTGATTTCATCTGACAAACATTATGAAGCTTAAGATTCAGTATGTGAGGAAACATTATTTACATATAAATGTCTTTATTTAAGACATCTAGTAGATGATTCTACTAGATGTGCTTAACGGCTGAATTAAAAGCAGAAATGTAACTTTTATAATCTGTACAGAAGCATGAATCTGGTGGGGAATGAATGGAATCTATACTGTACCTAAGTCTGATGTTTGTTCTCCTGTTAGCACATTTTCCCTACTGGGTGGGGAACTAATTTTCAAAGCACAGAATATAGTATTTAAGTGTCCCCAGTGTGTTCGATCCTACTGCTTCACCTGGTATTCCTACCTTCTGCATGATTTGAGAGAACATAGTCACATGTTTAGCTTGGCAAACATAGTGGGTCACCCTATCATATAGTATAATTACCACAAAAATACACTTTGGGGGGGGGGGGATCCTAGTCTTCTAAATGTGCTAAAAAATACTGCTGACCTGAAGCAGATAAAAATGTCCACATACCAGTTAATAGCATTTGCCACCTTCTGAGTTGTGTTTATTTCTTCTTGACCCTTTGTTTCCCTGATGAATCTGTGCTCCTAAATTAGCAGCACAAGGTTGTAAATGTCACATTTTTTATACTCTGCCTATACATTGTGCTTTGTTTTGCTTGCTTGGTCGAAAAGCTGTGATAGATTTGTACATCCATAATGATATGTATTCTTTTTACTTCATTGCACATAATCCACCTGTGCTAGATCTTGGGGCCTGTGTTGAATTTATATTCTGCTAGAGTGCTTATCAGCTTCTCAACAGGCAGCTCAATTTGAATTTCAAAACTGAAACTGAATGAATTTGTGTCGCTTGTTGAGCGCATGTACTCTGCCATTTCTTCCTTACTATCTATCTGTATGCTAACTTGAGAATGGACTGCAAGTTTGCTTCTTTCTTCAGTCACTAAAGGGAATCTCACTGTTCATATCAAATTTTAAACAATTTTCAGATTCGTTCCACAGTGTTGGGCATGCCAAGCACATTGATTTCCTTTTTAGCAGCAGATCAATTTTGATAGAACTTCATATTTAACTTTATAAAGTACCTGAATTGAAAAATGTGCCCATCTGTGTTTAATGCACATGGGCATAAGATATTGTGTAAATTACCTGGTTTAGGAATATAGAGCTGTACAAATGTAAACCAAACCAATAGGAAGAAAGAGAGAAAGAAAGAGAAAGATTGCATGAACCTTTTGGTAACAGTATTCTTCATAAGGTATTGAGTAAGGCTGCTATGTTGACCTACCTGTGCTGTACTCAGAGAAGCACGTGGCTAATTTAAATGACACGTGATGTTTAGCAAACAGTCAATACTTCCACTCCACAGAACCCTGCAGGTAATGTAAACGTAAGCAAATTTTCACAAAGAAAGACCTATACTTGGTATCATTTTGATCTTGCTGGAAAATTGTATCTTGAGGTGTCACAGCAAAATAGGAAAAAAAAATCCAGAAAGTATAATAACCTTTGTATGAAACACATTTTATATAATCTTAATTACAATGTACTTTTGTTACAAACCAATCATTACATACTTGTATATATCACATTTACTTACTGTAGATGTAAGTAACAATGTCTCGTTAAAAACTGACATACTAACTTCAGTAGGTTGCACATAATCTACAGTATGTATGATGCAATTTGTTTTTTCATGCCATATTAGTCAGTTTAAAATCACTGGATAAAAGAGTGGAATGATTTAAACATCTGTATAAACAGTTTTTTTTTTGCCCCACGTTCTCTTAGTTAACAAACTTCATCTGCTCCATATAAGGTGCCATGGCCAGTGCCCTAGTTTGAACGTAAATGCATATTGCAAATTATTTGAAAGTGTGAAAATAAGCGTAAGCCTTTAAATCTCATGCTGAGAAGGGATAAACTAGCATGCAGTAAATACTTTGGTTGGAGGCTAAAATACATTTTTCCTTCTATACTGTGCAAAATGCATTTAGTTTACAATAAAATGATGTATGAAAGTATACATGCTAAATACGAACACTATTTAAATGAACAATTAAACATAAAAGGGTTTATTTTCTAACTTGCCACATATACAGCACTACAAAAAATATAATAAAATAAACATTTCAAAAGAAACTGGCTTGTAAACAGGTATATATACATACAAAACTGTAAACTTTTTTTTTTTTTTTTTTTTTAACATAAAAAAAGGAAATTTCTAAATTCCCATTATGTAATGTGAATGCGCTTTCAGAGAAATTGACTTCTAAGTAGCACAATCCACACGGATGTAACGCTTCTCAGCTTTTCCTGGGCATTTACTACATACTGCTCTTTCACATTGGGCACAGATACCAGAAGTTTTATTTTTATTGCATTTAGCTACCTGTCATTGATTTCTCTTGCATGTGTCACTGAATCCGGGTTGAACTGCATTTGCCTGCTGCTTTACAGTTTTCTGATCGAAATGTTTCTGCCCAAGCTTTGTGGCTACCTTCAAGATGAAATCTCTCATACTAATATTTTCCCTGGTGCATTCCTTGTAAAAAATGAAGGAATTGATGGCTGCCAGGTCCAATACATTGTAAAATACAGTAGCTGACCATCGGCGAGAACCAGCTGTCACTGACTACTGACATACCATGTGGTCTAAAACGTCCAGTCCGCACTTTTGTGTCATTGTAGAAATCCACGGTCTCCGTTTTTTTCTTATCTGCAATCCCAAAGGCAACTGACGTATGAAGAGAGCTGAGAATAATTACATTTTTTCTCGGCTTGCACTTGTAAACAGTTAGTGTAGCACAATCATTGTGTTTCAAAATTGTACTGGAGTACAGCTGTGGTGGAAGCTCTCTTGCTTTGTTCACTGTTCCAACCAGGCTGATTCTTTTTCTTCCTCTTCTGCCAATCATCATTTTGTATCCTATTTGCCTCTGCTACAGTACAGCGTTGAATGTGGTGTAGCATTCACATATTGATCAATAAATGAAAAGCACTGAGAGTGCTATCAGTGTTGCATATGATGTGGGACCTGAGGTTTCAGTCAAAACATTTTGTGCAGCCTGTCTTCCCACAGCATCAACACCAGGATTTATAATTTCCCAAATAGTGCCATCCTGCCCAGTCTTCTGAATGCCTGTTCGTACTGGTGATGCAGCTGGAGTCGCTGTCCTTGGTACTGCTACAGGTGAAGTGGTTGGCATGGCTGGCACGCCTGCAGCTGCTGCAGGAGATGATACAGGCAAAGCGGCTGGCACTGCAGAGGATTCCCCAGGACTGCTGCTTCTGCCACGACCTCTTCTGCACCTGGGGAGCCCTCTTTGTGGCCGTGGCACTTCAGTGGCACCTTCCTCGCTTTCACTGGTGGAACTTCCTGTTTCCACCAGTGAAATCATGAACTTCCTGTTTCCACCACTGAAATCATGAATGCCTGTTTCCACCAGCCTGCATCAGAATCATTTTCGGACAAAGCAGTAAGCATATCAATCGCTTCTCTACTGTAAGCTCCGTTGGGGTAGAGATAACAACAGGCTTGTATATTTTAAAAAAAAGAATATTGTAGGTTATATTTAAAATAAAAACATGTATTGTAAAAGCCAGTCAAAATTACTGCTTTGGCGGCCCTTTTTTTCGTGACCCTGCCTTTCAAACGCTGTCACGGTATTTAATACATGTATTTAGGAAGTGTCATAAATGGACAGCAGCATAACTTTGACACGCAGAGTAATTTAAATCAAACCGTCAATGACTACCATGGCGGTTCTAGTGTTAAGGGACTTGAGATATGGCAAGCACCGTTGCATATAAAATAGACGAGATGAATAAGAGATTTTACACCAAGTACTGTACTTGTAGATTATCTATGATATTACCTACTAGTACTATCTGAGATTTAGTGCATCTTCTGAGTGGGGAGTGATGCATTACTATGGGTATAGGGTATAAAATAATCGTAATTTCAAGTTTCTAGATGTAACTAAATAATATTAAATGGGGAATTCCATATAACTTTTATGTATCTAATACAACTTAAATTTGAAAAAAAAAACATTTTAAAGAATTTGTGCCTGTAATGTTGTACATATAGATGTGAACAGTGTGGGCTGTGCTCTATGTGCAGGGATTCTACATGTTCAAATTGGTGACCCACTGTGGAGTACTAAAAGAAAACATTCCTAGTGGAGGAACATTTTTCACATGTAACAAGATTTAAATCCCAATAACTGTGGTATTACTGTGACCCTTTTTTTAATGTTGATACTTTCATCATCAACATTTCCATCTTCTTCCACACTGCAATTTTATAAATCCTTTGATCTGAGGCAAATCGGAGCATTACACTTATTTGAAAATCATCACACATTTTATCGTACAAAATTAAAGCCTGAAGACAAACATGAATGAAAGAGAAAATATTAAAAAAATTAAAATTAAAAAAAATCTAACAAATGTTACATTAATCAAAAGCTTTGTTTAAAAGATATAAAATGATAGGAAATTTAACATATCCTGAACAATGTCAGATTTGCTTAGAAAGATTTATAAAACCTGCAAGCCTGCTGAAATCAATGCATCTTGCAACAGCATGGAGGTGGGGAAAATGTAGCCTGTAACTAAAATAATACAGAAAAACATTGAGAGAGTCACTGAAAACCATGACCTCCTTGGTAATAAGATTTACTTGTGCAACAGTTCCTATATGGATAATTGACATGCATCCAGAATATGTACTCGTGTGCCATGTCATTTCTCAGCTGGGAACTGTTAGCATGAATCTTCCTGTCCCAGAGGTGTACAGAGGCTTAGTAATTCACTTCTCTTTTTTTCCCCACATAGTCTTGTGGAAGTGATTTATTGGTACTTATCTGTGTATGTGAAAGGTGAAATATAATCAAGTTAAAAAATGGACTGCTGGATTTGTCAGAATTTTTGGTATTTAAAGTACTTCTTGCACTAACCACAGTATTCCTTATAGCAGTTGAGCAGTACTTCGATGGCAAAGTCTATTTAATCTTGCTCTAGAGAAGAAATCCACCATGATCATAATGGAATGTTTTGAAGTTGTTAAATAAAAAATAAATAAATACTTTCCGTTCTAATGAGAGTGGAAAACGGTAAGTGTTTATATTCACCTACCACATATGGAAGCCTTATTTTATGGGGGAAACATACAGGGTGGGTCGATTACTCCCTTGTGACAGCAAGTTCACCCAGCCTGTCTGTTTATGGTCCTTATCTATGTACCAATGTTAACTAAGGCTGCTTCAAATGTATTTTTGAATTTCAATTGCAAGCACACAAATTGACATACTAATAAATTAACCATGTATCAAATTAATCAATCAAATTTATTTTGTACAGTGCCTTTCATGCCAAGGCATCCCAAAGCACTTCACATTACAAATTATTATTATTTATTTCTTAGCAGACGCCCTTATCCAGGGCGACTTAATTGTTACAAATTTGTTACAAGATATCACATAATTTACATACAATTATATTATTTTTTACATACAATTACTCATTTATACAGTTGGGTTTTTACTGGAGCAATTGAACCCACGACCCTCCGGTCAAGAGTCCAGAGCCCTAACCCTTACTCCACACAGCCGCCCTAAATATAATATATAATCTACAGTAAAATATCAAACATCCAAAAACAAATGAGATCAAATAAAATACATATTAACACAATTTTAAAATAGGCCATCCCAATCTACAAAAAGGCCTATATAACAATTGGAAAATAAACAGTATTTTTAATTTAGTAGCAACCAGTACATTGTACACATCATTTGTACAGGTGCAGGACATTCAGAAAGCATGTGGCTAATTTGCATGCAATGTGAAACTGACACTTTTTGTGCTTTCATAATTACTTCCACACTACACAGAATGATGCCAATCATCTGCTATTCTGTTATTATTATTATTATTATTATTATTATTATTATTTGTTTATTTAGCAGACGTCTTTACAGAGCTACAGAGTCACTTACAATTACGTCTCACCCAAAAGACGGAGCACAAGGAGGTTAAGTGACTTGCTCAGGGTCACACAATGAGTCAGTGGCTGAGATGGAATTTGAACTGGGGACCTCTTGGTTACAAGCCGTTTTCTTTAACCACTGGACCACACAGCCTCCTTATTCTAGGCACTTACAGGTAATTTGCACAAGCAAACTAATGTCAAACACTATTTTGGTAATAAAGAAAATTCAGATTAACATTTATGAAATCTATTATGCAACCTTATAATGGAGGTACTGTAGGCTATACTGTACTTTATCAACATACTGCATGGGGGATTGTAAAGCTTCAAAACCCCTTGAAAGTTGCAAGGCAGACCAGTTGTAAATATAGAACAGAAGTCCCCACAGATTACAAAGCGAGTGATGGCAAAGTCTGCAGTCCTGTCAGAACAAGCTTATAAAACTAAATGACCTCCTGACATTATCTTATCTCTTATTCTTTAATAAAGAAAAACACATTACTGACTCATATGAATGGTATTTGTAGCATAATGAAGAGTGTTTAACCTTAGATGCAACGAATGAACTCTATCAGGCTGTGTTCCATTATTTTGTCTTCCTTGTAAAGGTTAGTTGGATTTTGAAAGGGTCTGATGGCCATACTACATGAATATGAGTGAACAAGCTATAGACCACTTCTGCTGTTTGCAGCTTATTAAACTGTGTAAAATTTATATTTTGTTAGATTAAACTGTCATTATTTCGCCAGATATCCTAATAACCCTTAGGGTGTGCTGTCTCCTTGGGTTTTTATTAATTAGTACTGAACTGTAGTCTAAGTCTAATTTCCTGTCGGGTGAAAAGATTTTATCTTGCAGAACTGTGATGATTTTAAACATCAAACCATTTATGAAGTATATCTTTTTTATCAGAGTGCAATTTATGTACGTGTATTGCTGTTTTTGTAAATATCTGAACGCTCATTAATAAGTTATAGTGTGTTCCGGCACTTTTTTGGGGGGGACTCAAGCACACCCCTGGAATAAAAATACTGATATTGCTAAAGGTTCTGAATTCCGTCAGGCAAACAAACACCTAAATCTACAATCTAAACATGCAGTTTGTCGTGGCTTAAATTATGTAAATCATAAAATGCCGATTTCAAGAACAGATCTGAAGAAACTGTATACGTCTAGAACTGAGTGAAAAAACATCTACTAACTTGCTCTTAAAGTGTGGTTCGAGTACAGTTTTTCTTTCGTAGACGAGGAAATGAAAACACCGCTAATCGCTGTAAAAATAACTTTGTTGTACTTGCCGATGGCACTGGCCATGAATATGTCACTCAAACATCAGCATTATAGACCAAAAGTCACCAAGGTCTTGACAGTCCCAGTACCTGATACGAATGTACTCACAGCCAGATTTTGAAAATTGTCCTGTAAAAAGCTTTAAGCTGTACATTTCCAAATTTCACCCAGAACAGCCCAGGCTTTTTCAAATTCCATGTAAAGTGATGCTGGAGTTGAAGACAAGCACATTATTTCAGTTTCTGCACACAAGAGCGAACTCAGTCTTATGCATTACAAGACAAACACGGATGCAATGCAAAAAAGGGAAATAAATATATTTCTTCACGCAAGTCTTCAGGAACAAGTCCCCCTGCTATGACAGCGATGTCTAGTAATACCTTTCCTACACCAAATCAGCAACTGTTTCAACTCTTCAGTTACTAACGATGCTTCAGGACACTTAAATGCTAGTGGTGCAATCTTTACAGGGTGTACATTTGTTTTTAATAGTTTTGTCACGTTACGGTCGATCCTGGACCAAACCATTTTTAGACCGGGAGAAGGAGAGTTTTAATGTTATATTTAACAAATAAGTTATTTTCACTGTAAAGATATTTGTGTGTCTAATCCTTAAGTGTGTGATTTATAATACTGTTTATTGGTATTGCGTCTGGAGAGGGGGACACACAGGCGCGTTAAGAGAAATTCAGTAGGACATTTTTTATTTCAGGGGGCCATTGGCGCAATGGCATGGCCTAACGCGAACACTGCCATGTCCCCGGACCAGTACCAAACAGGTCTAGATCGGGTTTTGACCCGCCTGGTTGCTATCTATAAGCAGATTGAGGCAGCATCTGTATACTGTACACTGTATTGCTTGCTTCTTGCCTGGGTTTTATCCCTGCGAGACATGCAAGGCCAGTCTGCTTATTGAGGACAGGCACAGCAGATGCTTTTCCTGCCTGGGGCCAGAGCATGCCAAGGAGGCACTGGCTAACCGCACGGTTGCTCTACAGAGCACTCCGCGTCCCTTACTCCTGCACAACGCTCTTTCCCCATCACTCTCTGTTAAAAAGGTGGATGGATCCTCACCCAATGGCTCTGTGCCAAGGGAGACCGGATGACACACTCGGGAAAGTAGCCCACACAGGAAATCTGCTTCTCATCCGAATACAGCTCCTGCTGTTCCCTGGTTGATGGACACCCAATATGGGGTGCATGATGTGGAGAAGCTGGGTCGTGCCCATTTTCCGCTGGTGGAGGCTTCAGTTGTCGCCTTGGTCCAGGCGCCTAATTTAGCGCTCATGTCCAAGGACGCTACCTGCCCTGACAAACAGTGCCTGGTCTCGGAGGTGATCGTCAAGCATGCCTATGCAGCCAGTGCGTTCACCGCATGGCTAAGCAATTATAATAGCATTATGGTTGCAAAAAGAGTGTTTTTTATTTTCATTTTTATTGCCTAACTTTTATATATTGTTATATATTGTTTTTATTTCTGAAAGTCACTTTGGATAAAAACATCTGCTAAATAATTAAATAATATATTGCCCAATTTTGTAAAAAAAAAATGGAAGGCAATGTGCAAACTCGAGTACTTGCAGTACGTCCATATCTCGCATGTTGTGATTTTAAATGGCACAATTTGGTTAGCGCTTTCCAAAGAGGGAGGCAGAAGGGGTTAGCAAATGAAGAGAAACTGACTTCCCCTTTTAAATGTTGAATACTTATTGTGTGTTCTGTAATTTTTATATAATAAATGATTTCCATTACATGAGAGTAGATGTTAAAACTTCATGCTGATTTGAACTTGGCTCTCGCCAAGATAAGCACCAACTAAGACGTAGCTTCACAGTAAACTAATGTGATCCATATGTGTCTCCATCCATTTGCGCTTCCTTCCATATGATGATGTAGATATCCTTCTGTCTGGTGTTGATGGCTGAAGTGTAATGCTGGCTCCAGGGATCAGCTTATTTTGCCTCCCTAGCGCATCAGCACACACAACGGATGCGATGCTGTAGCTCCGGGGATCAATCATAGTGCAGTCTCCCCAGCGCATCAGCATGACAACCGTCTGGATTGAGCTAAGTAGGGTACATCTCTGGGGTCTTCAAGTGGGCACCTTCCATCCTCGGTGTTTCGTCGACTAGCCCACGAGACCTCAAGAGGGCTCGACGGTGATTCTGGCGTCTCAGCATCACCCCCCTCCGTCCCCCACTCAACTCAGCCCAGCTTACTTACCTGTACATCAGCCTTTCTTTCTTTCTATTGTGCTTGAGATCCCCAGCCAGAATCTTTCCGTCTCAACCACAGCCAGTTGCTGCTCCTCTCTGCTGCCTCAGATAAGTTCTTCACTGTGCGACGCAACTCTTGGCCATTGAATCCGACATCTCTGAGAAACCGGGTTGTAGAGTGTGCCACAAATCCTCGACATCCCACTTCCACTGGGTAAACCCAGACTCTCCATCCTCGCTGTTCCGCTTCAGTGGCTAGTTGAGCATACTGCAATTTCTTCCTCTCATACGCCTCATCTACAGCATCCTCCCATGGCACTGTTAACTCTACCAGGTGAACAAGGCGTGCTAATCCAGACCACAAGACAATATCTGGTCGAAGGTTTGTGGTGGCAATCTCAAGTGGAAAAATAAGCCGTTGACCAACATCTGCCAGCATTTTCCAGTCTCTAGCAGCTTCCAGTTGTCCTGGGCGAGGATTGGTTTTAACACCTTTTCTTTGTGGTTGCTCTCCTGGGCGGAGGAATGTTGTCATTTGTGTGTAATGTTTTGATGGAACAGGTGGCAACTTATTGGTCATGTTACGCTTGTCTTCCAATGCTAAGGCCAAACATCGCAGCACCTGGTCATGGCGCCAAGTAAACCGTCCTTGGCTAAGAGCCACCTTACATCCTGTCAAAATGTGCCTTAATGTTGCAGGTGATGAACACAAAGGACATGAGGGATCCTCTCCTACCCAGAGGTTTAGGTTCTGTGGTGATGGGAGAACATCATATGTTGACCTTATAAAGGAAACTGATCCTGCTCTGTTCCACTGACCATAGGTCTTGCCAGCCAATCTTGCGTTGTTCCACACTCTCCCATCTCATCCATTCTCCCTGCTTGCCCTGGGAAATGGCCTTTATACACCTCATCCTCTCCTCCTGCTTTTGCACCTCGTTGACTACAAGCTTCTTCCGTTAGCTGGGGCTGCCTTGTGCCATGTAGGAGGAGCTAAACTGAGACCAAGACCCCCTCTTCCATGCTGAACTTGCCCCATGATATCACCAATTCGAAGGGCAGCCTTTGCATCCTCCACAGCTTTCTTTGCCACCCACTTTCTTCCAGTTTTCAACACAGGTGCTGCCTCCCTTACGCATTTGTCGTGACTCTACTAATGTCATTTCCAGTCGGACCTTGGCACTTAAACTCCTCGGTTAGAGCGGAGACAGGTAGCTGCAGTATTCCTTTACCATAAAGTCCCACTCTGCTGAGGCAGCGTGGAACTCCCAACCATTTCCTGATGTATGAACTGATTAAAGCTTCCAGCTTCTCTACTGTTGTCAAAGAAACCTCGTACACAGTCAGTGGCCACAGCAACCTTGGCAGTAGGCCAAACTGAAAGCACCAGAGTTTTAGTTTGCCTGGTAAAGCACTGCTGTCTATGCTCTTCAACCCTTCCACAGCTTGTTGTCTAACTTCTCCCACATGAACTGTGTCCTTTAGATCCCGTCGTACCATCTCCCAAGGCTCTTCACTGGCTTCTCAGACACTGTTGGTATTGCCTCACCATTAATGAAGAACGTTTTATCTACTACTTTACCTTTAATTATAGAGATGCTCCTTGATTTAGTGGGCTTGAATTGCATTCGTGCCCATTCAGTGTTATTGGTTAATTTGCCCAATAACCGATTAGTGCAGAGCTACTGTTGTAGTCATGGTTGTCATGTCATCCATGTATGCTCGAATTGGTGGTAGTCGTATTCCAGAAGCCAAGTGCTCTCCTCCCACTACCCATTTTGATGCCCTAATGATTACTTCCATTGCCATGGTAAAAGCCAGTGGAGAAATGGTGCATCCTGCCATTATTCCAACTTCTAGGCATTGCCATGTAGTGCTGAATTCTGAAGTTGAAAAACTAAATTGCAAATCTCCAAAGTTGGCTTTCACTAGATTTGTTATTGTCATCGTTACACTGAAAAAATCAAATGCTGCCCAAAGAAGTTCATGTGGCACTGAA
The DNA here is from genome assembly GCA_030684275.1 of Acipenser oxyrinchus oxyrinchus. NCBI lineage: Eukaryota > Metazoa > Chordata > Actinopteri > Acipenseriformes > Acipenseridae > Acipenser > Acipenser oxyrinchus. The sequence continues at coordinate 54,627,271 of CM060251.1, read as the reverse complement.
CCATATGCATTAGCCAAATCCAGGAATGTCACATGGAGCTCCTTCCTCTCCTTTTTAGCTGATTGAATTTGTTGCCAGATCACATTGATGTGTTCTAAGCATCCTGGGAAACCTGGAATGCCCGCTTTTTGTATTGAAGTGTCAATGAAGCAGTTCTTTAATAGGTAAGTTGACAATCTCTGAGCAATAATGCTGAAGAAAATCTTGCCTTCTACGTTTAATAGGGAAATAGGGCGAAACTGACTGATGCTTGTAGAATCTTTTTCTTTAGGTATAAAGACTCCACCTGCTCGGTGCCATGCTCTTGGTACAACCTGTTTTTCCCATGCTACTTTCATCAATTTCCACAGGATTCGTAGAACTCCTGAAGCACTCTTGTACACTCTGTACAGAACTCCATTAGGCCCTGGAGATGATGAAGCCCTTGCTTTTTTCACAGCTTGCTCTACTTCTTTCCACTTAGGTGCACAGTCCTCCATTTGGTATTCTGGTGGATTGATAGGTGGGATGGCTGAAGGAATTGACATAGGCTCCTGCCTTTTTGAATCTGTATGCGTTTCCTCCAAATATCTCTCCAACTCAAACTTAGATGCTTTTAGTGTGCCATTCTTCTCACTGGTGAATAACTTCTTTACAAATTTGAATGGGTCTTTATAAAAGTTAGTTATCGCACGCTCCTTCTTTTTGTAGCGTTTCCGTAGGCGCTCAGCTCTGCGCAATGTTGCAAGCTTATCTTTTATGACCCTGTGTAAAAGATTGAGTCCCTCCTTCTGACTTTCTTCTGCTCTTCTCCATTGCTTCCTCAGCTGTCTCCTTTCTCTAACTAAGCGTATAAAATATATAATAAAAAAGCATTTAGTATTTCCATTATATTAAACATCCCACCATGGGAGTTTATATTGGGTACAGTGCAGAAACTGTATCTGTACAATATACAACATGATAAATGTTATTGGTGCTGTGTGAAAGTATTTATGAAACTATTTAAAAAAAACAAATTAAATACACGTAATACTTAAGCATTATTTTTTTTTTAATGCAGTTATTATTTAATGTTCAGTTATGAAGTATGAGCTTTATATCATTAAAAAAAAAAAAATTGAAAGCTATCATTTGCAGAGAGTCAATCATTTTATCAAGCCGAGTAGTCCGAGAGCCTTATGTACAGTATAAGGCTACTAGCCTGCAGATGTAGCAAAAGCTGTATTGCAGACTTCCCTGTGAACATACAAGAAAAATCTGGTTTGCTCTTTGATAAGACTTGTTTTCAGAATGTATGTTTGTTTGTTTGTTTGTTTGTTTGGATCACAACAGCAAATGTTTGCCCCGCCTTTTTAAATCGCTTGGGTGAAAATGAAACAAGGCCACTTCTCTAATTTAATTATCTGGCAGTAGCACAGGCATAAAACCTCAGGGCAAAAATTGCACCAAAATCACTTTAGGGCAAAGTCTGATTTGCACCTGTTTGTGCCCACCTAATGCCTCAATCTGGTGCCAATGACCTTTGCCTTCAGCATTGGTACCTTTCCCTGTGATTAAAAAAAAAAATTGGGCCTGTGTTAGTTTCAGGAAGAAAAATCTGTTCTAGTGTCATATAACAACTGAAATGTTTGACAAAAAAAAAATACATTTTATAGATCAAAATGAAAACTAAATTAGCCAAATTATTCAAATGTGATCATTAAGAGGTGGCAGGAAACATTATATATTCATAATTCTTGCCAACAGCATTTGGCAGCTATAATTGCTTTACAGGTGTTTACTGCTTCTCTATCATGAAATGACATATCTGAGCACTCTTACTAAACTGACATATTGACAGTTCTAGTCTTAAAATTAGGAGGACAGATTCCTTGGCATAGAAACCCACACCTCAGATGTATAGTCTAGGGATTATATAAAAAAAAAAAAGTTGCATGAAAATACGTCTAAGTGAACTTTTGAAATGTATATATTGCAAATGAACTGTGATTGAAATCTGCATGCCCCATTCTGATCACGAACATGTTTAAACCACAAAATCCAGGTGTTGAGCAAATTGAAAATGCTGACAACTTGCACCCAGGTTGCTGTTCATGGGCCTGCATTGTTGTATCCAGGTTTTTCACACAAAGTAATTCATCAGTGTGTTCAGAATTAGCCATTTGTAGGAGATTGGGAAAAGGTTGGGCCAATAATAGGTACTACAGTGTTGTGAAAAAGTATTTGCCCCCTGTCTGATTTTCTGCATTTTTGTATATTTTTGACACTGAATGTTATCAGATCTTCAACCAAAACCTAATATTAAAAAGGGGCCCTGAGTGAACAAATAACACAAACATTTGATACATATTTCATTTATTTATTAAAGAAAGTTATGCAACACCCAATGCCCCCGTGTGAAAAAGTAATCGCCCCATTAGACTCAATAACTGGTTACGCCACCTTTAGCAGCAATAACTGCAACCAAACACTTACTGTAGTTATTGATTAGTCTCTCACAGCGCCGTGGAAAAATTTTGACCCACACCTCCATGCAGAACTGCTTCAACTCAGTGACATTTGTGGGTTTTCGAGCATGAACTGCTCGTTTTCAGGTCCTGCCACAACATCTCAATGGGGTTTAGGTCTGGACTTTGACTAGGCCATTCCAAAACTTTTTATTTCTTGTTCTTCAACCATTCTGATATAGACTTGCTTGTGTGTTTAGGATCATTGTCTTGCTGTATGACCCAGCTGCGCTTCAGCTTCAGCTCACGGACAGATGGCCTGACATTCTCCTATAGAATTCTCTGATACAGAGCAGAATTCATGGTTCCTTCAATGATGGCAAGGCGTCCAGGTCCTGATGCAGTAAACCATCCCCAAACCATGACACTACCACCACCATGCTTGACCGTTGGTATGAGGTTCTTACTGTGGAATGCAGTGTTTGGTTTTTGCCAGACATAACGGGGCCCATGTCTGCCAAAAAGTTCCACTTTTGACTCAGCTGTCCATAGAACACTGTTCCAGAATTCTTGAGGATCATCCATGTTCTTCTTAGTGAGCTATGGTTTCTGCCTTGCTACTCTGCCATGAATCCCATTTTTGCCCAGTGTCTTTCTGATGGTGGAGTCATGAACACTGACCTTAGCCGAGGCGAGAGAGGCCTGCAGATCCCTGTTCTAGGGTTCTTTGTGACTTTCTGGACGATTTTACGCCTTGCTCTTGGAGAGATTTTGGCAGGACGGCCACTCCTGGGAAGATTCACGACTTCAAGATTCACTACCCAAACTTTCTCCATTTGGACAATATGGCTCTGACTGTGGTTCGGTGGAGCCTCAGAGCCTTGGCTTTGTAACTCTTTCCAGACTGATAGGCATCAACAACTTTTTTCCGGAGGTCTTCAGGAATTTCTTTTGTTCATGGCATGATGTGCCTCTAGAACCTGTGTGCTGACAACTTCACTCTGATGGTAAGGGCCAAAGTTCAGGCCTGGTTGTTAACCAAAGTACTCAAACAGCCGACCCTAATTATCCCTTTAATTGGGTTGAGTTAACTAGGGGAGGGGAAGGGGGGACAATAACTTTTTCACACCTGAAGATTGCATGTTTGATTACCTTGCACACCAAACTTTGGTGTCATTTTTTCTCTCAGACTCCCACTACATACTACTACAACCCACAAAAAAATCTGACCAAATACAATGTGAGAAATGTGCAAAAATGCAGAAAATCAGACGGGGCAAATACTTTTTCACGGCACTGTATATACAGTTTGATATTCATTTAGTAAACTGTTTTGTACAAAATTCATCACAAACTCAGAGTGAAAACCTTAAGGACACTCTCATCTCCTTCTGAAATCCAAAATCTAAATAACTATAATTAGTATGGCCTTGCCTGTAATGCTTAATGTTAGTGCTTTGGATAACGAAAAGACGTACAAAGCTGTAGAAAATCTAATCAGCATTTTCAGTTAATAATAATGTGATGTTAGTGATGCATTTGATTTACAACCAGCCATAGCCACCTGTAAGAAATTGAACCGTCAACCTGATAAGAAAAATCTGTGTCATATTCTTCCAAGAAGTCCAGTTCTTGGCTGATCGTCGATGCCAGATCTTAAAAGTGGACAAGTATAGTTTGATGTAAATAAAAAAAAAAATTAAGATATCTGGAACACACCCAGATGTAGAGTAAACAAATTATGGGGGAGGTCTCCTCTTATGAGAACAAATTGCACTAAATCCCAGACAGCATTTTCTTCTGCAATCCTTGAATATATGAACCTCTTAAACTAGTACTGCTCATTGTCAGCTTTCTTTCATCGGTTTGTTATTATTGCAAAGCCCCTAAAGCAGACTGTGTCAAGATGTAACAAAAATATATATGGTATGGTATGGTATATGGGCATCCGATTCAGATTAAAGATCCACACTTCTGTCTGTCCTGCACATTTTATTTGGTTGGACAATTTAGATATTGAATTACACTCTGTAAACCATAAGGCTTTAATAGTTGCAGTTTAGCATTAACCTAGCTTGACACTCAAGATAAATCAACCAGCATAAGATACAGAAAAAGCTGTGATTTATTCTGGCATCTTTTTAGGGGAGTCCATTTAGCACCTTTTTGTACAACAGATAAATCGTGTTTCATAGTAGGGTTCATTCATGTTAAAATTGAACACAGTTTTGTGCATTATGCTCTAGCGTGTTGAAGGGGTACAAGGCTGGTACTGGTAATGTTTTGACAGTTATACAATCCCTGAGTTTTAGTAATAAAATCATGTTTGCCCACTGAAAAGAACTGTGTATAGCTTTATTGTCAAGCGAAGTGATGTCACACTCCTTTCCTGTTAGTTCTATTACCAAAGATAATCCTTCAGGCAAATGTCTTATTTTCAAGGGAGACTAGGGAGTATGACTGCAGAATTGAAAAATGGCATACAACATACAGTTCAACATTTTCATGTTACTATGTTTTAAATGTTTTTTTTTTCTAAACTGAATTTGTGTCAACGAGGATAATTGCACAAAAAGTATAATACAGCTTGTATGAGACATGCTTCAACACTAACATTTGTATTATTACTTTTTGTTTCCTTTTTGATATGGTATTCTAATGGGAATGATCAGTCATCATATTACCATTATTTCAGTTTTGCATATTTAGAATAGGCTGTTCTCAGAATCAGTAGATTTGCAAGCATAGATAATGTTGGAGAATATTGCTGATTTCCAATGCCAGCTAAGACCCGAGATTCAGATTTATTTGGCTTACCAATGAAAGCCCTATATAATTCTGTTTTAATCATCTTAAATGTAAGCCCTGACACTCAGTTTGTTACTTCCATATAGAATGATTAATGGATGTCCTGGGATTTTCAATGCTGCTTTCTCCAACATCAATAAATTGTCAAATTACACTTAAGAACTTTAGTAACCAGTTTTTTGTTGTTGTCATGCAAAAAAACAAATTAATTGCATTACAACACTGATCTCGAACGGTATTAGTTCTCCAATCATTTTGAAACATGACAGTCTCATCTCTGCAGTAACAGCAAGATGGTTCCTATTGTCACTTGTAAAGCAGGCATATTATCTTCCCAGTTCCCATGGGAATTTTTTTTTCTTTACCCAGTTCAAATCAATCTGAAGCAGTTTAGTCTGATAGCTTTTCAGAACAATCCAGCTCTAGGGAGTGTTTTAGTTCATAATTAACCAGTCATTGTACTGTATGTTAGAACCCCTTGGAGTCCCTTTAGAAGCATTGTTAATCAAGCATTAAACTGAGCCCATTACATTCAGGTCTATTTTTAAGTGCAAGAATAGTCAACCCCCTTTGGAAATAGAATGGAATTTACAAATTAAATAATCTTTTAGGTTGAAAAACATGATAAACAGAATTTGCTAGTTTTAATATTTTCTTTTATAATACAGTAGCCATTTTCTGTCTGTCGAAAGACAACTTTAGAGATATAATTGGTCTAAATATGCATGTATAATAGTCTATGTATAACAGTGTTTTAAAATTAAGTGGCTGAGACTTTGAATATGTTGAGTGTTTTGTTTTACGGTGTATGTTGTCATAATATATTAGAACCCGATATATATATATATATATATATATATATATATATATATATATATATATATATATATATATATATATATATATATATATATATATATATATATATATATACAGTACTGTGCAAAAGTTTTAGGCAGGTGTGAAAAAATGCTGTAAAGTAAGAATGCTTTCAAAAATAGACATGTTAATAGATTATATTTATCAATTAACTAAATGCAAAGTGAGTGAACAGAAGAAAAATCTAAATCAAATCCATATTTGGTGTGACCACCCTTAGCCTTCAAAACAGCATCAATTCTTCTAGGTACACTTGCACAAAGTCAGGGATTTTGTAGGCATATAGTCAGGTGTATGATTAAACAATTATACCAAACAGGTGCTAATGATCATCAATTCAATATGTAGGTTGAAACACCATCATTAACTGAAACAGAAACAGCTGTGTAGGAAGAATAAAACTGGGTGAGGAACAGCCAAACTCAGCTAACAAGGTGAGGTTGCTGAAGACAGTTTACTGTCAAAAGTCATACACCATGGCAAGACTGAGCACAGCAACAAGACACAAGGTAGTTATACTGCATCAGCAAGGTCTCTCCCAGGCAGAAATTTCAAGGCAGACAGGGGTTTCCAGATGTGCTGTCCAAGCTCTTTGAAGAAGCACAAAGAAACGGGCAATGTTGAGGACCGTAGACGCAGTGGTCGGCCAAGGAAACTTACTGCAGCAGATGAAAGACACATCATGCTTACTTCCCTACGCAATCGGAAGATGTCCAGCAGTGCTATCAGCTCAGAACTGGCAGAAAACAGTGGGATCCTGGTACACCCATCTACTGTCCGGAGAAGTCTGGTCAGAAGTGGCCTTCATGGAAGACTTGCGGCCAAAAAGCCATACCTCCGACGTGGAAACAAGGCCAAGTGACTCAACTATGCATGAAAACACAGGAACTGGGGTGCAGAAAAATGGCAGCAGGTGCTCTGGACTGATGAGTCAAAATTTGAAATATTTGGCTGTAGCAGAAGGCAGTTTGTTCGCCGAAGGGCTGGAAAGCGCATACTAATGAGTGTCTGCAGGCAACAGTGAAGCATGGTGGAGGTTCCTTGCAAGTTTGGGGCTGCATTTCTGCAAATGGAGTTGGGGATTTGGTTAGAATTAATGGTCTCCTCAATGCTGAGAAGTACAGGCAGATACTTATCCATCATGCAATACCATCAGGGAGGCATCTGATTGGCCCCAAATTTATTCTGCAGCATGACAACGACCCCAAACATACAGCGAAAAGTCATTAAGAACTATCTTCAGCGTAAAGAAGAACAAGGAGTCCTGGAAGTGATGGTATGGCCCCCACAGAGCCCTGATCTCAACATCATCAAGTCTGTCTGGGATTACATGAAGAGAGAGAAACAACTGAGGCTGCCTAAATCCACAGAAGAACTGTGGTTAGTTCTCCAAGATGTTTGGGCCAACCTACCTGCCGAGTTCCTTCAAAAACTGTGTGCAAGTGTACCTAGAAGAATTGATGCTTGATGCTGTTTTGAAGGCAAAGGGTGGTCACACCAAATATGGATTTGATTTAGATTTTTCTTCTGTTCACTCACTTTGCATTTAGTTAATTGATAAATATAATCTATTAACATGTCTATTTTTGAAAGCATTCTTACTTTACAGCATTTTTTCACACCTGCCTAAAACTTTTGCACAGTACTGTATATATAGTGACGATTTCTAGGAGGCTGAGGGCCTCCTCGGGTTAACTTGTGTGAGTGGTTGAGAGGTAGGGGAAACGCGGTTGGAGGTGACTGACTGTGAGGGCATGCTAGGAGTGGGAGGCGGGGTGTAGGGAGGAAGGGATGCGAGTGATTGGAGGGGAACGGGTAGAGCGAGGGCATAAATAGGGGGCTGTGGCAAAGTGGAAAAGACGTGCAGGTGAGTGCTGTGCAGAGTAATCACACAGACAACGTTTTACAGGTGCAAGGGTGTTTATTCAATTTTAAATGTCCAGAGCCTTAAGGCAAACCTGCAAATAATAATAGTGTTGGAAGTGGTACAGCGGCGTGTAACACTTCTGATTTATAATTCCCACGGGTTTGACCCGCAACCCAAAGTCCCGTTCCGTCACCCACACAAAACACAAAACACAGACACAGTTTAGACAGTGCGTGATATTTTTAGTGCTCGTGGTGCAAACAAAGGACAGTTACTGTAGGGGAAAGGGGAGTGGTGAAGTCCGGGTTTTCGCTGGCCTGCGGCTGCAGCTCCGGATCGTGCTCAGCAATCTTCCGTGAAACAAAACACACAAGACACACAGTGTTAGTACACAGACACGAACACTCACAGGTTATTCTTAATACCGGCTCCTTCTCGGTCATGTCACTTTAACCATATACAAAGGAACAGATCACTCAAGCCATGCCCCCTATTTATACCCTCGCCCATGACCCCGAGGTTAACGAGCGCATCCGCTCCTCCAGTCCTCGGATGCCACGCCGCTTACCGTCCGGGTCAATGAGCTTGGGTGCCGTAGCTCCGCCCCCTTCCTAAATGACCGACTTCCATCTACCCTTCGGAATAAATTGTCGTGCCATTTAATTAAGGGTACTCTGTTCCTCTGGCACCGTGCCCTCACAGGTCGAGAGGGAGATCTAACACCAAGAATCATTCGATCTCTGTCACATATCCCACCGCTCAGAGTGGAGCCGAAGGAACACTCGGCTGAATCTACCTTTCCCATTACTCCCCCCTCCCGGGAAAAATAATCCGCATTTTGGTGGTCTTTCCCTGCACGGTGTACCATGTGGTACATGAAGGGCTGCAATGCCAGATACCACCGAGTTATCCGGGCATTGCTGTCCTTCATTGTGCTTAACCACTTGAGTGGGGCGTGGTCAGTGACGAGATCAAATGAGTGTCCCAGCAGGTAGTATCTCAGAGAGTGAGTAGCCCATTTGATGGCCAAACACTCTTTTCGACGACGGAGTAGTTGCGCTCCGAGGGAGCATCTTTTTACTTATGTATAGAACAGGATGTTCTACTCCGCCTACCATTTGGGACAGGACTGCACCCAAACCGACATCCGAAGCATCGGTGTGGAGGATGAATCTCTTGGTGAAGTCTGGAGTGATGAGAGCGGGGGCCTGGCAAAGTCTCTGCTTAACAATATCAAACGCCCCCTGACATTCTTCTGACCACTTAATTGAATTTGGTGCGCTCTTTCTGGTGAGGTCAACTAAGGGATTAACCACGGTGGCATACTCGGGGATAAAGCGGCGGTAATAACCGGCTAACCCCAGTAGAGACCTCACCTGAGCCTTGGTTTTGGGGATTGCCGCGTTCACCAAGGCCTGGACCTTGGAGACAACGGGTTTCACCCTGCCATTCCCCATTATAAATCCCAAATATTGTGTCTCTTTCTTGGCAAGCGCACATTTTCGCAAGTTAGCTGTCAGCCGGGCTGCCCTTAGAGACTGAAGGGCGGCTGTGATCCTGGCCAAATGCTCTCGCCAGGTGGAGCTGTAAATAACCACATCATCAATATACGCTGCCGCATATTCACGATGTGGGTGTAAAACCTGGTCCATCAGTCTCTGGAAGGCAGCAGGCACCATGTAACCCAAGCGGCATGGTTGTAAAATGAAACAGCCCCTCTGGTGTTGAAAATGCGGTTTTCTCTCTAGAACTACTGAGTTAACGGGATCTGCCAATATCCCTTCGTCAGGTCCAGAGTGGAAATAAACCTTGCCGTCCCCAGTCTATCTAGAAGCTCGTCGACCCGAGGCATGGGATAAGCATCAAACTTGGCAATAGCGTTTACCTTGCGGAAATCAACGCAGAAGCGGTTGGTGCCGTCCTTTTGGCCACTATCACAATTGGACTGCACCACTCGCTCCTGGAAGGCTCAATCACCCCAAGTTCGAGCATGTCCCATACCTCTTTGCGAACGCCACCTCGTCGACTTTCTGGGATCCGATAGGGTCTCTCTCGCACTGTGACACCTGGGGGAGAGATAATGTCATATTCAGCCAGGTTAGTTCTACCGGGCGTGTTAGAAAAAACATCGCTAAATTCCTCAATTAACATGTGTAGTTCACGTTGCTGATCAGGAAGTAACTGTTCCCCCATCGAAATAGTCTTTGTGCCAGAGGGTTTTAGCTCGGGCCCCAAATCATCCTCTGCATTGCCTGGGGCTATGAATAAAACCTCTCTTGCCTGCCAGGGCTTTAATAAATTTATGTGATAAATTTCTTTTCATTACTGGCGATCGGGCTGTCTAATTTCGTAATTCACCTTTCCTATAGCCGAATCACTTCATATGGCCCTTGCCATTTAGCACATAGTTTGGATTCTGATGAGGGAAGTAGCAGCATTACCTTGTCTCCAGGCGAAAGGTTCGGATTAATGCATTTTGATTGTAATGCTGCTGTTGTCGATGCTGAGCCGATTTGAGATTGTCTTGGGCCAAGCGACCGACCAAATCTAGGCGATCTCTAAGTAGGAGCACATGCTGCACTACATTTTTGGACGAGCCTTTGTGCTCCTCCCACCCCTCTCTCAACAGATCGAGAATGCCGCGAGGCTGCCGGCCCGTACAAAGAGCTCGAAGGGGAGAACCCTGTCGAACTCTGCGGCACCTCTCTCACTGTGAAAAGGAGGTAGGGAAGAAGCGATGCCCAATGTTTTTGCTCTTGATTTACAAATCGTCTCAGCATCGCCTTTAGAGTCTGATTGAAGCGTTCCACCAATCCGTCCGTCTGTGGATGATAAACCGACGTTCTGATGGGACGTATTTTTAGTAGTTTATATACCTGCTGTAGCGTATTTGACAAGAAATTAGTTCCATGATCAGTCAATATCTCCTTAGGGATCCCTACTCTTGCCATAATCTGCACTAGTTCTTTGGCTATCGCAGCAGCACTAGTGGACCTCAAGGGAACTGCCTCCGGGTATCGCGTTGCATAATCTACCACCACTAAGATATCGTATACCCGAGTCAGAAGGTAGCAAAGGGCCGACTATGTCCATTGCGATGCGTTCAAAGGGGTGGAAATAATCGGCAGTGGGACCAAAGGGCGCACTCGACCCGGCTACTCGCTGGCAGTCTGGGCATGTGGCTACATATTTCGACACTTCCTTATGAAGTCCTAGCCAAAAAATCGAGCCAATATTCGTTCCCTCGTCTTGTCAACTCCGAGGTGCCCGCAAAGGGATATCATCGCCAGCCTCATGACCTCCATCCGACAAGGCGGGGAACCAATAATTGTGTTACAGGATGTCCTGTGCCCGTGGCCAGGTTTACCCTATATAGTAATCGCCCTTGATAATGAAATGTGGAAATACTAGTGCCCCAGCGCCTTCAACATCCTTACCTTCAATGGACGGACCTGTCCCCAAATGTGCACCAGTGAGGGGTCATTTTTGGTCCCACACTAGGTCCACATTTGAGTGCCACATGTCCGGTACATTGAGCGGGCGGAGTAACAGCTGCCCTTGATGGCCCAGTAACCTCGCCCTCTCGGTCACACTGTGTTCCGACCCCTTTGACTGGCGTTTGTCACCGTTATAGCAGGCTCCCACCAGCCCCCAGCCTTGTCTCATTAATGCTCCCTCCCATTTCCACAACCTTCTCTCTTTATTTGTTTTCTCGGCCAGAACAGAGGAGAAAACATTTCCGTTTGAAAGGAAAAATATTACCAATCATTTCCCTTTCTGCTTTTTCTGCCACATTTGCGTGTATGGCGGGACTGCCCTTAATTTCACCAAATCTTTATAGTTGGGCCAGTCTCGACCCAGAATAACTGGATGTGGTAGCCTTTCCGCCACCCCACTACCAGGTGACGTTCAATCGGACCGACCGATAAATATGCTTTAACTGTGGGGTATGTTGCCGTGTCTCCATGGATACAGGAGATCGCCACCTGACCTTGTGGCTGCCACACCATACCGCCTAAGAGATGCTCTAATTAAGGTCTGACCACACCCTGTGTCCACTAATGCATGGGTTTTCACATTTCCCAAAATCACATTAACAATACAAGGCCCCTCCGACCATTTTTCTCTCGCTTACCGCTTCAGATGCCAGATTGCCCACGTCACACTCCATCGCAAATGGGCATGACCTAGCCTGGTGACCCGGCTGGCGGCACCTAAAACAGGTAGGGGAAAGGAGGGTACAGTGGTTAATGGTCTGTCCCGCTGCTGGTATGGCAGCGGGGCAGGGGTAGCACCTCTACCCCAGCTGGGGGCCAACCTTGGTCTCCATGAAGAGGAGGCAAGGTAAGCCCATTGGGGTCGGTGCTCTAGGAGGTCGTTGACCGGTCCGGTGGTGGGGTTGGTGGAGCAGAGAGAGAGGTGGAGCTCGGCTGCTCGCTGAGGTGGCAGGGTGAGTAGCCCAGTCTGGGCTGATACCAGGGAGTCCTCGTAGTCCTCGGCGAGCTTTACTGCCTGGTCCAGGGTGTCGGGGTTGTGGCGCCGTATCCATGCTTGGGTTTCGGCGTCGACCACATGACAAAACTGCTCAATAGCGATGGCCTCACCCATCTGTGCGGCCGTTTTCAGCGCCGGGGTGAGCCAGTGTATCATGTGGTCACAGAGCTTCTGCGCGACCACCCTGGGGCGTATATTCGGGGACCTCCTGTACTCCCTGAACCTCACTCGGTGAGTTTCATTAAGACGGCGGAGAATAGCCAGTTTTACCAGGTCATATTGAGCGGCGTCGTCATCCCCCATCGCCTGATATGCTGCCTGTGCTTCACCAATCAGGCAGGGTCCTAGCTGGCTTGCCCAGAACTGTCAGGGCCATGACGCGGTGGTAGCCAACCGCTCAAATGCCACCAGGTATGCTTCTGGGTCGTCTTCCGCCGTCATTTTGTGCGTCCTCGCCTTGGCGTTACCCAGCTGCGTTCTGCTGGCGCTGTGGGAGGTATCGCCAGCCCGACCCTCTCGATCAGCGCGGTGTACCTCTCCTCTCTCCGTCTCTCCTCCACCTCCCGTCTGCCGTCCCACTGCTCCAGCAGCGCCGACAGTGCTGCGTAATCCATATCCCTCTTCTGACAACCACGTGTGGCAAAGTGGAAAAGACGTGCAGGTGAGTGCTGTGCAGAGTAATCACGCAGACAACGTTTTACAGGTGCAAGGGTGTTTATTCAATTTTAAATGTCCAGAGCCTTAAGGCAAACCTGCAAATAATAATAATGTTGGAAGTGGTACAGCGGCGTGTAACACTTCTGATTTATAATTCCCACGGATTTGACCCGCAACCCAAAGTCCTGTTCAGTCACAAACACAAAACACAGACACAGTTTAGACAGTGCGTGATATTTTTAGTGCTCGTGGTGCAAACAAAGGACAGTTACTGTAGGGGAAAGGGGAGTGGTGAAGTCCGGGTTTTCCGCTGGCCTGCGGCTGCAGCTCCGGATCGTGCTCAGCAATCTTCCGTGAAACAAAACACACAAGACACACAGTGTTAGTACACAGACACGAACACTCACAGGTTATTCTTAATACCGGCTCCTTCTCGGTCATGTCACTTTAACCATATACAAAGGAACAGATCACTCAAGCCATGCCCCTATTTATACCCTCGCCCATGACCCGAGGTTAACGAGCGCATCCGGTCCTCCAGTCCTCGGATGCCACGCCACTTACCGTCCGGGTCAATGAGCTTGGGTGCCGTAGCTCCGCCCCCTTCCTAAATGACCGACTTCCATCTACCCTTCGGAATAAATTGTCGTGCCATTTAATTAAGGGTACTCTGTTCCTCTGGCACCGTGCCCTCACAGGTCGAGAGGGAGATCTAACACCAAGAATCATTCGATCTCTGTCACAGGGGCGCATTGCACTCGGCCCCCATTCTTGGCATGAATGGTAGGTGACAGGATAAAGAGTGAGGAAAGTGAGAGATAGAGTAAAGAGGAAAAGGAAAGCAAGAAATATGGAATCGCCACTTGATTTTGTGTTTGCTCCCAGTACCCTTCCCTTGCGTATATTTATTTTGTTTAAATAAATACGGGTTCAAGCCTTTAATATATCTACCTCTGCTATTTAATCGGGCAGATATTATTATTATTATTTTTTTTTTTTTGGCTGGGCATTTTGAACTCCATTTTCCAACACCCCCTGCTGAGAAAGAATGCACGTGAGAAGGCTTCCTGCAACAGTTAGTATCTGGTTTGTTGTTGCTATACACACTTACATTTTCTACAACGTCCAGAACGATCCTCAATGGCTTGGTTTACATGCACTTGAAAATCGACTCTACAGTCATGACTGTGTGACGTTGTCACGCAAATATATTGTGAAACAGCAAAAGGACGTAATTGTGGCAGCACGACTTTAAGGGCAGGGTTTCTCATGATAAAAATAGTTGTAAAAACCCATGTAAACCGGAGCAGGAATCGTGCTTGTGGCTCACGAGGTTTCAGCAGTCAAGATCCTGTTCTTCTGACTTAATCTCACGTAATCTCCAGCAGAAAGCCCCCAAAACACACACACACACACACACACACAGAGTACATTTACGGACTACTTCAACACTAGAACTGCCACGGTTATACTCATACCTGCTGACGGCAGTCATTATCACGGTACATTTTTAAACATCATCAATATTAAAATGAAAGACAAACTATCAGATACAACTCAAAAGCTTTATTCAAACACATCATATCAAACATCTGCACATCCGAAACGTCGTATTTAAATGAACAATTAAACATAAAAGGATATACCACATATAAAGCACTATTTTTCAAAATGAAAAACTATAATAAAATAAACATTTAAAAATAAACTAGTGTGTAAACCGGTATATATGCACATACAGAACTGCAAAAACAAAAGCAGTTTTTAATTTAAAAAGAAAGTAACATGTAATTTATCCTGCGTAATGTGTCACTCGCAACACAGAATCCAGGTTGAGCTGCTGCAGCTTTGCAGTTTTCTGATTGAAATGTTTCTGCTGAAGTGCTGTGGTTAGCTTCAAGATGAAATCTCTCCTACCTTGTACAAAACAAAGGAATTGATGGCTGCCAGGTCCAGTGGAGATAACAGGCTTACATATAAAAAAAATTGAAAATTGTAGGTTATATTCAAAATCAAAACATGTATTGTAAAAGGCGGTTCTAATGTTAATGAAATGTAACTTTTAGATGTTCCAGAAACACACACACAAATATAAATTCTAAGCAGTAAAACTTGTAGAAATTATATTTTATATAATTGTGTGTGTATGTGTGTGCTGGAAAGGTAACCAGACAAACGTAGCTAATGCGCGGCGCAACACAAAATTGGATGTACAAAGTTCATTTCTGCAACTAACGTTTTGTTTTATTGATGTTAG
Organism: Acipenser oxyrinchus oxyrinchus; assembly: GCA_030684275.1. Taxonomy (NCBI): domain Eukaryota; kingdom Metazoa; phylum Chordata; class Actinopteri; order Acipenseriformes; family Acipenseridae; genus Acipenser; species Acipenser oxyrinchus. The sequence continues at coordinate 54,611,880 of CM060251.1, read as the reverse complement.
TACTGTTAATATTACATTTACTATTCAAGTTGTTTATGTGTACCGATTTTTACTAGTTTTATATTGTGGAACATGGTTAGGAGAGTTGTTTTAACTGATGTTTACCTGTTTCATGGTCCTGAATTGTGTTTTTTTTTGGTTTTTTTTTTGTTTTTTAATGCCAAAAACCCGGAAGCCCCAAATACAATGAAAAAACAACAAACAAAAAAAATCCATTCTCAGTTCTTGCGCATTATATTTTGCTATTAAACTCTTTCATGGATTGACCTTGTTCTGTGAAAATGTGTTACATTTACTGAAATAAAAATGCGTTTAAAATGATCAAATTCTCATTGGCCGTATTCTTCTTTTAGATTCTATTGATTTGTGTATGTATTACTATGCAGGACAGCCATTATACGATTGTTACCTTTATTAAAACATGTGCAGGGATGAATCTACCAATTTTTTTTTTTTTAAATCAACTAATGCTTATAAATGAACCGATTTTTTAATTTAAACATTTTGTAATTGTGAATCAGTAAGATCACTGCAGGTCTTTTTGATTTGCTTTTAACAGATATTAACCTGTACTTTTAGGTCTTTAGTGGAGCCCTTCCAGGGCTCCATAATATAGTATAAAATCTATAATAAAATTAGATTTTAACATTGTGGCCCAAATGTAAACACACTTTTATTGTTTAATTAATCATTTAATAATAGCACTTAACTATAATTATACATTAATAACAGGAAGGTATCAAATGGTTGTCTCTTGAAGGGACAAATATCCATAAGAAAACAAAGCTGTGAATGTTAAACAGTACTGATTGTAACAACCCATAACAGGCAAACATTTTAGTTATCTATTTGTTTATTTAGCAGGCGCCTTTATCCAAGGCGACTTAGAGACTAGGGTGTGTGAACTATGCATCAGCTGCAGAGTCACTTACAATTACATCTCACCCGAAAGACGGAGCACAAGGAGGTTAAGTGACTTGCTCAGGGTCACACAATGAGTCAGTGGATGAGGTGGGATTTGAACCGGGGACCTCCTGGTTACAAGCCCTTTTCTTTAACCACTGGACCACACAGCCTCCTATATCTAAATCACACAAACCAGCTGTGGTTAATACTTGCTATCAGATGTTACCATTTGCTGAATAGGTAGCCCAGAAAATTGGACATCATAAAAATGTCACCATCCCAATTGTTCTTTTCAGTTTTAAAACACCTGCCATGTGGAATATATTTTCTTGCTTCTCCAAAGCTGTGTTTTAATTATAAAACATTTCTAATCTTGGCCCTTTTTTACCTCAATGTTACCATGGCTTAATGCATGTTTTACAATGTGCTTTTTAATCCCTCAGTTTAACTTGAACTTATTTTCCTCCCACATTTACAATTTGTTACAATGAAAACATTCTTTAAGGTGATGTTCTTCTGGCATGTTTGATTGGCATCTTGAAAGATTATCTCAGAGGCTGTTCAGCTCTGAAAGATTTACAAATAATTCTGCATCGGCAAGAACGAAAACCATTGTGATAAATCCTGCACAGTGCTTTGGAGTTTGAGTGACATTAAGAACGCTGGTGACCAGAAGTTGTAATCTTACTGCAAACAGAAGTGACTCCTCATGCAATTAAAAAACTAATCCTGGTGTTCTACATATGAATCAAAAGTAGGATGTTTGTTTTGCTATTTAATGACACCATCTGTTCTATATATATATATATATATATATATATATATATATATATATATATATATATATATATATATATATATATATATAAGATGGATTACTTAAGATATAATCACTTTCCTTCACCAACAAATATTTGCTTATTTAACCAGAATTTGAACAATTAGTTACGTTGGATGGTTTTCAAAGCTATCTGTACCAGCAAGGATTTATTACAGTGAAGTTTGCGGTTATCTTTTTAGCTTTTCATTATTGAGTTGAAAAGACTTGAATGTTTTATTAATGAATGCTGCAATATTTTAAGTTTGACAGTTGAAGGGTTAGAATATTGTACAGAGTTTAATGGTGCAGGTTTAAAATTACTGAGGCTGTCCAAGTTTGTTCAAACTAAATACAAGAGTAGTGTGGCAAAAATGGTTTCAGAATGCAATAATATAATAATATAATAAACTATTTTATATAGTGACTTCAAAAGCAATATCTCAAAGCGCTTTACAAACAAACAAAACAAAAAATAATAATGCCTTTCTATAAAAGTAGGTCTTTAAGCGAGATTTAAAAGCATTAGAGTGGCAGAATCCCTGATCTCTTTAGGAATGGCATTATATGCATTCTCTCTCTCTCTCTCTCTCTCTCTCTCTCTCTGAAAATATGTAAACTATCCTTGCTGTTGATAACTTGCTGCAAGAAACTGGCGTTCTCTCTCTCTCTCTCTCTCTCTCTCTCTCTCTCTCTCTCTCTCTCTCTCAAGCAATATATATATATATATATATATATATATATATATATATATATATATATGGTAATGTGAAAAAAACAGCAAGTTATCAAAAGTGCCCTGCCATTTAAAGTGGAGATATCACAAACGCAAGGCAAGTTTCAAGAAACCATTGGGGCAACCTTGCCCAGCACAAAGCAAATGGGCTCAACTGTAAAACCGATGGGGGCCAAGGTTGCCCCAATTGTTTCTTCTAACTCATACAGTATTAAATAGCAGTGTTTATATCTGATAGTGAAAAATAAATACAAAAATATCAAGATAGATAAAGAAAGAAATATGTATAAATGTATTTATATATATATATATATATATATATATATATATATATATATATATATATATATATATATATATATATATATATATATATATATAAAACAAATATTTATTTATTTGTTTTACTTTTACCAAATATATTGGCTTCATCATAGCTAATTCTCAGAAATGAATGTTCCTTTTTGTCCAGTGGGGTCCAAAAATAGCGTTACTCTCATCAACCAGTATCAAGAAGAACCGTACTTCCTTGCACCAATAGGGACCACAATGAGCGTTACGATTAGAGGAAACCAAAATTTTTCAGAGATCAAGATCAGAATCTTAGAATGATGATCAAAAAATCAAAAATTCTCAGCTGGCTGACTTCATCTTTCAAAATACTGCTTGTTTTCCCAACTAATCGTGTAGCACTGATAGTAACACAACACGCTTGCAAACTGAAGGTTATAGTTTCAAATCCCACACATGCCAGGCATTTTTTATATTTATATTATATAAGAGAAGTATTTTGCAGGCACATGTTCCTTTTTAAAACAGAATAAGTCGTTTAATATAAATGATGTAGAGGTCACAATAAGTGTGTTTCATGTTGACAAAAAAGTTAATTGTCATTTAAACTCAGATGTCTTGTAATATATATGTGTGGATAAAAGTGCCTGGGGTCTGCAAAAAAATACATTGCGAGAAAAAGGAGGAGGACATTTTACCTTACTTTGGCGACTTATTTCTCTTATTGTATGACAGGTATTGACTTTTTTTTTCTACATTTCACCGAACAGTGTTGGGAACTGCAAATTAAAAGTGAAATTGTGCTTTTGGCTGATTTTTACTTTTACTGTGCCAATACCCTGAAAATATGTAAACTATCCTTGCTGTTGATAACTTGCCGCAAGAAACTAGCGTGCTCTCTCTCTCTCTCTCTCTCTCTCTCTCTCTCTCTCTCTCTCTATATATATATATATATATATATATATATATATATATATATATATATATATATATATATATATATATATATATATAGATAGAGAGAGAGAGATAGATAGATAGATAGATATATATATATATATATATATATATATATATATATATATATATATATATATATATATATATATATATATATATATATATATATATATATATATATAGAGAGAGAGAGAGAGGGATTATAGATAGATAGATATTATATATATATATATATAGAGAGAAAGATTATATATATATATATATATATATATATATATATATATATATATATATATATATATATATATATATATACACATATACACACTACCGGTCAAAAGTTTTAGAACACATTTTTCCAGTTTTTATTGAAATTTAAGCAGTTCAAGTCCAGTGAATAACCTGAAATGGTACAAAGGTAAGTGGTAAACTGCCAGAGGTTTAAAAAAAAGTTTAGGTTACAAAAACTGAAAAATAATGTACATTTCAGAGTTATACAAAAAGGCCTTTTTCAGGGAACAAGTAATGGGTTAACAACTTACAGCTGTTCTGCAGCAATGGAAGTAAATTAAGCCTTGAAAGTTGATGCTAACAATTCCTACAGGTGTCCCAACTTTTGTTGATTACTTACAAACCCTCTGTCTGTATAAAAGCAGTGTTGGAACAGACTGTGTTACTACACCCTCTTAAGCATTATTTGGACAGTATTGTACTGCAGTAAGTAGTATATTGCTATCATAATGGCGAGAAAAAGACAATTAACAAAGGAAGACAGACAGACCATTACAACCCTTAAAAGTGTAGGTCTTTCCTTTAGAGAAATTGCAAAGAAAGCTAAGGTGTCAGTGAGTACAGTTTCCTACACCATCAAAAGGCACTTGGAAACTGGAGGAAACTCTGACAGGAAGAGGTCTGGCAGACCCAAAGCCACAGCAGAATCAGAAGACAAGTTTCTGAGAGTCAACAGCTTGCGTGATAGGCGGCTCACAGGACAACAGCTTCAAGCACAGCTTAACACTGGTCGAAGTAAGCAAGTCTCAGTTTCAACTGTGAAGAGAAGACTTTGAGCTGCAGGTTTGACAGGTCGAGTGGCAGTAAGAAAGCCATTGCTAAGATGGCAAAATAAGAAAGAGGCTTGCCTGGGCCATGAAGCACCGCCAGTGGACTACTGAAGACTGGAAGAAGGTCTTATGGACCGATGAATCAAAATTTGAAATCTTCGGTTCATCACGCAGGGTTTTTGTACGTCGTCGAGTAGGCGAAAGGATGGTTCCTCGGTGTGTGACACCAACTGTCAAACATGGAGGAGGAAGTGTGATGGTCTGGGGCTCTTTTGCTGGATCCAGAGTCGGCGACTTGCACAGAGTGAGTGGCACCCTAAACCAAAACGGCTACCACAGCATTTTGCAGCTCCATGCAATACCCTCTGGTATACGCCTAGTTGGTCAGGGGTTCATCCTACAGCAAGATAATGACCCAAAACATACCTCCAGACTATGTCAGAACTACCTTAGAAGAAAAGAACAAGACGGTAGGCTTCAAATCATGGAATGGCCAGCACAGTCTCCAGACTTAAACCCCATCGAGCTGGTTTGGGATGAACTGGACAGAAGGGTGAAAGCAAAGCAACCTACAAGTGCAACACATTTGTGGGAACTTCTGCAACAGTGTTGGGAAGAACTTTCGAACAATATTTGATTTCCGTTGTAGAAAGAATGCCACGAGTGTGTTCGGCTGTTATATCTGCAAAAGGTGGCTACTTTGATGAGTCAAAATTTAGATTAAATTTTGTTAAACAAAACGATTCCATGATTTCTTTTTTATCTCCAATTGTTTATTTGTTCTATGCTTTAATTTCAGAGTACATTGAGACATTAAACTGCGTAAATTTCAATAAAAACTGGAAAAATGGAGGTGTTCTAAAACTTTTTGACCAGTAGTATATCTATATATATCTATATATATCTATATCTATAATCCCTCTCTCTCTCTCTCTCTCTCTCTCTCTCTCTCTCTCTCTCTCTATAATATATATATATATATATATATATATATATATATATATATATATATATATATATATATATATATATATATATATTAATGCCTTACATCTTAGTGTCAACTATCTACTTCACACATTAGTTTGTATAATTAATCCTCACAAGGTGCCTGTACAAATTATAGTTCCTTATAGCATTCATACTTTTAACACACTTTATTTCTAGATGCTCCCCGACATACTGATTCATGTTTCACAACACCAGAGATGAACAAGTTAAGAGGTCACACCTTTTATAATCGTTCTAGCATTTTCACTCCTTGTAGGCCATATATCCCCTTTTAATTTTTGAACTCTGAAAAATGCATTGGGATTTTAGCAGCTAAGCTGTTAAAATCAATGGAATTTATTAGAGGGTTGTCTAATCTGTAAAGTTTAATGTAGGAGTTCACAGCTATTGAGTAGATCTGAAGGATACACAAACTGTTAATCATGCACAGAGGCAATAGAGTAAACAGCACTGAAGCGGAAGGACAGGTAATTGTCTGTAGTGCAAATATTGGCTGGGGAAAGAACAGTGTGAATGCAGCAAATCTAGAACATATCTTCTATTAAATTGTTTGATGTAAATGTATTATCAACTTGTCAGCATTTAAATGGTACAACTGATTCTAAATGTAAGTCAAATGTTTATCTGGGAGATTCAGTCAATTTCAGATTAATAATCCAAACTGTTAGGCTACTGCTAAGAAATGGTGGTTCTGCATGCTTCAGTTACTCCATCAGTGTATTTTCTGTGGCTATAGGTTCTCTACTCTTGTGCGAGAAGAGGAGGAGACATTATCAGATGATGAAAAAACACTACTGATTTTGACCCGTTCACTTATTGTTCTATATAAACATAATGGTCATACTGCCAGATATTGTTCTCTTCTCTTGTGTTTTTTCCCCCCTTTAGTTCCTACACAAGACCTGTCACTTTTTGATGCTGTTTTACTTTGTGATAATCTTTAGAAATAGCTTCCTGTCACAGGTTTGGTGATAACTTTTAATGTATTTCCCAGTGAATGACAGCTAGATAATGAGTTGTTTTTGGTTACAATGGGTCCAGGGAGAATTGTGTTTTGCCCTTGAATCCTTTTAACTTTCCAGTGCTTTTGTTTCTGCAATTATCTCTGAATGAATAACTGAAGATTGCCTCTGCTGAGAGGCACTGATATTAAACTATCGTTTCTCACGGTGTTGAGCTAGTCGTAAGGAAATTGAATTTCATTCTTTCTGTTCTCAAAGTATTTATTAAATCATTGTACAGTCGAGAGATGACATTGGGTCAGCAGGTTGTATGTCTGCCTTTCATCTATTACAGTTAACCTGTGGGGTATTGCAAGAACATTCCTTTCCTTTCTATACCTTCAAATGTACCTGATAAGATTTCCCCTTAAATAAATAAGTAAATAATGAAAACCTGTAGGTGTCATTCTCATCATGGGCTATCTAGCTCAAGCTCCATAAGATGAAGCCTTTAACTGCTAATCTCTTTTTTTTTTTTTTTTAAACCGCTTTCCCAATTCCACTTATACTAGAAATGAGATAGCACTGTGAGACAGGAATACACTTTCATTTAAAAGTTGCAGTTTTAAACATTCCAGGCCCACATTGGGTCCCTCTACAACTTAAGTGAATTTTCAATACGACTTTGAGTAAAGTTACTTATTTGAGCTGCACATGTGTGTGGCAAAGTGGTAATTAGTAGCAGGTGTATAGCAGGTGCAGTGCGGATGCAATAATTCCAAATAACAAACAGACAACAAAGTACAGGTAAAATAAGGGTTTTAATGATTAGAAATCCAATTGTCTGATGACCAGCCAGAAAACAACAATGAGCTGGCAATACACAGCTTCGGATTTGTTTAGCCGTCTAGTGCTATTTAACAAAACAAACACAGACAGTTACTAAACAGAAAACACCAACCAAACACTCACAAACTCTTTATTTCAGTTTGGGGATATCTCCCAGTCCTTCCAGTCTCCTCGTAACACTGAAACCCAAGCGAAGGAAAAGATTTACAATTCTCCGGCCCCTTTTATGCGTTTATGCATGACCCTTTGGTAAACGATTACAGCTGACTATTGCTTGCAGCTGCTACCTCGTTTACCTTCCAGGTCAATACATTCCCGCGCTGGAGTCTCTTCGGGAATAAACTGTCAGACCAACCTGTCCAAAGCCTTTCCCTTTCGCTACTTAGTACCCTCACAGGTCGACAGGGAGATTTACAACCAGAACTCATTATATTTCCGTCACAATGTGTCATTCCACATCAAATGCACCAAAGGTCTCCATTTTTGATTCTTTTGATATTGCATATGGAAGTACCTGGTGGTGTTCTCCAGGTAATCTAGCAACAACTAAGAGTATATATGTAATGTCGGTGTCACAAGGTAAATGGTTACTGAGCTTTTAGCCCTCAAAGTGGTTGTCAGACCAGAACTCAAAAGGATGGGCAGATATGCATTGTCCTTTTTAAATCTTTTTAATGTGGGGGGGAAACATTTGTAAAATATCCTCCTACTTCTATATGGCACAATTTATGCTTAAATATGGCACACTTTTTGTACACTGACTAATGGTATGTTAGAATTAATTAAGGTTTGCATGCATCTAGGCAGGAAAATATTGATGGAACAGCAAACTGTGGTTTTTATGTATTAGCTAAACTATATACATTATCTACAGTATTGTATACAGTTTGGTCATTTTATTCTTGCAAGTATAATATCGGGGCTCAGTTGTCCGTGGTGATGCAGTAATTGTTGTGGGTGCTTTCTAGTTGGCTGAATGGCATTCAAGTTGTAAGATGGTGCAGCATTATGTGGTACTGTATGTGTATATTGTAGAATGCTTGTGTTCAGCATATGAAGAGCTATGTTGTACATAATGAAATGATAAACACAATAGTTAATATATGCTTCATTTCTTTAACTGGCAGTAAAATTGGACTATTAGTGTAATTAGTATCCCACATGGTTTGGTGGGATGATGGATCACAATCCAGATTATGTTGACTCTCTTCCAGGGTGATGTATTGGCTAATTTAGTAGCTTTAAAAAAATGTGCTGTGACAGCTGTAGTGGCCTCATGGTCGTTCTTATAGCATCTGCTCTCACAGTTTTGTGATGCTTAGCATAGTTAATTTTTCATTTGCATTTTCCTTTTCCAAATATTTACATTGACTCATCATAATGACCTCATAATTTGTGGGTGTTTATTGTAGTATTTGATCGGAGAACAAGCTGCTGCATTCCAAGTCATTGGAACCAAAATGTACTTTTCCAGCTACAACTAAAATGTACTTTTCCAGCAGTGATTTAAACAAGTTTGTCAATTTCATTTACTTTGGCTATATACTGTATCACATTTCTCGTGGATGATTCTCTATAATAGAATCCCTTGTTCTCTAATGCAGTATTGCTTAATTAATACCAATTCAATTATTGCTTAATAGTGCCACCTGGTGTGTGTGTGTGTGTGTATGTATGTATGTATATCTATCTATCTATCTATCGATGTAGATAGATAGATAGATAATGGCATAACTGATGGACATTTTGGCATTTTATGATTTCACATTGTTGTCATAATTTTTCTTATTTGATACTATTATAAGCTGATATAAGGGTAGCTACACCAAGATGAAGTCACAGGGTTAGTTTACAGATTTGCTTGGCTACTAAAAATACCCTTTTCTGACAATACATTGTTTCTCTAAGTCAGAAAATACAAATCCCTAAAATACATATATTTTTAATTCTCTTTAGAACCAATGAGGACACCCAAAAGTTTGAAAATTGCAGAGACACAGGCCAGATTTATTGCAGTGGACTGGGAGTCTTTGGGCTACAACATAACACGCTGCCACACATTCAATGTCACCATTTGCTACCACTACTTCCATAGTAATAATGAGAGTAAGGCTGACTGTCTGGACATGGACCCCAAGGCACCCCGGCATGTTGTTGGAAATCTACCACCATATACGAATGTGAGCCTCAAGATGATCCTTACCAACCCCGAAGGAAGAAAGGAGAGTGATGAGGTGGTTATCCAGACAGATGAAGATGGTATGTTATTTAACTATTCTGTCCGTGATTTTTGTACATGCAAAGTCCACCCCCCCCCCCCCCACATTATATTTAAAAAACAGTGTGTTCCCCTAGTTTAGAAATAGCGAATTAAAGATTAACAACCCTGTGCCTGGACGCTTCTGTTTAGACAGTTTGCTTTGTATTGCATTTGGGGCTAGTAAAGACAGCTTAGGTGTTTTAACTAAGTTGTTTGTAACAGAACAAACAGCTAGTTTTCCTTTACAGTTAGAATTTCCCCATGCTTTTTGTATCTTGACATTACCCAACAAGCCAGCAGGCAGCTAATACTGCATTGTATTACCATATGGTTAACCCATTAAGTTTGTAATTTTTTGGAACGTTTTTAACTGGCATCTACCTGTTATTTTTATTCTCTTTATCAATATTGTTGATAATGTACCTAATTTTGTTAAAATTTAAGTCTAAATGTAACTGGTAAGTCTGCAAATATCGCCCTTCAGATGCTTTTATGATACCTCAATATAAAATAAGAAATTGAAGCCTAATTGATACATTCCTTGGTGTTTTCCTACCCACAGTGATGATAAAGCTCCATTTTCTATTTGTTGAGCTTCATAGTAGCTTCACTGGTTTGATTACAGGTGTTCTGATCAAAGAAAAAATTATTTGGTACTTAATGGGTTAAGATCAAAATGTAAACTCTGTCGCCAAACTAATAACAAATTGATTGTCACAATTTAAATTTGAAAATTAGTTACTTTCCTGAGACCATTTACCTTACATTTGTTTATTAATTATGTGAAATTAACTGAATAAATTAAACACCTGCTACAAAAATAGGTTGAATTTAGCACTTGATCATAAAGTAATCTTTTGAAACCACTTCATTCCATTGCAATGCTGTCCTTGAGCAGGGGGAGATAAATTGCATTGTCCTTTGTCAAGGTTTTCCCATTCTCACCATAACTGACATTTTTGTGTTTAGTGGAAAAGATGTAGAGGATTCAAAAGGAGAGTAGATTTGTATCAGCGACTCACAAAGCTGAAGTGTTAATTGTAGTACAGGATACGCCATTCTGTTTTCAAACAAATGGTTTTGAGTGTGCTTTCTGTAACCTGAACAATTTGTTTTTGACAAGCTGCCTCTTAAATAACTTGCCATTTCATGCAGGACAATAATAATAATAATAATAATAATAATAATAAAAAAATCGTACATTAAAAATAGTGTCATTCACTACAGAATGGCAGTACATATGTGTTATGTCAATAAATTTGAGTTAATTTGCTGCAGACTTTCACCTGGGTCATGCTGTTTGATTTCAAGCATGTTTGAAGTTTTGGACACTAGAATCCCAAGAATATTGAAGTAACGCCTAAGGTACCTTATCTTGACAGCATAGAGGGGCTCACAGCGGCTCAGTCTTTATCTGGTGCATGAGACTAAATGCCAAGAATATCCTTGGTTAACATTTCCAAAGTCTTTGCATGTCAGCTGTATGAACAGTTCCAATGAAGTTAAAGGTTTAGATTTTTGTCTGTGGGCGTATTTGGCTGATGAGTTCATTAATAATGTTCCAAAATGTGTTTGAAGTCCCAGGGGTCATCTAATCCTTCATAGTTTCCAATGCATGTGGAATGGAAATGTTTCTTACTACTTAAACAGGTTGTTCAGAATTTGCATTGCTAAATGCATGGAGCTTTTAAACCAGTGTGTGTGTGTGTGTGTGTGTGTGTGTGTTTTTTTGTTGTTTTTTTTCTAGAAAATCTGCACTGAAAATAAGTGTTTTACTTTTGTGAGGCTTGCTGGTTGATTCCTCATAATTAAAGGAATTGCAGGCAAATGTGTTCAGTGCTGTCATCTGCTGTGAAGGCAGATTTGATGTTTACTATGCAGGAGCTCTTCACATTCCGAACATTGTTTTCAACAGCCCACATTTTATGATGCATACAGCTGAATAGAAATAAACATCAATTCAACCAAATAACATTGTGCTCTGAAACTTTTGTCAGGGGCACTTTTATTCTGGCTACCATGGTTGTTTGGCAAGCTTTAATGAGAGATTTAAAAAAAAAAATACTGAACATGAAATAACCATCCATACTTTTGTTTTATGTCTATTTGTACATTTCACAATTTCATATCATACAGCAAATAAATAAAGTTGGCCTTCAGAAGTAAAACTCTGTAAACATACCCTTTTCTATTTGGTAATCTTTGGGGGAAAACCAGTTATGTGCATTCAGCTGTTCACTGCCATTTGTGATTATCCGAAGGTTTCAGCAAGATTTAGGTCACAGTTTTAAAGAGGGACTTGGACTTTGTGCTGCAAGTGAAAAGGTGCCTCTTTGCAAGAGTGCCTGTAGTTGTGTTTTCAACTGGAAGGTATATTCTATGCTGAATAGCTTTTCAAAATATCTGATTGCATGACAGATTGGAAGAAATAGAGCCAATTCTACATTCCAGCATCTTCACAGCTGTAGTTTTGACTTCAAAATGACTTGCCTTTGTTGTAGTGCTGGCCTTAACTGGTATTGAATCTTTAAACTGAAACTGAAAACCTTGTTATCTCCCACAGGGATGCAATTCCCTACCCTTATTAAGCATTTTACACTTTTACATATATAAAGGTAAGACTTCCAATTGTGAATGTTAGGATTTTTGCAATCTGGGTGTCTAGGAGGTGCCTATAAATCTGTCTTTGCATACATAAACATACATACATTTTTACTTGCATCTATAGAAATGCTTATCCAGAATGTGTGGTAGCCAGTTGGCACTTGGCACTTTAATACAGAAGATTGCCTTACCGCTTTAATTTTAGAGGAAAGAATGCAGAAGGTATGTCACACCTTGGTACTATATCTGAGACCTATGAACATTGAAAAAAGGAGGATCTGTATTTTGAAATGGTTGAAATCATTTCAGTAGTAATTTTGTCTATTGTCCGGTTTAATGAAACTATATCATTTTCACAATTTTAATGCAGTGCCTAACCCAGTTCCCAGTGAGTCAATGAAAGCCATGCCATTTGAAGATAAAATCTTCCTCCACTGGAAGGAGCCTTTGGAGCCCAACGGAGTCATCACTCAGTATGAGGTAATAAAAGCTGCTGTTAAGAACTATTCTGTCAGGCTAAGAAAAACAATCATAGCTGATTTCACAGAGTTCTGGTTTCGAACTTGATATACAGTTACACCATCTTGCAAAGTTGTAGTATTATTGTGCTGACAAATTCTACATGAACTACATACAGTAACCACATATTACAAAGATTTTGATTTCAACATCAACACTTTTGTTGAAATGTAATGGCAGCAAAATGTCTACAGTTATAAATCCACTGTAGTCCAAATATCTAGGAGAGATTAAAGATGTTAGGATTAGTTTGCAACACGAGGTACATGACAGTTTTCTGAAATATATTATATATTTAAATATTGTGTTTTATCTAATTTAGTACTTATAAAATGGCTAGTAAACGGGTGAACAAGATCACTGACAATTCTTACTGCATGGCTAGGGCCTAATCACCTCTGCAGATCAAAGTGCGTCTGCCTCAAAGGGTTAAACATCTCTCCTCCATACTGGCAGTAACCCTCTACTGCATGTTATTGCCTGAAGGCAACAACATATAATTGTCAAAATCTCTCCCCTGGATGATAACATTTAAGTTTTAATGCATGATGTTGCCAGTAAGCAACGTATTTTACAATCGAATGAGGACCACGGCTGAATATGCTGCAATTTGAGGAGGTGGGACATCCCTTCAGGAAGCTAGACGTAAAGGGCATGGCATGTCAATGAGTAAAGCAACTTTTTTTTCTTTCTTATTCTGTACAAGTTGTTGGTAGCTTTTATTAGTCATTTAGCACTTTTACCCAAAGCGGCTTAGACTTGGGGGTGAACTATGCATCACAACAGCTGCTGCAGAATCACTTACAATAGGACCTCGGTTTTACCTCTCGTGCGAAGGACAGAGCACAAGGAGGTTAAGTGACTTGCTTAGGGTCACACAAAGAGTCAGTGGCTGAGCTGGGATTGAACCTGGATCCTTCTCGTAACAAGTCCCTTTCTGTAACCACTGGACCACCAAGCCGCTTGATCGTTTAAAAAAATATGTTCATGCTTATAAATCACCAAGAACACACATGGGTGTGTTTTTGAGAATTGTGTTATACTCCTATTTTAATTTCCGAATTTTCATTTTGTTGCCTGAAAGCTGCACCATACAGTTTACTCAAAGTACATACTGATCGTGTGTTGCATGAAAGCTACATCATGCAAGAGAGTTCATTTTAAACAAATGTAAAACTTAATATAGATAGTATTTTCAATAAATAATAAAAGAAAACAAGGGAAGATCAAAGAAATAAGGTTGCAAAGCCACTCCAAAAGTGAAGTGCTCAAAATGTAATCTGTGTCTCTGCTTCACACCAGAAAGCAATTTCTTTCTGGAGTTCCACACCAATTGAATTAATGAATCACGCATGAGTTAGTTTTAAATACATATGTTTGATTTACAGAAACAATTATGTTACATTTTAGAACTTGGCAAACATTTACATACAAATTATTAATTTTCAGTTTTTGATAATTGTTTTGTTTATTGTAAATATTGAAAACAAAAGCCATTGATTTCTATAAAGTATTCTTTATAAAACTTTCTAGTTTGATTTTTGCTATGAAATAAAGCACTAAAAAACCAGCTGTGTGTGCTTTGTTTTAACTGCATAGTGTAACCTCGGGGCAACAAAATATATTCATGACAAAGGGGAGTGAAAATGTATAAAACAAACTGATTGCTTTCAGAAGATTTCTGAGGAACAAAAAGTAATTCAGTAGAGGTTTAAGGAGTACAATTAGTTCAGGCCTCTTAGATATTCAGCATTTTTTATTAGTCAAACACTAACAGAAATTAACTAACGTAAAAAATGTCAATGATAATCCATTTCCTTGGATTTATTTTCTTTAAAATCTCAATCACAATCTCTTTGGCCATGGCGATAGTCCCTGGGCTGAAGTACCAAATTTAGCCAAACTGCAGAATCTGAATTAGTGGTGGAGAGTGGTTACTTTGGGTCTTAGCAACGTTTAACAACAGTAAAAAAAGAATCCTAGGGTTGTATTTTCGGGAATATGGTTTAAAAACGTTACGATAACGGTAGCAAATTTGTAGCTTCTAAAGACCAATAACTCTACTGGCGATTCTGACCAACGATGTGTTATAATCCAGTAACCCAGAAGCAAGTACATCCCTTGTCAATGCATGCAATGCCATTGATTTCCAGTGGTATATTAAGCATAGTTGAGTTCCTTAATGTTACAGGAAGTTAAAAGTATAATTTAAAGCAAAGCAATATCCCAGCAATAGAACACAGATGGCACTGTTTGTGGAATCTTGTTTTGAAAGATCTAATTAACATTGCACTTGCAAACTTACAGTAAATGTGGAATGCCCTGCCTGATCGTCAGTAAGTTATTACCGAGAATAGCTTGGCTTTCAATGTGTTTACCTTTTAAGATGTTACTGTTGATGTTTTTAGCTAAACATTTTGGCACAGTTTGAGCAGCCAGAAACGTCATTTGTAAGGAGTTACGTTAACTTAATACAGATGCACACTGTTTTTTGTAATATCTGCTGTGTAAGCAATGCTGGCAGTAAATATGCTTTAGATAAGACTGTTCATAATTTGTTCTTGTTGTTCAATGTCTATCCCATCCGTAGACTATTTCACAACCATTCTGTGAAAATTTAATGCAATAAGGTCATTGTTGAGATGCTTGAAGTTACTATGAAATGTAATCATCTTTTCCCTCAGAATACACATTTTATAAAATTTTGGCATTTAGACTCCATTTCTAAATCAACTAAACCTTTCCTGGACTTGCCCTCTGAAGAATATCAGACTTTTAATTATTTTTCATGGAAATGTTCTTAATGTCTTCAGGCAGTAGACAGGCGAGAACCTTGATGTCTGTGTGAAAGATTTAATTGAACAGGCACTTACTGCAGATTTTTTTTATTATAATAAAGCAGTAGCAAGTCAAAGGTTAGAAAACAATATTTGTTGGATACATTCAGCTTTTATTACTATGCGAATAAGTATACGGGAGTGAGAGAGAGAGAAACAAAATCAAGAATCCTTTTCAAAAACACTCCAGTACAGTACCTCACTTTTTTCTCTTATTGTAACAATGAAAATCATAACTTAAGGCTTGACTCTACCCCCCACCCCTCTTTCTTTTCCTTATAGATCAGTTATAGCAGCATTAGGTCATTTGATCCTGCAGTCGATGTGGCAAAACGTCCACTGACAGTTGCATTGCCATGGAACAGCACACACCATGTATTCTCACAGCTGCACCCAGGTACCACCTACCAGTTCATTATCAGGGCCAGCACAGTGAAAGGGTTTGGTCCACCAACTGTTGTGAATGTCACCACCAACATATCAGGTAATTGTAACAAAATGGCATATCAAAAAAATTAAAGATTGCTCAGAAATGCTTATCAGACTCCAGTCTGTTAAGCATTTCTGAGCAGTTGATTTCCTTAAAAACCAAATACTAAGGTTGCTTTGAGAAGTAACTCTTGGACATGTACTGTTTTGATTTGTCTCATTGTAGCAGGAAATGTTGCCCATACTTGTACACATTTCTTCAGTTTTGTCAGAAAACAAGAGCTGAACTACGTACTGTTTATTTATTTATTTATTTATTTACACTTCTTTTGCATGGTAATTATTAAATGTATTTCTTTCCATTGCATTTACATACATTTACAGCTTACAATATAAATAGTTTTCTATTAATTAATTAGATGACAGATGGCAATCACATTTAAAATAAAAGTGAATCACGGCTAAAAGCTTTTTAATGTCTTCCTTTTAAAAACTGTTATTTGCACCCCTCCCCTTTTTTATTTTAGAAAACCTATTTTATACTAACTTGCAGAAATTAAAGGTAATCTATTGATTTACTGAGCGTTAGACAGGAATGCAGACAACTCTTGGAAAGGTTAAAATTTGATTGAGATACATGAATGGCTTAACAGGTATCAACTGAATTCTTAAAGAAGAGTTGAAAAGTCGGGGAGGGGGGGACCGAAAATCAGAAGCTCTACATATAATGTATCACTAATGTACATAATACCAAGATTTTTTTTTTGTGTGTTTCCAACCAGCTCCTTCAATACCAGATTATGATATGACTGAAACTTGTCTCAATGAGACTGCTACCACTATTACTGTACTGCTGAAACCTGCCACAGCCAAAGGTGCTCCCATCAGGTAAATATGTGAGCTGAGCTCATTTGTACTGTAGATTGACAGGCTCCCTAGCAGCTAATAAAGTACTTAATTTCCAAGATGGATTAATTTGACATTGCTGTCAGGAGGTTTGTTTTTCTTGGTTAGGCAAAGTCTATAAATAGACCTGTAGTTAATAAAAGTAAAACTCTTGTGGGAATTTAGATAGTCAAGCCTTGAATCACCCACCTATCTCTTCTGTTTGATTTGTTTTTGTCAGGCTATTCCATTTCATTTCCCTTCCTCTATTGGTATCAGTGGGTATATAGAGTTTGCAGGTAGTTGTCATAAAAGGGATTTAAAGATAACTCTAGCCTCACCAATTCACTAAATCAACTAGTATGTGGTGTGCTTCGTACATGATTGGAAAATTAGAAACGCAGGGAAGTGGAGAGGAAGAACAACAGTGATGAATACAAACTATTTGACCTTTTTCTCTCCCCATGGCCCTTACTGGAAATCATGTTGTAGCTATTAAATATTATTTGGCATGTCTGTAAGCTTTATTTAAGTGTGCCGGGTTATGTTAATTCTGAGTGACATTTCGCTGTCCTCATCAGGTCTCTAATGAAAGACGATTTATTGATTTGTCTTGTTTTTAAGGAGGTTGGGTAGAAAGAGCTGTGTGTTTATTCAAGGGGTTCCCTTTTTGATTTGTGGTTTTGAAGATAATTGAATTTACTAATTTTAATATTGATTTGGTTTAAAGAGAGAACTCAGGACCCCAAATTATTTTCTTAATTTATTTCTTATGTGCAAGTATGTTTGTGATATTGACATTCATGCTTAGAAGTAACCTGTATGTAGGCAGTGTGAGCTATTATATTGGTATATTAAATATTTATTACAAGAAAACAAGGATCTGTTTTTATCATTTACAGTTGTTTCTTTTTAATCTATGTAGACTTTTTGAGAAGTCCTGTTAATTTAGTCCCTATTTCTACAGTGAAACATGTATTTTTGGGGATAGTCAGAATTAATAATAATGCCTTGAATAACAATCTTCAGTATTGGGCCAAGGATGTGGAATCTTCCATTAAAAAAAAAAAAAAAAAAAGTGCTACTATAGTATCAAAGATCTGAAATATGAAGGACAGTGCTAAAAGCAATGAAGAAAATTTGAGCAGAGCATGGTTACTAGATAGACAATACTTGGTAGAACACTGTTGTCTGTTTTTAATGTTGAATTCATTCAGAATTATTGTATCTTCCTGATTGAAATTCATCTTAAAGTATCTGGTTGAAGGATTTCTACATTGCCATAGCGGGACATAATGGTGGAAGCAAATTTGACAGTGCAAGCTCTTTTTGCAGTAAAATGTCCTTGGATCATATGATTTTCTAAATGTATGTAACCTAAGGCTTTTGTTATTTTGAGAAAGTTAGAATTGGTGCTTGAGACTTTTAACAAACTGTGCTATCTGCTTAGGTAATTGTAACAGTTTATCAAGTGACACAGTAACAAAGGAGTGTAATTTGGTGGACTGGACAGATTTTGTGTTCATCTGTGCCTGTATATTATGGAGTGTCTCTTGCATTTTAGATCTGTGGAGCTTTCAGTCAAAATAGATGTTGTACTGTTTGCAAGGTCATGAGGTGGGGAAAGCTATCATTAGATTCTGTCACTATTGATGCGACAACTGTAGACTGCTGCTGTAAGACAGGCCTTGAGCAGTCATGTCTGGCCTTGAAGATGAGTTTTGTATAGTACAGTTTTATAAGAATGTTCTGTTTGAACACCGGTTTTATCTTGGATTTAGCATTATCATACAAGTTTCATATTCAGTCAGTTTCATCTAACACTGTATTACCTTGTTTCCATCTGCCACTGAGACCGAGTTGAGATCAGTTTTACAATTGGTCCTGTTCAGTGGTGTTAGTTCAATATAGCCATAATGGCAGATATGGGGGAGGAGGGGAGTCACACAGTTCTTCTGTTGATGCACAGATAAGGGTGGCTTTTAATTAATTTTAGAAACCATTATTGGTAAATAACACACTCTCAAGAGACTTCTTTTGCCTTTTCTTTTTAAAATGTACCTTGATAATCCTGTTTTGGTATTTGGAATTCCCTTTGCTTCTGTTTATGTGCTCCATTTGCTTATTGCCTAAGCCTGATTTGTATGATTATCAGTGTAAACTTAACATTTTTATCTAGGGATGGTTGCTTCTTGGCGTGATAATTGACATTTAATTAATGAATTTATATTTGGGTGTTAAACATATGTGTTGTGGTTTTGAACATGTATTGTTCAATAAAAAATAAATAAAAAAAAAGCTTTGGCAGTGTTCTCCAAAGACCTTTTGAACAGTGAGCAAAAATATGCTATATTTGTATTCTACCTTAAAATGTAAGGGTTCACAATGTCTCTTTATTCACAGTGCCTACCAGATTGTTGTTGAAGAACTGAACCCTCACAGAAATAAGAGAGAGGCAAGTTCACTGGATTGCTACCAAGTACCGGTCACCTACCAGAGTGCAGCCAGTGGGGGTTCCCCATATTATTTTGCCGCTGAGCTGCCACCCGGAAGCCTGCCTGACCCGGCTCCATTCACAGTGGGAGACAACAAAACATACAAAGGGTTTTGGAACCCACCTTTGGCCCCGAGGAAAAATTATAATATCTACTTTCAGGCTGTGAGCAGTGTGGAAAAGGTAAGAGTGGCATACATCTGGTCTCTTTCCAATTTACCTCAGGACCTTCGTACTTTACTTTACTATACTCAGACCATGTTGCCTTTTAAATATATTCTGATGACTTTAAATCCACGGCTTACCCATCTACTCACAGATATGTCCTTTTTTCCACACAACTGTAAATGATTGCTTTTTTTTGTTGGAGTGGTCTAATTGAAACGAGGAACGTAAATGTGTGTGTCAGTGTATTAATACATTTAAAACTTGTTTTGTTACTCCTTTTCTTATATTTGAGAGGTGGAAGTTCAAAAGTAAACTTTAATGAATATACTGTAATCACGGGAGTATAAAGATTAAAATTGTTTTAATTGTTTAAAATTGTTTAAGTTTTACAGATTTACATTTAAGTTTTACATTTTTATTCTTCAGGGCAAGTAAAACCTCTGTTTACAAGTGTAAAAAATATCTGTTATCATTCAACAAGCTGACTGCTGTGTGTTGTGTTTTTGTTTTTTTTTATGAATCTTTATACCCCTGTTATTACTTTGTCATTCCTTCACTATCAGCTCAGTTGACATTTAATCATTTCTAGCTCTTGCCAAATGCTGAATACATATTGAGGAAATGATGCACAACAGGAAGTTAAGCGCTGTGAAGGACTCCATGTGTGAAAGAACATATCTTTACAAGTCCCATGCCGATGTCATTGACATGTTCTCTTCTGCCAGGGCAATACATAAATGAAATCGGAAGAGAGCTGCACTGAATTGTAAAAAAATATTACTTGGGTGCACTATTTCATTTTTTGCTTTTGAAAGTAACTCAACAGCGAAAGCATCCTGATTCCACAGTTTCTGTTGCCTATCAAACCTAGGAGTTAGTAAGTAAGAAAGCAAAGATACAGGAGTAGATTGCATTGTACACAAGTTTAAAAAGTTCTCTCTGTGAAAGCCAAGTATTATTTGATTGCTCAGCAAGATCCTGCATTCATACATTTGTCAAATTACTTGTAGGATAAACCACTTCTGATGTCAAAGTTACATTAAATCATTTTTGTCTCTTGATAGGAAACAAAAACTCAGTGTGTGAGGGTTGCAACAAAAGGTAAGAGTTGTTTTCTTTCAGAACAGACCTTGCAGGCTTATTTCAAACTACTGCAATTAAATGTGGCATTTGTATTTCAGAGCATTTTTTCCGTGCCCACTTGTATTGCCAGCAGAGTACTTTGACGCACTCAGACCTCTTCTCTGATAATGGAAATGCTTTTTTTATTCTTTGTAGCTCAGCCAAAAGGATACTGTTTCAGCTGTGAGCTGGATTTAGGCAGAATTAAGAAAAGCTTATTTGTGATATTTGTGCAATAAAGTGGTTCTGGTCTGGTGCACAGCTTGTCATTGGAACAGGATGCCAAGCAACACAAGAGTGGTGGATTTAAAAAATAGAGCTTTCTTTTTGTAAGCTCTTTGTGTGTTTTAAAGATATACTTTTGAACTATAAACAAATATAACTGTCCAGGTTTTTTAATTAATTAATTTATTTTTTTTAGAAATATTAGCCCATTATACTGTGTGTGGTATAATTAAGCATTCCTGTGTTTTTTGTAAATCTGCTAACACATTTCCAACTGCTAATCTCGTATAAACCAGATGCTGACTTAATTTTTTCAAAGCCTTTGACATTTCTCTGGCAAAATGTAATAGTGCTGTTCACTTTGACCTGTGACCTATGTTGCTGCCTTAATGTGGTCATTATGCATTTTCTTGGTTTCCAGGTGACCAAATGCTTTGAGATATTGGCTTCATAATCTGTACACAACTGCATTCTATGACTCGAGTTCAACCAAGTTTATTTTATAAGAAAGAATAACCCTTTTCTGCCAGTAATTTTACAAAGCTGTCATAAACTCATATCAATTATATAGACTGCATGCTAACTGTGGTGTTAAACTCAATATTGACCTCTGATCAGAGGTCCAGTAAACATGCACCTTTTCACTGCCATGCTTTTGTAATATCTGGCCATATTAAAAAATATAGATCACATGCCAGTAGATTTACAAGCCATGTGATTAGACGTGACATTTCCATTAATTACCTTAAGGGATGCAGTTTGTTTTTTCACCTTTATGCGCAATGTAAAAGCAGCTTGATACATCTTAAGTTATTATCCAGTATACATTACCAGTGTGTTTTGCTTTTTTTAAATCCCTGGCCAGCTGGGGAAGTGTGTGGTATTTTGATCTTGTTTTTGTTGTTGTACTCGGTTTCATTGTTTATCGTAAGATATATCATTCTGCTTTGAAGAAAGAGGCAAGTATGTTGTCATTGTGTGGTGTCTATATATATATATATATAGGGCAGCTGGCTCTTTGAGCTAATATATATATATATATATATATATATATATATATATATATATATATATATATATATATATATATATATATATATATATATATATATATATATATATATATATATATATATATATACTATATATATATATATATATATATATATATATATATATATATATATATATATACACAGTATATATATATATATATATATATACTGTATGTACTGTATATATAATCAAGGTTTCTCTAAGATCTACGGTATATAGCTTAATCGACAATTACACATTTCACAAATTCCAGCAACTGGAATAAGTGCTTGAGTAAGAACTATGATAACTATTATTAATCCTACAGTAATTATTATTATTTAAACTTTTATTTTATTCTTTAGAGGAAAGAGAATACATGTCTAAATGAAAGTAAGTAGAAGTATCACGGTAAGATCAGGACTATGCACTCCTATTTTGGGTAGACATTTATGAGGTGCAAGCATATTGTCTTTGTTTCACATCCTGCTTATATCTGCCATTTTTATTTTTACTGGGAATATAGTTTTTTGCTCTCTCTTTGATAAGGTTATCTTATAATAACAGCATAACCCTTTTTTCTGCCTAGAAATTTCTAAATGGAAGGCAAATTAATGGAAATTCATGTGTATAAAGCCATATTTTCTGGTTTTTTTTTTTTTTTCTCAAAGAATGTTTAATACTGAATGCCTAAAGCAGTGTAGAAAGTAATTGTGATTTAAGAATATATTAAATAAAGTAAGCGCCTCAAGTAAATGCACACAAGTTTCTTCCATTTTAGGAATATTAGTTTTGTTGATGATGAAATGCATGTTAAGTATAAATTTGTTATACTGTACATAAGTAATTTGTTAAAAAATAAATAAATAAATAAAAACATTAACAGGAAAGTGGATTGTTAGATATTGACAGGACATGGATTATCATTTTAAACCTCAAACTGATATTTCTGTATCTTTGTAATCCAATTTCAATTGAATTCCTTCCAGTATTTGTCATAAATTAATCTCAATAAGCACCGACAGTGATATAAGTATTCTTGAAGTAAGACATGGATAATGCCAAAACTAATAATTTTTTTTTTTTTTAAATGATACATAGGATTGATAAATAACCTTTTATCTGTAATGTTAGAAATTGTAAAACCAATTTCTTTAAAGGTTATGGTAGCCTATTACTTTCATGTTGTTCATATTGAACTGGATGTTGAGTCTGAGTAAATTACCTTTTTGTTCTATTAAAAGTTGCTAAAACACTTAATATGGTAGAAGTAAACCTTGTCCATGCCACCCAGCAGCTGTTCAGAAATATCAGGAGATTACCCTAGCTATTTAATTATTATTATAACATTTTTTAACTAGTGATACCACTACTAAAATTAGTTTTAATTTGGTTTTATGCTAGGAAGGGAAGCAACATATTAATGTACTGAAAAATCAAGAACACAAAATAATGCCTAAAAAACTACTCTCTGTTCAGGCACTGACGGCGACTGTGCGTTTGGAACAGGGCCAAGGTTCATTGTTGTTTTTTTTTAGGGCTTAACTCGATAGAATATACTCGCTAGAGTAGCGAGTAAAAAAATGTATGGAAAATCATCTAGCAAGTATATTTCTTGCGAATAACCTGAAAACGTAGCGACACATGCAAATTAGGATATGACATCATGAAACATCACGGGGAATTCCCTTTGACTTGCTAGAATTTGCAGTGGATGGAAAACCATTTTTTCACCTTTGTCGCTACTATTTTTGTAGCAATTTTACCGAGTAACTTATAAACTTGCTCGATAAATGGATGGAAAACGCACTGTTGACAGATTAGAGCTAGTTCCCTTTTAATTTGAAGATGACCAACATACTTATGGGATATGCCTTCCTACTGGTAGGTATTACTGCGCTCTTTACATCAGAGCTGCCGATAGGCCCATTCCTAGGGTGATGTCCTCGGTCCCGCCTACTGAGTGATCAAAACAGTCAACCCATGTAAGCTATTCCTCTTTTGCCTCTCAAGATGGTAAGACCTTCTGTGTTGATAACTGAGCGTTTTACTAAAAGAGCTTTTCAAGGTCGACTGCAGTTCCCCAGCATTCATGCTGAAAACTGGCTTGTCACTTTCGTGGAATCAGCGACTAAAAAAAAATCTCTTTTTTGTCTCCTTTCTTCAGCAGACTGCCTCGCTTGCTTCTTTACTGTCTGTCATTTGTGTGCAACTGCCTGTGCAGTATTGATTTAAAGGCTACACTTTTGGGGAGAACACAGTTCCTCTGCCAAGGCTGGGCTCTGCTGTAACCCCGCCGTTGAGCGATTGCACTGGCTGCTTACGTGCACTTGGGCAAAAATAAATAATTTCCTAATGTTGTTCTGTGTCCACTTGTGTGTGATCCGATCACACAACCTCGCTTGGCCTGCGTTGTTCTGTGAATTAGCTGCACTGCAGTTTAAAAAAACAAAACCAAACAAAAAGCAGCTAGTCAGCCATGTTTTTCCTCCACCGGGGCTGCGTTGTTACCTGCCCCGCTGTACAGTAGACCTTGCCGGCTACCTCAGCTGTTTTTCAATTTGCTCACCGCAGCTTTAGCCTGTGTGTCTCCCTGGTTTATGCGGCGCGCTGACCAGATGTGCGACTAAACACGGTCAGGGCAGGCACCGCTGTTTTAGCTGCCCCCCGGTGCTTCGGTACCTCAGTGCACGCTCAGCCCTTGGTACTTTGGTGCACTTGGTGTGCACGGTACTTCGGTGCCTCAGTGCACTAGGTGTGCACTGTGCTCAGTGCAATCAGTGTTTAGTACCTCGGTGTGCATAGCTCCCTCTCTACACATGGTGCCCAGTGCAATCAGTGTTTAGTACCTCGGTGTGCATAGCGCGCTCGGTGTACTTGGTTCATGCGGTGCGCACGTGTTTAGTACCTAGGTGCGCATAGTGCCCTTGGTGCTCGGTACACTCGGTGACCGGTGCAAACAGTACTCAGCCCTGCACTAAGCATCATAGGTGCACAGTGCGCATGGTGCTAGCTGTTGCACATGGTACTTTGTACCTGTGCATTAGCACAGTGATGGCAAGCATGTCCTGGGTCCATGTTTGCACATCCTGTAGGGCAATGAGACCTTTTGCGACATCTGTGCAGCTTTTCAGCCCTGGGTGCTTTGCAATAGGCTGGCTAGGGTCTCCTGTGGCCGAGCAGTCAGCGGCCCTTGGAGCCCCAGGTTCCACGCTCCTACGGTTATTCCAGAGCTCCTCGCAGGGCAGCCCCTGCACGCAGTCTCAGGCATCGCCCCTACCCATCTCCACTAGTGAGACTTGTTAAGCAATCCAAGTGAACGGGAAGCGTCATCACAGATGAGAGGAGGACGCGCTATCAATAGGTTGCCTCGGAAGCTAGTCTGCCCCCGCTTTCGAACTTTACGTCAGTGCTGATGGGAGGTGCTACAACATTCTTGCAGGTACTCTGGACAGCAGTGGCCGAGCCACGCCGGTCCATGTTCCTGATGCAGGCTGTAGCTCCCCGCCAGTAACCCTTCCCAGCGTTCTCTGATTTCATGGAGGAGGCATGCTCCTCTTGGGATCGTCTGGCCTCGTCGCCAAGCGTGCTGAAGCAAGCCTCTCAGCTTGCTTCTTTAGAGGGCGCTAAGAAGCTGGGCTTGGCAGGGTTTCCCCGGTCGACTCCACCATTGCGGCCTTAGTCAAGGCCCCGTTGGTGGGGGGTTTGCCCAAGGACCCTGTGTGCCCGAACCAGCAGTGCAGGGTTACGGAGACATATGCAGTGGAGGCACAGGTAACCCACTTGGCTAACACAGCAGGCATACTAATGGCCTACATGGACGGCATCCTCAGGGAAGCACCGCTCCCAGAGCCAGTGGCTTCCGAGTTGCGTCTCATCTCCGGCATGCTGCTCCAGATCTCCTTAGGCCGGAGCCTGGCAAACCTGGTGGTAGTTCGTAGATAGCTATGGCTGTCAGAAGCGAGGGTCCCAAATGCAGACAAGGTGGCGCTACTAGATGTGCCAATATCCCCGGGGTCTACCTTTGGGCCAGCTGTGGAGGAGATCTTGCAGTGCTCCCACCGTGAATGCGAGGCGTCTCGGCAAGTGACTGAGCTACTCCCTCTCTGTGCCGGCAGGTCAAGCCATTGGCAACCTCCCCACGCATGCACCATTACCAGGACGATTCCAGTTCACACGGCTCTGCTGGGTGATCTGAGGCACCACCTACAGGCCACCGTGGTAGCAGGTAACCGGGTCCCCTCACAAGGCAGGGGAAACGCAGGGCATGGGGCACCCATGCAACAGGGTTCTAGGCGGTAGTTCCAGGGCAGCCTCCTCAGTGTCCCCCGCCCATGCTTCAGCAGCCCCAGCAGGGCCCCTGAGGGCTTGCGGCCTCAGACCCCCTGCGGAGAGGGGTTCTACTCTTTTTCGATACTTTCTAGTGCCAAAGAAGGATGGCGGCTTTCACCCCATCCTAGAACTGAGACTCCTCAACGAGTTTTTGAAGGAGGTTCCAAATGCTGACAGGAAAATACCTCCGCTTCGCCTTTCAGGGAAGCGTTTACGAATTTTCCATGCTACTGTTCGGCCTCTCCTTAGCTCCTTGTACGTTTTCAAAGTGTGTGGACGCTATCCTGGCTCCCTTGCGGTTGCAGGGGATCAGAGTATTAAACTACTTTGACTGCTTAATTTGTTCCCAGTCCCAAGAAGGAGCAGTGGCCCACACGGCAATTGTGACAGAGCATCTGGTGAGGCTGGGCCTCACCATCAACGATGCAAAAAGTTGGCTTATACTGATACAGTGCACAACATACTTGGGGCTCCAGCTGGACTCCAGTACGATGCGCACATACCGACAGGGTAGCAGCGACTCAAGGTTGCATCTCCTGGTTTCGACAGGGATCGGAGGTCACTGGTGTGGTGTCAGAAATTGTTGGGTCTGATGGCCGCAGCCGTGTCAGCTATAGAGCTTGGCTTACTTCGCATGCGCACGCTTCAAGCATGGCTCAATGTGTTCCACTTTCATCCGGCTGACAGTGTCGAGCTCGTGTTCAACAGCCCTGCGCTGGTGGAGGTGTGCCTCTCACCTGCGGCCCCATTGATTCTGTATCTCCGGGTGCGCATTTCTTGGCAACCCAGTTTCTCATGGGTGCTCGGCGATTACACCCTCCAAGGAGGGTCGTTCTCCCCGAATGGAGCCTTGATATTGTACTGATGGCTGTCACAAAGGCCCAGTTTGAGCCCATACACTCCACAGAGTTGAAGTATCTGTCTATGAAGACAGCCTTCCTCTTGGCTATCACCTCTGCGAAGCGGGTCACTGAGCTACAGGCGCTATCGATACACATCTCCTGCCTGCGTATTTGGGAAAATGGCAGCCGGGTGTCACTACATACAAACCCTGCTTTCCTCCTTAAGGTGACCACAGCCTTCCACATGAATCAGTCTGTGGAACTGGAGTCCATCCACCTCAGTTTTCTTCGGAGGAGGATAGGAGATTGAACTTCCTCTGCCCGGTGCGGACATTGAGGTGTTACTTGGATAGGACAAGAGCTCTGCATCATTCTGACCAGCTGTTTGTCTGTCACAGTATATGGTCCCTAGGACAGCCCCTCTTGAAGCAGCGACTGTCACACTGGATTGTGGACAAAGTCTCGACTGCATATGATAGTGCCGGCTTGCCCTCTTTAGAGGGGCCTCGCTGTCCGATTATCTGTACAGCAGCTAGCTGGGCTACACCACATACTTTTTTTAGGTTGTCTCGCCTTAATGTGATAGATCCTTCCTTGCCTTCATTAGGCACGAGGGTCCTTGAGGTTGCACACTCAAACCTCTAACCTTGAGTTATGCGGTTCTAACGCGCCCCTCGTATGCTGCAGTTCTGTCTCCCTTGCGACTGCTCTGGTATACATTCCCATAAGTATGTTGTTGGTTGTATTCGAAATGAAAAGGAAAGTTAGGTTATTTACTGTAACCCTGGTTCCCTGAAAGAAAAGACGACCAACAAAAACCTTGCAAGGTCACATTGGTTCGATGGGTTGGCGGGACCGAGGACGTCACCCCAGCAAGGGGCCCATCGGCAGCTCTGATATAAGGAGCTCAGTAATACCTACCAACAGGCAGGCATATCCCATAAGTGTGTTGTTGGTCGTCTTCTCTTTCAGGGATCCAGGGTCACGCTAAGTAACCTTGCGTTCTTTCATTACAATGATAACAGCATGAGCGGAAACTTAACTGGGTTTAGTGTGTTATGGATAAATGCAGTGAAGCTGGCAAAATAAAGAAAGAATACAAAAAAACCTAACAGCTGTCTGATGTAAAGGTGTTTACAAAAAACATGTATATCTAGTATACCCATTACACCTATAAATATTTTATTTGCCTGCTGAGTAGGGATAAAAGCCATTTAGGCTGCCAGCAAAGCAAGCTATTAGTGTGGAAAATGTTAAATCTCCCCACTCTATTGGTACAGTGGAGCTGTGTAATGCTGTACATTATCTCAACAGTTATCCAAGTAAAGTGAATAAAGATTCATGGAAGATTCAAATATTCATTGATCAAGAATATTTTGGGAAATTTGGATGCTTTTCAGGATCACCAAATGACATCTTGTCCAGATGCCCCAAAGCATAAATCTAGTAAAAGCTCTGCAGATTGGGGCACGTTAGGTCAGTACTTGGGCAATGGCACAGATGCTGCATGTTTGCTTTCAAGTTAAAAGTAGGTCATTTTAAGACTGTAGTTTTAGATGCTCAGAAATAATGGCATAACAATCACATTCTGGTTAGGAGTTCATTTTGGATACATTGCGTAGTACCTAGTAAAATAAGAATCTCTCCTACTGAATCAAGCACAAGGTAGTACTGCAAGGTCGATTTCTTTCATACTGTCCCTCTATCCTATGGAATCTTGGACCTGAATCCACCAAATTCAGTGCATCCGTCGAAAGCACGGTTTGGAGAGTAAAGACCCTCTTATGTAAATGTTGGTGTACCTGTAATTTCAGTACACATAGAGTAAAGACCCTCTTATGTAAATGTTGGTGTACCTGTAATTTCAGTACACATATGACTACTTTAAACAACTTTACTATTCTATGAAGGTAGTGTCTCCTTAAAATTGTAAAAAAGCAATGTGTCACTATTGTACAACAATATATATATATATATATATATATATATATATATATATATATATATATATATATATATATATATATATATATATATATATATATGCTTAATTTTGACACAGATGGTTAGTAATATTTGCAATTTCTAAAAGCGAATATTTTTACTTTAAAAGTGCACAAGAGGAAAATGCAAGTATTGCAAAGTTACTCTTTTTACATGTAACCAACAAGTGAGAGGTTTGTAATGTTAACAGTGGCTTCTGGTTTGGTGTTTATGATGAGCTGTATAAGGTAATATCCTACAGAAAGGATTATAGTGTAAGGCAATTTGTGGTTGTCATACAATGTATGTGTATGCGTTGATTACAGGTTTGAAACCAAATCTTAAAATGAAATCAAGGTTGCTGAAAAAATATTTATCAACTGCTTTCCTCTTTTACATATGTTGGCTTTTTCCAAAATATGTGTTCTTGTTTGTGTGTGGAGGACGGTTGTCAATTGTAATTGCATGCTTTGATACAGATTCGTTCCCTAATTTGTTTAGCAGCAGCTACAGAGGAGCCAGAGGTGATACCAGATCCAGCCAAGCAAACGGAAGTGGTGAAAATTGCCGGCATAAGCGCTGGAGTTCTCGTTTTCATCCTGCTCCTCCTGGTTGTCATATTAGTTATCAAGAAGAGGTAAGTGGATAACGCCTCTGCCGGAGTTTTCCATCTGCATAACAATCTGGAGACTATATAAAATACACATAGCTTTTGTCATGTCCTTCACATGTAAAGCTCCTCACCAGGTCTCTTGTAAGGTAGGGAGTTAAGTTTTCTTCCAGGGTCAATTACAGTAATTTTAAAAATGCAGTATCAATCAATATCCTTCTTCTTTTCCACCTGTCTCTTAGTCTGGGACAGAGATGCGCAAGACAATAATAATAATTAACGTAAAGAGTACCTTTTAATATATTGTAATCTGAAGTAATGTTTATTGGCTGTTGCCGATTTTGAGATTATACACGTAATAAAGAGGTAACATCTTAAAAACAACTTTGTAATGCAGGTAACAGCGACAAAACATAAATCCATCTTATTTTCGAACGTTTTATAACATACAAAGCCTATAAAATGAAAATAACAGCTTGCTAAATAAAAATGTGGATAAATAAACAGAATTACACTAACCATGGCAACCTACCTTTATTTATTTTTTATGTAGATATGGAAACAGCAACAAAAAGACAAAGGGGAAAAATTACAGCGATTTTGAAAAAAATCTTCTTGTAGAAATTATCAGGCAGTTTAAAGAAACTACAGAGGACAGGAATCATGACATGAGAACTGAGGATAGGAAGAAAAAAGCATGGGTGGAAATACAGAAGCAGTTTAATGTGGAGGAAAGGGTTACAAAAAGGTCGGTAAAACAGTTACAGGTTGCATGGAAGGAATTGAAGCAAAAGGCAAAAAAGAAATAGCAAAATAAAGAAGAGAAAAAAATAGAACTGGAGGCGGACCTGTAGAAAGACAGACTGGCCCCCCTGTCACTCACAATTAAAGGGATTATCCCCAAAAACTTTGCCTATATTGAAGAGATACCAGATAGCGATATGAGACAGGAAGAAACAAGAATAGCATGCTCATCTCCAGAATCAGTGTCAGGTAAAGTGTGTGTGTTTGTGTGTGTGTGTTTTTAATATTAAAATACCTGAACACAATTACAATTGTAATCTTTATTAACACATTTTAAAATAACAACTAAGATTATAGAAATTGTGTGTGTGTGTGTGTGTGTGTGTGTGTGTGTGTGTGTGTGTGTGTGTGTTTTTTATAGTTCAAGACCAATTAACTGTTCAGGATCCAGGTACTATAGTAGGCACTGACACTACTGAAAACTGCACACACAGCCCACAACTCTGCAGAAAAAAGAGAACAGACAGCAGCATTTTTGTAGACCTCGCCAAAGAACTGCACCTTGACGATCCGAAGTCTGAGGATTTTGAGCTATTTAGTTTTTTTAACAAGTGCTCATCATAAGGATATAAATCTGATTGTATATACTTAAGTTCCTATGACTTATTGTACATTGTATTGAATTATTTCAAGCAACATGTGTAGTTCCTATTTATTGTTAAATTGGAATCAATAGTTTTAAAAGTTCTTGTTAGATTTTAGTTACATTGTATTTTTCACAAAATTCTACTCTATTGCCTAAAATAATTAGTTTCCTTCCCCATAACTTTAATCATCTACTGATCAAGCCAATTGTATTTATTAAATTATTTATTAATAAAATACTTTTTAAGAGTTTATTTTCTAGTTTACATGCCTTTAACCTACATCAATATACACATAATTTAGGCACAAAATAGCATAATAGATGTAGATTTATAGTAGTGTGTGTAGATATGTTTATATGTTTAAAACATGGTAGTTTGATTAAATATATTTAAATTCACTTTACGAAAAGTGCTGAATGATGAAAGCTCTCCGAGCAACATTGTTATCCTGTTGGGCCAGAACATGAACATCTATCAGCTTCCTGGAGTTCCTCTTCTCCTGCTAGTTTTGACATGTTGTGCAGAACTGTGACTGTCACAATTATTATGGCACGTCGAGATGGTCTAAATCTTAAACAATTTCCAAGGCAGGCAAATCTTCTTTTCAATATTCTGAACAACCTCTCTATCACTGATCTTGTCTTATGGTGTGCTACATTGTAGCGATATTCAGCTTTGCTCTGTGAGTTTAGAAGGCGAGTGAGAAGAAATGGGGTACAAGCATACCCATTGTCCCCAAGTAGAACTCCAGCAATTTCACTAGATCTTCTGTGTAGGGAACTGTTTTGCCATATCCTGGAGGCAGTGTGGTCCAGTGGTTAAAGAAAAGGGCTTGTAACCAGGAGGTCCCGGTTGAAATCCCACCTCAGCCACCGACTCATTGTGTGACCCTGAGCAAGTCACTTAATCTCCTTGTGCTCCGTCTTTCGGGTGAGACGTAGTTGTAAGTGACTCTGCAGCTGATGCATAGTTCACACAGCCTGGTCTCTGTAAGTCGCCTTGGATAAAGGCATCTGCTAAATAAACTAATAATAATAATAATAATAAAGTATTTCCATATCTGGCCCACCAACTATCTGCACATTTATGGAAAAATATCCCTTTCTGTTGCGGTATAGTTCTGCTTCAGGAAGACTGGGGCAGAATATTTTAACATGTGTGCAGTCGATGCATCCTACTGTCCCAGGAAAGCCAGCAGCTCTGTGGAACAGCCTTTCACAGGAGGTAGATCTTCCTCTCCTGGGAACTTTATTACCTGGAAGTGAAGGATGGAAATTGCCTTGGCAACCCTATGTACAATTCTGCAGGCTGATGCCTCACTTACTCCTTGTAAGTCAGCAGATACTTTTATGAAAATTTCCAGTTGCGAAAAACCTTAATGCTGTAAGTACCTGATGCAGTGGGGAAACTGCTTTATTTCTATTTGTTAGATGTTTTATGTTTTTTCTGAAATCTTCTCCACCAGTCCCTGGACTGTATATTTTGTAAAACAATATCGTTGACGAAATTCTTCTTCACTGTACATGTCAAGAGGATTACACCGATCTCTAAATACTCTTCCAGGTCTTGTTCAATATTCCAAATACTAAATGAAAGTAAGTAGCCTACTCCTCTACTAAACCAGCCTCTACCCAGGTTTAACTTACTCTTATTTACTTCTTTAGTAAGCTTACTCAGCTTTGGTGAAAGCAGACTAACTTTACTCTGCTGTTTACTCTACTTTTTACCTGAGAGTAGATACTCTTCAGTTACTCCACTTTTATGCAAGCCACCCCATATTCTAGAAAATTCTAGAAAATGCAGGATTGTAGGTGAACATTCTTAGAGAGTATAAAAAGGTTAGGCATAGGATGATCGCTGTCATTACCAATAAGTCAATATGGGAAAAAGTAAAGAGCTATCTAAAATTATTTATTGTCATAAAGCTGGAGAAGGATACAAGAAGATTTCCAAGCATTTTGAGTATCCCAATTTCAACTATTGTTTCTATTATCAAGAAGTATAAGACTCATGCTACTGTCACAATGCTTCCTCGTCTGGAAGAAAGAAGGTGCTTTCACCAAGAACTAGTAGAAGAATTGTGAGGAAGGTTAATAACAATCCGAGATTGACTGCCAAAGATATTCAGTGAATTGGCTGCAAGTAGGACTGAGGTTTCCATTTTAACCATAAGTCAAGTATTGCATGGTGAAGGTCTTAATGGTCGCAGGCCAAGGAAAGAGCCACTCTTAGGAAAACATCACAAGGACAATCGCTTAAAGTTTGCAAAACAGCATCTGAATGATGGATATGAGTTCTGAACAAAGGTTTTGTGGAGTGATGAAACAACAATCAAGCTATTTGGTCACTAAGTCTGGTGAGGCGTACAAAGAAAAGTACCCCATATCTACTGTCAAGTATGGAGGTGGTAATATCTTTATATGGGGCCGTTCCTCTAATGGCACAGGAAATGTAGTTCCAAAACATGGTAAAATGGATTCCATAGAATACCAATAGATATTGGCCAATCAGATAACTCTAACGCTATAAAACTTGGTTTAAAGCACAAATGGACATTCCAACACAACAACCACCCAAAGCACATATCAAAATCTACTTCAGAATGGTTAAAGAAGAATAAAATCCAGGTTCTGGAATGGTCTAGTCAAAGTCCCGATCTAAATCCGATTTGAGAATCTTTGGTATGAGTTGAAGAAGGCTGTGCACAAGAAGTCCTCGGAATTTGAATGAACTAGTTGAAGAAATCACTAAAGAATCATGCCAAAAGGTTATTGACAAATATCCTAATCAATTTAAAGAGGTTAGCATTGCTAAAGGTGCCTCAACTAGTTATTCATTTAATTTTCCTTGTCAGGGTATGAATACTTTTGAATTAGCATTTTTGGAATTTCTAGAAATTATACATTTCTATTGGGGTATGTAAACATTTGCCCCCACCTTCATCCCCAAAAAGCTTTTTATGTTAAAAAATAAATAAATAAATAAATAAATATTCATTCCGTATATTAAAACAAGCCAGGTTTATTCGCCTTGAAATCATCAAAATAAAATCATTGACAGAACTAGGTGGTGCAAGCCATCGGGAGACACGTCAAAAATCACACTGGACATTTACATCAATGCATTCCATAGAAGTTTACCAACTAAAGCATCACCATTTTCTGTCATATTTACGATTTAAGATTGTCAGTGTTAGGCAGTGTTTTAGCTGATGGACAGACTACTGTCGCACAAAGTCACCAATACATACCTCTCTGCAATAAACAGTGGTTGTCCAGCAAAGTGCAGCGCTCTGACAAACTCATAATTTTTATTTTTATTTATTTAAAATAAATAAATACAATTATAAATCGCCCTTATCCAAGGCGACTTACAATTGTTACAAGATATCACATTATTTTTACATACAATTACCCATTTATACAGTTGGGCTTTTACTGGAGCAATCTAGGTAAAGTACCTTGCTCAAGGGTACAGCAGCAGTGTCCTCCACCTGGGATTGAACCCACGACCCTCCGGTCAAGAGTCCAGAGCCCTAACCACTACTCCACACTGCTGCCCTGCACTTTCTTTTTAAAAGACACTTAAATGGATTGCTTGTCTCTCAGTTAACTTTCTTCTTTTAGTTTAATGTGTCGCTTGTTTGTCAGTATGTTCTTTTACTGTCAGCGCGAACATGTACTTTAGTGCAGCAGTATTTGCAGCGCTATGCATCCTCTGTCTCATGTTCGCCTCAAAAATGCATTGAGCACAACTGTCCATGCACAAGAAAAGCAATGCAACTATTGCGACAGGTGTAACACTTAGTACATCTACCCCTGTGTATCCTAAGTATTTTTTTTATGATATTTGAATAACTGCTTAAAGTAAAATTTGAGAAAACATTAGCACCATCTATTGGATTTTTCCATTCATTGCATCCTCATTGATGATTATGGAATTAAGTAAAGCTTGGAATCTTCCGACCTAAAATACAATTACACATAAAATGTAATATTTTTTTTTTTTTTTTTGTAAAAATAAATAAATATGAGGGGTAGATTAGATTAGCAACTACAGGCATGGCTATTACAGCTGTTATATAATTTATATAATATGATCTGTTGGCCTTAATGTGAAATCCAAAGCCAGACAACTCACTAAGGTGTGAATTTCTTTTTTTTTTTTTTCAATTTAAAATATCTGCTTTAACTTTATCATCTGTTTGACTTCTATGCTAGACTGTATACATCCCAAGCTTCCACATTTTTAAAGCAAAACAATTGTTAACCAAAAAGAGAGATGAGAGTAGAGAAGTTTTAGAATATATGACGGTGAGAAAATACAAAACAGCAGAATGGAGATGGCTGTGATGCTGTATACCAAGCACTGACAGAACAGGAGGCAAATCAAGCTGATGTGTAATGAATATCTTCAAATGAATACTAACTGGCAGAACAATCTAGGGGCCTCACGTTTACAGCACGTTTTGTACATAGTCCCCCCATTTTAGGGTACCAAAAGTATTTGGACAGATTAACATTATGTACAATAAAATAGTCATGTTTAGTACTTGGTCGCATATCCTTTGCATGCAATGATTGCCTGAAGTCTGCGACCCATAGACATCACCAGACGCTGGGTATCTTCCCTGGTGATGCTCTGTCAGGCCTGTACTGCAGCCATCTTCAGTTCATGATTGTTTCAGGGGCTTTTTGCCTTCAGTCTTGTCTTCAGCATGTGATTCATAGTCATTGTATCATGTGTCACTGTCCAAATACTTTTGGAGTTCACTGTATATAGATGTTTATCGATATAGATAGATATAGATATATATATACAGTGCCTATAGAAAGTATACACCCCCTTTCAAAATTTTCACCTTTTGTTGCCTTATAGCCTGGAATTAAAATGCATTAAAATCTTTTTTTTTCTTTCATTTATCTGATATATATATATATATATATATATATATATATATATATATATATATATATATATATATATATATATATATATATATATATATATATATTAATTAGAGGTGTCAGATGTCCCTTTAACATTGTAATAAAAATACAAAATACTGCATTTTAATAGAAGTCATTTCTATTTGAACTATGGTTGTTCATTACAGTTAACATATGTCCAAAGCAAAGCAAAACATCAATGAATCTCACAAATCCTGACTAATTATTTAACTACTGTACTAAATTCAGCTTATGCTTATATATATATATATATATATATATATATATATATATATATATATATATATATATATATATATATATATATATGGTGTTTGCTGCTTTTGAATTCTATCTCTATTATGTGCATGTACGAAAGGCTTTTCTTTTTTAAATAAGAAACAGTTCTGTTTTGTATATTCAACCTTTATATTTCTTCATCACTACATTTGGAGCAATACATTGTATATGTTTTATTATTATATATGTACAGTATGTATGTGTGTGTGTGTGTATGTATATATATATATATATATATATATATATATATATATATATATATATATATATATATATATATATATATATATATATATATATATATATAGGCAGCAGTGTGGAGTAGTGGTTAGGGCTCTGGACTCTAGACCGGATGGTCGTGGGTTCAATCCCAGGTGGGGGGCACTGCTGCTGTACCCTTGAGCAAGGTACTTCACCTAGATTGCTCCAGTAAAAAAACAACTGTATAAATGTGTAATTGTATGTAAAAATAATGTGTAAAAAAAATATGGTATCTTGTAACAATTGTAAGTCGCCCTGGATAAGGGTGTCTGCAAAGAAATTAATAATAATAATATATGCTGCGTACATAAGTGGAACAAAACATGCTTGACCTTCCAACGAGGTACATGCTGTTGATTTGAGAGTTTTGTGAAGAGGTGGGAAATGAAGAAATATGGTTCATCTCAAGTGAATGTGTTGATTTTGTATAAAGATAAACTGATGAGAGAGGATATATTGGGCTTAAATTTGAATGCAATTTATGATACTATTTCTTAAGTAGATTTGTTTGTTAAATGGATAATGTGTTGACATAGTGTTTCATTGTCAATAATTAACAAGATGCAATGAGTAATTAAAGCAATTCATTGCCAATAATTACTAAAATGCAAGGAGTTATTTTAATATTAAAATGAAAAAAAAAAAACATAATTACATTCCACTTGCATAATACGCCAGTTTAATTATGTGATGTGGATTTTTACAACATCAGAAATACCATTCGTTATTATGTCCATGCAAATTGGGAGATACTGCATCTTTAAAATGTACCAGGGAGTGATTTAATTGAAATACATTTTCTAAATTGTTTTTCAATAGGCAATAACTTTGTATTATATAACCATACAATCTAGCTTTTTACAAATGTTATTTACTATATTATTATGGTTACTGTGTATTGATTGTCTTGGTGCAAGGCTCCAAGACACGTGGTAGATTAAAAAAGGTTTTAAACATTGACCCATAAATTATTGCTAATGCATGGTAGAAATATATAATCCATTACAATTATTATTTTTTGTTTATTTAAGACTGAAATAAATACATATTGCATGCAATTGTCTATAATGATTTCCTGCACAACCAGTTTTTAATAACTAGTTCAATTGCACACAGTGTAATAAGAAAATCATGAACAAATTGAAATGCTAACCAAATGAATGGTTGTTAACTCGCATTATTTTCTGCTTTGTTGCTATAACTGATTCACACTTTGCATTCACCAATTAATCTTGATTCTACTGTCTCTGATTTGCTTGCCAGGAGGAGCTACTATTCTTATTCATATTACCTGTAAGTAGAAAATGGGTGCATTTTTACAGTACTTTTAAAATATTTTAAAGATGCAGTATCCTTTTTTCAACAAAAAACACAGAAAAGTCAGACAATATATAAAGAAAAAAATACATCATACATTGGTCGCCCAAACACTGGTATCTTGTTTTAATAATTGAAATAATTAATAACTTGTTTTAATATTTGAAAAAAGAATGCTGCATTTGTTTATGCATTCACTTCAATATGTCTTCTTAGCCATTATGTTTGAAAAGTACTTTTCTACAAAGTGGTTAATACATCTACCTTAGAGTAAGTAGGTTCTGAATAATTCCTTTTTTTCCCCCTACATTTTCCTAACTATTCTATAGTAGCAATCGTTCGGAGTGGTTGTGTTCCTAAAATATTCATATTTTGTTATTGCTCTAAATCTGCCTTTACCTTCAAATCATGTGACACTGGCTTTTCGACTCACATTATCACATGATGTAAATGGATTGAAGGCAGCTGTTCAGTCTCAGGAATTGGGATTTTTAGACAAGCTCAAAACCAGGCAAAGGCAAATTTAGAGTAAAATGATAATGCCTCAATATCAGAGCAAAATAACTTTAAAACTTGTTATGATTGCAAACACCAAAAATAGTGAAATTGTGAAAAGCAATCAAATACATTGCAAGCTGCTTGCACCTTTTAAACTCTACAGCAAAACTCAGTTTTGGAAAAAAGTGGCTATTTTAAACAGGTAATTTGTTGTAATTGCATTGTACTATTAAATCACAACACAGACTTTGATATGTGCCCATTTTACTGTCAAATGTAATTACAGCAGCAGGGGGCAGTCTCTTAATACAAAACTAATGTATGTGTTTGATATTGTTATATGTAATAAAAAAATTAAAAAAAAGCTATTCAATTGTTTTGAAAAAGGTATTAAACTCCTGTGTGAAACAAAGTATTAATTTTGAAGGAATGAAACTGCTGTTACCACGGCTACTGCTGTCTGTGCCTATTTACTGTTAATTTTATTTTCCAGATAAGTGGAAATTGCTATATCCAACAGATAATTGGTTTCATAATACCATAGCAAGAAATAACACAATTTCACTCCAGCTCCTGCCAAAACCTCCACCTGCTTGCTTTTTTCATGCAAAGAAGATAATCTTGATGAATTGTTTTCACTTTTGTCTGCTTAGGTTCAGGCTTCAGTTATTTTTTTTCTCTCTCAATGTTTTCTACATGCTTATTTGTATTGTTGGAGTCTGAGCTATTGAAACACACATATTTATAAAATGACACAAGATTAATATACACAAGTTGCTTGTAAAGTCTAATTTAAGTGACGGCACATTTGTTGACTTCCACTTTATATTCAGCATTATAGAATTGAATTTGATGTAAATGTTAGGTATATGTGTGAGAGGTGCTTTTCGAAGTTATTTTAATGTAGCTTTGAGTTGAATCTGTGTGGTTTTCTTCAAGCTGAAAGTCTTTTGTAATCTTGTAATCACCTCTATGAAGTATTGATTTTACCATTAAGCCTGCCATAGAAGTGCTAGCCAAGGGAGTTAACTTGGTTACATTTTCTCATTAATCCCTTTTGTAATCAAATATTGTTGTGTTATTAATCACATCAGTCAAGTTGCTCTCAAAAAAAACTAGCGAGAAAAGGTGCAAACTTCTAAATAATGAATGTAAAGAAAGGTACAAGACTAGGAACTAAAAATATAAACCTGGTTACTTTTTTTGACTGTATACTGTACATTAAATCATTAGTCAATTTCAGGTTGAGATCCTGAATCTGCAGTAATGAAAGTTGTCAGCAATAAGGGGTTGGGTGTGTGTGTTTGTGTGTGTGTGGGGGGGGGGGGTGGTATTAGTGATCATGTTTCTAAATGTCCACAAGCAGCTGATCACTACATTGATTTTTGGTGAATTGTAGAAAACTTGCCAAGAAGCGGAAGGATGTCATTGGAACCACCCGTCAGGAGATGACTCACATGGTCAATGCAATGGACAGGAGCTATGCTGATCAGAGCACTCTGCATGCAGAGGATCCCCTGGCTGTCACCTTCATGGACTCACACAACTTCAGCAATAGGTGTAAGTACCAGGAATGTTCAGGGACAAAACACCAGATATTGGATACGTGTGAGAAAGTTGTGATGCGTTTCCTTTGCAGTGGGAAAACATGTTTTACATTTCTGTAGCATTGGAAATACAATTTTTTTTCTCTGTGTCTGCATATCCTTTTAACAGAGGTTATTAAAACCACACTGAGTTATGACTGTGTTTCATTTTTTGCAGTTTCCTTTAGTATGTCGGAGAGAAATTACATTTAGTGATGCAAAGAAGTGCAACCAGAAGCAGAAAAAAGTTTGTTTTCTTAACGATAGGATTGATGTCTAATGTCTGTCAAATGTATTTATTTGGCATTGGTGCTTTATTTACTACAAAGAAACAGCAAGTTTTTGTTTTTGATATGTATGATCTTAACTGATGCCATTTTTTGGCTTTTGCAAGCTCTTTTTGCATTATAATATCTGTACTGGGTAGAAACTGTTTTCTCGCCAGTAAATGTATTGTAAAAGTGTTGCTATTAGTAAGCCCATCCATGAAACTGACACAAAACACTTTATGATTTAAATGGAAAAACACCCACAACATCTAAAATAAATGACTAGTTACAACGACACTTACCACTAGTAGAAAATAAATATAATATATTTCTAATTGCAGTTCTGATCTTTTATTTAAATTTATTCAAGTCATTCTTCATTCATTTCATAATCATAAATTACAGCAATGGAAGCCAATTAGATCATTGAGATGTTGTTTTTTAATTACATTAGTACCAGTAGTTTAGGCAATGTAAGACTTAATGTTTTGTCAAGACCCCATATAATGTAATATTAATAATTTACTATCTTTTGAATGTAGAAAACATTACAATACACTGTGTCCAGAGGTCTCCAGTAAGGGCATGACATAAATTGGTGTGTTTAACCCCCATCCCCCCCAACAAAAAAAGTGGTTGTTTTTCTCTACGTGATGAATAAGCAGTATGTGGCTTATTAAAACTACAAATGGAGAACAGCTTTCTTCATGAGCTTTATTTTCCCACAGTGCCCAATGATCCACTTGTGCCGACTGCTGTGTTAGGTGAGGACCTAGTCCTTTGTCATCAGTTCCCGCATGGCTTGTGTTTCCTTGCATGCATTACATTTCTATTCATATGTTGTCCATTGTGCCGTTGGGGAGGGATTTATTTAGGGGGAATTATGGGCCTGTTCTACAAATAGATAATCGCTGCACACTTATCAGAAATTGCAGATATCTACTCTGTCTGAACTGTGCTGTAAAGCCAGCTTAATACAGACAAAGGGTGACACTTTCAATTGTTTCCAGTTATTCAGAACAATATGTTGCTTATTCCTACAGCCAAAACAATGCTGCATTGGAGCATGGCCGTTCTACAGTTAAGACATGGCAGATTTTCAGACTCCTGAGGCCTTGAAACTGATCCAAGTTAATTGGCGTGCAGAGTCAAAACCTTTTACACAGCCCCTGGCTTTGAATCCATATTAAACAACACCAGTGAACAGAATTGGTTTTTTGCACTTAAGTTGAGATTTGCCTCTGGCCATTTTGTTTCTGAAGCTGTGAAAGAAATATTCCCAGAACTGCCAGTTTTAAGTTGTCTGTTTTTGTTAACAGACAGCTGCATTTTCAAATTGGGCAAACAACATTGCTTCTATCCTAGCCAAATATCTCCAAAGACTGCACAAATATTAATGTTTAAGTTCAACTAATGTAATCGAACAATATCATTTTAGAAATAAAATGTAAAGATGATGACAGCAAAACAGAAGTTATCATAATATAGAAATATATATATATATATATTTTGTGAAGAATTCATTATAAGTAATTGCTCTTGTATTCTACCGGACATAATGCGAGCATTGACTTTTACCCGAGTTACTAATACTTGATTTAAAAATATAAGACTAGTCAGTGCCAGATGTTTTTTGTTGTTTGTTTTAAAGTAATTTGTAATATTTTTTCAAATGTGCCTAGAAACCTGTGCTTAAAAACAATTGTACAGTAAGTACAAAAGGTGAGCTGCTTTGGAAATTAGTAGTTAGCCCTTTAAGAAAGGCAACCCCAGGCTACATTAGAAAAGTATCTGACATAGGAATAAGACCTCAGAGTCATTGGTTTAGACAGAATTAGATATAAGGCACAGCAGAAAAAACATGACTGATGGGGCCATGTGTCCTTTTCAGCTTAAACTTTGATGTAGAATGCAGTTTTCAACAGTCTTATTTGGTCGACATTAAATGTGATTGTTTTCCTGTGGCATGTGGTGTTGTGTGATGTGCAGTTGGCTTTCATTTTGTTGCTACCGGCAGCCACTGTAAGTAAAATGTATTATAGTGTATTTCAATTAAAAAGTAGTTGTACGTTTGTTACCAACATATCCATCGCATACCCATGTTGGTTTAGAAAGGTGTAATGTATTTATTTTTGCTGTAAATGTGACTTTGGCTTAACCCTTTTTATGTTGTTTTTCTTTGGTGCCTCATTGGTAAAGTGCCAATAACTGGTAAGTGTGTTTTTTTTAGCTATTTAAGTGAATAACCTTGTTCTTTTGAAAAAAAAGTGTCTGGGGTCTGACTGCATTGTTGCTAAAATCACAAAACCAATCAAATGTCTTATTAGAAATAAACTTTGAGAATAATAATGAGGCATCAGTAAGCCGGTTATAATCAGTAGATTATGTTTGACAGTCTTTGTGTCCAATTTGATTACAAAGCTTTCATCACTTCTTATAGTACTTCTGCTTTTGTAATTAAGATTTTATTGATGGTTTCCCAGAAGCTGCATAAGTTGGATTGGTTATTCATGTAGGCTCACAAGGCAGCTGTTCCCTTGTCCCTAAACAATAAATGCCACAGTCCCAATGAAAAGGAAACTGGAGTTGACTGTAACAAGATTAAAAAAACAAAGTTCATGTTCTCAAAGAAAATCAGATCTGACATAGTACAATATAGTTGATATTGTTGCTTTTAATTTTGTGCAGCTGAAAGAGCATGGCTCACTACAGTAGGTAACACATTTACCTTTGGAGGGTCAAATGTTTAAACCCTGTTTGCGAGGAGAAGGGGCTGGAGAAAGTCACAATATAATTGTGTTTTTTTTTTTGTTTGTTTATTTTTTTTTGTTTTAAGTAGAGCTGTGCAAGGGTTTTTACTCTAAATTTGTACTGCTAAGCAAAACACCAATAAAATATGGTAATTGATTACTTTTGCACTGCTTACTCCCCATCTCTCAACCTAATAAATTAGGTATTATGTTTTATATCTTACCCATCTACCTAAAAAAAGAAAAGAAAAAAATCTTTGTACAGATATAAAATTTAAATGTATGTGCAATGGTATTTCTGAAAAAAGTAAGTTATTTGAATCCCTTGTTAGCTTGAGTCAATATGCTGAAGTTCTCTCGAGACAAAAAGATCAAGCAATGCCCTCAGTGTTGATTTTAAAGGATTAAGCTAACTTCTGCAAATTATAATTAGAAAATGAAACAGATTTCCTAGGTAGCGGTACAGTAAGATAGAAAGTAAAAGGCAAACGAAGGGGGAAGGAGAAAGTCTCTGTTTAGCTGTGTGTATTATGTATGTTTTGTATCAAGTTCCCAAAAAACATACTCCCAGTGTCTCAATTACAGTAATTCAGTCCTATAAAGACACAAGGGACAACAGTAAGATTGTTTACAGCTTACTCTACTTGATGTCAATACCCGTAATAAAACTATTTTTGGGGGAGGGTGAGTGGGCGGGCAAATCAAACCTATTGCAATTCTGTGAATTTACCTGAATGCAATTCCATTGTAACAATTGGGTTAATATGTTTATTCAAAGTACTGTAGTTTCATGTATGTATCAATATTATCTACAGCATTTTATAATCTGAACTGTAGTAATTTAAGCCATCCTGAAAAGTTTACCAATTTCACTCCTCTGGAGCTTAATAATAAATGAAATCTTGCAAATACAGTAGACTGATTTCTCTGCTGCATTATTGTATTTAAATGCTGTATTTCCTTTCTTCAGATGAGAACCATACAGCTGCAGCAGCAGCAGAGTCGAGCAGACTGCTGGATGTGCCACGCTATCACTGCGAAGGGACAGAGTCCCCCTATCAGACCGGACAGTTGCATCCTGCTATCAGGGTGGCAGATTTGCTGCAGCACATTAATTTGATGAAAACTTCTGACAGCTATGGATTCAAAGAGGAATACGAGGTTGGGTTCTACTGGGAACATTGTTATTGAATTTGTATAATAATTGCACGTTAGAGTTGTGTACCAACCTAAACTACATCATTCTAAATGGAAGTAAAAACCCAGGTTTCAAAGTATTCCGTTACACCTCAACTTCAAAACCCTCAAAAGTGCAGGATTTCAGTTAACCAGAGGTTTACAAAAAACATATGCAAAATTTGTGCCCTAGAGTTTTTGAAACATTAATTCAATTTTCTATGAAAGCAGTGTTTACATTTTCTGTGCTTTAGTAAGGTAAATGGTGTTCCAGAAGTAAATGAAAAGTAGCAATATTTGGTCAGTTTGACAGCAAAATATTTGAATAGCAGATGACCATTTTGTAACCAGTATGGTAGTGTACTTAAA
This sequence comes from Acipenser oxyrinchus oxyrinchus, assembly GCA_030684275.1. Taxonomy (NCBI): domain Eukaryota; kingdom Metazoa; phylum Chordata; class Actinopteri; order Acipenseriformes; family Acipenseridae; genus Acipenser; species Acipenser oxyrinchus. The sequence continues at coordinate 54,567,097 of CM060251.1, read as the reverse complement.
GGGGATAAACAAACAAGTATTTTAGCTTTTATTAAAAAAATATTTAATCTAATGTGACTGTTTCCATATCAGGAATGTATGAAACCAAAAGGTTTTTGAAAAGCGCTCCAGTTTGCTCCCCAATAGCCTGTGCGTGCAAAGTTCAATATAAGGATTATCTACGTTCAGGAATTTAAAGTAATCTGCTCACGTTGATGTAAACTACATGTTGTTTTGTAAGGTTTCGTTAACTGACAGTGTTTCCTGCAGAGAAAGTCAGGTTTTTGTTTGTGCAGCACCAACCCATGTAGTTCATTTTTGTCTCTCTTCATGATTGGATCAGTGACCACAACTCATAAATGTGGGGTGCATTTCCTGTAAGCATGCTGGCTGTTCAGAGCAGATATCAAGAACTCTGTTGCAGCTTCGAAGCCTTTGCAGTCAAAAATATTAACATGCAGTATCCATTTAGCTTTTTTATGATTTGCACACTTTAACGTTTGATTTGTCTTTATATATATATATATATATATATATATATATATATATATATATATATATATATATATATATAATTAGCTCAAAGAGCCAGCTTCCCAATGTTTTGATATGTATATACAGATGCACAAAAGAAACGCAACACTCGGGTCTAAAGGATTTAATCAAATATTTTAAACATAGATATCAAATAAAAATACAGATCAAGGAATAACGCTAAGTTTTCAGTATGAAACGTGACACACTGTCAATTTCTAATAACCATGCGCAAAAAAAATAAAATTAAAATAACCATGTGCAAATAATGCCTGAGATTTAAAATCACGCAGTTCAAGTGAGTAGAACAAGCTGTGCAGTACAGTAGTTGCTCTGTGCATTGATTGAATACATTGTAAGCACTTTTCGTTTTGGATCTGACAATACAGTCTCTGAGTCAGATTGATTACCCTTTCCTGTTAAGCTACAAATCTTTTTTTTTTTTTTTTTTCTCAATACACTTCAGCTTTAAAGGTTAATGTGTGTTTTATGAAGATTTAAAATGACATTACAGTGGACTTAGGCAGCACCCTTTTTTCAGGCAAACCCTTTGCATTTCACCATTTAACACTAGAACCGCCGTGGTTATACTCGTACCTAAAACCGTCTCCAGCAGTCATGGTTACATTTTAAGCAACATCAATATTAAAATGAAAGACAAACTATCGGATACTCAAAAGTTTTATTCAAGCACATCATATCAAACATCTGCACAGCTGAAACGTCATATTTGAATGAACAATTAAACATGGAACGGGTTATTCAAAAAAATGAAAAACTATAATAAAATAAACATTTCAAAAGAAACTAGTGTGTAAACAGGTATTTGTACATACAAAACTGTTTTCTCTTGCGAGAATGTAGGTTACATTCAAAATAAAAACATGTAAAAGGCAGTCAAAGATAGAAGGGATTATAACTTTTTTTTTTTATTTTGCAATCCTGCCTTTCAAACGCCATCAGGGTATTTAATACATGTATTTAAAAAAAATCAAGAACTGACAACTTCGTATCTCACACACGCAGAAGAATTTAAATTTTAAAAGTGAAAAACATAAAAATGACTGCTGTGGCGGTTCTAGTGTTAATAAATGTTAACTGCACTTCTTGATTCTTTAGCGTAACTGTGTGCTGTGCTTTACCTTTTGAGTTATAAACATGTCACTCTATGTTTAGAATTAGGCATTACAGTGGACTTATGCAGCACCCTTTTTTCAGGCAAACCATTTACTTTGTATTTCACCATTTAATAAATGTTAACTGCATTTCCTGATTCTTTAACATAACTGTGTGCTGTGCCTTTTGAATTTTAAATAATTCTAAACATAATCTATCTAGCTAATGTTAAAAATGTTACAGTAATAGTGCTTGTTATTTTGCCTCTGTCTTGAGACAATGCCCCTCCCCCACCTTTGCCTTAATATCCTTTATATCGCCCCAGAGGCATTGACTCGGCATAATCTGGTGTATGTATATGTTTGTGTGTGTGTGTGTGTGTATATATATATATATATATATATAGTTATGCTGCAATAATGTTCTGATGGTGGAATTATAATCGATCACTACATTTCTTTGCATATAATTCCTACTCCATATTGTTTTGTTTAGTCTCTCAATACATTTATTGTTTACACAAAACACAGTAATTTATAAATGTATCTGACCACGACAAACCTGTTTTTATACCAAAGTCTTCTGTCTTTAAATATGTAAATAAAATGGAATAAAATATGTTGATAAAAATATCATCTTTATTTCATTTCATTTTATTTAGAGTTTCTTTGAAGGCCAGTCTGCTTCATGGGATGTAGCAAAGAAGGAACAAAACCGAACAAAGAATCGCTATGGAAATATAATTGCATGTAAGTCTTTATGTAAGCACAGAGGGTTAAGTATATATTTTTCATTTATCTGTCGGATATATTTGTATGGGGTGATTTATCTTAGGGTCTTCTCAAAATATACTCAACTTGGGAATTACATAAATATATTATTTAACAATTGTTTTTTCAGATGACCATTCCAGAGTTATTTTACAACCTATGGAAGACGACCCCTCTTCTGATTACATTAATGCCAATTACATAGATGTAAGTCTCCATTTTTAGTTCTCCAAAATCTTTTCTTCTGTATGTGAAACTTTTATGCATGGGTTGTCTAAAGATCTGAATACAGCTTCTTTTATTTTTTACTTGTTCGAAGTGCTTGAACTCACTGACATTGTTGTGCTTTCTTTCACACCTGGCTTTGATTTGGGCTGTAGATATGGCTGTACAGGGATGTAAGTATCACTATAGATGAATAACTACACATTGTATTGTGGTACTTTTAGTTCTGTAAAAACTCTAACATCATCTGTAAAGTTTGTGATTTGCTTTTCCATTTTATCTAAACTTTGCTATGCTTTTTATTTCACCTTTTCATGCTCGTATGCATTTCACTCTTTGTTGTAATAAACTGTTATGCCATGGAAGACATTGTCCTTATAATAGATGAACATTGAAACTGGTTTACATATTCTAACCGCAATGGGAGAATTTGTTTATTAAACCTATACCCTGCTGACATAAATCACAATGGATCTTTCTCTAGCCATTTACAGCACCAGGGAATCTCCAGATTGGCATCTGCCAGTTTTAGGATCGCAAGGGATTCACAATCCAGGATGATTTCCCCAGTGCTGTAAAACCCTCGTAAAATCAACTTCCAAGTAACTTTACAGACACCCATAGGTGAACTAATTAAACAGTTTCATAGCCTTGTACTGTAAACAAAACAAAAAAAGTTGATTCACTTTCGTACACTATTTATACAGTTCTGTACTCTTGAAAGAGTTAAAGTATATACAATTACGATTGATTTTTCTGCACCATTTGTGTAGCGCTAAAATTAAGCTACTCATTGCAAATTCTATCAATACAGTTCAGGGATTTACTTCTGTACTTGCAGCATGTTGTGCTTATACCCCTATGATACAATTACACCTAATAATAGTATATCACTTTAGACCATTTATTTAAAAAATAAATAAATAACTGTAAAATGTAATTTGTTCTACAAGTAGTTAATCAAATAACTTGGTTCATGAAAATCATTATTGTAGGTAGTGTTTTCCACCAATATGTTTGTATTTTGGTTATTTAATGCACATAAACTGACATTTCTTTTTAGGGATATCAAAGGCCAAGCCATTACATTGCTACGCAAGGTAAGAAACAGCATAATATGTAGACTGATGCCTTATCTGATAAGTGCAAGGTCGTCTTGTGGTATAATTCTACATTAGTTCGGTATTATCTTTGCTCCACTGTTAAGGAAATTAAGATGTAGTTGAGGATACTGATACAGCTATTCTACAGTTTCCCAGTGTCAGTGCCAGTTCTTTTGATTACTGTATTTCAGCCAAGCATATTTTTTATCAGCACATTAAAAAAGTATTTCTATTTAATTTAAATATTAATATTTAAAGGGAACTAAGGCTTATTCATCTTGCATACATGTGACCAGATTGTAATTGTATTGAGGGGCTGCTCTTAAACATCTGTTGATCATCTATTGGAAGAAAGAAGAACCAGGGGGACATGATTTGAAGTCTTAAAAGGAGTTGTCATAGTTACCCCAAACCGTTAACTTTTTATGTGCAGTACAGAAACCAGGATCGGAGGACAGTTAGAAATTAAGTGGAGAGAGACACATCTTTGCACAGAGTGGTGAGGTTATGGAATGGGCTACCTAATATTGTTAAGGCAGAAACACTTGGTTCCTGTAAGACCCAACTTGATAAAGTTCTGAGATCAATCGGCTACTAGAACTGGGCGAGCTTAGATGGGCTGAATGGCTGCCTCTTGGATTTCAAGTTTTTAAAAGCCACACATGACAGCATTATAGAAACATGCAGCTCCAGTGGATTAATAAAAAGAAAGTTCCACGTTTTGAACAGATAAAACAAGTGCCCTACACCAATAGTGGTTAAACTGTGAAACAATTAAAGCCTTTTGACTAACCCATGGCCATTCAGAATGATATGCATCTCTGGAAAACCATCTTGTGCCATGTTCTCCGCTTCTTTAGGTCCAGTTCACGAAACGGTTTATGATTTTTGGAGGATGATCTGGCAGGAGCAATCTGCATGTGTTGTGATGGTTACTAATCTGGTTGAAGTTGGACGTGTGAGTGTGTGTATATATACATATACATATACATATACATATACATATACATATACATATACATACATATACATACTTTTTTTTTTAATTGTATTTATTTATTTATTCATTTGTTTGGTTTTGAAGGAATGTACTCTTAAGTGTTTTTGTGCATTTTCTAAATATACTGTACAGTATATAGGCAATCTAGAATGATATTTATTTATTACACAACTCCAAATAGTCATGTTTTTTGTTTACACCTCATGTAGAAAGTAAGTTTTTTGGTTTCATTTTGTTCAGCATTTTTCTCTTTGGTTTGTTCAGGGTCATACAAAGTTGGAAGTCAAAGTTAATAATAAAGTAGTTTCAGTATTTTAGTGGAAAATACGCATGTGTATTCATTATGGAGAAATATGCAGACATATTGCAATTGATCTAATATAGCTTGTAAAATAATATAACTGGCTGTTTTTCATTTAGGTAAAATGCTACAAGTACTGGCCAGATGATGCTGATGTTTATGGAGACTTCAAAGTGACGTTCCTGGAAGTTGAGCCACTTGCAGAATATGTTGTCCGAACATTCACATTAGAAAGGGTAGGCAGTAGCACATTTATTACGTTTTTTCTGAGAAAATAAGTTTCTCTTATCAATTAGAACAAACAACGACGTTGCTCCATTTTATTGGACCAACAAAGTTTTAAACAGAACTGCAAGAGTTAAAACAAAAAAACACAGCATGATGAGGTGAAACATACACACAGAGAACAACCTAATTCATTTTTTTGTGTTTTTTTCCCCCCCAACTGTGGACCATATAGCTAACATGACTATTTCAATTGAATGTTTTACATTAGTAAAAGGCTTCAAAAGATTTGCACATAAAGCAGAATACTCAATTTAATTGTTTCGGACTGGCAACTTTTTAACTGGTTAAATGTGATTTGTATGGTTTCTGTTAACTTTTGAAAAGTACACTGAGTAAACAGTTCCTCATTTGACTAGATACAGTACATTTACAATTGGCTTGCTGAGCTTAAGAATATAACTTAAAAACTAAAAAATTACATCCAATGTTTTGTTTTTTTAATTGTATTTTTATTTTATTTTTTATGCTAACTTTAAAATTCCCATTTCTCAGAATTATAATTTGTTAGTTACTATGTTCTTGCTGTCAGCCAGCTAACAGATTGATTCTGTGAGATATTTGTATCTGAATTCTTTTCTACATATTTTTCTATGTCTTTGTAGAGAGGCTTCAATGAAATGCGTGAAGTGAAGCAGTTTAATTTCACTGGCTGGCCTGACCATGGAGTACCTTACCATGCAACTGGCCTGCTGTCATTCATACGACGTGTCAAAATGTCAAACCCACCCAGCGCAGGTCCCATTGTTGTTCATTGCAGGTAAGCAATGTATGATGTAACAGCATTAATAAATACAACTATCATCTATAAAAACGTCCCCGCCATCACACCTACTACTGTAAAAACTCATGAATCATATAAACTTTTTGTTTTCGAGATGATGCAGATTAACAGTTCGAGATATTGGCTTCATACTCGATACATACATGTATTCTGTGACGAGTCCCTATTATATAAGGGCATATATATATATATACTGTATATATATATATCAACCAAGACCGGGACCAGTTAACTGGTCTGCTATGTGGAGTTATTTTTCTTAAATTATACTGCTTCTTTTTGACATTTGGAGTAAGCCAATTGTGCAGAGCTCAATAATGTGTTTCTTGTTTTTTTCAGAAAAATGTTTTTTAGCTCAAAAAAATGTATGCAGGAGGTGGTTATGTGGACGGGGAAGCAAACCGCTTTTGTTTGAGCAATGTTTAACTAAACTACCCTTTTACTGCTAGTTTTTATGTTTGTTTGTTTGTTTGTTTGTTTATTTATTTATTTATTTGTTTGTTTACACACACACAGTACGTCTTTCTATGAGTTTCTGGTCTTGATTTTTCTAGTGCTGGAGCTGGAAGAACTGGCTGCTACATTGTAATAGACATCATGCTGGACATGGCGGAGAGAGAGGGAGTTGTGGATATTTACAACTGTGTGAAAGCCCTGCGTTCTCGACGAATTAATATGGTTCAGACAGAGGTATTGCTTTATTTTTTTCACATGTATTTTTTTTATTATTATTTTTATTTTATTTTATTTTTATTTTATTATTTTAATGTCGATCATTGTGATGGCAGTCTAAACACCATTACCAAGATTATTTTCCAAATAAAATTGTACTTTTGAAAAATGAATCTTTGTTTTTACTTTCCATAGGAACAGTACATTTTTATTCATGATGCAATTCTGGAAGCGTGCTTGTGTGGAGAGACAACAATACCTGCTTGTGAATTCAAAGCTGCATACTATGATATGATCAGAATAGACTCGCAAAGCAACTCTTCTCATCTCAAAGATGAATTCCAGGTAAGCATATTTTTGACACACTCAGTTATGTTGCTCTAGTTGTGTGCTTCAAACACAACGTTGATTATTCTCTTTATATTTGGTTATAAAATGGGTATATTACAGCATATCACCATGGGTTGGCACTTCTTTTCAAGGGGCAAATCACTGTAGATATCCATACACCATTAGAATTTTGAAAACAAAAAAATGGCAGACATATTGGAATTTATCGCAATAAACATGACTGACGAGATTTATGTAAATGTTCACATGAGATATTAAATGAGTTTGAATCAGACACCAATGATTTTAAAGTAGTGAAAAAAAAGTATTCAAATCAATTCAAAACTCTATTATTATTGTTATTATTTCTTTGCAGACGCCCTTATCCAGGGTGACTTACAATTGTTACAAGATATCACATTGTTTTTACATACAATTACATTATTTTTTACACATTATTTTTACATACAATTACCCATTTATACAGTTGGGTTTTTACTGGAGCAATCTAGGTAAAGTACCTTGCTCAAGGGTACAGCAGCAGCGTCCCCCACCTGGGATTGAACCCACAACCCTCCGGTCAAGAGTCCAGAGCCCTAACCACTACTCCACACTAATCAATCTCTGCTCCTCTCGCTAAACTACAGTGTTTCCTTATCCCATTTTAAAAATAGTTTAAAAAAATATCTTAAACTTTCTGCTTTTTAAAAGAGATTTGGTTCGCTCTTAAACGAGACTTTGGTGGTTAAATGGAGGTTTTGTTGCCGCTGCCTCTGGTGTGTTGCTCTCCTCTGGTTGGTTGCATCTCCTGCTGCCACCGGTCCCACCCCTTACGCAGCTGTCTGATGTGATGCTGAATATTTATAAATGCATCTCGACAATTCCTCCCGCACCTTTCTCGCCACATAAATCTATACAGGTACGATGGTATCATCTCTTCTGCTGTGCCCTGCATTGTTTTAAATTGTTTCTTATCACGGGCCCAGTAGTTCAACACGTTGTCCAGCCGTGAATTGCAAGGACAGTTTGAGAAGTAAGGGTCTTCCATAATGCAAATAACATCTTTCTTGCCATTGTAAAGCGGTAGCACAAATCTAGTATGGCTACCTCCTTACCCCGCATAACAAAGGACGATTACAAAAAAATTAAAAACAGAACTGTCACCTGATACTGTGGCAGGTCTTGAGGCAGGTTCTGTGTGATTTAAAGGCAGATTCATTTGTGCTGTGTCATGATGAAAATGGCCAGTAATATTTTACTTTAAAATGTAATGAACAAACCAAGAATTACAAGAAGTATAACGAATCAAATAATAAAAACTGCACTTTCAATGGCAATGTTCAATTCAACATCTAGAAATCGCTTTTTTTATGGAACTATTTTTTATTAGTTTTAGGCAGAAGGATATTTTAATACGTTATTTTTTTCAATTTAGTAAGTTAACCCATTTTATTAGCTGAATAAGGCACTTCAGGGTGTCTGATATAAGCCCTGGGCGGTTGAAGCCACTCGGCTTGGCCTTGTGATTACAGCACTTTTCGTGGCGTGGTGATATTGGAGGATATCACACACCCTGTCGTGCCTTATTGCTTACATATTAGATAATCAGTTTCACAATTCTTTCACCATTCCTATTGACTTTATATATGAATCTACCAATCCTTAAAAAAAATGTAAAATATGATGCATTACATCTTTCAGTTTCTAATATAACTAATATTTGTATTACACAGAATTAGGGATGCACCGATTCCAAGTTTGAGATTCGGCTGAATATCGAATCCAGCTTAAAAAATTTGTCTGAATAACGAATCTACAAAAACTGTCAAGAAAAACTGAAGGAAACTGTTGAATGAAAAACAGACTGGTAGCTACTAACAAGGGATGCGCACAATCTATCGTTTTGAGCCCTTTAGTTCATAGTATTTTTTTTACCGAATGGAAATATATCCCTGAATAAGATTTCAGTTTGAAACTTACACAATTTACCGCTAGCCCCCTCCCCCCACAACAGAAACGTCAAAATACAGAACTGTTTACTTTACCTTTACAAGAAAGGAGAGCTGCATTTTTTCCATAACCCACTATTTTCTTTAATGATGTTTCAACCTGTGTCACCTGATCCGAGAGTAGGGTTGCCAACAGGCTCCAGAATCTCGGGACACTTTAAGGAAAGTCAGGTTTTGTAACTCACCTCTCTAAACTGCAATGTATTCAGTAAAGTGAGTATGAATTGTGCGAATTGTTGCTAAATTGAATTGTTTTACTTAGTTGTTACCAAAAGAACACACATGCCTGCGAGGATCATTTCCATCAATCAGACCTATACAGCAGCTGATTGGCTTTCTGAGTCTCTGATTGGGCGGGACTGTGTGAAGCAAGAAATATTAAACAAATAGAAACTTTACCTGCTGTCACAAGGTTAAATGAAAGAGTGCAGGTGAGTGCAAAGTTATCTATAATAATGGTGTTGCTCTATTTTGATAGATATTGTTTACGTATAAAAAAATTTATGCAAAACGATTAATTGTTGTTATGAGGCTCTCCGGATAAATTCGCCACCACAATTAAATGCTCAAATACATTTACTAAACTGCTCAAGCAATTCACACTCACTTGTCGAATACATTGTAGTTTAGAGAGGTGAGTTAAAAAAAACCTGACCTGCCTTAGTGTCCCGAGATTCTGGAGCCTGTTGACAACCATATCTGAGAGCTATCAGGAAAAAATGACCGTGATGAGTGACCTGAATCTCCCTGCGAAATAAAACCCACGTTGATTTAAATGCACTGTGTGTGTAACACATATCAAATGGGCTACAAAATAGTTTAAAAAAATATTTTAATAAAACACAGCAGTTCCCAAATGGTTCAACTTGTATTGGCACATTACAGTAACGTAAAATGTTATTTACTAAAGCATATTGTTCAATAATGTCTTGCACATCTGATAGTTGTACAAAAAATATGTATTTCTATGCACCGATTTTTTTTTTTCTCTGTTTGATCTCTAGAACACGTTTGACAGACAAAGCAACAAAGCACAAAAGTCTACAACAGTTTGCCATTACTATATATTACAGGTTTACTGCATAACTTTACTCCATGAAAATTGTGATGTGAATGTGCTGTTGCATACGGGGTATGTTTGCTTTCAGCAGCTGCATGACGTGTTTAGTGCGTGCGCCGCCAGTAGGGAGTTGAGAGCCGCGACCAGAGTTCACCAGACGTGTTCTTGTTATTAAATTAAAATTACGTTCAATACCGGATTCATGTCTTTTATTTAAAGAAGAACTGCACATATTGGAGGGATATATTAAAAAGGTTGTGCGTCTGGGCGGATATAGGATTCGGATTCGGTTCACTGAATCCTAAGTATTCGGCCGAATACGAACCCTGGTCAAAAAGTAGGTATTCGGGCCGAATCCGAAACCGAATCCTGGATTCAGTGCATCCCTACATAGACTATAATATATTGTAAACTACAATATTATAGCAACTTTAGTTTTTACATTTTTTTCTTCCTGTTGTACAGACGCTGAATTCTGTCACTCCACAACCCCAGCCAGAGGACTGCAGCATTGCTCTGCTTCCCAGGAATCATGAGAAGAACCGTTTCATGGACATGCTGCCTCCAGATAGATGTTTACCTTTTCTTATCACTATAGATGGAGAAAGTAGTAACTACATCAGTGCTGCCCTTATGGATGTAAGTGCGTGCCCATGTATTATATATGACTGCAAAATAATCATTACTAATAAATAACCAGGAATCACATAGATAAACTGAGAAAGCTAGAGGCAAATCCAGGTATTTTTTTTATTTATTTATAATTATTTTTATTTTGTTTTAGATATATTACTGATGACTTCTGCACTATAAGTTTGCGTTTTTTTCATAAGGTTATTGAATTTTTTACCACTTTAAAATTAGAAAAAAGGGCAGTCAAACTCATTTTAATGAGTTAGAGCAGTGACCATACTCGACATTACTTATTTAATACTGTAGTCACGTTTAACTTTTTATTGTACTCCCGTGATTTTTGATTTTTTTTTTTGCATGTTAGATTGAATGCCAAAACTTCCTAGAAAAATGATATAATGTTAAGTCTGAGTTATTTGTTCTCATTGGCTGAAATATAATGAATATATATATATATATATATATATATATATATATATATATATATATATATATATATATATATATATATATATATATACACACACACACACATACACAGTCACCTCCAAAATTATTGGCACCCTTGATAAGCAAAAAAGGCTGTAATAAAATAAACAGCTATATTTAATGCTCCAATATATGGGAAAACCATATTCTTTTATTCTAATACAATTGCTCAGAGAAGGTTTTTATTAACAAGTAATAACATTTTTGGTGTCAGAATTATTGGCACCCCTAAAAATTCTTATAAATAAAATAAAAAAAATTAAATCTGCTTTAACATCCTACTTTAAGTTCATCTCAGTCATAACAAACTGTATTGTAACCTTCCATGGCTTCCTGTTTCACTGGGGTATAAAAATGAGGTAACACGCATATGAAATCCATTTGTCATCCATCACCATGGGGAAAGGCAAAGAACTCACAAATGAAAAGAGACAAATGGTTGTTGACCTTCATATGTCAGGCAATGGGTACAAAACAATAGCTAAAAAACTAAATATACCACTTACCACTATTAGGGCAATAATTAAGAAGTTCAAAACCACTGGAACAGTGGTAAACTTGCCTGGTAGAGGACGCAAGTGTATCTTGCCCCCACGCACAGTGAGGCAGATGGTTCGGGAGGCAAAGAGTAATCAAAGGGCATCAATTGGAGAATTACAGAACTTGGTTGCATCTTGGGGGCACCAAGTCTCCAAATCTACAATTAGACACCACCTCCATGCCAATAAGCTATTTGGAAGGGTTGCCAGAAAAAAGCATTTATTGAGAGCAACCAACAAACGTAAGCGCCTGCAGTTTGTAAAACGGCATTGGCACCGGGTGCTATGGTCAGATGAGATGAAAATAGAGCTCTTTGGCCACGCACACCAGCGGTGGGTTTGGCGTCGAAAGAAGGATGCGTGTGCAGAAAAGAACCTCATACCTACTTTAAAATATGGTGGTGGATCTTTGATGTTATGGGGCTGTTTTGCTTCCACTGGTCCTGGGGCCCTTGTTAAGGTCAATGCAATCATGAACTCTACCCAGTACCAGGACATTTTAGCCAAAAACCTGGTTGCCTCTGCCAGGAGGCTGAAACTTGGCCGCAAGTGGATCTTCCAGCAAGACAATGACCCCAAGCACACATCAAAATCCACAAAGAAATGGTTAATTGACCACAAAATCAACATTTTGCAATGGCCATCACAGTCTCCGGACTTGAACCCAATTGAAGAGCGCAGGCCATAAGAGCAGACCGAAGGATATCAAGGATCTGGAAAGATTCTGTCTGGAGGAATGGTCTAAGATCCCTCCCAATGTGTTCTCCAATCTCATTAAACATTATAGTTGTCCTTGCAAGGGGAGGGTGCACAAAGTACTGAAAACAAGGTTGATTTTTTTTTGGAAATAAATTTATAATTTGAGAAATGTGTAATTTTGGTTGATTCCATTGAATCATTAATAAAGTCAAATATATTCCACATGTTGGAAAATTACAATATAGCTCAGTACTGGTTTTATTTATTTTATACAGTCTTTTTTGCTCATCTTTATCAAGGGTGCCAATAATTTTGGAGGTGACTGTGTGTGTGTGTGTATATATATATATATATATATATATATATATATATATATATATATATATATATATATATATATATATATATATATATATATATATATTATTATTATTTTTTTTTTAAATGTGACCCTACTACACAGTATGTAAAATAACAATCCCCAAGTGGCTCGCATGGTAAAAGCACAGCCGCATGGTGTGCAGGGCGAATCATACAGTCAGAGGAGTGCAGGTTGTTGTCCGGGCTGTGTGAAGTTGCCGGTCTTTGCTGGGGATTTCAGAGGGAGCATCGCATTGGCGATTCAGGGAGGCAGAATCGGCAGGGATAGTTTCTCCTCATTGTGCTACAGCAGACCCCACCGGTCAAGCGCCTACTGAGCTTAGGCAGACACCTGGAGGACTGGCCTTTTTACTTCAGAGGCCAGTAGCTTGCTGACATCCGCTCTTGAGTTCCTGGGCCTAAAAGAGGAAACTGGCTTGGTTGTGGGATCGGAGGACGTCCACTGAACCTTCAGTTCTCCTGAGCTGTGTGGGGAATTGTTGTGGTGAGGGGGAAAATAATTGGACGTTCTAAATTGGGGGTAAAATAATTGGGCACTCTAAATAATAAATACATAAATAAATAAAATAAACTAGCTCATTGTAAATTGGTGTCACTGCTGCATATATGATTATACTGTACTATAGTATACATATTTTAATTTTGGAGTAATGCAAAGTCATTAATTCATAAACTTTACAAACTCTTGGACTTTTTCTAACCAAGCCATCAGAAGAATACCAGGTAATTTGTTGTTTTTTTTCATTTTAATTATTTTAATACATAAATTAAAACTGGATTTGTTTCATGGCTTGACTAATGAAAGCTATACAAAAACCAAGCCTTTAATTTAAGCATACAAGTAGAGCAGTTTCAAAGTAATATTGGACATTGTAATACATTACCAAAAATTTAAGTGGGTTAATTCTAGGCAAACTGTATATTTTGCTTAAGAAATGGTTTGACGATATTTAAAAGGGTTTGGTTTGTAGCAATAAGTTGGTCCTTTACCAGGATGTTAATGATTATTTAAATACGTTTGGCTTTACCTGGGGCTAAGCTTCTGTTGGCAGTCGTTAACTGACTGGTAAGGGAACAATCCATTATACTTTGTTTACATTTTTTAAAATAATAGATAGTGTAGCATTCCTTGTGCATGACACTTCATTTACCACATCAATGTTTATAATATACCTTTGGTGTTTTAAGTGTAGCATAGTTGACTACTTTGTTTTGCTATTTGAAACATGTTTAGTACATTACCTAGCTGGGTACTGTTTTTGGTCATGTCTTTTTGTTCTCCCCAGTCACAAAGTGAAATTTTGTTTTGTTCTACTTTAAGAGCTATAGACAACCTGCTGCCTTTATCGTCACACAACATCCTTTGCCCAACACTGTAAAGGACTTCTGGAGATTAGTGTATGACTATGGCTGCACTTCATTGGTGATGCTAAATGAGATAGACCTTGCACAGGTAGGCAAGATTATTTAGACATACAGCAAATGTTAACAAAATATCTACAAACAATGTTGATAACACAAATACTATATTGATTGCCTGGCACCTCTGTAAAACCTTTGTGTTACACACCTTTTGTCCTTAATGAATTACTAGATCCCAACTGGATGTAAACCACTTTTTTTCACTAAAACATAAAATAATAATAATTTAAAAAAAAGATTCTGCTATTTAAACATGCGTTATTGAATTTATAAAAAATAAATCCTTTGTTAACATTTAACATGGTAATGGATGGTAAATAAGAATAGCATTTTTGCTTTAAGATGCTGACTTTGTTTATTTTTGTTAAGGGCTGTCCGCAGTATTGGCCAGAAGAAGGAATCCTCAGATATGGGCCTATCCAAGTTGAATGTATGTCTTGTTCCATGGATTGTGATGTGATAAGCCGGCTTTTCAGAATATGCAATCTTACCAGAGTAAGTATAGCCCTCTAATAAACCAATTTCAAGTCCTTTAGTGTTCATAGAGACCTTTCATATTCAAATCAATATTTATAATATAGGCAACATTACCAAGAAATGCAGTGTTTGCTTCTGTGTGGCATTCAAATATTAGTTCTGAGAGCTCTAATATGTTTTATAGTGCAGTCTCATCCATCATTTTACTCAGCAAGTTAACTGCAAGAAAAATAGCCTAGACTATTAATGCATTTTTACTTTTATAAACCAAAAACGAAACTTTATTTAAAACGGCTGCCAAAGGAGGACTGAACTGCTGAGCCAGCTGTGAATACGAAATAATATCAGCAAGAAAGAACTACCCTCCTATAATAATTTAAATATATTGAACTTTGTTTATATATACTTATTATTCTAAATTATCAGACACTCTCATATCATTTTTAGGTTTATAAATATGGCTTCTGTTTAGTTTTTATTAATTTCATTTTTCGGCACTTATTTTTTAGCTATTTTCGAGTTTTATGTAAATCCTTTTTTTTGTGGCTTTTGCTTTTTATATACTGTATGAAATTATTTTCGGTTACTTTCCAAAATGCTTGGCAGTTTTTTCTGTCAAAATATGTATAGTAACGCGACAGGACTTGCACACTTAAGTTGTACCTTCTTTCCTTTGCTGTCTTCCGCAACGAAATCCTTATGGTCACATTCTTCTGGTGGTTTTTGTGTGTAGACATTTTTTTTTACATTTCGTCACAATTTGTAGTTCTGTTTTAAACCCTCTGTATTTTAACTGTAGTACAGCTTTAAATCCTGCAAACACGCCTCCATTCCTAATTGTAATCTCGTTTTAAATCTCACAAGCAGACTCTCCAATAGAAATGTAGGAATATTCTGCCACTCAGTAGTTGGGGTGGGTTTAAAGAATTCAGAATTAATCAATCAGTGCGCTTACATGAGCATAAGAATTCTGATATTTTTCGGAAAACTTCCGATATCAAAAGTCATGTAAACACAGTTTTCGGAAAATGTATCGGAATATTCCAAAAGTCAGTTTTCGTAAAACAGCACCTAGAAATTTCCGATTTAATTCCGAAAACTAACAAAAGGTATGTCATGTAAACACACTTTTTGGAAAACTTATTCCGCTAGCGTTCTGCACATGTGCAAACCTTGACCTTCATTCCTGCACGTGGTTTTAGAAAACAGAGGAAATGATAATCTGTAGTGAGTCTGCCTGCATCCATTTGTCTAGTTAGGGATAAAGTAATACATTTGTTAAAGTCTGTATGTATTTGTTAATAGCCCATACTGAAGCCGCAAATGTTTTCCAGCTTTAAAATGACATGATAATTTAAAATAATGTCTGCAAAAGAAAGTGGTAATATAGAACAGGATGAGCTGTTGGAAAGGCTGATTGCACATTGTGGGGAATCTGAATAGAGGTATAGGATAGTAATCTTTGAATTTAAGACCTGACACTTCGATAAAGCACTATATTGGATTGGTCTCAGTTCTATCGCAGAAATGTCCGGTCTTCAAATCGCCTACTACAGTACTTTGCATGCGAAAATATCCTGCGTTTTCCGAAAACTTCAATCCATGTACACAGTTGAATTAATCATGTAAACACAGAAACGTGACGTTTTAAGAAAATCAGTTTTCTGATTCAGTTTTCCGAAAACATTAGGTTTCGGAAAACGCTTTGTCATGTAAACGTACTGAATGATAGATACAAGGCAGGAAGGAGGGGCATTTTTTGTGCTAGATTTTTTTGTTTTTTTTAAATGGGAAAGGAGTGAAGTCAATGTGAATTGATTAACCATTTCCAGTGTTTTCTGGTGTTAATTAGCTATAAAAAATCTGTTATCTGTTAAAACCGAAAATCAGATGTCGTTTATATATATATATATATATATATATATATATATATATATATATATATATATATATATATATATATATATATTCATATTCGTATTGAATAAAGTGGCACTGTCTTCCCAGATCTACACCCTGCTGGTCACCAGTAGATTTCACTCTGCATTTCCCAATAGTGCTTGTGGAAATACAGTGGTAGTGTACTGTAGTAGTAATAGGAAGTTAAAAAGTGGTCTCTGCTGCTTTTGCTCACTGTCGAGCTGTTGAATGTAGGCCCCAATTTGTCCATGGTCAAACCTACTTTACTTATATTCACTTTGCTCCTTGTAGCCACAGGAGGGTTACTTGATGGTACGGCAGTTTCAGTACCTCGGATGGGCATCTCACCGTGAAGTACCAGCATCCAAGAGATCTTTCCTGAAGTTAATTCTTCAGGTTGATAAATGGCAAGATGAATGTGAAGAAGGAGAAGGACGAACAATTATTCACTGCCTGTGAGTAATATTGTTACCTGTGAAAATTGAAATGTTGTATGACGTCATTTATTACTTCTGCTATTGAAAGCAAAATGACTCCTGAACTATTGTTAACTTGTACTGTGCCAGCTCTTGGATTTTGAAAAGAAATAAAAACAAAAAATGTAAATGCTTTTAAAGCATTTTTAATGTTTTAATATTTGCCTATTGCCAGTTATAAAATATGTGTATTGCTTATAGTATAGCTATTTTCATTTCCTATTGAACTACTTTTTAGGCATCACTGTGAAGATAACTTGTATGAATTACTGCTACTTCTACAACTGCTAATATAGCATAAACCATTTCAGCGAGCAGCTAAATTTTTTCAGTTTTATGGAAACTTCCTCAATCGGCACCCTTTTTTTTGACTGATGTCATACGTGTTACACAACTGTACTGCTTTTGGTCATATATCATATATGCAGGTTTATCTAAACTCTCTATGCTAAATATGTTGATACAGTAAATGTTAATGTTTGGTACACACAGCTGTAATTCAGTGTTGTCCAGTAAAAATGACCCTGTTCACTGCCACATTGTTTTAACTGCTGGCCATTTTACTGAGACACACTTTACACATACACTTTAACATCTGAGTCTCTCAAAGTTCAATTACATGGTGTTCACTGAACATTAATCGTTTCAGTGCCACACTGTTGGTACACTGCTTTTTCTTCTATGATTCACTCAACTCAAATTCCACTACAAGTGGTATCCTGTCGTGTGTTTTTTTTACATTTAACACTTTTTGTCCGGGATACATCTGCAGAAGTGGCTGGCTTTGCAGGTTTATTAATAGAAAAAAAAAAGAATCATACGTTTAACCATTTTTGTTTGCAGTGTTTGTGTCCCTTTGAGTAGTTTTACTTTGATAAAAGATGCAGTCAGAACTACAAATAAATTTGTATAATGGATATAAAGCCATCTACAACCACGGGAGAATCCAGGATAAAATGTTTACAATCGGGAATCTTACTTCACTTGATGTAATAAAAATAACTGCACGCTAGTGAATGAGCACAGCTTCAATTACCTCTATCAGCCACACCTGTATGGGGATTTAGAAAACAGTGAAGAACTCTGCTTTGCTGCCATAGTCTAGGGTTTACTCTGGAAGCCATACATTATATTATGTCTTTTATGTATTTTCTTCAGCTCATTTGTCCTGCAGGCCCATCCATCAGTAGATTATAACTTGACTGGTGTTTTTTAATAATGCACTATTTTTTATATTGGTTATTGGTTTTAAAATCTTTCCTGTTGTAACTTCATATGTATAGTAACATTGTTCTAGATAAGGCTATGATTAACATCCCTAGTGGCAATGATGTTTTCTATTACATAAACACTCTGTTTTTGATAAGTTAAACCAGTTTGAATAACATGCTTCTCTGACTTGAAATTACTTGAAATCCGTCAGTAATCCATAAAGATGTGGTAATGCATTAGAATTAATGAAATTGACAAAATAACACTGAAGTCTAACATCTGTTTTTGTCTGCAGAAATGGAGGAGGACGCAGTGGAATGTTCTGTGCCATCAGCATTGTGTGTGAAATGATTAAGCGGCAGAATGTGGTTGATGTTTTCCATGCAGTGAAAAGTCTTCGTAACAGCAAGTCTAACATGGTGGAAAGCCCAGTAAGTTATTAAAATAAGCAAACTCTAACTGTTTAGAAAAGTGTGTTGTCAAAATCTAAATTTTATGTTACAAAGTAAGCAATTGGGTTGTATATTAACCACAAAAACGTGCTATAGATGGCTTCCTATTTGCTTGTATTTACTTAGTGGTGAGATATCTTTTTTTTTTTTTAAATCAGGAAAAGAAAACCAACATGGCATTGCTACTCACAGCTCTCAATTGTTTGGTGATAAGAAAAATAGCATTAGACTGATTCGATTCCTCTAACCACATCCTCTTCATATGCTGCAATGCAGTAAAATGAAATAATCCCACCTGTTTCAGTATACTGCTATCTCTAGCTAAGCCTTCACTGACTCTAGCTAAACCTCTTTTTGGAAATGTCTTTTTAAGTTTGTGTAAAATACATGCAATACTCCTTGAGCCTTGAGCTTTAAAAGAGAACACTCAAAGATCTAACCTAGTACCACGCCTTTGCACCTTGCTTGCGGTTACAAATGTTTTGGTGCTTCTAAAATCAAGCCGAGTAGTTAATTAGCAACATGTCAGCCTAGCAGGCATCAATTTTATTTTAATTGAATGATTAGCATTTTGTATAAAAAGTTGCTTTTGAAGCTCTTGTGGTGTTTGCTTTGGCATATAATAGATAAAACAATACATTTTATTTTCATGGTAACATTTATAATGTGTAATAAACATGTTGGTAAAGATTAATTTTAACTCTCATGCATTTTTTTTTTTTGTGTAGGAACAATACCGCTTTTGCTACGACCTGGCTCTTGAGTATTTAGAGTCATCTTAACTGGATCAAACATACTACTTCTGGCATTTTAACTTGGCAACATTCCAGATTTATAGCAGAGCAACAAATGAAGAAATTAAAGCAGACTGTCTTCAGGACAGACATTTGATTTTAAATATCACATTATCATTCTTAATATGCTGGGAATGTTAAATATAATGATGTAATTCATTTGTAAATGTGTTTACATTTGTATCAAGCAGTGTTTGGTGCCACAATTAAGACCCTATGGTGGGTCAGATTTGCTTTACTATTGTTTTACATGTTTTTATGTGCAGCCATTGTAAAGGATGACACTAAAGCGAACGTGTTGCATGCAAAAAAAAAAAAAAAAAAGTTTTCTATGTTAATGCTTTTTTTTATAACCGATATCAGTTTATCGGAAATGTGGTCTTGGATGAGTGCACTCTTTATATGAAAGTGCTGCAATGTAACATTGGCTTAGTAGCATGTGTAATGTGCAATGATGGCTGGTTCACATTCTTTATTCATAGAGGATCTAAATCATAAGCCAAAGACTTTAGTGTAAATATGTCTGGATAAAGCAAATTGTTTGTATTTATTGTTTACTGCATTCCTTTTGAAGGCTGAAGAAACAATCATTTTCTGTTTGTTTTGTTTTTTATTTTCTTTGCTGGAATTTAAAATGTTAACGTTTTTACGTAGTTTATTTTTTGTATGTATTAGTGGAAGTAGTACACATTTTCTTAGGCCTCTACACATTTTGTTATAGTGATTTATTTTGTGTAAATGCTTGTCAAATGTATCCATGCAGATAAGATTTCAAAAGGTCTAAAAAAAAAAAAATCAAACAAGTTACATATTTTTTCTTAATGTTTTCACACATGTTTTCATACTTTAAGCAGTAAGAGAACACATATGCACAGTATTAGCAGCAGCTTGCAGGGCTTTACCATTTTAAGGGAACACATTGCACAGTTGAGCAAGCTTTAAACATCTCAATCAATCAATCATGTTTATTTTGATGTCAGTTAATGTTGGCTTTTGGCTGTAACAAAGCAAACTTTGAAATAAAATATCATTTTGAAATCCAATTGTCTTATTGTTATTGAGGATGTTAAATTCTGTAAAATATAGCTATATAAATCATTTAGGAATGTTTTTTGGTGGTCAACTCCAATTGCAATCAAAAGATAACTTATATCTTCATTATAAATTCTATTAATTTAAATGTGCTCACCCCATTTTTCCCAATGACTTCTGAATAACCCTCTATGTATGTATACCCATTTGCATTATTAAAAAAAAAATTGAATAAGACTTAACTTATTTTATTATCTTCTGTTAAGTTACTTTGTGCTGAAAGAGTTCATAAGTAATTTATAATTGCCTCCATTTTGACTTACAAACAAAAGGTGTAGCTCCCATTAGTTATTGTATTTGTTTTTTGTATAATCCACAGCCATCTAAAACTTGTTAACTTGTTACATGCTAATTTCATGAATAGACTTTATAGAGAGTTGAAACCCTTGTTTGTATGTGCCTTAGAAGAGACCAACTAAATTTATATACCGGTATGCTGTAAAAAGAATATACAAAAAATACTGGTGTTTTATCAAGTAATGGAGAACATAAAGAAATCCAGCTTGTTCTATTTCTTTAGTGCAGAAAATTATGACCAATTAATAAACATGCTAACTACACAGCTGTATGGTATTGTATAAATCACCATACACATTTATTAAGATTAATGGATATACAGTATATAATATATCACCTTTTAGTGATTTCCCCGCTGTACTCTACATTAACTATCATAGTATAACTAATTATGAAAATATAATCATGCAAGTGAAACAAAGGCGGTGCATCAGTCTGTTTTTTGGGGCTTATCGTTTTGTGGTTAGTTTATTGTTTAAGTTCCGGAGTACTTCCACCCACATTTTCCCTCGTAGGGTAAGCTAAAGTAAGGCAGCAAAGGCTGCTTATAAAATACAATACAAAAGAGATGCTACTCGCACTCTCTCAGTAACATTGACACAGAAATGCCTACTGCACATAAGCTGCGTGATTTTTAAAAGATATTTTTAAATTCCTGAAATACGCATGTTCATGTTCATGGGACGTTCTCATCAAAAATCCAATTAAAATGGCGTTGACACTGCAGGAGTTTACTTACGCTTTAGATCCAAAGACCCTTCCTAGAATAATACAAATTCAATCTGGGATCTATTTTCAAGGTAAGAACGTTTAAGATTGTCTCTGGTTTTTGAAACACTGTAAAATTATGAAGGTGTTGTGTAAGCAGTTAGTCATTTATAGTAGATGTATGTGTAAGAACATCTCTTAAGGTACAATAAAACATTTTTTGGGGGGCAAAACATAATACTACAATTTATTGCATTTGGTTGTAAACAATACTCAACAGTATACTGCAGGTATATTGAGTGTGTATGTTTTGTATTCAGTTTTTGTCCAATTTTTAGACTTTCACTGCCAAATTATTCTGCATTTAAGGCAACCTACTCACCCGGTTTTTTTTTTTGTTTCTTTAAACAATCGCGCTTCAACTGATACAAGGAAATATCTATGTACCTCGTTTTAAGTGATTTTATTGCAGAAACTAGCAATGCAAATTAAATTCGATACTATAACATAAAGGATACCACAGATGTGCAGATGATTCTGAACTTTGTGGTCTGCCTTATGCTCAGATGACCATTTTATCATATGGTCACTTTTATGTGGTTATGCTTTGGTGTGAACTATGAAATGATCTGTGACAGCAGTGTTCTTTTATTTTGTTTTTATACTTTCATATCCTGCAAACATGCCCTATTCAGACCAACCAAATTGGTAGTCGATGCTGTCTTTCTTCTCTGAATTGTATTGTACATAGCCTGTACTAAACATACTTTTTTTTTTAAAGCAGTGCATTTTTAAGCATTAAGGGCTATTCACACTATCGTTTTATTCGCTGTTTTTTTTTTTACATCCGACATTTCACTGCTATTTTTGTATTCAGACTTGCGAGTCAAATATCACAGGCAAGATGGGGGAACTTCTGATTATAGCAGTGCAGAATAACTTGTTCTTTATGACAAGCAGCACACAAAATTATCTCGATAAAGAATACAAGCATAAATGGTGGGAAAATATGAGAATCGGAAAGTAAGCACTATTGTTATGTTAAAATAAACACGCTGTTTTGACTACAGGTTTTTATTAAATGTCTGGGTGTAGCTTCTAGAAAGTGCATGCCATGACATATCGCAGCACATTATATTCCACGCACAGTTGAGATACCAATCTTATAGCTGTAAGCTATGGTTGTGAAGGAGTCGCCGGTAACAAGGTACCTGAGAAATAAAAACAATCCAAATGCATCGAAATGAGTTTTGGTAGTCCTATCGGCACTTCTAATTTTGTTGCCAATAACATTGTTTGAGATTATCTGTTACCAATACAGCGGCCGATCTGACACACTGTCTCCCAGTAGCTCTCAGATGCTCTTTTTTTTTTAAATTTTATTGGCACCCCTGTCTCAGGGTGCCTATTCGCACCACACACCCCTAATCTATTGGGGCTCCCCACCCTATATATACAGTTGTTGTCAAGTTTACATACCTCAATGGAAATTGCTTTTGTGGATGAGGAAAAAAAGTTACAAGAAAAAGATGTCTACAGTTATTTATTTCAGCAATTTTTTCGCAACACTCCACAAATTCTAATTCAAAAGTATTCATTACCCTGACAAGGAAAATTTAAATTAATAGCTAGTTGAGGCACCTTTAGCAATAATAACCTCTTTTAAAAAATTAGGATAACTGTCAATGAGCTTTTGGCATGATTCTTTAGTGATTTTTCTTCAATGCAAAATTGTTCCAGTTCTTTCAAATTCCGATGACTTCTCTTGTGCACAGCCTTTAACTCATACCAAAGATTATCAATCGGATTTAGATCAGGACTTTGACTAGGCCATTCCAGAACTATTTATTGATGCAGCACAACACAAATATATATATTTTATTGATTTATTGTACAGCATTTACAAAATAGAGCTATTACACAACTGTCAAATGCACATTTGTAAATAAATACAATTTGATTATTGTGATAATAGTTTTTGAAAAAAATTCAATAAATGTGTCACAGAAAACAAAATGCCTCGAAACCAAACGGTACTTTCCATATTATTTCTATAGTATTGTTTTGAAGTGGGCCAAATAGGAGCCAGTATTTTTGTTTTACTGTTTATTTCATACCTTTTACATCAACATGGGCTTCAATTGTTGATTTAAGATACATGATCAGGGTTCATAGTTGGCAGTCCTTTGTTTTTTAGGTGAGTGATATGAGGCACAGCTAGTATAAACAACTTAAGGTCCTTTCACACTGAGCGTGTCGCTTCAAAACATCGGCATCCAGCATATTTTGACGCCGTCAAGTTGTTTTCACACCAAACCCGCTCAGATCATTAGAACGCAAGAAACGGCAAACCAGCGGTGCTCGAATTCGAGATGGCAGACAGCGACGAAGACTTATATGTAGCACATCGGCGGCGTAAAAGCCGTAGCAGTCGGAGATTTTGGGTCCATGATATACGAGAAGCAGAAACATGCAGGGGGAATATCATCGTCTGGTCCAAGAGCTGAAACTAGACAATGATAAATTCTTCACCTACTTCAGAATGACCAGGCAAATGTTTGCCGTGCTGCTTGACTTGGTTGGTCCAAGCATTTCAAAAAAAGTCAGTAAGTCCAGACCAACAACGTCTGGCCATCTGCTTGAGGTGAGTAATAGAAGTAATTTAAGTTATATATGTGCAGTCTTGTGTAAATGTGTAGATTCACTTTTATCACCGGTACTACGGTTTCCTGTATTGAGCTTTAAAAGAAAAATAAGGAAAACAAAGTAATACAAAGTAGCCTACTAGTTTGCGATACAATGCATCAGTTTTTATTTAAAACCACAAAAAGAAGCAAGAAAATGTAGCACAGTTTATAATGCCATCTCACCACACATTATTGCAGACATTTAGCAGATGCCTTTATCCATGGCGAAATTAGAATGTAAATTTCTAAAACAATAATTTCCAATACAACATATAAAAAACAAAACTAATTCACTGATATATATATATATATATATATATATATATATATATATATATATATATATATATATATATATATATATATACACATACACACACACAGGTACCCACTACGTAAGTTAAAACAGAGGGGTAAAATATTAGGGGGACACACATATGTCCCCCTATTCATTTTGTACCCATAAAGTGCAGATATATTGATCCAAAAGTCTCCCAAAGGTATAATTTATGTTCTATTATTATTTTAACAGTTTCGTATTGAAGAGTAGGCCTAACTTTTTTTATTTTATTTATTTTTATTATTATTTTTTAAAAGATTTCTGGCCGCTGGTGATTCATATTCCACCATTGGTTTCAGCTATCATGCTGGTGTGTCTACTGTCGTTGTGATCGTAGTAGACGCTTGTGTCGCCATCTGGAAAAAACTGGTCCCACTCTATATGCCTACCCCCAAAGAAGAGGACTGGCTTGCTATTGCAAAAAGGTTCATATAATAATAATAATAATAATAATAATAATAATAATAATAATAATAATAATAATAATAATAAATGGTTTTGTAGCATAAAGAGATGCATAATAAGAATATGTAATATGGCAAAGTATACATATTTTCCATTTCAGGTATTAGGAAGCCTGGATTTTCCCCCATTGTTTGGGTGCAATCGATGGCAAGCACATGGTCATCCAGGCACCTCCAAATTCCGGCTTGCAGTATTTTAATTACAGAGGTATATAAATGACCATTTAACGTTTTGGAATTAAATATCCCAAAACGTAATGTGTAATAGGGGTAATGTGTAATCTAATAAGTGCTACTGATTTAATTTTTATAATATATTGTAGATTAAATATCTTAACATGTTTTTTATAGGTATTTTTTCTATCGTCTTGATGGGACTTGTGAAGGCCTATTATTCTTTCATTGCCATTGATGTTGGCAGTTATGGGTCTAACAGCAGTGGTGGAATTTTCTCCAATTCAACAATATGGAAGGCACTAAATTTCAACAACCTCCATGTTCCCCCTGCCATAGCACTACCATCTGCACCAAGGTTAGGCCCAATGCCATTTGTTGTTGGTGGGAGATGAGGCTTTCCCACTGAACACATACCTTCTCCGGCCGTATCCTGGAAGAGGACTGACAGAAGAACAGCGAGTCCTTAATTACAGGCTGTCCCAGGCAAGGCGCTGTTCAGAGAATGGTGTTCTTGGGCAGCGTTTTAGAATATTCAATCGAAGAATCCCGTTGCAGCCTGACAAAGCAGAAAAAGTTGTGGGAGCAATTTGTGTCTTGCACAACTTTCTGCAGAAGTCAGGAGAGGCACATCAGCAACAGGAAATGGCTGAGGAGGAAAAGCCACTTGAGGGTAGTGGTCTCCTTAAAATAAATCAATTTGGTGGAAACTGGCCTTCACAAGATGCCTGTGATGTGAGGGATGCCTTTCTTGATATTTTTTTAATTTTGAAGGGCAGGTACCCTGGCAACTGTCTGTGGTCCGGAGGGTCACCAGGGCGGTATTACATTTTTAAAATGAACGTGTCTCTGGGAGTCAGTAGCATTTTTTCTCTTTACCCGTTTTCTCAGTATTGTTCTTACTACTTATCCAATATAAATCCGATATGGGTTTTAAATTCTAGTGCATAGCCTACACTGGAAATGTATTTAAATGCAGTAAATACCCAACAGTAGGCGTGTTTACACTGACATTTTTTTTAAAAACTTAAAAAGACGCATTCATCCTCACGTGTAACGTTAGGCTATATGCTTGCTGTATACCATAAATAAATAAATGAACTTGCAGTAACCCACATTACATTTTTTACTACAGGACAGCTGCTTGATGAGTTTTATAATATCTTGGACCTTAGGCTCTGTTCATGACGGTTTTTAAAAAAAAATGGGTAAAAAGCTAAGCAAGACTGCCTTTAAACGATGCGTCCGAATCAAGCACTTGTTTTTTTACTCTTTTGCGCAGAACATAAAATTGTTGTTAGAGTGATGTGTAGCCTATGGATTCCATTTAGGAGTAGCGGTTAGGGCTCTGGACTCTTGACCGGAGGGTCGTGGGTTCAATCCCAGGTGGGGGACACTGCTGCTGTACCCTTGAGCATGGTACTTTACCTAGATTGCTCCAGTAAAAACCCAACTGTATAAATGGGTAATTGTATGTAAAAAATAATGTGATATCTGTATAATAATGTATAATGTGATATCTTGTAACAATTGTAAGTCGCCCTGGATAAGGGTGCCTGCTAAGAAATAAATAATAATAATAATAATAATAATAATTGCATCTTTGTGACTTGCAATCAATATGACATTGAATTCCTGCAACACCTGAAAATATTAACTATTGAAATTTATAAACTAGACATTTCAGATGAAAACAAATAATTGTTAATAAAGGCAAATACTAACTTTTTATTTAAATATTTCTTTATTTATTTATTTATTTTCCTATTAAACATATTAAAGTATTTTTGTTTTATGTTGACAGTGTTTTAATATTAAATATAATTAACAAATAACACACAGCTTAAAATATTTTTAAATAAACATACATTGTGTTACCGTTATTAAACATTATTTATAATTCTGTGTAGTTTTGTTTATTATCTTTCATCAGAAACTTTTGGGGTCTGAGATTTACAGCTGGTGGTTGGATCTGATTTAGGAGGAGATGTGGCTGTGGGAAAGGTTCAAATAATGGGGGAATGTATGTTTGTGGTAGATAATGGACAGGATATTGAGAGTTGGTCAGCGTGCCAAATGAGATGGGTCATTTTTAGTTTGACTAGGGATTTTTGTTGATCGGTTAGTCTGCGCATTGTTGAAGCCAGTGAGTGCAGCCAAGCCTCATCCTCATCTTGCACGGGCTCAGGTGCAGAAATAACCCTCTGCTGTTTGGCAGCCAGTTAAGCAAGTATTTCATTGCCTATAGGGTCATCAAGCGATGGTCCTTTCCTTTTGCCTGATGTGGAAGTGGGACAAGATGGTATTCCCTCTGGCATGCTTGTGTCTTTTATATGTTCCAGACTGTACCCCTCGTCATCTTCATCACTAGCTTCCCCAAGTATGTTACTGCTGGTGCTAACAATATATATATATATATATATATATATATATATATATATATATATATATATATATATATATATATATATAATATAAAGAAAACTGGTCCCAAAACAGCCAATCAATACTTTGCATTGACAAAAGCAACCAATTCTGTACCTGCAACTGCTAAATCAGCCAATCATAGCCTGTCAACTCGACTGGTGCGCAGCAAATTTCAACAATTAAAAAAAACACAACATATTTAAACACAGCTGTTTTATCATCTTATTATTGGAAATACTAACAAGAACAGGTCATTTCAGAGTGGTTGGTATGAAAGAGTGGATTGGCTGACTGCAACTAATAACCATCTTGCTGGTCCTGTTTACTTTTCAGTACCTGTAGTAATTTGTTCACATGGACAAAGTATGGTTCTTTTTTTGCATGGCATATTGATGAATGGTCCTGCAAACTTTTACATTTGTTTTTTTTTTTACTACATCTGAAAGTCACAAGATGTGCAAATAATAATACAAAAATATTCTTATTATTATTTATTACATTTGGTTTATAAGAATTAAATGCAATGCGTAAACAGACGTTACATAGTGAGAGAACAAGTAGAGTTAAGATAATCATTATTTAAATAGAGGAATTCATGTTGGTAGCGATTTCACTCCATATATTTTCTTTTCTTAATGCGTCCTTGTAGTTTTTATTATTTTGTCATAAAGTTTGTTATACTTTGACACCTCTGCAATTAGACATTCATCAGTTTCGTCAGCCATGTTGTTGATAATGTTTGTTGTCGTGACGATGCGGCCGCGAGCTGGAATGTGATTGGTTAGATAAATAAATTATGCCCGACGTAAACAATAAAAACAGGAAATGGTCTATTTTTGACACCATCAGTTTTACGCGACGCGGCCAGTGTGAAATGTATTGTATTCTAAAAAAATAATTTATGCTGGACTTTGACACCTTGAAGCGACGGGCTCAGTG
The DNA here is from genome assembly GCA_030684275.1 of Acipenser oxyrinchus oxyrinchus. Lineage (NCBI taxonomy): Eukaryota > Metazoa > Chordata > Actinopteri > Acipenseriformes > Acipenseridae > Acipenser > Acipenser oxyrinchus. Next base: position 54,538,307 of record CM060251.1, on the reverse strand, counting down.
TGAAAGGACTTTTATTGTTATTCTAACAGCTTACGGAGTAGAACGCAGCCAGCTTTCTCTACACTAGCGGTTCTCAAACTTTTTGCACCGCCCCCCCCTTCCTCTTTTCTGTGGTATTTGAAATGTGGCGGATTTATACGTTGGGGGATTTTTTTCACAACACGTTCACAAAAAAAAAGTCACAGTTTTGCATTTACATTTTTATTTCCAAAAACATTTAAATACATGTTTACTTAACTAAATATGTGTGCTAAAACAGTATCTCATTTACAGTAACTCGTTATAGCATCTACAATGTAACTGGAGCAACTTGGAGAACAACGAAGAAGGCCTTCTAATCAGTTACAGTATTTATCATTCTTCTATGGCCCTTAATTTTAACAATCAGTAAACCTTTATGATAAGCATTTGCTGTCTCTCAGTTTTAAAACTCTGGTTCACAGCATAACACAGTGGAACAATCACAGTACTACCATGCAGTAATTGCAGGGCAGTATTGCCACGTGTGAAATCTTTAACAATAAAGCCCAAACGAAAATGCTTTTATTTGCTTTGATATCATTTCAAACTGATTAATAGACTAGTAAGAACTGGCAAAATCAGCTCAGTTTTATACGGTGCAAAACGTTTTAACGTTTTGTTTTGCTTCTGGACTTTGCGATACCTGCATTAATAGTCATATCTACAACGTATCGACAATAACAATCAACCATTTTGTTACAGACTTTCAATAAGTCTGACATAAACAATTTTGGCTGTTACTTAATTAAACCCTTCTAAAAAAAGAACACAAAAATGCTTAACATAAAAAAAGAACAGTCCTACTACAGTAGCAGGCGCAGTTTACACTGCATCTGGGTTTCTGATCGCATCAGATCAATTCCAGATTTTTTTTAATCCATTGATGGAAATGTCCGGTCTACTTTTTTCAAGCAAAATTGGCTTCATCACTGCCATTCTCATACCCACTTTGATATCTGACACATTATTTCTCTTGTCCAGCACTTCTTTAATCTGTTCTGAATACCAGTTTGACAGAGGGCGGGATCGCTACAAGTCCTGTATGCAACCCTGTGATTGGTGGAAGTATTATTATTGGCGATCCAATCAAAATAAAGCCCAAATAAAGTATCCACCCGTTATACGGTATAGCCTAGGTTAAGATGTGCGCTGTAATTAAAAATAAATACAATAAAATAAAAAAAAGTAAATTAAAAAATAGAAAAACCCTGAACCTTCTCACGCCCCCCCCAGGATAAAGTCCGCGCCCCCCAGCTTGAGAACTGCTGCTCTACAGTATGTGTACTAAAAGACATCAGATGCACAGGTTTCATGAATGTTGAATAATACTGTAAAGTTGTTCAGGAAATTCATGATTCAGGGGATATAGGAGATGCCCATACATCTATATGCTTTTCAAGGTTGCTTTTTTATATATTAACCTACTGCGAATGTATGTCATGGTGGCTTTTTCATGATGCTATTTTTTAACACCGTGGCAGCAGAAAGGGCATGTTACTAATATACTGTACTTTGTTCTTAGTAGTGTAAAAATGAATACACATTTATTTAAGTCTATTTAATCTTGTTCCTTTAATCTTGTGGTGTTATCTTGGATTCCCACGATGAAGTACTAAACAGGCTTGTAGAGAAACAGCACTATCTAAAAGAGAACATGAAATAGGGCACTTCTGGTTGAAAACAGCAGGAGGGAGAAATATTTGCAAATACAAGCTGATTCAAGAGATGATAAAAAAGGCAAGATGAAAAGGTAAAACAGGATAAAGGCAATGGAGCGATAAAAAGGTTGATTGAGAGTTGGAATCAAAAGATCTTTGACAAAGGGTGAGAATTGTGTTCATAAAATAGTTGAATAGGAGTGTTAAGGTAAAAAGAAATACAATCCAGAAGGGTTAAGAGATAAAAGATTTGAGAGACAATTCATTACAAAATGGAATTGGTCTGCTCCTTCCTCTAGTAGTTCTAAAAAAAACACACACACACATACACTCAAGAGGCCACGGAGAGCAACAGGATAAAAGTTAAACAGGATAAAAAGATTTGTCTCCAGTTTTAACAGTGCTATTCCCTCAAACTGACATACAAGATAAACTTATATCAAGGTAAACCTTATCAGAAACTAAGTCAAATGTTTCGTTTAGTGCCCCATTCAGTGTAAATGCATGAGCTGAAACGTGTATCTACTTGACATAGTTTCTTACACTGTAAGTCACCGTGTAATTTCTTTGTGTTTCTGAATTATGTAAACTTACCTAAAGATTTTATATGAGAACACCTTATTTTTCTTAATATACATTTCACTCAAATTAGGAACATCAAGTACCATGGCAAATCCTGCAGGTTGGATGCAGTGGCACGGGAACAATTTTTAAAGTGGGAGTGCTGAAAGCCATTGAACAAAACTGTAACCCCTGTATATGATGGAAGCCATGCAAAGCCCCAGCACCCCTAGTTCCAGCGCCCTTGGTTGGATGCATCTGACTCCACATTACAAACATTATGTTACTTGACATAACTCTGGAATAGCATCCTACTGAGAGCAAATCTCCGAAAAATTGCTGTGTATTTTATTTTAGGTATTACTTCAAAAAAGTTAGCCATCATTATGACAACTAATGCTATATATGATATGTCTGATTCCACATTTAATAAGGTAGTACTAAGGGTAGAATGACCACTAATTTCAGTCAAGTTGGTCTGGTCTGGTACTTTGTGAACATACTGATTCATAACACACTGGTGTTTGTGCACTATATTTTAAAACTGCTTGGAATTAAACACAAAAAAAAGATTAATGTTTTAAAATGTCATTGATATGTGAATGGATTGCAATTGTAACTGCCCTTCCACCCAACTGAAACCATAGCCTTCACAATCATGTGACACGTGATTAATCAACAACCAATTTCTGAGGTTGACTATTAAACTATGTGTGAAATTTGCACAAAAACGCATATGAACAAGCCTTGGTGTTTGGATTTTTTCTATGGACCACTTGCCACGCATTCTTTCACAACAGCATTTTGAAACTAATTTGTATGTGTATATGTATAAGTTCATGTAGAAAGTAAAGTATTTATATATCATATAAAAAATACCATAAGACAAGGTGGGTGGGAAGCAATTTGAAAAATTAAAAAATGATTGGAGAGGGTGCAGGATGTTACTTACCACTGCTGGTGGGCTGAAACAGGACTGGTGGCGCACAGTCGATAGGATTTATAGCATTTTGGTTAAATATGACAGCGTCAAGAACAGACTGTACACATTATTTCCAGAAGTAGTGTTAATAAAATTTCCTTCTGGCATATAGTCTTGTGAGATATATCGATCATTCACAATGTGGTACAGTTCACAAGTCAAGCTACAAATATAGCCTCTTTTTGTTTCACATTAACTTCTGTTACTATATACAGCTAAACTCTCCAAAAATGTATTGAAATAATGGTATATTCCTATACCCCTGGCAACACTGTAGCACATATTTGAAAATTAAAAGTGCTAAAACTGTGTTTTTCATGTTTTTAATTTAGTTATTCAAAGCGAGTTGGGAATATTCAATGCAGTGCGCTACTTTTATGCCAAGCAAAAAGGCTGGGACAGTCAGATTAGGTTTTTAATTTTCCTGTGGTTCAGTGAACACAAGCAGTAGAATGAGCACAGATTAGAAAGCAGTGCATTTCTGTGAATGCTAGATGTAGATTTTTTTTTTTTTTAATAATGCTAGCTAAAAAAAAGTCTGTAATTCTGACAAGACAAATGTGCCTTCATAATGTGAAAATTACTTAGTATTTGTTTCACATTAGAAAGCTGTTTTCAGTTAATGGCGGCTTTGAAGGCGATGCTTGGTATTGCATCAAAGGGAGCTGTCATATACAGTACAGTCAACACGTGGATATCCATCACCCAGATACACGTCAGTAGCATTCACCGCCCTTGTATTAGAATAAAATCAATCCCCGAATAAAATCAATCCCCATTATATTGTAGCGGAGGCATATCTGGTCCGCAGCGGAATAAAAGAAGACAACAGAGAATGCAGCTCAAAGCAGTCAAAACTGCTGTTTTTATTGAAAATGGAACGGCAGGCAAAAGGATAAGTAGATCAGTAGACAGCGCCAACAACACAAAACACAATACAACACAACACAACACAACCCCGAGCTGCGCACAGGTAGCTCATAAATAGAGAGACCCCCCCCTCCCGGGCCCTATTGGCTCACACACACAAGGGCACATTTACATACACACTGACCAATCGCTCAGACCCTCGGTCCCGTGCAAGCAGCTGACTTGCGGAACCGAACACAAATCACAGTGCAGCCAACATAGACCCCCCTCTCATACAACTGCACTGTGCACATGACACCCTAGGCAGCACGCTATCACTGCCTAGACACGAAACACGCTTCCACTCACAGACTCACGCAGGGTGACACACACAAACGGCAGGTAAAACAGGACAGGACAGCACACACACCTCCTGCTCCCCTCCCAGTGTCCAGTCCCAAGCAGTAACAAACTGACCTGCCATTACACTATATATGTAACAAATTAATGCACTTGCCACGCGATTTCCGACTCCGTCACCAATTTTCTGATACAAAGCCCATCTCTTGAATGTTACAATTTATTTGAATATCTGTCACAGCCCACTTTTTATTTTTTCTCTCACCTGCAAAATCTGTTTCACCTGACGAAAATGCAGCAAAAACAAAGTGAACGAGACAAGCTAGGGTAATGTAACAGTTAATCATTAAGCAGTTTTAGCTACTGTGATGTATTTTTTTATTTTTATCTGTGGTCTTTAGTTGTTTTTGTGCATTTTCATGTGCAAGTGAACTGTGTCTAGGGCCTTATCGAGCACTATATTCTGCAATTTGAAATACTGATTTTGGATACTGTTTTAATTCTGGAAACTGCCACGAGAAAAGAGTGTTTTCTGCAAAATTCTACGGAAGAGAAAAAAAAAACACATACAATAAAGCAAAGAAGTTCACTTAAAAACAAAAAACTCTTTACAGCACTGACTATTGGATGCCATTTTTTAAAAATATACATAAAACATATCATTTGCCTAGCAGAATAAGATTATAGTGGTGCACTGGGATTCAAATTAGTATTGTTTACAAATGCACTGTTTTATAAATGTGTTCTAGGCTTGGAGGATTTTTTTTACAAATATAACAGGCTATTTTTAGAAACATGTGTTGTTCACCAAAATGTTATAATTTTAAAATGTATCCACATCAAGACAGCACATAATTGGAAAGTAAAGATTAAAAAAAAGAGGATTTTCACAAAAATGTTAAGTCATCCCAAGTAATCGGATAAGTTCGCCGCCCCCTTCCTTTTCCCATTCATGTTACTACACCATGTACAAAAAATGTGTGCATTTCCATATATAATTAGAATGACATCTTTCAGGACCTGGAACATAGGGAGCACAAGCAAGGTCCTAATAGTTTTTCTCTGATCTTTCACATAGGAGTAACAGAACAATGCTTCGCTTTGAACTTGCGACTAAACTATGAAATCCTTTTGTAAAATAATAATAATAATAATAATAATAATAATAATAATAATAATAATAATAATCTTGCCTTATTTCGTTCCTCAGTAGCCACTGTTTGTCTATCCATGGTCGTTGTCACGGTCTTCTGCCGTTTTAACAGAAGCTATGACAGTGAGTTATTGGAAATACTGGACTTGCATTTTGCACTTTTGCCGTTATATTCGTTGCTAATTTAGATTTGTTTCCAGAGCTCACAGACGTCCTCAGTCTCGCCTACTGAGACAATAAATAGTCACTGCGCGAAGACATCATCCTCTTTTCCCTCGAACCCTTGAATGCCAGTGATGCGACCTCGCAAGGTTGGTGGTCATCTTCTCTTTCAGGGAACCGGGGTTACATCCGTAACCTATTGTTCCCTTTCAATTCGAAGATGACCACCAAAACAATACTTTTGGAAAAGTATACCGAAGCCGTCGCGAGGGAGAATGAGCGGACAGCATATGAGGGACGTCTCACTACCACCATCTACCACATTAAGTTGGTAGAACCTGGTGAATGTATGCGGAGTAGTCCAGCTAACCGCAGTACAAATATCAGTCAATGAAGCACCTCTAAAGAGAGCCCATAACGTAGTCACTCCTCTGGACACTCCGCATGTCCACCATCCCAGTGGGGGTAGGCCGGCATTAGTATACACAGCCGAGACTGTGTCCACAATCCAATGGGACAGCCGCTGCTTTGAGAGGGCTTGACCCACGGTCCTTTCACCATGACAGACAAAGAGCTGTATAGACTGACACAGTGCTCTCATTCTATCCACATAACATCTCAATGCCCGAACCGGGCAGAGGAAATTCAATCTCCGATCCTCCTCCTCCGAACAAAAAGTAGGGGGATGGAAAGCCTCTAGTTCCACTGACTGATTCAAGTGAAAAGCTGTAATCACCTTAGGGAGGAAAACAGGGTTCGTGTGCCCTTCGCCTGACTGAGGAGATCCATGCGTAGCGGAATCTCCCAGGGCTGGCCCTGCAGCAGCTGGCAGAGGCTCGAAAACCAGATTCTCCTGAGTCATCTGGGGGTCACCAGGAGAACTGCCGCCTTGTCTCTCCTGACCCTCTCGAGGGAGGCAGGGAGCAGCGGTACTGGCGGGAAAGCATACAAAAGCTCCTTGGGCCACTTGTCGGCTAAGGCGTCAATGCCTAGTGGCCCTTAGTCTCTGCCGTGGCAAAGACGTCCACTTGGGCTTCACCAAAGGGTTCCCAAATGCGCTGCACCACCTGAGGGTCCATTCTGACGGGTGAGGACCTTCCCTCGAGAAGACAATTGTGTATCACTCCTTCGCATAGGGCTTCCCAACATAGGCGAGACACGGTTAGCTGACGGTGTCTGTCTCGCTTGAGGTGTAGCCGAAAGGCATTGAGCCACACTTGGAGTGGGCGCATGTGGAGTAACCCCAGTTGGATGGCTGCTGAAGCGGCGGCCATCTGAGCCAGTAATTTTTGGCACAACACCAGACAGTTGCAAATGGTAGCTACTCTGTCGTCCGACAGGTAGGCTTGCATCATAAGGGAATCCAACCGGAGACCCATGTAGACCATACTCTGCACTGGCATTAATTGGCTCTTTGCATTGTTGAGGGTGATACCCAGCCTCGACAGATGCTGTGTGGGCCACTGCTCCTTCCTGGGACTGGGAACAAATCAACCAGTTGTCCAGGTGATTCATCACCCTGATTCCTTGCAGCCGGAAGGGAGCTAGGATGGCATTCATGCACTTTGAAAATGTGCAGGGGGCTAAGGAAAGGCAGAATGGCAGCACAGAAAACTCAAAGACGCTGCCCTGAAAGGCGAAGCGGAGATATTTCCTGTGCGTTGGATATTTCCTGTGTCGCCGGCCAGACAGACTGGAGGATGTGGCAATGTGTGACCATCTGGAACCTCCTCTCCCTCAAGAACCCATTGAGGTGTCTCAGGTCTAGGATGGGGCGAAGGCCACTGTCCTTTTTTGGCAAGAAGTATCTCGAGTAGAACACCTCTCTTTGAGAGGTGTGTTCTACGAGACGGGTGGCTTGTTTGACAAGCAGTGTTTCTATTTCTTCTCTGAGAGCCAAGAACTAGACAGGGTTGTTCATGGATGTGACTGTGATCCTTCGAAAGGGATGACGTCCCGCGTGGAAGTGCAGCACGTAACCGGTGTGTACAGTGGCGAGCACCCAGGAGTCACACAACCCGTGCAACGCAAAGCTTACACTGGAGTGGAGCAGTCTCAGATCTGGATACAGCCTACAGATGGGAGAAAAAAGAAAGAAAGAGACCTACACACCACCTTTATGGGTGAGTGAAGCACATGGTTGTTGTTGTTTTTTGTTTATTTTTAAACTGCATGGCAGTGGTACACACAGACACTCAAGCAAGCTGGAGTGTAAGGGGATTTTTTTTTGTTTGTTTTTACTGTAAACAGTAATAGAAAAACAATACTAACTAACAACCTGTAGGGGCACTAGGCCACGCACAGCGAGTGGGCATGCCGAGGTCGCCCAGAGTCCTCGATTCAACAGCGGCACACAGCACAGCTGGGTCTTGCTGGAGGATCATGTTCCTTAATATACATGCAGCAAGCTTCAAGGCAGTGAAGCAGACTACAATTGCCAGGTGATGTAGGCTGTTGAAAATATATATATATAATTATTATTTTTTATTTTTTTAAATGAAACGCCGTTGTGCAGTGTTAGCTCAGTCTTCAGTTGCCGAGTTTCTGATTCCGGGGAAGTGGCAAGCTGACTTCCAGCAATAAAATTGAGAAAGAGAGCTCTTCAAGAGTCAATCACACAACTGGAAAAAGGTTATACTCACCTTACCAACCTGGTCGGGAGAAGGCAAAAGAAGTTGATGTCTCCGCGCAGTGACTATTTATTACCTTGGGAGGCGGGACCGAGGACGTCACTCCACGGAGGGGCCTAACGGCAGCTTTGATATAAAATGCTCAGTGAATACCTGACAAGCAGGCATATCCCAAAAGTATGGTGTTGGTGGTCATCTTCGAATTGAAAGGGAACCAATACAGTACATCTATATGGAAGCCTACTTATTTTAAAACACAGTCCTTTCAGCTGTGCATTTTTATATTGAATCCCTGAAAAAGGGGCCAAAATGAAAGTCAGATATGCGTCACTCACGTTCAACCGTCACTAAAGTCAAGATTTTATAGGGTTGGATGAGTGCTGACTGTATATTCATTTATAAACACACCCGTAATAAAAGAAAACAGATAAAGGGGAAAAATGCAGACTACATGCATATCTTATAATTATATATCACATGGTTCAAACTATTTGTTGTGTTGCTTAGTAATATTCGTAGCACAACGTGTGATTGTGTTGAAATGGTTTTTTGCAAGAATTGCGTAACTGAATTTTGGGAGTTGTTTGCGGACCACCTGGAGTTTTCTCACAGACCACAGGTTGAGAACCATTGAGCTAGGGTATTCACCCTTTCCTGTGAAAGATGGGTAAGAAACAACACCTATTGTTAGGTCTACATCTCTGTCGGGGTAAATGTAATTGAGAAGTGAAAAGGTAGACCTTGACCGAGAAAATGTGACCTTCATATTTTGTTCTTTGGGTGTTATTTTTAGTAACACAATAACACAACTTCACAAGAAAAATCAGATACAAGTTTACAGTTAGCAGGATTCCCTGAATATGGTCCATTGATTCACATTCAGCAGCAATCACAAGGGTCATGAAAGTCGGTGTCCATCCAGTCAGCTTGTCCCTTAATGATGTGGCTGTTTAGACCAACATCAATACAGTCTCCAGGGAATGGCAAAGTTTGCAGAAAACCACCACCAGAAAGCACAACACATCCCTAGGGAGGCTGCTATTCAATACTATGACATGTTACAGCATGTATATTGTGTACAGAATAAAAGCAAAACTCAAAATTCATAAAAGAACAAGATAGTAACAGAACAATAATACATAGTCATGAATGTGAGGTGTTATATTTTAGATGCATCTAAATAGGCAGGTTTTTATCTCTTTAACCAGCGGAAAATGTAAAAACCACCAAACACCTTGAACCAAACTGCTAAATGACACCTAGTGTGAGAACATTAATTTGATACGTTACAAACAGTTTATACATTGTTAATATTTGCAATCACACCCAACTGAAAAATGCTAAAATGTTGAGTATGTATGTAATTGTGAGATTTATAATGGCCACATAGGCCTACAATATTTAATCAAATAGTTAATTTCAAAAGCATGGAAGACAATGAGAGGTGCTTCTGTTTTTCTTAATATACTGTATAGTCTAATAGTTTTATAGCCTGTGGTTTTTAAATGCAAGCCATTTACCAGAATAACATTTTCTTTTCTTTTAAAGTTTAAAGCACATGTTTTACTGCAAAGATGGAAGGTTTCAATTTATGGCCTTAGGCCAAGGAAATGCATGTATACATGTGCTCTGTTTTCTATATATAAACTACTCTTTATATTTACTAAACAATTGCTTGAATATATTATAATTAAGGCTGGGATTTTGTCATTAAAATTTGTACTAAAAATCATGGAGCAGTCATGGTAAATTTGTTCAAAATGTGAGCCCTTTTTTGTTCTAGATAGCATTCTAGCAGCAGCATTTTGCACTAGCTGTAGACGTGATAGAGCATGACTTGTAAGTCCAGAGAATAAAGCGTTACAGTAATCTAACCTAGAAAAAAATAAGAAGGAACATTTATTTAAATATGTTAAATATGTTTTTATTTATTATGTTTTTCACAACATCAGGTTCAAGTTTTAATCCTGTAAATCGGTAAGCTTCACAGCATATACAACTGTTCATATACACTAAAATGATAATTTTACATCAAATTTGATGGGTTTTCTACAGGACAGCAAACAAAAACTATAGGTTTTACATACCTTTAAAAAATAAAGTTTGGTGCAGTTTGCAGTTTTTTTAGGTTTTTGTTTGTTTGTTTACATATTATTATGATACAACATGTTGTACATTGAGAGGTTTGATGCCTTTATGGAGCACCGGTGTAGCATGAGAAAGTGCATCCCTTCAGCGCCATTGGTTTTACCACGCATGCACACGTGACGTAAAGGAGATTCACTTTTGTATAGCTATACCTATCAGAAAGTGCATGCCGTGCAGTTGTGCACCCCTACTTACAGTATATTAATATTCACATTTAGCTGTTTATTTTTCAATAAAATATGTTGTTTATCAATAAATAGGTTGTTCCGCTTCCTGCTTTTTCACACTGTGTTAGTAATGTGAACGATTCACGTGATTTCCATGACAGGCAACTGAAGTTCACGTTTGAATGTATTTTTACGTCTTAATAATAGCGTTCCAAATTTAGTCCACTTGATAAGTGCAACGTTCTATTAAACAGTTTTAATTGAGGTTTAAATCTGAAAATGAGTCTTCAAAAAGTGTTTTTCAATTTCAACATGCCAGCAGTGGCTTAATTTAACCCATGTTGCAGTCTATTGTAGTCCATCCAGCAGTTTTTCCAACATCTGAGTAACTTTTTATGAATATACTTCGTCAGTAAAATGTTATTAAAATATATAATGATATAATATAATAATATATAGGGCAGCAGTGTGGAGTAGTGGTTAGGGCTCTGGACTCTTGACCGGAGGGTCGTGGGTTCAATCCCAGGTGGGGGACACTGCTGCTGTACTGTTGAGCAAGGTACTTTACCTAGATTGCTCCAGTAATAACTCAACTGTATAAATGGTTAATTGTATGTAAAAATAATGTGATATCTTGTAACAATTGTAAGTCACCCTGGATAAGACATCTACTAAGTAATACGTTATATATATATAATTAATCAATTTGCAGTTGAAAACATTGGATGAGATATATATTGCAAACAATAGGAATTGCAGTGTCATTGTAGATTTTTCTATTGTGCAGAAAATGTTTTACTTTTGTTAATATGGTTTATATTTATTTTTGTATTGAATTTGATATTTTAACATTTGTTTGCTGGAATTTGTATCAATTGTTCATTTATTTACAGTATCTTTCACTGAAATACATATTGAGTAAAATAGTTTAAATATGTAGAACGCCTTCAAAAATGTAAAATGTTCTTACTTTGTTTAACATAATTCCATCATGGAACCTATATATTCATATTGAGACGAACGAGGAACGGTAGTTCCTCGCATCAAGTTATCAATGAGAACTGCCAGAGACTCTTTATACAGCAAGGATAGTTTATGTGTTTTCAGGGTATTGGCACAGCCAAAAGCACAATTTCACTTTTAATTTGTAGTTCCCAACACTCTTAGGTGAAATGTAGAAAAAAAAAGTCAATACCTGTCATACAATGAGAGAAATAAGTTGCCAAAGTAAGGTAAAAATGTCCTTCTCCTTTTTCTTTTTTTTCTGTAGATTTTTGCAGACCCCAGGCACTTTTAGCCACGCATATACTGTATATATTACAGGACATCCGAGTTTAATGACAATTAACTTGTTTTGTCAACATGGAAATATGCTAGGGAACGTATTTATTTTGACATCTAGATCATCTATATTAAATTATTTATTTCTGTTTTAAAATGCAACATTTGCCTGCAAAAAAATATATATATATATATATATATATATATATATATATATATATATATATATATATATATATATATATATATATATATATATAAATATATAATTTTATTATATAATATAAATAAAAAAAAGGTCTAGCATCCATGGGATTTGAAACTGTAACCTTCAGTTTGCAAGCGTGTTGTGTTACTGTCAGTGCAACACGATTAGTTGAAAAAACAAGCAGTATTTTGAAAGATGAAGTCAGCCAGCTGAGAATTCTCTCTCTCTCTTTTCCCCCAAGTCATCTCATCATTCTGAGATTCTGATCTTACAACTTTACAGCTACACTACTTGCAAATGTTTTAAAACAGAAGGGCAAACATTGTGGTGTGAAAGCTTGGCTGTCTGCATTGTAAGCTGCATTGGAAGCATGTCTTGGGTTTAATTCCCACACATGGTTTATATTGCAAACTTTAAAAAAAAAATTGTATTTTATTTATGTGTAACAAACAAAATTTAGTTGATATGAATGACACTTTCATTGAACATATATACTTTTGCAGATGTAACTTTAACGTGCATATATATATATATATATATATATATATATATATATATATATATATATATATATATATATGACAAGAGCAAGCACGACAAGACTCAAGCACATTGCATAAAAGGTGAGCTCCCACTTGTTTATACATCAAAATGAATTGTAGTACTAGCAGTTTTAAGTTGTACTGTGTCTGAAACCAAGATTAAACAAGATACATTTTTTATTTTTAAAACATGGAGCTTTGTAATACAGTATGCATCAGGGACTAGCAGTTGTTTTCAAGTGTTATTTATAAATTCTCTTTGTATGTGGGACAATAAAGATTAAAAGATTAATTAATTGTAATTTGTACATGCGAGCCCTCTAATTGGGTTTTGTTAAGAGTTATGGCTGAATGTGCTTCCAAGGGTGTCACTAAGCTCAGTTAACTTCACATGCATTGAGAGTGGGCATTATGGTAGATGGAAAATGGATGGGGGATGGGAAACCATCAGGGTTTCCTTCTCCTCATTGTGCAATAGCAAACCCTACTGGCCAGACACTGAGCACATTCAGAGTGGAAGAAAAGCAGGGCTGATCTCTGTTCTCCGGGATCGGTAGCCCGCCCACCTCTCCTCTGGATTGCTCGGCATAAAAGTGATTCTGGCTTTAGGCTTGTGAGATCGGAGGACGCTCACACGCCCTCAGAAAGTCTGTGCTTGTGGGGACTTGCTGTGGTGAGGAGAAAGAACATAATTTGACATTCCAAATTGGGGGGAAAATAAATAAAAATAATTGATCACCCGAAATTTACAACAACAAAAAAAAAGCATAATACTGTATATTCATAATAATTCCATACAGTAAAACATGAACAGCCGATTTAATGTATAATATTATAAAATATTACCTAAACTTTCTGTTTGTTTGTTTGTTTTTAATAGTTAGCACTTATGCTAGTTCATGTTATAGCTGTTTTACTTTATGGATCTGATCTTTTGTGAGCTAGGAAAAAGTTTGGATAAATATGCCAACATCTCCATGTAAAAGATATTAATAACAGAAAAACTGAGGTTTTTTTTCTGAACCACCATGTGGCTAAACTCAAGTTATTGAGTCCGAATAAAGGTTTAGGATTGGTGATGGTTGAGAGAAAAAACAATTATATTAAGGTATTCCAACCATAAAAATGCAAGACTTAGTAACATGCAAAGTGACCCTGGCTGATCTTTCATTTTGTGTGTCTTTTAGGAGTCCTGACAATGTGAAATATGTGAATAAGTACTGTTGGGTTAAAGTACATCTTTTCTCAAATGTTTTGTTCAGTCATTACCCTTACATTATATTTTGTTCTCTATCCTTCTGGTGCCTCTTTCCTGAGCAGTGCAAGGGTTTTACATGAAGGACCTTTATTCAAAAGTACAGTTTTGATTTATTTCACCAGCCTTCTGCATGTAAGGCAGTTATTGAACAATGCTCAACAAATTATGAGCATAGGGTGGATTTGTCCATTTTTCAATTAAACAGTTTTAACACACCTGCAGTATTTGCTCGGGAAATGTTAATGTAATGTTCTTATTCATTGATACAATTTAAAATTAATCATATGCTCTGTTTTAATCATCACTAATTTATGCTGTTTTTATCCAACAGATATGCTTTGGCATTATTTATAGACTGTATTAGAACGTACCAATGCTGTGCCACAACAGGACAACACAAAAACAGTGACGTTACAATAAATATAAATTTGTGCTTTTTTTTCTTTTGGTTTCTTTAAAAAACACTGATAAATCTAAAATCATATTTTGCTGCAATTCAACACAATAGATTTTGGGAATTCTGAATACTGCTTTCAGTGAATACCAGGCTCTACCCTGACTGAAGCTCATCCAGACTGATTTTAATTCAGAGACTGCACAGGGAACTATGTCAAAAACAATGCAATGGGAGGTTAAGGAATTTAAAGCTGGAAAACAATAGTAAACTTGTATTGGTTTTATTTGATTGTGGAGATTAGACATCTTTTTGTTACATCTTGAATTGTTCTGGATGTTATTGTCCTGGATGTCCGTGGTGATATTGTAACACAAGAGAAAAATGTTCTTATGCAACATTTGTTGGTTGGACAAAGCTTCAGTAATTACATTTTTTTACGTTATTGATTTTTCAACCCTGGCTTAGTACATCTAACCTTGTTGCCTCATGCTGCGCTATTTCTGTTTACTTGCTTGTCTGTTCATTTTCTCTACATGCCTGAGAGGATTTATATTGTTTTGTGCTCTTCATTATACATCTTATGCCAACCTCTTCATAGATTGTATTATTTTTACTTCTTTTTTAGGTTCTGTGTATGAGATGTTTGGGAATGAATGTTGTCTTCCTACTGGTGAAGTGATAAAGATTATAGGCTTAAACATCTCAAAATTATCAGCAGAGATACAGAATGACGGTCCAGGCAGCATGTGTATTGAGCTACCTCTAGACTACCCAGGTAAGTACTGTATTATACAACAAAACTATAACTAATATTATTTTTCTCCCCTGTAAAATATAAAGCAAAGCTAGATTGTGGAAAACTATAGGAAAATGTCCCACTTCATAGTAAATTACATTTCACCTACAGTGGAAAATGAGGCCCATATACCATAGCTATGAAAAAGTCAATGGGAAAAATAATTTATTGGAGATTTTTTTTTTTTTAACGCTGCTTGTTTGTCTTTATTATTTCTTGACGTTTTCTTTTGTAAAACGTATTTTTGTATTAAATACACCAGGCTTTTATCAGCATCTAGTTTGTTTGTGTGTTGCGCTGATTACTTGCTGATCTCCCCTGGTAACAGAGGGGCGGTGAAGTGTGTTCAAAAAAAGAAAGAAAAAAAACTCCCGCTTTGCAATAAATGCTACTGTAAAAAATGGATTTTTAGTGAATTTTTATAGGACGAGAGTCAAATGCAGCCAAAAAATGCCTGGTCCTGGGGGAGCATCCCACTGAAAAATGCTTGGTCCTGAAAGGGTTAAATAAGCATGTACCACTTATGCACAGCTGCAGAACACTCATTAGAAAGTGAAAAATTTCACATTAGCGAAACACCCATCAGATCGCAATTGATTGCATATGTACCACTTTCTGACATTACACTGGTCATATTTGGGTACACGTACCACTTTCTAACACTACACCGGGACCTGCAAACTTATAAATTCATCTCAACCTGACAAATACTGTATCGCCAAAATAAATAATATACCCATATGTATTTTAGACGTCTGTGTTTATATATACATTTTTTTTAACGTGGTTTAAATTACATTTAAACACTAAATGCTCATACAGATTGAAAAAACATGGATTTATCAAAGAAGGTGTTCTATATGCCAGCATATAGGGGCAACAACAGTTTTTTGTTTTTTTTTAATGCTGGGCTGTTTTTTGTATAATAATAATAATAATAATAATAATAATAATAATAATAATAATAATAATAATAATTATTATTATTATTATTATTTCACATACATACATATACGACAGAGATAAGAAGGACCAAGACCATGTAAGGCCTTATAGGTAACAAGAACTTTAATAATAATAATAATAATAATAATAATAATAATAATATATATATATATATATATATATATATATATATATATATATATATATATATATATATATATATATATAAAATCATGAATGCATTCATGCACACATCAAAGTGTTTTATAAAATAGGTGCTGACCAGTATAAGACACTTTGTACACTATGTCTTTACACTATGTTTTTTTTCTTTTATTTGTTTGTGTGGTTTATTCTCCATTACTAAGAACTGTTTTATGTCTTTGCGAAGACATTCTTTAATCTCTCTCTCTCTCTCTCTCTCTCTCTCTCTATATATATATATATATATATACATACATACACACACACACATATACATACAGTTTTCATCAAAAGTATACATACCCCAGTGGAAATGTATAATTCTATACATTTCTCAAAAACAGAGAATTTCAGGAAAAATCTTTTTTAGCAAACATTTTGCTTTTGTGGATGAGGAAAAAAAGGTTACAAGAAATATGATTATTTATTTCAGCAATTTTTTTGCAAAAGTTTTTGTTTGCTTGTTCGGGTACAAAAAGGCACAAGTAAACCCCATGTTATTACTGTATGAAAACGTGTCGATGGCTACTGTTTACTGTGAAGAAATGGCAAGGAATGGAAAAAAAGGAAAAAAATAATTAAAATCAGTTGTCAGCTTTTTGTACTATTTATTTTGGGAATAAACAAAACAACGTTTAACTTGAACTGTTATTTGGCATTCTTTGTTTTGTAGTTAATTCACTGGGGTAAAGTAAGTCCTACACATCTTATTATTTTTCCACGTGTTACATATTGTAAGGTCTTGCTGTAAAATAAAGGTGTGCACACACAGGGGCCACGGCCACACCCCCTGTTACTATGCTGTCTCTGCCTGTGTACAGAGCAATATAATGGTTTTTATTACTTTTTGAAAAACGAATAACTATTCGAACGAGTATTTAAATTATGAGAGAATATCCGAACATGAAAATCCTGTGTTCGTCCCAGTACTAATATATATATATATATATATATATATATATATATATATATATATATATATATATATATATATATATGTAAAGATCGAACCTCTTTCAAGGTTCGCTGCCCTTTAAAAACACTGACCCAGCACACGCAAATGGATTTTTGAAGCGCGGTTGCGCTATTTTTAATTAACACACACAAAAACAAAATAAACAAAACAAACACCTAGCTCTCCTTTGAGCAATAACTAAAACAACACAGGAACCTATAGTAAAAGACAGGACAGCTAAGCTGTTTACCTGTAAAAAACAAAACAAACAAAATCACATAAAAAAGGACTCACTCTACTTTTTTTTTCTTTAAACTACGGCTGTACCCACACACCAGCACAGTCGGGCTTCTACCCTCTTCAGCAGCCGCCCTGAGCAGACTGACTGCTCTCCTTAAATACCCGGCACCTGGCTCCAATTTTCAATAGTAGCCAGGTGCCGGTAATGATTAACAATAAAACAATTAAACAAAACAAACCAAAAATCTGCCTTATGCACATGTTTTTCTGCAGGGAGGTTTTAACCCCCTCCCTGCTGTCTCACAATATATATATATATATATATATATATATATATATATATATATATATATATATAAATTAGGGGTGTGTCTGAGTACGAGTACAAACGAGTATTAGTAACAAGTATGGCCATTTTTTCAGATTATTAATTTTGCTATTGCTCGTTATTCGGAGGGAGGCAGGGGATGGATATTTATTTTATGAAAAATGCATGGAATTATCTCCTGGCTCCAATATGCCAGTGACGACTGTCAATCTCAAGTCTAGAGGGAGGACCAGTGTGACAGACTCTGTCTGACATAATTTATTAAAATATAGGAACATAATTTATTAAAATATATACTTTGAAAAAAAGTTGCATGATCGTGCAAATAATACTATTTTCATTTTCAAACAAAAAAAAATTACAAGTGTACAATTTATTTAAAGGTGTTTTTTTGGGTCTTCTCTGTGACTCGTAACAGCCATTTTGTGTGTCTTTGTTTGTTGTTGTTTTTTTTTTTGTGCCGTGGTGTCTTTAAATTCACTTCCTGTCCTTGTTTTAGTTAAACCAAAGTAATCTAATCCTTTTCAAGGAGACTTTTTTTCCTTATTATTTTATTTGAGATGAGGTGCATGATTTAATTTTGTAAAATACACACAGAAAACATTTTAGCTACGTGCCTGTAGAATAACTAATAACTCTGCTTTTAATTTACTTTGCACACACAAGATAAGTTCTGTTTGCATTAGCTTTTAACAAGACATCCAAAGAAAATTACAGGGAATTGCATTCTTCAACAAAATGTTCTGGTCCAATTGCAGTATGTTTGTAGAAAAATGGAAAAGTCTTCAGTGAAGAAAACCTTATTTTATATATTAAAGCAGGTTACCGTAGACAGGTATTACAGTTTTAGTAAATAGATGCCACTGCTTTGTTCTTATCTGATACAATCTAAATGCAATTATACTCCTTTCCAGGTCTTTTCAGGATTGTAGCAGACAATGAGGCTTACGTTTCCATTGGTGATATTGTAAAGTCCTTGCATATACCAAATAGGCTGAGTCAGCCTGTCTTTAAGAGTACTGTGAACATTACACTGAGCAATGGTAATATACAACAAGGAGAGACTATCATGTTCACATCTCTGGGGGAGAGAAACTCTGAGCAGTTTGTGAACACTGAAGTTATGAGGAACGATAAAAAGCACAACTTTACACTACCACTGTCCCTGCAAGGGGAGTTTTATGAATGTGAAGATGACCAGTTTTATACACTGAAGGAAATAATAGAATGGAAGTTGCCCAAAGACAGAAAGCGAGCTGTGAACTTGGCAAAGACCTCAGCCATTAAGGAATTTACATTCTGTGACCTTCCTGAGAATTTCAAAGGAGAACTGATTCTTACACCTGTTTATGAACTACAAGCAGTTATGAAGTGTAAGTGAAATATTTCTTTATGTATTCCGTCAAATTACATTTGTTGTTGTTATAGGCCCCAGTTCAGTAAAAATGATTACACGTGAACATTAATTCTTTTGTACAGTTTATTGTATGTCTAAGATTACTTGGGTCAAAAGGACCCCTCCCAAGTAAATAAAAAAATCACAGCCCCCTATGAACTGCCTGAGGCCTGCCTTATAATATTAACGAGTAAATAATGAATGCTACAACAATCTCAATATATATCATTTAGACATTGCACTGTTCAAATATCTATCATGGAAATCAATAACACCATAAATACGAGTATGTAAGCTTAAAAAACTGAATGTCCTGCAGATGATTGGCTGAGAGAACAGTGTTTGGATTTCACAAATAGCTCCTGAAGAAATTTCAGACCATTAAAAAAAATGCTTAATAAATAAAACTACTAAATTCACATCAACATTTCTGGTTTTGCATAAAAGTATTTACTTTTCCAATTAACATGCATCTGGAACCATTGTTGATTCTTCTCAATCACCTCACAACATAGGACATCTATTCTATAAAATCTGTAGCCTCTGTGGTTTTACATATGTCCGATAAAATAAAAAAAAAATCTAAAAAAGAAGGATATGAGAAGACACAGAATCATGTAAAACATAACAAAGGACTATTTACAAAGTTAAGAAAAAACTAAAAAAGTCACACAACATGAAATATAATCATAGCACCTGTTTATACATATTTTCATATGGCTTTTATATCTGTATCATTTAATGTTATAATCATACAGCTGCATGTTTATTTGTTTCAATAGTTCGCAAGGATATTGTGCACATACCATCCAGCCTTGATGTTGAGGTGATAGACGTTACAGATATGTATGACATCAACTCCTTTGTACAGCCCTTGTCAATCAACGACATCTTTAATAGACCGAGTAGCAACTTTCCTATTGTGGCTGAAATAATAGAAGGCCCTGATCAAACAGTAGAAAGTTTGAAGTTCCTCAAATCTTGCAAGGAGATTATCATTCACCAGGCCTTCCAAGCCAAGAGAATCCTGGCATCTGAGATAAGGAGTGATGCTCAAAAGCATTTCTTGATTCCCTGCACTTACAATGGGAAGTTCAAAAGAAGGCCACGTGAATTTCCAACTGCATATGACTTGGAAATTGCCAAGAGTGACAAAGAACAGTTACATGTCGTGGCAACCAAAGCTTTTGAATCTCACTATGAAGGGCTGTCCACTGTTTCTGTTGGTGACCAGTTCCTAGTCCAGCATCGTAAAACCAGTGAGGTAATCTATGGTGGGACCCGGAAGACGGTGGAAGCTCTGACCTGTGAGAAAATTGAAGGCAAAGGCCATGAGCCTGTGCTAATCCCCATGTGTATGGAAGGAGGCTTTGTGGAAGTGATACATGATAAAAAGCAATACCACATCTCTGAGATCTGCCAGAAGTTCCTCTTGCCTTTCAATGTTAAAGTGGCAGTGCGTGACCTTTCTATTGGAGAGGACATTTTAGCTACCATGCTTGGGCTACATCTGGAGGAGGAAATCACTGAACCTTGCCTTCTCATTACCCCTCTAAAAAACCTGTCTGAGTGCTGGGAAATTCCAGTGAATAGGATCAAAATGTCTCTCCAGCTGCTACATAGACCAGATAAAGGGACTGAGCCTCCTCCTGCGAAAACAGTGGTGGAAGAGATCAGTGAAGACTGCTACTACACCCTGCGGAGGTATGTGAACGCCACACTGCATCCTCCTCCACGTCCTCCAAAGAAACCCCTGCAGCCACCGTCCAATCCATTTAAGCTTGAGTCCTCCCAGCCAAAGAGACCTGATGCTTCCAGCTCACCAAAGGTAGGATATTTTTTCTGAATGTTAAAGAGCAGTTTCTTAGGAGTACAAAAATATAACGCTCTATTTAATACATGTTGTTCCAGCTCTACACATTTATTTTCGGACATGTTTCATCTCAATGTTTATAGTTTATATTCTAGAGATTTTTTAAACTTTTAAGTATAAAATGCAGGGTGCTGTTCATTAACACTAGAACCGCCGGGTTTATGCTACTACCTAGAACCACCAGCAGCAGCTTTTTGACAGGTACATTTTAAACCGCTTTGATACGAAAATGAAAGACAAACTTTCAGAAACAACTCAAAAGATGTATTCAGGAAAATCGTATCTAGCATTTGCATAACAGAAACACCGTATTTAAATGAAAAAATAAACAGAAAAGGCTTTATTTTCAAAATTAGCTTAGCTTAAAAAAACAAACTATAATAAAATAAACATTTGAAAAGAAAATATTGTGTAAACAGCTGTAAACTGGTATATGTACATACAAAATTGTAAAAACGAAGTAATTATTTCTAAAAAAATAACATAAAAAAGAAAATAACTGAATGCCCATTGTGTAATATGAATGTGCATTCAAGAAAACACTTCAAAGTAGCCTCCAGATTAGCACAATCCACACAGATGTAACGCTTATCAACTTGTCGTGTGCATTTACCACATACTGCTTTTTCACACTGGGCACAGATATCAGAAGTTTTATTTTTATTGCATTTAGTTACCTGGCATTGTTACCACACTTGATGCGCACTGTATCCAGGTTGAGCTGCATTTCCCTGCTGCTTTGCAGTTTTCTGATCGAAATGTTTCTGCTGAAGCACTGTGGCTAGCTTCAAGATGAAATCTCTCATACTGATATTTTCCCCGGTGCATTCCTTGTACAAAACGAAGGAATTGATGGCTGCCAGGTCCAATACATTGTAAAATACAGCAACTGGACACCAGTGATTGCTTTCACTGAGTACTAAGTTTTGAGCAGATGGTGGAAACTCTCTTCTCGCTTTGTTTACTTTTCCAACCAGGCTGTTATTTTTTTCTTCAACTATTTTGCTAATTACAGTAAAATCAAAAAATTGTCATTGGTAACATTCATCCTTTTTCCTAAGTACGGTTACATCAGCCTAAGTACCACATTGTCACCCAGTCTCTGACCAGCTGGGCGAGTTTCATCTTTGCACAGGTAGGGGTAGAGTTCGCTGCCACCTAAAACTTGATCCCGAATTTGACAGGTTTGTTTGACATGTATTGTGTGCAGCGACACCGTGCTTTTGTCGGAAACAGCTGCTTGTCCATGTAATGTTATATGCTGAACCAGGCATTGCTGTTTCCAATGAAGTCTTTCCAAATTTCTGATGCCAAGGCAAATATATCTGTAGTTGCTCTCAAATCAAAACACAAAAATCTCAAGATTTCTCGAAAAATCCTTGTAATAGTAATATTATAAGACAGCAGACTATATATGCTCATGTAGACAGCCAGACGGCAGTTCTCTAAGGAATTGATAGGATTACAATAGATATTTGGATAACACATATCTAGACTTCAAGAGCAATATTCAATTCAAATACATACTGCTGTAAACTCAGTGGAGGTAGAGATAACAAACTGGCTTGTATACATATAAAAAAAAAAGTTTATTGTATGTTATATTAACAATAAAAGCATGTATTGTAATAAGCCGTCAAAATGACAGCTTTTGACAGTTCTAGGTTGAAGTGCTTATAACTTTTTTCATTTTTGCGATTCTGACTTTCAAATGCCGTCAGGGTATTTAATACATGTATTTAGGAAAAGTCAAGAATAGACAACCGCGGATCTTTAACACACACAGATTAATTTAAATTTTAAAAGTGAAAACCGTCAAAATGACTGCCTTGGAGCTATAGTGTTAAGGGACTTCAAAAGATGTATCAAATTTTGATACATGGTTGGAGTCCATCTAAGGCCCTCCCTTTCTGTCGTTCTTTCTGTGCAAATATATATATATATATATATATATATATATATATATATATATATATATATATATATATATATATATATAAAAAGGCTAAGAGGCAGAGAAAACATATATGTAAATAGTTATTTATTTCTGTATTCTGCAATCAGCCCTATTCCAAACTATTTAGACTTATGGATATTTAATTCATGAAATGGTCAGATTTGCCCAAACATCTACCAAAAATCTCTTGCGATTCACACATCTATAATTGCACATAGAAATCAGCTACATATTCCTATTAGGTTTACGCTTAAGTTCAGTTTGGGATGCAACAACATTGCAGAGCCTCATACATTGATTCCCGCATACTAATTTTAAACTAGTTTTTGGTTTAAAAATGAAAAAGCTGTTTACCTAAAAAGCTAGTGGACTATAGCAAACTGCAATACTTCACATTAAAAACAAGTGCTTCATCATAATGTAATGGAGAATAATAATAATAATAATAATAATAATAATAATAATAATAATAATAATAATAATGTCAGTGTCACAAACACTGTCTGTGCAGGGGAGGGAACATCAAAGTGAGAGAAAAAAATCAGTATCACAATATCTTACATTAGTTTCCGTACCATAGGTAAGCTACTGACAGGCTAAAAACTCTTAACTTACTCACGCTCATTATTCAAACCAGCATACTGTATATCAACCGAATATACTTATTATCAGAAAAGTCCATGTAAAGGCCCATTTCACTTCTTTCTGTTACTCTCCCAAACACCAAAACTGTGTCCCCACTCCTGCATCAGACAAAGACTGGAAAGACACAAACACCCCAAGGATGGCCATCCCGTTTCTAAGAAATGTGGGCTGTTTATATTCTGGTGCATAAAACTATCAATAATTAAATTAGTCAGTATTCAATAAGGCATTTCAAGGGGACAAGGTGAAGAAGCTACTTGAAAGTGATACAAATGAATTACAAAGTGTCTGACAACAATACTTAAAAAAACATGTACTAATCAAATGAATGTGAGAAATTATATAAAACAAATAAACATACAAGTGACAAATAAACCTAAAAGATAACAGGCATTTTTAACTTTGTGTGCTGAAACTGTTAAGGCACTACAAAAGAACCTCCTTTCAAAATATAAAGAAAGTGAGGAGAATATTATACATAGATTAAAATACATGCACTTCAAAGAATAAGCTATGTAGTATAGTATGTGCATATCGCATATGCACAAGGCTGGTATGGCTTTTGAATGTTGAGCTGAACAGAAGGTATGGCAGAAAGGTAGGTCTATAGGAAGACTCCACTTCTGTACAGTACCAAAATGTATTGCACCAGTAAGACATGCTTTATATTTTTGATGAAGAGCACCCTGCATTTTATACTTGAAAGTTGCCAGAATGTAACTCCTGAAATGAAACATGTCAGGAACTAAACTGATACAGCTGGAACAACACATGGGTGAATATAGCGTTATATTTGTCTACTCATACGAACCTGCTCTTAAGGTGTTAAAGTGATCGAGTTCAGGAGCTGCTCATCTGTTCTACTTACATAACTAGTTTATTTTAATTTAAAAATATGTTGTGTGAAATCTAATCTGATTAAAATGTTTTCTACAGTATTTTCCAACTAGGTAGTTTACACATTACAAGCAGAATGCATGTGGGTTAAACATATAGTACTAAAGAAACCACAGGAAACAACTGATGCATTAAATAAGGGAACATCTTAGTATTTGAAACGCTTAAAAGTAACTGCAGTTATATGTGAATCCTAATTTTAAAACAACAATCAAAAAAAGAAATGGCTTTTTTTCTCAGCCACAGCAGCAGCTCAATAAGCTAAACTCTTTACGAGACATAAAGCATTTGTCACACGTATTTTCAAACTTGCCAATTTGGTTGAGTTGCAGATATGAGTTGTCAGGGAGAAATGTAAAATTGGATGTTCAGAAAACTGAACACCCAGTACAGCTCATGAGTCTTATAAAGAGTGCTTTGATGGAATAATTAAATATTGACTTCTTTGAAGCTGTTCTAGATCAGCGGTTCTCAAACTTTTGGGTCAGCTCCTTCCTCTTGTCTGTGGTACCTAAGGGCCCCCAACCCGCATACATGCACACACACACATACATATACTGGTAAAAGAAAATCCAACATGCTTATGGCTTCTCTGTATGTCACTGCTGTTTTTTTTTTGTTTGTTTGTTTTTTGCACAAACCAGCCACCGATCCATCATAATAAGAACTTAACACTGCAAATTACAGTTTAGCGATTGTGACCAACGCTTACTACATAGTAAGCTGAAAAACAACAAAAAATGCAAGTTTAAAAGGCACCAGTCAGATGCACAGCGCCATCTACAAACTTTGACATGCCTGGAGGTGTCAGCATAAACATTTGTTTTAAGTTAATGCATACTGCTTAACGGTACATTTTGGCTGGTATTAAATTTGGCGGATTTATACTTTGGGGGATTTTTTTCACAGCACGTTCACAAAAAAAAGTCCCTTCATTTTAAGAACCAGTAAAATTTTATGATAAGCATTTGCTGTCACTAAGTTTTAAAACTATGGTTCACAACATAACACAGTGGAACGATCACAGTACTACCATGCAGTAATTGCAGGGCAGTATTGGCACGTGTGAAATCTTCAACAATAAAGCAGAAACGAAAATGCTTTTATTTGCTTCAAAATCATTTCAAACTGGTTAATAGACTAGTAAGCACTGGCAAAATCATCTCAGTTTTATACGGTGCAAAACGTTTTAACGTTTTGTTTTGTTTCTGGACTTTGCGATACTTGCACGATGCCTGCATTAATAGTCGTATCTACAACGTATCAACCATTTTGTTACAGACTTTCAACAAGTCTTGGCTGTTACTTAGTAAACCTTTAAAAAAAAAGAACACAAAAAAGCTTAACATAAATAAGAACAGTCCTACTATCAGGCAGTTTACACTGCCTCTGGGCTTCTGATTGCATCATCAATTCCACATTTTTTAAATCCATTGATGGAAATGTCCGGTCTACTTTTAATGTTTTCGTTTAATTGACTTCATCACTGCCATTATTTCTCTTGTTCAGCGCTTCTTTAATCTGTTCTGTATACCAGTCTGACAGGATAGGTACGAGTACTGTATGGCATGCAATCCTCTGATTGGTGGAAGTATTATTGGTGATCCAATCAAAATAGCTAATACAGCCCAAATAAAGTATCCGCCCTTTATACGGTTTGGCCTAGGTTAAGATGGGCACTGTAATTTAACTTTTTTTTTTTTTTTAAACCCTGAACCTTCTCGCACCCCCCAGGATAGTTTGCGGCCCCCCAGGGGGGTGCGCCCCCCAGTTTGAGAACCTCTGTTCTAGACTGTTGATGGGTTCTCTAATAACAGTATTGTATAGTTCCATGCATACAAAACATTTGCTAGCTTTGTAGGGCTCCGAGTTGTGCACAACCATTTTTACAGCTCAAAATATTAGTTAATATGATTAAATTACCTTTGGAAAGGCCACAGATGTTTCTGTTCCAGTACATTCTTCCAAACACTTTAGGCTCCTTTAAAGTAAATATATAAAAATGTATAGTACAGTATATTTATACAACAGGCAAAGTTGAGATATCTGCTGATTCCAGACCTGTGATGTCACATACATTTTATACCACAAGCATGGGCATATCTAGCATGGGATACATTTTTGTTATTGGTATAACATGAGTGGAATAACATGCTTTCCAGGACTAGTTTCGAAAGTGTCTTTGCTTACTTTCCAATCCAGTGGTGTACTGCTGAAATTCCGGACGGAGTTGTGTGTGCGAGTGTTTATTAATATTACACCAGGCAGAGAAGACACAACAAACCACTGTACCCACAAAATCAGTCACACCACAGGAAGATGTTTCATATTCCAGTGAAAGGGTGTGGGTATTCACTGACACGGGAGACAGAAGGTTGTAATTGAAACATCTCTCTGGTGCTCAGTTTATTTTATTTATTAATTTTTTTTAATTTAGTAGTCGCCAGTTGTTTTTATCAATTTGGAATAGCCAATTATTTTTAGGCTCAGCTCACCGCTACCACCCCCACGCTGACTCGGTAGCGGTGAAGATGAACACACGCTGTCCACCAAAGGGTGTGCCATCAGCTGACCACTTCTTATACACACTGCAGGCCCATCATGCAGCCACCTCAGAGCTAAAGCGTCGGAGGACACCCAGCTCTAGGCAGCTTACAGGCAAGCCCGCAGGCGCCGATCAGGGCTACAGGGTCGCTGGTGCGCAGTGAGCCGAGGACACCCTGGCTGACCTAACCCCCCCCACCCAATTGCACGCCGCCCCCTGGGAACTCCCGTCCACTTTCAGCAGTGGAATAGCCTCAACTCGAACAGGTGACATCCAGGCTGTACGGCGCATCCTGCACTCCACGTGAAGCGCCTTTACCAGATGCGCCACTTGGGAGCCCCCTGGTGCCCAGTTTTATTCTTTTCTTTCTTTTCTTGTCCGCCAGATGGTGCTGGTTTTGCTATCCCAATACCAACGATGATAAAGGGGTTGCACTTCTTTTATGCAGCATACGTAGGTGCTCAGAAATAATAATGAAAACAAATGGCGAAAGAAAAAGGGAAAATAAAACACAGTAATAAAACTACAAACAAAAGATGCTGCTTATGCAGCATCCCCCACCACTGCTAAACCGGTCAGCTCGGGTCTCCAACCTACACTTTGTTATTCCCTCACTATACACTGGGGTGGCCAAGGTTTTCCCAGCTACCTACACATGTCCCCATCGGGTACATAACAATTATTTTTCTCTCTATTTTATTTACTATCGTCTGTCTTTCTCAGCCATGCTTGCTTGTCCCGTTCTCTCGCTCCAGCGGCTGACGTTCTTGCCTCGGTTTTATTTACACCGGCTTCCGAACCCAGCGTCACTGGGTTTTCCCTGTCATGGCCACCCGAATGAATAACAGAGCGTAGATCTTATAGATCCAGCGACCCCCCAAGGTCCGCCTCTTGACCACTCAGAGAGAGGGAAAGACAACACACCCTCACCCAACCTCTCTGTGTCACTGCCATGATTGACAGGTGGATCTTACGAGGCTCTCGACCTCCCCCTGCAGGATGATGCATGCTCCAGATAGCCAGCACAGATCTCCCGTTACAATCCCTCAAGCCTTACTGTAAATCAATTTTGCATTTGTTATGCCACCTTCCTAAAGCAAGATAATAACTATAAATGAGAGTTTTTGTTAACAAAAACAAAAGCATCCACAGTAGAAAAATCTAAGGGGTAAGTCATGTCAGATCAAATGGCTTTTAAACATGAAGTAAAAAAGAAATGTGAAAAAGATGAAAAACAAGTGAATGTGTTAATTTATTTTTACTGGACTACACTGGTAATGGTTCATAATAAGAAAAAAAAAATCAGTCTACTGTCGCTATGCAGCTGTAGCTTCAAAGTCCACATGACCAATGTGGCAGCCGTGTTATGTTAGAGTTCAATTTCATGATCAGCAACACATTCAACATGAACAGTTTATATAATCCGGCATATAGTATATGAAGTCACTACCTCAAATGGTTATTGAGATACAAGGCTGACACTGTGATGGTGGCTGCTTTGTTAAAAAAAAAAAAAAAAAAAAAGAAAAACAGCAAAAGGGTCATTGTTTCTTAAGACCCACAATCTAACTTGACCCAGAGAATCACAGAATACATACGTGTACCAAGCATGAAGCCAATACCTCTTCAGATTTATCATAGGTCACACGCATTACAGCGCGGGTTGACAAACTCATACAACACCCCCTTTACAGGAATGCTTAATAATTGGTCAGAACTCACTTTAGTGTAATCGAGTTTATATTTTGCCAGTGGATCATAGAGCCTGCTGGTTAACTCCCAAAGTCACTGCAATTAATAGTATGCTTTATACACCATATAAGATATATAACATATAATAATCATCATAATAGAGAAACAACACAACTAATCATAATGATGTTTCAGTAGTGATTAAATGACTACATTGGATTATTAGAAAATGAAAAAAGGGGTTATGTTCTGTATAGGCACAATTTAGTCTGAAATATTTATAAATTTTTAAAAACTAGTTTCTTGAGATGAGAAATTTGAATAACAGTAATACCTAAATTAACTGGTCATCATATGAACAGAATATTTGTGGCTGCTTATGCTGTTTGCTTATTCAAGGTGCATCTGTTCTTTATTTTAATTAAAAAAAGAAAACCTTCCCAGGTTTTACTAGCTGAAAAGGAGCAGATGCCTGATTAGTTCAGGTGGCCATGAAGACATGTTTTACATTTAGTATTCTGTTATTCCTGTAGGTTCCATTTAGATGAGTAGTTAATTTAACAATAGACCACATTATATATGCACAGAAGGATGTGTTGTACAAATCCAGGGTACAGCCTTGTACTGAAATTAAGCCTTGGTCTAGAATTTCATTAATGTTGTCCCTTATTCAGGAATACATAGAAAAGCTATATTTAGGGATAATTGTTGGTTTACTATATTATTCAGATGATTAATTCAATACAACATTCCTGGTAGGCTATGTTGTAATGAACATTGCCTTTTCTTTAATATTCTTTTTTTCAGAGTCCACATGTAAATACCCTGAAGCCATTTAAGCCAATCAAAGTCATCTCCCCAGAGCTGCAGAATGCCATGGCAGAATGTGAGTTTGAAAAGATAACATCAACAGAAAGCAACTTGCAAAAAGGTTAGTTAAACAGTTAAGACCCTTAACACACAACAACTAAATATTTGTTTTGAGCTAAAGTGAGTTTAACCTTGAAGTTAAAATGAAACAGAAACAAAAAGAACGGTTATGAGCTCCCTACTTTCCATGGTGTTGTGGTGCAAACCCCATTTGCCATCAGACATTGCCTTTAAAAGTACTGAACTCCCCTGCTCAAGGACACTTTATTTTCAGTAAGCTTCATTCAAAGCACTTGGGCAAGAGACCTAATTCATTAACTTCTATCGTGATGTCAGCACTACATAACCATAGAAAAGAAGTATTTTACACATTCAGCTATTTATAAGTTCTTTTGTAAGAAGCTACTTCATATAAAAGCAGGCCTGTGTGTAATGCTAGATTAATGCTAGTGAGTTTGTCATGGCACATAGAAAGTCTCCTACAGTACTTTACTTGGTTTGCTGCAAATGATTCAGAATAGGCATTGTGTCAAAAATCCTTCCTAATGTGAATACTGAGTATGCAGTAGAAGCAGAGAAAATTAAAAAAAACAAAATGGATCACTTTAACAATCGACTGTTCAAAAAATAAAAATGTGGCATGTAATGTGTAATGTGGCATGGTGCGTCCATTTTGTCTTTTAATGCACCTTCCCCCCGTCTCAAGGTCAGGCCATGTGTAATGAGAGAATTCTAAACTTAATACTTCATTAAAATGACTATAAAAGCACATTCACACACAATTTAATAACATAATTAATACCTCATGCAGAAAGCCAACACTACACATTTAGTAATGTTGTATGTAAAGTAATAGTAGCTAACAAAATCTTACAAATTGTGCATTTCCATTTTTATATAAGTCTCAGGTGTCCAATTTTAAAAGAAATACATGTTATACTAAACATATTTTATTTTCTAACATGATACCTGGTATAACACCTGGGTAAAGACATTTATGTGTGCAAGTCATATTTTCAGTTAGTGTTCACTTGTTTGGTTATTTCACCTGTAAGGTGAAACTTTCCCCACGTCTCAATGTCTTCTTTCCTATCTTCAACCAACCAACTACTGACAAAGTACCTGACATGCTTTTAGCAAAATGCTTTGACCTTGAAGACACTGCTGAGGTGAAATAACCAGGAAGTGAAAAGCATAGACACTGAGATATTTCTATATCCTAAAGCAGTATCAGATATCTTGTTTCATAATGACAATACATGTTTGCTATAATATGTGTTTCTTTAAAAACTGCACGTTAAACTGCAACTCAAGTAAGATCAATGGAATTATTTTGTTAGATGCAATTACTGCAAGTTTTCTATCTGGCTTGGTTTGCTCTGTAGCTAGCCCAGAACAATTGACGAAGGAAAAAGAAGATGATGATGATGATGATGGACATGACTATGAATACATTGAGAAGGATGAAGTTGAGGACATGAGAAAAAAGTTCCAGGAAGAATACATTGAGAACAAGACAAACTGCTAGGAAAAGACAGGTAACCAGTATGAATAACGTGTGGAAAGTTATAAGTGAAGTGCTTTTTTTTTCATAATCAATTTGAAATATTATAAAATATTTCACATATAAAACTTCTGTGAACACCTACTGATTATCAAATGTCAATCTATAAAGGGTGTTAGTTTTGCTATTGAAATGTACTGTACCCTTTAAAAATGTTTACTATAGTAAAAGTATAAGTGGAATTGCACATAATGAAAGCATGGAGAAGTATTGGGAAGAATCATAAATCATAGACATGGCAGGTATGGCAAAGTATAATAATGAACACGGTAAACTATAGTAAATACATAGTATAACAATGGGAAAGCTGTAACATGACTGCAAATTTATTGTAGTAAACTTTTGTAAGGGACAGTATATCAGATTTGCCTCAACTAGCATTCAGATTAGTTCAGACAGGTTTTCAGATTGTAGGCAACTTTGTGTAATTTTAGAATTGTGTTTTTGTATATTCCTAAACTGTTCAGGTATTGTGACCTTAGTCATATTATTCTTATTCTCAGCTCTAGACTGTTATAGATATGTACCAAATCTGAGGAAACTGATCGTAAAATAAATTATTGTTTGATTATCTTTTTATTCTTTAAATGTATATTTATACTGTACACAGATTGAATTAGATAAATAATTATTTAAAGTCATCCATCTGTCAATAACTTCTTACTACATTCATTTTAACACACTCTACAGAAATAGAAGCAGTTACATTCAATGTATGATTTTTTTTTGTTTGCTTTTTGTTAAAATCTTAACTCCCTTATGGAACAAACATACATATTTAAAATATGGTAGAAAAGTATGATCCTTATATTTTTCATATATTGAAATTGGCCCCTTTTTATATATTTAAAATATATGGGCTATATTTAAAATATATATTTTAGTCTGTAATCCATATATTTTACTTCTAATATAATAAGCATAATCCACTCAACAATAACATTCTCACAACATCTTGGCTAATTCTGTGGTAATTTATTCAGGTATCATGTTATTGCCTCGTACACTCGCTAGATACAATGGTCCCTATCCCTATTTTCCAGTGACTTGTCCTGGCTACTTTTTGCTTTTTCTTAGCTAAAAATGTACTTACTCTCATGTTACTGCCTGTTACATGCAACTTGCAGAGCCACAGTGTTATCGGTCTATCTGCATTCTGTACTGGTTGTACTGGTCTGTATACCTTCCAGCGTCATTTACTCTGCCTGCCTGCTAATAAAGCTGTGTTTTGGAGTCAGTGAGCTGATTGTGTATCCTGTCCTTATTATAAGTTCCAGTCTAAGAAGAATTGTGAAACTGTCCAACTCCAGGCTGTGGGCATCTTTAGTCAAGAAGGCAAGAGCTGTTACAATGTTAATCCACTGTTGCATACTACCAACTATACTTCCATACTTTCTTCACTACGCTGTTTACTACCCTTATTTCACGATTTCACGATACACATTTGATAATATGCAACTTAGTGACTGCAAAAAGGTTTTGAACTAGGCATGGGCGACATGACATGAGCCCTGTCAAGATACTGCCTGTGTTTATAATACAAACAATTTTTAACATAGAAGTTCCAGCAATTGACACAAGCTAACTTTAATTTATTTGTGTTGTATTACGGCTGATTGTAAGTGTTTGCTTTTTTTGTGTTGTCGTGTGGCTAAATAAAATAAAAACAATTTTATTATTAAAACAAAACTAAAATAAAAAATAAAAAAAACATTTAAAAAACAGGTCAAAAGTCCTGATGTACTAATTTGCAGTACTTCGCCTGATAATGATATTAATGTAAAACACAAGTTTTTTGCCAATCTCTATTAATCAAACAACTTGCAGAGCCACAGTGTTATCAGGATATTGAGGTGGTTTGCTTTTTACAGCAGTTGCAGATTAGCAGAAAGCCATTCAATATTTACATGCAGCTTTATTATGCTGTAAAAGCAGCTTTCTTGAAAGTTGCCTTTGGGTTACTCGTGATGACATCCCAAAAATAATTTTTAGAAATAAAGTGTAAAAATAAACTAGCTACATGTACTTAAAGAAAATGAATGACACATGTGTTGTGAGTTCTGAGTGTAGCAATTGTGTGATATGTGGTGACTTGTTATAAGTTAAATGTCATGTTTTTTTTACCTGGGTAAAGTAAGTTTCTCTCTCTCTCTCTCCAGTCTCTCAGTCCATACAATTCCATACAGACCATTGTTGCGTATTGCGGAAATGTTGTCTGTTTCAAGCAAATCAATGTTGACACCTTTTTACAAATACACCCACTCTAATTCCTCACAAAACAAACAAGTTTCTCCTGGTACTCACACCCTTTGTGAACTAGACAAACATCAGTCATTGGCACACTATGCTTCAAAAGTTCTTAAAGGAAACACTTGACAGTGTACAGTATGTCAACAGATTACAATTAATGTTCGTACATCTATGGAGAGATGTGGAGTTTTGATTGATTGCTTGTCCTAGTGCATGCTTGTATATTTTTTTTGTTTTAAGTTTTACATTTTATTTATGAACACATTCTTGTAAGATGAATTTGAATGCAAATTGGTTGCAGAACGGGAAAATTCTGTGGACCTAGTACATATCTATTAATAATCAGGGCATGCTTGATTTCTACTCAACTGAACCACAACATAATAAATTCCAGAGGGAACAAACTTAAGGTTCATCACCATTCTCTCTAGCAGATGTCGACCCTTTGCTCTCCCTGGCTCAGTGCACATAGCCCATCTCTACAGCTTCAGCAGGCCCCCACCTTTAATTTAGTGTTGTATTGTGTTAATAAACAGTGCCTCTCAAACCTTATGCAATCTTTACCATTTATAATAGCAGGCTGTACAAAAATTTCAGAATATATGGTGCCATTTGTTGAATCAATAGCATTATCGCTTGTAATCAGAAGCATTCGTACAGTAGTAAAACCTTGCCTTTGCAATGTAAACTGGAATTATAAAATGACCCTGACATGATCATCGCAAATTCTGTCACAACTGTGTTTTTAATCCTGTCAGTCAGATTGTTTGCATTAGAAAGCAAGCTGTATGCCTGAACAATAGCAAAAAAGTCTGCAGAATTTATCTTTGTGGTCAGATTGTACAGCAGATTATTCAAGGGAAGTGTTCTAACCCCGAAGTAATTAACAAATACATTTTAAAGATACTTTGACCACATTAGCAACCAGTAGTTTTAATGCAAACCCCCTACACATTGATGATAATACTCTCCTCTATTTATATCTCATACTATCCAAGCCACATTGTCTTTGATATGTGCATTGTACCCTGCTTAAAATGGCACATACATGGAAACAATTTAATTATCTTAATTTGTTGTTTCCATTCCTTTCTGATACCTTCAGTCTTCTTAGTCACTAGTGGGCCTAAATGTGATGCCCATACCTGTCAACACTGAATTTTAAAAAGAAGGGAGCTTTTGTAAACTGAAATCTTAGTGGCCTGTATTGAATTGAAGTGAACACCTACATGAGACAAAGGCATGCTTTGATAGAATGATAGACTGTGATACGGTGCTCCTTCTAATTGCTTTTAAACAGGAAAAATATAAAAACAGAAAAACAACCATGACATGCTTCACAATCAAATGATCTCTTATTGTGCTGTAGCTGTAGGAGGCTGGTTTGGTAGCAGCCAATACTTTGTGAACAGGTCCACTGCAGTTGATTTTGCACGACAGCAAAGCATACGCAGTTGGCATTGTTACTTTCATCACACAACAAACCTAAAGGCTGAGTTTGGTACTGCATATTGACCTCATCATCAAAGGACAAGCTATGAACTAAAAAATTGGTAAATGAGGGACACCAAGTATATTGAAAGCAAGGGCTTCCACACAGGTGTGGCTCATGCGTTAATTAAGCAAATAACATCCCAGAATGGTTAGGGTCATGTATAAATGCTGGACAGGCCTGTTATAATTATGGCTAGCATAGCTGCAAGAGGAGACCTCAGTGACTTTGAAAGAGGGGTGATTGTTGGGGCGCATTTGGCAGGAGCTTCAGTGACCAAGACAGCTCAACTTGCTGATGTTTCACGAGCAACAGTGTCTAAGGTGATGTCAGCATGGAACTCCGAGGGAAAGACATCATCAGTAAAGGGGAACAGTGGGCGGAAGCGCATACTCCAGGATCGTGCTATCCGTGCATTAATTCGAAGTGCAAGGCAAAACAGGCAAGCAACTGCAGATCAATTGACTGCAAATTTCATCCTGCGATCAGCCAGTTTCCTCAAAAACGGTCTGCCGAGAACTGCACAGATCGGGATACCATAGTGGCCCAACGCCCTATTAAGTGACTTTACATTGGTGTTTCCATTTTTTTTGTCCACTACCTGTAGTTTATAAAAGGAAAAAAAAAATCTAAATTAAATAAGTTCATCATAAAAAATAAATTAAAAAAGCCAAAATACACAACAATGTGGTATTACACTGCACATGCGTGGTGGATCAATACTACCACTGTCAGTAACATTTAATTGTCAACTATCTTCTATTTTAAATGAATACACTACTGGGACATGTCTACTACAGATTTGCTGACTAGTCACAACACATGAAGGTAACTTTCTTGATTTCCATTTTTCTGAGTGTCACTGGCTTTTTGGTGTTTTTGTGATCTCTCGTGCATACCGCAAACACCATTCTTACTCCCATGTACCACTGTTAAAATCAGTCCTGCATTGTTCACAGAAAGTGTGCCTTTTTTCAACGTTGCTTAGGATTATGTGAGAATATGTTGTTTCCCATGAAGCTTGAAATTTGCATTAATAATAAATATATATATATATATATATATATATATATATATATATATATATATATATATATATATATATATATATATATATATATATGTGCAAAAGTTTTAGGCAGGTGTGAAAAATGCTGTAAAGTAAGAATGCTTTCAAAAATAGACATGTTAATAGATTATATTTATCAATTAACTAAATGCAAAGTGAGTGAACAGAAGACAAATCTAAATCAAATCCATATTTGGTGTGACAACCCTTTGCCTTCAAAACAGCATCAATTCTTCTAGGTACACTTGCACAAAGTCAGGGATTTTGTAGGCATATAGTCAGGTATATGATTAAACAATTATACCAAACAGGTGCTAATGATCATCAATTCAATATGTAGGTTGAAACACAATCATTAACTGAAACAGAAACAGCTGTGTGGGAGGAATAAAACTGGGTGAGGAACAGCCAAACTCAGCTAACAAAGGTGAGGTTGCTGAAGACAGTTTACTGTCAAAAGTCATACACCATGGCAAGACTGAGCACAGCAACAAGACACAAGGTGGTTATACTGCATCAGCAAGGTCTCTCCCAGGCAGAAATTTCAAGGCAGACAGGGGTTTCCAGATGTGCTGTCCAAGCTCTTTGAAGAAGCACACAGAAGCAGACGCGTTGAGGACCGTGAGCGCAGTGGTCGGCCAAGGAAACTTACTGCAGCAGATGAAAGACACATCATGCTTACTTCCCTTCGCAATCGGAAGATGTCCAGCAGTGCCATCAGCTCAGAACTGGCAGAAAACAGTGGGACCCTGGTACACCCATCTACTGTCCGGAGAAGTCTGGTCAGAAGTGGCCTTCATGGAAGACTTGCGGCCAAAAAGCCATACCTCCGGCGTGGAAACAAGGCCAAGCGACTCAACTATGCATGAAAACACAGGAACTGGGGTGCAGAAAAATGGCAGCAGGTGCTCTGGACTGATGAGTCAAAATTTGAAATATTTGGCTGTAGCAGAAGGCAGTTTGTTCAGCGAAGGGCTGGAGAGCGTGCACGAATGAGTGTCTGCAGGCAACAGTGAAGCATGGTGGAGGTTCCTTGCAAGTTTGGGGCTGCATTTCTGCAAATGGAGTTGGGGATTTGGTCAGAATTAATGGTATCCTCAATGCTGAGAAGTACAGGCAGATACTTATCCATCATGCAATACCATCAGGGAGGCATCTGATTGGCCCCAAATTTATTCTGCAGCATGACAACGACCCCAAACATACAGCGAAAGTCATTAAGAACTATCTTCAGCGTAAAGAAGAACAAGGAGTCCTGGAAGTGATGGTATGGCCCCACAAAGCCCTGATCTCAACATCATCGAGTCTGTCTGGGATTACATGAAGAGAGAGAAGCAACTGAGGCTGCCTAAATCCACAGAAGAACTGTGGTTAGTTCTCCAAGATGTTTGGGCCAACCTACCTGCCGAGTTCCTTCAAAAACTGTGTACCTAGAAGAATTGATGCTTGATGCTGTTTTGAAGGCAAAGGCTGGTCACACCAAATATGGATTTGATTTAGATTTTTCTTCTGTTCACTCACTTTGCATTTAGTTAATTGATAAATATAATCTATTAACATGTCTATTTTTGAAAGCATTCTTACTTTACAGCATTTTTTCACACCTGCCTAAAACTTTTGCACAGTACTGTATATATATATGTTGTTGAAAGGCACAGATCAGGGGATGGGTATAAAAAAAATATCAAAGGCCTTGAATATCCCTTGGAGCACGGT
This sequence comes from Acipenser oxyrinchus oxyrinchus, assembly GCA_030684275.1. NCBI lineage: Eukaryota > Metazoa > Chordata > Actinopteri > Acipenseriformes > Acipenseridae > Acipenser > Acipenser oxyrinchus. Next base: position 54,500,496 of record CM060251.1, on the reverse strand, counting down.
CAAGGCGATTATTAAGAAGTGGAAGGTGTATGGCACCACCAATATCCTGCCTAGATCAGGCCGTCCCTCTAAACTGGATGACCGAGCAAGAAGGAGACTGATCAGAGAGGCTACCAAGAGGCCAATGGCAACTTTGCAAGAGCTACAAGCTTTTATGGCCAAGACTGGTCAAAGTGTGCATGTGACAACAATATCCCAAGCACTCCATTACTCAAGAAAGCCCACCTTGAATCCCATCAGAAGTATGCAAAAAAACACTGAGGAGATTCTGTAGCCATGTGGCAAAAAGTTTTGTGGTCTGACGAAACTAAAATGGAACTTTTTGGCCTAAATGCAAAGCATTATGTTTGGCGCAAACCCAACACAGCACATCACCCAAAGAAAACCATCCCTACTGTGAAGCATGGTGGTGGCAGCATCATGTTATGGGGATGTTTCTCATCGGCAGGGACTGGGGCACTTGTCAGGATAGAAGGGAAAATTAATGGAGCAAAGTACAGAGAACTCCTTGAGGAAAAGCTGCTGCCCTCTGCAAGAAAGCTGAAATGGGAGGGAAGTTCACCTTTCGGCATGACAACGACCCAAAGCATACAGCCAAATCTACACTGGAGTTTCTAAGGAACAAAAAGGTAAATGTCCTTGAGTGGCCCAGTCAGAGCCCCAACCTAAATCCAATCGAAAATTTGTGGCGTGACTTGAAGATTGCTGTCCATCAATGCTCCCCAAGGAACATGACAGAGCTTGAACAGTTTTGTAAAGAAGAATGGTCAAATATTGCCAAATCTTGGTGTCCAAAATTGGTAGAGACCTATTCCAACAGACTCACAGCTGTAATTGCTACCAAAGGTGCTGCCACCAAGTATTAACTCAGGGGTTAATACTGATCTTTCAGTTTTGTATTTTTAATATATAATTCCTCAAATGTGAAAAAATTCAAGGTGGTGTAGACTTTCTATAAGCACTGTCTATATATATATATATATATATATATATATATATATATATATATATATATATATATATATATATAAAAGCACCCTCAAATTCAGTTCAGATGCAGAGAAATAATTTAGATTAATATCTATATTCTCACAAGACAGAAATAAAGAGCTATAAAATGTATTGTATTTCTCTACAGTAAATGTTAAAAACGGGGGTTAGGATGTATGCCATTTGCCATTTGTGTAGCATTTTAATTCCTATATGGCTTGACTAATCTACTGGCATACTTGTGATGCTGTTATTTAAATATAAACACCATGCATTTCAATTATTTCTCCACTTCTAGAGCCATTATAAAAATAATAACTTTCCTTTCCCCTTTCAATAATTACTGCTTACTATTTCTATATAGATTTAAGCCACATGGGGGTGCTTGTAGTCTGTATTGCTCTTAGCAGACTTTATGTAACATGCCATGACCAACAACAGTGGTTCTCAGAACAAAAGATTTGTTACACTTTCTGGTGGCTGCATTATACTTTTATATGTCAGGAAGCTAACATAAAGTGAAGCAGTGGGAGCTATAAGAATGCAAGCCCAAACAATGACAACAGCCATCCAATTGGGATTACTGTGTGTCTACTGGGATGTAGACGCATTTAAGAAACACAGACCCATAGGATCCCCTGTAGTGATTCTTAACTAGTATTTGTTGAACAAAATGTAAAACATTTCAATGCAGACACTTTTATTTTGTTTTGTACCCCTCGAGACAACCTTTGTAATAAACTACATTTATGCTTTTTTCTTTATATGTATTTTGAAATGCTTATATTGTAACTCTTCTTTATTTTACCGGTACCAGTACTTGGTTCCTTTTACTTTATGTAACCATCAGATGAAGTTTTAATAACAGCATGGGGAAATTGAATATGTAAAACAGCATGGGGAAATTGAATTGTAATTATTAATTTACGATGTCTATGAAAAAAAAAAGAGTTACATATCAATCACAACTCCCAAGGATGGGAACAAAAATTATTTATAAAATGTTTTTTTGTTACACAGGTCCATACCTAAAAATCTGTTTATCTTTTGGATCCAGTTGAACATCGGGAGGGTATGGTTTTCCTCAGCACTGAGTTCCTCAATGTAGGGGGCATTATCACCATCCACAAGCACCCTCTGGGGCAAGCGTGTTGGTGTGAAAGTGAGTAGCAGCAATAAATTCAACAGTGTTGGCCCAGTTGACACCAAAGCTCACTTCAGGTTCAGAGATATATTTTAAGCTGCAACATAAGCATTCCAGTTGTTCTATTCACAAAGCTTTAACTCATAGTAGGGATGGGTCAGTGTATTTGAATACACAATTACACGAAAATAAAAAAAAACTATTAGAATAGTATATAACATATTAGAGTACACGAAAAAGAACCATATTGTCTGCTAGTAGAAGCAAACGTGTCTTTTTTAAAATTATTTGTTTATTTCGCAGACGCCTTTAACCAAGGCGACTTACAGAGACTAGGGTGTGTGAACTATGCAGAGTCATTTACAACAATGTCTCACCCAAAAGACAGAGCACAAGGAGGTTAAAAAAAGTACATTCCTCAAATGTAATATTTCAACAAGGTCAAGTTTTCAACAGTAATAATACTAAAAAAAAATTAAAAACTGCCCAACTTCTCAAATCGGTTGTGTTGCACGAAAATGCAGGCTAATCCAAGAAACCAGTGGCACTAACTTACCTACTTAACTCAAGTAGCTGGTACTTTTGCCACTAGTCAGCCACTTTCAATAAAGTTCACCTTGCAGGAAAATTATATATTTACATAATATTTGGATTGGTAAACATATGAACTCGAGGTCCATAAAAAAAAAAGTCTAGTGGCACCCCCTTGGCTTGCTGCACCACTTGATGTGGCAGATGCTGACAGAGGTGTTGTCGCGTGACAGCTGGGGAACTGACCAATGAGGAACAGCTTCCCTTGCGCACCTTGAACGCTCCATTAAACAATGGTGAAGAAAAGATTTTCTTGAAGTATCAAAATACCCGGAGCTATACAATAAAGGACACAAAAATTATAGACATGGCAATGAGGGAGAACATCTGCGAGTCAATTTCCAGGGAACTGGATATAGCTGGTGTGTATGATTCGTTTACCTTTACTAAAAGCATTCTGAAAAGCTCTTATGTATACATTTTTATTAGCTGTATAACAAGACTAACAATAAAAATCTGTGTGTTTTTCCAGCTGATGATACCAGCAGAGGAGAGTCCATGCCTGCCTGTCAAAAACAACAAAAAAACATAAAATATATATATTGTGTGTCTCCTTCACTTTTCTTTTCCTTCTTTCTTTTAAGAAAAGCAGAATAAATGGACAGACGCAGGGATTGCAGGCGCAAACGGATTGTCCGCTTTTTAGTCTCTCTGTACATTCAGTTTCTATGTGCCGAGACCACGCCAAAACAACAAAGCTCTCTTTTCTCTCTCTGGTTACTATTGCTTCGGTCTCTCCTATCTCGGCCCTCTCACTCACTTATTCTCACTGGATTCGTCTGCGCAGCTTCTTTTTGGTTCACTCTCACTCTCGTTCTGTCTCAGTACTACTTGCTCACAACTCTCTCTCCACCTCTGACGTTGCTCTCGTTCTTATACCGCCCAGCGGCACTTCACCCTCCCCCCAACCAGCTCTCCTCCAATCACTGCAGCACATCACTCTCACTGACTGCCACTCCTCCACACACACACACACACACACACACACCCCTCCCCCCTTGCTTACCTAACCTAACCCTGGCATGGTCCCGTCCCGAACTGTGGGACATATTCCCTGAATATGATAATACATGAACGTGTATTAGAAACGTGTATATATGTAACTAGATTCATTAATGAAACCGTGTGTCTTGATAATCAGGGCAAACTGCTGTGTCTTGAGAAGGGGGCCTCTGGCTTGCAGACATACTGAACTATGTGACCTACTGATTAGAGGACTGGTGCCTGAACTGGATTAGGCTGAGCGGACAGTTGAATTGTGTACAGATAATTCACACATGCAACAACAATCGTTTTGATGCAAGGAAGGCATAAACTAGCGATGTCCCAGTGGAAAAGAACATTAACACACTGTGAGTTTAAAAAAATGCAAGATATACAAATTATCTCATGAAAGTGGCTATTTAGCAGAGTGAAAAAGACTATAAATATCCAAGCAAAATTAAACATTTTGTGCTCCACATCGAATGCTAAACAAGGACTCCGGGACTAAAAACGGAAAAAAGACGGGACTCTGCCTGAAACGGACCCAAGACTAAGAAGCAGCCTGCAAACGAGTCAACAACCACAAGCAACGAGACTGAGGCCCGACTGGAGGACTGCTGTAAAACTTACATAGACTTATCAGACAAACCAGTCTAGGTCTGCTGTACCCCCAAAACTGCAGTATCCAAAAGAAACTGTGCCCTGCTACCTGTGTAGCTAAAAGATTCAGCGAAGAGGACAGAGCAGACGGGCGCTGTTTTGGATCCTATACTGAGGACTGAAGACTTTGTTGCAGCTGTTTGTTGATTCTATCGAGAATTGAAAGCTTTGTTGCTGAGTTTGATCCAATGTAGGTGTGACAAGGTGGCTGGGCGGTGATGTCAGGTCAGAAGCAGGAAGGTAAACACTGACACCAAACAGTACTGCAGTTAAAGGCGCTTGCACCATTTTATTTTTAAATAACAAAAATAAATAAAATATTTAAAACACAAAACACTTGCTCACAGAGCAAAAATAAAAGGTTTAAATAAAACAACTCTCGAACACAAAATAATAAATACAGGTCAGGCTGGGCAGTCGCTGTCACTGTTCCTGTATACTTTAATTTTTAAGTTTTGTTTTCTCTCCTCACTCTCTCCACTCTCACTCCTAATACACCACCACGAGTGCCGAGAGCTGCAGGCTTTTATATTAGTGACCGAGGCATTAACTACCTATTAATTATTTAATAATCCCCCGGTCACATTCTGCACAGGTTTTCTAATTATTCCTGGCAGAAGACGAGTACCCACTCTAAACATGCCAGAACACATTTTAAATAAAACAATAACAAAATCTGCAGCGCTTCGCTGTAACATAAATAAATACACTTCTAAATAAATACAAAAATAACAAAACACCTGTGCTTCGCCGTCATACAAATACACTAAAAATTAATAAAACAAAACAAATACAAAATAACAATCTGCACAGGGGCGGACGGGGAACCCCCATTCTAAAAATAAATAAACAAATACGTACAGGGCTCCTCGCCCTGTTACAGTAGGATTGAAGACTTTGTTGCGGAGAGGAGAGTTTTTGTACTGGACACTTCAACAGATTCAGTTTCCAAGCCAGCAGACTAAAAGTCTAAGCTTCAAGGAACCGTTGAGTATAATTCCAGTTGCATTTTCCTTTCATGGAACTAAATTAATTAATTGTAACACATTCACAGAGAACTGAACTGTTAATTATTCAGTTTGCACACTGCGTGTGAAATAACTTTTAGTGAAACTTGATGAAGTAACTATAAGTAATCTACCTCATATTGTTGTATGAAGAATTTCTTTAAAAGTAAACTTGCATATACTTAATCTATATACCATTGATAAGCTTAATGTGATATATTCTAAGATTGTCTGCATTATCTCAGATTTACTCTGTGATTGTATGTGGGCTTGTATCACACGGCCATGTGATACAGGAAACACGCGCTCATTAATACCAGAAACAGAGCGCTACCCCTGCACGAGCTATCAAACTGTCAAACAGCAACACATCTCCACACTTCTCTAGTGTGTACTTAATCAAGAAAGCCCACCAGTGAAAATCAGGTAAATCCAAGAGAAACGTACATTTCCAACACTGACACTACCTCAGCAACAGGGTCTTTGCATTTAATCTTTAGAAAGAACTGCATTTTCCATGAGGGATTTGCTGTAAACTATGAATTGGCCATCTGAAAAATCTCCCATCCACAGCGGTAGATTGCTTTGTAATACACAATGATTCTGTCTGAAGGTAAGCCACTTTTCACAAAAAGGTAGACAAAAATTTTAACAAACACTAGTGAACATAAAAATGGCTAAATAGTTATATATTAAAAAAATGTTAAAGCGCGTAATTTTAACACGCTCCATTACTTTAATTTTCAGCCTCCTCGAAAAAAGAAAAAAAAAACCCAACAAAACTGGCAATCAGCACAGAAGAAAAATCAAGCTACATTTTGTTCAAGTTATCGAAGTTACTATTTTAAATAAAATTTGTTATGTAGTTCACTTTCTGTCGAATAACTCACTGACATAAACTAAGCCCCCCACAACAAGCAACACAGAACTTTAGAACTCTGGCAGTAAAAAAAAACTTTTCACCAGAGATTATAAAAAATACTGCATTGGGTACTGTGTGATAAATGAGAATTTAATGCTCACCCTCGGGGTGGGATGCTTGGAAAACCCCTCGAGTAGGCATTAAATTCTCATTTATCACTCACTGCCCCATGCATTATTCTCTATATAGAATACATAAAGAAATTCAGTTGATAGGGTTTGGGTTTGCGTGAAGTGACATCACTTTCAGGCTAACCTGGGTAAACAAAAAACAAAAACAACAACTTGAAATTATATAAATAAATACAACGATGAAAAGATTTTAAGTACTTAGAAACCAAAAATGCCTACTGTAAGATAAACACCTTGGTATTTGGGTATTTTTATGGAAACGTGTACACTATAAAGATGGTTGTGCAATATTATGGAGGATAACTGATAATACAGTTCCCTATATTAGAAATCTCCTTTGAAAACCTGAGAAAACAAACTGAGTTTGGCATCTCAACAATGAATGGCAGCCTGAAGCTGTGTAGCAGAAGTCATCTGCCAACTCTCCCCGTGGCAAAATCTCAATTTCAACAGGCCGATCCTCAAAAAGGCCTGTTTCTATAGCAGCCAGGAATGAGGTGGCAGCTAAGTAGTAATTTATACCTAGGAAAAGCATAGAAACCTAAGGTTACAGATCATAAATTAACAGACATGTAAAAACTAAAAATAAATGTCTAGTACACATTGTGTTGTCAACATGTTGTTTAACAAGACACTTAACACACAAAAGAATAATAAGCCTTCATTTGTTTGCTGCTTGCATGGTACTGTACATTAACTTTAAAAGAGAATATGTTGTGTACATACCTGTCATAATTAGGTCAGTTGTCGTTGTACTTATGACAGGTCTCTGTTATATTCAAATTCACAGAACATGTCAAACAGTATAGGCAGTGCATCTACCACCTGAAAAATAATGACATTTACGGTACAGTACAAAAGCAGTCAAGTTAAAGAAGACACAAGGGCATACATTGTTGAAACAAAATGCATTCACCTATTAAGACCAATTTCCAGCTGGATGCAAAATGCTTGATCTACTACTACAATGTTTTGCTTTTAAAACAAGAACATTTTTCAATGCTTAATGTGACACCGTGGGGATTCTTGCAGGCAACTGACAACATTGACAGTTTCCAGAGGCAAAGGCAAGGTTGTGGAGCATACTGTACTATGATGAACTGTTTTTATTTTGTACAGGAGTGTGATAGGTTAGGTGTGGGTGATCTGCTGACAGGCGCACACCTTTTTTTTTATTTTTTTTTTTTCAAAGCACACCACAAAGCCACGGGACACTACCAACTATGGCATTGGTCACAGGAACAATACACAACCGTGTATAAAACAGAAATACACAAATGCGAAAATAAACAAGGTTGCCGTGAACATGGCGGTGTGCTGCTCCTAGTCTAGTCTACCGTGTACCCCCATCTGAGATAGGGTCATAATATACCTATGAAAACAGAAAACAAAATGGTATTTTTTAATTACTAGGTTTAAGTACTTATTGATGTTAACAGAATATATATATATTGTGACAAACCAAGGGGCCGTGTTATAAATGGCAAGTATGTGAGGGCGGAACTGCTAACAGGGCTCTGTCCTCTCACTGGATTGCGACCAGAGGGGGGACTACAATTCGCAAAATGGCCGCCCCAAAAAGACTACAAGCCCCAACAGCCAGAGCAATGTGCCGAGGCGTGGCAGCCACACCCACAACAGTCATGGGGTGTGGCCGGCCAATATAAACAGGGTCAACACAGACCAGGAGGGGGAAAGAGAGAGAAGTAGAAGGTGGTGAGGCATTGGGGAGTGTGCTATTACTGTTTTGTGGATTTTGAATGGATTTACTGTGTATGACCTGGACCGACTGAGAACCCTACTGGCTGTGAACTTGATTTATACGGAGAACCAGATTTGTGAACTGACCCTTGATATCCCTGACCCTGTGGGCCGTGTGTCCAACACGGCACAAGGTAATAAACTTACAAGCACCGTCTTGTTGGAACAAACTTTATTTGTGACTGTACCTTCTTGTGTGTGTCTCCCATACCGATTGGTGTACAAGTTCGCTTACCCAGCAAGAGCTTTGTCACACGTGGTGGAGAATGCGGGCACTCTAAAGACAACACCCAGATCACAAAATGGAGGCAGTTGTGCAGGCACTGTTGCAGGCTGTAACAGCTCAGCAAGAAGCGACAAGGGTTCACCAAACGGCGCAACAAGAGGCAATGCGAATGCACCAAGAGGCGCTGGAGGTCCAGCACACTACAAATCAGCTGATCAAAGAAGAGCATGAAAGAAGCACCCGTGAGTTGAGAGAAAGCATACAAGGGCTTGCTATACAAATGGGGGCACAACCACCAACAACAAACCCCCAGAGACGTGCAAATCAATTTTTACAAAAAATGACAAAACAAGATGATGTGGAAGCATTTCTTGTTACCTTTGAGAGGACCGCAGAGAGAGAAAGGTGGCCAAAGGAAGAATGGGCGGGGCTACTAGCACCTTTTCTAGCAGGAGACGCTCAGAAAGCTTACTTTGACCTGGAGCTGAAAGACGCACAGGACTACGACAAGTTGAAGGAAGAGATCCTGACACGACTGGGAGTCACCGATGCCGTGAGAGCACACCGTTTTCATCAATGGGTCTATAAAACCGGACAACCACCCGAACACAGATGTTTGATTTGATACACCTGGCACGGAAATGGCTGAAACCAGAAATCAAGACGTCCAGCCAAATCGTCGAAACCATCGTGCTCGACCAATTCCAACGAGGTCTACCCCGGGAGGTTCGACGGTGGGTCAGCCAGAACGAGGCACTTTCGGCCGATCATCTGGTAGCATTGGTGGAGCGCTTCTGCACGGCAGGAGCAATGGATCAAATCTTGGAGGAAAAATCCCTGTTCCCCAGGCCCTGGCGAACCAGCGGACAGGGTAAGACTGTTACAGTTTCTGGGGGGGAGAAGGAGCAGCGTGGCTGCAAGAAAAGTGCAGGACTGGGGCGAGACATTCCGGCAAGAGCCGAGAACCGAGAGCGAGGGTTCAGGGTTCTCCACCCGAAACCCAATAATCTGCTATAACTGCAACAAAGCAGGACATATTGCGGCATATTGCCCTATGAAAGAGGAGCCAATGCAGTGTAACTTAGGTGAAGGTAATACTGATGATGATGTGCTGTATGCTTGCCCTGTAGTGACTACTGTACATAACCATAACAAAAATGAACACATGTGTGTGGTAAAGGTTGAAGGGAAGGAGGTGGCAGCGTTGCTCGATTCGGAAGTATGATAACCTTAGTTGCAGCAAAATTAGTGCCAACTCACAAACTGGATAAAGACCAAAACACCAGTATTACGTGCATACATGGAGACACCCACCCGTATCCCACAGCTGTGGTAAACTTGCAAACTGAAAGCGGGTGTTTGGAGTACGAGGTCGGAGTAGTCCCCAATATGCCGTATGACGTAATACTGGGTAGGTACTTTCCCAACTTTGCCAAGTTGGGCCAAAAACAAGGCATATTTGCAAAGCCGAAACCCATTCCCGGGCAACCAGTAGCCTCAAGCCCTCAACTAGATCCAAAAGGGGGCGTGGCCTCTGAGGGGCCAGCGCCACAAGTGTTAGTTGGGGAAAATGATGGGGAAGTGGAAACCCCTGTAGGAGGTGAACAGGCTAGCAACAGTGGGGTGGAACCGGAGCCAAAGGGCTCGGACGAAGCGACCCTAGAGATCTCAGACCTGGGGGGGTCCCTGACTAACTTCGGGACAGCCCAGACCCAGGATCTGACACTGCAACAGCCTAGAACAGACATACAAGTCATAGATGGAGTACCTGTAAATGACGGGGTTATGCCCTCTACATTTCCACACTTTGTTATGAAAGAAGGGTTAATGTACAGGATGGATAAAATTGGAGTAGATATAGTGGAACAATTGCTAGTTCCAGTGCAGTACCGGAGAACGGTGCTAGGCTTAGCGCATGGGCATATATTGGGAGGACATCTAGGGGCTGATAAAACCCGTGACCGGGTTTTAAGGAGGTTTTATTGGCCTGGGGTCCTGGCTGAGGTCACCAGACATTGCGGGGAGTGCCCCGAGTGTCAGCTTACAGCACCCAAGCCAGCATTTAAAAGTCCATTAGTGCCCCTCCCCATAATCGAGACGCCCTTTGAAAGAATAGCGATGGATATAGTTGGGCCACTGCCCAAGTCTGCCAGGGGCACCAGTACATCTTGGTTGTACTGGATTATGCCACCGTTACCCAGAAGCCATTCCGCTTGGACCATGGCATCTAAAAATATAGCCAAAGAGATTATGCTTATGTTTAGCAGAGTTGGGATACCAAAAGAAATCCTAACTGATCAGGGGACCCCTTTCATGTCTCGTATTATGGCAGATCTTTGCAAGTTGTTACACATAAAGCAGTTAAGAACTTCAGTCTATCATCCTCAGACAGGCGGTCTGGTTGAACGGTTTAACCGCACCCTTAAATCTATGCTCAGAAAAGTAATTGACAAAGATGGGAAAAACTGGGATTTCTTGCTGCCGTGCTTAATGTTCAGCTATTAGGGAGGTTCCCCAAGCGTCACTAGGGTTTTCACCATTCGAGTTAGTTTATGGTAGACACCCACGGGGATCCTAGACATTGCACGGGAAACCTGGGAACAACAAGCCTCCCCTTTTCACAGCGTCATAGAACACGTCACGGCCATGCAGGATAGGATTTCCACAGTCACACCCATAGTTAGAGAACACATGAGGCAGGCACAGGAGCACCAGCGGCATACATACAACAGACAAGCAAAAGTTAGGGTGTTTCAACCTGGGGATAAGGTGTTGTTACTAGTTCCCACAGTAGAGTGTAAATTTTTGGCCAAATGGAAAGGGCCTTACGAGATTATAGAAAAAATAGGAGAGGTTAACTATCGGGTCCGACAGCCAGGGCATCGGCCCCAGAGCAAATTTATCACGTGAACCTTTTAAAAGCATGGAGGGAAAGAGAAGCACTGGTGGTCACTTACCCCATTACCCCACTAGGGAACCCAGCTGTGCATGTTTCACCAACACTTTCCCCAGCACAGGCACAGGAGGTCAAAAGGTTGGTGCACTATAATAAAGACGTCTTCTCCGAGTACCAGGGCGAACACAAGTCACTGCACATGATATAATTTCCATACCAGGGAGGAAAGTGAGCATGAAACCCTATAGGGTGCCCGAGGCTCGACGAGCCGCAATCAGAGCCGAGACAGATAAAATGTTAGAGGCAGGGGTTATTGAAGAATCCCACAGTGAATGGTCTAGTCCCATAGTGATGGTCTCCAAACCAGACGGGTCGTGGAGATTCTGCAATGATTTTAGAAAAGTTAATGAAATCTCCAAGTTTGACGCCTACCCCATGCCCCGGGTGGATGAGCTGTTAGACAAGATTGGTAATGCCCGGTATATTTCTACTTTAGATCTAGCAAAAGGGTACTGGCAGATCCCATTAACCCCAAGGGCCAAAGAAAAGACGGCATTTTCCACCCCTGACGGTCTGTTCCAGTACACCGTCATGCCCTTTGGGTTGCACGGAGCCCCAGCCACCTTTCAGCGGCTAATGGATCGGGTTTTGAGACCTCACAGAGCATATGCAGCGGCTTACATTGATGATGTAGTCATCCACAGCACCGACTGGGAATCCCACCTACCACGGGTTCAGGCTGTGCTAGATGACCTGAGAAAGGCGGGGCTCACGGCAAACCCCGCAAAGTGTCATTTGGGTCTGGAGGAGACAAAATATTTGGGCTATGTAGTAGGCAGAGGAGTCATTAAGCCTCAGACCTCCAAGGTTGAGGCAATTAAAATTGGCCAAGGCCAGTGAATAAAAACAAGTGAGAGCCTTTTAGGGTTGACAGGGTATTATCGGCGGTTTATCCCAGATTACGCCACAGTAGCCACCCCACTCACTGATATGACCAAGGCAAGGGAGCCAACAATGGTTGAATGGGACAAAAAGCAACTAAAGCTTTTGAAGCCCTAAAAGAAGCCCTCTGCAGTAACCCAGTGCTGGTGGTCCCAGATTTTGAAAAAGAGTTCATTGTCCAGACCGACGCTTCGAGGTCGGGTTGGGAGCTGTCCTCTCACAAGAGGAAGGGCGTAGAACATCCCATCCTGTTTCTAAGCAGAAAGTTGGAACAAAGGGAAAAAATTATTCTGTAGTGGAAAAAAGTGCTTAGCGATAAAATGGGCCCTAGAAAGCTTAAAATATTACCTACTAGGCGCCACTTCACTATTATAAGTGACCATGCTCTGCTCTCTTGGATGTATAGGGCCAAAGACAAGAATGCCCGGGTGATGCGGTGGTTTTAAGCCTCCAGCCATTTAATTATGAAGTGGTTCATAGGGCTGGCAAAGAAATGGGGAATGCTGATGGTTTGTCCCGAATGTATACATTTTTGCAGCGGTAGCCCGACCCAGGAGTCGAAGCTAGGGGAGGATATGTGACAAACCAAGGGGCCGTGTTATAAATGGCAAGTATGTGAGGGCGGAACTGCTAACAGGGCTCTGTCCTCTCACTGGATTGTGACCAGAGGGGGACTACAATTCGCAAAATGGCAGCCCCAAAAGACTACAAGCCCCAACAGCCAGAGCAATGTGCGGCGTGGCAGCCACACCCACAACAGTCATGGGGTGTGGCCGGCCAATATAAAAGGGTCAACACAGACCAGGAGGGGAAGAGAGAGAAGTAGAAGGTGGTGAGGCATTGGGGAGTGTGCTATTACTGTTTTGTGGATTTTGAATGGATTTACTGTGTATGACCTGGACCGACTGAGAACCCTACTGGCTGTGAACTTGATTTATACGGAGAACCAGATTTGTGAACTGACCCTTGATATCCCTGACCCTGTGGGCCGTGTGTCCAACATGGCACAAGGTAATAAACTTACAAGCACCGTCTTGTTGGAACAAACTTTATTTGTGACTGTACCTTCTTGTGTGTGTCTCCCATACCGATTGGTGTACAAGTTAAACTTACCCAGCAAGAGCTTTGTCACAATATATATATATATATATATATATATATATATATATATATATATATATATATATATATATATATATATATATATATTGTGGTAAAGAGAAGATTAGGAATCATCAACAACCATGGAAATAGCTGGGGATATTTCCGTGGCTGTTAGAGAAAATAGTAAGATGGCAGAAAAAGGGTTAAAAACAGTTCTGTGAAAGAAAAGTGTGGAGATTACAAATTGGTTATACCTGTGGGAATGCTGCAGCTTCACAAAGAGAAGGAAACTTACCCTTGCACCGACCCGGAGAGTATCACCTAGAGGGGCGCCATCGCACACGAGCTACAGTTCTCCAGACTGCCCAGTAGGGACAGTATACTTACCTACAAGAGCGCCCTCTAGTGGAAAACAGCACAACCTGTCAGGAGAACAAGGAACTCCTCAATAAAAGACTTTCAACTACCAGTGACCAAGGAAAGAAATAAAACGTAACTTACCTGTTCAGGGTCTGAGCCTGTCCGAGTGGTTAATAAAAAGGACTTCCCAGTGTGTAGACTTTTGAATAGTGATTTCACTTTATAAAATAAAGAAACGTTAAGTGGCCTTGACTTCTGGTTTCCCGTCTGGTTACTCCCTCTACTCACCTGTACCCCTCGGTGACCTACCAAAGGTGAACCTGATCCTTCACATATGGTGGCAGCGGTGGGATCACTAAAACTGAAGGCCATAAGCCTACAGTACCCATAGTACATAGGGTAAAGAGTGAAAAATGGAAGAACTACGGGAAATGTTGAAAGCTGTGGTGCATACCACGACAGTGCAACAGGAGACTAATGCACGGCAACAGGAAAGTAATGCTGTACTTTTTCAATGCCTTGAACGGTTGATGGACCGTCCCAGTCAGAACCCGTCCATTCGCTCAACGCATGTCCTCAATAAGCTGATGGAGGGCGATGACATTGAAGCCTATTTGTTGGAGTTGGAACGTACTGCAACAAGAGAGAACTGGGCCCCAGCGAAGTGGGCCGGCATTCTAGCACCGTTCTTAATTGGAGATGCCCAGAAAGCCTATTATGATCTCTCCCCAAGCGACGCAGACAACTATGACAAGCTGAAACAAGAAATCCTGGCCCGGGCGGGAGTCACCATGGCAGTCAGGGCAAACAAATACCATGCATGGGTCTACAAGACAAATATCGCTCCCCGATCACAGATGTTCGACTTGATCCATCTGGCCAAACGGTGGTTGACTCCCGAGACCCACTCCAGTCATCAACTCATCGAGATCATGGTAATGGATCGGTTTCTTCGTGCTTTACCGGCACCACTTAAGAAAGGTGTGGGTCAAGGAGACCCCCAGTCTATTGACGAGTTCATCGCCTTGGTCGAACGCCAGCTAGCAGCGGACGAGCTGGCTCGATCAACCACGGTTCCGGGACCTGCTGTCTGGAGACGAAACCCCTCACCCAGGCTGGGTAAGACATATTTTAAAACAGGGGTAGAAGAGCGGCCTTATGTTGCGAAGGGACATTGTGCGGGACATAAACGTGGGGGCCCTAACCCAGCAGAGGGTATGGATTATTCGCACTATAAATGTTTTAAGTGCAATACGATGGGTCATATTGCAAAATTCTGTACACAAGTAGAAGAACCCATGCAGTGTAATATGGGGGAATTCTTCTGTGGGAGTATTATTGTACCAGGGATATTAGAGGGAAACTGCCCCTATACCACAGAGGTACAAATAAATGGAAGTAGTGTACAAGCCCTTATTGATACAGGTAGCTCTGTGACCCTAGTAGCAGCTGATTTAATAGACCCTCTTCACCTGGATTCTCATCTCTGTACCGGGATCACGTGTATTCATGGAGATATTAAATATTATCCTACAATAGTAACAGTTATCTCATTATTCGGTCAAGATTATAAAATAAGGGTGGGAGTGGTCCCCAGGCTACCCCACCGAGTAATCCTGGGCAGAGATTGGCCAGGTTTGTCTAACCTGGTTGAGAAGAAAGAGAAACCAGATGTTAATGAAAGTTTGAGTTCCCTGTTCCCTTTCTCTGATGAGACCTTGTTTACGGGACCAGCTCCCACCAAATGTTTTAAAACCCGCCGACAACGACGGATAGCGAAAAAGAGAGGGGCCCCGTGTTATAGAATGTTAGTGGGAGATACTGGTAAACGAGGGCAGAAGGGTGTTAGTACTCAATGTAATGAGACTGACATAATCAATGAGACAGGGGAATTGACAATTGAAGAGAGTAGAAATATGGATGTGTGGTATGAGACAATGCACCCTGTATCGGGTAAGTTTGGGAGAGACCAGACAGAGGACCCTACATTGGTAAATATTAAGGAAAGAGTAGTGTCGGTTCACGGAACTATGGTAGAAGACGCTGTTGTAAATCCCCTAGAGCACTTCATTATAAAGAATGACTTGTTGTATAGAGTGACAAAAATAAATGGGGTAAGGGTAGAACAATTATTACTACCACCCGCGTATCAAGATAAAGTGCTGCGGCTTGCACATACTCACTTGTTTGGGGCTCATTTAGGTGCCGAGAAGACACTGCACAGAATACTTCAAAGGTTTTATTGGTTGGGGATTCGCAAGTCAGTTAAGCGGTTTTGTAAATCATGCCCTGAATGTCATAAGGCTAGCCCTCGATCACATTTCCGAGCTCCCCTCCAATCCATGCCCATCATTGAGATTCCCTTTGATCGAATTGCGATGGATTTGGTGGGTCCCCTGAATAGATCGGCTCGAGGACATGAATACATCCTCGTCATTGTAGAATATGCCATCCGGTACCCGGAAGCCATACCCCTGAGAAACACTACCTCTAAGCTCATTGTGAAGGAGTTAATACAAGTGTTCTCTCGAGTGGGAATTCCAAAAGAAATCCTGACAGATCAAGGGACCCCTTTTGTTAGGCGCATAATGCAGGATTTATGTAAAACGCTACAAATTACCCCGATTAAAACCTCCGTTTACCATCCTCAAACGGATGGATTAGTTGAACGTTTTAATAAAACCTTAAAATCCATGTTAAGGAAGATAATCAGTTCAGATGGGAAAGAGTGGGATTTATTGTTACCATACCTTATGTTCGCTGTCCGGGAAGTACCTCAAGCATCCACTGGGTTTTCTCCATTTGAGCTTTTATATGGGCGACAACCCAGAGGAATCCTTGACATTGCCCGAGAGACGTGGGAGGAACAGACCCCCTTAGGGAAAAATGTAGTGGACTATGTCCTCCAAATACAGGAACGTATTCAGAAAGTAACACCGATTGTACAGAATCATTTAAAACAGGCCCAAGTGAGACAGGCCCGCTATTATAATCAAACAGCACGAGTCAGACAGTTTAAACCTGGGACCGGGTTTTGGTGCTGGTTCCTACTCCAGAAAGTAAACTCTTTGCACACTGGCAGGGGCCATATGAAATACTTGAAGCTACAGGACCAGTAAATTATAAAGTAAAACAACTCGGCAAACGTAAACCAGAACAAATCTATCACGTTAATCTACTAAAGCCTTGGGTAGATCGTGAGACTCTGTGGGGGGAGGTGAAATCAGTGTTCCCTTGTCTTGACTTGCCAGAAACCACAGAAAAGGAAGTAAAGGTAAATATAGGTCCAGAAGATGGTCAACCAGAATTCTGGTGTATTTTCAACTCTACCGGGCCGTACCAACATCCTTCAACATGATGTTGTGACAGCCCCAGGAGTAAAAATTAAACTGAAACCCTATCGGATCCCCGAGGCCAAGAGAGCTGATATAAAAAAGGAAATTGAGTTAATGAAAAGCTTAGATGTAATTGAGGAGTCCAATAGTTCCTGGAGTAGTCCCATAGTCATGGTTGCCAAACCAAATGGCTCCTGGCGCTTTTGTAATGATTTTAGACAGTTGAATAAAGTATCAAAGTTCGATGCCTACCCGATGCCAAGGGTAGACGTACTTATTGAACAGTTAGGGAAAGCCCAATACATTACCACATTGGACCTTACCAAAGGATATTGGCAAATTCCCCTAACACCAAGTGCTAGAGAGAAAACAGCCTTTGCCACCCCTTATGGTTTGTATCAATACAAGGTAATGCCTTTTGGACTTCATGGAGCACCCGCTACGTTCCAACGTCTTATGGACAGGGTATTAAGACCTCACACTGAATACGCATCCGCCTACATAGATGATATTGTCGTATATTCGGAGGTCTGGGACGATCATCTAAAGGAAGTAGAAGCTGTCCTAACTAGTCTACGAGAAGCAGGTTTGACAGCTAATCCCGAAAAATGTTTTGTGGGGTTGAGAGAGGCGAAATACCTAGGATACATAGTGGGAGGTGGGTTGATCAAGCCACAGATAAATAAAATCGATGCCATTAAAAACTGGCCCACTCCACAGACCAAAAGACAAGTGAGAGCATTTTTGGGTCTGGCAGGTTATTATCGACGGTTTGTTCCTGAGTTCTCAACGATAGCAGCTCCCCTCACAGATTTAACTAAGAAGTCAGAACCAATCAAAGTCCGGTGGACGCCAGCCACTGAAAGTGCATTTCGGCACATTATTGAAATGCTTTGTAGCGAACCTGTGCTAATAGTGCCTGACTTCACACAGCCATTTATAGTACAAACAGATGCGTCAGATATAGGACTGGGCGCAGTGCTGTCCCAAATAAAGGAGGGAATAGAACACCCCATAATGTACCTAAGCAGGAAAATGTTATTACGAGAAACAAGGTATGCCACAGTAGAAAAAGAGTGTTTAGCAAAAAAATGGGCCATAGAATCACTACAATACTATTTATTAGGGAGAGAGTTTATACTAGTTACCGATCATACACCTCTAAAGTGGATGAAAGACAACAAAGAAAGGAATGCGAGGGTAACTAGGTGGTTCCTTACATTACAGGCAAACAAATTTAAAATCGAATATCGGAGTGGAAAGGAAAATGCCAATGCGGATGGGTTGTCACGGATACATTGTGGGAACAATGAGATCGCTCGAACCAGTAGGTTAGAGCTGGGGGAAAGGATATGTGGTAAAGAGAAGATTAGGAATCATCAACAACCATGGAAATAGCTGGGGATATTTCCGTGGCTGTTAGAGAAAATAGTAAGATGGCAGAAAAAGGGTTAAAAACAGTTCTGTGGATTCCCGTAGGTAAAATGGGCGTGACTATAAAAGACGGCGCTGCTGTGGTAAGGGGTCCTTTTTGTTGATTTTTGAGTTAAGTTTGATTGAGATGTTGGTGAACCAAAAACAAGGGTGCTCACGTTATGCACAGTAACATAGATTAAAGAAAGCAAGAAAACAAAGGACGAAGCAACGCTGGCTTACACCAGTTCGTTGGCAAGTACCACACCTACGGTTGGTGTTTTATGTGTTTTTGCAAGAAGCTGAAAAGTTTAAAATATTCCTTACTTTAGTGGTTGAAATGTACAGGAAATGATAGCCTGGGAAATACTGACACCGGAATCCATGGAACTGTATTATACCCTGAATATGGCAGTTTGATATTGTAAAATTAAGGAAGAAAAATTAACCTGGTTTAATGCGTGTTGTGCAGCACGGGAGAAGCGTGCATTGTTAGCCAGCAGAAACTTAAAATACCCTCCGGCAAAGGACGCCGAGGGAGAGAGGTACAGCTGGCTGGATTGTGTTTCTGTTTATTTTTCCGTTTTTGTTGAACTGATATTACACGGGGGGAAAACAACCCAGTTAGAAGGGACACTGTAAATAAACCACTGAACCAAGGAACGGTTCATAGAAAA
Organism: Acipenser oxyrinchus oxyrinchus; assembly: GCA_030684275.1. Classification (NCBI taxonomy): domain Eukaryota; kingdom Metazoa; phylum Chordata; class Actinopteri; order Acipenseriformes; family Acipenseridae; genus Acipenser; species Acipenser oxyrinchus. The sequence continues at coordinate 54,481,353 of CM060251.1, read as the reverse complement.
GACTGTATAACTCTAAAGGAAATAACGTGTAAAAGTATAAAACCACGGGGGTGGAGCCCTACACTGGAATGGTCCCGATGTAGACAAAGTGAAACAGTCATCAACGACAGAGTACAAAACAAAGTGGATTACAAATACACACTGGGACAACGTTTTAAGTAAAGAGTGTGTTTATTTTGTTGGGCTGGTCCTGAATGTATTATTGATTACAACGAGTATCCTGGTCACATGGTTCATGGTTTCAGGAAGCTCTTTATTGCCAGGGAGTTGCAGCCTGAAAGAAAGAAAAGTGTGGAGATTACAAATTGGTTATACCTGTGGGAATGCTTCAAGTTACAAAAGCTTTAAGTGAAGGAGGAGGAGCTAGAGTTCTGCCAATTACTGTTCATGGAAAACTGCTGTTAAACTAATTAAATAAAATAAGATGAACATTTTACATAGCATTTTTAGTTATTTCAAAATCCAGCCCAATATATGGCAAAATGAGTCCAAAAACAGGTTATGCTTTTGAAAAACAAAAGTAGGGTTCTAATTTAAAACAAAATCAGAAAGCAATTCTCAACAAGTCACGCATTTCTTCCAACAAATGCAGAAGTGTAGAGAGAAAACAGACTGGGCATTCTGCATAAAAACAATTTAAAATGTACAAATACAGTGGCTCTCAAATGTATTCATCCCCCTTGGACTTTTCCACATTTTATTGTGTTACAACATGGAATCAAAATTGATTTAATTAGGAGTTTCTGCCACTGATCAACACAAAAAAGTCCAAATGTCAAAGTGAAAAATAAAATCTACAAATTGTTCTAAATTAATTACAAATACAAAACAGAAAAACAATTGATTGCATAAGTATTCATCCCCTTGAGTCAATATTTGGTAGAGGCACCTTTGGCAGCAATTATAGCCATGAGTCTATTTGGATAAGTCTCTACCAGCTTTGCACATCTGGACACTGCAATTTTTGCCCATTCTTCTTTGCAAAATTGCTCAAGCTCCGTCAAGTTGGATGGGGACCTTTGGTGAACAGCAATTGTCAACTCTTTCCACATATTCTCAATTGGATTGAGGCCCGGGCTTTGACTGGGCCACTCCAGGACATTGACCTTTGTGTTTTTAAGACACTCCAGTGTGGCTTTGGCTGTATGTTTGGGGTCATTGTCCTGCTGGAAGATGAATCTTCTCCCAAGTCCCAGGTCTCTTGCAGACTTCAGCAGGTTTTCCTCCAGGATTTCTCTGTACTTTGCTGCATCCATTTTTCCCTCTATCTTCACAAGCTTTCCAGGCCCTGACGCAGAGAAGCATCCCCATAGCATGATGCTGCCACCACCATGCTTAACGGTAGGGATGGTTTTCTCAGGATGATGCACGGTGTTAGGTTTGTGCCAAACATAGCGCTTAGCGTTGAGGCCAAAAAGCTCTATTTTGGTCTCATCAGACCATATAATCTTCCTCCACTTGGTCTCAGAGTCCCCTACATGCCTTCTGGCAAACTCTAGCCGAGATTTGATGTGAGTTTTTTTCAACAATGGCTTTCTTTTTGCCACTCTCCCATATAGGCCAGTTTTGTGAAGCACCCAGGCTTGTTGCCGTATGCACAGTGTCTCTCAGCTCTCCCGTGGAAGACTGTAACTCCTTTAGAGTTGCCATAGGCCTCTTGGTGGCCTCCCTGACTAGTTGTGCCATATTCTCTCCATTTCTTAATAATGGACTTTACTGTGCTCCGGGGGGTATTCATTGCCTTGGAAATGTTCTTATATCCTACCCCTGATTGGTGCTTTTGAAGAACCTTATTCCGGATTTGCTTATTCCGGATTTGCTTTGTTCCTTCGTCTTCATGATGTAGTTTTGTGTTAGGAAATGTACTAATCAACTGTGGGACCTCCCAGAGACAGGTGTATTTAACCTGAAATCATGTAATTGCACACAGGTGGACACCTTTCAACTAATTATGTGACTTCTAAAGACAATTAGTTGCACCAGAGCTTATTTAGGTGTGTCATAGCAAAGGGGGTAAATACTTATGCAATCAATTATTTTCTGCTTTATATTTGTAATTAATTTAGAACAATTTGTAGATTTTATTTTTCACTTTGACATTATGGACTTTTTTATGTTGATCAGTGGCAAAAAGTCCAAGGGGGGTGAATACTTTTGATAGCCACTGTACAGGCATTTTTTTATTTTTTAAATCAGGTAGCATGCAGAACTGTGTGAATATTGAATACCACATTGAATGTGTGTGTTCTTTTTATTTATTTAACTCGAATGTTATCGTTGAATGCTTGAGTTGGACATTTAAAATGCTATGTGTGTCTTATGCAGTATCGAATCCAACCAGAATAAGCACATTGTTTTGAAGTGAATATTTCCAAAAACTAAATTTGATGAAAGTAGAAAGGTGACATTTATATCATGCAGTCAAAAATGACTTTTAGCAAAATGCTTATATGTTAGTGTTTACTGCAGTCATCTGTTCATGTAAATCAGCTGCCACACAATGAAAGCTTGTTGCTGGGCACTCGCTATATGATATGAACACGCTCAATAGGTCTGGAGCAGGGAATCCAATTCCACACACTTCCCAATCCCAGGAGTTAGGGATTGATTTTTTTGTTTTGTTTTTATCCTGTGGTTCCATTTTATTAATAATAAAACTACTGTGTTTTTGCTTCTATTAGCCTTATAATTAGCGGGATACATGCGTTGGCTAATGCAATCACTCGACAAAGGAGTTATTCAACAAATTAGTCATAGTGAAAAAAAACACATGAAGCATTGCAAGTAAAGATAACACAGTCGTGTCGCTCCAGCTCCAGCGCAGTGATTTCACTGTCTAAGTAGTGTGGCACAGCTGCCAGCTCAACTCAATAATACTGTTATTTAAAAACATAAACTTAGATAAAATACACTACAGACACTGAACATTTAAACTCCAGAAAGTAAACGTACCTAGTAAATGCTACACTTTTTTAAAAGAAGCAACATCATGCAATGATTTTTTTTTTATAGCCTACAGACTGCAGAACCACGGCCCTGCTATTTAAATATGTAACTTAGCCATGAGTGCGCTCAACGCTCACTCACTGTCAGCAGCCGGTTGGGTGTTTATAGTTAACTTCGCCCAACAGAAAGGAAACGTTCACCAGTACGGCTGTGGTTTTATTTGAAAGGAGATTCAACATTGTTAATTTGATTGCTAAGTTGCAAAGTACTACAATGTGGTACCCCAGTTTGAAAACCACTGCAATAGGTGAATGAACCTTATTACTTGTCAGTGGTCTAAAACCTAACCTTAATCCCTGATAACCTGCAGAAGATTGATTCTGTAAATATCATACCACTGAATTGGTACTGCAGGAAACTTGTGCTAACAGGAGCCTTTTTCTCAAACATACTGTAAGTAAACATCATGAACTCTGATAAAAGTGACACGTCTAGTGTCTGGAGTACTATTATGTAACTATTGATAGAAAAAGCATACACTGTTCACTAAGCTAAAATAAGTCAACTTCCAGAAGGGTGTCATAATAACCACTTACTCGAAATTATTACTTGATAAGAAATGGACTTTGGAAGGTGCATTTATAAATCCTGTCTCATTGTAGAGCCTCACAGGTACTGTTGTTACATTATGACAGCCAATAAGAAGATGTGCAGCATTTCATTTATTAAATCTATTGAATCTAAACTAATACAAGTTATATGGGTGATTATGTAAGATAATAAATATATTTCCCCCTGTTTTATGATGTCAGGTTTGGCCAAGCTCCAGTGCAAGTCAGGCTTAGTTGCATAGTAAAGAAGTACTCTAGTATGTTGCTGCCAATGTTGGAGTCAAGAAACCATGTAATTCAACTGATCCTAAATGTCCAAATGATGATCAATATAACACTGATGTGGTGTTTGATTCAGAGGGAAGATGGGTTGCTCAGTATCACAAGGTAAAGTTTATGCTTTGTATTTTGTGGTCGACCATCTTGGAAATTATGAAGGGAAAAAAAAATGGCTAATGACCCCAATACAGACTTATACATTTCAGGTATGTACTGTAGCTGTAACTGTTCATGAGATATCCCAGGACCCAATTTTGTCTGCAAGTTAAAATGCGACCATTAACTTCTTAAATGGCTTATATTAATGCTTATAATCCAGGGCTGGCAATGGAACGTAAAACAAGCAATGTGATTGGTCGAGCAAGGTTCCAGCTGTCCGTATATATTGGATGGATACAGACAGTTGGAGCCTTGTCACATATTCTAAATCACTGCGCTGCCTCACAGAATTTAAAGTATCGGACGGTAGCCATCTTGCTTTTACAGTTACTCTTGCATTTACAAAAACAAATACTGCATAGGCTCCCAGCTTTCAACTGTCATTTTACAACATGGAGGTGGATATGCACTTTGAGATAAAAGATGGCAAAGTGACCAAGCATACATTCTGTAGCGATGGAGGTTGCTGTTTGGCAGAGAATATTGTTATTTAGTAAATGAAATATTAGTGTAACCGGCTACTTTAAATGCCTCGCTTTTTGACAATTAAACGGGTTGACCCTACAGAGCTCCCGTACTTTCCTAGCACCCTATAAAAGGTTAGTTTGGGATCTATGGAATAGCAACTCTTCCTGTCTTTTGTTTGGTCCTTTGGCGGCTGCCTTCTGTTGACTGGTGTGTCCTAGTTCAGTAATGAATTGTAACTGTGTTTTATACTTTATTCAACAGTGTTAATGGGATTGTTATTCTTAAAATTAACATTTGCTTTTCTAGATTGCTTTCGCTGTAACTTGACTGGGCCGTTGTACTAAAAAAGTATTTATCACCTAATGTATGTAAACCTGCGTTTTTTAGGTTATTTGTCTGTTTGCTGTGATTTATTTAAATTACTGTGTGAGATGAGTGTTTTATTTAGTTACATTTGGTTTGAATTCACTTTTATTTTGTTGCACTAAGAAAATGCACTTTAATAATATTTTTGCACATGCTGTAAATGCTTGTTGTTATTAAGCTCAGTTATAACCTGACTGTGGTCATGGAAACATTGTATCTTATTGTTTCAGGAACCACAGCACTGTTTTTATTTAGTACCAATTGTTGACTGATTTTGTAATATTTCTTTTTAATTTACTAGTGCTTGTGGTGAAAAGACGAGTACGTTTGTGAAGTACGTTTGTGAAACAGGGAAGTGCTGGTGTCCGGGTTTGTTGCTGGCCTGCGGCTGAAGCTCCAGATAGTGTTTAGTAGTCTTTTGAAAGAAACAAAAACAGTTTACTTCAGACAATGAACAAAACACAACACTCACGTTTCAGTCCCAGGTTCTCCTTTTAGGTTTGTTCTAACCATTTACCAAGGAACAGATCACTTACACTATGACCCCTATTTATACCCTCGCTCATGACCCCTAGGTTAAGGAGCGCATCTGCTCCTCCAATCCTCGGATGCCACGCCGTTTACCGTCCGGGTCATTGAGTTTGGGTACCGTAGCTCCATCTTCTTCCTAAATGACCGACTTCCACCTACCCTAAGGAATAAATTGTCATGCCATTTAGTTAAGGGTACTCTGTTCCTTTTACCCAGCGTCCTCACAGGTAGGGAGAGAGATCTAACACCAAGAATCATTCGATCTCTGTCACACGAACTAAGACCAAATATTTTGGTGTTACATTAGTAACACTTATTCTCCTTTTATTTTATATAGGTTGTGTCCTCAAAGACAAAACAGGCTAACAATGCAGTTCTTAACCAATAATTTTTGATAACGTACTGTAAGCATAATATTTTAATATTTTTGCAGTAATGTAATTAAAGAAACAGAAGTAGAAAGTTAGGCAATAATACCTGTAAAAAATCGAAATGCTCACAGAATGTGGTCAAGTCATTAATAGGTTTTCTTTGCAACAATTTATATAATTTATATGTCACTTGGCTCGAGCACTTCTGGAACCCGTCTTGTACATCAATGATCATGAGATGTATAAAGTTCATTAAGTCTACTAAAATTCATTATTTTTTATGATTGTGTGTTTGTCATGTGTACAATCAGTTTGAGCAGTTTCACAATATGTACATGTGCATGTTTTTACAGAAAGTGTGACCTTTTCACAAGTTCATTCTAATTCCCACCCCCTTTGATTTCCTGTTGCAAAGTGGTTTGCAGTGCGCAGGTGTAGTGCTGATGCAGTGCAGTAGAATAAAGACCCAACACAGTTCCACAATTAATGAAAGCTTTATTTTTGCTTTATAAATAATAAGGCTGGCAGTACACACCCATGTGTAGTTGCCGAGCCAAAACCCCACAAGGATTTCAGTCCTGAAATAATAACAACAATAATCCTGTGACACTTATACACAACATGATCACAGTCCAACGTGAGTACTCTCAGTGTAAGTGGTGAAATACATGGTTAAGAGTAGTGAAGTGCAATCCAGGTTTGGTGCTGGCTTAAAAGTGACAGCCCCAGGATATTTAGTTCTCTATAATGACAAGTAACAACAGTTAATAGACAGACAAGACAACATGAAACACTCACAGTTATTTTACACTCCTAGAGCAGTCCTTGCATAACCATAAGAGAGGAACAGATCGCTTCATCACATCCCCTGATATACCCTCAGTCATGCCCCCTTTGGTAGCGAGTGCAATTGCTTTTCCTCCAATCCGCGATTGCCACATCTCCTACAGCATTAAGGCGATGACTTCTAGTATTGTGACTCCGCTCCCTTTCTGGATGGCCGACTTCCACTTCCCCTGGAATGAATTGCCAACCCATCCAGTCCAGGGCACACTGTTCCTGTTATACAGCGCCCTCACAGATCGGGAAGGAGATTTATAACTTGGATTCACTCGCTCTCTGTCACATTTCCTAATTTTGGAATCTCTATACTGTACCTTCTCTTGTGATCAGCCAGGAAAGGAACAAAAAACATATTTCAACCCTAAAAACACAGCCTGGTGTGCAGCAGCACTGTGAAATCTTTCACGCCTTAATAAAAACCAACAGGCAGTATTTTATATATTGTAGGATGGCTTCCTTAGATGAGTGAAATGGATGTACATATTTATTGATTTATTTCTGTTTTCTTTACATGTTTTCTTTTCAGTACAATCTTTTCTTAGGAGAAAAAGAGTTTGATCAACCTGCAGAACCCGAGTCTATAACATTTTTACCTGCTTTGACATACTGTTCTACAATCCTGCTGTGCATCTGGTTGACCACCTCCAAGTGGGCACTGTCCTGTTTCCAAAAGCATGGATGAATGTTCTTCCTCATCAAACTGCTATTGAATTCCATTCAGCGCGGGCTACGGGTATGGGGGTCAATTTCTTAGCTGCAAATACTCATACTACCATAAACATGACAGGTAAGGCTATAATGCATAAACAAGTTTTTACTTTTTGTGTTACACAGCAGTGTGGAGTAGTGGTTAGGGCTCTGGATTCTTGACCGAAGGGTCGTGGGTTCAATCCCAGGTGGGGACACTGCTGCTGTATCCTTGAGCAAGGTACTTTACCTAGATTGCTCCAGTAAAAACCCAACTGTATAAATGGGTAATTGTATGTAAAAAATAATGTGATATCTTATAACAATTGTAATTCGCCCTGGATAAGGGTGTTTGCTAAGAAATAAATAATATTAATATGCCACCAACATGATTCCTCCATGCCCAGTAGTGTGCTTAACAGATTGTATGGCACAATGGGTTGCTAAGCAATCATAACTTTATATATTTATAAACTGAAACATATTTAACCAAGATAAGATTTTCTATAAAGTAATTTTCATCGGTCTCCTGAAATCAACATCCTGCTGTCATCTTTAGACAGGCACTGGTTGAAATCAAAAGAAACCTTCTCATGCAAACAGCAGGACACAATTGCAGGTAAACACTTGTGTATATATAGAACAATATGGTTAATTTCAGGGGCTTTCACATGTTTATACAATGCATTCACCAAAGTTTACTATGGTTTCCCATGTTTTTTTATTTGTCATATCTCTGTGGTTTACAATGTTTTAAGAGAGTTGTTTGTTTTCAAGGTATAGACTGGAGTATCTTTTGTGGAAAGCAATCAGCAAAGATCAGCAAGCTGGAGTTCAGATTTAGCAATGATGGTCTTGTGGGCTGTTTGAAGGCATTTCATTACAGGTTTTAGGAACGAAAGAAAACGGGTGTTAATAAATTTCAATCATTTAAATCTGAAAAAATGCAAATGAAATCAAAGTGTAAAATAAACATTTAGGTAAAATCTGGCAAGATTAATATCTGACAAGTGCTGGGGTGAGATGCTTTGCAGCGGGACTATGAATACCAATTTTTACCTCCTTGGTTTTGATGGGAGCTTTTCCTTTATTTTGAAGTACGTCTCAGGGCAGAGCCCAGCCCTGTTACATTACAATACCTTTAGGCCAGAGCATACCATTATGATGCAGAAACAGATAACGGACATCTCTTGATTGCTGAACTAGACACGCATCTAGCCCCACATTGCACTGCTGTGAACTGGATCTTTTATGCAGCAGGCATAAGTCCCTGAATACAATGCTGTTTTATTACACTAAACGAGGCTCAAGAAAACATTAGTGTCTGTCAAAAAGACCTGTGCTGCCATTTGAGTTATTCTATGAAAGACAAACAAGTAGATGAATTGTATGCATTGGGAGCTATTGATGGACCATACAGTTGTGGTACAGTATTACTTATAGGTAATGTCAAACAGTCCAAGAAATACACAGTATTTATCATGCAGTACTGTCATATGGCTGTACATTTACAAGGTTTTACTGGGATACTAGGATCCACTCAAAAACAATACTGATGAAGGCACTAGGCACGATTTTGACTTAGGATGAGATGATCAACCTACAGGCTGATTTAAGTGGGTAGCAATTGATTTGAGACTGAAGTAAACATACTGGGGGAGAAAAACAGAAACTTAATCAGTTTGTTGAGAATGTGGGAAAAAGGATAGTTCAGACAAGTAGGCTACAATAAATATTTGTTTCTTAACAAAACATTTTTCAGACTTAGCAACAACTACTCAGATCTTTACTGTCACTACATGTATCTGTTTTGCAGTTCAAATGAAAAAAAAAATCAGTGAAGCACCTTGGAACAAAGTATTAAAACTTTGTGAACATGAAATCCAGTAGCCTGCAGTACATATATTTTGTTCAGTGAAGATATTCAGTTAAAATATTAAGTTTTCTGTTTCATAATGTTTCCAATGTGGCACCTCACATGACCATTGTTCTTTTAGGTTTTCTGACCCAGCTTGCAAGTCACACTGTACTGTTGAGTATTTACAATATTCTTTGCCAATGCATACATTTGTGTCTTTCTGTACGTATCCTGACACAGGTATGTGCTTTAGTGAAATGCAAGAACCCTGACATCAAAACCTGTGGGGAACCAGTAAAGGTTGCTTTGATGGAATTTGAAAACTTCTCACTGTCTGGCACATTTGGTACAAAGTATGTATTTCCAGAAGTCCTGCTCAGTGGAAGTTTGAGGGTATACCATGGACAGTCGCGATGTTTCTTCATGGTTCTGGTTGTAAGCGGGGCAACTGTGTCTGAGTAAGGGTGGCATTGTAGAGGGACACAGCATCATTGACCGAAGACGAGTACCGAGTACCAGTCAGAGCGGAAAAAGAGACACATTGCGAGAGTATTATAGGATTTTGCAGATTTTTGGAACGGAAGGAAATAACAGTATCGGTAGCAGCTGAAGGTGTGGGAAGATTAATATTGGCATTGATTAAGAAATGGTCAGAGTGAGAGATATCTGAGACTGAGAGATTGGAGATATCAAGACCCCTGGTGATGAGCAGATCCAGGGTGTGTCCATGGGTGTGAGTGGGAACGTTGACAGATTGAGAGAGTCCAAGACAGTCCAGGAGGGTGACAAAGTCGGTCACTAGAGGGGAAGAAGGCAATGTTGAAATCACCCATGAGTAAAATTTTGGAATAGAAGTAGGAGTGGAATTTTGTCAATTGCAGATTAGGGACAGGAATTGCGAGAACTCAGCCATAAAAGCAGAGTTATTCTTTGGTGGACGATAGATAACAGCAAGGGTGAGGGACATGAGAGAGGGGAGTTTGATAGCGAGATGCTCAAACAAAGAGAAGGCTGGGAAAGAGAGAGTTGAGGCGGCAAGCACAGAGTTAGCAATAACAGCAGTGCCCCCACTACCAGTGAGGCGTGGCTTGTCAAAGAGCAAGTAGCCATTTGGGGTTGATAGATGTAGTGAGTGCTTATCATTTACAGAGTGCCAGGTTTCTGCTAGACAGAGAAGATCAAGATTAGTATCAGTTATAACTTTATTGAGAGGCAGAAATTTGTTAGTCAGAGAACGGCAATTTAGGAAGGAGAATTTGTAGCAGGCAGTACAGGGGGAGAGGGAGTTAGTAACTGTATCTGAAGCAAGTACTTACCAGTGTTCATTCTAGGAGAGGAGAAAGATTGGGCACGCTTTGTCCAGGGGATCCTGACATTAGGTGTCAGAGTGAGAATGAGACCTCTAGTAGCCATTGGGAGAGATTTGGAAAAGGTCCTCGCTCTACCTGTCCTCGCTCGGACTGCCACAGCTCAGACTGCTCTTGGATGTGTGGCCCTTAGACTGCCACAGCTCAGACTGCCCTTGGACGTGTGGCCCTCAGACTGGATGGCGCTTAGAACGGCTGCCGTTCTAAGACACTGATTGCTAATTTATACTGTCCTGCAGGTTTACAGCTGGTCCAGTTTACATGCTATCTAAATTCACTTCAATCTACCACAGCTCTGAACACTATAGAAAATTAGTTACTTCAACCAGCTGATGTAGTTAAGATCGCTAAACACTTTGTGTGAATAGGTGAAGAAAAACCTTGGGAGTCCCATGTTTCCACCGTCCCTGGTCTCGCCCCATTCAGTCTCGCTGTTTCTCGTTCCAGACTAACTACATCTCTAAACACAGTTAACCGTTAGGCTCAAGCCAGAGTTTAAGAATAACTTTTTTTGCAGCTGTCAAACCTGCCAGTAAAAGTTTGCACTGCATAGAGTTAAGACTAATCAGCAAATCGTCATTAAGTAAAAAATAAACAGGGTTCAGGGACCAGCTGAGAACCTAACAAAACAGAAAGCACATTGGCTATGCGTTTCCAAAATGCTGCAATTACTGAGCAGTCCCAGAACATACAGTATGTAGCACAGTACCAGGTGTACCAAGGTTGCAAACATTGCATGAAGAATCAGGGACAAGTTTCACACAAAAACGTCAATAGGGAGTGGCATATGCTCTATGAATAAGTTTGTAATGTATCAATTGATTGGCGGGGTTTTTTGAGGCTGCAAAGGAGTTTGACCATACATTATCCCAATTAGGGGGCTTGCCCAAATTCCCTAGTTCTCGATTCCAAATTTTAACAACAGGCAAGGAGCTATAGGATTTTTGTAAAAGATTATTATAAATATTAGAGACAATCTCACAGAGAGATTTGGATGGATCCAAATTGGAGAAAATGTATTAAATTTGTAAGGACCACCCAAATGTTTTTCAATGCTTTTTCATGTTCTCAGTGAATTATCTATAATAGGACCACATTTCTAATCGATATTTCTAGAGCTAATGCCAGCAAAAGACAGGTCTTGCAACCTGTGAGGTGACACCAAGGCCTCCTCCACAGAGCGCCAGGGAACGTGAGAATCATGTTCCATCCAGGTTCTGAAAACTTTAAACTGAAAAGCCCAATAATAATATTTAAAATTAGGAACTAATAATCCACCTGACAATTTAGCTTGTTGAAGAGTTAACCTTACACGTGGACGTTTACCCCCCCCCCCCCAAACAAACAAATTTTGACATAATTGAGTGGGCATCCTCTAAATATTTCGGAGGAGGAGCTAGAGGCAACATAGAAAACAAAAAATTAAAACAAGGTAAAACATTTATTTTTATTGTAGCTATCCTACCTTGCAATGAGACCTGCAAAGAAGACCACCTTGCTAAATCTGCCGCGACCCTCTGAATCAATGAGTTATAATTATTTCTAGAAAACGGATGTAAAGACGGATAAATGTGTATGCATTAAACTCCCCCTTTAATACACTCTGTGTTTTAGCTCTGTCTTCTAAAAAATAAAAAAAATCTGTGCCTTCTCCAAATCCAGCAACTGTCTTTCTATGTCAGTGATACGTTTATTCTGAGATGAATTTAGATATGAAGAGAAAGAAGTGCAGTTGCCTCTCAAGAAGCATTTAGTAACCTCCCAGAGTGTCTGTGGATTTTCTGCAGAATCTGTGTTAAACTGTAGAAATTCTATAATTTTTTGTTAAGCGATGTTAAAAATTCTGAATGATGTAACAGGGAGGTATTAAAGCGCTATCTACTGCCTTGTGAGGTTTTATTAATACAATCGAAATCATATAGTACTGGAGAATGATCTGATAACGTAATTGGAAAGATTTAAACACAGAACCAGTGAACTTTGAAGAAGTAAAAATGTAGATCCGGGAGTATGATTTATGTCTGGAAGAAAAAAAAGTAAAATCTTTAACGTTAATATTTCTCCTACGCCACACATCTATCACACCTAAATCGTCTATAAAATTGCACAGGGCCCGTGATGAAAGAGTCGTAACAGGATCAGAAATAGATTTATTTAAATTGGGATCTGTCACGGTATTAAAGTCCCCTCCTATTACATATGAATAATCTGAGAAACCAAGCATCACATCAGCAATATTGGGGAAAAAATCAACAACATGTTCGTAGCAAGCAAATATGCAAAACAGCCCTCACCATCACTTCCAAATCTGTCAATAGACAACCTTAATTTCCTATTTATAAGAATAAGTACACCTCTAGTTTTATTCGTAGCACAGGAGTATGCAGCAGTTTATTTTGAAATCGAGGAATATCACAAGCTTTGAGGTGTGTTTCTATATTTATACGTTTATGATTCAGAAAGTCAAGGCATATTGTGCATTTAATAGGTGAGTTCAAACCCCATACGTTCCAAGACAAAACCTTCATATCCATTTTGGTGATACAGTACAACGTTGCATATCCGACCCCCTGTGGACTGGGGTATAGGCGGATATGTGAAAAAGTCGGATTTGCAAACATCTATAGAAAAAGTATTTACACATAGGTTAGTGAACAAAAACAACACACAAACTACTTTTTTTTCTTTAAAAGTAAGCAAACGTAAACGAGATTAATTTGCTACAAATACACAGTGTTACTATGCAACTGATGGCTTCTTTCTTAACTCCCTGCCTCCCTGGTTCTCCTTTCTTAATATCTCTGTCACGGTACTTTGCGCTCTTTTTTGATATTGCCAACAGCCGATAAGCAGCTCGGTTTGAATATTGCTTCGGTTATTTTAAACAAACGTCCGGTAAGCATTGCGTTTATGAAGCTTGCTTTGTTTAATTCAAGTGCATTTAAAAGCTACAACAACACACTGCCAATATCTGCAAGCGTGCGCTCCATCATATAAACACATTGCACACAGAAAAAAGCTTTCTCAACTGGTGTATTGAAACGTCACTGCTACATGCAGCTGATCGACACACGCACACAACCCACCTCTCTTAAAGGGGAACGCACCAAAAGGCTGATTGCTATGACGCTTTCTTTCTGTTTCCATCGTGGAAGCTGCATTTGCTGCCAATGCCATTACTCTCGTAGCCTACTTTTAATATGCATTTATTTATTTAACGAGGCGGTTAATTGATCAGGGCGGTTATGTGACGGTCGGATATGTGAAGTTCCACTGTAGTTGCAGAGTTGCTGGAGATCCCTTCCCCGTGAAGAGTTATCATATGACTCCATGTTCACTTGGACAGTTTGGGACAGTTCAGGCTATTCAACTCACATCGCAATGCATTCTAGTAGGTTGTACCTGTCTCAGGTGCCTTTCACTTGTTTCTTTTCTTTAAGAGAAACAGGACTACACTTACCAGAATTAATTGGTTTTAAGTTAAAAAGCCTTAACTCCTTAACTGTCCCAATGGACATTCCATCACATGGTAACCCTAGCTATGCAGTGAGTTATACTAACACATATCCACTATAATTATAACATTATACAGAAATACCTTTATAGTCAAACCCAATGCTTTAGCAGGAATGTGTTGTTAGAAATACAAATTAAGCCTGGAAATTATCTTATTTAAAAAATATAGAATATTATGCCAACGACAGACCACATCAAATGCATCATGTTGGAAAGCTAACAGTATGTGTTATTATTTCTGTGTACTGTAAAACATATATATATATATATATATATATATATATATATATATATATATATATATATATATATATATATATATACAGTACTGTGCAAAAGTTTTAGGCAGGTGTGAAAAAATGCTGTAAAGTAAGAATGCTTTCAAAAATAGACATGTTAATAGATTATATTTATCAATTAACTAAATGCAAAGTGAGTGAACAGAAAAAAATCTAAATCAAATCCATATTTGGTGTGACAACCCTTTGCCTTCAAAACAGCATCAATTCTTCTAGGTACACTTGCACAAAGTCAGGGATTTTGTAGGCATATAGTCAGGTGTATGATTAAACAATTATACCAAACAGGTGCTAATGATCATCAATTCAATATGTAGGTTGAAACACAATCATTAACTGAAACAGAAACAGCTGTGTAGGAGGAATAAAACTGGGTGAGGAACAGCCAAACTCAGCTAACAAGGTGAGGTTGCTGAAGACAGTTTACTGTCAAAAGTCATACACCATGGCAAGACTGAGCACAGCAACAAGACACAAGGTAGTTATACTGCATCAACAAGGTCTCTCCCAGGCAGAAATTTCAAGGCAGACAGGGGTTTCCAGATGTGCTGTCCAAGGTCTTTTGAAGAAGCACAAAGAAACGGGCAACGTTGAGGACCGTAGACGAGTGGTCGGCCAAGGAAACTTACTGCAGCAGATGAAAGACACATCATGCTTACTTCCTTCGCAATTGGAAGATGTCCAGCAGTGCCATCAGCTCAGAACTGGCAGAAAACAGTGGGACCCTGGTACACCCATCTACTGTCCGGAGAAGTCTGGTCAGAAGTGGCCTTCATGGAAGACTTGCGCCAAAAAGCCATACCTCCGACGGGAAACAAGGCCAGCGACTCAACTATGCACGAAAACACAGGAACTGGGGTGCAGAAAAATGGCAGCAGGTGCTCTGGACTGATGAGTCAAAATTTGAAATATTTGGCTGTAGCAGAAGGCAGTTTGTTCGAAGGGCTGGAGAGTGCATACCGAATGAGTGTCTGCAGGCAACAGTGAAGCATGGTGGAGGTTCCTTGCAAGTTTGGGGCTGCATTTCTGCAAATGGAGTTGGGGATTTGGTCAGAATTAATGGTCTCCTCAATGCTGAGAAGTACAGGCAGATACTTATCCATCATGCAATACCATCAGGAGGCATCTGATTGGCCCCAAATTTATTCTGCAGCATGACAACGACCCCAAACATACAGCGAAAGTCATTAAGAACTATCTTCAGCGTAAAGAAGAACAAGGAGTCCTGGAAGTGATGGTATGGCCCCCACAGAGCCCTGATCTCAACATCATCGAGTCTGTCTGGGATTACATGAGAGAGAGAAGCAACTGAGGCTGCCTAAATCCACAGAAGAATTGTGGTTAGTTCTCCAAGATGTTTGGGCCAACCTACCTGCCGAAGTTCCTTCAAAAACTGTGTGCAAGTGTACCTAGAAGAATTGATGCTTGATGCTGTTTTGAAGGCAAAGGGTGGTCACACCAAATATGGATTTGATTTAGATTTTTCTTCTGTTCACTCACTTTGCATTTAGTTAATTGATAAATATAATCTATTAACATGTCTATTTTGAAAGCATTCTTACTTTACAGCATTTTTTCACACCTGCCTAAAACTTTTGCACAGTACTGTATATATATATATATATATATATATATATATATATATATATATATAATTTATTTATCTTTTCTTTCTATTCCATCATTAGTTTGCTGACAAGAAAACTTGATCCCAAGTGTACATGGTCCTTAATATTCTCAGAGATTAATATAGTCTGTTGTCAATGGAGTATTATGAAAACAATATGTTTAATTGGCAGTAGGCGTAAGGTTTTAATTAGGCCCTATGGTCAATCTGACTTTGGCCAGGTGACTGGGGAAGGGGTAAACCAATATAATGAATTAATCACAAAGGGATTTACAAATGCAAGGGCCAACTTATTGTTCAATTAACACATTTCTGAATTGTCAAAACAGATTTGTTTCCCATGTGTTTGTCCTCCAATGTGCCCTGTTTCTATAGTTCTTTAAACCCCCAATAAGCACAGACACACATTATACCACCATAGCAAGCCCTGCAGTAAACATGCTCATACCCATACTGTAATTTAGTGGACAACAGAACCATGCACAACACACATATTCTTAAGATATATAATTACATAGATAGTTGCCAAAAAAGCTGAAGTATTAAAGCGCTGATATTGGCAGCAACAGTAGGGGTATGCAAATGAAAATAATATGATGGTTACAAAAAAAATCTATTCCGGACAGGTCTGCATGTCTAACCTTACAGACTGTTTCCATCAAGCTGCTGAACACATCAAATGATTACAAGCACTGCATTGCTTGTGTGAATAAGCCTGCGTTGTCTCCCATCATAGTAATTTTTTGTTGTTGTTGTTGTTTGTTTTTTTCAGGTAAGAATACAGGTAAAAATGTGTAACATCAGCAGTATTAGATAGTGTTCTAGGCTCCTGTCTCAGGTGTGGTCAGACATGTTTGCCAGAACAAGGAAGAGAATGAGTGACTTTACTGCTGTAAAAGCAACAATCAGTATTTTTTTGAGACTTTTGACACCCCTGTGCAATACAGTATAAACACTTTATAAAAACTCCGCCCAGAGAGCAGGATGTGCCCAATAGCTTGGAAATCGCCGGTTCAAATCCAGGCTATGCCACTGCCGACCGTGGACGGGAGTTCCCAGGGGGTGCGGCACACAATTGGCCAAGCGCTGCCTAGGCAGGGTAGAGGTTAGGTTGGCTGGGGAGTCCTTGGGGAGTTCTGGATATGGCGGCATGGCGGGCTTGCAGAGTGAAAAAAAGCAGATGGCTGACAGCACTCGTTTTGGAGGATGTAACTGCTCATCTTTGTCTCTCCCGAGTTAGTTCAGGGGTTACAGCGGTAAGCCAGGTTGAATAATAATGGGACAATCCAAAATCGGGAGAAAATTGGAAAATTATGTTGTTGTTGGGTTTCTTTTTAATCCCAAAACAACTTTAATAAAAAAAACACATAGATAGAATACATTTTTACACATTCTACTTGTTTCTATTTCCTCCACTGAATGTGAACACTTCTATCCGCTGTGAGTGCTGAGTGACTAAGGCCAGTTTCAGACGGATGCTCTAGAGGCGTGCCGAACTCAATTCAAGCACAAAATTTTGACTAAGTCCCAATTAAGTACATGAGTAGAGTGCCGCCTGAAACAATTAAGATCGCCTCGACGCTCTTTTGACGCTAGCACGCCTTCCTCTGCCACTCCGAGAGGCTCTGGTGCACCTTGGTTTCATAAGGAACTGACCATGGCTGCACTTAATGCTAATGTACACAAATGATATACAAATGATATGCTAAACAGTATTGTGTATCCCACAATGCTAATCAATCATGGCAGGGGCCGTATTCTTGAAAGTCTTAATACAAAACCTAAGAAAGTTCGTAAGAAAATAGTTAAGCTCTTCCTAAGATTTTTCTTAAGTTTAATTCTTAAATTTTTTTTGACGAGCGTCCTACATTTCTTCTTAAGAACTTCTTACATATTGTCTTAAAAAAAAAAAATCCTGAGTAATATAGGCCTAAGGCAATCTGAATTCAAAATACAGTACATGTATTGTGATTTAGCTAAACATGCATTACATTTTAATTAATTTATTTATTTATTTATTTATTTATTTATTTATTTATACAGATTACTAAAATACATTTTTTTTCACACTGCGGACTCACCATGCAGCCACCCAAGAGCTACAGTGTTGGAGGACAACGCAGCTCTCGGGCAGCTTACAGGCAAGCCCGCAGGCCCCCGGCCAGACTACAGGGGTTGCTGGTGCTCGGTGAGCTGAGGACACCCTGGACGACCTAACCCTCCCTCCCCGGCGGCGCGGCCAATTGAGTGTCACCCCCTGGAAGCTCCCATCCTCGGTCGGCAAAGGAATAGCCTGGACTCGAACTCGTGATGTCCAGACTATAGAGCGCATCCTGCACTCCACGTGGAGCGCCTTTACTGGATGCGCCACTCGGGAGCCCTGGTTCATTGAATTTAATGAAGTGCGGCTCTAATGGGTACTTAATTTCAATTGAGTTCAGCACGCCTCTGGAGCATCCGTCTGAAACTGGAGTAAGTGACCATGTAAGGTTGGTGAAGTTATCCAGAACATGTACACAGACACATGCATGCTTTTGTGAATCTCCAAATACATTGCCTTGTATTGCACTAAAACTAAATCAATATACCAAATTTGTTTTCTTCACTATGGCCGAAGAGATTTTAAAGAAAATAAATCAAAGGAAATTGATTATCATTTACATTTATGATTTTATTTAATTTATATTAGTGATTGACTATTAAAAAATGATGAATCTCTGACAGGCCTGAAGTCTTTATAAAACGGGCTTCTTTTAGCAGAGATGAAAGTGAGGAGAAGTAAAAAAAAAAGCTGAAAACTGGGAGGAATCTGGGATGGTAAAATAGGGTTTGTGAAACTTGATGCAAGTATTCAGTCAAATAAAGTTGAGGTAAAATATATATTTAGTTTCAAGTGAAATCTATTTTTTCTTAAATAAATGTTATACAGCATGTCATTTCTTTTAATGTTCTTTTTCCTTTGATCTCAAAAGCAACTTGTTCACATCAGAAAGTAAAAGAACTATGTCCACTTTCAATTGTTCTTGTTAATTTCTATTTTTGTGGCACCTTCCTTTCCCCTAATAATAATAATAATAATAATAATAATAATAATAATAATAATAATAATAATAAACATTGAACCTACAAAAGAAGCCACACAAAATGCTTTCAGTGTGTCACACACAAGGCAAGAGCTCTTGAACCTGAGCTAATCCTCCACTTGTTTGGGCCTATTTGCAATACTAAACATTTAATATTGTAAATGTTTTTTTAAGTTGACATTTTCTGCTTCAATTTATGTTATCATGGGGAAGAAAAGTAAGAAAATATAGTGCTAATAAAAACACTAATAGCTTATGTCATGTAAGTTTAATAATAAAAAAAGAATGTTTAAACTTAATAAGAGTCTGTGTACAACTTAAAACAAATCTTAATGTTCTGTTAATAAAAAAAGTTCAAAATGACCTCTTGATTTTTCACTCTGTCTTCTATAGGAATCAAATGTCTGGCAACTTCGTGTTTTTCAAAAGAGATGCTTGTTTAAACATGGGGTATATTTTATAATTCACTGGATCACCATGTTTCTCTCCATCAACATCAGGTCACAAAGAAAAAGCTGTAGTTACTGCAACAAGTATTTATTCTGTCTACATGTTTTCTGCAGAGAATATGGCTTTCCAACGCCTTGTATCCTCTTTCATAATCAGGGGTTCACATAACTGGTATGTCACAGGTACGCTTGCGGACCAATAAAAAAAAAAATGCTGACTTAGTTATTGTTGTGTAAGACGCAAGCGTACTATCAGTATGAGACGCTGCTCATGGTTTGAAGGTGAGCTATACATGACTAATGTATGGATTATTCCAGGAGAGTGGGGGTTTACAGGCTTTGTCAACAATGTCCGTGATCAACCCCACCCACCACGCTCACTTGCTCGCTCCAGTAGTGAAACAGAAAAGAAAATATATATATATATATATATATATATATATATATATATATATATATATATATATATATATACTGTTTATATCTTAATTTTTCGCCAGCACCTTCCTTCCGTTCCATTATTTTCACCATTTTCTGCAATGTGAACTCTAGAACTGCACTATACAAGATGAGGAGTCCGTGTAACGGTGTGACGTATATGCCTAGCAACGCACGGCCGCCATTCTTGGAGGGGAAAACAAAAGCAGGCTGCATACAGTTTCAACAGAGTTACACCTTCTTTCAGACTTGGGAAAACACATTTTTTGCGACAGAATTGGCATATGATTATATCAAAAGTCATGTAATATAATAATAGGTCTCTAAAATGGGCAAAATGTTAATGATTAAAATACAAGGACAAAGGGACTAGGTGGTGCCTACTTCTTTCTGCATTCCTGACTACCACAGTGGCATTCCTTGCCAGGGCCCTCTCAAACCTCTTGATCTTGTTCTCAGCAACCTCTCTGCTCTGCTACTTTGTGTGGAAACAATGATGGAACATAATCTGGATGCTCTGGATTTAAGCAGGATATGGGGACCCACCATATTACAATGGTTATATTGTGGGAAATACTTAATAGTAAATTATTACCTTGAGGAATTAACATATGGTTAAAATCGCAAACTGTGGGAAACACAGCTAGTAAATTAAAAGTTTGACAAACAATCAGCTCAGCGCTGCTCCCACTATAAGGGAGGTTCCACTGCAGAACCCTCTCTGACACACCCTCAATATACTTAGTGGGATTAAGAATCCCCTAAACTACTGTCTATTCTGGAAGAATAGCAACCCCAGTTCCACACACGATGGTCACATAATTCTTTTTTTTTCTCCTTACTATACATCACTCACCGCACAAAGGATTGCAAAATGCCATCCCCCCCGGACACACCCACATGCCAGTCAGCTGCCACTCACTGTCAACAAACACAGCCAGCAGCACGTCTCAGGTGGAGTGTCTGCCATTTTTTTTTATAGTTTAGACAACTGCACATTTCAGAAGGTTGTAACTTAACAGTGTGACTTAAGTGGCGAGTAGATTTTAAGTGATAGAGGAAACTTATCTTAGTGCAAATTAAACCTTTGGGAGGGTAAATATTTATCAGTCAACAGGTTTATACATTTTAACTACAGTAAAATGACTTCTTTGGTGGAACAATGCACATCCAATTAAATATTACGATAATACTGAGTTAAATCAACAAACTATCCTAGACTTAATAGGGAACAAAAAAGGTATTAAGTTGCTGCACATGTAACTGAACCAGGAAAATATCTTATCTGGACAGTAATTGTGTAATATGTGATGTATCTGTTCATAAGTAGTTCACTATTGTTACATTCTTAGAAAATGAGAGTATTCATATTTACTTAGGTGGACTTTATATAAACATTGCTTTTTATAGAAAAGGGATGGAGCTTAGTGACACGATTATTGACCATGGAGAGCTGAAATGCTGTAGAAAGCTGTTGTATTTCTCCAAGGTAAAAATTAATGATTTCTCATAAAGTGTTTGAACTGAAAGGTCCTTAAGGCACACTTGATTGTATATTTAGGGCTTGCTGTAATGCATATACACTTCCTGAGATTGACCAGATGCAACTGAGGACACCAAGTTTGGGGTAAGTGTGGAAGAGCTTAGTTTTTAATTTGATAAAGCATACATGTTATTATAGTATAGAGGCTGGCAATGTTTAGAATCTGTGAAAGTGATTTATTTCCTTTTTCAGGAAAGCTATACTGATAATTATATATTTATTCATTTAGAAAGATGTGTTTAGATGGCCAGTGTTATTCTTTCAGTAGAAAGAAAATAATCTGAAGTTGCATTTAGTATCATTTACTGTAGCAACAAGCAGATTTAGTTATTTTCAGTAAGCACCTGGCACTGATTTGTTTTTGGGATACTCCACCAACACTGTAATCATATGTGACACCACGTTGTTCAGATATTAATGCTTGTTTATTTAACATTTTAAGTAATATTTAAGATAGTGAAAAGGGCATGGTTATAATGCATTACTTTTCAAAATATTATTTCACAATGTTGAATTTGCAATGATAAGGGTGAACAATAACTTACCTGTTTTCAGTTTAATTCTGTATGGCTGGAGTAAAATCAACATAACCTAAAACAGTACTGGCAGCCTAGCAATATTTTGGAAACTGTGTTGTAGACTACAAAAATATTTACTATTTGACTGAAACATGCTATGGGAGGGATTTGGTGCAAATTTTAATGTAATGAGCTGAGCAAATACAGCCTAGTTTTTAAGGTGTCAAACATTTTTGGAAGGGGTTGGAGTCCTGCCTTGATGGGCAGAGAATCACAAATGATATAAAGCCTTGTATTAAAAAAATAATCATGAAAATAATAATAATAATAATAATAATAATAATAATAATAATAATAATAATAATAATAATAATGTAACTATATTTAATGTAAATCTGTATTTTAAATTTGTGTTTCTTTAATGCAACACCATATTTTGAGGAACTTGATTATGGCTGGATATGCAAAGTTCCCTTATACACACACCTCTTAAAGTGCATAGGAAAATAGCTCACTGGCAAATGGAAAAATTGCGCTGAAAAAAAGAGACAAGGAAAATATGTGTGCTTACCACAATAAACATACTAAACAAAGAAAATGAATAAAACATTTTAGTATTTCTAAATTAGCACTGTCTTCTGAGTATTTAGTTATGGATGTATGTCACTAGAGTGTACTGCCTTGCTACAGTGTACCAGTATGTAATGTTGTGTAGTGTAGTGCAATCAAGTGGCTTAGAATTGTTTCTAAATGTAACACATTCTTTTTAAAAGGGTGGGGCTTAGCACTTTCTTTCACCATTTACATTAATAAAGTACATATTACTGTATGGCAACTAAATGAACTGTACATTTTCTCTAGGTAAAGACAATTATATGAAAGAGAGATTTCCCCAAAAGGAATGAGCTCCAACGTCAGTGAGATCAACATGGTGCCGTGTTACGAATCCATAAGTGGGTCCTGTCGAAGAGAACTTCTACCATTCAGCATTCGTTTTCCAATGTACATGTTCATGGTGCTAGCAATACTGGTCACAGTGTGTGGGAACCTGTTGGTCATCACCTCCATAGCACATTTTAAGCAGCTTCACACATCTACAAATTATCTTATCCTCTCGCTGGCAGTATGTGACTTTCTCCTGGGAGGATTTATAATGCCCTGCAGCGCCATACGATCAGTGGAAGGCTGCTGGTACCTAGGAGACTTCTTTTGTAAAATCCACACCAGCACTGACATCATGCTCAGCACAGCTTCCATTTTCCACCTGTCTTTCATCTCTATTGATCGCTACTTTGCTGTTTGCCAACCCCTGAGATACAGAACCAAAATTACACCTGTTACCATACTCATCATGATTATCATCAGCTGGGTGGTTCCTGGAATTTTTGCCTTTGGAATGGTTTTTCTAGACTTCAGTATAAAAGGCATAGAGGATTTTTATTATGAGCAGGTTGACTGTGTTGGAGGCTGCTTTGTGATTTTCAGTAAAGCCTCAGGAGTGGTCACCTCTATGATATCCTTCTTCATCCCAGGTTTTATCATGTTGGGCATTTACCTAAAAGTTTATCTCGTAGCCAGAAAACAGGCCAGATCCATTAAAGATGTCTTACACCAATTTCACACTGCTACAGGAATTTCAAGGCAAAGGGAAAGAAAAGCAGCCAAAACCTTAGGGATTGTGATGGGGGTCTTTCTCATCTGTTGGTCTCCATTTTTTGTGTGCAACATCATGGATCCCTTTATTAATTACTCAACTCCGCCAATGTTGGTAGATGCTCTAGTTTGGTTTGGTTACTTGAACTCTACATTTAACCCCCTTGTGTATGCTTTTTTTTATACCTGGTTCAGGAAAGCATTGATGATTATTATGCGTGGTCAAATATTTAAAATAAATTCTTCTCGGACTAAGTTAATTGCAGATTGATTCCGTGGTTATATTTGTGTATTCTGGGGATATGTGTGTTACTCCAGTCAATTCATCTGTGCAAATCTTGCTATTTCTTCTTTAAATATGTACTACAATCCTAGCACTTTTTTTAAAATAAATACTATTTTTTAAAAATATTTCATTCGCTGTGTGCTTTGGTATGTAAGTCAGGGGCTTAATTCAAATATTAAATTAATATAAAATGAAGAAAATGGAAACTAGTACAGTTTCCAATAAGATAATATGTTAATTGAAGACATAACAACTAGTTTTGTTTTCCTACAGCTAATTGTGACTTTTCTAGTATGTGAGAAAGCATTAAAAATAAACCAAATCTCATACATATGGATGTTTCACAAAGCAAGTACTAGTGTAATATTCAGCTGCTGTAAAATAATGACTAGTTGATTTTTACATTAAATACCCCTTTTTATTTTATGGCCTCCCAAATGTGCCTGCATCTCTCTCTCTCTCTCTCTCTCTCTCTCTCTCTCTCTCTCTCTCTCTCTCTCTCTCTCTCTCTCTCTCTCTCTCTCTCTCTCTCTCTCTCGCTCTCTCTCTCTCAATATATATATATATATATATATATATATATATATATATATATATATATATATATATATATATATCTATATATATACAGTACTGTGCAAAAGTTTTAGGCAGGTGTGAAAAAATGCTGTAAAGTAAGAATGCTTTCAAAAATAGACATGTTAATAGATTATATTTATCAATTAACTAAATGCAAAGTGAGTGAACAGAAGAAAAATCTAAATCAAATCCATATTTGCCTTCAAAACAGCATCAATTCTTCTAGGTACACTTGCACAAAGTCAGGGATTTTGTAGGCATATAGTCAGGTGTATGATTAAACAATTATACCAAACAGGTGCTAATGATCATCAATTCAATATGTAGGTTGAAACACAATCATTAACTGAAACAGAAACAGCTGTGTAGGAGGAATAAAACTGGGTGAGGAAAAGCCAAACTCAGCTAACAAGGTGAGGTTGCTGAAGACAGTTTACTGTCAAAAGTCATACACCATGGCAAGACTGAGCACAGCAACAAGACACAAGGTAGTTATACTGCATCAGCAAGGTCTCTCCCAGGCAGAAATTTCAAGGCAGACTGAGGTTTCCAGATGTGCTGTCCAAGCTCTTGTGAAGAAGCACAAAGAAACAGGCAACGTTGAGGACCGTAGATGCAGTGGTCGGCCAAGGAAACTTACTGCAGCAGATGAAAGACACATCATGCTTACTTCCCTTACTGTCGGAAGATGTCCAGCAGTGCCATCAGCTCAGAACTGGCAGAAAACAGTGGGCCCTGGTACACCCATCTACTGACCGGAGAAGTCTGGTCAGAAGTGGCCTTCATGGAAGACTTCGCGGCCAAAAGCCATACCTCCGGCGTGGAAACAAGGCCAAGCGACTCAACTATGCCGCGAAAACACAGGAACTGGGGTGCAGAAAAATGGCAGCAGGTGCTCTGGACTGATGAGTCAAAATTTGAAATATTTGGCTGTAGCAGAAGGCAGTTTGTTCGCCCGAAGGGCTGGAGAGTGTACACGAATGAGTGTCTGCAGGCAACAGTGAAGCATGGTGGAGGTTCCTTGCAAGTTTGGGGCTGCATTTCTGCAAATGGAGTTGGGGATTTGGTCAGAATTAATGGTCTCCTCAATGCTGAGAAGTACAGGCAGATACTTATCCATCATGCAATACCATCAGGGAGGCATCTGATTGGCCCCAAATTTATTCTGCAGCATGACAACGACCCCAAACATACAGCGAAAGTCATTAAGAACTATCTTCAGCGTAAAGAAGAACAAGGAGTCCTGGAAGTGATGGTATGGCCCCACAGAGCCCTGATCTCAACATCATCGAGTCTGTCTGGGATTACATGAAGAGAGAGAAGCAACTGAGGCTGCCTAAATCCACAGAAGAACTGTGGTTAGTTCTCCAAGATGTTTGGGCCAACCTATCTGCCGAGTTCCTTCAAAAACTGCGTGCAAGTGTACCTAGAAGAATTGATGCTTGATGCTGTTTTGAAGGCAAAGGGTGGTCACACCAAATATGGATTTGATTTAGATTTTTCTTCTGTTCACTCACTTTGCATTTAGTTAATTGATAAATATAATCTATTAACATGTCTATTTTGAAAGCATTCTTACTTTACAGCATTTTTTCACACCTGCCTAAAACTTTTGCACAGTACTGTATATATATATATATATATATATATATATATATATATATATATATATATATATATATATATATATATATAGTGGCAGAACTGGAGTGGGGGGGGGGAAACAAATGTAGTCCAAGAGGGGCTTAAAGACTACATTCCCCAGAATGCATTGGGAAGGAGCCAGGATGAGGTACATCTGGCTCTAAAAGTTAATTAATGTCACCTGCCTGTGATTAGCAGGCAGGTATTTAACTGGGCAGAAATGTGTGTTCTGGGCAGTGTGAATGAAAGAGACTGATGGTAACAGAAAGGTAGTGTGTAAACCTGTTTTTTGTGTTTAGTGTAACCTGAAAAATAAATGTTTTGTGACTGGTAAACAGCCTAGCTGTCTAGTGTATTAGTTTAAGGACTGTGCAAAGTTTAATTAGTACACCATGTTTTGTTTTTGTCTGTAAATAAAAGTGCACATAAGTGCTAAACTACATTTCTGTGTCTGGGTCTGCTGTGTTTAAAGGCGAAAACGAACCCGAGCTGTAAGACTGTGTTACTATATATATATACTGTGTATATATATATATATATATATATATATATATATATATATATATATATATGTAACATTACATTGCAAAATAAGTTGCATTTTAGGAATCTGTAGGAAGCATTTTGAAAGCTCCACACCAGGTGACTTAACAGCAGTGATGTCATTGGATGGCATATTCATATTTCTATTACTTAACAATAAAATACTGTCCACTCTCATTCTTGGCCCCATGGATATAGTCATGGGCTTCCACTGTATGGAAAGGGGTTCACATCTGGGTTTAGGAGCAGTCTGTTTTCATTTATCTCTTTTTGTGGAAGGAATCTTTAATTTGTGTAATTGTTTTAAAGCAAGAAAGAAGTTTAAGAGAAGGAATTTGTTTAGCTTGGCCAGGATTTTACCGATAGCATCACAGCTGAAGAAATGTAAATATTTTATTGGTCTTAAGTTTAGAGAAAGGTAAGTGGTAGTCATATTAAGAATCTAGGAGAGCTGTTTGAAGATATTCCATTTGATACAACAGTTTTGTTATTGGAGCTGACATGACACATTTGGTTTCAGTGTAAGCTCTGCAGGTAGCAGTTAGTAGTTAGGTTGTGTAATTAGTGACTTGTTTAGATTGTCAACGTGTCTGCATGGTAGATTGAGGCAATAAACAAAACAAACGCTGAACAAACATGTATCGTGCTGGTCCAAATCCAGCACGAATAGCAATTGTTTTATCTCTTTTTCACTCACTACTCACGTCTCTCCTTCTACACCCTGAACACCCCAAATCAGAGTGAGAGATCTTTGCCTCCTTTTATGAAGCTGTATTTGGCCTTGATTGCTTGTTAATCATTCAATCGGATCCAGGCACCGTCTGCATGTGAACTGTTGTGGCAGAGAAGGTAAGCAATCCTTCCCTGCAGACCTAAAACACCTGTGCACAAATACATGCATTTTAAACCCCAATAAAACCACACCCCGTGCACACATACATACATTTAAATCATAAAACAGAAAAACACAAAAAACACACAGGGGTGGGGTGTACCCTGTCATAGGTACTCAAACTGAATTTAACAGTCCAAAAAAATATTTATAGTCGGATAGATTTCTTCCCTCTGAAAAATTTTCTGGCCTGGAACATGTTTTCAAGTCAGCCCCCCACCCCACCCCACCCCCACCCCACCCCTAACTCAGAGTGAGAGATCCTTGCCTCCTTTTATGAAGCTGTATGAAACCACACCCGTGCACACATACACACATACATACATTTAAATCATAAAACAGAAAAACACAAAAAACACACAGGGGGGGTGTGCCCCATCACAGGTACTCAAACTGAATTTAACAGTCCAAAAGAGTCGGACAGATTTCTTTTCTCTGAGACATTTTCGGGCCTGGAAAACGTTTTTAAGTCAGCCCCACCCCAGCATAAATGTTACCTTGCAGCTGTAAAAAAAAAAAGCCTTGGCCTGGGACAAAATTCACGGTTGTCCTCCTGCCACTCACCCCTCTGTGGGTGGCACTTCTGCAAGTACAGTTCTACAAGTACAAGCCAAATTAGTCTACTTCCTACAGTCCACATTTGTGATTGGGTGCATGCAGGATTAGAAACTAACAAAGTTGTAGTACTAGTCCTAAGGACTAGTAACTTTTTAAACTTGCTAGTCCTTATGTAAACCCACTAGTCCTTATGTGAAGTTCCTGAGTAGGAATCAACAACTGTTGTTGGGATCCCTAAAATATTAGGCTTACATTTCCAGATACATTGACTGGGTTTGTGCATCTGCCTTCCCCACACTCCAAGCCCCAATAAAGTCTGTGTGGACAACACCATTGACAGAATACTTTATGTAGCATATCACACTTACAAGTTGTAAGTATCTTATTTCTTCTACTCATAAAAAGAAAACTCTATTAAATACAGTTTTGTTAAGTGCGATTAGTTGTCAAAGTTTTGATTTGGTCCCAGCCTCGATTGCTTTTACGTTTTACAATAATAATAGGCAGTCGCAAGAAAGCAAAAAAGAGAAATAACAAATGCAGTTGCTCTTTTGATTTTTTTTTTTTTGGAAGGAGGTGAAAATATGAATACCTATGCAGTTTGTAATGTTTTCTTTTCCTATTACATTCTGTTATATAATAGTCAACATTATCTTTGTGTTGCTGACCCAGGTGTTAATACATGTAGGAGCAACAGAAAGTAAAACAGTATTTATTTTCCTACATTATGTTAAGTTTTGTGCAAAGAAAGACGATTATGCTGAAAATATAGCCTACAAAATACACTTTCTAGCAGTTCTTCTGCTACAGGCAGCAACAACAGAACAACAAATGAAACCCCTCAGTTTCGACAGAGTACTTTTTTGTTTAGAAATTCAGGATCTCTGCAAGTCTGTAAATCAAGCTACATCATGTCAGTACTATACAGGGTGTTCCACTTCAGTTAGATGCTGGCATTCAGTCCATGCTCACTCTATAAACCGAGTTTGTAACAAGGACTTTTGTACACATCTGTGTCTGCTCCATCATGGGATTATTTATTTATTTGTAGGTTGTAATACTTACTGTGCTACTTTCAGTCGGACATCTTGTATAAACAATGCTGTTGCAAAGTGGATAGCTACCGACTTTTAATTGTATTTCAATTACCACATTTATGTAAAAAAAATATATTGTTTACAATTAAGGAGCATATAACCGTTACTCAGTGAATGCTTTGTTTTATTTAGATATTTTCAATTTATAGAAATGTATTTAATACCCTTAGAAAGGAAACTGATAAGAAAATGTACAGTTTAATTTAAAATTCAGTAAAGTGAGTAATAAACTGACTCCGTTGTGATTGAGCAGTTGGTTCAAACAATTTAACGGCAAATACTGGCGTTTGTGCTGTTCTATGTAAATAAATATAAAACCATTAAGCGGGGCCAACAAAATGAATCCAGAAATAAGAAAACAGGGTTTTTATAATGTGCTGTTTTTTGGATGATAATAATATTAATAATAATATCAGTAATAAAACATTTGAATGAGATGGATTCAGTAATTGTATCAATTCATATGCAAATAAAACCAAGATTAACAGAGATTAAAAAATTGTAATTGCTTGACAGCCCTACTATAAATATTATTAATGTCAAAAAATAACATAGCATTTGAACAACGTATTAATGAATTACAGCATCCAATAGTCTATAGTAAAACATGTCTATAACAGACAGCAAAGTGTGCTGGTGTATAGAGGTCGCTACTGTAAAATGTAATACTGTACCTAAAAAAAAGTATAAATGACAAACTAATGTAACACTTTCAAAAATACTATTACTGTACATACAATAGGAGTATTGTCCAGGTTTACCCTTTAATTAAAGAATTATATTAATTTTATTTTATGTAACAAACTTACTACAGATCTACCATACCCACAGGCCATGTAGAAAGACCTACAAATCATGCCGGATTCTATAATTGACAGGTTTCATATTGTAAAGGGTATCACACAGTTATTTTCAATGGGGATTTGGGCAGAGCCACAAAATTATTCCAATATGTAAAGGCACAGGGTTAGACAGGTTTTACTGTGCATTTGGCCTCTTTAAATTCTAAAAACATGAAAAAATGACAAACATCTATGTATATACTTAAAAGTTGTGTGTTGTTTACACTTGTATAGTTTATAGTTGTGCTTGGTGTTCTTTAGTACAGTATGATATTGGTGCACTTATAAGCACTGTTGTTGGGTTTTTCCTGCGAGAGACAGCAGACACCAGAGTTAGCGCTAGCTCTTTTATTAAAGAAGGCAAGCCACCAGCCAGCCAAGTAGTTAAGCACCACTCACCAGTGTTGCCAGATCAGAGGTTTTCCCTCCAGATCTGGAGGTTTTACATTTCTGCTCAGGTCAATCTGGAGGTAAAATGGGCAGAGGTTTTTTTTGTTTTTTTTAAAGGTACCGGTACATTTTTAATTTTAGAGGATTTTCTAAAGGCTTTTCTTTTCCTGTCTGAAAACATTTTGTTCCCTAAGATTTATTCATAGTGTGCAAATCCTTCCTTTACTAAGATGGCGGATGCGCTGTGACATCATGCCAGTTGGCAGCTGCAACCACTGATTTCTATAGAATTTCTCCAGATGTTAGACTACTTTGACTGCCACAGTAAAAGATCACTTTATGTGCAGCAGGTATTAGGGACCCTAGGCCCACATAGAGTCTGTGCTGCATAGAATTTGAGTGAGAGGCACAGGTGGGGGCCAAATACTTGTTGCAGAGGAAATACATTTAGTTGTAAGAGCTGTGTTTAAGTGTTGTGCCAGTAGGTGATGCAGAAAAGAAACACTTAGGTCTAATGGATTTAATCAAATATTTTAAACATAGATATCAATCACAAAATGTGAACAAAAGTACAGATCAAAGAATCATGATAAGTTTTCAGTATGAAACATGACACACTGTCAAAATGAAAACATTACAAAGTTAGTATTGGGTATGACCTCCCTGAGCATTGACACAACCATGGTAGCGTTGACGCACAGACCTGATCAACCTCTGGATAGACTGCTGTGGGATGTTCCGCCACTGTTCCTGTGCAGCTGCAGCCAGCTGGCGAAGGTTGGATGGTCGCGGTTGTCTTCTGTGGATGGCACTGGCGATTTGGTCCCACAGATGTTCTGTTGGACAGGTCAGGAGAAAAAGCTGGCCACGGCAAGACCTCAACATTGTTTTCTTGAAGTCGTGCAATTGTAATCCTAGCACTGTGTGGTCCTGCATTGTCTTGCTGGAAAAACGACACTTCCGGATTGGCTTGCAGGAATGGAAAATCTGTTGCCTCAAGGACTTTGTCAGTGTATGGCAGAGCAGTAAGGTTGCCCTCAATCTGCACCAAAGGCGTTCTTGTGTTAAAGGAGATTCCTCCCACCACGACGTGGTGGGCTGGTGTGGTGACCCTCTGCCTTCCAGGACGTGGCCTGTCCCTCGCAGAGCCGGTTTCCTGGTTTATCTGGACGAGTCTGCTGATAGTTGAAGCAGAACATTTCATTCTCCGGGCAACTTCTCTCACAGTTAGGCCGCCTTCAATCATGCCAATAGCAACCAGACTATCTTCATTACTCAAGTGGGGCATGGTTGTATCTTTTGCTGTTCTTGCGTTAATTAAAATCATGTCTTTTCGAATGCCTATTTATACAGATTCTTAAATCAACTCATTTTGGCAATTTTAACTCAACTCAAATACCAAACACTGAGCACCTAGTGTTTTAATGAAATCACATGACTTGAGCTCAGTATTTTGTTATCCCACGGAACAATACTACTCAAACAATCAACAAACCTCTGCTCACTATTTAAAATGTAAATAACATTATGTACAGTACTGTGCAAAAGTTTTAGGCAGGTGTGAAAAAATGCTGTAAAGTAAGAATGCTTTCAAAAATAGACATGTTAATAGATTATATTTATCAATTAACTAAATGCAAAGTGAGTGAACAGAAGAAAAATCTAAATCAAATCCATATTTGGTGTGACCACCCTTTGCCTTCAAAACAGCATCAATTCTTCTAGGTACACTTGCACAAAGTCAGGGATTTTGTAGGCATATAGTCAGGTGTATGATTAAACAATTATACCAAACAGGTGCTAATGATCATCAATTCAATATGTAGGTTGAAACACAATCATTAACTGAAACAGAAACAGCTGTGTAGGAGGAATAAAACTGGGTGAGGAACAGCCAAACTCAGCTAACAAGGTGAGGTTGCTGAAGACAGTTTACTGTCAAAAGTCATACACCATGGCAAGACTGAGCACAGCAACAAGACACAAGGTAGTTATACTGCATCAACAAGGTCTCTCCCAGGCAGAAATTTCAAGGCAGACAGGGGTTTCCAGATGTGCTGTCCAAAGCTCTTTTGAAGAAGCACAAAGAACGGGCAGCGTTGAGGACCGTGAGCGCGGTGGTCGGCCAAGGAAACTTACTGCAGCAGATGAAAGACACATCATGCTTACTTCCTTCGCAGTCGGAAGATGTCCAGCAGTGCCATCAGCTCAGAACTGGCAGAAAACAGTGGGACCCTGGTACACCCATCTACTGTCGGAGAAGTCTGGTCAGAAGTGGCCTTCATGGAAGACTTGCGGCCAAAAGCCATACCTCCGGCGTGGAAACAAGGCCAAGCGACTCAACTATGCACGAAAACACAGGAACTGGGGTGCAGAAAAATGGCAGCAGGTGCTCTGGACTGATGAGTCAAAATTTGAAATATTTGGCTGTAGCAGAAGGCAGTTTGTTGCGAAGGGCTGGAGAGCGTACCGAATGAGTGTCTGCAGGCAACAGTGAAGCATGGTGGAGGTTCCTTGCAAGTTTGGGGCTGCATTTCTGCAAATGGAGTTGGGGATTTGGTCAGAATTAATGGTCTCCTCAATGCTGAGAAGTACAGGCAGATACTTATCCATCATGCAATACCATCAGGGAGGCATCTGATTGGCCTAAATTTATTCTGCAGCATGACAGCGACCCCAAACATACAGCGAAAGTCATTAGAACTATCTTCAGCGTAAAGAAGAACAAGGAGTCCTGGAAGTGATGGTATGGCCCCACAGAGCCCTGATCTCAACATCATCGAGTCTGTCTGGGATTACATGAAGAGAGGAAGCAACTGAGGCTGCCTAAATCCACAGAAGAACTGTGGTTAGTTCTCCAAGATGTTTGGGCCAACCTACCTGCCGAGTTCCTTCAAAAACTGTGTGCAAGTGTACCTAGAAGAATTGATGCTGTTTTGAAGGCAAAGGGTGGTCACACCAAATATTGATTTGATGTAGATTTTTCTTCTGTTCACTCACTTTGCATTTTGTTAATTGATAAATATAAACTATTAACATGTCTATTTTTGAAAGCATTCTTACTTTACAGCATTTTTTCACACCTGCCTAAAACTTTTGCACAGTACTGTATGTTCCCAATGAGCTATTGATGCAAAACTTAGACTGTTGTGTTTTCACTGTGCATCAGTATACAGTTGTCAACAAAAGTTTACATACCCCAATGACAATTTATAATTTTTAGAAATTTCTCGAAAACAAATAATTATAGCATAATAGGGTTAGGCATTGGATGATTGCTGTCATTACCATTAAGTCAATATGAGAAAAAGTAAAGAGCTATCTGAAGACCTCAGGCAGAAAATTATTTATTGTCATAACGCTAGAGAAGGATACAAGAAGACTTCCAAGCACCTGAGTATCCCAATTTCAACTATGGTTTCTATTATCAAGACGTACTGCCAAATATATTCAAAGTGAATTGGCTGCAAGTTAGACTGGGTTTCCATTTCAACCATAGGTCGGGTGAAGGTCTCAATGGTCACAGGCCAAGGAAAAAGCCACTCTTTGTAAAACTTCACAAGGACAATCGCTTAAAGTTTGCAAAACGGCATTTGCATGATGGATATGAGTTCTGATCAAAAGTTTTGTGGAATGATGAAACAAGAATCAAGCTATGTGGTCTAGCCGATATTCGTTACATTTGGAGAAAGTCTGGTGAGGCGTACAAAGAAAACAACACCATACCTACTGACAAGCATGGAGGTGGTAATATCCTTATATGGGGCTGTTTTTCCTCTAATGGCACAGGATATTTAGTTCCTATACATGGTAAAATGGATTCCATAGCATACCAAAAGATATTGGCCAATCATCTGAAACCCTCTGCTGCAAAACTTGGTTTAAAGAGCAACTGGACGTTCCAACACAACAACGATCCAAAGCA
Organism: Acipenser oxyrinchus oxyrinchus; assembly: GCA_030684275.1. Taxonomy (NCBI): domain Eukaryota; kingdom Metazoa; phylum Chordata; class Actinopteri; order Acipenseriformes; family Acipenseridae; genus Acipenser; species Acipenser oxyrinchus. Next base: position 54,446,985 of record CM060251.1, on the reverse strand, counting down.
CACATCCAAATATACTTCAGAATGGTTAAAGAAGAATAAAATCAAGGTTCTGGAATGGCCTAGTCAAAGTCCCGAACTAAATCTGATTGAGAATCTTTGGTATGAGTTGAAGAAGGCTGTGCACAAGAGAAGTCCTCGGAATCTGAATGCTGGAACAATTTTGCGTTGAAGAATGGTCAAAAATCGTTAAAGAATCATGCCAAAAGCTCATTGACAAATATTCTAATCATTTAAAATAGGTTATTATTGCTAAAGGTGCTTCAACTAGCTATTAATTTAATGTTCCTTGTCAGGGTATGAATACTTTTGAATTAGTATTTTTGGATTGCTGAAATAAATAATTGTACAAATCTATTTCTTGTAACTTTTTTTCCTCATCCACAAAAACAAAACTTTTGCTACAAAAAGATTTTTCCTATAATTATTTGATTTCAAGAAATTTCTAGAAATTATAAACTTCCATTGGGGTATGTAAACTTTTGACGACAACTGTATATTCTGGAAAATGAACAAAAACTACATTTAGATATATATATATATATATATATATATATATATATATATATATATATATATATATATATATATATATTACAATGTATCCATGGTGTGCCAATATAATATTGCTGTAAGTTTAAGAATTATACAAGTACAGTGCATTCCAATGAATTGCATACATGATAATTGCATATTCTTGTTCTTTAAAAAAGTGAAGCACATTTCCTATGGAAATGCACAGGCAGTAGATTCCTGTGAAATGCATATCCCGTGTGCCTAACAGTTTTATGCATTTAACCAGAATAAGGAAGATACATTTTCAAAAGAAATGTACTTCACAATTGTATGCAATAATCAGGTAAACAATTAGTACATGTATTACACTGTATATGTTACTGATAGTTGCATATGCTGGTAATTGCATAAAACAGTTACAGTAGGAAGATGGACTATGCAATTAACAAGAATCTACTGAAATATGACTTAACATGATGTGCTTCTGCACTTATTTAAAGTTGGATTTTGGTGTCTCTTTATTAATTCAGTAGATAATGAACACTTCACCAGCCTAATTGTTTGTGTTTTCAATTAGAAAAACAGGAACTTCAGCCCTCATGCTAAGCTATTTTTTTCCGAGAGGTATTAGGGACAATTCTAAAGATTTTCTTGCATTCATCTAGAGGGAGGGGAGGGGAGGGGGGTGACCTGGCAACACTGCCACTCACACGTTCCACATTCTGCCCCGGATAGCCACTCCCCTATAGATGAACACCTTTCAGGCTCTTACCGTGGCACATGCCAAAACACAATAAAATAACCAAACAACACCAACAACCTCTGATCTATGCTATGCAATAAAAAGGACAATAAAACACAACAATTAACCATTATGAACACGAATACAGCAATAATTTAACATTTTCTCCAAAACCCTGTAGTCCCAGCGTCCTTTGTGCCTATTTACTTAATCTGCATCTCCCTCCCGGCTTTTCTTTGAAAGGCGCCTGCCAGATTACAGTGTCTCCAACCTGCCAGCAGCGAGCAGCGGGTCACAGGTCGGCCGTGCTTGCTACAATATAATGCCTATATTATATTTCATTTATATATTTTATTATTGTTTTTGAAACGTGCATCTTCAAGCACGCTGTATAGGAGCCACTTTGAAGCTGTCTTTAAAAAAGGACCTGCGTTACCACATGGGTTCTACAGTGCTTGGACGATTGTGTTTTTATACCACGTTAAAATGACACACCCCTACAAGACACTGAGTTAGAGAAGCTGCAAAATCCCCTTTGAGTGGCACTTTTAATTTTTGTTTTAATACCAAGCTATTGGGGGGCATTGTGAATTTTTGTTTTAATACCAACATTTATCCCAACTTAGCTAATGTAGAGCACAGAATTTAGATGTATTCTTGTAGTTACCATGGGCTAGTGAATTCATATTCTAATTCATATTACTGTGCTCTGGGCACACATTTGTTTTTTTTAAGCAGTACACTTTCAAATCCTTATATTTGCTGCTTAATATAAAATCTGTTAGCTGTGGCTATGTGTAAAGTACAATCTTACGTTAATAAATAGATTATATGAAAATAAAAGTAGGTTGTATGAAAATAAAAATAATATTTTTGTTACCATGAGAAACATCTGCTTGTGTGTGTTTTTATTGTATACATTTCAATGCTTATTTGCTCTATCTGAAAATTGTCTACGTAAAATAAGTTATGTTGCTATGAGAAATAAATACTGCAAAATATACTATTGTATTTAAAATAAATATTGAATCAATGGATTGACATATCAAGGACAAATAAATGAAATTAAAAAAAGATATGAATTGCATGACTAAACCATTTGTCACCTACTGTAAGTAGAACTTGACATTTACTTGCAAGCAGTACATAATAAACAAAGCTCTGTCAGATATTTTCATGTGCCTCTCGAGAAGCATGGCTAACTAAAATACATGCAATGGTTTGCACACACATACTGCATCTCAGTGAGGCACCGTATTTACATTTCCCCAGGCTCTTGAAACCCAGGCTTGGTTGCAAAAGCAATGCACTGTGGAGGCTGTAGTTCTTCGGAGAGAAAATGTGCATTGCAGATATGTCTCATCCACTTCTCAGAAAAAAATAAATTAGAATCTTGTTTTCTTCTCATTTGAATCTGATACATATAACCCATATGTTTCTTCTACAACCACATATAAATGTGAGCTTTTCCACATGTTTTCTACATGAAGCATGCTCATATTATGGTAAAGGTGAACTTGAATTGTTTAATGGTATTTTCTTTGAAGCTGTTGAATATGACAATGTATTGATACTTGGAATGCGAACCAGTTTGTGAAGCTTCTGGGAGTTCTAGCTCTTATAAAACATTTAGGACTCAATTAACAAAGATCCCTGGTTACGCAGAAAAATTGACTTAGCAACGCACCATTGCCATGCACTTCTGCAGGTGGGGAAGATACTCCGTATTTATGAAAAAAGGAGGGAAATGGTGGGGTGCGCAGGGGCCGATGCCGATGTTCAGGTAAAATAATTCTAAATGCAGGTGTACTAGCTGAACATAGTAATATGCAACAGCCAGGAAAACTTCATTTTTAAGGCCAGCTTGATCCAGCTTGGCAGCTTGGTGCTTTCACGTAAGGGTCCTAGTTAAGAATTTTTTTTTTTATTACTGTGCATTTAGAAACTCTTGTTTAAATAGCCAGTCTGCAGCAACAATTCAGTAAAATAAAAGCTGTCTGGCAGAAAATATCTTGCATTTGTTATTTTGCTACAGCATATCATGTTTTCATATAGAAATTGCATATTGATGGTCCTTGTCAAAAACTGAAACTATACACGCTTTATTATTCTTGAACATGATGCTAATTGATGTAATGCAGTAAAGTGACTAAGAAATGTAGTGGTAGTGAAACTGTGCAATTATAAGATATAAGCTGGAATATGAAATGCACTGCACACTGTTGCTCAAAAATCTATTGTTAAAGAAAACCAATTCCATAATATTAATCAAATGGTATCAGTTTAGCTGCCAGGTCTTTGTATTCCACAGTACATGCCCATTAATCATTAATGGAAACTTCCTAATGTTATGAATATTAAAAAAGTATTTTTTTTTTTTTTTTACTTTAGGAATAGTATGTATGTCTTCAGCCGCTGCATACATTAGCTGTCTTCCCTGTGGTGAATATTACTCCTGGTCCTGAAGTAAGTTTTATAATTATTCATTCTTAAAAACACGTTGTACATGAGGTATAGATGAGCAACTCAAGGGGCTCCATCTCCCGCCTGCGCAATTTAATGTAAAGCTAATTTGAATATCATTTTGGTCGGAAACAATTAATCTGTATTTGGAGACTCCCTCTTTCCCAGGTTAAACAGTTAATTTGTTTTCAGCAAAACACCCACCTCTGCGTGGATTAACTGGGTTAGTGTAAAAGTAAACCTGGCCAAAGACCTTCAATAACCCCTTTATTAAAAGTACTTTATTTTCAAATGAAAAAAGCACATGTTTTGTAAACTCTGTTCGGTTATAGTTTAGCAACCTGCTCCCTAAAGCTCCAGTAAAAAATTCTTAGGATGATGCTGTAAATGGAGAGTAAATGCTTCATACAACACTGACATCTACTGGCAATAAAGTTAAAGTGCAAGATTTAAAAAGGAAAATAAGCACAATATTGGAGGTTTTCTTTCACACATTGCTGTTTTTTAAAATGTGTGTACATTGTGAAAAGAAAAAAAAAAGAAAAAAAAACTTTACGTGAATCATTTCCCTGCAAATTCTACATCATCTCACAATTAACTACAGTCAGTCAATTTTCACGAGAGATCCTAAAAATGTCTTCCTGTAAACAATCATTTATTTTGAATGTACCGTTCACGTTACACAGAATATAGTAGAAATTACCTTTTCTGGAAATTACATTTCAATAGTACTCCTACTATATATACTGTAATATATTTTTCAAAGTGTTCAAATAGTTTGTGATTTATACTTTTTTCTAAGTCACTAGCAGCACAGATATAGAAAAATATAGGAAAACAAACATTCAACATAAACTGTGCTTTTTTCTGTTGCTCTTAAATAATGTAATACCTGAGTCATCAACACAAACATAATGTAACTTCAAATATAACAGAATTAATTAAGAAGAAAAAAAAGCATTACAACCTGCAGTAGGCCTATAAGGACATTCTTTAAAAATATTTTCGCCCCTACTGGCATTTATTATTCATATTTTTTCCATTCTCGAGACTACCTATTATTATTGTAAAATGTAAAAGCAATCTAGCATATAGCCAACTGACAACAAAAAGGGCTTGTATATTTCTACGTGCTTCTAGATGCTTCTAAATGCGTAAATACCTGGGCGAGATGCTTGAAATAATACATTTTAACAGATGTTTTCTTCCCTTTTGTTTCCATGCTCCAAGCGCTGGTGTGTGTGCGGTTCATGTGATTTGTACGGTTTGTGCGGTTTGATGCTGCTTAAGGGAAACTATAAACTGGAAAGTTAATTGCACAATTTTCGCATCTTCTCTGAACACACATCCACCTTAGTTTTACATTTAGGGCTGTGTGTATAAAGGCTGTTCGTATCACGGGGTTTTGGGACGAAATCGTAACACTGTTATTTTGTTTTTAACTTTCCTGTGATGTATAAACCTGTCTTGTTTTAGTAGTGGCCAAAATAAAAGTTGCGAAAGAGTACTAAACAGCAATATGGTATATGGTATATTATGTGAGGTCAAATTGAGGTACGTTTTCAACATAAAGTACAATTTAACTGCTAGGTTTGTATTGTTTCACTGCTAGTTTTCAAATGCCTTGGTGCTGATGCCTTGAATGCATTTAAGTAGAAACACCATGCATTCTAGTTCCCAGCTTCAAAAACCCTACCGTGTTTGATCATAAATAAAAATCCCAACATATATTTCATATTGACACAGGGACTGAGAAGGTTATTATTATAATGAGTAAATGGAAATATAAAAATAATAGTCAAATGGCCATATATACAGTTAACTGTTATGGGGTGTGTGTGTTTGGGGTGGGGGGGGGGACCAAATACAAAGAAGATATGAACAGATGCTGAAGTTTATACATTCAGTGTAATTAAATTAAACTAGTATTCAAATTGCATATACGAACCATGAATACAAAATGAAGACCTGATGGATAAAGTGTCATTTTCATTGATTGAGCACACAACGGCGAAGACAATACAAAACCATAAACCTCATTTATGCATCTCTGTAACCTAAATGAAACACGGAAGTACCATGAATAAAATACTTTTATACACACAGGCCTTTATCTACCCCTAGATCATCAAAGTGTCTAAGTGTTTAGGTTTGGGAGCCAGCACCATTTAGTGAATCAGGTTTTGCACTGCTGTCAGTGCACTGTACCGGTTCATTGTACATGCTTACTCGATGGTTCTGGCTCGTACAAATATCTGATCTAGCGTTAATTACACATGTCTGTGGTGAAAGAGAATCTGGCAATTGGAGCTTAAAAGAAACTCCAAAACTCAGACCACCAGACCACCTTTACACAGAGTACATCAAAAAGTAATCGCAACAAGCCACTACAGAGGATTGTACCCTAACAGGGTAAGGCAGACAGTATTATGAATGAAAATGTAATTTGGAGCTATCTACCCTTTAAGAAAAAAAAAAAAGCTGTTGTATATTTTGTGCTGAGCATTAATGTGTTTCAGGGATGTGTCTTTAAGAGAGCCTACTGATTTGCACCTCCTCCATTGCACCTCCCAGATAGAGGGATGAGGTTTGGAAGCACTGAGTGCAGTTGTAAGAGGCAGGTTTGTACACTGGATCTAGAGAAGAGGGATGCTTTCTCCTGCTTTGGTTTAACTGATGCACCCTAGTATACCTTTTGTTTTTGAATCCTTTAATAAGAGGGAGTTTATACTGATGTAACCCTGAGCTAGATGCAATGTTGTTAGAGTGTAGATTACTAGGTTTTACCCCACACATTCTTTATAATTAATATCTGCTGTTATTTGTTTACTCTTTTTATCCAGTGTCAGTGTATTTCTTTGTGTAAGTTGCCATTATCTTCTTCTCATAATAATAATAATAATAATAATAATAATAATAATAATAATAATAAGTACATCCACAAAATACATTCCCCTGCACAGCTGTAATTTCTAAATTAGAGCTCTCAAAATAAGAAAAAATTATGACCATGATAGGGACTTGCTGATCAAGTGTGTATTACATATGTCTATGGTGAGAGATAATCTTGCAACAGGAGCTGAAAAGAATCAGAAATGTAAATGAATAGTTTAATGGAAATTGGAAATAAGGTATTTAAAGCCTAGATATTATTAGACAAGCAAATGATATGTTAGTATGATCTTAAAGTATATTAAAATAACTGATTTGCAATATGTGTAATAACTTGTGTTCTTGTGTACTGTATAGGCAGACACCACTGTATATACAGAGCATATATTACTGTCAATGACTTAATATCAGATTTCATCACAATTTAATAAGAGGTTTTTGTTTGTTTGTGTGCATCATAGAAAATAAAAAAGAGCCAATAAAAATATGTATACAAATAGACAGACGTTTCAATGAAAATTGTCTTTTTCATTGCACTTTGTTGTATTAAGAGAAGAAGGTGCTTCTAAAATGCTGTGTTATGAGATGCAGTATGTAAAGATAATCTTGATAAATTAATAGAGAAGCAGGCCTGGTTCTGCCCATGTTACAACTAACTGGGAATCAAAACAAGAACGATTAACCTTAAAGCTGTCCCCTCCAACCACTTCACCACCTCTCTCAAAAGAATCTGTAACTAATACCCCTACTATCTATCATGAACATGCTGCAGTCAGAGACCACCCTCAGCTCTCATGCCTCTTCATTTAACAAAGAGGAAACTGCAATATACTAGCTCACAATAAAACCAAATCTTTAAAACATATCACACACAAATAAAACATTTTTAAAAACACCATAAAATATATGATTTAAATGGAATGAAATAATTATAAAAAATGCATGAATATGAAGATCTTTAGTCTTTTAAAACTGAAATGTTTGAGGGAGTTTTTTCACCAGTCTTTTTTTTTTTTTAAGTCAACAGAAAACATTTTTAATCTTAATATTAAGCAAAATGAGTTGAATCTGCAATTGTGGGGTATCAAGGGTTTTTTTTGTTTGTTTTTCCCAGGACACCACTCAATTGTGTAAGTATTTAAAAAAAAAAAAAAGAAAACTCTAGTATAGTTATTCAATTGAACTTCATGATGAACACATATTTCCTGCGAAGGAGTGATTTAACAGGAAAAAAAACTTTTAAATACATAAGAAAGTTTAAGAAAACAACTAATACATCTGATGTTGTTTTTGTTAATTATTGCACGGAACTTTACACTGCATCCAATTAGCCTGTTGTCAGTATCAACACAGTCCCCTAGGAACCACAGTTGCTAGAACACAGATCATTAGATCACTTTTAATGTTTGGTATTTTTTGACACCTTGGATTACCATGAAGCTTGGTAGACTTGTGACATCATTAATACTTAAAATGAGGATAAGTGTTAATGGTGCCCTTTGGTTGACACATCATGCCTGTATGACAGAAGTAAACAACTAATTTATAAGGGTGTTTCTGCAATTGTCAGTTCAACTTACTACAATAAATCCCTCAGACAACTAAGGTGGCAAACTGTAAATGATGTACCATTTCTACAAATAGGGCACAGTGTGCAAACCAATGCAAACATAAACTATCTCATTAAAAGTGTTGACAGCCTACATCTTAAGAAAAACAAACACCATAAAAAATGATGGCCTGAAGAAATGTATATTTGATAGTATGCCTCCATCATGCATACTTGACTTGATCATGTCCAGTATTCATTTAGTGACCTTTGATTCTATGGAAACCCACTGCTAAGTGTTTAAGAAATGTACAGTATATTTGCTTTAATAGCTACTATATACTGTATGGCTCCATATTAGGTAGCAACAGAAAGTGACACAATGTTATGAGCATGATGATTGTCACTGTTTTTTTTTACTTTCACTGTTGAAAAAAAATTATCAGGAAGTGGTAATTTACAACTATATGTTTTGCACCTCCACTTTTCTGCTCAGTATATTCGCATTATATCATGTTTGGCTGATATTTGGTTTTGTCTTTAATTTTGTTTTGTTTTTAAAGTAACCCCTTTACAACCAAACATTGTATGACTTGTTTTTACTGAACTGTCTAAAGTATATATATATATATATATATATATATATATATATATATATATATATATATATATATATATATATATATATATATATATATATATATATCCAGACCCTTTCCAGAGCAAACTATTACATTTTTATGTTTACAAAACATTAATTTGTTTTGTAAGATCACAAAATATACATAAAGGCAAACAAGTGCTGCAGAATCAGTATGTTTGTTTGAGAATAAGAGCTTTGTTCCCTGCAGTGTAATGGGCTGACCACTAGATGTCATGAGTTCCCGCATGTATGCACGCCCCCGGAAAATTCACAGTTGTTTCCTTAACGAATTAAGGACAATGGTCAATTGGTTAACTGCTTTGTGATGGGGGTGTAGAGGAGTAAGGAAGTGGAAGAGTGTGTGCATTGCGGAAGCAGAAGTAAGAGAAAGAAATCAAAACCAAACAGCGAGTAAGAGATCTGCATGTTCCAGTACTGTACTGTGCAAAGAAGTAAAGTAGTCACAGTATATGTGTAGCTCCGGGGGTGAACGCATGAACTGTTTTGATTTGTATTTGTTTAGTTGGGTAAACGGCTTATCCGTCCTGACGTCAGACAGGGACCAGACAAAGTATTGTTTAGTGCTCCAGCTGAGAACTAGGTTTATTTTGTTTGATTGTTTTATTAGCGGTTGTTTCCCTAGCGCACTGTAAGAAAAAATGAAAACTAACACCGGTTTTAAACTGTAAATCAAGACTCCAGCCTGATCATTTACACTGCCCTCGGCAACATCACATTACAATTAGCAAAAGCTCCTCCCCACATCACAGTTTAAATACAGTATACAAATGTCAATGGTGCTCAATCACTGAGGACAATACATCAAAACAAGTCCTCATGGGTAAGCAGCTTGTTATATGATCACGATTATGTTTACTCACAGCTGCAGAGTCCTATTTTATTACAGTATACTTGAAGTGATCGCCTCATGCCTATCTTAACTGCCGTGCAGTGTTACGTGTAATGACCTTTGAATTAAAATGACATTACAGTACAATATTTTGCTATCAGGACTCACTGCATTTAAGCATCTGTGGCTTACTTATTTTCAGTTGCGATGCAAATCTCACAGTTTTTCACTAAGTGGAGATGTGAAGCTCTGCAACCCCCTCCCTCTACATCAGGGTTCTTCAATAGGCGGCCCACAGGCCAGATTCCTTTTGGCCTATCCAGCATCAGCTGTCCTTCATTACAAAAGCTGAAATTGCAGAAATGCAAGATTGTAAGGCCACCGCTATCTACAGGGTATTTGTGTTCCATAACAAGCGTTTTTTTTTTTTTGGCAACCTAATACATGAACAAGTCAGCTGATTGGCCGAGCTTTCATTCTGATGAGATTTTATTTTGGCATGCGTCACAAATCTCCGCCCATTTGCTTAGTTTTAGTGCCTCATTGGTTGAGCAACGAGAGAAGGCTTTAGTAGTGCAATATGAAAACAGCGGTAGTAATATTATTTTCTTTTGTGCGGAGAAACTATCTGAATGTTCTAACAAACATTGCTGCACATTAATTCAAAGGCAAAAATCCACACCTGTGTGCGCCATAAATTACATAAATACATATCGCAAGGTGTTTTGCCGAGCACCAATTTACCACAATCAGAATTTGAGTGACAGTTTCTAAACTGGCAAGTGATGTGTGGGATTAACATAAAAAACAAGATCAACAAAGTGATGCTTCCGATTTAGCAAGCAAGTCAGAATCGAGGGATACAGATGTAGGTAATGCACATCACTCGAAAATGCTTCACACTTTCCAGACACCGGCCAAACTTGCAAGGTAAATGTTACGTATAGTGATCAACGTTTTGTTTTGTTGTGATCCTATTTTCTCTTATGAGGAGATCATAAAACACAATGCCCCCTTTCCACATTTTTTTAGTTTATTTTAGTTAAATTTGACAGTTTACACTTTTGTGCGCAGCTTAAAAAAAAAAAAAAGCTAAAGTAAACCCTAATAATGCTATTACTTTATGAAAATGTGTCATTTCCACTTTGTTTATTGCAAAGAAACTAGTCTACTTTTGTACTGTTTCTGCCTGAAATAATTTTTAAGTTTGACATCCTCTGCTTTATAGTTAATTCAGTGGAGCAAAGTAAAACTGGCACAACTTATTCTGGAATATTACAGTTTTACATATAATTTTAAGATGAATAGTATTGGAAATCACTTTAATTTTGCTAGATTTAGCTGGGAATTGAGCAGCATGTGATTGGAACAGGAAAGTGAAAGTAATTTTATTTAACTTATTTAACTTAAATACATCAGCAATGTACAGCTTATGTATTGTATTAAGTTATATGATTGATTAACTAACCTATTACGTTTGACCCATTGTAAGAGCAATAACATTTTTTTTTTTTTTAATCTTGCAAAACACCAGGTTTTTGTTTCCTGTTTATTATACAAAGGCTTGGGAAGTTGAGAGTGGCTGCTGTATGTTTTTAAATGAGAAACAGTTTGGTTTTGTCTAGAATTCCTTTATTTTTCATATGATAAACTAAGTATTTTTAGGAAAAATTAACAATGCAGCCACTAGTATGTGTTCAGGCACAGGAAATTGGCAGAAAAAACCGAGCCTGTCAAAGATCTTTTATTTGGGCTTTAAAAAAAACTGTTTGGCAACAGTAAGAAATGCCTGTCAAAGATGGACGTTGGATATGCACTTAAGTTTATTTTCCCTCTGTTTACTGTCATGCTATGTTTTTAATTTAGAGACATTTCATTTACATTTAAACACATTGGAGTTAGAAAATGCATATTTAGACACTTTTAATCATGTGCTTATTAAGATGCTTATACAACATAAATAAAGCAATCAATAACTGGCGTGCTTTCGTTAGTTAACTTGAATGCTTGCTACACAGTCATTTTCAGAACATTTTCTAGTTTTAATAAAATTAAAATAAATAACATGCTGTTTTAATAGCATTACAGTGGGATTTGTATAATTATTTGTTTGCAAGATGTCGTTTGAATATTGTCAGGAAAAATGCATTTGCTTTCTATTTTTATTATTAAATGGCGATCAGCTATTGTATCATTGTAAGTAGTTATTTCTGACATTTATTAGTTGATTGGTGGAAGGGTAGCATTGCAACGTTCTGTTACTGTATGTAAAGTGTGATTGGATAGTCAGATTTTCATGACCATTTAAACAACCAGTACTCGCATGTTGAGCGCACTGTGGCCCCCAAGGTTTGGTCCGTCAGAGAATGTAATTGAGTACCCCTGATCTACATGCATATCACACAATAACAGTGCTGTACTCAGTATGTATTCAATGAATGTGTATTCACTTTATTTAAACAAAACAGTAAACAACTGCAATGAAGATGTCAACAGGTTGCATAACAATTAGGGCTGCTCTGATTAATAAATTAATCGGAACGATTAATAAAATAATTTTTTTATTTAATCGTGCAGTTATGTTTTTTGTAATGAATACTGACGAAATACAGACAAATAATTTTTACCGTAAATAAATAAAACAAATAAATATATATTTTTATTTAGTCATAGGGAAAGGTTTTGACTAAAAAGTAATATGTAGGCAATAAACAATAAACAACGGGATGGAACAACCACAACAACACGTCCTAAGAAAGAAAAAAGGGTGAGAGAGAGAGAGAGAGAGAGAGAGAGAGAGAGAGAGAGAGAGAGAGAGAGAGAGATGAGGGAGTGAGTGTCTAATGCTTCAGTGTATGATACTCCTTGAAGCATGGAGCAACGCACAGAGATGGGTGCCGCCTCTTCGCTGTCACTTGATGTTGATGGTAAATATTCTTCGCTTACGTCTTCACTGACACACTCGCTGACATCCGAATCAGTGGAAGAATTGTATGTATTTGAATTTAAATCGGAATCTGAATTGAGTATTATTACTAGTACTTCTTTCTCACTGAGCGATTTTTGCCGGTTTACAAACACTGTTGACATTTTTGTAACTTGGTTTTTTATATGTAATTCAGTCAATATCTGGCAGAGGGTGCAAGAGACCAATAAAAGGTGTTACAGAAACCTAGTGTTACAATATTATGTGATCAGGAGTTTTGTAGGCTCAGTAATTCAAGTTTAAAGTTGCAGAACATACCGGTACATTCGTACTCCATGGGGGCCAGAGAGCAGCGAATGTACCGGTACGTTCGAACTACTCAAGAATCACCGAGGACCCCTCAGACCTACATTACTAAAAGTAATTTAATCATACAACCACTGGAGATTAACCCACAACCTTTATATTGTACTCATGGGACAGGCTGGTTTGCCTTCTAACCTCTGCTTTCTTCTAATTAAAATGTGTTGTTTTGTTGATCTATTAATCAAGCTACAAGTTGCTTTCTGAATAACCACTAATCATGACAGGCTTATTTAATTTGGATGGAAATATGTCTTACTGTTCCACACAGTGGCATTGCTCCCCTTTCTTATTTATTGTATAACACTCCCCATTCTAACCAACCCGATCACTCCAGTGATTTTTGGTACGAAATACAAAATAAATAAATTCTGTCACTAAGGCACCATGGAGACGACTGCAGAACAGAGCAGTGGAAAAACTGAAACATTTCAAGATTTATTAATTAGTGTCCAAGAATGTGAACATCACACATTTTAAAGCCTTGTTGTTTATGAGATTTCTGAGAGTTTAACTCCTTATACATTGTACATACAAAAATATGTTACTTAAGTATTCCACAGCTTTGTGTTCAAATCAAATTCAGTGTTATGGTATGTACATTTGCTATAGTTAAAATTCTAAGTGCAAATATCATTCGTGGGTTTTGCCAGTTTATATTCATAATTTCAAAACAACTATTGTATTATGTTTTGTATTGATTTAACTTAACATATTACAATACCACATTTGATATGAAAATTGCTGCTTGCTGTACTTCGTTTTTCATTGGAGGGAAGTAAAAACCTGGATGTGACATTGTGACTTTATTAACCTGCTAAATCACTATTTTCTTTTAGGTTTTTTTTTTCTAAAAATATAAATGTTTTGGGTGTGCAACCATCATTTATTTATCATGTATAACTCAAAGTTCAAGGATACACACTGAAACGTTGAAGTATTTCTGTAATACAGTTTTCACATGCAAACTTTGAAGTCCATTGTCTCCACTTCTCCATTTTCTTGCATTTATTTTTTGTTTATCTTGGCAATGCAGAAAAATATTTCTCCATCAATATTACAATAATATAATGGAGCACTGTAGAAGGGTGGTGGGTAATTCACTGACACACGGGAGACACAAGTGAACTTGAAAACACCGCACAGGTGCCCAGTTTTATTATTGGTGGGGCAGTTCCACTTTTTGGCTGGCAGAGGGCGCTGTTGTCTGTGGTCTGCCTATCAACAATGATATGCAGAGCCACAGAGATACCACAGGCGGTACCGTTTCTCTGTAACGGCGCACTCGCAGGTGCTCAAACAAAAGAATAATAAAAAACAGTAATCAAAACAGTAATCAAAAACTACAAACAAAAGGTGCTGCACTCGGCAGCTTCACCCCGACCGTCGCTACCCGCACGGTCCGGGTCTCCGTCCTACTCTCATCGCTCCCTCAGGCAGCTAAAAGAAATACTGATGGTGTCTGCCCACGGTTTTCCCCGCTAACCCTGTTTTCTTTTCTTTTCGTTCTATTTTCTTTTGGGGTTTTCCTCCCTGGCCGTGTCTTGGATCTGGACCAGACCGTCTGTACGTCTTTTTCAAAAGGGCGGCCCTGAGGGAACAGCAGAATGCTATTTTATAGGGCCAGCAATCCTCCCAAGACCCGCCTTTCAGCCATTCAGAGAGAAGGGAAGCCCGCACACCCACTCTCCCACCTCTCCGTGTCACTGCCATGACTGACAGGCGAATATTGACTGGCTACTGCCCTCTTCCTGCAGCACTTTGAACACATCAGAAAAGTCAGTACAGGTCTCCCCGTTACAAGCACATTTCTGTTTTGTTTATGAGTGCATATATTGCACAATTTCTGTATATATCCTATGTTTATCCTATGTTTAGACATGCAAAGACAGCTTGACAAATATCAAAGAACAAATAATAAAAAGACACAACCACCCAGAAATATTTTAAAGGTACTTCCATATTCTCTTTTAAATGTACTGCCAAAAATATGTGTGTCTTAAACGAAACATGTTATTCTTCATTGTGAAATATATTGCTGCACTTATCAGCTTAGTGGAAGACCAAAAATGAAGGGCATTTCAAAACAGGTATATTTTTCTGACCATAACATTTAGAAATGTATAAAAATCTATATATTAGTCTATGCAGAAGACTATGTCACCAGTGACAAACTTGGCCATTTAAAGGGTAAAGTTTATTTATTTTTTTATTTAATTGCCTGCTTTGCACAAATTGCTATTGGGTTGATGTAAACTGGGACAGTTAATTGTTGTAATTATAGTATGAGTGTATTTATGCCTGAGTCTACTGTATTTATATTTTTATTTATTGATGTACAAAATGAATTACTGTTTGTAAAATGAGCTGTGTTGCACAAACTATGTGTTGGGAAAAGGACTAATTATCCAAGGAGCCGATTGTTGATAACCACCAGGTGAAACTTGTTTCTTCCTGCTAATTGGTCTCATTGAACGTCTAGCATAAATAGTGCAGGGAGGAAACAGGAAGCAGAGCAGAGCAAAGGATATACAACAACTGAATACATATGGTAAACTGACTTCCATGAAAGCAACAAAAGGAAATACAAAAAAAGGAGGAAATGCTAGTAACTAGTATCTCAGTGTTGCACCCGGGAGGAGCACTCGTTCTTTTCGATCGGGGTGAGACCAGTCAGGCAGAATACCAGAAGGAAATAAACTAAGACCACAACAATACACAGGGCAATGAACATCGTTTTATTAAATACAGGTGGTTAACTATATTTAACAAACAGGACAAGTCTAGAATACACAGTCATGGCATGGGGTTTGCACTGTTCAATAAAAAACAATACATGGTTAATTATAATTAAAAACAAAGTGCAGTGCTGCTCGAGACAATCACAGAGATGTGGCTTACTAAAAACAACAATAAAACCAATACTTTAAGAACTCCCTGTCTCCAGCACTCCTCTAAAACCCCAATGCCTTTAAAATACTAATTTCTAAAACAGTTAAAAACATGCACACGCACACACAGAGGGAGACAGGAAGCACAGCAGGAGCCTCGCTCTAAATGTCAGCAGCTGTTTTCACTCATTTTTCTCCCCAGTTTGTTAAAATAAAACTAACTAACTAACATTAAATCAAATGTGACAAATCAAAATGTGAATATACTACAATAACAAAATCAAACGTGCCTAAATAAAGTGATGTGGGTCACCACGTTACATCAGTACTATCAGTACAGGAATGATGAAGACTACAAATCATTCTATGAGTACAGAGAAATAGCAAGCTAGTAATTCGCAGAACTAAACTAAATGGCATATATGTAACGTATGCAGTCACCAATGATAACAAGGGTGGAGTGTCTATAATACCTCTTGGAATTAAAAGTATTTACCCTTTAATGATTGGAATGTTCTGCTAGAGAATTTAAGGAATTACCTTTTGAAGAGCATTAATGAATTGTAGGTTTATCTTATATTTTACCATACTGTACCATGCTTGAAGTCACTATTTGCAACACAGTGTTTAACAACTACCAACATAGGTCCCACATACATTTTGGGGAGTAAATCGCATTAGTTTATTGAGCAATAGTCTATACCTTTAATTTCTACTTGATGCAGTAAGAATTAAATAACAAAACAAACACCAGCAAAGTAAACATTTAAACGATAAATTTCTGAAAGCTTCACACAGTAAAAGAGGGTTAAGTTACTAACAATGACAGATAAGCAGGCCCATGGGTAAATATCAGTAAAACCTGTCCAATGACACACTCAGGAGGTTAACGGGGGAGTAACCTGATGTAATAGATTTGGGAATAACGTTTATTTGACAGCCTCAACACTTATTTTTATATTCTAGGAAACAGATTAATGAAGCATTTGGATTTCATATGTTACACAGTATGAATTGTGCAGGTAAAAAAGAAGCTGCAGTGGACATAACAGCAAAAAGGTTTTGGGAAAACAGTTTACAGTGACTATAAAGTGGGATTTACAATATGCTTACAAGCTATTATTATTTATTTCTTAGCAGGCGCCCTTATCCAGGGTGACTTACAATTGTTACAAGATATCACATTATTTTTACATACAATTACATTATTTTTTTACACACAATTACCCATTTATACAGTTGGGTTTTTATTGGAGCAATCTAGGTAAAGTACCTTGCTCAAGGGTACAGCAGCAGTGTCCCCCAGCTGGGATTGAACCCACGACCCCCCGGTCAAGTCCAGAGCCCTAACCACTACTCCACACTGCTGCCCTATATATATATTACTGACGTTGCAGTATATTCATAAAGTGTTACTCAGAGGTTGGAAAAACCATAGTTAAACCTACTGCTGGATGGACTACAATAGACTGCAACATGGGTTAAATTAAGCCACTGCTGGCATGTTGAAATTGAAGAACACTTATTGAAGACTCATTTTCAAATTTAAACCTCAATTAAAACGGTTTAAATAGAACATTGCACTTCACCTATCAAGTGGACTAAATTTGGAACGGTATTAACATGTTAGCTATGAACATGTTAGAATGACCATGTTAGAAAGATATATGCATTTATATTTGTATTAGAAGTGTTTGTCTACTGCACTTATACATTTTGTTTAGTTCTATTCAAATTCATGGATGTGTTTTCTGAATGAAGATATGTAGAGTGAGTTTTCTACTGCAGTGTTTATTCAACTCAAGGAACAAGACTGTATAGTGTGAAGATTGATTGATGAATCGACTCATGATTCTAAAATTCCTCAATTATTAAATTAAAGTAATTTCTGAATGTGCAAAAAGAATGTGCTGTTTTTTTTATAGTAGATACAGACTTCAGTTTCAAAGAGCAAATAGCTTGATTTAGTGATTTTGTGTTTTAATCTTACATCATTTGTTATAACAGGCACACTGTGGGTTACATTCAACTGTGTGATCTTTCTGTACTCCAATCTGACTTTAATTACAATTAAACTATTGTATACCTTGCTTGAAAAGTCAGGTGTGTCATCTGGTTTTCATTCCAACTTAAGCTCTCAATTAACATAATTTATCTAATTACGATAAAGGCGTCTCCTTAATAAAAAAAAATAAATAAATAAAAAAAAAAAAAAAAAAAAAAAAATGAAAACCAGAATATTTAAAAAAAAAAAAACAACTGCACTGCTGAATCTCATCTTCTTTAATATTAGCATCACAAAGGTATCCATGTATTATAAAAAAAAAAAATATATATATATATATATATATATATATATATATATATATATATATATATATATATATATATATATATATATGCATTACATTCTTATACTTGTACTCCTGCACATCTTAAAGAAAAGAAATGAATGTGATGTGAGAAATCAAAAGCCGTGGTCACACTTGTTGTTCAGTTCTCATGTCATCAATACAATATACATGTATTCACCTAGGTGAAAAGCTTTATATGATATTTAGAGGTAGACTACAATTTGAGATTAGATCTGTGGAATACCCCATTCACTTCACAATCTAAGTGCACCTGTACATTTAAAAAGTCCTCACCAATTCAAAGATTTTTTGAAAACAACCTCACAGTCCTGTTTGTTTGTATTGCATACTATGTGATGCCCAGTTGAGTAGTTTTCTTGTTACTCTTTAAAGATAAATTGGACTATGAGTTGGCATTCCACTGGGGGTGCTAGACCACTGCTAACTGGTGTGTGCCTGATTTTTACTAACCCCAACCCTGTTTTCTTCCCGTTTAGTGGGGTATGGTTAGGTTGGTATAAAAAAGGTGGAGACGGCTTCATGAACAAGTGGGAGGGTTGGGTACGCCAAGCCAATAAAAAATTCTCAAGCATTTTGAGGGGAGTGTCAGAGAACAGTTCAGTTGGTTGGGCTGTATAGGTTGTGTGGCAAAGTGGTTTGTAGTGCACAGGTGTAGAGGTGATGCAGTGCTCAGTGATAACAATCCAACAGCAGTTCAATGGTGAAAAACTGAGCTTTATTATTTGCTTTTAAATAATAATACTGTCTATACACAGCGATGTGTAAAGTCAGTAAAACCACGGGGTTCAGTCCCAAAATAATAATAACACACACCATAGACAGACACGGTCACGAATCCCAACAGCGAGTGCTCCTTGTGTAAGTGGTGAATTATACAGCAAGAGTGAAACAGTAGTGCAGTGTAGTCCGGGGTTGATTCTGACTGATTAGCGACAGCTCCCGGATAGTTTAGCAGTCTAACAATGACAAATACAATTATTAATAGACTGACAAAAACAATATGAAAAACATTCACGGTTTAAATCACAGTACGTCCTTTACAGGTCTTTTTTGTAACCATAACAAAGGAACAGATTGCTTGGCTACATCCCCTGATATACCTTCAGTCCCGCCCCCTTCGGTAGCGAGTGCAATCACGTATCCTCCAATCCATAACTGATACCTCGCCTACCGCATTAGGACGATGACTTCTGGTATTGTGGCTACGCCACCTTCCTGGATGGCTGACTTCCAACTGACCCTGGAATGAACTGTCAAACCATCCAGGGGCACACTGTTCCTGTTACACAGCGCCCTCACAGGTCGGGAGGGAGATTGTTGACTCTGATTCATTCGCTCTCTGTCACAGTTGCCATGGCAATCTCTGTAAATAAAACTATAAAGGCAGTAAAGAAGCACTTTTCTTACCTTCTCTTTCCTTCTGCACTGCATTAGAACCTGTGGGGTTATCTACAATACTTTTTTTCTTGGGTTGACATTCAGTAATATCTCATTAATACAATGAACATGAACTCACTCAGATACGTAATGGATGACCCACTCTATCGTGGTGAGGATGTATCCATGTTTCTAATTAAAGACAAGACACTTCGAAACACAGCAAACACTAACCATTTGTAAAGAAAAATGGGTGCATTCCATCTGAGACAAAAACACAAACCACATCTGAAAGAACATCTCAACTGAATTGGGTTATTCCATGGTGTGTTTTCACATCCCTCACATATAGAACAGTGCATGATGCACCATGTAAAACAGAAAGTGTACACAAACCAACAACTTTTTGAAAAATAACTGCTGTAATATTTATTTATGTAAAAGACACAATAATACAATACAAAGAACATGAAAAAC
This sequence comes from Acipenser oxyrinchus oxyrinchus, assembly GCA_030684275.1. Lineage (NCBI taxonomy): Eukaryota > Metazoa > Chordata > Actinopteri > Acipenseriformes > Acipenseridae > Acipenser > Acipenser oxyrinchus. Next base: position 54,426,924 of record CM060251.1, on the reverse strand, counting down.
AAAACAAAATAGAGACAGAACCTTACGGTTACTTTTAACCAATAATATCAAGGCACTGATACAACCACCTTACTTGTCATGAAAGACACTATTGTATTAAAATACTTGACCAAATACATTTTTTTCCCCCATATTTCAAAGTTAGATATAACACAGAAGCAAGCTGATGAAGATTTATTATTATTCTGTGATGGGCTGATGGTCCAATAGTCAGTCAAGTTTTGGCACATGATGGCCAGTTTTTTAAAAAGATTTTAAAAAAAAATTTTCTAGTATGATGGCCTGGAGTGCTGCTTTTTATCATAGGTCACTAGGGTCTGGTTTTTCAAAACTTTAAATCTGGACAACAGTGAGAGGGACTCTGTAGTCCTATATTTTGTGATTGAGATTACTTTTCTCTGGATCGTAATTCACTTTTAATGTTACTGCACATATAAACCATGCAAAATATTTATTTTATTTACTTAGTCGAAATTAAATAACTAAAATGAGATGAACAATAAAATGCATCAACGGGGTGCTTAAGAGATGATCCGCTTGTCTGAATTACCTGCGTAGGGAACCGCTATGAGCATGCAACATAATTCTAGGAAAGAATGTGTCGGATGTCAAAGTGAATATGAGAATGACAGTGAGTGATGAAACTGCTTAAAAAAATTAAAAGCAGACCAGACATTTCTATTAATGGATTTAGGAAATCTGGAATTTATGATGCGATCAGAAACTCTGAGGCTGTGTAAACTGCGCCTGCTACTGTGGTACCTGCAGGACTTTTTTTTTTAGGTTAAGCAGTTTTGTGTTATTTTTTAAATTTATATTTTTTACAAGGGGTTAATTAAGTAGCAGCCAAAATTGTTTTATGCCAGACTTGTTAGAAAATCTGTAACAATGGTGCAAATTTGCTTTGGATTGTTATTGTCGATACGTGTAGATACTACTGTCCACCGTGCAGGTATCGCAAACTCCCTAAACGATATGTTAAAATGAATTAGTTCTGCACCATATAAAAAAAGCTGATTTTGCCAGTGCTTGCATTTTAGTTTCGGCTTTATTGTTAAAGTTTTCACTTGTGCAATACTGTCCTACGATTACTACATGATACTGTGATCATTCCACTGTGTTATGTTAATGAACCATAGCTAAGTTTTAAAACTGAGAGCAAATCGTGAAAGTGTACTGCAGTTAGTAATCCTTTCCAATTACTGATATCTTAAAAATGAAGGGTGTGGCAATGTGCTCCGCTCCTGTGTGCATTTCTGTGTTGTATGTCGCGTGTGGTGTGTTTAATGTTGGTGTATAGATATGGCTGCACGGGATATAAATGGGTGTGTGCAGCACGAGTTATTTAAAATGTATAATTGTATTTAGGCACGGGATTGCACATCACTTCACGTGCATTTAAAGTATATAATATGTGAGCATGAGGTTGCACATAATTAATTCACGTGCTGGGATTCAAGTGAATAATTAATTAGTAATTGAATCCCGGGACAACAGTATATATAGATGCACGTTTTACTCACTCGGGGTTGTGTGTTCGGTGAGTGGAGAACGGGTGTGGAGAAGGAGGTAAAGTTAAGGGAAATAAATTAAAATAATAACTGATACTTTAAAACTCACCGTGTTCGTTTGTCTGTGCATCCACCGTTTGTTTAAATGTTAGTCCGTTGTTTGTCTATTTGTTTTGGTGTAAAGTGCCGTGTTTCTGTTTGTTTAAACTTTTTATTTTTAATAAACCGCGCACCAGCGCTTTCATCATTTCACCTCATCTGTTCTCTGTGTATTCATTTCCTGGTTCTGACGTCACCACTCAGCTAGCCGTGTGACGGGGACATATAAAATATTGTAACTCGTTTTTAGAAGGCCTTTGTTCTCCATTTTGCTACAGTGACATTTTAGATGCTATAAGTAGTTGCTGTAAATTAGATAGTGTTTTAGCAGACACATTTCATTAAGTAAACATGTATTTGAATGTTGTTTTTTTTTTAATTAAAAGTAGAAATACGAAACTGCATGGCATTTCTTTATGAACGTGCTAAGTGATAAATGCCAATTCAAAAAGCCGTCAAAATCTACCTAGGTAGCACATCTGCAAATTTAATACCAGCTAAAATTTCCAGTTATACGGTACATTCGTTTCTTAAAGGATTTCCACTATCTTATTAGAAATGTACTGTTTAGCACTGAATTGTACTGTGCCCCCAGCATTGGAATAATGCTTTACATTACATTGATCTCCGTGTGATTATATACATAACCTTTACAGTAAAATATGGGTTACTCACATATATGCATGCGTGTATGTATAAACATTGCATATGTGAGTACATTTTAATTCAGTTTGTCTCTTTTTAACGACACACAACCAGTAGTGCCATAGTTTTTAACGTCTATCAATAACGTTTGTTAATATTTATTGGGGGGGGGTATATTTGCCATGATACAATGGCTGTAGAATAATTGTGACCATCACAGATGGCCTTTTCAGGCTCAGAAATTGTTTGTAAAAAAAAAAAAAAAAAAAAAGAAAGAAAAAGCACAGACAGGATCATCGCTTCAGAAATTGCATTGATTTACCACAGCGTTACTCATCACCACAGCTACTTGTCTCAGGTAAGATTAGCCTCTAACCTACCATGATACAGCTACTATTTTCGGCTTGCAAGTTCAATTGCTAGAAATATCAAGAGCACAATACTGTATATACTGCATGATTATTGATTTGTACCGAGACCTGGTGGTATTGTGTCAAACTGTATTACAGTATACTGCAGTAATATGTTAATATGTCCGGATTTGGTCTGTGGAAAAGGTGGCAACACTACAAATGATAGTCTGCAAATGTGTCCACATATGACCATAATAAAATAAATAAGACCTAAAGAAATTTAAGTACACCAAACTAGCCTATTTATAATGTATTTTATTGTTTCTGATTTTTTTTTAAATGATGTCAGTAAAAAAAAGGCCACTGTAAATCTGTATATCAGTAAAAACAAAATTGCAAGGTTGGCAACCTGATTTGACTACACGACAAGTATGTTTCTTTTTCCAATATATATTTTTGTAGACTATAAGGGACCTACAGTTAGTGGACAAAAGTTTGAGCACCCTCATATATCGAAGTATCATTTTTTTTTTAATTGGATAAAAATCAACATATGTTGTTCTTGTCCATATTCAAACTGTTGTATTTACTTGGAGCAGAGTGCCTTGACTGGATGCGCCACTCAGGAGCCCCTGAACTGTTGTATTTTTATTCAGTAAATCAATGTGGAAAAACATCTCAAACTCATTAATCTCCAGATAGCTGCACCAAACGTCATATGAGTTATAGTGAAAACTCTTCTTCAACCAATAGTTTTGAGAGAATCCCCTACACACAGGGCTGTCCCCGAGCATCACAGGCCCTCTGCTCGTTTACAAAAGCATGACTAGATATAAGTCAACTTTTCAGAATGTGTTGATGATTAAGAGGAAGAAGAAACCAAATAATAATAGATATTCATCTACGAAGAACTTGTTGCAAGGTATGGTAATAAAAGTGTTTTTTTTTATTTTATTTGTTTAACTTGCTACAAATTAGTGTTGCATTTGTCATTGGAAATTATATTTTAATAAACATGAATTGGTAGCACATTTAATTTACACATTTAAAGGTATTCATTTGTAACCTATTTTATTACAAATTAGACTTTACAAATACTGTACATGTTATAGATGGTATACAGTTATTCCACACATAAATATATATTAAAAACAATAGTTCACCTGCTATGATCATACATCTAAAAGAATGATGGAATGCTGGAATTACTGTTCATATTTTTTATTTCAATGTCATTTCTTTGTAGGTGAGCTATTCATACCCACAGTGCTTTTGTAGGTGCTTTGCTCAGCAAATCAATTCTGCAGGTATTAGCATATGTAGGAGCAAAGGATATGTTTCTGCATTACAAATTCAATTAAAAACAGGATAACAGTTGTTCACTTGGTTACTCATTGTCACAAATAACTGCAAAATTGATATTTTGAAATTATAAATGAAAAAGTAATGCATAATATATAAGAAACATATCTGTTGGGTTATTTTAATTTAAAATATGATATTAAAGGTAAACAATGAAATATTATGAACATATAGTTTACTAAACAACAAAAAAAGATACTTGTAATAGTTAATAATAATGGCTTCATTATAGTAACTACCATTAATGAGCTTGTTTTCAGTATGAATTGCAAAACAAAAATGAATAACATTTTCTCTGCTACTCTAATGGATGATTTTGAACTGTGTGTTTTGTTTGTCTCTTTCAGATTCAGTGCTGACAGAAACTTGCAAGAACACAGTTTGAAATTTTTCCTCAAAACAATGAATTCAACTATAATGGAAATGGACTCTGTAGAGTACTGCTTTCAAAATGTGCACACATCTTGTGTAAAGATGTCTAGATCTGTTGGTGTGAGAACAGCCATGTATTTTGTGCTTGTTTTGACTGTTCTGATCACGATAGGTGGAAATCTAGTTGTGATCATTTCTATCTCACACTTCAAACAGCTTCACACACCAAATAATTTACTTGTCCTTTCACTGGCCACAGCAGACCTTCTGCTAGGGATATGTGTGCTTCCCTTTAGCATGATAAGAACAGTTGAAAACTGTTGGTATATGGGGCCTGTCTTTTGCACACTGCACACCTGTATAGATGTCTTGCTTTGTACAGCTTCAATTTTCAACTTGTGCTTCATTGCCATTGATCGTTATTATGCAGTGTGTGATCCACTTCGCTATGCAAGTAAAATTAGCTTCAGAGTGGCTTGGCTATTTATTGCTCTTGGTTGGGTGTTGCCAGCTATATACAGTTTTGGATTAATTTACACCAAATCCAATGACAAAGGTCTAGAAGATTTAGTTGCCATATTGTCATGTGAGGGTGGCTGTTTACTCCTGTTTAATAAATTATGGGCAATGTTAGATTCATTGGTTTTTTTTGTACCATGTTTTGCAATGATAGGTATATATGCACGCATTTTCACTGTTGCTAGAAAGCAGGCAAGGATGATACAGAGTATGGAAAACAGAACACATTCCAAAGAAGACAAAAAAAGCAGAGCCAAGCGTAGCAGAGAACAAAAAGCTGCTAAAACATTAGGGATAGTAATGGGAGTCTTTCTTGTTTGCTGGGTACCTTACTTCACAGACACAATGATTGATGTCTATATCAATTTCACCACACCATTGGTTGTATTTGATGGTTTAATTTGGTTAGGTTATATTAATTCTACCTTTAATCCACTGATATATGCTTTCTTTTACCCATGGTTTCGAAAGGCACTGAAGCTTATTGTTACATTCCAGATATTCTGTTCTAACTCTTCAACAATGCAACTGTACGCTGAATAATGTATGCATGTATATATGGCTAATTTCAGATGCTTACATGATTTTCAACAGGAAAACAGATTGTATAACTTGACTTGTCAATTTATTAATGTGTGCCTATTTTAAAAGTTGTAACTCAAAATATTTTATATGTGCCTTTCATATCTTTCACTCCTAGTGGGCTAAATGAGGTCTGAAAAAAGAAACACCTTGTTACCTACAGTAGGTCTTATTGTGTGTCCTTTTGAAAAGATTGTTCACGTTGGTAACATTTATTCAATGGATTGTTTTACATCACAGAAACATTCACTCTCAGTTAAAATTAGATTATATGCATGTCATTATTTTGATCAGATCTTTACACTGGCGTATTACCTGACATTAACTTGTTATAGTGTCTGCTAAACAAATTCAAATTATGTATGTGTGGTAATACTTCCAAGTAGGTTTGATAGATTAAAATGAATAAATCATAAATCCTTAGATAATTTTATTATCTTTTATGATAAACATACTGAAATTGTCCTTTCTGTTTTTTCTAATTTTTCTAATCCATGTTTAATGTATCATTATGTGTTGCCATTTAGTATTGTAGTTATAATATAATTTTTATGTTGATGTAAACAGATCATTACAACAAAGCGGAGGTGAAATTAAATTACTCTACCTTTTCTTTCTATATCCTACTATAATTAGTGCTGAAGGAATGAACCCAATTTTGCAAAGTCTTTCAAATTGTCACTGGCATATTACCTTTGTAGAATGCTACAATAGATGTTTGTAGAACATTAACATTTGCTTCCTACAGATGTTTCTTTGCATACTTTTGTATCTTCTGTGTGAATGTAGCTGTCGCACTCCCTGTGTTGTTGCCAAAACCATCCAAAACCATCTCCAACAGTTTGGAGTGAGCCAGGGTGCTAGTATGGCCTGTGTTTAGCTTCTCAAATATACCATCAGGTTTTATTATGCCCACTCCTAACTCGAGTCTAAATATCCCAGTAGAATAATGATCCTAATCTCCACACTGTTCTATGTTACCATGTGTGAATGGGAGAGAATGAATCTGAACTGTAAATTGACCTCCCGACCAGGAAGGGCGCTAAGTAAGGTTGGTGGTACACCTTCACAGGGATGGGCCGACTCGATGGTAGGATGGAACCGGAAGTCAGCCATCTTGTTGAAAGGGCGTAGCTATAAGACTGCTGAATAGCTCTATTGTGATCAGCTGTGTCTTGGATAGAGCGTGGCACTGTATTGATCACAGGGACAAAGGGGACGCATCAATGTAAGTACGGCCCTTTATGCTGATACAGAGAGACACCGGAGAATTGTTGTTTTTGTTTTGGCAGGCGAGTACTAATCAGGAGCTGAAGCAATGGAGCCAGCACTAGCACCCGGAGCATCTGCACTGCCACAGCACCTCAACCTATTCAAGCACTCTGTGCATCTGCACTTGTGCACCCCCCTCAACTCATGCACCTTGGACTGTGATTATTGTTGTATTATTTTGAGATTCTTTTTGTTTGGGACTGCAAGCCCACCGTTTAATCCCCAATACAATTGCTGGTAGAGGGGATCATTTAGTGAATGAAACAGGACTTTTTTGTAAATATATTTTCCTTGTGGACATTTTATTTTTACAGCACCACTCACATCCTGACACTTTGGAACTGCAAACACCATACAGTGCTGTTCCTTTTGTTCTGCTGGTCCAAATTCCCAGAACTCTTACTCTGTGGTCTACACTGAACTGCAGCTCCCAATTCTGGAATGTTATAATAATGATAAAAAAAACAATACCTAATGCATACATAATATACAGATAATGATAATCATACCTGTCAAGTCTCCCGTTTTGACCAGGAGAATCCGTTTTCAAGACCAGTCTCCTGGTCAGAAAAAATCTCCCACCAGGACCCGTTTAAAATAGAAATCTCCCGGTTTCGATAAAAATAAAAAATAAAATCCACTTTTTAAATTGGTTCAGAGTATATAGATCTGAACTGGTTCTCACACATGCACCATCTGGTGGCCAAGGGAAGGAACCAGTCCTTCTGAACGAGTAGTTGCTACAATGTTGCTGTGTAGCGTCAGGCACAAAAGAGATTTTGAAAATGGCAAGCCCAAGCCGCTCTGTGTCTCCCCGTCCCTACCTGGACGCAAAAAAGACGAAATACGCTTCTAAATGTAATAAATGTTGGGCACAGGAGTATGAATATATCAAAGCGAGCAGCAAGGGCAATTCATATGTCCTGTGTTCACTTTGTAACATAACAATGAGCTGTGCGCGGGGGGAGGGCAGATGGAGTGCAAGACTCATCTGTCCAATAAGAAGGTGCAGGAGGGGAACCAAAGTATAAAGCTGTTTGTCGCTTTGGGGCACCAGGAAGTGTTATTGGTAAGTTAAGCATTTAATTTATTGTAATTTATTTGACATTATTTATTTTGTTTTGTTTGTTTCCCCATCATGAATCGCCTCTCAACATAACACGTTGTTCCCCTATCCATGTCAACATTAAAAAAAACATTTAAAAATGCCATCATAAAGCCTTGGGTATAATTTTATTTGAATTCGAGTAGGCCGAATACTACTGCTGAAAGAACCGTGGCACTGCACTTTTTTTCTGATTGCAGTCAGTGAAGTTGAATTTAGGGATGTGTAAGCTGTTAACTTAAAAAAAAAACCAAAAAAAAAACCGTCATGTTTAAAAGTAAAAAAAAAAGTTGTAATTTAAAGAAAGAAATATGATCAATTTGATTTGTTGAGAGCTGTGATTGTAATAATAGTAAAGCATTTATTATTATTTATCTCTGATGCAGATACTAAAAAGTAGCAACTGTCCCAGTAATTTATTTCCAATTCCACCACTGGTTTCATGGTAACTATTGCAACTACTGCAAGCAGCTGAACGATAGGTTCCCTGAAAGAGAAAATAACCATCAAGGTATGATATGGGATATTGCCGTCAGGCAGTAGGAATTGGCTGAGCTTTTATAGCAAAGCTGCCGATAGGCCTCTCGCGCGAGCTGCCGTGTAAGCCCGCCCCTGGGAGCTTACTATACGCAGCGCGCAGAGACTAATTTCCTCTTTTGCTCTTCAGACCGTGAAGGCTTCCGGAGCGACCTCGTGGCTTGATGGTTATTTTCTCTTTCAGGGAAACGTGGTTGCATCCGCAACCTATCGTTCCCTTTCAAGTCGAAAATAACCATCAAGTGTGGGAACAGTGTACCCAAGCCGTCGCGAGGGAGGATTCTCGGCAGTAGGACAGACTTACGTCATAATGCAACCGCGTAGGCAATACATCTACGCATATGCGGAGCCGCGCCTCAGCGTCTGTGCTCGCAATGTCACACCTGTCCTAAGGTGGAATAGTCAACACCATATTGTCAACCACTCTATATGTCCGCATCCTGAGGCGTCATAGTGTGAAGCACAGATGCTCCAGATAGTGGAGCAGAGGAATCCAGTACATTAAACTGGTAAAACCTCATAAAAGTATGCGGTGTAACCCAACTGGCTGCAGCGCAAATGTCAGACACTGGAACCCCTCTAAAGAGGGCCCAGGATGTCGCCATACCCCAAGTGGAATGTGCCTTCAACTGCCCTGGTGGTGGAAGGCCTGCAGATTCATACGCTAATTTAATAGCATCCACTATCCAATGGGAAAGGCGTTGTTTAGACAACGGCTGACCCAAAGTCCTAGAACCATGGCATATGAACAACTGTTCTGTTTGCCTCACAGCCGTTGTCGGTCAATATAACACCTCAATGCCCGCACGGGGCAGAGCATGTGTAACCGTTCTTCCTCTGGGGAAGAAAAAGGAGGAGGATGGAACGCCATCAACTCGACTGGTTGGTTCATATGAAACGGGGATATGACCTTGGGTAAAAAGGCCGGATTTGGCGCATGGAGACTTTAGAACCATCTCCTGCGAAACGAGTACATGATGAATGCACTGATAGTGCATGTAACTCGCCCACGCGTTTGGCTGATACCACTGATAGCAAAAACGCGGTTTTCATAGACACAAGCTTTATATCCACACTGTGGAGAGGCTTGAACGGTGCCTTGGTAAGGGCTTCTAGCACCATGTCAAGGCTCCATGACGGTAAACTGGTCATCCTAGGAGGTCGCAAGCGTCTTGCGCCTTTTAGGAATTGAGATGCCAGAAAATGCATACATGGCAAGCCGATATGGCAGCTAAATACACCTTAAGTGTAGAGGGAGATTTCCCTTCATCTAACAGTTTCTGTAGAAACTGTAATATTACTGCCATAGGGCAGGATATTGGGTCACGGCCCTCAGCCAGACACCAATCTTGAAACAACTGCCATTTGTATGTATATTGTGACCTAGTAGAGGGCGCTCTGGCACTCTGAATGGTCGAAGTCACCGCCGCCGAAAGCCCTAAGGCTGACAGGCTCCCGCCAGGGGCCAAGCCCAAAGCTGCATGAGCTTGGGGTTCGGGTGCCATAGCCCTCCTTGGGCTTGGGACAATAGGTCCGCTCGCAGAGGGAGCTCCCTCGGGTGACCATGCAGCAACTGCTCCAGACTGGGGAACCATATTCTATTGTGCACCCAGATGTCGTCAGTGCAATGTTGCCAGAACTGGAGCTGTGTTTGTGATCCAAACTCCCGACGGGGGCATACCCTACGAGGGAGGGGCTGCGGGACGTTCCCGGCGCCTAGTGGGGACCTCTGACCAGCTGTGAGCTGGGAGGACGGACTCCTGGAGAGCTGTAGCCGCACTGGCGGAGTCGCCGATGGTGGGGCAGACAGGGTGTGAGACGACCCTGAGGAGGGGGAGTGACCCCCAACCACTTTCTTTGCAGAACGACCTGTCTGCCAAGGCAGACGCAGAGTGCTCTGGTCCCAGGCACGCCACACAACCCTCGTGAGGGTCATTCACCGGCAACTCGGCCTGGCATTTGACGCAATGGTAGAACCCAGACATGCTGAGACACCTCCCGCTGAGCGTCGAGTACTTGCGGAAGCGTCGGGGTGCGTGTACTGCGCCGATAGGCACCGAACGTCGATGCAACGAGCGTCGAGGGAGCATGCCCCGAAGCGTCGAGCACCGACGGTGCATACGACGAGCGCCAAGACGTCGAGCACCAAGCACCGAGTACCGACGGTGCGTGCGTCGAGCTCCGAGCGTTGAGCATCGAAGCGTCGAGCGCCAAAGCGTTGAGCAGAGCCCGCTCCTTCTCCACCCTCGCCCCGCAGTGCTGGAACAACCTTCCTACAGATGTCAAGACTGCCCAGTCCCTGACCACCTTCCAGCGCCTCCTCAACACCTGTAAAACTCAACTCTTCCATTCTGGACAATATAGCAATGCACTTTAACTTGCACTTATCTTCTCCCTATTTTACTGTATTTAATCCTGCGCTTAATCCAACCTGTAGTATTTTGTATTTCACTTGCACTCGTATCTAATCCTGACGTAACTATCAACACTGTTATCTGCTCTTGAATTGCCCTGATATCAAATAGTACTGTGTTTTCTATTTGCTCTTATTATGACTGAAGTCATTGTATTTTGTATCTTGCTCTTAATTGTACTGTAATTCTTGATATGAATTTTATTTTGTATACAACTGTAAGTCACCCTAGGTAAGGGCGTCTGCTAAGAAATAAATAATAATAATAATAATAATAATAATAATAATAATAATAATAATAATAAGGTCAGACTCCAAAAAGTCTGATAAAAAATCTGTGAAACAGGTGATCATGTATACCGTAGTCAATGATAGGAAGAGAAATGTCTCAAAAAATAAAATGGATGCTGTGGATTCTTCTGCTGCAATTATTCCACATAAATATGCATCAATCTTCAAAAATGAACCCAGCATAACGGAGAACGAAGAAAGTGCAAACTCAGATATAAATGATGCCATGAACAAAGACATTATAGATGCAATTCAAGCTCTCAGCTCCAGATTTGATAAACAGGATTCCAAGCTGGAAAGTATAGAGTGTCAATTAAAATCTAATTCTGCTACAATTGCAAATATGATCAAAGCTGTTGACTACAATGCAGAAGATATCAAAGAAGCCAAAGCAAAGATCAAAGATTTGGAAAATACGGTAAACATGTTATCAAAGGAAAATGTTAACCTTAAAATAAAGGTAGAGGAGGTCGAACGTTAGAAAAGGCGGAGGGAGCAGGGGGCTCCCGAGTGGTGCATCCAGTAAAGGCACTCCACGTGGAGAGCAGGATGTGCCCTATAGTATGGACGTCGCGAGTTCGAGTCCAGGCTATTCCTTTGCCGACTGAGGACGGGAGCTTCCAGGGCGTGGCGCTCAATTGGCCGAGCGCCGCCCGGGGGGAGGGAGGGTTAGGTCGGCCAGGGTGTCCTCGGCTCACCGCGCACCAGCGATCCCTGTAGTCTGGCCGGGCGCCTGTGGGCTTGCCTGTAAGCTGCCTGAGAGCTGCGTTGTCCTCCGACACTGTAGCTCTTGGGTGGCTGCATGGTGAGTCCGCAGTGTGAAAAAAAGTGCTCGGCTGACGACACACGCTTCGAAGGACAGCGTGTGTTCGTCTTCGCCCTCCCGAGTCAGCGCAGGGTGGTAGCGGTGAGCTGAGCCTAAAAATAATTGGCCATTCCAAATTGGGGAGAAAATAATAAAAAATAATTGGCAACTAAATTTATTTTTTTTTTTAAATTTTAAAAAAAGGTGGTGGGATCTAAGTGTCCGGGATCGCAGAACACGAGGGAGAGAACATTCGGCAAGAAATTATACAACTATTCTCTCAAATCTCTCCGGAGCTTTCCAAAAAGCTTCCTGACACCATCGATACAGTTCATCGTGTAGGACGCAAGAATGAACACAGTATGAAATACCCTAGGCAGGTTATAGCACAATTTACCTTGAGGATTCACTGCAACAAAATTTGGAAGGATGCCAAGGGTGCTGAGATACTGAAAACCAAAGGACAGAGAAGCATGTCTACGTTTATGGCCACTTGTGGAGAAGGCGAGAAAAGAGGGAAAGACTGCTTATTTTCATGGCCGTGATGCTTTCATTGAGGGCAAGAAAATTTAACTGATGGACAAGAACTGAACTGAAATATATTTTGACATTCCTGCAATCTTTCCATATAAGATGTAAGCTGAATCACATGAGTATGGAAGGTATTTAAGTAAGTAAGCTTGGTAAAGTAAATCGATTTTGTACAGTTAATTCTAAAATGTTAAAGTTTTCATTTTGTTGAAAACTGTTTTCATTAAATACCAGGGGAATTAGAAACAATTTAAAAATAAAAGCAATTTTTTTGGTATTGTTCAGTCATCCAAATTAGGTTCACATATAATGGATGTTCCTGATATATCCATGAGCCCTATAAAGATAGCTCCCAAGACAAAAAGACAGAAACTCCCTACTGACTTTGAGAAATGTATTATTTGTCAGAAGACGACATCAGATAAATTTACAAGAGCCACAAAACTTGGAATTGATAGCCTTCTGTGTGCTGCAAAAATCAGACAGGACAATGTGTACAAGTGTCTTTATGAGGAGTTTAAGGACTTCGACACCCGCATTTCAAATAAATCTATCTTCATTCACCACCACAGAAAGTGCATACAGTAGTCTTACAGAAGCAAAAGAAACTTAATTTTTGTTAAGCCTTTAAATCCTGTCAGTCTAGCTGAAGACACTGTCCATAGAGGTTCAGACTAGGGTTTCCAAACCTGGGATAAAATTCCAGGCTGAGGTTTTCGGGGTTTAAAATTCACCAAACCCGGGGTCGCCAGGGTGCCTGGGCTTGATGTAAAATCCTTCATAGGCATATGGGCAATAGGAAAAGTCCACAATACGGAAACTAAACTAAATAAATTAAAAAAACAACAGTTTAAGCGTGCACTGGCTTCATACAGTCTCTCACTCTAAACTTTTCCGATGAGCTTCTCTCTCTCTCTCTGTCTCTCCCACACCAGGCTGCTCCCGCACTGAAACAGCTGACGCTTATTGCGTATTGTGCTTGCAGCACGGTGCATGTGTCACCTTCCCTTGCAGGTGCACGCCTCGTCCTGTCACACTGTTATTTTAAAAACGTAAAATCTTTTAGATCACTCAACCCCTGAAATCTTTGGCTTTTATGTTTTAATCCCCTTATTTGATTCACATACTAAAACCCAAATCGCCAATTCAACAAGTTAATACTAAAAAAGTAAAATAACGTCGTTCTTCTTTGTGTCAGAAATTTTATTTTATGTGGAGCTGAAATTGAAAATGAACAAATTTATATCGTATTATTATTATTTATTCATTCACATAGTTACTGTATGTATTGATCATTTATATAAGGTCATTTAAATGAATGATAAACACTTAAATGAACAAATAAAACTTCACATAAAAGAAAAAAATCTGCCAGATACTAATAAGTCCAGTAACCAGTTCAATTGCATCTTAACAAGTAGCCTGACGCTTCGATAACATAAATAACTTAAATACACAGGCCTAATATAAAACTCTGCAAAGTTGTCCAGTAACCTTCTTTTGCAAGTTTAGGTGAAAATAAAACTAACTAAATTTTACCATTGAAACTGTTATTTATCATTTATAGGCTATGCTTTTGGGAACACGTACCATTTAAACAAACAAAGTAGCCTTTCTTTCTTTCATTAAAGAGAAAAATTAAACATCTGCAACTACTAGTCCGTCTCTTCTGTAGCCGTACCAGGACCAGCAGCCGCTTTCTTCATAACTGTTTTGCAAACAGACTGAAGATGGGTATGAAGCAACTTTGTCGCGCCACCAGATATTTTCAGGACTTTTTTTTACAATTGTTACATTTAGCAGATTGTCAGTTTACTTCCTAAGGAAGTAGAACCAAACAGAGCTTGGACTGTAACACTTTAGTTTGTGCTCCTCGTATCTTGGAGCACTGATTATTATTTTAGGCTTTGCCGACAGTACAATAAGTGAACATTCCACCTTAAATCTTCCTGCTGAATGAATAAATCAATCAATCTTTATTTTATATAGCGCCTTTCATAGTGGACCACCATCACAAAGAGCTTTACAAGATGCAGTACAAGCTATCAGGCTTAAAGAGCATGGAAAGCAAGAGAGAACAGGTGGGTCTTGAGAGTTTATTTAAAGCGAGCGGCGTTGGGAGCATCACGCACCAAAGCTGGGAGAGAGCTCCAATGAGTCGGAGCCATGAAGCTAAACAAGCTTTCTCCAAGTGTGGTGCACTTTTGCTTGGGGATAACAAGCAGACCAGAGTCAGGGGACCTCAGCTTGCAGGCAGGGACATAGCGGGTCAGCAGGTTGAGGAGGTATTCAGGACCTGTGTGATGAAGGGCATTGCAGGTGAGCAGGAGAGTTTTGAAAATAATCCTACACTTTCCAGGTAGCCAGTGCGGCAAGACGGGGGGTGATGTGATCACGTTTTTTAGATCTGGTAAGGATCCTGGCAGCGGCATTCTGGGCTAGCTGCAGTCGGTTTATGGTGCATGCCGGGATACCACCATATGGAGATTTGCAGTAGTCGAGTCGAGAGGAGACAAATGCATGACAAAGTATCTCCGCATTTAGGAAGGAAAGGTAGGGACGGACTTTGGAGATGTTTCGAAGATGGTAGAAGGAAGATTTGACCACGGAGGAGATGTGGGCATCAAAGGAGATGTTGCTGTCAAGAAGTACACCAAGGGTTCGTACTGTGGGGGAAGGCAGCAGCAGATAGTTTCCGAGGTTCAAGGCAGCTATATTTAGATTCTTAAGTTGAGTTTTAGATCGTACTAAAAGGAGTTCAGATTTGCTAGTGTTCAGCAGAAGAAAAATTGGTAGACATCCAGGCCTTGATGTCTTGAATGCAAGCCAAGTGCCGGACCATGGCAGAGGAGCTACCAGGGTTGAGTTTTAAGTAGAGCTGGGTGTCGTCAGCATAGGAGTGAAACATGAGGCTGTGTTGGCGGATGAGGTGACCCAAGGGAAGCATGTAGATGTTGAAGAGAAGGGGACCAAGAACAGATCCTTGGGGGACACCACAAGCGACCGGGTTTGCAACACCACTGCATACAGAAGCAAGTAAATACGCGTACACAGTGACCTGGAAGGAGCTTGTTACAGAGACTTCCATCCAAGTTTCTCTGGATTGAATCATCAGCACAAATGTTGATTAGAGCAAATGTTTCTTCATCTCTGCTGCAATCTGGCTCATGGTGGGTCTCAATCAACAGAAATATGGCTAAATAGAATAAACAGAAATGGTGCTACAGAAGTGAAACCTTCACGCAGATGTGGCCGTTTGTTACTTCCTCTGCTTCCAAACGCCCATCATGCATTTTGCCTCGCTCGACCCCAGTCAATGCGTGTTGACCCACATCCTGAGGTGGGTCGCTGCCTACCCGGGTACGACCCAGGTATGTGGTTTCACACTACGGGGGATTGTGACCCGGGTTGGGACTAGGGTAGGAGTGCCAGTGTGATAGGGGCTTTAAAAAGAGTTCCCAAGAGTCAAACCTGACCTGAAAGTACTGGTGAAATTTGTAAACCTCTTCCTGTCCATACTGCAGATATTGTATGTGGTGTCTGGAAATCAACTGCATTGTCACTCCCATCTACACAGTTGATATACTGCCGATCTGTATTTCAAAACGAATTGACTTCAAATTACATGGAAAAATCTGCAGTCAAAACAGTTACATTTCTTTTTTGTTCCATATGTTAAGGGATTCCTCTGGCTCAGGCCCCCTAGCTTCAATGAGCATAGAAATGGCCATTCTTTGGCTGTTGCAGCCTGTAGATGACTACATAGAAAAATTAATTTGAAAGGGTTTTCCTGATTGAAAAAATATTATTTATGATGACCCTTGTGTGAACATTTGTTGGCTTATATTACAGACTGTGTGTGTGTGTGTGTGTGTGTGTGTGTGTGTGTGTGTGTGTGTGTGTGTGTGTGTGTGAAAGCAACTTTAAACACTCTCATGAAACATTTTCGTTTCCTCCTGAAAATGTGAAAGGCATTTAAAAAACCGAACTGACAATGTGGAAAAACATCTCAAACTGATTAATCTCCAGATAACTGCACCAAACGTCATATGAGTTATAGTGAAAACTCTTCTTCAACCAATAGTTTTGAGAGAATTCCCTACACACAGGGCTGTCCCCGAGCATCACAGGCCCTCTGCTCGTTTACAAAAGCATGACTAGATATAAGTCAACTTTTCAGAATGTGTTGATGATCAAGGGGAAGAAGAAACAAACTTATAATAGATCTTCATCTACGAAGGACTTGTTGCAAGGTACGGTAATAAAAGTGTTTTTTTTTTAAACATGCTACAAATTAGTGTTGCATTTGTCATGGAAATTATATTTTAATAAACGTGAATTGGTAACACAACATTTAATTTACAAATTTAAAAGCATTCATTTGTGACTTATTAAAAGTATTGTATTACAAATCAGACTTTTACAAATAAATGGTATAGATAGATGTACTGTATGACTGATTGAAATTTAAGACCATTACATTTATTCCATTTTTTTAAAATACAGGATTAACAATTTAAATAATAGTTCACCTGCTATGATCATACATCTAAAAGAATGGTGGCATGCTGGAATTACTGTTCATATTTTTTATTTCAATGTCATTTCTTTGTAGGGGAGCTATTCATACCCACAGTGCTTTTGTAGGTGCTTTGCTCAGCAAATCAATTCTGCAGGTATTAGCATATGTAGGAGCAAAGGATATGTTTCTGCATTACAAATTCAATTAAAAACAGGATAACAGTTGTTCACTTGGTTACTCATTGTCACAAATAACTGCAAAATTGATATTTTGAAATTATAAATGAAAAAGTAATGCATAATATATAAGAAACATATCTGTTGGGTTATTTTAATTTAAAATATGATATTAAAGGTAAACAATGAAATATTATGAACATATAGTTTACTAAACAACAAAAAGATACTTGTAATAGTTAATAATAATGGCTTCATTATAGTAACTACCATTAATGAGCTTGTTTTCAGTATGAATTGCAAAACAAAAATGAATAACATTTTCTCTGCTACTCTAATGGATGATTTTGAACTTTGTGTTTTGTTTGTCTCTTTCAGATTCAGTGCTGACAGAAACTTGCAAGAACACAGTTTGAAATTTTTCCTCAAAACAATGAATTCAACTGTAATGGAAATTGACTCTGTAGAGTACTGCTTTCAAAATGTGCACACATCTTGTGTAAAGATGTCTAGATCTGTTGGTGTGAGAACAGCCATGTATTTTGTGCTTGTTTTGACGGTTCTGATCACGATAGGTGGAAATCTAGTTGTGATCATTTCTATCTCACACTTCAAACAGCTTCACACACCAAATAATTTACTTGTCCTTTCACTGGCCACAGCAGACCTTCTGCTAGGGATATGTGTGCTTCCCTTTAGCATGATAAGAACAGTTGAAAACTGTTGGTATATGGGGCCTGTCTTTTGCACACTGCACACCTGTATAGATGTCTTGCTTTGTACAGCTTCAATTTTCAACTTGTGCTTCATTGCCATTGATCGTTATTATGCAGTGTGTGATCCACTTCGCTATGCAAGTAAAATTAGCTTCAGAGTGGCTTGGCTATTTATTGCTCTTGGTTGGGTGTTGCCAGCTATATACAGTTTTGGATTAATTTACACCAAATCCAATGACAAAGGTCTAGAAGATTTAGTTGCCATATTGTCATGTGAGGGTGGCTGTTTACTCCTGTTTAATAAATTATGGGCAATGTTGGATGCAGTGACTTTTTTTGTACCATGTTTTGCAATGATAGGTATATATGCACGCATTTTCACTGTTGCTAGAAAGCAGGCAAGGATGATACAGAGTATGGAAAACAGAACACATTCCAAAGAAGACAAAAAAAGTAGAGCCAAGCGTAGTAGAGAACAAAAAGCTGCTAAAACATTAGGGATAGTAATGGGGGTCTTTCTTGTTTGCTGGGTACCTTACTTCACAGACACAATGATTGATGTCTATATCAATTTCACCACACCATCGGTTGTATTTGATGGTTTAATTTGGTTAGGTTATATTAATTCTACCTTTAATCCACTGATATATGCTTTCTTTTACCCATGGTTTCGAAAGGCACTGAAGCTTATTGTTACATTCCAGATATTCTGTTCTAACTCTTCAACAATGCAACTGTATGCTGAATAATGTATGCATGTATATATGGCTAATTTCAGATGCTTACATGATTTTCAACAGGAAAACAGATTGTATAACTTGACTTGTCAATTTATTAATGTGTGCCTATTTTAAAAGTTGTAACTCAAAATATTTTATATGTGCCTTTTATATCTTTCACTCCTAGTGGGCTAAATCAGGTCTCAAAAAAGAAACACCTTGTTACCTACAGTAGGTTTTATTGTGTGTCCTTTTGAAAAGATTGTTCACGTTGGTAACATTTATTCAATGGATTGTTTTACATGACAGAAACATTCACTCTCAGTTAAAATTAGATTATATGCACGTCATTATTTTGATCAGATTTTTATGTAAGACTTTTATATTATAAATAGTATTGTTTTATCAATTATATGCACTGGCTGTATTTACTGGCATTAACTTTCGTGGTGTCTGCTGAACACATTCAAATTATGTATGTGTAGTAATATATCTTCCAAATAGATTTGATAGATGAATAGATCACACATCCTTAGCTCATTTTATGATTATATATATATATATATATATATATATATATATATATATATATATATATATATATATATATATATATATATATATATATTCAAATGATCATGATCAAAAATATTAGGTGCCTTTGCTCAAAAACTATAACTACTATATTGAATTCAACCGTGCAGTAATAAATGTCTTCTATGATAAACATACTAAAATTGTCCTTTTTGTTTTTTTCTAATTTATCCATGTTTAATGTATCATTGTTTTGCCATTTAGTATTGCAGTTATAATATAATGTTTATGTTGATGTAAACAGATCATTACAAGGCGGATGTGAAATTAAATTACTCTACCTCTTCTTTCTACACCCTACTGTAAACATTGTTCTGAAGGAATTAACCCACTTTTGCAAAGTCTATCAAATTGTCACTGGCATATTACCTTTGTAGAATGCTACAATAGATGTTTATAGAACATTAACATTTGCTACCTACAGATGTTAGTTTCTTTGCACACTTTTGTATCTTCTGTGTGAATGTAGCTGTCACATCCCCAAAGATGTGCTGTGTTATTGCAATTGCAAAACCATCTCCAACAGAGTTTGTAGCGAGCCAGGGAGCTAGTATGGCCTGTGTTCAGCTTCTCAAAAATACAGTACTATCAGGTTTTATTAACCCACTCCTAACTCAAGTCAAAATATCCCAGTAGAATAATGATCCTAATCTCCCCACTGTTCTGTGTTACTGTGAAACTGCAAACACCATACAGTGCTGTTCTAACACACTGGCTCCCTTCCTTGTATCCTGCTGGTCCAAATTCATACTATGTGCTCCTATCTATAGATTTAAATTTATTATAGCAAATAAATTTAAAAAAAAAACACAACAGTGTTTGCTGTCAGTGGCAATACAGTAACCACAATAGCAACTAGTCTCTGGTTTGAATGATGAGTTGAAGAAATCTGGATGTAGATGTTATTTTTTTTTAATGTATCCGTTTTCTAATAGCTATACAACCATCTTAAAAGGGTTTTACCATCTGGTAAGGCCTGCTTGGTGTCGTTAAATGTCCCGAGCCGAAGGCCCTCTTCTTCGGCTTCTATTGGTTAAATGAAAACAATACCTAGTTCACAAATAATGATTATACTTCTAAAAGTAAATATCATTTACTGTATTTTTCTTTTTTGTATTTTTTTGTATAACTCTCAGTTTTTGTATATCAACTCCAATCAACTGATCTAATTAATAATTCAATAATTGACACATCTTATTAATTAAAAAGTATTACCCAATAAAGAAGGACAAATACGGCCATTATGCCTCTACTGTGTAGTGCAGACGATTCATAAGTCCCCTTATGTACCCCAGGCTACGCCTCTGTCCACCTGTCACAGCCAACCGCTACTCGGTTATGCTTGTGACATAACCCGGTTTTGATATCAGCACAACCTGAAACACCTTCCCAATATGACCACCGTAACCGGACCCTATGCTTAAGGCATGCTCCATCTTTAGTGCCTTCACCTGTCGGGAGGCCAGATGCCAGTCCTTTTACCCTACTTCACCCTGCCACAATGACCTTTTTCTTAGTGGTATTTTAAAGAAAAATGTGAAGAGACTTTTTTTATGGTGGGTGGATCATCTGACAGGAAAACAGACCAGTATGTTTTTTTCTTTTGGGGGGGGGGTATCCTACTGGGGACCCCTTCTGTGCTACATATCATATAAGCAAATAAGATACTATTTGATAAGATTTTAAAAAAGTACTATTTGTTTTAGCATACAGTCATTTTTAAATCATAATACCAAGGTGAATAGATTATGTACTGTATATCCCACATCTTGCACCTTTTACACAAAAAAGTGTCTGTCTTAACTGAGGCTGGGAAGTACACAATATAAGCCTTGTATTGTGCACTGAAGGTGAATCCTGCATAAAACGCTCTTCATGTAGCCTTCAGTTCAACAATAATTTTTGCTGGAATGGTTGCAAATAATAATTTAAGCAGAAACCAAAATAGGGAATTAAACACAACACATAAAATACAATATTAAACAGGTAAGGGATTAAATATTATGAAAATGCAGGCAAAAATAGGGCATCCCATCCCTTTAATATATTTCTGAATGTGATAATGTTGGTGAATGTACAGAAAGCATATAGCACTGAAAACAGGCAATGAAATGACAAGGCAGTCACAACACATTACAGTATTTGAAAGGCTCACAAAAGGGGAGATTAAGTCCACATTCAGTTATTGTGACCCATCTAGAAATGCATCCGTTACCTCCATAAAAGATAACAATTTAAATAAGATTTTCTCCTAACGTCAGACTGGGTTCAGGAGCAACTACCATACTTCATTGCATCTCCCAGCTTCCACAACAGATTAGCTGAGACTCTTGGGAGTGTTATTTACAGGGAATTACCTAAACAAGGGAATCAATTACCATCATTTTCCAGATATCACAGGTTTTAATGTGGCTTTTTATGTCATGATAGGGCACAATGATTACAATATACCCAATGCACTAATAGTGTAAGCAATAACAATTAAGTGTTGTGGCATTTCCTTTGGACAGTGGCCTGCCATGCTGGACGGTTATTAATTCCTATGGAAATGCCTTGGTATAATATTGCTATTATAGGATGTTTTTAAAATAAAAATACGTTGAGAACAGTTTTACCTCTGTCTGTTTCATGAGCTCACACTTTGAATATTTTGTTCTGTAGAGACATTCGTAGATGATTAAAGATATGCACAGTAAGCAATCAAATCGCTTGTTTTGGTATCCATTTCTAGGCTTATAATGTTGAAATGCATTTATGTATTTATTTATTTTTTAACTGAAATGGTATCCCAATGACAAATTATACCTTCGCCAATTAACAGATTATTGTTTAACTTTACTGAAAAATATAATTTTATATTTTAATCAAATTGTTCAAATGTCAAATCTTTTTATAAAGTACACACGCTGATGCCTACTGTACTACAGGCCAGCTTAAATTAATTTAAAAACACGGACAGTGACCAGACATGCGTTTAATATATTTGTCAGAGGCACTAAACTGGTTCAGCAGTGCACATCAGTAATGGATATTGCAGTCAAACAGAAATAGGTTTGACAGAGTGACTATGTATTCAGAGACTCAGTCCAAACAAGACTTTAGTAAACTTCTGTAATGTACTGTATATATTACAGTTGAATGTTTAAAGTTATTCTAGTGTGTTTGTTTGCATGTGAGAAGTCTTGAAACACTCCTGATATTTAAATCAATATAAATCAATATGTTTACTTATAAATATTTCACCAGGTGGATCAAGCAAATGTAATTACATGTGCTTAAATATAGAGAGAGGGAGAGAGAGAGAGAGAGAGAGAGAGAGAGAGAGAGAGAGAGAGAGAGAGAGAGAGAGAGAGAGAGAGAACAGTCGAAACAGAGGTGCACTTCCTGCTGTCTGCTCCAAAATACTGCCAAATAAGGGACACATACAGTACCTCCCTAAATTCTTGAGTCAGTTGACCCAGTTTCCACACCTGCCTGACCCTGAGAAACTGCAGATCCTGCTGGGAGAGGAGGCTCTGACAACAGAGCTGGCAGCCCAGTATGTGTGTGCCTGCCACAGCCTAAGGGACAGTGTGTAGACACTCAATAGAAATTCATTGTTTATTGTTAAATTAGAAAAGGGGTATATTGTTTACATTCTGTTAAGAGGGGGGGAAAGATTGATATTGTGTGTTATTAACATTATATTTTATTTTATGTAACATTTATGTTGAAATGTTTTGGCAACATTGGATCACTCCTGTCATGCTAATAAAGCCAGTTTGAATTTGAATTAGAGAGAGAGAGAGAGAGAGAGAGAGAGAGAGAGAGAGAGAGAGAAGTGGGATTGTCAAACACTTATCAGTATTCTATAAATACAGCAACTCCACAGATGTAAAGCAAAGGACCTGGGCTACCTTCTAGAATTTCAAGGAATCAAACTTTTACCATTCAGTCAGTAACATAAAACAATGGATTTATCAAAACTGAAGGAGATAGAAAATGTACAGTATTGTTTTCCATCTGATAACTCTACTTGTCCCAAAGAGAAACGCTCCACAGAAATACAAGCAATTCTTTACATTATTTTTTTAAGTGGAATACTGATTACAGTGTGTGGAAACCTACTAGTGATCATTTCCATCTCTCATTTCAAGCAGCTCCATACACCAACTAACATCCTTGTGCTTTCACTGGCTGTAGCAGATTTTGTTCTAGGACTGTTTGTGATGCCATTCAGTATGGTTAGGTCTATTGAAACCTGTTGGTATTTTGGGGATACATTCTGCCTTTTCCACTCCAATATTGACCTGGCTTTGTCAACTATTTCTGTTTTCCATTTGATATTCATTGCTGTTGATCGTTATTTTGCTGTGTGTGATCCATTGCTGTACACTGCCAAAATAACAATGTGTGTGGCATGGCTGTTTGTTGCAATTAGTTGGATAGCTGGAATACTTTACATATCTGCAATCATTTATTTTAAAGGCAATACTGAAGGTCTGGAAGGTTTTGATCCTTGTCCAGGAGACTGTATCATTGTTTTTAATACTGTATGGGGTACATTAGATACAATGGTCACATTTTTCCTACCATGTTCTGTGATGCTGTGCCTTTACACAAAGATTCTTACTGTGGCAAAAAGGCATGAAAGAGTAATCAGCACAATTGAAGACCAAATGCAGCCAATAGAAGAAAGGAAAGTCAAAGCACCGCGAAGTAAGGAAGGAAAAGCGACTAAGACATTAACTATTGTAATAGGTGTATTTGTTGTTTGCTGGTTACCATACTTTGTTAACAGTCTAATGGATCCATTTCTAAACTTCTCCACTCCCCCAATCGTAGTTGATGCACTGCAATGGCTGGGATATTTCAATTCTGGCTTTAACCCAATTATTTATGCTTTATTTTATCCTTGGTTTCAGAAAGCGCTAAATGTTATTGTGACATGCAAAATATTTAGCCCAGATTCCTCCTTCATAAATTTGTTTCCAGAAAGCAACTGATATATATATATATATATATATATATATATATATATATATATATATCGAAAAATATTGAATATTACTTTTATGCTTATTTAAAAAACAAAGCTGTATAAAGTTATATATTGAAAAGACTCTTATACAATTAGATGGTTTTCATCTTCTATACTTTTTGTATTTAATTATATTTCTCTGAAATTAATTATTGTATTCTATGAGCATTAACAATTCTGATATGTTTTAGAAATGTATTCCTGCAATGTGACCATAACCTGTAATATTGTTATGTTTGTACTGATTTAAAAACTTAAATTGGAACTGTATGTTTTTATTTTTTAAGGTTTGAAGAATTCTGTTCCACATTTTAGAATGATTTTTTTCTAAATGAATAAAGTAGTACATAGGAATTGTCCACCTTTTTATAAAATTGTCTAGAATTTGCACCCTACCATACACTTCCTTAACTGTCAGAGCACAGGGTGCAATCCAGGAAACTGGATGACAGAAGCACTCAGGGTTAGATCCCAAATCTACTAATATTCCCCCATCTACAGTAAGGCTCGTTCAACATTTTAAAAAAGCGATGTATTTAAAATTAGTCAAATCCAGGTTTTAATGGTAACCAAACCAGTCCTTTCAAACACTCAGTTTGATAAAATTGAATCATGTATGATACCTTAGTGCTTATGCTGGGAAAATTAAAGTACAATTCATGTTTTGTTTATACCTCATTCATGTATTTTCATTTTAAAAAATATAGTAGAGAAAACCTCTTGATTCATTATCTTAAGGTAGTCTGTTGCTCTAATAAAAAGAGATTTTAAAATAAAAAAATCTTTTGAGCTCCACATCGCTCATATTGTATTTTGTATTGTTTTCAGAAGTTACGTAATAATAATTTTAAAATTAAATGGTGAACTCTTTTGTGTTGCGTCCAAGGTGGTGCTAGAGGGGGAGTTGGGGTAAGAAAACAACAAGATGCTGGTACCATACAGGTGTTTATGTACCATTAAAAAATACTAATTTGAGACGGTTGGTAATTGTAAAATATAACACAGCCTGTGAATCATGTGTACTTCTGAAAACGACATACTTCAAAGGTAATTTGGGAATTGCCATTGCATTTAAACAGCAAAGTTATTATATTTAAATGCAATATAAAACCAATAATAGTATTTTCTTAGTTATGTTCCATTCAACCTAATACCTTTGACTATATATTTTACAGCAGTTGCAGAAAATGATGAATTTCTCAGGTGATTAAAATGATGTTCTAAACTTTGAAAACTTTGATTTTATCGGCACGAATACCAGTGAACATACCGAGGCTGAAAGCAGAGATCTGTAAATGTTGTTGTCGCTATAACCCATTCACAGACACTCACAGTTCTAGAACTATAATATACTGCTTGATAACTAACATACAAGTTTAAACATCCAGCTATATTTGTTTTCTATTCATGACCAATGTTTACTTAGTCAATTGTGATATTTATTGAAAAGAGGTTCTTGATGAATAGAAATACCGCTAAGTGGCTGAGTCAGGTGCCTCAGCTATGATTTTTTAAAGCAGGTGACATTAACCTTAACGATATCCAGAATAAATCATGGTAAAAACTAAATATGGTAAGGTTTATGTCATAAAGAACATGTGTCTGTGATGTGATTTATTCTGGAATACAACAGTACTCAAAACAAAAAGCTTTGCAAAAGTTGAGCTAATGTGCTTCCGCTACTATTAATTCCATTGTTTATTTGTTGAACTCCTTGGTATTGCTCTGTGTGTTTTGTCTCTTCATTCAGCAATGCGACCATCAGTAGCTTCACTGTAGTGTGAATTTCAAGTTAAAACAAAATATGTCAATAAAAGATATACAATTCTTAACTCAAACCAACTCAATTTTCAAAAAAAGGCTATAATGGCTGTGACAAGATGTGAGGGGTGTGGGGAATAATTGAATGTCCAGGCAGTATTTTCCAGTACAAAAACAACAGTGTTTGTTCCTTTAATTTAAACAAAAATCCATCCCTCTACCAACTATGGTGTCGGGGGGTACACGGTGGGCAGTCCCAAATAATAAATATACAATACAATAGTAATCCAATCTTTGCGCACAGAAAGGTGTGCGGTGTCCCAAACTGCTGGTGCTGTGCTGTGTTGTGCTGTGCAGTGAATCACGCGTGCTCCAGGTGGTTATGCTGGCTGGTTAGCGGCAGCTCCCTGGCGGTCAATCCTCTGCAGACATAGACAAAAACAAAACAAACAAACAGCGCTCCGTTTTAGGTTTACTACGTCAGAGTAAGGGGCCGTACTCGCACAACTGCATCCCCTTTCTACCACCAAACTCCTCCCTGCAATCAGCCCGGTGCCATGGTTTATCCAATCGCTGCCTGACCCGTATCGGATCGCAATGGAGTTGTTTAGAGTATTTGCAGTTACGTGTTTTCCCCAAGATGGCCGACTTCCTGACATCTTCTGTCCATTTAACTATTTTTGGAGCTGTCTTTTTGGTGAGATCCACCAGGGGGTTAACTATTGTGGCATAAAGAGGCTAATAGGGCATGCTATAGACCGCCAAATTCAGAAACCAAGCAAAATAATCTGTTATACAATGACATTAGAAATGTGTGTAACAAAGGAGAAGCCATACTAAATGGGGGATTTCAACTTCCCCCATATAAAATGGGAAAACCCGGTGGACAGCACGACAGCCGAAATTGAAATGGTAGAAATGACAAATGACTGCTTCCTAATGCAATTTGTGAAGGCACTGACTAGTGGGCAGGCATGCCTTGATTTAGTCTTTTCAAATAACGAAGACAGAGGTCAGATAACCATTGGCAAACTCAGATTCCAACGGTCTCATTTGAAGTGATTTTTAAAAACCCAAAAGTAACGACTAAAGCTAAGGTTTACAATTTTAAAAAGGCTAACTATGAAGGAATGAAACAGAGACTAACAGAAGTAGACTGGAGTAAAACAGAGAAAGCATCCACAGAAAAAGGATGGCTATTTTTAAAAAATGTAGTACTAGAGGCACAAAACAATTACATCCCAAAAGTAGACAAAAAAATGGCCAAAATGGTTTAATAGATCAATTTAAAAAAATATTCAGAGAAAAAAGGCACTTTACAAAGCATTTAAAAGGGACCAAGAACAAAGTACACAGACCGAGTACTTGGAACTGCAAAAGTCAAAAAGGAAGTTAGAAATGCCAAGAGAGAGATCAAAATGAACAGGCCAAGGGGGCTAAAACCAATTCCAAAAAGTTTTTTTCAATATTATAACAGCAAAAGAACATTCATGGAGGAAGTAAAATGTCTAAGATGAGATTCTCCCAATAGTACTCAGAGATATGAAAGAAGTTATTTACAAACCGCTAAACAAGATCATGCAACAGTCTCTTGAGACAGGGGTTGTACTGACAGACTGGAGAATTGCAAATGTAATACCGACCCACAAAAAGGGATACAAACCCGAACCAGGTAACTTGTATCCTGGGAGACAGTCAGCATGCTTTTAGGAAAGGGAAATCATGTCTAACTAACCTGCTTGATTTTTTTGATAATTGGATAATTGCAAAGCATATGACATGGTTTATTTAGATTTCCAGAAAGCTTTTGACAAAGTCCTGCATAAAAGATTACTTCTCAAACTGAACGCAGTAGGGATTAATGGATTAGGGAGTGGTTAACACGTAGAAAACAGAAAGTACTGATTAGAGGAGAAGCCTCAAAATGGAGCGAGGCAACCAGTGGAGTACCACAGGGATCAGTGTTAGGTCCTCTGCTCTTCCTAATCTACGTAAATGATTTAGATTCTGGTATAGTAAGCAAACTTGTTAAATTTGCAGACAACACAAAAATAGGAGAAGTGGCAAACACCGTTGCAGCAGCATCGGTCATTCAAAATTATCTAGACAGCATTCACAACTGGGCCGAAACACGGCAAATGACATTTAATATAGAAAAGTGTAAGGTACTGCACGCAGGCAATAAAAATGACCACTATAAATACCATATGGGAGATACTGAAATTGAAGAAGGAATCTATGAAAATGATCTAGGGATTTACGTTGGCTCAGAAATGTCTTCATCTAGACAATGTGGGGAAGCTAAAAAAGGCCAACAAAATGCTCAGATATATACTGAAAAGTGCTGAATTTAAATCAAGGGAAGTAAATTTAAAACTCTACAATGCATTAGTAAGACCTCATCTAGAATTTTTTTTTATTTAGTTTGCACACTTTGCGTGTGAAATAAGTTTTAGTGAAACTTGATGAAGTAACTATAAGTAATCTACCTCATAATGTTGTATGAAGAATTTCTTTAAAAGTAAACTTGCCATATATTTAATCTATATACCATTAATAAGGTTAATGTGATATATTCTAAGATTGTTTGCATAATTTCAGTTTAGGCTGTATGTGTGTATGTGGGCATGCATGTGTGTGAGCAAGTTACTAGCTACGTCACAGCCTGCTTAGGCTGATGAGATTGCTGCTTTGTGTGTGAGGAGAAAGGCGGTGTCATATTTCAATTGCTCTGCTAGCCACCTGAATGCAGTGAAAGCTTTTGACTTGTGTTTTGTGCTTAGATACTAAGATATTTACTTTATTCTGATTTCTGTTTAATATTTGTGTACTTAATAAAATACTACTATTGATAAAACATTCCTTGTGTATGTGTGTTCATAGTAAATCCTCGATCTTTGTAACTCGTCAATTAACTGTTATTAATAAGAGAACTAATCAACCCAGACAAACATTAAATGATTGAATTGTTCCTACACTTAACATTGCTACGTATTTAGCTATGTTTTTAGAACTTTTACAAGATCGAGGACACCTTGTGGTTGTCTCCCGTATAGCAGCTCAAAGGGAGAAAACCCGGTCGAGCTCTGAGATACCTTTCTCACTGCTAACATCAGGTAGGAAGGAGCTTAGCCCAATGTTTCTGCTCTTGGTTGACAAACTGCCTCAGCATCTGCTTAAAGAAGTCTGTCAGTCTGCGGGTGGTAAACGGAGGTGCGAATGGACCAAATTTGCAACAATTTACACAGTTCTTTTACCCTTTGCGGTCCTATGTCGGACCAGGTCCGACATTACAATTTTCCCTTTCTGGTCCGACATCAAAAAAGACGTAAAACACAGGTCTATAGTCATTTTTTCTCCGGAAAAAGTCGAGAAAACCATTCAATGGCTGAGTGATACCGATAGGAGCCGAGAGAAGGGGGGCGGATCTGAGCAATAAACATAGCCCTGGCACCACAGAGATAACACAGCCATAAACAAACAAGATCGCTGCTTCCGCATCCAGCGCTCAAAGAATATCACAGGCATTTGCAGAGCTTTTTGAGATGTTATAGTAATAACATAATGACTTGGATCGCATTATTGAGGAGTTTGGTGATAAAATGAGTGATCAGGAGATGATTTATCAGTATGCACGACTATGAAGAGGTATGTGAAAAATACAGTGAACAAGGGGTGGGGCGGGGGTGGAGATGCAGTACTGAGTGTCCTGTTGATATGCAGTGCCTTTTAAAGCTGTTTTACTGTGAAAAAAATACTTTTAAACAGCGCAGGAGAAATAAATTGGACCTGACGCGCCTGAGATGCGCTGAATAAATGGACTGCAAAGGGTTAAACATTGAGACATAAAATTATGGATATCTAGTCGCGTATTCCACCTCTACTAAAATATAAGTCAGACTAGCTCAATGGGCCACTATATCTATAGCAATGCGTTCAAAGGGGATATTAATCAGAGGTTAAGTTTCACTACCTAGATGTCCCAAACAAGGGACATCATGAGCCAACCGCATGATCTCACTTCGAAAAGATTAGGGAACGAGTAATTGCTTTACAGTCTGCCCTGTGCTTGTGGCTTGGGATACTCTATACAGCAAATGCCTGAATACAATGTGGTGAGGATATGTGAACGGTGGGTTGCTGTTCGTGTTTTTCCCCTCGATAGACCAAACCTGCCCCCAGAAGTTAGCCAGGGTAAGGTAATTTTTTTGTTCCTATGCTAGGTCAACATCCCCGGTCCAAGACTTTCAGTATATCGAGCAGACCTATCGTAACTTCAGCACTAGGGGTCTCAGTAACTCAGCCCCGCAGGTCACACTGGATCCCAATCCCCTTTCCCTGGCGTTTATTAGACATAGAGGAGTCTCCCACCAAACCCCAGGAGTGGAACAGATCAGCGTGCAGCGGGAACATTTTACAAATGGTCTTACCAGAGATTGGCTCTACCATTTTAGTTATTGCTATTTCAAAATCTGGCCAGTCTCGACCTAAAATAACCAGATACGGCAACTTTCTAGCCACAGCCACGATTACGTGGTGAGTATGACGGCCTATCGTCACATGTAATTTAGTTAGGGGGTAATCCTTGTTATTTCCATGGATACAGGAGATGATCACCGTCCCACATGACCACCAAGGTACCCCCACCAAGAGAGCGTCCTCAATTAAGGTTTGCCCGCACCCTGAGTCCACTAATGTGTGGGTGCTCACATTGCCAACCCGCACATCAACAAATCAAGGCCCCTCCCAATCATTGCCCCTGGACTTACCTGCTGCCGGTGGAAAGTAATGTGAGGCCGCACCACACTCCATTGCTGCTGGGAAATTTCTGGCGAGGTGGTCGGCCTCATGGCACCGGTAACACACCAGGGTAAAAGTCGCCCCCCACAGAGCCTGTGTGTCGCTGCCAGCCTGGCAGCAGAGAGGGGGCCCCTGATCTTACCCAGCTGGAGGTTGACCTCGGGGTCACTTGATCCACCAGCTGTTGAGCCGTCACGCGTGGCCTGACTCCTGCAGGTTGCTGGTATTCTCGGAACCGGCGACGGTGCATCTTAGTGATGTCCAGTCGCTGGAGTATGGTCTTTTTCACAAGGTCATAGTCCAACACTCCCTTGGTAGGCTGCATGGGCCTCCCCGATCAGATTGGGGCCCAACTGGGTAGCCCAACACTCCCGAGGCCACTGGGCTACTGTTGCCTGCCTTTCAAACACTGTCAGATAGGCCTCGGGATCTTCCTCCAGTGACATCTTCACCACCTTCGGTTTTGGCAGTGGCACTGCTGGTTCGGCCTCCGGTTTCGGTCCCAGTTGGCTGCCAGGAACAAGGTAGTCATCCTTTTCATCATCATTTCCATCCTCCGCTCCTGTGCCTCCATCATCGTGGCCATTGTAGCTGGGGCCATTTCCAATCCCTCTTCTGAACACCAAGTGTGACAGGATGTGAGTGGTGTGGGGAATAATTGAATGTCCAGGCAGTATTTCCCAGTACAAAAACATCTGTGTTTATTGCTTTAATTTAAACAATAATCTGCCTGTGGCAGGATGGCTTGCAGTGGTGAGGTGTGGTGCCGTCACAGACCAGAAACACAGACACACAGCAGCTGTGGGTTAAAACCAAGACGCGAAAGCGCTTGGTTTCTTTATTAAATAATAATGAAAATAAAAGAGTTGAACAAAACACACACACACAAAACAAACGGGCACAAGGGCCAAACAAAACAGTAAACAAACACAAACGGGACGAAACGGACAAACAAGTATCGTGCTGAACGAATAGCAATTGTAATGTTTAGCTTCTGTCTCCTCTCTATCTCCCCATACCTCCTCTCTGTACACCCAACCCCGACTGAGTGACAATGTTCGTATTTTATGCAGTTGTACCGAGACTCGATTGCTAATCAATCATTCAATTAGAATCTCGGTACAACTGCACATGGATTAATTACGTGTCCTTCCCCGTGCTCAGATAGTATTACATTTTAATCAGCACGTGAAGTGATGTGCAACCCTCGTGGCTAAATACAAATATACATTTTATCACTCGTGCTTCACAGACCCATTTATATCCCATGTACCAATGACTATACACCAACATTTAACACACTACATGCAACATATAAACAAACAATACGCACAAGGCGGGGTCACAATGCCACACTGCCCCTCTGCCAACTATGGTATCGGGAGGTACACGGTGGTTTTGCAGTCCCAAATAATAAATATACAATACAATAGTAATCCAATCCTTATGCACAGAAAGGTGCGCGGTGTCCCAAGGGGCCGTACTCATGTAACTGCGTCCCCTTTCTACCACCAAACTCCTCCCTGCAATCAGCCCGGCGCCATAGTTTATCCAATCATTGCCTGACCCTATCTGCTCGCAATGGAATTGTTTACTTGCAGTACTTGCAGTTACATGTTTTCCCCAAGATGGCCGACTTCCAGTTTCCACCTACTGCTGAGTCCGCCAGTTGATGGGGAAAACATACAACCAACCTTACACAGTGCCTGTTCTGGTCGGGAGGGAGAATTACAGCTCAAATACCTTCACTCTCTCACATGGCTTATAGTTATTAAAAGAGAACCTTTGTGTTAAAATACTTTCCAACAGTGGGATTCTATGCTATGATCGTAAGGACCACAGGATAAGGCTTTATTGATTGTGCTACACAAAGATTTCAGCTTGCTGCTGAGGTTTCAGTGTTATCAGCAGCAGTCTAGAGATGCATCTATCTTGACTTTATATTGCATTTGTAATTTATATTTATAAAATAAATACATTATAAACAGATTAACGTGTTTAGACACTATTCAGAAAAGCCTGTTAGGAAATTCATGAAACCCTACTTTTGAGTTTCATTGACCCTTACGTTATTTATTCTGAAATTACAGGCGATAAGAAAGTGTATTTCTGTCTCAGTAATATGACGATTCTTCAAATTGTCCCTGGAATTTGATGTAATTTGACCCATGGAACGATGTAAATTGAATCAAAATGACAGTGGCCTACACCCTCCAGGCACTCAACACTTGGCACGGTGGCAGTATGATGAAATCCAAGTTCAGAAAAAAGAACATTTCATTATGGGAGCCAAAAGTCATCGTAAGTTTTATACAATAGGCCCTATTTATTAACAGGCATATTTACAGAGAAATAAACAATTTGGTCACATGTTACTTTAAGAGATACCTTTTTAGTTTATTAACTGTTAACAACAAGTTTACTAATACGTGACCAGAAACCACAATGTGCATATACATTACTTGTACTTGGAAAGCAATGTAATGCTGTGCCGTAAAATGCATTTTTGGCCCGTATTTTCTCACAAAGTGACCATTTACATTTGCATGTTAGCATTGAGCGATTTTAATGACGACTGTTTCTCAAACTAACCAGGTAAGGAGAGGTTTATTTCAAACGCAGGCACAGCCGATCCCATTACAAATCGGGAACATCAATAGCAAGTGAGCAAGCAAGCGACAGAGAGAAAACTAAAACAATATTCTAATTTATATATATTTTTGTTTCTAATTGAAATAATGTAGATTTGCAAACTGTAGTGTAGAACATTCCTTCAATAACCGTAGGGCTGCTCTATAAACTATAGATTTATTTAAAAAAGGATAACTTTTGAAATGCATACACATACTTTGGAAGTAATATATTTAAAAATGTTTGATATTTTATTACGCACGTAATCATTTGCTGGTGGGTCTTTCGGAATCTGCATGTTTCAAACCCGACACAGCAGACACGATTCTCTTAAAAACAGACATGATCTGGAATACCTTATTTATATTATGCATTCTTGTTTAATCTAATACAAATGGTGTGACTGTACACTTAGGCTGTAAGATTTGAGTATGAATAAGGTTACAAAGGAGGGTACAAAATAAAAAAAATCAGTTATGTACATATATATTTTTTACATAGCACTCACACATAATGTATGTAAGCGCAAGGCAGAAACTGCTCTCAGTCACCCTGTCACACTCATTCAGGAGTTGTTCTGCAAAAAAATGAACTTGCCTACTATCTTCAGTTAGTCTTTACTGCAGTCAGTATAGTGAGGGATGTCATCTGTCTGTTTTTAATTCTAAAAGGACATTTTGTACCACCATCTTCTTGGCTACACAATGCACATGTTATGTATTTATCTAGAGCTATCCCAACACAATAGAGTTATGCTCTTTCTAAAGAAACAAAACATGTGTGTCATTTTGTTTTATTGTTTTTACATACAGTGCACTGTAACTCAGATATACAGAGCTGTTGTAATGTGATGTACAGTACACTGCTCTTCTTATTCTAACCCTTGTTGGCACAACAAGGTAAACTAGGACAATATTTCTTAAAAGCAGCCACCAGAGTGATTTTTGTGCAGCCATAGAAGATTCCCAGAAGCTCCTCTCTTAATCAACTTTAAGGCCTAACCGGATTCTCATTACTTTAAACACATAGGTGCTCAACCAAACTTTTATCATGGGCTGCATATCCAGAAATCTAGTTTAACTTAATGCTTATAGCGGGCCGCACATTACTAAAGAATAATGCGACTTTAACCCTTACCTGCAATATACAGAGGCATAAATACCTCCAGTGTTTTGATTCAAACACATGCTCCATTGAGAAAGATGTACAAGACTATAATAATAATAATAATAATAATAATAATAATAATAATAATAATAATAATAATAAACCAGCATATTAAACAAGAGGAATAGGACAAAACAAATAAAACACAATTTTACGACATTGAACAATGAACAGTATTTTCATTTAATGGTAAGTGGTACATTCAAATTATCGTTATTAAACACATAAGGTACACTAAGAAACAAAAAACTAAGGTTGTTGACTCTTCATTGCCTTTCCAGTAGAGTTTTCCCTCAGCTGGTGCAGCAGGGGTTCTATAGAGAGGGAGTAGAGCATCCCTGAGAGAGAGCAGCCTGCCATATCCCCCTCTGCACTGGGAAAGGGGCATTCAGGCCATTATTCACCTTAACTAGACGAAATAAAGGGCACATTGAAAAGGTCTCTAATTAAAAACAAATGATCAAAAATGGATTGTTTTGGCACAAAGTAGGACTGGTCCCTGTGCACCACTGAGTCCTCAGCCAATTAGGGGTTAGTGGGGCTGAGGCTCTGCTCCCAGTTGGTTAAGAAGCAAGAATGTCAAATTCAATATAAAAATAAACCTTAACATATTTATTAAAATAAATAATCTAATTAATTAATAAACTAATTAATTAATACAAATACATGTAAGACATGCAATTACAAGTTTCAGTCCATTTAGTGGTCATCTTAGATGTATTTCAAAACAAGACGTTAGCAACAAAATGATTAAACACTGTATGCGGTGACCTCATATGTCAGCACCTGGACAATTAAAAGTTATTTTCATTGACTCTTTTTTATGTTTTAGATCATTGCTGAAAAGGTTCCAGCAACCAGTTAAACAGCACATAATTTTCCAAGTGAATTACACGGCTGAATAAAGCATATTGATGCAAATTCATCTGTCTCTTTAATCAGACTCAACCTTGGAGAGAGTAGGAGGATCTAACTATACTTGAACTGTGTGTCTACATATATATATATATATATATATATATATATATATATATATATATATATATATATATATATATATATATACAGCCATGACTTCAGTGAGATCACTTCACTTTCTATTTTTCACAGCAATACTGTACAATGGATTTGAACTCAACAGGATTAATTGAGCTACAAGTGCAGTATTGTTTCCAATCTGGCAATGCATCCTGCCCTAAAGAAATCCATCCAACAGCAATCCGTGTGACCCTGTACATTTTTTGGACTGGCATTGTTATGCTTACAGTGTGTGGAAACCTGGTGGTTTTTATTTCTATCTCTCATTTCAAGCAGCTCCATACACCAACCAACCTCTTTTTGCTTTCACTGGCTGCAGCAGATTTTCTCATCGGAGTATTTGTGATGCCTTTCACCATGATTCAGTACATAGAAACCTGTTGGTATTTTGGGGACATATTGTGTTCAATCTATACCATGTTTATTCTGGTGCTGACTTCAGTTTCTATTAGTAATTTGGTATTTATTGCTGTTGATCGTTACTTTGTTGTGTGCTATCCATTTATTTACTCTACTAAAATAACAATTCCTTTAACATGGATGTTTATTGCATTAAGCTGGATGTTATCAGTAGTTTACACATATTTATTATTTTATTTTAAGGGAAATATCAATGATGTTGAAGGAATTGATCCTTGTCTTGGAGATTGCTTTTTGGAATTCAATGCAACCTGGACGGTAGTAGATCTGATAGTTACTTTTCTCTTGCCTTGTTCTGCAATGGTAATTGTATATACAAAAGTGTTTATAGTTGCAAAAAGACATGCAAGAGTAATAAATGCTATAGCACGACAAATTAGTTCTGCTTATGGAAACAAAAGTAACATACCAAAAGGTCTGAAAGAAAAGCAACAAAAACATTAGGGATAGTAGTAGCTGTTTTTCTTCTTTGTTGGGTGCCATACTACATTTCTACTGTTGTTGACGCATATATCAATTTTTCTGTCCCTCCTGTAGTGATGGGTACTCTCACATGGGTAGTTTATTTTAACTCCAGCATCAATCCAATTATTTATGCCTTGTTTTATCCCTGGTTTCAGAAGTCACTGAAACTTATACTAACTTTTAAGATATTTAGCCAGGCATCCAGTATGACTAATTTGTTTCCAGAAAATCAGTAGAATTTATATTCTGTAACTCTAGATATTACACTTTTATCTCCAGGTCTGCTGCAAAATTACTTTATAATTCATATTGTAAACAGGAGAAATTGTTTAAGTTTTCACACCCCTTCTGTCTTTTAAGATACTAAACCTATTGAAAACCCATTTAAAGGTTTAAAGAGACAAGTGGTTATGTTCCAAAGGACATTACTCTACCTTATACCATTGCTGAGTTATTAATGGTTGAAAATCGGAGTTTAACATGGAAACAAAGATAAAACTATATCTATAGCGCCACGGTACTGCCGATATAATACAGTCTTTAAACATTTATTATACCAAACTGCTTGACAACATAAGCCTGCTCCATCACAAGACATGCAAATGTAATAAGCTACCCTTAAATATCTTTGTAGTCCAGTAAGTTCTTTAGATGACAGGTCATTTAGAAATAAGTGAAATATATGTGTATTTTAAGTGGCTCGAATTAATTGCAATTCTTATTATCTGATATATGAAATGTCTGTAATATGATGTAAACACTGTCTATTTTATAGTACTAATATGCATTTAATTATGGAAACCCAGAATGTATCATATACAAGTACATTTTGTTCATTCTTCATTCATTTAAAGTAAATGGGCAGCAGTGTGGAGTAGTGGTTAGGGTTCTGGACTCTTGACCGGAGGGTTGTGGGTTCAATCCCAGGTGGGGAGACACTGCTGCTGTACCCTTGAGCAAGGTACTTTACCTACATTGCTCCAGTAAAAACCCAACTGTATAGATGTGTAATTGTATGTAAAAAAATAATGTGATATCTTGTAACAATTGTAAGTCGCCCTGGATAAGGGCGTCTGATAAGAAATAAAAAATAATAATAAAAGCAAGTTATAATATTTTCTTCTGGTATTAAATTAGATTGTTATTGTACTATTACTAAACTGTTAATAACAAGGTGTAATTTTCCATGTGTTGCCAGCAAACTATTGAGCAAAGTAGTAAAAAAAACTTTTATTAAATCAATTAAAAGCAGCCATTCTTGTTGCTGCAACTATATACTTAACAGAAATATCTGAGTGAAAAACTAAAGGATGTCATTCAGACAACATGCCAAATGATTGATGAAAATTAGGGAATCACTGGTAACACAACAGAGCTTTGGTATACTTTAGGTGTTGATAGTTTGCTTTTGACTGCTATAATTCAATAGGAAATGTCCAAAAACATAAAATAATGCAAATGGTATTATAGTTATACAAATTGTCTTCACTGCAGTGCTACTACAGCAGCAATGATTTGTAATAAGTGAAGTGGTAAGAAAGAAAACTGCAAAGGAATGAACTATTGGTTGAATTGAATCAAAATGTTCATATATATTGAGTGTATTATTATTTTACCCAATACACACTTTTGTGATGCTGTATCAACACCACTTTCTTTAAGGTGAGAAAAGGTGTGGAAATTTAAATTAGATGGTGGAATTGATAGGGTGAAAGGGACTGAAATAAACATGACTCAAGGTATTCATCTTGATGGGTATGATTTCACAGAATTCACAAGTGTATATTTTGTCTAAATTATTTTTAAAAGTGCTGCCATAAAATTATAAAAAAATACATAAACAAACCAGTTCATACTATGGGACTCTTTAACAACAGCAGATATTATTACAACCACCTAATGTTTTGCAGACCTCTTTCTATTGTATAAGATACATACACATTTAGCACCCTATATATTTGCATATTCCCATAAATTCTGACATATCAACAGGCAGCACTGTGTAGTAGTGGTTAGGGTTCTGGACTCTTGACTGGAGGGTTGTGGGTTCATTCCCAGGTGGGGGACACTGCTGCTGTACCCTTGAGCAAGGTACTTTACCTAGATTGCTCCTGTAAAAACCCAACTGTATAAATGGGTAATTGTATGTAAACATAATGTGTAAAAAAATAATGTAATTGTATATAAAAATAATGTGATATCTTGTAACAATTGTAAGTCGCCCTGGATAAGGGCGTCTGCTAAGAAATAAATAATAATAACGCAAGGGAGGGCCAAAACCACAATACTGCCTCCTCCTTTGACATACTAACTCATCCCGGAATGAAGTACATTAACACCACCCCTGGGTCCCCAAGAAATAACACAAATAAATCAAAAGGCAATATTTACACAACCTGTATTAGGTGGTCTGCTATGCCTCACTGTGGCAGCACACTCCTTTAGATGTGCCATCACTACAGCTCATGCTACTGCTTTCTTTCATTGCTGATGTATTTAGGATTCATATACAGTAGATTGGCAGCACACAAGACTTGTGTTTTTGTAAAAAGACAAAGAGACCGCTTGTAAAGAGACCGCTTTTAGGATTTCGGTGGTGTTGGTTCTTCAGCAGCAATGTGGCTTACAAAAACAGTTCACAAAAATACAAACATAAAAGCAAAGCAAACACTGTGTACACAAATCTACAACCAAAAGGTGTTCTAGATTGGCAGTGCACTTCTCCACATAAAAAGTGAGGTCCCAAATCAGGAACACTATTCTAAATATAAACTAAATATACTTTTGCCAATACTTTTGCCAAAGATATATCTTTATCTTACTTTTCTTTTGGTCACAGAGCTCTGAAGTGGGTATAAAAACTTAAATAGCAAAGCTTGCACAAATACACAAATCTAAAAATTAAAATGTTACCGTTACTTTTTTCTTTTAGATGTTTTTCAGAGTTCACAAACCATGTTCGCTTTTAGCTCATAGGTATTATTGAGGTATTATTTAGGCTATTGAAAATACCCATGACACAACATCTTCCACTGTTAGGATACTGAAGTGTGAAGGCTACCAGACCACAGATGGAAATCTGAGCAAACCACATTACTCTTGGAATATTGAGGAAAATATTTGTATAGAGTACATTATCAACAAAAACTGGTGCTGCATAAAATCACAAAAAAACAGAAAAACTTTAAATGTTTTTTTTGTTTTGTTTTGTTTGTTTTACGTAAGCATTTTATAATAGCAATAGAAACCCTCAAAAAAGGGCTTTAACATCTGGTAAGGCCCTTGTCGTTATGTTAACTGCACGAGGTGGGCCTTACCAGATGGTGAAGCCCTCTTCTTCAGGTTCTATGGCTAAATAAACGTACATTAGTGCATACAGAAAGTGACACTGCACATAAGGCGGGTATCCATGCATAACGCCCCTGACTCTGTGAGCGACATAATCAGTACCCACCAGTTAAAAAACTACGATGAAGCGGAAAAGACAAAACAACACTCTGTCCCCCAATAACACCAGCAGACCTGTAGAAGCAAACAAAATCTGAAGGCACAAAGAGCATCCTCACACTGACACTGGCTGTACAACAGTCAATACAGTTAATTCAGAGCATGTTTTTTCAAATTGCACAATATCTGACAATGTTCTAAAAATCACTGATCTATAATTAAAGTTATAGTTTTATCAGATGTATTTATGTAATTTACATAAATATGTACCATATACAAATAAAAGAAAAACAAAAACTCTCAAAGAGATTTTTCATTAAACATTGTGTTCAGAACTTTGTTTATTAATTTATTAATAATGTGGCACTCCTTGCAAGCAATTTCTCTTCATTAATCAGTTTTGTCCTGAAGCTGCATTTACTGCCTTTGCCTTGCATGCAAAAAAACTTGTGCTCAGCTGTCTGGGAAAGAAAAAAAAAAATCTCACCAATACATTTGTTTTCTAAACAAGGATTCACATTCTAATAGGGTGACTAAAGGTGGCTAACGCATGTTAATCCACATCCCTGAGTTACCGAAATGCTTTCATGCATCATTTTGAAACATGAATTATTATTTTACTTTTTTTTTTTTTAATTTTGTTGGAATTAAGAGGCCTCGTGATTTGATGTTCATTCCAAACTTTTATATAATTCTTGATTACATGCACTGTGTTTTGCTAGGGGTTGTACGGCAGTTAGTTAATCTTTGGTTTGATCCTTCTAGCTCATCAAAACATTTTTCTTTACATAGATATATGAGGAAATTAGACAATATGTTAGTAAACATTAAACTTCCATCTGAAATAACACCTACACATCCTCACAGAAAGAACATTTTGGAAAGCATCTGAGTGGAGAGCATCTTTACTTTTTATTCAATCCCTTTGCTTTCACAGTTTCTATACATTGTTTGTGTCATTGGTTCCTCATTGTTTATGCCATCCATTTGTTATTGGCAGATAAAATGACAGACAGTACAATTGTGTCAGTAAAGCATGCTCTTAAAAATGTGTTAAAAAAAATGGAAATGCTCTATGACTTAGAAAATGTGTCTTTCAATATACACCTGCTTTTGCACCTGTCAGCATGGTGTATGTCTGCATTTCATTATGAAGGTAACAACAGAGTACATTTGTTTAGTATGTCCTTCATCTTATTCCTCGGAAAGCAGAAAAGTGAATGTATGAGGCCTCTGTGAATATTCTAAGAGCATTCAATAGGATACTTCCAGATTTTAAATTAGATCCAACTATCACAGGTCATAAAATCATGCCTCTGAGAAGTGGTTTTAACAGTGGTACAACTGCTTCTGCCTGCTCTGCCCTGAACAGTGCTGCTCCCACGCTGTTTGAAACAGAAATCTGTTTTGTTTGTTTGTTTGTTTGTTTTTTGTTTTTTAATGAGCAAGGGTTAGATTGTAGTTAGCAATGCATTTCTAACTCCCAATTCTGGAGAATGGAATTTGCTGGGAATTAAGCAATACACTTGTCACAGTTATTACATATCTGGAAATTCTCTGAATGTCTCTAATTTCTCTGCCTGAAGTAGATATAATTCCTAGATCCCCAAAATATAATAATAATAATAATAATAATAATAATAATAATAATAATAATAATAATAATAATAATAATAGTTAACTGAAACGGTTAATGTAGGCATATATACTATTCATATCATAGCAAGAATAAAGTTTCTGTTACA
This sequence comes from Acipenser oxyrinchus oxyrinchus, assembly GCA_030684275.1. Classification (NCBI taxonomy): domain Eukaryota; kingdom Metazoa; phylum Chordata; class Actinopteri; order Acipenseriformes; family Acipenseridae; genus Acipenser; species Acipenser oxyrinchus. Next base: position 54,385,306 of record CM060251.1, on the reverse strand, counting down.
ATGGAAAATTTAAACTACTGTAATTTGAATACTGTGTGGCTTGACAAACGGTGCGCATGCGTGCACACCAGTCAGCTGACGGGCATTCAGTAAGCAGGAAGCAGACGGCTGAGAGAATCTACAGAACCGAGGTAAGGAAATGTTAACAGCAATGCGATTTTATATGTGATTGTAAAATAAAATATTAGAATAACAATTTAAAATCGTTTTGCACAGCAAAAAACCAAACAAACATATACATTGGAAATGTTTCCATTTATGCATTTGTGCTGTGCCTGACCTAGTTATAGATATCGTACATCTGTGCTTTGCTGTTTTGTTTTTTATCAATGTACTTGTCAGTACAGAATCAAGATAAAAGTTTAGTTTCTTTTTTTTTCTTATCGTGTTTTGTTCTCAATTTAGCTAGGTATAGCACCGCATGACATGGTAAACTTTGTGTTAATTACAGTCTTGCCTAACAGGTATGTGTTAGGCGTGTTATTTGATGTTTTAGGTGTGTCATTTGGTCCAGTGTTTTCAGTTTTGTTTAAGTATACACATCAAGGTGTAATCGACCATATAGTGTGCGTTAGAAATATATGTGCATTGTATAATCTTTGCCTTACTACACACATGGAATAGAAGAAATGCATCAGATTAGCTTTAGGAAATTTAAAGAGGGTTAACGCCGCCTCCCCCTTCACGTTGATGACTTTTGCCATTGGTGCTCCTATGTGCAATGCACATTGTATAACCTCTGATTTAAAAGTGATTTCTCAAGATACGTGAGTATGAAGGAACCCCAGACATTACGACCTTAGTTGGACTATGTCAAGCAGACAGTCATTTTTACATTCTAAATGTGAACACAATAATATGATCTATTATTTGTATTGCGTTTCAGCTGTGTGTGGGGGTGTCCATGTAGTGCTAGTTTGTAAAAATCTGTTTAAAGGGAACTAAAAAGTAAAAGTTAAAAAATAAAAAAAAATCAGTCCACCAAAAGCTGCTAGATTAATAGCTGAGGATCCATCTGTATGTGTCAAGGGAGCACTCCTAGACACTGGATTTCCATAAGATTACTTAATGTTACAGGAAATTAAGTAAAAATGTGTTCATAGTAAGCGCATAGTAAGTAAGTAAGGTCTGTACTCTGTCCCGTCATGAAGAAACCCTCCCACCCATAAATGTTAAAAAAATGTTTTTATAAAATGAGTTCAAAATTATTAGGCTTAATGTAATACAAAAGAAAAAGGGTCCTTGGTGTGATAGTTGCTTTGTCTTTTGAATCACAGAATAATATTTTGTTAGTAATGACTTTGGTGAAAAGGACTCACACATGTTATATTTTTTGTTTTTCAGGTGGAACTTCTAATGCTTCAACATGTCTTACCAATCAAGGTCAGATGGTGATGCAAACCGCCTTGCACAGACCATAGGTTCAAACATTCAGAAGATTACACAGCACAGTAAGTATTCGTCAATATTTATATGAGGAAACCCAGCATTTTGTGATGGTCACTGCTGGCACTGGGAATTTGCAACCTATTTTTACAATGTTTGTTGCAACAACATACCAACCAACCTTTCGCAGTTTCAGAAATCCAAGCTACATTTGGTTCCAAACTATAAGCAGAAGTTTGGCATGTCATTTCTTTAAGAAAATCAGGGTTTGTAAGTACATAACAAAAATCAGAAATAACTGTTTTAGTTGACAGTGAATGTGAACAAGCTATGGCTGCGTTGTTTTATTAATCTGTGCACTGCATCTCTGAGTCGAAAGTGACATCACTCGGTGCTCTTCGGCACAGGGGAATTAACAACAGTTTGGTGAATCAACATGATCCTAGGAGTCCGTTTGCTATGGAATAACACGGAAAAACGTGGATTTTTTAGTTTTACACTTGGGGAGGGGCAAAAAACATGCAAGGCTTTTTTTGTTTGATAATAACCAAATCAGTACATTTATAATATATAAACATTAACACAGGCAACTTTGCTTTAAATTTACGTAAACATACCTGTCTAATAAAACTGCTTGTGGTATTCAAGTTCAGTTTACCTCAGTATTCAGAGCTGTTCAAAGATGCTGAAAACATGCTGTTTTGTACTTCATGCAGCAAGGCTGTAGATTACACTCGCAGGCAGACCATTAATAGAACACATGGGAAGTGCTAAACATAAATTGAATGCAAGGAAACGTAAACAAGATGAGGCCGAAACAGCAGGGTTATCGAAAACACTGAAACAGACCACTGTGTTTGGATCATTTCAGCGTCTTACAACTGCCAAAGAACATTGTGAAACTGTTGTTTCAGATTGTGTCAAAATGTGTGTAAAAGCCAACATTTTTTTCAGCCAGCACATTAGAGAGGTGGTGCCATTCCAAAGTCATACCAGTTGTAGCTGGAATGTTGCAGCTCTATCTTAACAATAGCTGTCCGGATGACGACGACTAACTCAGAGTTGAACTAACATTTATTTATTTATTTATTTAGCAGACACATTTATCCAAAGCTACTTACACATGTTACACTGTAATACAAGGTTACAGTTCAAGAATAATTATATACTATAAACTAAAATACAACAGAGACAGAACAAGTGTAACAAGAACAATAAATACTTCCTGTGTTAACTGTTAACCAATAGTACTGTTTATGTGTCTTATAATGTGGCAGGGAAAAATCATTTTATTGTACTCCAGGAATAATGCAAATTCTTCTTTTTTTTTATCGGAGAATTTCTTTTTTTTTATTGTGGAAAACTAGGATCCCTGCTGATGAGATTGCTGCTGCTGCTTGCAAGGCTGTGGTTGACTTGTGTGAGAATGATCGCACGCTGTTCTATTAGACTGGTGGGAAGGTGATGATGGCGTTGACAGCCAATAACAAAGTACACTGAAATTAAATTGTGCAAGAAACCAAGTCCAAGGATATGTTCAAGACATCGGTACAGCGACTTGGATTTCAAAAGCCATTTCAGGCTATGGAGGGCTTCAGTCCAGTGAAATGCTTTGTGTTATTAGTAAATGCTTGCAAAAATAGCATTAATACGTGTTACTTTTTTGGTGCCACTGATCCTTAACCCTTATACTGGCTCATCGATTCACAGCTACACCTACCACTGCTCTCTGACTGACCTGCCTCACCTGATGGGCTGCTCTTTCTGTAGCTGGGTGTGTCATGTTGGCAAAAACTGCACTGATGTATCATCTTGCATAAGCAGCGTCTACAAAATAAACAAAGCTTATTGGGACGAACTTAAAGCCTTATTATCTCTGTTAAGGTTTAGTTATCTTTAACCGACTAATATTATAGGGCTATTAGGGCTAGGTTGTTACATTAAAGTTGAATGTAGAAAGCAGCTAGCCTGCAATTGTAAATATTTATAAATATTAATATATTAATAGATACATTTTCAAATACAGTTATCCCTGATTTCGAACTTTATAACATATTTGTTTCAAGTAAAAAAGAACAAATAACATACATGGTTAAAAAAAAAAAAAAACATCTGTTCTCTCTCGTCTCATATCTAATTCTTGTACACCAGTGCCAAGTCGGGGTACAAAAGGCAGGATCTAACGGCGTAGGCAGTTTTTCAAGAACAATACAAGATAAGATTGTTGGCTAATATTTATATAAGTATTTTTATTAGTGCTACATATTTATTAAATACAAAACTCCATACCCATTTTGGAAAGATTTGCAGAATCTACAATTAAATTGATAGAAGTGTCTCCACACTGGAGACTAACTTCTACCATGACTGTCGCCATATTGATTCTGCTGAAATTCACCGACTCTCAACCTTTGTGAATCTGCTGCTTCAGTGATGACGCATCGGTGAATTTAACAACAGTTCATTGAGAGACTCCCAGTGAATTAAACAACTGTTTGGTGAATCCGCTTTACATCGGTGCATGCAGCAGTGAATAAAACAACGCGCCCTATGTTAAAACCAGTTAAAGATAGCATGTACTGTATGAGATGCCAATATTAAGAAATGAACACAGGGTTAAGAAAAGACTCTCTAGTTGAGAGTGTAATGTTGGTGAGTTACTCATTTAAATAACAACTTTCCTAATGAAATTGTAAGCTATACAGTTCTACATCACTGTACTTCTGTGTGTGTGTTTACCATGTGCAGCATGTGTTTGTCATTGTTATAAGGAACATTTTCATTTTAATAACTGAAATTAAACCACTCGCGCAGATTTTTCCTCTTGTGTACGGTTGTGTAAATTGTACTCCTAAAACGAGTTAGTTACAGTCTTTTCTCCTTTGTCTAATTAATGAATTCAGCTTACTCTTTTATGTCCTGTCTTATCAGCTTTTTTGCATGCTGTTTAATAAGGTACACATTGGCTTTATGGGTTAGTGATAGTCAACAGAGACCTAATGTAAAACAAACTGCTGTCTTGTGTCAGTGTAGGTTGCAGGACAGTGCCGTTATCTTGTAAATATAAAGATTTAAAATGAAATGCAACATATGTGTCCCAGGGCAGTAGTTACCAGTGAGGGGACATGGGTAATCTGAAATGACAGAAGTGCAGTACCAATAGGATATCTTTCTTAACCTTTTTTTTAATTTATCTAAAACTATTGTTGCAACAACACATTGTTTAAATTCAATGTTACACTTAATTCAAATAATATGGGCCACTATATATCTTTCACCTACCGCATTTCACTTGCTGCAGTCAGGCACAGTGCCAGAATGCACTTGCAAGGGTGGAAATAAGACCTATATTGCATTTGTATTTGCTTACAATTGTAAGTCGCCCTGGATAAGGGCGTCTGCTAAGAAATAAATAATAATAATAGCAGGTTTGCCCATTCAAGATTTTAATACTAGCTTGATTAGCCACAGTGTGTTGTTAACAAGCTGAGGTCTGTCTTGCTAATCTCACAGTAAAACCAGGCATGGATCAAATTGCTATACAATGGGAGTCTTTTTTCCATCTGTGAAGGATTGACTGGCTGGACAAAAGCAGAATTTAATTAATTAGTCATTTAGCAGACGCTTTTATCCAAAGCGACTTACAGTTTTGAGGGGCGTGAACTATGCATTAACAACTGCTGCTGCAGAGTCACTTACAATAGGGCCTTGGTTTTACGTCTCATCCGAAGGACGGAAACATCTCTCTGGAAACTGCACCCTTGGAACGGGATCAATGTAGTATACAATCAATCAATCAATCAATAAATAAATAAATAAATAAATAAATAAATCAAAGTCGTGGCTTAAAATACCACTATTGTTTTAACAATCCATTAAAAAATTAACAACGACTATTGACAGATATATTGTTTTAATTGTATAAAACACTGTCACGCACCAAACTTTCAATACCATATAGCTTTCAATACTGATATCTGTTTTTTTTCATTCTGAATAAGAATGAGCAAAGGCTCCACGATAGAAAAGGTCATATCCTCAAAACATATAAAATGTAATGTCAACTTCTGAAGTGCTGAAGGTTAAACATTCTAGTGAAAAGTGTCAGGAATAGGAGAGAATGGTAGCGACTGGAGTCAGAGTATGCAGTTCAAGCACAAGGTTGCACGCTTTTATTCAATGAAATAAAAAAAGAAAATACTTTTAAGTATACACAAACAAAAGCTGCCAAGCAGGCTTCTAGCAAAGTAGCAGCAAAGCAGGAGACGATCCAAAACAGAGCTACCTGCTAGCACAGAGCTGTGCTTAAATACAGTAGGGCCAGGCTAAATTGCCAATCAATTAAGTTATTTAGCTTGACCATTCACATGTATAAGTTTACCCTCCAGTTAGGTCAGGCTCAGCCACATATTCGCATGGCTGGCTGGTTTGCCTCAACTGAACCGCAAGCTGGCAAACAGACACACACTGCCAGCTGCAGTACCGACAACAGGAATAATTATGATATAAGCAATTTCCCCATGACAGTCTTCATCCTGTCACAACTTCCCTGACTTAGCAAGCTTCGCCTCAGAACTCTGCAAGCACACTGCGCAAATATTTATCAATAGATTTATACATTCTTTTAATTTGGATGCATTGCTGAAAACACCTTTTTAGAATTCAGAAGTTTTAAGTACAGAAAATGTAAATTCTAAATGGAGATTAAAAGGCCCATCGCCCCACTTAACAGTTAAGTACACTGAATATCAGGGCTTTGGGCTTTGTGCTTGGTGGGGGTTGGAAAGTCGGTCAGTCGTAAGTCTTGTGATTTGTACATATTTCTGTATAGTTCCCATGGTCCCAAGCTGACATATGTTCCTTCTCCACTGAACATAACAGGGGTGTTAATAGCATAGAGCTGCTGCAAATATGCAATTAGAATGGTTAACACCTTCAGAACTCTGAAGACGACCATCATCATATAGATCCTTTTCAACCTGTTGTCATCTTTTAACAGTGTAATCTGAGGTCTATTAACACCATGTACAGTGCTGCTTAATGGGCATACTCGCGTGACTTTTGGTCTCAAAGGCAGGACTGGACTGTCTATTATTATTATTATTATTATTATTATTATTACTACTATCTATTACTACTACTACTACTAATATAATCAAAATAATACATATGTTGAACCGTTTACAAGACATTGGCCTTATACTCAATACACATGTATGCTGAGATTCCATAGACCAAGTTCAATCAAGGGAGTCGTACAAGAACAGATATGCAAAGAATGGAATGCCTGAATTAAAACCTGTTATACAATGTACACAATCAAAAGCATAGAAATGTATTTAGAATTTGCTTACCCGCATAGGTTGCTGTGAAAGATAATTTTCAACAATTTTTCCGAATCAGGTTGTACTCTTAGATGTGTTCTTAATATTGTTTTCCATATATTTAATCAGCTGCGGAAATCCAAAGGATTGTAAACCAGCTTGGAACACCACAGGACAGCGCAGAACTCCGGCAACAGCTGTAAGTTAAAGTCTGTTCATTTGTTCCTTGACAGCAGGTGGCAGTATTAACCAATTAAAAAAGTGATACAGCATAAAACAAGAGAACAGTTTCTGTGTTCGTGCATAGCATTTAAAATCTATAAGGAAGTGCCATTCTAATGTTCTGTAGAGGATACCTATTCCTGTAGTGTGTTGTATAGTCCTTTGATGTTCTTGATTCAGAGGTATTGAATTTAGGTAATGGTGACCTACTTGCTATCTTCTGATAGACTGAAATAATTAAAGTTTGATATCTTAAACCCTTTGTTTCAGAATCTGTACTACTGTTTGTTTTTTTTGTTTTTGTTTTTTAAACATGACTTCTGGTAGGCTGAGATGTTGAAGCTATATATTTGTGTATGCTGTGAAATCAAAATGTTCAATGAGCCCTACTAAAAGGAAAATAATTTTAAACCACATAAGATAGGGTTTGAATTTTTCAATACATATTTTACTTTTTGCAAGTGCCTAAAAGTTGTATTATTTTAGTGTGTTGTTCAAAAGCTTTGCTACTTAATGTGATTCAAGATATTCTTTTCTGATCCGTTGCAATAAACCGTGTCTGTGTCAGGTAAACAATGCTAAGTGCTCACAAGTTGGATATTAATCCTAAACTACACACCTGCCTTATTGGCACAAATCTCCAATGAGGACCTAGGAGGACTCAACTTAATTGTAAATCGGTGAGACTAGGACTTGGGGCCCTATTCATAAAACCAGGGTTGGTGTCAATTCTTCTTGTTCAATTCCAATTCCTTTTTAAAATCAATTCCAAATTCCAATTCCTATTCCTGTTCCCTTTTTATCAGTTCCAAAACATCATTGATAAAAATTGCAATTAGCTGTATTCTCTTAAAATTAGCTTCTCACAGTGGCAACAAATTACTTAAATTGAAATGCTGTTTGTCAATTTAAATTGGCTTCAAATGAAAGCAGTTAAACAATCACAACAATTATATCTCTAAAATATAAATTCCAATTCCTTCAAAGGAATTGATTTTTAAAAATGAATTGACAATGGAATTGGAATTGAAAAACAGGAATTGACCCCCAAATAATTGTAGCTAACAAAATAGTTATATAAAACTTCTTCGCCATGCACATCTAAACTATTTTGTTCACACTAAAACAGCTGACATGATTTAAATAATCAAAATGGTTTTAAAAATAAAACAGTCAAAGACAAAACAAAACAAAAAAAAAAATAACAAGAAGTGCTCCTGATTTTCTGTTCTGTACCACATCATGGATCATTATTGCTGTGTTGCCTGTTTGACAATGTGGGCAATAATTCTTACACTATTAGTGCACTAGAGCGGCCATTTTGAAAAGAGCTTTGAAACAGACTTTAAAGTTATATGTCTAAAACGTTGTCAGGATGTTAACAATGAAAATAAAAATGACAGGTACATTATTTAAACAGTTGTAGCAACACGTGGGGACGTGTAGCGCTATATTATTTGGAACCCTGCTACTTACTCTTTAACGTGAATATGTAGGCTATAGGTGTGGAAGTTTAACAAAACAGAGCTTGCCTTCGTTTTGTTTAACATTACTATTACTTTGAGTCATTTCTTATGGCTTGTATATGCAATTTTAGCATGAAAATAATTTTTCAAAGCATGGTTTAAACCAAGAGGATGTTTATAAACACAATTTAAAAAAACAGCCCTTTAAAAAAAAAAAAAAAAAATCCCTAATACAAAAAACAGTCCTTAAAAAAAACAATCCCTAATAAATGTCCTTAACATTTTGTGAATAGGGCCCTAGATCATTCCAGAAGTTCTCTAAAACCAGTGACAACACCCTACTTTATGAGCTTATTTAATTATTGTCCCGAAAACAAACACCTCCCTCCAAAATAAGTAGATTTTTTAAAGTAATTTTTGCACTTGTAAAAAATACATCGTACACTGGAAAAATGTAGTCCTGAAAACAGTGGAATTGAGATTTTTATTTTGTTTGTTTCAAATTTTAGCCTACAGAAACAGCAGAATGCTAATCAGCTAGCCAAAGAAACAGACAGGTATATGAAAGAGTTTGGATCACTTCCACCGACAGCAGAACAGGTACTGTGCACTGCTTTCACATACTTATGTTCAAAATGTGTGTATTCTTCTGTGCATTTTCAGATTAAAGTTGTATTATTTGTCCGTGATTTTTTTTTTCTGTCATGTCCCATAAAATACAACATTCGGTATCATATATGTTTAATGATCCAGTCATGAAAAAAAAGGATTATTATTGTATACAAAACGGGTCATTGGTTATTGAGTAAATCAACTTTAAATCTTTAGCATTCACTTCCAGAAATGTAAGCTGTCTTACATGGGGGGATGAACTAAGAAATCACCTTTCCTTACAAGGCATCAATTTAGCGGAAAAAAAAGCAATATGCACTGTCTCAGGTCAAAGCCACTCACTACATAGCATTCAAATGTACAACAGAGGACCAAAACACAGAAACCTTTAACACTGGACAAGACACACTTGTTTTCCATATAAAACACCATTTAAAAAAAGATGTGAACACAAACTTGATCCTGAAAAAGTATTTTTTAATGGTGGGTTGCTTTAAACAAATACCTGTTCGAAACTGGTTTGTTTTCCTATTAGATATGTGCTGTTTAAGTTTGTCTGTAAGTACAGTACACATTCTTTAAAAGAGTGACATGTTTGTTTGTTTTATAGTTTTTTATTCCGTGGCCATTTTAAAGGAGAAATCTCCAGGCATACAACTTAAGAAATAGTTCTTAGGAGCAAATGGCATGCATTGACATTTATTTCTTTGATAATGTTTAACAACCTACATTAATTTACCACTAGTATTTTTGGATGCCCAATACTTGAATTGATCCAAGTAGTGTTTTGCAGTAAATATTTGACAGAACCTAAGTAAGCTTTCCAACAAAGCTCATCTTTGTTTTTTCTTTTGTTTTCTTTTGTTTTTGTTTTTTTTAATTGTAGCGCCAAAGAAAGATCCAGAAAGATCGTCTAGTTGGTGACTTTTCTAATGCATTGGCTGCTTTCCAAAAGATTCAAAGACAGGCTGCTCAGAAGGAAAAGGAATTTGTAGCCAGAGTGCGTGCCAGCTCAAGAGTGTCTGTAAGTAGAAAGATTCAAATGTTTGTTTATTTGTTGTGGGATCTAGGAAGTTATATTTGCCCATAATTTACACAAGTGAGTCTTATTTTGGATCGGTCTAAAATACTGTGTTTGTTGTCGTTACTAGCATAATTATTTGTTTATATGCACTTAAGTTTCTGTATACAAGAAAACACTCAATTTGTAAACCACTACAATACCTAAAAATCTGTTTATTAAAAATGTATGTGTAAAGGCAAGTAATGGTGGTTATATTACACGATACATATTAGGGGGGAAAAAACACCAAAAAAACATTGAAATGGATGCCTAGATTTGCAGTAATCAAAAAAAAAAAAGTATAAAATGTCCAAGCATCACTTACAAGCAGTAAACAGAATGCTTCAAAAACAAGTTAATGAGTTTTCCCACACATCATGGTAAATAAACCTTAGCCCAGTGGGTGCTGCACTGAGATTTAAGACGGACAAGAAAAACAGGTGGTTAGAGCTAATTGTTCCCCTAGGTAAACTATCTGACATTCAAGGCAAGAAAAAACTGCAGCAGTTCATTTTTTGTTTCTCTGTTCTAGGGTGGTTTGCCAGATGATGGAGGCCTGCTGTCCTATGAAAGGTGAGAAAGAGAAGAGGTCTTAGGTCAGGTTCATGGTTATTTTTTGTTCAAAGTATTCAACGTCACAAAATGACTGCACTCTTTAAAATCAAAGTCAAATGAACAGTTCTTAATAGGTGCAGGTGTCCCACCAAATATTGTGAAAGAGTCTCAATCGCCTTGCACACTAGTAAATGAAGAGTCAGGTGAAAACACAACATAAAAAGGTACATAAAACATCTTACTAACAAAATAGAAATGTCACAAATATGACTTGATAAAGTGGTAACTGGCAACATGGCAACAAATATCATTTTTACATGAAAAATAACTGGTTGGGTGAATTGTTTTTTGGGTGTATTGACAGGTTCAGGGATTAATGTGTGTTACTTGCGTTTTTTTTTTTTTTTTAATTTTTTTTTGCCTTTTTATATTGTTTATTGATGTCTGTGATTTTTTTTCTGTCATGTCCCATAAAATACAACATTCGGTATCATATATGTTTAATGATCCAATCATGAAAAAATAAGGATAAACATTTCTTGATATTTTCAGTTTCTTCAAAATCTCTAAATTCAGCACTATAAATAGTGCGGATCGAACCTCCATCAAAAACACAAGCCAAATTAGTAGAAACAATTGGGGCAACCTTGGCCCCCACCTCTTTTACACTTGTGCCTATTTGCTTTGTGCTGAGCGATGTTGCCCCAATGATTTGTTGAAACTTGGCTTGTGTTTTTGATATCTCCACTTTTAAATGGCAGGGCACTTTTGATATTTCCAATGTGTTTTTGTTTCAGATTTATTTGATAGGGACAACGTACAATTTGTAACATTTATGACATGTCGTAAGATGCATTGCACCCAGATTTAGCTGTGAGCTCATTTTCATTGGCAGTCCCTGGACAAGCAAAAAAGAAAAAAAAAAGAAAATAATACAGATAAATACAAATAAAGTACAATTTACAGAAGGGAATATGATCGCGCATCAGATAATTGTATAAGAAGGAAAAATAAAATAGAAAAAGAAAAATAAGGATACGTTCAATTGTATGTGTTGTCTGTGATATTGGAAGCTTGGATGTTATTGATCTCCAGATATTTTAGTGTGTTCGTTATTTTATTGTTATTTATTCAAATACAAGGACACACATTTATTGAACTTGGAACATATCAAATTAGAACTTCTAACTTCTAATCTTTTCAATGACAGTGAAAGTCAGCCCCAAGCACAGGTACAAGATGATGCTATTAAGAAAGAGGACCTTATGCTCATCAAAGAAAGAGAAACTTCCATAAGGCAACTGGAGGTGATTATGATGTGCAATTTACATTTTTATTAATATATCTAGCTTTTTTTCCCAATTATTATCTCTTTATCCTAGACAGTGCTTCCAAAGGGCACATGCATTATGTGCTTACATATATCCTCAGACGTTTGGGATTTATCAGTCAGCACACATACACAAGTGAACTCTTTTTACATTGGCCGTTTTTCATTCAATCTTACACCGAACCCTGCTTATATGTTACACTTTTCCTTGTCGCTTTCGTCTGTGGATTTCTTTCCCTCCTTCACCTGAATTCCACAGTTTGTAAGCTTTAGCTGACCTATGCCTATAGAAGGGGATGAGTAGCCAAGTGCCTGTAAGTTTTCCTGTAAATGCATTATTCTGCAATTGTAAGAGTTGAATTAAAGGAATAATTTGTATCCTCTGAATTGGCATTAATGTTGAATTATTTATCTGTTTATTCCCCCACAATATTAACCATTCTATTACATTCTATGCATTTATGCATACTTGACATGTTTAATAAGTTCCATCGGCATTTTTTATCTTCTGGACTGTTTGTGAGCAATGTGGTGTCAAGTATAAAAATTTGTGAATTTGGGGGATGCTCCAGTAATGTATGCCCCCCCTTCTTTAAGCAGTGTGTCAAAGAATTGTAATTGCACATCTTTTACAATCTCACTGCTGGTGTGTAACCCAAGTGCATCTGATTTTTACAATAGCCTTGCTCAGTAATATTCCTAAATGTATATGCTGGTAAATTTCTTAAACATACCAATAGGAGCAGAGAAGGTAGCATTTACCTGTTAGGTTTAAAATTAATCTCCATTTAGTGAATTGTTTTTCTTTTTTTTTTTAACAAAATTATACTTTTTCTAAAAAGAACAAATTCCAAAAACTGCAATTGAGTGATTGCTATTTATTTATTTATTTATTTATTTATTTATTTATTTATTTATTATTATTATTATTATTATTATTATTATTATTATTATTTACTGCATTTGTAATCAAATGAGTCAATGATGTATTTTTTATGCTTCATATTTAATTTACTGTATCGTGATTCTCGTATCCCGAAGACATTACCGATGCAGAGCTCTACATGCCAAATATCCATGAGTGCATAAACAATAATAAATCTGATTAAGAGCATATATCATGGGATTAAAAAAAGTAAATTATTAATTAAAGCTCATTGAAAAATACTTCTATGCAACAGGAGCCTTTCTCATTTCTAGTTGTGTATATGTTTAGGCTGTTATTAAACCTGGAAGGGTTCAAACAGGTCAGTTAAATAATCAATGCATCTTTGTTAGAATAGACTGAAAGTCACAAGATGGAGACCGCTGAGTCGGATATTAAAACTCATTAAAACATCTTTATACATCTTTAACATGCTCACTAACATATTTGTGACCCTTTTATTTCATCAGTCTGATATTACAGATATCAATGAAATCTTCAAAGATTTGGGAATGATGATTCATGAGCAAGGGGACACAATTGGTATGATTTTTTTTTGTTATTTCTTTTGGGGGGGGGGGATAAATCCTGTCAATCTTTTTATGCAACAAAAAAAAAACATCAACTCACAAACACTCCATCCATAAGGGCTGGAAAAAGACTGGAAGGCTGCTGTAATAATTTGCACTTACATTATTTTTATATAAGACGTGTGTAGTATACTTCAGGTTATAATATTATGTATAATATGCTGTTTATTTTTTGCAAGGATACTTCTGTCTTGAAGGGCAGTTACCGTTCCAGGTTTAACAGGTACAATGAAGTGATTCTCGGCTGGTTTTACAGAATATCAGGGCCTGGATATTTAATTTCAATATTAGTGTGGAGCCATAGCCATTAAAAAGTGTAGTTATGGCAGCCCCATAAACTTTCATTCAAGCCTGGTCAGAGGAGCAATTTAATAATTAAGAACAGTTGGCTGCTCCTGCTCCTGATCTATCTTGGTAAACTTTTCATAATAGATCAATCATTAAAGAAACTTATGGAACAATCCCAAACCTCCCGAGTCGTTATTAGGCTTTGTTAGACTGCACAACACATTTAATTGCTGTATTTAGCACTTAGAGCTACATAGGCACAGTTGGTCTGGCACTTTTATTGTTTTTCAGCTTGACTGACTTCCCTTGACAGGTCATTTAAGGTAACAACAATATCGACTAAGAATTCTGTGCATTGTACTTATTTTTCTTTATTTTATTTTTTTAAAGGAAATATTTCTTTTTGACTCTACTATAATCACACATGGTAATACTGTATAGCTGATAAGATTGTAATGCTGTTATTTTATTAGATCTTGTGCATGATTGGACAAGAATGTAACCTAAATGTTTCTAAAATGCTGCTTTAATGAATTCCTTGCAAAAAACAACTGGAAAACTTTACCAGAGGGAAACCCATGTATAAAATAGATAATAGATAGGGCCATTTTAAAATTTGTCTTATCTCCAAACTAATGTTTTTAAGTGTACTTAATGTTTATGTAACATATGTTTTTGATTGTTGCTTGTTTTGTTTTTTTGTTTGTTTTCCTTCATCCAGACAGCATAGAAGCCAATGTAGAAGATGCTGAAATACATGTGCAGTCAGCCGGCCAGCAGCTGTCCAGGGCTGCAGATTATCAGGTAAAGTCAGTGTCTTAATCCACAGGATCCATGATAAACTGGTCATTTCTGATAGCTTTTTCTGTTTTCTGTTAGATGAAACAAAAACAATAACTCTCCCACTTCCATCTATTAAGATGGTTTTAACCTCAAGAACACAACATCGTTAAACCCTCTTCATTATAGCATTTTATTTTACATTTTAATATTCATCCAACTTAACAGTACATACATGCAAGTCATATAATGCAGTACAACTTCTGTTTTCTTTTATTATACTACTGATACAAGTGTTTGACTTTCAGAATAAAAACATTTATGTTTTTAAAACTGTGTGCATGTAGTAAGCTTATCTTCATACTAGTAATTGATAAGTGGTTGATAAGATGAATATACTGGTACAGTAGGGTACATCTTACAATACAGTCTGATGCCATTGAACAGGTAGATTTTATACCAGTGCAATCCTAATTGTAATGTTAAGCAAAAACAGTGATCTACTTTATTTTTAATACAGGCCGTAGTTTGCTGGCAAAGCAAGTTTAACAAATGTAGCTAGCTTGGGCCTCACTTAAGAAACAGTGGATTCTATTAATTAAAAATAATAATAATAATAATAATAATAATAATAATAATAATAATAATAATAATAATTCTGCACAGGACACAATCACATATTTTGTTCTTGGCAAACTTGCCCCCTAACAAACTGTAACAGGCATTTTTTTCTTTATCTTACACTTTATTAACTTTTTGTAGAATTATTTCCCAGTCATTTTCCTCTTTGTGTGCTTCAAAGGTATTATCTTTTTGTTTTTAGATGTATTATTAACTTATTAAATTGAAAACTTTTCCTCAACCCTTTTAGTGACTGGATTAGAGGGATTCCACTACAGTTTAATGTTTTTTTTATTTTGTTTTTGTTTACTGACAGCGCAAATCCCGCAAGAAGATCTGTATTCTGATTGTGGTTCTCACAGTACTAGCTGTTGTAATTGGGCTAATCATCTGGGGTGCTTTGAAAAACTAAAGATGCTACAAAGAAGTGCATTTCTAAATATTCTTAAGCTTATGTCACAAGCATGTTTTTACCAGTTTTTTCTTCTACTGTCATCTGTCTAAAAACTCAAGTTTGCCAAAAGAGTAGCCAAAGTTTGTAACAAAAAAACAAATATATATATAAACAATGAAAAGTGCTCTTTGCAGTTGTAATTTTTGTTTGTATTTGTTTTTAAGGATAATATATTTTATAACTTAAAATAATTTCTCAAGTACTTACATTCCATACAATAGTGCTTGACTTGAATTTATAATTTGTGTGTTATTTGTGCCATCACCTAGCTGAATGTTGCCAAGAACATACTGTAGACTACTAGAATGTTTTAAATAATTCTCGACACTTTTATATTAATCATAATTGCACTAATAAGAATAGTACATACACTTGCACCTAATGTGCTACTTTATAGAATGTAATATATTTATAACATGTCTAATGCTTTAAATGTTGTCATAAGAACATGTGATTTCTGTGATTTGTAAAATTGCTTTGTGGTTTAAAATGTCAATTCCTACAATACAGATCTGTAAGTCTGTTAATGTTTGTTGTTTTCTCTGTCACAGTAACAATGAACTATTTGAGGTGTTTTTCTATACTTGTCTTTGGGAAAAACTATGAATGCCAGTGCACTGATTCTGTGTGGCACAGAATTTAAACAATCTTGCCGATTCTTGCAGATTTTCCATTTTCTTCTGTGTTATTCGTATTCTCGTACTCACAGCTGTCTTTTCATTGTCTTCAGATATTATGCATCATAACAAACTATGTCCTTTATAAAAGTGTATTCCCTGGGTTTGGATTATGTGAAGAAATAAATCTTATTTAAATTAAACTGGATGTTTGCATAATCAGCTTTATTTGAGCACACCATCACAGTAACTGCCTATGATCATTTGTGTAAACAACAGGCTATTAAATAAACTTTATACAAACAAGTTTATGAACAAATGGCATCATCAGCATCAACAAAGAAACAGCTTTGTAGGTACACTGGCTTTTCAGAATATGTTAAAAGTTTTACTTTAGGTACAGTGTATTTCATTTAAAATTACCTTCTAACTACTGAGTGGAAGGATTGGAAATTAAACTTAAAATCTCACACACACACACAGATAGATAGATAGATAGATAGATAGATAGATAGATAGATAGATAGATAGATAGATAGATAGATAGATAGATAGAGAATACTAAATGATCTTTCGTGGTTTACGGTTTTTATTCACCGCAGGAGGATGTCCCAGCAAATCACGTACCCCAACATACTCCTAAGGAGAATAAAAACTGTATACCACGAACGATCATCCAGTATTCTGTCTATACCACAAGTATATATTTAAAATAAATGGCAATCAAATGTGTACATTTTTATATTAAATCAATTAATTCAAGGATTATTTTACCTGGCAGATCTTAACTTTCATTGTCAACAGACTATGCTTCGACGCAGATTAATTTCGAACCATGCTTATGGCCTTTTCACAGCCATCTTTAGATAGACCCTTGAGCTCAGTCTGTCAATTTACATCCTCTCTGTTGTTTCGTACCTTTACTGGTTTTAATGAAGGGGCTACAGGCTGCTCAGATAATTCAGATGCAGCTAGGTCGGTAACTGTCATTTCTTGACTAAACTCGTTGTCAAGGAAGTCGGAGTCCAAATCAAAACAACAATAGAAATTTGAAATTATTTCAGACCCTTTAAAGTTGTTATAAAACATGTATAGGTGGCAGTATTGTTTGAACCACCGACACGCAGCTCCATCCTGAATTTCAACAGCACACCACTGGATTGGAATGTAAACAAAGACACATTCAAAACTAGTCTCTAAGTATGTTATCCACACATATTATCCCACTCGAGTGAGATAACAAAAATATATCCCATGCAACATATACCCACTCTTGTGGTATACATTTTTATATATACAGTCACCTCCAAAATTATTGGCACCCTTGATAAAGATGAGCAAAAAAGGCTGTATAAAATAAACAACACAGGTAATGAGCTATATGTTATGCTCAAATATATGGGAAAACCATATTCTTTTATTCTAATACAATTGCTCAGAGAAAAAGCTTTTTATTAACAAGTAATAAAAAAAGATAGGTGTCAGAATTATTGGCACCCCTAAAGATTCTTATAAATAAAATCAAACAAAATTAAATCTGCATTAACGTTCTACTTCTTTAAGTTCATCTCAGTCTTAAGGAACTGTATTGTGGCCTTCCATGGCTTCCTGTTTCACTGGGGTATAAAAATGAGGTAACATGCATATGAAATCCATTTGTCATCCATCACCATGGGGAAAGGCAAAGAACTCACAAATGAAAAGAGACAAATGGTTGTTGACCTTCATAAATCAGGCAGTGGGTATAAAACAATAGCTAAAAACTAAATATACCACTTACCACTATTAGGGCAATAATTAAGAAGTTCAAAACCACTGGAACAGTGGTAAACTTGCCTGGTAGAGGACTCAAGTGAGACAGATGGTTTGGGAGGCAAAGGGAAATCCAAGGCCCACAGTTGGAGAATTACATCTTGGGGTCACCAAGTCTCCAAATCTACAATTAGATGCCACCTCCATGCCAATAGGCTATTTGGAAGGGTTGCCAGAAAAAAAGCCTTTATTGAGAGCAACCAACAAACGTAAGCGCCTGGAGTTTGCTAAACGGCATTGGCACTTCGATTGGAACTGGGTGCTATGGTCAGATGAGACGAAAATAGAGCTCTGGCCACGCACACCAGCGGTGGGTTTGGCGTTGAAAGAAGGATGCATGTGCAGAAAAGAACCTCATACATACCTACTGTAAAATATGGTGGTGGATCTTTGATGTTATGGGGCTGTTTTGCTTCCACTGGTCCTGGGGCCTTTGTTAAGGTCGAATTAGATGCCGAATTAGCTTTGAATTTTATGTCATTTTGGCATCTGCCTGGGCTGTTCATCAACTGCCCACAGCCACTCGGGCTGATGGCGAAGAAAGACTTTAGTGCGCCTTGTTGTAACAAATGAAAGGCTAATGGAAAGTAACACAGCAGTGTTCATCCTCTGGGTATCTACTGCAGTTCTCAATAATAGTTCCTTTATTTAATCATTAGACCGACTGAATCGTTTATATTTATTTTTATTTATTTATTTTAATGAAATGCTGAGGCAAATGTCTAATTGTATGAGATCTAATGTTAGACATGAAATAATATTGTTTGAATGTGTAAAAAATATTTTCTACAGAACAAAAACTAAAGTTTTTATAAGAAAACATTTTCTTCTGAGTCAAATTGTCGATCATATTTCAAATAAGAAAAATACATTCTTCCTGAGTTTCAGGTAACTATTTAACTGGGTGGCTTTTACACCTTTAAACTTAACTGTGATTATTTCCTGTGCGCTGGACGGATAGGGATGTGAAAATAACCGTCCTTCAAGTCCACTGTTGTAAACCAATCGCCCAGCCGGACCAGAAAGATTACCAGAAGGTATCTTGAGTAGAACCCCTCTCTTTGAGACAGATGGTTTGAGAAGCAGTTTCTCTACTTCTTGCCAAAGCCTGGAGAACATAAGAAAGGTTACAAACTAGAGGAGGTCATTCGGCCCATCTTGCTCGTTTGGTTGTTAGTAGCTTATTGATCCCAGAATCCCATAAAGCAGCTTCTTGAAGGATCCCAGGGTGTCAGGTTCAACAACATTACTGGGGAGTTGGTTCCAGACTCCCACAATTCTCTGTGTAAAAAAGTGCCTCTGATTTTCTGTTTTGAATGCCCCTTTATCTAATCTCCATTTGTGACCCCTGGTCCTTGTTCCTGTTTTCAGGTCAAAAAAGTCCCTTGGGTCGACATTGTCAACACTTTTTAGAATTTTGAATGCTTGAATCAGATCGCCGCGTAGTCTTCTTTGTTCAAGACTGAATAGATTGAGTTCTTTTAGCCTCTCTGCATATGACATGGCTTTTAAATCAGGAATAATTCTGGTCGCTCTTCTTTGCACTCTTTCTAGAGCAGCAATACCCTTTTTGTAGCAAGGTGAGCAGAACTGAACACAATATTCTAGATGTTGTCTTACTAATGCATTGTAAAGTTTTAGCATTACTTCCCTTGATTTAAATGTAAAGATTTTTATAGCTTCCCCACATTGTCAAGATGAAGACATTTCTAGGTCAACATAAACTCCTAGATCTTTTTCATAGATTCCATCTTCAATTTCAGTGTCTGTCATATGGTACTTATAATGGACATTTTTATTGCCTGCATGTAGTACTTTACAATTTTTTTATGTTTTTTGCCATGGTCTGCCCAGTTCTGAATGCTGTCTAGATCATTTTGAATGGCCTTTACTGCTGCAACTGTGTTTGCCACTCCAACTATTTTTGTGTTGTCTGCAAATTTAACAAGTTTGCTTAATATACCAGAATCTAAGTCATTAATATAGATTATGAAGAGCAGAGGACCTAAAACTGATCCCTGTGGTACTCCACTGGTTACCTCGCTCCATTTTGAGGTTTCTCCTCTAATCAGTACTTTCTGTTTTCTATATGTTCAGTTTGAGAATGAATCTTTTATGCAGGACTTTATCAAAAGCTTTCTGGAAATCTAAATAAACCATTTCATATGCTTTGCAATTATCCATTGTCTATGTTGCATCCTCAAAAAAAATCAAGCAGGTTAGTTAGACACGATCTCCCTTTCCTAAAACCATGCTAACTGTCTCCCAGGATACTGTTACCATATAGGTAATTTTCCATGTTGGATCTTATTATAGTTTCCATAAGTTTACATATAATAGAAGTCAGGCTTATTGGTCTGTAGTTACGTGGTTCGGTTTTGTCTGCATTTTTGTGAATTGGTATTATGTTTGCAATTCTCCAGTCTGTTAGTACAACCCCTGTCTCATGAGACTGTTGCATGATCTTGGTTAGCGGTCTGTAAATAACTTCTTTGAGTACTATTGGGAGGATGTCATCCGGCCTAGGGGATTTGTTTATTTTAAGAGCTCCTAGTCCCTTTAACACTTCTGCCTCTGTAATGCTAAAGTTATTTAAAACTGGATAGGAATAGGTTGACATATGGGGCATGTTGTCTGTATCCTCCTTTGTAAAAACTTGTGAAAAGTAAACATTTAATAAATTAGCTATTTTTTTCTCTTCGTCTATGATGTTGCTACTTGTATCTCTTAGACATTTAACATCCTCCTTGAATGTTCTTTTGCTGTTATAATAGTAGAAAAAACTTTTTGGAATTGGTTTTAGCCTCTTTGGCAATGTTCATTTCTATCTCTCTCTTGGCCTTTCTAACTTCCTTTTTGACTTTCTGTTTACTTTGTTGTTGGTCCCTGTAACAGGGCGAGGTGCCCTGTACATTGATTTGTTTATTTATTTTTAGGAGGGGGTTTCCCCCCTCCGCCCCTGTGTTATTTTATATTTGTTTATTATGATTTATTTATTATATTTATATATTGTGGCGCCGTGTGCTCTGTTATTATTTCAGTGTTTAGTTATGTATTTTAAATGACGGCGAGCGCCGTGGTTTTTGTTGTTTTGTTTTATGTAAACGTGTTCTGGCAGAGGTGAGATTGGTGCTCGTCCTCTGCCAGGATTAATTAGAAAACCCATGCAGAATGTGACCGGGGGATTATTAAATAATAGGTATTTAATCCCTCGGTCACTAATATAAAAGCCTGCAGCTCTCTGCACTCGTGGTGGGTGTACGAGAGGAGTGTAGAGAGCGAGGAGAGAGAAAGAGAAAAACGAAACTAAATATACAGGAACAGTGACAGCGACTGCCCAGCCTGACCTGTATAGTTTATTTATTTTGTGTTCGTGATTATTTTTGTTTACCCTTTTATTTTGCTCTGTGACCACAGTGTTTTTGTTTGAATATTTTATTTATTTTTGTTAATAAAAACGACGCGCCGCGTCTTTATTATTTGGAATCTGCAGTATTTGGTGTCAGTGTTTTAAGTTCCTGCTTCTGCCGTGACGTCACTGCCCAACCATCCTGTCACAGTCCCTTTTAAACACTCTGTAAAGTTCCTTTTGTTCTCTGAATATTTTTTAATTGATCTATTAAACCATTTTGGCCATTTTGTTTTAGATTTTGATTTGTCTACTTTTGGGATGTATTTGTTTTATGCCTCTAGTACTACATTTTTGAAAAATAGCCATCCTTTCTCTGTGGATGCTTTCTGTATTTTACTCCAATCTACTTCTGTTAGTCTCTGTTTCATTCATTCATAGTTTGCCTTAAAATTGTAAACCTTAATGCAATATGTCTAGTTGGTGCCTTGATATATTGCATTAGGAAGCAGTCATTTGTCATTTCTACCATTTCAATTTCAGCTGTCGTGCTTCCCATCGGGTTTTCCCATTTTATATGGGGAAGTTGAAATCCTTCATTAGTATGGCTTCTCCTTTGCTATGCACATTTCTAATGTCATTGTCATTGCTCGGTATCTGAATCACAGAAAACAGACATATGGAAATTTCCGGGATATCCTTTGAATCATACCTATTCTGTCGTATAATTTGTATGCAAAAGATATATGTTTGCACTGCATTGTAGTTAAAAATAAATACATAACCCTACTTTTATTATTAACAATTGTTGATGCGGTTTATATATATATATATATATATATATATATATATATATATATATATATATATATATATATATAGTGAATGAACTCACCCACTCGGGTTCGTTGCCCCTTTAAAAATTGACCCAGCACACAAGAAATGGATTTTTAAGCGCTGGTGCGCTAATTTTAATAAACACAAAATCAAACAAACACCAAATAAACACCTAGCTCTTTCAGAGCACTAACTCAAACTTTCAGGAACACCCTGACTACAAGTAGGACGGCTAAGCCGTTTCCCCACCAAACAATAAACAAAAACCACACAGGTTTACTACAGCACTTTTTACCTCACGACTGCCAGGATGCAGAGCACTCCTTTCTGCCTCCTTCTCCTCAGCAGCCCCTAACAGACTGGCTGCTTTCTTTAAATACCCTGCACCTGGCTCTAATTTAATAATAAGCACCAGGTGCAGGGAATGATTCATAATAAAACAATTAACAAAACTGATTAACAAAACACAAAACAATTAAACAATAAACCAATGTGCATTTTCACATTTTTTTTTTTTTTCTTCAGGGAGGCTTTAACCCTCTCCCTGCTATCTCACACATCCCCCCCCCCCATGTCTTTTCAAGACACCGGCCATACCACGGCCACCTCCCTCCACCCTTAAAAGACCAGCCAGCCTCAAGTCCAGCAATGTCCATTGCCGCCCTCTTCCACAGGCGGACTTGAGGATGGGTCGGTCCTTCCGGCGCTGCCAGGAAGGGACCGCAAACCGGCGACACGGGACCCTACCGGGCTGACAGGGCCGACCGAAGCATAGGCCGGGGCACTGGAGGATGCAACAGTGGACATAGGTCTTCCCCTGGGAACCGGCGCAGTGATGTCCGATCACCCAGGGGGAGTGAAGCAGCGAACAGGGGAAGCAACAGCGACGTCTGGCAGCAGCCCAGCGACGTCTGGGTGCTCGGGGAGAGCGGAGCAGGGCACCAGGGGCAGAGCTGTGGCCAGTGCTGCAGACTCCTGGGCTCCAGGTCCAGCACAGGGAGGTCTAGGAAGACCGGCAGGGTGTCCAGGAGCAAGGGGTGAGGGACTGGGCCTTGGCGCCGAACTGGACTGTAGGGGTGGTGGTGGGGCTGAGGTGGATGGTATGCTTTTCACCTCCACCCCTCTGGGCTCCGAGGCGGTGGCTCCTCCCCTCTGGGCTCCGGAAGCGGCGGCTCCTCCCCTCTGGGCTCCGGAAGCGGCGGCTCCTCCCCTCTGGGCTCCGGAAGCGGCGGCTCCTCCCCTCTGGGCTCCGGAGGCGGCTCCTCCCCTCTGGGCTCCGGAGGCGGCTCCTCCCCTCTGGGCTCCGAGGCGGCGGCTCCTCACACGCCTGGACCAACCGCTCCAACTCGGTTGGCTCCGCTCCGAGTCTTCGGCGGTGCCCACCCCAGCTCCTGTGTCTGCCTCTCCATCCTTCTTGTCTGCTCCTCCTGAACAGCATTGTTACGATTGATCATCTCGATCAGTTCTTTAAAATCCATTTTACTGGGTCGTAGGGGCGCCCAAAACTTCTGACACCAAATGTGAATGAACTCACCCACTCGAGTTCGTTGCCCCTTTAAAAATTGACCCAGCACACAAGAAATGGATTTTTAAGAGCTGGTGCGCTAATTTTAATAAACACAAAAATCAAACAAACACCAAATAAACACCTAGCTCTTTCAGAGCACTAACTCAAACTTTCAGGAACACCCTGACTACAAGTAGGACGGCTAAGCCGTTTCCCCACCAAACAATAAACAAAAACCACACAGGTTTAATACAGCACTTTTTACCTCATGACTGCCAGGAAGCAGAGCACTCCTTTCTGCCTCCTTCTCCTCAGCAGCCCCTAACAGACTGGCTGCTTTCTTTAAATACCCTGCACCTGGCTCTAATTTAATAATAAGCACCAGGTGCAGGGAATGATTCATAATAAAACAATTAACAAAACTGATTAACAAAACACAAAACAATTAAACAATAAACCAACGTGCATTTTCACATGTTTTTTTTTTTTCCTTCAGGGAGGCTTTAACCCCCTCCCTGCTATCTCACAATATACAATACTGTGCAAAAGTTTTAGGCAGGTGTGAAAAAATGCTGTAAAGTAAGAATGCTTTCAAAAATAGACATGTTAATAGATTATATTTATCAATTAACTAAATGCAAAGTGAGTGAACAGAAGAAAAATCTAAATCAAATCCATATTTGGTGTGACCACCCTTTGCCTTCAAAACAGCATCAATTCTTCTAGGTACACTTGCACAAAGTCAGGGATTTTGTAGGCATATAGTCAGGTGTATGATTAAACAATTATACCAAACAGGTGCTAATGATCATCAATTCAATATGTAGGTTGAAACACAATCATTAACTGAAACAGAAACAGCTGTGTAGGAGGAATAAAACTGGGTGAGGAACAGCCAAACTCAGCTAACAAGGTGAGGTTGCTGAAGACAGTTTACTGTCAAAAGTCATACACCATGGCAAGACTGAGCACAGCAACAAGACACAAGGTGGTTATACTGCATCAGCAAGGTCTCTCCCAGGCAGAAATTTCAAGGCAGACAGGGGTTTCCAGATGTGCTGTCCAAGCTCTTTTGAAGAAGCACAAAGAAACGGGCAGCGTTGAGGACCGTGAAGCGCAGTGGTCGGCCAAGGAAACTTACTGCAGCAGATGAAAGACACATCATGCTTACTTCCCTTCGCAATCGGAAGATGTCCAGCAGTGCCATCAGCTCAGAACTGGCAGAAAACAGTGGGACCCTGGTACACCCATCTACTGTCCGGAGAAGTCTGGTCAGAAGTGGCCTTCATGGAAGACTTGCGGCCAAAAAGCCATACCTCCGACGTGGAAACAAGGCCAAGCGACTCAACTATGCACGAAAACACAGGAACTGGGGTGCAGAAAAATGGCAGCAGGTGCTCTGGACTGATGAGTCAAAATTTGAAATATTTGGCTGTAGCAGAAGGCAGTTTGTTTGCCGAAGGGCTGAGAGTGGTACACGAATGAGTGTCTGCAGGCAACAGTGAAGCATGGTGGAGGTTCCTTGCAAGTTTGGGACTGCATTTCTGCAAATGGAGGTGGGGATTTGGTCAGAATTAATGGTCTCCTCAATGCTGAGAAGTACAGGCAGATACTTATCCATCATGCAATACCATCAGGGTGACATCTGATTGGCCCCAAATTTATTCTGCAGCATGACAACGACCCCAAACATACAGCGAAAGTCATTAAGAACTATCTTCAGCGTAAAGAAGAACAAGGAGTCCTGGAAGTGATGGTATGGCCCCACAGAGCCCTGATCTCAACATCATCGAGTCTGTCTGGGATTACATGAAGAGAGAGAAGCAACTGAGGCTGCCTAAATCCACAGAAGAACTGTGGTTAGTTCTCCAAGATGTTTGGGCCAACCTACCTGTCGAGTTCCTTCAAAAACTGTGTGCAAGTGTACCTAGAAGAATTGATGCTTGATGCTGTTTTGAAGGCAAAGGGTGGTCTCACCAAATATGGATTTGATTTAGATTTTTCTTCTGTTCACTCACTTTGCATTTAGTTAATTGATAAATATAATCTATTAACATGTCTATTTTTGAAAGCATTCTTACTTTACAGCATTTTTTCACACCTGCCTAAAACTTTTGCACAGTACTGTATATATATATATATATATATATATATATATATATATATATATATATATATAAACTGAACCCGACAAAAACATAAAGGCTGGTTCAACATGTTTTCCAGCAATAGAACGATAGATTTCAGAAGTAACCCA
This sequence comes from Acipenser oxyrinchus oxyrinchus, assembly GCA_030684275.1. Classification (NCBI taxonomy): domain Eukaryota; kingdom Metazoa; phylum Chordata; class Actinopteri; order Acipenseriformes; family Acipenseridae; genus Acipenser; species Acipenser oxyrinchus. Next base: position 54,359,311 of record CM060251.1, on the reverse strand, counting down.
TTAGGTGTGTACAGTATGTAGCTTTTTTCTCTTGGTCTCCTGGATCTTCAAAGAAGAAATGTTCCAGACTCCAGCCCTCTTGGAAACTACAAAGAGAGTCTTAATGGGCTCAGATTTTAGATGTGTGTGAGATAAGTTTTACGAAGGGTTAAACCATTGGTGGTTTTGCAAGTCCAGGAATACTGTACCCAAATTATTTGTATTGGCTGCAGACAATAGGAAACCTTATTAAGTTTTGATCTCAGTGTAGCCTGGTATTGTTAACATTACTGTAGTACTGGGTTCAGGGTTCAGGGTGCATCCTAAGAAAGAGAAAACTACTAACTAAAGAGTTTAAGATTGTTTTTCTTTGCTACAGATCAAGGAGATTTTAAATGACGGACTTGTTATCAGTGTACACCCCGTACTGGGTATTTTATGCTGAAAATAAAATCTGTCAGGACAACTCTGTTAAAACGAGTGAAAATAACAAAAGCACAGCAATAAACTAGGCGACTGCAAGAATGAAATGCAATTAGGATTAGCAAGGATTAGCAATTAATGTAATTTGTCACGTTTGTTTAAAATAAAAATGAAGCGAAACAGAATCAGGCTCAGTCGAGATAAGGGTAAAATCAAGTGACATTGTTTTGTAATTAACAGCTTTTTCCGATTTCATTAGGAAACAGAATCGACTCAAAATAAGTTTAAAGGGACATCATGTGATCAAAAATAAAACCTGAAAAAGCCCTGATTATAACTACCTTTTCTTGGTAACAAATACTTTTTGGGGTGAATTTTTTCATGATTCCAGATACATGGTTATTCTGCGGAATTCTCATACTTCCCAATAAGTAAATAGATTCATATTTACTGATCTTGAGAAAATAAAATGATTGACTTTATATCCTACTCATTAAGAATACGATTGTTTTCTTTTCAGTTATTAACAACTAGTTTACAAACACGTAAAACAATGTAGGGGTTTAATGTTTGCTGAACATTTTTGTTCACCTTTTTGTAATTTATGAAACCACTGTAGTTTAAAAGAAGTAGCCATTACATGCCACAAATCTCAAAACCAGACCTTTTTTTTTTTTTTTTTTTTTTTTTTTTTAAACAAAGCTCCATGTTTTACTGTTAGCTTTTATTAACTGAAACTTTTTGTTTTATGTAAATATGACTTGGTCCCCTGTTCTTCTGGAGAGCTCAGACAGTGGTTTATGTAAGAGACCTGTTACAACCATGGACGTCCTGGTACTACAAGGATCAACCATGCTTAAGTTCCTGAAATTAGTCTGCACATGTGTGCAGGCTTCTGCTAATTACTGTAGCTGTAAATGAACCAACAAGTGTAGTGGCAGTATGCTGTAGCAGGGAAATGTGGCTTATATCTTAACACAGAAACAACATTTTTCATCTTGGTATCATGATTATTGTAAGACCTTCCATGACTCAATAAAAAGGTAAGATTATGTTGATACAAATGCTGGATTGTAGACAGAAATCAGTTAATGTGAATTTATTTAACATTTTTCCTATTTCCACAGGAATGTCCAAATACAGTCTACAGTGTCTCTTTCACAGTGTCAATTAAGGATAACAACAAGTCATAATGTGGAATATAAACTATGGGGAATTCATGTATGGATGAATTCATGTCGTGTTGGGGAAACTATCACATTTAACGAAGCATTTAACTGCATTTTACTGCTTTGTGACATATGATTAATACATTTGTGCTTTTCCAAAATTAACCAAAGATAAACACCTCATACTGTATAAACATTTATTAATAAGGTGAAAGTTTACTGAAATAACATTTTGAATGCACGTCGTCTGGATATGCGGAAACCTATGCAAGCACCAGGTTCGTTGATTAGCTTGTTATGGTTTATAGTTATTAGGTCTTTTAAAAGTGAAAGATATGTATTATGAAAGCCTACTTTATTTTCTGGAGTACAGTAGTCTATAAAGACTAATTTACGGATAATATTGTTTATAAAAATGTATCATAATCTCTAGATATTATTAACAAATATATCTGTATAATTTTTTTAATGAATGTATGCAGAGGAAGCTGCTTCTTATTTTTAGCCAATGAAGGGCCTTGTTCACATTTCCAGACAGCACTGTTGTTCAGCCAGCCATAGGGTCTTAAAAGTTACCTGTGACAGACTGACAACCCTGATTGTGGAGGAAATGCCTCCTACCAGTTAATCTTTTACAACAGGTTTAACTGAATGCATTGAGCTGAATCATTGCAGAACGCAACTGTGCTTAAATGATAGATGGGCTCATTCCACTGGTAGTGTTTTACATAGTCTTTAATTGTAAAAAAAAAAAAAAAATTGTTAAACTTGTTTTCTTGTGAGGTTCAAATGGAACATCTAGTCAAACGATCCAGAACAAGCTATTAAAGCTTCAAAGTTTCAAAGTACAACTTTTGCAGGGGGTCCCAAACAATTAGGGCTAATGCAAGCATGAGGACTGGCATAGGGCAAGGGTACTCCACAATATTACATTTCCATGCCTTTGAAAATGATTTGGTGTCAATATATATAACAAAAGGGGGCAGCAGTGTGGAGTAGTGGTTAGGGCTCTGGACTCTTGACCAGATGGTCGTGGGTTCAATCCCAGGTGGGGGATGTTGCCGCTGTACCCTTGAGCAAGGTACTTTACCTAGACTGCTCCAGTAAAAACCCAACTGTATAAATGGGTAATTATACGTAAAAATAATGTGATATCTTTCAACAATTCTAAGTCGCCCTGGATAAAGGCGTCTGCTAAGAAATAAATAATAATAATAAAGGAAATGGTTTAGAATGTGAACATTATATGAACTTCTGACAGTTTATGTTTCTACTTCAGGGTCGTTGGTGATGTGGAGAATAAAGAGAAAGCACAGGTCATTACAATGGATAATTTAGAAACTAAATTTTTTATCCCAAGCAATACTTGTTTTGAGGAAAACAATATTAATTGATGTAATATTATTTAGTGGATGAGAGTTCATTTTAGTGCCCAAGTCTAAAATTCATTCCCAAGTCTGCGGCAATGTCTTTCCATATGTTTTCTTTTTTTCAAAGTCGTTGTAATCTTTGTTGGATTTATAATACAGTAATTTTTGTTTGGCGACACACAACTAGATTTTCCATTTTGTTAAGGGAACTGCAAGAATCCACGTGACTTCCCAGTCGTTTTTCATTGGTCAATGTATTTTTTAATGTACGTCAAATCAGATCAAATCAAACTTGTTTCGATTCCAAAATTAACGCATCACCGTTGTACGACAATTACGGACTCAGTGTGCACGGTGCAATAGGGAATGCACATGATGGTTTTTTTCTGTTTAGACGCACGTTAAATTCGGATGCGTTATCGGATCCAGTGTGGAAAGGCCTTTAAGCCTGCTGAATACTATTCCCGATTGAACGATTCCATCTATTAATTTCACAAAGCAATTTACGCTCAACAGCATTCTTTTTTAAGCAGTTTAAAAAAATGTTAAATATGTACAGGCAAACACTTTTTTTAAAAAAGAAAAGAGTGTGTGTATATATTATATATATATATATATATATATATATATATATATATATATATATATATATACTGTGCAAAAGTTTTAGGCAGGTGTGAAAAAATGCTGTAAAGTAAGACAAAGGCACCCTTTGAAGGATTTGATTTAGATTTTTCTTCTGTTCACTCACTTTGCATTTAGTTAATTGATAAATATAATCTATTAACATGTCTATTTTTGAAAGCATTCTTACTTTACAGCATTTTTTCATATATATATATATATATATATATATATATATATATATATATATATATATATATATATATATATATATATATGATGATAGTAAGCCCTGCTGATTTAAATGTGCAGATTAATCTTTTGTATTTGTTTATTATGATTTATTTATTGTAAATATGACGGCGATATTTTGTTATTGTTTTGTTGTTTATAGATGTGACGGCGTAGTCGTGTTTGTTTTATTGTTTTGTTTAGTAGCGTGGATGGGAAACCCCATGCACAGTAGTTGAAAAACTTGTGCAGATTGTGGCCGAGGGGTAATAGACTAATTACTAGAGACGCTGGTGTAGACACCATGGAGCACGGGGACCAGGCACTCATGCGCACCCATGTCCACTGTAAATACAGAGAGGGAGGGACGGAAATGGGAGGGTTGTTGTTGTATTGTATTGTCTGAGTTGTTATGTGATAACGTTCATTGTTGAATTGCTTTTGCAAAACTCAATTCCATTTTGTCATGCCAATAAAGCATTTTTTAAATTTGAATTTGAATTTGAATTTGAGAGAGAGAGAGAGAGAGAGAGAGAGAGAGAGAGAGAGAGAGAGAAACTTAAAAAGAAACTGGAACAGTGAAGGCTATTGCCCAGCCTCACCTGTGTGGAGTTTGTATTCGTGATTTGTTTTATTTAAAATATTTATTTTGCTCTGCGAGTACACAGTGTTTTTGTTTAAATATTTTATTTATTTTTGTATTTAAATGAAACGGCGACGCCGCGTCTTTCTTTTGTTAAAAACTGCAGACCTGGTGTCAGTATTTTTACTTCCTGCATCTGGCCTGACGTCACCGCCCAGCCAGCCTGTCACAATATAATATAGTTTCAGTCAGCCTTCTTTTGTGCAAAACTTGCACGTAAACAAACAAACCTCAAGCTGTTTTTTTTTTTTATTTAACATTTTACTCTGGTTTATAAAAGTCACTTAGACTGCGTCAAGCATTTATTTTTCAGGTTAAACAAATCGACCTGTTCCATCAAGGTAAGCCTTTTGTTTTTATCCATTACAGAATGTCTCCAATTATCCTTCGATTAACAGTATATGCATCACTTAGGCCAGAAAACATTTGCGATGCCTTGCTGGCTTACTTTGGTATTTTCAGATGCATACGCAGATTTTTTTTCTTTTGCTCTGGTGTTAAATGTGCCCCCGTGAAGTTAGGTGATATTGGATATTCGGGTGGATGATAGTCGATATTCGCGCAAAACACTAATATTTCACCCAATGAAAGATGTTATGCTAAGGAGTAATTTAAGCCATGTCTCGTTGATTTGAGAGTAAGCAATCACTAGTTATCTACATGAATAATAAGCATTCATATTCACTTTACATTGTACAGTAGGTTATGTCATATAATGGTACGCTCCTACATAAAACTCGCAAATAATTTCACCTCATGAAAGATGTCCTGCTAAGGAGTAATTTAAGCCATGTCTCGTTGATTTGCGAGTTAGCAATCTCTAGTTATGAACATGGAAAATAAGCATACATATTCACTTTACATTGTACAGTAGGTTACGTCATATAATGGTTCATAGCTCCTACATAAAAACTTGCAAATAACAATGCAATATGTATGCGTGAAATAGCGTTCTTTTGCAAGTTTTTATGTAGGAGTTATGAACCATTATGCGCCGTAGCCTATATGTCCAATGTGAGTGAGTATGAATGCATATTTTCCATGTGCATAACTAGAGATTACTTACTAAGACGCCAAAAAATGTCTGAAGGTGTCTTGTAAGATTATGACCCATTTTTTTCAGTAATATTGCTTGCTTGTGGGCCAATGAGATATCCCTAGATATTAATAGATGTAGACTGTCAAGAGCCTTATAAATGTGTAAAATATTAGAAACATCACCTAATAATATGGAATAGCAGCTCTAAACAGCCATATCATTCTCCTTAATAATGATTCATGTAAATCTTTAAAAAAATAAACCATTTTTTAATGTGTTTTTCTGAACTGATACATGTGTCATTCTTGATTCTCATTCAGTGGATAAATCAGAAAGTTTCACAAATCGCAAATCATAAAGCTTTAATTCATAAGTTACTTAAAGAATGGGATCCCCACAATTTATTCCAGACAACTCAATTTACATATAGACAAAAGTCCCTAAATTAACCTACAAGGAAATGTTTAATTTACACTGGAAAAAATCAAGCAATATCTGAATTGGCCTGATGGTGTAATAAAGGTTATTTTTTTAATGTTTAAATCTTGCCAATGGATTTCTCAACTATAAGCACCATGCTAAAGATGTTATTACAGTAAATTAATAAAAATAAAAAAGTGGAATAGTTTACCAGCAGAGGGCAGTGGGTGCACATCAAGTAATCTTGGTAACAGAAACATCTAAGAACAAATACAGGTCTTACTTGGCTTTGTATTCTTTATAGCAGTTTGTATGTGAGTGTTACGTTGAGGCACTTCAATCTCATCTTTCATTAACAACGGAAATAACTCCCAATTAGGATGTTTCAGCTGGGGGCCTTACACAACCACAGCTGATGGCTATGGCTTCAAGGTGTAATTAAAATATCTTTGTGATGTCCACAAAATGTGCCTCTGCCCAGTTTACAGTATAGGCTGATTATCAGCACAACATAAATGGCACACTCGGAATAGGTGAAATACGAAAGGAACCCTTGTCACTTAGCTGTATTGAGTTCCACTGAATCTTGTGAGCAGGTTGTGTATTCATGTCTGAGTTCCTCAAGCAACTGTAAAAGTCGAGGTGCATTGCATCTATTCTTTTTTTTCCGAAATTTGCCAAACAACCAACAAGTCTCTCAAAGCAGATTCACCCAATGTTAAAGGCTTTGTGCCAAACTGAGTTGTTAACCCATTCTTTGTTATAAGCATGTCCATAATTTTTCCAGCCTACGTCTATTCTGTCTTTGTGTATGCTTATCAAAGCCACTGCGATTAAAGTTGTCAGTGTTTTTGTTTTGCTGTGGAGAGTGGCTCCTGTTGGCTTGTTTTCTTTTTTGGTGCCGCTGAAATTTAGATTTTCACTGACTTCTCCTAGTTCTCTCTATTTCCCACCTGAAAAGTAATCCTATTTCTCACGCTGAAAAAAATGTTAGCTCACAGCAAAAGTAAAGGCTCCAATCAGAATTTGTGTGCAGTTGCTCTGTACAGTGATAGGCTGTCTGTCTGTTACCACTGAATTGAGTAACATATTCCTCTCCCGCAGTCCTATTATAGCCATGTTCTGACAATTTTTACATCTGAAGAATCACAATTTTCACTACAGCACCTGTAGCACTGGTTGTTTCTGGCGCCTATGACCGCAACGAAACATTGTGTGCTATACAAGTTCCTTTTTTCCCCACTGTGTACATATTTGTTTGGTCAAAAAGTGAGCAACCCCCAACGCGTCTCCGTCACCCCGTCACGAGAGCTTTACATTTAATCCCATATAAGGATCTTCAAAAAGTTATGAGAGATACCTATCAGCCAGTGCAGTACTTTGACCCCAATAACACTGCTGGGGTGACATGACCAGCCACAGGAAGTGAAACAGACAATGTAACCTAGTATGGATACCAAAAAAAAAAAACCTATGTTTTTTTTTACTACTATAGTTCGTTTTTTTTTTTTTTTTTTTTTTTTTTTTTTTTACTTTCTTTAAATTTAGTGGTCGCCAATTTTTTTTTACCCCGGTTTTCTCCCCAATTTAGTACGCCCAATTATTATCTGTATCCCCGGCTCATCGCTCGCAACCCCCCCGCCGACTTGGGAAACGGAGGCTGGAACACGCGTCCTCCGAAACGTGCTCCTGCCAAGCCGTCATTTTTCGCAGTGCTGATCCACAGCAATGCCACCAGACCTATAGTGCCGGAGGACAACACAGATCTGGCGGCTCCACTGCAGAACCACAGGCGCCCTATCGGCCACAGGAGTTGCTAATGTGCGGTGAGCCGTGGATTCCCCTGCCGACCTAAGCCCTCCCTACCCGGGCAGCACTCCGCCAATTGTGCGCCGCCCCCTAAGAACTCCCGGTCACGGTTGGCTGTGACATAGCCTGGATTCGAACCTGCGATCTCCAGGCTATAGGGCACATCCTGCACTCCGCACGGAGCGCCTTTACTGGATGCGCCACTCGGGAGCCCCCATTTACTATAGTTCTTTCAAAACTGCACACATGGTGTCTGCACAGCCAATGTAAGAGAATAAGTTACAGCTAGAGCTGCTGATACTCGATTCATTGACTTGACCCCTTTCCCCATGAAAAAAATTAATAAAATACAGTAACCTACAAAGAAAAACAATGGCAGTCCCTCCATCCTGACTTATCTTGCATTGATTCATTCTGAATACTTTAAACCCACCCCAACTACTGAGTGGCAGCACATTCCTACATTTCTATTGGAGGATTGTAACATGCATGCAACATTTAAAATGAGATTACAATTACTGGAGCGGAGGATTGTTCATTCTCGTGAGATTTAAACAGAATTGCAAAATTGTGGCAAAATGTAAAGAAATGCCTAGACACACAGAAACCCCAGAAGAATATGGCCATGATCATAAGGATTCCGTTGTGGAAGACGGCAAAGGAAAGAAGGTACATGAAGTGTGTTGAGTTACTACTATTCTGATAGAAAAAAAAAAAAAATCAAGAATTTTGGAAAGTAAACAAAAACAGTAATTTCATACAGTATGCAAAAAGCGAAAGACCCCAAAAAAACTGATTTACATAAAAATCGAAAATAGCTAAAAAAAAATAAGCACCAAAAAATGAAATTAATAAAAACCGAAAAATAGAAGCCCAAGTTATAACTAGAGGCAGTCCAAATCTGCACATAACGGAGTTTCTTGGAACTTGAGGAACTCGCAGGATCCCACAGAATTTGCAGTCTTCCACAGATTCGCCATATTCTGCAGCTACATTGTCATCGTAATTATCATACAGACAAATATTTAAAAATATTTGGTGTCCTTCAAAAAAGTAAGAGTTAATTAAAGACTGGAGTTAAGGCTTTGAAAATGTGGCCCAATAAAAAGTCTCATGTAAGGTGATGTGATGTTTTTGTTTGACAGTTTCTAAAGATTTTACTGACACAAATGCTTGATATATTAAATTGGAAGTACTTAACCCATACATTGTTTGATATGCTTATGTTTACTTCATTTATATTTGTATAAACCATTAATACAAATACTAAACATATAAGATGCTCCACAGAACACTGCATTTAAAATGTCTGCAGTTTTTTGCATATTTTCCTGCAGAATTAATGTTTAATAACAAAATTGAAAGATTACCAAGTACAAAAAAAAATCTGAAATACAGTGCCCATGACCTTCTGTTGTTCATGTCATCTTAAAGTCTGTGCTTTTGGATTGGAGATTGAAGAAGGATATCTCTCACCCTAGCACCCTTGTGTAATAATAGGTGTTATGTCAGGAAAAAGAATCCTGAATCATTACAGTTTGGCCTGAATCCTTTCGCAAGTTGTATTAATGTTTTCAAAGCTGAACATGTCAGATGAAGGAATATATTTCTCATCAGACACAGATCTTTTAACTGTCTGTTTTATAGAAAGAGTCGCAAGAAGCAATCCCAATGTCAGTTCTCAGGTCCTCGCAGACTGAAAGTCAGAGAAGGTAAATAAGTCTAGCCAATCCACTAAGGGCTGACCTTTGGGGATTGAAAAATTCTAACAGTGGCAGACGCTCTGTCAACAATTTACACTCCTAGTAAACGGAATTCTCTGGCTCTGGAATTCTCTGATTCTACATGAAGGGTTTTATGAAGAAGTTATAAAAAAAAAAGAAAAAAAAAAACATTGCAGAAAGACATGTGATGGTGGTCCACTATGAAAGGCGCTATATAAAATAAAAATTGATTGATTAAATAATGCCAAGACACAGTGGCATGTGCTGTGTTGGTATAAATTTATTGTGCTCATTACATTTAACTGATATTTCAGGCATTCCAAGGAAATCAGACTGCCTTAAAAGCATCTTTCCAAGTTAGCCTGCGGATCGCAAAGGAGAAGAAACCCCACACTATAACAGAGGATCTTATCAAGCCTTGTGTTAAAGACATCTGTAAAAGTCTTTTAGGTGAAGAAGCAGCCAAGAAAGTGGATTTGATCCCCCTGTCTAATGATACAGTAGCAAAAAGGATTCCGTATATGTCATGATATTCCGAAAGCTGTTGTAGAGAAAATCCGAGACTACAAAAAGTTTGTTCTGCAGTTGGATGAATCAACAGATGTCGCTGGACTGCCTCGGTTAATGGTGTTTGTTAGGTTTGTGAGTGATGGAGATATTCAAGAGGAATTTCTTTTTTGTGACCACTTGGAGACGACTACTAAGGGAAAGGACATGTTTAGGGTTGTGGATTCAAACTTGAAGGACTTGCATTTGGAATGGGGTGATGTGTAGGGATTTGTACAGGTGGTGCTAAGAGTATGATGGGTTGTAAATCAGGTTTTACTGCACATGCTGGAAAGCTTGGACCTGGAGTAACAGTGACCCATTGCATTTTGCACAGAGAGGCTCTGGCATCCAAGTCATTGCAATTAAATGTGGGCAGAGTGTTAGATTCAGTTGTCAAAATAATAAACTTGATTAAGAGATGTCCAACGCAAGCCAGGTTGTTCAGTGCTCTTTGCAAGGAGATGGGGGCTGCCCATGAACATTTGCTGTTCCATACAGAGGTCAGATGGTACTGGGTACTGGATAGATTGTGGGAACTGAGGGAGGAGGTGCAAGTTTTTTTTTTTGGAGAAAGAAAAGTCTGACTTGATACCAGCTGGTTGTCAAGGTTTGCATATTTAGTGGACATATTCAGAAAACTGAATGACTTGAACGGGTCTTCAAGGCAGGGAGTGTAATGTGCTGGTTCTCCAAGACTACATTTAGGGATTTATGGCACGCCTAAAGTTTTGGCATTCTAAACTGGTACTGGGAAAATATGGCATGTTCCCTATACTTTCCGTCTTTCTTGAAGGAAATGGGAATTCCCTTACAGAAAATGTAAAACATGACATACCTTAGCACACGACAAGGCTGCAGGAAAATTTTCAAAATTATATCCGGGTAAGGCTCCCCTTCTGGCCACTAGATCATCAGATTGGGTTTAAGTCTGGCTGAGATTTGAAGAGTTAGTATCAATGCAAGCTAATGGCGGCAGCAAAATGCTTTTTGAAGCAAAGACAATCCCTGAGTTCTGGATTTCCCATCTGCAGCAGGAAAACTTTACCATGCTTGTACTCGTCTGTACCCTAACCATGCTTCCCTATGCTTTCGGTGCTTTATTTTAAGAATACCGCAGAAAACTTTTGCTTGAGTCGATGTATATTTTAGTTGTGTAAAGGAAAAAAGTACAGTACATACAGTAGGCTACGCAAGTAAATACTTTCGTTGTATTTCAGTTGTCTATGCACTACATAATTAATTCCTGAGAAGAAAATATTTCAGTTTGTGTTTAATTAAAGAACTCTGCAATGATTTGTTTCGCGGGTAGGTCTACTAAGTCACAAAAACCTACGAAAAGTCAAGATACAAAAGAAAAATCAATGATACATAGAGCCATAGAGTTCAGAACATTCTGTCTTTACCCCAGAAATCTATCTATGTTGCATATTATATGGAAAACATACACCACATTCCATCACACACACCTAAGCCTCTGAGGAATGTAAGCTTTACTTTGGAGCAAGTCTGAAGTTCATTTTGTACCAAATTTGTGTCAGAAGGAATTCCATATAAGCAATGAAAAGGGGCACTGTGGTAAGCCATGTGAATAGGAAATTTGTAGAAGTAATAAATATGGAGGAGATACATCTCACCTTGCTGGTTTACTGGCAGTATCACTTTTGTTTACAAGCAGCTTGTTGTATAAATATTTATACAAACTGACAAAAACTGAAATCCTAGAACACAACACTAATGTTTTCATATTTTAAGTTTTATACAACTTATTGTAATTTTAATAGTTATTAAACTCTTATCCTTTCAAGTATTTAATATATTTATTTTATCCTTAATGTACAATAAATCTCTTGTCAAGAAATGAATACCTAGACAATGAAAAACACTGATACAAATGAACACAATGCAATGCAAGAATAATAAAATCACAACTGCATTTCTTTAGTTACGGTGTTTCTTTCAGCTGTCTATGATTGCAAATGTTATCCCTAGAAAGTTAATTTACATACAGGTTTTTTGGGGGGGAACAAGGGGGTGTACATCAAAGGTCTTGTTATTGTAGTTAATATTGGATCAGTGTATATGTGTGACTTGGATCAAACATAAAACCAAGGTCCTTTTGTAAGTGACTCTGCAGCAGCAGTTTTGATGCATAGTTCACCCCCTAGTCCCTGTAAGTCACTTTGAATAAAAGCGTCTGCTAAATGACTAATTAATAATTAGTGATTCATGACTTGGTTTCCATGTGTCAGCAGTGTGGAGTAGTGGCTTGACCGGAGGGTTATGGGGTCAATCCTAGGTAGGGGGGCACTGCTGCTGTACCCTTGAGCAAGGTACTTTACCTAGCTTGCTCCAGTAAAAACCCAACTGTATAAATGGGTAATTGTATGTAAAAATAATGTGATATCTTGTAACAATTGTAAGTCGCCCTGGATAAGGGCGTCTGCTAAGAAATAAATGGTAGTAATGATATATTGGATATTGCTTAGTGTGTTTTTTAAAGGGGGAATCTGCTTGTGGGAGAGACATTTTGCTAAGAAATAAATAATAATTTTAAAGTGAACACCTACTGTACCTACCTCACCAAAGAAGATTCAAGGTAGGTCAGATAGCGCTCTAAACTGGACTATAGTACTTGTTCAAAAAGATATCATGGGAAGAAGATGCAAGTGAGAACCATGTCGACATAATGGGGTATTAACTGTCCACATTAGGTTTTTCCAAAGATTATAAATCGGTTTAGCTTTGCCCTTTTGGGTATTGCTTAAATAGTTTTTAAAGCATTCAATGCTGTACTGAGGACTGGGTCATTTTTATTCTGTACATAAGCAATTAACCAATTATTTACTGTTTACAGCCAACGCTGTTGAGTGACTCACAATTCGATTTGTTCTGGCTCTTTGTCATTGTGCAGCTGTACAAAGCTGGTGTTTCTGGGGGGATATACTGTGGTCATTCCTGTTGCAACTTTTAGCATGTAGTAGAAGGTTAATAAATGTATTGCTCCTGGTAGCATTGTAATCCCCTAGATGAAATCACATTGGGAATAACATAAAGAATATTGCTTGGTTGTTCACATTCCTCGCCTCACTGCAAAAATCTTAAATATCTGACCTGACTATGCTAGTGACGCACAATAACTATGTAAATACCTCTAACTGCTGATAATACAGTACAGGTATGTTGTAAAATGTTCCAGCTATAGTTTTCAGCTTTATTCTCCCAATATTAACAAACAATGATTAAATGCAACTATCCCTAAGAATATTGAAATAATTTGGTTTGTGAAATACAATGATTCCATGCTTAAAATAAACAAGTTGATGCTTAACCCTTTACAATATGATCTTTTCTACCAAAACATTGACATATATTTAGTGAAAGGGGTTTTTTCCAAGAAAGCCTCCCAAACTAGGAAATAGGGTGTGTGGGTATTAGTCAATGTAATACAAATAAAGCAGTCTTTTTACTGCCCTGTACACGAGTAGTTAATTGCTCATTGATATAAGCAATTGAGAGTAGTCGGGTATAGTTTCAAGCACAAACAAAAATTGATTGGTTAAACCCATTGACTATATGTTTGATATGTACCATTTAAGACCTTTAAGATCTTTGTTTTGTGTTGAGTCATTATGACTGTGCAACTCTATTTAATTAATATCCAACAACTTCAAATGTCTTAAAGGGAGTATCTCCACAGGCCTAGACCAGATACTACTAGAACAAGGATGATATTGTAAACAATGATCATCGTCCTGTACTTATATTCTATTAAAGGAAAGAGGACTGTAAATAGCTACAAACTAAATCCAACATAATTCACTACAAAATTCCACTACCTGGAGGAGGATTAAAACGTCAAGTTACTGACTTTTCTGTTCTACTAATTGTTCATTATTATGTGTTGTTGTTCTTGCATAGACTGCAAAATAAATATGATGGAGACAAAATATTTACGAGTATAAATCCTGAGGGATCCAGTCCTGGACTTTTAATACAGCTTTTAATATCTCCAAAATACCTTTTTGAGATTGAGGTGCTTTTTTTTTATTGCCGTTGTTTCCCTGCTCACTAAAAACAATACAGCCTTTAATTATGGCTTGCTCTAATGAACAGTTTGCGCACATACTATCATATTTGGAAAGGTGGGTCTTTCCAGTATTCATCTGGAACACACATTGTGTTTCCAGTAACCTCCATAAAAAGTGGTTGTGGTTTAGGCCATACAACTCATAAACAGTAATAAAAAATTTAAAAAAAACTACCATATTTGTGCTGTCATAGTAAAATGATTCTTTGTTTCTGTAAAATTTATGGGGTTTTTTTCCTTTTCTTTTTAAACCAGTTCAAACCACCTCTGTCAACAGAACATAGCTCAAGCATCAAAAGTTCTTTTTTTTTTTTTTTTTTTTTTAAATGAACTGGTCAAAACGTATTGCATAAACATTCTAAAGTAGCTTACAAAAACACATGATCAGCCTAGGGAGCAGAGCGGGCTGCTTATGGGAACTGGAATGCAGGCTAACTCTAAGTTTCACATCTGCACTCACAGTGGTGTTCTTTGTGGCTGCTGGGTAGCCAGCATGGTGTGGTGGCAGATTCCGGAATTCTCTCCAGCGTTTCTGCATTGCAGATTTGTTTATTTTCTTTTTTGTGTGTGTGTATAGATTATACTACAGTATGTATTTTAGATACTTTATAAAGAGTATGTCATGTAATACCACACACATATAGATTATGGTTTTAAAGGTGTGATTTTAAATAACTATTGCACAGAGTTTGAAAGGGGAGCATTGCTGAAAGGGAATATCTGGGTTTTAAAGGACTGTTTGATCCATTATGTGAGTGATGTTTTCTGTAGTACAATACCTTTTATTTATTTATTTATTTATTTATAAAGTCTGTCAATGACCTTTCAGCAGGGCTCTTCACAAGCTAGCTTTTGTGGAAGTCGTTCGCTATACACTATTGGAACATGTTTATTTTGACGAACCGCAGTTCCCGCAGGCAGGGGCTACTCGCAGGCAGTGGGACGCGAACCCAGGACCTCCCACTCTGAAGCATAGCACCGATACCACTGTACAAAATAACTGGGCTCCCTTGCAGGAGCAGATATCAGGCTTATGTGTTCATTTTTTAGATTGCGTCACCTACCAGCCCCTATCCCAGTGCACAGTTTGTCATGATATCCTATAGAGGTGTTCTTGTCCTAATATCATAAAGGCTAAACATGCTGTGGCACTGTAACAGGGGTCTTGCTACCCATGATGTAAGGAGTACTTGCAATGACTGACTGATTGAATGATCTGGATGACGTGGATGTGTGTTCACTGCTTCATTGACAGGAGATGGAGACAGAAGGTTGGGAGTGACACACCCCACAGGCGTGCAGGTTTATTTACACACACAGGAACCCCACGTTATGCTACCAGCACATGGGATACGGCCCAGCATACAAAAAGCAAAAAAAATGTCAAAATAAAGGTGCCGTGAAAACGGCTCGCAACACTCTGCTAATAAATGGAGGTCCCACTTCCACACCTTACTGCTATAGTGGGTGCGATCTGCTATCCCGAAACTAACTCCCTGTTCCTCGGGCAGTTCACCCAATGCCAGCCTCGGATCTACACTTGATTGTTGGTGCGTTGAAGCTTCCTTCTCCTGGAACCAAACCTTTGTTTCCTGAACCCAGTCGTTCAGCACAGCATGCTTCAGCAGGAGCAGCGCTCTGACCTCTATGGCTTACAGCTGCCCTGATCTGTATAATCTGGACCCTTTTATGCCTTGCGCTCCACTGCACCACGCCCACCTGCTGATTAGGAGCTCCCAGCTGGTAATCACACACAAGCCGCTTGTTCCTGCAACTAAACACAGCAGGCAGACTGCTACACACAGAGCATCGGGTTCCCATTAAAAACAATCCCACTATTTATTTCTACAATCACAACACTCGTATTTACAATAATCACAGAAGCCCCCTCCTTATGTGCATGGCCCCAGCCCTGCTAGAGGCACCTATAGCTTTCTTGGCATTAATCTAAAACTTGCAAAATTCAGGCAGGACATCTATAGTATCATTAATACAGTTCCTAGTGTATTGCATTTATGCCAAGTGCCGGCAAGTTCCCATCAACCTATTAAGTATATAAACCTACTTTGCAAACGCAGTCCTTCTGTGCTTCGAATTACCACCACCTCACTCTCAGCCTTCTCCTCCACCTAATATTTTTTGGTCATCAGGTTGAACACGTCGCATAGATTTATTTTATTCTTTTGTTTTTAGCAGGTGAAACCGTAATGCGCAGGAGGATGAGGCTGTGCTCCAATTATTTTTATTCTACTTTTTATTTTTCTTCACCCATTGTTTGGGGTCAGCGTTTTTGGAAATCTGTAAGATTTTGTATTATAATAAAGGTGGTTATTTAATGCAAGATTGTCCTGACAGTCACATTTGGGGAAAAAAAAAAAAACATGCACATCTGAAGATCCTGTACAGTGCTGCCTCTTTAAGACACCAGGTAACATCAATCACTGCTGGTTTAAAGAGGGAAAATACTGCATGGCAGGAATTTCATATCCTGGTGAAAATGTGTTGGCTTGCTGGGGGAGCAATTTATACTGAGGGTGAGCTCAGTGATAATAATTAACAAAGAGGAATGGCAAACACTGGAAACATCAGATTGCTAAATAAACTGCCCTTTGCTATCTCCTGACAATTTTAATCTCTGTTTATGATGCAAATAGTAACCATAGAGACATGTTTTATACAAGGTTACATATTTCTGACCAATGCCTTGTTGAAAAATATGAAGGAAAGCCACACACAGTGAGCATGTTGCAAAAAAAAAAAAGAATAATGTGTTGCGTGAATTGAAATGACAGATGATCATTTCCATTGTTGCCCTGGTATCCGATACGTTTACAAAATATGTGTTTGTTGTTTGAAACCTGGGGGTTCTTAACAAAAATATTATTATTAGACAAAGTTTATTTAGACAATTTAAATATTGCAGCTGATAAACAGCTGGAACCATGAATGAAGTTACCAAGAAATGATGTGCTACATTTTCTGGAATCAAGTTTTCTGCAACCATTTTCGTCATACATTTTCATTTGTCAGTTAAGCTATCACATTACATATTTCTTACATTGCACCATCATATATCTTAGTTTCCCCATTCCTCATTAATACTGTAAAAAGAAACGTGTGTATACATTAATTGCCAGAGTATAAATGCACCACTTTATGGAGAATGTCTGCTTGTTGCATGTAGTATATGAGGTGCACAGTATACTAGGTTTATATTTTTTTACACTATACCATGGCATTTTAATAAGGGTCCCTAATAAATTTTACAATGGTAAATGTTCAGTTTGTCCATGATTTATACTATGCATTTACCAAACTTTACTATGATTTGCCATGTTTAATATATGTGAGAGAGCCTCTTGTGGTTTTGGTAGCATGGGTGTACCCTGTCAGCTAAAATGTCTGTACTGTGTGATGGTGAAAGGAACTGGGGTTGTAGCCCTTTCAACTGGGGTTGTGGCCCTTTTCACTAAACGTACATAAGAAATTCACAAATGACAAAAGGCCTATGCTTGCTCGTTTTTGTGCCAGTGTGGTCCATTAGCACTCGGGAGAAGAAAAACAAAAACCCATAACCAGGTTAGTAGGGGAAATTAAACCTCTGAGAATCCGTGGCTAGACGGACTGCCCTTCCTCCAGACGGCTAGCTAAAGGTCTTATTGTGGTCACAGAGGGTTATACAATATTGTTCATGACAACATCCAGTCTATTATTGAAGGATCTGATCAACATTGTACAGCAGCCTGTTCCAATGGTTCACCATCCTTTCTGTGAAAAAGCTGCTTCTCCACTTGGTTCTGAAGATGCCCTTCTTCAGCTTCCACCCCTGGTTCTGTTCTCTGTGAGCTGTGAAAAGTAATTCTCAGCAGTTACTTTGTTAAACTCCTTGACAATTTTAAATACCTCTAAGTCGCCTCTGACACTTCTGAATCAGCCTAAAAAGAAGAAACAGAAGATGAAAACACAAAGCAAAACCTAGCTCCCCTGGAGTCTTAACTAAACTTACAGGGGTAGTGGGGCTCAGACTAACCGCTGTCCATTGAGGGGCCTGGCACAGTATATGAAACAGAATATTTACTGTACTGCTGAATAGCATCAACATTGCCATTGTCTTGATGTTTTCAATTGATTTATGTAAGGCTTGATTTGTGTTTATATAAAGCAGGGATTTTTGTATGATGCTGATTTCCCTTCAGTTGAGATTTGTTTATAATTCCCTGATTAGATTCCACATGACCAGAACACATTCAATCTTTGACACGAGGAACTGATTAAAGGCTTTTGACAAGCTCTTATGTCCTAATCTAAGCTTTTTAAAAAAAGCAAATCTGTTAGTACTTCAAGAACACATGTGCACAATTGTAATTACTGCATAAGTGACACAATTCTAAAATGCCTTACCACTTATTTAGGAGTCAAACAGCTAGATTTTGCAGCCAGTTCCTCCAGGCTGAAGTCTCAGACTGACCAACAAGATCAACTAATATTATTGATATTTTTAAGTTTTATAGAGTTAGCTTAATCGTCTTAATTGTCTCTGTTCCAAAATGCTAAAAATTCTGGTGTGGATAGTTTTGGATTAATTCATGCTACAATTATAGCTGAACTAAATCCAAAACACCCAGGTATATGCTATAAAATACACAGCTTGTGTTGTGCAGTGTCTGGTGCCACGAGGAGGGGAGGAGGGGGAGAGGGGGAGGGGCACTAGATGAAATTTTAACCTTGTGCCCCCCGTTTGTTCTTCTCCCATCCCTAATAAACATGAATTTACACACTACAAGTTGGAGAGCATTTTAGTGTGTTTTGGTCAACTTTGTATTTCTGCTATGATGTGTGTGTCTGCTTCAATATTTATCCATGTATTTTCCATTTGCAATGCCCAGAATGTCCACACCTGAGTAACCCCCCTTCTATGGTCCCATTCAATGTAGATAACCACCATAATCCTTTGAGAAGGATTAGATGTGCAAGTTCCGTGACGTGTGGAAAGATGTAGTAATGAACAAGTTTAATGCAAAAGGAAAGTGAAGGTTGCAGATTTACTGAGGACATTTACTTCACAACATTGGCGAGTTATTTTTTGCATTTAATTAATGTGCCTTGCCTATATATATGGGGTTCTGTGATATCATAAACAGACCACCCCCACCCATCGTGCAGTTCCTGGCGCCAGGCATGCATCACACATAGGTCAAGGTATTTTAAACCATTCTTTTCAGTTCGTCTCAAATAGCTATGGGCTTGTTGAATAGAATCCAAACAGCCAAAAGTGGCAGTCAGTCAAATATTTACTTACTTTTTAATAAGGAATAAAATATTGTTGACAATTAACCTGCATATTCGAGTCATGGATTGCCTGTAATATTGGTTAGCCATGGTAGTAGAAACTGAACTCCTGCTTGTGTTCTAACACCTTACTCTCCCCAAAACACGACCCACCACATGGGTCGTGGCATTTTCTCTGAGTCATGACCAGCATTTGACTCTGCAACCCACAAAACCACTTGTATTAGAGGGATTCTAGCTAATGACATAATTCCTTATTTTTTTACCAATTGGTGCTAAACTGTTTTGAAAGTTTAGCACCAGAGACCTTACTGGTGCTAAATTATCAAACCCACCCTAATCAAGCCCCCCCTCACCCTGCTCTTCAATTAGTTTTTAGTGTTTTATGGATGAGTGTGGGTGGGTCATGTGAGTAGTCCAGACCCAATAAGAAACTGTCATCATCTATGGTTGCTAAGGAATACAATTTTTTTTATAAAATTAAACAACTCTACTGGCGCCCCAGTTTAATGTTGCTGGTGCTATATAAGGCACCCTAGCGCTACATTTGCACCCCTGTTAAGGCAATCAGGACATACACAAGAAACCACAAATTTCTCAGACAGCTTGTCAGTATCCCCTTTGGAGGTTAGTGTAGAAGTGTTAGACATTCAGGTGACACACTACATAATTCAATTTTAACAGAAATACTTCACAACTGCAGTAAGCCTGTTGTCTGGCCAAGTGGCTCTTTAATTGACATACTTTTAAACAGAAACCAGGTGTTTGTCATCAGTACATGTCTGAGTGGGTAAGTGTTATAGTACAATACTCTCTAACAATTACATCATGTATTGGCCAGTTACTGTGAATGGTAGTTAATATTAACATGACGGTGATGTAATACTAAACAGGGAGAGGAAGAAACCAATAGCTTTTTGTGAGTCATGTTGATTTCCTAGTTCATGGGGGGAGGATGACAAATGTCATCATTGTTTAAAATATAACATTAGCAAAATAAATAACCAGTATAGGGGTGTATTAATACATCATGTGTAGGGTTTCCATTATTGTGTATGTGGTCTTGTGCAGTTTGGGAAAGTGAATTGACTATTGTAGTACGAGAAACCTTACACACGTATTAAAAAGTATTTACAAGTATTAACTTATTATAAATACCCCAAAGTTATTTTCTAATACACAGAATAAGATGTACTGGAATTTTGACAAATCTGTAACTGTGATTGGTTGATTTCTTATGATTTATAATAAGGGAAGAAATGCCATTTGAACCCTGTTGCGCTGCGAAGGTATACAAGCACAAGATGAATGATAAAGGCAATTGACAAAACCCTTCTCTTTGTCAATAAGTTGTTTGCAAACCATGTCAACAGCTTCAAAATGTATTTTTAAACAATTACCCCTCACCTTCAATAGAGACTGATAAATGATATCTTTTTTGGAAAACTCATTGTAGAATATTATCTTTCTACTTTAATGGGTGTCATGTATGAAAGTTGCTTAATTTACTTGTTATTTAGCTAGTTTCCAAAGACAGCGCTAAGGAATGCATCAACGTGTCACACTAGCCTTCCTTTAAACCCTAATTATTTATATGTTAATGCTATAATTCAAGAGCTGCAAAAGCCTATTGACTTTGTATGAGGAGAGAGATGCCAGACCCACTTTCTTAGCTGTGATGCTATAGCAACATAGTATGAATCCTTGGGCAGTGAACAAGCGGCCTCAAAAGCTTTATTTGCATTTGTTTGACAGAATTAAAATCTCCCCTCAGACATTTCTTCCTTAGAATCATTTTTTAAATACAAACAACATTAAACAGTTATTATTTATGAACAGCATATTCCATTGTTTAACAATTGGTAATAATCCAGAAGATGTTTATCTAGTTATATCATTTTAAAACATCTGTTACACTTCACATAAATGAGTTTGCTGAACACTGAGCCAGATGTCATTACTCCAAAATATAATTTGCATCAAACTCATAATAAGCAATTACTCACTGTAAAACTAGGAATGGATCAAACTGAGAGTCCATCACCGAAAATGAGTCAACAACTCTGTTTTTCTTTCTCAAACACAGTACTGTATTAAAAAGATAACTGGCAAACAGCACTGTACTTCATCAATTGTATTTCAAGCTGTTACTAAAAGGGAGTAGGTGATGCTTTGTAGTACTGCTACTATATAAAACAGAACTTTACAGTATGAATGTGAAGTAATGTGGCATTGAAATGCTTGTAAGTCAAGCTTTAGACTGTAAATCCAAGGAATTGTACCAAGTGTGAGCACGCCATTGGGCTAACTACATTAGAACATTTAGCCCTGACAAACAAAATGGTGCTACAGAAGATGATTAAATGTTAAAATATTCTATCCCCATTGCCTGTATTTTTAAATAATTTTTTTCAGTGAAGTGCCCTCTCTTTTTTTCTTTAAATTAAAATAATTTATCATGTTGAATAATAACGCATATGGCCTGCTTCTCTAAGATTTTTATTCTTGTGCAACTGCACACGACTCCTAACAAAAGCAGTCTACTGCAGCTGTCACAAGGGAAAAGTGCTTTTAAAAACGAGAAAAAATGATACATTGTGGGCAGGGCCTGTTCAGTGTAGAGTAGTCCATGCCTTTGGGATGGAAACAATGCATTTATAGTCAGACAATCCCCAATGTGATTTGTCTGTTAAAATATACATACTGTATTATGCTCAATGTAGTGAAAAACAGTAAAGTAAGACTGCCTTATTTAAACATTAGTTATTACATTACTACTGTTATCCATTACCGATACCTTGACCAGACTGCACCGCAGTGGTGGAATGACCTTCCTACGGATGTCAGGACTGCCATGTCCCTGACCACCTTCCAACGCCTCCTCGAGACACCTCTTCAGACAACATCTGTAAAACTCAACTCTCCCCTTCTGGTCTATATAGCACTCTGTCTTTAATGCACTTTTACTTGCACTTATCTGCTCCCTATTTTACTGTATTTAATGCTGCACTTTATCCAATCTGTAGTATTTTGTATTTCACTTGAACTCGTATCTAACCCTGATGTAACTATCAACACTGTTATCTGCTCTTGAATTGCCCCAATATCAAATCGTACTTTGCTCTTGTTAAGACTGAAGTCATTGTATTTTGTATCTTGCTCTTAATTGTACTGTAATTCTTGATATGTATTTTTTGTATACAACCGTAAGTCGCCCTGGGTAAGGGCATCTGTTAAGAAATTAATAATAATAATTTCATTGACACCAGACAGACATATTAATCACTGATTTGAGGTTTTCAAAACCTGGTCCAATTCATTTGGGTAGTCATGCACCATAACACTGGAAAAAAATGTTTTTGCTTGAGTGACTGGAAAGGCTGTTCTACTGTATTTTCAAATGGCTAATTTTACAGGACGCAGTGGTTAAATTAGCCATGTG
The DNA here is from genome assembly GCA_030684275.1 of Acipenser oxyrinchus oxyrinchus. Classification (NCBI taxonomy): domain Eukaryota; kingdom Metazoa; phylum Chordata; class Actinopteri; order Acipenseriformes; family Acipenseridae; genus Acipenser; species Acipenser oxyrinchus. The sequence continues at coordinate 54,336,513 of CM060251.1, read as the reverse complement.
TAACCAAAATGCACGAGGAGGTGGGTCTCTCCAGCAGAATGGAAACAGCACAATAAATTAAAGTACTATATGTACTTGTCACTGGGAGTTGTGACAGCTGTGGGTATTCATTGTATTGAAGAGCTAGACACAGACAATTTTCTTTGACACACCACACAGGCGCGCTGATTTATTTATACAATTATGGCAGGTGCTATTGCATGGTGCCACCCCTAGGGTACCAGCAATGGTAGGGCCTAGGGCGGAGTGGAGTAACACAGGGCAAAACACGTGACTCTACCAGCAATAGTAAGGACCCGGACACATACACAAACACCAAGCTATAAAATAAAATGTGGCCAATACAGGGGCTGAGAGCTACCTCCACTATAAGGAGGGTCTCGCTGTTGAAGTACACTCGCTACACACCCCTCTCTATACTGTATGGGGATCACTTTTGATCCCTCTAATCTAACCGTCTGGCTGCCTCTTTGAGTGGTGTTTAGTCAGCTACTTGTTTCTCTCTCTCTCTCTCTCTCTCTCTCTCTCTCTCTCTCTCTCTCTCTCTCTCTCTCTCTCTCTCTCTCTCTCTCTCCCAGAGTAGTCTTGCACCATTTTTGGCCATAGCCTCAAGCGACCCAGGTGTGTAGCACTGCGTCTTTTTGTTTGGTCGGACACTCCTCAGGGTCCGTCCCTCAGCCAATCAGGTATTCACGGTCAGCAAACCCTGGCCAAGCCCCCTGTTCAAGCAAATGATTGACAGTGCGGTTCCCCTGGAGCATCCGAGCTGCTCCTGCAGAGACTCGTCTTCCCGTCACAGTACTATTACCTCTTTTCCACTGTATAACCGAGCCGCGCCGGGTCCGTACCGAGCCCTTACAGTGCAGTTAAGGAGAGCCTGGGTTGCTTTTCCTCTGCAGAGCCGATGTCACACGCAATGAAAGACAGTTATTAATTATTGTTAATAATTAACTCAGTTTGCCAAAAGATGTGCAAACAAAGGGTGTTCAAAAACTAATAGACCAACGGTACAACTGTATATCTTGTATCGCTGTAATTTGTAAATATATCTATATATAATCCACAAATTTTACTGATTATATCAACTTAATAAAGTTTAATTAGTTCTGTTGAAGGGGAAAAAAGGTTTTAAAAATATGATTTGCCAAAGATATCTCGTTTTAAGGATAGTTGTCTTTTTTTTCTAGAGTTGTTTTTTGTTTGGATGCTTAAAAAAGAAGCTGCGTGAGCGCAATGAGAGCCGTAGTTGTGTGTGTGGTACAACTGTATTTTGTTTTAATATATTTTGGTAAATAAGTTTAGAATTTTTTTTTCACGCATTTATTTCTTTATATTAATATATTAAAGGTCAAGGATGAGAAATCTGGTAGAATTTTACGTTTTTGAGAGTGAGTTAAGTGTACTGTACCCGCGGTTTATGTTCATTTGCTTCAAATCGTCAGAAATTCGGGCATAAACTTTCTAATTTCTAATGCACGACTGCAGTTCTTCCTGAACACTTCTATCTGCCCACAGATAAACTACAGCCTGCACTTCCTCAGTGTCCCAAGGCTGTACGTTTCTCTCATCACACTCGCTGTCCGGTTTGTTGTTTGTCTTTGTGGAGTGTACTGACTGATGCAGCATAATGATGAAAATCCTTAACCCCGCCCCTGGCCCAGCTTGGCTCCGAGCCAGATTCAGATGTAGTGTGAGGCCGGAGCTTCACGGTTTGGTTCTCGCTCGGCTCGACAAATAACCAGTGAAGAACCACCCCTACCTCTACCGTATCGAGCCCCTACAGGTTGGATGTGCCAGAGGAGAAGGGGTATATGTGTGTTCTGATTGAAAATACTAAATATATTATCATTTTGATGGGAAAGCCCTATCCAAGCCACACCGCACACACATACAAATATGCTATGCCTTATTCAAACTGCATGATCATCACATAATTATGAAAACGTGATTGTAAATGAAGTGAAGGGAAATCATGTAGTTTAACATGCCCACATGCAGGCTAGGATTACACAGACACAGACAGAGGTAAACAAACCAGCAGCGGGAAATACAGAGCGGGAGAGGAATACAATTACAGCAGGAATTACAGTACACAAACACAACTGTACGGGTCACTGCAAAAGAATTACACTTTTAAATTGGGAGGTTCATAAAACAAATACTTTAAATAAATAGTTGCAATCTTAGTTGTCAAGGCTCAGCCGTTACCATTGACACGGTCTGAAGGGAAACGGAAGCTCTTACTAGCAGTTGCGCAGATGTATAATTTGGAGCGAGTCGTTTGGAAAATAAAATTGTGATGGATGAGAAGAGATGTTTGTTTCTAAAATGCCTAAACCGCGCATAACAATGGTGACAAAATAATGATGTGTAGATTTTGCAACTGTCGGCTGGAATGCGAGTCGAAAGATACCGTCATTAAGCATTCGCTGTTTATTCCTTTTGGGGAAAATATGGCTGTTTGCTTATATTTTGTATTAGTATGCTAATTCTTTGTTTTATTTCAAGTGGTGCAAACTTTGCACTGGAGCAAATGCTGTTCTGGTTTTGAATGAATGTGAATGAATTAATCTGCTTTGCTTCGTGTTTAAATACTGAGGAACCCCAAGCTTGCTGTATACAGTTATATACTTGTATACCTCCCCAAGCTTGAAATACAATTCCTGTCATTTTTTAAATGGGTAGATTGCTGTATTTGCAATTATTATGACAGCGCCACAATAGTAGGGCAGTGTAAATATTGTGAGGTGTTGGTCGCACACAGAGGACACAGACAACTAAGTTCAAAGTAAGTATTTTTAATAGCAGCTTTGCCGCAACGAAGGAGCAAAACAAATACCAAACAAACAAAATAAACTGGAAGCAGGTCTCGTTACCAAAGTAAAATAAATTAAACACAAACTCATCTCAGCTGCCTTGCAGCAATGTCCATAACTGTACCATCACAGGAAGTCTGGCAAGGTCATTGTGATCATTAATAAAACAAAAAACATGAAAAAACTTAACCAACAAGCACAATATGAAAGTTTGTGACCACATGTTTTTCTTTTCCACATTGTACAGCAAGATACCCAAATTATAAAAAACAGAGCTAGCTGACCAGTTCACAACTACTGAGCCCCTACAGTAGCTAACAACTCTCTTGGATTTAAAATGCACTAAAGCAACCACATTGAAGCAGACATCTGTAGTTACCTCAAACCCGTGGCCTTGGCCAAGGGACACTCCTAATCTTAGCACATGGTTGTATTTAAGATGACGATGTTCTGCATAAGTGTTTTTGACTGTGTGGAATGTAGTCTAGTCAACTAAGGTGTGAAAAATGCCAAGTGTTAGCAGAGGCAGGTGGGGGGGATATGTTACTACTACTAAAGGAAAATCTACTGCTGTTACATATAGGTTCTTTCATCTTAGGCTTTGCCCAGTTGTTAAAATATGTCTACTGCCACGTAACCTACATTAACAAGTTATTGCTCTTTTTATAAATTAATTTATTCAGTACTAAAATGTAATTAACCTGACTGTATTTATAGCTTGTTTACAGAGTTTCATTCTCTGTTATAAATTTGGCGAGCCAAGCTGCAATACAGTACACAACTATCGAATGGCCACTCATGGTTTTGAATACAAGGATCCCTGGCTTACATTACTCATCTCAAACCACGAGGTCATACTGTCCCTTCACAACTTGGCATTACGAGTCATTCTTTCCTTTGTTTAAAACATGTAGTGCAATTTAAAAGCTCTATTGAGTTGTATCAGACAGATAAGGAGTGCATTTGAAATGTATATCCAACATCAGGCGTGGTTTCATGCAGATGTCTTACTGTATGTACGAAAAACCTCATATTTATACCTAAGTGTTAAGATATTTAATTAAAATCAACATTTATTGCTCTCTATTCAGGGGGATAACATTTACATTAATAAAGGAAGCCAGTACTTAGGGGCACCACTAACTGAGTGTGATTATATAAAATATTAACTCTGCTTCTTAGTGGAATTTGTCCAACACTCAATTATCTCATTAATATGATACACATGAGCTAAGAATGAGCCAGACTTTCCCTTAACTTTACAAAGAACAGTTTCTTTCTTGTTTATAAAATAGAGCAGACACACTGATCTGAAACACGTCATGGGATCAAAATGCATTGTCTAGTCTTTCATTTCTGAGAAGGACAGTGACAGACAGCCATTGATTACTGTGTACATTTAGGACATGAAAAGGGATCAGATTCAGTAGCACACTTAGATCAACCCAAATATTTAAGAATCCCCATTTCATCTGTAAAGGGAACATAATATTATTATTGAAGAAACACCTGAAGCAAATAGTTTTACTTGCCAGGTCTCACAGTTTGCTTATTCTGTGCCAGCTTGTATAGAGTGGGGTGAGAAGGTGAAAGAGTAAAGATTTCACTGCAATAACAATGGGCTTTGATCATGTCAATGTGAGATGGTTTCCAGAGTGACTCATACATTTTTGGTTAAATGGGAAATGCTTTCACTATAACTTAACAATGGCTATGTTTACAGTGACTTCTGGAACCCAGAATGGACCGTTCTTTTTCTAGAATTTTGTTATCATACTACCCTCTTCATACTATAGTTTTCTAGATTTTGGAAATCCACATTCCAAGCGAGGAAGGGGTAGACTAGTGTCAGTTTGGTGTGATTAACATTGCTCCATGGGTCAAAATGTGTTAAATTCAAGGAACAAATTAAAGAACTGTCATCTTACTGAGAGAAATGCACTACTTTTTCTCCTGTAATCACATTACAAATCTCATGTTAAGAAATGCATATTGCACTACATCAAAACAAATAATGCAACGCCAATGAAACTTGGTATCAAAAAAATAAATAAAATGCCAACCAGGGATAGGGACCAGTGCTTCCTCACAACTGGCAAATGTACATTCTCAGAAATTTTAAAACATACATCTCTGAATAATGTCAAAGCAGGCTAAGGCTGTTTATACTGTACATTTTTAGACGTATAAATTATAAATGCAATATGCAAGTTGATATACATACCTCCAGACCGTGATTGATAAATCACTGAAATCTCAGCAAATAAATCATAGCATTGAATTCCGCTGTTGAAAACTTTTTAATAAAAAATATTTCTCTTGTAATAATTATAGTAGTTATAGCCTTTCTTTTGAAAATGTATTAATTTGAAGAATCATACATCTTTTACCAGACACATTTTTATGAAGTTCATGTTACAATTTAAAGATTCGGATAGTTGCAATGCTGAGTAAGCAAAAAACATATTAACTTACGTAGTTAAAATAAAATGTATTAGTAGAACCTTGGTGTATTTTGGGGAGCTGGAGCCAGGACTCCCCTGTGTCATCCCGCTAAAATATCTGTGAGTCACCCTTTAATTACCTTTCAATCATCCTATTTAACCCTTTGAGTAGTACGAACATACCGGTATGTTCGCCGCTTGGTCCCCAGTGAGTACGAACATACCGGTACGTTCTGCAACTTTAAACTTGAATTACTGAGCCTGCAAAACTCCTGATCACATAATATTGTAACACTAGGTTTCTGTAACACCTTTTATTGGTCTCTTGGATGTCAGCGAGTGTGTCAGTGAAGACATAAGCGAAGAATATTTACCATCAACATCAAGTGACAGCGAAGAGGCGGCGCCAAGCTCTGTGCGTTGCTCCATGCTTCAAGGAGTATCATACGCTGAAGCATTAGACACTCTCACTCCCTCCGCCACCACAACCTGTTTACCCGGATATGATTTATTCATCTCTCTCTCTCTCTCAATTCAATTTTTCAATTTCAATTGCTTTATTGGCATGACTGATTTTTGCCAAAGCAATGATGGGTAAATTCCATCTTTAAACACTCGTGTTACACAGACCCGTTTATATCCTGTGTACCGATGACTGTACACCAACATTTACACACAACACGTAACATATAAACATAAACTACGCACAAGGGCGTGGCCACATTGCCACAAAGACCCATCAAACATTCCAGCGACAGACAGCTGTGCAATGATTTCAATTCCTCATTCTGCATTTCCAAAGGATGTCGTTTTTACATTTTGTTGCGAAGCTCATTCAGGTTCCATCAGCCCTCTCATCTAAATGACATTCACTTTTTCCTTTATATCTCCTCCATCAGCCTGTCCAGCTGAAGCACTTTTAGAACTCATGTCTCTCCTCTCAGCAGTCGGCGTTCCCCTCTCAGATTAGAAAACCATTGGTCCAGTTCACACTCTTGAGTTCCTAGGAATAACTGAATACTATTCGATTTGAAGCCTGACTGCCTCCAGATAAATTGGAACGCATTCACCCTCTCATTCAATCCTTTCAGATCTCTCTCCCACAGTGCTGGAACAGCCTTTCTCTGTTTTACGATGACTTTAGTGCTGCCCCCCATGACCTCTCACTCTATACGGATGCCTCTTCTATCAGTTTAGTGGTATTCTCTTAATCAATGGTTCTCAGATGTCTGGCCCCCAGAAATCACAAATCTTCAGCCTGAGCTAAAATCCATAGCCTTACTTGAAGTATTCCCTATTGTCTTTGCAGCCTAACTTTGGGGCTTATTTTGGCAAAAAAATCTATCTTAATCTTTTGTGATAATCAATCTACTGTTCATATTATTAATCAAGGCTGTTCCTCTTCCCCTATAATTATGCAACGTCTTCACCGACTAATCTGGATATCAGTTATCAATAATTTTATTTTGAAAGACCAAAACCTTCCAGGTATCGCTAATAATACTGCTGATGCTCTTTCTCGATTTCTCGATTGCAATTCAGATGTGCGGCTTCCTCAGCTCAACCTTTTCCTCCACCCATTCCTCCATTCAGCGACCTGGTTTTCAACTGAATTCATACATTTGCCATCTTCTGTCAGCTCATTCTAAAGCCATTCTTCCTCCCCAGTTGTAGTCTCCCATTCATTCCATATAGGTGCAGCAACATAAGCAAAGTTAAAATCAACCTTCCTCAGCAGTGGATTCCTCCCACAAGGCGGGGTTTTTTCTCTCCACCGAGCGGTTAGATTAGTTTAATATATATATATATATATATATATATATATATATATATATATATATATACAGTGGTCCCTCGCTATCAGGCTCTCGGTTATAACGCGCCTCGGACATAACGCTCCTACAGCATGTCCCCCAATTCCCTATACTAGTGATTCATGCAATAGTTCTACAGTAAATACAGTACCGGTGTTCAAACTATAAACAACTTCTCAGTCTAACTTCCGTTTCTGTCTCTCCCTTTTGATACAGTATCTGAACTGAAGAAATGCTGCGCTGGCACTTTATAACACAGACATCTTATTCAGCATTCGTTTTATAACTAAATAAATATTTGGCCTATTACATGGTTATCTTTCCTAATGTATTTACTTTTTTGCTGTGAGAGGAGCTGTGGCTTTCTCTGGGAGTCGACATACTCCGGCAGCCAAACCTGGGGCAAGCCCATTCCCTCTTCCCCTCTCCCGACCCGCTCTCCTTCTCACACTTCGTTTGCTTGTCTGTCGCTTCGACATGTTACCTTTTTTTCTTTTTTTAAATTAGATGGTGCTTAACCCTTTGCGGTCCATTGTCGGACCTGGTCCGACATTGCGATTATTCCTATCCGGTCCATTGTCGGACCCTGTCCGACATGATCAAAAAAACAGGTTTCTAGTCGTTTTTTCTCCAGAAAAAGCCGAGAAAACCATTCAATGGCCGAGTGGGAGCGATAGAAGCCGAGACAAGCCGATTAAAAAAAAAAAAGCTTTTTTGAGATGTTATAGTAATAAAATAATGACTTGGATTGCATTATTCAGGAGTTTGGTGATAAAACGAGTCATCAGGAGATGATTGATCGGTGTGTACGACTATTATTATTATTTATTTCTTAGCATATGTGAAAGCGATAGCAAACGAAAGGGTGGGGCGGGGCTGGAGATGCCTAGTGAGTGCTTTGTTGATATGTAGGGCCTTTTAAACCCGTATGACTGTGGGGAAAAAAAAAATCTTTTAAACAGCGCGTCTAAAATTAACTGCGTGTGTGAAAATAAATTGGACCTGACGCGCCTGACACGCAGTTAATAAATGGACTGCAAAGGGTTAATGAATGGTTAATTCACGGAAAGTTACATTTTTGCTTCACTATATGTGCATTATAGAGACAGAGTTATTTTATTTTCTATTTTAGTCAGATGTGTGTTGTTATATGTCCCCCCCACCCCCTCCCCTGTTTATAACGCTCATCAATTATAACACTTATATTGTGTTTCCCGCGTTATAGCGAGGGAGCACAGTTGCGGACAGCCAGGGGTCCTCTTTTGGGGGCAACTGAAGCTCACTTCCCAACCTTAGAGGCCGACTACATCGCTTTGCGCTCCGAGAGGAAGGTTCCCGCTGGCCAGAGGGGACCCCCGGCCAAATAACTTTAACTATATTTCATTTTCCATTCTCCTGCTAATCTATTCATTTGCACCTGTGCCAGTCTTCCCCTTCGGAGAGCAAAGCTTACTGCAAACTTTTGAGCTAGTCATTTGATTCATCTTATTGAAGGTGGCTCTTACAGCTGGGGGGGAGACCCCAGGCCCTCTTTTATGTGTTTATTTCTTATTCTCTTTTACAGCGCTTTTCTTCTCCCTGTGAAGATTGTGAGGTTCTCCATGCGGCCTTGGAGCATCAGCCAAGTCTGACCTCTCTCGACTAGACAACTCAGTAAGCCAAGGAGCCAAGGTTCGTCCTCCTAGCCTTACTTAGTTTCCCCTTGGGGGAAGTTCCTCACTTTCTAGCCTTGGAGGTCGATCAGTTCGGCCTCACCTCAGTGAGGGCGGTTCTCTGAGTAGTCAAGGGGAAACCCCTATTCTGTTACTAAGTCAAAAGCACATTGTCTTTATTCTAGTACTCCCTTACGCAGGCCTGGCTTCTGCCTCGTGAAGTAGTAGCCATAGCATGGTGGCACAACTTTAGCATTAAGTAATCCTTTTGTTCTATGAGGGAATCTTAATAGAAACATTTAACAAATAATTACATTTAACCATCCTTGGAGACATGAAAAAACAGACATGACCAGTAGAGCGCTCCAGTTACATGTGCTGTAAACCTGATTGACCACGCTGAGGTAAGTAAAATTGGTTCATTCCTGTAATATCACTCTAATATCTGACAAAGTCATTGTAAACACCCTTATTAATGCAATGCGTGTTTAATTATTGGTACATTCTTATGGTGCGTGCTGTATGAAATATTAGCATAGCCCCACTTAATTATCATAAAATGACACCCACTGCCACAGCACTTAGAAATGTGTTGTAATCCCTTGTCAAAATAAAAAAGGACAGTGTAAAAACCATAGCTTGCTACCTCTATTTTCATTGTAAATGTATTCAACTGAAATATCAGAATTTTAAATGTATATTTTACAAATTAGGTTGCATTGAATAGGAGCCTGGCAAACACAACACACACACACACACACATCTTTAGTGTGTCCTATTGGTGCACGATCCAGAGCAGCCTCTGTGCATTCATTAATTTACTTGTCTCCAGAACTATTGTGCTTCAAAAATCTGTGACATGCTGATCACCATTTGAGGTCTCCTTCAGTCACCTCAAATGGTGACCAGTATGTCACAGAATTAGAAAGTCCTGTCTGCCAACGAGAACACATGGAGATAACATTACATCATTGCCACAGCAGAGATTCCAAAATTAGACCAAGGGCAGTTAGGATGTTTTGTTATTGGATACTAAACAGCCTTGTACAATGACATATCCAGCTGCTGCAGTAACAGGGTTCCAACATTTCAGGAAGCCACGTCAATAGCTAATTTTACACTATTAGGATGAATAGCCCCAAACATTTGGCCTGGTGCAGATTTCTAACCACATCTTCTGTAATGGTTTAGGAATTGTTAAGGAGGCTGTGTGGTCCAGTGGTTAAAGAAATGGGCTTGTAACCAGGAGGTCCCCGGTTCAAAGCCCACCTCAGCCGCTGACTCATTGTGTGACCCTGAGCAAGTCACTTAACCTCCTTGTGCACCGTCTTTCGGGTGAGATGTAGTTGTAAGTGACTCTGCAGCTGATGCATAGTTCACACACCCTAGTCTCTGTAAGTCGCCTTGGATAAAGGCGTCTGCTAAATAAACAAATAATAATAATAATAATTGTTGTATTATGTTTAAATCGTGTGTTATATATACAATGTCGTTTTTCATGGGTCATCGGTTACTTTAATTTGTTTATAGTTTACCATAGTTAACATTAGGTTACTTACCGTAACCCTGGTTCCCTGAAAGAGAAGACGACCACCTATTGGTAGGTATTCACTGAGCTCTCTATACCAGTGCTGCCGATTACATCCTCGGTCCCACCTACCGAGGGGTTAAAACCGTCATTCCATGGAAGCCATTTGTCTTTTTGAATCGAACCCGTGAGGGCGACCGATGCGACCTTGTGGTTGGTGGTCCTCTTTCAGGAAACCAGGGTTACGGTAAGTAACCTAACGTTCCTTTCAATTTGAAGACGACCACCAAAGCATTACATATGGGAAATGTATACCAGAGCCGTCGCAAGGAAGAAGGAACGGCAGCATACGAGGGATGCGTCAGAACCACCTAACCCAAGGTTAGTGGTGTGAGCGTGCAACCTCAAGGACCCTCGTGCTTAAGATCTATCACAGATCTATCACGTTAAGGAGATAGAATCTGGAGAACGTATGCAGCGTAGCCCAGCTAGCCGCATAACATATATCAGACATCGAGGCCCTCTAAAAGGGGCCCAAGATGTAGCCAACCCTCTAGTGGAATGTGCCGCTACCATCCCAGGTGGGGGCAAGCCAGCACCATCATACGCAGTCGAGATTGTGTCCGCAATCCAATGCGACAGTCGCTGCTTCAAGAGGGGCTGTCCTAGGGTCCATATACCATGGTCAGCTGGTCAGTATGATGCAGAGCTCTTGTCCTATCTACTTAGCATCTCAATGCCTGCACTGGGCAGAGGAAATTCAATTGCCTATCCTCCTCCGAAGAAAACGGGGGTCGATGGAATGACTCCAGATTGATGTGGAAGGCTGTGATCACCTTGGGGAGGAAAGCAGGGTTTGTATGCAGTGACACCCTGCTGCCATCAAATACGCATACAGGAGCCATGCACCGACAGCGCCTGTAGCTCACTGACCCGCTTAGCGGAGGTGATAGCCAAGGGGAAGGCTGTCATAGACAGATACTTCAACTCTATCGAGTGTATGGGCTCAAACGGGGCCTTCATGAGAGCCTCCAGTACAATATCAAGGCTCCATTCAAGGAGAACGGCCCTCCTGGAAGGGCGTAACCGTCGAGTGCCTTTGAAAAACCGGGTAGCCAAAAAATGCGCACTCGGAGATACCAAATCTACGGGGGCATGGCATGCAGAAATAGCTGCTAAATACACCTTCAATGTGGAAGGTGACCTACCAGCATCAAGCAGTTCTTGCAGAAACTGTAAGATAACTGGCATGGGGCAAGAGACTGGGTCATGACTTCTAGTCAGACACCAACTCTGAAAATACTTCCACTTGTAGGTAACAACGACCTTATGGAGTCCGTCCTAGCGTTCTGCAAAGTACCCACAACCGCGTCTGATAACCCTAGGGCTGGCCAGCGGTCCCGTTCAGGAGCCAGACCCATAGCTGGAACCTGCCCAGTTCCGGGTGCCAGAGAGTGCCTCTCCCCTGACTGAGGAGATCCAGGCGAAGCGGCTGGCACAAGGTTGAAAACTAGATTCTCCTGGGCCACCGGGGGGCCACTAGGAAAACTGTCGCTTTCTCCAACTGGACCTTCTCTAGGAAGGCAAGGAGCAATGGTATCGGCAGGAACACGTAAAGGAGCGTTCTGGGCCACTCATGGGCTAGGGCATCGACGCAGAGTGATCGGTCTAAGCGGTAGAGGGAATACCATAGGGGGCAGTGTGTCATCTCCGCCGAGGCGAAGAGATCGACCTGCGCCTTCCCGAACCATTCCCAAATGCACTCCACCACCTGATGTTGGAGCCACCACTCTGATGGATGCGCACCCTCCCTCGCTCCAGGAATATGAAACCACCTCCTGGAATGCTGCTGCGTGGACTCGCCACATCCTGCATTCCTCGCACTTTGCAGGAGGGTTAGGTTGCTCCTTGCTGCCGTGGCCTTTAGTGGTGCCTCAGGTCACCCAGCGGAGCCATGGGAGCTGGAACTGTCCTGGTGATAGTCCGTGCCGGAGGAGCCTGTCAATGTCTCGACCTGAGGGAGTAGCGAGGCCACTTGCTGAGATGCCTTGCGTTCTCGGTGGGATCGCTGCAGGATGTCCTCCATGGCTGGCCCAAAAGTATGCCTCCGGGATATCGGTGAGTCTAGTAGCGCAGCCTTATCCGCGTTGGGGACCATCACTTGCGACAACCACAGTTGTCTGTGAGCCACTATTAGACTTGCCAGGCTCCGGCCCAGGGCTTGCCCTTGAAGATCTGGAGCAGCGTGCCTGACAGGAGTCCGGGAAGGCTGGGAAAGGCTGCAGGCAAGAAGCCACAGCCTGCATCCGAAAAACAGACCGGCGTGGTTCGGCCACTGTCATCCAGGGGATCTGCAGGAACGTTGCAGCGCGTCCCTTCAGTGCCGATATCGAGCTTGATTGCGGTGGCACACTAGCTTCCGAGGCCACCTCGGAGCTAGGTTCCACTTCAGCTGAGAGCAGGCTCCCCTCCTACCTCCATTTCAGTGGGGAAGGAGGTCTCACTCCAGGAGGCTGCTAATGAAATAGTGTCCTCCTCTGCCAGCTGGGACGACTCTTCCGTTCACCGTGATCTCCCCCCGGGGCTGAAAAGTCGCAGGCCACCTCACTTCCAAGGGCCAAAACAAACAAGGCCCAGTTTGTTTTGGCTGGTGGAATCACTCGACAGCGGGGATACAGCGAGGTCTAGCCCCGGTGGAAGAACTGTGTTCTCCCAAGAGTGTAGACTGAAAAGACATACACACACACTCCTTTAAATCAGTACTGCACAGGCAGTCGATTACATATGACAGACAGTAAGGAAAGGCAGGTGAGCAGGCTGCTGAAAGAAGGAGGAAAGAAAAAGAGGCTTCTTTTTTGGAGCCACTGATTCCAGGAAAGAGGTAAGCCAGCTTTCAGCACGAATGCAGGGGAACTGCAGTTGACTCAGAAACGCTTTTTTACACAAAACGCTCAGCTCAACACAGAGGTCTTACCTTACCGTCTTGAGGGGCAAAAAGAGGAATGGCTTCAGTGGAAAGATGGTTTTAGCCCCTCGGTAGGTGGGACTGAGGATGTCATCCAGGAAGAGGACTATAGTCAGCTCTGGTATAGAGAGCTCAGTGAATACCTACCAATAGGCAGGCATATCCCATACGTAATGTTTTGGTGGTCGTCTTCGAATTGAAAGGGAACCACACTTAATCAAATTATACTTGCCAAATAATGCTTGGTACATGGCACTACAGAAAGACCACATTGATGTTCATTGATAGTCTATGGAGTTTCAGAATGTGGTTGTACATCATAACCAATCATTGTGACCATGAAACAATGATGGTTAGCAATGATACCATGTTTTACTCAATGCTTGTTGACCTCTGTTGGATCAGTTCCATCCTTGCAAATGCTGTTTTCCTATAAATTACAAATATCTTTGTTTTGGATATTTAGACAGTTTAGGGGAAATCTATAGTGTATTATATCTTGTATCAGCTCCCCAGCAACCAGATGATTTATCCATTTCTTTCTTAAAAATAAGAAGTTGCCCTTGATTTTTTTTCCATTTTTTTTTTCCAATCCCAAACACATAAATGGTTTGGCATGTTTATAGTTGGCAGCTGTCTTTCTTTAGTGCTCTTGGATAGTCTAACGTGCATACCATGATAGCTTTTCACGTGTTTTACAGGTGTGTGTATTGCAAACTTTAAAATATACACTTCACAAGATACTATTGTTTTATTTTTTATTTTTATTATTATTACATGTCTCATGGTATCCCTATTTCTTTTTTTTTTTTGGTACCATTTTGTTTGAATTATCAAGTTAATTTACCTGCAAATGCCTAATCTATAATTACGTTAATATGGAAATGCTTAAAAGTGTTAGATTCTAATGATAGGGCATTAATTGTTTACAACTGAAAATGGGTAAAACGGGTAAATTCATGCAAAATACTTTCCATATAAAAAAATGTCCTTCCATATTTCATATTTAGAATCCTAACTGTTAAAAATGTTGTTTTGTCTTCTGATTTATTATAAACTTTGTTTATTGTGTGTTCAATACTCTTCTACTATAGAGTCTGTCACATGCAACTTTAGTTTCTTGTTTGAAAGATCGTTATAAAAAGCCCCATATATATGCAATAAATGGCGACTCCCGAGTGGCACATCCAGTAAAGGCACTCCTTATGGAGTGCAGGATGCACCCTATAGCCTGGCTCTTCATCTCTCTCCAAAGTCAGCGTGGGGGTGGCAGCGGTGAGCCAGGTTGAAATAAAAAAATAATTGGGCTTTCCAAATTGGGGAGAAAACGAGAAAAAATAATTGAAGATTCTATTTTTTTTTTAAAAATGCAATAAATAATAATAATTTATATATATTTTTTCACTGAAAAGCTCCAGAAAACAGGAAAATCAAAAACAGGACTTTCACAAAGCTCCCGCCAATCAGAAGCCTCCATTATTTCCGCACAAGGAAAGGAATAAGGAAAAGCTAAAAGCAAATTTCCCTAGCAACAATGGTGGATACTAAATATTTCTTTTGATTGTTTTGGCCAGCCTTACATTGTATGTAAACAAGAGAAGGTGTTTATACTCAAGTTTTTTTTATAAAACAAATAGTGGAATTGCGTGCCTCAGAGTTAGAGAGTTAAATACTCACATTAACTGTTAACAACCTGATTCATCTTACATTTTGTTCTCTATATCCCCATAAGAGCTCCTCAGTCATCTGGATAATTCATTTGATTTTCAGTCTGCTGGGTCGAAATGCCAGGAAGGCTTATGTGTTCCAGAACAGCCCCTATTTACTGAAACTCAATTTAACTTGATTTGTGTATTTCAATTTCAAGTACAGAACTAGTTGCAAAATGCATAGCATTGCCTTCAGTTTGAATCAGTAAGAAATAAGGACATTTCTCATTTAAAATAATAGAAAATAGTTACATGAAACACCAATATTAGGTTTGGATTGATTGCTCAACTAAATCACCCTCAGACCCTGTACTCAAAATACCCTGTATAAATATCTGAAGCCTACCTTTGAAAGTGTTTGTTAGTTACTTGCAGCCCAAGGATATAATTCTTAGCATAAAAAATGCCTGCAGAACACCTGCAATAAGGAAACCTCTGAATTTTTCAGCACTGATTTCTTAAAGCTTTTAAAAGAATGTGCATTAATTAAGGCACACTGAAGCACAGAGTCACTTTCTGATTGAGCAATAATATTTGTACAGTCACATAACTAATAAATTCAGGCACACTGTGTTTGTTTAACAACAGTTTGTGGTTAGCCCTTACAGGATATTAAATTCAGTTTTCTTTTATTTGAAGTAGGTCACACCTGAATTTTCAGGCATTCCTAAAATAGTTGAACATGAATAAGTCATTTATCTTTTGTACATTCCCCTCTAATGGTTGACTTCTGCTTGTTAAAATGTGGATTAAAGCAAAGGTATGAGGAGGAAAGGTCACCCAGACCTTAGTATGGGGAGTATACTGGGCTTATCAATGACTGCTTCCAGTAAAACAATAAAGAAAAAAAATTGTATGACATACACTGGTGGCCAGAAATAAAGCATCATCAGCCTTGAAACAGAATGAACAGGGGGTGGGACAGTCAGACACCTTGTTTCTACAATGCTGACTGCCAAGAATGATACCACGTTGAATTTTATAGCAGTTCTGGCAGTCACCATTGCATAATCATGCCGTGGGCATAAAATAAAGAACAATTGTCCCACACAGTCATTTTGCATTGATACATTTAGTTAACTTGGAAGCATTTTTAACTTAAATAAAAAGAAGATTAGCTATTCAGGGATACCAAGATATTTAGCAAGTAAGGGGTCTTAGTGGGATAAAATGGGAACTACAGTAAATATCCCGTCTCCTGTCATTCTGTTGGTGAGACCATCATTTTGACTGTTGGTGTACAGTATATGTGTATGTGTTTATCTTACAGTTGCTTTGCTCTCCTACCCTTACTGCATATTGTAAGTATAAAGATAAGAAGAGTTTATAACACAAAAGTGCAATATAAATAATAAAAACATCTTTTTTGTGTTCAATAAGTTGCATATCCAATTAATAGTACTTGAAAAACAAAGTACTTGTGGGCTTTGGTCAGACTGGATTTTAAATCCCATACTATATTTGGTCTGTCTGTTCACTTGAAAGATGCTGCAGCTGAGGTCGTGAAGATTAAACCATCTGTAAAAAAAAAAAAAAAAAATACTGAATGCCTGATAGGTGTAAGAAAGACCACCAAAAGTAAAACATTCTATTTTTGGAAGTCGTAGCTTCCTTAGAAAATAGTAAAAAACATCTGTTCTATAAATATAGAGACAATGTAAACAACATGTTGAACATATGCTTTTCTCAACTTCATGTGGACATATAAAAACCTCACTATGAGATTTCCCTGCTACTCTAATTGACTTGAACTTTTTTTTATATAATAATAATAATAATAATAATAATAATAATAATAATAATAATAATAGTAGAGATCTACACTGTTTCATGTGTAGAACCTGCACAGTAACCTTACACAAGATAAAGCATGCATGTTTTTGCACCTCTTTTGGGGATTCGTCAGCTAGCTTACTGCCATGACATGTGGTGCACTGACAAGACAGGACAGCGAAGTGAGTGGTCCTGGCATGTTATTTTAGAACTTAGGGGTCAGAGGCCTTCGCACACATGCTGACAAGATGAAGAGTCACTGGCTTCAATAATAAAGTACTTTGAGCTCATATGGGTTTTAAGGCTAAATATAGTTTTAGAAAAGCATTGGTCTGTGGCGGCAAACTCTGCTGACTGCTAGCGGAACGCTGTTTATTACGGATATGTATATGGAAGACTGCAAATGAAGCATATCAATCCCATTTAGGGTATTTTTGGAAAGACCGCTTGGCTTTCCATAACTGGTGCTACAACTTTGTATTTTTATTTCATGCTGGTTTTATCAAGTGCAGTTACTGGCACTGATATATTTCATTATACATTTTTTTTTTTTTTTTTTTTTTAATATAAAACTGAATTTAATGTATTAAAAATGCTGGTTCTGAATTGTGACAAATGTGGTGACCTCATAAAAAAAAAAAAAAACAGTACAAGTGCAGGAGACATGAAACACTTTTTAACATAATTAGAGGAAACCAAGTATAGGTTGTTTATTTATGTATTTATTTATTTAATTATTTATGTATGTATTTAATTCAAGAAAATGTTATCCTGTGATAAACATGCATGGTAACTAGCTAAGGCACTGACACACAAGATGTAATATAACTGCATTAATTTTGACCCCACAATTTAAAAGCAATAGGTGTACAGTGTGCTGATTTGTGCAATCCCCGTGCCCACATACAAATGCACACTTTACTCTGCATGTGAAGTAATTGTGCAGTCGCCATGCCTAAATACAAAATAAATAATAAATACAAAATCTCTGTTCTTGTACAGGCCCTCTGAATGTTGATTGTCAATGTACATTAAGTCTGCTTCATCGCTGTCCTATAAGCTCAATCTATCTATTTAAATTTAGTATAGAAAACAGAGTTAGTATCAAGAATAGTGTTTGCTGCCAGCTGCAATACTGTAACCACAATAGCAACTAGTCTCCGATTTGAATGACAAGTTGAAGAAATCAAAAAACTAGATGCAGTCTTACTTTTAGCAACTTTAACAACAAGTTCAGCAAAAATAACAATAATATAGCCACAGTGCTCTCTTCTCTAACAAAGGCAGGAAGAGGCTTTTTGAGCCACATATTCACATTGGTTTGCATGTCTAAAAGTGCCTCCTGCAGAGGCCAAATGTTGCTTAAAAAGTCTATTTATTTGCAAGGGGTTTATTTTTGACCACTGTTACACATTTCTTCTCTCCTGGGTGCTATTTCCAAACGCTTGTCAATGCTATGAATCAGTATCCTTAGCATTTGTTAAGCAGGTGTTCATGGATAAAGACAACAAAGAACAATATTCAACAATCCTGTGGTTTCTCATAGAACAGGCCTTGTCTTGTTTTTTTCTATATGCTTGTTTTCTGAAAGTCCAGTCAATCCTTGTGTGATTTTTGTTGACCTTTTCATTCAGAAAATTCTGTTGCGTGCAGGACTGACACATATTTTCAGGTTTGGAAAATTTAAAAAAAGCTTGATTTGGTTTTACCTTTATACAGTACAAGGAATCAGCGGCTATGATTACTGTTTTTTTTTAACATCTTGGATGTAACACAGTAACTGAAGGCGTTGTATTGTGTTTCTCCCTTCTTTTTGTTTTATGAATAAGGCTGTCAAGTATAAACAACATGCAGTAAACTGAATGGCAATATTAAACAAATTCTTGGGCTTTCTCAAGAAAAAAAATACTGGTATGTTATATTATAAAAAAACAACACACTGCCAAAAAGCATACTAAGCACTACATAATATACTTCCAGAAAGGTAGAAAACATATAATCAGCTATTGGTACACAAATGCTTCTGAGGTGGAGGACAGAGCAAAAGTGCAAGGCTAATTTTCATGGAGTAAGATGTTAAGTATCTCCAGTTACTGGTTTTACTTCCATCTAACAATCTGCAAATCTGCATGTAATTTATACATGCAAAGTACAAATAAAAATAAAGTATACTTTGTTTTTAATTTTTGTATTACTTCTTGAACTTAACCTTGAAAGATGTCCTCTGGCAAGTGTGTAGGAGAGAGGAACCAATATATCACAGAAGGTACTATTAAAGAGTACAAATAATTACATTTTTGTTTAAAATCAAACGCGATTGTGGGGCTCAGCAGCTTTAAGGTTAGCTTCTTAGAGCAGAGTAATGAGCTGCTGAAGATGTAGTGGAAATGGAGGAGTTATCAAAGTAAAATACATTCTCTGTTTATTTGCTTGTAGAATATAATTGATACTTCCGGCAAGGAAAACAAAGATCAGCAGGTAGTATCTCTCAAGAACAGTAATAATGTTGTCTCTGATATAAGTGTGGAAAATTATATGCTGGACTTCAAAGACAAATGTTTTGCAATACCTCCTGTTATTGACATACTGAGTCAGGAAGAAAAACAGACTGTTGGTGAGTTATTATGTGATATAAAACACCAGCCCCTATTTGGTCCTGGCCCGGGTATTTTTCCATTGCTTTATGGTGCTCTAATACAGGGATTTCATGCCATTTGTTGCTGGGTATTTGTGACAAAGAGGTTAACAGTGTGCAGGCCCAGGTGATCAGTAAACAGACAGACGATTATAATCCAGGTGCAATGTTGTTTAATGGTTTGTAATCTAATTGCCTGATGGTGTAACAACAGTAAACAATGTTAACAGGCTATACAGCGGTGTGTATTGCTCTGTTTAAATCCACGGTTGGTTCCCAAATAATAAACAGTCCAGTTCTTATTCACCCACGCGTAACACAGACACAAACACAAGTCCCCAGTGTGTGCTCGAGTGCTCGTAGTGAATATACAGTCCTGAATGAAACAAAGTGCAGTGATGTTGTCCGGGTTGGCGCTGGCCTTTGGCGACAGCCGTCTAAACAATCACAAACAGTATTTTCAGACAAGACAAAACAAACAAAACACTCACAATATATTTCTTAACACCGGTCCTTCCGGGTCGTTCCGTAACCATAACTGAAGGAACAGACTACGTCGCTTCGTCCCCTTTTTGTACCATCATACATGACCCCTTGGTAAACGATTGTAGCTGCTCCTCCAATCCGCAGCTGCCACATCGTTTCCTTTCCAGGTCGATGCATTAGTACACTGAAGCTCTGAAGGTAAGGGTGCAACTCTTCACTGAGGGCTAATTGTTGAGTAATTAAATGTACATGTAAAATATGCTAATTTACTTGTAAAATATGCTTGCTGTCTTGCACTGGGTTTAGGTAATTAAATTTGGACAGGCTACTGAGGTACTGTCTGTGACAAGTACCTTGGAAGCTGTAACTTCCGTAAACATTACCCACACACTGTGATAGGGTGTTGAATTGTGCAGTTGGTCCAGACCCACCAGCAGGACATTTGTTTAGAATAAAAGATCTGTATTTCATACAGGGATATCCAAAGTCACTACATTTTAAAGAACATTTGGTTACAGTAGTTTCCAAGTTAACAACCCTTGCTACTTTACTTACCTGTTCCACATCCATTAGATCATATGCTCACACTTTTCTTTTTTCGTTACTGTATGTCTTTCCCCATGAGCCCACTGTGACAAATTAAAGAAGTTGGGTCTGTCTGGTTTTATTTCCAAAGGCACATTTTACTGTTACAGTTGTGAGTGGAAAGCTCCTGAATGAAACCTTGCCAAGTAAGTCCTTTATTTTACTACTTACAGTAACGGAAACCAAATAAGAGTGAAGAAAAACAGACTTGTATTGTAGTATTGTAGAAGCCAGCCCCTGCAACAAAATCAAAATATAGCCAAGGGCTGTTTTTACACAAAAGGAAACCAGTATATGTACCAGACCACTTGGTGTTTTGAAACTCTGTGGGCCAAGTGTATCCATGACACTTTGTTTGCATCAACAGACTTTCTAAAGTAACACACTCTATTGCTTTGTATTAAAGTATAGTAACACGTATAAAACCTGCAACAGAGATCTCTTTGTTTTGTACCTCAATAAACAAAAACTGAAGAGGTGAGAGAAGTAAAAATAGTAAACTGAAAAACATAACATCCTTTCCTAAATTAAAGATTATGATGAATAGTCACACTATAAAGAGTGTGCAGCTATGGCCAAAAGCTTAACATCGCCTATAATTTTATATTTATATTTAATTTATATTTAACATCATGTAATCAAAGAAACTACAAAACAATATTGCCAAAATCTACTGGAAGCCATAATAGTAGTACAATATTTCATGTCAGATTTCGAAATGTCACATTTTTTCAATTGTTGTCAGTATTTCGTTAAGTACTGTATATGCAAAACTACAGAGCGGTATGTAATTAAATATGTTAACGTCACATTATTCAGCAGGTTTCATTTGACTTTATGAAGCAATATTTGTTAATTCTATAGGGTGATGCAAAACTTTTGGCCATAGCTGTATGACCATATATACAAATCTAGAAACAATTACATTAATGCAGTACTCTATGTACAGTACTATGCTACACAAAATAACATTTTTCAATTTAATTTATGTATTTAGGGTTTGTATAAGCAACTGTTTTCATGCCATTTAACTTAATTGGATACTTTATATCATCTACATTTTCCATCAACATTTTCCTACTATTTAATTTAAATTATTTGTTGTGCTTACTAACTATTCCAGGAAAGCACACTTCTGTAAATACCCAAGGCTGATTGTGGGGAAGTGAGGAAGTATAACAGCATTGAGCTGACCCCCACAGGAGAAGCTCAGTGCACTGGAACCATGTCATAGTGGGCTGCAATTTGTAAAGTGCCAGTTTCTTTGTTATCAAATGTGCCAAGCAACAAGTATAAATGAGTGGTCCTAACGAATATGATGATTTTACACAAGAGAACAACATAATGCTCTTGTAATGTTTCACTGCTTACGCCCCCTAATAGAACAGTGACATTAACTTTTTCTACATAAAAAAAGAAAAACTAAAATTCGTACACCTGTACAGTTCAATATCCTCCTATTATTTAGCAGGTGCTTTTATCCAAAGCGACTTAGAGACAGGGGACAACTAGGCATCAACAACTACTGCTGCAGTCACTTACAATAGGACCTCGGTTTTACGTCTCATCCGAAGGACAGAGCACAAGGAGGTTAAGTGACTTGGTCAGGATCATACACAGTGAGTCAGTGGTTGGAACGCCCTGGTAACAAGCACCTTTCTTTAACCACTGGACCACCAAGCCATGTTCAAGGCCATGGTTGGTAATAAAATGTAATGTCTTAATTTCTTGGTGACCAGATTTTTGATACCTAACAACTACAGGCATCCCCCCAAAATAGCCAATTTATTATCAAAATCCAAGAATATTTTCTTATAACAGCCATGTTTTAAGTGGAATACCCATATGATTTTGACCAAAAGAGCTGAGGCTTTAGCTACTTTAGTTTAACCATGTGATATGCAAATATGGGATTAATTAGTGCCCTCTATCTAGGGAATTATTTATTGCTTCATTTTGTTCCCTGTGACTTGTTCTGTGCAAGTATTAAAATTCAGTTAGGTACACCCAAGCTGCTTACTTTTATGCCAACCCTCATTATACTCATGACTTACAATACACAGCAGAACTGCACTGAACTTAATTGTCGCAAGTCACCTACATCACTTCCTGTCTCAACGACTAGATAAGGGCAACTCGTTAATCAAAATGCATGTTAACTAGATCAAGAAAAATGAATGGAAGCATAATTCACTGTTATGGAAACTACTAGCGTACAGGGAGGCGAGCAGGAGGCGAGCAGCAGCCGAAATAAAAAAAAAATAATGGGACCATCTATGTTGTGTATAATTTGTAAACTTAATTAAAATTGTGCATTTTGTCATGCAGAATGTACATTTATTTATAACACTTCACATATAAAATGCTGGTTTACGATTATCTGGCATGTGGGTAAAAATCACATGGCACGGATTGAAAAAAATAAATAAGTAAAACCCCACTAGTCATTTACCCTCTTTCGGGGGGATATTTGGCCTCCGCTTACTATATACAACTCTTTGAATGTGCATTTTGCAATCTTTTTTGTGAAAAAGAAAAAAACAGTACCGTAAGACATCTATGTATATTGGTTGGAATTTATTTTCTTATGTTGACATCTACAGTAAAAAAAGCTGAATAAGTCGATTTTCTAGGCATGTTTGCGGGGTCCTTAAAAGGGGAGAGACGTATGCGCCGGTGTGTGTAATATTAAACTTCTGTACCAGCGCCACAATGGGAATACTACAGCCACAGTTATGTCTCACACAAACTTAACTGTCAACCACACAATTTATTTGTTCAGGATTTGCAGCATTCAGGTCATGTTGCTAGGTAGAAACACAAAACCACTGTTCTAATTAAAAGTCTTAATTTCGTACTCGCAATACCCTTTGTCATTTTGAATGTTAAACGCAAGCTTTCCGACTCTTATCTGACCTCTCAAAACCGTTTCAGCTACACTGCTTCAATTAGGGTTAACACAAAAGCTGTTAGTCTCTGTGAATGTCCTTATTCCCACCCTCCCGAGCTACTGATTTGTCAACATTCAAACTGAACCTGCCCCTGGGATCTGTACTAAACAGCTATTGGTTAGAAAGCCGAGTAGTAAACTTTTCAAGTCTTCCGCTCATTGTAACTGCAATGCTATAATAATGCAGGTGACTTTGAGACTGAATAAAGTAGGACAGTCAGACAAAAAAGAAAATGCTACTCAACAGGTTTGAAATTGAGAGTTGTTGAATTTGCCGAAATACATGTTAATTGTAATTCTAAAATAACAGTACATGACTGGAGACGAAACTAAAATGGCCAAAGAAAAACAAGCTGATAGGAGGAAAGTGTTTATGGCCCAATGTAGAAAGCATTTTGTTTGAATGGAGAACTTTGAATGACTTTAATACACACTGTAACTTGTTCTACATGTAAGTGCAACGCAGTGGTAAAGTATGTGTATGGTTATGATTCTGATTAACAAAACAAAATGAATATATTTGTACAGCTGGAAATGTAATGCGATTGTACTGCACTGTATGCAACACTAAAATGTTTTGTTTACTGGTTATTAAATGGTGCACTGTTTAGTTTATTGTTTGTTTGGTTTTTGGGTTTTTGCTTTTAATTGATGAAGCAGCACTGTTTAATACTTTTCTTTTAAATTTGAATTTATACAACGAATTTGTAAGCCAGTGCAGCTGGAACTATTGTCTAAGTGTGGTTTAGGAAAGAAATGTTCAGTAAAGCAAAGAAGATATGTTCTTGAACTTGTTTGGGTACTTGATAAGCTGAAATAAAATACTGGTAGGTTAATACAGATGTGATGTGCGATGTATAACTTGGTTTTACACTCTGTTAATTATTACTTTTTAAATTTTGAAAAACGAATAGTAGTGATGAGCGATTAATCGAAAATATGGTTAATTTCTGATTATTAAATTAAACACTGAAACCGACTTCGAACAATTAATAAACTGCACAATTTTGATCAATTATTATACTATAAAACTTCATGGTCTTCTTTATGGTCACTCATCATAAAAGTTACTTCCGCGTCCCAGCCACTTTGGATTCCAGCGGTTCACGTCAGGCAACCACTGAAGCTGCTCTCCCTCTGGGATCTGTAGTCAAGGGAACATCCTGTTAAAGCTCCCATAATGCATCCAAAACGGTGTCACGAACAAAAACATACAGGGAGCATAGCGCAGTATCACAACTCTTCATTATAAATACTTGTCAGAGAAAGAAGGTGAGCGAGTGTTGATGTAAGTTCATAAATACAAACTAGTTTTTTTTCTTTACACATTTATCAATCACCTTATTAATGACGTTTCGTTCTGCAAGAGAAAAGCAGCAGATATTAAATTATATAAATATAGGGTCAATCCATGTCAGATCACTCACCCTTGAAACTGAAGGTTTATGGATGTTGATATAAATATGTATTTGTAAGTGAGCTACCCAAAGTTATTGTATTGTTTTACTGGAACTTTCACTTGTATGTATCTGTTATTGTTGACTCGGTTTCTCATTTTAGTTTAGTCAGCGAGGCAGGTTAATAATTTTTTTTTTAATAATAAACAAAAATGTTTCAAATTACTATTTATTGTATTATGTTTAATTTAATAATTAATTAGCCTCCACTAAGCAATTGTACAATGTACTAAACTATCCTTATACACATTAGTATATTTATAACCAGGGCTTATTTCACATAACTAATATCTATTGAAAAGTGGAACATTCTCAAGCGCATCTACTTCAGAATCTTCACTATCGGTGTGAAGAAGTTTGTAATCCAGGAGATGCTCTTCTCCTTCTGGTATTCATTCCATCAGCATCGTCTATAAAAATGTCTTCTATTTCTTTTGGATCAGTAAGCATTCTGGGTCTAGCAAAACACTTTAGAAACCTGTACGGTAAAGCATTGTGCTTTGATGCCATGGTCTATGCTGTAAACACTGCAACCATAGATACTGAAATGATGTACCGCATCCAAAAACTCAACTATTTCACTACAGTGAAAGTTTTGTTTGTTTATAAACATTTTGGCCGATTTAGTAAGCTATGCTGTCAGGTAATTCTTTGTACTTGAACACATTGTGGTCACCGAATGTCTTGGCAAAAAAAAATAAACAAAAAAACATTGCTAAAAATAAAATAAAAGTATCAATCTTGACCTATAGACCGGACTAACTGCGGTTTGGTTGATTGTCTGAAGTCTGACGAAGGTTTTTATGCTAATTTGAAAAAAGCTAATATCATACTTTTGTGCAATTACGTCATCTGACGAATTTGTCTGAAATTATAATGGGCCGTCTGCAAAGGGTTAAACAATATTCAAATTGTTTAAAAGTGAGGGGGTTATAGATAGGAGTAAGGGTTTCACCATGTGTTCAACTTTTTTAAGCACAGACCCCTTATGACTCACTTGCAGTCTTATGGTTTTCAATGGTTCATTCATTATTCAGACTTTGTAACTCAGCATTACGTTCAATGTCTGGAAAACTGATCATGCTTCATAAAAAAACTAAACATGAATTTTACCTAAGCAGACTTAACCACACTGGCCTAAATGCTTTACTGAGTATGTTTTGACATAAAGCCAATGCACACAAACCAAGAGAAGATATTGTACTTCATACTGTTAGTACAGTTTACAGAGACGGTGGTGGAGCAAGCTTTGCTTTGGTCTGCCCAAGGCTGCTAAATACATGAAAAGCATGGCGGTGGCGGCTTTTCAAAGACAGATAATAGTGAGACAAGGACCAGAAAGCAATCGTCGCAGAGCAAAAACAAACTAGATGCTGATAATCAAACTTAACTGTGATTAATTGATAGCCCTAATAAAAACATGTGATAATGTTATTTCTATATACATATTTTGACATTGGATGAGTAAACACGTTATCATTTCATACCCAGTTTAAAAAAAATGTTATTGACAAGATCAGAATGATAGCATTGGTACATGAGATGAAGCAATTTCTGTCATTTTAAATCTTTAAAAAAACAGCAACGTAGCCTACTCTGTGTATGAGGTTCTCAACCTGGGACATCAGACTTTCTAGGGGGCACAGCGAGCATTCTAATAATACAGTAATTATTGAAATTTTAAAAATCTAAATAAGTTTTACACATCAGTCTCAATGTGAATCTTACCACTGGGTTCTCTCTTTTCTGTTGAAACTCGATTGGCCACGCGAAACAATATTAACTCTCCAGATGTTTGACTATTAATCCATTAAAATCATAGCAATTTAGTTTTATTGCATTGGTATGGAAAAACTGAGCTCTCTGTGTAACTGGTGGGATAACAACTGAACATTGTGTATTCAGCCTATTTGATAGCCAACCTATGTTGCAAATGTAAACAAGCTGAATACAGAAAGCAAGTTAGAATTGTCTTAAATAGAAATTCTCTGCTGTTGAAAGCATGTAATACATTGTTTAATCGGTCTAGTTTCCATATGTCTGTAGTACAACACATCAGTTGCAAGTGTTGCACTGTTCTGCTCTGAACACACACAGAATGATGTTGAGAAGTAGAGAAACATTTACAGGACAACTTTCAAAGCTTTTTGCTGCTGTGCAAAATTTGCTCCACTTTTCCTAACTGCAAATAAACTCCAGCTAATGAAAATCATTTTTTTTCTCTTTTCTATGAATACATTGTCTCTTGCTAGATTTGCATCTTTCAACTTTTACAATTACTTTCAGAAAATCAGTAGCAAAATTTGATCTGGAGCAAAAAGCTTTGAAAATCACCCCATTACTGTATTAGCTAAATTTATTTCACAATTTACAGGTTTATCAACGTTTTATTTTAATTACGAATCGGAGTTGGATTAATAGCAATCAATTACAACATGAAAGAGTGGGTAATAAAAAATAAAAACAGAACAGATTTGTAATAAGACAAGGGCACCTCCCATGGAAACCAGAACCACAATCATTACATGACCTGACCTGTTTACTAAGACGAAAAAACTGTTCCAATGTCTGAATAGCCTTCAGTACTATTTTTGTAAAAACAACTCATCTAGAAGGTTTTCTGAGCATACCACACTTCCCTCATACAAGTAAATTCAAGTTTGTTACAAAAACAGCAACTACAAATACAAAAATAAATCCAAGGAATGAGGTTCATCTGGGTTGGTTAGTATAATTGTATTGTTTTTAGAAACAGACTGAATGTCCAGAAAAGGGAAATATCATTTGCCAACAGACTGTCAATGCATAAATCCACAGCAACATTTTACTTTTATGGATTTGGAAAATGATGCATTGGCACTGACTGTTTCAAGATTAAAGAATCTGTTGAAGATGAAGTCATTAGAATACTTTCTACTGCTTTTAATAAAGTCATTTTTGCATTGACCTTCCTTATTTCATTGGGCTTGTTGGTTCTTGACATTATTTTCATTTTTTTGCACATCTTTCATTCCCTTTTCAGTCCTTCTTTTCAACATTAAAATTACTGATTACATTTAATTAGATGAAGCATGTAACTCTGGATACATTTGATTATTTGTACAAAGTTGGAAATGCCTAAAAAGGGATTCACCAGGAATACAAAGTGAAACACATAATACAATGCCAGTGTTGTTTAAACAAGCAATATTATTGTTTTACTGTTGACCCTGGGTAATTTACTTTGACTGGATATATAGAAAATGAAAATGTTCTCTAAATAATTATCTGATTTAAACATAATCATGCAATATACTTGTATGGACAATAAACGATTTTATGAGAGCCCAGGCTCTTTTCCCAGTCTACTGTAGTCCTCCTGTCTTCCCACGTGTGTTACCGTACTTATTGAGCTTTCCAGCTGACTGTTAAATTGACTGTGGAGATGTTATCAACATGTGTTGCCATTTATTTAGTAATAGTAGCATAAGGGACTAGTTTTAGTCATCATGCAGAACCAAACATCTTGCATGAGGAGTCCTGGAACTGTTTATTCTACATTTACAAAAGAGGATTTGTGTAAATCTAAAAATGAATGCTGACATAGCTGTTCAGCTTTATAACAGAACAATAATATAGAAAAGTATGTTAAGGCAAGCAACAGTGGACAGGAGACAGCATTCAGATGCATTCTTACACTGGCTTTTTCAATCAAGTAACGTTGTGTCCTGGTGGGGTATTTCTCTGTAAGAATGGAGTTATTGCTGGTGTTTCTGCCTAATGGTTTGTTATAGGGCCTAGATTTTAATTCCCAAATAGGCTTAGCTGAATTCCATTATGGATTAGTGTCATTTCATTCAATAGAAGCATACCCCAGCAGGTGAAATGAGTAGGTCAAAGCAAGAATAGAAAGTTGTAAATGTTTTTTTTTTCTGCTTTAAATATTTATTAATCCTTTTTTAGTAATCATTTTAAAACTTAGATTGGTCTACATTAAAACTGTATTGAATTTCCCAACCCCCTGCAATGGAATTACTCAGTAGTATTGTGACAGGGCAGGGGAAAAGCCTGGCACATATGAGAGGGGCAGGGCAAAACCCTGCTGATTGAAATGTGTTGCGTTTTATTGTTTATGATTTAAAATGTATTGTTTGTTTATTTTAGAACGGGGTACTCCCCAGCCCTGTGCATATTTTGTATTTGTTTTGTATTTTTGTTATGAGTTATTTATTTATAAATGTGGCCACGATAAAGCTGTGTGTTGTTATTGTTTGTCAGTACCAACATGCAGAATGTCATCATCTCCAGACTGATTCATTGATTTTTAATACGGAGATGGGTCACATGTTCTGCGTTCTGGCTGGGTGTTCAAGAAGGAGGAACGAGAAACGAGAGCGGGTGTTGGAGAGAAAAGCAAAACCGAAAGTAAAATTGAAAGTAAAACAGACTGCATGGTAGGATCAGTAAAGGCTACTGCCCAGCCTGACCTATGTGTTGTGCTTGTTGTATGTGTTTGTGATTTGTTTTTGGTTTAAACATTTACTTTGCTCTGTGAGCGTTGCTTTTGTAAAAATATTTTCTTTATTTTTGTTGAAATAAAAACAGTGCACAAGAGTGCTTTCACCACAGTACCTGTCTGTGTTGTCTGTCAGCTATCTGGTCTGGGTCCCCAAAATAAATTGCCCAAACCCTCACAAGAAATTGTTCTGACCAACACAGAAAATATTTGTGAGAGAGAAGAACGATTTTTTTTTTCCTGCAAACGCGCAAAGGTCTAACTAACATATTTCTCCTTTTCCAACTGCGCAACTGCCAGACCGCTAGGGCAGATGGGATATCAAAACTGTAGTACAGATACAGGATTTAATTGGCATTTCAATGTCATTCGAGGAGACAATGCTTGGCTGGTTTAACGTCCATTCTTCCTGCCGATCTGAGCCCCCCATACCGCTGCAGGAAGCAGCCGACGAAAATTCAGAATCCTTTTCGCTCTTTCCCTTGCCTGGAACATCCTCTTCACAATTTCTACATCTATTTGAATTGCTGTTATCTATACAAACAGCTTGATCCTAATCTGATTTTACAGAACTTCTGTCAAAATATTTTCATATCAGTAGCATACTGTCAGTTTTCACACACCTCTGTTTTATTAGAATTTGATAACTGTGACGCTAAAGTTGGAACCTACTTCCTTCGACTGTTTGAACAAATTCCACCTTTCAGAACACTGTTTGTGGTGCCAGATTACGAATGTTTCTGAAGTTTTTTCTTTAGCTTTTTTGTCCTTCACTCCATTTTCAGTGAAAGCAGGATCTTTTGAACTTCTGAAAAAGTGTCTGCAAGGAAAGCAGAAAACCACATCTGCCTTCTTACTGTACTCTAAATATGAAAACGTATATTTTTTTTCTGCCATGGCTCAACAGGTGATAGTATATGATTTATTTGATGATCATCCAGATGGCAATTGCCCTAAGCGTGTTTTTGTAGACAGGGGAACCCCGTTGTAAGTTTTTAGCGAGACTGAATTGAGAAGCCAACACCATTTTAATAGACGGTCAATTGAAACCCTAAAAAATATTTTACATACCGATCTATCTCCATCAACTACCCGAAGCAGTGCAATTCCATCTTTGTTGCAGGTGATTTTTTTTTATTACAGTACTGAATATGTGTGGCAAAGTGGTTAATAGTGTACAGGTGCAGGTGATTAAAGAACAGACAGACAATTGTAATCCAGGTGAAAAGGTTTGGTTTTATTAGTTGTTTTTGTCCAGTGCCTGACGGCGAAACAAACAGGAAATAATAATGAAGGTAAGTAATACAGCGGCGTGTATTACTTACATTTATAATCCCCCAAGCTGGTCCCGAAACAATAGTCCCGTTCTTGTATCCCCACATTAAACACAAAACACATACACAAGTCCGGTCAGTGCGTGAATTAGTGATTGTGGTGCAATACAGTTTTACGGTGGTACAATTGAAGTGTTGTTCCAGGTTTAGCCAACTAGTGAATACACTCAACAATAGACAATACATAAAAACACTCACGATTAATTCGCCAACAGTACAGGTCCTTCCAGGTCAATGACACTACCAAAACAAAGGAACAGATAACATTGCTCCGACCCCTATATGTACCGTCACTCATGACCTCTTGGTAAATGATTGCAGCTGCTTTTTATGGTCTGCAGCTGCCACATCATTTCCCCTCCGGGTCAATGAGTTAGTGTACCGAAGCTCTGTCTCTTTTCTACGTGACCGACTTCCTTTTAACCCTCGGAACAAAGTGTCAGGCCAAGCAGTCCAGAGTACTCTGTTCCCATTAGTTAGCACCCTCACAGAGTCGGGAGGGAGATTTACCACCAAGAATCATTGTCTTTCTGTCACAATATGTTATTGGAATGTAGATAGCACCATTAACGTTATAACTATAATTAGGGCTATAAATCTACGTTTAATTTATAACAAGCAGCACCAAAAGCATGGCTTGAGAGGAATGAAGACTTCATTAGCAGAGGTAGAAACATACAAAGTAATACTAGCTCCGTTGTAGTTTTGTGTTTGTTATCTATAGAGTTTTTTTTTCTAAGTACTAGAATAGCAAAAATGTATTTTGAACTTTCCACAGCTATAAAACAAAAAACAACAAATCTAAAACCTGCGTACCCTTTTTCGTTTGTCCAACTACTGTTTCTTCACCTGCTTTCCCCTCTGCCTGGCTACTCCATTACCAAAAACTATATCCTGTTTCTATAAATGCTTGTATCCACTCATTAAAAACCAAGAACATCTTTCTTAAAGGGATACACATCTAAAAGCAAATAGAAAGATAGACAGATAAACATTTTTTTTAAAATATACTTTATTAACAAATATTCCATTAAATACAATACACATAAAAATTACATAACATTCTGCATTGTTTTTATTTCACTGTAATTGCATGTGATGAGATATATATATATATATATATATATATATATATATATATATATATATATATATATATATATATATATATATACAGTACTGTGCAAAAGTTTTAGGCAGGTGTGAAAAAATGCTGTAAAGTAAGAATGCTTTCAAAAATAGACATGTTAATAGATTATATTTATCAATTAACTAAATGCAAAGTGAGTGAACAGAAGAAAAATCTAAATCAAATCCAACCTTTGCCTTCAAAACAGCATCAAGCATCAATTCTTCTAGGTACACTTGCACACAGTTTTTGAAGGAACTCGGCAGGTAGGTTGGCCCAAACATCTTGGAGAACTAACCACAGTTCTTCTGTGGATTTAGGCAACCTCAGTTGCTTCTCTCTATTCATGTAATTCCAGACAGACTCGATGATGTTGAGATCAGGGCTCTGTGGGGGCCATACCATCACTTCCAGGACTCCTTGTTCTTCTTTACGCTGAAGATAGTTCTTAATGACTTTCGCTGTATGTTTGGGGTCATTGTCATGCTGCAGAATAAATTTGTGGCCAATCAGATGCCTCCCTGATGGTATTGCATGATGGATAAGTATCTGCCTGTACTTCTCAGCATTGAGGAGACCATTAATTCTGACCAAATCCCCAACTCCATTTGCAGAAATGCAGCCCCAAACTTGCAAGGAACCTCCACCATGCTTCACTGTTGCCTGCAGACACTCATTCGTGTACACTCTCCGCCCTTCGCGAACAAACTGCCTTCTGCTACAGCCAAATATTTCAAATTTTGACTCATCAGTCCAGAGCACCTGCTGCCATTTTTCTGCACCCCAGTTCCTGTGTTTTCGTGCATAGTTGAGTCGCTTGGCCTTGTTTCCACGTCGGAGGTATGGCTTTTTGGCCGCAAGTCTTCCATGAAGGCCACTTCTGACCAGACTTCTCCGGACAGTAGATGGATGTACCAGGGTCCCACTATTTTCTGCCAGTTCTGAGCTGATGGCACTGCTGGACATCTTCCGATTGCGAAGGGAAGTAAGCATGATGTGTCTTTCATCTGCTGCAGTAAGATTCCTTGGCCGACCACTGCGTCTACGGTCCTCAACGTTGCCCGTTTCTTTGTGCTTCTTCAAAAGAGCTTGGACAGCACATCTGGAAACCCCTGTCTGCCTTGAAATTTCTGCCTGGGAGAGACCTTGCTGATGCAGTATAACTACCTTGTCTTTTGTTGCTGTGCTCAGTCTTGCCATGGTGTATGACTTTTGACAGTAAACTGTCTTCAGCAACCTCACCTTGTTAGCTGAGTTTGGCTGTTCCTCACCCAGTTTTATTCCTCCTACACAGCTGTTTCTGTTTCAGTTAATGATTGTGTTTCAACCTACATATTGAATTGATGATCATTAGCACCTGTTTGGTATAATTGTTTAATCATACACCTGACTATATCCCTACAAAATCCCTGACTTTGTGCAAGTGTACATAGAAGAATTGATGCTGTTTTGAAGGCAAAGGGTTGTCACACCAAATATGGATTTGATTTAGATTTTTCTTCTGTTCACTCACTTTGCATTTAGTTAATTGATAAATATAATCTATTAACATGTCTATTTTTGAAAGCATTCTTACTTTACAGCATTTTTTCACACCTGCCTAAAACTTTTGCACAGTACTGTATATATATATATATATATATATATATATATATATATATATATATATATATATATATATATATATATATATATTACTTAAATAATCAATGAGAACCTAACCACTGTAAAATAATTCAACAGGTCAGTTTAATCATACTTTTCAATATAATTATAACAATCCACTTTCTAATAGCAATTTATGAAATTCTATAATCATTTTACATTATTTATATTTACATGACATAATGATTTTTCTTAAGTCCCAGTGAAGAAGGAAAATTATCAAAATTATCAATCTGTCCCTCAGGCAACGGCTTTCTCTCGAGTGGAAGACAGTGAAGACGTTGCGCAAGTACAAAAACGCGGGTCTAAATTAAGACCCCCCAGAAAACCATTTTGTGAAACGGACTTATGACTCGGTCATAACAAAGTCAGCAAAAGCGACTTAAGCCCATTTTTTGGTCTCTTGAGCTCTGACAGAAATGTTACTCAGTACTGCAACACAATCCTCAAGAATGCTGATCCTTGCAGATGGCATGAGAATTAGAATATTTCTTCTTTACCTCACAGCCTGAGTATGCCAGTTTTGATTAGGCTTTGCTAAAAAAAATGTCATGAAACACCTGCCAGAATACCAGCTGCCTATCCTCTTTGTAGCGGTAAAAAAAAGAAAGACAGCCTAAAGGGATATAATATTGAGACACACTATCATCTAAAAAGTAATGGGAATCCCAGTACCTGCAATTACATACAAGTCTTTCAACATTAAGTAATGTTCATAAGCAATGTGATAATTCCAGACATTCTGGCTCAATGGAATGACCAGGCTGATTTACCCTTCTTATCAACCAAAGTAAAGGTTTCGAAGCACACCAAATTCTCATGATTGAGTCCAATGCCAAAGCTCTAAACGCACAGAGCCAAACACCTTAAAAGGAATCAAGATCTGAAGTGTTTGAATATTAAATGTGATCTGTTTAGAAAAATAGATCCTGCAAATATTTACCGTATATAATTTTCAAGGGAATTGTTTCATTAAGGGGACATTAAGGGCAATCTGGTTGCACTCACAGATCTGTCTGATCCATGGAAAACTGTCCGATCAGCTGTAAAGAATTTACTTTCAGATTGTTGGTTTGTTTATTAAGCAACTGCACATCCCGAAGGAATGACAAGAACTTGTAGGCTTCTCACAGTTTAAACCCCTATCTTACACTTAAACCTAACATGCTTAACATGGTGTTTTCCCCAATCTGATTAAATTCTAAGCCTGTGGCTTTTGTACTTTGCAAAATATCAAATGATGTACTGTAACTACTGTTTGATCATTAGCACTGGAAAAATGATCACTGGTCCTTTTTCTTCTGTTAAAGATCTTTTAATTATCTGCTTGCATTATTTATTAGATATCTCAAAGAAAAAGCTATATATATATATATATATATATATATATATATATATATATATATATATATATATATATATATATAGTTCCTGGTACAAAATGACTCCCTGTGCTGCAGCTTTATTATTTTTAGCAGACACCTTTATCCAAGGCGACTTACAGAGACTAGGGTGTGTGAACTATGCATCAGCTGCAAAGTCACTTACAATTACATCTCACCCAAAAGATGGAACACAAGGAGGTTAAGTGACTTGCTCAGGGTCACACAATGAGTCAGTGGCAGAGGTGGGATTTGAACCAGAAACCTTCTAGTTACAAGCCCTTTTCTTTAACCACTGGACCACACAGCCTCCACAAGATGTGACTGGATGTGTGATCTACAGTGTTGTACTTGAAAAATGTTTTTTAAGTAAGTAAAAGATTTTCACCACCAGAACAATCTTAAACACAAGAAAGGGGGATCAGTGATACTGCTGTTAATGTTATAAAGAGGTAAGAAAATGGATATTAAAACAGGACTGTGGACAGAGAAACTAAGCTTTAACCATGCTATAAAATTATTTTTAGGGGGAGGTATTTAAGTAAGGAAATCCACTTCCAATCTGTTTTAAGAATGCTTATATTTGTTTAATGGTTTATACCACTATCCTCCACCTTAACACAAAACACATATTGTCAACCACATGTGGACCATATGAACACCTTTTTTTGCTGGAAAGCAGGAAACGAAAAACTGAGGCAAGAATAGAACAGCATCTGTCACATTAAATACAATTATTCTTCATTATGCACAATAATTGCTATCAAAGCATTGGACCATGTGATATCAGATTGTGGTGCCCCATTCAAACAACCCTGTATTATCTCAAATATTTTAATTGTTTCCCTTCATAATAAGATTCAGCCTTTAGCTAGCGTTTCACTGCAATTACAGTATTCCATGCAGGTTGAAATATCTAAGACATTATAAGTTAGAAACATAATTAGGAGATCACACAAAAAAAAAAAATAAGGAAATTGAAGCAAGATTGTCAAAGCTTGAAATTGAGTGCAGAAGCTTACCTTATCTAAGCTTTTCATTAAATTTGAAACGTAATGTGTTTAAGCTGCATTATGCCATAGTATATAAATACTGTGAATGGAAAATTAAACCATTTTAAAATGTAAAACTGTTCCCTCATATCTGGCTACCTTGTTAAATGACAAAGTGGTCTTTGCTTTCATTTTATCTATCAGCATTTAAAAAATGAAAAATGAGCATATCGAGTAACAATACAAGCATACAAGACTGATTGTAAAAACTTAAAGAAATGTGTAGAACTAATTATACACCTGTTGGGAAAATGAACTTCAAGTAATATACTTCTTAATTTCACCACAAGAAATACCCTCAGGGATTAATTCAGTCCTTTTATACTTTAAAACACATAAACACTACAGTGGTTTCCATCAATATGATCCTCGGTTCTGTGGAAAGTGGCAAGTGTGACATAATTAATATTATAATGGCCAATATGTAGACACTTTTTGTTTCTCCCGTCTCGTTCATATTGTGGTGTCACGTGTAAAGTGAAAGCAGGCTCCACACAGGCAGTAGTTTCGCGCTCGAATTCAGAGGTTCATTAGCACAGGACAAATAAAAACAAAGGACCACTGTCTGCCATGGACCATGCCAAAGCAAAACAAAATAATAAAAATCTATCTCTCTGTGCTAAATCCATCTCTCGCTCTGTCACTCACTGTTTGGTTTCATCTTCTCCTTTCACAACTCGCTCTCCAACTCCACACACGCTTAGGCATGCACTCATATTTATCTCTTCTCATTAAACCGCACCCTCCATCCGCCTTCACTAATCTCGGAGATGCCATTCAGACAATCTCCCACCAGCATTCTGGGGGTTAAAAATGTAACCTGACCGCTGCATTAACTTTCAAGATAACATTTGACATGCCCTTGTGAGTTAAACCGGAAGCCTTATTGCTTGGAGATAAATTGGCATGTAGTTCATGGGCAGTTTTATGACATGTCTATCTTTAACACAGCTGTGGTAAGCTGATAGCTTTGTCATGGAACAGAACATAGTGATAGTGTGTTTAAATATAACAATGGCAAATCAATTACTATCCACGTACACTCAAACGGTTTGGTCAGGCTGCAGCTCAAAATATTCTTTGAAGATCCAGCTATCGAACACACTCACTCCCTGCTGACATATAACGTTTGACTTTCACTGTTGAAGTTTTTTCTGATTTCCATGTTACGAATTAGCCATAGTCCTTATGTTAAATGCAACTAAAATAGTGTTTATTTTTCACAAAAATGTAATCTGTTACCACATTTCGTTACCTGTCTGAAAAAGAAACCATTACAGTTACAAGTTACTGAAAAATGTAATCAGATTACAGGAATGTGTTACATGTAATGCATTACTCCCCATCGGATCACAATGTATACAATTCTCATAGATTTTAAAATCCCTTAGATTAGTATCTTCTTTGCATATGATGTAAAATGTTCTAGAAAAAAGCTCTTTCTTATTTATTTAAAAATATTATCAAGGAATCATCTCATAAAGGATTTAGTCATACAGTAGCAAGCGAAGTGTTCTCTTAGCCGAAGTGTTCTCTTAGACAGGGTTGACCACCAGACACAATATAAATCAATAAATAAATAAATATGTATTACTTGTCATGATGCACGTGTATCAACATATGAACAGAATTAGTAAAAGAAAAGTATAGGCAAGTGTATGTTAATAAACTAGCTGTCAAACTAAGTTAACACAGTACCCCTACACACGTTAAAAAATGCACCAGCAGCTCTAGATTAATTATGAATACATATACAGGAGCAAAATTCATTCATAAATGCCCCAAATTATCTAATAGAATAGTGAAGCAATTCACCAGAACGGGAAACACCAAATTGCTTGGCGACATCTGTCCGATTGAGGTTTTTTTCAAGAGCTCGAACAATTTCCAACTTTGTAGCAAGAGAAATAGCGGCATGTTTCGGCTTCTGTTTACATGCCACATTTTGTAGCGATAGCGATGAGCGGCACTATTGGAAATCAGAATATATTCCAGAAAGATTGAATAAACCAATTTAATTTAAGTTTGAGGATGATGAGTTACAAAACAGTACTGAATCAGTTGTGAACGAATCACTTTAGGCGGAGCTTTTACAATGGGAAAAATCAGTTTC
This sequence comes from Acipenser oxyrinchus oxyrinchus, assembly GCA_030684275.1. NCBI lineage: Eukaryota > Metazoa > Chordata > Actinopteri > Acipenseriformes > Acipenseridae > Acipenser > Acipenser oxyrinchus. The sequence continues at coordinate 54,298,529 of CM060251.1, read as the reverse complement.
ACCACAAGGGTATTTTCTTGTTGTTCTCTTAGGAGGTTCAGAGACTACTGTATATATATATATATATATATATATATATATATATATATATATATATATATATATATATATATGTATATATATATATACATTATACAACCTCTTTGTACTTCTCTTCTTTGGAAAAGTGCCATTAAATCTCTTATGTCCAAAGTTTGCCATGGGTCAGCTTTTCATCTGAAGGACGGGATCTCCAGCAGTACTGTGTCCACTGAGAATATGCTGGAGTATTGGTTGAGTTATAGCCATTACAGTTCCTCTAGAGAACATTCTTCTTTAGACTCCATGTCACAATACATTAATACAGTAATGAATAGGCAGATACATATTTTAGCTAATACTTTTTTGTTGATATGTTTAATAGATAAATAAAGGTACATTTGAACTTCCAATTCAAGGTCATTGATGATGATGATGATGATGGTGGTGATGATAATAATGATGTTGATAATTGAGGCACAAATATATAATGTAATGCTTTTACAGAAAATCTAAACAAAACATGGACATAATCTTATTACTACTGTATGTTTTTGCTGTTCAGAAGAAATTCGTTTGAATGAATTTCCAAGTCTCCAAGGTGTATAGGGTTTTACCAAAAACCATATAAAATAGTCATGTTTCAGAGGCATTAAATACTTTCTCTACTATGAAAAGAATGAGAGAACATTTTTTTTTAACCTTGTCCAGTGACAAGGAGTTTTTTTTTAGAGCACTCATTAATATCAGCGATGAATAAAACCACAAACCCATGAGTGGATATTCTTATAACAACACATCCAATGACACAGCTGTCATGCCTGTAAAATGATACAAGAAGCACAAGAACATACTCTTTAAATACCCTACCAGTATTTTCAGTTAAGAGGCCTGTTGCCATTAACCTTGTGACAGCTGGTGGGTAACCTGGAAATGTTCATATCCCAGTTACCTTGGTGCTACAGTCTGCAGGCAAACAAGTATAAGTTCACAGCTTTATGCCACAGTTTTATGAAGAGGTTAATTTTTTTTAAAAAAATCAATTGATGTTAATGGTAAACAAATAAACATGTTCAATTAAAATCTGTGTTAGTTAACACTAGGGCATACTTTTATTGGAATTACTCAATGGGGATCAAACACTTGTGATACACATTTTCGTCAGCTTTATCTTTATTATAGGTTGTATTTTCTGTAACTTGTGGTAATAAACAGCTCAGTCTATTTATGTATAATTCATGCCAAAAACCTGTGAAGAAACTTTCAATAGCTCTCTCTCTGTCCACAAAGTTCACATAGGATACACATGACCTAAATGTTACTTAAATGAACAGACAGACATTCATATATCACTGCATCGCTTTTTTTGTTTCAAAAAGTGTTTCAAAAAGTGGGCTATAACCCAGGCATCTGTTCAAAGTAGTATGCAACTAAAACAGTAAAGAAAAATGATTTCCACGTTTGTGGTTCATATGTCAATGATAAAACTACATTTTAGACCAATTTGAAGGCATACTATAAATGACTTCCCTTTGCTCTACATCCAGAAAGTAACTCGAAGAAGTGAAAGGCCACCTGATTTAACCCCAGGAGTACCATTACATTCTCTTCCTCTCTCTCTTGTCAGCAAAACTACTTAGACAGAAAACAAATCTATAAACCTTACAATGTGAGCCTTTCCAGCAGCAAGAATCTGGAATGTATGAAATCTACACCATAACAGATCAAAGCCTCCTCGACAGACTGATTTAATACATTGAACCACATACCAAGAACCAAGATGTATACCAAAAATATTTTGTTACCGAATGCTAAATCCTCCAGTCTTCATGTAAGAATAATATATTGCTGATATATATATATATATATATATATATATATATATATATATATATATATATATATATATATATATATATGTCTGCTCCACTCTCCTGGAGTATGAATGTTGTCAGTAATTTGCTCCGCGGGTAAACTAAGGATCATTAAACGGAACTACTTTCCAATTTAGACAGCACTTAATATGGGCAGGGGAAAAAAATTTTAATATAGATTTTTTTTTTTTTGCTTTAGTAGTTTTTTTGTCAATCAACAAATGAATTTAAAAAATACACTGCATTTGTTAATACAGTACCCAAGACAGGGAGGAGAGTATTAAACAAATCCTAAGCAGAAATCGTCTTGTTAATGAACAACGGTATACAGCCCATTCACTTCCTAAAAGCTTTTGGTGTGTTGGTTTTACACTTGAAACTGCACCGCACGATAACGGCGGTATATTGTGACATGCCTCGGGGTTCCGCGAGTTACTGGGGACATTTTACATGGAACCCACTGTAGCACATAAGCATGTCCAATGGTTTAAGTCATTAGAACCAAAGTGACAACATTTTTAATATGGTAAAATTATCATATGGTATCACGATTGTAAAAATTGTTTGATGTACCATGTTAGTGTCCTTCCATATTAGAATCACTGTGCCATATGGTTCAGAATCCATTGTATTGGTATTGCTGGTAATGCTATGGTCTGCTAAAACTTGTGCTGGTTTCTGCAGGGTAATAAACTGGCTTTATAATGATATCCCAATGGTGTAGTGGTATTTCTCTGACTTTTCTGTAAGGGAAGGTAGCACTACAGTATTAATAAAGAGTTTGAACATGGTCTACAATTCTTTTATTCGTGTTTTTTCTGTATAGTAGGTGGTCAAAATAGAAATGCTCTTCAAAGGAAATTGAAATCAATACTGTAGATATATAATAAGTTAGGTACAGACACATTCAAGCTGCTGCAACTCTTAGAAAAAGTAAAGGTTTGTATAACATGTTATGTTATGCTAGACTGAAACAAGTTCAGCTGAATCTCTTTGCCCAGCAACAATAACCAATGTTGGTCATTAAGGACAGTCCCACCAGCAACTCTTGTGAGATGATGTGTTCTTTAGGGATATTGTTCTAGTATTTTAGATTCACTAAGGGTACTGCAAGTTTAGCTTTTTGTTTTGAAAAAATATGCCTCAAACTAAGGGGTATACGGGAGGGATAGCATGCTACTGTATGACTGTTTAAAAAAACATACAAACAACTGCATGACTACTAATTGAGTTGGGGCTGGGTCCAACATTTTTTGTGGTATAATGAATTTATCAAAATGTATTCTGCTTGGCATATAAATAAAAATAAATATAAAACAATATATTCCATCATTATATCTGAAAATGAAATGAAGGCACATTAGGTTTATCTCATTTTAGAAAAATAACCCTGTTCTTACAAACTGTTGCTCAGAATTTCTCTAAAAACTGTTGAAAGTGAGAAATTCAGAAACATAATAATAAAACAGGAATGTATTGCTCTTTCTGTTCTCACCTTATAAATAATAAAAACCTGAAGGTGCTTTGATCAGCTTTGAAAAGCTCAAAGTAAAAACCATATACTGTATATATTTCTACAGTATAATGTAGGTTCAGTTGAGGTTTTCATATTTTAAATGAAGAATAATATCAGGGGGTTTATTTTACATTTTGGGGAGGTGCAAAATCCATTCCTAGCATGCTATGTACTGTAACACCTGCTTTTTAGCAGGGTTGGTTTTTTTTTTAAATGAAAACAGTTAAGTCACATTTTCATGGTTCTTCTACAAGTTAAAGTAACATTTTCTTTGGCAGATAATCAAACAAATCAAGTACATTTGACTAGCTCTGATTTAAGTATTCAAAGTGTTCTACAGGAAACTAATTACCACTGGAATTTAGCTACTTGCCAAAATGGCTGAGGGTCACACATTCCTATTAAATCTGCTCAATGTGGCCTGTAATGGTGGGCTGAGAAAAAAATCAAATCACTGTTTAGGTACACTGCTCCCTCCCTTTTTTCTTAATGTGTACATTTAATTATAGGAAATTAAGTTTCCCTTTTGCTTTACCTATTTACACAGCTGCATCTGTGACATTAATTTCTGCTTTGTACCTGGCAAAGCTGAAAGATGAAAGCCAGCATACAGTATTTCCTTGGGAGGGAATATCTGCCTTGTTCTGGACAAGTTCTTAATCAGCAATAATGACGAGAACTGCCAGGATAATGAATAGGCAGCAGAAAATGAAAGGGTGCAATAGGCTCATGGCAGTAAATGGTTGGTTATGTTTAACAGTGTGCCAAGCAACGTCAGACAGTTTAACTGGGTCAATTAGCAGTAATAGGCTGTATTTTTAAGTCGACTCTTTTGCAGAAAATCTCTTTTTGCTAAAATAAACATAATCTTGGCTGTTTTAAATAAAAGCTTTTATTCCAGCTCCTCCATAAAACTAGTTTCTCAAAATGACCCCAACTCATTCCAAAATCAAACTGGGGCTAGCTCTGGTTCCATCGGTAGAGGACAATCCACCCTGCAAAAGACACTACTATTTTATTTCTTAAAGGTCCAAATACATTGCCCCAAACAGTCACAATGTTAGTAGTTTCAAGTGTCATTCTATATCTGACTTTGCCTGACTGTGACCTTGCCTGGAAATCTTAACAGCCAGGCATTGAACAGCCTCGCCATCAAACTGATGCTACACATTGTTTTTAGTTGGTTTTTTTTGGTTGGTTTTTTTACACTGCATTTTATGCATCAGTGGAGCCCCCAAATCCACAATCTTTAAATATACGAGTAGGGGATCAACATTCCATAGACTATTTATTTCTGGTATGGTGGCTTTTAAAAGTGGCTTTTTATTACAATAACACTGGGTGCTTTTTTTCTAACTGTTATTCTAGGTTTTCTTTTATTCTTTGCCAACCAGATGCTTATTACATTCCAAGCCCCCCACCCCTTCATTTATTTTTATGGAATAATGGAATGCAATATTGATTTGAATGAGTTGCCCTTTTTTTGCAACAGTTTTGAATGCCAGACTTCACATTTACTGTCATGTTGACTAGCTGAGTTGTGTTTCTATTTTTTTTTTGGTCTGAATGTTGGTAATGTGTTCCCTTTCCTTCCACCTCAATGAAATTTTGTCCTGGTTTGTTTTTGTCCAACTTGTAACAGAATTAGTGTAGGAAGATATATAACCAAATCTTGATATCATAATTTACACAGCATAAGTAAGAGGGCAATGAGTTAAAACAACAAAACTATGATGTCATTAAGAGATTCCTTTTCCATGCTGTAGTCATGCAGTGCGGTTTTTGAAAAATGAGTTCACCAGACAGCTGAGCCCAGACCACAAATATCAGATGGTTTAGAGATTCACAATCCTTTTTATTCTCATATGTGGCGTCCATTGAGCTAACAATGATGATTAGTTACAGCAGTTCCAAAACACTTCCTTTTAAGGGAAGGAGCACATAAAACAGATTAGTCAGAAAAACAGAAATGTTAAATCACATCTTTATCTGAAAGGAAAAAATAACTTTAATGTTATACAAGTGACAGCTTAGACAAAAGTGGGAACATTTACCCTGAAGAAAAAGCTTCCCACAACCTATACCTTGGTGTCAGTAGCATTCACCTTTATACATAGAATTAATGTAATACTGATCCAATAATTCACAAAGGTCTAAAAAACTTTTTTTCCATAATTCGTGGCAGATATTTATTCAATTTTTTTATGTAACTTCCAAATTCTTGATTTTCTTAATAAGGAGTATTATTTGTGAAAGAACTTGACAGAAATCATTTTTGCTGAGTTTGTCATTTTACTTGTGGATGTGATATAATCTTCTTATAAACATGTTCTAGAAACATTGCTCTGCTTTTTAAATGGCAATGGTTAAATGATAGAATTACAACAACAAAGATAATGTATGCAAGAAAAAAGCATTGTAAATGTCACAAAACCAGAACATTCATTCAATTTCTACTACAGTACCTCCACCTAAGTAGTTTCTTGATAAGTTGTAATATATTAACTGTTGCAAATAGAAAAAAAATTAGCCCCAAGCTGTGCTTTTCTTCATCCACTAACATATCATTGAAACTTTCATTTGAGGCCCTGCGCTGGAGGTAATAAAAGTAGTGTTTATGTCTAACACTAGTGTGGAACAAAAACAAATCAAATAGTTGTCAACAACATTCTACTTGTAATTAGTCTAGCTTATCACAGTGTAACTGAGATAAAAACAAAGCCCTTTTTATCTGAACTGTTTCCGCATGATTTTTGGTCTCTGCAGATGAGGTCAACACATAACAGTCTGCCTTCCAGTAACCCTATTCACTGATTGATGCAAGCTGCCAAATTACAGTTTTTACACTAAAAAGTCTTTAAGGCTAAACAGGACAAGATGCAAAATGTCTAAATTGTTCTGGAGAGATACAAAACCATTCCTTACACTTATCACTACTTATTCTTTCAGGGAAGTTGCCTACAAGTAATTTCTCTAGAATGGCTCACAGATATTTCTTTTTTGACCTTGTCATACATCATCCGTTTGTGCAGTCCTGAATATGTTCTAACAAAGTATCTATTATCAAACCTCTAGAAAAGTGCAAGACGTGTTTTGTTTTGGACATCAGGACTTACACTTTATTGCAACAGGGAGAGGCAGCTTTTATATTTTACAGAACATACTGTATGTCAGGGATGCCATTTGTATTTGTAGTTCTTGTTATGGAATTGCCTCCTCTGTGCCTAATAAAACCTCCTAATTGCTAAGTCACCGTGAAGAATACTAAATATCGGATGAAATGCAACCACAAGCATTTTTTTCTAATAGTCTTAATAATAGTATCTATATGTAACAGGGTACTCCTGTGCAGATTATGTATTATTTTGTATTTTATTATGTTGGTCTTAGTTGGTGCTTATCTTGGCGAGAGCCGAGTTCAAATCAGCATGAAGTTTTAACATCTACTCTCGTGTAATGGAAATCATGTATTATGTTTTGAAGGACGGGCAAAAACGTTGTCCGCCATTATTTGTTATTGTTTTTAAATACCTCTCGTGAGAATTAGCTGAATTAGCTGACAGTCACGCAGACTTAGTAAACTCATGCAGACTATGGCCGAGGGGTAATAAGATCATTAATAGCTAGTTAATCCCTCGGCCATAATATAAAAGACCTGCAGCTTTGGCTGCACGGGGTGGGTTGTCTAGAGGAGGAAAGAGACAAGTAAGAACTGATACTGAAAGTAAATAATTACTACTCGTGCTGGATTTAAACCAGCACGATACTTGTTTCATTTTGTGTTATCATTATTGTTTGGTTGTTTGTTTGTTTTGGCCCTCGTGTCTTTTTGTTTTTAGAAAGAGTTTTGGTTTGTTTAAACTTTTTTATTTATTAATAAACGCGCCAGACGGCTGTGTTGGGCAAACAGATACTTTGGAGAAACTGGATATTTTAAAAATTAGCTAGATTTCATAGACTAAGCTAATTTGAAGATAATTTGGGTTTAATATTAAGTGAAGCAGTCAGGTGACAGGGAAGTTTTTAGTATACCCAACAAAAAGCTGCAACCAGTAGCTCTGGCTACTGTACAACACTTGGACCTGTAAGGCACCCAAAACTGAAATGCGCTCGCCTGTGTAAGCTCTAAGGACTGCTGATGAGGGTGCTAGTTTTAACTTGGGGTTCCTGCCCAGCAATTCCTTAAAAGTCTGTAGATGAGGCGCCGGTGTCCACATCAAATTGAACCTGGCAGTTATTCAGCTGGACTGTAACCATCAGAGGGCTGGGGGACCGCGTTTGCACAGTGAACAGAGAGTATGCTGCCTCCTCCTCTCCCTCTGATGCAGGGGCTTGGGGCTTGGCAACTTGATGTGCACTTAACCCAACCTTACGCTTGGCAAGGGGTATTTTGTTCTTGTCCTGTGCTTTCCTGCGGCACACTCGAGCAATATGTCCTTGTTTTTTTTAAAATGACACTCAGTCTCTTTGAAACGGCACATATCTGATACATGATCTTCACCACACCGGTAGCATTGTACTGACTGTACTGAGGGCTTGGGCCTTCCCCATTTCTTCTCTCTAACCTGCTCCGATGGAGGGAACAATGACATTTTGTTGACCTCCTTTGAGCCTTTCAGGTCCTGAGCTCCTTAGTCTGCAGCTTCCATAGCGACCGCAGTCTCCAATGCCTTCTGCCATGTCAGATCTGGCAGCGCCAAGAGACGTTTCTGGATTGGCTCATCTCCTATTTCCCAGACCAGCTGATCTCAGAGACGCCCCTCAAGTGTCCTGCCAAACTCACACCTCGCTGTTTGGTGCTTCAACTTAACCACAAAACTTGCCACTGATTCCGCAGGGGTGCCAGACTGGAATTTGAACCTCTCTACTAATACAAAAGTTTTGGGCTCCAAATGATTTCCCACAGATTTGACAATGTCAGCCAAAGAAACTTCAGATGGCTTCAATGGTGCTATTAGATCTCTCACTAATCCATAAACAACACTGCCACAGACGCTTAGTAGAATGGCTAATTTTTTATCTTCCTCAGTCACTCCATTTGCTTCAAAACAAAAATTCAGTCTCTCCACATATCTGCTTCAAGGCTGTTGATTATGGTCATATATCTCAGCAGCAAATATCACTTTTTTTAAAAAACCTTATTATTTGCTTCCTCGAACGCGAGAGGGCAGCGGTGATTCTGCGTCACTCTCGGCTCTCTGGCGCTTTATTTATTGTTGCGAGGAGCAAGGCCTATGTGGCACTGACCTGTAGTGAACGGAGCATGGAGGATAGGCTTAATGTTGTCGGTCGCTAGTCGCTGGTCGGGTTCCAATTCGGAAACAATCTCACAATACTTGCAATCCATGTTTATCTCGTCGCCAGTATGTTAAATCGGAGACTCACACAGAAGACACGTACACGCCAGGCTGCAGGTAATTGAACTGTTGATTGTTATTCCAACACAGCTTTATCTATACCTCTCACGCACAAACACATGCACAACTTTAAGCCCTTGGTTATCACAGTACCCAGATGCTCAACTGTAATAAAATATCTTTGTTGAAATCTATAACGGAGTTTGGAATCACAATTATTTCTACTCACGGATGTACAAGAGGAGGAGTCAAATAACAAACTTTAATTTGATTAACCATTAATTCTACAAGCTGTTGTTGTGTGGTTTCAGTTCCTGGTCTGATGTCATCCACCAGCCATCCTATTCACACATGGTGTCCTGCATGGGATAAACCACCACCTCCATGAGTCAGTCCAAACAATACTGCGGGTACACATTTTCTTTATTTTTTTTTTGTGAAGAAAAGGATTTAAAATGTTTTTTTGTGGAACATGGGATGGGAGGAAGCCATGGCATAAACGCCAGAGGGAGTTGAAGGAAGAAGGGGAGGAGCAGCTGTTCCCAGAGTCAAGCCGGAAGCAAGTGTCAGCTCCAGAGCCACTGCAGTTATGCTTCATCTGCAGAGGTAGGCACTTTGTGGCCAACTGCCACCTCCTCCAGGAGGAGGAGCAGGAGGAGAAGCCCCACTGTCTCCAGCACCACAGACACGGCAGGAGGAGAGCTACCTGGTGATGGACTGGGACATGGACGAGGATCAGCTGAACCCAGAGATTGACCTGTGAAACTGGAATGGCGACCCGGAGGTCCTCTCCGCATTGCTGGGCATGCAAGGATGGTGCCGGGACTGCACAAGGCTCGGGCACCTAGCTGCGTGCTGTCCCCTCCACTGCCAGCAGGGAGAGCAAGCTATCCCGCCATGGGCGGATGAAGAAAAACAGTGGCCTTTCCCGCGGCTGACCCAGAAAGGGGGAGCCCGAGCGCCCACCGCTCCGGAGAGGGGGAGCCTGGGCGTTCAGCGCACAGAAGGGGGGAGCCCAAGCATCCACAGCCCAAAAGGGGGAAGCTCGCGTGTCCAGAGCCGCATTAGTTTCCAGCAACCAAAGGAGAGCCTCACCAGTCCCCAGCGACCAAAGTAGAGCCGCACCAGTCCCCAGCAACTGAAGGAGAGCCGCATCAGTTCCCCGCGACTAAGGGAGAGTCGCAGCAGTCCCCAGTGATAGAAGGAGACTAACCGCTGCTCTCGCCACCGCTGCCAGGGGGAGACTGCCTGCTGCTCCCACCTTTGCCACCAGGGGGAGACTGATTGCTGCTCCTGCCTTCGCCACCAGGGGAACACTGCCCGCTGCTTTCGCCTCTGCCGCCAGGGGAAGACTTGCTGCTCCCGCCTCCACTGCCATGGGAGGACTGCCTGCAGCTCCCACCTCTACCACCAGAGGGAGACTACCGGCAGCTCCTGTCTGCACCACCAAAGGGTGATTACCTGCAGCTCCCGCCTCCACCACCAGTGAGACTACCTGCAGCTCCCCCCTCCACCACCAGAGGGAGACTATCTGTTACTCCCACCTTCACCACCAGAGGGAGGCTACCTGCAGCTCCCACCTCCACCGCAAGAGGCAGCTGCTTAAGCCTGCATCGCCTAGGGCTGCCGAGCCTGCACCGCCTAGGGCTGCTAAGCCTGTATCGCTAGTTCACCATCGCCTGGGGATGCCTGTTCGCTAACGCCTGGGGAGGCTAGTTTGCCAGCGCCTGGGGAGGCTAGTTTGCCAGCGCCTGGGGAGGCTAGTTTGCCATCGCTAGGGAAGGATAGTTTGCCATCGCCTCGGGAGGCTAGTTTGCCATCGCCTCGGGAGGCTAGATCACCATCGCCTGGGGATGCCTGGTTCACAATCGCCTGGGGAGGCTAGTTCGCCATCGCCTGGGGAGGCTAGTTCGCCATCACCTGGGGAGGTTAGTTCGCCATCGCCTGGGGATTCCTGTTCACCATCGCCTGGGGATGCCTGTTCGCCATCGCCTGGGGATGCCTGTTCGCCATCGCCTGGGGAGGCTAGTTCTCTATCGCCTGGGGAGGCTAGTTTGCCATCGCCTGGGGAGGCTAGTTCACCATCGCCTGGGGAAGCTAGATCACCATCGCCTGTGGAAGCTAGTTTGCCATCACCTGGGAAGGTTAGTTCGCCATCGCCTAGGGAGGTTAGTTTGTCAGCGCCTGGGGTTGCCTGTTCGCCATTGCCTGGGGATGCCTGTTCGCCATCTCACGGGGATGCTGGCTCATCACCGCCCGGGGATTTGTTTCCACAAGCAGCAGTTTCAAGATTACTTCTGTGGCCGGGGCCTGGGAGGAGGGAGTCTTGTTGACTGCATTAGTAACGCAAGGCTTGAGAGACCTCTGTCAACAATTCTAATCATGACTGGGCTCATTAGAGACGTGGTTCTGAAAGTAAACTGTGAGGAGTGTTTAACACACAATGCACTGCGAAACATTCGATTTCAGGCCCTCCTAAAGACCCCAAAATAGAAAGCATTCAACTCCTTTCTTTCTCATTTATAAAGATTTTTTTTCTCAGTATATTTTGATGTTTTTTTAGGGTTTTTTTTTTGTTTTTGTCTTTTCAGTTTGAAAAGGTCACGGATTTTTGGCCCTGAGAAGCAGCAGCCTGTTACCATAGAGACTGGTTTTCTTTAAGAAGCAGTTGAGTGGCACAGGGCATTCCTTTGCTGCTTACCTTGGCAACCATGAATCACTAAATGTTGTTCCCATGAATGAAAGCTTTTCAGATCCATTAGCACTTGCCCACAGGTATCAACATGTGTTTTCCAAAAAAAAACAGGGAATGCAAACTACAACGATCAAGAATAAGAAATAAATGTTACAGGCATTTGTACATTAACAATTTCTGTCTTAAATCTGCAAGATAGGTGAATTGCCTTTGTGGAATGTTAATTTTATGAAAAAAAACTCTGCCAGAAAACAAAAATTAAGCCTGTTGTTCTTACCGAGAAAAAGATCTTAAATAAATAAGGCCAACATCATTTCTATTCAAGCTAAACCTTGGCTATCATCAGGCATTAAGCAACTGCGTGGCTGGAGGGCCCTGATTAGCTAGCAACATTCCATAAGTTTAAAATCTGCCTCATCTAAATAACCAAAATGTAAAACACCTGCAAGATTAAATCAACAGCAACTTTTACTGAAGTCCTGCACAATAATATTGAAATGATCTATCACTGAAGCCGAGCTGAACACAGTGGCAAAACATGAGGGATACTGCCATCTGGTAACAAATTTATATTCTGTAATTCTGTAGGTCATGCTGTTACATACACGTGACCTTTTTACTTAAAATGAGTCTATGTAAGTTAATTCATCTGGGTTAATAATATAAATATTTCTATAACCGTTTAGCATAAACTAATTTATGATAAAGTATCTGAAATTGTTGCTATCACCAAATACAGTGGCGTGGCATTATAGTTTATTTTAACTTTCTTTTTTTTTTTTTGGAGGAGGATTTGGATTTTTTCTGTGTTAAGGGTCCTCGTTCACAAAGCTTTAACTTATGAGTTTAAATAGTTTTTTAAGAAGACTGTTTTGATGAGTTTTCTGTGCATTCAGCTTTTTCTCACTGTTGTTAAATACACAGAACTGGGCAAATGTTGTATTTGCTGTTATACACTTCCAAAATAAAACCAAATACTTCTATGCTGGATTTAAGATGTTCATGAAATTTTTCACATGGTGGTGGAAAGCTGAACATAATCCTATGATATTTTAAACACTGATCTCTGCACATAATGTGCTGTATGTAACAAATTCAGCATTCCAAAAGTTAATTCAAGGACGCTAACCTTAAAAATCCAAAGTGCTAAAAAGCACAATTATGAAGAATCCTTTGTTTAATTGAGCTTTAGCCAGCATACAAAGAAGAGTCAGTGGAGGCTACTTCATACAGAGAACACATTTAAACATGACAGTACTGAAAACCAAAGATGTCTCTGCATCCCTGGGTTAGGTGACCTGCAGCCCCACTAAAAACCATTCCCGGGCCTCAAAATTCACAATTAATATTAGCTGATTACTTAAAACATTTTGTCTCATTACCACAGTATTTTTGTAGTTTTACCATGCCTTTACCATAGTTATACTATGCGTTTACCATAGTTTACCCTGATTTGCCATATTTATTAATATACTTTACAATACCTTGCTATTCTTTACCTATGCTGTACCTGCTTTCATTGTGCTTTATTTCACTTTGCTAGGGTAAACTTTTATAAGGGTGTCTTCCAAGCAGGCCTGGGTTATAGTGTTTGGATGTTTAAGTGTGAAACGGGTATCAGCAATAAAGGGAAAATGTTCTTTTACCTGATTCACAGGGTGTTGTTCGAGTGCTCCTAAGAGTGTTGTATAAAAAGCTGCCAACTGAGTCCTATTAAAAACCATTAAAAACTCATTAGGATTTCAACAGATGTAATTTGCATTCTAATTGATGAGATGTTTACTACACTTTGTTCTACTGCTTGATACAATTAGTGTGCCAGTTCTGCACACTGCTAATGAAAAGTTTAAGTATTGAAGCTTCCCTATGGGTGACAGTGTTCCTAACAGACATGAAGATTGACAGGGCCAGGTAACCCAATGCACAGGTCCATGACACTGTTGTAAATATTACGTTGTTCTCAAATATTATCTTGATAGTGAATTCACTCTTCCCTATCCCTTTTCAGCTGTGACTATAACCCCAATATATGGCTAACCCAGCTTCAGTTTCAGTGCTCCTCGATTTTTGTTTCAGAACCAATTTCAAACCCAGTTTCTCAATAAACACCTTCATTTTAATGGTCAATCTCACTCCACTAAAATAATTTCACTCATGTGATTGTAATTTATACAAGATTCCTCATCTTCAAATATTGCTTTTTGACCACTGCTCTAGATAACACTCATCTAACAAGCAAAAAAAATATTTGCACAATTTTAATGTTTGGCTTAGTGGACATGATATTTGTATTGCTTACCAAATTAAATATTTATATACTGGAAAATTCAAGGTATTTATAATTTTATCTGTAGTTTAGTTATTTGGTTGCCAAAGCCCAGCTGAAATGAGATTTAGTAAACACATACTCGACACTGTACAGTAAATGTTATTCCTGTGACTTGGTTAACAACAAATTCCATTTATGCAAAAGCATACTTCAGGTTTTAAACACATTGCCTGGAACAGTATTAAAAAGAAGAATGTCATGAGATTAAAAATGTATCTATTCAACTATACAGATAAAATTAAAAAAATAAAAACAAGTTTTGATCATTTAGTGTACTTTTTTAGTATGGTTTTTGACCCTTTAGTATTTTTCTCTTAGGAGTAAAAAATGAAAGGCTGAAAGGATGCAAATCCAATAGATTTCTATAATTTTTACCTTTTTGGGGTAATTTACCATTACTATATTACAATGCACACAGGCTATTTTTCTGTATTTTAGAAATATTATAGAGCTGGGTTTCTCACTTCGCCTTATTAAGTTGTGCTGAAAATGTCATACATTATCATTTGTTATATTTTCTAATGTAAGTAACATGCAATAAGAAAATAAATGCAACTAGGAGTCAAATTTAAATATGAAACAGGTTTGATTACAGAAAGTGTGATTATAGCACCATTTTGTAAGTTGTGCCTTATCATTATAGCACAATGGGTCCTCCTGTATATTTCCAAGTTTTCAAAAAAACAATGTTATTTAAAACTAGGGGTGTTGTAATTGAAATGGGATTTCATTATCTGCTCTTATTAATCACCAATGGGATATTGATTTTTTTATTACTCTTTTAAAACCTGGGTGGGAAAGCTAACCTCTCCAGAGGTTAGCATGGAGAAGCCTTTAATTTGATTTGGGATCCTGTGAGACTGGCACATTGTTCTCAGAAGATATCACACTGCTAATCCCAAAAAGCAAATTAACCAAGCAATTTGTGAAGTAGTTCAAACCATTGCCCTCTTGACAATTAGTGGTAATTGAATGGTTGTGATCCCTAAGGACACTGCTAAAAACAATGAACCTGCAAGTAGGTCCCAGTGGTCGTTGACTTTGCAATGTTCAAGCATGCTTACTGTTGCTTGCTTTATGTGTTCAAAATGCTTAATAGAGAAAATAAGCATTCATGTTTCTGTATGTCAGTACTGAGTGTACCTGAACATGTTTTTCGACTATACTAAGTTACAGATGGAGTCAGCAGAGTTGCAATGTCACAATATCACAGGGCTTCTTTATAACCGTATAGCAGTAACATGTTTTTTTGGATCACAGAGTGACAGAGGCAAGTTGATTCCAAGGGGAGACCCCAATAACCTTTTCCGTGTATTTGTTTATGCCGGTGACAGTGTGCAAACTTTGAAAAAATGAGATATACTGAGAAAAATATTTACACAGCACAAGACTTTTCTCAGGCTACAACAGAATGAAAAGACACCATTTTAGGAACACACCCATGATCGTTAAGGAAAGTGTACTCCGTATAATTCAAGTGCGTGTATCTGTGGTTACAGTGAGAAGGGTACATTTAGACATTGTGCTGTGGCACCACACTGCTCACTGTTCTATTAGGTACCAAAAAGAACACAAAGTTCAATACATATTTTTTAAAAACACACACATGGAATATAGCTCAAAAGAGTAGTTGCTTCCCAGAAATAACCAGTAATGCAGACTTTCACAAAATAAGGGGAACTTCTGAAACATTTCTCTCTGTCAGCTGTCATCTTGTGGGAAACGTGACAAATGCCCACTTGTGAAACACATACAAATGAACTATATACCATTAATTGTACACAACAGTTACATTACTTACTGTAAAACCGACATAGGCTGCATATCCTTTTAGAAAAGTTGCTGATGTACAGGATACATGCATACAGTGTTTTTATTTAATGTTCATAAATCAATCTGTTATAATGTGGGTTGACAGTGGCCAATATTGGAACTAAGCAATATTCCACTTTATAATTTGAGAAGTCCCTTACTTTCATGAGACTTTGAAAAAGGATCCCCTTGTACTCAGCCACAGTGCTTCCAGCACTGTTTCCAGCACAGCCTGAAGCACACAAGACCCCCTCTAGTGGTGATCAGTAGGATCATTTCTTCTGCATTAAAAAATAAAAATAGAAATACAGGTAAATAGGTTTTTACACAACTATAGTTGTGATAGGGATTAATTGGTTGTTTCTGGCACATGAAATGTTGGTATCTTGTCCTATTTAATGTGCTTTTATTACAGCTATACTGTAGTTTTTTTTTTTTTATCATATCAAAAGAATTATCAAAAGCCAAAGACTCAGGAGGGAGGTTGGGGAGGTGGAAGTAGGGAAGGGGAGGCTGGGATTTGGGGATTTAGGTTTAGATAGAGAGCAGAACCAATGAGTGGGAGGGAGTACATATATTAACTGGTCTAAGATTTCTGATATGCAGTGTGCTCCCTCTGGCTCTCTTCTTTATCACCTTAAATTTTTGTAACCATGCTCCCATTTCTGTTTATTTTTGCTGCGTTTTTGTCATATATTCTTGCTCTCTGGGTGCTACGTCTTACTCGTTCATTTTCCCTGATCTTTATCTCCATTTCTAGCCATGGGTAGTGTTGTCATTAATTCCTGAAATTGTATCTTTTAATAAAAAAGATTGATATTGTATGTCTGCAGGAAGCTCATTTGGTCTGTAGTGATTGCATAGTGAGTTCCATCGCCATGACCATCTTCTGACCCTGCCGGTTGCTTAGATATTGTATTCTGATTGGTCACCACCATGCTGCACAGACTTCTGATTGGTCAATATAAAAAGTGTGGGGTAATTGTTGCCATTCACTCTTTTACAGTATCCCTTCCCTCACTGTGCACATAATACATCTAACAGGAGGAGTTCAGATAATTGGCTTAGCTCAGATTATACCAGGTCAGAGTAAATTAACTAAAAGGACTGGAGACTAGTAATTACCTACGAATAATGGCACCTTGTACATGACTTGTCTTCAGAAGCCAATAAGTTGTCACTATGCTTTCTGTAATGGGAAGGAATGCAGTGGCCAATATTGGCATGCCAGGAATAAAGTTATT
Source organism: Acipenser oxyrinchus oxyrinchus (assembly GCA_030684275.1). Taxonomy (NCBI): domain Eukaryota; kingdom Metazoa; phylum Chordata; class Actinopteri; order Acipenseriformes; family Acipenseridae; genus Acipenser; species Acipenser oxyrinchus. Next base: position 54,281,684 of record CM060251.1, on the reverse strand, counting down.
TACAGTATAAAGGATAGGTTATGATAAACAAAACTGTTCTATATAAATGGTAGTGTATATTGGAGAACTGGGATGATATTACAGTGAAGTAAAAAACTTCCTTCAGACATTGCATCAAGTTCTGGATCATGCAGTTTTCTTATACTTGCAAACTGTCACACACTTTAAGTGACCAATTTCAGTTGAGCTGAAATATAGCTGATTATAGTGATTATAATGGCGTGGAAGCAGCCAAAGATGCAATAAAATATGGATTCTACAGGAACATTGTTCTCGTAAAGTACATCCTAGCACACATTTGCAGGCACAAATTCAAATACGTTACTATGTTGAGAAATTCTTTAGCACTGACTAAACTAAATTTAAAATGAAAAACAGTATGTGCTGATTCTACTTGATTACGCTAAAGAAACAATATATTATCTATCATAATTGGTAAAGATAGAACATTATAAAGAATTGTTTTGATTGGTCATACCCAACCCCCTTGTAAATGTACGTCCTGCAAATGTCTCACTCATTTGCAGGTAAATACGGAATCACCCTGCTTAACCTTAGATTAAAACAGCTCCATGTCTTCTCTTTGCATCACTATCGTTGTCATATTTACAAAGCTCAGATTACATACCATAGAATGACTGTAGAAAACCACAATCCATGACATTAAAGGCTGACAGACCTGAATGGATGCCCCATTAACCACATACCTTTTGGAGAAAGTTGATAGCTAAAGCACTGGGCCTTCTGCATTGAAAACAAGGGAACTGTGAGAAAGTAGACACTTTTAATTGAAATCCGAACTAAGAGATAGCATAATAAAACCAACACCATGACATCAGTGCAAATGTAACTTTGATCCATGAACTAGAGCAATTTTAGTAGGCTTAAGCCAAACCCTATGTACAATAACAGATATGAAGAATGTTTCTTTTCAAGTGTGCATTGAAGAAGCTTTTATGTTTATTTAATTTATTATTGAAACATGTTTACATACTGTAAGTACTGTGTGTTTTGCAAACCTTTTTCAATATGGTTTGCGTAGGATTTCTTCATAAAAATATAGTGTAACTAGGCAACTGCTGACATTTATAGCCTGGGAATATTGAAAATATAAATATGTGAGTTGATTTCAATCTTGGACATCGGTTATCAACGCAGTCGGCAGTACGATGTGTGAAGTACAGTGCTTCTACTGATCCAAAAAAGCTGAAAGTGAAGATCTCCATACATGGCTAAGCTTCCTGTGAGTCTGTGTGCTTGTAGTAAGAGTATGTCTGCTGGCTCACTTGATGCATTCCTCTAGATAGAAGTTTTCTTTGGGTTTTTCATTTCCGATCTGGTGGCTGGCAGAAAGCAGCCCTCGCTTTCATGAGAGCAAGGCGGTGAGTCTGGGGCTTGTGTAATTTTTTTAAAAATATACAAGCACCCAGTCTAGCCACTTTCCTGCAATCTTTACATCTGCTCAATGTCTTGTAACTGATCAAGCAAAATAGGATATTTCAGGAGGCATGTATCACACCTGTGCCTATAAGCACATAGACGAAACCTTATTAGTAAAATTACAGTTTGCCCATATTTAACAAAAAGGATCTAATTAAAACATGGTGTAATACATCAAACTGTATTGGGGCTTATTCATAAAAATGTGCATACGTTTTAGAATAATTGTATTGAATTATTTTTTGCTATTCATTTCAGTAATTTTAGCAAATTGCTTATCAAGATTTTAACAATAGCCAGCTGCTAAAATCGTTTTAATATTGAACTGCATTTATTAAAACATTGCTAAAATGTATGCTAACCTATATATATATATATATATATATATATATATATATATATATATATATATATATATATATATATAATGTGGTTGGATTATAAATAACAACACATGATATCTGAAGCTTGTTCAAGATAAATGAACACATTTTCATCTGTGTTTATTTATACTGCCCTCAACCTGGTAATTAAAATGTCAGGGGGTAAATATTTCCTTTTTGCTTTTGTGTTCCTGCTGCTTGAAAAGAGGAAGTGCAGTATTGTATAACTACCTACACCCATACCTTCAACAAGACAGGACAATATCAAGTGAGACGGTAGTAATGAGCACTACAAACATGTGAAGAAAAACAGAATCACTACTTCCATCCATCCATTACCATTAACCGCTTACTCCTTTACTGGGTCGCGGTGAGCTGGAGCCTAACCCAGCATACACAGGGCGCAAGGCGAGACTACACCCTAGACGGGACGCCAGTCCATCGCAGGGCACCACACACACAGGGAAATTTAGAGTGACCAATCAACCTGGACAGCATGTCTTTGGACTGTGGAAGGAAACCGGAGTACCTGGAGAAAACCCACACGAGGAGACCATGCAAACTCCACACAGACAGTACCCTAGGTCGGATTCGAACCTAGGACCCTGGCGCTGTGAGGCAGCAGCGCTAACCACTACACCACCGTGCCACCCCAGAATCACTACTTAATTCACACATATTTGGAAATGCTAGCTGGGAATCTAGCAGACATCCACACTTGGCCCTGGCACACTGAGATAACTGTCTTGTTAGATTTCAGAGTAAAGCAAAGCCATGCATTGTAAAGAGTTTGCTATTAATGGAACGCTATCACATAATGGAATTCAGGGGAGGCTGTATTCACCAACAAAAGCATTCCAGCATGTCCCATAATTGTACACGATTTGAGGTTTATATTTTTAGAAGACATTTGATACAAAAAAATGTCAACTGAGCAAAAAATAAAATACATTATGAAGGGAATACAAAGCTGCATTATGTGTGCAGTGGTGTTCTAAATTGGGTAAATGTTGAATTAGCATTCTATTCTAGCTGATATAGCACACAGGGTAAATGTTTCCTACAATTTAATGTTGGTTAATGCACTATTACCATACTGACACTATTAGGAAATTATTATTATTATTATTATTATTATTATTATTATTATTATTATTATTATTATTATTATTATTACTATGGTGCTATAATAATAATAATAATAATACTTCAGGTTTTTTTATATATTTTTTTACCTATAATCGTATTTATAATTAGATACAATACAGTTTTATCAAATTGAATTCGATATTGTATTAATACAGCTAAATAGTTTTAAAGTTTAATGTTTAAACAAATGATGTTAAGTCTGTACTTTTTTTTTTTTTCAGTATGTGCCAGAGTTTTCAGACAAGAGGAATGTTGTGTGTCAGAGGGTCACAAGCAATCTGGTGCGAGTCTAGAAGGCAGGAAACTAGGAAAGAATGCCAAGAATGTCCTTGTTTGTCCAGGACTCCATTCACTTTGCTGGCACGTCATAGCAGCCAGCAGAGTATAAATACAGGGAGAGAACCCAGCTTTAGACACAGAACAACTCTACTCGATAAAAAGAGAGAACTTCAAGAGACAGATCTACAGATCTACAGAAGCTAAAAGCTTACACAGAGAAAGATAAAAAGAAAACCTGAAACTCAACCAGATCAACTTGATCAGAGAAACGTTTTGCAACACTAGTTGATGAGAGAATCTTGCTGAACATTTTATAAAAATAGAGCAAAAATGTCTGCTGGAATGAAAAACCTGAAATTAACTTCTTTCATCTTCCTCACCCTGTTTTGCTGGGTAAGTTAAGACACCAATTTAAAAAAAAAATAGTATATTTGTTGCTTAGTTGGGCTAATTTATTTATCATTGAATATTTATATTTTTTGCTATATAGAGCTATAGCACAGATTTTTGTAGTTCAAGTAAAATTGTAAAATACCCTTTGATTTATTCTAGCAAAGGGATCTTGCTAACTTAAATGGGTCTCATAACTGTTATAACTGTTTTATATTTACATATTTCTCTGCTGAGCTATTTTTTAAATAGACCAAGCATACAGTAGCAAGGCTAAACATTACTAGGTACAGGCTTTTTTGTCTTCTGGAGAACTTGCAGTCTGACTGTACAGTATATCCACATTGATGTTCCATACAGGTGTCTGCTCAGGAGTGCAGTGGCGAGTGCAAGTGTCCTGATATGCCCCCTGTGTGCCCTGCTGGTGTGAGCTTGGTCATGGATGGTTGTAGCTGCTGCAAGGTGTGTGCCAAACAGATTGGGGAGCTCTGCACGGAGAACGACATCTGTGACCATCACAAAGGGCTTTTTTGTGACTTTGGCTCCCCTATGAATCGCAGAATCGGAGTTTGCACAGGTACGCACATTGTTAAAGTATACCGACTTGAGTGCTGTTACTTCATTGTTTTAGGGTGCATGCTGAAACAGGTTTAAGTCATTAATTCAGTTTGTAGCTGTTCTCAAAATCTGATTGATGTTATTGTTTCCTCCTGTAGCCAAGGAAGGTTCTCCCTGTATCTTTGGAGGCATGGTGTACAGGAGTGGAGAGAGCTTCCAGAGCAGCTGTAAATACCAGTGCACCTGCCTGGATGGGGCGCTCGGCTGTGTGCCCCTCTGCAGCGTGGACATCCTCCTTCCAAGCCCAGACTGCCCCATGCCACGGCGAGTTAAGGTCCCAGGAAAATGCTGTGAGGAGTGGGTGTGCGATTACCCAAGACAACAAACCATGGTTGGACCTGCCCTGGCTGGTGAGTTTATCTTTATGTATTCTGTAATGTTTTGTTAAAACCACAGTTACTTCTGCAAAATTATGGAGTACCCTTGTAGGTTAGCATTTACATTTCATTACAATAATACATTATAGAAAGCGTAAGAATGCATTACACCTTAAGTATGACGTTCGTGTTACTGTCTCCCTGTAAGCAACCAGTTAGTTGGAAAATGCTTGTTTTGCTAAAGCTGCAAGATAAGAACTTTCCTTTTTATGGAAAATTGCTGCAAGACTAATCATTTTCTCCCTTGTTTTCGTTTCACAGCTTACAGAGAGGAAGCCACCTATGGTCCTGACCCTTCCATGATGCGTGCCAACTGCCTGGTTCAGACCACTGAATGGAGCGCATGCTCCAAGACTTGCGGCATGGGAATCTCTACCAGGGTCACCAACGACAACAAGCAGTGCAGGCTAGAGAAGCAAACCAGACTGTGCATGGTCAGACCATGCGAGTCACAGATGGAGGAGATTATTAAGGTAAAAACCCTTTTTCTAAAACGATATATATATATATATATATATATATATATATATATATATATATATATATATATATATATATATATATATATATATATATATATATTCCCCATAAGACTGTTGATCAAAGCAGATAAGTCTAATATATGTTCAGTCTGGTTTTGGGTATCCAGATTTAAGTTAATATCCAGCACATTGTATTATAGAAAAAAAGTATAATTGTTCTGTGAGTCTGGCATCTTTTGGTGTTTACACATTTTAAACAAAAAGTTATTTCAAGTCATCTAAATCTCCTTGTTTATATCTTTTTACAGAAAGGAAAGAAGTGTATCCGCACCCCCAGGATCTCCAAGCCCATGAAATTCGAGTTTTCCGGCTGCACCACTACTAAAACCTACAGGCCCAAGTTCTGTGGAGTCTGCACCGATGGCCGGTGCTGCACTCCCCACAGAACAGCCACCCTCCCCGTGGAGTTCAAGTGCCTTGATGGTGAGGTGATGAAGAAGAAGATGATGTTCATCAAGTCCTGCGCCTGCCACTACAACTGCCCTGGGGAGAACGACATCTTCCAGTCCATGTACCACCGAAAAATGTTTGGAGACATTGCTTAAAAAAATATAACAACAAAATACGGTTGACTGTTAACTTGAATTGAACAGATATCCATCTCATTTGTAGAGATAACAAAATAGCACAACACATTTTGCATTTCTTTGTTTTTACAAAGGAAAAAAATACAGAAGTGTGTTTATATATATGTATATATATATATATATATATATATATATATATATATATATATATATATATATATATATATATATATATATATATATAGATAGATTAGATAGATAGAGATATATTGTTTCGACATATGTCTGAGGCCAGTTGCCTTATAGACAGTTGCCCCTGAGTGGGTTTGAAAGACAGTGGGTTGCCCCACAAAAAAAAATGCTGCACTATATATAGTCCAATACAAGGACTACCAAGAGGTGGTTGCAAATTGGCAGATACTACCAAACTGCGGTGAGGTGTCCCACTGACTTGGCAGTTTTGAAACTCTTAGCACTTTTGGTTAAGAAGGATGAAGACTTCAGTCCAACTGAACCTTGATCCTCTAGCCAGTTGTGTGCTAGACGAATGTGCTCTTATTATTTGTTTATTGTTACAGAACTATTGTTACATTATTAGCATTTAATCTGAAAAAAAAACCTTTCACCATAACAAGGTTCTATGTGAATGTGATGTAATGTTAATACAGCACTGAAAAAAAAAAAAAAAAGAATTTAACTTTCTAGTTCAGAATGCTGTAAAAGAGAGTAAAAAAAAAGGCTGGATGATTTGTTGGCGTTTCTGTCCTTCAGCTGTAACATTATTGTAAAAATTGTCCATGTGTTTTGTACAGTTGTCTACGTTATTTAATGTTATGTGCCTTTTTGTTTACTGCTTTGATACTTTTATAGATCGCTTGTTTGTTAAAGTGACTGTTTATGCAACAGTATGTTTAATGTCTGTCCAGAAGTGTTATGGAATAAAGTATTATATATTTTTATATAAATAATGTGTCATTTTTATATTTTCCGGTACAGTAGTAAAAAGTCATACTGGTCATACTGGAGTGTTCTAAAGAAATGCAAGTTATCATCAGAAAATGAATAGATAATTATCATTAAGATATCATAAATAGATAATTATCATAAAGATACTTGTCAAATACTTAATAATAAAGTGTAATGGATTTGGGTTTAAAACATTTTTACATATTTAAGAAGGTTATATCCAAATTGCACCCCTTATAGAAAATCTCTCTTACCTGTAACATTTTAGCAGTATAACAAAAACACTGTTTTGAAGGCAACCATTTTCCAGATCCTTTTGAAACTTCCCACTCCTGTGTGTACATTAGTGGGTGTGGCATGTGAATTTGGCCCCTTGTGACATAATTGCAAGTAGATTTTAAGGGATGGAAATATACTTTTTTATATAAAAGTTACTGTATATTTGGTGAATATAAACAAAATGAACGTGTCTGCCTTCAGACTGCACATGGAAAATCTATATATCAACTAATTCTATTAAAATTGAACACAACGGTACATTCAGGGTGCTTTATATGTACAGCTATTGCCAAAAGTTTTGCATCACCTAGAATTTTAGGATTGAGACATCATTTAAAACTATATTAACATAATTTAGATCATTTATTTAATATCATGTAATCAAAGAAACTACACAATGATATCGCAGAAGTCTACTGGAAGCCATAATAGTAGTATAGCATTTCTCAATTTGTATGGAAAACAACAAAGTGGTATGTAGTTCAATGTTAAAGTATCATTATTCAGCAGGCTTCACTCAACTTTATGAAGCAAAATTATATAGGGTGATGTAAAACTTTTGTCCATAGCTGTATGTATGTAGAGCTAAAATGTAAGTGGTTTTATACTGGATACATACGACAATTAAGTGTTGAAACCGTAACATGTGATTTTAAGAAAAGTTAACTTTATTCAAACTTTAGAAGTATATTGCACATACAACTCTTCCTGTTACAAAAGTGTATTCGACAGAAAATTGACCAGTAATATGATTAATTTGAGCAATACAGCAAACCAGGGAGACTGCTAGTTAGTAGGGTAGTGCAGTGGCTGCTAGGTAGGCAGATGTTTCTGTATCCATGAATGCACTCATAATTGATGTTTCACATGGAACTAATGTTTCAACTCAGAAGTGATGACTCAGTTTGGGGGGGGGGGAGAGGGGGAGTAGACTGGAATGGTCACAAACCACAAAAAACTTCAAACACTTCTCATCCATAACAGGCATGTGTTAGTATTTGTGGGCAATCCAGTTTCTTTCTGACATTCTAAAGTTCAAAATACTAAATAAACAGATGTGTTCATAATTTTTGATTGCTGTAGAATGCTGCTGCATTGTATACATTTTTGTGAAGGATATTTTTTATAAAAAAAGAATCATTGTAGACTCAATAACGTTTAAATATTTTTCATACCATTAGAAAGCACAAGGGTTGATGAGTTTGTTTGACAGGATAAACTTGTATTCCTTATAAAGGGGTACCATGGTAAATCTGCACTGTAATTTTACACTTTTACCATAGTTTACCATGGTCTGCAATACGCTTTACCATACCTCTCTGTACCTTACTGTCATGCATTCACAATGCTTTACTATTTTGCTATGCTTTTTACTTATCTTTGTCTGCCACCTTGTGGTTGTTTTAATAATTACAATGGATAATCACTGTTAAGCTAAACCAATACACTTCCACCATAAGGAACATTATGTAAAAGCCTAAGTTAATATACATTTTGGAGGTAAATGTTTATGGAATTAACAGAGATAACTGATTTACTTATTTTATTGAAGTGAGAGTAGCCATTTCCATTTGCCGAGGTATTAAAGACTGTTCATAAAAGTATTGGTTTTGCTATGAGTTCACAGTGGTTAACGAAGGGTTAAAACGTATGTAGGTATTCTACATATAGTATTATCAATGCTGATATTCTGAATGCTTCTCATCATTTTCTGAATATGTAGTTTAGAATATGTATTTCTACATAAAATGACATTGATAAGACACTTTTGTCATGCTGGGATCATCTGCGCTGTCGTGTGTGGGAATCAAACCAATTCGATTTTACATGCTCTTTTTATTATATTTTATTTAATGAAAATGAATGTGAAAGATCATGTTTTTGAACAAAATGCAAAGGGAGGGATAATGCTGTCTTATAAAACAAATATTGCTCACACAAACAAAACCAGATTTGGTATCATCTTGTTTCATTTTAAGGGCTTTTTATAAACTTTTAAAAAAATTGTTTTTATTGGCTGCCTTTATGTATAAACCTTTTTTTGTGGGAAAACTCTTTCCTGCATTCCTTGCTGAAACTGGCAAGCTACTGGCAATTAACATTGTTTCTGACAGCTTTAGTTTGGATTGCAATACAATGCCACTTGAAATAGACTTTATGCATAATATTATATTTTATTGCATTCCTCCAATACATTGGAAGCAGCCAACAATACACCCATGAAATATTTACAGCTGGATCATAAGAAAACAATATAGCAGGCCAGAGGCTGTTGATCCCAAATGCTGGGAATAGGGGTGTTTGTTGTTTTCCTGTTTAACAGGGGGGAGGGTATCCTTTTCTTTATTTTTTAAAGAACATTAAGGGGACATACAGTTCTCTCTTGGCAGTCACTGTTGCATAAAACACATTTACAGAGGTAAACTGAAAAGAAAGAGGGCCGTCTTCACAAAGCATTTATCACATGCTAAAGTAATTATAGCTAACAAAATAATTCCATCAGCTACATGGGACTGAAATGTGTACTTTTGAAAGAAAAACATGCTATAGCAAACATGTATTTAAATTTTAAAACATCTATTGCTACTTAAGGTTAAAGGAAGCCCCTTAAAATCCCCAGGTCATGGGGGTACTCCTGGGCCAAGAACGGAGGCCTCCATGGGCCCACAGGCGTCAGTGCTGTCAGCGGAAATGCTGACATATGCCAGGAAGGCTCCTCCAGCCTGGGCAATCGTGGTAGCTGAAACGCTGCCCTTGGCAATGCTGGCAGCGACAATGCTAAGAGGTAATGCTGTCAGCGGAAATGCTGTCAGCGCACTGTCTGGCTCCTCCAGCCGGTGCAATCCTGGCAGCGACAATGCTGCCTGTGGCACCGCAGGCAGCTACAATGCTGACAGCGGTGCAAGGTCCTCCTCCAGTGGCAATGCTGTCAACGGAAATGCTGACAGCTGGGCAAGGTCCTCCTCCCTCCTCCCACAAATATAAATTCTAATCTAAACCATATATACAGTGGTATTAATTCAAAGGAAATGGGTCAATGGCTAATTTAATCTGGTGTGTACAATCTTTTAGTGTTACATCATGTTTGGTGTGTGGCAGCATTAAAAATGTAAACCAGGCTGCTGAAGATGAGCTCCATGCCTCTGGGCAGAGCAGGAACCCAGATTTAAAGCAACAGAAGCTTAGTTTGTTTTGTATTTTGCAAGTTAACAATTTTTTTTATTTTTTATTCTTCTTTAAGTCTTGTCAGTCTGCTCATTGGAAACTACCTCCAATCCATACAAATTCAAAAATGTCACAAATACATTAAGTACTGTTACTGTTTTACATTATCATGTTTAGCAATGTGGTACATTTTTACAAGTGACATATTGATAAAGACAACAGCAGATCTGTAAATGCAAATATGAAGGTCCTTGCATGTAAACACAAACCTACGTGTCATGTTTTCTTTTTTTGTGTGTTTTACCATAATTTAAACTCCCAGAAACATTTCAAAGGAAAACTCCACGTGAGATTGCACCTGACAAAAAGGCCACGTTCTTGCAATGTGTCTATTTTTTTACTAGGTGGCAGCAAAGCAAAAGATGTCTTTGGTTAAATATCTTGTACGTTCACTGTGGAAACTGATTGCCAAAGAGCAATGCTATTTTTTTAAAAAAAAGGTTAAATTCACCTCTTTTATAAAGGTGAAAGCAGTTATAGTGATCTTATCCCACAATAAAAAATAAATGCAGGTAGTGTACTGAAATGAAGCTTACACTGGCATTACTGGAGATGGATATATCCAATATGTCTTTATTGGTGGCCGGCCACCTTTCAAAGCCTGTAATACCACATTTCCATCTGCACCTTGAATGTATAGTGCTGTCAAAATGTCACTTTGATGCTCAGGGTTTTATCAAAATGAACAACTCTTTTTGGAGTCATATTATAGAGCCTCTGTAAGTATTATGCATTCCCAGAACTATACCTCTAAACATCTGTTGTTTTAGCATATGGAGGGGCTCAATTTCTCAACATGCCATTCTGCAAAAAAATGATAAACACTGATAAACATATTAGCCAGTATAGTTGTCCTCTTGAATTTTTGTATTTCTTATAGTTTTACCTCAGCTTACAAGCAAGATAAACTTCTGGCCTGTAGTAACCTCTGCTCAACCTCGCCCAATTCTTGCTTCTATTTGTTCTATCTGGGCAGGGACATAGCAGCTTCTAACAGTCATTACCCATTGTGTAGAATTGTGGTCAAATTCCAGCAACAATGCACATTTGGTAAAGGGGGGTCGTTCTCATTCTACACAAGAGATTATATTTTTAGGAATTGGAGATGCATTGTAAAGTTATTTTCAACCAAAAATAACTAAAATGTTCTTTGTAAGGTACAGTTCTTAAAATATATTTTAAAAAATCCCCTTCCATTTTATGTTATATGTTTAGAAATCTACGGCAGGATTTTCAAAAGGTCGTAAATGATAACTCCAGTGTTAATCAAGAAATCGGTATGTAGCATTGATTTTGGCATTTTCAAGCGGTCGTATGCCTATTTTGTTTTTAAATAATCGTCCTAATGGGATTTTTCAAAATTACGTCCGATTTACGGAATTGCTACTGAACTGACGACCACCTGCTTGCGCTGGGTGAAAAAAATCTTTGAACCACATGACAGCTGTGTTGCTCTGTTTTGTCTTGACGCTACATTTAACCAATCGGAGAGTTGAAGGGGTGGGTTTTCTGTTTTAAAGCACTACGAGAGGCTGAAATGTTAAAATGTAAAAATGTAAAAATGCTAAAAAAATTAAAATGATTATTTTGTAAGCAAAAATAGTGACAATGAATTTGGAAATTACCAAAGCGAAATGGATGCAGTGTAGCCTGTGTATGAATATTATTTATTATTCAATGTCTTCTTATTATTCAAATTCGTTGTCTTATTATTATATAATTAAGGTAATGCCATTTTATTTTTCCATTAAAAGTGCTTCCGGGTGTCCCGGCTATAATAGCGTCTGCTAAGAAATAAATAATAATAATATAATGTTCTGCCACCCAGCTATACAGAATTCCTGGGGAGAACCCTGTAAACTGTCGATGAACCTGTAAATTGTGAAATGAGCTTAGCTAATACAGTAACAGGGTGATTTCCAAGGCTTTTTGCTCCAGAGCAAAATTTGCGGCTGATTTTCTTAAAGTAATTGAAAAAGTTTAAAGGTGCAAATCGTTTAAGAGACACCGTAGTATGGAAAAGTTATCTCCCCCCCTCCCCCAACTTAAATAGGTTTGGATAATTATCTAGAGAGTTTAGTTGCAATAGAGCACATTTTGCAGATAACTTGAAACCCTCCTCTGCCTACGCTGCTGTTATAATTTATAAGAGATGTAAACAGAAATAGCTTTAGAGTGATAAATGTGTGTCATTTATTGAGAATGATGCTGAATTCTACATACAAAGTTATATTTCTGAGCTAATTGCAATTGTTATATCTACAGACTGTAAATGCTGTCTTTACCTTTTGCAGGGGAGAAGTCTTATGATCCCCTGTCCCCTAACAATGTTCCTTCTATCTTCAAACACATATGGTTGCCAATGAAGAATAGGAGGTTTCAGGGTAGGCAGGAAATGAAGAGGAAGAGGCAAGAGAAAGAGGAGAGTAGCAGTGGAAGGTCTCCTAGATCTGTCAGCTGGACAGTAGGAGTTACAGGATCCTGTGCCAGAAGCAGAGGCCCCAATGTGTGAAAGTGAACATTGTAGAGACTATATGCAGTCTTTAGAAAGTGAGTGTCAATCCTTGAGAAAAGAAAAGGATCATTTAAAAAGCATAATTAAGTAATTTTCATTTGATGAAATGTCCTTTACAGGTAATGATGAGAGGTTAAAGAAAATGACTGGACTACCTTCATTTAAAAAATGAATTGCTGTCTTTTGTTGTATTAGTTGTCATTTAAACGAGCCATCATCAATTTCTTTGTTTCAGCAATTCATTTTGACGTTATTAAGACTTAAAATTAACATCCCATTTGCATTGTTAGCATATTTATTCAGTGCCTCTATTTCAACAGTTTCTCGTATCTTTAATAATACCATAGATGTAATGAATGCCATACTAGTGCCTACATTCGTTTTTTGGCCTGACAAAAAACGAATAAGTAACTTCTTGCATTTCCATGATGGGGTGACTTTTGTGAGCCTAAGGCAAAGCTTGTGGAAGCATACCCTATTACACCTCCCGATTTACAGATGAGCATGTCACTGTTGTCAGGTTCCACACAGTAACAACCAATGCCATCTGTCAGCAGCTATAGGGGTGGGGATGCTGAAGTTTGAGGACGGGGGGTCGTAAACCATTTCCCAAGCAGTTCAGGTAAAATCCCTTCTTTAATGAACTGATTGATGCATGCTTGGGCAGAATCTAACAGGTCACCATCTGGGAGAATTCGCTGAATGTGTGGTGGTTCATTGGAACTCCATACAACCAAGTCACAGTAGTTGGCCTCCACCAGATGTATTTGGCACTGGATTTGGTAGTAGTACGCATGATCCTGCCTGACAGTTTTCTGTCCATGTTCTTCTTGCAGGCAAAATTTGGGGTCATCACACTTCTGTGACATAGAAGTCTCTGACAAACACAAGGGACATTTGATCTCCAGGACCCCCTACCGAGACAGTCACAGACAACAATTCCATCAGGGGATGCTCTAAGCCAAGGTGTTTGTGGATTTATAACTAATCCACATTCCTCAATGGAGAAATGCTCATGGCATTTTAGCATCAGTGCCTCATATTCCTTTTTGGCCTGTTTTTCATGTTCACATCCCCATCTGAAAACATAAACAAGGCAATTGTACAAATGGAAATACTGTAGGTGATAAATCACTTTCTCACTTCCAGTCCTGGGTGGCCATCGCCCTGCATATTTTATAGAGCTCTCTTTAAATCATCAACAACTTCAGACTTGGCAAAAGGGTTAAACTGGTCAAATTAAGCAAATTGGTAATTAAGTTCAGTGGGAGTGAAAAGCAATTGCATTGAAATGTTTCATACACATACATTTCTACAACAAAAAAGTAATGTATTTTAAGTGTGGGATGCTAATAATAATAATAATAATAATAATAATAATAATAATAATAATAATAATAATAATAATAATCTGTTGATTTAAATTTGAATCAGCACAGTCATTAATTATTAACTATACTGTTCTATGTTTTTAACAGGGTAGTTTCAAATTTCGCTATTGTAATTACTAAAGACATTACTTGTTTTGTTACAGTAAGTGTTCCGTACTGAGGGGAAGAGACCTAGGATCACAGTCTGTTTATCATTGTAAGTTGCTGAGTTTTCATAGCTGAATATCTGCATTATGCAAATATTAATCTGTATTTCAATACTGAAAGAAAAACGAGTAAACAGAACAACTGTACTTGCTGTCTGTTTTCATCTTTTTATAGGTAAAAATCGTGTTCTGTCATGTTTGAGCTAGGATACAGTCATGTTCCTAACAATAACATTCCCTAACTTGGCCTTGATAACATAGAACTTCTTCTTGTCTAAATGCCAAGCAATCGGGTTGTTTACCCATCCTAAAATGAAGTGCTTATAACTATTGGTACTTTTATATGCCTTCATCTGGGCAGCTGTGTAGGGAGAGGGGTTCTCAACTAAATAAATCCAGATATCGCTGAAGTCGAGGTCGGGGAGTTCATGGCTCTCTTTAAGTTTTGCAGGGGAGAAGTCTTATGACCCCCTGTCCCGTAGAGATGCACAATAGGGATCACAAACTCCTAGAATCTTTTCAATTCCTGACACTGGAGGAAATTTGCATTAGCTGCCATCACTGTTTTGACAGCCAGTATGGCGCTGGGGTCACGTGGGTGAAAAACCTCAATAGAATATTGGCCATTTTCACACCTAGCCAATCAGAATTAATAGGGGTGGGACGTAAACACTCAACTATCTCGTTTATTTATTTAAAATAAATAAATAAAACAAAGTCTCAAATGTTTAAAGTGTGGATTGATTTTTTTGTGACCAGTTGACGTGAACCGATGTGAACTGGTCTGAATCTGCGCCTGTTTTTTTTAATAAGTACAATACTAAAACAAATGTTGGTTATTTATTTATTTATTTATTTATTTTTAATCCTCCCTTGAACTGCTTGGGGCCCTAGGCAATTACTTAGTCTGCTTATGCTGAGTGCTGCTACTGCCTGCCCTTATTGTAAAATACATTTGTCTGAGTTCATTTGATGCATTTTATATCGAATATGTTACGTAGATGAACAAATGATACATTACATTAAAAAAAAAGTTAAGCATGGTTTCTTTACTACCGTAGTTTTGCGTAAACAGGATCTGTACTGTAGCTTTAAGAGCCTAGGCCAGGCCCCTTTTCTTTTTTTTTGGTAATATACCCGCCCCAAGTAAAGTTGAGGCTGTGTGAAGTGCGTGTGTGTATTTGAAAACACCAGCACGGGTTTAGGGTTGGGTGACTGCTATTGTAGTTTTAACTTCAACGTTTTTAACTTAATAAATAGGCCTTTGTGGATTACATAATTTTAATAACTAGAACAAAATTGCAGTTGCTTGCTGGCTCCATGGCTTCAAAAGGGAACACAGGAGCACATTAAAAAGGCTGCTGGAAGGGAACATGTTTAAATCCTATTAAGTTTGAAACTACAAGTAACAGGGGAAACAACGAGATAAGAAGTAGCGTGATAACGTGGAGGACAATGTCTTTTTATAAACGCTTTTAAAGCATTTCTCAACGAAACGGACATTTGGGATATATTGTCAGTTGAGATTGAAGACAAATTTCTCGGATTTTGTTATTGCATGGTAGTTATTAAATGAGTGATAAACTGAAGATAAGCAGAAGTGGCACTATTTGGCAGGCTTCTGACTATGTAAAACCTGCATGGATGGACGACACAATCTGGCAATCTGGAAGCCTACTAAAATAGATGTTACCACAGTATTTCCTGAATACCAGAACCAAACGATTTGGGTAAAGAAAGCAGTGGAAAAACGAATGAGTATTCAAGTAGCAGCATTAACTAATGTTAGAAGAGTACAACAAATGCGTAACATTCAATGAATGCAAACTTTGTAGAAGGTTACAGTGTTAAGAATTAGGTATCAATCGTGTTTTTTTTTCTCTACAAAAAAAATAAATAAATAAAAATGAGCCAGGACATCGAAGGAATAACACTGTCAGTGCCTTCTTTCTGGCCTTCTGCAGGAGATTATACCATTAGCGATCCTGCATGCTCCTGTGGAGATGCAGTTGGTGCGTCGAACAATGCGAACACGGTTCCTGCAGCTGGCACGTACTACTGGAAAGATCCTACTGCCAGTGGCACTGCGACCGCTCTCAATTGCCCCAGAACAAGTTGTGGCCTCTTGGCAGTAGATACAACTAAAAACAGAGAAGTCACGGTGGCATATGTCATAAATGAGGCTACCCAAATGCACGCTGCAGAGAATATGGCACTTCAGTGTTTGAAAGAGGCATGTGACAACGGAGGCACTAGCCTGGAAATTCTTCACTTTGGCAAGCTCGACTTTGGTGAAACCAAAGTGCTGGATCGTTTTTATAATGCAGGTGAGTGCCACCATGTACATTCTCTGTTGTTTAATTATTGTAGAAATGTGGAGATATTTTATTTTATCTTGCATATCTTGTCCAGAGCGTCAGAACTGTCAGCAACACCGCCATGACTATCTTGATGGTCTCGAGAGTTTTTGACGCCTCGTGGCCCTTTTGTTGACGGTTATGACGGTCTGGACAGTCCAGACAGTTTAATGTATGACGCTGCTGTTGACGCCGGGGTCGGTTTCATTGCAAGTTTTGAGAGAGTACAATGAACAATGCAGAAATGTAAAACCAATCGGAGCTGTTATCTGTTTCATTCTCAGGATTTAATAGTTTGCAAAATGAGCCACAGATCCACCCCGTCCTCTTTTAAAGTTTTAAACAAGTGAAATATATTACAATGTTTGCAAAGAAGAATTGCAATTATTTATATTTTGTCACCAGGTATCATATTTTAGTTACTTATAAATAGTGAGAAAGCTACCCTGCAGAGTTTCATGAAAATAATGCATGGCCTAAAAAATGGGAAACTTTGTGAAATAAATATGTTTGTTTCCTTCGTTTTGAACCACCTGGTACTTTTGAAATGCTTGTTGTCACTGTAGGACAGAAGCCCACTGTAAAACACAACTCCACTGGCTGTGTCAGAATCAGACCAGTATTTAACTTGGGGTGACCCTGCTGTATTATTAAGAAAAGATCAATAGCTTAATTATTACACCTGCACCAGTATCCGTGTAGAAACCTGCCATTTAAACTGCTGACTGCTTATTGTATGTATGTTGGCGTATGGCTCCAGGTATCTAAGCGATCAAATACATGTAAAGAGTTATTGGGGTCAGAGTAGTATTTAGAGAGATTTTCCTAGTTAACATTACTCTTTTGTATGAATCAGTGTCAGCAGTTGGAGTTTTTTTTTTTGGCAGAACTCTGTAGTTTTCGGCAGTGTATTGTGTTATTTACAAGGGATTCCTAGCCCATTTCCTCATAACGTCTTGACGCAAGTGACCAGGTGAGAAAAAAACACACAGTTTTCAAACAATAGCCTAATCTCTCCAGAGGTGTGGACCTGCAGTGTTATTGTAAACACTGTTATTCTTTCATCAGTACAGCAGAACCATCAAGAAGTGACTCACCCCGCAGCAGTCTTGTATTGCTGTGGTTGGCCCCATATTGCATTACAAAAGGGAGTTTCAGGTGTTGATTAATAATGGACACAACATCATTGAATCCTTATATTTGATTGAAAATGCTAGATTCTCACGGTTTAATACTATATACCTCAGGGCAATCGTAATGGATTGAGTTGATACAGTGTTCACCTGTCAGTCTAGAGAGGTTTTTCCTTTTGCTTATCAATCAGAATATGTGTAGTGTAGAGTACAGGTGTGTCTGCACGCATTTCATAGGATAAGATCATGATAACGCTGTACCTCCCAGTGTTCCTCTAATTCATCTGTAACGCTCATGCAGATTCTTTCCCATTGTCTGACAAACTTTGCACACTTCTGGGCAGTTACTAATTCAATCCTCCCAGATTTTTCAGCAACTTTTTAGATGGATGTCAACATCAAGAGGTGGACAGAGAATAGTCAAATTAGCTTACAACACCCACTTTTGCATGTAGCAGGAGGTAAAATATTAAGCTGAACTGTAATATCACTATTTTATACAGATGTAGTTAGAAATGTGGGATCGCCTTCATTTCATGGATATAAGTGTTTGTTTCTGTTTGCAAGAAAATTAAGATTTTCCAGTAGCTTTGGAAAGGTGCAATGAGGAAAGTATTTTAAAACAACCAATGGTCACAGTTGTCAGCTCCATTTGGTTTGTTTAAATTTAAATTGAATATGGGAATGCAGCAGAAGTATCCTGTGTAGTTTGGATTTGGTTGGTTAACTACAAACATTTAAATAATACAAATTAAAGACCATAGTGGCATTGCTAAACTTAATGGAGTGTTTTACAGACAGTCAGCTGACCAGGTGGTAGCTTGTTTGGTGTCTTTGGTGTTAATTGTTTGGCAAAGTTAGTTGATTTTGCTTTCCTTCAGCTTTTTTATCTATTATCATTCCATGTCTCTTTTATTGAAAAGGTAAAACGTGGCAATTTACTGTCACTTCCTGACAACCCTGTGCAGAAATTCATCACACAATTTGCTACTGTGCAGACACTCATCACATTCAGTCTGCATAATCTTGTTTTTTTAAATGTATTAAAACATATCCTGTGGCAGGAAATGTATCGTTCAGTCACATCATGTTAAAAAGGTGTCTTGCTGGCGTTTCTGGTATTTATTTTTTGTCTTACTGTTTTTATTAACAACAAAATATTTGCATTTGGCTATTTCCCCCTGTATTTATTTAAAATGACATATCATCACTAACCTACTTCTTGAGAACAGTCCAAACTCTTTCAGTTTTTAGAGTGACCATCTTCAAAAACTAGATATTTTAAGCCTTTTTCGATTCTTTGGTCTGTTCTTTTGGTTTTTGAATTGCAGGGTATGCGATAATACCGATATATTGCAATATTCATCAGGCAATACAATAATTGGTATTTGAACAACAATATCTGTATTTTTGGTTTAACTAATTTATGGAAACGTCTACAGGAAAATGTCAGCATTTATCTTATGAGGTAATCGCTTCCCGCGAGAACTCGTAATGCGAGCTGTGCTAACACAAAAGAAAATATGGCAGAAGCACAGAGATTTTGAGCTGCTTAAATTCTGCAAAATAAAGTCACATACATGTCTGGAATCATTTCCTAATAACAAATCTAAAAAGGATGGCTGTATTACATCAAACATTGCGGTATGTTGTTTATGCAAGGCTGTAATAAAATATGCTGGCGGCGTCATGGCAAATGTCGCCCTCCCCTTAGTTCTAAACGAGTCACGTGGCGATTTTGTTTCACGATTCAGAGTGAATAGTGTAAAAACAAAAATATATTTGTGAATTTTTTATTGGTATTTAATTTAATGTTGATACTTTTCTTGCTTTTGTTCTTTATCATCTCTGGATGCTTTAGATTACATTGGCCTGCGTGTGATTAGATACATGACCTTTACAGTAAAAAAACATAAAACATGGCTAATTACTATCTATCTATCTATCTATCTATCTATCTATGTATGTATATATAATATAGATAGATATATTTCAGTTTTTGAAATATGCAAAATTGCAATATGCATACAAATTTGATTAATAACTGTTCAGTTCTCATTTTGTTAGTAATCAACATCAGCATCAGTCAGCATTGAATTCCAATATGTATCGCAATACATATCGCAATATTGTCTTCAGTATTGCAATATATTGAACTACAGAGCCTCAGTCAATACCCACCCCTGTAAAGTTGTATACCTTGACATAAAAGAATAAACTATTACTATCTGTACTAGTATTTTGTGGTGTCTTTCTTTAACATAATTTCCTTTTTGTGTTATTCTGTCAGCTCACTTTCTGCTGAAAATGGTGCAGGACTCTTCCAGTGGTGTCAGTTTGCACCGTTCAGTACAACAATCAAACAAGCAAGCAAGCAACTGATTTAAAAATGTGCAGGTGTCAGCATTTATTTTGTGCACAAATGTGCTGAACATTATAGCTTAGAATCTGACTCAAAATATTAGTGTCATATTTGGAAGAGCTTATAAAAAAAAATATATGCCTGGTTGATCATATTGTCTGCCAAAAGAGGCAGAAACTTTTTTTATCAAAAACTGCAGCCAATTTGAGGAGCTGAAACTGATAAATTGCTTATTTTAAGAGAAAATAGAGGCCTAATATGTTTAGAAATAAAATATTCAACAATAGTTCTTTCATTTTTTCAGATGCAACTACTCACTGTTTTTTAAATGTTTGCATCGTTGATAATCGTTTTTCTGATAGTCATCTAAAGTCAAAAAGCAAAGCACCACTGCTATAGAGATGTTGTGTGATAGAGAGGTATAGATTTATTTTGCAAGCTAGAGCATGACAAGCAACAGAGACAACTTCTACTGTACTACTATTATACCTAGAAAGAACGTTGCAATCGATGACTAATGAGTAGAAACTGTGATTTATAAGGATGTCATTATTAACTGATATGAGGATATTATTATTGTGATCATTTTTTGCTGATAATCGATACCTGAAAAACCTGAATCCCTGATTTTGATAGAGGACTAATTTAAAAGTTGTTTGCTTGGCAACTACTTTTGTAAAACAAGACTAACAAATGACTCTATGGGTTATATTTGCGAACAAGAGTCCCAACTTCCAACCCCCAATTTTCCCAGTTTAATTAACTTTGCAGACTGTCTGTCTGGTAATGTCTATGTTCTTTTTCTAGAATTTGGATGTCATCCTACTGTGGTTTTCTAGATTTTGAAATCTATGTTCCAAGCTTGGAACGCATGGATGTGGTAGGCCAGTGCCAGTTTGGTACAAATAAAAGCTGCAATCATAGTGTGCTTCTGTACCTGTGTTTTTATTGTAAATGTAGCCAATGGGTCCAGGGATTTGATGGACACTGCAACTTTATTCATTTTTGGTAGCAACAGCTTTATTCAATTGTAACATCTTGCAGTCTCCAAATGTAACACCTTAGGTGACTGCCATGGTTGACAGTATAGTTGTGGCAGGTGTGCCAATATGGTCTGGCCACATCCATGACAGCTGTTAGCTACTTCAGGATTTGCATTACATTATCTATCGGAACAAGAATTTTAAAACATGCGGTATAGTTTTAGAACATACGGAGACAGTTGTCTCCAGCTAAGAAAACAGCCCTCAGGAAGCAAGCGAAGTGTTCTTATAGCCAAAGTGTTCTCTAAGACAGAGTCAGCCACCAGACACAATATGAATGAACAAATAAATAATACATATGTATGACTTGTCATGATGCACGTGTATCAACATATGAGATTAACAAAATAAGTAAAAGCAAAACAGTAGGCAAGTGTATGTTAATAAAATATAATAATAAAGAAACAGACAAACTTACGTTAATAAAACTAAAGCAAAACAACACGGTCAAAAAGTTTTAATCATTATGTACTATGAAATTAGCTGGCGGGTGTGTTTCAGTCAATCACAATGGCCAAGGCAAAAATAATGGCCACTACTCAGGGTTACGTAACATTAATAAACTAACTGTCAAGCTAAATTAACACAGCACCCCTACATACATTACAAAATGCAGGAGCAACATTATTTGTTTATTTAGCAGACAAGATACAAGACATGATCATTACTTAACAGAATGGTGAAGCAACCCACAAAGGGAAACACCAAATTGTCTGATTCAGAGCTCAAACAATTTACAGCTTTGTGTAGAAACAGCGGTGGATTTTGCCATTTTGCTTACATGCCATGAGGTGCACTCGTGGAAAGTAGAATACAAAATAATTCAATGATATGACAATGTTTGCAGTTTGTTGCAGTTGCAAATAAAATTCGGAGCAAGTATATACGGCTTCTACCCTCCACAATCTCAGGTATTACTCCTAGGGAGGATTACTCCGAAAACCTTATTGATGGTCTGGAAAATAGATTCCCAAAACCTATCCGATTTGGGGCAGGGCCATAACATATGGAGGTGGTTACCCACCTCTCCACAACCCCTCCAACAGTCACCAGACAAAGCAGGGTTAATCTTTGTCACTACCTGCGGGGTCCTAAAATATCTACTTACAACTTTCCACTGAAATTCCTGATATATATTTGTATTGGTAACTTTATGAGCCTCACTGCATATGCCTTCCCACATTTTAAGTGTGATTTCCTGTTGCAGTTCGGCCTCCCATTTTCTTCAAATACAGTATGTATTGTTCAGTACCATAGAATCTAGGGCTTGGTACATACCAGCTATTTGCTTTCTGCTGTATTCCCCTTTCTGGATTTTAATAAAGTATTGCTCAATAGGTGAAGGAGTTTTTGTTACTTTCCCCCCAATCTTTATGCTTAAATAGATAGTGTCTAAGTTCTAGGTATCTAAAAAATCAGTCTGAGGAAGTTGAAAGTTTGTTCTTAATTGTTCAAAAGATTTTAATTGACTATCCTGTAATAACTGGTGTACAAAGTGCAAATTTAAGTGAGACCGTTTTCTAAACCCTGCATCAAGTGACAAAGGCACAAAATCATTAACATGGGCAATACCTGTTAGTGTAGAATTTAGCATGGGCAGATGGTAAGCTCGTTGCACTCTGTTCCAAACCTGAAGCATAAACAGAGACTGTCTACCCACAGAGCCACCCATCCTCTTCCCTCCCAAAATGGGACTGCTGACAGTGGGACCTGTGTGCATTTAGACGTCTCATGGCACGTAATTGGGCTGCCCAATAATACAGCCTTAAGTTAGGTAATCCCAGCCTGCCTGACTGTTTTGAAAGCTGTAACACTTTATAACATTTTCAGGGCTCTGATACTCTTTATAACGTTTGTTAAAGAATGTCCTTTTCAATTTTCATCCAAATTGGATAAGCGGTTTTCAAGATATATTAAAGTCGGACGGGCAAACAGCCTTCATATAACCCTTCTGTTACATTACATAACTTGTATGGATTTTTTTCTATGGGGGAAAAAAAAAAGTTTTCATTGTTAGTTTTAGTAAATTTATGTGATGTTCTACATTATATCTTTGAAAATCCTAGCTGTGTGACCCTGTTAAGGTTTAACTATTTATCAGAAGCCAAAGGAACCAGGTTTATCCAGAAATGGCTTCAAGCATGAATGTATGAGTACATTTACAATACAAAGGAATGCACATGCTTTGGAAATTTGGCACTGGGTAGCCACATTTCTGTTGTCTATACGTAATCCTCTTGCACTTTTAAGATGCATACTCGCTCTTGCATCTTCATGGAAAATTCATCAGGTGGAGTGTATTCACTCCAGTGAGCACATGCTTTATGCAATACAATTTGAAAAAAGATAACTTAGAGGAAAAGTATTTGCATTGGTGTATTCCTCATTGATAAAGAGTTAGGGTTAACTGTGACACAAAGGAAATTCTGGATCCTTCTCACGCTAAGGGTAGTAATATGACTTACTTTGCAGCTGACAAAGTATCACATAATTGTTAATTATTACAACAATTGTGAAAAGGCTAAGATTAATTTACTAATGCTGTTGGACAATAAAATGTGTACTTTGGGACAGCAAAAAAATAATATTTGCATACCATTTAAACAAGCTGCCAACATTATATCTGTGTACAGTTATGAGTTGTGTCTATCACGGCAGAAACAAAACACATTTATTTCTTCAAAAACTGACAATCTATCAGTCAAAGGTTCTGTATTTTGAACTGTAGCATAGGCCTACATCGCTGTAATCTTGGGGTTGCAAGGCGGCGTCTTGACATTAGCAGATCAATTGCAGTATTTACCATTTAAAGTGTATTCAATATTTAAAAATACATTTTATGGACAGTTTCCCTGACTCTCTGCTGTTTTTGACATAAAGATAGTTTCCGATAATACAGTCAGACCAAAGAATTGACGATATTCAACACATTTTAGGTACACAGCTGGATAATTGTATGTGTCAAACTCATTGTAAACTACCAGGAAAGATGGGCTCAGAATCCATGCAGTAAATGGTTCGAAAGAGCAAAAGGAAAAGTATAATTTATAACAGCACAGACAGTGAAGTACCAGGAAGCAACAGTGACTTTCAATCTAGTTTTGTTTTTTAAAATATTTTAATATCCCTATATGTAAGATGACCAGCCATCCCATTTTGGACGGGACAGTCCCACTTTTTGGAACACTGGTCCCCAGAACCTTTTTCGAGATGCTGATTTTGTCCAGTTTCTTTCCCAGAGCGTTGTTCCTCCAGTAACATAATGTATTCTATTTTCATGTAGGCTGCTGTGTTACTACCATATCTACCTTATTACAGTACAATGACACTTGATGTGACTAAAGAGAAGGTTGAAAGTAGCAGTACCAGTAGCATTAAAAAGAGGCTGTACAGCGCCATGCGAATCTGGAGAATTACTGAAAAGTCAACGTTCATATTTGCAACCAATCACAGAGAATTGGGGGCGGGTTTATCCGCTGATTGTTGCTGAAACGAACTGGCGGCTATCCTCGTCTGAATCATCACAGTTTCTGAAAAATGTTTTATTTATTTAAGTATACATTTTATGTTGTGTTTTAGCAATAATGAAATACAATAGTTTCAGGTCTCCAGGTGCCTATTTAATTATTTACTAGGGATGTGCATTTTAATGAACATTTAAGCGCTATGCAGTATCATAGTTTAAACGTTTAAACCAGATTTGTTATCTATACACAGACATACACTTTATATTGCATTCTGATAAATATTAACAACTTTGTTTAGTGATTTCTAAGCAAATAAACTAAAATGTAAAAAAAAAAAAAACACTGATTCAATATTGTCAAGAAGTCTTATGAACTGGTGTAAATAATTCTGGCTTCTTTAAATGTCCTCTTGATCAAACAGTGGTTGTAATCCGTGGAGATAAAACTATAAACATACTGTACTCAACACATGTTTGTTTGTTTCTTCAAAATCACAAGCCTTGATAGAGGAGGAAAGTGCTTAAGGCCTGATGTACATGTCAATGCAACGCAGTGGTACATTTGTAAAGTATGTATATGATTCTGATGAACAAAACGAAAATAAATGTATTTGTACAGCTGGAAATTGAATGCAATTGTACTGCACCGTATGCAGCACTAAAATGTTTTGTTTACTGGTTATTCGATGGTGCACTGTTTAGTTTATTCTTTTTTTGCTTTTTTTTAATTGTTGCAAGTTGCACTGTTTAATACTTTTCTTTTAAATTTGAATTAATACAACACATTTGTAAAAGCCAATGCAACTGGAACTATTGTCTAAGTATGTGTGACAGAGAGCGAATGAATCCAAGTCAACAATCTCCCTCCCTGTGGTCCCGAGTGGCACATCCGGTAAAGGTGCTCCGGGTGGAGTGCAGGATGCGCCCTATAGCCTGGATGTCGCCGGTTCGAGTCCAAGCTATTCCACTGCCGACCATGTACGGGAGCTCCCAGGGGAGGCTCAGTTGGCGAGCTCCATCTGGGGGTGGAGGGCTTAGGTCGGCCAGGGTGTGCTCGGCTCACCGCGCACCAGCGACCCCTGTAGTCTGGCCGGGTGCATGCAGGCTTGCCTGTAAGCTGTCCAGAGCTGCGTTGTCCTCCGACGCCGTAGCTCTGGGCTGGCTGCATGGTGGGTCTGCAGTGTGAAAAGAAGCGTCGGCTGATGGCACACGCTTCGGAGGACAGCGTGTGTTCGTCTTCGCCGCTCCCTAGTCAGTGCGGGGGTGGTAGCTGTGAGCTGAGCCTAAAAATAATTGTCTATTCTAAATTGGGAGAAAATGATGAAAAAAGCAATTGGTGACTATAAATTAAAAAAATTAAAAAATTCCTCCCAAACTGTACTGGATGGCTTGGCAGTTCATTCCAAGGTCAGTCGGAAGCCGTCCATCCAGGAAGGGGGCGGAGCCACAATACCAGATGTCATCGCCTTAATGCAGTAGGCAATTTCTCAGTCACAGATTGGAGGATATGTGATTGGCCTCGCCACCGAAAGAGGGCATGACTGAGGGTATTTAGGGGAAGTGGCCAAGCTATCTGTTCCTTTGTTGTGGTTACTGCAAGGACCCATTTAGGAAACTGAAGTAATTAATTATCGTGAGTGTTTCGTGTTTTGTTTGTTTGATTGAGCTAACTGTTTGTCTTTTGTCACTGTTAGACGGCTAACACAAACCGGGAGCTGTCACTACTAGCCAGCACCAAAACCCAGACTACACTGCACCACTGTTTCACGAACTGTTGTCTTTCACCCCACCTGCACACAAGCACTCACTGTCTGGAGAAGTGACCATGTCTGTGTTTGGTGTTGTTACACATGGCTTTGTAGAACCTGTGCTTATTATTAAATAAAGGTGCTGTTTTATTGAAGTTTCACTGTCTTGTGTGTGTTATTCCTGAGCACTGCACCAACTACAACTGCGCACTGCAAGCCACTTTGCCACTATGGTTTTGGAAAGAAATGTTCAGTAAAGCAAAGAAGATATGTTCTTGAACTTGTTTGGGTACTTTAAAGCTAAAATAAAATACCGTTAAGTTAATACAGATGTGATGTGGGATGTATAACTTGATTTTACGCTCTGTTGATTAATTACTTTTTAAATTTTGAAAAACTGAAGTTTCTAGCAGTTTAACAAAAAATGCAAAACAACATAAATTATTAATGGAATAAAATGCTGCAAACAAGGGTTATTTTGAAACTAAACCTATGTATCTTTATTTATTTATCGGTGTTGCGCATGTAGGAAAAAAATCAATTGTAAAAAAAAGTATTTTAACCCTTTGCAGTCCATTTATTAAGTGCGTGTCAGGCGCGTCAGGTCCAATTTATTTTCACAAGCGCAGTTAATTTTAGACGCGCTGTTTAAAAGTATTTTTTTCCCCACAGTCAAACGGGTTTAAAAGGCCCGGCATATCAACAAAGCACTCACTAGGCATCTCCAGCCCCGCCCCACCCTTTCGTTCGCTATCGCTTTCACATATGCTAAGAAATAAATAATAATAATAATAATAGTTGTACATACCGATCAATCATCTCCTGATCACTCATTTTCAACAAGGCTATTAAGTTGTTAGAAAATGAATAAAACCTTGGACAACACTCCATTAACTCCCCATTAATTTTTAATTAAGCCTTCTGCTGGGACTTGAACTACACAGGCCAAGCGCACTGGATTTTGTACTGGAAGACTTTAAGCTATTAAAACGAATGTTGTTGAATAAAGATGGAAAAAAAAAACATGTTCCAAAATAAATTCTTTGTCTTGGAGAAGCTGTTCAAGTGGAATGTGTAGTTAAGGACTTATAGAGCTCTGTGCACTGCCAAGTAACATACTTTGTTATACAACAGGATCTTGTGAATGCATCAGAGAAGCTACGGTATAGATTTTAGCCAAAGACATTTACAAACTACAGTACAAAGTAGCTTCTCAGTTGTTAGTTTTGAAGTGTTATTTCTGTGTGGGTGTGTGTTTGGTGGCTGGCAGACATACTGGCTCTGGTGCAGAGGAACAGCCTGGGGACAAGGTGGCTGGCTGCCTTTGCACAGCCACATGTTAACAAGTTGTTTACTTTTTTTGTTTATTGGTTAATAGAAAATGTTTGGAATGTGGCCTGGTGGGAATTGAATGATTGAAGTCAATTACCCCTGGCCACACCCTGTAAAAAGACAGTGGTGAGATGGTTCAGTGAAGGGTGGTTTGCCCAGCCTGAACAAGGAGAGTGTGGAGTGAAGAAATAAGTCAACCGGAAAAAGCAAAGCTTGGCTGCCGTTTGTTTTGAAGTCTTTGTTTGTAGTGTTTTGTTCAACCATTTTATTTTTGTATTCCTGTGTTTTTGATTTGTTTTGTGTTAAATAAAAGTGTGCAGGAAGCGCTTAAACTGTAGTCCGGGTGTACTAATTCAAGGGCACAGACCAGCCTTGGTCCGGGTGGCTGTACTAGTAATATACAGTGCCTTGCAAAAGTATTCAGACCCCTGACCAATTCTCTCATATTACTGAATTACAAATGGCACATTGAAATTTCGTTCTGTTTGATATTTTATTTCAAAACACTGAAACTCAAAATCAATTATTGTAAGGTGACATTGGTTTTATGTTGGGAAATATTTTTAAGAAAAATAAAAAACTGAAATATCTTGCTTGTATAAGTATTCAACCCCCACACATTAATATTTGGTAGAGCCACCTTTCGCTGCAATAACAGCTTTAAGTGTTTTGGGGTAAGTATGTACCAGCTTTGCACACAGTGTCAGAGTGATTTTGGCCCATTCTTCTTGGCAGATTTGCTCCAGGTTGTTCAGGTTGGTTGGACGACGCTTGTGGACCGCAATTTTCAAATAGTGCCACAGATTCTCAATGGGATTGAGATCAGAACTTTGACTGGGCCACTGTAGGACATTCACCTTTTGTTCTTGAGCCACTCCAATGTTGCTTTGGCCTTGTGCTTGGGATCATTGTCCTGCTGAAAGGTGAATTTCCTCCCAAGCTTCAGTTTTTTAGCGGACTGAAGCAGGTTCTCTTGCAGTATTTCCCTGTATTTTGCTCCATCCATTCTTTCTTCAATTTTAACAAGATGCCCAGTCCCTGCTGATGAGAAGCATCCCCACAGCATGATGCTGCCACCACCATACTTCACTGCAGGGATGGTGTTTCTTGAGGCATGGGCAGTGTTAGGTTTGCGCCACACATAGCGCTTTGAGTTTTGGCCAAAAAGCTCTATCTTGGTCTCATCTGCCCACAAAACCTTTTCCCACATCGCAGCTGGGTCACTCTCATACTTTCTGGCAAACTCCAGACGTGCTTTCAGATGGTACTTTTTGAGTAACGGCTTCTTTCTTGCCACCCTCCCATACAGGCCAGTGTTATGCAGAGCTCTTGATATGGTTGACTGGTGCACCATTACTCCACTCCCAGCCACTGAACTCTGTAGCTCCTTCAAAGTGACTGTTGGCTTCTCTCACAAGTCTCCTTCTTGTTTGAGCGCTGAGTTTTGAGGGACGGCCTTTTCTTGGCAGTGCCTGGGTGGTGTGATGCAGCTTCCACTTCCTGATTATTGATCCAACTGTGCTCACTGGGATATCCAAACACTTGGATATTATTTTGTACCCTTTCCCTAATCTATGCATTTGTATTCCTTTATCTCTAACTTCTGTAGAATGCTCTTTGGTCTTCATTTTCCTTCAGATTCACAGCTTGACCAATGATCCTTCAACAGTGGGGTTTTTATCCAGAAAATGTGACAGCAACTTTAATGGTTCACAGGTGGAGGCCAATGGTAAGGTAATTGTGTCCTCGTTAGGGCAATTTCTTTCATCAGTGTAAACTGGGAGCTTCCACAGCACAGGGGTTGAATACTTATGCAAGCAAGATATTTCAGTTTTTTATTTTTCTTAAAAATATTTCCCAACATAAAACCAATGTCACCTTACAATAATTGATTTTGAGTTTCAGTGTTTTAAAATAAAATATCAAACAGAACGAAATTTGAATGTACCATTTGTAATTCAGTAATATGAGAGAATTGGTCAGGGGTCTGAATACTTTTGCAAGGCACTGTATGTCTATGAACGTATTTCGATAAAGTCTAATATCTACACTTTATCTGGTCTGATTGGCTCTTTGTCTAAAGAGTTGAGGTGATCTTACAGTTTTTCATCTGAGCCACGTTGCGACCCTACCTTTATGCCTTTTTTAAATTTTACCATAAATAAAAGGTCACTATTTATTTAAATCACTGTTGGCTGGTTTCACAGACCCTGATAAGCACTAATGTAGGTAAGGTTAAACCAGCCGCAGATATGTTATGCTGATTAAAAACTGAACATTGTTACATACAGTAAAGCACAATTTTAAAAGCATAACCTCATCTTGTGACATTAAATGATTAAACCATGATTAACTACGGATTATCTCAGGAATTATTCGTAGAGTTGCCATAAATGTGCAAGGATAGCAAGAACTGCTGGAATCACATTTTGTGGCTTACATTCCACAGTTTTGCCAATAGTCACTTCCCCAGGAGTCTACGGCAATGTTCCCTCTAAGCTTTTTTGATACTTGCTGTTTTGACTGAGAAAGGGTAAATTATTCAGTGAGAAACTTTTGGCCACGCATGAACCCTTTCAATATATTATTTTTATTGCATTATACAATTTTGACACAATATTCAAACACAAGTATCTCAACAATTTTTTTATATAAATTGTGCTTTAAATTTAAACGAGACATTTATTGTGGCTCTGCCTCTGATTCTGAATCATCCTCCGATTTATATATCTAAAATAAATATTTAATGTTTATGAAGCATATATTTACCTTTATGAAGCCTGTCTGAGATCTTATCATAAATGCAGCCCTGCCAGTTGTTATCATAGACTGCATGCTTTACTGGTGGCCTGCATATAATTGCATCTGTACAGCCTTCAATTCTAGCCATCTTTGGGGCTACTGATTTTCCATTTTTGGGAATAGCAAATTCTGTTTTTCCCACTTTTTATCAACGTATTAATAATTAAACATGGCATTTGAATGTAAATATAATGTTGATAGTTAAAATAAGTACATTAATAAATATTAACACAATTTTATTAAAGCCAATAGTTATTTTTAATAAGACTTTTGTTGCTGTAATAGTAAGTAAAGAACCTTAAGACACTTTAGACCTCTCATCATGTTTATATTACAACAGTTCAGAAAACAAAAGTCCAGCACTGTTGTGAGAATCATATTTACAGTCTTCCACCGACATTGTAGTTCAGTCTACAAATTAAGGTGTTTTGAAAAAACCAATTTATCTTATTGGTGGCATTACAATAACAATACAAAATAGGATACAGTTTAGTAACAGTCCATCAATGTCATGTGAGAGTAATCCTATGTACAGTACAACACAAATGAAATTTAGCATTTTACTGGCATGAGTTATGACGGCTCAGAACCGGTGTCGTAGGAAATAAGTTGACCGGGAAAAAAGTTGATCGCGCAAGGCAAACGTAGACAAAAGTAAGGCGGGGCTACAGTTTGATTAAAGGGGAGGTTCACTGCATGGCTTTTTATTTTTATCTGGCCATTTTATTTACTAGACTGTATGTTGGTGCGTGTTCGTGCCACTGTCTTTTCGTATGAACTTTAAAATGTGTAATCGGTGGCTCTTTATATGGTAAAACGTTTTAAATCCCTGTCTTTTTATGTTTCTATAACATCATTGTCAATCAGATGTAGTTTATGTGTGATCGTGGAGATTTATTTATATATTAAATTATTTTACATGTCAAAATGTTGTCAATCTTTAATCAAAGTTAACATGTTTCAGTAATATAATCTGATGACATGCTGCATCCATCATATTAGTATGACAAGGTCGTATTTTTACATTTTAATATGAGTATAGCTGTAACTTTACTACAGTTTAGACGTGGCAAAACCGCCAGTTAAAAAAAATGAATAGTATATACAGGACCTTGATTTGTCTGCATGTCTTATGTTTATTTAAAAAAGGTTCTAGTTTTAGGGCTGTGGTTTTTAAATTGGGATAGGGTGAAAAAAATTTGTTTTAGAAAGTAATTGTGTCGTGTACTCAGGTTGGGAATTCAAAAAAATATCTCATGTTGTTTGCACACAATACATTAAGATAAATGCCATATTCTTCGTAAACGTGACAATTATATTCCTTGCAGTAATATATAGTATTACTAAGGGATAAGATTTGTACTATGTAAAAAAAAAAAAAGGACCCTGTCAAATCCTCTTGATAGGACAAATACAGAAATGAAAAACGTATGCCATGGTAGATATGATTGCTCGTTATGTCTTACATGGTTGTTGCACTACAGGAATTTATAATGAGGAATAGAGATATATAAAAAAGACATATATAATGAAGAAGAGAGATACCGTATGTATGTGTATATCTACATGATTTTAAATCGTGATAATTCACTTTAATTCAATATGCTGTATCTCTTTCTCGTTATATGTCTTATTGGTTGTTGCACTACAGGGATTTACCATTATAAAATTATGCTGATATAGAGTAGCCTACATATACTGTATGATCTCTCTCACAACACAAAGTCTTGGTTGGTATTGAACTACAGGTATTTACCACGGTTTAGCAAAGACGTTAACTCTTTAGTTTTTAATTAATGAATGTATTTCTTCCCACACTTGTAATTGAAATACATATTGAAATCTCCTGTTCGTTTTCTGTCCTAATTATACAAAGTACTGTATGTAAAAAATAAATGAAAGAACAAATATAAAATAATACTGTATAAGCAACGTTTTTCAATTACATCATGTGATTGATGAGGACCATGGCCTAGTTAGTAATCGCAGCATGGAGCTTAATTTTTTCCATGATTGAAACTCATGCTTTAACTTTTGGACAATCTCTCGCATACCTGCTGTCCATACTGTAGTGCTTCCCAAAACAAAAACACCTCCAGAAATGCAAAATAACGTCAATACGTAACACATTTTGCTAGTTAACGTTTGTTTCACAAACAGAAATACACAATCAGAAACGTACAATCATACAATTCATTTAAATTTTTTTATTTGCTGCTTATATAAACAGCGATATTCACATTCCCTTATCTAGCGTAATACTGTCGAATATATCCGATCGCCATGTTAATGTAAATTAAACGTACAAAAGTCATTTTAAATTATGCATTTTTGTTAGGCTAATATATTGGATCTAAAGCGATATTCACATCATCTTATCTAGCAGCATACTGCTGAATAAATCTGATCTACTAATTGATATAAATTATGCTTGCAACATTAATTTTAAATTATTTATTGTTCATTAATATATCCGATCTACTTATTTCCTGGCTTGATCTACTTATTTCCTGGCCTAAGCTCGTTTACATTAGAAACAATGGAATCTCCTCTTTAAATTCTAGAGCTTGATCAACTTATTTCCTGATCTACTTATTTCCTGGGACACCGGCACTGATGCAGCATTTTGGTCAGTGTAAATTGCGTATACCGTCACAGAGCCGTAATATTTTATGCCGTCTCTGAACCGTCTCAACTCCAGTGTGAAAGGCTATGCCAGCACTGAAGCACTGTAGTGGCCGTGGATTGAAAGTCAACATCCCACATGACTGTATACTGGACGTGTTGGGTATTTTTGTCGTTGGTGTTACACGCTTTCATTTTTTTTCAAATACAGTGGCTGATCAAGAACAAGGTAGGAATTGGCGTCTGGAATAAGTTAAGGAATTGTTAACTTTACGGGCTCATGAGGAGGTGAATTCACAAATAGAATGGACAGTGCGTGAAGCTGTAATTTATGGACGAATTGCCGTTGCCATGACAACGATCTATTGTCTGACAGGCTTGAAAGTTGTACTCGCATGATCACTTTAGATTGCGCAATATCGTGCTGTGTGGGTGTTTTAAAGAATTTTTTTTAACATTTCTGAAACGGCTCAGTAGCGACATTTGTGTGTTAAAGTGGCTACTGATAAAAAAAAAAAAAAAATTAAAAATTAAAAAAAAGGCGTACTGTTATGACTCGTTGCTTTACTCGGGTTCAGTGCTGTGTATCACCTGATTTGTAATTTAAATAGCGCCCATTTTAATGTAAACGCATAATTAATCCTCCCAATTGTTTCTTAGCTAATTCTGCATTATTTGCTGCTGTACCCTTGAGCAAGGTACTTTACCTTGATGGCTCCAGTAAAAACCCAACTGTATAAATGGGTAATTGTATGTAAAAATAATGTGATATCTTGTAACAATTGTAAGTCGCCCTGGATAAGGGCATCTGCTAAGAAATAAATAATAATAATAATAATAATAATAATAATAATAATAATAATAATTACAGTCGTTTTTAAAAGCATGAAAGTGTCCCCAGGGGTTTGGGTGTTTTGAGTTGCACTTTTTAAAATAATTTTCACTGAAAGTCTTTATTCTCTCTTAGACATTTCTTCATTCTGGATATTTGAATTGAGAATTCATTTTTCAGTCGTAATTCCATTGGTATGATGAAAACCATTTTATAAACCTAATAAACTGCACAGCTGCTCTTATTAAAAATAATCTGTGCCCAAGGCCCCATGTTTTGGTACAGTGTGATCTCTTGTCTTAAGACACGCATACCGTACTTTTATGTATATCTACAGTAGTACATCATACAGTAGCTGTTTGCCAGCTGTTATGACAAAACATTGGACAAGGTTATTATGTGTCAGTGGAGCTTTTGGAAAAAAAAAGGAACAACTAAAAAAAGTAATTGTGACTATTAAATGTACTATGACCTTTGAACCCTACTTTCAATGCACTGCATCCTATTATTATCTAACCCTTGAGCTTCTCCGTAAAGTCAGTGTAATTGGTTTCATTAATTAATTTGAAAACAATTAGGGGTAGATGTACTAAAGTGTTGCGTCTGTCGCAGTCGTTGCAAACCACATGCAAACCAGTCGGAAGTGTAGCATGAAATGTACTAAACAAACGCAACGCTGTCAGCATCATTTTAACGAATGCTTTGCAGCCGCAGTTCTTTAGTCTTAATATGTAATTCTAGGCGTTCCTGCAGAAATTTGCAAAAACAGGGTGGCGATAGTGCAAATGAGGGATCAAAAATATTGTAGTGAGATGTACTAAAGCTGCGGGCAATTGTAGGTGGGGAGTGGTAGTGGGAGGGGGAGGGTAAATAAGGCCTAGACAGAACACCAGGGGCCGGTTGTACTAAACGGGTCCGATCCTGGATCCAGGCTCCGATCTTGATCCTATGACGTATTGGGTTGCACTAAAAGGATCAGAGCTGATCTTGAGCTCAGTTTCAGCTCAGAATCTGATCCTATTTCGATCTTGCTTCAGACCAAGATCTGAGTGGGATCAGAGCTTCATTGAACGTTTTATAAATGGAGAAAAGAAATGTTTTTAGTTTTGAACAAAGGAATAAACAAAATAATGTAATTCCTCCATTTAAAACTCAGCAGTCTGATCCTGCTGTATGGTTGATGGTTGCGAATTAAACAAATGAAACAGTAATATATATTAAACAACGGAGATGTTTGACATACACCATCATAATACGTAAAGGAAACTATTTTTACAATTGCTAAAGTAATCTTTAAATAAGCACATTGTATTTAGATAATTGATCGACATAACGGTAACTTTATATACTTTGTTGTTTTTTTTTGTGTGAAGCCTGCTCATGATCCGTTTAGTACAACGCCTTCTCAAGATCCGGCTCCAGTGAGCCCGGATCCGATCCTGTTTTTTGATCTTGTTAGTTCAACCGGCCCCAGGTGAACAATGTATGTACTGTAGCAACAAGTTGACAGTTATTATGAAAGTCTTATTTTCTCAAAATCAATATCAATACTCCACCAACCCCTCATGGTAATACAGTAGTCCGTCGCATATCCGACTGCTGTGGGAGCAAGTAAAAATATGTAAAATGTTGGATAAATGAATCCTGTTTTAAATACCATTATACACAGCTGTAACAATTACTATAAGTCACACAACTGTTGTTTTGAGAGCTCCCCTAAATCCCTTGTTTAGAAAGGTACGGGGTATAGTGCTTGTGACAGAGTAGCCATGTGCTGTGTGGATTCGTGCATTCGCTGCTGAGTGACAGGCAGGAGGTAGAGTCGGAGGTTGAAATTGATACGCCCAGCAGACAAACAGGATTTCTTTACATATCACCACACTGAACAGCTCACGTGACACTACCAGCAGTGGTAGCACACAGAGTACATACAACACAGTGTACAAAAATAAAACACTGTACAAAATAAATAAATAAAAGGTGCTGTAGGCTATGTTCAGCCCATTTGCTTTGGCTTTGCAGCAGCCCCGAGGTGAATAAACTGGATCTTTTTATACCCAACGCCCTGCTGGAACACACCTACCTGCTGATTTACATTCCACACCTGGTAATCACACACAGCAGACAGGCTCTCCCTGGAGCACCAGGTACTCAATTAATTAAGTATAATAAATACACACTATTTACAATACACATTTACACAAAAACCCCTCTTCATGTGCAGGGCACCTGTATACGCTTTACATTACTGCCGGGTAATTTACACAGCAGCAAAATGCATAGGTTAACGAAACAAAAACTTTCAATTTTAAGCACTACTTGATCATGGCACATAAACGGTAGGGCAGATATGTGACGGGTGGATACATGACTGATTACTGTATGTTGTGCCAAAGTAGAGCTATCCTTCTGCAGTTTGTCCTTTCTAACAGGAAGATGTTTTCTGGAAGCACTTTTAATATTTGGCTCCAGAAGCCTAGACTCCCAGATATCATAAAGATAGCAACTACATTAGTTGTGCTTTTTGCAGACAACATTAGTCTCATCAGCTTCATTGTGGTGCTGTACTTCCTAATCTATGGTAAATTTAACATTTTTGCATATGCTTGTCTGTTAGGGTGAAACCAGTGTCCTGCCAGCATTCCTAATTATCTCAGAGGAACAAGGCCAAATACAGCTGAATTGTCTTGTTTGATAAAAAAAAAGGAAAATATCCCTGCAAGCCTTATTTGAAATTTGTATGCAGTCCATGTCCATATATCCCCTCACCTCTCTTCTTAGATGCCATTTGTCAAAAGCTTCTTTTGGAGTAAATTTCCTCTGACAAACATTAAAAAATATACTCAAATATATTAAGTCAAATGAAGTTTACAATCTCAAAGCAGCTTTGCATTGTATGGGAAAAGAAAGAAATATAAATATATGTATATATATATGTGTGTGTGTGTGTGTGTGTATGTATGTAATGCTGAAATTTTCATATCCTGATTACCCATAATTCTATAGCTACTGCTTTCTATCACCTTAACTCGATATATATATATATATATATATATATATATATATATAAAAAATGTGTTTTACTAGCTGAAGTACCCAGCGTTGCCCGGGGAAATTCAATATTTCTTGCATGACAAATTGAGGAACGGTAGCCTTATGGTTTCCATAAGTTCTTTTTATTTTTGGTTTTGTGAGTTTCTTTAATTTGAAATACATGGCTACATATATATATATATATATATATATATATATATATATATATATATATATATATATATATATATATATATATATATATATATATATATTTATTCAATTTTTATATATAAAGTGTCTCTCCATGCTTTAAATGCTGGTGTCATTTTTTAAATTGGAAAGCCCCATTATCTCACTTTAGAGAATGGAAGGTGAAAATAAGTTCCTTTTACTGATTGAAACTTGATTTTTGCCACTAGTCATAATCATAATCATGCTATTAATAAAATAAGGGAAGTAAAGTAGCAATGTGTTCCAGTTCTTGGTGTGTTGTTCCAATAGGTTTTTTGAAAGAGCCAGATTTAAAATAACATATTTTGAAAGTAGGTAATCACTTTTTTATGATGATCAGAATCATGCTGTTCCTCTGAGAATGAAGCATAGCCTATTAAGCAAATACTGGAGTAACTGTAACTCAGAAGAATATCAGTTCAAGGCCTGGAACATTAGGCAGTTGTACAATCAGTAATAATTAACTGTTGTTTTTCAATGTATTGCTCATGAGGTGTTGCATTGAAAGTAGGTACAGTACAGTAGTATATATGTAATCCTTAGTTAATCCACAGAGCAGTGACTCACTTACCGTACTGACCACTTGTATGTGCCATTTTTAGTATAGTAATGCCAATTTAAATAATGTTTTTGGAATGAATATTGAAATTTTATAAAGAACCCCAATATTACTGACCTACTATAAACTGTCAGAGAAGGCACACATTAATTTTATACAGACCCCTGAAAGAACAGCCAGTTAATAAAGACCTGGGCATAAATGTACTGTCCTTGTAGAATTAACAAGTGACATATCCCATTTCCAACCCTCTCAGCCATCAGGAGAGCCTCCCAAAAAGCGGTTTTCCTCAGCTGGGGTTCAGTCTGCCTCGCAGTCACTATTACTTAATCTTGGCTCTGCTTTACACTGCATAATGCTTCACTTCAAATTACTGTACAGATCAACTTTGCTTCATTGTTTGTGATAATATTTAAATGTTGTAAACCGTAATGCTGCCTTCTGCTTAAGATTTAAGATTGTGTTTGATTGTGATAAGCTTAGACTCACAAGATAATCATGTGAATGTATGCATTTGGGAAGGTTAAGTGGTAAGTGAAGAGAACACTTATGTTGATCAACAGGATGCTTATTTGAAAATCAAAACATCTGTAGGATTTTTGATCATGAGAAATGAATGCACAAATATTAATGTGTTTACATGCATGAATTTGTAAACCTTTTTTTTCGTATTTTGTTATTTTTTAAATTGTATTTTAAGTGCAACTAATTCTTATAAATACCTTGACACGCACCATCTTGGTATTCTGCATCAGGGTCATTCCACGCCATCTCAACCAGCAAAGGTTTTGGTAGTTTCAAATGTGTCATCATAACAACGAAGGCCCAAGTCCCATATGCAAGTTCATAACGCCTCAGCTCCAAGCTAGTGCCATTGGAAGTCCACATTGTTACCTTTTCCTCTAGATAAATCATCAGAGAATGCGCAATTGAAGAAATACAATGCTCAAATGCATAACAAATGCAACTTAAAAAATCTGCCACAAATCCAATATCCCCGGATACCAACATATTTTGCTTGATGCTTGTAGATCTCATCAACATCTATCCTAACATATCTTTGGGTGGTTTTTTGGAGTCCCCCCACGCAAGTTATTACGGCCTATACTTGGTACAAAATACAAAAATTCAAATTTCAAGGGGGTTTAATGACCAGTGGTGGGACTTGAAACCAAATGTTTTTCACAGAATTTGTAAAATTGGTTCCAAAGGTTCTTATAGCAATACTTACATTTTAGGACCCACATCCCCTACAGGGTAAAGGGTTAGGCTGAAGTTTAAATAAAACTCGTCAGTTACCCCTTATCTGGCAATTTGCCAGAAGTGAGTAGGGTGCTCCCAGTATTCATTTTCTGAAAAGCCCTTTTGAATACGAGTACAACAAGGTGCTACACATGATGGTAGCTTCTAAATTGCCCCCAGGGTGATTTTTCTGGTCAAGGTCCCTTTCTCACTTTAGGTTGACCTTTGCAAGGTCACAGGTCAAAAGGTACATTTAAAAAAAATAAATAATGGCTATCATTTCTGAACCCCCAGGTGAATTTTTCTAAGAAAATCTGAGACGGACGGGCAACGGCACTGGTTGAGTTGGCATGGAATGACCCATCAGTACACTAGCATGCATAGGTTGAAGGGACATCTTGATATTCTGTCCCTCAATATTGCTTAATTCACTGTAAATATGCAATAATTTTAAACTGTCTGTGTTCATCATTGGTCACAGATACAAATGTATGCTTTTCAACCTTTTATATGTAGGCCTAAATGTTTTGTTTCCGGTATCATTCTGTTTAAAATGCCCTGACAAGATTTAAGCCTACACCACAAAAGTGTTTTGTTTTTGTCATTGTAAGTTGTTGTTGTTATCAGCAAACCTATAAGTATGTTTTTATTTTTCCAAAAACATTTTATGTTCACCAACTAAAGCCTAGAATAGGAATATCAAATTGTATTTACTTACAAAACAGATTTTAAAAAAAAGAATCTCTCCCTGTCACTGTTAAGAATTAATTAATGAATTAATTTGTTCCCAGCAATTGGTGTCTTGTTGTTTTCCTAACCCTGGTACATGATCAGTGCATCCTGTTTGACAAAATACATTTATGAGGCTTCTCTCACATTTCTGATAAAGTGTTGCATATTCGCTTTGACATAAAACCGCTTCCTGATGGTAATAAAAAGTGCGGTCTGCAGCAGGGTGGAACGCTAGACAATTAGGGACGCCCCCTGATCTTTATTTTTCAAAACAAGCTTTTCTTGTGCACCTTGTATAGTTTTATTATTTTATTTTCTGCAGTGTGGAAAACTGGTGTATTATTAATTAATCAAATGTATTGTCAAATTCGTTCATAAAAGTATTTGGAAGAATTCCATTCTGATTATATTATCACAGTTGT
This sequence comes from Acipenser oxyrinchus oxyrinchus, assembly GCA_030684275.1. Classification (NCBI taxonomy): domain Eukaryota; kingdom Metazoa; phylum Chordata; class Actinopteri; order Acipenseriformes; family Acipenseridae; genus Acipenser; species Acipenser oxyrinchus. The sequence continues at coordinate 54,241,535 of CM060251.1, read as the reverse complement.
GTCGGTGCCAGTTAATATATACACTGCTGTGTGTTTGTTAGATGTGTTTAATAATAGAAGGTACAACACAGTTGTTCCAGATATTGTAGTAGTCTTGGCAGTAGCGGGAGTTAATGGAAAGTTGTTTCTACTGTATGCGTTGGAACAGCAGTTATTAACAGAATCTGTTCAGTTTGTCATTTACATGGGTTAGTCTTGTTTTAGTGATATCAGTACTGAATACTGTTTCCTGTCAAATATAGGTGGACTGCAGGTGAAAAGGATTCTTCCTGCATACCAGCACTCCACTGACAGCACACTGTTAACATTTCTGCCAGATTCTACCTTTGCGTGTCAATTTAAAAATACCAGAGATAACAAACTTCTTGTTACCATATTTGCCAAATAAATACTTGTTGACAAAAAAAGAACTACCTGACAGGAGGATTTGCTTGTGTTTTTTTTTCAGATATTGCTGTTGTGGAGATGACTGACGCATTCCGCCAGCCTTCCCTTTTCTACCATCTTGGAGTGAGGGAAAGCTTCCGCATGGCCAATAACATTATTTTATACTGTGACACCAATTCAGATTCCCTTCAGTCTTTACAGGTACCTACATTTATACTGTGACCAATACAGAAAATTATTCCATAAATCTTAGCCATTTTGCACTTCCATTAGCTACATACAGTAGGTCGGTCTCAAATTTGCAGTTCTAAAAGAAAGAATGTCAGTCGATAGGGTAATCGGGTAAAATAACCCAGGAAGTACAAGACAGTCTAAAGTCATGGCTTTTTCTTTAAACCTAGTGCAGTACAAGGTGCAATGTTTTGAAATGAGAATACATGTTTGATATAACGTGTTTGTTTCAAAACTGCACATTTGAGATCTATAACATTAACAGATGTATGGTGGAAAAATGTAGTGGAACTATTTTGTTAGCTATAATTCTTTTAAACTCGCATGGGCTGAAGGGCAAGCTGTGGTTTCTCTTTACAGTGCTGGTACTGTATGTGGTCAGATTGTCCAGAAGATTTTAATTTCAAGAAATCTTAAAGCTTTTGGAGGCCCTTGTTGATTTAGTAGGTTCTGATGTCAGTTTATTATAGCAGACTACAGTAACGCTGTTGAAAGTGTTTTTTTTTGTTTTTTTGTTCAGGAAGTAATATTTCGGTCACAATTAAAATCATTCTTTATTTGATAGGTAGCTAGGTTTGTCTTCATTTCCTAATGCAGTTCTCTGTTTTCACAGGACATCATTTTCCAGAAGAACACTGTGAGTATTATAAATAAGCTCCTTTTTCCTTTTCCGAGACTAACAGCTTTACATTGTTCTGGCCTGATTTCCCACGAGAAATCAGGCCAGAAACATCACATTTTTTTTATTTTTTTTTTATTTTCTTATGGCAGTGCTCCATGCAACAATATTCTGTTCTGCATTTATTCAGCGCATCCGCCAATAAGTCTGGTCTAAAAATGTTGTCTGGTTGTTAATCTGATGAGTCTGAAAGAAAGAAAATGCTAATATTTGTAGACTAGCTTGGCAGAGATTTAAAAAAAAAATGTGTGTCAGAAATCAGCACTCTTATTTGCATATGGCATTATTCATGTATTGTTGCATCATCATCATAATAATAACAATAATAATTATAATGGTGGTTGTAATAATTGATCTGCTGTGTCAACAGACTGTTTTACATACCGTGTTCCCTTAGGCCATATAGGTCCATGTTTACTTTTTGAAATAGTTAACTTATTCTAACAACTTTAATTTTGCAGTCTTCAAGCATGTTCTTACAGGTTTTTTCTTCTTTTGTAGTTACTCGGTTGAATAGCACATTCGACACTGGTCTAGCAGTTTGTGTTTTAGTGTGAATATTTCTTGTTTTATTTGGACTGCAACATTATGTGCGGCCTTCTAACCTTCATGTCACCTACAGAGTGCTGTCCATGTAAAGCTCTCCTGTTTGTTCAGAATAGTTGTAGCTTGCAGGAGGGTACACTGGAGTTCCTCTAAACGTCTGCTTTCAGTATTGTATTTTAAAATGCTTTGCATATATAATGCATATGAAGGGCTACATTCACTTTCGGTTTTTGTTCTAGTTAGCTGTTGGGTGTATTGCACAGATTTCTAGGTTTGCTACTAAAAGAATATGTCTTCCTAGTAAAAACATATATTGTAGAAGAAAAGATACACATAATTATTGCATGCCCATGAGTCTGGAGTATGCAGTTACATTTCCTGCTTACATTGGCTGGTTAAGATGACTGCATACTGAGGTCCAAAAAGAACTGAAGCTCTGGCAGTAGTCCTATTTCTTTTTTTAGTTTGTTCTGTCTTTTTTAGGGACTGTTAGATAAAATATAACAGAAATAAGTTTTCAACATATTTTATACTATAGAGCATTATATGAAAAAGAGGAGTGACTGACTGTCCTTCGTTGTTTATAATAATGTTCTAATGATATCAATATGATATTGTAATTTGTAAGTCCCAGGAGTATGACACACGATGATGCATCTGACTGGAGAACTATGCTGCATTTACAAACATATGAACTAAACACACCAATCAACACACAGTGCTTCTGTTGAAGTGCTTTAGTAGGACCTGTCCTGAAAAGTTTCATATAAGTACAGTGCTGTTATTGTTGTCTCACGCACTGTATATACAGTAGAAGTCAGCTGGTAGAAATGTACACTACATTGTAATATAAATCTGATTTCCAGTAGTTTGTAGACATGTCCTTATGAACTGGAAATTGAGGTCTTTAAGCCAACCCAAAACAATATTATACTCCATAATATAATCCCATTTTTGGAAAGCTGGTTACATTTATGGTTCTGAATGTTACAAGCAGTGCAGTAAACAGCATTACACTTCAGTTTTAGAACAACGTTCATCAATGTGAAGCCAGTACAGACCTTGTCTGAGCTTCAGCTTTTTTTCAGATGGTCTTAATTCCTGAAAATCAGGCTATGTCAAGCATCTGATCGGTAGGTATATTTTAACACAGTGTAAATAATGAAATGCTGACTGAAATGTTCATGCTAGGAAACATGGCTTTGCATTGTGTTTTGCTGATGCAGTGCCATCATTAACTTCCCTTTTAAATGTCATGTATGCAAAAAAGTTACCAAGAAGTGAAACTGTCTTATTGAAATCCGTCAAATGGTTTTATCATGCAGTGTTGTAAGTAAGGCATCACACTGGCTTAAGAGATATTTGGTGATTGTTGAGTGATGCTTTCTTTGTAGTCTATCACACTTACTAATAAACTTTTCTCCTGTGAAAATAAATCCTTGCAGGCTATGAGAAAACCAAAGGCGGCGAACATGATTTTATTTGTCAGCCTACACAAGTTTAGGGCACATTGTATACATAATTACTAGGACCAAGGCTGAATGTATGGTTTTCCCATTCTAATATAATTCCACAGCATGCTTAGCTTGACATTGTTTAGTCAACAGAGATTTAGTTACAACTTTTCAAAATTACAGTACTTCCATAATGACGGGGTAGTTAAACATCTTATAAATGTTGTGTACTGTAAGTCTTTGAAGACAGCACTAAAATAGAAAATAATAAGCCAGCTATTTACCCTTATACGGCTTTCCAAAGGAAAGTTACTGTTGAAGCAGTACATTTGAATCACCATTTCTGGACTTCTAAAAGTAGCGCTGGAAAAGATTGGACTTGAGTTGCTGCTTACCCACAGGCACTTTCTGTCTTTACTTGGGTCACTGTGTTATCAGGTGATCCAATAGTATATGCAACTTGAAGAACCTGAAGAAGTGAGAAAAAATTTAGGGAAAGTCTTGCACCTATTTGAGTGTAGTGAATCTCCTCACTGATGTTCAGCATTTCAGAGCATTAAGCTGCCAGGCTAGTCACCATACTTATGCCTGTAATAATATCAGTCTGACTTCTTTATATTCGATTTATATTCGATCTTTCTACAAATGGAATGTGTACTAAATATTATTTGACCTTTTGTTTGTTTGTTTGTTTTTTTCTGCTGTTATAGTATGTCCCTAATCTGATTATCTTAATGCCTATTTTTTTTTTTTTATCAACAGTCATGTGCTGGAAATTACACCTTTATACCATATATGGTAACACCACACAATAAAGTCTACTGCTGCGAGAGCAGTTTAATGAAGGGACTGACTGAATTAATGCAGCCAAGCTTTGAGATACTGCTTGGGCCAATCTGTATGCCCCTGGTAGATCGTTTTACTCAGCTGCTGAAGGTCTCACAGGCCAGTTCTTGGTAAGTGTTGCTTGCTACTGTAATACTAAGCTGAGACAAAAAAAGATACAACAATAAGTTGGTGCTGGTTAGAGGTGAGTCCATGCCAAATATTGCCTTACTTTTAGAAGTAGGGGTCACTGTGGAGGCGAGACAGGGTCTTCAAGAAGGGTCAGGTGACTCCACAGCTGTGTTTCTCAACCTATGGCCTGTGAAACATGCATGTGACCTATACAAACACTGTTTCTCCAACTGGCAAGCAGTTAAACAACTGCTATAGTGAGTAGCTTGACTGAAAACATGTGAAGATAATGATTAAAAAAAAATGAAAGGTATAATATTGATAATGAAATGTACAGTCTATATCGGACAAAACATGGGCAAAATACCCTGTTCTGCTACTCCCAAGATAAGTGCTCATGGCCTCATATAAAGTACTCATGGCCTCATATAAAGTTTGCTTCAGAATCTGACACCCATCAAAATGTGTTATGTGTTTTTCCACTTTCTAAAAAAGAGTTTATAAGGACTGTATTGTGAATGAATAGGTAGTTAAATATAATAATGGTCTATGCCCAGGCAGCTGACTACTGTTTCCTTATCTACAGTACAGTATCTGCAACAACATGTTTTAACGTGCCAGCTTTCATCCACAGATACTGATTTGATTTTCTCATATTTCTTGTAATTAAAAAACAGAAACAAGAGGAAGTAATCCCGTGAAACTGGAACATTCTGGTAGTGCTAGAGTTTAATTAAAGTTGATGTGTAGAATTGAGTTTATTACCACACTGCCAAGGTTTTACTTCAACCGTACCATTCATTGTGATATGTGTGTCATATGAAATTAGATTTTAGCAGTGTAATTATTTTTCTGTACAGTAATGTATATGTATTACATGCACATGCAACTTTAAATTGTCACTCTCTGCATTGAGAATGGAGATTTGTGCAGAATCACTGGAAATAAATTACAAATAGAAAACAAAGTATTTATTGTTCCAGCCTTTATTTGTGGATGTTTTCAGAAATACCAACCCCTTTAGAAATGCACAGCTGAATGACAGCCAATATATTTTAAAAAGCATAATTTAAGGCTCAGTGTATTCATACAAAAGTTTTGGCTTGAAGTCTTTTCAATGTCATTTTAGACTAGTCTTTAATTTTAGTATTTCTAAATGTAGCACTATTGAGTGTTTTATAGTTATGTCTGAAATATTTGTTGGGATGCATTAAGTAAGCTTTTTATACCTTGATGTTTCTCATTTTATTCTTCAGTCCCTTTTTCTGCACCTGTTCATTGTGCTTCCTGTAATGCAAACCAATGTCTGTTCTTGCCGTGGCTCAGTACCACCAGACTTGGTTTACTTTGCTGGATTCGAGCCAGGTCCTCCCTGAAATAATAAAGTATGATTTCTTCAGAAAGGATATATATTCGTGTCACCTAGACTGGTTTTTACTTCATGAAAAGTTGCTAAAATGTGGTATGATCAGGAAAGGTTCTGATGCTTCTTAAATAACTGAATTTACCAACAGGTCTGCCAAGCAACCTATCATGATATATTCTTTCTAGTTATGCAGCTCTTAACAGATCTTTCAGGAAGCTGGTTTCAGGAAAAGGAAAAGGAAAAGGTTAAATGGCCTTGTAAATCATTATTCACCATGGAAAGAAAGACATTTGGTTGTATTCAAGTCATGACCTTTGCCCCATTACAATCCATGTCTGTCTTGTATCAATGTTTTTGATTAATATATTACAAACAAGAGGTTATCTAAACCTTATGTGGTGATAACAGCAGCTGTGTTAAAAAAGTAATTTGACCTTGCATGCTCTAATCAGAATGTGTTCCACTGCAGCCAGTATTTCCGAGAAACTATTCTGAATGACATCAGAAAAGCCAGGGAACTGTACACAGACATGGAGCTGGCTGCCGAACTGGCAAGGATACGAGAGCGCTTGGATAATGTTGAGTGTCTCTCAGCAGACATCGTCATTAACTTGCTTCTATCCTACCGGGATATTCAGGTACTAGTATAGGCTAGTATTCATCTGAATTTCAAACTTTACAACCAATAAGCACAATATTTGAAGGGTGTCTGTTATGTAAATAACATTGATTTGATAAACATTGAATTATCTTTTGCAGGGATGGGAATTAGACTAGTATTACACAGTTTTAGCCATTTGAAGGTTTACTGAGAGCGTAATTGGGCCCACCATGTTTAAGCTTTGGTGTGTCTAAAAGTGCATACTAAAACCTAGAATGGATCAAACTGTTGTCTATAGCAAGTTCATGTGTCCTGTCTGCTAAATTAAATGCCCTATCTATCTTGTCTTTTATTGGCTAGCTTTAAGAGACGTTACTATAGCAGTTGGCACTCTGAATAATGATCTAATATTAAATAATTAACCAAAGCAATACAATAAATTGTCAGATATAATAGATAAATTAAACTGGACAGACTGCCATTAAGACAGTAAACAGTTCACTATTATGACCTAAAAGTTAGTCCTTGCCCCATATCTGTTGGCCATGTGTTCTATTGGTCTTTATGAAAAAAGATACCTAAGACAATCCAAGTAGTATGTATAGCCTTCATCTACATAACATACAAATACGTTGGCTTTGAATAGCTTTTACATGAAATATACAGAAGTGATGCTGAGATTGGGATTTGTGATATACCATGAGGCAAGGGTGGCCAAAGATGGCCCTTTCTGTCCTGTCTTGATTCCAGCCCTGGTCTAAATTGTTTAATTTAACCCCTAAAGTAGTTCATTGTCTAATTTTACCTGTTAAACCTGGAGTGGAATGGCCCACCAGGACTGATTGGACCACCCTGCGTAAGGCCATTGTTGATAAATAAAGGTGATTTTTGAAACCCTTAGGCAATATTTTAGTTATGTGGCGAGAAAATGCAGTCACTGTTTGGTTAATTAGCACCCCGGATCTGATGAGTGCATTATTAGCAAGCAATACACATGAGAGTTGCAGAAATAACAAACAGGATCTATATCCATTTATATTCTGGGGTGTTTTTCAATAATTGACCAATGAGTAAAGATGCATTTTAAAATAAAACTACAGCGGAAAAAAAAGGACTTTTTTAAAGCAAAGATGGCGGCAACAGCCACAGCTTTTTTTTTTTCTTCCATTTTTTGTATCCTCTTTATTATTATTGTAATTAGTAATTTAGGAGGCGCTTTTATCCAAAGCAACTTACAGAGACTAGGGGGTGAATTGTGCATCAACAACTGCTGCTGCAGAGTCACTTACAATGACCTTGGTTTTACGTCTCATCTGAAGGAAATAGGTATATTGCCCTTTTAACTGGTTATGAACACGCTTTTATCAACTGAAAAGCCCAAGGTTGTAATATGTTTCATTGTCCAAAGGTATATTTGCACAGTGTTAATGGTAATCAAACCCCATTGTCACAAATGCAAGTAGCTGCATTTGTGTAAAGGGGTTATGAAAATCAAACCGTGCCAATGTGTATTTTTGGTGTGTTTGTGTCTGTAAAATATGTACTCCTAGGGACGATTCTATATTTATTAATTGAACTACAGCAGTATTTAGATCAATCGAATATACCCCAATATATCAAACTATTTTCTACCAGACCTCAACACATTTCTGTTTGACTGTCCATTTTTGTTAAGTACGTTTGATTAGTCTCCTGAAAAATGTCTAATTCCTGATTTTCTTCTTTTTTTATGTGTGTGTTGGTCTAAGGATTATGATTCCATTGTGCAGCTGGTTGAATCTTTGGAAAAACTTCCAACCTTTGATCTTGTATCCCATCCTCATATGAAGTTTCATTATGGTTTTGCACTAAATCGGTAAGAGCTGTTTTTATTCAGTAAGTTAAAACAGTTTTTAAAGTATGTAGTATATAAAAGTATTAGCTGCTTGTTAACAATATGTATCCATTCTGCAGGTGCCATGTGTTCTCTTACAAATAGAAGGAGATTGAAAAAAGATTTGCTGTCTAAATTTCTTCAGATGAAAAGTGCAGATAATGGCATGATTTACTGCGCTTACATAGATTACAGTTATTTTAAGGCATGTCTTACATAATCCTGTTAAATCACAAAAGCATTCCTACAATATTATTTTAATAAATCCAAGAAGATTTTCCTAGAAGTGTCAACTCCAGCCTCTGAATTCTGAACTAGTACAGAGCTGTACAACCTTACTGGATAAAAGACCTGCAGGTATACAGATTACCAAGGAGTTCTAAATAAGTAAGGTTTGGCTGACTAAATAGTAGCAGCTACACTAACACCCAGCTGAATTTTGACTATACCTGCTTCTACAGTACTTAAGGACTATAGAGTGTCCAAGCAGTCTTTCAAACTTGTTAAACTTCAAACTAGACATATTGTGGAGCTCAAAGTGCCATATATGGCTCAAGAGCCACCTGTTGGAAAGCCCTATACTAAAATATAATCAATCCACTGTCTACTTTAGCTATACTATGAAAGATATTGTATTTCCAACTGTACACTTGTGTTCTATCTGTCCTTTTGTTATCTGCTTCAGCACCTAGCTAGCTGTTATGAATTACCTTTTAATTATCAAATCCAGGTTTGGGGATGACTCCCATATAGCACTGTGGCTGATATTATATTTGACAGTTTAAATAATAGTAAGCAGAATAGAGAACTTTACAGCTGTTATAAATCTGTGGATGGATGTGTTAGGACAAAGTGTTTTAGCTGGTTTCCTGTAAGTGAAGTTTGGATCAAGTACCATGGCAACCAGCCCAGCATGATTGGTTTTAGTTTAGTTGACACATCTTTCATGTGCCTAACTTTAAGCATACAGTGGAAATCTGGCTCATGTATTGACCTGGCTCTTGTGTAATGGTAAGTTCCAAAGACTATGCATCCACTGCCAATGCAGATGTGAAAAGAGCCATATCAAATATCAATTTACCTCCTGATTTGAGAAGTAGTACCTTGGCTTCCAGTGCCTTTGTGTGCAATCAGTCCACAGGGAGCAACATATTGCAAACTCAGTGCTACAGCACTTCAAGGAGAAACTTGCCAGCGGTCTGAAGCAGTTGCTTATCACTTTTCTTTTTTTCAAATGGTACTAAAGTAAGTTTTGAATCAATTTCCAGGATTACATGTGGACAACAAGAATAGTTTATTAAACCTTTTTAAATGTAGAAGTTCAGGGTGAAAAAAATATATATTATTTGTCCTGCCATTTTATGTGCAAGTGAGAAATGTGCATATTTACAAAAAAAAAACACTATTGCATCAATAATGCTTGGTGATTTATAAATCTCAAAATATATACCAGGTACTGTGCAAATATATAATTCTGACACTTAAAATAAGCTATAGCTGTGCAAATATGTAATTCTAACACTCCGTAAAATGGCAAAAACATCACATTTTTTTTATCATATTATTTGTTTTGTTAGTTGGAGTTTTTGAAAAGCCGCTACAAGGATGGCAGTTCCATAATTCAAATGTAATGCTAGGGATAGTTATGACAAGTGTGTTTTTTGTAGAACAGCAGGAACTGCTACTCATTTCTGAAATGTAAAGTCATTTCAAACCATATTTTGTACATATTTTTAATTAATTACAGACTTAGTTAAGATACTGCATTGAAAGCAGACCGTTCGTGTAAAGCACTGTAAAACCACATTGAAGAAGTCTGGGTTTGTCATGTTTCTGCCTTTTTGTTTTAACATTTCCTTCAGTAAAGTTCCATGTAGTGTTTAGTCTACTGTGCAGTTTTCTTCTTCTTGCTGTATTGGTTAATCGTAACGTTTTCTACCTATACAGGGTATGTGGGGTAAAATACAGGATGTACTTGCCTAGACATCTCTACACATTTTTTTTCAGGAGAAATCTGCCTGGGGATAGAGAGAAGGCCCTTGCTATAATGTTACCGTTGGTGCATTCTGATCAGCAGGTTGCATCGGACATGTATTGTTTGGTTGGGAGGATCTACAAAGACATGTTTTTGGATTCTCACTTCACTGACCTGGAAAGCAGAGACAATGGTGCTTCTTGGTAAGAGTGGATTTAGCTCTGTGTTTTATATATTATATTACATTGTAATGAGATTTGTAACCACCCAATGTGTAAGCGCCAACTTTTTAAAGCAAATCTTTGTCAGCTCTTGAGTGTACTGCAATACAGCAATACATAGCTTGTCATGTAGGAGAAACTAAAAACATGTTGCATTTTTTTGTCCAAATTCAAATAAATCTGACCACATTAAAGTACGTTTCACAGCCTGCTGTCTCTAACTATGGTTTACAAATACCAGCACCAGCTGTGGCACTGCCACCAGGATGCCATGGTTAATATAGATGTTTTATAGTTAACATTTTAATGAATATATGTTCCATATTCCAGACTAGGTTCTGCAGAGGGGGTCCTCAGAAAATTCAGTAAATGTTTTTTCTTTGGACGAAAGACCTAACTCCTGCAATCACAGGATGTAAAACTATGCACTGTTTAAACAATACTGGTTTTCTAAATGTGTTAGAAATCCCTTTGCTTAGGGCATGTGATTTGGGGAATGTATTTATTTAATGATGTACTCAATCTACACAGTTAATAAATAACTTGGTATTGTATTGCAGTGCTTGAGATTGCTACCTTAATTTTGATTGCAAGCTGCCGAAAACACACAGCTTGAGAGGATTAAACCGTAAATGGCAAACATCAAAATAATTAATGTTCTCTTCAAATAATGCGGAAAATAACTCTTAGGACATTATTTGAGTATGTTTTAAGTCATTCTTTTCTAGTTTCAGTTGTCAAGGTGATACTTACTGTTTCGTATTATTAAGGTTATGGTAATTTCATGTATTTATTCCCATCTGTTGAGTACATTTTCACAAAACAAAAGTGTGTAAGTGGGTCATCTGTAAGCACCAGCAAATACATTGGCAAATATTAAAAAGGAATAACTTTTTAACTGAAAAAAAAATCATTAATTTCTGAAAATTGTGCTCAGAACTGCAGACTTTCAAAATGTTGGATCCTCTTTCATATAACTTCATGTTGTGCTTAAACAGCATTACAGTCATAGCACTTTCTGAAGGCAAACTGCATATCCATTCTAAAGGCAGCTTACATTGAAGTTAGCTGTTGTGAGGTGAATGAATGGCTTTCCAAAATGGGTACTGCTGAATGAAACACTGTATTGTTTGTTTTCCTAGGTACAAGAGGGGATTTGAGTCTGAGCCAACACTACATTCAGGGATCAACTACGCAGTCCTTCTCCTGGCAGCTGGGCACCACTTTGACAAGTCTTTAGAACTTCGAAAAGTTGGTAATTACAACCACTTGTATTTCTTATATTTATTTATATGTGTTTTAACAAGATTGTTATAAGTTTACCAAACTTTCTGTGTTACTTAAGCACACTCCTGTAGCAACAAAGTTGAATATAATGAACTGTAATTGTTTGAAAGGTTAAAGACTAGCTCTATTGCTTTGCACCCACAAGTTTTGTATTAAAAATGAATTAATGTCATGTTATCAGTTATATGTCAGAAGTGGAAACCGAAGCAGAAGTCAGGGGAAAGTTTGAACAGAACTCTGTTCTGTGACTGAGAGTCAAAAGGGTTAAATATAGAGCCGAGTAGGAAGCACACCACACTGTGTGACATCATTTCATGCAGCAAGTTTCATGCAGCTCGTTTCATGCAGCTCGTGTTCCTACAGTTTATTCTGGGGTGTGTGGCAAAGTGGTGCTGATTAGAAACAGGTGCAGAGGTGATGCAGTGCAGAAATAATCACACAAAGAAACTGTAATCCGGTTTGGAAAAGGGGCTTCTTTTTATTTATAAAAGTCCCGGTCTGGCGACCAAACAATAATCCTCCGGCAATACACACCAATGTGTAAAGCTCGGAAGGAAACGATAAAGGTTTGCAGACCAAATAATAGTACACGTTATCCGCACCACAATACAATACACGGTCACCAGTCCGGGTGCGTGCAGTAGTGTTGGTGGTGGGTGATAACAATTTAAGAGTGACTGTGGTGCAGTGTTGTTCCGGGTAGTGCTGGCCCAAGGCGACAGCTCCAGAGACGTGTTAGCCGTCTAGTGAATTTACAAATAAAAGACAATTACTAACAGCCACAAAAACAAACAAAACTCTCACGAACACTTTTCACAAATACAATTCAAGTGGGAACTCTCTCCCGGTCCTTCCAGTTCTATGCTTCACTGAACCAAGCGAAGGAAAAGATTTACAATCCTCCGTCCCCTTTATGCTATCACGCATGACTCCTTGGTAAACGAGTGCAGCTGTCTCTACTGTCTGCAGCTGCTATGTTATTTCCCTTCCAGATCAATACGTTCCTGCAACAGTCTCGTCTTCTTCCAGACTGACCGACTTCCCGGCCTGGGGAAAGAACTGTTAGGCCAGCCCGTCCAAAGCCTTTCCCTTTCGCTGCTTAGCGCCCTCACAGGTCGGGAGGGAGATTTACAACCAATGCTTATTATATTTCTGTCACAGGTGTCAAAAACATTTACTGACAAGATGAAAACATCTTTTGTAATGCAGCGCTTATTTCTCTGCCAGGGTATTTTGTGTTGGTAATGATATCCCTGCTGGTTTACAATACAAACAAACTCTGTTTGAAAAAAACCTCAATGTACACATTTTGGTCTGATCACATAACTCACACAATAATGTAATATATTCTAGAGGATCGTGACGCAGTTTGAGGCAAATATAGTATAGCTGCTGTGACAGAGGAGGGGGAGGGGGAGGGAAAAATGTAGTCCTTGACGTGGGTTGCAGGACTACATACCCCAGAATACCTTGGGGTTGGAATTGGAGCCGATAATGAGAATCACCTGGCTCTAATGGAATGAGGGGCAGCTGCCTGTGATCAAGCAGGCAGGTATATAAACAGGTCTTAAAGTGTATATGGGTAAGGCTTAGACCTGTGTATAGACCAGGGCTTCTCAAACTCGGTCCTGGAGACCCCCTGTGTCTGCTTGTTTTAATTCCAACTGAGTTCTCAATTACTTAACTATACCCTTAATTGAACTGATCATTTTGTGATCATTTTATAACATTTTATAAGTAACTTCAACTGCAACTGTTTAATTAAGCAAATTATCAGTTCAATTAAGGGTATAGTTAAGTAATTAAGAGCGTGGTTGGAATGAAAACCAACAGACACAGGGCGTCTCCAGGTCAGAGTTTGAGAAGCCCTGGTATAGACCCAGAGATGACTGAGAAAAGGTATTGTGGAATCTGTGTGTACTTGTATTGTAAACAAGTGTTTGTGTTATTGGTAAATGGCTTAGCCGTCCGATACTTAGAGAGGACTGGTAAAATAATAGTTAGTACTCCTAGGTGGAGTTAGGTTTTGTTTTGATTTGTGTTGTTTTCTTTTTGTTAATTTAGTGATTCTTTGATAAACGGACACCAAGCCAAATAAACATTCAGGCACTGCCCTGTTTAATCATATCTTCTGTGTTCCCGAATGTTTACGATGTCAAAAAGTCACCAACAAAGAGACTGTTTGTCACACTGCTCAATTCAGACAATAGGTCACGCAAGTTTCAGGCAACAGCATTTTTCTATGCAATGGGCTGCATATATCACATTGTACGTGGTGTCTGTATTAATACCCTTTCTTAGGAAAATGTACATACTGTAGCCAAGAGGAATTTTCATAATGATTTCTGCCTTCATAGTCTTGTATAATGGGACTTTAAGCATCTGTCAGTACCGATATACTGTTTCATGCAGAGTGCTGTGCTTATTTTTTACTGCCAGCCAAACAGTGGTAAGTTTAACTGTTTTGCAATAGTGTGCTCCATATTATTTGCCTTGCGTGACAGGAAGCTTTTTCTCATGCAGGTGTGAAGCTCAGCAGCCTCCTTGGTAAGAAGGGGAGCCTGGAGAAGCTCCAGAGTTACTGGGATGTGGGATTCTTCTTGGGGGCCGGTATCCTAGCCAATGACAATCTGAGCGTTATTCAGGCCTCCGAAAAACTTTTCAAACTCAAGGCGCCAACATGGTAAGATGCATATTACTTTTTACTCCTTCACATGTAAAAAAAAAAAAAAAAAAGATTAAATCAGAGGGTTGTTTTAAGGACTTGTTCATTAGTTTTTTGTAACATTACTGATGTCCTTTTCCTTGCACAAAGTCAAATGTATTCCTTTCGGAAATCTGCAATAAAATGTCCACAAATTTAAAGAGAAAACTTTATTTTCGGCAAAGAACTTGTCCGATTCTGCGGCAACGACTTTTAAATGAAAATAGTGTGAATGAATATTAATAAATTAGAAAAGTCACAGTTAGTTAAGTAAGCGATAATCCACAGGAGTGTGTGCGGTAAGACATAGGCCTATCTTGCACATGAGGCCGTAGGTCAAGTGCCTTCAACCACACAAAAGTAAGATATGTCTTATAGCGCTTACAAAAAATAAACAATAACATTTTAATCTTTAAATTACGTTTTATGTAATGTATCCTTCTGCCACTGCAAAATATACTTATATAGAAGCTATAAATTTGCAGTTTGAAAAACAAAATATAACATGTTTTATACATTTTGGTAAGTAAAGTTGAAGTTTGAATCATTGTTTCCCTGGTACAATAATTGTGCTCTGCACCTTTTGTTTTTATTCCTCCTGCCTATGTCTAGTCTCTTTTCAACACTAGTTTATCTTCTCCAGAACCTGTAATGTAGTGACTCCAGTCTAGTAAAGACTGGATTCCAGCTAGTGATTGTTATATGTATATAGTCTTACAAACAGTAAATGACGTGACTAGATAAGAATGTTATTTAAGTAGAGTTGACAGTTGGACATGCAGAGCGAGAGCAGGAGTTTTTAAAATATAACAGTTACTTATATTACCACTATATGTCAGTGTCTTCATTGTAACACAACACTACATTGGCGACAAAGAACACCGAAAATTGTAAGTTGAAAAAAAAAAAAAATACAATGCAAACAACGGGATTTCAGGCTTTCCTTAACTTTGATATTGACACAGACCTGTGTTCTGTAGGGCTGAGATGGAAAAAATTGCTCCAAAGGTTCGAGAACTTTCTAATTGCTTCCAGTATAGAAAACAGTATACAAAAACGGGCCATGTTATAGCATTTTGCCGGAGAAAAGGTGTATGATATATCTGATACCTTAACCAATACAGGCAACGCTGAATATTACAATAAAGCAGTAGAAAAGTTAAATGAATATTTTATACAGAAAAAGACGGGAGAATTGTTAGATGGGTACCACGCACGACTGAGACAGCAAGCAGCCAACTCTGAATTCACAGACATTGATAGAGAAATAAAATTGCAAATAATACTAAGCTGCACTTCATCGAGAGTACAACACTACATTATCAAACAGTCAGTGAGGCAGTCATGCAGAATCATATCAGTCATATGTCAACCTGCACAAAACTGTTCACTACATTGTAATACACACTGATGTCTTCAAGTACCGCAGTGTATTTAACTTTTTATACCATATTCTTGAAAATATAAACCTATGGTGTTTTTTTTTTTAATTCATTTTTTTTTTTTTTGTCATACGCTGTCCCTTTGTTGTTAAGATCCGATATAAGCGATCTCCAGCCCAACTTTAGATCCTGCAGTCTGGTGGAATGACTTTAGACTGGGGCTATACAGGAACTATTGCCGTGGCCGAAGATATCGAGATTTAGAGAGTTTAAAGAAAATAAATTCAAGGAAATTGATTGATCTTCAGGAGTGATTCGACCATAGCTGTGCATAAAACAATTCTTACTGCATGGTCATGTGATCTTGTTCAGCCAATCACGACGTTTAATTTATCCAAGTCATTTTATAATTGTACTTTATTTGAGTTTGTACGGCATGTATAATAAATTGCACTGAATCCCGCTACACTATGTTACAGATAGTGTTTACATGCAACTCTAGTGCAACCTAATAGCAGTGGTAGGTACTACTGAAAAAAATGCACACTGTTTTTGTTTTCTTTTGCTATGTATTGAAAATTGTGCAAGTAGAGGCTAAAAATAAAACCCTGACAGAGTATGCATTGCAGAAACGGTAATGTTTAATGAACATGTCCCAATATAAATAGTAACAGTACTATGTGACTACTTTCTTTCAGTTACTGAATCATGCTTGACATATGGAGGAATACATCCCTCAGTTTTGTAATCATGTCTGTCAGGGTAAATGGTGGAATACCAGTGCAGTCCATGCTTCACGAACACCATTTCTTCTCCATTGATAAGAATTCCTAGTGTTTTAATAAACAGGCTTTTATATTCCTTTCACCTGTTCACCTCTATGGGCTGGTTTCACAGACCCCAATCAGCATAAGTATTGGACTACCTAATTTTACTTTAGGTACGTAGTTCAAGACTCATGCTAATCAGGGTCTGTGAAACCAGTCTTAATCTATCTATCTCATTTTGATGGATCAGGGATATTACAAGCCTATATCTGGGGTGGTTATTGCACATATCCTAAATCATTCTCTATTGTAGTTTTGTTGCAAAGTAATCGTTCTTTGAACGGCAGGTACTTACGCTCACTGGTGGAGACTATAGTGATTTATCAGCAATTTAAGGAGCAGAATATAGAACAGCCCAACCCCAAGCAGGAGCTAATGGATTTTTGGATGGACTTCCTTGTAGAAGCCACAAAGAAGGAATTGTCTTTAGTTCGTTTCCCTGTGAGTATTACAGCATCCATGTTGCTTTTTTATTTATCTTTCTCAGTTTTGTTCAGATTCTTTTTTGCCAGGTAAGGTAACTAGCTAATTATATTATTTACTTTAATGCTAGTCTACCTCATTGCAATGCTACCATTGTATGACTCACATATTTTATAAATTACTCTTCCATGAAAAACAATTGGCTCCCAAACAATGTTCCATAGAGGAGTTTCTTTTATTTATTTTAATTTGTTCCAAAGTTACTTCCCACTAACCACAAATCCTTTGGTTGCTTTGTCAGATGTAACAAGATACATACACTTTTTATAAAATGACTGTAGAATTGAAATCAAGGCATTTTGGCTGGTTTGTGGCCTTGTGGGCACTGGCATTGTTAGAAACTGTTCTTGGTTTTGGTAGTGAGAGAATTGTTTTACCATAAAGCCATTAAAGATTTTATATGCACAGGTGTCTCGGACTTGTTTTGCATTCTACATAGTGACCTTGTGTAATTGCAGGTTTGCAAACAACCTTCATTTTACGTTTTTTGGCAAAACAGCTTTCTAAACTTTTCTATTTTACTACCTAGGTGTTGATATTAGAGCCCACCAAAGTCTACCAACCTTCTTATCTGTCTATCAACAATGAAGCTGAAGAGAAGACTGTGTCCATATGGCAGGTGGCACCGGATGACAAGGTATTATCCAATGGGATAGGAGTGATTTCAGACACAAAACAGATATCACATATGCACTTGAAAGCTACTACAGGGAAGAGATGCTGTGCTGTACAATTCCACTCCACTGCAGCTTGAGTCATAAATAATTTTCTGGTTTTGAGATGCAATAAATTATGTGAACATCCTATAAAAACTTTATTAGTAAATATGACAACATTATAACACCATAATATCTGATGTATGATATCTGATACAAATTAAATATTGGGGAGGTCAAAGAAAGATATAGGCTTGTAATATAGGTTCAAGCTGTAACCCTTTAGTATACTTAACATAATTTCCCTTGTCTTAAACTGTTTGACTATAGAAAGCAAAATAAACACCAATAAGACAGTGATGCTCTGTAATGGTTATTTTTTTGTCTATTGCTAATTATAACCAGGGATCCTAGTTTTCTGCAGTAAAAAAATGAAATTCTCCAATTTAAAAAAAAAAATCCATGTTATTCTGCGAGTAAAATAAAAGGGCTAAAAATGAGTTTTCCTGCCACATTATAAGGCACACAAACAGTACTACTAGATAACGGTTAACATTTGAACACTCCTTGTTGTATTTTAGTTGTATTTTCATTATTATTGAGCTGTAACTTTGTATTACAGTGTAACATGTGGAAGTAGCTTTGGATAAATGCATCTGCTAAATAAATAAATAAAATAAAAATAGTTGCACTTTATATATATTCATGTTAGTCTTCATCATCCGGACGGCTATTGTTAAAATAGAGCTGCAGCATTCCAACTACAATTGGTCTGACTTTGGAATGGCACCACCTCCCTAATGTTCTTGCTGAAAAAATCTTGAACTGCCGGTTGATCCACTTTGTACAAAGGAATGTCGGCTTTTACACACATTTTGACAAAATCTGAAATAACAGTTTCACAATGTTCTTTGGCAGTTGTAAGATGCTGAAATGATCCAAACACAGTGGTCTGTTTCAGTATTTTTGATGGGCCTGCTGTTTCAGCCTCATCTTGTTTACGTTTCCTTACATTCAATTTATGTTTAGCACTTCCCATGTTTCCTACAATGGTCTACCTATGAGTGTAACAGCACATTACCATCGACGTGAAATTCGTTCTTGCCAAACTCGTTGACCCAATCTTTAGGGGTGGTTTTTATTGTTTTTGGCGTCTTTGAACAGCTCTGAATAAAAAAAGTAAACTGAACTTGAATACCACAAGCAGTTTTATTAGACAGGTATGTTTACGTAAATTTAAAGCAAAGTTGCCCGTGTTAGTGTTTTATATATGGTACGTGTATTGATTTGGTTATTATCAAACAAACAAAAAAAGCCTTGCATGTTTTTTGCCTCTCCCCAAATGTAAAACTAAAAAATCTCCAAAAACATAGAAAGTCTGTGTTTTTCTGTGTTATTCCGCAGCAAACAGATTCCTAGGATCCCTGATTATAACCAAGAGGCTTTTTTCTTGAGTGTAATTAGAAGATGGAATAAGTACAGTAACAGCTCAAGTGATATTTCAAACCTGCAAAAGGTTGTTTGTTGCAACCCACAGTTTAAGTATCATCAGGAATAAACTACTGTATTACGTTTTATTTAGCCTCATTTTAGTTTTAACTGTGTGGTTAATTACCCTGTGTTTACATATCAATGTATTGCTATGACTGCTCATTTTCCTGGGGTACACATCCTGATGGGTCAGGCTAAATACATTAACAGCTGCGTGTTCAGATTTATGCTTTTTGTCTTTCTCATCTTGCCTCCACACGGAACAACCTACAGAAGGGGATTCACGAGTGGAACTTTACAGCTGCCTCAATCAGGGGTGTAAGGCAAGTTTCCAAATTACTTTAGAGTTGTTTTTTCCTCTAAAAGCACAACTACAGATATAAAGCTGCTGTACTTGGTACTTGGAGGTTTCGAAGAGATTTATCGATTGTATGAGGGTGGGCAGCAATACAAGATAAAAAATAAATAAAATGTGTGCTCCCTGCTCCAACCAGTCTTTATTTTCATAAAGTGATATGTCAGCCTAATTTCATTTGAGCTCCAGAAACCTAGCTGTTGCAGAAACAGAAAATTGTCAGGACTGTATCCAAAACCTCTGCCAATCGGTAATCTCCACTGCATCTGCTTTGTCCAAAATTTGGAACCGCTTCTCAGTAAGAATACTGTTGCCGTTAAATGATTTGGTTCCTTTTCACAAGGACCAAGTTTACAGTTTGAAACTGGAACTAGTTCTGTTTTTTACTACGTAAAGCAAAGGCATAGGGAACTATGAATGCTTCATTCAGAAGACCAGCTTTTGAAGAAAATAAATATTGCAGCAGAAAATGCAATTGAGAAGTAGACAGGACACACACAGTACTGTCAATTTTTTTTGCTGTCAATTTTACTGTCAATAAGTACAATATAATTCAAATGAGCCCACAGACACACCAGAACCTTTTGTAACCCTGTAACATAATGACGTTACCGTAAAACTTCAATTAAGCACCTCTGGTGTTTGTTTACAGTATTTGCCAGCAGACCCGGTGCATATTGGAGACCGGCGTTTATATTAGATCTCTAGCTTCAGATGCTTCAAGCGGTCATTGAAAAGCCTCTAACACACAACCTTGTAGCAACATCAATTTAAACATTCCAGCAACTTTGTTAAAAGGTTGTGTGTCAGTGGGAACTAAGTAACAGTTTTGTTTTATAACAAAATTACATTGTATTGTACACCCTCAAGTATAAAACGAAAGTATTATTGCAGTCTTTTTATATGCACTGGTGGATACGGAATGCAAAACATTGGAAGATGAACAAGCAGTAGAAATTTGTATTTAACAACGGAATTGAATCTACCATTATTATTATTATTATTATTATTATTATTATTATTATTATTATTATTATTATTATTATTATTATTAACAGTTAAATCCACTAAAAGATAGCCTTGTAGATATCAGAACACAGGCGTGTAGGCTACGCTTACAGCACAATAATAAAAATGATAATACAAACTTGAACAATAAAAGCAATAAGTATCATTATCAAAAATAATGTATTGTTTAATCTCAAACTTGTACATTGTTAATACAATAAAACACGTTAAAATAGCCTACTTTAGGCATGGTTAAAATGATCAAAACTTTTAATAACGTAATAACTGCATAAAACAAATATGCATTACGTGTAGGCCTACCTTAAATTACGTTTTCTATTATTACTATTTATTAATCCTGAGAGTCACTTTAATTGCTGTCACTTACTAGCAGTTCATTACACTCAAGCTCCTCCTCATCTTCCTCAGCTTCAATGGCAGTAATAGAGACCCAGCGTTTATTTACAATATTTGCCAACAGACCCGGCGCGTATTGGAGACAGGCGATTATTTGAAGTTTTACGGTATATTGAGCCTGTCAAAAGTTTGCTTTATAGATTAAATCAACATCAGTGTTATTTCCTTGTATTCTTACAAAATAGTTCCGCTTTTCATTCCCTGCGTTATTACAAAAAGGAAAATGAAAACAAAACTGCACTGGAATCATTACTAAATAATATTTTTCTTAACAAACTATGCCATGCTAATATTATATATTATGTCTGAACACGGTACTATTGTGCACTAGCAAGGCAGGTCTATGTAACTTGTGCTTGTGTGTTTTTTTTCAGTGTTTCACAATTCGACAAGCGATGCTCTTTCCTGTATGTTCTGCACAATGCTGAAGGCTTTCAAGTTTGCTTTTGTACTGAGCTCCATTGTAAGAGGTTTGTGGTTTTTCTGTTCTGCATTTTAAACAGTAGCTCATAATCTGTTCAGAACGTTTCATTATTTATGGCAGAAGGATCCAGGGCCATTACCAAGACCTATTTCTATTTGCAAGACCTACATGTAATTAAATTCTTTACACTTTATGAAGCATGTATTGCTCTTTGCAATGGCAGGAGACCTTGAAGCAGGCACTGCAGTAGTCTTGGTATGTTAAACATTCAGACATACTTTCAGATGGCTTGCAAGCCCCAGGACACTTTGCAATACCAGTTTCATTGTTTTGTCTGTGTGTTAATGTGTGCTGTTTGAATTAACCCAGGTTCTGTGAGATGGTGAACTGCATCACTGAGGAGTCTGGCAAGGGTCCAGATGAGGGAGAGTGTGAGGGGTACACCCTTGAGGTAAGGGAGAGCTACTTGTGTGACTGAGTCTAACATTTTGTGGCCTTAATAGTTGGCCATGTACAGTATTAGTACTAGTGCTTTTCTGAAGTTGTATTATAGTGCAGAGACGGAATGTGGCTCCAAGGATGAATACAGTAAACAACATACATGATTTATATATATATTTAAAATATATATATATATATATATATATATATATATATATATATATATATATATATATATATATATATATATATACACTTGCACAAAAGAAATGCAACACTCAGGTCTAATGACTTTAATCAAATATTTTAAACATAGATATCAAACAAAATCACAGAAAATGTTAACAAAAATACAGATCAAATAATCATGATAAGTTTTCAGAATAAAACGTGACACACTGTCAAAATGAAAACATTACAAAGATAGTATCGGGTATGACCTCCTAGAGCATTAACACAATCCTGGCAGCGTTGACGCATAGACCTGATCAGCCTCTGGATAGACTGCTGTGGGATGTTCCACCACTCTTCCTGTGCAGCTGCAGCTCCTGTGGAGGGTACTGGCGATTTTGTCTCACAGATGTTCTGTTGGACTCGGGTTAGGAAAAAAAGCTGGCCACGGCAAGACCTCAACATTGTTTTCTTGAAGTCGTGCAACTGTAATTCTAGCACTGTGTGGTCTTGCATTGTCCTGCTAGAAAATCGACACTTCCAGATTGGCTTGCAGGAACGGAAAAACTGTTGCCTCAAGGACTTTGTCAATGTATCGCTGAGCAGTAAGGTTACCCTCAATCTGCACCAAAGGTGTTCTTGTGTTTAGAGGAAATTCCTCCCCACATCATCACACTTCCACCGCCCCACCGTTTGGCTTGAACAACACAACAGTCAGCATAACGCTCACCACGACGTCCCCACACACGTTGTCTTCCGTCAGGTCTGTCAAGGGCAAAACGGCATTCATTGGTGAATAAAACACTCCACCACTCTCCCTGCCACCACCTCAGATGTTCTCTGGCCCACAGAAGATGACGATTTCGTATCTCAGCTGTAAATATGCTACCCCTGAACGGCCTCTGAGCATGCAAATCATTTTCATGCAGATGGCGAGATACAGTCATTCTGCTGATGTGCGGGTTATTTCTTTCTGGGATTTTTCATCTGAAAACAATTACACAGATGGATCAGTCAGATGTGACAGTCCTGGGCCAGTGTGGTGACCTTCTGCCTTCCAGGACCTGGCCTGTCCCTCACAGAGCCAGTTTCCTGGTTCCTCTGGACTAGTCTGCTGATTGTTGAAGCAGCACATCTCATTCTCCGGGCAATTTCTCTCAGACAGGCCGCCTTCAATCATGCCGATAGCAACCAGGCGATCTTCATTACTCAAGCAGGGCATGGTCGGTTGCTGTTCTTGCATTAATTAAAATCATGTCTTCAGGAATGGCTATTTTATAGTCTTAATCAACTCATTTTGGCAATTTTAACTCAACTCAAATATCAAACACTGAGCACCTGGCGTTTTTTATGAAATCACATGACTTGAACTCAGTATTTTGTTATCCCAAGGAACAATACTACTCAAACAATCAACAGACCTATCTGCTCACTATTTAAAATGTAAATAACATTATGTATGTGCCCAATGAGCTATTGATGTAAAACTTAGACTGTTCTGTTTTTATTGTGCATCATATATATATATATTCTTTTTTATATGGTAGAGTATATATATATATATATATATATATATATATATATATATATATATATATATATATATAAAACAAAAAAAAACATTATACCACTGATATTTCTTTGTCAATGTCTTTATAATGTTTTTGGGGAAAGGATACGCACATATTAGTATTCACTACATTCGTCATACAGAGCTATACGTTACCAGATAGTTTGCCTTGGTTTAATCAGTTGTAAACGAAGAACTGAGATCTGTATACTGTACATTTTGGAACAGTTCACACCAAACCTACCAATAAAGCACATGTTTTTCCTGATTATCTTCCAGTATGACTATGAATACGATGAGAACGGCGAGAGGGTGGTTCTTGGAAAGGGAACGTTTGGAGTTGTTTACGCAGGCAGAGACCTGAGTAACCAGGTCAGAATTGCTATCAAGGAGATTCCTGAGAGAGACAGCAGGTATGCATTGAATGTTTGTGGTTGTACAACACAAAACGAATGTGTAAAAAGTGGAATAAACAGAGCCAGAGCTATCAATTTTGCGGCAGTTACAAGTGCAAATGTTCTACAAAAGCACAAAATTAAGGGGAAGTCACAATAAAATGCAACATACAGTGCCTTGACTGCATATAACTACGGGCCAAAATTGGGCCCTATTTAAGTAGGTTGATACATACTATTCTTTTAATGGGAGATTGTTGTGGTCATTTTAGATGTGCTGAGATTGTAAAGTAATTATGTTTTTCATATTCAACATTAGAGTGATTTTTTTTTTTGTTACTTGATTTTTCAGTCATTCTCATTCATGAAGTATCCTCTATTTCTTAGTTGGAAACTTAGTTATTCTTTTGTGCTATACCAGTAACAAAAATGTCAAGAGGTAGTGAACATGATATGAAATATTTCTTGTCTCAACTCTAAGCTTATCACAAGTTCCTATAGTCCTCATTTCACAAAAGAGTGAAATCAGTCACAAATACTGTAGCTTGTAAAGCCAATGGTTTTTGTGTGCCATCTGTTCCATTGTTCTCCCATTAAGGAATGTTATTCCTGTCAAAAAAGGTTACATGCAAACTTGCTTGTTCTCCCATGTTATACAAAAACTAGATTAGTTGTTACACCCAAGTCATTTCACCTGAATACCTGTTATATGGTATGAAACTGAACTGAACAGTAAACAGTAGTTGTATGCTTTGTCCTCAGATACTCCCAGCCTCTGCATGAAGAGATAGCTCTACATAAACACCTCAAGCACAAGAATATTGTCCAGTATCTGGGCTCCATCAGTGAAAATGGCTTCATCAAGATATTCATGGAGCAAGTCCCTGGGGGTAAGCTTGTTACATCCTCTTTTACTGCGAGCAAAGTTATATTTCTTTAGCATGAAGACTGGACTGTTCATTTTTGCATGTGTATGATACTTGGTTATCCAGTCTGTGTTTATGTACAAGACCTCCACAGCCACAGTGTTTCAGTGTAATGTATGAACACTCGTTGAAACTTGTCATTTTCGTGACTGTATTCCTTACTTTTGTTGGTAGGGAAAAAGTGTTAACATTAAAACACAGTGCATTTTTGTGCATGGCAGAAGACTTCAGATGATTAAAAAAAAAAAGTAATCATTCTTACCCAGAAATGGAATAACTCCCCACATCTGCTATGTATCTGCGGAACTATTTCACACCAAATCAGGCCCTTAATGATTTACTGTTTTATATTAAATCACAGCATGGAAAAATCCAATCAAACTGTATTTTCTGTATCTGTAATTTAAAAATATTATGTTGCAAAACAACTGAGCTGCTTTTTGTTTTCAGGTTAATAACTTGGTTTAACCAGCTTATTTAAAAACATGTGCTACATGCGATCAGTGGAAAAAGGAGACCTCTACTAACCCATATGAGCACTGCATGCATCAACATGGGAAAAAATAAATCTACTTCAAATAGATATAATACATTGAAATAAACATTTAATTTCATCACATTCAATGAAATAGGGGATTTATATTAGGGTAGCAACTGGTGTGTGCACAACAACAAACAAACAAACATAAGGCCAGCATGCCCTGACCGTTGCCACTGGACAGACAGTACACATGCCCCTGCTATTGCTGGGTACTGATTTCTGTTCACTTTCTTAAAATTGACAGTTCTAGAAATATTTAGTAAATTATATTGGGTAATGTGGGAGTGTCGGCTAATGATCATGTGATAATGTTGGTTTTTTTGGTTTGTTTTTTAAAGAAAAAAAAGCACAGTGCAATAGCAACTATTTGTGTTGTAATGTTGCAATTATTAAAATGTTGTATTTTAATTACAGGAAGCCTTTCTGCTCTCCTGCGATCAAAATGGGGACCCTTAAAGAATAACGAGCAAACAATAGGCTTTTACACCAAGCAGATCCTGGAAGGGTTAAAATACCTTCATGACAATCAGATAGCACACAGGGATATAAAGGTAAGGTATTTTTTTGTATTTGTGTTTTTGTAAAAACACACACTCTCCGCAAACCTCAACAGAGTGATACCGGATTTATAGTGCTGCACTATTTGTCAAGTTATCATTTTAAAATGTAACGTTCTTCTTTATTTTTATTATGTAGTATCTTTTTAAAACTCATTTCTCTACTCTCCGTTGACCTTCCTAACAAAGAGACTTCTATCCAGTATGAAGAGAGACCAGAATATCTGAGCACTCTTGTTGTTTGAAGATCTTTTATTCGGACTGTTTCTGATGACAGTAGAGATAAATGGCACTACAGGCCAATTTACTAAGCCTTTGCTTTGGTGCTCAGAATGTTCTGAATTGCTTAAACTTATTTGAATTGTATATATGTGTTTATAGTTTAACTACAATATAAGAAAATACTTTTTGGCAAGCAATTGAATAACAATGCCCCTGCAGCTTCTAACACTCACGGAGGCCCTTTATACTAATATTGTAGGTAGCCACATCCCCAAGTGTACAACATTAATTCCTGCTTAATTTCACTGCAATGCTTTTGTATGCTGTTGACAGGCACATTAGTAAATGTTAATTATCTTGTTTTTGTTTTGTTGTTGTCTGCCCACCCAATTTGCCTTCTAATAACCTTCTAATATATATATATATATATATATATATATATATATATATATATATATATATATATATATTGTATCTGTTTCTGCTTGAGAATCTTTTATTTTTTTTAATGAGGCAGTTTAAAGATAATTGAAAATCTGTTAGAGAATGAAAACGGTAAAAATGCACAACCCACTAAGTACTACACAATTACAGTGTAGTGAAAAAAAAATATCTACAGATACTAGATTTTGCTTGTAAAATCGATATTACATCTCTGAGTTAGTGTCATAATAAATTTTTAAATAAAAAGTTAAATAAAAAAATAAAATGTTTTAAGCATGTATTTCTGTAGGTACAATGTAATGGGGTCCTAAAGCAGGAATACTATAGATTTGACACATATTTTACATACTAGCATAATAAAACTGATATGTTTGAATATATGCTAGTGTGTAAGGGTTTGATGTAAAGCATACAAAATATTACACTTGGGGTTAAGATGTACTAAAGTGTTGCGGCTGTCGCGATAGTCACAAACGAGTCGGAAGTCAAGGGTGAAATGTACTAAACAAGCACAATGCTGTTAGTGACTTTTTAGGGAATGCTTTGCGGCAGCAGTTTTTCTTTGCGGTTCAACCTCACATGAATACGTAATTATGGGCGGTCCTGCATAAATTCGCAAAAATGGGCTGGAGAAAGGGTATTTCATACCCACGTTACCCTCTGATTTAAACCAAATTAAGCACAGGTACAGGCTCGGCAGCCACATAATTCTTGAGCTGCTGATTTAAAAGATGACCTGGAGCCTGTTACCCAGAGAAACCATGCTGTCCCTACAGTGGTCAAACTGTATTGTCCATCCTGCATTATCTTGCCTGTGTGGCAGCTGATGCTGGCATTTCCCAGTCTGCATTTTATAGTGCGTTGCCAGTTGTGCTCAATGCATTTTTGAGACTTACACCCAAATACCTATTTTTCCCTAAAAGCAGGGTGTACTTACAAGCCTTGAAAACAAATTTCTATGACATTTCTGGTCTCCCCAGCATGTTGGCAGCAATAGACTGCACACATGTGCCGCTAACCTCTCCAGCTCATTCTGAGCATATAGGAATAGGAAACACACCTATTCTATTAATGTGCAGTTGATTTAATTTAACACTACACCACTGACTAACTTAAATGAAAATTGACATTATACATTTGGCTTACAGGCTACTGATGATAATATGAATTAATGGTATAATGCCAAATTTGTTGCTGGTCCCTTGAAATTCATATCAATGAGAATTAACTGTCCTCCTGTAATTTATTATTATGTTTTGTTTTGTTTTTCTTAGCAGACTTACAATTGTTGCAAAAGATCACAGTACAAAGTATCACATTACAAAATATCACATTGTAAAACATCACATTTCAGAATATCACATTACAGAGTATCATAATACAGATAAGAGCAGTTGTAAAGTACAATATAATCAGTAGCAAAAGATCAAATTCAAATAAGAGCAAAACTAGAGAGTACAGTAAAAATACAGTAAAAGAGTGGGTTTGACTAAGAGCAGTTAACTTACAGAAAAACGATTTGCTTATACGAGTGAAGTTTTGTATAAGCACGTAGTAAGTATGATGAATGGATGAGAATGATTTCAAATAAGAGCAATTATAAAAAAAAAAACATGAATACAGATACTTAAGAGTAAAGTCAAGTACATGATACAGGAAGTAGTTATAATTAAGAGCAGTAGTAGAATACAGCAAGGTATGGAGCAGTTCAGTATCATAACTTGTCAATGCGGCACCATGATCTATTTTGTGTTCAAGTATATATATTTTAAACCTGACACCTCTTAATGTCAGACAGACATGTCCAGTTTGGCGAGGGGCTAATGTATGATTATGAAAAGCTTTTTGATAGAAACACAGCTTTTATTTGGGGGTGAAGGTGGGGGCCCCACTATAGAATCTGATGGGATTAAACTGCCTTTCTTTATTGATTCAATCTCGCTAAGATGACGAATATTTAAATTAGTATATTGCGGCTTTCTTCATTAACATATTTTCTCTTAGTACTTGTGACAAAATGTATAGTGCGCAAATTGTCGCGACCAAAATTGCAAATTACGGTATGTTTGCGCTGTGACTGGACCATCTTAGTACATCTACCCCTCAAACTTAGCTGCTATGTTTGGGTTTGCCTTAGCAAACTGTGTAAACAGCTCAAAGGGTTTATCTGCCAGTATTATAGCTAGTATTAGCAGGGATGTCTAAATTATTGTTTTTCATTTCCAGGGTGACAATGTACTGATTAACACATACAGTGGAGTGCTGAAAATTTCTGACTTTGGAACTTCAAAGAGACTTGCCGGAATCAACCCTTGTACCGAAACCTTTACAGGTATATAATTGCTCTTTATTTGACTTCTTATGAACATCGTTTTGCTTTTGTTGATCATTTCCATTCATGTCGGGGACTATACAGCTGATGAATACTGACTGGATCTTTATTCAATTTCTATTCATGTTTATGTATAAAGAAGTTGTGATTATACGGGGGCTTTTATTTAAACACAGGCATGGAAATGTGACTTTAAAGGAGAAATACTATAACCAAGGCTTTAAAAACATTTTCTTAACTCTCAGGTTCCTTGTCAAATTGAAGGTGGGGTTCTAATCCTACTGCCCAGAGATTGAAATCTACACTGTGGAGGTTAAATATACTTCACTATAAGATCATTTCAGGACAGATTCTATTCACATTATTTCATTTATACAGAAAATGAGACCTGTTGAGGGAAAGTACTATGCATGATTGAAAATACTTTGTGAGCAATATGCTCTGTTTGCATAGAGTTCAGTTTTATTGCAAAACCTATCACACAGGATGTGGAGGATTTATGATCATGATAGGCACTGAAACATTTATGGGCTGTAATGATGCAAACAGTAAATTTGCCTGAACAGCCAAGGGATGGGGCATGGAATCTGTTTGGGAAGGTATGTGGTTGTCCCGATTTGTCAAGGTTAAATAATCCATACCATGTGAAAGGTAACTGTTGTGCACTTGTCTGGTAAAACCAATTTTCATCTGTAATGCATAGGTACCTTAAAGATCATAATATACCTTTGATTTTGAAAAAATGAACAAATAGATTTAGATATATCTCAGGAACTGTCGGGCTTGGCCCAGTCAGCATTGTCTTTATTATTATTATTATTATTATTATTATTATTATTATTATTATTATTATTATTAAGAAGAAGCAGCATATTTGTTTAACCATTTATTGTAGTTTTGTCATGTTTGTACAGTAGTATTGTATTAACATTGCAAAGTGAACTGCAATCAAATGTCCTTTGTGTCAATTGTTGTCTACAAGGCAGCTTAAAATGTCTATTAATTTTATGAATGCTTCTACAAAGGATTCTGTACTGCTGTTAAAACTCTATTTACAGAAGGAAGTAATGTGGTTGGCTAATCTTGAAATGCTTCAATGATATCCCTCTGACTGCACGCACCATTGCTTTTCCTGTTAGGGTGCTGCCATAATTCAGTTAATTTAACCCTAGCTGTCTTTAAACAGCCTGCACTGTGTCAAATTTAAGGCAGGTTCATACCTCAGCCTGTAGACCCTCTTCATGACGTCAAATTATTCCCATGTTGACTCTTGCCATGCTGTACAGCCATTACAGTAGGTATCTGTAGGCAAAATAAAAATGGGTCAGTTTGGATGCCGTTGAAATACTTTAGCCTTTTACTTATGGTCATCTGTAAACCATCACCCCACTGGATCAGGATTGGAGGATGTTTTAAATTGAATTTTAAATGTCCTCCATGTTTAGAAATATCCTTTTTGTTCAAGCAAAGAAATGATCTGTTTGGTGCTCCCGAGTGGCGCATCCAGTAAAAGCACTCGCGTAGAGTGCAGGATGCGCCCTGTAGTCTGGACGTCGCCGGCTATTCCAGGCTATTCCTTTGCCGACCGAGGACGGGAGCTCCCATGGGGCGGCGCACAATTGGCCGAGCAGCGCCCGGGGAGAGGGAGAGTTAGGACGGCCAGGGTGCCCTCGGCTCGCTGCGTACCAGTGACCACTGTGGTCTGGCCGGGCGCCTGTGGGCTTGCCTGTAATCCACTCTCAGACTATGATTTTTACACTCTCAAAAAAAGATGGCAGTATGCATTGGTAGATATAAAGTGAAAGTCTCCTTCTTCATAATAATATTTGTCCATTTAACAGACACTTTTATCCAAAGAGACTCAGGGTGTGTTCACACTGGGTCAGTTTAGAGGGTTTGGTCCTCACTCGGTACTGTTGAGTACGTTTGGTGTGAAGTGTGAACAACAAAGTCCGCTTGGGAAAACATCACTGTGGACTTGGTCCTTTTGCACATAGGAAACAAACTATACAAGGTAACCTGACTCGGAAGTAAAAAACTGAAAATGTCTCTGTCAACTACATCAGGGTTACAAGACATCACGTAAAAACTAGGATTGTCACAGTTTCAGCCTTAATTTGTTGTTCCGGTCAAAAACAGTAAAATTGTTAATAGTCCCAGTTTTGCTATTGTATTTTTTTTAAATACAAAACTGTATCAGCGTGCTCAGCAAGTTAACAGCAGAGTAATGTATTAGGTTGTGTGTTAGCGCCATTCAAAAATAAAATAAACATCTTATGGATTTTTTTTTTTTTTTAAATCATTCTGATTATGTGTAAACCATATGTTTAAATGGTAATAGCTGATCTATTTTTTAAATCTGGCTTCTTGTACATTTAACATGTTTTGACTAGATGACAATATAAAGAAAATAATGAGTTGTTTTGATCTGCAATAAAGTCACCCGATGTTTCATTTTTAAACTATTATTGTGTTATTTTATATACTGTTATTTTTGTTAACGGCTTCAGAGTTGCTACAGTGTCAGTGAAATGAAGAAAAAAAAGAAACCTCCCAGTTTTTCACTGTGGAAATCTGGTAATCCTAAACTACATGGACAGTGCGAGAAACTGAAGCTCTGATAGGAAATTTGGTCAGACACCAGAATCCAAGCCAAACTGGACAAGACTCACAAAAATAGTAAAATATATTCTCAGATTATTTTGTTTAATCCCAGAATTGCATAAAGTGCATTATTCTCCTATAAGTCATTTGGGAAATGTATTAATTAAATTTGCAATATGTAAGAATCTAAACCATGCTATATTAAAAACCAGAGCAATACATCAATAGCTGCCATCTTTCAATTTGCCTTGCAGGATATTGGTAAACACCTGGTCCACACACCATATAAACGAGCCGAGTACACTAGCAAACTGCATTGTGAACACAAACGAACTCGGTCCTGAAAAAAAAATGGAAAAGGACCAAAAAAACTTAACTTTAGTTTGCATCCAAACAAACGTTACACGTTTCAAAAACAACTGGTTTCTGATGGAACAAGATTATTTTTCCTTTTACAGTTGATGCACAGCTAGCAATCCAATACAATTACAGCAATTCAGTGTACCCAAATAATGCTTGGGAACATACAGATTTCTTACTGTTTTTAGTCCCCAAGGAATGGCATCAGGTGAGGTTGCATATGTCATCTTATCCTGTTTCAAGGGTGACCTGCCAGCTGGGAAAGGGACAACAAACATGTTTAGTTCATAGATTGAACAAATTTATAAGAATTGCCTGTAAACTCCAGTTGCAGCATTATTTAACTTTCCAGGTATATCTATTTATGTGTCTTTTAACAATACAAGTGTGGACCTGCTCACAAACGTAAAGTGAAAAATGAAATTTAGTTTTGAGTCACAGAGGACAGGTCCGGCACCTTAACTTAAATCATATAAATAAGGCAGAACTACAGATTACACCTAATTTTAAGAATTGTGTCTTTTTTAATTGTAAGATCCCCTGCACACATCTATATGATGCGATTAGTTTTCCATGTAACAGGAGAAAGGTTTATTATGAGGTGACCCACCTGTAAAACAATACTGGATTTATGTACTGCAGTGCAAAACTGATTTGTTTTATGAAACAGATTTAAAAGGCTGGAGGTTTACATTAATCATTGGTAACAACGTTTTGATAACCTTAAGTATCCTGTTATAAAGTAAGTATGCAGTACATTGCACTTTTGGCACAGCGTTTCATGTTTACCAGTCTATTCATTTGTGATGCCATCTTGCAAGCTAAAAGCATATTATTGCATGTTTAATGTTGTACAGGAACCCTCCAGTACATGGCACCAGAAATTATTGACAAAGGACCGAGAGGCTACAGTAAACCCGCTGACATATGGTCCCTGGGATGCACAATTATTGAAATGGCTACTGGGAAGCCTCCCTTTTATGAACTCGGGGAACCTCAGGCTGCCATGTTTAAGGTATGATCCTTTCATTGCATTCTTTTTAATTTTGGTTATCAGTATCACTCCTTCAAGGCAATTCAGTCTAGAACAGCTAGTGCAGTGAATCTCTTGCTGCTTCATCTATACGTACCTCTCAAGAATAGAGTAGTTGTCAGACAGAGATATTTTGAGATATCTTGGAAACTTCAAAGCAAGGGAAATGGATGTATGGAATTGTGAATGCACACTACATGATCAGCAACTGGATTACCGGTATAGGTTATTGATTAATGCATACACTGTGTTCAACCCTACATTAAGAACTCAGCCTGGGGAAAACAAAGCATGTTACAATAAGCAAATTCAGCCGATGATGGGCTTGCCCTTCTAAATTTGAAATGTGTTGTGTTGTCACTCCTGTGTCCTAGAAACAGTGTTAATGGTGATAGGTATTCATGTTGTCACCATGAACTGAAAGCTTTAGTTTCAAAAAGCATAAAATGTCAATCTCCTCAGAGATGTTGATTTAAAAGAGAGCACAAACATTTTCAATAGAGGAGATACAACTGGTCTAGTAACTGGTACTTTGAAACCACCAGATATGGAACAAAAAAGAAGTCAATTGTATTTTAAGGCTTGAAAAATATAGTTGTATTTATTTTGTTCATGGACCTTCATTATTATGAGACCAACATACTGTTAAAAAAGACTAACAGACATGGACTTTCAAACAATATATAGTAATACAACTAAACACACATACTTTCAATTATCAGTCAAAAACACTACAACGCCTGTGTCCCTGGCTGTGCTCTTGTATGACAGAAATAGTAGGTCTCTCCACTTCTTTCGGTAAATCCATAACCCTACAAATGTTGGGTCAGGATTTCCCACGATGTACTGTGTGGTCACTCATGTATGAATCAGCATTTCTAGTTTTGGTACTGCATTACCAGTTTTTTTTCTGCCATTGAATCACCAGTTCTATGCGGCTATAACATAACACAAGCCTATACATGTAAACTCTCTACTGCTGAATAATTGCAAAGAGTTATTTTGTTGTTTTACTGTAATGCCAGTGGGGTTCATTTCCTGTTCACAAGAAGATTTATTACCTTGGACACCAAAATAACTTTTTCCTTTTTTGAGCCAAGTACAGGCTTTATTTAAATAAGCCTATATATATCTATCTATATATATATATATATATATATATATATATATACACACACACACACACATCTGGAGTCTGTGTCACTGTCAAAAACAAAAGCAATAATATACTGAAATGTTTCATAATTAAAAAGTTCTGTGTTTTGTTATGCACTTGTAGACGTGTGATTGGGAGGTAGTGTGCAAAGCAAAGAAGGCTTTTTATATGGTTTTGTTTTTCACTTTGCACTGTTGAATCATCTCAATAAGAGGCATGGATTCCATGGAAATTCATATAATTGTCTCAGGAGTTCCCCTCCATATAACATAACATAACTTTAAAGATGCCAACTAGCGTGCACATCTATTCTATAATATATAGGACATGTATTTGCCCAGGTCATGGTAAATGTGCTTTTTGTGTAACTGTTGCTCGCCTTGGATAAACCCACTGCCTAAACAAGCTTCTAGGTGTTTCTGGACATTATATATAGCACACAAAGCAGGTTCCCAAAATGCCTGTATGTTTACATTACTGCACTTAAACAGAACTACAAGAGAGACTGAAAAGAAAAATCTGTAGGCAAGAGAGATGGTTCTGGCTAGTGTGGGTTAGTACTTACTTTCATTATATTTGTGTTCTCTGTCTCTCCAGGTTGGGATGTTTAAAATCCATCCTGAAATCCCTGAGTCCATGTCCCTGGAGGCCAAGGCCTTCATCCTCCGCTGCTTCGAGCCTGACCCAGACAAGCGAGCAACGGCAGGAGACTTACTGACTGACGAGTTTCTGACCGTGAGCAGCAGGAAGAGGAGGACCCAAAACAAGTTTACAGGTGCGCTAACCGAGACAGGCTGGAAACATAGGTAACAGAACCTGGCTGTAAACAAGATCCCTAGCACACACATACTGCAAATGAAAAGTCACTACACACCCATTTTCCATTTAGGCTGATTTCACACTGGGTCCGTTTGGTTCACGCTTATCTGCGAGCAAAGGGACAATTTGGATGCAAGCTAAAGTTTTTTGGGGTTTTTTTGGTCCTTTTTCCATTTTTTTCTGGACCGAGTTTGTTTATGTTCACAATGCAGTTTGCAAGTGCCCTTGGTTCGTTTATATGGTGTGTGAATCAGATGTTTACAATATCCTGCAAGGCATAGTGAAAGATGGCAGCTATTGATGTATTGCTCCGGTTTTTAAGATAGCATTGTTTAGATTCTTACATGTTGCTGTGGAAGAAAGCACTGGGGGAGCACTTTGCTAATTTAATGAATACATTTCTTGAATGACTTACAGGAGAATGCAAGTTACGCAATTCTGCACAGTTATCCTAATGTCAGCATTAAACAAAGTAATTTGAGAAAAGACTGAATATATTTTACTATTTTTGTGAGTCTTGTCCAGTTTGGCTTGGATTCTGGTGTCTGACCAAATTTTCTACCAGAGCTTCAGTTTCTCACACTGTCCGTGTAGTTTAGGATTACCAGATTTCCACAGTGAAAAACTGGGAGGTTTCTTTTTTTTCTTCATTTCACTGACACTGTAACAACTCTGAAGCCGTTAACAAAAATAGCAGTATATAAAATAACACAATAATAGTTTAAAAATGAAACATCGGGTGAATTTCTTGCAGATCAAAACAACTCATTGTTTTCTTTATATTGTCATCTAGTCAAAACATGTTAAATGTACAAAAAGCCAAATAAAAAAAAAATAGATCAGCTATTACCATTTAAACATATGGTTTACACATAATCAGAAAGATTAAACAAAAAATCCATGAGATGTTTATTTTATTTTTGAATGGCGCAAACACACAACCTAACACATAACTCTGCTATTAACTTGTTGAGCACGCTGATACAGTTGTGTACTTTAAAAAAAAAAAAATCGAATAGCAAAACTGGGACTATTGTACTCTTTCTGGCAAAAAATTACGGCTGAAAATTGTGACCATCTCAATTTTCCCAGGATGTCTGGTAACCCTAATGTAGTTCCCCAAGACATTTTTAGTTTTTTGCTTTACTTGTTTCGTCAGAATATGAACTAAATCGCAAAATGTTTACTTCTGAGTCAGGTTACCTTGTATAGTTCGTTTTCTATGTGCAAAAGGACCAAGTCCAGCAGTTGTTCACATTGAGGTTTAGCAAGCGAACCAGACAAGGTGCGTTTGTCAAACGGGCTGAGACCTCTTTAGGTGGACTCGGTATGGTATGTTTCCCAAGCGGATTTTGTTGTTCACAATTGATAACAAATGTACCGAACCAAACAGAGTGCGGACCAAACCCCCTCTAAACGGACCCAGTGTGAACACAGCCTAAGTCTTGAATTGTTGGGAGCTGGAATCTTCACAGACAAATGGTTGTGAGCATGTAGGCCTCAGGTAGCTAAACACACCGTCCGATGTCTTCAGTAATCTCTTATTAATTTGTTTATCTCCCCAGCTGTTACGCCAGATACCAGTTTGAGATGAGTCATCTGTAATGCCATTTATCATCCTTATAATCCTTATTGTTTATTATGTCTTACATTTGTTTGTTTGTTTGTTTTTTGTTTCTTTTTTTCAGCTCTTTCAGCTGGGACAGGTTAGTATTTTTTCACATGTTTTTAAAAATTATATATTTTTTTGTAATAAAAATACATTTTTCTAATCGCAAGTAAAAAAAAAAAAACTAGTCATTTTTGAGCTGTAATCTCATAGACTGTTTAATTATCAGATAAATCCTTAATCTATTACTTTACATGGTTTTTATTTGGATGATGATATAATACACCTTTTTAGAAATGAAATCTTGAAATCATCAGCACAAACGATCAGGCATTGGCAACCCAATCTAAAAGATTCAATACCACTCCATAATTTTTACCTAAGGAACAAAAAACGATGTCTTTTAAAAGCGTTGTGTTTTTTTTTTGTTTGTTTGTTTTGTTGATGTTATTGCTGCCCCCTCAGAGTATCTGCGCAGTATCTCTCTGCCGGTCCCGGTGGTAGTGGCAGACACAAGCAGCAGCAGTGAATACGACTCGGTCTCACCCGACACAGACTCGAAGGCCAGCCCCTTCGTTTTCAAACCAAGAGTCAAATGCTTGAGTGAGAAAGACATCAAAGGAAGCAGATCTTTATTTTTGGGGTACAAGTTTCCTTCTGCTTACAAAGTTGGTTCACAAACACTGCTTTAAATATCAAAAAATATGCCTGGGGAAGGCTTTTACGCTGGCCAAGAATTACATTTTACAAGTTATTGCTGGAGCTTTTAAGTCATGGAATATTGTTTTAATCATTTGGCATTTTATTTTTGTCTTATTTAAATATTTCTTTTTAAAATTTTTATTTTATTAAATTCAATTTTAGTCACCTCATGCAGTGTCAGTATTTTATATTTGGTATATTACGTTTTTCCAGCACACTACCCTTAAAACTCAAGTATGCAAAAGGTGGACTAGAATAGCTGATGTTTCTGGATTGTAAGCGTAGACATATGTTATGAGAATGTATTTCAAAATACGTTCTCATAACATAACGTACAAAAATAAGACCCCAGATTCCATTATTGAGCAAAAGTATTCTGTTAATCTTATAAACTCCTGTGAACATATGCTGGAATAAACAGGATAATACAGTTCTTAAGAATCCATGCTGCAGAAACCATTTTGTATATGTATTTTTTTATTTATTTTATTTTCAGCATACCTGTTGAGAACTTTGAGGACCACAGCGCACCTCCATCCCCTGACGAAAAGGACACTGGGTTCTTCATGCTGAAGAAAGACAGTGAAAGGAGAGCCACACTACATAAAATACTGACAGAAGACCAAGACAAGGTGGTCAAGAACCTGGTGGAAGCTTTGGCACAGGTAAAAGACAACAGTGTTGTCTGTCTGCACACAGCACAAGAGAGCAAGTTTGCAGTGGTTGTGTTGATATTTACTTGCATGTTGTTCTGGCTCTTTTTGTTTCTGTCACCCGCAGCTAGGTCTTTATCAAGGGTGTTTGGAAGATGCTGGCCTTCTGTAGTCTTTGGTAGGAGGGCATGCCTTCCAATAGTTTCTGTGCATAAAAGACCCCCTGGAACAACATTCTATTTGTTTTCTTTTTCTAATCCTTATACTGTCACTTTTTTCAAGATTTTCAGCAGCTGTTTTTGCAGAGATAATCAGAGCAGGTCTGCCCAGTTCTTACAGGTGGTTTTCTCGTGCTCAGGACCAAGGGAATCAGATGCTAGATCTGTGCACATGAGCTCCTGCCCCTCTAGCTGCATATTTGTGAATAAAGGAGAATATGAGATGTAGGAGTTTGTTGGGATCAACCAAACATGTATCTGTATGTAACTTTAACATACAATACAAAAATCAAGGAAAACTGCATTTTATTATTTGAAATTGCATGTGGATTGATGCCAACTCTTTATCAGTAACGAGCTGGCATGGAAGATATCAGGAAGGTGCCAGAAAAGAATGCTCATCTTTTTCAAAAACTGCTTTAGATTTTGAAAAAGAAAAAAAATCAAATATTATATGCCAGAGATTTGATGGACATGATATAGCCCTACCTTTATGAATGCAAATGTCCACATGCCTTGTCTTAGATTATCCTTCATAATTGTAAGTAAATAAAAAGGCTTACATTGCAGTTTAGACTGCAGCAAAAAAAAAAAGTTTTGTTTGTTTCAGTTGGTAATAACAAATTCAACATTGTGTGAAGCAAGAAATTCTACCCATGTGTTATATAGCTAGTTATATATAGCAAGTGAGAACTTTCTTCTGTGCTTTTATTACAAGCTGCAAATAAACTGAGGAACTGAATTTAGGGACCTATCTTTTATTTAATTACACAGGGAAGCGAGGAGACTATACTGAAACAAGAGCACATATCCACACTTGTGGTGAGTCTCAGAGAGTTTGTAAGGACCACTGACCGGAAAATCGTTGCCAGCACCCTCTCCCGACTCAAGCTGGAGCTGGACTTTGACAGCCATGCCATCAGCCAGCTGCAGGTGGTGCTTTTTGGCGTTCAGGATGCGGTAAGTCAATCCCATTAACTTGGAACTTTCATGGCTGCTAACCTGACCAGTAGAAGAGCACATTTTTAAAGCTGTTGCTGTGTAATAAATTCCACCTACCACCCCTGAACTGCAAACCCTCTAGTCACTTAATCAATGCTACTTACTGTACCTCAACAGTGCCATCTGTTAGTTGCTTTGCATACTGCAGTTAAATAGGACAAATCCAATTCCAAGTCTACGATTTTAGGATTAGGTTGATAAAATGACAACCAGCTCTTTGTTTAATATTGTTTGTGGCAGGATTAACTAATGCATGTAATTATTTTAGGACTTGGTATTTAGTGGATTTTGACTGAAATACAAAACGTGATTTGGTATGCAGTAGGGATGTCTTGTGATTTATGAGTCTCAATGTTTTTTTCTTTTGTTATTTATTTATTTTTTTTTTTAAATCGAGTAACAGTAGGGCCCAGTAGGCCTTATGTACCATAGGTTACTTGTACTCCCATTCTAAGTACATTTTTTAAAATATATTTAAGTGGTGCCTAGAAATTACTATAACTTACCAAAGT
Source organism: Acipenser oxyrinchus oxyrinchus (assembly GCA_030684275.1). Classification (NCBI taxonomy): domain Eukaryota; kingdom Metazoa; phylum Chordata; class Actinopteri; order Acipenseriformes; family Acipenseridae; genus Acipenser; species Acipenser oxyrinchus. Next base: position 54,201,944 of record CM060251.1, on the reverse strand, counting down.
TGATTGTATCTTTATTTTAAACTTTAACAAAAGCGTTCAAAAATACTTTTAAAAATAAAAATGCAAGGGGCTCTTGAGTGGCGCAACCAGTACAGGCGCTCCACGTGGAGTGCAGGATGCGCTCTATAGTGTGGACGTCGCGAGTTCGAGTCCAGGCTATTCCTTTGCCGACCGAGGACGGGAGCTTCCAGGGGGCAGCGCTCAATTGGCCGAGCATCGCCCGGGGGGAGGGAGGGTTAGGTCGGCCAGGGTGTCCTCGGCTCACCGCGCACCAGCGACCTCTGTAGTCTGGCCGGGTGTCTGCGGGCTTGCCTTTAAGCTGCCCGAGAGCTGCGTTGTCCTCCGACACCTGTAGCTCTTGGGTGGCTGCATGGTGAGTCCGCAGTGTGAAAGAAAGCGGTCGGCTGACGGCACACGCTTCGGAGGACAGCGTGTGTTCGTCTTCGCCCTCCCGAGTCAGCGCAGGGGTGGTAGCGGTGAGCTGAGCCTAAAAATAATTGGGCATTTCCAAATTATGGAGAAAATAATAAAAATAATTGGCAATGACTAAATTATTTAAATAAATAAATAAATAAATAAATAAATAAATAATGCACATTGGCCAAATCTTTACTTCTGTAGTAAAGTTTGAGCAATTTCTGACTTTATTTTTCCTCTCTTTAGTTTGATTAGTTGTGACCAGTTTAACTCACTGGCCTGAATTTTAGCTGCTGTCTGTCTGTTATCCCTCGCAGAGATGCATATCCTCGGTGGCAGGGATATTATGGAGACTCCCGTACTTACATATTTATGTACTGCTGTGCAAAAGTCTTACACACATTCAGGAGTTACAATATATATTGATGTTATGAGCATCAACAATTTGCTCAAAGCCTCCACTAGTGTTTTCCACTATTATAACAACTTTTACTGTTATTAATACAGCTTAGTTAGGGTGAGGAAAAACCAAGCCAAACCAAACATTTAGCAATCTCTTCAAAAACTTGTGATCACAACAACTCAAAGTAAACTATACGTGAGCATCTAATATGAAGTGCTGTAGTAGCTAATCCATCACATTTACCCAGTGGTTCTCAAGAGTGCTTTTCTGTGATACTGATAGTTCTAATTTTATTTATACAGCTGTGCTGGGGGTGAAGTATATTACTAACATGCCACTGTTTGAGATGCCATGTTCCTTCACTGCAGGCTGGCCTGTTTCTTTTTTTTTTTTGGTTTGTTTTTTCAATTCACAGGTTACAACCATGCTTATTTAAACCTAGTTTAAAATGTATACAAAATCAATCGTTTTGTTAGATGGGAGTAGGTCTAGTATTAAGTAAATGCCTCTTTGTGTGTGTGTAACCTATTAAGTTTTGTGTATTGAGGAGGTAGCTAATAATAAACTTGTATTCATTTCCTGTCACTAGGTAAATAAAGTCTTGCGAAACCATAATATTAAACCCCACTGGATGTTTGCACTGGACAATATCATCCGCAAAGCTGTGCAGACCGCTATTACCATTCTGGTCCCAGGTATGTGACATGACAGTGCTGTGAAGCAGAGCATTGCTTTAGATGTGTACTAATTTGGAATATCTAGTGTGTCATACATAAGACTACAATTTTGGCACGGTAATGTTTAGTAAATTTAATGGGCGAGGTGCGGCAAAAATACAAGAATTCATGGAAAGTTCACCAAATAGTGTAGTTTTAGCGACATCAACATAAACAAGAGCTTTTAAATAGTACACCAAAACTAATAATATAAAGACTATTGCTTTTGACTACTGACCAGTTTGAATGTTACTTTAGATTGCAAAACTTACAGTACATACTTCAGACTCCAGACATAATTTCTGGTCGGAGTCGAGTGTTTCGGACCTGTGTGAAAAGTCGGAAGTACATAATCTACAATCTTGCAACGTGCATCTTTTTTGTAAAGGCGTACAGCATTAACAGATCGTCAAACCTTTCATATGTCATTCTAAAATACCTAAAATATCTCTCACTGTCACAAACCCGCTTCTCTCTAAATAATGTTTGAAATTCTGCCTTTCGGTTTCTCTGTTGGTTGAGAGGACGGAGCAACGACGTCGCTTTTGATATTTTTTAATCCTCTTGTGTAGAGGTACAAACTCAGCACATATACTTAAATGTAAATGTATACAATTACGCTAATGTAGTTTGTATTTACAGTGTTGTATTTATATGAACAACAGCTGCAACCACTTTGCATAGTCAAAAGGGCTGCAGTGTTGCGTCCCGTACAGCAAATAGTGAAGCTGCACAGCTTAGCTGTCTACGCCTGACGTATCTCATTCATCTGCAACAGAAGTGCTGTATGAAGTAGGCTTTTAATAGAGTTTTCCACAGTTCTGAAACCATCAGCATGCTGTAAACTCTAAGTTGGTAAACTTCTGTTCTCCAATACATTTGTTCTTCTGTCTTTACAGAAAACAGCTTACTCACAATTTTTTTGCATTTTAGCTGTCACTGATTTGCATGCTTGCTCACTCGCTCAGCTATCTCATTCGCTGACCTATAGCTACACGTAAATGTTGCTTGAAACAACCAAACATTTTACAGGTACTCGCAGATTTATATTTGCAGTGCATGATGCTGCATGTTTTAAAGGAAATAAAGGAAGTGTCTAATCAATAGTGTTTTTACATCCATTTCCAAGATTTCACTGACTTTTTTTTCAAATTCATGATTTCTGTGACACAATCGTACCCTTAGTCATACAGCACTTGTCTAAACAGGATTTAAGAAATTATTAGGTTGTTGTGCCCCTTAAAGTATATTTAAATACAGGACCAATATAACAGTAAGTGTTACACCCCTTCAAAATAGTTTTAACCAATTCAAATTCTTCTTATTAATCACCATTTTTATTTTTTACAGAACTAAGGCCTCATTTCAGCTTGGCCTCAGAGAGCGATGCGGCCGACCAGGATGATGCGGAGGGTGACCTAGATCCCCATGACGACACCCGGAATCAGAGCATTCCGAGGCAGAGTGCCACCAACGACGACACAGTGCTGACCTCAGGTGTGAGCACGCTCAGCTCCACCGTCTCCCACGACGACTCGCATGCTGCTCAGAGGTCTGTGAGCATGCAGCTGGGGAGGATGAAACTAGAAACCAACAGGCATGTGTAACTCCTGCTTTCTGTCAGCGTGTTAGGTCTGAATAAATAACTGCCGTCTGATTTTAAACGGGAAAGTATCTTCCTTCCTTTTGTCTCATCGTCTACCCGCCTACCGAAGTTAGTTTAATCAGATTTTAAACACATACGTTTTTAGATGCCTTTTTATTGACCTCAGTTCACTTTGTTTTGTCTTGAAGGTTACTGGAGGAACTGCTGGAGAAGGAAAAGGAGTATCAAAGCATCCTGCATCAGGTTATTGAGGAGAGGGACCAGGAGATCAAACTACTGATAATTAAATCTCAACCAATAGGTAACAATTGTTGGATCATTGGAGTGCTGCTTGACAGTTTTCCAACCATATCAAATGTATGTTCATATTGTTTCATTTTTTTTTTTTTTTTTATGTTCCAATCCTAAAATTCTAGGTGATGCAAAACTTTTCGCTATAGCTGTACACATAAGAACCACTCTTAACAGCAACAATGTTTTAATATCCTTACCTCTTATTAGCACTAGCTATATTATCACTGCATCACCTTTCTTCTGTTGACGATCTTTTAATTGTTTGCTAAATATTTTATTCTCCAATTAAGAATATGCTGATTTGACCAGGCTATATATTACAAATCCTGCTGCTTCCGGGTACCTAATGACTTAATGGCTTTAACAACCACCTGTTTTCGCACAGACATACCTGTCTCATCAGCAACTCACCGTTCTTCCAGTGCACACAGTGGGGACCCTGAGCTGACTAACTGGCTGAAGGAACATGATGCTGACCATGATACTATAGAGCGGGTAAGATTCATTATTACATACTGTACATCAGTTACTGCAAGTGGTTTTGTGTTAAAAAATAGGTCTGTGATAATTTTGTGTTTTAGTGAGTCTAAATCCATGTCTCTATCAATAGCCCAGCGTATTCTGGGATTCTGACTAACTCAAGTCCTCCATTTATGTTTCCTACAGACTGGAATGTTTTATATATATATATATATATATATATATATATATATATATATATATATATATATATATATATATATATATATATATATATATATATATATATATATATATATATATATATATACAGTACTGTGCAAAAGTTTTAGGCAGGTGTGAAAAATGCTGTAAAGTAAGAATGCTTTCAAAATAGACATGTTAATAGTTTATATTTATCAATTAACAAAATGCAAAGTGAGTGAACAGAAGAAAATCTACATCAAATCAATATTTGGTGTGACCACCCTTTGCCTTCAAAACAGCATCAATTCTTCTAGGTACACTTGCACACAGTTTTTGAAGGAACTCGGCAGGTAGGTTGGCCCAAACATCTTGGAGAACTAACCACAGTTCTTCTGTGGATTTAGGCAGTCTCAGTTGCTTCTCTCTCTTCATGTAATCCCAGACAGACTCGATGATGTTGAGATCAGGGCTCTGTGGGGGCCATACCATCACTTCCAGGACTCCTTGTTCTTCTTTACGCTGAAGATAGTTTTTAATGACTTTCGCTGTATGTTTGGGGTCGTTGTCATGCTGCAGAATAAATTTGGGGCCAATCAGATGCCTCCCTGATGGTATTGCATGATGGATAAGTATCTGCCTGTACTTCTCAGCATTGAGGAGACCATTAATTATGACCAAATCCCCAACTCCATTTGCAGAAATGCAGCCCCAAACTTGCAAGGAACCTCCACCATGCTTCACTGTTGCCTGCAGACACTCATTTGTGTACCGCTCTCCAGCCCTTCGCGAACAAACTGCCTTCTGCTACAGCCAAATATTTCAAATTTTGACTCATCAATCCAGAGCACCTGCTGCCATTTTTCTGCACCCCAGTTCCTGTGTTTTCGTGCATAGTTGAGTCGCTGGCCTTGTTTCCACGTCGGAGGTATGGCTTTTTGGCCGCAAGTCTTCCATGAAGGCCACTTCTGACCAGACTTCTCCGGACAGTAGATGGGTGTACCAGGGTCCCACTGTTTTCTGCCAATTCTGAGCTGATGGCACTGCTCGACATCTTCGTCTACGGTCCTCAATGTTGCCCATTTCTTTGTGCTTCTTCAAAAGAGCTTGGACAGCACATCTGGAAACCCCTGTCTGCCTTGAAATTTCTGCCTGGGAGAGACCTTGCTGATGCAGTATAACCACCTTGTGTCTTGTTGCTGTGCTCAGTCTTGCCATGGTGTATGACTTTTGACAGTAAACTGTCTTCAGCAACCTCACCTTGTTAGCTGAGTTTGGCTGTTCCTCACCCAGTTTTATTCCTCCTACACAGCTGTTTCTGTTTCAGTTAATGATTGTGTTTCAACCTACATATTGAATTGATGATCATTAGCACCTGTTTGGTATAATTGTTTAATCATACACCTGACTATATGCCTACAAAATCCCTGACTTTGTGCAAGTGTACCTAGAAGAATTGATGCTGTTTTGAAGGCAAGGGTGGTCACACCAAATATGGATTTGATTTAGATTTTCTTCTGTTCACTCACTTTGCATTTAGTTAATTGATAAATATAATCTATTAACATGTCTATTTTTGAAAGCATTCTTACTTTACAGCATTTTTCACACCTGCCTAAAACTTTTGCACATAGTATATATATATATATATATATATATATATATATATATATATATATATATATATATATATATATATATATATATATATATAATTTAATTATACCCTATATACATTCTTTATATTTTAGAATCAAGTCATTTTTACTTGTACATCGGTTTAGCTCAGACACTGTTAAGAAATAGTTTTCTGTTTCAATGAAGTGCATACTAATGATTGTTGAATATCCTAGCTTTTGGCAGAAGATTACACACTGACTGATATTCTTCACTACGTGACAAGAGATGACCTAAAGGGCTTAAGATTAAGGTATTCTAAAGATTTGTATTTGTCAATTTAAAAAAAAAAAAGTAGTAGTAATTATAAACTTATTATCACAGATTGGCTCGTCTAATTATATTAGGTTCTTAGTAGAAAGACCAGTATCCTACCAGAGCATGGCAACTAAGTTTAAAAAATAATAATAATTATTACCTGACAAATACCTGAGCACGTCTTTCACTGAGCACACTTGTTAGACTGCTGCAATGGTCTCATTTCTGTGTAATACTGCTAGCTGTGTTTATTATTATTATTATTATGTTGTTGTCTTTCAGAGGAGGAATGCTGTGCAAGGTGTGGAAAGCAATCGTGGAATTTAGAAAGAACCCCTCATAAGAACCTTGCCTTGTGAAATGTTGCTTTAGTGGAAGCAAGCCTCCATCAAATCTGAAATAATATACTCTTGAAGAGACTGCACTTTATTCTGCAATATTGATTAGTCTGTAACTAAGCTTCCATGCTTCTGTAATGCATTATTATTATTATTATTATTATTATTATTATTATTATTATTATTATTATTATTATTATTACTTACAATGAAAAACAATCACAATTTTTACTATTACAATTGTATAGTCCTTAAAATAGTAAGTACATAGATTTTATCCTACGGCTGTGTTTTGTTTTTTGCCTTTTTAGAGGTTTGTTGTCATCAGTTTTTACATTAAGAAAACTGAAACTAACACCGTGGGCTTCAAATACTGTAAACTCCTTTTATATTTTGAAGAAAATAAAAAATAGATGTCATACATTTTAGTGATGAAGTGAAAAAGCAAAACTGTTCTATTGTGTAATAAACAGTACATTGTGCAACTTAACTATCAGTTGTTTAGCAAATAAATCACCCTGAAACTGGCTAAAATGAATGGCACAAACATGCTGATGAATGCATATGCAATGTATAGGACCACAAATGTGACCATTTCGCCTTTTATATGTTTTTATCACATTGATATGGGTATGCTTCCCCAAATTTGATCCCCTTTTTTTATTTATATAGTGGAAAGTGGTATTTCTAGAAGTTTTGACTATATTGTAGGACACAAGTTTGTGCAATGTTTAACCTAGAAATGGAAGAACATCCCTAGAAAATACAGTTTCTCTGTGAAATGGCAGAATCTGAGCCTCTTAAACTGCAAAATCTCTAGCTCTACCTCCACCCCTTTGGTAGTGTTCCTTACAAATTATCGATAATTGTATAATATTGTCATAAACATAAATCTAAAGTTACACGTCCACAATTTCTGTCACGTTACAAAAGCATTTTGTGCTTTTCCATCATTGTTTAATTACCAGTACATATCATTATCTTCATTTTGAACCTGTTTAAACAATTGCTTACAGTCTGTACACTTAACCTGTTAACAAAGTGCAATGTAGTCATGAATGTTAGGTTATTTTTTACAAGCTGTTTTACAATGAGGAGTGTGACCATGAACCGTATTTGTGTGGCACTGTACATTTTTATTTAATTTGATTGACACAGAAACATAGCTTAGTTTTTTTCGTCTCTATAATTTGAGACTGAAGTTTGTCTAGAAACAGCATTGAGTGTGGCGATAGAGAGAGAGAGATACCACTTAAATGATTAATTAAATTAATTTTTAATTAAATCACATAAATCAATATTAAATATTTTACATGTGTTTTTTTTGTTTGTTTTTTGTTGTTGTTTTTTATAATAACTTTCAATACACATTGAATAATGCATGACCTGTTCCCTAAAATGAAATCTAATTTAAACTAATATGTGTCTGTATTTCTAAAACATATTGTACATTTTTACTGGGTTATTGCAGCTTTGATATTGTTGTAACGTGTTTGAAACACAAACATTTAAATCCAAATCTAGGTTCATTAGCTTCTATTTATGACTGCATCATTGCTCAGCACATGGGGTTATATGTTTGTAAAAAATTGTAATATTCCTAATGCCAAGTAGCTGGAAAATGATATGTAAAATAAAGATGTGAATTTTAAAAAAAAAGATGTTATTGCCATTTTTGTTTAATAAGTCACACCTACAAAAAAATAACTGGGCTCAACTCAAGGATGTCAGTAAGTACAAATACAAAATGTGTATTTCACGTTCCTTTGTGGAATATCAACAAACTGCAGTCTCAACAAACCGTCGCACAGAATGCTTAACTATGAAAAAATGTGCCAGTCTGAACAAAATAAAAATGTCAAAATACAGGCAAGGAGCAATACAAAAATGTACTGTCCTATAAGGGCACTGTATAGCTTGCTCCAAGGAGTAGTAAACCAAACCTATAGTAGTCACAAAATTCAACACTGATGAAGGCACTAGCAATGAAAACAATTGCCTGTGTTTAGCTTCTCATAAGCTTAACCTTGGAATCTATGATTGATTGTTTTTGAAGTTATGAATGGAAAACATTCAACAATACTTTCACCCTGGAATTTTAAACAAATAAGCAACCGTTGTATGTGCAATAGACAGGTTCAAATGACAATTAAACAACAATAGAGAACAACGATTATACATAACATGATGTTAAACAGTTAATAATGTAAATACTGTATTATGAAGTGGAATGAGTTACGAGCGTAGTACACATCCCTTTAGGACTAATACATAGGAACTACTTCAGTTTTAACTTGTAGAAACTGAACATTTGCACCGCTTTATCAGTCATGGGCTCATCAACTTTGCTCAACCGGATACAATGACTTTATATCAAGCCATGGCCCAAATACCGTATATGAGAGTAAAGAGCAGAAAATGGAATGGAATGGATGGCCGTTGTCGCAATATTATTTAGTTGTTTTTTGTTTTGTTTTTAAACACATTTTACAAAAGTGATATTCATTTGATTTATTATTCTTTAGAGTTGTCATGAAATGAACTGTTATTGGTGTCCTTTCTTTGATTTGTAGTGGCAGACGTCAAAGAGAGGTATTGGTACAATGTTTACTTGGATGCTGCTTGAATTCAAATATAGATTTAACCTTAAATTGTATTGATGTGTGTTAATCTACGTCATTTTACTTGGACGTTCTACTCCACATGTTTTTTTTTTTCACTCGCTTTACTTGTTCATTAGTTAACTTACAATCTAATTTAGCGTTTGGTCAAAAAAAAAAAAAAAAGGTAGTTTGTTCCTGAAAGAAAAAAAAAATCTTCTAAAACATGGATTTGTTTATAAAGTATAAATAAGCACATCGATTTTATTCTGTTGCGTGTCTGTGATGTCAGGGGGCTGTGTGAGGTCTCCAGCGCTGGATGGAGCTGTCACCCAGTCCTAGTGCTGAGCTGTGCACGTTACCACCATGTTACTATAACTTACCTGCGCGTTTCCTTACAGTGCAAATCGACGGGAACAAGAAGCGACGAATATTCCCATCTAAGGAAGCTGTTTTGATTGAGCGCTGCAAATCTGTACTTCGTCGCGACCTGTACTTGGAAAATGAGAACGTGAGGCTTGTTTTTTTTAGTAACTTTTTAAAATATAATCTACAAATGCATTACGCAAATATGCCACCCCCTCACGGGGATCTGCACAAGCACCGTTTCCATATTCTCTGCTTTGCTTTGCTTTGGATGGGACCATGTATTTTCGCCAAATCGTCCCAGATTTCAGATTTAAACTCGCAGATGTCAGGGATAGAAGAACTGCTCGATGAATTTCGCAAGCAGCTCCAACAAGATCAGCAAGAGAATAGAGGAGATGGGATGGGGCCGGTGGATGTGTGCTTGGACAGCTTCAACGCCATAGAGGACTACATCATCAGGGCGAAGGACTCCATCGACTCGGGGGCCACCTTCCTGACAGCACCTGGAAGAATTTACACCTGGAGAGACTGCCTGCATGCCTGCTGTTCCGACCCTCATTGCACAGTGGCTGTGGTGGAGCTGGAACGGGAGCGATCGGAGGATAGCCTCAATTGCTTTTTATTCAACTGCACTTACAAAAACAGAAATGTCTGCAAATTCTCCTTGCATCAGGGATACAGCAGCTACAGTCTGTTGTCTTTCAACAATACCCTCTACCCCGGTGACAACGGCGCAGATTCAGATTTGACTAGTAAACACGCAGGTTCCAGGAAAGGGCCTCATGTAAATAACCCAGTTTATGATGCGACAATACAAGGTGTGTGTGTTTTTTGTTTTGTTTTGTTTGTTTTTTTTATTATTCAATATATATGTTTTTATGTTTAAAAATGTATTAATGTAAAACATTTTTAGAATAACACTTTAAAAAGCAAATGTGTTTTCTTGTAAAAATTATATACATATATAACCACAATAGTATAGGCCTGTACAGATTACAGGTATCTATACTAATGTCTGTGGAAGATATTGACGTTAAAAACATTATGAGTCAAATATTATAGTTGTATATTCTGAGTTCATATCCTACCAAACGCATCACCTTATCTCATGACGTTTAACTGCAATAAAAACTAATTCCAACCGTCTACTGATCAATCAAGTGAAAAGTGAAAAAAACACAATCTACATAACCAACAGGCAAATCGTGCCAAAGAAAAAACTACTTTTCTTTGTACCTATGGTGTAAGATAACCCCCTTTGTGTAGCTTTGGAACGAGACCATTAAAAACACTGTCTGTGTATGAGTGTTTGCTGGTGGGTTATAAGGAAAGTCATGCCATTTATTGTGTGTTTTGTTTATTTAGACTTACTGTTTCTTGCCTGTGAGGTCTAAAACATACACACAGAACGGCAAGGCTTCATATCACGTGGTCAGTCAATTGAGTATTCCAGCAGATGTTAATACACGTTTTCTTTGATATTTCATCCAATTAATTGCGTAGGAGTAAAGTATAAGGATATTGTATCCTTTCACTGTGACAGTTAGCAATGATGCCAGACCATGTTTGGGGTGTTCCCTGGGGCTGTGGGAAAAGGAACAGTATTGGTGCTGGTATGTTTTGGTTGATTGTGTTTGTACTAATACCTATAGGTTTGTTATAATGTTTTCTTTTAGGGATAACCTGTTTTGGGCAAGGCTGCACCTGGTGGGAGGGATTGTGGCTGGTTGCAAACCTATGAAATCCATTTTGTTTAATTACATTTGATTAATTACTTCTACCAGAAAATACAGAAAACCGACTGTTATGGTTTATAGTGTTCTGTTTTTCCCCCCCAGAAACATACAGTAGGCCAAGTTTAGATAAATGACTTGGTCTTGCACTCAGGCAAGTGTCCAGCTGCTATCTAAATCTGATGCAATGAACCAATCCAGTTTCCGAGGTTCAGGGCAGCTATATTGAGATTCTTAAGTTGAGTTTTAGATCCTACTAGAAGGAGTTCAGATTTGCCAGTGTTCAGCTGAAGAAAATTGGCAGACATCCAGGCCTCGATGTCTTGAATGCAAGCCGAGAGCCGGACCATGGCAGAGGAGCTACCATGGTCGAGTTTTAAGTAGAGCTGGGTGTCGTCAGCATAGGCCTGAAACATGAGGCTGTGTTGGCGGATGAGGTGACCCAAGGGAAGCATGTAGATATTGAAGAGAAGGGGCCCAAGAAAGATTTCATCAGGTAAGTTGATGAAACACTGCTCTTGCCATTGTTGTTATGATGCATTATTATAGTAGTATCTTAAACTGTTGATTATACTAAAAATAAAAACATATGGTTTAGTGAATATTATAGTAGTGAATTGAATATTATGTTTGTATCACTGGTGATTGGTTTACAATGGCGAATGATTAGTGTATGCAATATTTTATAGTAAATGACTGATTGATCATTGATTACATCCTTGTATTTCTTGTACTTGTGTAGTGAACGATGAGCCTCCTCGAAGTGATGCTGGCCAGGATGTGGTGCTCCAGCTACCCACAGACTGGGTCCTTTTGGATGGCAGAGACAGTCTGGATGATCAGGCAATTACCCGCTATGAATGGACTCTACTGCAGGGTGACCCCTCTGTTGGTATGAAGGTACTGGTGCTAAGTTATTTTGTCATGGAGCTCAAGTAAGCATGTTTTTATTAATTTGAAATCTGTTAACTGAGTTTAAACCAGTAATAACCATTGTTTTAAATAAAATCCCTTGCTTTCTATGTGCACAAGGCAATATTTAATATCATAGGCCCCACCTTTCTTTTGTTGAAGATTATTTTCTTGGTATTTTACTTTAATGCAGATTATGCTGATTTCCTGTGCCGTAGGTCAGATTAATTCCATTTTTTTAAATTTAACCCTACCATGTGACCTATGGCACCGGAAATGATTAGGCTGCTAAAGCTAATTTCAGGTAAGAAAATAGATTTTTAAAGCACCCCTTTAAACTATATGTGTTCTATATTAACACAAAACTACATAGGAAAACTGTATTGCACTAATAAAAAGCAGATGACCAACACCGATCTATAGTAGAGTTTGATTAGTTTGTGTGCAAATGCCGTTTTGCTCCAAATTACAGCAGTCGAATAAATATTTGTCTCACAGAAGTGACAAAGTGGCAAGCAGATTTCAAAAGGGTAGTAGCATGTGTCCCATGACTGGCACTACCGCTATATCTGTCTGAATGCAGAAAGTCTACAAACCTGATTGTTAAAAAGATCTGCTATCTGATCAATTACAAATCCTCAAATTCTAACTCCTTATCATTTTGTGTAGATGGTTTGTGCTTGGCAGAGCATTCAAATGCCAGACTGGACATTCAGTTAAAGCAACTCATGCACTTTTAAAACATTGAAGAGTAAGTAGCAGGGTTCCAAAAAATGTAGTGTTACACGTCCCCACGTGTTGCTACAATTGTTTAAATAATGTACCTGTAATTGTTCTTTTCATTGTTAACATCCTGACAACTTTTTACACTTATAACTTTAAAGTCTGTTTCAAAGCTCTTTTCAAAATGTCAGCTGAAAAGATAAATTACAGGTACATTATTTAAACAGTTGTAGCAACACGTGGGAACACGTAATGCTATATTTTTCTGAATCCCACTACTTACTCTTTAACAGAGTAAGTAGCGGGATTGTTATCTGCTGAATTATTGAATTGTATTTTGTCACACTTGTACTTGCTTGAACCAAAGTCATTGTATTCATCATTGTATTTATCTTGCTTTTAATTATATTATTACTTGCACTGTAATTCTTGAAATGTATTTGTTTACGACTGTAAAGTGCCCTGGATAAGGGTGTCTGCTAAGAAATAAATAATAATAATAATAATAATAATGATTAGACATTTGATATTTTCCCCCCCTTGACAAGACTGAAAGTGAGAAGGAGGTTTAGGATGTTGAGGAGGAGTTGGTAAACTCAAAGCACAGTACAAACAACATGAGTAGGTAGGCTTACATTTACCAGTATTGATTATTACTGGCTACCAATTGATTTGATAATTGAAAGGACTGTAGAGGTAACCTGATTCAATCTCTGATTGATTTTCTTATTAGTTACCTATCTCATCTACAGGTGTATTTTTAGAATTACCTGTGTTATGTTGCTTTACATTCTACAGTAAGTAACAAACACTGCAAAAAATAGTCTGACTAATCAGGGATGCATTCTTTTATATATACACTACCGGTCAAAAGTTTTAGAACACCCCCATTTTTCCAGTTTTTATTGAAATTTAAGCAGTTCAAGTCCAGTGAATAACCTGAAATGGTACAAAGGTAAGCGGTAAACTGCCAGAGGTTAAAAAAAAAGTTTAGGTTACCAAAAACTGAAAAATAATGTACATTTCAGAGTTATACAAAAAGGCCTTTTTCATGGAACAAGTAATGGGTTAACAACTTACAGCTGTTCTGCAGCAATGGAAGTAAATTAAGCCTTGAAAGTTGATGCTAACAATTCCTACAGGTGTCCCAACTTTTGTTGATTACTTACAAACCCTCTGTCTGTATAAAAGCAGTGTTGGAACAGACTGTGTTACTACACCCTCTTAAGCATTATTTGGACAGTATTGTACTGCAGGAAGTAGTATATTGCTATTATAATGGCGAGAAAAAGGCAATTAACAAAGGAAGACAGACAGACCATTATAACCCTTAAAAGTGTAGGTCTTTCCTTTAGAGAAATTGCAAAGAAAGCCAAGGTGTCAGTGAGTACAGTTTCCTACACCATCAAAAGGCACTTGGAAACTGGAGGAAACTCTGACAGGAAGAGGTCTGGCAGACCCAAAGCCACAACAGAATCAGAAGACAAGTTTCTGAGAGTCAACAGCTTGCGTGATAGGCGGCTCACAGGACAACAGCTTCAAGCACAGCTTAACACTGGTCGAAGTAAGCAAGTCTCAGTTTCAACTGTGAAGAGAAGACTTCAAGCTGCAGGTTTGACAGGTCGAGTGGCAGTAAGAAAGCCATTGCTAAGATGGCAAAATAAGAAAAAGAGGCTTGCCTGGGCCATGAAGCACCGCCAGTGGACTACTGAAGACCGGAAGAAGGTCTTATGGACCGATGAATCAAAATTTGAAATCTTCGGTTCATCACGCAGGGTTTTTGTACGCCGAGTAGGCTTAAAGGATGGTTCCTCGGTGTGTGACACCAACTGTCAAACATGGAGGAGGAAGCGTGATGGTCTGGGGCTCTTTTGCTGGATCCAGTGTCGGCGACTTGCACAGAGTGAGTGACACCCTGAACCAAAACGGCTACCACAGCATTTTGTAGCGCCATGCAATACCCTCTGGTATACGCCTAGTTGGTCAGGGGTTCATCCTACAGCAAGATAATGACCCAAAACATACCTCCAGGCTATGTCAGAACTACCTTAGAAGAAAAGAACAAGACGGTAGGCTTCAAATCATGGAATGGCCAGCACAGTCTCCAGACTTAAACCCCATCGAGCTGGTTTGGGATGAACTGGACAGAAGGGTGAAAGCAAAGCAACCTACAAGTGCAACACATTTGTGGGAACTTCTGCAACAGTGTTGGGAAGAACTTTCCAACAATATTTGATTTCCATTGTAGAAAGAATGCCACGAGAGTGTTCGGCTGTTATATCTGCAAAAGGTGGCTACTTTGATGAGTCAAAAATTTAGATTAAATTTTGTTAAACAAAACGATTCCATGATTTCTTTTTTATCTCCAATTGTTTATTTGTTCTATGCTTTAATTTCAGAGTACATTGAGACATTAAACTGCGTAAATTTCAATAAAAACTGGAAAAATGGAGGTGTTCTAAAACTTTTGACCGGTAGTTTATATATACAATTTATGATATGTTTATGCCCTAGTGACCTTATAAACATGGAGCAGAGTGTAGAGAAAGAACAGTTCAAGGATGGTCTCTTTTAAACTGGGTTCAAAAACACTTGAGTATTGCTCAGTGCTGAAGGACTGCTGAGTTGCCAGATATACAGTAGTTACAAGGTTATTGTGGGTTCTGGCTCTATATGTGATGTATTGATCAGATTAACCCTTACATTAAATAAGAAACATAGGATATGTTTATATTTACTAATTGGCTTTTGGTGACAGATGAAATGACCCAGCATGATGCAAAGTAGGCCAGGTTTGGAAGACCTTACAGTAAGCCATCTCAGGATTCACCTGTGTTTATTGAACAATGCAGGGTTTGTCAACCCCTGCCACTATTCTGCTTTTCCTGATTTCCTTTTCCTGATAAAAACATTGTGCACACATGGACCAAATATGGAGTACACTCTGTAAAGAAGCAATAACATAAAGAATAAGACATTGAGGGTTTCCGATTGGCCACATCACTAACTAACCTTGATGTGGCTCCAAGCAGCAGGTGTGATATGTTTGTATAACATACAGCAGTCTCCTGATTGTGAAGCTGAGTACAGAGTTGGAGAAAATGGTTTAGGTTAGATGCTATCAAATTACAACCTGCACCAAGGACAAATCTCCCCTTTGTTGACACAGCTCACTTCAGTTGCCTGACGTCACTGTATTTCAATAGGCAAATGAGAGGCTGCAGAGGAAATTGTATTACTTGATAATTTATTATTTTTGACACTAACTGGCAATCCTCCCTCAGCTACTCTCACTCACTTCAAAACAGAAGCTACAAAAAATAAACTTCAGGATTTTTTTCCATTGTCAATCCAATTTTATGCATTGTTTTTTGTATTGCCATGTTCCTTCATGCAAGATCAGCAGTTGGGATTAAATAATGGGTAACGTGCTTCACATTATCTATAAATCATCAGTAATTTGGGAATGTATGGTCTGAATATATATACAGTATTGTGCAAAAGTTTTAGGCAGGTGTGAAAAAATGCTGTAAAGTAAGAATGCTTTCAAAAATAGACATGTTAATAGATTATATTTATCAATTAACTAAATGCAAAGTGAGTGAACAGAAGAAAAATCTACATCAAATCCATATTTGGTGTGACCACCCTTTGCCTTCAAAACAGCATCAAGCATCAATTCTTCTAGGTACACTTGCACACAGTTTTTGAAGGAACTCGGCAGGTAGGTTGGTCCAAACATCTTGGAGAACTAACCACAGTTCTTCTGTGGATTTAGGCAACCTCAGTTGCTTCTCTCTCTTCATGTAATCCCAGACAGACTTGATGATGTTGAGATCAGGGCTCTGTGGGGGCCATACCATCACTTCCAGGACTCCTTGTTCTTCTTTATGCTGAGGATAGTTCTTAATGACTTTCGCTGTATGTTTGGGGTCGTTGTCATGCTGCAGAATAAATTTGGGGCCAATCAGATTCCTCCCTGATGGTATTGCATGATGGATAAGTATCTGCCTGTACTTCTCAGCATTGAGGAGACCATTAATTCTGACCAAATCCCCAACTCCATTTGCAGAAATGCAGCCCCAAACTTGCAAGGAACCTCCACCATGCTTCACTGTTGCCTGCAGACACTCATTCGTGTACCGCCTCCAGCCCTTCGCCAACAAACTGCCTTCTGCTACAGCCAAATATTTCAAATTTTGACTCATCAGTCCAGAGCACCTGCTGCCATTTTTCTGCACCCCAGTTCCTGTGTTTTCGTGCATAGTTGAGTCGCTTGGCCTTGTTTCCACGCCGGAGGTATGGCTTTTTGGCCACAAGTCTTCCATGAAGGCCACTTCTGACCAGACTTCTCCGGACAGTAGATGGGTGTACCAGGGTCCCACTGTTTTCTGCCAGTTCTGAGCTGATGGCACTGCTGGACATCTTCCGATTGCGAAGGGAAGTAAGCATGATGTGTCTTTCATCTGCTGCAGTAAGTTTCCTTGGCCGACCACTGCGCTCACGGTCCTCAACGTTGCCCGTTTCTTTGTGCTTCTTCAAAAGAGCTTGGACAACACATCTGGAAACCCCTGTCTGCCTTGAAATTTCTGCCTGGGAGAGACCTTGCTGATGCAGTATAACTACCTTGTGTCTTGCTGCTGTGCTCAGTCTTGCCATGGTGTATGACTTTTGTCAGTAAACTGTCTTCAGCAACTTCACCTTGTTAGCTGAGTTTGGCTGTTCCTCACCCAGTTTTATTCCTCCTACACAGCTGTTTCTGTTTCAGTTAATGATTGTGTTTCAACCTACATATTGAATTGATGATCATTAGCACCTGTTTGGTATAATTGTTTAATCATACACCTGACTATATGCCTACAAAATCCCTGACTTTGTGCAAGTGTACCTAGAAGAATTGATGCTGTTTTGAAGGCAAAGGGTGGTCACACCAAATATGGATTTGATTTAGATTTTTCTTCTGTTCAGTCACTTTGCATTTAGTTCATTGATAAATATAATCTATTAACATGTCTATTTTTGAAAGCATTCTTACTTTACAGCATTTTTTCACACCTGCCTAAAACTTTTGCACAGTACTGTGTGTATATATATATATATATATATATATATATATATATATATATATATATATATATATTGTAAGACAGCAGGGAGGGGGTTAATATCCTCCCTGCATAAAACTGTTTAATTAATTGTTTTATTGTTTATTATCCCCTGCACCTGGTGGTAATTGTAAATTAGAACCAGGTGCAGGGTATTTAAGAGGTGCAGTCAGTCTGCTTGGGGCTGCTGAGTAGAAGGAGACAGATGGTGTGTTCTGTGTCCGAGCAGGCGATCGAAAAAAAAGTAGGTGTTGTGGTACTACGGTGCAGTTTATTTTGTTTATGCCAGGTAAACGGCTTAGCTGTCCTGCGAGCTAGTCAGGGACCTGCATATTGTTTAGTCAGCGCTCCGAAGGAGCTAGGTGTTTGTTTTGTTTATTTTGTTTTGTGCTTATTAAAAATGGTGCGTCAGCTGGAAAACTTCATTTTTCTGTCCTGGGTGTGTTTTTAAAGGGCAACGAACCGTGAGTGAGTTGCAGCTCATTTACTATATATATATATATATATATATATATATATATATATATATATATATATATATATATATATACACTTTACTTTACTGGTGAGCTTACACATGCTTGTTTTTAAAGGCAGCTGTCCCAGCATTTGTAAGGGGTGGGGTGGGTGAACCTACTTAATTGGCTGTAGGGCTTGCCATGGTTTATTTTAAGATTAGCCCAAGAAGTGTCTGTTTGTTCTCAATAAATGTTCATAATCATCATAAGTTTCCTCAGCAAACAAGAATTGCTACTGTAATCAATTAGCTTCTTGAGCAAAGAGAACATGAGTTAAAATCAATTGTCACAACATTAACATGTTATTGGCATTTGTTGAAATGTTTTAACATTTTAAGTATCTTTTCCTAAAACTTATCTACACCTTGACACATTATTCATCATGTTAGAGTCCTGTGAGCCCCCAGTAATTCTAATAAAATAATTTCATGAATATCTGTTTTGCACTTATATTAGCTAAATAGGTCTCAAATGTACAGTTTTGGAAGAAATACATGTTATAGTTTTAAAACATGGTATCTGGTACAACTTTAGTTTAAAGGAAGCTCTCGCTTTCTAAACCTATTTGCCTAAGTCTGGCCTTTTGTTCCTGAATCAGCTGGTCATAATGATCAAGTAGTTGAAACGTGTTACTGCTGCAGGAACCACATGGAAAGCTTTAGTAAATCTGCAGGCAGTTTATAAATGCAATGTAACCCTTTAGCTCCCAGTAAATCAGATTCAGTAATATTGGAATGAATTTTTTGTTTGTTTGTTTGTTTTGTTTGTTTGTTTGTTTTTTTGTTGTTGTTTTTTGTTTTTTTGCTGTTCAGATTCTTCACTGTTTAACTCTGCTGTTGATTTTATTCCATGAAGGCTCCCCAGCCTGGAGTATTGAAGTTAACTGGCCTGAAAGAAGGGTCATACCACTTCCAGCTGACAGTCAAAGACACTGGGGGTCAGAAGAGCTCCGACAATGTTACGGTCACTGTTCTCCCATCAAAGCGCAAAGTACCAGGTACAACATCTAGACATAGCTCAGTGAAATTATTTTTTGTCAGTCAGCTCCTCCTTCATCTTCTACACTGTCTATTGCTTTGGTGTTACATTCCACCAACTGTGGAAAAATGTAATGCGAGGACAATGTGTTCTATTTTAATGATCTTAATAGTGGCCGATCTGAATACTGCCACCCTTTTAATACTATAGTTCTCCAGCTAGGATTTTCTCCCAGGGGTGATTCATAAACCTACTTATTAACATTACTACATACAATACAAATTCAGTGTAACAAGGTTTGTGAAAAATCAGGTGTATACATTTCAGGGAGGCAGTATTCAGATCTGACACTGTGTTTAGATCATTAGACCCCTATGTGTTCTATAGACAGCTATCAGTGGGAGTTCTACAGGTTATGTATTATCAGTATTACATACAGTATGGCAGTGTGTGTTGTGCTAGTGCACGAAGTGACTCAGCACCATACTCACTCGCACTGACAAAACAAAGCTCAACAGCCATTATTTGTATTTGCAGTGACAATGATATATTCTTCCAAAGCATTAGGCACAAAGTTTGTTAACAAATATATAAGGTTTGTTGTTGCAGAATTGCACATTACGATGGAAAATAGGTTAGAATACATATGGAGTTGGTACAAATGGATTTAATGTTATTAAACAAGTACTTGCTTTTAATTGTATTTATTATATATCTGCATTTGGACTAGGAAGTGCATTAAAACCGAACGTTGTTGATGTATTACATCTATCTAGCTAATCTGATAACAGCACAGAGAGAAGGCTGATGCGTTCTTGGCCTTTCCTATTACACCAATACAGAATACTTGTTTATCAGCATACAGCAAAATACCCTGCTGCTCAAGCTATTATTTAACCCAAGCAGTGCACTCTATTTCATGCTTAAATGCCCAAAGGCAAACGTAGTATAGAAACAGCAATGTTGTATATGTTGATTTTTTGTTTCAAAACCATTGCAGGTTAGTACGCTGCTCAGTTTAAAATAAAGGCATTTTTTGCAACATGACTAGAGGTAGCACAGTATGAAAGTAGTGCTATTAATCCTGAAAACAATCCACTTTTTTATTTAGACACGGGTTTACAACAAACTTCTTAGTGCAGTGCCAGTGCGTGTCATTTTATAGTAGTTACAGTAACACTAATATTTTGAATGTCACTCATCATAAAAACCATGTAAAATGTATGATTCTTAATTCCAAATCAGTCCAGGGTAGGCTATAACTACAATATATGTAGTATACGAGAAATACTTTTGTATTAAAATACTTTTCAACAGAGGGATTAAATATTATGATCTTAGAAATTGTGAGTAAAGGCTTTATTGATTGAGCTATACAGAGAGTTTGGCTTGCTGTTGAGATTTTAGCGACAGCCTGGAGGTGTGTATATCTCGACTAACATTTGTAATTTGTGTTTGTAAATAAATGTATAAACAGATTTAAGCAAAGCCTTTTGTGAAATGACAATCGTGGCAATGCCCTTTCCCTTATTGGGATGTTTAAAAAAAACAAAAAACGTTTTATTAGTCCTTGTGCTATTGATGTTGTACGATAAGCATTTCTTAACACAAGATTTGCAACGCAATTACAGAAGATCAGTAAGTGTATTTCTGTTTCATTAAGTTCTTCATTTTTTCCTGGAATTTGGCGAATATTTAGACAAATAGTACAATAGAAAAAGATTCCACTCTGAGTGCCAAAAGTCATTGTAAAGAAAGCCAGTGTTACACTACTTTAGTGTCATCCATAGAGCATAAAACAAAACAAGCTTTCAAAAAGCCAGACAAATTGATAAAATACAAACGTATCATCCTGACCTTGTCCTTGGAAAAATAATTGAAATATAAAAGTAATAAATGTTAGTACAGCATGAAGGTCACGACACAGATAGGAACAAGTCTCTATCCCTCCTGAAAGAGAGGTGAATGAACACCATTAGCTTTCAGAGACACAATGTGTTGAATTCAATCAAATGTAATTATAAAACATCACTTTCTGGCCTAATATTTAGTAAGTCTTGTCATGCTTTGTCTGTTGTATCCGTGTTGCTGGAATCATGGAAACAAATCAGTGACTTGACTCATAGGGCAGATATTGCTTGCTGCTTGAGAGATGCATTGACAGCATTGTGAGTTAACCGGTCCCCATTAGTCCATCTTGTCTCAGTGTAGGTCACTACTGGGCAGTGGGATTTGAGGATGTTTCCCTGCTGGCTATAATAAAGAATATTTCTGACCCCCAGTCTGTACAGGGCTCTGCTCCCGCTACCAGTTCATGTGTGACGATGGCTGCTGTGTTGATATCACCTTCGCCTGTGATGGAAAAAAGCAGTGCCTCGACGGGTCAGACGAAGCCTTCTGCCAAAGCAGTGAGTTCATATAGTCTGTGATGTTCATAATATGCTTCAGTTTGGTTGCTAAGGATGGATTCAGGTTATATTTTAAATAAACAAACCATTAAATGATGTTCATAACACCTGTGTCTTTTCGATCAAACCGTCATAAAGTATAAAAGTAGCAGTAGGATATATTGAACATTAATGGTTAGGAAATACTCAGTGCTAGGCAGCTTAGTAAGGATTTTTGTCTTCACTTCCCTCAGTTGAAGGAAGCCGCAAGTCTGTTACCCACTCCTCTGATGTAAGCCAGATGAAGACTATGAGCCTGACAGACGGGGGTGAATACAGGACCACTGCCGAAGAGCCAAGGAAGACAACAATGGAAAAACTGCAACCGTCCTTACATACATACAACAGGGAAGAAACCAATCCACCATTAACCCAGGGAAAGACTACACAAAACAACATACATGTTACAGGTAATGTTACAGAGTCTATACTGTCTAAATATGTATGTAATCATGGTGTATGCATATCAGTAAGAATGGCTATTGAGAGTTATAATATGTACACTCAGTGCATTTTTTTTTTTTGCTTGTGAATTTCGTGCACATAAAATGCAAGGGATACTGGCACTGGCTACAGTCAGTGGCACAGTGCAAGCAGGTTTAATACAAATGCTTCACTCATAGTGCTGCACACAGACCTCAAAGATGACACCTATACAGTGACACATAGCTGTGGTCATAGGAATTTCACAAGTGCCTTGGGGCAGAATATAACAGTGTGCCACATTGTTTACAGACATGTGAGAAAAGTTATCTGATCCTCTAATTTATTAAATAAAATCCCATGTTGAAACACGCATTTCGATCCAGTTTTGAAACTGTGTTTCTGTTTTTAGAGGACTGTCTGGCGCCCCCTGCTGCTGGCCCTTGCAAAGGTATCTTTCCTCGCTGGTTCTTTGATGCTTCCACAGGAACATGCAAGCACTTCATCTATGGTGGCTGCAAAAGCAATGGAAACAACTTCCTGCAGGAAACAGACTGCATCAGTGGGTGTATGAAGAAACAAGGTTGAGAAGTATTTTTGTTTTCTGTGTATTTCCTTGTGGATCATATAAGTTACAAGGGTTGGACAAACAAAAATGCTAACACATGCTGTATAGGCTGTCCCTCAAAAGTCTCATTACTGTGTTAAGCTGATGGCATCTCTCACATTTGTTCTGCAGATGTTGCATCTCCATTGAAAGTCAGTTTCAGTCACGATGGGCATGACAGCAGACTTTGACAGAGGTTGGATAATAGGGGCTTGGTTGGTTGGTAGGGAAATTCCCCTGTTAAATATTTCTGTTAAGTAGTAGCTAAGAGTCAGCAAAACATCTTATGATGGTTTATTTTGCTATTTACACAGTGAGGGTTTGGCTGCTGGTAGGATTATAAACCCGACAGCAGACTTTGACAGAGGTTGGATAATAGGGGCTTGGTTGGTTGGTAGGGAAATTCCCCTGTTAAATATTTCTGTTAAGTAGTAGCTAAGAGTCAGCAAAACATCTTATGATGGTTTATTTTGCTATTTACACAGTGAGGGTTTGGCTGCTGGTAGGATTATAAACCAGTTTAGAGAAAACAAACTACATCCCCTGCATATATTACCATCATTGTGTACTTAAGGGGCAGTACTTTCAAATGATATATGGAGATACTCTCTTGTTAGGCTGCCACCTTTAAACACATGTAAATGCTTTTGTTTAGTTTACTACCAATGAACGTTTAGAAAATCCATAAACTATAAACTAACATTAAGCAGCTGGCAAGTCTGTATACTTTTCCCCCGATGTAGTTCTGTATTTGCAATCGCATACTGACTCAATGGCATTCTGGTTCCTTATTAAACAACCTAGCTTTTTCTCACAAAGACTGGCTGTAGGTGTATTCTTTTTTTACATACTTGTGTGCCGTCACTGGTATGCAAGTTTGTGTTAAGAAACAACAGAGTCCACAATGCACCTGACCAGACTCAACTTCCTGCCAAATGAAGACTCACAGGCTTACCTGGAGGTGCATAAATTGATTTGCTGTATCTGTAGATTTTCAGAATGTTTGATAAAAATGAAACTTAACATCATGCTTTTATGTTAATTAGCCATGAGGCTTTCCCGTTTTTACTCCAAGACAAAACCCAGAAAAACATGTGTGCAAATAACTTTTCCTAACTTATCTAATTTATTTCTACTCCTTAATAGACAAGTGAATTATATACTGCTTAGTGAAATACTGGGTATTTTATTTATTTTATTTTTATTTTATTACTTTAGTATACCAGCTTTTTTTTCTTGAAAAGCCCCTCCCATCGTTTAAATGGTGCCATTTAGTTAACCGCAGGTAATTTACACGTTTACTAAAAAATGTAAATGCGGCAGCCTTAGAATCTTCTTTGACTTTGTAGACCCTTAAAATGGGAACAACATATAGGGGTAAATTAGGTACTTGGGTGTTCGCCTCAAAAATGCATTGAGCACAACTGGGAATGCACAAGAAAAAGTGGACTGGGAAATGCCAGCAGCAATTGCGACTGTTTAAAACATGCTTTCAAAAGTTCTTAACAAATTGATGCAATTGTAAGTGTCGCAATTGCCGTCAGTTTTCGTACATCTCATTATAATATTTAACCCTCATTTGCACTATCTCTGCCCCCTTTTTGAGAATCTATGCAGGAACGCCCATAATTACATATTCATCAAAGCTTGAACCGCAAAGAAAAACTGCTGCCGCAAAGCATTCCCTAAAAAGTCGCTAACAGCATTGCGTTTGTTTAGTATATTTCACCCTAGACTTCCCGACTCGTTTGCGAATATTGCGACAGCCGCAGCACTTTAGTACATAAACCCTTAGTGCAAAGAACATGTTTCAGTTGTCTTGTTCATCTTTGATCCTAATGACAACTTACCTTATTGTGGCTGAATGTTATAATTTCGTGTTTGCCAATAACTGTTTTTTTTTTCTCCATGTCATTACTATCTTGTTTATTCATGAGTGACGCAAACATGAGTCATGTTTATGTAAGCCCTGTTAATAACCCTAATACACTATACTGGCTTCTATTTTTCTAATTCTTAGACAAAGAGTCAACACAGAATACCATTGATCTTTCCTCCATCATAAATAGTGAGCCTGGTAAGTTCTGTCAAATCTATCAAAAATGAAAAACAAATACAAACCCCTTGTTTAAAAAATAAAAAAAATAAAAAACACAAAAATAGGAGGAGTGGCAAACATTGTTGCAGCAGCAAAGGTCATTCAAAATGATCTAGACAGCATTCAGAACTGGGAAGACACATGGCAAATTACATTTAATAGAGAAAAGTGTAAGGTACTGCACGCAGGCAATGCATTATAATGGATTATGAATATCATATGGGAGATACTGAAATTGATGAAGGAATCTATGAAAAGACCTAGGAGTTTATGTTGACTCAGAAATGTCTTAATCTAGACAATGTGGGGAAGCTATAAAAAAGGCCAACAAGATGCTCGGATATATAGTGAAAAGTGTTGAATTTAAACCAAGTGAAGTAATGTTAAAACTTTACAATGCATTAGTAAGACCTCATCTAGAATATTGTGTTCAGTTCTGGTCACCTCGCTACAATAAAAAAAAGAATATTGTTGCTCTAGAAAGGGTGCAAAGAAGAGTGACCAGAATTATTCCAGGTTTAAAAGGCATGTCATATGCAGACAGACTTAAAGAATTGAATCAATTCAGTCTTGAACAAAGAAGATTACGCAGCGATCTGATTCAAGCATTCAAAATTTAAAAAGGTATTGACAATGTCGACCCAAGGGACTTTTTCGACCTGAAAAAAGAAACAAGGATCAGGGGTCACAAATGGAGATTAGATAAGGGGCATTCAGAACAGAAAATAGGAGGCACTTTTCTACACAGAGAATTGTGAGGGTCTGGAACCAACTCCACTGTAATGTTGTTGAAGCTGACACCCTGGGATCCTTCAAGACCATGCTTGATGAGATTCTGGGATCAATAAGCTACTAACAACCAAACAAGCAAGATGGGCCGAATGACCTCCTCTCATTTGTAAACTTAGTAAACTTATGTTCTTATGTCCTTAAATCCCTAAACTCAGTCTTAAAAATATATATACATTGCTTATATGGAAAATCATTCAAATAGAACTTTAAGTGGTTCATTCACACAAATTTAGTGGTTTGTCATATATATATATATATATATATATATATATATATATATATATATATATATATATATATATATATATATATATATATATATATATATATATATATATATACAGTACTGTGCAAAAGTTTTAGGCAGGTGTGAAAAAATGCTGTAAAGTAAGAATGCTTTCAAAAATAGACATGTTAATA
Source organism: Acipenser oxyrinchus oxyrinchus (assembly GCA_030684275.1). Classification (NCBI taxonomy): domain Eukaryota; kingdom Metazoa; phylum Chordata; class Actinopteri; order Acipenseriformes; family Acipenseridae; genus Acipenser; species Acipenser oxyrinchus. Next base: position 54,175,847 of record CM060251.1, on the reverse strand, counting down.
GATTATATTTATGAATTAACTAAATGCAAAGTGAGTGAACAGAAGAAAAATCTAAATCAAATCCATATTTGGTGTGACAACCCTTTGCCTTCAAAACAGCATCAATTCTTCTAGGTACACTTGCACAAAGTCAGGGATTTTGTAGGCATATAGTCAGGTGTATGATTAAACAATTATACCAAACAGGTGCTAATGATCATCAATTCAATATGTAGGTTGAAACACAATCATTAACTGAAACAGAAACAGCTGTGTAGGAGGAATAAAACTGGGTGAGGAAAAGCCAAACTCAGCTAACAAGGTGAGGTTGCTGAAGACAGTTTACTGTCAAAAGTCATACACCATGGCAAGACTGAGCACAGCAACAAGACACAAGGTAGTTATACTGCATCAGCAAGGTCTCTCCCAGGCAGAAATTTCAAGGCAGACAGGGGTTTCCAGATGTGCTGTCCAAGCTCTTTTGAAGAAGCACAAAGAAACAGGCAACGTTGAGGACCGTGAGCGCAGTGGTCGGCCAAGGAAACTTACTGCAGCAGATGAAAGACACATCATGCTTACTTCCCTTCGCAATCGGAAGATGTCCAGCAGTGCCATCAGCTCAGAACTGGCAGAAAACAGTGGGACCCTGGTACACCCATCTACTGTCCGGAGAAGTCTGGTCAGAAGTGGCCTTCATGGAAGACTTGCGCCAAAAAGCCATACCTCCGGCGTGGAAACAAGGCCAAGCGACTCAACTATGCATGAAAACACAGGAACTGGGGTGCAGAAAATGGCAGCAGGTGCTCTGGACTGATGAGTCAAAATTTGAAATATTTGGCTGTAGCAGAAGGCAGTTTGTTCACGAAGGGCTGGAGAGCGGTACACGAATGAGTGTCTGCAGGCAACAGTGAAGCATGGTGGAGGTTCCTTGCAAGTTTGGGGCTGCATTTCTGCAAATGGAGTTGGGGATTTGGTCATAATTAATGGTCTCCTCAATGCTGAGAAGTACAGGCAGATACTTATCCATCATGCAATACCATCAGGGAGGCATCTGATTGGCCCCAAATTTATTCTGCAGCATGACAACGACCCCAAACATACAGCGAAAGTCATTAAGAACTATCTTCAGCGTAAAGAAGAACAAGGAGTCCTGGAAGTGATGGTATGGCCCCCACAGAGCCCTGATCTCAACATCATCGAGTCTGTCTGGGATTACATGAAGAGAGAGAAGCAACTGAGGCTGCCTAAATCCACAGAAGAACTGTGGTTAGTTCTCCAAGATGTTTGGGCCAACCTACCTGCCGAGTTCCTTCAAAAACTGTGTGCAAGTGTACCTAGAAGAATTGATGCTTGATGCTGTTTTGAAGGCAAAGGGTGGTCACACCAAATATGGATTTGATTTAGATTTTTCTTCTGTTCACTCACTTTGCATTTAGTTAATTGATAAATATAATCTATTAACATGTCTATTTTTGAAAGCATTCTTACTTTACAGCATTTTTTCACACCTGCCTAAAACTTTTGCACAGTACTGTATATATATATATATATATAATATAGGATATTTGTATATGTGTCGTACAATATAATTTATGCTTTGTTCCAACTTTTAATGGTATGATTGAACATTGATATCAGGATGTCAGCATAATCCAACTCTAAAGTGACCACTTATAAAGATGATTTCTCACAACATACAACCAAACAAATCCAAATTTCACACTTTCCCAGCTTGTAGCATTTTATAATAAAAGGGTTTTAACAATTCAATGACTTCAGTAATATGAATGATAGGACTGGATGATTTTAAAACAATAAAGGGCAGTGCACATTTCTTTTTTTTTTTTTTCTCCCCAATTTAGTATGCCCAATTATCTGTATCCTCTGCTCACCACTCGCAACCCCCCCGCCAACTCAGGAAACGGCGGCTGGAACACGCGTCCTCCGAAACGTGCTCCTGCCAAGCCGTCATTTTTTTCACTGCAGATCCACAGCGATGCCACCAGACCTATAGTGCCGGAGGACAACACAGATCTGGCAGCTCCACTGCAGAACCACAGGCGCCCTACCGGCCACAGGGGTCGCTGATGCGCGTTGAGCCGTGGATTCCCCTGCCGACCTAAGCCCTCCCGACCCGGGCAGCGCTCAGCTAATTGTGCGCTGCCCCCTAGGAACTCCCGGTCACGGTCGGCTGTGACATAGCCTGGATTCGAACCTGCGATCTCCAGGCTGTAGGGCACATCCTGCACTCCGCGCGGAGCGTCTTTACTGGATGCGCCACTCGGGAGCCCCCAGTGCACATTTTTCAAGTAGAAATTAAATTAATGGTTATTGAACTGTAACTATGTTGTTTCATGCTAATTTTATACAATTACAACAGTTGTATTTCCCTTTACCTTGCTCAAACGTTGGGCCTTGGACATTTTCCATGTAGGCAACCAGTCAGGACTGTTTGTTTCTTAGACAAGCGCATGTTATTACTTATCTTCTTTTCCTGTTCTTTTTAAAGCTGGTGCTCCCCAAGAGGAAGATTCAGTGGATAAAAGTGAAAGTGTTGACACTTTGTTAAAGGCAGACCAAGCTGGAGATGGACACCCAGTCCCAGAGTCAGGTGAGACAAGATATGGATACTGTATATTGCTATGTGAGCTGAATTTTCATTTTAAAACATGGTGGCTGGGACTACACCAAGTTCAAGAAAGTTCTCAGTTTGCTTGCCTTGCTTTACAGAAAGTTAGTTCCTGCAGTGGCTTCCAGGTCAAAGCATCTTACTGGCTGGAGAGCATGTCTGTCATTAGGGGGAAGCAGCTTGTTGGTTATCGACAGAAAAGTCGGCCTTGAAGGGGTGGGGACAATTTTACTCTCCAGGTGAAATGATCAAGGAAGTGCGAGATAATCTGTAAGCATGTCTTGCAAACTGAGATTTCCTGAACCTAGTGTAGTACCAGTTACCATGTTTTATAATGAAAATACTGTCCATGCTTTTTCCCCACTAAACTGCACTAAGAACTACAGTCTATAGTGAATGGATGTGCATAGCTGGGCATATTTATGGAATTATTTTGTTAGCTTCCTCAGTCTCAACCTGTGTTGTGACATATTTATAGATAAACCAAAATAAATCGAAGCCATAAGAGTGAAATAAGTTATTAACCTAAACAGAAGAGTTAACTTAAATGTACGTACAACATACAATGTACAACATCACTAGCCTTCTATGTATGGTTTTAGATGCATATGGTAATTGAATGTCTATTAATGTGCTTTGTATATTAGAACCAGTTTGCTAGTGGAGAAATGAATCTTATCCGAAGAAGACGGAATCTAAAATGTGTTTATTTACTATTCTGTGTTCGGTGACTGACACTGCAGAATGTCCGATGGGACACAGCTGGTGTTTATTCGCTGTTTTCCATTGAAGGCGTGTCTAAGAGTGGTTTCTCGGAATATCATTTCACCAGGTGCTGTACTGCCTCTTGCTCTGGGCCTGGCCATTACCGCCCTGCTCCTGCTGATGGTCGCCTGCCGCTTACGCCTTGTGAGACAGAAGCTGAAGAAAACACGACCTATAACATCGGAGGAGTCCGACTACCTCATCAACGGCATGTACTTGTAGCTGCAAACATGGAGGTTCCGGAATTGGAAGGACCCAAAACAACCGTGTTTAGCTTCAGCCATCAATATGTATATACTATACAGCAGAGTGGGTATATCCTAGAGTTTGAGGCTTAGTGAAAATGGGAAGAAGGACCCAGAATTAGAATTCTCACAGTCAATATTGTGTATCCCCAGTTTTGTTTTTCATAAAATAAAAATGGAGCACTACAAAAAAACATCAGTTTAAACCCTTGACTATTTTTAACATTTGTCCATAAACAATAAAATCTCACGTGCAAAGTCGCCTGCATCTTGTGTACCGCCTTTTGTACCAATTCATGAGAGAATGCATAAATTACAGTTGTTTGAAAGGGAGCAGTGTGCAGTGGAGGTGTAGGAAATAATTCCAGACGTATATGGATTAAACACTACTGTAGATTGCGTCGGGGGCTCTGTGTCGTATCATTTACAGATCCACTGCAGTAATTACGGTGACTGCTTTGCATTGTATTAGTCAGCCAGGGCTGTTATGATTTGAGAATCTAACCTTATTGGTTTACCTAGTTGTAGCCAACCCGCATTATCAATGTTGTTTAGACTAAAGCCATGGAAAATATATAAGAATATCCTAGTGTTAAATGGAGAGCTAAACATAGTTTTACAATTGCAATAACATTTTCTTAAAATTTAAATTTATTTAAAACAGCCTTAATCTAATGTCAGTGCCTTTAGGTGCATTTTTTTAAACTACAGCTTTTAATAATGAAAAAATGCAATTTAAATAAACTATTGATGTAGATGTTTATTATTAAGGCACCTTATATCTGTATTTTAATAGGTCAGAAACCAACTGCTGTCCTACCTGTTGCCATGGCCCCTGTTAAGATTTCCAGAATGGGTTAGTTGTGTATTGTTAATGTTGTAGTTATTTAGAAACATTTGTGCACTATCCTCCTGGTGAATCAGTCCATGTGTAATATTATTTGTAGCATTATAATTACTGTTTTTACTCATTACTGGTTATTTAGCAGCTGTTAAACTAGTCTCACTGGCTCACTCTATAACTTGAGTGGGTGGGCAGTGGCATAAGTAAGCTTTCTAGTGCTCTATGCAAAGCCTTTGCTTGTGTTTATGGCCTGGCTGTTCCTTTGCAAAGCAAGGGGGCTTAACATCAGGGTATTTCAAAAATCGGAAATGCTGACGACTTGCATCCACAGTTTGCTGTTCATAGGTCTGTATTACAGTCAGCACTCACATATCCAAGCCATAAAATGTTGATTTTAGTGTGACGCATATCTGATTATTTCATTTTGGCCCGTTCCAACCCTTGTCCGTTTTTCAGGGAACACAAAAAAGATACAATGTCAAAAATACATAGCTGAAAGGACTGGGTTTTAAAATAAGTAGGCTTCCATTTAGATGTACTGTAGTTGGTTTTGTTGGTACAGTACTATATTTTCAACAGAAGTATTTTAATTCAGAACGATATGATTCTGAAAATATCACTTGCCAAAAGAGACGACACATGTTCTGTAATACAGTACATACAAATCTGTTACATATTGTGGCAGTATTTGCCTCCCTGGCGCATCAGCACACATAACGACTGCAATGCTGGCTCCAGGGATCAACCACAATGCGGCCTCCCTAGCACATCAGCATGACAACCGTCTGGACTGAGCTGAATAAGGTACTTCCCTGGGGTCTTCAAGTGGGCACCTTCCATCCTTGGTGTTTCGTTGACTAGCCCACGACACCTTAAGAGGGCTCGACAGTGATTCTGGCATCCCAGCATCACCCCCCTCCGTCCCCCACTCAGCTAAGCCCAGCTTACTTACCTTCCTTTCCATCAACATTGCTTTCTTTCTACTGTGCTTGAGATCCCCAACCAGAATCTTTTCGTCTCAACCAGAGCCAGATGCTGCTCCTCTCTGCTGCTTCAGATAAGTCGCAACTCTTGACCACTGAATCCGATGTCTTTGAGAAACCAGGTTGTGGAGTGTGCCACAAATCCTTGACAACCCACCTCCACTGGGTAAACCTGAACTCTCCATCCTTGCTGTTCGCTTCAGCAACTAGTTGAGCGTACCAAAGTATCTTCCTTTCATAGGCCTCATCCACAGCATCCTCCCATGGCACTGTTATCTCTACCAGGTGAACAAGGTGTGCTGATCCAGACCACAAGACAATATCAGGGAGAAGGTTAGTGGTGGCAATCTCAGGGTGGAAAATAAGCCATTGTCTAACATCTGCCAGCATTTCCCAGTTTCTAGCAGCTTCCAGTTGTCCTAGACGAGTTTTGGTTTTAATACCTTTTCTTGGTGGTTTCTCCCCTGGACGGAGGAATTTTGTTCTTCGTGTATCATATATTGCTGGAACTGGTGGCAAACTGTTGGTCCTGCTGCAATTGTCTTCCAATGCTAAGGCCAAACATTCGCAGAACCTGGTCATGACGCCAAGTAAACCGTCCTTGGCTACGACCCACCTTACAGCCTGTCAAAATGTGCCTTAATGTAGCTGTCAATTAACACAAAGGACACCACAGATCCTCTCCTACCCATAGATTAAGGTTCTGTGGTGATGGGAGAACATCATATGTTGACCTGATGAGGAAACTGATCCTGCTCTGTTCCACTGTCCATAGATCTCGCCAGCCGATCTTGCATTGTTCCACACTCTCCCATCTCATCCATTCTCCCTGCTTGCCTGGGAAACTGCCTTTACGCACCTCATTCTCATCCTCTCCTCCTGCTTTTGCTTGAGCTGGGGCTGCTTTGTGCCATGTTGGGGGAGCTGAATTGAGACCAAGGCCACCTCATCCATGCTGTACTTGCCCCATGATATCACTGATCCAAAGGGCAGCCTTTGCATCTTCCACAGCTTCCTTTGTCATGCACTTTCTTCGTTTTCAACACAGGTGCTGCCTCCCTCACACCTTGGCACACTTAAACGCCTCGGTTAGAGCTGAGACTGGCAGCTGCAGTATCCCTTTACCATATAGTCCCACTCTGCTGAGGTAGCGTGGAACTCCTAACCATTTCCTGATGTATGAACTGATTAGCGCTTCCAGCTTCTCTACTCTTGTCAAGGAAACCTCATACACAGTGAGTGGCCAAAGAAGTCTTGGCAGTAGACCAAACTGAAAGCACCAGAGTTTAAGTTTGCCCGGTAAAGCGCTGCTGTCTATGTTGTTTAACCATTGCACTGCTTGTTGTCTCACTTCTCCCACATGAACTGTGTCCTTTAGGTCCCCATCATACCATTTCCCAAGACTTTTCCCAGGCTTCTCTGACACTGTTGGTATTGCCTCACTAGTAATGTAGAACCTCTTATCTACTACTTTACGTTTAATTATAGAGATGTTCCTTGACTTAGTGGGCTTGAATTGCATTTGTGCCCATTCAATGTTATTGATTAGTTTGCCCAATAACCAATTAGTGCAGGCTACTGTTATAGTCATGATTGTCATGTCATCCATGTATGCTCTAATTGGTAGCAGCCATGTTCCAGAAGTCAGGCGTCCTCCTCCCACTACCCATTTTGACGCCCTAATAATTATTTTCATTACCATGGTAAAAGCGAGTGGAGAAATGGTGCATCCTGCCATTATTCCAATTTCTAGACATTGCCATGTAGTGGTAAATTCTGAAGTTGAAAAACAAAATTGCAAATCTCCAAAGTAGGCTTTCACTAAGTTTGTTATTGTCCTCAGTACTGCCCAAAGAAGCTCATGTGATACTGGACCGTATGCATTAGCTAATTCCAGGAATGTCACATGGAGCTCCTTCCTCTCCTTTTTAGCTGTTTAAATTTCCTGCCAGATCACACTGATGAAGCATCCTGGGAAACCTGGAATACCAGCTTTCTGTACTGAAGAGTCAATGAAGAAGTTATTCAATAGGTAAGCTGATAATCTGAGCAACAATGCTGAAGAAAATCTTGCCTTCCACATTTAACAGGGAAATAGGGCGAAACTGACCAATACTCGTAGAATCTTTTTCTTTGGGTATAAAGACTCCACCTGCTCGGCACCATGGTTTTGGGTTATGCTACTTTCATCAATTTCCACAGGATTCGTAGAACACCAGGGGCACTCTTGTAAACTCTGTACGGAACTCCATTAAGCCCAGGAAATGATGACACCCTTGCCTTTTTCACAGCTTGCTCTACTTCTTTCCACTTAAGTGTGTAGTCCTCCATTTGGTATTCTGGTGGATTCATAGGTGGGATGTCTAAAGGAATCGACATAGGCTCCTGCCTTTTTGAATCTGTGTGTGTTTCTCTCTAGCTCAGACTTAGTTACTTTTAGTGTGCCATTTTTCTCCCTGGTGAATAACTTCTTTGCAAATTTGAATGGGTCTTCATTAAAAGTTAGCTCTCACACACTCCTTTTTGCAGTGTTTCCGTAGGCACTCGGCTCTGAGCAATGTTGCAAGCTTGTCTTTTATGACCCTTTGTAACAGATTTGTTCTGCTCGCCTCCATTGCTTCCTCAGCTGCCTCCTTTCTCTAACCAAGCGCTCAATCTCTTGCTGCCGTCTAGACTTTACAGGAATAGCTTGAACTTTCTTTTTTTCTTTTTTCAACTCCAAACCTCTCGCTTCCATATGCGTAGATGGTATCCCGAAATTTATCCAGCTTCTTTTCGACTGTTCCACCTAACATTTCCAACGCAAAACAGAGATCCATGTTTACTGTGTCCCATGCTGTTTTCTCCATAGCTCTTGGCCATTTAACTCCAGGCTTGTGCCCGTTGAGGTTTTTTTTCTTACGCTGGTTCATGTGACCAGGTTCACAAGGATCATTAGGTTCATCACTAGTTGGGTTTATGCAAGTCCTTCTCTCATCTATGACAGGGGTGCTGATATCCTGAGAACTGTGGTTTGCTTCCTGTCGCTGGATTTCATTCAACTGACTGGACTGACTTCATAAAAAGTACTGATCAATGCGAGGCCCTTGTCCCTTCTCCCTCAAGCATTTCATTCTCCCTTGATGAATCTTCAAACCCCTTACCATTGTCACTTTGCTCCAGCCACAGCCACAAACATGGAGCTCCATTTCTTTGCTAACTGCAGATCTTGTGCTAGTCCTTTGCAAAGTACTCTCCGTTCTCATATCCGTTTCCTTTCCGAAGTCGTTAACCATGTTGTCAAACCTTGAGTCATCTTCCGCCCCCACTCTCGCAGACTCTAGGGGTATTTTTCTCTTTAATTTCTTAGAGGCCTTGGGTGGGTGTGTGACCAGGATGGCTGGTGGTGGTGTCAGGCCAGGAAATGAATGGAGATCAATAAAAGACTGGGGTAATGAAAGCGCTGATGCGCAAGTTTTATTAATATATAAAAAATTGAACAAAACACAAAACAGTTTGCAAAAGAAAACAGCGCGTTGGCCAAAACAGACAAAACACAAAATAAACTGAGCACTTGCTCACATCCAGAGCCACTAGGATTGGATGTTTAGCACCTGGGACCCAGAAACTAGAGCACTGCATAAATAATTGCATCGAAGTTTCGCCCCCCCCCCCACTTTGTCAAATAATGTTATTTTCAGAATTGTGATTGAAATGATTGTTAAACAGTGTATGTTAGAACATAAAACTGGCATTGGCCACCTCTGAACTGTTTGCTCCTATATATATATATATATATATATATATATATATATATATATATATATATATATATATACAGTACTGTGCAAAAGTTTTAGGCAGGTGTGAAAAAATGCTGTAAAGTAAGAATGCTTTCAAAAATAGACATGTTAATAGATTATATTTATCAATTAACTAAATGCAAAGTGAGTGAACAGAAGAAAAATCTAAATCAAATCCATATTTGGTGTGACCACCCTTTGCCTTCAAAACAGCATCAATTCTTCTAGGTACACTTGCACAAAGTCAGGGATTTTGTAGGCATATAGTCAGGTGTCTGATTAAACAATTATACCAAACAGGTGCTAATGATCATCAATTCAATATGCAGGTTGAAACACAATCATTAACTGAAACAGAAACAGCTGTGTAGGAGGAATAAAACTGGGTGAGGAACAGCCAAACTCAGCTAACAAGGTGAGGTTGCTGAAGACAGTTTACTGTCAAAAGTCATACACCATGGCAAGACTGAGCACAGCAACAAGACACAAGGTAGTTATACTGCATCAGCAAGGTCTCTCCCAGGCAGAAATTTCAAGGCAGACAGGGGTTTCCAGATGTGCTGTCCAAGCTCTTTTGAAGAAGCACAAAGAAACGGGCAACGTTGAGGACCGTAGACGCAGTGGTCGGCCAAGGAAACGTACTGCAGCAGATGAAAGACACATCATGCTTACTTCCCTTCGCAATCGGAAGACGTCCAGCAGTGCCATCAGCTCAGAATTAGCAGAAAACAGTGGGACCCTGGTACACCCATCTACTGTCCGGAAAAGTCTGGTCAGAAGTGGCCGTCATGGAAGACTTGCGGCCAAAAAGCCATACCTCCGCCGTGGAAACAAGGCCAAGTGACTCAACTATGCACGAAAACACAGGAACTGGGGTGCAGAAAAATGGCAGCAGGTGCTCTGGACTGATGAGTGAAAATTTGAAATATTTGGCTGTAGCAGAAGGCAGTTTGTTCGCCGAAGGGCTGGAGAGCGGTACACGAGTGAGTGTCTGCAGGCAACAGTGAAGCATGGTGGAGGTTCCTTGCAAGTTTGGGGCTGCATTTCTGCAAATGGAGTTGGGGATTTGGTCAGAATTAATGGTCTCCTCAATGCTGAGAAGTACAGGCAGATACTTATCCATCATGCAATACCATCAGGGAGGCATGTGATTGGCCTCAAATTTATTCTGCAGCATGACAACGACCCCAAACATACAGCGAAAGTCATTAAGAACTATCTTCAGCGTAAAGAAGAACAAGGAGTCCTGGAAGTGATGGTATGGCCCCACAGAGCCCTGATCTCAACATCATCGAGTATGTCTGGGATTACATGAAGAGAGAGAAGCAACTGAGGCTGCCTAAATCCACAGAAGAACTGTGGTTAGTTCTCCAAGATGTTTGGGCCAACCTACCTGCCGAGTTCCTTCAAAAACTGTGTGCAAGTGTACCTAGAAGAATTGATGCTGTTTTGAAGGCAAAGGGTGGTCACACCAAATATTGATTTGATGTAGATTTTTCTTCTGTTCACTCACTTTGCATTTTGTTAATTGATAAATATAAACTATAACATGTCTATTTTTGAAAGCATTCTTACTTTACAGCATTTTTTCACACCTGCCTAAAACTTTTTGCACAGTACTGTATATATATATATATATATATATATATATATATATATATATATATATATATATATATATATATATATATATATATAACCTGAATTCATGTGAGCTTTAAGATACAGTTGGTAGTCCATGTGACAAAACATGGTAGACTGTGCTACTGTTTGATTCATTTGTACTTGCAATAACCACCCTTTTACACAACTTCCTGTTTAAGCCAAGATAAAGATGATGGTACAAACTTTAAAGATAATGAGGTATCCTTGTTCTGGGATTTCCTGCTGCATTTATAGAAAAAAAAATTGTATTCTGTTGTTATTCTAGAAACCTGCCCAAATAAAAAATGATAAATGTTTTACATTCTTACACTTCAGTGCTAATACAAAATGAGAAATACTTGCTACTCTGGCAGGTACTTCACACATCTCATTAGGGTTAAGTTTTTTCTCATGCCTTATGGTTGCTTTGGGCATGACAAAGGCCTGTCTGTACACATTGAAGACAATTATTATCACCTCCTCGCAATAAGAATGGTGGATTATCATAAACACAATTCTGCTGCAAATTCTATTTTCGAAAGATGACCCGATAAAAAAAATATACATACACTTTATACCGGAAAGTAACATTAAGAAAGTCTTCCACTTCCACAGGAGGCTGCTTAAGCATTCAAATTTCTTGAAAACTTTAATAAAAAGCAATAGCCATACACCATTTGCTTTGCTTTCAAATTTATTTGGCAAAGCAGCACAGCATTAAACTGCCAGTAACTGAAACACAGCATGTTACACTGTAGTAATGTACATCATAGTTGGCAGCCAATTTAATACAGCAACAAAAACACAAAAAAAACTGTGACTTACCCATAATGCAGTGTATAAATAAAAGTATTTCCGATCTGTACAGGAGATATTTTTACAGTCAACTATAGCAACATTCCTACTGTCTAGTACTGCGTTTTAACCAAACAGCAAAACATCAGTTACAGAAAGAGTAAAATATCAGCTGTTTTATGTTGCGTGTTGCTCTCCATGACAAAAGCTTGAAAGAAATGCAGTAAAAGTTTCTTACTAGTGTTGAGCAGAGCAATAGAGATGACTGCATACAGAAATCTTATTATGCATGTAGTGTCATACATTAGCAATATATAACAAAGGCTTTACACATTCACTGCACCAAAACAGCAGTTATGAAATATGTGCTTGTTCAAATCAACTTAAATGGAAATCGATAAATGAGAAATAATGATGATTATTATTATTATTATTATTATTATTTTAGCCACAACTCAAAAAAAAGCCTGCACCCGAAAAAACGAAATTCAGGTTGCAAAAAAAAAAAAAAAGTCCAAAACAAGTTGCAATGCTGTCATTTTTAGTTGTTTAGATCTGGAGAAATCCACTCCGACTTAATCCTATAAAGCAAGACAAGGACACGCTGATGGCGCTTCACAGTTCATCCCTGCAAGAAGAAAGATTAAAGGTATGTCAGAGTAAGCCTCACAGATTACTCTGTAATCTCAAAGTCACTGTTGCCATGCAGAAACAAGCATTAAAAGCACAGCATCAATAAAGTTGCCTTCATAGAGCATTCAAGAAAATCAATTGCAAGAACATTTAACTTATTCAACAGTACAGACCTCTATATAGAATAATAGAGGGGCTTCAGTGAGTTACAGGAAAATAATTTCATCCAGGGTTTCTGTGATGTCATAAATTACGAGACCGAAGGTCGAGCAATTAATAAACTGTCACAGAAACCCAAGATGGAATTTAGTTTGACAGATTGATGTTTGTTTTTTTCAGTGGGCGATTTGTCACTGAAGGCGCTATATAAGTAATAAAGATTGATTGATTGATTTGTAATGTTATAATGTTTCAAACCACTCAGAAGTCCACATTTTTCAAGAATGAATAATTTTAGTAAATATCAAAACATTATTTTGTCCCTGACAAGCATTTGATGCACAGTTTAGTTTAGTTTCCTGATCCTTCTTTTTTTTTTTTTTTAAATGACTACATTTGTGGGGTACCTCCTAACCCCCCCCAAATAACAAAATGTTAAACTCAAAAGTGCAGCCCATTGCCATGGTATGGAGTGGCAAAAAATGATAACAAGCAGCAAATGCAGCTCTTGTAATCCATTATCTGCTCCAATCCACACCATTTCTCTCTGCAAAAGAAGAAAAATTGTATATTAAGTTATATTAAGTACTTCCACCTAGACCACTGCTTGTCTTTGTCTGTCAAAGGCACATAGATCACCCCCATGAGAGGCTTCATTTTGGTGCTGCCATCTTCCAGCTTATCGTACTGTTCTAGCATCTGGTTTCCACCTGCTGGGCCCACTGGGAGGATCAACCTGCCACCAGGCTTCAACTGGTCTAGGAGCTGAGGCAGAGAGAGCAGCATTGAAATACAGAACCTCCTGGTAACAGCCAGCCTGCTTTATAATAATAATAATAATAATAATAATAATAATTTAGAAACATTTCTGAAATCATACAATTACAGAAAAAAAGAATACAAAAAGTATCATAATAAAATATGCTAAAATATCTATTAGAAAAGGGATTATATGACTATTAATCTTAGTCTGCAATATCATTAATACAGTAGTGAAAATTGATGCACCGTTAATATCTATACCATCAAAGAAACAAAACGTACTGCTTGCGGCACAGTTGGTGCTGCAGCACCGACATGAATCGCATCATAGGGAGCTTCCTCTGTGTTTCCCATTCGGCCATCACCCACTGAAAAAAACAAACATCAATCTGTCAAACTAAACTCAGTTTGAAATGCCACCAATTCCACCACTAGTTAAACTGTGGATCAATTGCCTATAAAGGAGATGACAACTTCCCCAATTCAGTTAAATTCATACTTAATGTTTTGGTGAAATGTATTCTTACATAAGGAAGTTTATTCTCGACATACTAAATACAGTTCCCTGTGCTGTATTTCCTGCTTAGCAAGCATCTTAGTTACATTGTATACCCAGAGTAATTCTCAATGGAGAATAGCATTCAAGCCAGCCAACTAGAACAACAAAATGTATTAAAGATATACAATATCTCTATATTTCAACACCATTATTGATGTTGTAGCCCCGGACCAACCTATATTGACCTAAAGTCTATCCAGTCATATCAGTAATAACCCAGTTGTTGACAAAAATCCCTCATCAATAAAGGCTATTTGCATTGACAATATTATACATGAATCTTCTACTAGACAAATTGTTTAAAAAAAAAAAAAAAACACTTACCAATCAGTGTTACCCTTCCTGATGTTATCAAACTGGGGTCATCTTTCTTAACATTATTTATTGAATCATCAACCAGTTCTTTGATATGATCAATTCCTATGACTTTTCCTTCAGGGCCAACCTGTAAACCAGAACACACTGTACTGTATGACTAAATTGCTGCTTTCTTTTCTATGCATGCAGCACTTGCAATGCGAAACATTTACTCCTACACTCCAGTGTGCAATGCTTCCAGAAATTCCACTAAATCTATCCACACAAACTGTTGCAAGATGAGTGACTATTGCAGTGACAGGCTCCTGACTCAGATCTGTGTAGGTCTCAATCATCTGACATGCCTTTGTAAGAAACAACGTGTTCATTTAACTGCATTTGAATTTAAATGTAAAGTAACAAACACTGATCTACTAACTCCACAGTATTAGGATCTTTATTGTGGGAGTGTCAAGAGAGATACTCCACAGGTAATTAATGGACTGTGAAATACAGCCCAAACACACTTTGCAACCTATGAGAATGCACTACTGCGTATGGAGAGAATACATATGGGCTACGGGTGTTGTATGATTTTACATCCTATTACTAAAAGGCAGTTGGGTGGAAATGTGTTAATATCGTCTTACCATCCGTGCAAAGCAAACGGAGAGGATTCCACTTCCAGATCCAACATCCAGTGCCTTAGCCCCTTCATATAACTGATCGTGAAGAAGCTCCAAAGCATATGCATGCTAGAGAATACACAGAAACAGCCCTGTAAATGATCTACTGTTCATCTCTTCAAATCATCTACAAGTAGTGGTGGTGTAGATAATGTACTGAAAAACATATTTGACTTATTTCTGCCAGTTTAAAATCCGCTGTATAAAAAACTTGATAATTCAACCTTTGGTGTTCAAGATAACCAAGCTTATGCTACAGTGCACATTATTCCTTAATGTAGCAAAACCTTAGTAAATCTGACCTTAAACCTCCTTACATGATCGAGTTAGAGATGCAATATATATTAAATCCTGTTTTTGCTGGAACAAGCCATTTCTATATGTTTGATTACAATAAAATCCACTGGAGTAAGTAGATTTTTTTTTTTTTTTTTTTTTTTTTTTCTTTTACATTTCATTTGCTATTTTACAGTATATGCAAAAATTCTGAGTGGATCTCGCTCCACTCAGAATGATTGCAAAACACCATAAAATAGCAAGTGAAATGTTACAAAGAAATTAATTACATTTTAATCTACTTACTCTTTAAAAACACATACAACATTTCTACTAACTATAACACGTCATTACCTCTTTAAATAGTTTTAAACATAGCCCATGTATGGCTGTTTTCACAGACCCTTTAAGAGTTCTGACCGTGGACAGTCGAATGATACCTGATAAATGGGGTATTTTTAACTAAGAGACTGTGGTGAATACACTGAAATGCATTAACAAAAGCCATACTACATTTTGCCTCTGTTTAGTGTCTGCATTTAAACGTACCATATGTGGAGCACTGATAGTTGCCTGGTAACCTGTAAAACAAAACAGACAACTGATTTTGCATGGAGCACAAATATACCAATACACTGGAAGACATTCTTTCAATCAATTCTAACCATTTTTGATTTTTTTTTTTTTTTTAATTAAGGATGATTCTGTAACCGAATATTGTGGCACCTCAAATCAGTATGACTATTTCCACAGCACGGATCAAGACTAAACTTTTTTAGTTATGGTGAATATATATATATATATTATTTGCTTTCTATTTTCCTTGACGGTATAGGATCCTGCAGTCAATTGGTACTGTGGTAATAACCATATAGATTCTTCGCAATTTCAGTACCCTTGATAGCCAGTTTTACAGCTAGAAAGATAGAAAATGTGGAAACCTTAAAAATATATATATATATATATATATATATATATATATATATATATATATATATATATATATATATATTTATTTCTTAGCAGACGCCCTTAACGATATATAATTGTTTTATTATACAACTAGGTTTAGGCAGGGAAGATTACATACAGTGCCGTGAAAAAGTATTTGCCCCGTCAGATTTTCTGCATTTTTGCACATTTTTCACATTATATTTGGTCAGATTTTTTTGTGGGTTATAGTAGTATATAGAGGGAGTCTGAGAGAAAAAAATGACACCAAAGTTTGGTGCTTCTTTCATTTGTTTGGTGTGCAAGGTAATCAAACATGCAATCTTCAGGTGTGATAAAGTTATTGCCCCCTAGTTAAATCAACTCAATTAAAGGGATAATTAGGGTCAGCTGTTTGAGTACTTTGGTTAACAACCAGGCCTGGTTTGGGCCAGCCCTGCCCAATATAAATCTGACTAACTTTGGCCCTTACCAACAGAGTGAAGTTGTCAGCACACAGGTTCTAGAGCAGGGTGGGAATTCCGGTCCTGGAGGGCGGTGTCCCTCCTGAGCTTTCATTCCAACTTTGCCCTAAATTACTTAATTGGACCAATTATTACCAATTATTGTTCTAATTAAGTAATTTAGAGCATAGTTGGAACAAAAGCCAGGAGGGACACCGGCCCTCCAGGACCGGAATTGCCCACCCCTGTTCTAGAGGCACAGCATGCCACGAACAAAAGAAATTCTTGAAGACTTCAAGAAAAAAAGTTGTTGATGCCTATCAGTCTGGAAAGGGTTACAAAGCCATTTCTAAGGCTCTGGGGCTCCACTGAACCACAGTCAGAGCCATATTGTCCAAATGGAGAAAGTTTGGGACAGTAGTGAATCTTCCCAGGAGTGGCCGTCCTGCCAAAATCTCTCCAAGAGCAAGGCGTAAAATCGTCCAGGAAGTCACAAAGAACCCTAGAACAACATCCAGGGATCTGCAGGCCTCACTCGCCTCTGCTAAGGTCAGTGTTCATGACTCCACCATCAGAAAGACACTAAGCAAAAATGGGATTTATGGCAGAGTAGCAAGGCGGAAACCATTGCTCACTAAGAAGAACGTGAATGCTCGTCTCAAGTTTGCCAAAAACCACCTGGATGATCCTCAAGAGTTCTGGAACAGTGTTCTATGGACAGATGAGTCAAAAGTGGAACTTTTTGGCCGACATGGGCCCCGTTATGTCTGGCAAAAACCAAACACTGCATTCCACAGTAAGAACCTCATACCAACGGTCAAGCATGGTGGTGGTAGTGTCATGGTTTGGGGATGCTTTGCTGCATCAGGACTTGGACGTCTTGCCATCATTGAAGGAACCATGAATTCTGCTCTGTATCAGAGAAATCTACAAGAGAATGTCAGGCCATCCGTCCGTGAGCTGAAGCTGAAGCGCAGCTGGGTCATGCAGCAAGACAATGATCCGAAACACACAAGCAAGTCTACATCAGAATGGTTGAAGAACAAGAAATTTAAAGTTTTGGAATGGCCTAGTCAAAGTCCAGACCTAAACCCCATTGAGATGTTGTGGCAGGACCTAAAACGAGCAGTTCATGCTCGAAAACCCACAAATGAAGCAGTTCTGCATGGAGGAGTGGGCCAAAATTCCTCCACGGCGCTGTGAGAGACTAATCAACAGGAAGTGTTTGGTTGCAGTTATTGCTGCTAAAGGTGGCGTAACCTGTTATTGAGTCTAAGGGGGCGATTACTTTTTCACACAGGGGCAATGGATGTTGCATAACTTTCTTTAATAAATAAATGAAATATGTATCACATTTTTGTGTTATTTGTTCACTCAGGGTCCCTTTTATCTAATATTAGGTTTTGGTTGAATATCTGATAACATTCAGTGTCAAAAATATGCAAAAATGCAGAAAATCAGACAGGGGGCAAATACTTTTTCACGGCACTGTACATGCATATTCTTACTTACCTATTGACTGAGGGGAATCCATGTATGGGTTACATTTTGCAAAGTATGCACGGTCTGTGGCCAACATGACTTCGTAAACCTTATCCGATTTAATAATCCCATTTCCTGAAAAAAAAAAAAAGACAAAAAGAAAATTCATGACTATATTACTGTACAGTAGAGTGGCAATAAAACATACCGTATTCCTTCGAATTTAAGACGCACTTTTTAAACACATTTCTTATCAAAAATGACCTGCATCTTAAATTTGAGTATAGTGATGCATGTATTAAAATCACTAACAAAAGACGTGACTGCCCGAGTACACAAACAGCAACGTGACTGACTGCCTGAGAAAAGACAAACAAAACCCCGTCCCCGTCCGATCTCGACAGGCAGCCATTTTCAAAGAAGCGTCATTAACTTCCGGAGTAATTCGAAGACAAGCTTTTACAATTTCACCGTTCCATTATTAAGCTCAGTTCTAACAAACAGTACCAGCTTGGACAGATCGGAAATGCTGATCAGACCCCTGTATTTTTCGACATGCCAAACAATACCACAGTTCACAAAAAGGGGAAAAAAACAGGTGTGAGTAATCATGACTGGAAATAAGAAGCTAAAATTGGGTAAATAATGAGTGTGTGACATACATACACGCACCTCCACTACAACCTCAGAGATTCTTACCCCACAGGTCATATTGTTTTCCAGCAGAGTTATCTGCTCCGTTGAGCTGTATATTCCAAATCCAGTTATCCTGCGATAACAGGAACCGGTCCACAATTGATAAAATCTTGCAGAGACATCACAACTAATATAAATCTATGAAGTCTGGGTGAATATGACACAGTGTCAGAGAGGTGTACTAAAATTCTAACAAGCACAAAGGATTAGCAGCCAAAGCTGGCATGGAGAATCAATGATGCATTAACATGCTTCTTACTTTATATAGAGAACATGCTAATCTCTGATGCACTTTTAAGTCTTCCAGCCAAAACACTGAAGACCCCCACTACTGCAGAGGTTCAAGGGGTAGTTAATGTGATTCAGCAAATGCTTTCCAACAAAACTCATCATTCTGTCTGTTCCCAGACGGCTTGCATTGGTTTGCAGCTAACAGAAACAAACATTTTCCAGTAGTTTATTAATTTAATCAAATCAATTAAAATGGCTAACTTAGAGCGGGTGGTATTGTTTGAAGAGTCACAGTGCTGAGCGAGTGTCTGTGTGCACTGCAAGATCTGCTGGTCACATGACAAATGTTGGGGTTGTGTTTTGGAACGCTGTTCTGCTTATTGTATGCGTCAGAAAATTAAACTGCTGTTTCTGCTGTTTGCAAGAGTCGCTTTTGTATTGACATTTTACTGCAGTGTTAAAAAACATTCCTGTCATACCAAAATACACAATCGTCTCATCATTTAAAGATGTAGCTAAGCTTCTAAAACTAATATTCTTACCTTTGATTAGTTTCAGTACCCTTTTTAGTTATTGTTTCTAGTTAATACAGCAAATCCAGTTTGCACCTACTACAGTACTTAGAATAAAGAGTGTTCAATTAAAAATCTAATTAACCGAGCGCCTAAATATCAATATTATTATATGTTTGGAAATAAACAATTAAGAATTGAACAAATACATGTCTGTGTTCTCACATTGCAGCATATGTTTAATACAAAACGTTGCCATTATTCCAACTGCAAAAAAAGTTCGTAAATCTATGGAAAAGGGACAACAACCAGATAACTAGACACAGTGGCCCCTACTGTCTGACATGGCTGTGTATGAGCTGAGCTGCCACTACCAGACTGGGGCCGATTAATTTTGCAAGCTCTGTTCATCTGAAAAAATGATGTCTTCTTGAACAGTTACCTCTGACAACCTGCGGGCGTTTCCAACACAGACCAAGCACACCGTTTTCAAAATACCGCTACATTACAGTACGACACAATATGTTTCATTTATTGCGTCATAATCCTGGCATAAGCACAGATAGAACAGTCATACAGCAGATAATACTTTGAAATGAATGCAAGAAAATAAACACAAGTTAGTGCTGTTTTGAGAGCAGACACGCCCTCTCAGTCCGAGTACGAAACGTGAGCTGTATTTCTTCTAAGTTAAGGCGGTGAGCAATAATAAAATGGCACTAAACCTACATATTCTGAGTGCATTTGCCTCCCAGATATATGTTAAATCTGTGTTACTCCCTTGTTTCGTTCGGATTCCCCCCTCTGTGGTAAACTTACTGCGGAGGTTGTTCACGAGCTCAGCATGGCTGGCTCCTCCTGATTTCCAGGCCATCGTTAAACAGACTTTGCAGATTAGGTAGAGAGCGGCTGTCAGCGCCGCGCCTGCGCAAACCGTCTTGCCCACCACTGAGCTTCCACTGCCGTAGCGCCTACGTCACTCGATTGACACAAACCCCCTTGTACTGCGCTGCACCGCGGCGGGGGGGAGTGCAGATTACAAAGCCACACACCCCGTTGACAATCACTGCTTGCAGTTTCCAATAATGTAATCTTCTTAAAACACATATATAGTTTGCTGTAAAAAAATAATAAAAAGTGTCTAGTCAAAATTCAAGGGGTGATACTGAGGGTACTAGCTGAAAAGGCATCTCCTGCGCAATTTAATAGGTAGTATGGTCCTAATCGTAGCGCTGCTGATGTCTGCCAGCAGGCGGAGTTATGTGTGTGGATGTGCAGTGGTGTGCTTGTTACATGGAGGGCATGTGATGTGACATAATTTCGGGTGGGATTCTAGAACGCCACAGAAGCACTTTCTGTCTGTAAGACATCATAATTTCACCAAGTTGCTGTTTTTGTTTTTAGCAAGGGACGTATTTGCAGTAGGAGACTGGACTATGAGATACTAATGTATTTAGTTGTAAGGTGCAATGTGCGACACCTACCCTGCCAGCTGTGTGGCTAGAAAGCAAAATATATAGTTTTCTTATTTTACAGGAGAGACATTCAATACATATATATGTGACCAAGGCTTTCTCATAACTGGAAAAATATACATTTGTATTTTTTTTAAAGTATGTATTTTGTTCTTCCATCTTACAAAAAATAAACAATAAATAACAAATAACATACATATGGTGTATGACCACCCTATCCAAAAATGCAATATTTATGTGTGTTAGTTTCAACACAAGCTTACTGAACATTTCTAGTCGCTTTTTGCAAAAACTAATTTAGTTACTGTAGAGACTCCGTTATTTATGACTATCCAATCAGATGCCAAAGATGTGAATCTGAAGAGGAGGAAACGGCGGTATCATTCAAGGCAAATTTTGTGTCTCATACAACGTGATATTCTATATCTCTGCAACAGCCTGAAGTTTTTGCTACTGGATCTTGGGATAACGAGGTATGGACAACCAAATCATGGTCCGTCAATAAGAACAAGATTGTTAGTTGCAGTCGAAATTAAGAAAAGCAATTGACTAACTAACTACTTACACGTGTTTTGGCAAATAGCAACCCTGTAACAAATACATTCAAGTTTAACATGCACAATTAATTATAATTATGGGTCTCTAAACCTGCAGGAAGTAATTATTTTGTTTAGGACAACAAGTAGGTTTATTCACTACAAACTATTTTAGAAACGCAGCCTATAAATTATCTCTGTTTCTTGTCAGTACAGTATCGGCCAAATGACAATTCATAAACGAGCTGACCCAAATGGTTTCTGCCTTGTGCAAAATTAGAATTGCCAGTCAAACTGAATGATAAGCTGCTGTATGGAAGATCAGTTGTGAAGAAGTTGTGTAAAGTCGAATCATGAAAAAAGGAAGGAAACGCAGTATAATAATAAACAACCCGGGAGAGCCATGGAGTCTGGGAATGACCTGGGTTATCTATCCACAGGACAACACAGTTTCCATCTGGTCTGTCTCAGAGCAAGCAGTGCAAGATGAGTATGAAGGAGATCCTCAATTGCTGTGTCATGGATCTTCAAGTAAGTGTTCTAGACAAAAATACTTAATTTGTATTGCGTATAAAGGATGTTTGTTATTGGTTAAAAAATACTGTAATAACAGAATGGCCAGCTTGTGATAACTTTAACAGCAGTGACAATGATTTACAAATACAAAATGGTTCTTGAATGATACATGTGATTAACAGTTTCTACCAATACATGATTTTCATTTAAGTTAACAAACTAGCCCATCGTTAATGATCATTTGATCTTATTCCATGTCATACCCATCGGGACCATCACAAGTATTTACCTGCTTATCTTCATACATATGGGGCAGCAGTGTGGAGTAGTGGTTAGGGCTCTGGACTCTTGACCGGAGGGTTGTGGGTTCAATCCCAGGTTAGAGGCAACATCTAGTGTGGTAAAAAAAAGATGTTCATTCAGTTTAATTTCTTTTTTAGTTTATGGACCAGGAGAGAATTATTACAGCTTCATCCACAGGGAGTGTGACCATATTTCGTCACTATCCGAACAGCCAGGTAACACAGATTTTTCTTTTCTTCGTTTGCTGATAGTCTTTGGCAGCCAGCCCTACAATCAGTTATAACAGATGAATGAGTCTTGTTTCCCATGTGTTTTTCGTGGAGAGGTCAGGCATTTCAGCCATAAAAACAGATGAAAAACAACCTCCCACTTTATTGTTGGGGTTTGTATTATTTTTGCACATTTTAATGTACAGTATGAATATTACAGTCATCCTTAATTCACAGTGATGTAAGATTAAATACATTAAATGTCAAAGAATCCCCTTTTGGTCACATACATATTTTGCAGACACCGCTTTCATATCTTTTTTTTTTTTTTAAATGGCATTGATGTTTTTAAACCCTGTCTGTAAACCAGCGGTGGGAGTGAGCACACTACCATTCTTGTGACAATGCCCCCTGCACCAGGGTTGTCTGTAACAGCCAAGAAATCGTTACAGTAGGGGAGGATGGGCGGATCAACCTGTTCAGAGTGGACCACAAAGGCATTGTGCGCACTATAGGTACGGCCAGCAGATTTTAGGTTGATTCTAATTTGTATGTCGAATTGTTCTTTAAAATGTTACAGTATTTAAGAAATCATCTTAGTTACTTGTCTATATTCAACTTTGTGGTTCATTTGGTGGTTCGTTATTACAATATAGTGCTTAAACCAGGGGCACGCAACCCGCTGCCTGTTTATCGTCTGACTGCGGCCCGACTGTGTATTAATTCCATTTTACTTATAAATATATCGTAATTTTTTTTTTTTTAACTTTGTTGACTTGCTTTTTCAATTTTTTCACATACAAAGCAGCACACATTTTAATTCGTACTGCGGAGGGTAATTGTTTCTCATCAGCTTGTCTCCAAATAATTTTCGAGTCTTCCTTTCTTAAATGCACAAACCCGCTGCATTGAAAGAACCCATTCCCCAACATAGGAGGCTTGCTACTAGGAAAGTGACATCACTGCCCTGTGACTTCTTGTGCTTGCTGCCTGCTACATCTGAACAACTTGTGTGCGAAAATAAAAACTGCTTCAGCAAGTAGATATTTAATTTGCTTCGTATTATTGTGCAATGCGTGTGTTTATGGTATAACAGTACGCTATTAATGCTTTGTTTAATTGTTTTGTATATTTTTGTTTGTGTATCGTGCAGTACGAAATACAATTCACCCCCCTCCGTCCCCCACTCAACTCAGCCCAGCTTACTTACCTATACATCAGCGTTTCTTTCTTTCTATTGTGCTTGAGATCCCTAGCCAGAATCTTTCCGTCTCAACCACAGCCAGTTGCTGCTCCTCTCTGCTGCTTCAGATAAGTTCTTCACTGTGTGACGCAACTCTTGGCCACTGAATCCGATGTCTTTGAGAAACTGGGTTGTAGTGTGCCACAAATCCTCGACAACCCACCTCCACTGGGTAAACCCGGACTCTCCATCCTCGCTGTTCCGCTTCAGCGGCTAGTTGAGCATACCGCAGTTTCTTCCTCTCATACGCCTCATCTACAGCATCCTCCCATGGCACTGTTAACTCTACCAGGTGAACAAGGCGTGCTGATCCAGACCACAAGACAATATCTGGTCGAAGGTTAGTGGTGGCAATCTCAGGTGGAAAAATAAGCCGTTGACCAACATCTGCCAGCATTTTCCAGTCTCTAGCATCTTCCAGTTGTCCTGGGCGAGGATTGGTTTTAACACCTTTTCTTGGTGGTTGCTCTGCTGGACGGAGGAATGTTGTCTTTTGTGTGTAATGTTTTGATGGAACAGGTGGCAACTTATTGGTCATGTTACGCTTGTCTTCCATTGCTAAGGCCAAACATCGCAGCACTGGTCATGGCGCCAAGTAAACCGTCCTTGGCTAAGAGCCACCTTGCATCCTGTCAAAATGTGCCTTAATGTTGCAGGTGATGAACACAAAGGACATGAAGGATCATCTCCTACCCAGAGGTTTAGGTTCTGTGGTGATGGGAGAACATCATATGTTGACCTGATGAGGAAACTGATCCTGCTCTGTTCCATTGACCATAGGTCTTGCCAGCCAATCTTGTGTTGTTCCACACTCTCCCATCTCATCCATTCTCCCTGCTTGGCCTGGGAAATGGCCTTTATACACCTCATCCTCTCCTCCTGCTTTTGCCACTCGTTGACTACCATCTTCCTCCGTTGACCTGGGGCTGCCTTGTGCCATGTAGGAGGAGCTGAACTGAGACCAAGACCCCCTCTTCCATGCTGAACCTGCCATATATATATATATATATATATATATATATATATATATATATATATGTATATATATATATATATGTGTGTGTATGTATATGTATGTGTGTATATATATATATATGTGTATGTATGTGTATGTATATATATATATATATATATATATATATATATATATATATATATATATATATATATATATATATATATATATATATATATATATATAAAAATTATACACACACAGTGCCTTGCATAAGTATTCACCCCCCTTGGACATTTTGTAGTGTTACAACCTGGAATTAAAATGGATTTAATTGGGATTTTTGCCATTTGATTTACACAACATACTTAACACTTTGAAGGTGCAAAATATTTTTTATTGTGACACATAAGTTTATTAAACAAAAAAAGACATTTGTTGGTTGCATAAGTATTCACCCCCCTGAGTCAATACTTGGTAGATGCACCTTTGGCAGCAATTACAGCTGTGAGTCTTTTTGGGTAAGTCTCTACCAGCTTTGCACATCTGGATCCTGCAATTTTTGCCCATTCTTCTTGGCAAAATTGCTCAAGCTTTGTCAAGTTGGATGGGGACCGTTGGTGAACAGCAATTTTCAAGTCTTGCCACAGATTCTCAGTTGGATTAAGGTCTGGGCTTTGACTGGGCCATTCTAAGACATTCAGGTTCTTGTTTTTAAATCACTCCAGTGTAGCTTTGGCTGTGTGTTTAGGGTCATTGTCCTGCTGGAAGGTGAACCTCCGCCCCAGTCCCAGGTCTCTTGCAGACTGAAACAGGTTTTCCTCTAGAATTTTCCTGTATTTGGCTCCATCCATCTTGCCCTCAATCCTGACCAGTTTCCCAGTCCCTGCCGATGAAAAGCATCCCCATAACATGATGCTGCCACCCCAATACTTCACCGTGGGGATGGTGTTCTCAGGGTGATGAGCAGTGTTGGCTTTGCGCCACACATAGTGTTTTGCGCAAAGGCCAAAAGTTCAATTTTGGTCTCATCAGACCAGAGAACCTTTTTCCACATGTTTGCTGTGTCTCCCACATGCCTTTTGGCAAAATCCAAACAGGCTTTGATATGGGTTTTTTTCAGCAATGGCTTTCTTCTTGCCACTCTTCCATAAAGCCCAGCTTTGTGGAGCGTCCGGGTAATAGTTGTCCCATGGACGGTTTCTCCCATCTCAGCTGTGGATCTCTCCAGCTCCCCCAGAGTTACCATTGGCCTCTTGGTTGCTTCTCTGACTAATGCCCTCCTTACCTGGTCACTGAGTTTTGGTGGACGGCCTTCTCTAGGCAGAGTCGCGGTTGTGCCATATTCTTTCCATTTTTTAATAATGGATTTAACGGTGCTCCGGGGGATGTTCAAAGTTTGGGATATTTTTTTATAACCCAACCCTGATTGGTGCTTCTCCAGAACTTTATCCCGGACTTGTTTTGATAGCTCCTTGGTCTTCATGATGCTGTTTGTTTAGATATGCTCTCTAACAAAGGCTGGGGCCTTCCAGAAACAGGTGTATTTAATCTAAGATCATGTGACACTTTAATTGCACACAGGTGGACCTCATTCAACTAATTATTCAACTTCTGAAGGCAATTGGTTGCACCAGAGCTTATTTAGGGGTGTCTCAGCAAAGGGGGTGAATACTTATGCAGTCAAGACTTTTCAGTTTTTTATTTGTAAATAATTTTGAAAAATATGTAGATTTTTTTTTTCCCCACTTCGACATTATGGACTATTTTGTGTAGATCAGTGACAAAAAATCCTAATTAAATCCATTTTAATTCCAGGTTGTAACACTACAAAATGTGGAAAAGTCCAAGGGGGTGAATACTTATGCAAGGCACTGTTATATTTATTTATATATATATTTATTTTATTTATTTATTTTTAAGGTGGAAGAAATGCTACCATCCTGTCACGCAGCACAATTGCCCCAGCAAGCATTAAGCAGTCCTTTGATAAGTTCATGGTTAACCTCAGATTCTTTAGAAGGATGTCTGGAGACAACCAGCATGCTTCCCAGCCAGACCATGTTTGGATGTGCTGGGCTATTGCCTGGTCTGTGGAACAGATGAGGAGACTATGTCACTAAACAGGTGCCAATGTAAAGAAGGATCAGCGCTATTTTTTTTTGTTGTGTGTGATTTAACTCAATCTCTAGTCTTGAGTTCTGTACAGAATTGAATATCTGTTTAAGTTGTCAGAATTACAATAAATGTACTGTCTTAAAAAAAACAGTGTATGTATCCACACTATCAAACATTTAATATATTTTTGCAAAACAATAAATATATATTTTTTTTCTATTTAACTTTCTAAATTTGGTATAAGTGGTGTATGATGTTTAAACCTATTAATTTTTTCACATTTTATAACAAAAGAAACGTAATTGAAAAATACTTCTAGTCAATATGTTTGTCATGCAATTCAAGTTTTTGGTTTAGTATTTATATATTTAGCACAATTGGTTGTTTTAATAGTTATTGATGAACATATTGATCTATTTTTGAGAAAGTGTTACTTGCAAGTTTCTATAATTTACCACTATCCTTAATGTGTAAGTATGAAGTACAGTGTCATTGGAACTGTTGCTATAGAGCAGTACAGTTATTTTTGTGTTTAAAAAATTATGTCCTTGAAAAAGGAACAAAAAGTTTCACCAAATAGATGTAGAGGCACAGTGGTCAATTTTTAATGAAATATATTACATATAATTGGCCTAGTAAGTGTAGAAAACTATATATGCAGAAGTGACTGTTTAGAAATAGAAAGCCAATATATATTTACTAAGGGATGTTTACATGGTAATATATGGTCTAAACTGGATTTTAAAAAGAGCCCAGGTATATAACACACAAACAAGACCTTCTGGACCAGCAATTATGTCCCCTGCTGAGAATGAGAACCTGTACGTGTACAGGAAAGGTTTTCATTCCATTAATATTCATGTGATCTGGGATGCCAAAATGTCTGTGTTAGAATGCTGTCATTCGATACCCTGGGAGTACACACGACCGCTTCATTTGGGCGAATTGTGATATCACAGATAGCTTTAGTGACATTGGTGATAGATGGCTTTGGGAGGCAGCGGGTAATATAATAATAATAATAATAATAATATAATTTGTTACCTTATATATTAAATGGATGACGACATGGTTACTTACTCAGAAACGGTGTTAAAGATAACAGTCTGTGGGAGGCTAACAGGGCAGCAGTGTGGAGTAGTGGTTAGGACTCTGGACCAGAGGGTTGTGGGTTCAATCCCAGGTGGTGTACCCTTGAGCAAGGTACTTTACCTAGACTGCTCCAGTAAAAACCCAACTGTATACATGGGTAATTGTATGTAAAAATAATGTGATATCTTGTAACAATTGTAAGTCACCCTGGATAAGGGTGTCTGCTAAGAAATAAATAAATAAATAATAATAACAGGAGGTGCTATGCTTTCGTTTCTTCTGCTTGTATCCAATCCGCCCTCAATACCTGCCACAGCTACTTCACCAATAATATTTAGGACTACATTCTGGTTTTCCCACTGCCTGTATGTTTTGCTTTCCACCTTTTGCGTCTTTTTTTTAGTTCTGCAGGCTAAATCTGTTAATTTCTTTAGTACTTATGTTGCCGTTCTCAACCCCAAAACATTTTCTTTTCTTTTTTTTTCTTGGTAGGGTTCCCAACAACTTGCCAAATATAACCGATTTGTTTCTTTAGAAAAATTGACTTTTCTTCACACCGGCCATTGTAAGTTATTGCAACTGTGCTTTAAAGTCGATTGCTGAGTGACTGATTTTTCAGAGCGCTAAACGGGATCGCAAGCGACTGTACTTGCGATGTGCTTTATGAAACGCAAGCATCGCACGTCTCTGCGAGCTCGTAAATAGCTTCATAGCAAATCGCAATCGCAATTCTTTATGAAACGGGCTCCAGTGGTTAGCAGGTAACCAGGATGAGCACCGATTTCCCTGATGGAAGTGGGCGTGGTCTGGAGAAATGATGGACACTGAAATTGCAAACCTCAGCTATTAAATGCACAGACCTTGTATTGAATGAGCAGTCATCGAATTGAAAGGGCAGACCTTGAACTGAACGTTGAGTCCTCAAATTGAATTTCAATTTTGAGGTATGCTTATATTTAATAATTGATGCTTGGACATTTTAATATTCGCTTTTTGTATTTAATAGTTAATGTTTGAACAATTTAATATCCGGTGCTTGCACATTTTAATACAGTATTCGATGTTTGCACATCCTTTATTTAATTTGTGTTACTTTCACCTCCCAGCAGACTTACTGCTGGATTGCTGAGCTTGCTGGGAAATGGGGAAAAAGCTCCCACATCCGGGCAATCACAGTGACAGACAAGAGCGATCCGGCGACACGGGGACAAAAAAAAAAAAAAAAAAAAAAAGGAATAACTGAACGCTAAAACAAAGAGTACACTCTAATACAGTATTCGGGAGCACAGTTGGTTATAAACAGTTGTAACCACTTTGTCTAGGAATAGAGTACCCCTCTAAGCTGGACGCCTGGGAAACTCGGTGAGTGTTGGTATTCTTTGTGAAGTATCGGCTTGCACAGGCCCGGTTGTCTGTTGTGGTGGAAGTAGCAGCGCTTTGCGACTCTGACTGAAGCTGTGGGATTGGGATCTTATGGCGGTTTCCACGGGGTAACTGCAGCGAGGACGCAGGGGGCACATTGTATGTTATTGTTATTGTTGTTTGTGGGGAGGGGCGACTCAAGTGTGGGGCATGTCATTTTTGTTTTAACGAAAGTATATGTTGGTGGGTTCTCTTATTATTGGCCACACCTTAGCCAGGCCCAGAGAGGCCTAGGATAAGATGGAGAAGCCTGGGAATGTCCTGGGGCCGACCTGCTCGGTGAGCAGGCAGAGAGTATTTTTGGTCAATAGAGTTTAGAGTTTATTGATATCGAAGCAACTGGTTTTGACAGCTGTAAACATACGTATGTATGTAATCAGTCCACTTGTCAGTGTTGTGTATAGAGCGTTCATTAAAGACACGTTTGGTGACAATTTTAAATAAGTTTATCGTGATAGTTTTATTTTGCGTTTAATGACATGTTTGTTATTTGTGAATGGTGGTCCGGTTTTGTACATTTGCTCTCCGGGAAGTGTTTGTATTGTGACCGTTGAAGGAGAGGGGTATATTTTGAAGGCAATAGTTGCTTCTCATGCTCCCTACTTAACACCACCTGTAGTATTTTTTGCACTGTTATGATAATAAATGAAAAATCTGTTTAAAAAAAAAAAAAGCGTATTTCCATCTCGGAAGTTGTTGACGCTGCATTATTAACCTATTGATTCATCACTACATTTTCATTTTCTCTGTCAATTTTTCCCCAGAATCAGCAATTTAGTGGAAACGTTTTTGTTTTAAAGACGTTTTGTTGCAGTGCAGTCTCAACTGTGTATTTGGCATGAATTTGAAATACCCATAAATAATAATAAATGGTCTCAATATCATATCAAATGCCCACTGAGCACTTCACAGCAAGCATGTGCTCGCTTATTAACATCGATTAAGTCATCAAAAACTGTTCTAGAATCCCAACTAAACTGTCAAAAGGATTTCCCCTCCCCCCAACCCGAGTGAGGCGACCAGGCACATCACAATGTTTTGTTTTGAGGCTATATGGACATGACTCAGTATGCCACTTTGAATGTTGCTTTGCTGGGGGGAAAAAACAATTCCATCCAATTTGAAAAATGCTGTCTACGAAAGGTTGTGGGTCACTTGTGTCGTTGTAGAATCCTATGGCCCATTATTTTGTGCATTTGTCTGCCTTTTTAATTGTTCTGCTTTTGAATTGTTCTTCCACAACAGCATTGCAAAATTAAAATAGGCCTTATACTAGCCCTCTCGTATATGTACAGCATGTGTGTAATTTGGTATTACAGCATCTTTTTTGATTTCAGATGTAACTTTTTCTGGAACACCAAATGTGAAGAGTAACACGTTGCCAAGACAAATTGTGATTTTTTGTGACCATCAGTGACGTTCAGTTGCTGACTGTGTGGAGGTCCCTTGGTCGAGGTTGCTCACATACATGTTTTTTCATGAAGAGAGGGGAGAAACCCGAAGGACACAGACAGATGAGGCCGAAAACCTTCCCTGCGAGCAACTACACCGGCAACAGCCGGCAAATGTTGCAGGAGATCCGGGAGAGCCTGCGCAACCTGTCTAGGCCGTCCGATTCTGCCAAAACGGAGCAGGGCTCTGGTAAAGGAGTGACTGAGGACCACAGGCAGCAGGGCAGGAACAGCATCCCCAAGTTTGTCACCTACCACAAAGCCCTTCAGGAGATCCGCAACTCACTCCTTCCGTTTGCGAACGAGACCAGCTCCTCTGGAAGAGGAGGCTCAGAAGTCAACAGACAGATGCTACAGGATTTGCAAGCGGCTGGGTTTGAGGAAGTGAGTCTTATTTCATTATAATATTTTTTTATTGGTTTACAAGTGTGTGCTTTTTTAATATAAATAATAACTCTTAGTGCTGCTTAGTGCTAGTTACAAGCTGTTGAAGGTATCGGTATCTAGGTCATGGTCAACCTCTGTCCAGAATGTGATGTGACATTTTTATTGGAGACTTTTTTGTTGAAAAATATTCCATGTTCTGTAAAAGTAGTGTCTCAAAGTATTCAACCGCCACTGCTGGTTTGTGGTGCCTGGGATGGGACATTTATTGGACATGTTACTCCAATTGGACCACTTTCTTATTAAATATCATGGTATCCTGAAACATAATTCCCCCAGTTATGTATACCCTTAGATTCTGATACTTGTGCTGAATGCACAAAAAATAACATTTAATGTGATACCTGCCTTGGCTAAATCCTAAAAGGTGTTTATTTTTTATGCCCCACTGAGTGTGCATATCCCAGGCAGTGGGGCTACAGTGAAGCCAGCCAAACAAACATCTCTATGTATGCCTAGAGAGCCAATTGTGAATATGTATTTAACTCTTATTCTTATGTATGTGTGATTATTATCTATGTGTGAATTTCTTACCTAGTTACATTTATAGTTTTTATTTTCAGGAGATGGTCATTCTCGCTTTGAAACAAACCAATAGTCGAAGTTTGGAGGCAGCCATTGAATACATCAGTAAAATGAGCTACCAGGACCCTTGGAGGGAGCAGATGGTGGCTGCTGCTGCAAGGCCAGTCAATGCAGGGATGAAAGCGCCAGGTAGGTTATCGCTTCCCAGATCAAGTAGCACAGTGTTTGTATACTTGATGTCTACTGTGACACAGAGTAAAGGAAGCATGAACTTTTGATAACCTACAAATTACCATCTATTTTGAAATTCACATGACAGTGCTCAGTAGTCCACAAAGCTGACTTTTTCAGTAATTATTAAACTATTTATTTACTTGTTATGTGTAAGGCAACCTTTCTAGGTTCAGAATTTGCAGGTCAGTTTTTATACAAACATAACTCAGGTTTGAGTACGTTGCTGGTCCCAAGTTTCTATTAATAAAATGGCACATCATTTTTTTAAATGTAATCCCTAAACAGGTCCAGGCCATGTCCAGCAGCCGATCAACCGCAAGCAGAGCTGGAAGGGTTCAAAGGAGTCTTTGGTTCAGAGACACGGGCCTCCCCTAGTGGAAGGAGTGATGTACTGCTCTGATAGCCCCGGCCCACCATCTGAAATGGGCGTACGACCCCTGTCAGGCTCAGGCCTAACAGCTTTCTCCCAGGTTCACCAGGGAAACGGGCAGCGTGTCAACCCTCCCCCGCCTCCACAAGTGCGGAGCGTTACACCTCCTCCTCCCCCACCCAGGGGTACCACACCACCCCCACCTTCCTGGGACGCCAACCCTTCGACCAAACGCTTTTCAGGCAACATGGAGTACCTGGTGCCTCGCATCTCTCCAGGCCCCCAGGGGGCCTGGCCGGAGGGCTACTCAGCTCCACCTCCACCAGGTCAGCGAGGCATTAGCTCTGTGCCCTTGGGCCGGCAGCCTATCATCATGCAGAGCTCCGGGGGGACCAGGTTCAGCTTTCCACCTGGCTGGTCTCAGAATGGGACAGGCCAGCCAGACTTCCTAGGCCCCCCGCCACCTTACTGTATGTCCCAGGCCAGCCGACAGAGCCCCCCCGCCTCACAAATGCAGGCTGGAGGACCAGCCTCCTCGCCCACTTATGCCAATGGTAACAACCTCCCCCAGTCAATGATGGTGCCCAGCAGGAACAGTCACAATGTGGACCTTTACATTGCCGGTATCCCCTCCTCATGGCCCCAGCCTCCTCCCCCCAGCCAGCCTCAAGCCTCCACAGGTAACGGTGGGCATGAAATTCCTACCTCCTGGCAACAAAAACTTCCTGTGCGCTCCAACTCCTTTACAAACCCCCAACTGAGTGGCCGTCAGAGCCATCCAGCCAGCTCCCAACCCTCAGCCACCACTGTGACTGCCGTCACCCAGGCGCCCATCCTCAAACCTGTCAAGAGCATGCGGCATTACAAAGCCTGAGCTGCAGACGGCCGTGGCACCCACTCACCCTCCCTGGATGCAGCAGCCACCCCCTCCATCTGGCTCATACCAGGAGGCTCCTCCTTCCATGGGTCAGTCTCCTGTGGTTGCCGAAGTCCCCAGTTACCAGGGCCCCCCACCGCCCTATCCCAAACACCTCCTCCAGCAGCCCAATCAGCTCTATGACTCCTCTGCCAAGTCAGGCAGCAGTAAAGAGGACCAGGGTGGCAGAGCTGGAAGAAAGGAACAAGAGGATAGCAGCAGTGGGAGCGCTAATGACAGGGCAGAGGTCACCGAAGGAGCAGTAGGGGTGTCTGCCGGATCAGTAGACAAGGAGAAGAAGCAGATCACTACATCGCCGGTGCCAGTCAGGAGAAACAAGAAGGATGAGTCGCGCATTCAGATCTACTCCCCGCAGGCCTTCAAGTTCTTTATGGAGCAGCATGTGGAGAACATCCTAAAGAATCACCAACAGAGATTACGACGCAAAAATCAACTTGAGAACGAGATGCAGCGGGTAAGAATTTTTTTTTATTTTTTATTTTTTTATATAAATTGTTTTGATCTTAAAGATGTACATAGGAAGATGATGTTTCCTTAATTGTTAGGAACTTGTTGAAGGGGTGGGGTGCAGTCTAAGGTCAGTGTATGCTCTTCTTATTTGCCCTTTGATAAATGCAGGGTATTGTGAGCAGCAGGACATGTGCAAATCAAAGGCAGTGAGGGAAAATGCCTTTCTCAAATTTAGTTGAAACTTTATTCAAAATCTGGAATGTTCTATTCAGAACCTGGAGATATACACAGTGCGCAGGAACCTCCCCCCTCACTTGCAATGAGATGTTTACAATTTGGCTATTCTGCCAAATATTAAAGAATAAGTAGCTTTCAAGAGATATCAATGATAACTCAGTATTGGAGGAACAGAGCCACTCGCATTGATTTCAAACATCATAAAAGACGATATACTTCATGTGTGTTAGTCACATCATGTAGAACAGTTATGACAGTTTCAAACTGACTGTTTCCATTGACTCCTCATTTTCTCAAGGCTGGATCAGAATCTTTAGAATTCTTGGATAAGCTAGCTTTTTTACTACCACAACATAAAGCTAAGAGCTTTATTTAGCACAAGTATGAGCATATAAGGGTATCTGTGTGTGTGTGTATATATGTGTGTGTATATATATATGTATATATATATATATATATATATATATATATATATATATATATATATATATATATATATATATATATATATATATATATATATATATATATATATATACAGTACCAGTCAAAAGTTTGAGTACACCTGCTTGAAACCAAGTTTTTCATGATTATCAATGCTTTTAACTGTATAAACTTGTCTATAAACACTTAATATTTCATTATGATACATGTACTTATATAAGCTGATAATCATAAGTGAATTGCATTCAAAAATCTTATTTTTAAATGAAAATGTAAATCTTGTCAATTTCAATGAAGTGGTCACCCAAAGCAAGGGGATTTCACTCTGAAGCCCAAGTCAGTTAAAAGTCTGGCCTAAGTATAAAAGTGTCTTTGTTAGATGTTCTCCGAGTTAACTAGCATGTTACCTAATTAACCTTTTGTCACCAATTATTGTTAACAGGTGAGGGTCCATGATTACTATAAATATAGGTAGCATAGGCACAAGTTTGTCATTCCAGAATGTAAGGGAGCAGAAAATGGCAAAATACACTCAGTTAAGCAAAGAAAAAAGACAGTCTGTAATGACTAAGAAACGAAGGTCAATCTTTAAGACAAATCGCAAGAACTTTGCAAGTGTCTGTAACTGCTGTGGCCA
Source organism: Acipenser oxyrinchus oxyrinchus (assembly GCA_030684275.1). Classification (NCBI taxonomy): domain Eukaryota; kingdom Metazoa; phylum Chordata; class Actinopteri; order Acipenseriformes; family Acipenseridae; genus Acipenser; species Acipenser oxyrinchus. The sequence goes on along the minus strand of CM060251.1, from coordinate 54,140,896 downwards.
AGACCATCAAACGATTTGAAGAAACTGGCACTCATGAGGACCAAACAAGGTCAGGCAGGCCAAGGGTGACCTCAGAATCAGAGAACAAGTTCATTCGAGTCACAAGTCTGCGAAACCGGCGATTAACTGCCCCTGAAATACAAGCTCAGCTGAATGCTACTAGAAGTACAGATGTTTCAACATCAACTGTTCAGAGGAGATTGCGTGAAGCTGGCCTAACTGGAAGAAGTGCTGCAAAGAAACCATTGTTAAGAGTGCAGAATAGAGGGGCTCCCGAGTGGCGCATCCAGTAAAAGCACTCACTAGAGTGCAGGATGCGCTCTATAGCCTGGACGTCACCGGTTCGAGTCCAGGCTATTCCACAGCCGACCGTGGACGGGAGCTCCCAGGGGGCGGCGCTTAATTGGCCGAGAGTCGTCCGGGGGGAGGGAGGGTTAGGTCGGCCAGGGTGTCCTCGGTGCACCAGCGACCCCTATAGTCTGGCCGGTTGCCTGCGGACTTGCCTGTAAGCTGCCCAGAGCTGCGTTGTCCTCCGACGCTGTAGCTCTGAGGCGGCTGCACGGTGAGTCTGCAGAGTGTAAAGAAGCGGGCAGCTGACGGCGCACACTTCGGAGGACAGCATGTGTTCATATTCGCCCCTCCCGAGTCAGCGCAGGGGTGGTAGCGGTGAGCTGAGCCTAAAAATAATTGGGCATTTCAACTTGGGGAGAAAATAATAAAAACTAATTGGCAACGACTAAATATAAAAAAAAGAGAGGAGTGCAGAATAAGAGGAAGAGACTTGCCTGGGCCAAAAAACACAGAAACTGGACGTTTGAGGAGTGGAAGTCGGTCTTATGGACCAATGAGTCAAAATTTGAAATATTTGGGTCCAACCGCCGAGTATTTGTAAGACGCAGAGAGGGTTAGTGCATGAGTTCTGCATGTGTGGTTCCCACTGTCAAGCATGGAGGAGGCAGTGTCGTGGTCTGGGGTTGCTTTGCTGGTGACAGAGTTGGTGATCTTTACCAAGTCCATGGCAAGCTCAACCAGCATGGCTATCATAGCTACTTCAGAGGCATGCCATTTCATCAGGAGGCATGCCATTTCATCAGGATTATTCTTCAGCAAGATAATGACCCGAAACACACCTCCAAGTTGTGCAAGAACTATCTGGCGAAGAAGGAAAGTGAAGGACAACTCAATCTAATGACCTGGCCTGCCCAGTCTCCAGACCTCAATCCCATAGAACTTGTATGGGACAAACTGGACAGAAGAGTCAAAGCAAAGCTACCCAGAAGTGCCCTACATCTCTGGGAATTGTTGCAGAAGAGCTGGGAAGACATGTCGGGTGATTTCCTGCTGAAACTTGTTAACCGAATGCCTCGTGTTTGTGAGGCTGTTATTGAGGCAAAGGGTGGCTATTTTGATGAATCCAAGATTTAGAGACAGTTTTCAATTTTCTTGAACATTGCTTTGATACTCCTTATGTTTTGTATATTGTAACATGTGTTTTCATTTTCAAGTATTTACAGAAACGTATACGACGTAACACATTGTCAGTTATGAAAAAAACCTAGTTTCCAGCAAGTGTACTCAAACTTTTGACTGGTACTGTGTGTGTGTGTGTGTGTGTATATATATAATATACAAATTGTCTTTGTCACACAATTTTTCTAGGGAGCCACTTATCTAAAGGTATTTGAATCTCTCTGTACGTCCGTCTGTAAGTCATTATACAGTTATGATAGTGTGATTAGGAAATTTAATTTGCCTGAATGTCATTTTTTACAGTGGAAGTCATGGGGATCCATTTTTTCATTTGTTTGGAAAAACAAGTCCTATTTGATGTCTTAACAATCTTGTTGAGCGATATTTATCATGGGTGTTTTTTTTTTTTTTCATGCACACACATGGTTATCTCTCGGAATGGCACAGCCTTGTGGGCCACATGAAAATATGTTCTGTGTCATCTTCGCTGTATCTTCTCTTCAGCGTGCTCCTTAAATGTAAGCCTTTTTCTTAAAGCACTGTCTCCAGTTTTGTTTTTTTCTGTCTCTGAGCTTTTCTTCCTCTTTCTCTTCACTCTCACTAACAGCTGATTTAGATCGTAAAGGTGTCCTGAAGCGCTGTGACCTGAATAGCATCCACAATTCTCTGGGGCAAGTAATCTGCTGTTGCCATGAGCCTGTTTTATTAACCGCATGAAACCTGCTCCCTGCCTTTGCATGGTCGCATACACTACCAAAGGAATAGCATGTCTCGGAGGAAGAATGGTTGGATCTCTTGCACCATATGTGTTTGCACAATGCACATAACCTATAATTTGTATCTGATTTAATACCTTCTAATTGACTAGTCTTGCAATCCTTGCGTGTGTATTTATGAACCGTGATATTTTAGGGCTGGGTATTTCGCAGTGTCTTCGCGATACAATACGTGTCACGATACAAGGATCACGATACAGTAAATTAAGCATGAAACATATAAATCACACAGTTGTCTCATTTGCTTGTGCAAGCGTTTGCAATAACACTGGTAAAGCACTTTTGGTCAAATAAGCTTCACGGCCTGTTTTTGCTTTTGTTTCCTGTTTATTGTTTAAAATACATTTCTTTAAAACAAAATTACAAATCAAGGCTCCAGACAGTTTTTGCCTTAGGAGCTAATGGCTCCTAGGCCAAAAACAATTGGTCCCCAAATCCTGGAGCCAGTTGGTTGCTACCATGTTCAACTGCTTAAAATACAACAACTTGTTAAGACACTAAAGTGATACTAAAACAGTAACTTAATTGTCTGTACTCACTTGTTTGTTGCCACATTCTGCTGAATGGTTAATCTATGCAGCTGATGACTGCAATGAACTCGGCATGATTGTTTTAAATATTTTGCAAGTGTTGTCTAGAATTGGTGACTGCACCTCCTAATTGTGTACAGTTGTAACATAGGAAATAGCATGCTGCAGCTCCCATGCTCAGCGTTAGAAAAGTCCTGACAGCATGTAAAACAGACAGTTCTTATGATTACGTTACCATTTATTTTTCAGTAAAAACAAGTTTAAATTGCAGTGAGTTGGTTGTGCTATTTACAACATTAAATATAAAATTTGTACACAGCACTGAAACAAATTTGGTCACCATCACAACTGTTGCATGAAACCAGGGTTACTGTATTCTGCTGGTGTTAATACAGCACCTATCTGTGCTTAAAAGCATTTGTATTCAATGAAATTGTTATTAGTTTATTTGTTACCGTCCTTCTTGCACTTCAGTTTATTAAAACATTTGCTGTGTGTTTGTTTGTTTTGTTTTTTTTGGGTTTCTTTTACAGACCAATGTCATAGCGCATTAATAAATATTTAAACATGCTTTTAAAGGGAGGGGCAGCATTTTTGTGTTACAGGCCCCAATGCATCGAACCTCAATAAAACTGTTTACACATTTTTTTTTATCGCATTTGCAACCATATTAGTCGGCCTGGAGCCCTTCAAATAATGTAAATAATAATAAAAATATAAACGTGCACAGTTCTTGGAAAAACAAGTTCTGAATCTGACAAAGAAAATAACTGTTCTCTAAATGCAGATTATTTTTAAAACAAATATAATTCTTTAACATTTTGAGTTTTTTCTTGAGGAACACTAAGTGTCACAAGTCCTGGTTTGAGTGCACGTCTCTGTGCTGTTACCACATCCCCACTGCAGTGGAGCAGTGGAGAACACTCCGTCAGCAGACGGAGTGTTGCACAGGGATGCACAGGTAACACTTTGCTAGCATGCACAGATGTTGCAGATAGTTTTGAACTATTTAATGTTTCTAGTGTAGCTTGTGCATATCAAGTTACACCTTCATGATCTGATGCCATCTGTAACTGTGATGGCGATTGATGTGATGTTGATCTGATGGTGTCGTGGATTGGTTGTATTCCCTGAATACTTGATTCGAGCCTTACACATTTTACACACAGCATGTCTCTTATTAAGAATATAAGGTGAGTCCACACTGGATTTGAAACTGGCCAGAGCCGGTCAAATTTTGCCATAGCCCTGATGAGATTATCAACATTAAATACCCGCCTCCGCTCGGCTGTTTTGCTCAGCTGGCGGCGGACTTGACAAAAACACCCTTAACACGGTGAATGATAGGTGAGGCTGCTAGAGTACATGCTAATAAATAATATTCTCTTTGTCAGTGTAGACGCAAATTAATGCATGCTCAATGTTAGCAGATCAAATTTTACTTTTTTTTTTTTAAGTGTATAGATTACAGGGGTCACTGTATTGTCATGTGGGGTGGATTATGTTTCCATTAACATACTGTAAATAATTTAATATTGATATAATAGAATGTGAACATGCAGTATTAAATATTAAACGTGTGTCTTCTGTAGCTGTATATTATGCATACCCTCCTGTGACTTCACATATACTGCAGTCCCATTTAAACTATCATATTAATTGGTAATGGCTTGTCTTGGGTAAATTTTAAGATATTTATGTACATTGTGCTTTAAAGAATTTTCTCTAAGTCACATATCCGTTAACACTTATTTTAACCCTTTAACAAACCAAGGATGTCCTAATCACCCTGAATAATCTGAAAGGCTGTTAGTACTTGTTAACAATATTGTCTTGCTTACCGTAGAAGCCAGTGTAATTTATGTCTCCAAAAAGCATGCAAAACAGCATTTGTCCTTGCATTGGGGAATGAGAAACAAGACTATTTCATTAAGATCGTGCTGCTGCAGATTCCTAACAGTCTTTGCTTCTTGTGTTATTTAGGTGGGTCTCTCTGAAGATGCTCAGGAGCAGATGCGGATGATGCTGTGCCAGAAGGAGTCCAATTACATACGGCTAAAAAGAGCCAAGATGGACAAGTGCATGTTTGTGAAAATCAAGACCCTGGGCATTGGGGCCTTTGGGGAGGTGTGCCTAGCCAAGAAGGTTGACACCAACGCTCTGTACGCCATGAAGACCCTGCGCAAGAAGGACGTGCTGCTGAGGAACCAGGTGGCCCATGTAAAGGCAGAGCGGGACATCTTGGCCGAGGCTGATAATGAGTGGGTAGTGCGTCTCTACTACTCCTTCCAGGATAAAGACAGTCTTTACTTTGTCATGGACTACATCCCCGGCGGGGACATGATGAGCCTGCTGATTCGCATGGGCATCTTTCCTGAGGAGTTGGCTCTGTTCTACATTGCTGAGCTCACCTGTGCAGTGGAGAGCGTGCACAAGATGGGCTTCATCCACCGCGACATCAAGCCAGACAACATTCTCATCGACCGAGATGGTCACATCAAGCTCACTGACTTTGGCCTCTGCACAGGCTTCCGCTGGACCCATGACTCTAAGTACTACCAGAGCGGTAAATGTTCCATCTACAATTTGTTTTATTGGTTTGTTTAGTTGAGTACAGTCTTGAATACAAAAACCAAGGTATATTCTACATATATTAATATTAGTGGTTTGTTGTTTGTTTGGATGCTAGCCAACTAAAACATTATTATAGGTGGCCAAAAGTCTATATCCAATGTCCAGAAATCAAATACAGAAGTGATTGGGTACATATTGGTAAAACCCTTATTACAAGGGTGATTCATTAAATCTTTCAATTTAAATCTGTGAAACTAGGTGTATCCTCCAATAGATTACATTTGCGTTTCATGTCATTACATTTGTGTGCTGCCTTTTCCTAATCTCACAAGGCCACAACCATGAACTGTAGTTCCCGTCTGCTCTCTTCTAAGGTGACCATGTGCGACAGGATAGTATGGACTTCAGTAAAGAATGGGAAGACCCAACAAACTGCCGCTGCGAGGACAGACTCAAACCTCTGGAGCGACGAGCAGCCCGACAGCACCAGCGATGTCTAGCACACTCCTTAGTCGGGACACCAAACTACATTGCACCAGAGGTCTTGTTGAGGACAGGTAAATTATCGAAAATGTGAGGCTGGGCTTTCAGAAATATGTGCAAACATTAAGTCTATCGAGTTTAAATGGGATTGCATGTTGTTGAAAGTCAATTTTTCTGGGGTTGAAGTTGCTTCAGAATGTCCATAAGGAACACTTTGCAACAGTATAAATAAAGGATGTTATATTTTTTTCAGGCTACACCCAGCTGTGTGATTGGTGGAGTGTTGGTGTCATTCTTTATGAAATGTTAGTGGGACAACCCCCATTCCTGGCATCAACTCCATTGAAAACACAACTAAAGGTAACAGAAACATACAAGTTACTGGACAATTGAGGTTACATTGTCATTCACAGCAAAATCCTGGAGTATATGAGTCTGGAATAATATGCACTGTAGTATTCCAAGATAAATAATACATAGTTCAGTCCTAAATCCCAATATCACACTGCCTTCTTTGCCTTCACAATGAATGCTTTTGTATTTTGTTGTTTGCAGGTGATCAACTGGCAAGCAACCCTTCACATCCCTCCTCAGGCCAAGCTGAGCCCAGAGGCATCAGACTTGATCATCAAGCTGTGCCGGGGACCCGAGGACCGTCTGGGAAAGAATGGGGCCGATGAGATCAAAGTCCAACCTTTCTTCAAAACCATTGACTTCTCCACCGACCTGCGCCAACAGGAGCGGCCTGCTCCCTACATACCCAAGATCACACACTCCACGGACACCTCCAACTTCGACCCCGTGGACCCAGACAAGCTGTGGAGCAGCAGCGACGATGGCGAGGGCAATTTGAACGACACTTTAAACGGCTGGTACAAGAACGGCAAGCACCCAGAGCACGCCTTCTATGAGTTCACCTTCCGACGCTTTTTTGATGACAATGGACACCCCTACAGCTATCCCAAACCCATAGAGTATGACGGATATGACCCAGAGGACCTGGACTCCGAGCACGAGGGGGAGGATGGATTCAGCCAGGCAGGACATGCTGGACAGAGCCGGAATTTAGTATATGTGTAGATTGTGAAAGCTATCCTGCACAAACACACACACATTGCCAGCGCCTTATGTGTCTGTTAGCAAAGAAGGAGGGTGGAAATTATTATTTATTTTTTTTTTTTTTAAATAGGCTTGTAGAGAGGTTGCATCACCTAATGAAGCATTACACTTATGTGGCACTATCTGCAACTGTTGACCAGACCTGGCTTTTTGGGGAAGCTAGGCCGGGATGTCGGAAACTGATTGAAGCACTATAGAGAAGGCTGCATGAACTGGCTTCTGCTTGTGTTGTAGCTGTATATCTAAAAGGGGGGGTGGTGGGGTGTGCACAGGCACTTGTTATGGTCCTTGAACTTGCTGTTTGAACGCAGATGTTCTAATAATAGTGTAAAGGCAACTAATGCTAAAAATAATTATATACAGTAATCCGTCGCATATCTGACTGCGGTGGGACCAGAGTAAGGGCGGATATGTAAAAAGTTGGATGAATGAATCCTGTTTTAAATACCATTATACACAGCTGTAACAATTACTGTATTCACACAATTGTTTTGAGATTTAGCTTTTATTGGGGAGCTCCCCTAAATCCCTTGTTTAGAAAGATACTTGTGACAGAGTAGCCGTGTGGTTGCATGCATTCGCTGCTGAGTGACAGGCAGGAGATCAAGACAGAGGTTGAAGTTGATACGCCCTGCAGGCAAACAGGATTTATTTACATATCGACACACTGAACAGCTCACGTGACACTACCAGCAATGGCAGCACACGGAGCAGATACAACAGTGTACGAAAACTTTGGTAGGATCTACAATCTCTGAACTAATCTTCTCTGTTCAATAACAAACTAACGTTGCTGAAGAGGTTGATCATGCCAGATAAATGGTAAGGGCGGATATGTGACGGGCAGATACATGTCTGATTACTGTACTTTATATGAATCACTGTTTTACAGAATAGAAACCCCTTTCAGACTTTAATTTATTTAAATATTATAAACTGATGGTATTTGAAGCATATTCAGGATGAACACTAAAGATTTTACTCCATTTAAGATCTGTTTTTTCCTTTGCAAAAGTACTTAAATTATATTTACATCAACTGGCAATGTCTTATGTGTTTCTCACACTGGAAGTCGGTGGGGTTAATTTGAGAAGTAGTTCCCAATGGATTTTGTTAATATGAAGTAAATGGACATTACAGTGCCTTTTCAATTTTAAATTTGTTTGCTTTTACCAAATATATGAAAATGTGAATCACCCCTGGCATGTGTTTTTCCACACACTTTCCTTAGGTAGGTAAGATTTAGGAGTCGTTACTAGCAGTTCATTTTATTTTATTTTTTTTATTTATGCATATAAATGTATTTATAAATGATGTTGTATAAAGAGTTTAATCTGGATGTAAATACCTTTCTTACTTATCCTGTTGGTTTCAGTGACAAGCAATTTTAGGGCAGGCCCGTTCTTCTTTTCATTTTCTTAATCTAGCTTCTCATTCTGGCTCACTAGACAAATTCATTGAATCAGTGTGGTTCTGGGTCTTGTGAGAAAAAGTCATAAAATATGTCATTCCAGTTTGGCCATCCCTCTTGATGTCAACCACGGAATGTGCCTTCTACAATACAGACAAAGCACTAAAAAATACTCCATATACCCTCCCTATGTTGGGAAACACAGAATGGACATTGTTCTCTGGAGCTGGGAGCAGGAGACTCTGACCACTTGCTGTTCAGTGAAAAGTGGGCATTAGCAAATACAGGCCAAATGTACCTGGACCTATTTAAACCAAAACTCAAGCTTAGCTAAACATATGACACAACATTTCACAAGACTGAATTAAAAATGTTTTTCATTTGGTTTAATTCTTTCAATTGTTCTGCTGGTTTGAATGTAGCTCTGGTGTCTGATAAATGGTGTGTTTTTTGTTTTAGAATAATCATGATTTCGGAATCAGTTCTTTGTGTAACATTTCTGATGGGGGCGGAATAAAAAAACCTAAAGCACAATTTTTGCATTCAGTGTTATTACCTCTTTGTCTTTTAGAATAAAAAATGCAATGCTACTTAGTAGAGCCCCTTTGGTTGCAAAAAACTTGAATGTTAAGTTAAAATATGGCAGCCTACTGATAAAGTAACACATACGCCCTTTAAAAGCAAGATAAAAGCAGGCTTAGAAGCAACTCCCTCAAGTATTTTATTCAGTGACCTACTGAGAGTATGAGCTGTGTTTTAAAATTTCAATTGAGTGACAGATTTGTTACTAATTCCCTTGCAGTTAATGCGAGGAGAGGGGTCACACATTTTAAAGTATTAGCATTGTCACATCAGTCATTCTGTAACAAATCGCCCCCAAAATTTTGCATTTAAAACTCGTATCACTTTACAATTTGCACCGAACTCAATGCTTAGGGTTGTTCCAAGCAACAAAAAAAAAAAAATTTACATTTTCAGCCTGATCAGTTATATAGAATGTTTAAAAATTTGGTTGATGGGAATGGCCCTATCTTGTTTGCAAACGACAAAAGCATAAAGAAATGTAAAATGATATTGTATGCTTAGGCATATATTAATTTTAGGCTTAGACTATACTCTCCCCCTCCCAAGTAAGCTTTACCATTTTTTCCCATGAGTGCTAGGTTTAATATTTTACTTGCATGAATAGACAACAACTAATTGTCTTTATATATAAGAGAAGTAATTACTAAACTCACAATTTTAATAATTAGCCACAAGTTTGGAAGTTGAACAGCGACTTTCACATAAATGTTCTAAGAGCACTGACAGAGAGTTCTGAGGTGGAGTTCCAATCCTAAAAGGATGCATTGTCTTCCAAGTTCAGTTTCAGTCCATAGGGAAATAGTCTTAAGTGTGTACAGTACTGACACAAACTATGGAAACAACCAATTATTTACAGTAATTTCATACAATTACATTATTTTTTTTACATACAATTACCCATTTATACAGTTGGGTTTTTACTGGAGCAATCTAGGTAAAGTACCTTGCTCAAGGGTACAGCAGCAGTGTTCCCCAGCTGTGATTGAACCCATGACCCTCCGGTCAAGAGTCCAGAGCCCTAACCACTACTCCACACTGCTGCCCATTCCTAAATAGAAAATCATAATTTTTATTGAGCAGTATGTCCCTGCTGTAGTACCCCACATATGATCCACTGTCTACCAATGCAGAATGACTGGATATGACATTTTCTCTTCATTTTACCCTAAAAAAATGGATTTCTGGCAAAGAACTGACATGGACAAGACTGCATTAAATATTGTACTAGTCTTGACAGTCAACACGCAGGAGTCGTTTTTTGAGTAAAATAGAGCGCAAATGCTCCACCCAGTTATTCAGCATTCTTAGTAAACTCAAAGTACCACTGAACTTGTGAGTCGGATTGCTCATTACAATCTTTAACCTATTTTTTAACAAGGACACAATGATCTATCCAGGCATACCAAGATATTAAGTGAGCAAGTCTTACGTTATCAGGCAACACATTCCCCATCCCCAGTTGTACTGCCTTAGAAAAGGGAGAACAATTCGGGTTACCATTCTACCTGTACGATGTCTCTCTCATTAAAATATGTTCCATATTTTTTTAAGGATAGTGTGTAAATATATTTGGCAAGTCTGCTAAGAAACAAATAATAATAAAGTAAGTAAATTATCTAAGTGGAAAAATGGCAATACAATCGCTACCCCAGTCGGTCTGTAAATCATTTGTTGTTTCTTTAATTTGTGCCGATACTGTATTGTAGCGTTTTAGTTAAGAAGGAAGGACACGAAACTGATATATGCAGCTCAAAACAGCAGGCTCTTTATTAGGCAGCAGGTACCCATACAGGTACGCAACACCACTGAGCACTCGCTGGAATCCTCAACACCAGTGGCTTGCTCGCGGGCTGCCTCATCACAATCCAAATGTGCAACAATGTGAAATACCTTTAGCCAATCGTTGCCCGTAATTAGTGCCACGCCCCCTGACTCCAGCCAGGTGCACTGATTAATCTCGGGGGTCCCAAGTTTGTCGCGCTTTGACAGGAGTCAACGCTGGTGCAAGTTGCACCTGTTCTTTATTTTAGAAACATTTCTTTGTCTCTAACACCAGGTAAATCGTGACTCATTTTTGGATATGTACTTTTACAGCAGACTAAATGTGTTTAACTTATTGATTAAAAGTTGTCAAGTTGCACGCACACACACACACACACACACACACGCACAAAAAAAGACAAATCAGTCCTAGCCTTCCAGTTACGTATCCAGGAAGTGACGCCTTCATTTTAACGTCATACAAAGGCGGGGTGGTGAGCGTTGGTTGGGGCGAGAACTTAAATTTGAAAAACGGATAACTAATTAGAGGACATTGTTTTGTGTTCAGATGAATATTATCCTGCTGAATTGTTACTTTTTTTCTGAATTTATTTTGCATCGTGTAGTCAACTTCAACAGGTAAATTTCTGGTTACTTCTTAATCCTTTTTAAAATGGTGCATACTGATTCAACAGTGTTGATCAAATTCGGGAACTCTTTGTAAGACGATTGACTGATCGCTGACTTGTTTTTAGGAATATGATTTTAAAATATATATTTTAATTCGGCAATGGTTTTGTAAAACTTTTTTTAATCCAAAATAACTTATTTGGATTTTGTTTGGACGTCTTATCAATTATTATTTGACAACGTACAATTCTTGCATCTCAGTAGTAAGTTGGAGTGGAGTTTAGCAGTCGCTCTTAACTCCACCTTGTAAAACACATAGCACCCGGATGTTATTTATAGTGCAGGTTTAAACTAATTATAATGGTCATAAACAGACTACTCTTAAAACTACTTTTATCATTAATGCTATTTTTAGTTCGTTTTATTCGGCAAGGCAGCACAAAAATGATGTTCAGTTAGTAGCTGAGAAAAATGTTTAAGTGTCTGTGGCCACCCCTGATCCTTAGATAGTGTGTTAATTATATTATTTGTCTAAAATAACTAATGCAAGTTTATAAGACTGTGTACAACGTGTATTTTTAGTACTATAAAATCAGCCGTGAATCTTCCTTGAGTGTTTAAAAAGTTATTATGGATGACCAACCTGGATCTTCAATATTACATTGCGTTGTAGCATTAAAACAAAATATGTTGCAGTGATTGTTTTACAGCAGTCTGTAATGTAGCAGGTCTGGTCTCCATTGTAAATTTTAGCAAGTTTTGTGGGGTTTTTTAACAATGATGTGCACGTGTTTTCCACAGGCAGCAGGCACTGCTGAAATGAGTCTCCTGGAAATCAGCGAAAATGTGAAGCTTGCTCGAGAATATGCCTTACTTGGGAATTACAATTCTGCCATTGTTTATTACCAAGGAGTGCTTGAACAGATGAGGAAGTACCTGTTTTCTGTTAAAGACCCTTTATTACAACAAAAATGGCAACAGGTAAGTGTTACAAACAAATGTATTTGCATGTGAAGAGTATGTGGTCGTTTTACATTATCCATAACAATTAGCAAGCTCCTGGAGTTTTCATGTGGATGTGGTTTGTTTGACTTCCATAAAAATGTGATAATAGTACTGTATCAGCATAATCTATGTGGTGCTGAACTTGACACAAGCAGCCTTGCTGGAAAAAAAGTACAGTAAGGCTGTAATGGTTTAAATGTTTACTGTTAAATTAATATAAAAATCAAAAACAAAAAGTGCCTGTCTTGAAGGTCTTGTATTGATTTTCCTTTCTTTTGGGTTTTTTTTGGTTTTTTGTTTTTTTCCCCAAAGACTAGTCATTTTTATTTATAATGATGAATAGGGTCATTCCACACCAACTCAACCAGAAAAGGGACATTTCATTCCCCGTCCGTCTCAGATTTTCCTAGAAAAATTCACCTGGGGGTTTTCTGACATGCTAAGTTCAGAAATGATAGCTGTTATATATATTTTCTAAAATGTCCCCTTTGACCTGTGACCTTGCAAAGGTCAACCTAAAGTGAGAAAGGGACCTTGACCAGAAAAATCACCCTGGGTACAATTTAGGTCCTACCATCATGTGCAGCACCTCATTCTAATCGTGTTGAATCCTAGGGATTTTCAGAAAAAAAATATTAGGAGCACCCTACTCACTTCTAGCAAATTGCCAGGCGAGGGGTAACTGACTAGTTTTATTTGAACTTCAGCCTAACCCTTTACCCTGTAGGGGATGTGTGTCCTAAAATCTTCCAAATTCTGTGAAAAACATTTGGTTTCAAGTCCCACCACTGGTCATTAAACCCCCTTGAAATTTGAATTTTTGTATTTTGTACCAAGTATAGGCTGTAATAACTTGCGTGGGGGGACTCCAAAAAACCACCCAAAGATATGTTAGGATAGATGTTGATGAGATCTACAAGCATCAAGCAAAATATTATGTTATTGGGGGGGATTTTGGTATCCTGGTTATTTCATCATCTTTGCATTCTCTTGGTTATTTCATCATCTTTGCATTCTCTGATCCTAGAAGAAAAAGTACAAGTATGTGCTTCCACTGGCACGAGCTTGGAGCTGGGGGGTTATGAACTTGCATGGGACTTCTTTGTTATGATGAGACATTTGAAACTACCAAAACCTTACTTAGTTGGGTTTTAAAAGCTAAATTCATTGTTTCTTTTAAAAAACAAAAAAACTTCCGTTTACAGCACCGTTCATACACTTGTCTCTGTCTTCGAAGACCTCCTAAACCAAAGACTTTCAGTTGTGCCTGAAATTGACTGATAGGCTAGCACGAGAATGCAGCAAATGGCTTTTTCACAAATGGTTGGTCAGTAAATCAGTTAACCCCCTAGGTAGGCACCACAACTTACTAAAAAAAACAAAACTTTACTATCACTTTTTAAAATCCAATTAAGTAAGGTTTTGGTACTTTCAAAATCTGAGACGGACGGGCAACGGGCACTAGTTGAGTTGCCATGGAATGACCCAATTGTAAACTTCAACCCATATTTACAGAGGCGATGAAACGGCAGAATAAGTGGCATATTTTTTCTTTTTAAATATGGTAATACATTAGGTCCACTTGTTTTCTGACAGGTCTGGCAAGAGATAAGTAAAGAACATAAACATGTCAAGGAAATTATGGCAACCCTGGATGGCTTTAAAGTAGAAAGCACTCCTTCTAAACCAGCAAGTGAAGATGGAGACATTTGGCCAGTGCAAGTTGAACGCAGGTACTCTTGTTTCAAAGCTATTTTTGGTTTGCTGACATATGATGATGATGATGATACAGATTGAATATTTTTGTTTAATTCTGTCTTGGTTCTCTTTCAAGGTGGTGTGGTCCATCGGTAACACTCTTTGCTGTCCTGGATGGCATTTCTAATTAGTAGCATGACTTTTTAACTGACACCTTGGATTTTCTTTAAGCAATTAGGGGCTCCCGAGTGGCACATCTGGTAAAGGTGTTCCGCGTGCAGCGCAGGACGCGCCTTATAGCCTGGACGTCGCCAGTTCGAGTCCAGGCTGTTCCACTGCTGACCGTGGACGTTGAGCTCCCAGGGGCGGCGACACTGGCCTAGCGCTGCCTGGGAGGGAGGGCTTAGGTCGGCCAGAGTGTCCTCGGGTGTACTCTGCTCACCGCCCACCAGCGACCCTTGTGGTCTGGTTAGGCGCCTGCGGGCTTGCCTGTAAGCTGCCCAGAGCTGCGTTGTCCTCCGACGCTGTAGCTCTGGGTTGGCTGCATGGCGGACCTGCAGTGTGAAAAGAAGCAGTCGGCTGACTGCACATGTCAACTACTAAATTAAAAAAAATAATAATAATAATTTCCTGCTCAATAATTGTGCATGTCCATCTGAAACCATCCTTCCACTTTTCTTGGCATATACTATATTGTGACAAAAAATAACTAAGTACAGTATTTCTTAAATATTACATTCAGTGTTGCTATGTAATCGTTCTACACTTCATTCCTAAAATTTGTGAAGTATAGTGCAGCATTGTATTTAGTCACTTTTTCAGTAGATATGTCCAGAATTCATTTTAGGTTTTCAGTCCGCAGTACTATGCTGTGGTGCTAAAAATGTATTGTACAAAGAAGATACATAAGTGCTGAGTATCAGCTTATTCATCTTACTCATTTTTTTTAAATTCAATTTATGAGAGAACCACAGGTCAACTATTGCTTTGGCTGTGATGATCTTCTTAATAGCTTGGTATTCTAGAATCTAAAGTAGGCTACCTTTTATTGTGTTGTCATTGTGGGAACATTGGCATTGGAGCACAAGGAGAAAATTAATGACAAGAGAAAGTAAAGGGCATTTAAAGTCATGTCCCCATTGGAACTTATCAGTAGCAACTATTTTGCTGGGATTGTAGGTCTTGCACTACAATGATAAAGCATTCAAACCACAATATGTTCCATATGCTATAAACAGATTGTGTTGATATCAGGTTTCGTCTTTTTGTTGTAAAATTTAGTGTTTGGTGGCTACCTCTGATCAAGCTGAGTGTACTTTCTCTTGCACTTTGTATGACAGACCTAACTCTCTTTGCTTGCAGGCCTGATACAGCATAGTGTGTGAGAAATACACTCTTCATTAGAGGTAGCCACGAACACTTACAAAGATACAGTAAATGTAAAGAGAACTATGAAAGAGTTGTAACAGTCGTTATTTTTAAGGCCATCACCGTGTCCTGCAAGGCGACATCCAGTTCCATACAATGATGCCAAACCTCACCACAACAACCGCTTAAGTGCTGCTCAGAAAGGCCAACATCGGCAATCTCCACAGAGTGCAAACAGTGACCGAGTGAGACCTGTCAGGGGGAAAGAGAGAAAGGAGGCGCAGGGCAAAGCAAAAGAGGACAAGGTCAGTTTTGTTATGAATAATAATAAAATGGTGTGATTATTCATGAACTTTTTGGCTTCTCTAAGCAGTCAAAGCTAGTTTTAATTAATCTTACATTTTATTTATTCATCAAACATTTTTCATCTTTAGTATTTGAGTATAGGGGTATATTCTAAACTTCCCAAAGCCTTTATGGATCAGATCATGTTTATAGTAAACAGTTAACCCTAATCATTTATGTGTGTTTTTGTGTTGTTTTTGTATGTATTTTTACAGAGCAAATCTGCTGCTTCTGCTAATGTTTCAGAATCTGAAATTAAGAAATTTGATGGGACCGGATATGATAAAGACTTGGTAGAGGCCCTGGAAAGAGATATAATATCGCAAAATCCAAACGTTAAATGGTAAATTTAATTGTTTTATCTGAACGTCTTTTACTTTCGGCATAGTAAGGGAAGAAGTTGGATTATTAATTATTTTAACGAGCCTGTCTAAGTAATGAAATATCTCCTGTACATTTTTGTTGTGTTGATTCCCAATTCATTATGTGCCAAGTGACCATTCATTTTCCTTCCATACATAGCTGGTGGTCTTAACTTTAACATACATTTCTATTTTGTAACTCTCCACTCAACTTCTTCATCTAAATGTAATGTTAATATTTTGCAGGGATGATATAGCAGACTTGGGAGAGGCAAAAAAACTGCTAAAAGAAGCTGTGGTTTTGCCCATGTGGATGCCAGAATTCTTCAAAGGAATTCGACGACCATGGAAAGTATGTTAAGGAGGGGTGGGGACATGCTGGTAAAAATATATTGTCACAATTTCAGGGGCATTCTTTAGACTTCAGTCGACAGTAGGCTTTATTTAACCTAGTGTACTGTATTGCCATTTTTAAATTAAAATACATGTTTCAATTAAAACTGCACAACAGATAATGGTTTATGTAATTTTTATTTTTTTAAGGATGTAATTATTGTTATACACTATACACTAGAACCGCAGAGATTTCAGACTATGTACAACCGCTGCACCCGCAAAATGTGTGGCTCCATTTTAAAACCGCTTCAATATGAAAAACAAACAATTGGATACAATTTAATATTTTTATTTATGATCATCATACATAACATTTTCAGAGCAGAAACACCATATTTACATTGAAAATTATACTTTTTTTTCTTATTTTTTTTCAAAAAGCACATACAGTGCCTTGCATAAGTATTCACCCCCCTTGGACTTTTCCACATTTTGTAGTGTTACAACCTGGAATTAAAATGGATTTAATTGGGATTTTTACCATTTGATTTACGCAACATACTTAAAACTTTGACGGTGCAAAATATTTTTTTTATTGTGACACAAGTTAATTAAACAAAACAAAAAAAAAAGACGTTTGTTGGTTGCATAAGTATTTACCCCCCTGAGTCAATACTTGGTAGAAGCACCTTTGGCAGCAATTACAGCTGTGAGTCTTTTTGGGTAAGTCTCAACCAGCTCTGCACATCTGGATCCTGCAATTTTTGCCCATTCTTCTTGGCAAAATTGCTCAAGCTCTGTCAAGTTGGATGGGGAACGTTGGTGAACAGCAATTTTCAAGTCTTGCCACAGATTCTCAGTCGGATTGAGGCCTGGGCTTTGACTGGGCCATTCTAAGACATTCAGGTTCTTGTTTTTAAACCACTCCAGTGTAGCTTTGGCTGTGTGTTTAGGGTCATTGTCCTTCTGGAAGGTGAACCTCCGCCCCAGTCCCAGGTCTCATGGAGACTGAAACAGGTTCTCCTCTAGAATTTCCCTGTATTTGGCTCCATCCATCTTGCCCTCAATCCTGACCAGTTTCCCAGTCCCTGTCGATGAAAAGCATCCCCATAACATGATGCTGCCACCACCATGTTTCATCAGGGGGATGGTGTTCTCAGGGTGATGAGCAGTGTTGGCTTTGCGCCACACATAGTGTTTTGCGCAAAGGCCAAAAAGTTCAATTTTGGTCTCGTCAGACCAGAGAACCTTTTTCCACATGTTTGCTGCGTCTCCCACATGCCTTTTGGCAAAATCCAAACGGGCTTTGATATGGGTTTTTTTCAGCAATGGCTTTCTTCTCGCCACTCTTCCATAAAGCCCAGCTTTGTGGAGCGTCCGGGTTATAGTTGTCCCATGGACGGTTTCTCCCATCTCAGCTGTGGATCTCTCCAGCTCCTTCAGAGTTACCATTGGCTTCTTGGTTGCTTCTCTGACTAATGCCCTCCTTACCTGTAACTGAGATTTGGTGGACGGCCTTCTCTAGGCAGAGTCGCGGTTGTGCCATATTCTTTCCATATTTTAATAATGGATTTAACGGTGCTCCGGGGGATGTTCAAAGTTTGGGATATTTTTTATAACCCAGCCCTGATTGGTGCTTCTCCAGAACTTTATCCTGGACTTGTTTTGATAGCTCCTTGGTCTTCATGATGCTGTTTGTTTAGATATGCTCTCTAACAAACTCTGGGGCCTTCCAGAAACAGGTGTATTTAATCTGAGATCATGTGACACTTTAATTGCACACAGGTGGACTCCATTCAACTAATTATGTGACTTCTGAAGGCAATTGGTTGCACCAGAGCTATTTAGGGGTGTCACAGCAAAGGGGGTGAATACTTATGCAATTAAGACTTTTCAGTTTTTTATTTGTAAATAATTTTGAAAAATATGTAGATTTTTTTTCTCCACTTGGACATTATGAACTATTTTGTGTAGATCAGTGACAAAAAATCCTAATTAAATCCATTTTAATTCCAGGTTGTAACACTACAAAATGTGGAAAAGTCCAAGGGGGGTGAATACTTATGCAAGGCACTGTACATGAAACTGTAATAAAATAAACTTTACGAAATAAACTTCTGTGTAAACAGGTGTATAAAGCTGTATGCACATATACAATTCTAAAATAAATAACTAGTTATAAAAATAGCATAAAACAAAAATATAACAACTTATGCAACGTGAAAGCGCTTTGAGTGAAACAGTTCAAAGGCTCTGTCTGTTCAGAGTTCTATTACAGCTTTCCAAGTACAATCTACGCAGAAAACATGCTTTTCAACTGTACCAGTGCTTTTGCCACAGACTGCCTTTTCTCAACGGGCGCAGACATCAAAAGTTCTGTTTTTATTGCATTTAGCAACCTGGCATTGTCTTATTCCGTGTGCCAGTGGGCACAGTACTGGCTGAAGGTTGAGGGGCATTTACCAGCCGGCTTTCGTGTCTCTTATCAAAATGTTTCTGCTGTAGCTCCAGGGCTAGCTGCAAAATGATATCCCTTTTGCGGTGCGGTGCGGGGCGGGATGGGGGATGGGGGGGTAGGGTAGCCGTAGCCCTTTACTTCTAACAAACATCTCACAAAGTATATGCAAAGTATAACTGCAACTAAAGATTGTGTGCTATACAAACTCCTCCCCCTGTCTCTGAATAAAATATTTGTTATGCAGTCTTCTTACTTTTACAGGGAGTGTTGATGGTTGGCCCTCCTGGAACAGGAAAAACACTGCTGGCCAAAGCTGTTGCCACTGAATGTAAAACAACCTTTTTCAATGTTTCTTCTTCAACACTCACTTCCAAGTACAGAGGGGAATCTGAGAAATTAGTGCGTCTCTTATTTGAAATGGTAAAGACTAATATTTTATCAATACATTTTGTTTTGAAGGTTAATGGTGATGTGAAAAATAATAAATCAATTATGGCGAATCCCTCATGGTTACCTTTTTTTGAAAACTGAGAAATGTGAACAGGAATAATGAGCTATACCTATGCAGTATATCCCTTGGCTATTTTTTAAACTTTTTAAAATCAGATTGCAAAATTGCTGCTACACTTACCTCCTTTATTTCTAATTAGCAACTGGGTCACATATACAGATAATTATAATTGCTGTACTTGGTTCTGTATTTATCGTTTCACTAGGCAAGATTCTACGCTCCGACTACTATATTCGTTGATGAGATTGATTCGATCTGCAGCCGCAGAGGGACATCAGAAGAGCATGAAGCCAGCAGAAGGGTGAAAACCGAGCTATTAGTTCAGATGGATGGTAAATATAACTGATAAGTATTTGCCTTGTATTTTGTCTGAGCAGCTGCAGAAAATGTAACATTTTCAAACACTTCTATAAATTAGAATTCACTGTTGGATTGTGCAATATTTCTATTTAATAATATATAATCCTATCAAGCATCAAAAGAAACTTATCACTATTATAAGTGATGGACATTGACTAAATGTTTTTGGTTTCTTTTTAATCACTCGATCGTTCATCCTTGACCATGATGCGCTTGAGTGACTGTGACTGAAGCATATGCACTTAATCACCTAATTAGTGAGACAGTTGATTGGACACTGGATATGGAGTGAATTCAGCTGTTGAATTGCAAGCTTGAATAAAAGCAATAAAGAATCACAGAAAAAAACCATATGCCATGTCGGTCGAGAGCAGCGTCTTCGTGCAATCTGTATGTTGGAGGCTGGACTAGGGCAGTGTACTGTGGCTCGCCGTCTTGGGTGCTTGCAGCCAGCAATTTTCAAACCTGGCAAGACGGTATAACCAGACACACTCTGTCAATGACAGGCCACGAACTGGGTGACCAAGAGTCACAACACCTGCCCAAGATAGACAGATCATTTTGCAGCATCTTCGTCAATTGTTAATCAGTACAATAAAAAGTCACTGCACCTGCTCTAAAACAGAGTATCATTTTTCGATCACATTTTACTGAATTTTATTCAAATATAAGTGATAAGTTTCTTTTGATGCTCTGTGTGTGTGTATAATTAATATATATTATACAGTTTTTGACATCTTTTATGGCCAAAAGTTCTACATGTATTAAGCTCATTTAAATAGTTTTCAGTTAAAGTTTATAGTTATGAAGTTCAGTTAAGCTAAATATAAGTTCTGTTTTCACTGTGAAATCAATTTGTGAGCAGGAGTCATGTAGTTCTGTGCTGCAGGTGTTGGAGGGGCATCAGACAATGAAGATCCTTCAAAAATGGTTATGGTTCTGGCAGCCACCAACTTTCCATGGGACATAGATGAGGCTCTTAAAAGACGATTAGAAAAAAGGATTTACATCCCCTTGCCTTCAGGTATTCATTGAATGTTTCAAAAACCTTTATTTGCACAAATATCACACTTTAACCGACTGGCTTTACCATTACATTTATCTTAACTAATTAATTCTAGAAACGTTAATACATTTAGACGTTTCACACTTGAGTGTTAAAGCACAGTGAGCTGGGAGGAATCACACTAGGTAGATTTCGGGGGTAAAAACTGCAATTTTATTTTTGCAAGTCAACTGTGTTTTTCATTTAATATATACTGAATTTTTGTTTTGTTTTCAGCTGAAGGCAGGGAAGAACTCCTAAAAATAAACCTGAAAGAGCTAGAATTGGCAAGTGATGTTGATCTAGCTAAAATAGCAGAGCAGATGGATGGTTATTCTGGTGCCGACATTACAAATGTGTGCCGGTGGGTGTCTAATGTGATCACTTACTGTATAAAACAGACATACTTCACTGTTGGAGTATTGGTATTTATTTGTTCTAATTTTACTTTTTTAAATTTATTTATTCTTTCAGGGATGCCTCGCTGATGGCAATGCGACGTCGTATTGAAGGTTTGACGCCAGAAGAGATCCGAAACATTTCAAAAGATGAAATGCACATGCCAACCACCATGAACGATTTTGAAAGCGCTTTAAAAAAGGTCTCTAAATCAGTGTCTGCTTCAGACATTGAAAAATATGAGGAGTGGATTGCCGAATTTGGGTCCTGTTAAGACTGTCCTTCACAAAAAAAAGTTAACAAAAATCCTGCCTTAAGTCTTTTTTTAATAAATTCAGAATGTCAAGAGTTGCAGTTAATATTTTGAGAGAAATATGTAGATGCATTCATAATGTTTAATGGATGTAGATGTGTTGCTTGAGAAATGGTGGACGCACACTCCTATAAATAAAGTAAAACTGGGCATCTTGAGGATCATTGAGGCTTACTCTCATATGTTGCAGAGTGGTGTTCTGTGGCTTAATTTTCTTACTTTTATTCAATTGCAAGGGCCAGTAGGTGAAGGGACTAGATTACTAATTTTTTTTTTATCTTTTTTATTTTGTTTGTTTTTGTTTTGTTTTACTATACAAGTGCTTTTTGCTTTTCAGAATTTAGCACTGGATATTTTTAGAAAACAACTTTAAACAGCACTAAAGTTGTACTGTCCCAAATAATCTCTTTAACCACACAAAAGAGAGTTAACAAAGCTAAATATAATACGAATAAAGGCAAACTACCCCTTATGTAACTGTCATTTGTGGTACACAGCCGCCTCATTGAACCAATAACTCTGACCAATATGTTAACATTTCATGATTTCTTTCACTTCAAAAAATCATTACCTAGTGCAGGGGTTTTCAACGGTGGGGGGTCGTGGATTTCCACTCTGATATATTATTAGGTGGGTGAAGAAGGCATTTGACTCAACTTTGCTGTTTTCAATTTGTCATATTGGTGAAACACAACCTTGCTGCTTTTTTTAGAAGTATAACTGCTTTGATAAATTAATAATAATCACAGTACTCATACTTTGAAGGTTTTTGATTGATTTTTATGGTGCGGCTGCATTTTAATACAGCAAATAGCGGCTGGTTGCATTTGTTTTTGGTGTTTTGAAATGGATACATTTTGTACTTGAAAAAGTCTACAGAAAGGGGAGAGCGACAAAGTTATACAGAGTCCCTTTGGTTAATTTTTATGCTGGCTTTAATAAAAAAAAGTATCATTAGTTACAGTTTTATCTTGAGGTTAATGTTTTTGATGTAAACATTTTAAGTGGCACGCATAATCATGCTGAGATGGGAAGTAAATGGTAACGTGAAACACAGTGAAGACTCTTTTAATATTATTTATAATAACTTTGCCGAATAGAAAGCGAATACGAGTGTTTCCAAAGAGATTCCTAAGTACTGTCTTTTAAGTCTGTGCATCCAAAGACATGTAATTAAACGTTTTAAGAATTAAGATGACTGTCTGGTATTCTGTTCTAATCCAGCAGTTTGTCAGCCCCAAACTGTTGTGACAAATTACATATTCAATAAACAAGGGGGGAGAAGGGGGGCTGTGTTAATCAGATTATTCTGCCTTTTATTGCAACTGCGGTACCATTCAGTGAGCAAAAATTGTAAAGCGGTACTTTAGCTGAAACCTCTAAAAAGGCCAACTATTCTGTAGTCTCAAAAACTTACATTTGTCATTTAATCAAACATAGTCCAAAATATGAAACACTTCAGTAAAAGTTTTATTTTCTCTTTGTTGAGCAGTAGCGAACATTACACCATTGGATACATTTTGGTCATCTTAATTTTCAACAAAACATTTGCGTAACTGTCACACACTATGCCATGCTTCAATGCCATTACAGTTAAAAAAATTACGATTTGGAAAGCTATGAAAAGGGCACACTAAGCATTAAGGACATAACATAATGGGTCAAATTTAAGTTACATTAACAGCAACACAAACAATGCATTAAAAGTGTTATCAAGACAAAATACTTTGTTTTCATCTGTTCTGTGAATCTGGGGGGTGAAACGCCATTGTTGACCAGAAACTAAGTAATGGAAGACCACCTTTTTTCGTGGTCGGGAAAGAAAATGAAACACAATCTAAAATAATTTGGAAAGCCAGATACAACATAAATCATTATATCTTATTTAGTTATATATCCTCTTGTAACCCCCACCCCTCCCTGCCTACGGAAGGCATTTTGTAGCATGCAATATATTGTATGTTGTTACTGTACAGGGGAGGTTGCATGAGGTTGTACAGACATAAACTAGTACTATTTAAGCAATTGAACCTGAAGAAGAGAGCTTTATCGTCTGGTAAGGCGAGGGCATTTAACAAAACGAAAAGGGCTTTACCAGACAATAAAGCCCTCTTGAGAGGGTTCTATTGCTATAGAAAATGGATATGTTAAACAAAAAAATGCATTTACAGTTTTTGTTATATTTCTTTGTGATTTTTATGCAATGCTAGTTTTTGTTGCTAATCAATACAAAAGTTTTCCTCATCATTCTGCGAATAATGCTATTTGCTCAGAATTCCTGAGGGCTCGTAGCCTTCACAAAGGCTTCATCCCAGCAGTGGAGGCTTCTTGGGAATTTCCAGTTGCCAAATAATAAAAAAAAAAAGCTTTTACTTACAAGGACTGTTCTTCAGTTCAGATATCTCATACAAAAAAAAAAAAAAACATGGTTTGTGAACTTTTTGTAAAACATGTAAAAAATAAAAAGTACAGCTGACTCTTTTTTTAAGTTTAGATTTGAGTGCATGTTCGTGTATTTGTGTAATATTCAGTATTTACGTTAATGTTAGGTCCTAACATTTATGAGCAAAACAAATAAAATAAAATGTGTTAGTAATTAAAATATCTAGTTATCTTCAGCAGGGCCGGCGTTAGACTTGCTGGGGCCCAGGGCAAAAACTAAGGATTGGGCCCCCTGCTCACACGTTGGATTTTTGCAGTGTTTCGGTTTTATCAATACCATAACAATTACTACTATGATTACTGCTACTACTGCCACTCCTAATAATCATAATAATACAGCATAAAAAGGACTTTTATGCAAGAAAAAAACTAAATGGAATGTATTTCTTAAAGAGTATGAAACAAACTAAATAAAATCATTTAGAAGTGGACCTTCCTTGCTTTTGAGGCGGTAAAGTCTTCAATTATTTTAGAGAAGTCCAACTTGCTACAAATTTCGTGTTCAATTGAAATCTCAGCCATTCAGTCAATCTTGTGACATTGTTCAACGTAAATAGTTCTTCAGTAACTTTAAACACGAGAAGCTTCTCTCTCCAGAGGCCACGGTTATGGGTAGAGTCCAAAGGAGATGCAATGCAATGCTTAAGTTTTGGTACAGATCCAACAACTTTTCAGCGTAGATGTAATTTAACATCTCCAGAGCTGAATTAGACACCCCAGTTGGCAAGGCATTTACAGCTGAGCATATCTTAGGATTCAAGTCATCAGCATCAATGTCACCCATTTCTTGAGCCAAATGCTTGCAACTTTCACTTAATGTGTTTGCACCTATAGCCTTCCTCATCTCCCTGATGCTAAAAAGAAAACCAAACATTCTGTAGAAAAAACCCAGCTGAGAAAACCTCTCGTTCAAGCTAGTTACAGCTGCATCAACTAGTGGGGGAATCTCCTTTAACTTCTCTGCAGTGATGACATGACATCAAATATCATTTCTTCATCGATCTTCGATTTCCATCAGAACATTCAACCTATTTTGTCTGATCTTGAAGAAATGTTAGCACTGCATTAGTTTGCATTTTTAAGGGTTTCCATCCCTAGAGTGGGGCTTTGAAGGAGTCTGCTTGCGCAATTGATCTGAAATAAAACGCCATGCCATACAACAATGCAGATTATGAAGGGCATTGAAGAGATCTCTCATGCAAGGCTCCATGCCTCTGAGGCTGTCACACCCTCTCTTTTTCTGAACTGCGTGAACTACCAGTGCTTAAGGCCACAATTTACTTGGTGACATCAACCTCCTTAACACTGCCAATACGAGACTCCCAGCGAGCATCTGACAACAATGCAGAGTGTAACTGACAGTTGCTCAGTGTGGCTGCTGTCAGGAGTGCTGTCCATGATCGCACCAAAATATTAACTCTTTCAGCAATGGAATGAAGGATGTGCTTTCCCATTCCAGCAATCAATTCATTTTGAATATCTTTGCTGCGGTAATGATCGGCAATTTCTCTTTTCTTAATTCGCCTTCATTACGGGGTCAAATTTTGCCAACAGTTCAACCTGACCAAGGAAATTTCAATTTCTAGGATCATGTAGTTTTTCTGTAGTTCCACAAAAATCCAGATTCCGCTCTGCCAAATGACAAACTATGCAAACGATGCAAACAGCTCTCCGGTAATTCCTTTCCATTGCAATTAACTTCATATTGACACTGATACCTGCGTTCGGAGTCCGCCACGCCTCCATGCTTGCGTAAATGTGCCAGCGAGTGTTCATGCTCTTTGAGACAGGAATGAATGTGCTTCCATGCATTGAAGCCCTCCTTCGAAATAGAATGATCACGTTTTCCAAAAAGAGTACAACAGCAGCAAAATACTTTATCTGCCAACACTGAATACAAAAACCATGATCCGAGAACTTTATCAGCATTTTGAAGGTTAATGTAATAGTTCTTCTTGTAAAGCGTCAGGAAACGGCATCGTTATTTTTTGGAAATTCAATATTGAGTATTTGTTTGGGACCTCTTTGGGCAAGTTCACGTCTCTGGTTGTCAGTTATTTATTCTTTCTGCCCATAGTGCAGGGTCATCAGACTCACCTCGCAGATCAGTGTTTCCCCAGTTTCAGCTTGCTCCTCAAAATTCAAAGTTGACGTCTTAGTGGACAGCGGAGGGAGTCGAACATTCCCCACTTTCTGCCTCGTGTGGTGTGAAGAATGTAGTTAATTTAGGATCTGCTTCCAAGCGTTTGGCCTTTTCCTCAGAAGCACGTCCTTTTTGAGCACCGCTGGGATATGAGCGTTTCATCTCTGGCTCCAGTTTTTCCCTCCTTAATTTTATATAACCAATTAGCGGTATTGTTTAACTTAAACCTACCAATAAATTAACAGAAAGTAAAATTATTTCTTTTTTTCAAAAACACCAACTCCTGGACTCGCCTCACTGATCACCTAATTTTACTCCGACAGCTCTCTCCAATCCAACCAATCGGTTGCGCGCGATTCACTTTCAAAATGCAGACATAACAAATCGAACAAACACGATGGTGCTGCGATTCAGTAAGCAAATGAATTTACAAAAAATATGAGATAAGAATTTGTTCTGCAATACAGTTTCTATTATAATTTTTTAGACTTTAGTGTGATTTATTTCCACTTTTAGAGATTAAATTACTGTACTAAAATACTCTATATTATATTTACCCACAGTGACGATGTAGATATTATGTAACTTCGTGGGGCCCCCGGGAAATCCCCCTCCCCCGCCCCCACCAACGCTGACCCTGATGGTGCTGTTTGTTCAGTAACTTGTTCACAGTATGTGATCATAAAGTTCAAGCCTCTTTCTCCTGGCATTAGAGAAGAGATGTGACGTGCCCGTGCTGTTACTGTGGTATGCTTAAATAAAGTTGCTGAAAGTAATCAGACTGCGTGCAGTTGTTTTGACTTTTAAGCCCGTCATCAAACCGCAGACTAGTTGCTAGTGTACTGTGGTTACTGTATTACCGCTGACAGCAAACACTATTGTCGTTTATTTTATTTTGTTTAATTTATTTGCTATTCTAAATTTAAATAGATCAGGCAGCGAGGAAACCCAATAGTCTGCATTGACAGTCAGCATTCAGATGGCGTGTTCCAGAACAGATTTTCTTTCAACAAATAGAAAAAAAGGTAGCATACACGCAATACTGCAAATACTGTGTTTATGTATTTTCGGGCGGATTGATTTGTAACAGTGATTAAACATAGTTTGAAAGATGACATTCGAGGTCAGCGATTTTATCAGAGATTTAAGCCCTCCTATTGACTAATCAAGTTAAAGGAAATCTCCGATCTATTTTCTAATTGTAGTTTGTGCACTACATAAAGGTATTAAATAATGAATTCCTTACCAAGTATAGGGTTATTTAGCTATTTTTCCCCCAAACGATGTTATCATGTATAGTATGCTGACAAAAAAATTAAATAATAAACTGTGTTTCATCTGGTGTCAGTAGTCCAACCATCCTGTACAAATGTGGTCTACACCATTTATACAGGTAAGGGCTGTGTTTAGAAACTGATTTCTATGATGTTAGGGTAGTTATTGGTTAATAATGTTAATGTATTGGGTGTGTTAAACGGTGGTATGCAAAAGCCTTTCAGCTTGTTATAAATTAGCAATAAGGAATGTTGTACTTGATATTATACTAAATAAATACAGCAGTATGGTGGATTAAGCTCAATTCATTAAATTGCCACCAATATTTATTTTACTTTTTTTTTTTTCAAATCAGAACTGTAAATACAATTTGTGCTAATGTGGAGAAACTAAAAAAGAACGTACTGTTCTCTAATGAAATTAATCATCCACATTGTAATTAATTAGAGTATTCTGAGTGGAGGTCCAAGTGTTTCTGTAACAAAAGATCCACTGAAAGTGGTATTATTTACCACAACTTGAAAAGTTATCTTTAAGGGCTTGTAACCTCTTCATCTGTTTCCATCTCTAAGTGATCCAGAAGTAACAGTTTACCCTCCACAGGCAATTCCAACGGCACCATTGTAACAGGATCAAGTTTTAAATCTCCCCTTTAAGAATAAAGATAGATATGTGTTATTTTAAAAGAAAAAAAAAATCTTTTTTTTTTATCACAATTGGATAAGAGGTTATATGTTAAAAATGTACAAGATCATAAAAAAAATCACCATTGCCACAGCATGCTGAACAGCCTATAGAGTAGTTTGATTTATTCCCATGCTTTAGGTTATATATATATATATATATATTGGACTTCAAATACTCACTTGTCCTCGTAGGTTGGGAAAAGCAGGTCGAGGACTTTAACAATGACAGCTGATCCAACAACACCCACCACCACCACCCACATGAACAGGAAGAACAATGGGAGGGATTCAGTCCAGAATCGACGCAGCCTTTCTCTTAGCTGCTCCACCCACCGACACATTTCCTGGAAAGACAACCCAAAGTCATTTCATGCCTACCAAGTCAACATTTTTCAAATAATTTCTCAAATTCTCCATTCTCCCCATTTATTTCATGCTGCTGTATAAATAAATACACTTTTTCTTGTTCAATTGCATGTAATTAGCTGCTTTACATTTGTTTTGTAAGAAATGCTGCATTTAGCAGTCTAACACTTCACTTATCTGTGAGTAATTACATTATAGGAAGATAGTGGCTGTGATCTCAGGGGGATCACTGGCAGTTTGCCAGCAGGTCCATATTCATCTGCTGTTTCTTCATCGTACAAGAAGTCAGGTGTCATTCTCAATGGAGTCTCAGGTAGCTTGCCAGGAGTTGCCTTTTCCTCCACTGTGGTTTCAGCTTGTTTGAAGGGGTAATGACTAGTTGTCATTGTTTGAGCAGGACTTTGATCACCTACTGCAAAAAAAAAAATACATTAATTCATTCATAATAATAAAATAAGAAGAAGTTTCAGTTTTTGTGAACAAAAACAAAACATCCCCGGTAGAATAATCAAGGGGTATGAGATTGAATGGGTTATAAACATGAAGTATAGAAATGTGAAAACAAACTTGTATCACGGATCTGTAAAAAGGTTATTTACTATTATATACCACCTGTAACATACTTTTATTGAAAGAATCATAGAATACAGCTTGTCAACAAGAAACCTGCCTTTCCCTCACCATTGCACTGGAGTACCAATCAATGGCTAGTAACTTCCACATTGAGTGCTTTAAAAGCTGCTTGGAAGCAAATGTTCCTTTCACCTGGGGGCTAACATGTTTACTGCCATACTGACATACCGAGGATGTAAACTACACATATGTTGCAAAACTAGCAAATACAGCTTGATTCATGTGACCTTTCCTTAGACCTACCAATATACATACTAGGAAATGGATTTTTTTGTCAAGTGAAATCAGATCTTGCCCAAGGACAACAATCCCACAATTCACTGCAGAGATGATGCATTTCCTAAGGAAATGAGCAACGTAAAGTCAAAATGATTTATATCAAAAGGATAAAAGGTAAAATAAATAAGTCACAGATAAAATATGAGTGGTTTTTGTTAGTTTGATCACGACCATTTCTATATTAAAAAAGTCAGTTATTGATTGCTACTCAGTGATTGTGGCAACTAAGGGAGCAATTTGTTTTTGTGTCAAGTAATTAACATGTTTTATTCCATTAATATCTAACAAGTTAAAACATCTTAACAGGTGAAAATTGAAATATGTGCACACCCCTAGTCTATCATCTGGAAAACCAAAAAGCAACATGCACACCAACATTGCAAAAATTTTAGGTCACAGGGCAACGTGAACAGAGCCATTAGATTTTGCCCATGGAGTTTCCATAACGCTGAAAATGTGAAGTCCCCAGGTGTGAAGGTGGGAATGGCGGGATTGTAAACCTTAGGGTTTGATTAATAATAATGTAACTGCATGTTTGCTTCAAGGTGACAGCCAGTGTTCTGTACTTTATTTTGTATTCTTAGGCTGCATTAAACATTCCCACCAATTACACTTACTGCCTCATATGTATTACGTGTTGTTGCATTTTTTATTCATATTTATTTTTTGTGAAACACAAATATGATTGTTGAATACACAGCAGGCAGCAAAAGTAATTATACAGGCATCAGTGGGCAGTCATGTATAATTGTTTGGCCAAGGAAAACACATCATCAGCCCTTTCAGATAGAACACATTTCAATTCATTTTTCATCCCACTAAAACTACATCAAAAACAGCTTAAATGAGAGGGTACCATAGTAGAAGTAACTCCTTATCAGTTTACCAACAGGTTGGACAAACAAATTATAAATGTTATATGTATTTATTTTCCAGAAATGCGACTGCTGCCTGGTTTGTACCTTTTTCTGGAAGGTTCGGAACTGTAAATAAGATGTCGCTGTCCCTGGGAATGCTGTTTAATATGCTTTCCTTCATAGGGTAGGAGTAGCTGGATTGCCTAAGTTTCTGGAATTCCTTATTCATGAAGATATTCACTTCATACATTTCTGCCTGCTGCACCTGTGGAACAAAATGCATGTATGAGTTATATGCCAGTACAGAGCATGGGATTAAAGTGTATACCCTTTATTTTTTCCTGCTGCAAAAACAAATATGCTTACCTGTTTTCCTTCTACCTCAGTCACCTCTTCATTAAACGCAAGGAGATGCACAACAGGCTCGCTTTCTAAAGGCCACTGGCGAACCAGCACACGAACACTGACCATCACAAAACGACCTGGTTCCTCTGCCTTACTGAGGTTTCCACCTTCCACTAAAAAGGCAAGGGGAACAAACATACTTAATGTTGTAACTTGAAGACAATTAAATAAACAAGTTACAATATAAAACACATCAATAACATTTTGTATTAACGTAGAACATAATAAAAAGCGCTTTTCTTTCAAACTATCATCTTAATACTAAGCAACTCAATTGTCCCTCCAGGAAAGAACCACATGATTTGCATCTTATTTTCAATGGGGCCATAGAAGACAAAAGCAGCAGAAAAATTACATTTTAAGCAACTTGGGCTGGTTACACACACCCTGATCAGAAGTCTTTGACTAGTTATTTTCGTCCAAGACTAGTGCAAATCAGGGTCTGTGAAACTAGCCTTTCATTAGTTTTGTGTTAATCTTTCTGTTTTTAAGACTAGATGTTCATTTGACTCAGGTGAAACTCATATTTCCTGCCTGTGACAGAGATAGAATGATTCTTGGTGATAAATCTCCCTCCCGACCTGTGAGGTCGCTAACTAAGATCATATAAAAGTCTCTTGACACAGGGGTTGTACCAACAGACTGGAGACTTGCAAATGTAATACCGATCCACAAAAACGGAGACAAAACCGAACCAGGTAACTACAGACCAATAAGCCTGACTTCTATTATATGTAAACTTATGAAAACTATAATAAGATCCAAAATGGAAAATTACCTATATGGTAACAGTATCCTGGGAGACAGTCAGCATGGTTTTAGGAAAAGGAGATCATGTCTAACTAACCTGCTTGATTTTTTTGAGGATGCAACATCGACAATTGATCATTACAAAGCATATGACATGGTTTATTTAGATTTCCAGAAAGCTTTTGACAAAGTCCTGCATAAAAGATTAATTCTCAAACTGAGCACCGTAGGGATTCAAGGAAATGAATGCACATGGATTAGGGAGAGGTTAACATGTAGAAAACAGAAAGTACTGATTAGAGGAGAAACCTCAAAATGGAGCGAGGTAACCAGTGGAGTACCACAGGGATCAGTTTTAGGTCCTCTGCTCTTTCTAATCTACATTAATGGCTTAGATTCTGGTATAGTAAGCAAACTTGTTAAATTTGCAGACAACACAAAAATAGGAGGAGTGGCAAACACCATTGCAGCAGCAAAGGTCATTCAAAATGATCTAGACAGCATTCAGAACTGGGCAGACACATGGCAAATGACATTTAATAGAAAAAAGTGTAAGGTACTGCACGCAGGCAATAAAAATGTGCATTATAAATATCATATGGGAGATACTGAAATTGAAGAAGGGAACTATGAAAAAGACCTAGGAGTTTATGTTGATTCAGAAATGTCTTCATCTAGACAATGTGGGGAAGCTATAAAAAAGACCAATAAGATGCTAGGATATATAGTGAAAAGTGTTGAATTTAAATCAAGGGATGTAATGTTAAAATGTTACAATGCATTAGTGAGACCTCATCTAGAATATTGTGTTCAGTTCTGGTCACCTTGCTACAAAAATTATATTGCTGCTCTAGAAAGAGTGCAAAAAAGAGCAATCAGAATTATACCAGGTTTAAAAGGCATGTCATATACAGGCTTAAAGAATTGAATCTATTCAGTCTTGAACAAAGAAGACTACGCAGCAATCTGATTCAAGCATTCAAAATTCTAAAAGGTAATGACAATGTCGACCCTAGGGACTTTTTCGACCTGAAAAAAGAAACAAGGACCAGGGGTCACAAATGGAGATTAGATCAAGGGGCATTCAGAGCAGAAAACAGGAGGCACTTTTTTACACAGAAAATTGTGAGAGTCTGGAACCAACTCCCCAGTAATGTTGTTGAAGCTGACACCCTGGGATCCTTCAAGAAGCTGCCAGATGAGATTCTGGGATCAATGAGCTACTAACAACCAAACAAGCAAGATGGGCCGAATGGCCTCCTCTCGTTTGTAACCTTTCTTATGTTCTTAAGAGGGCACTGGACTGGATGGCCAGAAAATTAATTCCCAGGGTTAGGCAGAAGTTGGCCATCTAGAAAAGGGGCGGAGCTACAGTACACTAAATCATCGACCCCGGAGGGAAATGATGTGGCAGCCTCGGATTGGAGGAGTGGTAGCAATCGTTAACCAAGGGGCGTGATTGACGGCATATAAGGGGACGCAGCAAGGTGATCTGTTCCTTTTTATGAACCGGAAGGAGAACGTAAAATATATTGTGAGTGTTTTGTTTGTCTAAAATCTACTTGTTTGTTATTATTAGACGGCTAACACGATCCGGAGCTGTCGCTATAGGCCAGCACAAACCCAGACAACACTGCACCTTGATCACGATAAATTGTATTTGCACCATGAGCACTTCAGCACTCACTTTGGACTTGTGACCGTGTTTTGTGTATAAGTGTGTGTTTAAAAATACAGTGTATATTATTTCGGGACTGAACCCGTGGATTTAACTGAGCAATACGCATCGCTGTGTATTGCCTGTTCTCTTTATTGTTTACTGTTGTCATCAGACTTTGGATTATAAATAAACCATCATTTCACCAGTACTTTGTTGTTTGTCCTTTGTTGTTTGTCCACTGCATCACCCCTACACCTGTGCACTACAAACCACTTTGCCACACTGCCACAAAGCTATAAATTGGCTTCCTGGTAATAGCATGCCACCTGATTACCCGGTACACTCAACTAGCACTGTAAAGGATTTGGGCTACACATGGGTAAAAGTGAAAATAACATTCAAAATTGACATGCTAACGAAAGATAAAAAATACGTTTAACATCTTGGTTTTTGCTTATTCAGGTGAGGTGACTTTTTCCAGTATAGGGAAAGGTGGCAGTGGTTCTTAAAAAGAAGAGGCTGGGAGTTTACAGATATACTCACAAAGCTGCGCCCTGCAGTTTAATCTTGTGACCCCAGAAAGCTTGACTGGTATGTTGTTCACATAAATTTGGTCGTCAACTGCTGAGATGTTAAAGTTAATCTAAATTTAAAAACATGAGTTAAGTGTAAGTTGTATAATTGAAATCTTTGAAGAAAGTCATCGCATGCATTCATTACACTTTCAACATAGACATAGGCCGACTTGATTTGCGTAGCACTTTCTTTGGTATCACAGGATTACAGAGTATACAACATACAATGCACTACTAACACAATAACAAATGGCAACAAATAGTCAGAGCATTCGGTTGCAAAAGAAGCTTTATTTAAACTACTGCAGTTAAAAAGGTAACGGAGAACACAGCTAAGTATCATTAACAGATGTTGGTCTAACACTGTCTCATTAACACCCAGTCTCATGTGGTAATACAAAGAAACTAGCACTAAATTGATACATCAATGGAATGTCACAAGTTTCAGCAAATATATTTAATAAATAAAATAACGTGTACCCTTTGTGTATTATTATTATTATTATTATTATTATTATTATTATTATTATTATTATTATTATTATTTATTTCTTAGCAGACACCCTTATCCAGGGCGACTTACAATCATAAGCAAATACATTTCAAGTATCATAGTACAAGTAATAATACAATTAAGAGCAAGATAAATACAATGACTTTGGTGTATCAGTTACAGATACAATTATAGGCAATGGCTCATTTCCTGAAAGGTCAGAATGACTGGAATATTTGAGTTGTGGCCAGGATGGCTTCTTTACATACAGCTGCTACTTATTCCCAGGGGCTGGAGGCTGCTGTGTGCTCAAATGGCAACATATTTGAATGCATTGTGTGATCCAGGATGACAGTGACTGATTGGTTATTGGGTTGCAGTCTGCTTAAAATGCATTTAAAAGGCTCATTTTTGCTATTCAAGCTTGAATGGCTTATTTGTCACTTAAAG
The DNA here is from genome assembly GCA_030684275.1 of Acipenser oxyrinchus oxyrinchus. Taxonomy (NCBI): domain Eukaryota; kingdom Metazoa; phylum Chordata; class Actinopteri; order Acipenseriformes; family Acipenseridae; genus Acipenser; species Acipenser oxyrinchus. Next base: position 54,106,343 of record CM060251.1, on the reverse strand, counting down.
GAAACAGAAGTTTACAACCAAATGAACAGTCATCACAAACAAAGAGGTAGCTTGGCCTAAACTAATGTTGGAGGAATCAATTTACAGCAGAAGATACCTATCACTTCTGACTCATTGTTGCACATAAAGCAAGTCATCTGACACTGCTGTTCTTTAGTCTACACAGAGACAAATACAGTTGGAGACCTCTAGCATCCCATTGTCAACTTGTCAAAGTAGAATGTGATAAATATATTTTTTAAAATGAAAGACTTGTAGATGGTGGGATTGATTAATTAACCTTGAAGACTGGAAGACTGTCCCATAGTTCAGTAAACAAAACCTCCATTCAGGATGAGGTAGAAAGGTATGTCCCCAGTACTGTCATAAAAATAAAACAACAACATCCTGCGCAACTTCCTGCACAATTTTCTGGTGATAACAGTGCTCAACAGTGCTGATTTAAAGTATTACTGAACAGGCTGTGGGGTTTAAAACACAATGCATTACTTTCCTTAGTCCCTTCTTTGTGTACGTATTCCTGCAACATCTTTTTCAACTTAACAGCAATTGTTTTGATATTTTTATTAACATATCCCTGGCCATAAATCAGTCTTCCCAAACTTCAGCATTTTGATTGGTTCATCTGTCCTACCTGTTCGCTCTGGTGCAGATACAGAGGGACGGGAGCAGATTTTATGAATATGCATGAGAAGCCCTGCATAATCACAGCATTCACTTTACAGACCTCCACTATAGTGAAGATGCAACATGTACAGGGGGTGTACCTCCAACCATATGATAATATATGCTTGTACTCAAAGTGTGCAAAAAACATTGGCACATAGAACACTTTATAATCTAGGCTGTGAAATCGCTGTCAGTCTAAATGCTGTGTGTTGCTTAATGTAGAGTTCTTGCTTATGGTTTTAATACTGGTTCTTATTCCACCCTAACTCACCAAAATAATGTATTTATTGCCATTATATGGGGCTTGTCATGCACACTCATAAACCTGCTCCCATCCCTCGGATCCTGTTTAAACCAATTAAATATTTCTGATTGATGGGTGGCTTGAAGCCACCAATGATATAAATTCAGAAGACATTTTGATGGGAAGTCCAACTGCATAACCGATGTGAAATGAAAATGGTCAAAACTGACTTATGACCAGGAATATGTTAATAAAAATATCAAAACAATTGTGATTATGTTGAAAAAGATATTGCAGAAATACATGCAACAAAGCAGAAAGCTAGAGAATGTAATGTATTGTGTTTTAAACCCCACAGTTTGTTCAATAACACTTGAACACTGAATTGAAGACTTCCTCTCTTCTGCACTTCCATGGTAGCTGGACTATGGAGTGACAATGTTTACTCCAACACTCTTCCAGAGGAAGAATGCAAATTATACAGTGGTTTCTGACAAAAAACACAAACATGGCTACATCTTCAAGGATTGTATTGTCTTGACTGTTTGTCAAAAGTCTGGCTTTCGTAGTTTTGTTTGCCCAGTAACACAAACACCAATTAGCACTCATAAGAACATAATTAGCTATTGTTACCTTAGGTAATAGTACGTATAGTTCAAGATTAGTTCTAATCAGAGTCTTTGAAAACTGCCATAAAAGTAAACTATAAGAAAATGCAATTTAATATATACTGTATATATTAGTCCCTTTGGTAATACAGCTTGTTAATAGCATACCTGTACGACCTTTGCTTCGTCTGTTTCTCCCACTGTTGTCACATTGATCATTATACTCTCCTGCAAATTTCAAGAAACAGAAACACTACATCTCCTACTGCATCACAAACATCCATCAATGACCACAAGAATAATAATGGATCCCTGGAAAACGTGGGTATTCATTTGGAGCTTTTCGTCTCACTGAGATGACAATATATTTGACACTACCCAACATTTACAGAATAGATTTATCAATACTGTAATTTTGAACTCGTCAGTGTAAATACATGAATCAACTGGAGAAAGTTCTGTCTGCGTTAACATCTGATCTGTCAATATAATGACAATTGTTACTGCAATTTAATATCACTGAAGCAGTACAAAAAAGAACAAAACATCAAAGGAAGCATACGTATAAAAAATATTTTTTTTATTCTTACCCGATCGAGTTCTATTGCAGCTGCATCTTTGAAAATAAGTAAAAAAAACACAAGATAGGCAGTTAAATAGAGCCACATCAGTCCCTTCCCCATCTTGCCTGTGTGTGTGTTAATAATAATATCCTGGCTGAAGCACCCTGGGTATAATTTTTTTTTTAAAAAGCACAGAACATTAAAGGGACAGTTAAAAAAAAAAAAAACCTAAAGCGATGTCGTTTTTAGTTGGCAGTATACTGTACCACAGCCATATGCAATATAAACATTTAAATTGAATGTTGTTTATTGTTTTAAGTAGGTTGCCTGTGTGCGCAATAAATGCGTTAAATGTACATGTGTGCTTGCCACAACATAATTCTTATGAAAATATTGTAAAAAAAAACAACAACAAAAAATGAATTTAGAATCAAATATTGTAACGATCTCGGTTAACGCAGGCAGGTGCATCACACAGTGCAAAGCAATTCACACACAGGCGGGGGCGGGCGCGAACCCTGCTTGTCAACGCTATATTAAATACATAAATACATTATTTAAACAAACGTCATGTCCTAAATCCATGATAAGTGATGTATAATGTTACAATAAAGTTAATGTGTAGTTTACTTGTTTACACACACACACACACACACTATTTAACGAGATGTAAAATTATACACACAGTAATAATAATAGTAATAGTAATAGTAATAGTAATAGTAATAGTAATAGTAATAGTAATAGTAATATTAAGGTGGACCTTCGATGGACAAGGAAAGAAATAGAATTTTTAGATACCATAGTAAAACTTGAAGAAGGTTCAATTGAGACTGACCTCTTCTGTAAACCTACTGACATGCACCAGTATTTACACATGTCCTCTGCACATCCAATACACACTAAAAGGGCAATCCCAAAGGGTCTAGGAATAAGAATACGAAGAATATGCTCAAAAGTGACTATGTAAAACAAAGCAATGTATTAAAAACAAATCTTAAAAAAAGAGGATACAAAGAAAGAATTATAGAGACGGAGTTAAGAAAAGTGGATAAACTAAAAAGAGATGATCTACTAGATTATAAAAATAGAGATAAAAAGGTCAAGAGTCCCATTAATAATGACTTACTCTAAACTTTTGCCCAATATTTCTAAGATAGTTTGGAAACACTTGTGGATTCTACATAATTCAGAAAAATTAAAAAAAGTATTTCTTAAGGCCCCAGTTGTAGCATTCAAAAGAGAAGCTAATTTAGGTGATATTTTAGTTCACAGTAAACATAAAAGAATAATTGACAAAATAGGTTCTACGAACATGTGCACCAGTAGATGTAAAGTGTGTAAATACATAGATAAAAGTAAAAATATAATTAAACATAAGAACACCACATATCCACTAAAAACTAATACCTACTGTAAAAATAGCAATGTTGTTTATGGAATAGCCTGTGAAAAATGTGATGAAATCAAATATGTTGGAGAGACTGGAACTACTTTATATAAACGAATTCAGAACCACCTTTCATTAATTAGAAATAAAAATGAATGAACCAATAGTACAGCACTTCACCAGTCAAGGACATGACATAAATGATGTAAAGTTTGTAGTATTAGAACAGCTAAAATTAGACAATGCGACATATAGAAGAATAAAAGAAAGTAAATGGATAAATAGACTGAACACGATTATGCCAGCGGGACTTAACAGAAAAGAATGAACTAATTAACTTCAATAGATATATAACATTTAAATAAATAAACAAAGTTGTGCATGCTGATGCGCTGGGGAGGCCAAATCTAGACTGATCCTCAGAGACAGCATTGCATGATATAATAAAAATATAAATTTATATAAAGTAATGTTAATTAGAATTAATACAGATTCAAGGATAGAAGTAAAAATGATGTCACAATATATAGAACAGCATTACATCATGTAAGAATAAATCATAGATTTGAATGTAAACAATAACAAGTAGTTGTCATGCCGTCAGAAATCTATAAATACCTCCAATGTTTTGATTCAAACACAGGCTCCCTTGAGAAAGATATGTGCAATATATCGAAACGTTGGGCAGCTGGCTCTTTGAGCTAAATATATATATATATATATATATATATATATATATATATATATATATATATATATATATATATATATATATATATATATACACTACCGGTCAAAAGTTTTAGAACACCCCCATTTTTCCAGTTTTTATTGAAATTTAAGCAGTTCAAGTCCAGTGAATTACCTGAAATGGTACAAAGGTAAGCTGTAAACTGCCAGAGGTTAAAAAAAGTTTAGGATACCAAAAACTGAAAAATAATGTACATTTCAGAGTTATACAAAAGGCCTTTTTCAGGGAACAAGTAATGGGTTAACAACTTACAGCTGTTCTGCAGCAATGGAAGTAAATTAAGCCTTGAAAGTTGATGCTAACAATTCCTACAGGTGTCCCAACTTTTGTTGATTACTTACAAACCCTCTGTCTGTATAAAAGCAGTGTTGGAACAGACTGTGTTACTACACCCTCTTAAGCATTATTTGGACAGTATTGTACTGCAGGAAGTAGTATATTGCTATCATAATGGCGAGAAAAAGGCAATTAACAAAGGAAGACAGACAGACCATTATAACCCTTAAAAGTGTAGGTCTTTCCTTTAGAGAAATTGCAAAGAAAGCCAAGGTGTCAGTGAGTACAGTTTCCTACACCATCAAAAGGCACTTGGAAACTGGAGGAAACTCTGACAGGAAGAGGTCTGGCAGACCCAAAGCCACAACAGAATCAGAAGACAAGTTTCTGAGAGTCAACAGCTTGCGTGACAGGACAACAGCTTCAAGCACAGCTTAACACTGGTCGAAGTAAGCAAGTCTCAGTTTCAACAGTGAAGAGAAGACTTCGAGCTGCAGGTTTGATAGGTCGAGTGGCAGTAAGAAAGCCATTGCTAAGATGGCAAAATAAGAAAAAGAGGCTTGCCTGGGCCATGAAGCACCGCCAGTGGACTACTGAAGACTGGAAGAAGGTCTTATGGACCGATGAATCAAAATTTGAAATCTTCGGTTCATCACACAGGGTTTTTGTACGCCGTCGAGTAGGCGAAAGGATGGTTCCTCGGTGTGTGACACCAGCTGTCAAACATGGAGGAGGAAGCGTGATGGTCTGGGGCTCTTTTCCTGGATCCAGAGTCGACGACTTGCACAGAGTGAGTGGCACCCTGAACCAAAACGGCTACCACAGCGTTTTTCAGCGCCATGCAATACCCTCTGGTATACGCCTAGTTGGTCAGGGGTTCATCCTACAGCAAGATAATGACCCAAAACATACCTCCAGGCTATGTCAGAACTACCTTAGAAGAAAAGAACAAGACGGTAGGCTTCAAATCATGGAATGGCCAGCACAGTCTCCAGACTTAAACCCCATCCAGCTGGTTTGGGATGAACTGGACAGAAGGGTGAAAGCAAAGCAACCTACAAGTGCAACACATTTGTGGGAACTTCTGCAACAGTGTTGGGAAGAACTTTCGAACAATATTTGATTTCCATTGTAGAAAGAATGCCACGAGTGTGTTCGGCTGTTATATCTGCAAAAGGTGGCTACTTTGATGAGTCAAAAATTTAGATTAAATTTTGTTAAACAAAACGATTCCATGATTTCTTTTTATCTCCAATTGTTTATTTGTTCTATGCTTTAATTTCAGAGTACATTGAGACATTAAACTGCGTAAATTTCAATAAAAACTGGAAAAATGGAGGTGTTCTAAAACTTTTGACTGGTAGTATATATATATATATATATATATATATATATATATATATATATATATATATATATATATATATATATATATATATATATCCTTAGACAATTTTTACCTTAAAATAAGTGCATAAATAAATAAGTGTGTTGTCATGGCGATTGGTGATCAAAGAAATAATAAAGTATAAAAACTATTTGTTCTATGCTTTAATTTCAGAGTACATTGAGACATTAAACTGCGTAAATTTCAATAAAAACTGGAAACATGGAGGTGTTCTAAAACTTTTGACTGGTAGTATATATATATATATATATATATATATATATATATATATATATATATATATATATATATATCCTTAGACAATTTTTACCTTAAAATAAGTGCATAAATAAATAAGTGTGTTGTCATGGCGATTGGTGATCAAAGAAATAATAAAGTATAAAAAACTAAATACAATCAATACGCAATAATATGTCACAGCCTTAAAGTGGTAACTTTGAAGCCATTATTCATTGCAAGTGTTATTAGGGAATCATGCGTTGTGTTTTAAAGCGCTTCACTGTGCTGAGCTGCAAGGCTTGGAGACGGCGGGTGCGTTCACAGAGATCATTCTGCGCAGATTCTGTGCAGAATCTGAACAATTTAGCCAATGGGTGCGTGCACGGAGATCATTCTTAGAACATCAATGGCTAAATTGGTTAGATTCTGCACACAATCTGCGCAGAATGATCTCCGTGAACGCACCCGGCGTTTCTGTAGAAGCTGCGTGTGACGTCAGAAAGACTGCAGACAAAGAGCAGCCGGCGCAGCAAGTTCTGGGTAACACAACGCAACCATTTTTTTCTCCCAGAAGATGGAGTCATAGATAAGCGCGTTGAAGAAATTGTTGCTTACTGATGACGTCATTTGCAGACAAGACTGAAGAGTTCATACAGTCACTGTTAGGATGGCTGTATTGAAGACCATGTTAGGAGACACTGTTATTGATTTATATACAGAGGAAAGACCGCGGGGTAAGAACATTTCTGAATAATGTATATGGATTGCCGTCGTAAACTACAACTAACCCATTAAAGTTATAGTGCTATAATAATACTGCCACTTTGGTTCTCAAGTGAATAAACCTCCCAGAAATATGCTGCTTATCTTTTGTATTATTTATTTCTTAGCAGACGTCCTTATCCAGGGCGACTTACAATTGTTACAAGATATCACATTATTTTTACATACAATTACCCATTTATACAGTTGGGTTTTTACTGGAGCAATCTACACGTTGCTCAAGGGTACAGCAGCAGTGTCCACCACCTGGGATTGAACCCATGACCCTTTAATCAAGAGTCTAGAGCCCTAACCACTACTCCACACTGCTGCCCTTCTGTCGTACCCTCTGTTGTTTTATGTACGTTAATCATTTCTAAACCAAGGCCCAGTGTTGAAGATGGATGATTTAGTGGTTGAATCTTGAATGTACCTAAGCTAATGAGGGATATGCGAAATGTCGTAAAGTACTGTTTTGTACATGATTGTATACGCGATCTATCAAAAAGCAAACACCTGTATAATTATTCATGCATTTCAGTGTAGCCCAAGACATACATCCTCAGTATAATCCTCACGTTTGCATTGATCTGATTGATATTTAGATTTCTGTTTGTTTTGCAGCTTCCTTGAATTTATCTTAAGTTGTGTAAAATCAAATTTTACAACTACTGCTTCATTGACAATGTTCAGGTAATTATTTATTTTAACAGTGCTTCTCGAATCTGACCTACTAAATTAACAAGAGCAGTACTGGTATTTTTAATTACTATGTGATGTTCTACCGAAGTCAGTCTCCTGGAGATCTCTAGGGATCTTTTGAAAAGTCATACAGGTTTATTGAATCATTCAGGTAATGCAATATATACTGCCATAAATTTTATGCTAATTTATTTTGCTAACTTGCTTTGCTCAGTTGTCTATCCAGAGAGATTTTATCATTCAGACTGATGACCCCACAGGCACTGGCTGGGGAGGTGAATCTGTTTTCATGTAGGTGAATCTTAATGAGAAGCAAAGTTCTTGCAAAAGGACACAGAACAATATGTATGTTTTATAATACAACTACAGACAATATAATTGCAAACATCCAAGTTGTACAGCTTCCAAGTTCAAGCATCTTATGTTTGTGAGAGGATTTCTGTAAAATAATGACTGAGCCACGCTTTGAATGGCTGTTGGAATTCCAGGGGCCAAAATGTCATCAATCAAAAAATCATCAGCTGTTTTAATAATCAGTTTGAGCCTCCCCTGCTGAATATTGTTTTTTTTGGTTTTGTTTTGATTTTTTTTTTTAAAGAGCAATATTTTTTACTGGTGTTCATAAATGTTTCCTCCAGTAAACTGTATGGTGATCAAGCTAGGTTTTTTGAAGCAAAGAAAGTGCCCAGGATCAAGCATAAGAAAAAGGGGACAGTGTCCATGGTGAATAATGCCCACGACCAGCATGGCTCTCAGGTAACATGAAATGTTAGTAAAACTGAGGAAACTACAATGTCTAGGAAACAAATGTTTGTACAAGTGCCTTTCAGTGTCAGTTTTTCTATGGAAATGCTGTTTCCTGCTACTTCTTTCACAAAATAAAGATTGACTCACTTTCTCAAACAAATATTTAATCGTTTCAATTTTTTATTTTTTTTAAATAATTTTTTTAATTTAGTCATTGCCAATTATTTTTTATAATTATTTTCTCCCAATTTGGAATGGCCAATTATTTTATTATGCTCAGCTCACCGCTACCACCCCTGCACTGACTCGGGAGGGCGAAGACGAACACACACTGTCCTCCGAAGCGTGTGCCGTCAGCCGACCGCTTTTTTTCACACTGCGGACTCACGATGCAGCCACCCAAGAGCTACAGCATCGAGGACAACGCAGCTCTCGGGCAGCTTACAGGCAAGCCGCGAGGCGCCTCGCCAGACTACAGGGGTCGCTGGTGCGGTGAGCTGAGGACACCCTGGCCGACCTAAGCCCTCCCTCCCCGGACGACGCCGGCCAATTGAGCGCCACCCCTTGGGAGCTCCCGTCCTCGGTTGGCAAAGGAATAGCCTGGACTCGAACTCGCGACGTCCAGACTATAGGGCGCCTCACTTCTAACATATCAGCAGTGTCGGTGTGCACTTGTTGGGCACCTGACCAGTAGGGGATGCCAGTGTGTGATATCCCCAGCTCACACTGACCGACAGCCCAATGGCCACTGAAACAATCACCGTAGGTCCCCAGCCAAGATCAGCAACTTGGCACAATACTGTTGTAGTCTAGACCAGTTTAATAAATATCAAACTATGTTATCTACCAACAAAACTTGGTTTATTTAAATGAAACAGGTTTTGTTGCAGAAGATCCTTTTAGTTTATTATTTTAGTTTTCTTCAGATTAATTTCTATATTTTTTCTTTCCTAATTAGTTCCTTATTACTTATTATTATTTTTTATTATTATTTGCTTATTTAGCAGACGCTTTTATCCAAGGCGACTTACAGAGACTAGGGTGTGTGAACTATGCATCAGCTGCAGAGTCACTTACAATTACGTCTCACCCGAAAGACGGAGCACAAGGAGGTTAAGTGACTTGCTCAGGGTCACACAATGAGTCAGTGGCTGAGGTGGGATTTGAACCGGGGACCTGCTGGTTACAAGCCCATTTCTTTAACCACTTTAACCACTGGACCACACAGCCTCATTACAGCCTGTATTACTACAGAGGAAACCCTGGATTATCTTGATGGGATTCACGCAGTGTTTGGGGAGGTAACTGAAGGCATGGATGTCCTGATGAAGATCAATGAGGCTTTTGTGGACAAGGATTTCCTGCCTTTCCAGGATATCAGGTGAGAGGCCTGCGACATCAAACCGCATGTTGTTGAGGCAGTTCTTAAGGACAGCGACACGGGCAAATTGATTGAACATAATATATATATATATATAATTTCAGAATTGTATCATCTTTTTTTAATTTATTTATTTATTTTTAGAATCACTAGACCATAATCTGCCATTTTTATATGCACTATTCATAACTATTAAACACAGTAGTTCTTAAAATAAATTCTTGAAGACATTGAGAAAGACCTCTCGTCTAAACATTTATCATTGAATCTATTACGCTTCTTTCAGTATTTCTTTGTGAAGGGCATTATATGTGAAGTATTTATTTTCACATTCAGAATAAACCACACCGTGATACTGGACGATCCCTTGGGCGATCCACATGGCCTGCCAATACCTGATCGCTCTCCTGAACCAACAAAGGAACAGCTAGATGTGAGTACAATCGTTATTCACAACACATTGTAAATGTTCACAAATATGAGTTTTACTAAGATAATCTCTTTATAATAGTGGCTTCCAGCTACTTGATGGGAGCCACCAACCTAAAGGAAAAATGGAACAAGTAACATTAGAGACTGCAAACAGATGAAATGTAAAGACAGATATATACTGTACAACCCATATTTTACACATGTAGTACATATAAGAAGTAGGGGGTTTTAATCAATTTAATGGTTAATCGCTTCATAATACCTGTGGGCTTTGATGGATTAAAAAATATTTGATCGATTAATCTTGTCTAGTTGAGTGCGATATCCAAAAACGGTGGGCAAAAAACAAATCTTGAAAAATGGCAGAGGGCACTTTCTGGAAGCTATACCCAAAATCTCAGAATAAAGAAAAAAAGACTGCAACTTGCAACATTTGCTCTTTGATGCTTACCTTAAGTTTATTATATCATCTTAGTCCCAGTAAATTGATTTCTTTTTATTCAACATATTTCTTTCAAACAGTATCAGAAGATTAATATTGAAAACTGTTTTTGTCTGAAAACTGTCTGGCTTAGAAATTTAACTACTGTGTTCCTTCGAATTTAAGATGCCCACGAGTTTAAGGCGCAGCCATAATTTTCTACCCTCAATTTAAGGAAAAAATAAAACCTCAAATAAAGATGCATTTACAAAAATACAACCTCAATTACGCTTATGAGCCATTTTATGTAAAGGAATACTACATTTGTTTTGCAATGAAATGCTACAAACTCGTCTATTAGGCATGTTGGTAAAGTATATTGGTAAATTAACATGTATGTAACAACAACAAATCGTTTCTACTGATCATCCACTTTGTTGGAGGAGTCCTCTTTATTCCTTGATGTCTCCCAAACAATATCTCCTGCTTCTTAGAAAATGGCTGCCTGTATGTCATGGATGATTTGAGATCAGGCAGTAACCTTTTTGTTAGGGTTTTCTCGGTCAGTCAGTCATGTTCCTGTTTGTGTACTCGGGCAGTCACGTCTTTTGTTGGCGATTTTTATAATACACACATCACTATACTTGAATTTAAGACACAGGCCATTTTTGAGAAGAAAAAATTGGTTTAAAAAATGCGTTGTTAGAAGCGTTAAAATGTATTCTGAAGAAAGCCTAAGAAATTTCCAATGCTGAACATGTTTTGTTTTTTTAAACTTTTAAATGTTACTTTATTATACTCTGTCAAAAACACAATGAATCAAATAAACAAATACATCTTGACATCCCAAACAATCAGACACACATCTCCCCTTATTCCCCCCACTTTTTTTGCTTTTAAAATCACTATACACTTTTTAACCCACTCCCCTTCCAATGAAACATTTAAATTAAAAAGAGCCCATTGTGAGCCCTCCAACCCATAAAACACCACAAATAGCAATTAAAAATATATTTTAAATGACTAACTTCCAATTACATGTAAGCAAATATTTTCAAACTGTCAAATTACATGCAAGTAAATATATGTACATTCAACATTAGCTGGCATTATGAAATATTTGCAGTAAATAGTGTACGACACATATAATCTAAAAGCTAAATGCAAAATGTAATCATTAAAACATAGTTTGTGTTACAGTTGCATTACTGATTTATAATTGAGCTGCTATAGTTTTAAGAGAGTAATGTTGTGTGCATCGCAGTGCTTGCAGGGACGGTGATGACTTCTGGGGACATCCTGGTTGTAGTACAAGAGTGTAGTCGGTGTGTTATTTTGACAGCTTTAAACTTGTGAGAATATGTTCTTATTCCTGTTCGTATAATCGTAAAAGGCATAATTAAGTTACTGTATACCTGTATATGCAGACTGAATTGGCCTGCTACAACAGCATTGTGTTAATACTTTGTGTTACTGTCGCCACCGCTTAGAACAGGTGTGTTTGTGTTGGTGTGATTCACCCGCAGTGAATCTGTAATCAATTCACATAGCTGAGTTTACAAAGGCTGCAGCTGCTAATTATGGGAGAAACTAATTCTGACAGATAGAGGGCAGTAAGTCACTTAAGATCACATATTTTAATAACTGTCAGTTTGCTTCAACTTTGGATCTGATGAAAGGTCAGAATACAATGGATCCAAAAACTTTTCAGATAGTTACCCCCAAATTCCCTGTAAAGCTAAGTAAAATGACACATTATGCAAATTAAACTAATGTGTCAATTAAGTAATCTATCAAGTATGTCAGACTATTTTTTATGAACATTTTTGGGTTGTACTAATACTTTAATGGTAAATATATATATATATATATATATATATATATATATATATATATATATATATATATATATATATATATATATATATTAGTGTGGTATATTGCAGCAATAATTATTTGGGGAGTGGTCACTAATGATGAAGATGAATCTGAATCAGTTTTCTCAAACCATTTCACCGTGGTCAACTTATTAACACATTTTTTACAAGGGGCTAAATGTGGTAGATCAAAGAACGACAAGATAATTTATCATAACCAGTAAGAACACTGTGAAAAGGTTTACTTCAAGATGGACAGTGTGCTCATCGATGACTGGAGAATACATGTGGATTTTAGTCTGTTTCGAAGATTAAATTGAAAGGGAAAGGTAGGGAGTTAACTGTATTATTTTATTTTAATTATTGTGCTTGATTTGTTAAAACTGTTCACATAACGTCAATTCAATCTTGTTTCTGTGGACATCCCAGAGATAGCAACACATTACTATACATAATTGTGTCACTGGGTCTTACTTCTTAACTGGACACAAGCAGTGTTGCCTTACATGGACTGATTAGAGTGAACAGTAATTGACAATCGTCTGTGATTGAAGCACATAGTTTATGTGTACAGTAGGATAAAAGTCCATCAGTTCCTGATTTATAAATAGAAACAGTTACTATAAAAAATTCAACAATTAAATTTTTTTGTATTGCTTTTGTAGAAAACAAAAGGAATGTAGCTCAGGCAGAGTGGTTCAAATCAGGTCACCCGGACGCCAAATGCGACCTTCAATTTTAATATGGCCAGTCGATTTGACTGTTAAGTCGCCACGTTGGTGACTAAGCATTTACAGTATATACAACAGAAGTTTGGTTCTGTAATAAAGGCCCTGTCCATACGACATAACCAGTCTCAAGAACCGTGCTCAAAAACGTTTAAATTAATCGAGCTCAAAGTGTCCACACTGAAATACTGTTTCATGTTAGTCAGGCTTAATGCCGACACACACTATTAAAATAATGGTTACAGTTCCTAGCAGCGCAATGAACAGTGGTAATGAATATGATAGCATCACACCATGCACTGTATTTTATTTTAAAATAATGTGTTGTGCTTCATATTAATAGAGATCCATATTGGTAAAAAGAAATAAGTATTTTGGGAAAAAGTAAATGCGAACACACACACACACAAGTAGGGCTTGAAGTTTTCTGGTTTTATTTTTAATCAGGTGATGTCCCTTATAAGAAATTGAGCTGATTCTGTTTTCATAATTAAACTCAGAAAAAAGCTGTTAATTACAAAACAACCTTTGTTTTTACCTTCATATCTTGCTTGAGCCTAATTCTGGTCCTCTTAATTTTATTTCAAACAGAGCTGACAAATTCTGTGAATTGTTCATCCCCGAACCTACTTTTAACTCGCATTTCATTTTTGCAGTCGCCTAATTTAACGTTGTGCTTTGGTTATTTTCCCTACTAGTTGAACAGAGATGTCCAGACAGAGTACAGAGTAGTGTGAAATACTATGGGACCACCCCACTAAAAATGACCTTTGAAAACTATAAACAAACTGGAATGTAAGCAAAGTCTGCATTCTAAAGAAGTTGAGTGCACAGATAGCTGAACTGTTGAAGAATGCAGTAAATGTCCATATATAATCAAAAATAGTTTAAATATTGTCTTTCAGAGATTACCCTTTCTATTTATTATCATTTGATACTGAAGGTATTCATAAATAAGTTTGTATTCCTCAATTTAGTTGCATATTATTACTCCCTTGTTGCATACTGTACGGGTAACGACAACATATTTATTTAGCTGCTGCCTTTATCCAAGGCAACCCATCCATTTATTAATTATTGATTATTTATTTATTTTGCTTCGGTCTCAAATAACTGAAGATAGTTAAATACATAGACAATAATATTTGTAATATTGGATTTATACAACACACAGGGAATTAAGGCTTAGGCTATTTGAATATGTACATGTAACAGGGGAGATCTGGACTGACTGTCTGGCACATCCGTATTACTGCAGGTAGAGGGCAGCAGTCTCGTGGGATCCGCCTGTCAGTCATGGCGATGACACGGAGAGGTGGGGAAGAGGGTGTGTGTGCTTTCCCTCTCTCTGAGTGGCTGAGGGGCGGGCCTTGGGAGACTGCTCGGCCCATAAGAACTGGCTTGGTTGTGCACTCGGGTGGCCGTGTTGGGGGGAAATACAGTGTCGCTGGCAGAAGAGGCCAGCGTGAAACAAGGAGCAGGCAAGCCCGGCTGAGGGGGCAGCCTTTCATGAATAAATAAATACGTACCCGAGGGGACGTGTGTAGAGGTACGGGGAACCCTGGCCAACCCCAGTGTATAGGCACGACTTAGTGTAGGACGGAGACCCGTGCTGACCGGCTTAGCGGCAGTGGGGGCACTGCATAAGCAGCACTTTTTTTTGTAGTTTTATTACTGTGTTTTATTTTCCCTTTTTCTTTCGCCTTCTGTTTTCATTATTATTTTTGAGCACTTGAAGGTGCACGGATTGGGATACCTGTGTTGGTAACCCCGTGGTCCTGGTTTACTGTTGGCAGTATCCAGACCACGGACAACAGCGCCCTCTGCGGGCTAAACTAAATAAAAAAATAACTAAGTAAAATAAATAAATCTGGGCACCTGTGCGGTGTTTGCCAATAAAATCTTCTGTCTCCCGTGTCAGTGAATACCTCCACCCTTCCACAGTACGGAATACAGATTTTGTATAGAGAGCAAGTAGCTGAAGCTGCTTCTGAACAAAAATAAATCTATACTGTAGGTACAAAGGTATCTTGTCTTTCGTAATAATAAATCAAAAGCAATATTTATAACAATTTGTGAATTTAACAAAGACAATAGAGTTAAAAAAAATATTATTATTCAATTTTTGTGGACCCGGCCGATATAACAATGTTGGACACAATGTGGTATATGCAGAGTTAAACAGATTCCCGCATCAAGCCAGTATTACAAAGATGCAATAATAAAAAATAAAAAAAATGACAAAACTTTTGCGATTGTCATAAAATACTGGATTATGGTATTAATACAAAGTACAGACACACTGCAGTACAGACGTATCAAATTCTGACATTCACAGAGTAGTGAATGTGAGTACTGAAAGGTAATATACGCACTAATGTTTTCACCTATATTTCATAAATAAATTAATAATTTCAGTATTTCTCACTTTATTCTTGTTAAAATTACCTATTAAAGCTTAACAGGCAAAAATATGGCAGAATTTTCTATTTTTGAGTGTGTGAGTTAAGTGTACTGTACCCAATTTAAATAAGCACTGCATTCTGAGTAAATTATGATTTTTTTTTTTTTGTTGTAATTATTGACACCATATGGCGTGCGAAACCTGCATTTTGATGATCTGTAGCACCAACATGCAAGAAAACAAACCAACAGTATGTTTTGAAAGCATATTTCGTTTTCAGTAAAAATAACACATTGAAAATGTAAATAACAAAGGCGTTTCTTCATTTTAGGTACACGTCACAAATACCATTTCTTTATGATGTGCACTGTTTGTCTAGATTTTTAAATAATGCACTTATGTTTTTGTGTGTTTATAACGTACCAAATATTAAACATTAACCTCAATAAAATAGATTTTCATAATAAAGATCAACTTGAAATGTTTCAGTGCCTATTAGTACCAAGTACTGGAGTTTCTCCAAACTCTCTTCTTCCTCCTCCTCCTCAGATCTCCCTCTCCCATTCGTCTTCTGTCGTCAGGTGACAAGGGCTCAGCTGATATCCCAGCATGCCTTTCTTCTTAACAGCCTCTGTGCATTACATTACCTACCCAATACATAAATATATATATATATATATATATATATATATATATATATATATATATATATATATATATATATATATATATATATACACAGTACTGTGCAAAAGTTTTAGGCAGGTGTGAAAAAATGCTGTAAAGTAAGAATGCTTTCAAAATAGACATGTTAATAGATTATATTTATCAATTAACTAAATGCAAAGTGAGTGAACAGAAGAAAAATCTAAATCAAATCCATATTTGGTGTGACCACCCTTTGCCTTCAAAACAGCATCAATTCTTCTAGGTACACTTGCACAAAGTCAGGGATTTTGTAGGCATATAGTCAGGTGTATGATTAAACAATTATACCAAACAGGTGATAATGATCATCAATTCAATATGTAGGTTGAAACACAATCATTAACTAAAACAGAAACAGCTGTGTAGGAGGAATAAAACTGGGTGAGGAACAGCCAAACTCAGCTAACAAGGTGAGGTTGCTGAAGACAGTTTACTGTCAAAGTCATACACCATGGCAAGACTGAGCACAGCAACAAGACACAAGGTAGTTATACTGCATCAGCAAGGTCTCTCCCAGGCAGAAATTTCAAGGCAGACAGGGGTTTCCAGATGTGCTGTCCAAGCTCTTTTGAAGAAGCACAAAGAAACGGGCAACGTTGAGGACCGTAGACGCAGTGGTCGGCCAAGGAAACTTACTGCAGCAGATGAAAGACACATCATACTTACTTCCCTTCGCAATCGGAAGATGTCCAGCAGTGCCATCAGCTCAGAATTGGCAGAAAACAGTGGGACCCTGGTACACCCATCTACTGTCCGGAGAAGTCTGGTCAGAAGTGGCCTTCATGGAAGACTTGCAGCCAAAAAGCCATACCTCTGACGTGGAAACAAGGTCAAGCGACTCAACTATGCACGAAAACAGGAACTGGGGTGCAGAAAAATGGCAGCAGGTGGTCTGGACTGATGAGTCAAAATTTGAAATATTTGGCTGTAGCAGAAGGCAGTTTGTTCACCGAAGGGCTGGAGAGCGGTACACGAATGAGTGTCTGCAGACAGCAGTGAAGCATGGTGGAGGTTCCTTGTAAGTTTGGGGCTGCATTTCTGCAAATGGAGTTGGGGATTTGGTCAGAATTAATGGTCTCCTCAATGCTGAGAAGTACAGGCAGATACTTATCCATCATGCAATACCGTCAGGGAGGCATCTGATTGGCCCCAAATTTATTCTGCAGCATGACAACGACCCCAAACATACAGCGAAAGTCATTAAGAACTATATTCAGCGTAAAGAAGAACAAGGAGTCCTGGAAGTGATGGTATGGCCCCACAGAGCCCTGATCTCAACATCATCGAGTCTGTCTGGGATTACATGAAGAGAGAGAAGCAACTGAGGCTGCCTAAATCCACAGAAGAACTGTGGTTAGTTCTCCAAGATGTTTGGGCCAACCTACCTGCCGAGTTCCTTCAAAAACTGTGTGCAAGTGTACCTAGAAGAATTGATGCTGTTTTGAAGGCAAAGGGTGGTCACACCAAATATTGATTTGATGTAGATTTTTCTTCTGTTCACTCACTTTGCATTTAGTTAATTGATAAATATAATCTATTAACATGTCTATTTTTGAAAGCATTCTTACTTTACAGCATTTTTTCACACCTGCCTAAAACTTTTTCACAGTACTGTGTGTGTATATATATATATTACGATTATTTCCAGGTATTGTACCAATAAATTTAAAAATTATATTAATAAATATATATATATATATATATATATATATATATATATATATATATATATATATATATATATATATATATATATATATATATTAATATAATTTTTAAATTTATTGGTACAATACCTGGAAATAATCGTAATATATATATATATATATATATTTTTTTAAAGTAGCATAAATGTTGTTTTTGGCAGTGATTAGTGCCCGTGTCGGTTTATTTTAAAAACCCTGACAGTATGGTATTAAAATGGCAAAAAAACGAATTGTGAAATTGCACATGCTGTAAAGATGCCCACACATTAAAAGCTGAAATATAATGCACCCAAAAGTCATTCAAATAGTTACCATACATTTCCCCAGTAAGAGAAGTACCTACATTTATTCCTCCTATTTTTATAGCATTAGTATCAATCAGTATAAAATCAGGTGCATGTCTGATAGCATCGTGATATACTAAAACATCAGCGCTTTACATGTTTTCTAAACTGTATAAGAAAAGTATAACAAAAAATATTACATTAAGGGGGGATAGTTAATTTATTTTCTTTCATTGATAACATATCTGCAAGTAGTAGCATTAACTATTTGGCTCACAGTGGCAGACAGGTTTCAAGGAGGGGGGAGCTTGTGTCTCTACAGCAAATAACACCAGTGAATTTAAATTTCTTGTAAAATTGTTTATGATTTAAGGTTATTATTGAATTCAGGAAGACCCACATAAACTGACTAACTTAGCTGGTCAGAGTTCTATTTCTAACATAAGGCAAAATAAATTGTTTTATTTCAACATTTCTTTAATTGTAGGTGGAAAGTATACAAAGGATGACTTCAAATCTTAAAAAGGACCTGGTCAAATATTCCAAATATTCCAAAAAGACCAAAAAAAAACCTGGCCTTGCACTTCTGAAGTAATTAAAGGGACAACACTAGATTTGCGTCTAGTAGTTATAGACTACCAATGCAACTGAATTTTTTTATTTATTTTTTATTTAGTGTGCCCAGATTTTACCTCTGACTTTCTCTCCAATTTGAAACGTCCAATCCTTTTGTCTCTCACCACAGCAATTCCTCACACAGCTCCGAGCGTCCTCCAATCCCATGACCGAGCCAGCTTCCTCTTTTACACCCAGGAACTCAAGAGCGTATGTCAGCCAGCTACTTGCCTCTGAACAAAGGCTTTTAGTTGTCCGCTTTTGAACTCACTGGGCTCAAAACAGTCCCTGCCGGTTTTCCTCCCTAACCCACGGGAGCGGCAGAGCCAATGCGACACTCCCTTCGGACCGTCAGGACGCAAACCTGCACTGCATGACTCGCCCTGCACATCACGGGGCTGCAAACCTGCACTGCATGACTCGCCCTGCACATCACAGGGCTGCAAACCTGCACTGTATGACTCGCCCTGCACATCACGGGGCTGCAAACCTGCACTGCATGACTCGCCCTGCACATCACGGGGCTGCAAACCTGCACTGTATGACTCGCCCTGCACATCACAGGGCTGCGCTTTTACCAGGGGAGCCACTCGGGGACCCGCAACCTGAGTTTTTATGGTCACAGATTTTATTCTCGGACAGTTTTGTAAGTCTGTTACGGAAGACTAAATTAATTGTTGGTATATCAAATCAAACAAAAATCCCTGGATGTTATCAGTATTTTTAGCCTAAACATTATGAAAAGGGAGAGCACTAGTAATAGTTTTTTTTTTTTTTTAGTTTCTGTCACAATCTGAAAAATCTGGATGACCATTTTTGCTTCAGTTTTCCTTAACAAGCCCTAAAGCTCCAAATACGATGTTCTTCTGGAGGAAGGTACAGAGGAGGCTGGAAGCCACTGGCATTCTGGCAAAAAACACAAAGAAAAGAAGCACCACTACTCTGATGATGAGGATGAAAGGAAGTCAAATAAGCCCAAGGTACAGGTTGGTGAATTGTGTGTGTGTGTGTGTGTGTGTGTGTGTGTGTGTGCGTGTGTGTGTGCGTGTGTGTGTGTTATTGGCCCAATCTAGCTATTGACCGTTAGCAGTTTCTTTATAATTATTACAATTTATATGCAAGCCCAGCACTGTGTGGTGTGGAAAGTTTATTTTAGGTAGCTGGCACAGTTTTAAAGAAGCGTAGGTGTGGCTGAGCAGATCTTAAACCAGCCAATCAAACTTTCATGCAATTACCGTTCTCCTCATCAGATGCTGTTGTCATTCAGGCCTGATGCACATCTACTTAATCATGCATAGAGCTATTCTAACAACCCAGCAACTTTACCTCCCAGTCAGAGGAAGACTCTAGAGTGCTAGAGAGCTAGAATACATTTTGTAATGCTGAATTGGAACCTACCGCAGAGGAACGCTTTTATTCTTCGTAAAACACATGTGATCTATGACATTTAGCATAAACCCTGATCCACCCAAGACATCGCTTGATTTCTCCTTTGAAAGAGAAAATCTGATCTCGGCTCAACTGTCATACAAACTTTCATATGTCTCACAGGGTTGGGTTGCTAGACGCCCTTAGACCATACCATGCCCAGTTTCAGTAGCTCTAAACCACAAATACATAAGTGCACTTGAGAAGATACAGAGAGAAAAGATTAGTCCAAAAGTGTCCAACCCATAGCTTTGATGTTGCTCGCAAGATTCCACTGAAGACACAGGCTAAAATGTGTAGTTTGGCACTGACTATTTATTCACGGATCTTAAAAATGTGCATCACCTAAGCGTTGGCTGGGCAAAAAACAACAACAAAGAATGTCGGCTTGACATGAGCCTGCTATGTGACTTACATCGTTCACACGCACAGTGAATATTCATCCGGTCCTGCTATGTGAGTTACATCGTTCACACGCACAGTGAATATTCATCCGGTCCTGCTGTGCGAGTTACATCCTTCACACGCGCAGTGGATGTTTGTACGATTGTGTAAGCAGCACGCTCAAAGAGTATGTAGATTAGAATAAAGGTCCTTTCACACCAAGTGTGTTGCATCATAGTTTTGCTGAGTGCTGCTGACTTCTTGAGACAGTGTTGACTGTGACACGGCTCAGTTTGTATTAACAATGTACACAATCTTTTTATTTTTTTTTCTAATTATATTTCAGTTTTACACTAAAATATTGAGTTACTATAGCTAATATTAGATTCAATGTCAGATCTGTCAGCATGTGATTAAAATTACATATTAATTACAGTGGGATTACCACTGCATTAAAGCGATTTGTAAGATTCTGAAACCGCCGGTTGATGCTCATCTTGGAGGTTCTGGGTCTGTCCATCTTTCAATAGCATTTACCCAAAGCCAAGTTCATATACAGCCACCAATTGGGCATGGACTGGCAGATGTAAGG
Organism: Acipenser oxyrinchus oxyrinchus; assembly: GCA_030684275.1. Lineage (NCBI taxonomy): Eukaryota > Metazoa > Chordata > Actinopteri > Acipenseriformes > Acipenseridae > Acipenser > Acipenser oxyrinchus. The sequence goes on along the minus strand of CM060251.1, from coordinate 54,085,044 downwards.
CAACTTTTAATTGGATAATTTTTTACACTTACTCACTTTTTTTTTTAAATTCATTGGTTCTCATTTCATTTTCAGCGATCTGATTGGCCAAATTAGTAAGTGTAATAATTATAATTACAACACCTACTAAAGTCAAATGAGAATGTGTACTAAACTGTAAAATAAAATGTAAGTATTAACAAGCACTGTATGTATATGAAGATCACAATCGGGAGTTTGCAGTAACATACGATCAGTGTTCAGAATTTCAACAGCTGATTAGCAGGTAGAAAGCAAGTGTTCAAACTGTTTTATAGTTACTTATAAAGACAGTGTTGTGCGTGTATGTCTGTGCGTCAAAAAGGAAGGCACTTCACTTTCAACAGTGAAGACGTACAGTAAAGAAAGACTGCTTTACAGACAGTGTGGCAAAGACACCACTCTAAACAGCAGACTAACCAAATGTATGTATACTAAATATTCTAAATATTCCCATTTTTATTAAATATTTCTGCAAAAGACACAGCACTTTTATTATTTAGTTTTCATGAGATAGCATTTATGTAAGCAGTAAGGCCTGGCGGCGGTATTGGGCACTGGAAGTTCGGTATTGCCCATGCGTCCACCCTGCAGGCTCTTACTGCATTTAAAATATTGACAGCTGTTCGAAAAAAAAAGACAGAAACAGGTTTTGTGGTTTAAAACTTGAACATAGACGTTTTATTTATTTTTTCAAAACAAGAATATAATTGTCCCTTTTTAACTTCAACATAGACGTTTTATTTATTTTTTCAAAACAAGAAAAAAATAGCCTTTAAACAAAACACTGTCATATGGGGTTGGTAAAGACAGCTATTTGTTGTAGGCTATGAAGTTTATAGGACAGTTAAATGTGCAGTTGCTTTGTGTAGAAAGTGGGGTCGGTGTGTATGCTGAGCTGTCGGCCGATCTGTGGACTCGTGAGCTGACAGTTTAAAGCTGTGTGCAGAGAACAATAACCAGCCATGGGGTAGTTTTCTCCTGCAGCTGTTCTGACTTCCGTGTAAAATTTACGAAGGTGATTATTTAAAGTTTTCTCGGTGTCACGGTGTCATGGTGCCCAGCCCACTGTTCAAATACTGTGACGGCTCACTTGGTGTTTTTTTTGTGTGTTTCTTTCCTCACGCTCAGTTTCTATCTGGTCTAGCTGCCTGTCATCTATTACAATCTTTTACTTACAGTTTGTTCAGCTTTGTTTTTCTTTTGTGGGGGAATTTGTGAGTTGTTTTCCTGTGAGAACATTTGTTCTGGTGGTGGTTTCTTGAGCAGGTGGCACAAGGATATCTGTCCAGGTAAAAAGGCTCTTATACCGGTACTTTTTATTTCCCGGTCGTGTATTGAAGGTTAATGTAACCCCATTCCAAGGGTACTTGCCAATGAGATACTCGTGCTGTTCTTAGTGTCCAGAGTGCTTCCTTCTCTACCCTGCTGTTTGTGTTATTATTTTATGTCCTACGTTTTACAGTATGGTACAAGCCTCACAGTGAAATCTGTTGTTGTGGTTCGCGTCTTAGTCTGAAATTTAAAAGTGGCTCATGCCCAAGAAAAGGCTGGACTCCCCTGGACTAGTCTAATCCCAGGGAAAATGGGTATGAAAGATAAAGACTGTTAACTGAACTTAAATGTGTTCAATATAGAAGTAAAATAAATAAAGTAGGTTACAAAGGGTTCAATGAAAAACAAATGGAATCCTAAACCATGTACTGTACAATATGTAGTCTAACATGAACTTTAATTTAATTAGTATTGGTAATAGTCAGGGTCTTCTTTTACAGTGCAATTGTGTAAAAAGCAAAAAAATACTTCATTCAGAATCACATCCAATGAAACACTTGTCAATGTTTATTTACTAGTTTACCAAGTTTTAGTTTTATTCAGATTCTATGTTATATTATAGATAGAGATGGTAATAATGGTAATTGCCCAAAGTACCAGTCTCCTCTGGTCAGCAGAATAGTAGGCGATGCAGTGTGTTGATTGGACCAAGTATATCTCACTGAGCTTGAAATATTGCCACAAAGACTCCCTAGCCTAGATCTCAATCCAACTCCGCCCTTATTATTATTATTTATTTCTTAGCAGACGCCCTTATCCAGAGCCCTAACCACTCCTCCATACTGCTGCCCTACATGGACCTTATGGACCGTCATATTCTTTGTCATCAGGAAAGACAGTAATTATTCCTCATCAGTATTTTTATCAGCTGGCTTTAATTGTGTGAGCTGAGGGTTTGGGGCTGTAAGACAACGGTTGTTTTTGGGAGTTATAGTCAGAGTTAAAAAGTAAAGCAATTCATTATCGGTAGTATTCCTGACCTCTGCTAAGTTGTCTCTTGTGTGTTTCTCAGCACCGCCGAGACAGCCTGGAGAATCGGTACAGAGACCAGGTGACGATGGAGAGGCAGGCTGAGACGCACGCAGGAGTCGCTCCCGGGATAATGATAGCCACAAGCACAGCAAGTCAAAGGGGGGACAGAGACCGTGAGAGGAGAGACAGGAGCCAGAGTCCAAGGAAATGCAAAGACAAGGAACTCAGCCAGCACAGATAAGAAGAACCCCTACTCTCAGAGATTCATCCAGGAACCCTTGAGCCCTGTTGTTTTTTTAAATAAATTATTTTCATTGTGTTGATGGTTTGTGCAGCAATGGACACTGAAGGCTGCCTTGTAGGGACCAGGGACCATCTTCTTAGACAAGATCTGTTTGGTCTCCATGTCCATACAATCCTTGACCACCTCTTTTTTTTTTTTGACTTCCTCCTCTTAGTGCTAATTGTGCAGATGTGCTTTACATGGAGGGCTAAGTTAAGACCGAAGTATGTTTTTAACCAGCATCAGTGAAGAACTGTACCTAGTCAGGGTAACTCCCTCTCGATACTTTCTTATCTGATATGCACCTGATATTTTTGAATAAAGCTACTGAATTCTGGTTGTGTTTTATTTTGTTTTGCTTTGCTTTTGATTTTTTTACTAATACAATTGTAATAGTGACTGTTTACTCCTAACTCACCTTCACCTCTGGGCTGTAAGTGTGGCCGCTAAATAACCAGATGCACAAGCTGAGGCGGCACTCATTGTGACCCTCATTATCATGATTGCAGCTCATTATTTGTGCATGTTGAGTAATATGCATTTCTCTTAAGCTAATATAGGCTGCAATTGTTTGCACTGCACCTATCCTTACATCAGCCCTCACCTGTGCAAGGTTCAGGAACACGGACATGATAATGTTGAACTATGTTACAATCTTATTCAGCAAAGAAAAGTACACTGAACAATTGAGAAGGCATTTTTTAATAAAGCTACAGGATTTTTGATTTATTTATTTATTTATTTATTTATTTATTTATTTAATAATAGCTGTAATAGTGACCGTTTACAGATAACTGAAAAATAAAGTGAATAAAATGCACTGTCTCTAAGCTTTGTTCATGTCCTTCCACTTTTACTTTGTCAAGTTTTGTTGGATTTTGACATGCAGATTTTATATTTTATATTAAACCTATATATGAGCAAATTTACTTAACCCATAAGTACCCTTAACCAGCACTTCGTACTACTAGTTTTGTCACATTAACAGTTTTGTTTCCCTTTCGCTTAAAATAGAGCGTAAAGTAGCAGTAAAGATACTGTCAAGTGGGGATTGTTCATCATAAGTTTGTTTAGGTGTCTTATGGAATATCTTGTTCACTTGACAACTTCTACAAAGTTCCCCTGACAACCCCCAGGTAATTTGAGCAATTCCTGTAAAATCAGTATACAGACCTCAGCATATAGCAAATACAGTAAGGCAAACCACACAAGGAAGTAGCAGTGTTTATTATTGAGAACTGTGTTCTCATTTTTCATTCTAAAAGCACATACACTGATTAACGCCCCTTGGAACTCGCTTCACCCAGAGCACATGCTTGATCAGAATAACATTGGATAACTCAGTAGTAATGGGAGAGAGAATAAAAAATAGCAAGATACTGGGAATAAACATGAGTTGCACTCAAGCAACTTCTCGTAGGTTATCTTTGACACTTTTATTAAGTGTATGCAAACTTTGGACAAGATCCAATTTGGCTGTGAATGACTCGGCGGTGCCTTTACTTAATACAGACTTTATTTTCAAAACAATCTAGCAATTGTGTACAATAAATGTATTAAGCAGTTCCTTAAGGTAGGTTTTCAAAACATTCTTAACATTACGGAGGGATATGTGCAAAGTAATTTGCGGCTGTAAAACGCCCATATTGCTGCAAAAAACATGTTTAGCAGTCATTAAAAATGCAGCATATGTAAAGAATGGTTTTCACCTGTCGTTCTGCACCTCCTATCAAATTAGCACTTTGCCATCATTAATCCATTTAAATGATATTGAAATATATTCAAATGAAGAGCATGGAATTGGGCGGGAATCTGGAATACTAAGCGGGCACAAACATTATAATGAGATGTAAGGATTTTGCCTTGCACGTGGGCAATTGCTGACCCTCCAAAACCTGCACCTCCTCCTACAAAGTGCAAACAATTGTAGAAGCGAGTAATTAAGAGCTGTATAAAACCACACACCTCTGGAGACCTGTCATTGGCCTCAGGATGGCTGCTGTGCTACACTTCCTGATGTGGCAGCACTTGGCTCTTGTTGAGGACAGGCAGGAAAACCTTCGGACAAGGGCAAGACAGAGAAGACCCCGCATATTCAAACCCAGGGTCAGTTTGTTTGTGATGGATTGTCCTCTCTTGCCTCTCCAGCAGTGTCAGCTGTGATGTGGATGGCGGCCCTCCTCCTGTTCCTGCTGTGTTGCGAGTTTCTCTTTTGTTCTCCGCCGCAGGTCCTGCCACCTTTTCATCACCTGGTAACATCGACAGAGGACTTTGCTGCCCTTCCTCTGCCATATTTTTTTTTGCTTGGTTTGATTTTTGTACAAATCTCACACAGCGCCTACTGCTCTCTGTACTCCTAACTCCCCTCACCTCTGGGCTGTAAGTGGGGCTGCTAAATAGCCTGATGCACAGGCTGCGCTCATTGCGACCTTCATTATCATGATTTCAGTGCATTATTCATGCATGCTCAGTAATTTGCATTGCTCTTAAGCTTGCATAGGCCACAATGCAAAATAATTGCATGGCCGCTAGGCAATTTGGATTTTGCAGCCACAATTGTTTGCACTGCGCCTATCCTTACATCAGCCCTTACCTGGGCAAGGTTCAGAACCACAGACATGATAATGTTGAACTATGTTCCAATCTTTTTCAACAAAGAAAAGTATGCTAACAATAGGGCAGTCATTTTCCTTTCACAGAAAGGTGTCAATTCCACCTTGAAAAATCTGCCTGTTCTACCCGAGCTTTTTGGAAAAAAAAAACATGTTGCCCAAAATAGTGATTCAACATAAACTCATTTGAGTTTGATTACATAATTACTTTAACTACATTAACACAATTTCTTAGACAAACAAAATCTTGTACCTGGTAGATACCAGTAAATAATTTTATTCTAGGATGCAGGTAAACAAGGACTATGAATTTACTTATTTCAGTCATTATTCTACATTAGGGTTACAAAATGAGAAACAAACACAATTGATAGTGCTTAAGAGATTTTTTTGTTGTCTGGTTATAGTTTTGTGAAATTACTGGCCGTAGTTCTTCTTTGGATATTGTTTGTCTTCGGATAAGAGTTTATTTAAAAATATAAAAAAGTATGCCACTATGAGTCCTAGGAAATGATCTAACCCTATGTGGAATTTGCAGGCTGCTTAGTCCTTTAGTTATTTAGGTTTTCAAAACTGTAAGTGAATTAGGTTAACTGTAACAAATAAGCTTGCTTTTTCAACTAGCTTAAGAGATTTTACCCCCAATGCTCAAGGGCAGAAAGCAACTGACTCACAAAGCCTTGTCTGATTCTAAATTAAGGCCATCATCTTTTAAATTAAGTTTCTAAGAAAGGTACTCAAATATCCGTCTCTTAAGAGACCTACAGTAGCTGGTAATGTACTTCCTGATGTGCAAATTAGTAAAACTTTTGCTAATATTAGTATCTTGTATTTGTATCAGTTCCCCTTTCCTTTAAAGGCTTTATTTTGAAGAAGGACTTCATATTTCTGTATGACATTGGTAATAAAATAGCCACTGCAGTTTAAGTCGTTTTGTAGTAGGTATCCTTACCAGATGTAAAAAAAAACAACCTGAACACATCACCCCCCGTCTTGCCCAGTTGCACTGGCTACCTGTAAAGTTCAGGATTAGTTTAAAAAAGCTGAGGTCCTCCAACTCTGGCCTGCTTGTTATCCTCAAGCAAAAGTGCACCGCACTTGGAGAACGCTTGTTTAGCTTCATGGCTCCAACTCTTTGGAACTCTCTCCCAGCTTTGGTGCGTGATGCTCCCACTGTCGCTCGCTTTAAATCAACTTCAAGACCCATGTGTTCTCTCTTGCTTTCCGTGCTCTTTAAGCCTGATATTTGCTTTTAGCTGTTGTATCTTTAAATCTTGTAAAGTGCTTTGTGATTGTGATCCACTATGAAAGGTGTTATATAAAATAACGATTAACTGATAGTCAAAACTGCTGTTTATGGAAAAACTAATGTGATGCCATTTTTAGCCACTTGCAGTTGGATCTTTATGGCTGTGTTCACACCGAGTTCGTTCGGGGGGTCGGTTCGTTTGGAGTATAGTGTGAACAACAAAGCTTACTTGACCTGAGCCAAGAAAGTTTGGGAACCCCTGTCTTAAGCCATTCCTGAGGACACTGAGTAATTCATAAATTGGGTACATATGTTGGGTATGCAGTATACCTTGTACTGTATTTATACAAAGTGGTTATAAAGTCAGCTTGATGGCTTTAATAAGGCTTACAGGGTTGTTGCTGTTGTTTGATCCCTCCAACCACATTCCTGTGTTTGTATAAATGTCCTTTACAAATGTAAAGGTGGTGTTGCTAATCCCATGCCATAAGGTATTTTGATATGTGGTTTACCACTACACTTCTGAAGTCTATGCCTGAAAGTATTTTTGTATAGATTACATTCTTGTAATGATGTTACAATATTAAGATCTGGCAAGTATTCATATGTCAAACTTAAAATGAAAGTAATATTTGAGGGTCATAAGTCTTGTGGGGAATCCCCATGGATAGGCTTCTAATTCTCCACACACCAGATTGCTAAAAACTAAAATCAATGAAGTAAATAAGAGGATTCCAAAGTATTAGGTATCCAGTTTTGGTTTGGTTGTGTCAAAGTAGTTAAGTGTGGGAGGTTTTAATATATTTGTATAACAACTGGCATTGAGTTGGTTGTTTTTTCTACTCAGAACCTGCTCAGTGGTAAACACAAGCTGGCATTAAGCCATCTCAGCACCTTATCATGGTTGTACAACTTTCACATACATTAAAATATTTGAAAAGAAATGAACACAAACAAGGCTACATGAGAGTTGTTTTGTTGAAGCGACAATGAAAATACTAGACTGTACCATTTACATTAAGAAAAATCAACACATGTGAAATACATGATATTAAAAATAAAAGGGATTGAGGTACCTGGATTCTTTCATCCATCAGCAAACCCACACAAGGAAGAAACAGGTATAAAATTAACATTGTTCAACTTAAACTTAATTAGTAAACAGCAAAAAGTGTCGAAAACAACAGGAAAAAAATGCTCTCCATAGAGTCAGTGACACACTTGCCTTTGTATCACTCACAATGAACACAGAAAAACTTCTACCCTTAACATCAAAATCTAAACCCTAGCCTTTGAATAACAACAATAATAATGCTGTCATCAGCATGTGTAATGAGAGTACCCTCTGCCATCAGAATGTGGTGACATACCATATGGTAATAAAAAACAAAATGGCAAAAGTAAACTTCCTGGTTTTGTTTATAATTCCCTTGCTGTATTAAGTAATATTGCATATAATAAGCAATGAGGTATGACATGAATATCCTTATGTTAGTCCTGTTATACAGCTAATAAAAATGTAGAATACATAATAGCTTTTCAGAATACTTATTTCAGTAAAGGTAAACAAATTCTACAGATCAGCTATATCCAGTTCCCTGGAAATGGACTGCCAGATGTTCTCATTGGTGTGTCTTTATATTTTTTGTGTCCTTTCTTGTACAGCTCTGGGCATTTTGATGCTGCAAGAATGATCTTTTCCTCCGCCACTGTTACTAAAGGAACGCAAGGGAAGCTGTTCCTCATTGTTCAGTTCCCCAGCTGCCGCGCAACAAAATCGCAAAAATAGACATCATTCCTATTTTTTTCGCATCGCTTCTCGGTCGCTTCTGTGTCGCCCGTCACATCACAGGCAGTGTGAATGTATAAAAAATACAGGTTTTATTTATTTTTTTGTGGTGATTGCGTGTCCTATGACACATTTGCTTGTCGCATCGCGTCTGTTGTGTAGAGGCTATAAGAATGGTATGTCAACAGCAACCCTGCCCCCCTTGGTTAGTTCATACAGCATTATATTTGAATTATAAATACATTGTTATCAGATTTTCATAGTTGGCACTTGTACTTCTCACAAACTGTGTCTTTGGTAGTCTCAACAAAGGAGATTATATGGACTGGAGAGGAGGGCTATAGTGGAAAATTATTGACCCGAGGGAAGACTATTGTTAGTGGGGGCATTGGAGGTAACAATAGTCTTCCCGAGGGGCATTTAATTTTCCACTGTGGCTGAGTCTGCAGTACATATTTAATATATCAATCAGTCAAGAAAATAAGCAAGGCAAGGTTGGATAGTAAATATGACTATATCTTTTGTTTAAATATAGCTGATACAGCATACGTAAATAACAGAAAATGGTTTTGAAGTTCATACAAAGTTAGCAAAGTTTTTCTCCGTCTCCGTCTGGTTGGCTGACTGCTGCATAATCCAGTTTATATCCCGCCCGTCATATTTGTTTTCGTCAAGTTGAATTTCTTTGAATTTCAGAAAGTCAAAAAACAATGACAGTGATGTTTTAAATACCATTTTAGTGTTTGGAGCATCTTTCTTTTGCAGTATGCTTTCTAATTAATTTTCTGTTAAGTCACAGAATCGGTGTTCAGTCAGTTTCTCTTATTGTGAGGAGTGCAGGGGAGAAAGAAAGGGGCGGGACTGACAGTGATGTGAACCAATCACATGACAGACGGAGACTATTGCCCGATGGTGTAAAGATCTCAGGGCAATAGTTCAATCTATTTTTGCGCCTAGGATGAGGTTTTAACCAATCACAGACCAGAATTTCCAACCATTGATTCAACAGATATAGTTCCCTAGTGACACGAGTGTCACACCAAATGACTCACACACACTATACGGTAACACATCACACAGACAGGACAGGCCAATGGTACACACAAGAGTTAACATCCGAAAAGGGAACAGAACAGTCCAATCGCTCTGTCCCAGAATGCCCCGCTCTGGCCATATGCTAATTAGGTCCCCCATTCCTTGTACTGTGAGGCAATGTCGTTTATAAGTTGTTTTGTGTCAAGACAATAATGACTTGTGTGTGATAGTATAAAGTGTTTAACTTCTTCAGGAAAGGATACATACAAATTAATAATAAATCAAAACTGCAATATATGAGTGTTCCTTTGCTTTCCTATATTAGTAAAATATAATGTCTGGTAAAATGCACTAAAGAAAATGTGTATGTTACAGAAACAGTGTGGGCACGACACGGCATACAAAGTAGCCTTTTTTTTATTTTATTGAATGTATTGTAATATATTTTGATGAAATCCAAAATATATTTTTGAATTCTGCCATCTATAAAATATATCTTATATTCTTGTAGGAATGTACTGCAATATATTTTGAATGTTTTCTGAAATATATGAGAATATATTTAAAATGATATTGCACTATACAGCATATATTTAGGAAAGAGATGACAATAATATTACCATGTATTTTAAATATATTTTTATTGCTTTGACATATACTGCAATATATTATTTTTACATATGGACTGTGTTGTATCTCATTGTTACCTCAATCATATAGCTGCAATCAGGTATTTTAAATACAGGGAATAAGTGGATAGTGTTGTTATTAATTATTATACCTGTATAAGAGTAGACTACTATTTTCAGTGTGTGCTTGGCTGGGTCAACCTTTTAATAGACTGAAGCCCCAATAACTGAGCAAAGTTTATTAAGCCACTTGTTCCTGTCAGAAGGCAACAGACCATTGTAAGAAATGTAAATACAGAAGGTTGTCTAGGCTGGAAAAAATAGCATATGCAAAACTACTGTATCAGATTTATTAGGTCAACTGGAAGGAATGTTTTAAAAACAAAACACAACAAATATGTGTTTGTTGCGGCTGCTGTACCTCACTGAGACTATTAATGCTGTGAATATAATTTGTCTCTATTTAAAGAGGACATGAAAACACAGAGTTGTGTTATTTAAAAGACAACAAATAAATAAAAATACTGTAGTGCAGCTGGGTTTGATTTTTTACAACAAGTGACTGGTGAAACTCCAGACACAGAAGTGTATTTGAAGTGTGACCCAAAATATTCTTTGCTCAGTGGTGTATAGTATACCACCTGATTTCATGTCAAGGGTGAATCACAGTTAAGCCACATCAGTTTGTGTACCTTTTAAACTGCAACCCTTAGCATTGTGAGTACCTTTCCCGGAAGGGACGAAAGTTAGAGAGTGTTAAGGCTTGCTTAAGAGTTAGCGTAGGTGTACTTGGGAGATCCTCTCTGTGATACACTTACATGTGGCTGGAAAAATAGGTAATAACAATGTAGGTTGTTTCTGTGGCTTCACATTTCTTTAGCTAAGATGTTGAGGTATTCTACACCTACAGTCTAACCACTTAAGAACACATTGTTTAAAAACAGTCAGCTGTGTGGTCCTGGGTGGGGAGGGCTTGGGATGGAGGTTTGTCTCCATGTTGAATTCTTGTGCTGTGCCAGTGACTTTACAATCCTTTCCAATTATCTCAGGGCTTCTCAAACTCGGTCCTGGGGACCCCCTGTGGCTACTGGTTTTCATTCCAACCGAGCTCTCAATTACTTAACTAGACCTTTAATTGAACTGATAATTTGCTTAATTAGACTTTTTACTCGTTTTCAGCTCTTGAACAGTTGCATATTTCAAGTTAGCTATAACATTTGATAAGTAACTTGAACTGCAACTGTTTAAGAGCTGAAAACAAGTAAAAATGTCTAATTAAGCACATTATTAGTTCAATTAAGGGTCTAGTTAAGTAATTGAGAGCTTGGTTGGAATGAAAACCAGCAGACACAGGGGGTCCCCAGGACTGAGTTTGAGAACCCCTGAGTTAACAGTCGCTGTATTAAGGGAATCGTGTGCTGTATAAAGGCTAAGGTGACCAAAGACGGCCCTTCCAGTCCTGATCTTTCTTCCAGCCCTGCTCTAAATTGTTTAATTGGAACAATTTAACCTCCATCCAGGTCTTGGAGTAGTTCATTATTTCATTTCTCCTGTTAAACCTGGAGTGGAGTGACCCTCCAGGACCAGGATTGGACACCCTGAGCATATTTAATTATCTTTGAGAAATCTTACTGGTTATTTTTTAAACCTAAATGATACTTTATATAAAGTATAAAACTATAGGCTCCAGCACAAGAATAGTAACAAAAACATCAATACTCATTTCAGCTGTGAGTTAAACTTTACCCAATATACATACCAATTTCATCTACATTCATATTACTGTATCTCTGTGTTAGTCTTTGTCATCTGGATGGCTATTGCCAAACTCATTGACCCGATTTTTAGGGGTGATATTTATCATTTTTGAGATCTTTAAACAGCTTGTTCAGTAGTAACAACACACTGAATACTGAAGTAAACTGCAGCCACTTATCAACATGAATGTGACAGTGCACCTCGTTCAACCTTGACCTCTGAACACCAGGAGCAGTTTTAATGAACAACATAAATGTAAAGCAACATTGCCTGTGTTGATGATTATATATGAGAAGTGTATTGATTTGGTTATCTAACAAAGAAAAAAAGCCTTGCATGTTTTTTGCCTTGCCCCATGTGTAAAACTAAAACTTCTCCGACAGCATGGAAAATCCATGTTTTTCCGCGTTAGGAAACATTTTGTCTGGAAACATGTTTCATCATCATGTAGGCTGGGCTTAGGGTTTCCCTGCAATGACTGTCTCAGTGGGGATTTAAAATGTGCCTTTATCCATAACTTCTAGAAAAACATACTTGTTGACTTTTTCGAAAAGTAGGTATTTGTAGCATTTTAACAATATATATATATATTTAGGCTTATGCAAAATGTTTCCCAAGTACAAACTGTTGCAAACTATTACTGGTATCTGGGTCAGTGCAAAGAAAGATCAAAGGAAAATATGTAGCGGAAACAGTGCAGCTTGCCAGTTGCATATTGCTAAACCATTAAACAGTATTGTCTTATTTAGTACTGGTATCAGTTTAGTGTGTTGCTCAAGTGTTAATTTCCAAGGAAGCGCATGTGTGTTGAAACCACAATTTTAAAACCACTAGGTTTTTTTTTTTGTTTTTTGTTTTTACAAAGAAATTTTAAGCAAAGGTCAATATCTAAATTTATATCACACAACGTTTTGGAAAATGTGGAGGTGGGTCTCCCTTTTGCTTATCTTTTAATTTTGGAAAAGGTTGGTGGTGGTGTTGCGTGGGTGCTGTTTATGTCTATGTTTTAATGCGTGGAGGGGATTACCTCTTAAAATAATTGTTGGAAAAAAATACTGATGCTATGGGGTGACCCTTGTATATTCAGTGTGTTGTTTGTTCTGAGAAAGTATGAGGTAGGGACGGGAAATCCCTTGGCAAATGTGCCTGTGTGTAAATGAGTGGTGCAGCAAAGACATTGTAGTACATAAATCATCAGTCTGAGGTAACAAATCTTCCTTCCCGTCTGTGGCCCCAGGATGAATTAAGTGCAGTTAAAGTGTAGTTTAAGTGCACTATAACAGGACACGTTACTCTAGGCACTGTAGTAAGACTGTACAATGCTACTGATCTTAAACTCCCCTTGTCATCATTCTGTTAGTGGTCTTAAAGTTATTATGTAACTATAAAACTTTCTCAGGGAACAATTTAGAGATAGGGCTATTGTACAGTATATTTGATAAAGAGAAAATAACAATGGCTCCACAAAGAAACTCAGACATCCTGGCTGTAAATGGGATGGAAGTGTTCAGACTTTTGGCATGTTTCTGACTTTTTTTGCTTATGTATAAATGTAGTTTTTTATTAAATGTTTATATTTTCCTCCGAAGTATAGTACGAGACAGAACATGTTTAGTTCTCATGCATTTGTAAATCCATAAAGTAAAATGCAAATTACCATACATATGGATTAACAGAAGAACGTCCAATTTAGATTTTTGTTTTTTTAAACAGCACAGTGAAAGATGGGTGGTGCAAAAGTCTCGAATCTGCTTTGATATTCATAAACACAAAACAGCAAAGCAGCACATGTTGAAGTTAACGTCCACTGGAGTGTTGGAGTTAACCTCAGAGTGTTGTTCCTTCACTAAGTAAAGCCTTCATTAAGTGCTTAGTAGTTACTAGTTAGTTGATAACTAAGGGCTGTCCTATTTTCGGTTGCACCACACATACTTAAGGCAGAACTTAGCTAGTTCGTTACTACGAGCAGAGACTCCAAGCCGATCACGCGTTCCCTTTACAGTAACTAATCAGGACTGAGGATGTTGGCCCGCAGGTGCAGCTGATCAAAACAACTCCTACGTAAAAAACTTGAACGTACAACTGACTAGTCAGTTTATTAGTAGTATAGGTGACCGACTACAGGTACCGATAATACACATATCATTTAGTTGGGAATGTTTTATGTTAAAGATTAATTTATTAAAATTAAATCAGTGCATTTTGAGTCGGGATACCGTTAATGCAGACTTTTCCCATTCACACAGATAACGCTGGAAGAGCTTACCTATCCACTCAGTGTTGTATTTTAAATGGACCATTAACCGCTTTTTAATGGAACTGCAACAAGAGAGAGAGTGCACCAAAACGGAATGTTCTGCAGACTGTTGATTTATGCACCGGCTGTATCGAGTCGCCTACCAGGTTTTGAAAAGATCCGTTAGCGAAATACCTTAAAGCGAGGCAAACCTGTAAAGATGGAGGAAGTGCTCCATTTCTGGAAGATGAATGTTTTATGCTACTTTCGAGGTCATAAATGATCTTCAAAATATCCTCACGTCTAAATCTAAAACGGGCATAAGGTCAATATCATCGTAATTGTCAAGAGGATGTATGCGGTCTCGCAAAACACTCTGATGCTGAAAACCACGAACACAATCATCTTCAAACAGAAGTTCATGTAGTAACGGTTGCCGTACCATCTTGGAATGTGATTCTACCCGAAGATGTGCGTAAAATATAAGTAACAACTAAGCCTTACGTTATAACTATCTTACCTGGTGCAACCCGTGTAAATTTAGTAATGTGTAAAACCAACGTTAGTAAAGACTTACGCTTTAACTAAGCTAAGTAAGAACTTACGCACAGCTGGTGCAACCCAGCACAGGACTGCAAGTTCCTACCTGTGACAAATCCTCCTCAGTCCCTGTATCCATTTAAATGGATGTTTGGATTTTTCTCCAACAGGATCAGTTAAATAATTAAGGGTGTGGTTGGAACAAAGTCCTGCAGTGGAATGGATTGGAAGAGCCAAGGTTACCTACCCCTGACTTAAAGGGATATCTTGCCCCCAAAAAAGTGACTGCAGAAATTCAGTGACACATCTTTCAACTCACCTATGGCTTAAGATCAAGAAAATACCATTTATTGAAAAAATAAATAACAGGGGCCACTTTGGTTGAGGAGGACATAGAAGTTGCTTATAACTGATTTCCGTCTAACTGAACAAACATGGCACTGTTCTGACAATAGTTTAAAAAGATGCTAAAATTATTATCTTAAAGCAGGTAATGTATGCCCAGGCTTGGGCAAAATACTTAGGTAAATGTATTTTCAATACAAAATGCAGACTACTTTGGAAACGCTGTATTTTCAATACAAAATACAATTGTATTTGGAAAATACTATTTGAAATTACAAAATACCTTTAATCAAACAAACCAAGATTTTCCTAGGTCTTCCAGAAAAATGTATTTTGTCAATAAAATAACTGAAACAGTTAACAATTAAGAAACAAGGACCAGGGGTCAGAAGTGGAGATTAGATAAAGGGGCATTCAGAACAGAAAATAGGAGGCACTTTTTTTACACAGAGAATTGTGAGGGTCTGGAACTCCCCAGTAATGTTGTTGAAGCTGAACCCTGGGATCCTTCAAGAAACTGCTTTATGAGATTCTGGGATCAATAAGCTATTAACAACCAAACGAGCAAGATGGGCCGAATGGCCTCCTCTCATTTGTAAACTTTCTTATGTTCTTATGTTCTTAACAAGTTTCAAGCTACATTAAGCAAACATGCAGTGGGTCCTTGTTTCCTCCAGGGCACCCATAGATATCTGGTGGAATATTATGCCAAGTCTCCTTCAGAGCATTTGACATTTCAGCAAGGGTTGGTGGTCTGATGCCTAAGGTGGCATTTCAAAACGTCCCACAGTGGTTTGATGGAGTTTAAGTTGTCACGCTGCGCCAGTCACTGCACACCTGGAGTCTTTTGGTGGAAAAAAGGAATCTAGGATCACATGGCTTGGAGGACCGCAGCGGTCTGGAGCGCCTCAGGCTGACAGGAGGAAGCTCGACTGAGAGACTGATGTACATAGAATTAGGCACCACTAAAATTGTGAGGAAAACAGAAAAAATGATTGGGCACACTAAATAAAAATAAATACATAAATAAAAAAGGAGACTACTGTGGCTGTTCTCCATCAGTTCTCCTTTAACAAAACAAGTTTCTGGAAGAGATCAGTAAAGCTCTGGAGACTGAAAATCATCCCAGCAAAAGAGAACAGACGCTGAACAAGATCAGATGACTGAACAATGGTATTCAAGTGCACAATGAGTTTCTTTATGCAAGGGTATTCCTCTAAAGATGCCACATCCTAACTAGTGTCTTCAAAAACATGAAGGATCTCCAACTCAGCTTTGTTGTTTGCTTGTTGAGGGAGTCATTATCCGGGAAGCATCTTTGCTATCACTGAAAACAAAGAAGTTGTCCTCTTCCTCTTCATTGGGTCGCTCACAAGCACATTCAGGTACAAGACCCAGCTCTTCAGCAACATGAAGCATAATATGAAGCATAATAATTCCGCACAAGCGGAATAATCTCTTTGTTTCTCCAGCAAAATGGTGTGGCAGCCAGAGCATCGTAAAACATGGATGGGCGATTGTGGCCAAAATTGATTCATTAACCTCAGTGCTCAGCTCAAGAAAACAGCCAGATCAATTGCAATGCTTGTAATTTTGACTCCACAACAAAGAGTGGGGGTGAGATCACCATAGTAACAGGTTTTCTGTCTCTGAAGGCGATCTGTAGCAGTGGCAGTGAGCTTCAGCACTCGGCAGTAATCAAGGAAGTCTAACTCCACTTCCTTAAAGCTAGGAAGTTGGAGTTTTTCCATCAGCTGGGGAACTTTCTCACGGATATCAATCAGTAGGTTCAAACTGTCATTCAGTGAATCCCATTGAGTCGGTCATGGAGTAATCAATTGACAACGGCTGGTTTCCAGAATTATTTTGACAGTTTTTGGTCAACCAGATGCATTCCTCTTGACCTGTGTACCGTTTTCTCCCCTTAAATCAAAATATGTACTATAAATTTCCATTCAGATGATCTGTTTTTAGTTTTTTTAAACATTGAACACAATTATAGATTCAACCTAATAATAATAATAATAATAATAATAATAATAATAATAATAATAATAATAAACTATTCCATATAATATACATTTTTCTTACTTAATGTGCGGACAAGTTAACAGTTTTCTTTGGGCTGCTGGGGGGAATTCCTGACTAGACAAGTTATATGTAAATTTAGGGGAAAATGTTGCTTTTAATCATACAATAGTCTACTTTTTTCAGATACAAACCATAAGGGAACAGAAAAAGACATATTTTTCTATACACAACATTGTTTACAAAACTCTGTGTTGTTGCGTTCTCACAGTAAAACAGTCGTTTGCATCTGAAATCCTGCAAAGGACAGCTCTGGATGGCATAGCAGCAATGGATTTTTGAGTATTTTGAAATTACAAAATAGTCAGGCATGTGTATTTTCAATACAAAATACAAAATGCATG
Organism: Acipenser oxyrinchus oxyrinchus; assembly: GCA_030684275.1. NCBI lineage: Eukaryota > Metazoa > Chordata > Actinopteri > Acipenseriformes > Acipenseridae > Acipenser > Acipenser oxyrinchus. Next base: position 54,067,811 of record CM060251.1, on the reverse strand, counting down.
TAATTATTTTACATTACATTTGCATTACAAATTACGAAAATACAACTGCAATGATAGTACATATTTCAATGACATGTTTTTTAATACTGCCCATCCCTGTGTATGCCTGTAACCCTGACAGAATTAGAAACGGGAAGGCTGGTTGATTTCAGGAAGTGCTCTCATTATGCAACTGAGTACAGGTGAGTCGGCACTGCTTTCTGTAAAACATGTGACTTAGATTGTTGTTTATAGTACCATACTCCTTTTGAGTACACCTTTTCTAGTTGTGACAGTAATGTACTGTAATGGTAAGTTTAAGTTGATGTGTCAAGTTTAGTAAGCAATGTAGAAATATAACAAATGAAACACAAAGTTAGATAATCTTCTGATGGCATCAATTAACATTCCTATCAACCACATGTTCAACTAATTAAAAAGAATATCTGATCATAACTCAGTTGTAGGACTTTATAATACATATAGTAGACCCTGCTATTGATTCTCTTCCTGTCGCTGGCTTGTATCAGATGGCTTGTATCATTGACTTTGTTTTACGTGGAAAATACTTCACATTAATATTAGCTATAGTGTTTAGTTATTATTTTTTAACTGTATATTGTAATAGATGTATTATAGAGTGTGGACATATACAAGCTGATTGTCATCCCTCTCAAGGTCAAAAGCAGCCAGAGATGGATATCATTTTGTATCGTATCGCATGCTACAGAACCCTATACGATATTTAGTATGTAATCATTTTCATTAATGCTGATAAATGTTCACATTTTTAAAAGATCTGGCTTTTCAGTGTCTTTGGGTGAGCGTTTTTGTTTTGCTTTACTGGCCGTGCTCACAGGGGATTTCTCAGTAGTCATCATCATCCTTGTATGAAAGAGGATTGAAGGAATATGGCCAGCAGGGGTTGTATCCGATTGGGTTTAATAAGGAAGTACAATTAACTACAATGTGTATTCATTCTGTCCCCAGTTGCACAGTCTGAATAAATACTGTTAAAAATGCTGTCTTAACTTCCTTGTATGACTAAACAAATAATCAAGTGAAACTTTCGCACCCTGCTCTGACAGCGTTTTGGCAACAGAAGCCAGCAGCAAGAGACACTGAATAGACCTGGCTGCTACTCTGCTGTTTGTCTGAATGCTGTGAGGGTAAGTAATACATACTCTTGAACTTTTGTGTTATGAATTAAGAAACCAATGTAGTCACAAAGCGATTTTCTATTGCTCTGTGCCTTAGGGGTAAATAATACACGTGGAGAGGGAAAACGTTTTGAATTCTCCTGTTAGAACGCCTTCTGGAAAGAGGTTATACAGGAGGGTAGAAATCTGTTGTACTGTTACACTAAATTACAACTGCTAATTCATAAGGATTACAGAATTAACATTCAGACTGCTCAATTAATGGATTCATGACCATTACACGATGATTACAAATTAGTCTAGTCTCTTTGTGAGTCATTCACGGAAATGCAGCACATTCCTAAAACCAGGTTTTATGAATACCCCCCTACTTGTCGGGTCTGTTTTGTCTTAAGGTGAAAAAATCTGCTGAATGTTTGAAGCAATGCCTGCGATCGGACAGAGTGGGGTGGAGGACAAGTGATACATTACCTGACCAGTGTGTTAGAAAGGCCACAGGTGGGGTTCGGGATGTGGTAATAGAGACTATTGCTTGTGATCGAATTTAGCAGCTTCATAAAGTCGTTCTAGAGCTACACTACAGTTCAACATATTTCTTGAATTGTAAGCAGGAACTCTTATTTGGATTGTAAGTGACTCTGCAGCAGTGGTTGATGCACAGTTCACCTCCTAGTCTCTGTAAGTCACTTTGGATAAAAGCGTCTGCTAAATGACTAATTAATATGTGTGTGAGATCTGTAGGTTTTTGTATTTATAATGAGGCTAGTAGAATCAATCCTCTTTAAACCTTTTAGGACTTCTATGGTGTTTACAGCGACATAACCCTTAATATGATTGACAGACGTCGCCCAACCTGTGCACCTGCTACTCATGTGAGCTGAGCTATAGAAGCAAACCTGCCTCTTTCACCACTCAGTGGAACATTACACGGTGATCACTGTATGAAAATGCAGAGTATAAATATGGGAAAAGCGTAGGGAAACTGCGAAATTACTGTGCACATTTACTGTGGTAGATTTTTCTAAGGGCAGACAGGTGGTATTTCTAGTAATGTGGTCTTAATACATGTTTGACTGTATTTTTGACTTTACTCATTTTAATTACATTATATAATTTAAAAGAAAGAATAGTGCTACTTATTTACTGCATATTTTCTGATCCAAATCTGAGTAGAAGTAGCTGCAAGCATTTCACATCCCCTGCATGCAAGTTTATTTTTTTTAATATATACTTTTACTTTTAAAATGTACCTATTTTTTCCCTCCTGAGTTATTCCGCAGTAGATATTTTTGTAGGGGTTTTTAACAGACGCAATTGCAGCAGTGTTGAAAACAACAAGGAGATAATATCATAGCGACAAAACCACATAATTTTCCGAAACCCCCTCTGACATATTTTTTGACTTCCTGTGTTTTAGGGTATGACAGAGAATCTCTTAGACTGCTGTGTCGGAGGCTGTCCATTTTCCAAAACTGACAGAGTCGCTGTGGAAACTCTGTGATCAGATGAGATAAAAAGCAAGGGCGAGGGTTCCCCCTTGGCAAATCCTCGACAAAAGACTAAAAACTTATCACTGAGGAGACATACACACGCACACACGCATACGACTGCAGAGGTAGAAGCAGGCACGCACAAGAAACTTGAGAACATGAGCAGGCACCAGAACAAAATAGAACGTTTCCTCAAACTGGGCTACTCCGAGAAAGACATTGTGAGGGTGCTGGAGAGCCTCCGACAGGATGCCTTGACCAATGACATCTTGGAGGAGCTGATTAAAACGAACCACAAGGCTGAGGTAGAGCAACCGAGGAGCTCCAGCCCACAGCTTGTGCCTCGAGGTTGCAGCCCCCAAGAACCCGTGAAGCCGAGTCCACTGGCAGAAGAGGAGGACAGTGACCCCTGCAGTGTCCTGAGGCCAATCGTCATTGACGGCAGCAACATTGCCATGAGGTGAGTACCTGCCACCAGATGCCGGGACAGCCTGGCTTAGCTGTCATGGAACTGCTGTCAAACACAGTGGAATTCACAAATCTGAAAGGAGAGAAACACCCATTGAAATAACCACTTTTGAATTAAACAAGGTCTCTCTGGTATTCTTAAGTTGTTTATTTCTAGTTTTATAACATTAAAGGGTATTTTTTTTCACATTTTGAAGTAAAATGCTCTGTGATTTTTCCCCAGTATGCACTGTAACAAACAGTATGTAGTAGAAGTATATGATAAATGCTAACCAAAAATTATAATCACACAAATCAATAAATAAATAGTATTATTCAAGACTGTTTCCTTTCTTTCTTTCTGTCTGTCGCTACAAATATAAGTAGACAGATACTGTAAAAAGGGGTACAGATGCATTTGAGCAATATTTTCTGTCTAATTGTGTCTAATATATAATTGAATAAATGTAAATTCGTAGCATTCAGTACTCAATTCCTCAGTTTAACCCTGTAAATACATGTAAACTACATATACTTTGCGTTTCTGGCAAATTATTTCTTATACATTTCCTCAGATATATTTCCTCTCTCTTAATAGCTTCATTAACAAAACAGCTGTGGTGTGTGACATTGTTTGAATGGTTTGAGAAGCTTGCAGTAGTGCTGGGCTCCAAACTCTCTTTGTCAGTGTGGCTACAGTAAACACAATGTAAAATGGGATGAAACAAAACAGGACACACAAAAGGATTACATTTTTTCCTGATACGGATAGCTGTAATTTTGAATTTAGAGCCATTGCAGGGGATGTATGTTGCTGACGTACCTGTTGTATCAGTATATTCTTCTAATCACTTTAAATACTCAGTGTTATGCAAAACAGTCTCCACTGACTGGAGGCATGTGAAACTAGGGAAATTACCATCTGTAGGCAAATTAGCTAATTTAGATATCATCGTGCCACTGGTGCCAAAAAAAGTCACAAAAGTGTCCTGTTACATTACCCAACCGGATGGCTGAGTGTTTTTTGTTGTACTTTTTTTTATTTAAATAAGATTACTTCCTGGAGTTGGGTAATCCACATTTTTGCAATATATAAATATTATTTGCTTAAAATATAACTCTGACAGCTTGTGAGAGTTAGTGATAGGGCCATTTTACGAATTATGAACCCGAAGCCAACTTCTACTTTTGACATAGCATACATTAATACATGATCTTATGTATGAGGCTGTGTGGTCCAGTGGTTAAAGAAAAGGGCTTGTAACCCGGAGGCCCCTGGTTCAAATCCCACCTGTGACCCTGAGCAAATCACTTAATCTCCTTGTGCTCCGTCTTTCCGGTGAGACGTAGTTGTAAGTGACTCTGCAGCTGATGCATAGCTCACACACCATAGTCTCTGTAAGTCGCCTTGGAAAAAGGCGTCTGCTAAATAAACAAATAATAATAATGTTATTTTAACACATTTACATAACCCTGATAGGTTAATAATACTGACATCAGCGTAAGACATGTACTTACCTCTTGACTACAAAGCTCTTCATATCTAGCCTGTGCCTTTCCATTCAATTCAATGGGCTGAGATGCCAATTCCTACAAGCAAGTTATTACAAAATAACCTACAGTGGCTTTTTATGATTAAGCTGTGCAAGGTTTCAAGTGTAAATGTGTTTTCTGTTTAAAAAAAAAAAAAACAGCAAAGATGACATTTTTATTGTCCATGAAACCACCTTTCTCTTTAGAAAGCTAATACCTTCTGTGCCTCTGAAATGACAATGCATTGCCTTTCTTTTCTTTTCTTTTTTTTCAGTTTCTAAGCTATTTCTTTTTTTTTCTAGTCATGGAAATAAACAGGTGTTTTCGTGCCACGGGATCCAGCTGGCAGTGCTGTGGTTCTGGGAAAGAGGCCACCGGGATATCACAGTGTTTGTCCCCTCCTGGAGGAAGGAACAGCCCAGACCAGAGACTCCCATTACAGGTACAGTGTAAAGCATTGCACTGCAGCCAAGAACTCCATGGGTACTGGTGTTTACCTGATTAGCTACTAAATGGTTCCATGTTACAAAATACTGGTTTACAGAAAATCTATTTTCTAATCAATAAACATGCTCACATTATTTAATTCTGGACCTCTATATTTATGTTTCATTAAAAAAAAAAATGCTGATAGGTAAACAAACTTACATGGATATCAAATAGAATTGCACTTTTGCAGCCAGAATATCTGCATTAAAATGCACTGTAAGTTTGGTTGCAGTTATTGCCATTTTTGGATGTGTCTAAAACCCAATTATTTATTTCAGACCAGAATATACTCCATGAGCTGGAAAAGAGAAAGATACTTGTGTACACACCGTCTCGCCGCGTCAAGGGGAAGAGAGTGGTGTGCTATGACGACCGCTACATTGTGAAACTGGCCTACGAGTCAGATGGGATTATCGTATCAAACGATAACTACCGCGACCTGCAGAACGAGAAACAAGACTGGAAAAGATTTATCGAAGGCAGGCTTCTGATGTACTCTTTTGTCAATGACAAGTGAGTATGGACCACAGGTGTTAATGTTGCAGAGTAGATTTTGGCGAGGCTCACGTGGTACACCAAAACGACATGGAGGTGGAGGTGAAGATAAGTGTTTATTTTACTGAAGGTGATGTTATATGCCGTGATTCTAATGAGAAGTGTTTCAACACACAATTGGGTGTGAAACAAAGAAACAATGAAATAAAATACGAGTAACGAAATATTTTAAAATGCTAGCAAGCATACCGGTTGCTCTGTCTAGGTGATAAAGAAGTAATTATAAATCACATATTTATGGACAACATTATTAAAATATATATGGAAATAAATGCATTTTAAATACATATGTTCCTTTTGTGATATTCTCAGGCATGTGTTTTTCGTACCAGGTGTCATGTCCAACTATTGTGCCTCACCTGCTGTTGAATTTAAAACAAATAAGAGTTAGTTAGTGTTCGTATTCATCTCTTCTTTGTGCATCCATGAGTAGAAATAATTATGATTCCAAAACTTAGTTGCAACTTCAACAAAGATATTTTTTTAATAACATAGTGATGGTGCCGGGAACTCCCCTATCCCAAGCACAGGTTGAAGGGAGCCCAAAGATAGAATACAATGTTTGATTTAATATAAACTTAACCTTATGACATCACCCTTTTCTCTTAACCTACCAGAAAAGACAATTACATACTGAATATCATTGACCACATGGGTCCACTTTCGTTTTATTATCTGAAGTGATTGTAACATCAAAGCCTGTAATGATGTTCCACTGAGGAAACCCTGATGTTATAAAGACAAGGAAGGAAGGAAGGAGATTGTTTAAGCTTTTTAAGGTTTTGGCCCCCAAAGTGTTATCTCTGACAAAGAACAGGGTCCCCTTTTAAATTGCCATTTGGTGCTCTTTAAATCTGCCTTCCTGCTCCAGTAATTAATATTAAACCGAAATTGTCTTTTAACTAACTAACTAAATGAACCCCAAATACTAACAATTTAAAACTAAACAGTTAATCTTTTAAACTATAATTTCTTAAAGTGTATGTTTCTCCAAAACCTGCATGTTCTAAGATTATATTAGGAATCATTGTTTTCTTCGTTAAAAATACATCTCTATGTTTCCGTGCCAGGTGTAACCTTTCTTAAAGTAACATGTTTGTTTAGATACTTTTAATATTTTGTCAGTATTTGTTGGAGCAAAGGTGCAGTTACAGGCAGCAGTACACATAATTGATAAATGTAAATAATGGAGAAAATGGAGAAAATAAAGATGTGATATGAAGGCATTGCATGTCATATGAAACGCCCTTCTACTTGTCTGCAGGTTTATGCCACCCGATGATCCTTTGGGTAGGAGTGGACCCCTCATTGAAAACTTTTTGAGGAAGACACCTAACATTCCTGAACACAAATGGCAGCATTGTCCATATGGTAAGATTTTTCTAAGCTTCTTTCTTGTACAGTGTACTCATTTTGAAGTTTTGTATCTAGCTTGTATCAGTCTATCCAAGGAATCCAACCCCAACCATTTGGATAATGATTTGGGAATCCAAAGTGAATTGTTAGCTGTTAGTATTTTAGTTTATGTTTTTGTCTACTGATCTACTCTGCAGTAGAGCTGTCGGTAAATGCTTCTTGACTTAAAAAAAAAACATTCTCTGTCGTGTTGAGAGTAAGTTCTGGTGGAGAACAGATAAGGCTGGCCTCTGCCACCATAAAATCTCAATGTGACCATCTGACTGGCCTCTATGCCTCCTATCGTTTTTTATAAAACAAAGATGTAGTAGATTCTTAAAGTTATTTTTCATTGCTTCTAGGAAAGAAGTGTACATACGGAATTAAGTGCAAGTTCTACCATCCTGAAAGATCCAATCAGTCACACATGTCAGTTGCTGATGAACTCAGAGCCAAAACAAAGTCAACTTCACCCAAACCCTTTAAAGAAGATGAGCAGCCTCTTAACACCAGAGCGAGATCTGCTAATCAGATGGAGCTTCCCGTTGCATTAGGCATGGCTGTCTCTTATGGACAGAATGCCAAAGTGTCTGTGTGCAACAACCTTCGGTCAACTGCGCCCTTGAGCCACGAAGGAGTCCACCACAGATATTCACCCAATCATTTGCTAGACAGTGAAAAACAAAATGTAAATCCTTCCTATTTGCAGTATTCCACTACCTTCCAAAATCCAGGGTGTGATGAAGGATTTGAGTCCATGGAAGTCAAATTCTCCAATATGTTCATTCAGGACAAGCCAGACAAACAGAGTAACTTCTGTTCCACAGAGTATGACAGGGCCCCATGCTCAAGCTGGTGTGACAGCCCAAGTCATTGTAAAAACAGTGGCTACTTCTTTTCTCATGCTCACAGCATGGACTGTGCTTGTTCACACAGGTGCAGCCCTGCTGGAATAGCTCCAAATCCTTGTTTCAGCTACAGGAACCCCCCACAGAAAATGCCTCAGAGCTGCGGTAGCCAGTTACAGGGGTCAGGAAGTCCAACACTAAGCCCTGGTTTATATGCTAACTTTCTGCCCATGCACAATTTTGAAAACCACAAACAAAATTCCTGTGATTTAACGGCTCCACCATGTGACCAAGCTCCACTCACAGTACAAGAACAGCAGCAACATCATTATCATTTTAACCACGGTCACAGCGCCACTCTAAACAACAGCTGGAGAAATGGACAGATGGGGTCTCCAGCAGCAAACCAGGCTTACACTTTGTCTTCAGAGCAGAGTTTTTCACTCACTGAACAAAAAAAGTATGTCAGAAACCAGTTAAGTGCCACCTTTCCACAGGGAGTCGTGGATCAGGTCATGTCTTTGTACCCAAATGTTTTAGACAGAAGGCATCTCATCTCATTAATCTACAAATTTAAAAGTAATCACACCCGTTTTTAAAATCCACCATGTTTTAGCTGTAAAACATGGAAATGCAAGCAAGGGTACCAAGCTCAGTTCTTTGTTGATATAACTGGTGACAATGAGAACCAATTGCACTACTGTTGAAATGTCATTGATGTGAACCTACCTACAGGAGGTGGAGCAACTGGACTGTAAATCATGCAGTCTGTATTGCTAGCAGAAGTTACCTCACAGTGAGGTGTTTACGAGAATTTAGAATGAGCAATGAATGTAAAACATGATCATCAATGCATCAATGCTGCTGTTAACCATCAGTTGGTTTCTTGCTTTGAATTCATGCTATATATATATATATATATATATATATATATATATATATATACATACACACACACAAAACTTTAAATTAATATTAAAGATGCACAAAGTACAACATAAATATAAAAGCGCTTTTGTATTTATGTTGTACTTTGTGCATCTTTAATATTAATGTAAAGTTGGTTTTATTTGTTTATGTTTAATATTCTATTGTGCATTGCATTTAAAGCTTTGAAAGATATAATGTCAGCGCTATCATATTAGGAATTTGGATGGTAATAACATCAAGCAAGCATTAGTATTACTGAACACAACAATGTGAAAAACTTTCTGTGACTTTAACGGAATACACCTTCATTTTGGAAATCTTAAACGTAATATAGCAATACACGTGTATACAAAGTAGTAAACAACTGATCATAGTTTAACACAAAAATGATTCTTGCTAAAGGAGGCCTAGTTATTAATGGGCTATTTTCTGATCAAACAAAATACAAATGAGTGACATTTTATTTGAATTCAAGTGCTGTTGTACAGTATTTGATAACTGTGCCAGTGATGCACAATTTCTGGCCAGATGATTAATAATAGCCTTGGCTTTATAAACCCCAGTTTTTTGTTACTATGTTAATAGTTACTCGTGATTTTTGGAGTTGTTCCAAAGCTTAAGTACGTCAGTATGACATTTGTAAAATGTGTCTTTATTTTTTGGTGCTATTTTGTTGTGGTTTAGAATTTATAACGTGTATATGCAATGCCATTGGTGTGTGAAGCCTGTTACTTCCTTTAATGCCATTTTTTTTCTCAAGCGCATACTAATATTACAAACATATACCAAAAAGATTAAAACATATTTGGGTTCGTTTTGAGATCATTCTTTATTGTGCTTTCATTTTGTGCTTTATCAACATTATACAGTACTGTTCACCACACAAATAGCTACATTTTTATTGAGTCAAAATAGGACGTTAGTAGATCAATGAAAAATAGTAATGTTTTTCAGTTCCTTGCACTCCAAATTGTGAATTTGTATTATGCCTTGCATTACATTTTCCAGACAACTTCAAAGGGAAACACAAATATCATGGTCTGCTTTCTTAAGGTGTTTAACACATTGTCATTTTAAAATAATGTTGCAAGATAAGTCTACATCCTGTATCATGTCTGATACGTGAGACTTGACATTCATTTTCAAACCACAACAGCATCATGGGCTTTGGTGGAATGGGGTTACAGCATGGGTGGGGGTGGTTTGTTTCCACTGAAGCAAGCCTTGGGGTATTAATGGCAGAGTTTGCAAAACTGCTCTGATTGCATTTCTAGCCAGTTACAGCTTTGAGATATTTTGAATAAAAATCGTACAGTCAAAATAGATAAATATATATATATATATAAAGACGTGTAGTCAAAAACTTTGTTGTTGAATATATTAGTTATTTCATTTTTCTAGTTTTGTGGTTTATACTGCAGGAAAGAAATGTATAAACACTAGAGCAGCTAAACGGATATGTAGCGTAGCACAATTTGAATGAATGATATATTTCAGTATTATCAAAATTGGATGTTGGAAAGGCATTTCTGAATATATGCATATACTAACTTTCATTCTCTGATTTTGAATAATTAGCTTCATACAGGTTATGTGACTCTATCCCTCTACAACAGCTATACGCTTTAACAATAACTCTGTTGCCCTCTTGTGGACAATAAACATAATAACAAAGGCAACAAAAAGTGATTCTAATCTAAACTTCCATGCAAGTCAAGTCGACAATGTTTCAGCCACTACCCTACTAGGTAAAACATTTTTTACTATAAATGTGATACATAGGAAAATCCCACTGAATCCTCCCCCCCAGCATTTTAATGGGACAATTTCCCACCTTATATGCACCCATCCTTTGAGCACTCTAACCTAAAGTTAAATTGTTGGTTTGGTAATGTTTATACAGTGGTGTAAGGGAATTTATTTAAAAAATGTATTAAAGACTTTTCCACATACACACTTAAATATCGTACACATTAATATTAGTGTATTGAAATAAAACTGCACTCCATCTGTTTTTTTTATCTGTTCCAAATAAAGCCCTAAATGAAGCCTTTAATTGTGGCCTTGCACAAGGGTGACTGAAACCAAAGGCATGTGCTTACTGTGATAATCTTAATTCCCATAGACATAAAATAAACAAGCAAAAATCCAGATGATTTTATTTTTATTTTTACAAATAACTTATCTGTTACAAAGACAGTTTTCCCAGCTAAAATCAAAAAACCAACTTCAGATATCCAAATTAGGTTTTATTAATAAAACAGGAATAAACCGATTTGTCAATCTTCACATAGAACTGCAGATGAAACTGAAAACCGGAACACTCTTTTTAAAAATTAAAAAGGTTGGATGCAAGTGCTTCAGAGATACAGCTCTGGGATTTTACCAACAAATGTATTCCCATGATATACAAATTAAGTCTTTTAGCAACAAAGGCTTCCTTGTATTTGCATAGATCATTTATAGAATTTCATTCTACAACAAAAAGAAAAAGAAAATAAAGCATCTGACAGCGTGTGACGAACCTTTTTTTTTTTTTTTACATTAAAATTCATCATTAAAAAAGTAAACAAAAAAGTTTTGGTAGAAGTAAAATTCAAAACGTGGTATTTTTGCACTAAATGCCCCATTTCACTTAAGAAAAACATCTTTACTTACATGTATCACAATTAACTTTCAGTTATCCTTTTCATAATTTAAAGAATTAATCCCATTTAAATCTTCTCATAAAACATTGTATGAAAGTAAACTGAGGGTCTAAACAAAAATGGTATGTGTGCTTTCAGCATCAAAACACCTGATTAACAAAATAACCCCCAAAAATTCAGATTTATCGCAAACCATTACATATAGTCTTGTATTAACCATTTTATATATATATATATATATATATATATATATATATATATATATATATATATATATATATATATATATATATATCTATCTGATGCACAATGAAAACGCAAAAATGTAAGTTTTACAGCAATAGCTCATTGGGCACATACATAATGTTATTTACATATATTTAAAATAGTGAGCAGATAGATTTGTTGATTGTTTGAGTAGTATTGTTCCTTGGGATAACAAAAAACTGAGCTCAAGTCATGTGATTTCATAAAAACACCAGGTGCTCAGTGTTATTTGAGTTGAATTAAAATTGCTAAAATGAGTTGATTAAAAATCTGTATAAATAGCCATTTGAAAAGACAGGATTTTAATTAACACAAGAACCGCAAAGATCATGCCCCGCTTGAGTAATGATATAGCGGCATGATTGAAGGCAGCCTGTCTGTGAGAGACGTTGCCCAGAGAATGAGATGTTCTGCTTCAACTATCAGCAGACTAGTCCAGAAAAACCAGGAAACTGGCCCTGTGAGTGACAGGCCACATCCTGGAAGGCAGAGGGTCACCAAACCGGCCCAGGACCGTCACATCCAACTGATCCATCTGCGTAATCGTTTTCAGACTGCAGTGGCTGCAGCACGAGAAATTCCAGGAAGAAATAACCTGCACATCAGCAGAATGACTTTAGCTCGCCGTCTGCATGAAAATGATTTGCATGCTCGGAGGCCGTTCAGGGGTAACATGTTGACAGCCGAGAGACAAAATCGCCATCTTCTGTGGGCCAGAGAACACCTGAGGTGGAGGCAGAGAGAGTGGTGGAGTGTATTATTCACCGATGAATGCTGTTTTGCCCTTGATAGACCTGAGGGAAGAGATGTGTGTGGAGACGTCCTGGTGAGCATTATGCTGACTGTTGCATTGTTCAAACCAACCAGTGCCACAGAAAGAGTGGCAGAACATCCCACAGCAGTATATCCAGAGGCTGATCAGGTCTATGCGGCAACGCTGCCAGGATTGTGTTAATGCCCATGGCAGTCATTCCGATACTAACTTTGTAATGTTTTCATTCTGACAGTGTTTCCCCGTTTCATACTGAAAACTTATGATTCTCTGATCTGTATTATTGTTCACATTTTCTGTGATTTTGTGTGATATCGATGTTTAAAATATCTGATTAAATCCATTAGACCTGAGTGTTGCATTTCTTTTGTGCATCGGTATATATAATTTAATTCTCATAATCATACTGAAAGCACATAGACCATTTTTTTATTTTTAGACTTCACAAATGAGCAAAAAATGTCGACAACTCCACCTGTTACTGGTCTTGTCTATTTCCACTTATTGTTAAAAAAAAAAATCCTTTATTTCTTTAAAAAGTGTGACAATTCAAACAGGTCATACAACCAATATTTTGTTAAACGTTTTTGCCACTTAAGTTCCACATAACTTGTTTCTTAGCTGCATCTGCAGATCTTACATAGAATGTCAGCATTTACAGGCACAATGAACAGACTGAGCAGAAAAAGCTAAAATTGTGCATAGTTTCATATTGCTCTTTTTTAATTAAGGCTTCGCTTCCCACAGACATCAAGTAAAAGCTTAAAAGGGACATTGTGTTTACTTGCTTGAAAAAAAAAGGAAGGTTTGTTATTAAATCTATTACACTATACATATAGGAAATACAAGAAACTCAGCGTGAAGAACAACAAAGTCACAAAGCAGGCTCTAAAACTATGTACAGTAAAAAATGTTGGGGTATTTTTTTCACTGTGTACTGTACAGACAAAGCATGCAGTTTCTTTTCAATGTGTGTTTGATTTGACTGTAGAGGCAATCAGATTGTAGAGGAAGGGGGTACAAGGCAGGTAAAGGTAGCAGTGATATCAGAAACTTCCTGTTCTTAAAATGAAAGTGACCAACTAGACTATCAAAGTAATTCCATTTATGGTTTCTCCCTTCAATTGTAGTGTTACAGTGGAGTTTTTCCACCAGGAATCACTTATGTCTTGTCCCCAGAATTACAGGAAAAAAGGGCAAAACACCTTTCAGCTCCATGATTTAATGACACCAAAGGGAGGCACTGGTAATACTGCATATGGTAGAGGCATCTTGTGAAAGTGTTTTTTGCTTTTTTTTAATTTTTATTTTATAAAGCCAGGCGATTTGCCAGTTCTGAACAGGTTCTCCCCCACTGCTATCGACCCAAAGTTGAGGTATTATCAGCTCTAAGGGCTTGAAGCACACAACCTGTAAACACTATTCAGGCAAGCCTTCAGTGGACAACATCTGCTGTTTTACAGCAAGAATTTGAATGAAAAGCTTCAGAAAACACTGTCCGTAACCTATTACCAACAGGATAAAAAGAAAAGAATGCCCTCCTACTCCTCTAGAAGTCTGTTCTACAAAAGAAAAAGAAAAAAAATGTTGAAAGAAAATTGTTGGCTCAGAAATGCTTAGGAAACTCGCACTGTTCACAGCGGTTGAGGGCTGGGTGATTCAGGAAGGTACAGGCAGTACAATTCCACTGAGCCCCTTCATCCTCTTCTGTGTCTCGTACAATCTTTGGTGTTTTTACAAGAGATCTCTGCTCTGCTGGAGGAAGAAACAAAAAGGTCACAAACACACAGATAAATACATGTTTGTAACATTCTGCCGAAGGCAAGAAAAATCCAGGAAGTTACTGTCTGCCAAATAGTGGTTATGAAATGTGCCTTTGCAATTCAACACACACACAAACTTGAATACGACTAATAACTGATGATTATCTGAGATATACTGGGTAAGAGGGATGTTATGGTGTGTTGCTCTGATGGTAAATAATACACTTACACTAGGCTTAAAAAAAAAAAACCCACCACTGTCTCTACCTACTGTGGTTAACATATGTGGCAGTAAATTGAGGTATTTCAGCACCACAGACAGGCCAAGAAAAACAAGAACATGTTGTAAAGACAACATTCCCAGCCCCCAGGGTCTTCTAATCTACAGCTGTAAAGGCTTTCAAGTTCTACAACAAAACTGGTATTGCAGCACCAGTATTAAACATTAGTTAAAACTGATTTTTTTGCTAAATGAGAACCCTTTACTATAAATATTCAAAATGGAGACAAGCCACATAAAGTGGGTATTATGGGTTAAATGCTTTTCAGATGGACAGCTACAGGCTTGCCAAAGCCATTTTATAAAACCGGTTGAGTCATGTCTTACTGTCAGCACAATTACCACAATGTGTTTCATTTAACAAAATACAGAGAGAAAATGGAATTGTTCAAAATGGTATGCAAGAGGTAAAACAGGTTTCAGAGTCTTTATCTATAGCCAACTATCATCAGAAAACAACAAAACAACAACATGACTTTCTGATACAAAGGTTCAGACAACTATGAAATAATGCAGTCAACATAGGAATTATTTTCCAAGGAAAAAAATGTGCAGATTTTATACATTTTACAGAGATGGACTGTGCTCAGATGAAAAAAAAAAAAAAAAAAAATACCCCAAAATGTGTGCTAAGTACTACTCACAGTAAACACGCCACTACTGGAAGTTTGTAATTCCAGGGAGTTACACAATTTTGGATGAGCTTTGCAATGCAGCAATTGAAAATAAATGCATTATGTAATGTAAATCTGTTAAGTAAATAAATAAATACAATCTAAATACAAAAACTGGAATTTATAATCAGATAAATAATTCACCTAGTTTGAGTGACCGAAAAGCCATGTCACCTCATCTTGCAGCTTTGACTTATTTATTAATACATCTTTTTTTAGGTTATTTAAAAAAAAAAAAAAATTACAAAACAAAAAAAAACAGTTTTTTTGTACATTAATGCACATCTGTTATCATTTAGGAGCTAAAATAAATCTGTTTTGTATTTAATAAACCTAGAGGCAGGTAAGAAACTAGTTCCAAATTGCCCCACACACATTTGAGAAAAACAATGAAATGTTTTCCTTTCCTAAAGTAAAATGAAATATAAAATGGATTTGGCAACTAGCTAATTTTAGCATCATAGTGTGTTTTCTGTTTCAGTAACCACTTACTACAAGAGTGACCTGGGGAGTGGAATAAAAAATAAATTAAAGAAACTAATGAGAACAAGTGACAACATATACTATATTGCAGGGATGTTTTAGTCATGGAGAGTCTTGCAGATCTGTGTAGTTCTGTGCAGCTGACCGTTTGACAGGGTCAGCTGCGTGATGTCACACGCAGCTCCGGCAAGCTGGCTACACAGACCTTGCAGCAGATCCTGCAGCGTTTAAAAGTAGCTGCAAGAGTTGGGCTGCAGCTAGAAACTAAAGAGATGATGCAAGGACTAACATTTACCTGCTGATCTCAATAAAAGTAACCTGCAACCCAAACAGCTTAACCTTTGCATCACATTAGTAATAAACATGTGCAGACTATTGATATAAATGTGGTCTTGTATTTAACTTAATTGGTTTTGTATAGAATAAAACAAATGTTTTTCACAGGATGGACATTAAAAATGTTAGTCCCTTAGGTATTCTACAAAAGTGTTAAAAAATAAAGTTAATTGCATCTACTAGTGAAACATATATAGATTAAAACAATGTCTAATGCCTACTAAATATCCAAAGAGGTATATGTTGCATAAACTCCTATATAGTTACTGAAGTCATGTTGCTAATGCCAATGAGAGCTAATAGGATTCTAAAGGCTTGGCTATCCCTCCTTAAAATCTATTCAGATCCTTTGACAAGAGGTTGTGTCATTTTATTGTCTCTCCTAATGTGGCAATGACAAAATGAAACCACCAGGTAGATGTACCAAAACTGCTTCCAAAACAATCAAGAATGTTACTCTTTGTAAACAACTCAGCAACAGATACAGTACCTTTGGGCTTTGGTGGAACAGGACCTAGAAATCCAATGTTGTCATAGAAATTATAAATAGCGCTGGGATTAAAGTGTGGTCCTGTAACGAAATAAAACAAAATAGTGATTGTACTGCACAGTACATTATATGAAGAAAACACAGGGATGCTGAATAAAAGCAACCTCTCAGGCTTTTTAGGATATATTTTCTCCTATTTATGGTCAACCCATTGTTAACCATAAATAGGATTTCTTTAGTTCTGGAATTGACCCAATAACTCAAAATACAGAGCTATGGATATACACCCTACAGTAAATTTTGATTTGCTGGATGGGTTTGGACTGGGAAAACAGTACATTTTTCATTATTGAGATGCTGAGCAACTTTTCTGTTATGTGAGACTGGAATATGCAGCAAACACATAAATGTAAAGCACACATCTTCTTAGTGTTTTCTTACATTTTTCCAAATTAAACTAATTTACATGTTGAAATAAAAACATCTCTATTCAAAAATCTATCTATCTATCTATCTATCTATCTATCTATCTATCTATCTATCTATCTATCTATCTATCTATCTATCTATCTATAAATAAATAAAGAGCTGGGTGGGAGCATTTAAAAAAAAAAAGAAATTTCTTTGTATTTTAATGAAGTAGATACATTAAACTTTTCTGGAACCGTATCATGAAAATAGCACCAAACCTTTTAATTATGTAAGGGATAACACACCCCAGGGCTTGTGCATTGTGTTGCATTATCATACAGCTGTAGTTGGGTTGCAGTGAAGCCATATGTTAATGCAACACAACACACAAGCCCTGGAGTGTGTTATCCTGCTTATAAAACAGACAATTTATTATTATTATTTTTTTTTATTTTTTAAACCAAAAAACATGTTTGTTTGTTTTTCTTTAACACAAACAAACAAACAAACAAACAATTGTATTATATATCCTTTCGCTTTGGAGAAAAAATAGTCCCTCAAACAAAAGTTCTAGTATTTGTTGTAATCATTAAAAACTGGAGGTTTTCAACATTTCCATTTAATTTATTCCAGCGGTAAGCAAAGTATTATTGAAGCAAGGTGATTTACGCACATTGGTTTTAGAGTAGGTCCTATAAACAGATAGCTTCATCATTTAAGTGGCATAAGGTAATTTGGCAAGCGTGAAAGAAAAAACTGCCAGCATCAGGGGGTATTTTAGTGATGTATTTTTTTAAAACTCAAAACAGCACAGGGGATTATTGGGCATGGCATTCATAAAACCACGGTGGCTTTCTTTCTTTCATTAAAAGCTTTGTGATTTTTTGTTTCTTCATTGTAGTTTAAGGATATGAATTCTAGTCCATTTTCAACTGTAGTGACAAGACAGCTGTCAGGTTTAAACAGATGCTGACCTTCTCAGACTTTATGCACCAGACCAGAGGGTGTGTTGATGGAAAGAGCAGGTTCGTTTTTCCCAGTCAGCGGTAGTAATGCGTGGATGGTGAACTTTGGTGTCTTTGCCTCCTTTTCTGTATCTTTCGACAAAAATACATTCGCATTTTTAAATGCTTGGTCACTAAAGGCTAACATTGTGGTTTATGTCAGTGCTGGGCCAACAAAGCTAGAAGTTGATTACTCTTGACCACCCGAACTAAGCATAGAATTCTCGTAACTGACCGTTTACATTTTTAAGAGAAACTGTTAAGTCCATTTCTTTTTGTTTCATCCAAATCAATAAAAATTGCCAAAGTCTTCAACAGCCAATCAGTGTGCAGCATCCGAACATTCCGTTTATAAAATAATAAATTGTATAAGGAATAATTTGACCACAATTTTACTAGTAATCATGTTTTTCTGATGTTTTCTGTTTGAATATTTAAACATTTACAGTAATATTTGGCCCTTGTTTAGAAAATGTGTTACTGTAGTTAAGTGTTATTGCAAAAGTTTCATTTAATTTAAGTCTATTATATAAAAGTATAATTTACATTCCAATTGAGCTGAAGTCCTGAAGTTGTTATGTATTCCCCAAAGTCACTTGACTAGTATATGGAAAAAAACCCGTCTGAAGTTCAGCCAGACAGACCATAAATCCCTTGCTACCAACCAGCAGCAGGATGCAATTCAGGAAATAACTGCTAGTTTATATTACAATAGCAGCACCTACAAGGAAAATGTACTTCTTTCCGCTTCTAGGGGAATACAACTTCCAGCAGCTAACAGGGTTTTCAAAATAAGCTGGCAACCGGCACGATCCACCACCCAATATTATATTTGCGTAGGCTACTTTCTTAAAAAATATTACGATTATTTTCGGGTATTATCATTCAGTCCATATTTTGTCGTATTATCGTACTGCAAGGTGATACATAGTACATGACAGTCATACATATGCACCAAAAAGCAAAGCAAAACAAAACAAAAAAACCTATTCCTTCTTCGAGATATCAAAAATCTGTACCCAGTTGCTTGTCAGAGATATTGGGGGTGCATGTATAGAGGCTATACGACTAAGTCATGATCGGATATAAGCTGAGCCCTCGTCAGCTGATATACAAATGCAGAGGTGCTGAATTGAGGTTTTTCATGTGACACGACCACACTGGTTGTCAAAAAACATTGGTGGGCAAAGACAACTTAAGACAGATGAGCTCGCTTTATATCATGATTGCTGTGCAGGCATAGTTTGTGATATATACCAGGTTTCACATTTGCCTATGACAGCACATTATGAGTGCGAGAAAACAATAAATAACTAACACTAAATTAAAGAACAGTGTTTTAATACTGTACATTTTGTAGTTCTTTATATTTAAACAAATGCATATAGTTTACTACAGGACAAATGTTTTGTATCATTAATTGGAACAAAACAGTTTGGGTCATTATCTAAAAAAGGCATGCATTGTCGACTGATGAGAGCTATCAAGTAGGCGTTGCACTTGGGTGTTTTTTTTTGTGAATAAGTATGTTTTAAAAGAAACATTTTGTGACGACTGTGTTTTGTAACTGAACTGTATCCTGTTAAGACCGCCCACGCAGCATTTGACTGGCTGCACAAAATTTCAGTTCATCAGCCAAGATGATCATTGGTTGTTAGTTGCGTAGGAAATTAATTCTATCCTGTAGTTACTTAGTAAAGCCTAGGCATGCAGCATTTGACAGGCTGCACAAAAAGTGACAATAAGTGGGTTTGTGAGATGTTACTGACAGGTAATTTCTCAAAGAACCTATGGTGCATGGCGAGTGGTTTTAGAAAAATTGTGATAATAAACAGGGCATGATATTAAGGTAGTATAAAACGAGTTCATCTGTATATGGAAAACTAGTGTTATGTAATTCAATGTTAACTAACATTATTCAGCAGGTTTCATTCGACTTTATGAAGCAAAATTAGTTAATTCTATAGGGTGATGCAAAACTTTTGACCATAGCTGTATTGCTGATTCTGTATTCCAAGATTTATTACAACTGTACTTGCAATACTGGCAAACAACAATAAACGTAAGCTTTTTAAATAAACGTAATTTTTAAAAATATATTTGACCCACAATAATATTAATGTTACAGTTTATTACATATGATATAAATACTGCTTGGAACTTTGACTGAAAAAAATAAATCACAAACCACAACCAGCATCCCCAAATCACTATCAGCCATGATGCTAGAACAGAAAAAATAGAACAAACTGATTTCGGGAAAAGACTTAAACCTGCTCCACATCGAACAAGCTGAACATGTCCAAGTCTGTTTGCCTCATGAAATTCTGCCTTTAACTAAAGCGCGGTCGTTTAACTTTTGATTTTACCGTGCCAGATTTTGTTGTTCTCTTCTGTTGGTGCACCCAACAGCACAACAAACAACAAACAAACACCACCACCACCACCATCACCAACACCAATATCCTTCTACAGGATTCCTGCTGAGACTGGACTCCAACTCAGTCACAAGTTTGTGTAGTGAGCACTTCATAAAAGGTTAGTATCAGCAATACATTGCTGGTAGTTAGTCTTACGTTACCATTATTACTAACCCGCTTAATTGTATAAACAATTTTTGTGAAATATTTATACACTTAAAATGGAGATTACACTTAAGCAGGTTGGTGATCCCCAATCCTTAAATAAAACATAACTTTACCGTTAACAAAATGCATTATGCTACATTCATTATTTTACTGAACTTCAATATGAAATCATGGAACCATCAGTTTATTAAATGCACAATAATGAAAACTGCATTCATCTGTATGTAATTTTAGGCTACTTGAAACCTGAAGAGAAATCGTTATGCACGCACTTTAACATATTGTTAATGTTGTGCTCATTTTTGCACAGCATACTCCTTTAGTACAGTCTCTTAGCTTAACCATTTTTGTCACTTGCTGAAGTTGATTTTACAGGAACAAAAAAAAAAAAATCTACAGATTCCAGTTACTGACGCTTCGTAGTTCTTTTTTTTTTTGATGATACTCTAGTCTAAACCAAAAATGTCATATGCACTGCTTTATGAGTCTATTTAACGAAAGATGTCAAACATTTACATACAAACAAATACTGTATATAATTCATAGTAGTACTGTATTTTTAAACAAACTACTGAACATGTAAATTTTCTTAATTGGCTAAAAGAAACTAGAATGACGTTTACACAGCAAATCATGTAGTAAAACAGCACAGCAAATCACGTAGCAAAAAGCATTGAAAAACAAATACATACACGATTTCTGTGTTGCACACATGCCATTAACAAAAATAATTAATGAAGGGCTGTAATGCAGCAAACCTCAACAATTAAACAAAAAGGAAGGGAAACGTTTACCATAACAAGCTGAATTTTTTAAAATTCCAGTAAAGCAACGTTATCTTTCGCCAGTCAAATCGTAGAGTGCCTAAATAAAGTTTTGTCCCACAAACAGATTTTTTTCGTCTGTTGCATTTAGCAGACACAACATTGTTTACCGACAGTAGTTTAAGGATGATTTAATTGCGCAAAACATTCTCTAGTTGGAAGATGAGCTGATAATATTTGTTCAGTCAAAGAAACAAGCACGGTAATTTAAAACGTTACCATAATGAAAAACAGTAATGTAGCTGAGTTTTGTACTAAAGCAGGGTCATCTGTTGCAGGGAAAACAAAGTTTATTTCTCAAACTGACCAAAAAGGTGAAAACAGAACGCACAGAAATACGACTGTAATTAGGAAGTGTACTGCTGAGGGGGACTAAATATTTAGGGAATTAAAATTAAATGTACAGCAGCTTACTTGACTGCAATAAAACAAACTACCATTCACTAAATTTAGCTCTCTGATTGCGCTAATGAAGATATCAAGTATACAACGTGCTTGCTATGGTGCATTTAATATCGACAATAGCAGAACGAACTCACTGCAATTTAAACTTGTTTTTACTGAAAAATAAACAGTATGTAATCATAAGAGCAAGTTAACCAATTTTATAAGCAAAATAAGCCACTTCACGGTGTGTGATATACTCTAATACAGGGGTCTCCAACCCTGGTCCTGGAGAGCCCCTATCTAGCAGGTTTTATAGGTGTCTTTACATCAATGGATGGATGGATGGATGGATGGATGGATAGATGGATGGATGGATGGATATAGATATAAAACATGCATCTTTTTTAAAAATATAAACACCACCACCATACCTTTTGTTTGAAGGAGATCAATTTCTTTGGTTAGGCAGTCAATGTCTATCTGCAGTTTTCTGTTTCTGCATCGTAACTGTTGCATTTCCTCAAGCTTAAAAAAAAAAAAAAAAAGTTACATAACGTGCACATTTTGTAGGCCACACAAAGCACATGGCTGACTGTTACTGAGCATTAGCTACTGGATGCCAGGAACCTTACATTACTATAATTGACAAATAATGTTTTCATATCTGTTTTTAACAGTATTTCTCTGATTATTTAGATCATAAATAAATACAATGATGCCTTAAATAAGGCAAACACAGTACTGTAAATGCGGCACAGATTTTAAAAAAATGTTGTAACTTACATCCTTCCACTACAGCTGTAAATGCAACATCAGAGTAATCAGGAAAACACTGACCTACAGTACATTCACTGTATGTGTGTGTAAAAATGTAAGTGTGACAGACATACATACATATAGTAGCCATACTCCACCATATTTCCAACAGATTCGTATTCTCTCAACTCATGCTAAACTGTCATAAGAATAGCTTATTTCAGGAGGTATTCTTACCCTATTTTGACATACCAGTTTACTGGTTCAGAATTATTTTTTTGTATTTGTATTCTATTTTATTTTATTGAGTATGGACAATTTAGGTTTCTCTTTGTATTAGTGCTCGCACTGTTGAGATGTACTGTATCTGTGCTGTATGGCAAGCCAAATGATCATTTATAGATCTCAAATTGCATTTCAAGATATCTTGAAATATTTAGAGATATCTGTAAATCATTTGCAGAGGTCTTTAAGTGAATATGAGATATTGGTAAATAAACCCCTTTGAAGATATCTTAATTTCATATGGATATATCTAAAAATGAAATAAAGATATCTCAAATTGATTTACAGATATCATTAAATGCTTTGCTAGCACAGTACGCCAAACTGTCATTTAGAGATATCTCGAAATAACTGCCTGTTCATTTAGAGATATCGCAAAATAATTTAGAGATCTCTCGAAATGAAAAGGAAGTTATTTAGAGACATCTCTAAATTATATAGGAGATAGGGATGGGGCGAATACAGCGGTTCCAAATAATTTTCCTTTAAGGTTTCACTGAACAGACATTTCAATTGAAAGCCAATTAAACTTTTAAAATTACACAATTAGGTTGTGCTGTGTATATAATCTCCAAAGTGCTTTCAATTAAAAACAAATTGTTGCCTTTTAATCTGTAGACAGGAGAGTTTCGCGTGGTACAGTCCTGCATCGGGTCGGGTACCCACAGGAGACCCGGAGAAGCGTGTCAGGTTCGGGTCGGAATGTGAATTTTTTCGCGGTTTGCGGTTCCAGTGCGGGTCAAAACAAAAAACCAAAAGCAGGAGGCGATTAGGGAGGAGTCAGCTGACTAAGCAGTATTGTTCTCGCTTGTTTGATACATCGCAAAATCTTTTTATCACGTCTGCGCGGCGATATTAAAATGTCTGTGGACGAGGTGAAACAAAAGATAGCATAGGGTTTATATCATGTAGTGGATTAAAGTTTGAGAGGTAAATCAGAAGCATGGAATTATTTTGGAATCATAGCGAATGAAAATAATAAACATGACTGGATCGTTGCTTGTAAAACCTGTCATTATGTTTTTGTAAACGACAGCCACAAAACGGGTACATCTCTGTGAAAGCACAGGTGTAGCTCCCTTTCAACTGGTGGCACAAAAGGAAGAGACAGGTATTTTATAGTAAAGTAAGTAGAGATAGTTAATATGTTACAATGTTAAAATATATCCAGACCACTAGAGAAAGCTACCACGGTGTATATCCTTGTGTATAAACTCAATCTGTGGAGAACGGTAGAGATACCGGTGTGTGAATGAGAGCGTGAGTCGGCGCAGGTAAAGGACAAACACTTTGGTTTGGGTCGGGTTACAGGTCTTATTAAAGCGGGTCGGGTCGCGGGTAAGAAGATGATGTTGCAGCGGGTTGCCGGTCCGAGTCGGAAGCGGGCAAGGACGCTATCCTGCCCGCTTGAGAGGAGGAAAAACATACATGATGATAACTGGACAGTTAAAAGTCGACAATTCCCTCTGAATTCGAAAGCACTCTGCAGAACCTAATGACATAATTTAAGAGCATCACCATGTTCAAAATAAATGTTGGTTCCATTTTTTTTTTTTAAAACCCTACATGAAGACGTTATATCCTACTGTTATGCTTATGTGTTTATAATGTGGATCTTGATCGGCCACGCAAAACTCACCTGTCTACAGATTAAAAGGCGACAATTTGTTTTTATTTCAATTCTTTATTAATTTTCTGCTTTTCCAATCATAAAAAAAACCAAACACAATAAGATAAACATATTATACAGAAACAATGAGAAAAACAAAAGTCATTGAAGATTACTGCATTACTGTTTGGTAACAATTGAAAATACAAAAATAAAATGTATAGGCTAAATCATCTTATTAGCATTAACTACAAGTGTACAGCATACAGTAAATTAACAAGAGTACCTGCATTAAACACAGGACCCTATAGAGAGAGGAAAGAAGAAAATAAATATATAATAAATAAATAAATAAATAAAAGGGAAATAGTTGGGTCTCAGACTATTGCGAGAAAGTGAGGTCAACAATCATAGGAGTTAAGGAATGAAATGTAAGTTGTAAGGTGTCAAAATGAGAAAGGGCTGCAATGCAGTATAGAATTTAATACTAGATCCCTTAAGAGTAAATCTGATTTTTTCAAGTTTGAGGAATTGCATGACATCTCTAATCCAATGAACAAATAGAAGAGGAGTGTACTCTTAAAATAATAGTCGTCTGTAAAATTAAAGTCAAGGTCCTGCTCCCAGGCAGCCCTTGTAGTTATTGAAGGACAATGTAAGGAAAAAATAAAATAGTAAATTTTAGAAATCATACCCCTACATTGAGGATTAAGTTTAAGAAGAGAATCGATGGGGGATTCAACTGGTAAATTAGGGAAATGAGTCACCTTACTACGCACAACTGTCGAATCTGTCAAAATGTTCACTTGAAGTGTAAAAAAAACAAATCAAACAAACAAACAAAAAAGATTTCTAGACTGATTTTAAATGTTGAATTTGTGATACACGTATATTTAGCCAAATCTGGACTTTTTTGTAGTTAAGGAAAAAATATGCAATTTACACGAAATCGGGGAAAATATAAAGTTATGGTCTATCGTTTTAATATGGCGGGAGAGGGGCGCGACAAAATGTATGCTAAAAAAGGGGGGCGGCATTTAAAAACTTTGCGCAACACTAAATTAAAGAATGATCCGTAACAGATTCAGAAGTATACAAATTTGAGTAAAACACCTTAAATTGCTCATTAAAAGCTTTTTGCTCAGTTACAATAGAGCCTGGCTGTGTTCGAATTTCAGTGATCAAAGGAGACGCACTGGATTAGCGTAATTGGTGAGGACAATTTGTTTTTAATTGAAAGCACTTTGGAGATTATACACACAGCACAACCTAATTGTGTGACTTAAAAGTTTAACCAGCTTTCAATTGAAATGTGTCGGTTCAGTGAGACCTCAAAGGAAAATTATATGGAACCGCTGTATTCGTCCCATCCCTAATAGGAGATATCGCGAAATGAACAGGAAGTTATTTAAGGGGACATCTCTAAATGATTTAGAGATATCTAAAAATGATTTAAAGGTATGTCAAACATTTTGCGATATCTGAAAATGATTTAGAGCTATCTATAAATTAATTTGAGATATCTCTAAATGATCATTTGGCTTGCCATAGTGTTGGCCCTGGCAGGCAAAAAGTGAATAAACTAAATTAAACTGTATTTTGCTTTTCTTGAGGTTTATGTTTAGTGCCTCAAAACATGTCTAACTAAGGAGGAACCAACTTACTGAAGGGATTTGGGAGGCAGAGTTGGACCTTTGTAGACGTCTTCGAGTAAGGTCATTCTCCATTTCATTGACCTCTGCTTTTAGTTTTTCCAGCTTTTTCTTCTTCATCTCAAGTTCATGCCACAGCCGCTCCATCCTAGCCTTCTGATGTATCATTAAAGCTGCAAGGGAGTTTAGTGACACAAATATCATAACTTGCGTTCAAAATGTAGCAATGATGCACCTGTTAAATACTTCACCATACAAATTGATTACAAAAAATACGTTCAAATACATAAACAAATATGATTGTAAATTATATATGACTGTATATTATATAATTACTGCAAAGACAACCTGGTTTATGAGTTATTAGCAACTGAAATAGTGATGGCAGATTTACTAGAATATTAGACCGTTATCTTGGTTTTAAAGTGTATCTGGTTCAACCCCAGTTAGATCATTACATTAGCCTAAAATAAACATTACACCAAAGATTCAAAACACTGCCGTCAAAAAATTGGTTATAATATTAAACTAAATGTACTGGAAACTGTGTTTTTCCATGTATTAATATGCAACACTTTTAAAATTAATATGTTATGCTTTGTAAAAAAATTAACAAGTTACTATTACAGTAACTGCAGATTCAATTATTCAGATATTTCTGAAAGACTTAGCTTTTGCAAATATTGAGCAGTCAATGGCCTAGTTTAAATGGGCTACTGTAAATTCAGCCACATCTGGTATGCTGTTGTTGAAACAGGCTTTTGACATCTTGTGGCCAGGTTTTAGCTTGTTGAAACTTTTGTAAACACAGCATGATTCAAGACTTGTTTTTAGCTTTAGATCTTAAGTGCTTTAACCATTTTGGGCTAATTACTTGGATAGAGAGTGGGAGGTTCCATAAAGGTGAAGGACAGCCTATTTTTACATTATTGGTGGGGTTGAGTGCTATGTATTATTATTATTATTATTATTATTATTATTATTATTATTATTATTTATTTAGTAGACGTTTTTATCCAAGGCAACATAGAGACTAGGGTGTGTGAACTATGCATCAGCTGCAGAGTCACTTACAACGTCTCACCCAAAAGATGGAGCACAAGGAGGTTAAGTGACTTGTTCAGGGTCACACAATGAGTCAGTGGCTGAGCTGGGATTTGAACCAGGGAACTCCTGCTTACAAGCCCTTTTCTTTAACCACTGGACCACACAAATCAAATCAAATCAAACTGGAATTGGAAGCATCTGTCACCTGGTTGAAATCACCCAACAATGTAAACTTCTCTCATTTGTGCAAGGCAGACACAAATAAAAGATTGTTATGCGTGCTAACAGTTAGTGTTACATATTCAATGGGCTATTTAAAAAACAGAAACAACAACAGCTTTGACAGTTGCCAATAGTGAGTGTAGCTCCAACCCCCAACCCAATCCTTATTTCTGCCTAGCATTATTTGAGGTCAGCAGTTCTGGAAAGTTGTAGAATAAAGGTAATCAACAGTGCTCCACATATGGGTGTAGTGCAGAAATCAGAAGTTAAAGAGATTAGGGATTCATCTGGAATCATTCAAACTCTTGGACCTCCTCAATTTTTCATACAACCATGCAAACATTATACTGGTCTGAACAAATTAAAAGACCAAAGCTGCTTATTGAGTGTGTAGTTCACATTTCAACAATACAGAATAAGAATAGGCACGGGTTACCGTTTATTTGAATAATGGATTCGGAAATTGTAAATTGTTAATCTTATAACTTATCTTGTATTGCAACAAATATAAATAGTCTGAACATACCCATTAACTACACTAAGCTTGCTGCTGCAACTCAACATCTTACTATAAATACATATTAAATAAATATTATTTCTTTCTATGGCTCTAAATTACTCATGCTCCTAAAAGATAAAAATAAAACAGGCATTCTTAAAAGTGCAAGGTGATACAAATACTGTAGATATGGGTAAACAAAGTGGTTGTAATGCACCATTGCACATATTAAAACTATAATTAATTATTCAATTGAATAAATACAAAAGACTACAAAACAGAGGTATTTTACAAAAAAAAGAGGATTTCATACATGCAATCGTGGTATAATTATTTATACTTAAACCGCTGTGCTTAATATTAATAAGCAAGCCGACATGACATAGGACATGAACAAGATTGCAGCCACTTGTCTGAGGACATTTTACCAAAGTAGACACTAAAACAGTAAAATTCACTTTGCGATAAAAGACTGAGCAACATGAACAGCACAGGGACATTCAGCACTCCAGATAAGCTGCATACTGGGTGTTTTACACAGTGAAAAAAATGAATTATATATGATACTTAAATTTAACGTGTAAAGAATACGCATGGCAATTTTGCTGCACAGAATGACTTTGTATGTTATCAAGCTTCTTGTATTTCACTGGCTCCCGTCGTCTCAATGGTCAATTGTGAATATACTGCATGTGGTAGCTAGAGAATGGATCACAGAAATGCCGGGACAGCTAATTGAAGCCTGCCTGGGAATTGCCAGAAACACGTGACTAATAAGTCTGGTATTTCAAGCAACAAAAGAACATTTCCACCTAAACAACATATCTTTATATTCTGTTAGCGTGTCTTAATAAAAAATAAAAAAGGAACATTTTGGTTGCACCTCTGTTTATTCTGACATGATTCTGGTTTGATGTCAAATAACATACAAAATAAGTTGGACATACCTGATGCATAAAAACCTTTCTAAAATGACTGGTAAAAATATATATGGCCCAGTGTCTAAATTGGATAGTAAATTACTCAATGACCCAAAACCTTATCTGGAGTGCTGGGGACAATAATATCCACCTACATGCAGATAGATGCCCAGCCGCAAGCCTCAGGCTCTGTTGACTGAGACAGAGTATGCCTTGCACAAGGAGCAGTAAAATCACAATGAACAATTATAGCTTGCTCCACCAAATGCACTCCACAAAGGAGCGAACAACAAACCTAATGGGTGAAATGATCGCTAAAGATACACTGGACTATGAGCACTGTTAAAGGGTAGGGTTAAATAAATAAAAAAAGAAAACTTTTTTGTAGTTTTAACTTGACTTTGTTAATGTCATTCAATGCTTACAGTATTTATAAGGCTTCTGTAGCAGTGTATACCGAGACAAGGAAGGATGTACCATATTTACCAATGATATGTTATTTAATGTAAACATTTATTTATATTTTATAGTTTTCCACTGAAGAGAATTTATTGATTCATTCTAATCTGTACGTTATTATGTTGCCATTAATTGCTGTTTGGAAATGATGCATAACTTGGTTTTATTACACTTTTTTAATAAAAATAGCTACTTATTGAAGCACTGTCATATAGTGCCTTGATTGTTATTTTTGTACGCATTAGTTCCATTTTGGTGTTACATAAACATTATTTTTAGCCAGTGGCACGTTGATGTAAAGTATAATTTATTAATCTTACGTAAATTACGTTTATTCGATTAGATACAGAAATGCCCATCCCTGATATACAAATGAAATTAAAAGGGGACCATTGTGGTGATGCAAATCAGATAAGAAAATGATTTAGGTCTTGGTTAATTCATCTTTAAGCGATAAAATGCCTAGACCACCAAAAAACACACTGCTCAAGATATCCTACAGTATATAAAAAGGTTTTGACACCACCGAAAAACAAGATGTCTGCAACCCTGCCCACAATTAAAATGTAAGTAGTTATTTCTTTCTATTTTACATGCACTCATAAAATGGTAATAGTGCAAATGCAGGTTTTTAAGTAAAATTAGATAACCCTATTAATAAAATAAAAGAGCCAATAATACCTTGTGTGTATGCTGCATCATCTGCTCCCATGCTGAGTTTCCTGGCCTCACTAGGTCTTTCCCTCTGCACTAACAGCGGGTCCGAAACATGATGGACCTCAGGTTCAGCAAAGTGATCAGATGGGACGCTGAGCAAATTGGTGGCTTCGAAGGTGGGGGACACCACCCCAGGGGAGACAGCAGGAGGCTTGTTGGGAGAGACCGTGATTTTAAAAGTGTATTTAGTATTGGGCTGAGTTACCACCACCCTGGGCGAGGTGGCAGTGCCACAACTGCCCATGGAAGCCCGGGATTTGGGCGGGTGGTGGTGGATGTAGGCGGGGCCCATGCTCACCTGCCCTGCCATGTTCCGAGAGGCCGCTGTCCCTGGCATTTGTGGATTGGCCGAGATGTAGAGTGTGGGTGGGTTCCGGACACTGGGGTCATCACCCGTGGGGTTTGCGTTGGCTGAAATGTAAAACTTGGGCTGGGTGCGGGAGCCGGAGGAAGCCACTGGGGCCTCTTCAGCAGCAGCAGCAGAAGAAGCAGGCGGGCTGGCAGCTATGTAAACGGTGGGTTGGCTGCGACTCAGTGACTGACTGCTGATGGATAAGGGTGTTGTGGAACAGGTGGCAGCAGAGGAGGAAGTGGCAACAGCGGAAGAGGATGAGCGAGGTCCGCCACCGCCTGATCCTACTCCTCCAGGGCGCAACACTGCAGTGGTGGTGTTGGAGTTACTCCGTTGGGGTGATTCAAGTTTGATTTCGATCTGGTTCTTGCGTGGCCCTGTGGAGATGTTTTGGATGTTGTACTGGCTGAAGGAGGAAGATGAGGAAGGCTGGCTGCCAGGAGCAGCCTGGATGAAAGGAGGCGCTTGGGCAGTAGTGGGTGAGCTGATGGGCATGTAGACATGCGACGTTTGGTGGCCCTGTGGCTGGTGCGTTGAGGTATGTGTAGAGCTGTACTGGGATGGGAGAGCACAGGGGCCAGGCAACTGGGAAGGATGGGTGATCTGATAGATCTGCTGCTGCTGCTGCTGTGAGCTGGGACCAAATTGTGACCAGCCCGCTTGCTGCTGCTGCGAAGTTTGCCGGGTTGTACCAGATTGAGTGACATAAGGCCGGATATAGATAGAGTTACCCTGGGGACTGTTTAGAGCAGGCGGAGGCCCGCCATGTATGTGCAAAGAGGTGGGGGTGTTTCGGCCAGTCTGAATATTGGGGGCCAGCGTGACTGTGATAGGGTTGAACCTAGGTGCCTGTTGAGAGCCTGCAGAGTGTCCTTTGCCACCCAACTGGTAAAGTCCAAGGTGCTGTGGAGCATGTGGGTTTCGCGTTGTGTCCATAACGCCAAAGACGTTTAAGCTGGAAGCCCCTTGCACAGGAGCTGACTGGGGTTCTTGCTGAAAAAATTCGCTGTTTGGCTTTTCAGCCTGGAGGGGCCCGTCACTGAGGCTGTGGGACAGAGTCCTGCTGCCATTCATTCTAACTCCTTCCCAGCCGGAGGGGTGATACACATTCTGTGACTGCAAGCCAAGGTTCAGCTGGGTCATGTGATTTCGAAGTCCGGAAATGCTGGAATCGTCAGAAAAGTTTAGATCGCCTTCTCCATAAAGATACTTGGTGCTCTCATGGGACAGGAATTCAAAACAGGCATTCAAATTGTTTTTGTTCTAAACAGGAGAAAAAAATGGAAAAAAGGAAGAAAATTAGCATGAAATGTATTACTTGGCAATTTAGTCTGCACCTTTTTTTGGGGGGTGAAGCACACAAAGAACTTACTGCTGACAAATAACCATCTCAATATGAGGGTAGAGATTTAAAAAAAAGAAAATACACACAGTAGATTTGATTTACTGTATTGTCATGACATTTTCCAATAGCTGCACAAAACTTTCACTTTTCAAATCGGGAAAAGGTTGGATCAAACAAATCCCCATTCAAGGTAACTCTGTATTAAACAATTTTACAGGCTAGACTATACATTTAGTAGATATTAAGTAGATATAGTAGTAGACTTAATATCTATTAGTAGATATAGAAGATATTAAGCTAAATTATAGCTAATGACCCTTAAAGAGCATAAACGTGCTTTTATTACTCTTGCCATTGTCCTCACAAACACATCAGCCTAACACTCCACCTGGGATGCCCAGATTACCCCTTATGAAAGTCTACCAGTTTTTTTGCATGGTATTTTTGCAGTTTTACTATGCGTTTCCCATGGTTATACTATGCATTTACTATAGTTTACCCTGGTTTGTCATATTTAATAATAGCATACCTTGCTATGCTTTGACTATGGTAAACGTTTATAAGGGACTATAGATCAGCAACTTGTTAGCCAGTAAGAGCACCTGCACTGTCCGACTGCATGACACACTGCAGGCTATGAATTCATGATAAGATAGATAGACTCAGCACAGCAAACAGTCACGCAAAAGAAAAGAATCAGGAAGTGCAGTTAATATATTTATTGACTGGTGAAATACAATTCAAGGCTGCTGCAGTACATCCACTGTTTTGTCATTTCAAATATTTTCACAAAACAATTATATACTTTAAAAGCTACAGTGTGCAGTGCAAAAGCACATCATGAAAAACCCCATTTGTAGGTGAAAAATAATCAGTAGAATAAAATAATCTACATTAAAAAAAATATATGAACATGTGAAAGTTCCAAGCTCTTGCAGTGTCTAAAAAAATTAATACATAAATCAAATACGGATTGTAGGGATGGGAATTTTAAACGTTTAAAACGTATACACTCTATAGTGGTAAAATGTTTAATAATATGCTAGACGTATAACCGGTCATGTGACAAATGTCACCAAAACGCATATTTTTTTATGCATTAACTTTAGTAATTTATCATCTGTAAGTCTGTCGCATATAACACTGCTTTACTGTCACAGTAAGGGCAGACATTATAAAAAGGAAGGGGTTTGGCAATTGCCTCCAAGTAGCTTTTCTAATTGGTGCAACAAAAAGATTGACACTGGGGCGGGTTTTATTTTCAGTCGATCTGGTGCATCATTGGTGCACTGTGTGCGTTTATGCCTGTAGAAGGCATGGTATCAATTCCACGGCGGGGTTAAATAACGTTAATGACCATCATTTTTTTTCTGAGTTTGTGCTATATTTAAAATGACACCTCTAAACAAAGGAAGCCACGTTTGGAAGTTTTTTGAGGAAAGGACGCGAAAACCGTAGTATGTAAATAATTATGCCAAACAAAATTGCCGTACCACAAAAACTGTGTGTCTGGTACTGGTAGTAAATAATAAATAGGCCTGCATACATGCAATAGTCAAGCTTTTACATATTTAACAAAAATCTAGATCTTGGGAAGAATGTATTTAGTATAGTTAACATGTTGTGCTTGTATTTTCTCTATGTGTCTGAAACGTCCGACGCACATTATTTACCCACTTATAGTATTTTTATGAACTAAAATATATTTAAAAATAAAAACACTAATGTACAGTAAGCTTGTCTATTTTTATAACTAATTATAGTAGTACACTTGGTTTATGGTAACCACACTTTCATGTTTGAAATGTTAAAAAAGTGCAATTTGAATAAAGCAATAGAATATGTAAAAAATGTGTGCCTTTATAAAATGCATGTTTTATTGTAGCTCGAGCTCTGAATGCTACTGTTTAGTAAAGCCACTCATCGGTGCATGTATATACATGTTGCATTCGATTTGGTTTATCAATGTTTTGCTAAATTCACTTCTTGCAGAATTTACAGTATAAACTTATCAAAATACATATACTAAGTAAAATATGTATGTGATGTGTTCAGTTTAAAGCTTTAAATCAGTATCTGACAATTATTGATATGGAATATTGAAAATCGGCCCAAAAAAAGAATCTGTTAGGTGCAACCCTTTCTGCACACTTGTGACTGAAAGCAAGTTACAGTTTAGCTTATCTCTTTAAAACTGCAGTAACTTATGGCCTAACCAATTTCGAGCACTGGCAAGAACAATCTTGAGAGTGGAACACTGCACACTCACCTGCAGTATACAGTGGGATACAACACCCTCAGGTACCTCAGGAAACTTCTGGCACAGGTCATGTAACACCTGGGTATCAATCTGCTGGCTTCCCTGGGCCATTCGTGTTTTGCCTGGTCAGGACTGATTGCTCGGTTATGCAGTTTTAGGCCTCAGTGGCAGCAGCACTTCTCCCTCCTCTCAAGCATCTTCTGTGAAACAAAATTGGTAAAATAAAGGTTTATAGTGTGCAACTGCTGCAACAAATGGTCATGGTCTGATGCTTTATGCACTCAAACACTGTTGAGAGCCATTCAACAAATGGAGATTACTGCAGTAAATATAGCAATATCGTTATCTTGGCTACTGAACTGTAATCAATGAATACTTACTCAGTGGATACATTAAACTAATTGCAGGTTACCTACTGAAAGCAATTAACTCAATGCCCCACCAATAGTACCCTTGGGGGAACAATGCCTCTTACATACACACATATATAGAACTGGAATCTCAAAACTTCAAAAGCCTGTTGTACAAAATGGGCATGATATCCCTTACTTTCGTAAACCCTGAATTATATGAGGTATCAGTCAAGCTCTGCTCTTTAGTAAATACTGTAGCAGCAGCCTTATTTTATTTCGAGCTTGCTAAAGGAAACAGCAGATCTTGGAGGAAGAACAGTCTTTTATCAAGTCTTAACTCAACATGCCATTCTAATCCTGGAGTAGAAGATAAAACCAATATGTTTTCCTGTGGGGTGAAAGAAATTCACTTCTGAATCAGTTGCACTTGAATCGTTGTACTACAGACAGTAAACAATGTATTCAGTCTCAACTGTCATGAATATTATAATTGATTTTTATAATTACAGTAAAAGTAACCTGAAACCTAAATAAATGAATTAAGAACGCCCCAAGCTGAAAGTGAAAGACTCATTTTCACACATGACAACAGTTACTTATTATAAGCTCCTCTATTTTAAAACTTCCTTCATAGCATGATTAAAATAGAAAGTAGATTCTGTCCAAGTTTACATTCTAGATTCACACTGCCATTTCAAATATTACAACAGTGCAATCACCGTACTACTAATTACAGTTCATTGGATACAATGAGCAAAGCTTTTTAATAAAATGTACTGGTACTGTAGATGAATGTATTCAAAAAAGATATTTCTGCTATTGCAATATTTAACAAATGATTTGTCACTAGATTTTAAGGAGATGTTTGAAGTGAAAAGAGTTGTTGGGCTTTGTATAGTTTCCTCTCCATCAAAAATTACCAGGATTAAATAGAATTATCTATTATGGACATCTGACAATGCGACAATAGAGAACAGTTCAAGGAGAACTGTGGCATGCAGGTTTGCTCAAATGGTAAAAAAAAATAAAAAAATAAAAAAATAAATAAATAAATACAATCAATCAATCAATCAATCAATCAATCAATCAATCAATCAAATTAACCATATGGGCTGACGAGGTACGGTTCAGCCTAGCAATAGTATACAGGGTTTGCAGTAGTATGCAGAGCATTATAACAACACAAAATGTTACATTTACAGCAGCGCACAACCATGTATATCATTAATTTTTTTCCTGTAAAGCCAAGAGCTATTTTAAGACAAAATTTATATTTGAAAACTATTTGCACACTTAAACTTTCGAGCATACACATCCTTGTTTCCAGGTGATTTCTACATGCTAGGTTGTTGAAGTAGGTACTCCTGAACAGTAGGAAGTGAATTATCATAACCCTGGTTCCATGAAATAGGAATATTAACCCAACCCAACGTTCCCTTTCAAGTAGGGAATATTAACCATTACAAAATGGGTGAGTATACCCAAGCAGTTGCAAGGACATGGCATACAACCCAATTGCAAGCTAGTAACCGCTTGTGTCACAGTAATGTTCCATAATGAACATATTAAGATGGACTCACCTCTAATGTTCTATCGTGAGGGTGGACTGGGAAGCCGCCCTCAGTACTCTTGTGCCAAATCCAGGATTCTGTGGGTCCAGGGCATTCAGCCGATAGAACCTGGCAAACGTATGGGATGAAGCCCAAACCGCTGCACTGCATATTTCCCGAATAGATGCACCCTGGAACAAAGCCCATGAAGTTGCCGGACCACTGGTGGAATGGCCGGTGAGCTTCTCGGGCAGGGGCAGACTGGCCAGTTGATACGAGGTCTGTATTGCGCCTGTTATCCATTTGGATAGACGCTGTTTAGACAGAGCCTATCCCTGTCACTTAGCTCCGTAACAGACAAAAAATTGACTGCCTCCAGCTTTTAGTTCTGTCCACATAATATGCTAATGCCCGCACTGGGCAAAGATAATGGAGCTGGCGCTCCCTATCAGACTGGAATGGAAAGCCTCCAATTCCACCAACTGATTAATTTGGGAAGTCAAGATTGCTTTCGGCAGAAAATCCAAGTTAGTAATGGTGTAAAAATTAGACGAGCTAGAGAGAGGCCAAAACGGCAAAACTTGAACTTCTACGCTGTTCCTTAAAAGAGAACCGCAGGTACTCATGTGCCGGTTTCTGTGGGGATAGGGAAGTAGGCATCTTAGTGGTCTACTTTGTGGACCAATTGCCTGGCCTGACCTCCTTCGGCTCAGAACAGGTGCAATGACACTGTCAGAGGTGCACTCGGTACC
Organism: Acipenser oxyrinchus oxyrinchus; assembly: GCA_030684275.1. Classification (NCBI taxonomy): domain Eukaryota; kingdom Metazoa; phylum Chordata; class Actinopteri; order Acipenseriformes; family Acipenseridae; genus Acipenser; species Acipenser oxyrinchus. The sequence goes on along the minus strand of CM060251.1, from coordinate 54,031,280 downwards.
GACACTCGACACCGACACCGACGTGTACTCAGTGCCAACGCTCTGCGCCAACACAGTAACCTCGAACTCGCAAGCGAGATCGGGGGCGACAAATCGCAGTTACTGCAACTGGCACATTAGAAGGAATGCCCACCTGTGGTGGGCCTTGACCAGCACAGACTAAAAACAACAGAAAAACAGCTTGAAATAATATTTTACTTCAGCGATTCTGTAAAAAATGATATATATATAGTATATATATATATATATATATATATATATATATATATATATATATATATATATACACACACCATATATATATATATATATATATATATATATATATATATATATATATATATATATATATATATATATAGTGCCGTGAAAGTATTTGCCCCTGTCTGATTTTCTGCATTTTTGCACATTTTTCACATTGTATTTGGTCAGATTTTTTTGTGGGTTGTAGTAGTATATAGAGGGAGTCTGAGAGAAAAAAAAATGACACCAAAGGTTGGTGCTTCTTTCATTTGTTTGGTGTGCAAGGTAATCAAATATGCAATCTTCAGGTGTGAAGATTGCCCCCCCTAGTTAACTCAACCCAATTAAAGGGATAATTAGGGTCAGCTGTTTGAGTACTTTGGTTAACAACCAGGCCCGATTTGGGCCAGCCCTGCCCAATAGAAATCTGACTAACTTTGGCCCTTACCGTCAGAGTGAAGTTGTCAGCACACAGGTTCTAGAGGCACATCATGCCACGAACAAAAGAAATTCCTGAAGAGATTCCCTACTTGAAAGGGAACTGAGGATTTTCACTTCAGGAAAAACACTGTAATCCAAGGGCAAAGATTTATCAAATCCGTTTCCTAATGGTTAAAAAAAAATAGGACAAAAGATTGACTGCAGTATTCTCACTGTGATTCATATTGTTTTTTTTTGTTTGTTTTTTTTATCATCCTTCCTGTGTACCGTCTTTATTATTATTACACAGCCCTATCAAAATCCATCGTAGAAGATTAGTGTGTCAGTGATCTACAGGTTGTCTGAATACAGTAGAGCAGACGGCAAAACACTGTACAGTCATTATATATAACACTGGAGTATAAAAAATATACCAGAAATAATGTTGTGAAGGCCTTACTCTACCCTTGTAAATTAACTACAAAATAAAGGATGTCAGTAGTTACGGTTCAAAAAGAAATTGTGTTTTATTTCAGGCAAAAACAATACAGTACATAAAGTAGATCGCTGCCATTGTTGTGTCTTTGTAATGAACAAAAGTGGCCATAGACATTTTTCATAAAGTACTGCAATACTACTACTTTAACTTCAATAAAACACTTCACATAAAATAAATGTGGAAAAGGGGGAGTGCTGTACAATAAAAAAAAACAATATTTACTCACCATTATCTTTCTTTTATTACATTCCACATAACAAACTAGGATCACAACAAAACAAATAACAAAATTGTTTCCTTTGCAACTGGGTCAGCGTCATTCCAACATGCCCCACGTTTTTCAACAAATTACATATAATTAATCTGTATCATAGGACAGAGAGAAACTCTGATTGACACACATCCGAAATCTGAAGCAGCACTGGCAACTTTACTATTACTATTTAGCAGATTATGTTACGTAAAAAATAATGTTTGAGAACTGCTGCATTACACAATTACCAGCCCTACAGAAGCAATGCAACTATAATTGCTTTCCACTTTTTCTTGGAATTTATTACAGTTATACTGTCAATATAACTATGAAAAATTGGATATTATAATACATAAGTGGAATTCAAAATCTCAATTCTTGCTGCATAGCGTTTTACATCCTGAACAGACTGTATGTTGACATTAGGAAACACAAGAACCTTATGTTTCACCTCCCCCATCCTCCCCAAAGTCTTTGGACCAGTTAAGCATCATTCTTCTTGTCTGATTCAGCTTGTTCTTAGAGCTAGAACAACCATATTTTTAAAAACTATTAAAAAAAGCAAAACATTGAATAGGACAAAGGACAAAAATAAGGATTGTGTTACATTGCTGCTACAGTAACTGCCTTACAGTCCAAAGAACTTTAAACAAATAAAACAACTAATTGGCACTGGCAGTCCACCCTCTAAAGGCTGTTGGCAGGTTCCCTGTATATCTAACACAACCTTACACACCATCCTTAAGCAGAGAAGTACACAGTGGCTGTTCTGCCCAGGCTGCAATCACTGAAAGCTAAACAATGGTTGATCTTCCAGGAAAAAGAGACCTGCAGAGGTCATCACATGGAACAGTAACAGTAGTATCCAGTAACCTTTTGTCCTTTATTTCATTAGTCTCAAAAATTTACGAACACCTTATTTCAGCAGACTATTGGTACTTCAGAACACTTTCAGATGCTCAAAGCATCAAGTTGGGGCGAGACTACCACAAACCATGTCATTACATATCTTTTGGGAATCTTACCATACACTGCTGCTGTATAGTTCTTGAAAATATAGTACATATATTTTGAAAACTAAATTACAATTGGGATACTTGCCATTAATGGACACTTGCTTTTTTCTTATTATTTGGTTGCCCAAAAAACAGATGGGCAGAACTAGTTGGGAGTGTTATATGTACTTTGGGATGAAGCCTCTGGAATCCAAAAGAGTTGTGTGTCATATCTCTAAGTGAAAAAGGTAGACAAGAACACAGAAGCAGGCAGCTGCAGCCAGCCACTGTTCACTCCAACCTAACCCTCAGGGGCCACTATGACACAGCCAGTACAGTACAGAGCAACAGAGGAATTTAATGTCATTGCTCAATAATTGAAATTATATAAGCCTATATTTATGCAAGTCTGCAGTTCAAATATAATTGACAGGGCAATGAAGTATATTAAAAACAGGAAGTCAAGGCAAAAAAAAAAAAAAACTGCAAAGATAAAACAGAGAACAATACTTGGTACGTTAAAGCCCTGTCCACTCTTGCATTTTTATACTAATATTGTTGCGGAACATTATTGCAACGTCTGTTCACAGTGGAGTTGATACCGGCACCTTACTAATACAACTGTATCAATACGAAATCCAGTCCAGGAGCAGTACAGTACAGTTGTGATATGGCTTGGAACAGAAAGTGTGGACAGGTGGATCGCAACGAAAACATAATGGATGAGTCCGAGGCATGTGCACACTTACACCAAGGATATATTACCAAGATTCTGAACTTTGCCTTTACTTCCGTCATGCTTGTTTTATTAAATAATTTTTTATACATACAGATAAGTTACAATAGTAAATGATTGCAGTGAAATGGTTAAAACTAAAAAACATTAAAAAACTGGACGGCTAATACCAATAAACCCAAGTTTTATAATTGCACTTCTTTTCTGCACATGCACCATCTCTAGTACTGTGTTGAGAAACGTGCATTTTTCACATAGATTACGGTATGTCTTCATTACCATGCTGGGTTCTCCCCAGGCCTTTTCACCCAGCAAAGTTGCTGTCGCCGCCCAGCTGAAAAAACCTGATCCGCCCGTCTTGCAGATGCCACTGTGCCTTTAACAATAAGGATTGATTGCGCTACTAGCAGACTAGATCACTTGCGCATTGCTGAGTGATAAAAAAAAAAAATCTTTGAACCACATGACAGCTGTGCTATGTCTTGACACAACATTTAACCAATAAGAGTGTTGAAGGGTCTGGTTTTCTGTGTTAAGCACTTCGACAGACTAAAACGCTGCAAATTACTGCTAAAAAAATAACCAATTATTTTCAAAGCAAAAATAGTGATAATGAATGCAGGGTTTTCAAAATAAACCGGCGATCGGTGCAATCCACCACCTACTGCTATATTTGAGCCAGCTACTTTATTTAAAAAATGTTACGATTATTTTCGGGTATTATCATTCAGTTCATTTTTTGTCGTATTATTGTACTGTAAGGTGATACAGTACATAATAGCTATACATATGCACCAAAAATGTACCCAGGTGCTTGAGAGAGACATTGGGGGTTCATGTATAGAGGCTATACACCTTCAAGAAGAAAGGCGTGATAGGATATCAGCTGACATACAAATGCTTAAGTGCACTTCAAATAAAACAAATGTAAAAATGGCGTTTTGCTTCTCGTTTATTACATTCCACATAAAGTCGTAACAAAAAATATATAATACATACATCTAAAATCACTACACAACATTTCCGCTCTAAACCAGCACAACGCGTTTTTGATCCAGATGGCCTTCCATAGAGATCACTTTGCATGCACGTGCATAAACTGGTTTGTTTACTTTTAGCTGTACAAAACTTTAAAATAGAGTCAAGAGCTGCTGTGTTGATCCTGTGTTTTTTTTTTTTTTTTTTTAAATTTAATTTATTTTTTATATATTCATCTCACATATCACACAGAGCTCTTTTTCATTTGTCATTTTTTAAACTGTGGCGCAACTTCTGGTGAGGCGGTAAATAACTCCAAGGTATTTTTGTCATTTTTAGCGAATATGAACATCTGATTTTTCTATCCGAATACATATCAAAAGATATTCGTTTGAATATTCAGATATTTGTCCAAGCACTAGTATATTCTAAACTGAAAGAAGTTTTACCAGTATCGTTCCAAAACAAGTGTGAACAGGGTAAAAGTCCAGGAGCATATGAAGAAGCTTGTACTCTGCATTTCTTTAGAAGATTCTTGCTGCAGCTTGTTCCTTGTTTCTGTTCTTCCCCAGCTAATCTGGGCAGAATTTCTTTGGGCTATAAAACGCAAAGTTCACCTTATATTCTATCCAAGAAGCCTGCATGTCATTAGGTGTTCCGATTCTTAAACAGGATGTATACTGTACATTATCTTTTAAATACACCAAGTGAAAACTCTAGAATTAATTTACTCAGAGATCTTCTGTTAGCCTAAGTGTTATTGTAGTACTGTGAAAATGTCTACATAGATTACAATCCAAAACAATATGGCTTGATGAGAAGAAAAAAAAATAAAGAAGAAAAACTGCTTAGTGGTTAGCATAGGTGCATTTAAACAGGTCAAGGGTTCACTCTATAGCTGGGGGGTGACTCCAAGCATGTGGACCAAAACAATTCTGGGTAGGCAGGCTACAGTACCTACAGAAACAAAAGGGCAATCCATACTCCCAAGTTACTCCCCAGGTAACCCTTTGATCCTGAATGCTGTTCCTGAACAGCAGTATTTTCACATTACAAAATCTACCTAATTACTGTACTAGAGGTTGGCAAAGGTGGAGAACCTGGTATCTCTTCTGAAAAGGTGATACTTGTATCATTCCAAGATCATATTTAAAAAAAAAAAAAAAAAAAAAAAAACACTACTGTATGAAAAGGCTGCAAACCAATGATCCGAAATAATACAATCACGCTCCAGTTTTAATAAAACAGTAGGATACACCGGTATAAGTCATGATGGGTTTACTGTACTTACTGCTTGCTGCCCCACCCCACCCCTGCTGTGAGTGTACCAACTTTGCTGCTTTGGGTGCCTTCACTTCCTCAGAACAAGCTAAAGCATTAGCCTTTATTTTAAAACCACAGCCTTGACTTAAAATAGAAAATTGAACGAGGAAAACCGTTAGCCAAAGCCACATCATTTTATGTATTTTACTGCAAACCACTCGATGTTCAAACAGAACCACCCCTCCCCCCTTAAACTTTAAAAAGTAGGATAAAGTGATTGCTATGAAAGGAAGTACCACAGAATGCTTTGTGCAATAAATGTATATTGCCAGTTTACTAGGTTTTGTTGTACAGTAGATACACAAGGGCTGTGTTTGAAGGTTTGTTTGCTAGCCAGGAATTTAAAGGTAGTTATAAACCTTCGAAGACTCGTCAGGTGGCATTCACGGACTGTGTGTTTTTTTTTTTTAATTCTCTGTTAACAGTAACCGTTTGACAATGTGTAATCACACATTAGGCTTAGGTCGGCCAGGGTGTCCTAGACTCACCACGCACCAACGACCCCTGTAGACTGGCCGGGCGCCTGCGGGCTTGTTTGTAAGTTGCCCAGAGCTGCGTTGTCTTCTGACGCATTAGCTCTGGGTTGGCTGCATGGCGGGCCTGCAGAGTGAAAAAAAGTAGTCGGCTGACGGCAAACGCTTCGGAGGACAGCGTGTGTTCGTCTTCGCCGCTCCCAAGTCAGCGCAGTGGTGGTAGCGGTGAGTAAAATACAATTGGATATGTCAAATTGGGAGAAAAGCAGGGTAAAATTAATTAGCGACTACTAAATTTATTTAAAAAAACTTCACAAAAAAAAAACAAACATTAAATGTCACTCGCGTGCAAAATTTTATCTTTTGATTTGTATAATGCACATTACGTAAACAAAAGTTTGCAACTCTATATGGTGCCGCTGCAGGGTATGGAGCAGGGTATATGTGAATGCTTTATTCCATTTATATGGATTACTTGTAAAATAATAGGATTTTCAATCAAATATAAATAAGTTGCTATGGTGACGTCACCAGTAAATTATGCAAATTAACACCATCGAAGGTTCGAACCTTCCTTCGGTAATGTGTTCCGAACCTTCGAAGGTCAAAATGTACCCTTCATTGCAGCCCTAAGATTGATAACTTATGTAGATAACATTATCTAGCTGCATATCAACAAGATTAAAATCTACTGTAAATCAGGCTATAAACAAAACAAAAACAGTAAGTGCTGCATTATCTTTAGGCCACTATATTCGTGTTGGCCAATCCAAATCAGAAGTAGGCCTATTTACGTTTTCTTGATCAAAAAATATGTTTATTTTTTTTTTCAAATGGAAGAAACCGACAAAGGTAATTTTTGGGGCTTAGGGTTAGGGTAATGTTATATAAAAAGAATTTAGTACGGTAGTTAAATTAGTCACGATTTGAGAGATTAATAAAAATGTTTTGCTTTGGACATAAAATGTTAACAGTTAACAGTAATGAACAACCATCTTTCAGATAGAAATGATAAATCTCAATACTTTAAAATGTACCAAACTGTAATAATAGTCTACTCTATTCTGACTGCCCAGCCTCATCAAAATCCATTCCTTTGGAATCTACCAGGCTCTCTCCCTCCTCCTCAGCCAAGAACCTTGGAGTAACCCTGGACCCCTGCCTCTCCTACTCCCAGCTCCACTCTAGCACGCACCTGCCAATTATTCCTCAGCAACATACGAAGAATCTGACTCTTTCTCACCAACTACTCCACGCAACTCCTCGTCCAGGCCCTGGTACTCTCCCGCCTAGACTACTGCAACTACCTCCTGGCCAGCCTCCCTGCGTCCGCCACCCGTCCGCTCCAGCACATACAAAACTCCACTGCTCGTCTGGTGTTCTCTGCCTCGCTTCTCCCATGCTACTCCACTGCTCTGCTCACCACTCCTCAGCACCGCTCGCATCCAGTTCAAGACTCTTGTACCCGCCTACCGATGCCTAGACCTAACTGCACCCAGCTACCTCTAGACCCTCATCTCTCCCTACACCTCCACCCGACTTCTCCACTCTGCCTGCACAAGAAGACTGGCTGTACATCCGCTACGCTATCCTGCCCTGCCTCCAGAGCCCGCTCCTTCTCCACCCTCGCCCTGCGGTGGAACGACCTTCCTACGGATGTCAGGACTGCCCAGTCCCTAACCACCTTCCGGCACCTCCTCAAGACGCACCTCTTCAGACAACACCTGTAAAACTCAACTCTTCCCTTTTGGACAACATAGCACTCTGCCTTTAATGCACTTTTACTTGCACTTATCTGCTCCCTATTTTACTGTATTTAATCCTGCACTTAACCCAATCTGTAGTATTTTGTATTTCACTTGAACTCGTATCTAACCGTGATGTAACTATCATCACTGGTACCTGCTCTTGATCTGCCCCAATATCAAATTGCACTGTGTTTTGTATTTGCTCTTATTAGGACTGAAGTCATTGTATTTTGTATCTTGTTCTTAATTGTACCGTAATTCTTGATATTTATTTTTTGTATACAACTGTAAGTCACCCTGGGTAAGGGTGTCTGCTAAGAAATAATAATAATAATAATAAATAAATAAATAAATAAATAAATAAATAAATAAATAAAAGTCCTTACAGTAGCAAGTGTATTTGGAAATGTTGTACAATATGTGACTTGAGAGTACATGGAAACTGGATGTGATGCTGCCTGTTACAGACTGGCATTCAGTACATTTACATGACAAAATGTTTTTGGAAAACTGAAATCAGAAAACTGATTTTCTTAAAACATCACTTTTCTGTGTTTATATGATTAACAATAGAAAATCTAATTAGAATTCAACTGTATACATGGATTGAAGTTTTCAGAAAACGCAGGATATTTTCGCATGCAAACTACTGTAGTAGCCTAAGTACGATTTGAATAGATGGGACATTTCTGCGATAGAACTGAGACCAATCCAATAACTCAAGTGCTTTATCGAAGTGGCAGGTCTTAAATTCAAAAATTACTATCCTATACTTCTATTCAGATTCCTCAAAATGTGCAATCAGCCTTTCCAACAGCTCATCGTGTTCTATATTACCAGTTTCTTTTGCAGACATTATTTGAAATTCTCACATTTTAAAACTAGAAAACATTTGTTCCTTCAGTATGGGCTATTAATAAATACATACAGATAGACTTTAACAAATGTATTGCTTTATCCCTAACTAGACAAACTGATGCATGCAGACTGACTACAGATTATTATTATTTTCTCTGTTTTCTAAAACCATGTGCAGGAATGAAGGGCAAAGTTTGCACATGTGCAGAACGCTATTGGAATAAGTTTTCCGAAAAGTGTGTTTACATGACATACCTTTTGTTAGTTTTTGGAATTTAAATCGGAAATATCTAGGTGCTGTTTTCCGAAAACTGACTTTGGGACTATTCCGATAAATATCAGAATGCTTATGCTCATGTAAATGCACTGATTGACAGGTGCTGTAGTGAAAGTGCAAGCTACCTCCAGACAATTCCCCAAGCAAGCAAAACACCATTGAGGATTATTAAAAAAAAAAAAAGTTCTTTGTTTTTTACCTTTGTACCTTTAATCTACTGGAAAATGGGGGAAAAAAAAGTTTCCATGGATGAACAAATATGCTGACAGAGGACCAAACGAAACATACATAGCTTTATCATAATTGTGAAATAACTGAAATAATGGATACATTAATTCTCAATTTGCACCCTTTAAAACACACATTACAAACACCCTTTTCTTAAAACAGTGTATTTACCTAAATGTAGTTCAGAATGAGTTTTGAATTGAGTTTGAATTTGTTTTAAGGCTGATCCCACCACACCCCAGCCCAATGTGTCTCAGACAAGACCCTGAGCAATGCAATTTAATGTGAACAAAGCAGTCTGTTTCTTCTTAATTTTGTTTTTTCGGGGGTTGGACTCCATGGATGCTGTGGTAACTGTACATTCTGGATAACTACCTAACAAGTGCAAGGAAGCAGCAGCAACATCTGTATTTTACCACATCAAAAATATTTTTATTAACAAAAAAAACTGCAACACACGGGAACACCAACATCTTATTACATTACCTGCTTGATACAAAACTACGGTGCCAAGTATTTCACAATTATTCTGCAGCACCAGCCCTTGGGGGGGTTGAATATGAGTCAAAGCTTACCAACAACTCTTTAAAACTGTGGTTGAGGACCATTACATTTAAGTATTTGTTGCAATGAATCTTTTTTTTTTTTTTGTTTATTTAGCAGATGCCTTTATCCAAGGCGACTTACAGAGACTAGGGTGTGTGAACTATGCATCAGCTGCAAAGTCACTTACAATTACGTCTCACCCGAAAGACGGAGCACAAGGAGGTTAAGTGACTTGCTCAGGGTCACACAATGAGTCAGGGGCTGAGGTGGGATTTGAACCGGGGACCTCCTGGTTACAAGCCCGTTTCTTTAACCACTGGACCACACAGCCTCCTTAAATCTTTTGAATCTTGCAAACATCTTACTAAAACTGGCAGCCAACAAAAAGCCACTTTTATGGGTACTTTTTTCCCTGCCACTTTGAAAGCATGCATCACCAAGCACCAGACAGAAATGAGCAAAACCCCTGAATGTGTATGCACATTCACTTTAAATTGTAACCTAAAAGTTCGAACTGTATGATCTGGTATGAACTCCTTGTGGAAATTAATCTTCTACAAACTGATCATTCTTTCAGTCAAACAATACTGATAAAGTATCTGGCCCCAATAAATCCACTTCCTACAGCAGTTGAGTAAACTTCCCTCTTTGTTGATCATGATCAAGAGATTCTGCAATGCAATGGGTACCTGATCTATATTGGTTAGCCAATGTAGGTCAGAATTGATTTTTGTTTACTACAACATTTAATTATTAAAATTAAACTATGCAGCCAACCTTACTATAAAGCAGACAAATTGAACAGTAAATGTTTCATATAGGGGCATTATTGAAGGGTTAATAGCATTAGCATTGGACTGTTGCAAGGTAATAATGCAACTCATGAGTCAATACATTTGAACAAGGGACTTCCATTATTATAGAGGAACACACCACAGAAACACCATTAAAATGTATTTAGCCATAGTATGTTTAGGGGTCTACTTAATCGCAGAGAATTTACATACTTTTCGTTTGTTGTTGAGTTGTTTTAAAATAGTTATTGTTATATTATTATTATTAATTTCTTAGCTTCTTAGACTTACAATTTCCTAGCTTCTTAGACTTACAAATTATTACAAGATATCACATTATTTTTACATACAATTACCCATTTATACAGTTGGGTTTTTACTGGAGCAATCTAACTAAAGTTGCTCAAGGGTAAAGTAGCAGTGTCCCCACCTTTTTTTTTTTAATTACTTTATTTTACCTTACTTTTCCTGTCTTTTCCTTTTACTGCTATATTTAGAAGGGTATACATACATACAAACATACATACATACATAAATAAATAAATAAAAACTAAAACTATGTATGTCATTTGACATTTTTAGGCTTTTTCTTTTCTTGTGATGGTAGTTATTTCAAAAGATCTCTTTCCAATATAAGGTATTGTAAATTGCATGAACATCACTCTTAAATGTAGACAGGCATCAGAACCAGAAAAATAATTCTTTGCTCTGTATTTGCTGCTTGGTGTTACTCAAAAATCCGTACACAGTTGGGCCAGAACACATACTGTAAAAATTGTTGTATAAGTCGCACTGGCTTGCAATATTTTATTCCATTAATATTTTTACAGTGTTGTTTTTCATTTTTAGTTAAACTGCTAGAAACTATTCAGTTTTTCAAAATTTCTAAATAATTTGTTCAAGTAAATTTAAGTGCAATGACAAAATAAAAATAAATATAAATATATATATATATATATATATATATATATATATATATATATATATATATATATATATATATATATATATATATATATATATATATACTACTACTACAGTACTATACTATACATTCCAGTAGTAAGTGTAAACCACTGACAATGGGTACTTGAATGGATTTATAGTAATAATTAGCCTAACAGAACATAAAATCAAGTTATACATTTTACATCATATCTGTATTAACATATTTTATTTTAGCTTATCAAGTACCCAAAAACTTCAATAACGTATCTTCTCTGTTTTACTGAACAGTTGCAGCTGCATTGGCTTTTTACAAATTTGTTGTATTAATCTCATTTTTAAAAGAAAAGTATAAAAGCAAAAAAAAACAAAAAACACAAAATAAACCACAGAGTGCACCATCTAATAACCAGTAAACAAAACATCTTAGTGTTGCATACAATGCAGTAGAATTGCATTAAACGTCCAGCTGTACAAATGCATTAATTTTGTTTTGTTAATCAGAACCATAACCATACCCATATTTTACAAGTGTACCACTGTGTTCCACTGATGTAGAACAAGTGTGTGTGTATTAAAGTCATTAAAAGTACTCAATTCAAAACTTGATAGATTTACTCGACTTCTTAACCAATAGTTGTTTGCTACAGATCCCAGGGCCGGGTTCAGTCTGAACATTGACAAATCAATGGCTCGGGCGGGGAGAATAAGGACATTCATAGAGATGAACAGCTATTGTGTTTAACAACTATTTTTATTTTCTCCATGTACCCGCGTCTGGTCAAGAAGATGTCAGTCAAGAGTCGGAAAGCTTGCGTTTAACATTCAAAATGAAAACGTTTAATTAGAACAGTGGCTTTGTGTTTCTACCCAGCAGCATGACCTGAATGCCACAGATCCTGAAAAAATTTAATCGGGTTGTTGGCAGTTAAGTTTGTGTGAGCCATAACCATGGCTGCAGTAATCCCATTGTGGCACTGGTACAGTAGTTTAATATTACACACATCGGCACCTATGTTGTACAAGTGTATTAGTCGCTCCCCCCTTTTATGGGCCCCGCAAAAATGCCTAGAATATCGACTTGTACAACGGTTCTTATGGTACATTTACATTAGGTTTTCCTTAAGGCTGCAAATCTACGTTTGGATTGCCATTTAAACTATCAAACACTCCTTCAATGAAAAAGTATACTTAATTAAATGGTTTACAATCATCTTTATATTTAATGTGTATTTATTTTAAATTGAATATGATATCTATGTACAGTATTTAGATGCAGTAGTGTGCAATGCATCTACTATAGATACTACAAATGCTGAAACTTTATGAAAATTAAAGATTCTTATAAAACAAGCCATTTTTCAGTTACATTTTAGAAAAATACCACGCTGTAAAATTTTTATTTTTGCTTACCGTTTAAGCGTTTAAAGTCTTAGGTCCATATTTTCAAAGCATTTCCTCCATTCTTTAAATAACTCCTATTTTCTGAAAGGAGGAAAAATCATGTTAATGTTACAAAATGAAAAACAAAACACAGTGAGTGCTTAAGAAATATATAACTTAGTTGATTGATTCTAGTTTTGTATTTTACTTCACACAAAAAAAAAAAAAAAAAAAAAAAAAAGTTGAAGACTGGAGGAAACGCTTTGAAAATATGTCCGTTACAGCCTTAGTGTTCCTCCAATCCCTATTCAAGAGCCAATGCAGGTTTACTGTACTGTACTTTGACGACCTGGCTAAGACAATGATGCTGACTGATATGACATTTTACCTTAAAAGGGAATATCAGGTGCAACATTCTTTATCAGCATTTCATGTGATGCATATCTTTGTGTAGTAGTACAGCATAAACTGTACACTCATCACTAAAAAGGCTCAACCAACAGAAATGAAAGCTCACATTACCACAATTTCTTGATTGAGGAAATCAAACAAGCAGGCAGCCAACATACCAAATTGGTAGTGGCAGCAGCAGCAGATTACCCAGAAATAGTAAAGATGACAAGTTATTAATTGAAGCACAGTGCCCTTAAGTGGTTTACTAATCATGTGTAATCCACTGCAAATATGCAAGGCAATGATTTATTTGCAGGGATTCCTAATTACCTGGTTAGATTAATCAATTAAAACCACATATTTGTTAGCCATGCAATCCTACCATGGTGCACTGAGAAGTATATTGTGAATTTAGCCGAAAGTCGTCTATTGCTGTCTGTAAACAGTACCAGTCATAAGTCAGCCCTCCGCCAAAAAGACTGCATTGAAATTCTCCAAATAACCTTCCAGAAGTCTTCCTTGGGCGCCTTGACCTTGAAAGACGGTTTCCAGTAATGCTGAAAAGTCTATTGCACTGCACCCCTAGTTCTTCTGCATTATTCCTTTGACTACAGCTTATTTGATAAGAGGCATTACTTGAACTATTATTTCACAGTTACTTTTTGTTTTTGTGGTCAATTGTAAAATCAGCAGGGAAATGGTTGTAACCCCAATTTCTGCCAGATTTCCAACAAATACGATACAAAGGGGAAATAACTATCACCAACAATGAAACTCATTAGAACTGTACTAGGGTGCCACAGTGTTATGATCATCTACTAGCTTCCACCATAATTCTTTAGCAGCTGAAGAATATGCAGCTTATAAAACCTTGTGACAGAGAGCGAATGAATCCAAATCAACAATCTCCCTCTCGACCTGTGAGGGCACTGTAGAACAGGAACTGTGTGCCTCGTACTGAATGGTTGGGCAGTTCATTCCAGGCCTGGGACCCTCAAGGGTCGGGCGCTTGCATCTGTAACCTTATTGCCTTAGCCTTTATTTTATATGTTTAAAGTTTCTTTTTTTCAGTGTATACTGTCTTGAAGTTGTCTTTTCACAGATTAACAACGGTTTTGTACTGTTTTTTTTTGCTGATTTTCACTAAATGTGAATCTCCGTACATTAACAGTTTGTAATTATTTGACGAACGAGTCAATGTTTTGATTTAACTTGGGCCCTTCTTTTAGGTATTAAACCAAAATAATGAAACTGTTAGCTAAGACATATGGCTTTAATGTCGCTTTATAAATAAGTTAATTGTAAATAAAATAACTCCGAAAACGAAGGACCATCTTTGTATCGAGCTATAATAATCAACATATTCAAGCATGACTTCATGATTTTTTATTATCATTATTACTAATTTTAGGCTAGAAAGATCATACTGCAAACAAATGTTTGAACGACAAAGCATGAGGGAAAAAAACCAATTACTTTTTTTTTGCCATACGCCTCCTCTTTATTATCTGTGACAGCACGTTCATTACGTGTGATGTCATTCGGTCGGCTCGGCTCTTCAGTGCAACTCAAGGTACCCGAGCCATACCAGGCTGGCTGGGCTCGGCACCGTCTCAACTCGGGTGTACCAGTGTAAGAAAACGCAAATCAATTTTCATTAAACTAGTGGTAGTAGTGAAGGGAACAGTTTACCTAATGGACGTTACCTGATATCCCTCAGGAAAATGCAGAAATTAAAAAATAAGAACACAAAAAAAATTGATTCAATATATTTTTTCTAGCTAGATTATTCTATTTGCATGCCTTTTTCACCCTTGTCTGTCACTATTTTCTTTTGGAATACTGTTTGAATGTACCTGAAGTTTATAGGTAAGCTTCAAGTTCAAGCTTGTGGATGTTGTTTTTCATTTTGATAGAAACCATGACTACAGAGCAGATATAGTGTTAGAAAGTGGTACATAGGGATAGGGAGATGGAAAATAAAAAAAGAAAATTATAGAGACCTAAATATTACCAACTTTATGCTAGGAGTAATTTTGGGTTTTCAGAGGTGGTGATAATTTGAGTTTCGCCAGCTACAAAAGTTAATAAAAACATTCACCTTCACTATTCAAATTGAATTCCCAGTCCAGGTGTATACCCTCCCATATCCAATATAAAAGTTAGTTTACTAAGGTACATTTTGCAGTTTTACCATGCTTTGCCTTATCTTACACCATAGTTTGTTTATGTATGTATTTTTTTTTTTTTTTACTATGATTTGCAATAGTACTCTGTAGTTTTCCATACTTGCCCGTGCATACCGTGTTTTCGCTTTGCTTTACTTCACTAAGCTCTTCCGTTTTAAAAAGAGATTACGTAGAGCTGCGTGGTTTATTTGAAAATATTAAACATTCTTTCAAGCAGAGGGAACATGCAAACAAAGTTAGCCATTTTAGGTTTATTGCTGATTCTAATGGATTGTATACCTTCAATATACACTACCGTTCAAAAGTTTGGGGTCACTTAGAAATTTCCTTGTTTTCGAAAGAAAAGCAAATTTTTTGTCCATTAAAACAACATCAAATTGATCAGAAATACAGTGTAGACATTGTTAATGTTGTAAATGACTATTGTAGCTGGAAACGGCTGATTTGTAGTGGAATATCTACATAGGCGTACAGAGGCCCATTATCAGCAACCATCAGTCCTGTGTTCCAATGGCACGTTGTGTTTGCTAATCCAGGTTTATCATTTTAAAAGGCTAATTGATCATTAGAAAACCCTTTTGCAATTATGTTAGCACAGCTGAAAACTGTTGTGCTGATTAAAGAAGCAATAAAACTGGCCTTCTTTAGACTAGTTGAGTATCTGGAGCATCAGCAATTGTGGGTTCGATTACAGGCTCAAAATGGCCAGAAACAAAGAACTTTCTTCTGAAACTTCGTCAGTCTATTCTTGTTCTGAGAAATGAAGGCTATTCCATGCGAGAAATTGCCAAGAAACTGAAGATCTTGTACAACGCTGTGTACTACTCCCTTCACAGAACAAGCATAAACTGGCTCTAACCAGAATAGAAAGAGGAGTGGGAGGCCCGGTGCACAACTGAGCAAGAGGACAAATACATTAGAGTGTCTAGTTTGAGAAACAGGCGCCTCACAGGTCCTCAACTGGCAGCTTCATTAAATAGTACCCGCAAAACACCAGTCTCAACGTCAACAGTGAAGAGGCGACTCGGGATGCTGGCCTTCTAGGCAGAGTTGCAAAGAAAAAGCCACATCTCAGACTGGCCAATAAAAAGAAAAGATTAAGATGGGCAAAAGAACACAGACACTGGACAGAGGAAGATTGGAAAAAGTGTTATGGACAGACGAATCTAAGTTTGAGGTGTTCGGATCACAAAGAAGAACATTCGTGAGACGCAGACCAAATGAAAAGATGCTGGAGGAGTGCTTGGCGCCATCTGTCAAGCATGGTGGAGGCAATGTGATGGTCTGGGGTGCTTTGGTGGTGGTAAAGTGGGAGATTTGTACAGAGTAAAAGGGATCTTGAAGAAGGAAGGCTATCACTCCATTTTGCAACGCCATGCCATACCCTGTGGACGGCGCTGATTGGAGCCAATTTCCTCCTACAACAGGACAATGACCCAAAGCACAGCTCCAAACTATGCAAGAACTATTTAGGGAAGAAGCAGTCAGCTGGTATTCTGTCTATAATGGAGTGGCCAGCAGTCACGGATCTCAACCCTATTGAGCTGTTGTGGGAGCAGCTTGACCGTATGGTACGTAAGAAGTGCCCATCAAGCCAATCCAACTTATGGGAGGTGCTTCAGGAAGCATGGGGTGAAATCTTTTCAGATTACCTCAACAAATTGACAACTAGAATGCCAAAGGTCTGCAAGGCTGTAATTGCTGCAAATGGAGGATTCTTTGACGAAAGCAAAGTTTGAAGGACACAATTATTATTTCAATTAAAAATCATTATTTCTAACCTTGTCAATGACTATATTTCCTATTCATTTTTCTATATTTCCTATTCAAACTCATTTCATGTATGTTTTCATGGAAAACAAGGAAATTTCTAAGTGACCCCAAACTTTTGAACGGTAGTGTATGTGGTTTAGACGACTGCGCACGTAATTGTTTTCATTTTCACCGTAAAATGTGTTGCTAAGTTAACACACCAAATATAATGGCAAGAAGTTAATTTTTTTTAAATATATTTTAAGATAATTAGTAAAAAAAGGTCAGATAAAAAGAAAGGCTTCAATTTTAACAGAAATGAAACTGTAAAACCTGTAAGGTCTTCCTCGCCCAACTCACCTTTTGCGCTGCAGGCAAACGTAGGATGCTTTGTTTAAGGTGTGCTAACAATGAGCTTGTGCTGGTGTGATAAAGTCTTTCTTGCATATTTTGCAACACCTCCCTTCATTCAAGGGATTTGTAAAGTAATCCCACGTCTGAGGTTTTATTTCAGATTTTGCTGCGTTCTTTTGAACCTGTATGTGCATCATCCGCCATCTTAAATATGATGAATACTGTACTCAATTCAGAATTTTAATTAACTTTTTTTTTTATATATATATTTTTTAAAATCAGGTATTTGAATACTTCGAATAACTGTTGCAGCACTAGAAGAAAAAAAAAACACCCCAAAAAAACCTGATAAGCACTGTCGTAGTTTTATCATCTGACAGGTTTTAAATTGAGTCCCACGACCAGGGTTAATGTAATCTTCTCTAACAGGATCTTTCTTGTAAATGTTTCTCCCTCAAACTTTTAGGCCACACTGCCTTTGAAATAAAATACAGTACAAATGGCTGAGTGCTACAGGTTAATCCATCTCTTGTACTGTACAACAAAACAAAGGTCTATTTGAACAAAAACACTGCAATCCATGTGCAAGGATAATCCTGCTAAGAATGCATTTATAGTGGGAAAATGTCTCATTTAGAACAAACTTTTTTTTTTGGCTTAAACATGCATTTCAATATTACGGACATTTAGTACAGTCATGAATAAACCATTTACAGAAAAAAAAAATTGTATACAATGTGGTTCTCTCTCTTTGCAGTTTTCTTCTGTCACTATTTATATATACATCTGTATATACACACACATACACTTCAGAATTTATTTATATATATATATATATATATATATATATATATATATATATATATATATATGTGTGTGTAAAGCGAGCTGCTTCCACTCGGTTCGTTGCCTTAAAAAGACGTTGCCCCAGACACAGAAATTGCAGTTTTAGTGCGGTTGTGCATTTTTATTACAACACAAATAAACAAAAACAAAAATAAACAACTAGCTCTCATGAGCACTAACAGGAACACACTAAACTATAAAAACAGGAAGCAGTTTACCTGCCAAAACAAAAATCAAACAAAAAAAAAAAAAACACACAGTTTTTAAACAAATAACCCTATTCACAAAAAGGCTTTTCACACAGTACCTTTCAGGACACACAGTCGGGCTCTTCACACAGCAGCCCTGAGCAGACTGGCTGCTTTCTTTAAATACCCTGCACCTGGCTCTAATTTACAATGGTAGCCAGGTGCAGGTGATAATTAAAACAATTTAGTCTGCCACAAACACACATTTCCCATGTGCAGGGCTTCCTGCCCATATATATATATATCAATTTGAAAAACAAAATATTACAGCAGAATGTCTGTACTTATTTATACCACACTAATGAACTGGTCTGGCTTTTAAATCTCCATTTGCAAATGAAAAAGGTGCTATACATTGTACAACAAATCAAATTACAGAGGCAGGGGGTTGTTTTAATAAATTTACACACACCTACATACATAATGGAATATTGAACTTGTAAAAATTAAATATGTTAATGTACAGCAACTTATTTTAACAAGGAAGTTCGCTAGTCAGTGTACTGTTAACAGCAACACGACTGCATACTTATTTTATTACAGTATCTGGATTAAACGGAACAGCAAGGCGGACATGTTGCAGATATGAAGATTTACATTTTAAATCAGCAATGTTTATTAGGCAGTCAGACATTGGCTAGATCTGCATAAAAGAATTCACAATTCAAATTTCCTCTTGTGGAGGTATTTAATCAATACATACTGTATGTTCTACTTCGTAAAGATTATAGTGATTCCACAACAAAAAAAAAAAAAAGTGGTGAAAACATGCTTTCTGTGTGCTAACAGTCTGATTTTCAAGAGGTAAAAAAAAACAACTAGGTTGCAAAGGGGGGTAGAGTATCTACAGTAATACAGTACAGTTTACACATGCTACGTAGAAACAGAATTTGATTTCTATTTTCCCAGGACATTTGGCAGCTTAAATAATATACATAATAATAAAGTTGTGTACTTACTATTCATAAGCCACTTCTCTCACGCGATTTTTAAAGAATATATTCTGTGGTAGAAAGGTATAATCCTTATGCAACTGTATTTTCTTTATGATGCAGTAGCAATATGGTACAATCTTGGCAAAACCGAACATGCAACACAATTGTTTTGTTTAGCACTGGGACAAATTATGCAGCTTGAATTAAAACATATTCTATACACGTCACAGAATTTATAAATGACAGTATAGAAACTACCATGCAAATGAAACCACTGCATTAATGAGGCGTGAAATAAATAAAAACATGCATTACTATACTTTCTTCAAATTAGTGTTCAAACTATTTTCTTGGAGGGATCTGCTGTTTGCACAAAATCTCACCCGGAGATTATGCTGTACTGTAATCCTAGAGTTTATGCACATGCTGCCAAAGCCCCTTAGTCTCTCAGCTACTACTGCTACGTCAACATAGTAAAATATTTTTATTCTCGATTGTTTTAAATGTGGCGTTCTATAAGTTAGAGATTTATTTTTAAGGTTTGCCATCCGACATCACAGTTAGCAAAAACATAACACAGTAAATACCGTCTCTGACAGCAGGTACTGATACGATCAGCGATAAATTGAAACCATGAACACCCGTCCTTGCATAGTATTGCTTAGTGCCAATTGGTTGAAATGCTAAATGCCAGCTCCGACACGGCAATTGGCTGAAACAGTTGCTGATGCGCTAGGGAGGCAAAATAAGCTGATCCCTGGAGCCAGCATTACACTTCATCCATCAACACCTGACAGAAGGATATCTACATCATCATATGGAAGGAAGAGAAAATGGATGGAGACACCTATGGATCACATTAGTTTACTATAAAGCTACGTCTTAGTTGGTGCTTATCTTGGCGAGAGCCGAGTTCAAATCAGCATGAAGTTTTAACATCTACTCTCGTGTAATGGAAATCTGCATCACTGTCTTGCTCATTCATAAACTAAAATAACTCCAAAATGCGGGTGCGTCTCACTGCTGGACAAACGGTGAATACAAAAATCATGGTATAGAAAAATGGTTGCACTTTCAAAACCGTCGCAGTTTATACCACGGTTTACCATAAAACTGGTTTACCCTGACATCCCTACACACATACATATTTTTTACATATACTTAGGGATTGGCATCAGCAAGGGGAAGACCTAAACCTATGCCTAGGTTTAGTATATTTGATAGAGTAGGGTCCAAATAACCTAAAAACAGTTGCCAAAATCTCAAAAAAGAATCTAGTTTACAGTGAAGCACACTTGTAAGCCTTTCCAATGGAAGTAACTTCAAAATAGTCTGATACCATAAGGAAAGTGAAGGAGCTGAATTTGATATCCAGTTGTAATATTGACTTTCTGGCTGCGTACAATAATACATAAACCAACCTAGCGCTGTGAGGCTCAGTAATATCCTCAAAATTGGCTGCCAAAAGGCAGTGGAGTGGAGTAAGCCCTGTTGGATGTCCAAGTATTATACTAATTTCCTTTACAGTGTCCCAAAACTGCATGATAGCTGGACATGTCCAGAACAGATGTATTTAAGTGCCAGTTTCTGTGTTACATTTAGGGCATGCCGGAGATATCTTAGAATCAAACTTGCTTCTAAAAAGTGGGGTCCAATGCATTTTATTAAGAATTTTAAATTGTGTTTTTCTATCCTTGTTACTTATCTATGTACAGTATTTCCTACTATTAACTCCCAAGTATCATCATCTATTTCCATTTTGCCAGCTCATCCTATTACTATCAGCATTAGCATTATAGTTGGAATAGAGAGAATTATATATCAAGGAGATTAATTTTAGTGGCTTAGCTGTCAGTATGATTTTTTCCAGAAAGTTAACTTTAAGGGTGTGTGTGGTCTGATTATTGAGATTCCTTAAGATAAAATGCCTTATCTGCAGATATCTAAATAAATGAGAATTTGGCAAGTTAAATTGTTCTTTAATAGTTTCAAATGAAAGAAAAGTATCTTTGTTAAATAATTGTGTGAGGCCTCTGCCATGCCAGTCCCCAAATACTGGATCTTGAAAGGATGCTAGGAAATCAAGATTACTTGCTATAGGGGCTAGTAAAGAGAAGTGTTCTTTCATCTTAAAAAATGTTTTAATATTATGCCATGTAAGTAATGTATTCCAGATAATTACTTTTAAGCTCTGGCATGTTTTTCTTATAGTTAACAAATGGAATATACCTTACTGCCAATGAGCCACAGCCATCAGACTCTAGATCCAACCAGGTGGAGTCAGGATCCTCCCTAACCCATTCACAGAAGGTACAGCCAGACCTCCTTTATTGATGGGAAGCTGAAGTTTGCCTATCCTCAGTCTTACTTTTACCGTGCCATATAAAGCTAGTAAACAATTTATTGGGAATTGTGTTAGGTATCATTTGTAATGGATATAAAAGTTTTGGTAAAATATTCATTCTTAAAATACTGATACAGCCTAACCATGATACAGGTAGCGTACTCCACCTTTCAAGATCTTGCAGTAAGATTCAGCTTAGTTAATTGTAAAAGTGAGGGTAAGAGCTGAATCCCCAGGTACATAAATCCCTTGTTGGACCAGTGAAAGGGAAAGGATACAGGTGGAGAGGGTGGCCCTAAAACTCCAATTGGCATAGCTTCAGATTTTAAGTAATTAACTTTATAGCCTGACACCATACCATAATCATTTATGATCAATAAGAGCTGGTATAGAGGTCTCTTATGGCCTCTAAATAAATTTTTAAATAAATAAATACACACAAGTTTACTCAGCTTTCTAACCAATAGCTGTTTGCTATGGATTCCAGGGGCGGGTTCAGTCTGAATGTTGACAAATCAATGGCTCGGAAGGGTGGGAATAAGGACATTCATAGAGACTGACAGCTTTTGTGTTAACAATAAAGCAGTATAGCTGTGACATTTTCATTTTCCGAAGATGGATAACTTTAAACACTTTTTTTTTTCCATGTCTGGGATGTGAGGAGGTCAGTCAAGAGTCTAAAAGCTTGCATTTAACATTCAAAATGACTAACGGTATTGAGAGTAACTAATTAAAACATTTAATTAGAATTAGGGCTGTGTCAGAAGGTTTGAAGGCTCGTCTGCTAGCCAGGGATTTGAAGATTGTTTTAAACCTTCGAAACTTCGTCAGATGGGTTCACGCTCTGTATTGTTTTAATGTCCCTCAGATGCAAAATTTGATCTTTTGATTTGTATAATGCATATTACGTAAACAAAAGTTATTAAAATCAGCTACCAAATCATTATGTAGCAACTCTACATGGCGCCGGCTGCAGTGTATGGAGCAGTGTATGAAGTATCCAAAGCAGTGGGCTCTTACCTCTAGGCTGTATTGCTTCAGTAAAATATGTCCTGAATACCTAGTGGAGACAGTACAAGAGAAGTGCTACGGTAGAATATGTTTGAAATATACGCTAACACTAATAATTTTAAATTTCGAAAACTGAGCACCGTCCGCCCCTCCACGCTCCTGCTCATGTTATGCAGAAGCAAAGTCTCAAAACCCCTCTGCTGTTTTGGATTTTTAATAAATGCCCAGACGACCAAAAAAAAAAAGTTGAATGCAAACTGTGCAAGCGACTCGTATCATCATGGAGGCATAACCAATCTCTGGGGTCACTTGACAAGCGTAAGTTCATATTATTTAGTATTATTAATATTTTTTAGAAGTAGTAAAAAGTGATTGATAACCTGCTTGGAACGGTGACTTAAATAAAGCTTTGTCCACTGCAGTTGGTGCTGGTGCAATGCTTACTGTATATATCGCAAGCAGGTTCAATTACATGTAAATAAACAATGTGTATTTTTATTTAAATTATAAAAACATGATTATTGTTCTATATAATGTATTTTTAAACTACATGTGAATGTTGTATTCCATTAATATGGATTACCTAAAATAATAGGATTTTCAATCAAATATAAACAACTAGTATGGTGACGTCACCAATAAATAATGCAAACGTGTACCATCGAAGGTCCGAACCTTCGAAGGTCAAAATGTACTCTTCGTTGCAGCCCTAATTAGAATAGTAATAAATAAACAGTAAGTGAAGCACCTGAAAACACTTCAGAATGTTTATAGATTTCACTTGGCTCATTGCTGGCATTAAAATAAGCGGGAAAACCTAAGAATTATATTATTATTATTATTTATTTCTTAGCAGATGCCCTTATCCAGGGCGACTTACAATTGTTACAAGATATCACATTACTTTTTACATACAATTACATTATTTTTACATTTTACAGTTACCCATTTATACAGTTGGGTTTTTACTGGAGCAATCTAGGTAAAGTACCATGCTCTAGGGTACAGCAGCCAGTGTCCCCCACCTGGGATGGAACCCACAACCGGTCAAGAGTCCAAAGCCCTAACCACTACTCCACACTGCTGACAACAGTTCAAAAAACAAAATGCCCAGCACTGTTGTGAGAATCATATTTACAGTCTTCTACTAACAATGTAGTTCAGTCTACAAATGAAGGTGTTTTGAAAAGACCTGTTTGCTGGCATTACAATACAATAAAAAATATGAAACAGTTTAGTAACAGTCCAGCAATGTCATGTGAGAGTAATCCCATGTACAATACTCCCCTAATTAAGTTTAGCGTTTTACTGTTATTACAATAACCAGGATAAAATATGTAACGCTGATAAAAACGCATAATTAATCCTCCCAATTGTTGCTTTGCTAATTCTGCCTTGTTATTTGCTAAATTTAACAAGAGGTGTGTCGCCAGACACAATGTCTTTATGAAACAAACGGTGTGTAGTGTAGTGACTACATCCTTTACACAGTAAAGTGATCAGCCTACTTTATGGAACGTAGAGCTAGAAAAATAGCTTTGCGCTCGTTTCTTCATTGTCAGATAATATAATGTAATTAAGAAACAGACATGGTTTAATATTGCTAATTATAGCTTTATTAAAAGGCAGGTAGCATGGAAAGAAATAATTAAACAATAATTAAACACGCAATTAATTTGGCTTACTTATTTCAGGAAAGCCCCTCCTGCACAGTACAGTACCTTAGTTTTCAGCATACAAAAATGCAGTGCTTTGCCACTGCTGCCGTCTTATTTGCTCTCTTGTTCTCTACGTGTTCACGACTGGCAATATGATCTTTCAATGGTATTGACTCATTCATAATCAATGGAATGACAGCAAAACTCTTGTAGGTAATCAGATTTGTTTTTAGGTCTGTCTTTTACTGAGACATTGCATTTTACTTTCTTCATGTTGAGTTTCAGCAGAGAGGGGATGAAGTCACATGATGAACAAACTCAACTTGTTTCAATTACTGTATTATACATTTAAATGTGTATTTTCAACTCTAAATTCATATTTTAATTACACTTTTACCAGTTTCAAAACGCTTCAGATGAAGCAGCCCTCTCCATAGAGGCAGAATTGCCAGACATCTGCTTCGCCCACCCTGTACCAGTAGATTCACTGGTGCCCGAGCGAACTATGCACAAATGTGACGTGCATTTTTAGAGGGAAAGCAGAGAATCAGCTGCAAGACAGACACAAATATGCTTACAGTATGTTAATGCTTTGCAAGAATGCTCTCAAAATGATAAGTTTACCTCGAGATGTTGGAGTCTCAATTAAGTTTGATATTTATGACAATAACTTGCAAAACTTAGTAAACTGAGTGTGAAGGTTGTTGCGAAAAATGCACACATTTTAGCTTTAGAGGGAACGCTGAACATGACCTGAATGCCGTAGATCCTGAAAAAATTAATCGGGTTGTTGACAATTAAGTTTGTGTGAGCCATAACCGTGGCTGTAGTAATCCCATTGTGGCACTGGTACAGTAGTTTAATATTAGACACACCAGCGCCTATGTCGCATTGGTGTATTAGTCGCTCCCCCCTTCTACGGGCCCTGCAAAAAAGCCTAGAAAATACTTATACAATGTTTTTTACGGTACTTATTCTCGTTTACAGTATTCCAAATTTTTTAGGTAAGTGAAGAAACTTTTTTTGTACAAACTCTACATGTGTAATAATCATTAGTAACAACGTTGTACACTTACTTGTGCAATGTCACATGAACTGTAGATATAAATCCAGTAACATACGTCTTAGGAAATACATTTTTAATGGTGGTCATTTCCTAATTCTGTGTACCATCAGTTGAACAAAGTACTTTATATATTTATTTTATACGTTAGAATTTTCCTGACAAACAAACTGCAGCTCCATGTTGTTTTGAGCAAAGTACAGATCTTAATAGAATACATACTATGATATACTTTAAATTGCTATGCCTTTTATCAGCTTTTTGGCGTAGTAAAATATAAAAATGCCAAAGTTTAAAACATTCCGTGAAAGGAAGTGTGATTGTGTTATTTTTGTAAATTATAGTAATTTAAGTAATTTACAGTAGTACTTTTGCAAGCTTTGTTTTAAAACTTGCATGATGTAGTGTACTGCAGGTCTCTAAATTGGCAAATTGGTATAATTCCACCTGTCAACAGCGAAGGGAACTATTTTTTCTTAACAAACCAACCAAACATTAAAAAATCAAAATACAGTTTAGTTTTTTAATTTACTTAAGACAGAGAAAACATTTAAGACCGTTGTGTTTCGTCTGCTTTTTCGAAAAGTTACCGTTTTAAATAGGTAAATATAACAAATTGATTCTATAAATAACAGTATTATTAAACAAATTAATCTAATCTATTCTTAAAAGAAAGGAATTAAATTAATAATTTAAATATTTGAGTTATTTATTTTGTAAAGTTCATTGTTTGTTTTTTTTAAGTTTATTTATTTCAAGTTGAATTGCAGGTTTCTTGCGAAAGTGCAGTTCTGAAACATAGCGGGTATGTTCGTGGCTGAGATTTCTGAAGGTGGAGCAAAGCACGGGGCTTCGGTTTTTGATTGTGCTTTTGCAGGTTTGCAATTTGTTGGAAGGTTTGCTGCTGATTTTCAACTATTGACGGCTGGTGGAGATCAATAATTGCAGGAGTTAAGACATTGGAAAGATATGAAGACCATTCTCGTTTGTTGGATAGAGATGTAGCCAGTAATTTTTTTATACAGGACTCGTTTTTGTGACCTGTTATAGCCATTATTTCATGGGTTTGTTGTGGTTCTGACAGTTGACAGTTATACTAGATGTTCTTTTTGGCGGATTGATACCTTACTGTACTTTATCACCCGAGTTTATACACCCGATTTCAACTGTGTATTGGCCTATTCACGGAGCCCAATTTTTTTCAGATATTCAAGGTTTTTTTTTTTTGTTTTGTTTTTTTAAGTGCAGTTTGAAACACTAAAACTGTAACTGCTTATTTACATGTTTTATATACTTTGGTTGGTAAAGCTGACGTTAAAATTGCTGTTTCACCCAGCACAATAACCACGCTCTGCACCTGACATCTAACAGCTGTAGTAGGTACCACTGAAGAAAAATTCACATTTCAGTTTTTTGCTATGCATTAAAAATTCTGCAAGTAGGGACTAATTCCGTGTAATTAAATAATTCATGAGTATTTAATAGCATATATTCTCTTCAGTTTAACATAAACTAAACTCAGAAATCTCATTCCTGCATGTAACATACAAAATGCAGAGTAGCTGTGTTACCTTTAAGGCTGAACTGAAAAACCAAAAACATGTCGATCATAAGATGGACAAATAATTATAATAAACACTGTAATACAATGTAGAACAGGCCTATTTCCTACCGTTTTGGATTTGTTGTGGTAAACATAAGGAAATTAAAATAAGGGGATAATGGCAATTTAAACATATTCAAGTTAGTAAAAAATAAAAAATGTAAACCTGAAAAGAAAACTGTTTAAGTATCGTAAATATTTCTAAACTACTCACCTGAAAAAGGTTTTACAAATTGTTTTGCAGATTGTGCCAGGCTTTCTACGTTTTTTATGGACTCTTTTCTGAGGTGGCATTATTAGACACAGTAGAAATCCATGTGCTTGAAAGGGATTTGTTGTTGTTTTTTCCCTGCTGATGCGACAACCACACAACCATCTTTTCTTGGGGGTCCAAACCCTTATCTAGGCATCTATTTGCTGCAGTTGAAAGGGTACTGTGGCCATAATGGCCGTGAATAGACATACATTTTGAGGGGCACTGTGGCAATTGAGAAGGACACCCCTGGCAATTGCCGCATGACCCCCGTTAATTTCGAGCCGTTACTGTGATATTAAGGCTACCACTTTTTTGGTTTACTTATGATACCGTGCACATTTTACACCGGCCCATCCCTAATCTCTACCCTGTGACACTTCAAATTCCTCCAAACAGAACAAACCTATTTAAGTGAGTCACTTCTAGCCAGGGGGAAACTTTGCATATTAAAAGTCACAGAAAACAAATAATATTAATTACAACAGCAGCCAACAGCAAAATTGCATGCATCAAAACAGGTTTAGTAGCTTTTCTAGCAAGCTGTGCAATGGTGATCAGACACCCTTTCCTAACACCCACCAATAAAGACAGATAAATGAATATCACATCAGGAGATCACTTAGTCAGCAAATATCACTAGTTGGCCGGATGCTACTCTAGGTACATAAAGCAATATGACAATCTGTTTCCTGAATCCCAAGCACAAATACTGTATGCATCACATGTAACTGCCAGAATACCAAAGACAATTTAGAAGCAAAGACTCTTCAATTTGTTTAGTCACTGGGAACTAAAATTATTTTTATTATTATTTTTGCTGAAATGACATGGGTTGTTGAAAAGTAAGCTTTAATATGCTCTTAATCAACTTTTTCACGATTGGAATTTGAAGAAGTAAACTGTACACACGTTTTTATATGTTTATTTTACTCTCTGGGTTTTTATTAAAATGGAAAGTTTAATGCAGAGCTGGGATTTCTCCAGTTTTCCTGATCTGATATAAAACTAATCCTGGCAGAAAGCAGACATAGACACCATTACAAATAAAACTTGAAACATCCTAGATACATTTATATCTGTACAGCCGGCAGAGTGTCTGTCCCCCGCCCCCAGACTGTCTATTGCTTTTCAATTTGGGGCCTGCCAGCTGAGTACAGCGCCGGGTGGAAAGTTTTTTAGGGTACTCTGATTAGGTATATAAATAAATGAATCCAACAGCAAGCGCTGAGGTTCACAAAGTCATTCACAGCTCTGTTAAATTGTGGGAGTTGATATAGCTGGATTTCTAGCCCATGTTCGTTAAGTAATTTGTTTTTCTTCAAATCTACGTTTAAATGCTGTCAATGTTGCAAAGGAACTGGCATTCCATTTAACTTTACTACAGGAAGATACTGGTGCTGAGGCTAACAAAGGAAAGTGGAAAATGTGGCTAACTTCTAGTCTTAGCTTTGGAGCACCAATAAAACAATGTACTGAGACTTTTTGCATCAAATGGTTACTGTATTCTAAATAATTTAGGCGTTCCTCCCAACTGTGCAATCTCCAAAAAATAAACATGCATTCATACACACGCGTATAAACAAATAATGTTAACATTAGCTCCAAAAAAAAACGTATGCAACCCCCGGCATGATGACACTAACTCTTAAGGGCTTTTTTCTTATTTTATAATCACCCCTCCTCCCCTCTCTAGTAACGCTGTCCAGAAACTCATACACACTTGAAAAATTTCAAGTTTTTGGACCCTGACGCGCACCGCTATGCAAGTTGAAGGGGAATACGTTTAGCAGCGAGCGGGCCTGTCCCATAGCAATTTCTTACCGTCTCTGCCGCCGCTCCCCGGGCCACCTTCAACACCCGAGACACCGCCACCGATTCTCCTCAGGGCCGGGGGTGCTGTATCAGAGAAGCGGAGGTGGAACTTTGGAAAGTGGTAAAAAAAAAAAACAGCACCGTGGCCTTCAACGCTTTCCTAAAGGAGGAGGGGGCCAATAACACGTCGTAACCCACCGCTGCTTTAAATTATCGGGTGTTATTTTGACAGTTCCTCCGACTTTTTTTTTCTCCCCCTTTATTTTCTGTTTTCCTTTCTCGCTTCCAGCCCCGATACGAATCAAAATACTGTCACACAATATGGCGGCTACCACCTATCGCGAGATTGTGCTCTTCTTGCGCTAGGCTAAGAACATTGGAAAATGTGTAGGGAAAGGAAAAAAAAACTTGAAAAAGTTTTTGTTGTTGTTGTTGAAGTGGAAACTGTTAGACACGTGGGGGAAGAAAGGTGGGAGTATAGATTTGTGGAGGGTTGGCAGGTTTTTAGATACAATATCAGGTGAATTTCTAATACTCTTCACCGTGCGTTGACACAGATTTGAAATTTTTTTAAGTAAATTGCAAACGGGGTTATATTTTATATAAACTAATACTATAAATTAACGTAAAAGTTCGTGTTGTTACTTAATTTGTTACAGAAGAGCTGCTAAGTATGTCTGCTATGTAAGTACGAGACATTATTATTATTATTATTATTATTATTATTATTATTATTATTATTATTATTATTATTATTTAGAATAAATGCCATTAGCAAGTGACATACATGTTGCTGTATTATCGCAGCGCCATCAAAAATGTTTTTTAAGGAGGGGTTGTGCTGTTTCAGCTTTCCCCAGATGGAATGCATCGCGTTACTACAAGTACTGTACAACATTTACAGTGCAACAGCTAACCTCTTCTAACGTGTTCTACTGTCAACTGAAAACTGCGAATTGTCAGATACGCCATACATTATAATTAGCATTCTATAAAATTACTGATAGAAACTAGTGTATATAAAAAATGTTTAATATACTATAAGGGAACTGTCTGACCTTTTATATGGAATTGCGTTATGTACAGATATGTGTTTTACTCAAAGAAATGTGCAATCAAGTTTCTATTTGTGAAATCTTTCTCCGGCTTGCAGATCACATGATACAGTTGTAATCTTCCGACATCTTTTATTTAGTATTATATGTGTGTGTGTATTTCCACTGATGAAACTAAAAAAATACTTAGGCAACCATTATACTTTTTTTGCAATGTTTATTCATTGGTTTTGTTAATGTGTTTTGTGTCTCATTTTGTAAATAACATGATTTGTTCTCCTTTCAAAAATAGGATGGAAGGATGGAAGAAATGCTTTGAAAATAAGGCCCTGCATCTTTTCAAGGGAGGTGAGGTTAGGTTCTCATCCCTACAATATCATTAACCATTAGTGCATAAAAATGCATTCCACACAAGCAGAACAAATGCCTACTTTAACATCCACTCCCACTCATAAGGCTTGAACAAAGAAAAGGAAACACATGCAGTATGTATCACATACTTTTGTAGAAATTGTAGATACCCCTCGGATGTGTATTCTAGCAAAGCTACATGTTCCCATTGACAGCCAGTTTCAGTCAATGTAGACAACACATTTGGCAAAATTTGATCGAGAGTTGATAGTAGGCACTCAGTTGATCAGATATTTGTAACTAAAATTATCAGTAAGAAATATAGAACCTATACAGTACTTAACGCTATATTAAATATTCTAAATTAGGTGAATGAGTCCTTTTTTGTGATTGAGTCAACCCCACATTGACAAGCTGCTCGTAAAAAATGTGGTGCATAAGGTCAGCAAGCAAGTGTGGGTGGTTGTCATTACCTTAATTGAGTGTGAGAGGAACAAAGAAATGGCACAGGATCCAGGGTACCAGGCTGAACAGGAATACTGATAAAAAGCCATGCTCCACAGATGGGGCATGAAGGAGTAAAGTACTGTGTGTATGAGCAGCAAATAAAAATAAACAGAAACACTCTGTTGCCATGCAAACAAATCTGCATGAGCACTACAACTATAACAAGAGGAATGGCAGCATCAAGTATTCATACAGTCCATCATTGTGTCATTCTTTAAATATCAGAGCTTGTAAATTGAATGCTCATGAAATGTGTAGAAACCAGAAGAACCTCCCTTTCTCAGAGCACACCTCACTCATGACTTAAACATCCCTTTCCCTTTAATCCTGGGTTTCTTTTGAGCGGCTTTGGCAAATTGTGTTGTGGTTTTGTGATATGTACTAATGGTTAAGCCATTTCTCTTGTGACCTCAGACTGATACAAATTGGAAAGGCTAGTGAATTAGCACACTATGCCATTTTACCCCTTTACTCTTAGCTCAAAATCAACAAGTGGTGTGGGTTACTTGATTCTAACATAGCTCCCCCATAACATAGGGCTTTGTAGCTAAGTACTGTAGCAGTCTAGTAGTAATCAGGTTTAACCTGAAGTGTTGTGGGCCACTCTTATGTGAACTTATACAGACATGTAGAAAGATACTGTACACTGTAGAGTATGATACCTAGTTATACCAAATTAGGCTATTTACTGGCAGTCTTGTTTTTAGTTTTGTTTATGTTATTTTGTTGGACATTTTTCTGCACCATAGTGCTTAAAGCAATGGCAGGCAATTTGTTCCAATACAGTGTCACTGCAAATGTGTTTTTCAGTGTCAAAAATACAAGGGTGTTGCTCACTTCACTTGTTGCAACTTGTTGCACAAATAATTCAATGCTTATTAGCATTAATACAAGCAACACTATATTCACACCTTTTTAACCTGGATAGCACACATTCCTGTCATTTTTATCGACTGACTCTTTGGTAAATGTTCAACATAGGTGTCATTCACACTGGGTTTGTTTCAAACAGTCTCAATTCGGTTCATTTGCTTTGAAACAATGTATCCATGTGCTAGCTGTTCACACTGTCCTTGTGTATAAATGAACCAAGTTCGTTTGGATGCAAACTGGAGTTCGTTTTCTTGGTTCACTTCCGTGTTTTCTAAGGACTCAGTTCACTTGTGTTCACATTGAATAATCAATCAAACTCGATGCCTTTTTTATGATAAATGGACCAGATTTGCAATGTGGAATGAAGAACAGGCATACAAGGACACATAGATCCACTAGGAATGTGATCAAGATCATTGACATGAATTTTGCCTTAACGTGTTTGTAATGTTGTCAG
This sequence comes from Acipenser oxyrinchus oxyrinchus, assembly GCA_030684275.1. NCBI lineage: Eukaryota > Metazoa > Chordata > Actinopteri > Acipenseriformes > Acipenseridae > Acipenser > Acipenser oxyrinchus. Next base: position 53,998,874 of record CM060251.1, on the reverse strand, counting down.
ACTCCTCCCTGTACTTTATGTACAGTGTACACTTTCACATTCACATATGTATATGCATATAAAATGTTCTTATAATACTGTAAGTGTTCAGTGGCTACTTCTAATCAAGTTGAGTTTATTTATAAATACAATTGTGTATTGGGTAGGCCGGGAGTTCTATCATAAATGTAAAAGTTTAATACATACAGTACTGTGCAAAAGTTTTAGGCAGGTGTGAAAAAATGCTGTAAAGTAAGAATGCTTTCAAAAATAGACATGTTAATATATTATATTTATCAATTAACTAAATGCAAAGTGAGTGAACAGAAGAAAAATCTAAATCAAATCCATATTTGGTGTGACCACCCTTTGCCTTCAAAACAGCATCAATTCTTCTAGGTACACTTGCACAAAGTCAGGGATTTTGTAGGCATATAGTCAGGTGTATGATTAAACAATTATACCAAACAGGTGCTAATGATCATCAATTCAATATGTAGGTTGAAACACAATCATTAACTGAAACAGAAACAGCTGTGTAGGAGGAATAAAACTGGGTGAGGAACAGCCAAACTCAGCTAACAAGGTGAGGTTGCTGAAGACAGTTTACTGTCAAAAGTCATACACCATGGCAAGACTGAGCACAGCAACAAAAGACAAGGTAGTTATACTGCATCAGCAAGGCAGAAATTTCAAGGCAGACAGGGGTTTCCAGATGTGCTGTCCAAGCTCTTTTGAAGAAGCACAAAGAAACGGGCAACGTTGAGGACCGTAGACGCAGTGGTCGGCCAAGGAAACTTACTGCAGCAGATGAAAGACACATCATGCTTACTTCCCTTCACAATCGGAAGATGTCCAGCAGTGCCATCAGCTCAGAACTGGCAGAAAACAGTGGGACCCTGGTACACCCATCTACTGTCCGGAGAAGTCTGGTCAGAAGTGGCCTTCATGGAAGACTTGCGGCCAAAAAGCCATACCTCCGACGTGGAAACAAGGCCAAACGACTCAACTATGCACGAAAACACAGGAACTGGGGTGCAGAAAAATGGCAGCAGGTGCTCTGGACTGTTGAGTCATTGAAATATTTGGCTGTAGCAGAAGGCAGTTTGTTCGCCGAAGGGCTGGAGAGCATACACGAATGAGTGCTTGCAGGCAACAGTGAAGCATGGTGGAGGTTCCTTGCAAGTTTGGGGCTGCATTTCTGCAAATGGAGTTGGGGATTTGGTCAGAATTAATGGTCTCCTCAATGCTGAGAAGTACAGGCAGATACTTATCCATCATGCAATACCATCAGGGAGGCATCTGATTGGCCCCAAATTTATTCTGCAGCATGACAACGACCCCAAACATACAGCAAAAGTCATTAAGAACTATCTTCAGCGTAAAGAAGAACAAGGAGTCCTGGAAGTGATGGTATGGCCCCCACAGAGCCCTGATCTCAACATCATCGAGTCTGTCTGGGATTACATGAAGAGAGAGAAGCAACTGAGGCTGCCTAAATCCATAGAAGAACTGTGGTTAGTTCTCCAAGATGTTTGGGCCAACCTACCTGCCGAGTTCCTTCAAAAACTGTGTGCAAGTGTACCTAGAAGAATTGATGCTTGATGCTGTTTTGAATGCAAAGGGTGGTCACACCAAATATGGATTTGATTTAGATTTTTCTTCTGTTCACTCACTTTGCATTTAGTTAATTGATAAATATAATCTATTAACATGTCTATTTTTGAAAGCATTCTTACTTTACAGCATTTTTTCACACCTGCCTAAAACTTTTGCACAGTACTGTATATAAAGAACTGCACATGGTATACATATATAATATAACTAACAACTACAAACACAAATGGCATTTCAAACGTATTTATTTATAGCCTACAATTGTACATGGCGCAAGAGAACACACTCTCCATAGCGGCCTCTGGGGAGGAGGCCTCCTTCTCCTCTGACATGCAGGTGGGCGAGACACCTGCTGAGGAAGAACCTGGCTTCGAGGTGGCCTCAGAAGCCAGTGCCCCTCCATTGTCCAGCTCAGTTTCGGCTCTTATGGGACACGCTGCAGCTTTCTTGCAAGTCCCTTGGACGCCAGCGACGGAACCACACTGGTCCATGTTCCGGAAGCAGGTGATGGCTTCTCGTCCTCAGAAGTTCCCGGCCTTCCCAGATTTCATGGAGGAGGTACGCTCCTCCTGGGATCGTCCGGCCTCGGGTCCTAGCATGCTAAAACATGCTTGGCCTAAAATAAAATAAGCTTAGCCTAGCGGGGTTCCCCCTGGTGGACTCCACTATCGCACCCCGGAGGGTGGATTGGCTAGAGACCCGGCGTGTCCGAACCCTCAATGTAAGGTAATGGAAACGCATCTCAAGCGGGCGTATGCAGCAGAGGCGCAGGCAACTCGCCTGTCAAATACAGCGAGTGTCCTTACTGCTTATTTGGACGGTGTATTGCGCGAGGCCCCGCTCCCCGAGCCGGTGGCCGCGGAGTTACGTCTCCTGTCCAGGACACTGCTGCAGATCTCCAGTCTCCAAGGGCAAGCTCTTGGCCGGAGCCTGGCTAGCTTGATCGTGGGGCAGGTCGAGCCGCTGGCGAGCTCCTCAGATGCGGACTGTCACCAGAACAGTTCAAGTCCCCACGGCTCCGCTGGGTGACCTAAGGCATCGCCTACAGGGCACATCAGCAGCAAGCAACCGGGCCCAACCGGCAGGGAACGCAGGACGTGGCCAGTCCACACACCAGCATCACAGGAGGCGTTTTCAGGGCCAGCACCCTAAACAGCCACCCCAAACTGCCCCGCCTCAGCCTCGGTAGCCCGATCAAGGCCCCTGAAGGCTGGTGGCCTAAGACCTCCTTTTCGGCACAACAGTATCATTAGGTTACCTAAATCATTAGGTAACAATGATTTTATATGTGAAGTGTTCTAAATAAGTGTACATTCTACGTGACAAAATGCACAATATTAATTTGTTAAACAAATTATACACAAAATAGATATTCCCATTATTTTTTATTTCCATTTGGCTGCTGCTCACTAGTGGGATAGCCATCTCCCTGTACACTAGTAGTTTCCATAACCATAGCTAATTATGCTTCCATTCAATGATTCATTTTTCTTGATCTCGTTATCATGCATTTTGATTAACGAGTTCCCCTTATTTAGTCATTGAGACAGGAAGTGATGTACGTGACTGTCACAAAGAACGGCCGACAGTGGGTGACGTCAGACCAGAAACAGGAAGTAATACACAACAGACAGTGAGGTTGGTGAAGCTGAGCACTTGGTTGTGCTCAGCATTTAATAATTAAACAGAAAATAAAAGGTTTGAACACAAAACAGAAACACGGCACTTTCGCCAAAATAAACAGGTAAACAAAACGAACACACACTAACAAACAGGGACGAACAAACACGGTGAGTAAAAAAACACTTCTTCTATTTATCCTTCTTCTCCACACCCGTTCTCCACTCACGAACACCCAACCCCGAGTGAGTGAAACGTGCCTCTATATATACTGTTGTGCTGGGATTCAATTACTAATTAATTATTCACTTGAATCCCAGCACGTGAATTAATTATGTGCAACCTCGTGCCTAACTACAATTATACATTTTTAAACACACGTGAAACACAGACCCGCTTATATCCCGTGTACCAATCGCTATACACCAACATTAACACATGCAACATGCAACATATAACACAAACTACGCACAAGGGCGTGGCCACATTGCCACATATACCCCCTTGCGCAGCACACATGGCCTCAACGGCCACCTCCCCTTAAAGACCCAGCAGTCCAGGACAAAGTCTCGGGCTGGGAAGGGAGGCTTCAGTGGGCCCATGGCTGGCAATGCTGTCAGCACCCCTGCCGGTAGTGGCACGGCTGACAGCATGCTGGTCCATTCCTGCAGCGAAATTGCTGCGGGGGATGCTGGTCTCCTGACCTCTCCCCTTTCTTCGTAGCCGGTAGCTCCCTCCTGTGGGGCTCCGCCACAAGAACTCCTGCAGCGAAACTGCTGCTGGGGAAAGTGGTCTCCTGACCTCTCCCCTGTCTTTGTAGCCGGTAGCTCCCTTTCTGGGGCTCCGCCCCGCACTCCCTGTGGTGAAGGTGGAAGCAGCAAGTAGTCCTTCCATGTTGGGAAGGCGGAACCAGCAGGTATTCACCCTCTGCTGGTGGAGGTGGGAGGGCAAGCAGTCCTCCCACGACAATGAAGGCGGAACCAGCAGGTATTCACCCTCTGCTGGTGGAGGTGGGAGGGGCAAGCAGTCCTCCCACAACGGTGGAGGCGGAACCAGCAGGTACTCACCCTCTGCTGGTGGAGGAGGCAGAGGCAGCTCCTGCTGCTCTGCTCCTGGTGGAAGCGGTTGAGGTGGGGAGGCAGAGGCAGCTCCTGCTGCTCTGCTCCTGGTGGTGGCGGAGGCAGAGGCAGCTCCTGCTGCTCTGCTCCTAGTGGAGGAAGCGGTGGAGGTGGGAGCAGCGTGTAGTCTCCTGGCGATGGAGGTGCGAGCAGCGTGTAGTCTCCTGGCGATGGAGGTGCGAGCAGCGTGTGGTCTCCTACTGTTGCAGGGGACTGGTGCGGCTCCGCCTCTCTTGCAGGGGACTGGTGCGGCTCTCCCGCTCTTGCAGGGGACTGTGGTGGAGGCAGAGGCAGCTCCTGTTCCTCTCCTCCGGGTGGTGACGGTGGGGAAGTGATACCAGCAGACGCTCACACTCTGCTGGTGGATGGGAACCCAGCAGGCATTCACCCTCTGCTGGGGACACGGGGACAGCAGGCATTCTTCCTCTGCTGGTGGACACGGGGACAGCAGGCATTCTTCCTCTGCTGGTGGACACGGGGACAGCAGGCATTCTTCCTCTGCTGGTGGACACGGGACAGCAGGCATTCTTCCTCTGCTGGTGGACATGGGGACAGCAGGCATTCTTCCTCTGCTGGTGGAGGTGGAACCAGCAGGCATTCTCCCTCTGCTGGCAGCTTGGGTCCTAGGGCTGTGGAAGCCCCGACTTCCCTCTCTTTGGGCTGTGGACGCACCGACTCCTCCCTTTTGGGCTGTGGATGCACCGACTCCTCCCTTTTGGGCTGTGGACGCACCGACTCCTCCCTTTTGGGCTGTGGACGCACCGACTCCCCCCTCTTGGGCTGTGGACGCACCGACTCCCCCCTCTTGGGCTGTGGACGTTCGGGCTCCTCCCACTCAGGCGTAGGACGTTCGGGCTCCTCCCACTCAGGCGTAGGACGTTCGGGCTCCTCCCACTCAGGCGTAGGGACGTTCGGGCTCCTCCCACTCAGGCGTAGGACGTTCGGGCTCCTCCCACTCAGGCGTAGGGACGTTCGGGCTCCTCCCACTCAGGCGTAGGGACGTTCGGGCTCCTCCCACTCAGGCGTAGGGACGTTCGGGCTCCTCCCACTCAGGCGTAGGACGTTCGGGCTCCTCCCACTCAGGCGTAGGGACGCTCGGGCTCCTCCCGCTTGGGCTGTGGACGCTCAGGCTCCTCCCGCTTGGGCTGTGGACGCCAGGCTCCTCCCGCTGGGCTGTGGGCGCTCAGGCTCCTCCCGCTGGGCTGTGGACGCTCAGGCTCCTCCCGCTGGGCTGTGGACGCTCAGGCTCCTCCCCAATCTCTAGGAAGGTGCAGCTGGCCATGAATCCTCCTGCTGGAGATCCTGCTACCTGGGCTGCTGTTTCACTTATAGCTGCCTCCAGGTAGCTGAGGACCAACTCCACACCTTCCTCCAGGGAGTTTGGGGTGTGTTCCCCTCACGCCTCCCATCTCTCCCTGTCCATCAGCCACAGGATCCGGATGGCTATGGGCATAGACTGGGCCTCCAGCCCAGCATTTTCCAGGACCCAGTCCCGCAGTTTGATGGCGTCTTCTGCCATTGTCTTTTTTTTTTTTTCCCGTTTTTCTTTTTTAACAACAAATTGCGGTTCCTGCTCTGGTCTGCGTCTAGGAGGCGCTGGTAATCCCACGATGACACCACGTGTCACAAAGAACGGCCGACAGTGGGTGACGTCAGACCAGAAACAGGAAGTAATACACAACAGACAGTGAGGTTGGTGAAGCTGAGCACTTGGTTGTGCTCAGCATTTAATAATTAAACAGAAAATAAAAGGTTTGAACACAAAACAGAAACACGGCACTTTCGCCAAAATAAACAGGTAAACAAAACGAACACACACTAACAAACAGGGACGAACAAACACGGTGAGTAAAAAACACTTCTTCTATTTATCCTTCTTCTCCACACCCGTTCTCCACTCACGAACACCCAACCCCGAGTGAGTGAAACGTGCATCTATATATACTGTTGTGCTGGGATTCAATTACTAATTAATTATTCACTTGAATCCCAGCACGTGAATTAATTATGTGCAACCTCGTGCCTAACTACAATTATACATTTTTAAACACACGTGAAACACAGACCCGCTTATATCCCGTGTACCAATCGCTATACACCAACATTAACACATGCAACATGCAACATATAACACAAACTACGCACAAGGGCGTGGCAACATTGCCACAGTGACCTGTGACAATTAAGCTTTTTAACGAGAAATGCGTTCGTTAACTACCTCATCGATTCAATTTCAAAGGAACAGATTGATTTAATTAACACATTTTGTTTGAAAATCACTTGCTACTAAAGCTCTCGTTACTATACCACAAGTTCGATACAATAACACTGGTTTTTGAAAATCCTGCCCAATGTATTGTCTTCAGATAAAATAGAGAGCTTAGTTTTATCCACGGCTTCTACCATTGAGTGGATTGGTGAAGCATATTTTTAGTAACCAACTGCTTGTTAATATTTTTAAGTGCATTTTTCAGCTGGCATATTATTGCTGCAAATTAATCACAAATCTGCGAGCTTATTATTCTTTGTATGAAAGAGCTTTCCTCTTGACTTAAATATCATATTTCACAACTTTTGAGAGCAGAAAACTCTCAAACAATGCTGATATACTTCACACTTCCTCTATAAATAAACAAGGTTGAATAAATGGTAGGAAGCCTTGTATATTTGGTTGCATCCTGTTTGCATGGTCAGTGCCGCGTCACTTCCGCTTAGCCAACCAGCTAATTTACAATAATACACAATGTGATGGGCATTAACACTGGCCTCATGATTAAATCGGTAATGTTCATTTTTAATGTGTTATATGATTTGAACATTGTACAGTAGAAAAGACATTTACATTTAACAAAAAAAAAAAATGGTTTTGCCAAGAGCAATGTTGTCCCTGTTATCAGTTTATAGTTGTGGATTAAACAAGGAAACTATACACCATAGATTGACTCTCTCATGCACAGCCATCTTCAGTGGTCCTTTTTAAACTGCAAGTGACCTTAGAATTGGAGCTGAACAACCATAGACTCAATGAAAGGTTTACTAACACATTGGAAAACCACATTATGTCTTTAGCACACCAAACCTCAAAGATCAACTGGAGCAAGGCAAAGAGATGATGCTAGTACGAGTGGAGGAGGCTATTTAAGATTTCCATTACATGAGAGTAGATGTTAAAACTTCATGCTGATTTGAACTTGGCTCTCGCCAAGATAAGCACCAACTAAGACGTAGCTTCACAGTAACCTAATGTGATCCATATGCGTCTCCATCCATTTGCGCTTCCTTCCATATGATGATGTAGATATCCTTCTGTCTGGTGTTGATGGCTGAAGTGTAATGCTGGCTCCAGGGATCAGCTTATTTTGCCTCCCTAGTGCATCAGCACACACAACGGCCTGCGATGCTGGCTCCGGGATCAACCATAGTGCGGTCTCCCCAGCGCATCAGCATGACAACCGTCTGGATTGAGCTAAGTAGGGTACATCTCTGGGGTCTTCAAGTGGGCACCTTCCATCCTCGGTGTTTCGTCGACTAGCCCACGACACCTCAAGAGGGCTCGACGGTGATTCTGGCGTCCCAGCATCACCCCCTCCGTCCCCCACTCAACTCAGCCCAGCTTACTTACCTGTATATCAGCCTTTCTTTCTTTCTATTGTGCTTGAGATCCCCAGCCAGAATCTTTCCGTCTCAACCACAGCCAGTTGCTGCTCCTCTCTGCTGCTTCAGATAAGTTCTTCACTGTGCGACGCAACTCTTGGCCATTGAATCCGACATCTCTGAGAAACCGGGTTGTAGAGTGTGCCACAAATCCTCGACATCCCACTTCCACTGGGTAAACCCAGACTCTCCATCCTCGCTGTTCCACTTCAGTGGCTAGTTGAGCATACCGCAGTTTCTTCCTCTCATACGCCTCATCTACAGCATCCTCCCATGGCACTGTTAACTCCACCAGGTGAACAAGGCGTGCTGATCCAGACCACAAGACAATATCTGGTCGAAGGTTTGTGGTGGCAATCTCAGGTGGAAAAATAAGCCGTTGACCAACATCCGCCAGCATTTTCCAGTCTCTAGCAGCTTCCAGTTGTCCTGGGCGAGGATTGGTTTTAACACCTTTTCTTGGTGGTTGCTCTCCTGGGCGGAGGAATGTTGTCTTTTGTGTGTACTGTTTTGATGGAACAGGTGGCAACTTATTGGTCATGTTACGCTTGTCTTCCAAATGCTAAGGCCAAACATCGCAGCACCTGGTCATGGCCAAGTAAACCGTCCTTGGCCAAGAGCCACCTTACATCCTGTCAAAATGTGCCTTAATGTTGCAGGTGATGAACACAAAGGACATGAGGGATCCTCTCCTACCCAGAGGTTTAGGTTCTGTGGTGATGGGAGAACATCATATGTTGACCTTATAAGGAAACTGATCCTGCTCTGTTCCATTGACCATAGGTCTTGCCAGCCAATCTTGCGTTGTTCCACACTCTCCCATCTCATCCATTCTCCCTGCTTGCCCTAGCATTAACCACATATGAATATGAAATATACATGTATATATTATATTTCAGATATGCAGTTAACATCTGATTATTCAATGTCTCCTTATACAGTAAATTTAATGCAACTTTAACTCTTCAAAAACACCTATTTATCAGAACAAAATTGTGTAGCCAAATGTCAATGTTTCATAAACATGCATCTTTATTAAGGAAAATGTTCTTCACAGTTATAGATGATCTATCAACAGTGTTCAGGATTGGCTGCCACATTCCACACAAGAAGTTGTATTGTTTTATATTACAATATTAATGTTGTTTTTAGTTTAAAAAGTATCATTAAAGGATTTGTTATGTGAAATACGCTATATAAGATGCATTGTAGTGTACGTAACTATTAAAGCTGTATTTTATTTTTAGAATAGCTGTAAAGCACATCATATATATGTTAAAAAGTATATACATTTCCTATAATTGATATCCCCTTGAAATATTTATTTTATTTAATTGCCTTCTGTCATTTTTTAAATTAAATTTAGCTTCAATGCAATTTAGTTATTGCGCATTTCCTGGCCTGCACCCAGTACTTGAAGAATAGACTGAACACCCAGCCTTGCTGTGGTTTGTCTCCCCTCAAGCTCGGGTTGCTATATCCAAGTATGGCGGTCCTGACATACTGATTCAATCTCTGAGCTACAGAGCAAACCAACTGGGAGTGGGGTGGGTGAAAGGTGGGAATGAGATTACAAGTGGCTTCAGTTGCAGATACTGTGCTGTTTACGATGAAAGGCTTTGACATCATTTTGGTTAACAAATAACTAAACTGTTTGTTTATCGCACATTCGAAAAAAGAGGTTCTGCAAAGATTTAATAAACCAATTGGTGTGCCTCAAGACACTCTCGTGATGACAATTCACTTTTGAAAAGACTGAATAAACCATTTTAATTTAAGTTTGATGATGATAAGTTATAAGGTTACAAAACAGTACTGTATCTGTTGTGAACAAATTGCTATCGGTGCCAAGAAGATGTTCTTTTAAGAGAAGTTCCTGTTCCTTTAGCTGGAGATTAAGCAAAGTGGTGGTTCCGGCAGGGAACTCACTTTTAATCCGTCAGTCAAATCAAGTCATCAAGCGTCACTAACCAGACATTGTCAATCGAAATAGGAGCACCTATCGCTAACAACGTAATTATTTGTACAGTGATTATCAAGGAGGCAATTTAAATCTCACCTGATCCATTACCTTCCCGCTGTGAGTTAGTTTGCCTCCTCCTCCCCAGCCTCCACCTGTTTTTTTTCTCGTCTAAGGGAGAGGGCAGCTATCCTGCACCCTGCCCACGGCTTTCCTACAGTCAGCCTCTCCACTTATCAGCGGGACATTTATGGGCAGGGGTTCCCCGAGGCGAGGCCAAAGATGTATTATATATGTTAAATGTTTTATCCAAGAACGTATAATATACATAAATGTGTTATAGTGTCTTATCTGTAATAAATATTTGATCTATCGCATGAGTTCCCTAACTGAACATTTACAATGGGAAAAATGTGTTTCACCACAAGGGTGTTCCCTTAGGCGAAGTCTTCTCTCCTGTAAGCAGAGACTACTAGTTTTAATTGGGGGAGCAACTCAAACCCTCCCGCCCTCTGCTGAAGCACTGTTTTACTGATACGCTGGAAGGAAAGTTTGACCAGAAAAAAAAGAAATCCATCATAATGGTAAGAGAATAAAAAAAAACACAACTGGGACGGTAGACAAGAAATAAGCTGCGTCACAGCTCGAAGCCAGCGTTCCTGACATGCATGGATTACGGTAGTTGTAGTTTTCCTCTGCATTTCAGCTAATTGGAAACAACTTTCACCGTGTACCAAATAAACTAATATTCCCAGAATACACTGCGCCAGTATGCCCAATGGATTGTGACATCGGTTGCACCTGTTAGTGTTTGTTGAAAGCCGGATTTATATTATTTTAGCCCTTCCCTAGCAGTATTTGTTTATTTTCCCCAGCACGACGGTATATCATTAGTTGTTTGGTCATTTACTTAAGTTTAGCAAATTAATTTGATAGGATGTGGTTGCTTTGTTGTCTGTCTTTCTCCTGCCTTAACATCTTTGTTTAGAAAATATTGTATGCAAAGTATTGTAACGACCGGTCAGCCTCATGTTAACTAAGAGGACTTGTTTTGCTGTTCGGACGCGGAGTGTTGAGCAGGTGAACACTAAGAGTCTTAAAGATTCAAAGAAGAGCGGTCGAGCTGGCAACAATAAAAACGGCAGAAGAGTTTGGTTCTTGAGAGAGAGAGAGGAGCCAAAATAGGGTGTTAAATCCAGTAGTACACTTAAAAGAGGGACATCAAGGGGTCATTCATCCAGTTAAAGCGCTGCCGCTGGGAGCAAAGGATGTCTTACAGCTTGGACGGCACCAGTTTGTGTCTGGGCTGTGCAAAGAGGCTGAACTTTGCTGGGGACTCCAAAGGGGGCGTCACATTGGCTCTGACGCTTCCGGGGTGGGGGATGGGAAACTAGTAGGGATTCCTTCTCATCGCGAAACAGCGAACTCTACTGGCCAGACACCGAGCACATTCACAGTAGATAAAAAGCAGGGCTGATCTCTGCTCTCCTGGATCAGCAGCCCGCCCATCTCTACTCTGGATTGCTCGGTGTAAAAGCTATTGTGGGTTTAGGCTTGTGAGATCGGAGGATGCTCACATGCCCTCAGAATGTCTGTGCTGTCCTGACTCCTACCCCCGTGCATGCTACACTATGTTAGTGATGTGATCTTGAAATCTAAATGCTATATATTTATGTTGTATATAGTGCATTTTTAAACATACACTGGCAGTGTGTAACAGTTAAGTAAATTATAATAAACTATGATGGGCTACCGTTTTCTTTTCTGTGTTGGCTAGTGGAGAAAATGCGTTTAACATCCGAATTGGGGTAAAACCTGTTTAGACTGCACGTATAGATCTCTTGATCTACCCCTATGCACTGCACTTGCCTGACCTATGCACCACGTTAGTGGATCCTCAGCTGATGCACTATCTTTGCACTATTGCACTACTAATATGTAATTATAGCTATAACTTGTTGTAATCCTAACTTGCTGCATCCTATTTCATATTGTATTTTAGTTGTATTATTTGCATTTACTGTATTATTATTATTATTATTATTATTATTATTATTATTACTTTACTTAGCAGACGCCTTTATCCAAGGCGACTTACAGAGACTAGGGTGTGTGAACTATGCATCAGCTGCAGAGTCACTTACAATTACGTCTCACCCGAAAGACGGAGCACAAGGAGGTTAAGTGACTTGCTCAGGGTCACACAATGAATCAGTGGCTGAGGTGGGAATTGAACCGGGGACCTCTTGGTTACAAGCCCGTTTCTTTAACCACTGGACCACACAGCCTCCTGTAAACTATACTGTATTTAAATATTAATCTTGTATTGAAACCCTGTACAGTATTCCCCTGTAACATTTATGTCACCTTTGGGTAAAGACCTCTGCCAAATAAAAAATTAATAATTATACAGTGCTCCCCCTTTACAAGGTGGTCCTTTATACTGCGGTATGGTCATGGCTCCCATTTGCCCCATAATGCCATTACACTAACACTAGTATTCTCGTTATAAGCAGAACACAAATAGCATGGTCTCTTAACTATGGCTCCCGACTACAGCGTTATAAAGGGGGAGCACTGTAATAATAATATGAAAAGTGTTGTCAGTCAGTTCAGGTTTTCCCTATTAGCACAAAGAGTGCAACATGTTTTTGATTGCTGCTTTTTAAAATAATAAGAACAGTAGTCTAAGTAAAATACCATTACCTAACTGAAACAAGAGACTCAGGCCTCTTTTTATATCTAAAACAGCTCACAAAATATCCTCCTGTTTCCCCATCTGAGGAACTACTGAATAATCACTTTCACAGCATGGCATTACTGAAAATTTAACACCCTCAAATTAAGACGATACCAAGAAAAGTGCCACATTTAAGAAAGAATGAAAGTTCTGGTTCACCCCAATAAATAATTGCAGTAAATTAGCGAGTGCTATGCAGGTTGTCGATTATTCTGGCATATGTTGTGTATAATTGTAAATCATTTCACTCAAACCACTGGTGGATGAATAGCAATTTTTCAATCTGACGGTGACTTTAAGGTTAGGAAGTTAAAGGTATGGTGTAAAATTGTGATTTTGGGTTCGGATTAGGTTCATGTCTAGATATTCCAGGATGCATGGATGTTTTCTGAAGCCTTCAAACAGATTGATAACATGCAAATCCTAAAGGTAAGTGTTCTGATATACATTTGAACATTTTTGGGTATGTTTTTTAAATAGCTGCTGACTTTCCAGATATAATCGTAGTGTCTAACCCTGGCCATGGATGGGTTTGGTAGGTTTACCATGAAACAGGCATAACAGGTCAACAGCCAATCAGGTGGAGCTTGAGAAAAAGTATTGCTTTCATCATGATTGACGCTCATTTACCTTTTATGGAAATGAATTTGCCGCAAGGGGTCGCTGCTGTTAATGTATCCATTTGAATGGAATGTATACTGACGTTTAGTGAAGTGAAACAGAATACAAAATTCCAGATGAATCTGACAAACAATAGGCAGCTGGATGCTTTGTTTGATTTTTAACACGAAACACACACGCACATATATAAACATGTACAGCTGACCCCATCTCCCCGTCTTATGGTATGAATTCTCATAAGAAGCACAAGAAGAAGTGTGAACAAGAAGAATAGTCTTACCATAAATGACAAGATGAATGAATCCCTGTGAATGAATAACAAAAAAAGGAATGTTTGTAAATGAGCCTTGACTTGCTCAGTGATTTTAATTATAGCCTTGTTTTTGTTAACCTTTTGTTAAAAGCAGATATTACTATGTCCTATAAACCCTTATTAAGGTTTACCGTAGTAAAAGCATGGCAAAGTGTAATAAAGCATGGTGGAAACTTTTTAAAGCCTAGAGATATGGTAAAGAATATTTTAAAAAGAAACATGGGAGACGCTTAGTATAACCACGGGAAAAGCATGGGAAAAACGGCAAAGTTATTGTGTAAATTTACTGTGGTAAACTTGATCATAAGAGAACTGATTGGAAGAAATGTGTTAGTTCTTTTGCAAGGAGGCTAGTCGGGTTCACTATCATCATGTCCTATCAACCACTCTACATACCACACAAGCTCACCTTCTACTCATCAGAAAGCTTTTGAACTATTAACCTTTCTTCTTAATTGCATTTGTGTGCAAGCTGAATCTAGAGCAAGTAACGAAAGTAGCACAAGCTGTAAACACCATATAAGGAAATCAAAGCCTTGAATGAGTGTATGAGCCTGGATGAGCCCCAGAGGTATTGCTGAACCTCAGGTTAATGTTTACCACAGCTCTGATTGATTTAAATACGGTGCAATTCATGCAATAACAGCAGCTAGGCAGTGAAGCCGTAGTAAAATAAGTGTTGTGATCGATGCAGTCTTACTGTAATGATACTGTACAGAGGTGGCCATGATGATTGCATTATTTTCCTTTTGTCTTACTGCTCATTGACAGCAGTGCAGTTAAAAACTAAAAAAGTAAAAAAAGAAATGTTATGAAAATACTACTGTAACCCAAGTATGGTAGATGAAGCTTAGGGTTACATCTCCACCTAGTGTTCATTCTTGATTGTTGCATCTGAGCAGCATTAAAACTATGTTTTTTTCATTACAATACATTTTAAATGATGGATTGATGTAAGTGATGAGTTGATGCCTGCATGCTTAAATGAGAAAACATAGGAGTCAGACACACACACACACACTATATATATATATATATATATATATATATATATATATATATATATATATATATATATATATATATATATATATATATTCTCCATGACATGTAGCTGCGGCCAATTTTTTTAAGATTGAGACATAATTAAAAAAAAACAATATCTATGAACATAATTTAGATGTTTTATTCACCATCATGTAATCAAAGAAACTACAAAATGACATTTCAAAAGTCTATCAGAAGCCATAATAGTAGTACAGTATTTCATGTTTGATTTAGAAATGTCGCATTTTTCAATTTTTGTCAGTTTCTTGTTAAGTATATGGAAAACTACAAAGTGGTATGTAATTAAATATGTTGACATAACATTATTCTGCAGGTTTTGTTCGACTTTATGAAGCAACATTTGTTAATTCCATAGGGTGATGCAAAACATAGCTATACAGCACAGCACACTAGATTTTAATAATTGTTTAGAAAATAATATATTTTAGAGCTTAGATGCATAATATATTTTATTTTAGATTTCTTTGTACTGGGGTTATTAATCTTTTTGCAAATTCAGCCAACCCGTATTATCCAAAGAATCCACAGTATAACCCACAGTAATCATCACCACCAAACCGCAAATTCTTTAACAAAAAATTACACATTACATAATATTATCATTATTTCCTTTAGTAAAGGCACAAACAACCATTTTCTGTTCTATTAGACATGTTTTAAACAATGTAAACAATAAGTTGGGCTTTTGCTCCAGTGCCAAATTTGCTCCTCAGTGGATAAAAAAAAGTCTTGGTATAATTAGTTCTAGTGACAGCACTATTTCACCCAATCAGATCAAGGATTTTTATAATTACGATTTATCAGTCCTATATCAATACCAACAATAATTGTACAGTTTGAGGTATTCTAGAACATTTCAGAACCCCATCACCATATTACTCTACCGTGATCATTTCCATATGAGACTGCTGTTTCTTTTAATTTATTTTCTGGCACAGGACAAATATCTTCTGAATAACATGTTCTCTGATACTCCACATTGTTTATTTAAAGTCAAATTTATCTCTGAGGATCCAAATTTTAAATTCTGCCCCGCCTCTCTACAGCTGATCTATGTAGTCTGGTGCAACAAATAGAAATAAAAGGATAAACTACAAGACCTCTGCTGTGATCCCCAGATTATGATACACACAATAACATGCACAAATAGCAAGTTTGGGTTGTTTGTCAAGATGCCCCACATACGTGTTCTGTTCAGTACCTTTCATACACTGGAAATGTGGCAGGTTGCACTATGCTCTAGAAAGAGAGAATATTCAATGGAGACAGACAGAACACTTCATAGTAGTGCATGGTACAGTATCTTTGTTTATCCAATAGGAATTTTGGAGAAGCAGAATGCGTTTGTAAATATGTCATAATTATAATGTAATCTTAATTGTCATAACAATTTAACAAAGCAGCCCACAAAAACAGTACCCTATGAAGTACGAAATGTAACCATTACCTAATGGGCATTCAACCTAAAGACCGTGATAACCTGAATAAAATATGTGTAAGCTGCACGTAGTGTCTGTGACACAGTCATGCCCGGACTGCCGACACAAACATCGTCATCATTTTTCCTTTCACCAACCTGAAAGCGAGAGAGATCTACGAACAGATAAGTATCATTTTATATCTGCTTATTCGCTTGTGTAATTACACTAATTAATGCAATAATTGTACATGCTGATAGTAATTACTTCTTACATTTATTCGGGATCGAACAACCTTAAGTCTGCTTGTGTTCTCTCACAGGCTGCTACCTTCGTTAGAAGTTTAAAAAAAAAAAAAGTGTTTTTCAATTTCTATTTTTCTATTTTTTTCACAGAAGTATGGACGTAGCTGCTGGGCTCAGCAGTCCCATGCTTGACCGAACGGCGCTCGGGCTAAGCTGCTTGCAGCTTTTCCCAGTGTCTCGTTGCCACATAAGATCTGTTTGCAGAATTAGTGTGAAGACTGTCAGGGCTCTAACAGTAGGCTTTCCTCAGTTTTTGAACTGTTGGTTAGCCAAGAGCGTTATAGGTGGGCATCCCTACAATTGCTCCCGTGGTAACTGTAGGTCCCACCTGCTCCCATTCCCACCGGTACTCTATACAATGAACAAGGTTACCTTTTGCCGATTCACTAGCAGTTGCTTTGCTCAGCTCTGCTTCGGGCCTGAATGTTCGCAGTCCTTCCCACAGTGTTTCGTTGCTGTTCTGGTTTCTGCTTGCAGTGTCATTGCGAAGGCTGTCAGGGCTCTGACAGCAGGCTTCCTCCAGTTTTAGGGCTGTGCTGGCTAGCCAGAAGCTATACAGGTAGGCATCCCTATATATTGCTTCTTCAATAACTGTAGGTCACAGACTTACCTCCGTTCCCAACCTGGTATATGTACTGTACCGGTACCACAGTACCGTGGGTACCGTGCAGCGGGCACCATACCGATTTGTTTGTCTGCTTGGTTCAACTTCAGTTCATCACCGTTCAGACTCGATTAAAATGGCACCAGCTCGGATTAAACAGTGGTATCACCCCTGGTCCTTGACTCGCCCTGTTTTAATCTTTTTTACAGTATTTCTGACTGTAACATACTGTACAGCAGTGTTGCTGCTTGTGCTGTCTGAGACAGTGAGTTTGTTGTTACTGAGGCAGCAGTTTTTACAGTACTGTACACTGCAGACGGGTCCAGCCTTGGCTGCGGCGTTTCCTAGAATGGCAGGGGGTGCGCAGGGGAAGTGTAACCCCCATTGTGCATTAATGTACCTCCTGGTGCTACAAACACTGAACCGGTACCAAACCGACCCTGTATCATTGCCATACTGACCGGTGTTACATCCCCAGTCTGGTCCCAAGCAGGCCTTGTTGACAGTCCAGTTGCTGTCTTTAGCAAGCTGAGGCAACAACTGTACATTCTTACTGTAGATTGCTTGCTATTTGCATAATGCCTGCGTTTTATCCCTGTGCCAGCAGCCTCAGGGACCGGTACAAGGTGAGCAGTGGCCCTAAGGGTTTGCTGCCACAGGCCCAGGGCCCCTTCTCAGGGAGCTATCTGAAGTATTGGCGTCAGTGCACCACGGACATCTGGGTGCTTACTGCCGTTCAGACCGGCGATTCACTGCAGCTCAAGCACGGTCCCCCTCTCTTGCAGGGCGTGACTGCAGCATCAGTCATAGACCCACAGGACCCTGTTGTGGTGTCTCAGGAGGTAGCAGCTCTGCTGCAAAAACAGGCTAGTCATTTGGTACCATAGGTGTAATTTACATAGGAAATGTGAGGGACATGTCCCCTCCTCACTTTTTCAATGCTGAGAAATGCAGGATGAGTAAAACTTTTATTTCACGATAATTTATTGGTATAATCACAAGTCAGTATGGAAGTCAATGGGAAGAAAAATGGGATCGGATCTGGGATCACTGGAGCCAGAACATGAGATGGTGTTTTACTATGAGGATTTGGATCAGGCTTCACTGATACCTGAGATCACGGTAATGTTGGGGAAAAATGGCGAACGGATGGACAAAGATAGAAGAGGATGCACTATGTTACTGTGTCCAAAACACAGGAAAATAGTTTTAAGCTTGTAATCCACCATAGCTCATGTTATTAACTAATATTATCACACTGAGGTTTCTGAATAATCTTCATGCATACCCCAGCTACAGAAACTGTCCCCCCCACTTTTGAAGCCACTGTATGGTATACCTCCTCCAGTTGGAGGATGGGTTTCTACTCCATGCTCAAACGGGATGGTGGCAGACAAATCCTCGACCTGTATCTGAGCTGAAGGTGGTTCAAAATGTTGACAATGCAACAGCTGTTGCAGTCAATCAGGCCAGGCGACTGGTTCACCACGGTGGACCTCAAAAGACGCCTATTTCCATATCCCCATAAAAACTGGCACACTTATGTACTTGTCGTTCGCCTTCATGGAACAGCATACGAGTTCAAGTCTTGCCGTTTGGTCTCTCTCTAGATCCCCATGCCTTTTCGAAGCGCAGGGAAGCTCTACTGGCCCCATTGAGACTCAAAGGTATCAGAGTACAGAGTACAGAGAACGCATCCAGCCTGGGCTGGGGCGCTGTGTAGAATGGCACTCCACATAATGGTTTGGAACTGCAGGCAGTTTAACAAGCCTTGCAGAATTTGTTGCAGAAGGTTCGAGGGAGGCATGTGCTTGTCTGGGCAGACAACGCAATAGTGGTGGCTTAAGTCAACCACAAAGGTAGCCTCAGGTTGCTCCGTCTCCATCGCATGGCCCATAAGCTTTGCTCTGGGCACACGAGAAGCTATGCTCACTGCAGGCAGTACATCTGCCCAGGGGGAAAAAAACTGGGCAGCTGACCTCTTCTCAAGGAGTGTCCCAGCGCCTTAGAGCGGAGGCAAACCCTGAGGTGGTAGCCTCATTTGGGAGAGGTTCAGGGGAGCAGAGATAGATCTCTTGGGTCTGGCCCCTGAACGGCAGCAGTGAGCCTATTGACACCTTGCAAAATGTCACAGCAGCATACACACGTTTCCAGTACGGGTACAAGTGGAGCGTCTTGCAATTTAAAACTTAAACTGATTGTAAGATACATTTAAAATATATTCTGACAAACTGCTTTTATATTCATTTGTATTTGTCTTTTAAAATCTGATCTACCTGCTGTAATTCACAGGAATCGCACCTTGATAAAAATGTATTGTATTAAACATTCAGTTTCCATGTACCTTTGGTTTTCTGATTTCAAATACAAATGGGTTGAGAATGAACTTGTTCTGTCAGTTTGTAAAATTCAATTCTCAACCCACAGTGTTGTTGGTAGTTGGCTGAATAAAGTTTTTCATGAAGTTCATTTGGTTAAAATAAGTATATCTTATTTTTCTGTAAATGCAGCACCTCTACAAGCTGTGCTATGGTGTACTCTTTTACCCCACACCATATTTCTGGGTACAGTAATAGTACTGTAGTTAAATATCTTAAAACAGAATACACTGTGCTACACCGAGTAATCCTATTGTTTCAGCTGTGAAATAAAATATCAAAAGGCACACATGTCTAGTAAGAAGCAGCATAGCACATGTGTATAAATTATTAAACTTCATTCTGCCATGTAAGGTATTTCACAGGCCTCAAATAATCGCTCTTTATTCAGTTTTAACAATCTTTTTAATAACTTTCCTAGTAACCCAGTAATCGTGTAAGCACTGGGGTTCCAATTACTGATACAGTAGTCTCACTACAAACTCACTACACCCTGCAATGTGTTACGGGACACTGTGTGGTGCTGGCTTTTGCATGGAGTGTTAAACAGGAGTCCCATCTACTCTATATACATTACAGAACCAAGTGTCATGGATAAATCCCAATACAGGTCAACAAAATAAGGTACAAACTGTATTACAAATGTTCTTTGCAGTGACCCACTTAATGGGTAACTTTCTCAAAACAGTGGTCAAGTAAAGCAATAGCTCTAGTTTGTCCATGGTACAGGTGTAGTACAAGCAAATCTACTGTAAAGTGTGGATAAGAATCTGTGCTGTTGTGAAATATGAATCCACTCAACTGCAGCGTTGACACTGGAGGAGTGAGACTCAACTGTGAAACAACGAACCCTCCGATTGGATTGCAGACCATTTTGATTTATCATTCTACAGATTGTGCACGTATAAAATGAATCACTGGGATATTAAAGTTCTCTGGATTTACACATGATGCAAAACATACTTAAATAAAATTTCTAAGGAAATTCAACACAAGATAAGTCAGCAAGGTCCAAATCTACCGTTACTCACCTTGAGATTTCAGGAGACGATTGCCTCAAAAGCTGAGTCATGTTCCCCAACTGCCTGTATTCTGCAAACATGAACAAGGTCAGCATTATTAAATTGTATGTTTTTTATTACAAACTTAGGGCCTCATGTACTAGGAGAGAACCAATGCCTCAGGTACTAGGCCACATTACAAAAACTAGTGTCGGCTGTAGGCAACTGGATGCTGGAAAGATTGATGATCTCCAAGCTACCAGTTGTGTGGTTATATGCAACTGCCAACTTTCCTGTATACACAGAGAAGCTTGATACCATGAAACCTATTATAAGCAACCAGTTGCTGTGAGTATGCTTAATAGGGGCAACTTGGACACATGTACGAGAAAGTACAGCAATAACAAATACCATCATGTGCCCCTGTAATCGCATGTCTTCCACTAGGTGGCAACATTCAGGACACTCACAAATGAAGTACAGATAACAGGTGAGATCACTACAAAGAAACAATTTGCCATTTGTTTCCAAGCAGCAAAAGAGAAAATACCTCCAGATTTCTGAGCTATTTATTATTGCTCCAAATGTATTAGTACCCCCACTTTCCAGCCCTTCCACCTATCCCCCTTCATCTGCCAGCATAATGGAAAAATTCTACAGATTTGGACAGAGACCAGGACAAACATTTAGGGACTGCCATGTAAAACGCAGCTGTTCAAAATACGAGACAGGGTTCCCTTTTTTACAACTTATACAGAGAAGACCAATTACAAGAAAAAGGTTTCTGGGGAAAAAAAAAAACAAAACAAAAAAACATAGTCAAACATACTGCACTGGATTAGGTACCCCCTTCACTTTACCAGTAGTGGAACATTGTGGAAAGATAATATTTACCCTCACTGTGTATAATTGACAGTATTTGTACATTACACGCATCGACCGTTATCATTATTAGTGCGGTATATCCCAGGAACTGGTGACGTAAGCTTTAGTTCAGAGTTCATTCACAGAGTGTCTGTGGTTCGAGTGTCTACGTCAGTGAGTGCATCTGTGTGTGCAGAAAGTATCTGGTGACTCTAAGACACAGAAGTTGCTGTGGGATGCAGAGACTGTTTACAGTAAACAAAGTTGGAGGAACATGGGCTGCAGGGGCAGCTATACCAGTGTTCAGACAGAATAGCGCGTGATTTTAGTAGTGGGGAATGGAGGAAAGGCTGCCACACAGTGAAGCAATAGCACTGTAAACTGTGAGGCAAAGGCAGTATGAGTTTGCTCCATTTAAAATAAAGTGAAGGTGTGCAAACTGGATTTCCAATGCAATCATTAGGTTCTGTATTACACAAAAATGCAATGATATATGGTGTGCTGTAAAATGAGAAATTTGTGTTTAACAGACAGTATTGTGTCATACACAGTCGTTATGGATCTGACACCCCCGTTGAGGCTAAAAGCTCCATAACTGCTCATAAAAACAGGTCTGTCTCTTATTTAGTGGTTAAATGCTCACTTGGGGAGTGCCTGATCCTTGGTTCACACACAGCCTCCGCCCATATGCAAATATTTTATATTCCCTAATAAAGTAATTAGTGTGAACAATAACAGCACAAATGGAAAACTATTTTTATTATCTACACTTCTTATTAAATGTGCAGACCCTACAATGTTTTACTGCAAGAAGTATATACACATTATTTGTAGTATATTCATATTACTATTGGGATAATTGGTGCACGGAACAGAGTATATGAGTTACACAGTGCTGGGAATGATTAAAATGATACAGCAAATGCTTAAACTATAATGTTAATACATCATGTGTAAACTGTCTCTTATTGTATAATTGTGTGCAGTTTGGTTCTGGTTCCTCAAACTGTGCAAAATGATTATAATAAAAAAGAGTCACGCAATGACAAATTACAAAACAGAAATAGTACTTGCACATAAAAGTGTTGTTTTTATAACTTCAGAATTGTGTTCTATATTCTTTTCTTTATTACTATCATGCAGAAGTATAACTACAGTAAGCTGGCAATGGTCTGTGCTAGCTTGACTTCATCTGTCCCCAATGAGAAGCAGGTACTGTAAGGTCAATAAAAGTCACACTGTGAAGAACAATGATGTCAATGGCCAAGAGTATAAGACAATAAATATGAATCACTGTATTTAGACCTCTTGCAGTTGCCCCTGAGATGAGTAAAAGCTTGTTTGAGCTTGTCCAATGGCAAAATAAACAGCGTGCTTCAGAAATATGAACACTCAACCACCCTTTTATGTTGAGCATTAGGGTTTAAAATATTCCACATACATCCATGCTGTATATTGTAAACTGAGATTTTATTATCTGTACTATACCATTAAATAAATATTCGTACACTCAATTCTATTAAGTAAAGTGGTGGTTCAGGCAGGGAACTCACTTTTAATCAGTCAATCAAATCAAGCTTATTAAGCGTTAATAACCAGACAACTGCCAATCGAAATAGCAGTACCTTATCACTAACAACGCAATTACTTGTAAAATGATTGTCTGGGAATGGATTTAAATCTCACCTGATCCATTACCCTCCCTGCTGTGAGTTAGTTTGCCTCCTCCTCCCCAGCCTCCACATGTTTTTTGACTTCAAGGGAAGGCAGCTATCCTGCCCACTGCCCATGGCTTCCCTACAGCCTCTCCACTTATCAGCGGAAAAATTTATGGGCAGAGGTCCCCCGAGGCATTATATGCATAAATGTGTTATCGTGTCTAATCTGTAATAATTATTTTATCGCATGAGTTCCCTCACTGAATAGTTTTCCTGCAGGCTAAACATCTAACAGCAGAAACCTTAAATATTGAAAAGTAAATCATCCTGTGTGGCCTGTGGATATTTAGACTGCTGATGATCGTTTTTTACAGTTCAGACATACCAAGAGCTGCACTTAAGGCCTATATTATCAACAAAGCAAATCTAAATTTCCAACTACTCATTTGCGCATTGATACTTATTAACTTAGTCCACATTTTTTAACACTGCTGGCTTTCCAAAGTACTTATGTTGAAGACAAAGGGTGGGCAACCACAGACCCACCATCAGTTTAGCTCTCTTATCAGAAATCTATTCCCCTCTACCCACACTGACAATGTGTTGCAACAGAGAGAAATAACAAAGGTATATTGCTACATGTAGCTTTCAGTAACACACCCAATTAGATAGAATAAGAGAATAAAAAAATAACAAAGTTAGAAACAAGAGGAGGCCATTTGCCCATCAATGCTTGTCCGGTTCCTCATACATACAGCCACAATTATTCACTGCTGGCTGATCCTGAAATGTGTGATTCCATGTTCTAACGGTTGTGTATTACAAATCAAGTTGATTGTAGATTACTGTAACTTCATGGCATTCCAGCTTCTGAAACATTATCATATGGTGCCCTTCCTTTTTTTTCTAGAAATGATTTAAATCTAACTCATGCCAGAACCACCATTAATATGGTGTTTATTGGTGACTCATGGAAAAAGGTGGTCAATCCCAGTGACATGGGGTCTGTCATCAACTCCATGATCCAACCCCCTGCACCTGCTTCCAAATATCCTGCTACAAGGTAGTTGCTTGTTTTACATTTGCTCTCTCTTGTACCTGCAAGCAGGACCCTCTCTCCTCCTGGTGAGATCCCTGGAGTAGAAGCAGTGTGTAGCATTGTAGAATTGACTGGGTATAACATGCTCTGTTCACATTTTTTGTATTACCCCCGATTTTCTCCACAATTTAGAATATAAAATGATTTCCCCCCTCACAGCTCAGGAGAACTGGAGGTTCAGTGGGCATCCTCTGATCCAATAACCAAGCCAGTTTCCTCTTTGTACGACATCTGGAATCTGGAATCTCCAGCGAAGACCGACTACTTCAGACAGCCCGGACACAAGCTCGCACTCCCCTGACTGTGTGACTCACCCTGCACGCAGCACATCTGTGCTTTTACTAGGTGAGCCATTCAGGGATCCCACTGGTCACCTTCTTTGTGGCAAGAGGTGGTAGTTTTATTCTGAATTGGAAAACTCAAATACGCACCTCATGTGGGTGCAAAAGGAACATGCATCTAATATCACAAGTCTGGGGAGGTGTTTGCTCTTATGGTTTATCAAGGCATCAGGACCTTCCCTTCATGAATTATAGACTTGTTGTATAAAGTTTAGGGTACAATAGCTGGCTTTCATTATTAGTCTTTATACAAAATATCCCTTAAGTATTTCATTTGTTAGCCCTGGCAGGTCAGAAGGACCCACACTCTTCTGTCCAGAACACTACTATCGTGTATTCTTCATATAGCCATCACATTACTGCTTTAGAAAACACTACCCTGTTTGCATCAGCACAAGGAAAAATGATACAACATGATTTGCATTGGTCTGGTTTGGTTAAATCTTGTAAAAATTAAGCAGTAACAAAACAGACACTCCAAAAAGGGTGTTTTCTATAATATCTATTTAACAGACACACAGGAATGTAAATTGTATATATAATCTATACATTTTAGAAAGCTTTAAACCATGCCATATTTGATTCACAAGCTCAGTGCACCCTCCATTTCAAATGTCCAGCCAGTCATAGTCTGGACAGCTTTGAAGCCATGGAGCACCCTGGTGGTGACATCTTGAAGCAATCCCCTGGCTCTGGAATATGCAATTTGCCTGGATATTAGCCCAAACTGCAGGATGTAAGGGTTTGGCAGCAAGCCTCACTGTGGTTTGGCGTTCAGTCTGGGCTCTACATATTTGTGCTGACACACCAAAACAAAAATGTGCTCTCTGCTGTTGTGTGTAGGTTAGCTTGTTTCCTTCTGGGAGTGCAATCTGAATAAATACAATCTGATCTATTTTAATTATCTCAACAACGGTGAATGTTATTTCCGCTGCCCTGTAAATTGGTGTCAGTCCTGCTGGTGTTTTCCTCCCCTCCGCAGATTTATTAAGCTCTTCTTAACTTTACTAATAGCAAGACAAATACATAGGAAAAAGGAGCAGGTTTCTGGGTGTCGCTATACAGATCTGTGCTGTCAGTTGATCGAATTACCCACTTCTACCCCTAACAAATGTAAAAAGTGTACAGCATTCCTAATGTGTCACTGCACAAGCTGGCATTCATTAGAGTCAAAAACTACATACAGGTTACATAACTGCTGCCAAGAAAAGTTTAAATACCCTTGTAACAGGGTGTTGTTACGGGTGTGGGTGTTCACTGTATTAAGTTGCCGGACAGAGCAATTGCACTTGTCATGTTGCACAGGCGTGCTGGCTTATTAAGAGCACAGTTATTGCAGTAGCAATGCCAATGTGCAGCCACAAAGGTACCAGCAATGGTAGCACCTAGGGCAAGGTAAGGCAGAGCAGGGAACCACGTGACCATACGGGCACATATACACAAACAGGAATCTAAACAAAGTGCAGACAAATGGCAGGAAAACAATGCAGTGAAAACACAGCTAGAAAAATAAAAAGTTGGCCAAAGCAAAGCAGAGGCTGAGCGCTACCTCCACTTAAAAGAAGGGTCCCGTTAACAGAGTATATGCGCTACACACCCTCGTGATACTGATTGGGGATCGTTCCCTGATCCCATAAACTAACCCTAATCCACTGCAATTACATGTCCCGGTTATACACACAGTGACTCTTTGGATGCACAGATTAACAGGTCAGCAGATGCTTACTATTTTGTAGTTTTGACTGTCCCACGGCTTGCTTCGCTCTCTCTTTCTTTCTCTCGAGCAGGCATTCACCTTTTGGCTGAACATGAAAGGGGTGTAGGCTCTTGGGTACCCCAGCCAATCAGGGATTTCTGGTCAGTTAAACCTTGTTCATTTAGCTGACTGGCATCGCGCCTCCCGTTGCGTCCGCACAGTGATCAAATATTTAACAAAACTTTTTGCTACAGCTAAAACATTAGGGGCCAACATGTTCCTAATGAAACTACATTGCAATCTTCATGAAGGGAAGACTGCTCCACCTTCTGTGCACACATTTAAACTTTAACTGCATAACTGTTGTCATGTACTGTATATTACAAGTTTCTTTATATCTCAATACGATTATTAAATGTTTTATGGCTTTCAAGTTTGGAGCACTTGCAATTTTCAAAAGGGACATCAGCCAAACAGGCTTAAAAAAAAATGGACCAAATGTTTACAACAAACATTTGGGACAAATTCATTGGGTATTAACAAGTAACAAAAATGTACTGCATATCATTATCATCATTACGTGCAAGTGATTTTTATTTTTTATTTTTTATTTTTTAACCCAAACATGAATGACTGCCAAAAATTGGTCAACCTCTTGAAGTTACTTTGAGCTCCCAGTTTTCAAACCATTACTGTAGGATAACAAAACTGAAAAAGTCAATAATGTTGGGGACAAAATATAGGCAATTCAATAGTGCCACAGTGTGCATGGAGTCAGTGGTATGAAGCAGCTGTCACATCAAATGCAAATGGCCAAATTAACTTTAAAAAAAGGCCAATACTGTCTATTCATAGATCTTTTTTGTTTTTAGCTTTTTTTTCTTCCTAAAAATGTATGGATGTTATTTTCACAGGCCATTACTATTTTGGAAACAGCTACTACGTTTGTAGATATTTTGTTTTTTCTGTCATCTCTCTTTGGACTACATTTTTTCATTGTCTTGTCAACAAACTGAGGCTGGTAGACTGACATCCAGCTGAGGTAAACAAATATATTGTCAATTTTCCACTCGCCCTGTTTTCAATTCTATTTGATTAATTGTATGAGGCTGTCATTAGATTACGACTTGATTGTGGTTATTTTATTTTTCTGTTACTTGAATAATCTACCAGTACAAGAAGAACTCATTGGAGGTTTAAAGACCACACAAACAAAGAGTCACATTCATCGTGGATATGTTGATATTTCATATATTAAAGCAAACATGAGAACCACAGCCTTTTTATATTTTAAGGGGGATTAAGGAGTAACACATTTTAGAAATCATACACAGGGCAGGCAGCCAAAACCATTTATTTAGTCTATTCGGTATGAAGGAGAGAAGCATATAGAGTTGTTCTGATAGCTATAATTCATTTTTGCCTGAAGTCAGGGTTAGGGCTCTGGACTCCTGACCGGAAGGTTGTGGGTTCAATCCCAGGTGGGGGACACTGCTGCTGTACCCTTGAGCAAGGTACTTTACCTAGATTGCTCCAGTAAAAAAAAAAAAAAAAACAACTGTATAAATGGGTAATTGTGTGTAAAAATAAATGTGTAAAAAATTATGTAATTGTATGTAAAAATAATGTGATATCTTGTAACAATTGTAAGTCGCCCTGGATAAGAGCGTCTGCTAAGAAATAATAATAATAATAATAATAATAATAATAATAATAATAATAATAATAATAATAATAATAATAATAGGAAAACAGGTTAAAAGAGTGTAAGTCTGATAAAATGAAAAACATTGAGTGAAAATGTAAATATGTTAGCCTAAAGGCAACTATACACCTAGCACAGAAAAGGCAAGCCAGAATGTATTGGAGTCAGCAAAAAAAAATATTATTGTAACATCAGGGACGAGTGCAGTTGTGTGTCCTTTCACTGCATTTCACATGAGAATATGTCGTGTCCCCCCCCCCCCCATTTGATTAAACGCTCAGAGCTCTATCTGGTCTCAATCTGGTATCCCACACTTGAACCCCCTTGTTCTTGTTTATGACGACAAATTACTCCTGCACTGAACAATGAAAGAGCCAGACGATTCACCTTCCTGGATGCTTTAGTTTAAAGTTTTAAGTATTTTGCTACCAGTAGCAGTTGAGCATCCTGGTGTTATTCAAGTGTAAACAAAGCCTTTTAAGTGCAATTATAAAAGTTTGAGACCTCTTTACAAAACAGTGGGCATGCTATTTTTAGCAAGACTAAAACATGGCTAGCCTCCCATTTGGGGGGGGGGAGGCTGCAAAGTGTCTGTAAACATTTTTGAAACATCAGAAAAGCTAATAATTCTGCACCAATTATATTTTCAGAAGAAAAGTTCAAAGTGACTACAGGCAGTTAGTGTATAGTTAGAACCTTGCAGCCAGCCTGTCAAATAGTTTAAGACTGGATGAGCCACAACAGAGTATTCTAAAGATCTAGGCCCTGTGCCTTTTTTTTTTTTTTTTTTTACAAAGTGAAAAAAAAAAAACCTGTCAATTTAGACAGTTTGTATAAACCCTTCCCGTCCCTAAAGACTTGGCTGCTCTGAGTTGTATCACTTTATCTTAAGAGTGTGTTTATCCTGGTTCATTCACCCAAAAGGAAAGTTAAAATCATAATGTAATGAGCAGAAGGAATAGAGATGTTATCAGTAAAACAATAAACTGCACTTTTTGGCAATGTCTTTAAACAGGACACCCTCAGAAAATCCAACCCCAGATGGCTTTTATTTATAGACACAAAAAGGTCTCTAATTATGAAATTAGAATTTTTACTGCACACAGAGATCTTCTAGTATTTTATTCAGACCTTTATTTCCAATTTTAAAATGATGGTACAGTAGTTGTGTATCCCAGGCTGTATTCTGATAAACACTACTGTGGTCTGTGATGTAGTGCTGTCATCCTTTGTAATATAGTCACATATTATAATCCCTTTTAATAAATTACAATATTAAAAATAAAAGGTGGTTATAAAGTAATTAATCCTGACACCCTGTATTGCCACTGCTTATGCTGTACCTGCACTGTGAAGAAATAAATCAATAAGTAAATTATTCTTATGCACTAAAACAAAGAGTATAATAGAAAATCCCCAATGAGGAGTTCCTTTGAATCACCAAAATGAAAGATATCACCTGGAGATCTGACAGCGAAAGTGGAGGTGGCTCAGCCATGTTATAAGAAAGCCCCCCTGACACCATCCCAAGAGGTGGACACTGGCCGGCAGGAGAACATGAGGGAGGCCCAAGGAGACATGGAGAAGGACAATGATGTCTGAACTGTCCAGCAGAGGACTCACCTGGGGAGAAGCTGGTTGAGGTGGTGATCATTTGTGGACTCCTTATATCCCACATAAGACCAAGAGGCTTAAGTAAGTCAGTGTATTCAGATAAGCCAATCCCTCAATGCATGTGCTATAACACATTAACTTCACTTTTGTAGATGCTGACCACATCCTGTAGGAAATTAGGTAATAACCTAGTAACAGAAGCACATCTTCCAGCTCCTCCAGAATACCCACCAGGAGGTCATTCTCCAGCACATTCTGCTTGGCCCTCTCCAGAGTCCATTCTCCTGGCTCCCTTCAATGGGGAACAAAAAATAAAGCATAAATACCAGGTCGATACAAAGTTGTTGTTTTTTTATGGTCCAAAAGGTGGCCCTAAAAAAACTCTAGGAAACCAATGAGATGAATGTTGAGGTAATGGGCCTTTAACAAATATTTGGTTTGAAAGTAACTGTATTTGATGACCTGCTACTCAAAAACAGACCTGGAATACAAGCAGTATATAAAAGAGAGATAAAGTGATAAGTACTGTTACTACACAAACAAGCAGACAAAAAAAAAACAATGACGAGAGCGTGGGTTTCGGGAGGTTTGGAACTGCTCTGTTATCAGAAAGCAGTCTCCAGGTTGAAGTGGGAAGATTGTTTTCTAAATCTCAATTGTTCTGTTTTTTTTTTTTTTGTCCAAACCTTCCTGCTGGGAATCTGAGCAGTTCGAGTAAGAGCTGTAAATTGTCCCTTTATCTCAGAGGTTTAATATGGAGCACATACGGTTGCCACCTTTTTAAAATTTTTTTTTTACCATCATCGATTGTGATTGAATAAAACATTTACAAAGCTGGGAGGTGTCAGGTTTTAGTTGAATGCAGCCCCTGTTCAATTCATGTTTTTACTGCAATTTAGAAGTAGTTGCTCTATGTGAACAAGCCAACACTGTGCACAGAGAAAAACTTGCTCTCGTCTGTATATATATATATATATATATATATATATATATATATATATATATATATATATATATATATACTGTATATATATTTAGTTGTTGCCAATTATTATTATTCTCTCCCCAATTTGGAATGGCCAATTATTTTTAGGCTCAGCTCACCGCTACCACCCCTGCGCTGACTCGGAAGGGTGAAGACAAACACACTCTGTCCTCCGAAGTTTGTGCGGTCAGCCGACCACTTTTTTCACACTGCGGACTCACCATGCAGCCACCCAAGAGCTACAGCATCGGAGGACAACACAACTCTCGGGCAGCTTACAGGCAAGCCCTCAGGCGCCCAGCCAGACTACAGGGGTGCTGGTGCGCGGTGAGCCAAGGATACCCTGGCCGACTTAGCCCTCCCTCCCCCCGGGCGGCACTCGGCCAATTGAGCACTGCTCCCTGGAAGCTCCCGTCCTCGGTCAGCAAAGGAATAGCCTGGACTCGAACTTGTGACGTCCAGACTATAGGGCACATCCTGCACTCCACGTGGAGCGCCTTTACTGGATGCGCCACTCTGGAGCCCCTCTCTTGTATATTAAAAAAAAAAATCCTAGTCTGCAATTACCTAGATTTACCTTGTGGTTTACATAAGCAATTGCTCCTCAGGGCAGGAAACTTTTTAAGAAGGTGTGGAAATTTATTCTTCAGTACATTCAAATAAAAACAACTGAAGCTCAAGGTATTAAACTGAAACAGCTCGAATGGTGCATAATAATAAGTGAGCTGTACTGCAATAAACCAGCTGTAGGTGTCCTTTCACAATGTATTAATTTAACAGATCATGGAAAGAAAAAAACATGGTCATAATGCCTTGTTCACGGTAAAAAAAAAAATTCCTGCGATATGTGCTGTTTTAAAACATAAATAAATTGTTTAATATAAATGGTGTGGATATCAAACTGCTTGCATTCCCTGGTTTATTCTGACGTTGACCAACATGTGGAATCACATGATTGTTAGATGTCCAGTTATTTAGCTTTTCTGTTTGAAAAGTCGCTACACACCCTTAAAAAGTAAACGGAAGAGGAAGAAGAAGAACAACAATTTTACCTTAGTTTGACGACTTATATCTCATTGAAAACAGCAAAACTCTTTGAGCTGTATAGAAACTCTCGATCGATAGTTTCAAACAAGTTTTTCTAACTTGTACGAGGAACTACAGTTCCTCTTAATAACTTGTAGGAGGAACTACCGTTCCTCTCAATCTCTGTAGTTTCAAACAAGTTTTTCTAACTTGTATGAGGAACTACCATTCCTCTCAATAAACACCCCTATTTATTTATGGTAAATATATGTAGATGGCACATTCCTAAAATCCCCCAATTCTGTTTTTTAATATATATTAAAAAAAGTTCAGCTTGTTACAGTTACGTATTGCTTTGTCTGTGTTGTGCTCTTGTAGCCCTGAATAAATATACTTTCAAAGAAACAAGAAATCACCATTTAATGCATGCAACAGAAGCATACAATGGGATACCTTTGACAAACAACTGGATATTGGCCAATTGCAATATACGCTGAGACCTTGAGGGTGGAAGACTCACTCAAATAAAGATAGGAATGCACAATTAAATAATACTAATAATAATAATAATAATAATAATAATAATAATAATAATAATAATAATAATAATAATAATAACTTCTTCTTGGAACTCAGATACGGGGAATGGGGAAGAGCTGCAAGTCTCACGCTGTCACTGGAAGAAGTGGATCTTGCACCTTCAACAATTCAAAAATATTAGGAGGAGTAATCATATATATATATATATATATATATATATATATATATATATATATATATATATATATATATATATATAGTACTGTGCAAAAGTTTTAGGCAGGTGTGAAAAATGCTGTAAAGTAAGAATGCTTTCAAAAATAGACATGTTAATAGTTTATATTTATCAATTAACAAAATGCAAAGTGAGTGAACAGAAGAAAAATCTACATTAAATCAATATTTGGTGTGACCACTTTGCCTTCAAAACAGCATCAATTGTTCTAGGTACACTTGCACACAGTTTTTGAAGGAACTCGGCAGGTAGGTTGGCCCAAACATCTTGGAGAACTAACCACAGTTCTTCTGTGGATTTAGGCAGCCTCAGTTGCTTCTCTCTCTTCATGTAATCCCAGACAGACTCGATGATGTTGAGATCAGGGCTCTGTGGGGGCCATACCATTACTTCCAGGACTCCTTGTTCTTCTTTACGCTGAAGATAGTTCTTAATGACTTTCGCTGTATGTTTGGGATCGTTGTCATGCTGCAGAATAAATTTGGGGCCAATCAGATGCCTCCCTGATGGTATTGCTTGATGGATAAGTATTTGCCTGTACTTCTCAGCATTGAGGAGACCATTAATTCTGACCAAATCCCCAACTCCATTTGCAGAAATGCAGCCCCAAACTTGCAAGGAACCTCCACCATGCTTCACTGTTGCCTGCATACACTCATTTGTGTACCGCTCTCCAGCCCTTCGGCGAACAAACTGCCTTCTGCTACAGCCAAATATTTCAGATTTTGACTCATCAGTCCAGAGCATCTGCTGCCATTTTTCTGCACCCCAGTTACTGTGTTTTCGTGCATAGTTGAGTCGCTTGGCCTTGTTTCCACGTCGGAGGTATGGCTTTTTGGCCTCAAGTCTTCCATGAAGGCCACTTCTGACCAGACTTCTCCGGACAGTAGATGGGTGTACCAGGGTCCCACTGTTTTCTGCCAATTCTGAGCTGATGGCACTGCTGGACATCTTCCGATTGCGAAGGGAAGTAAGCATGATGCGTCTTTCATCTGCTGCAGTAAGTTTCCTTGGCCGACCACTGCGTCTCACGGTCCTCAACGTTGCCCGTTTCTTTGTGCTTCTTCAAAAGAGCTTGGACAGCACATCTGGAAACCCCTGTTTGCCTTGAAATTTCTGCCTGGGAGAGACCTTGCTGATGCAGTATAACTACCTTGTGTCTTGTTGCTGTGCTCAGTCTTGCCATGGTGTATGACTTTTGACAGTAAACTGTCTTCAGCAACCTCACCTTGTTAGCTGAGTTTGGCTGTTCCTCACCCAGTTTTATTCCTCCTACACAGCTGTTTCTGTTTCAGTTAATGATTGTGTTTCAACCTACATATTGAATTGATGATCATTAGCACCTGTTTGGTATAATTGTTTAATCATACACCTGACTATATGCCTACAAAATCCCTGACTTTGTGCAAGTGTACCTAGAAGAATTGATGCTGTTTTGAAGGCAAAGGGTGGTCACACCAAATATGGATTTGATTTAGATTTTTCTTCTGTTCACTCACTTTGCATTTTGTTAATTGATAAATATAATCTATTAACATGTCTATTTTTGAAAGCATTCTTACTTTACAGCATTTTTCACATATATATATATATATATATATATATATATATATATATATATATATATATATATATATATATATATATATATATATATATATATATAACACGTGCTGAATATCATTCTGCAACAAGTGAAAAACAAAAAAAGCAAAAATTGGTATGCAGCCTAACTACATAAAAAATGCTCGTGGAAACACGCTTTTATTGCATGGAGGTTTTACTTACCGTATTTACCAGTCTAGGATTTTTGTCAGGTGAAACTGGAGGAAGCGCTGTGTAACTGCACAATAAAAACAAACTGATTTGGCATTCGAGAAAACTGGTGATGGCAAGTGCATTAATTACTTACACACACACACACACACACACACACATATATATATATATATATATATATATATATATATATATATATATATATATATATATATATATATATATATATATACCCAGCTAACACACAACGTCCTCACAACGTTGCAGTAAGGTTGTAGGTTGGTTGGTGCCAACACAACGTTGTGACAACGTTACAGATGTTTCTTGGTTCAAATAAACGTTGTGGCAACGTTGCTACAACCACACTTGATAACGTTGTAGAAATGTTCTGTACAACTTATACACAACGTTGTGGTAAGGTTGTGGTCTGGTAGTGAAAAACGCAACATTGTCACAACGTCGTGACAACGTTAGATATATAGATATATAGATTTTACTTGTTGTGGCAATAGCTATTTTATTACATTTATTTGTGTTTTCAGTTTTATTATTATTGTAGTATTCAAGCCTATAGCTCTTATTCTTGAAAAATAGAGCATTAGTTTGGTTTACTAGCTTGATTCTAATTGGTCCTAAAGTGTTCCATTGCACGCGCCTCGAGGAGCATCAACTGAAGATGCTCGCGCACCTGTCAGCTTAGTAGTGTGAAGGAGAATAAGAGTGAGTGGAGAGATCATTTATAAATTGTTGTATTTGTATAGCTATATTTGTATAATTTATTTCTTAATATATATTTAATTTACATATGTGTTGTATACATATTTGTGTTTTTGAATGTTTGTTAAATTTTTTATATTAGAGTAAGTTGTGTGTGTGTGAAACAGAACTCGGACTTGTAGCTGGAGGAGATCGTCGAGATCCTGAGGTAAGTTTATTTTTATTTTATTTCTATGAATAATGTATTGTTTTCCATAAATGTTATTAAATAAAGCGATTTGTCATGGTTAAATAATTTTGAGGTATTAACAAAAACTAGATACTGTTCTTTCTTTTTTATTACTATTTAAAATGTACCTACAAGGTTGTGAAAATGTCATATAGAAGTCACAATAAGGTTTCTGAAATGTCATAAATAAGTCCTCAGAAGGTTGTGAAAATGTCTAACATGTCCTCACATGGTTGTAGAAAAGTAGCAATAACGTTGGATTACAACGCTGTGGCAACATTCCAGCTTCCTTCATTTGAACGTAGTTACAACGTTTTTTTACACCGACTAAACTTCAGCGTGCTTGTTACGTTGCAGCAACGTAATTTTGTTAGCTGTGTGTGTGTGTGTGTGTGTGTGTGTGTGTGTGTGTGTGTGTGTGTGTGTGTGTGTGTGTGTGTGTGTGTGTGTGTGTGTGTGGTATATGGGTCTAACTTTTAAAGTCCAGAATGCCGTCTGTGTTTTTAAGTTATCTACCCACGCATTCTTTTCAAAAAGACACCCTTTCGAATGATGCGATACTTAATGGATTATAAATTGAAATAACTCGTTTTGGCCTGTTTTACAAAAGTCTCCTGCTTTGTTGGTCAGCCAGGTTTAAACTTTTTAAACAAATGCTGATCTTTATCAGAATTAAGTACCTAGCTTCAAACAATATGTTTCACGCTTGAAGAGATTTAAATTTCTATCCAGACGATGTCTGAAAAATGTGTATTCTTTTCCAGATCTGGTCAAAATGGAGTACCGCCCTCTGGTGGACAATGGAGATGGTTCCGTTTGGAACTGAATTAACATGGTTTTAAATGGGAAATATGTTAACTGGTATAAAAACA
This sequence comes from Acipenser oxyrinchus oxyrinchus, assembly GCA_030684275.1. Classification (NCBI taxonomy): domain Eukaryota; kingdom Metazoa; phylum Chordata; class Actinopteri; order Acipenseriformes; family Acipenseridae; genus Acipenser; species Acipenser oxyrinchus. The sequence continues at coordinate 53,963,118 of CM060251.1, read as the reverse complement.
GTATTCGCGTGAACTCGTAAATTTACAAACATTCAAAATGTAGTGTATTAAAAGCCTTACTTAAATCACTAAAAAAATAAGTAAGTTGTCATTCAGGAAATTCGTTAATTCGTTAGAATGATCAAATAGAAATGAGATTAAGTAAAAATGAATAACTTTAGAAAGGTTATTTCACAAACGAGTATTTAACTTAAAAGTATTTTTTTTAAGATTTATGACCCTTTGTTTGAATGAAGATGGGGAGGTATCTTTCTGATGAAGTTATGATGTCACCTGCTTACATTCAAAGCAGCCAATAAAATTACCTGATGGAGGGTTTACCAATGGAATGACTAGAAGAGTCAACCAATTGAATGACAATAATCAGAGAAACACACCTATTCTCAAATTTCTGTTTCCTTGGGTAGTGGTGTAATACCACAGTTTTGCTGGCATGGTCACCATGAGCCAGGCAAAAATCTCTCCAGTGGACACATCCTCAATGTCAACAAAGCCTGGTGGTGTGTATGCTGCACATGATTTCCTGTGTAGAAAACACAATTAATGCCACCTTTTTAGGGCTCAGTGCGGTGGGACTTCTGAAGATTATCCATTGATTCGCTAAAATTCCAAAAGCATTCTCAACACACCTTGCTCTCGAAAACCTAGAATTAAAAGTATTGAAAACAGTTTAGAAAAATGAGTACTGATATATTTATTATGTTTGGCACATTAAAAAACAACAAACGACACTGGTTGTTGCCTGGGGGGTAGGGGTTGGTTTTTGGGAATATTAAGTTTATTGCTCTCGAAAGCTTCCTTCAGGGATTACACACCTCCATCACTGATACGTCCACTAGTACCTACATCTACATAGGTGAACTGCAGATTGGCATCAACCAGAGCCATTAATACAATGCTGTTAAATCCCTTGTAATTGAAGTAATAAGAGCCAGCCCCTGAAGGACCCTGCATGTTTATGTGTTTGCCGCCTAGTGCTCCCAGACACATAGGAAAGTTCAATTTGTCTTCAGATTGTTTCACAACAGCTAGCCACTTATCTTCTGTATTTGGAACAGACAGAACTTCTGGTTGCAGAGAAGCACATAGAGCTTGGCAGGTTTCTGGGACGATTGCTGACGTTGTGTTATGTGAAATTCTAATTGAAAATGAAAATTGCCTGAGCCAGTAATTGACTCCAGCTCTACTGCAGACCAATCGGTTATAGTCAGTTTGAAGCTATTGCTAGTGAGAAACCCATATAAAAACTAAATCTACAATACTGTCTAAAATACTGCTCTTTCCTATAACATACTATTGAATGTTCTGCAGTGTACAGCCACAGTACAAACAACAAAAAAAGAATAAAACAGATTAATGTAGCACCAAATGAATACCTGAAAAATATGTGTTCAGCAATAAATATAGATAATGATAACAGAGCAAACTGACTTGAAACAAGAGGTACGTGTTAATAATTTTGGTTATAATATGAGACTTACTTTTGTTCCATAAAGCTTTGCCTTGATGCACTCAGTTACCTTGAATTATGTTGCAAAGCTGCATAAGAGATCAAAGGGCTCACTTCAAGAAAGGTGTCCTGAATGTGTCTTCTTTATTTAACTATTTTTTGGGCTAGCCTCAAACCAGTTTAGTTTCTTGGCTTATTTGTCATTAGCTCAAAGAAAGATTTTTTTTTTACTCCAAGGGACACTACAGAACCTCACACCATCTCCAGAGAAATGCAGTAAAGGAACATTTCTCAGTTAAAGATGCTAATTACACTTAATTGTATACACTTCACTGACCAGTAAAGTTGTCTTGGCAGAAAATGGACAGTGGGGGGGCAAGTAAATAAAGTTTCTACTTTCCCTTCATCTCTCCTCATCCCACATTATTAGGCCCTGTTCTGTAGAAGGCTACCATAGCTCAACACCTAACTAAAATAAATCATTCCGAAAACCACCTTCGCTGCAGTGAAAGCTTGGCTTGAATGAGATAAGCTCATTTAAAAAGTTATACAAAATTTTTTCGCTGCACTGGTCTCATGTTCAGTTTGAAAGAAACACATGTTGTAGACATGTATTTTTTCTAGAAAACTATTTATTGTACCATTTTAGAACAATTTCTGTCTAAAAGGTCTTCTTTCAGGTAGTCTTTCTCTTGTGAAATTGTCACCACACCTTCAACGCTTTCTTTCAGTCATTAACATGTTTTGCACCCGTTTAGGTGAAATGACCTAAGAAGTGAAACTGTTACTGACTCCATAAAACATGAACGTTGGGTTATTATCATAGAGGCCTGGTGCTGAGCCCAGCAGCTGTGCTTGTCTTCTGCACGAAACAGAAAAAAACACAACACAAGAGAAAATATTCTCACAAAAACAGTAATAAAACAGTTATAGTTCATAAAATAACAATATCATTCCAAAAACAAAAATGTTTATTTCTTTTTATTTTAACCAGCCGGAGCTATTAGCAGCCTGTAGGAGAGCACAGGTCATCCGACTTAAGCTGCTTGATCCCTGGAGGGGCAGCATCAGCTGCAGTAATAAGCAACAGGCTGTATGCAAAAATGAGGTGTAATTAGTAAATTAAAAATGAGGGCTGCTTAATCAACTAAAGAGTGGATCACAGATTAATTTTTTTAATTTAATCGCACAGTTCTATTTTGTATATAAAATAAAATCAACCAATAGATCTGCACTTTCTCAGCGGCAGTCCAATCATAAGTGAGCAGAAGCGGGACATAAACAGTTGAAGGTCTTTAGTAGGTTTAGCCAGTTCGAGAGTCAAAGATCTGCCCCTTGTTATACAATTTGCAAGAACTGTTGTGACGTTCTCCAATTGTTTAAAGGTGGAAAAAAACAGCACATACATGGAAAGTAACAATAGATTAAACTAAACGTGTAAAATAAAAGCAGCTAGACCAAGCTACGGAATAAGCTAGTGGTTAGGGCTCTGGACTCTTGACCGGAGGGTCGTGGGTTCAATCCCAGGTGGAGGACACTGCTGCTGTACCCTTGAGCAAGGTACTTTACCTAGATTGCTCCAGTAAAAACCCAACTGTATAAATGGGTAATTGTATGTAAAAATAATGTGTAAAAAAATAATGCAATTGTATATAAAAAAAACAAAAAAAATAATATGATATCTTGTAACAATTGTAAGTCACCCTGGATAAGGGCGTCTGCTAAGAAATAAATAATAATCATGAAACCAGCCATGATTTGATTAGTCTTTCAAATTGGGATAACTGTTGCAGTGCCCAATGCAGTACCATATGGGGTGAGTAGGTATTACAGTGCTCACCCTATATAACGCTGTAGTGGAGAGCCATAGTTATGAGACCATGCTATTTGTGTTCCACCTTATAACGAGTATAAAAGGGCTACTGTAATGGCATTATGAAGCAAATGGGAGCCACGACCCTACCGTGTTATAACCGATTCCGCAGTATAACGAGGCGTGTTATAACAGGTGATCACTGTATTAGCAAAACTATTTAAAACAGATCACTTTTTGTTGATGCCAAGAAAAATTTATTATACTTCAGAATGACAAATAGTTATTGACTTTTTTTTGTTTCAATACACAGGAGAAATTTTTATGGACAATTATTTGCTAGCTTAAACAGCATAAAATAATTTGTACACATTTATATTTTACATTACACACTGTAACTTTCCACTAAAGCAGTTTGCAAGAATGCATTGCTACTGGTATAGTACAGCTAATAATTACATTTTATATGAAAAGCAAAAGGCAAAAAATAAGTTATTTAAATATCAATATAATATACAGAATGTGCAACATTTGTTAGTTATTACATATATGTACTAGGGCTTAACAAGGCTTGTAACAGTTACTTGGAAATAAAAGTTTACTGGAACACAGTATTATTAGGAAGTCATTCCATTCCATTTGCACATGACAAGTATTGCAGTATTCCGACCCATGCAAACTGCTTTTAACAAGATAAGTAGGTAAAATTCTCTAAATAAATCTGAAATATGACATGGAGCAACCTTTTAACATACACCATGTTCATTCACCATTGAATGAAGCTATTGTTTAAATTTTGGATGGGGTGGATAAATGTATTTGTAATTGCCTTTTGTTTGCATTATAGAGTATAACTCATTTTAAAAAGTGCTCTTTAGCAATAACAATTTATAAAGAAGTAAGGAATGTGCTAGTGGTGTTACTGACTGCATGAAGAGGACCACTTCTCAGTAATGCAGCAATACCACAAGTATTAAAGGGGCTCTTAAAACTTGTGCAGGGAAGGAAAGCAATAAATCAAATACATTGTTCAATTCCTAGAACTTTTGCTAGTTTGAGGGATTTTAATTATTTATTTTTTGCCCAGCCTTAGACACAAATGTGGTGGCATTCGAGATCTCACTCAAGATGTCAAAGGAGTTGTCTTTCCTGGCAACGGCAGTTAAACCGTGCTGTAAGATAGACAGCTTTGAAGTCAGCAAACACCACTCAGCTAAAGGCACTGTTAGGCTACAGTCACACCTCCTAGAAGACTTCATATTAAATACCTACATTTCAAATATCCAAGTATCTGTGGTATTTGTCTTAGTTAATCGAAATGTAGGTATTACATGATATATTACCATTATGATACTTAAACATGTTTCAATTTCTTAAGTAGCATCAAATGTCATTTTAATTGATTTGTGTATTACCCTTACTTTTTTTTATGATGTGTACAAAATACTTTGAGTAGTTTTAGGTTCTGTTGCTCCAATTTATAATTATATATATTTTTAAATATCTACCTTTATAGAGCTTTGAGATTGCCTGGAAATAAACTGCCAACACTGAACAGACTTTTTTTTATTATATTCAAATAATGTTGCAATGAAACATTTCAAAACAGGCACAGTATAAATAAGTAAAGGGACTTCAAAAAAAGACTATTGAAGCTGTTACAATTAGGTTGCCACAGAAAGATTCCTGCTACTAGTACTATTAGATTTGACCTATGGTCCTCTGCTTTTAGAATTTGTGTTTTATTGCACCGGTTATAATGAAAGCTGATTGCGAGGTAACTGACTGCTATCCTGTTAGAACATCCTTGAACATGAGATGTATATTTCAAGTGTTCCTATCCTGGTAATATTGGGTGGCAGTTGTTTACAGTTCATTAGCACAATGTATAATTGAATAAATTATTCATTAGGCTCCAGCCACAGGTGTATAAAAAGGGTGATCACTGGTGTTGGTTTAGAATTGTGATGGTGAAGGTACGGTGCGGTACTGTGTGTGTGTGTTTGTTTTGTTTTTGTAATTATAAATAAAAAGCGCATGAACTGCAGCGTTCTGGTAATTTTGTGTTTTTGAGTGTGTGAGTTAAGTGTACTGTACCCGCAGTTTATGTCCATTTGCTTCAAATCGTCAGAAATTCGGTCATAAACTTTCTCATTTCTGACGCATGACTCCAGATCTTCCTGAACACTTCTATCTGCCCACAGAGAAACTAGAGCAGTGGTCAGCAATTAATTTGACAGCGGGCCAAATGACCCGCCTGCAATACCCCCAAAAAAATGTGTTGCAGCATGGCACATGGCATAATACCAGCTCGTCAATAATAAAAAAAAAAGCGGCTCAAGCTGGTTGAAAACAAACCAAAAAGGAAAAAAGTAACAATTGTGATAGTATGTCTTTGTGACCTCCAAATAAATATTAGTAAAATAATATAGCATCTGTGTTGTAGCTATTAAGAGGCAAATTAGTTTAGTTTAAAATTCTGATATGTTGTAAGTGAAACATAACTCAAAATCACTCCTAACAATGACAGACTTTATTTTACAGCTGAAAGACAATTTCAGTTCTCGCTTTGACAACTTCAGCATTCCCAGGTATGTAATTGTTTTTGCCCGTGATCCGTTTTCGTCCCATGCAAAGCAAGTGCTTCCCGCAATCGATGAAGCAGCAACTACAACTAGTAGTGTATTTGCAGGCAATAATGTTGCTGAAAACTGAATTCATTAACAAAGGAAATCTGGAATCATTCTGGTCTGTCTATATATGTCCAGACAGCTACCGCTGGCTCTGTTTGTGCTCTCCATGTTCGGATCTACTTACACACGCGAAGCGGCTTATTCCACAATGAATGCAATATTAAAAACAGATGCACAAAACAGTCCGACACAAGAATCTTTGGAGGACTGCCTACGTATCGTCTATCACACCTGGTGCTCTAAGCTGATCGCAGAACGAAAGTGCCATTTCTAATTGAATTTGTCATAACACAACGAAGCATTAAAAAAAGTATGCTACTTCTGAATTGTGTTTTATGTTATTCTGCGTTCCTGTCTATCATATGAGGATTCCAGTACCATAGTGAGGCATAAATGTATCATCACAATCAGTAAGTACTGTACTTTGGAATCGATATTGTAAAACATTTAATTTTCTGCTTACTCGCAAGAAATGTATGAAGGTCATATGGAGAACCCGCCATGACAGCCCCCTTGCAGTAATATTAAAGTTCCGCTCTCGCTCAGCCCATGATACAGCCCTGCCAGAAGGCATCCGTGGGCCAGACAACACCTGTCGGCGGGCCGGATTTGGCCTCAATTTGCCGACCACTGAACTAGTGTCTGCACTTCCTCAGCGTCCCAAGGCTGTACTTTTCTTTCATCATACTCGCTGCCTGCCATGTTTGTTGTTTGTCTTTCTGGAGTGTACTGACTGACTGCAACGTATTGACGAAAATCCTTAACCCCGCCCCTAGCTCTGCTTGGCTCGCAGATGTCTTGTGAGGTTGGAGTTTCACAGTTTGTTTCTTGCTCGGCTCGACAAATACCCAGTGGAGAACCACCTGTACCCGTACCGTACCGAGCCCTCATGGGTCAGATGTGCAGATGTGAAGGGGCAGGAGTGTCACTGCTTACGCTACTCGGTCACATATGGTATCAGTTGCTACTGCAGGAGTGCCCCGCTCTGCTGCCAGCATTGCCGCTGTGAGCGTTGCCCCTGCCGGAGGGCCCGGCGCCACTGCCAGCGTGGTCACTGCTGGAGTGCCGCGCACAGCTAGTAGCGTGGCCACGGCTGGAGTTCACGCAACGCTGTCAGTACTGCTGCTGCCAGCGTTGCCAGTGATGGAGTGCCCTGTGCCGATGCCAGCATTTCCGCTGTTAGCATTGCCGCTGCCAATGTTGCCACTGTCTGCGCTGTCTTTGACAGAGTGCCCCGTGCCCATGCCAGCATTTCCACTGCCAGCGTTGCCATTAGCAGTATGGTGAAGGTACGGTATGGTACTGTGTTTGTGTGTTTGTTTGTTTTGTTTTTGTAATAGTAAATAAAAAGCGCATGAGCATGTGCAGGTGCAGGTGGTCTCTGAGTCTCACTGCTAATACTACCCGGTCACAAGGGCAAGACAGTTTCAGCTTTCCCTAAACACTTCAAGTTTTTACACTCTTGTAATAATCCTGTAAACATTAGCCTAAATATTTTGAAAAATATGCAAATAAAGTTTACTGTCTTCAGTTAAAACTGAAGAGAATAATATCATTATTCATGTTTACCTCAGTCATTTCCTCTATAATGCCCATCATATTTTGTAAATCTTGGCCAGTACAGAAAGTCATGTCTAACAAATGTACTTATTGATGCAGTTCTACAGTAAACTACTTTAATATCTGCGGCACCAAGGTTACATGTTATTAATTCAGTAGAATTTAGTCAGCTAAATTAATTCTCTAAACATTGGAAACCTTGTCAGATTTGCCATGTCTGAACGCACAGCTTCACTGTAGAACACTGACAATATGAAAGTCAGAATAAAACTATTATACATACATATTAAAACAGATACATCACAAGTAGCTCATACATTGAAAACAATCTAAGTAAAATCAGAAGTAGATGGATTTTTTTGCAGTATATTCTGATAATTAAAACAGCTGGTTAAGTTTGTAAGTATTCACTAAATTGATTTTACATATTTGTTTGTAAGGCAAAGTAAAAACGTGTTGTATATAGCAAGACAATATAGTTGATTCCTTGCAGACACAGGATAATTAGTACTGTATCAACAGCTTTGTTTAACTAGCTGGAACCACAAAAGTTGTAAACTAAGTAGGAAGGTTGATTTGACCTAGCTAACACCTCTTGTTGCTTACTAGTGCTACAGCAAGCAAAAGAGACCCAAGTTAAGTACTTTTATTAACCCACAAGGCAGTTCACCATCTTCCCAGTTGAGCAAGCACTGAACTTGTTTCTAAAGGAAACATTAAAAAAATGTTTAAACTTGGCAGTCAGGTGTTGAAGTAAACACTGGAAAGGAAAACTAAACAAGAAACAAAAGGTGAAGTCGTGTTTTTTCGTTATAACCGAGCATCGTTGGGCTGCACCAGCCTAGCACCCGCTAACAGCCTGTTAACGTGCCGTTCCTCCTTGACGCCAACTTCCCGGAAATGAGTCTCTGCCAGAGAGGCTATTTGGTTCAGCGTGTCATATCCTGCTGCTGTAAACAAGTTTAAGTACATGGGCAGTCCGATAGAAACCAACCAGTCAGAGACTGAGCTGAGCTGTCCAGGAGACACAGGCTTCCGGCAGATTTCAGTAAGACCTCCAAAGGGTATCTAGACATGGAAAGGAAAAGCAGTGTTGCTACAAAAAGGTAGAAAAATGTTGCAAGAAGCTTATAAATGTTGCATTCTGAATTCTATCAATGCTTATTAGTTGGCAGAAAACAAAGTAATATGTAACAACATTGCATGCATTTAAGCAATAACTTAACTTGCTATGTTTTCAACCATGTTTTAAAAGGTCTCGACTGAAAACGAGACTTGAGCTGACTTTATAAGCGTAGCTAAGGTACAGCACCCCCCTTTAAATGGTATTCACTGGTTTTCTTGCTTTGTAATAGATACTGGGGGTTTGTTGATAAGTTTGACATGCAATCAGCAATTCATCTGTTTCTGACAAACACACTGTTCTGGCAGATCTCTCTCTCAAACTGGCAGAGAATTAGTTCATTTGAATGTTTCCACTTATCTGTCTTTCTATCTATCTGTCTTTTCACATATATAGTATATATACATACATTGTACATGCATTGTATTATATAGGGCAGCAGTGTGGTGTAGTGGTTAGGGCTCTGGACTCTTGACCGGAGGGTCGTGGGTTCAATCCCAGATGGGGGACACTGCTGCTGTACCCTTGAGCAAGGTACTTTACCTAGATTGCTCCAGTAAAAACCCAACTGTATAAATGGGTAATTGTATGTAAAAAATAATGTGATATCTTGTAAGTCGCCCTGGATAAGGTGCGTATGCTAAGAAAATAATAATAATAAAGATAATAATATATGGAATGAGGGCAGGGGATACTTGTTAGCACAGGGCTTGCTTACTGCCATGCGGTGCTGTTTCCGAAGCTGCTTCACCCGAACTTGGTCCATGTTTGAAGCCACATCTTTAACAGGCTGCTCCAGGTCTTCAGCATACCTCTGCACCAGGGATTCTGGAATGCCGCAACGACCATGCTGCAAAACACACAAACGTAAGTTACTGAAATCTATACACAGTGCCTATAGAAAGTCTACACCCCCTTTCAAAATGTTCACCTTTTGTTGCCTTATAGCCTGGAATTAAAATGTATTAAAATAGTTACTTCCAAGTGAAAAAAATATAAAAATTTGTAGAAAATTAATTAAAAATAAAAACTGAAATAGCTTGGTTGGATAATTGTCCACCCCTTGTAATAGCAATCCTAAATTAGCTCAGGTGTAACCAATCGCCTTCAAAATCACACACCAAGTTAAGTGGCCTCCACCTGTGTTAAATTGTAGTGATTCACATGAGCAACCATGAGCAGCAAGGCGCTTTCAAAAGAACTCTGTGACAAAGTTGTTGAAAGGCACAGATCAGGGGATGGGTATAAAAAAATATCAGAGGCCTTGAATATCCCTTGAAGCACGGTCAAGACAATTATTAAGAAGTGGAAGGTGTATGTCACCACCAAGACCCTGCCTAGATCAGGCTGTCCCTCCAATCTGGATGACCGAGTAAGAAGGAGACTGACCAGCGAGGCTACTGGCAACTTTGCAAGAGCTACAGGCTTTTATGGCCAAGGCTGGTCCAAGTGTGCAGGTGACAACAATATCCCAAGCACTCCACAAATCTGGCCTGTATGGTAGGGTGGCAAGAAGGAAGCCATTACTCAAGAAAGACCATCTTGAATCCCGTTTGAAGTATGCAAAAAAACCCTCAGGAGATTCTGTAGCCATGTGGCAAAAAGTTTTGTGGTCCGACAAAACTAAAATGGAACTTTTTGGCATAAATGTTTTGGCGCAAACCCAACACAGCGCATCACCCAAAGAACACCATCCCTACGGTGAAGCATGGTGGTGGCAGCATCATGTTATTGGGATGTTTCTAATCGGCAGGGACGGGAGTACTTGTCAGGATAGAAGGGAAAATGAATGGAGCAAAGTACAGAGAAGTTCTTGAGGAAAACCTGCTGCCCTCTGCAAGAAAGCTGAAACTGGGACGGAAGTTCACCTTTCAGCATGACAACGACCCAAAGCACACAGCCAAATCTACACTGGAGTGGCTAAGGAACAAAAAGGTAAATGTCCTTGAGTGGCCGAGTCAGAGCACCGACCTAAATCCGAACGAAAATTTGTGGCACGACTTGAAGATTGCTGTCCATCAACGCTCCCCAAGGAACTTGACCGAGCTTGAACAGTTTTGTAAAGAAGAATGGTCAAATATTGCCAAATCTAGGTGTGCAAAGACCTATCCCAACAGACTCACAGCTGTAATTGCTGCCAAAGGTGCTTTCACCAAGTATTAACTTAGGGGGTTGGAGACTTATCCAATTATGATCTTTCAGTTTTGTATTTTTAATATATAATTTTTTTTCTCAATAAAAACTTTTTGTTGTGTTCCTATTTTCTGTTATAAGGAGTGTAATAAAAAAACAAAATCGTGATTTTTTTTCTTTGTACAACACCGCCTTTTCCACATCTATTTTTTTGAGTTTATTTAAGTTAAATTTGACAGTTTTCACTTGCGTGCACCGCTATAAAGAAGCTCAAGTAAACCTCAGTAAGGCTATTACTTTATGAAAATGTATCATTTGCACTTTGTTTATTGCAAAGAAACTACAATGGCAGGGATAAAAAAAAGAAAAAAGCGATGTCTACTTTTGTACTGTTTCTCTCTGAAATACAGGCGCTCCTCGACTTACGACCCGTGGCACTTACGACACTTTTGCATTATTACCCTGCTTTGACTTTACGATATCGACACAGCATTTGCTCGGTGTGCATAAGAGCAATGGACTCAAAACGAAACCTAAGCTGTGAACTCTGTCACATGATGAGGGGCTTAACTTCAGGCGATCGTATTTCCGGCTAGGAGTACGCCATACGCAGTGCCTACAAAAGGTACCACGAAATGTTCCTGTCAGGACAACTGAGGAAATCAGCACCTCCGGTCACTTTTTTTTTTTAAAGTAACAAAAATGCTTATTCACTGCCAAACATAAACTACTTTAGATGTGTAATGGCTGCAATATAGGATACTGACCTTAGGTTTAGGGTTTCAGTGTTGGTAGAGGATTATTCATTGTTTTATTAACAATAATATGATAACCAAATCAGAGTGCAGGGTCCTGACAGGAGCATTTCGTGGTACCTTTGTAAGGACAGCACCGCATACACACACTGACATGTCATTGGAAAGCCCAGAGTCTGTACTTTTAAAACAAGCCAGGTAGGTGCCCGAGTAATATGCGTGTAACCATCGGGGCGCTGGCACCAAGAAATCAACAGGATGAGTGTAAAGAGTTAAATAAATATTTGCATGAGTACAATATAACGGGTCATTTTTGTAAAAGTGTATTATCTGGTGAAAGAGTCAGGAATGTAACCCCAGTTTATAACATTGTTCCTATGGGAAAATGTGTTTCGACTTACGACGCTACGACTTACAACGCGACTTTCAGGAACCAATTGTGTTGTAAGTGCGAGGACTGACTGTACTCACAAGAAAAAGTTTTAAGTTTCATTTTAAGTTTGACATCCTCAACTTTATAGTTAATTCAGTGGAGCAAAGTACAGCCTTCACAACCTATTCTGGAATATTACAGTTTTACATATAATATTATTAGAAATCGCTTTAATTTTGCTAGATTTAGCTGGGAATTGTGCAGCATGTGATTGGGACAAGAAAGTGAAAGTCGTTTTTGTATTTATTTAACTTAAATAAGCACATTATTAGTTCAATTAAGGGTCTGATTAAGTAATTGAGAACTCAGTTGGAATGAAAATCAGCAGACACAGGGGTCCCCCAGGACCAGGATTGGGAAAGCCTGGGTTAACCTATTATGTTTGACCTGTTGTTTTTTTAATCTTGCCAAACACCAAATTTTTGTTTCCTGTTTATTATAGAAAGGCTTGGGAAGTTCAGAGGGGCTGCTGTATGTTTTTAAATGAGAAACAGTTTTGTTTTTATTATAGAAATAAATTATAAACTTTGTTAGAATTATACAGTTAAACAGAGTTCATGCACATACCAAGGTTTCTGGCATGCGTCACATCTCATACTTCACTTTGATGCTCCCTCTTGTGCCATACGGAAAGACACAAAACAAACTTTTGGAAAAATTAGCGGCAACCAGTAAGCGTTCAAACACAGGAAATTGGCCGAAGAAACCGAGCCTGTCAAAGACCTTTTATTTGGCCTTAAAAAAACCTGTTTGGCATGTTGGATATGCACTTAAGTTTATTTTCCCTCTGTTTACTGTCATGCCATGTATTTAATCTAGAAACTTTTAATTTACATTTAAACACACTGGAGTTAGAACAAGTTGATTCATATTTAGATGCAGTGCTACACTTTTAATCTGGTGCTTAATAAGATTCTTATGCCACATAAATAAAGCAATCAATAACTGACGTGCTTTCATTAGTTAACTTGAATACTTGCTGCACAGTAATTTTCTGAAAACAAAGTCAGTGCGAGCGGTGCGTCAATTTCTAGTTTTAAAAAATAGCATTACAGTGGGATTTGTATAATTATTTGTTTGCAAACAAAGTCAGGAAAATACCAGGAAAAATACATTTCCTTTCTATTTTTATTATTAAGTGGCGATCAGACGTTGTATCATTGTAAGTAGTTATTTCTGAGATGTATTTGTACAGAGGTGGCCAAACCACAGCTCCCGGGCAGTTCAAGTGCAGCTCCCTGCGAAATGCTGGGTGATGCACAGTTTGTGGCTCGAATGAACTAAAGAAAGAATAATACACAAAAACGAAGAGAAAAGTAAAAATACACGACTATTATTTTTGTTCTCTGTATTCATTTGTGCTAATTATTCTTTCTTCTCTGCTGTTCTCTCTGTCTCCTGTTTCTTTGAGCCTGCATGTTCACTGCAAGGCTATTTCGTCACTTGTTGACTTTCGACACCGCGTGCTGGTACATGTGTATTTCGATCACAGAGTGAAAGCCGGATGTACAGTTGAAAGTAAATTTCATAATTTTGAATTAAGTGCTTGTTCGTTTCGTGGATACAATGGCATTGAGCAAACCATCCACGAGTAATAAACAAACGTAGGAGGCTTTAAACCAGACTGGGAGAAAGAGTTTGCTTCCACTCCTCAGCAGTCAGCAGATGCTTCTTTTGGTGTTCAGTAAAGAAGCTGATGTAACGACTCAAGCGAGTTTTGTATGGCAAGCATGGAATATCGCTCGTGCCAAACATCCTTATTCAGATGAATGAATCTTTTTATAAAATTGGAGTGTTGGCACTAGACTAGAGAATGCATGTTTAAATGTTAATTTGCAGGTCTAAAATGTATATTATATTTACATATCTTACGTCTCGTCATGAGCAGGTACTGTAATCCCTTTCAAAATAAATACAGTGCATTTGTCATCCACAAAGCTCTCAAAAGTATTTAATACACGCAGGGGAGATCTTGTCAAAAAGAATCCTTACAAAAAGGTGTATTTTTATGTGGTGCTTTTGGTGAAATCATTTGCTTCATAATAACTGAAAATATTTTATTGTGTAATACAAACAGTATAAACAGAAATAATGGAAAAACACCAGTGTCCTTTTGTGCCCTCGCGGACGGGCCATGACTGCGTCACATGATCCAAGAGCAGCTTTTTTCAGGATTTGGGTCTTTAGGAGGTAAATACCCATTCAGTAATGGTTACATTTTGTACTTGAAAGGGAACCAGACTATTTAGTAAAGCATATCTTTCTAATCATCCTTTCTATTTACCAACTGCTTAATGTGCCTTGTTAATTGTTCTGATCACTAAGTTTATAAACATAGTTGAGCTGCCACCTGTTTTGTTTGCAATTGGTGATATATGAGGAGACAACCATTGTATTTAGCAGCATGACCTATAGGGACACACTTTCAAAGCATTTACTCCAGTCTTTTTTGAAAGATGAAAAGTCACCAGTACAATGAGAAGCAAACAACTTGAGTGCCTTCAATTACTTTACTAGTTTTGTAAAGTAAATAGGTGTTTTTCTCATTTAAAAAAACTGGTGAAAAACACCTATTGGCCCACGGACTTCTGTGTAAATAGGCTGTCCTTTGAATGGATTTGTTATTCTAATGATTCTGTAATATACAAAGGCTGCTTCAGTATGCAAGACTTCCTTGTGAAACACCACCATTTGTGAACGGTCTCGAGACTGAAAAGACTTACCAGCGGAATAATAAACCCTATAAATAAATTATAGAAAGCTATCATTTTGGACTTGCCACACAACTATTTAACTCCTTGCTGACTTGTTAAATTAAATCAGTGACAGATGCTCATCTATTGGCAGTATTACAGTGTTTATTATGTGTTGTCCAAACCTCTGTATGCTTACTAGTGTGTTTGCAATTGTGTATCTCAATTTAGACTAACCGGAGCTGAAGGTCCTGCAGCTGTAATATAGCATTTCTGACAATTGACTTGGGTTTCAACACACCCAGTCAGGACTTAATAAGACATCATGAGCAAATCAAAAACCCAGATTCAAGTTCAAACCACCCAAAAGCTTTTCTCATCATCCGGGACACAAGGAGGGCCAAAAAAATCACATTAACAGCTAAAAGTAAACTGATTATGTTCTAATTAACACATTGAAATGCAGTTTTCCATTTTATGCAGTAAGAGGTTCATAAAAGATACTGCTGTATGTGATCTCATACATGTATTTTTATTATAAGTCTAGACCTTAGAATGCAAGGGTGTAAATGTGGCCAAAAAGGACATCAAACTGCTTACTTTATTAAATCCATCAAAACAGACTTGTGAATTAAAGCTTTCTGAATAGGGCACAGAGAATCACACTGTAGGACATAGTGTACACGTCATCCATTCTTAAAACACTTACCTTGTCTGAATAAGGCTCCTCGGTGAGATCGATCCCCTCAGACTCTAACCTTTTCTCAAGCAGCATTTCTAGGTCAGCCACTCTTGTTTGGGGGATCTTCCTTCCCGTGGCTGGGCCCCATCTGAGACCGTGCATCTGGAGACAAGCTGTCTCTGGGAGATCGGAGAGCCAAGGTGGCCGTGTTGCTGGGGGGGTGCCTGGCTCCTCCTCGGGGGAGGCACAGGGTGGTCCACAGTCAATTGGACTAGAAGGACTGGCCTTTAAGGGTAAAGAAAGTGCATCTGGGCTTGGGAGGATTAAGGTTGGATGATAAAGGCCATTAGCTAAGCGTTCCCTGCATTTCTTGGCAGGGACTGGAGGAGGCTGCAATGGCTTTTTGGAATGTGTCTTTGTGTCGTACCTCACTTCGTTCTTCTCCGGGGCTTGCTCTTGGGGGACTGGGCTTCTGGGTCCTTCTAGGTCAGTCCTGGCGAGCTGTGAATTACTCACGATTATGGAGTTCTCTAAAGCTACATGCGACTGAGGGCCACAGTTTGTATCTAGTTTTATTGGATTCACTGGTGAGTTCGGTTCAGTTTCTCCCCCTGTGGTAGTGCTGGGAGATTGCCTTCTGCTGCCCTGGTCGCACAAAGTGTCTGCACCAATACTGATGGGCCGAGCTACTTTGAACTCCAAGCTGTGGATTTTCTTGCTCTCAGAGCCCTGCTCACTATGGAGGTCCCCTAGTGAGTGGGAGCGTTTCCACAGGTCCTGAGCCAACTGCTGCCCACCCAGATTCTCACAGCTGCGGCTGGCAGGCACTAGCAGACTGCAGCGGTTCTTTTTCAAGCTGAGGATGTTGAAGGACTTGACTGAAGGCTTGGGGAAATGCAGCTTGCTGAACTTGCACTCCTTCTTGTTATGCTGCAGGACCTCAGTGGATTTTGTCAGTGGAAGGGTGGGGTAGTTGACCAACTGGTGGCTGTTTAATTCCGCTTCTGCAGAGGATTTGGTGGACAGCAGACTTTTTCTGATCTTACCTGAAATAAACAAGTCATATTCCTTGAGTATGCCAGAAATATGTAAAAATAATAAAACAGTTGGTTAATTTCTGCTTCAAACAATAACTGTAGCACCTCTTTGTGACTATGCATCAGTATTAGTTATAAAACGATTCTGTAGCAGTGTGCAAGCTTCAAATGCAACAGGGATAATTTCATTAAGAAAAATAAGTTTTATAGGTTTTCCCATGCTTACATCTAGCTTACTTTCCCCACATTTTCAGTAGTCTCTATGTACCCTGAACAAAAAAATAAATACATTTGACAGTCTAATCTCACTTGGATTGGCGGTAATAAAAAGTTAAATGACTCACAACAAATACCAACACATTTCCTTCCAGTCAGTTTAAGACTTATACTAAACAATCTGTCAGAAAACATTAATTTTGATATGAAAATGTTAAAACTGCATACACTAACACAGCCAAGATAAAATGACTCAATCCATGTTTAAATGTACAAAACGCCTTCAGGTTTCACCAATAGACCAAAGTTTCTTTACAGAATCTCATTTAAGCGTCTCAAATTGAACGAGAACACATTTTTTGCTTCTCACTCATTATGAACTTATACTGTAACCAGCTGCACTTGGTAGTTGCGAATGAATAAATGAACAATCTGTTTCCAGTCAGAGGTCAGTCATGTGAAACGACAGTGTCGAGTTATCCACTAGTCTTTTTTATAGTTTTTATCTCTTTAGTACCGGTAATAAGTGTTGAGTTGCGGTAAAGCGCGGTGTCGAATTAAAACAGAGGCAGGATGCATATATTTAACATTCATGACCAAGACTGTCTGTCGAATAAAGCAAAGGTGTCAATTTATCCACCAATCGAGTTAACCGAGTTTGACTGTGTGTATGTGTATATATATATATATATATATATATATATATATATATATATATATATATATATATATATATATATAGTGCATGCTATGGCCACAAAACCACGTCATTTTTATAATATAACACACTTGAATCAATATTATGTTTTAATGTGCGGTTGCACAATCTTTATTATTTACAATAACAAAACAAAACCAACAAAACAAACCTAAGTCCTATGCGCACACTCGTTTAGACCAACTGGTCCACCAAACTTCCCTACCTTATAAGGGACAAGCTCAGCTTGTTTACCCCAACCAAAAACCAGTGTTCTGTTTGTTTTCAAATGACCTTTTTCAATCACCACTCTTCTCTCCTTACTTCCCCACATACCCCAACTCTCTCCAACCCCCATCACAGAACAAACCAAACTGTGGCCTTTGTATTCCCCCAACCTGATCAGTCGGAGCTGATTGGCATTTACCCAATTACCTGATTATCCCACACTAATAATCAGCCCTCTGGCTTCACTTTGCCCTTTTCAAAGATGATGTGCATTATCCCTCATGCCCAGGGTCCTAATGCCCTCAAATTCCCATCTGAGACCTACACCCCATCACTAACATACATATGTGTGTTTGTATATATATATATATATATATATATATATATATATATAGATAGATAGATAGATAGATAGATAGATAGACAGATAGATATACTGATGTGTTTCAGCACACACTGCTGCTCTGTTATGTGTTACAGTATATCTGTCTCTGTTTTATAAACCCATGTATCACAAACACACACTCGAGCTGCCAACCCCAAAGGATGATTGTATTGTTCCCATGATAACTCTGACAGGTTTGATTTCTTTCGTTGCTGACCTTAAAATCAAATCAAGGTTAGATTTTTGGGGCTCTTAATTTCAAGTGCAGATACATTTTCTGTTTACTGGTATCATATAATAAAGAAAAAAAATGTTAAAGGACACTTTTTCAATATTACAAAAAAGTACCATTTTCCCCTCATAAAACAAGTTTAGTAACAAAGTTTATTTTCAGTACTATTGAAAATTATTTATGTAAACCTTGGTGATTCCACCGTATTACAATTTCTAGCTTCTCCACTAATGTTAAGTGGAATTAAAATTGATATAATGATTCCTACCAAGAGATGTACACTGATGGCAAGAGTGGCAGTGTATCACAGGCATGCTCAGAGAGTTAAGCAATGCCTTCACTGCTAGGATGAAAATCAATGTAAAAGAAAATCATGCGACAGGCACAGCTGATGGGAAGCAGAGTCAAGAGGATGACAAGAGGTTGCAGCAGAAAAAAAGCAAGCAGACAATATTCTATTTAAGTCACAAATGGGTTTTATTCCAGAACTAAATCAGTCTCTACCATGACAAATGAACATCATCGATAAGACAATTAAGACAAACACTGTGTAAAGGTCTCAGCTAGCCTGTAGATGTTGATATATATAAGGAAAGATTTAAGATGCAATTTTAAACTTTTCAAGGACTCAAAAAAAACAGCATTCACCAAGCATTCACTTTCCTGTTAAGTATGGTATAACTATTCAATTTATATGATTACACTGAACCTCAAATATGACCATTTTAAATAATGCAGTTTATATATATATATAACTCATATCTTTTTTTTTTTTTAAACTATTGTTGAAAAGTATTTGGATATAAACAATAGTTAGGCACATGATGAGATAGTGTTAAACATTAAAATCACCAAAACAAAACAAAACAAAAAAAAAACTTAACACAATTCTGAAATGGAATTCAAATTTACAAGCAATGAATATATTCTGACATGTTTACATCTTGGCTGGACCTATAAACATTCACAGAATTGTTTCTTGCGGGCACCAAGCAGAATAATTAATGCAGTGTAATGGTGGTTTCTATTCTATTGCTCCTATAATTAGGGCCTTGCATTTTACACAACTTGCCACAAGATGTCGATACAGTCTCCACAGTAAGCCACGTATTGAGAAATCATTAAACAATCACCCCATTATGTTATTTTAACCATATTAGCAGACTAGTAAACAACACTGTAGATGGCTACTGACATTTATTTAAGCCTTACTTAATCCCTGTGAATATGTATAACAGGATTTTAAAAGGAAGTTCTTTTCAGTATTATTTCAGAGTGTAAATACATTATTTACAGGTTTTCAATTTACCAGTACACTTGTATGCAAATCATTTCGTAAAAAAATAAATGACATTTTCTTGATATCTGGATCTCACCGGGCACACACACACACACACACACACATATATATATATATATATATATATATATATACAGTACTGTGCAAAAGTTTTAGGCAGGTTTGAAAAATGCTGTAAAGTAAGAATGCTTTCAAAAATAGACATGTTAATAGTTTATATTTATCAATTAACAAAATGCAAAGTGAGTGAACAGAAGAAAAATCTACATCAAATCAATATTTGGTGTGACCACCCTTTGCCTTCAAAACAGCATCAAGCATCAATTCTTCTAGGTACACTTGCACACAGTTTTTGAAGGAACTCGGCAGGTAGGTTGGCCCAAACATCTTGGAGAACTAACCACAGTTCTTCTGTGGATTTAGGCAGCCTCAGTTGCTTCTCTCTCTTCATGTAATCCCAGACAGACTCGATGATGTTGAGATCAGGGCTCTGTGGGAGCCATACCATCACTTCCAGGACTCCTTGTTCTTCTTTACGCTGAAGATAGTTCTTAATGACTTTCGCTGTATGTTTGGGGTCGTTGTCATGCTGCAGAATAAATTTTGGGGCCAATCAGATGCCTCCCTGATGGTATTGCATGATGGATAAGTATCTGCCTGTACTTCTCAGCATTGAGGAGACCATTAATTCTGACCAAATCCCCAACTCCATTTGCAGAAATGCAGCCCCAAACTTGCAAGGAACCTCCACCATGCTTCACTGTTGCCTGCAGACACTCATTCGTGGTATGCGCTCTCCAGCCCTTGGCCGAACAAACTGCCTTCTGCTACAGCCAAATATTTCAAATTTTGACTCATCAGTCCAGAGCACCGGCTGCCATTTTTCTGCACACCAATTCCTGTGTTTTCGTGCATAGTTGAGTCGCTTGGCCTTGTTTCCACGTCGGAGGTATGGCTTTTGGCGCAAGTCTTCCATGAAGGCCACTTCTGACCAGACTTCTCCGGACAGTAGATGGGTGTACCAGGGTCCCACTGTTTTCTGCCAGTTCTGAGCTGATGGCACTGCTGGACACCTTCCGATTGCGGGGAAGTAAGCATGATGTGTCTTTCATCTGCTGCAGTAAGTTTCCTTGGCCGACCACTGCGTCCACGGTCCTCAACATTGCCCGTTTCTTTGTGCTTCTTCAAAGAGCTTGGACAGCACATCTGGAAACCCCTGTCTGCCTTGAAATTTCTGCCTGGGAGAGACCTTGCTGATGCAGTATAACTACCTTGTGTCTTGTTGCTGTGCTCAGTCTTGCCATGGTGTATGACTTTTGACAGTAAACTGTCTTCAGCAACCTCACCTTGTTAGCTGAGTTTGGCTGTTCCTCACCCAGTTTTATTCCTCCTACACAGCTGTTTCTGTTTCAGTTAATGATTGTGTTTCAACCTACATATTGAATTGATGATCATTAGCACATGTTTGGTATAATTGTTTAATCATACACCCGACTATATGCCTACAAAATCCCTGACTTTGTGCAAGTGTACCTAGAAGAATTGATGCTGTTTTGAAGGCAAAGGGTTGTCACACCAAATATGGATTTGATTTAGATTTTCTTCTGTTCACTCACTTTACATTTAGTTAATTGATAAATATAATCTATTAACATGTCTATTTTGAAAGCATTCTTACTTTACAGCATTTTTTCACACCTGCCTAAAACTTTTGCACAGTACTGTATATATATATATATATATATATATATATATATATATATATATATATATATATATATATATATATATATATATATATATATATATATATATATATATATATATATATACATATATATATACATATATATATATATATATATATAATACTGTATAATACTGTATATATATATATATATATATATATATATATATATATATATATATATATATATATATATACATATTGTCAACAGAAGAGAAGATTTTGTTTTTTTAATGGACTTCCTGTTTCTGACACCGATCCCTGAACACTACTGAGCAGTGGTACTCAACTCTGGCCCTCGAGATCCAATCGAGTCCAGGTTTTTACTCCAATCAGGTTCTAATGTAGTTAATTGAAGCTGCTAAGAGGCAATTTAGAATAGTTACCTGAACTCAGGAAGAACGCAGTGCCAAAACTAATTTATCATAACTATATTAATTTATCATAAATCAACAACATAAAGTTTATATTTTTCTAATTTAGAAATATGAACGACAATTTGACTGAGAAGAAAACGTTTTGTTTTCGTTCTGTAGAAAGTATTTTTTACACATTCAAACAATATTATTTCATGTCTAACATTAGACATTTGCCTCAGCATTTCATTAAAATAAATAAATAAAAATAAATATAAACGATTCAGTCGGTCTAATGATTAAATAAAGGAACTATTATTGAGAACTGCAGTAGATACCCAGAGGATGAACACTGCTGTGTTACTTTCCATTAGCCTTTCATTTGTTACAACAGGGCGCTCTAAAGTCTTTCTTCGCCATCAGTACGGGTGGCTGTGGGCAGTTGATGAACAGCCCAGGCAGATGCCAAAATGACATAAAATTCAAAGCAAATTCAGCATCTGCCCGCTGCAGCTGGACACTTCGCCAACTGCCCGGGCATTACGGCAACTGCTCGATTTCAACGGTAACGGTCCATAACATTTATATATGTGTGTATGTATATATATATATATATATATATATATATATATATACTGTATATGACGCCGAACAATACTTTTGGGATATGCCTGCTAGTCAGGTATTTGCTGAGCATTTTATATCAAAGCTGCCAATAGGTCCTCAGTCCCGCCTCCTGAGGAAATAGTCACTGCACAGATTCTCTTTTGCCTTTCACGAACAGGTAGGTAAGGTGAGTGTAATACTAACCTCTTCCAGTTGTGTGATTGACTCTTTTAGAGCTCTTTCTATTGAGTTTTCTGGAGTTCCAACTGGGTTTTGTTTAAAAAAACAAACAAACAAACAAAAAAACTTTCTTAAACAGCCTACATCGTGTAGTGATTGTAGTCTGCTTTCTAACCTCTGCAGCTTGCTGCATGTGCCTTTCTATAATTTTCCTCTGCTTTTTGCAGCTTTAAAAAAAAAAAAAAAGAGAAGAGAAGGGAGAACACGACCCTCCAGCGAGTCCAGCCTCGCTCTGCAGCTGCTGTTGACTCGAGGGCTCTGGGCGACCTGGCACACCCACCCGCAGCCTAGCGCCCCTACAGGTTGTTAGTTACTATTGTTTTTTCGTTATTGCTTACAATAAAAAAAAAAAATCCTCACACTCCAGTTTACTGTTTGTGTAAACTACTGCATTGTAGTTTAAAAAAAAACAAACAACAACAACAGCGTGCTTCCTCCATAAAGCCCGATATCTGGCTCTATTGTTGAGTAGACAAGCACATTGATCCACTCACCCATAAAGCGGTGAGTAGGTATATATATATAAAAAAAAGGGTTTGCACACGGTCCAGATGACATCTTAGGTGCTCCACTCCACTGCAAGCTTCACGCTTCATTGGTTGTGTGACTGCACTGCAACTGTCTGCAGGCTACACTCCACACCGTTGCAAGCTACGCGCTGTTCCTGGTTGTGTGACTGCAAAAGGCCCATACACAGACACACAGCCCAGTACCTTGGTGCTTTGCCCTTGGTACTTGGTGCTCGGTGCTTCGGCGCCCCAGTGTCTAGGCCTCGACGCCCGCGGTACCCTCGGGTCCTCGGTGCCTCTTTGTACTAAAGCCCTCTGTGTTGAAGCGCTTCGCTTTGTGCCTCGGTGCTCCATAGCCTCGGTGCCTCGGCATTCTTGTGCGATCCCCCCTAGTAAGAGGTCTTGCTAAGGATCCTGTATCCTAACGGCCAATGCAGGATCACAGAAGCCCACCTGAAAAAGGCTTACGCGGCCGAAGCGCAGGTGACACGCCTTGCAAACAAAGGAGGCCTCTTGACCGCCTACCTGGATGGCATGCTGCGCTCTGTTACCCTTCCCGAGCCGCTAGCTTCAGAGCTACGCACTATCTCGGGGTTCAAAGGGCAAGCCCTGAAGCCTGTCAGGCTGTGTAGTGGCGCGCAGATAGCTGTGGCTATCTCAGGTGAGGGTCCCGGACACGGACAAGTCCGCCTTACTGAACGCGCCTATCTCCTTAGGCCATACATTTGGAACAGCGGTAGAGGAGATCCTGCAATGCTCTCACAGACAGCAAGAGGCGTCCCGACAGGTGGTTGCAATGCTCCCCTCCCATGCCCCGGCATGGGGAAGGGGGAGGCGATGGTGTCCGGCAATTACTACTGTAACCCGGACTATTCCGATCCCTCCAGGCCTCCGTGGCAAGTAGCTGTCAGCAAGGACAGGGAAATGCCGGACATGGGACCCCAGCGCACCACCGTCCAGGGAGACAGTTCCAGTGGATCTGCCCCAGGCAGCCTTCGCCCCAGCCTCAGCAGCTCAAGCACGGGGGCCCTGAAGGCTTGAGGCCTCAGACCCACCCATTTGCACAACACCATCTGCAATACTGGCACAATTGCACCTCAGACTCCTGGGTGCTCGCCACCGTACACACAGGCTAAGCACTGCAAATCCATGCGGGACCTCCTCCCTTTCCCACACTTTGTACACTTCCCGCCTATACCGCTGTTCCCTGCCTTCCTCAAGAATGTAAGGAGAGACCAGGCAACAGTTCTCTTGGTGGACCCCAAGTGGCCCCGAATTTCAAACCTCTTCCAGTTGCTGCAAGACCAGCCCTTGGAGATCCCGCTGCGCATGGATCTCCTTAGCCAGACGAAAGGCATCCTCTGGCACCCAGAACTGGGCAGACTCCTGCTGTGGGTCTGGCTCCTGAACGGGACCGTCTGTCTGCCTTAGGGTTCTCAGACACAGTGACTATTTATTACCTTGGGAGGCGCGACCGAGGACGTCACTCCACGGAGGGCTTATCGGCAGCTTTGATATAAAATGCTCAGCAAATACCTCACTAGCAGGCATATCCAAAAGGTATTGTTTGGTGGTCATCTTCTCTTTCAGGGTTTTCTACTATTATAACAACCTTGACTTGCATACAGATGGAAAAACATTGAGTGAAATATCACATCACTTGATTTTCAAGATGTGATATCCGAAGCATAATCAACAAGTACAGAGAAACATCATCTGTAATTGACAAACCCAGGACTAGAAGACCCAGAAAGCTGTTTAACGAGGATGAGCAATAATTAATAATTAAAGTTTTAAAGTGCAACTGGCGTTCCACCATAACAACGATCCAAAACACACATCAAAATCTCATTGACAAATATCCCAATCATTTAAAGAGGTTATTATTGCTAAAGGTGCCTCAACTTGCTATTCATTTCATTTTCCTTGTCAGGGTATGAATACTTTTGAATTCGCATTTTTGGAGTTAATTGTAGACATCTATTTCTTGTAACTTTTTTTCCTCATGTGCGTATACATATATATATATATGTATGCACTTATATACTTATATACACACTTAATGTATATATCAAAACATATATTTTCCTGTATGGCACCCTATAATAATATATTTCTTCCTTTGCTGAACCAGTTTCTAAGAAAGTCTTAACATGCTGATCTTCAATGTTAGTAATAGCTTAGTCATTGTCCTGAGCTGCTATGTGCTACTCTTGACTGAACAGCAATGGGTTTGAGAATGTGGTCCTTTTTCCTTTTCTCACAAGGTGAAACCAGAACAAATGGAAGACACCTCACACACACAACACAGCAAGTGTCTGCTGTCTGGATTGTCTTTGTAATGTAGCAATGATGAGTGGATGTGTGTGTCCGCCACACCACTATACAGAAAAGAAGAGGGTGAAGCACAAAGAGATGGCAAAGAAATGAGGACCAAGCAAAGGAGCAGGAGCAGGAGGAGGAGCATGTTCTCCATTCTATGCTGAAGCATGGCAGAAGAGATAAGGTGTGCAGGGCCCTTCAGCACAAATAGAAGTGTTGTATGTCACTGTGTTTTGGGGCTTTCATTACCGTTCTCCAGGTTTTCACTGCTCTCGTAGCAGCCAGAGTCCCGGGGAGACTCCCCAGTCAGGCCTTGCCCATCTGACAGGAGCTTCTCCTGGGAGCCTGAGTGAGCGCTTTTCTCCATATCACTATTACCTGAAGAAAAAAAATAAAAACATTGTGCATACATTAGCAACCAGTATATACATATATATAAAGAATACATATTATAATCGAATCGAATAGGTTGAACTTGTCATAACAGGCACGGTCAACATGACAAACGTGCATGTTCAGTTTAATTAAAAGAAAATAAAAAAACTTGTATCATGATCGAAATAAAAAATAAATATATAAATTTAGTCACGCCAGTGAAAAATTGCATTTTAATGTCTCAGAACTTTTTGGAATGCTTTTAATGTTATGTGAAGACAGGCACAGAGGGTATGCCACCCTTCCCAGCATCCCTTACTGTCGTATTCCTGCAGCAGCTCCACAGCAGTCATCAGAACGGCTCTGTGTTCAGGGTCGCCGATGTTCAGCTCATCCAGATCCTCCTCTTCCAGCAGCTTGAAAGTGTCCAGATCCTCATAGCCGTTGAACAGGAAAGTTGGCATGTGCTCCTGGGGGAAGGTGTGACAACAAGGCGATTCAGTGGATCAGCCAACACATTGTGCACAACAGCATTCATCTTTGCTGCTGCAATCAGAAATTGACCAAACAGTCGAAATCCTTCTCATTATATGTTTATATTGGCTTTTTTTTC
Source organism: Acipenser oxyrinchus oxyrinchus (assembly GCA_030684275.1). Lineage (NCBI taxonomy): Eukaryota > Metazoa > Chordata > Actinopteri > Acipenseriformes > Acipenseridae > Acipenser > Acipenser oxyrinchus. The sequence continues at coordinate 53,936,920 of CM060251.1, read as the reverse complement.
ATATTCACAAATTGATGATTGCCCAGGTGGAGCTAACCTGGACAAATGTCCTTAAGGTAACCTGGTCATTCCTATACCACTCCGGATTTTACAATTACCTGGGCTTTCTTTTGGAGTCACACTATATATCGGAAGTGCAGCAGGGTTTTCAAACGTTTGCTTATGTGTGTTTGTTTTTTTAAGCATTGAGTCTCTATAATTTTGCTTAAAGTATTCAGACCGATAATGTATTTTAAAAAATATAAATTGAAAATCATACCCATCTTGTTGTATCTTAAACAAAAAACAAAAAATAATGGTTTGTGAATAAAAATAGGGGCATGTCTTATAGCCATGCTGACAGCCAAGCGTTACTCCTTCTTCCTTCCTACCCACCTGCCCTGTTTGTTTATTTTTTTTTGTCTTTTCATCAAACTTTTCATTTTGGTCTTTGAATTCTACATTAATCTGAGCAGCTCTATGACTCTTAAGAAACCATGCATTAAAATAGCAGTAATAGGCGTTCTCCAAAAATGTAAGTACAGTAAACGTGGCACCGATGCAAAATGCTTCAAGTTTAAGAGCTCTGCAGGTCCAAAAGCTAACAATTACATTACCCTTGTGAATAATAACCTAGCCACAAGCATCATGATTAATGTTCTCAACCAAGACCAGCTGAGGATTCTTTTGGGTTCCCAAAAACAATATTATTAACTGTAAACATATGCTTTCCCTGCTGCTGCTTTTCAATTTTTAAACTGTTTAACCATTTCAATATTCCTTACATCGCAGAGCTGACTTTTCAAATTAGGAATGGAAAAAACTTTAATTTTTTGGCAACGACTACATTACTGTATCTTGATTTGCTTAAACAACTTAAAACAAAAACCCTGTTTGCATTCTTTCTATTTCTAATGTTACAGTATAAGCCCAGGAAGCCCAAAGTTTGGTTTTAAACCCACTATTGGACACAGAGACACACTGGCTTCCTGGATAATTTCTGTAGTTTGCTAATTCAAATAGAATAGCTATTTTGGGATACTAAAACTTGGAAAAACACAGTTTCTTCTCACAGTATGTTTGAATATAAGATACTGGTACTTTTGTTCCAAAATGTTTTCACGCTGTTACCTTGAGGTTGATGCGCTCCAGGAGATCTTCCACTGACTTAGGTTTGGGGGGACGGCCCTTCCTCCTCCTCCGCACAGGCCTCTTGGGCTTCTCTTCTTCCTCGCTCAGCACGTCCACGTAGATGAACTTAAACGTCCCCACCTTGTTGTTCAGCAGACCCATCCAGGTGCCCATGGGAGGCTTGCTAATTATGTCAATGACATCTCCTTTCTGAGAATTAGAAAAGGACATTTTGGATTTAAAATGACAAACACACACACACACACTTTTCACAGTACTTCTAATTTCTATGAACCCTTTGTGGTGCCAATTGAAGGCATAGAGGGATCTATGACATTAAGTCGGAATACTACCTATATTTGAAAGAAAACAGTGGGGTGAATGGGGTGTGTACCTTGAGTTTCAGGGAGTCCGAGTCGTATGGGCTGGGAGTGAAGTCTGTGTGGACCCGGGCTCGGCCACAGAATGGACCCCTGTAGGAGGGCTCCTCGTCATCACCGTCTTCAGACTTCACACTCTCCCTGTTGCTGGCAGAGGAGTCTGTTGTGCTCACAGTCTGACCGCCTGCAAGAGGAAGATCAAAGAGCAGTCAGTCCAAGACTTGTATACTTGTCATCCACCTCACAAACTCTTTATTATTCCGTAAAAATTCTGACTAAACCACATGAAATGAAAGCAACTTTCAACCCCCTCATTATGTTATCCATTGTGTTATGCAGAACCCTGGGCATGTCGTGAGGACAGACTGTTGAACTGGGTGGGGAATTTTGTCCACTTGAATCTTAGTTTACAAAAAATGTGAGCAGGATTCTATGAGCCTAGGACACAGGAGCCAAACAAACATTGCATTAATGTAACACTACACCAGCTCTGATGACTCTTATAAACAGTTTTTTTTTTCTTTTTTCAACCAATGTTTTGTTAAGTAAGTGAAGGTCAGGCTAAAAGCCAGTGGAGAAAATAGTGGTGAAACTTTTATTTATAAACAAAAATAAATAAATCAGATCTAAAGAACATGTTACACTCTTGAGGTTTGGGACACCCAAAGTAAAATAATTACATTTACATAAAGTTGTCTTTTTGGGTTTATGGGGTGTGCCTCTCCTCACTAAATACAGTACGTGTGCTAAACAAAACAACAAAAATAGCAAAAGCTAAAATATTAGGGTATGAAATGTCAGCCCTCAGGAGCACTTATGAAGAAAAAAAATGCACTCCTCCAAGCTCAAAGCATAAGCAATGGTTTTGAGAAGAGAACAGATAGCAAGCAGATCAAGAAAAAAAATACCTCACACCACTTTGATCTCATCTGCCAAATTTAGTGTGTTCATCCTTACACACCAACAAAAGGAGACCCCTCTTAAATCAACTAATGACATCTGTGGACAGAATCAGTGTGAGGCTGCCCCCTATAAGCCTTTCAATTATGTGTAATTGTGGTAAAGGTTTAATTAATTTTGCAAATTATAACTGAGACAGCACAGGTGATATTAGACTGGACACAACAGCACCCTTACTCATTGAACTCTGCCCACTGAGCGAGCTCCTCAGACTCTCCACAGACCCTCCGGCCTTTAGCTTAGGCTTCTCCAGCGGATCTGTGCCTGGCTGCGGTGACTGAGGGGAACTGGGCATCCCATCAGGACTCGACTCCTTCCCATGGAAAACAAGACAATGTATTGATTAGGTATCTGTTATCCCATTGATAGTGAAAATGTTAAACAGTGCATAAATTCACAAACTTTTTTACTTCCAGCAGAAAAGTGTGACAACCACTCAGATATGTTCTTCTGGATATGCATCCACCAGCAGATGGCACTAAAGTTCCATAAATGTATAAGCTCTTATTTACTGGAACACTGCATTTACAGAAGAATTTTGAACAGAAAATTAAAAAGTTCATATTAGAATAAATGTTTTTCATGAAAACATTTAACATACCCCCCATGGTTATGAATAACTAACGACAAACAAACGGGACAGTCAATAAGTCCTGCAATGATGGAAATCGCTGGGTCGTTACAATATTGTAGTGTTGAGCGTGCTGGAGGATCTACCAGGATACAGTGCAGCTGGTCTGGTTTTACTAGTGGTAATGACCTTAGTGCTTTTAATCTACAATCATTGAAATTTTAATTTGTTTATGTTTGTATAATAAAAGGTATACTGTATTAACAATACTACAATAGTTGCTGTGAAACTAAATGAGCTTTAAAATCCCCCCCCCTCCCCCAAGTCCTTACTTTCACATTTAAAAGCGGAATAAAGAATGAGAAAACAAGGGTGCAACATTTTAATAAGTGACTAGTCTTTATTAATGTTAATGCAATTAAAAATAGTCATTGTAATGTCTGTCCAGCTTAATTTTTTACACAATTCTCTGTGTAAAAAAGTGCCTCCTATTTTCTGTTCTGAATGCCCCTATCTAATCTCCATTTGTGACCCCTGGTCCTTGTAGGTACTGGCACCCCTGGGGTCAAGCAGGGACACTGGCCCCTCCAATAATCACCTCCAAAATATTGATTTCTGCTTATCAATTTTTTGCGTTTGCACTTTCTGTCACTGACACTCACAAACTGAACGTATTTCCACATAAAGTGCAGTTATGGACGCGCATGTACTTGATTTGCACACGTTCGCCCATAAGTGCAGTAAGGACGCGCGCATATTTATGTCCATTTAATGTTTGAGTCCAGCTGCAGTAGTACAAAATTATGCTATTTTATGTTCGCACTCTTTTGCAGAGGGAGAACATTGATTTAGCCAATGCAGTAAGTGTCTCAGAGAGCTGTTTAAAAGTTTTGTGCAGCGTGAGAAAGGACGAAATGTTAGATCTATGAGTATTTTTTGAAAGTTGAAAATCGTGCTAATGAACTGAATCTGCAAATGCCAACATTCAGGAAAAAGTGCCCGACAAAAACACTGGAACATTTTTATGGGACTCGCACAGCCAGAATCCTAAGATTTTTAACCTTTGCAAGAGAAATAGAAGTGTGATCGACAGACAATTTAATGAGAAAAGCACAGAAATATTCCAAGCCGTGTCCTTGAAAACTGAAAACCTAAAAACTGTTAATATACTAAAGGGAAAGCACTTGTGAAGCTGAATCAAGAATTTCAATGCAGTTCCTGAAATGCAGTATGATTTATTTGTACACCACATTGAGCCTATTTTTAACACTCAGTAATCGGACAATGCAATGTCTTTGCTCATGACGGTCTGTAAAGAACACGACCTGGGACTTCTGTATCCTGATGTATTCGACCTATTGTTGCTTAGCCGCGCTACCTGTTACAGTTGCAACTGCAGAAATATGTTTCAGTGTTAAAAGCTCCACAGAGTATGGACTTTCATTGAAATGGCGAGTGTAATGCTATTTATTTATATAACCATATCAACACACCTGCCTGCACACGCGCACACACACACATATATATATATATAGTTTAATGTGCCCCCTCCAATAACGGTCAAATTTGTATTCTGCGCACGCGCCCCTGGGCACCCCCCTAATAACCTCGTTGTGGCCCCCCAGGGGGGTGTGCCCCACTGTTTGAAAACCTCCGATACCATTGGATTTGGAACTACCTGGTTTCTTAATTTTTCAATCTTTTTTTTTTATTGCACTGGAACCAGGATGTTTTTCATCTTCATGGAGGCACCAAACCCTTCACAGAGGTCTTACAGCATTACATTTTTCATGTTCATGAATTCCAGTGCCTGGTACAACTAAATTCCAAATGCTACAATAGAGCAATGAGCAGGGGGCTATAACATATGCAAATTAAAGAGCTTTCAGTTACAATTACAGCTGCTTTCATAACACTCCAAAGATTAGTCCTGATGATCAATGACTGTGCTTGTGATTGCTGCTGGATTGCTAGATGGCCAGGTAAAACCAATCCCACACTCTGTGCAAGCTTATGAAGAGAAGAACTAACCTGTTCAGACAGGGGGCTGCTGTACTTCTTGGACATTCGTTTCCTCATCGTCTCTTTCACAGACTTCACCTTCTTACCAAGAGATAACCGGGATGTGGTGGGAGACTTCACTACTTCCTTGTATATTGCCTCCTGTATTGCACAGAATCAAAGAGCAAGGTTACTTCTTGAATATGAAGCCTTACAGTTTTATATACATTTTAAAAAAAAAACACAACTCTCAAGCCTGCCAATATAATGACCATACTCACTGTTTGTTCAGAGCCATTGTTTACGATTTGAAGTGATCGATTTGTCAAGTCAAACCCTCCAAAGCTACAGGTTCTCTGGAAACGAGAGCAACCGTTTTGTTAAAACAAAACCAATACATCACCACACATTTAACAATTAACACCCTTGAAAATAAAGTGTGATATAGCACCATGACTCATGCCATGTAAAATGGAAGTGACTTTGTGTCAGTTCTATGTGATTTTTCATTTTGATTGGTTTCACGCCAATTCAATTTTACATGTAAACAAATACCCAAGATTAATAATGTACACAGCACACTGATAGTGAGAAATGGTAAGACAAGAGAAGGGTTTTATACAACTCAATAGTTATCTTTTTTAAAGCCATTTCCTCTAATTGGTGGCCTCTGTGGTTACCAAGTAAATATATTTTGACAAACTACAAATCTCTATAAACATCACATTCTATGACAGTTGATAATGGCTTTTACAGCTTTGAATACATTAGGACGTCTCTACTTTGTAGGAGGACTTTGTATAGAGTTGATGGTTAAATTGTTGCTGTCTTCTCCAAACTTTCTCCAGTCCACGTAGGAACACAGCAGACTTGAAAATAATGACAGCAGATAAAAGGTCATTGTAATTGAGTTGGTTTTGCCGTCCGGGAAACTAAAAATAAGCACTTGACTCTAAGGCCTCTATCTGACATTCCAAAATGTAAAGATGGAATTGGAGAAGCTGTGAGCCAGCAGCAATATAAACTTAGTTTAATGCTAACTAAATCTTCAATTTTTAAAAAAGCTGTCTTTTCGAATTGTACACAATGACAATGTTTTCCATAGAATTTAGTACCGTGAAACAAAAACACTGCAACAGCACTGACAAAACAGCATTGAATCTCTTGGATGGAATAACATTTGATATTCAATGGAATGGTCATGCATGTGTTATAAAAATAAGATTTTAAATATTGAGAAAAAAAAAATCTGCATCAGTAAATTCATGCAAATTATTATAGGTAAAATAGAAAACAGGAACAAAAACATTATAAAAATGAATGACTTGGCAAAAAAACAGTGACCACTTCCACTGAATACAACAAGGGCATTTCAGTTTCCTCAAGGTTGCAGAATAAAAAGCCCGCTCTCAATACCTTGATATAAACGATGAACAGTGATTGTGAAAGTAGAAGAGTTTCTATTGTTTGGTTTACACTGATTTCCATCAGGAGTTTAACAGAGATAAAACGTAGCCGGGTAAAAAATAAAAATAAAAAAACGAAATATAAAAAAGCATGTACAAGTAAACAACTGCCTCATTAGCCCAGCCTGATTCCATGCACAGAAATTAATCATAAATCTACAGAAGCATCAATAGCTATCCAATGCTCTGATTTTCTGCTTCATTAACAGTCCTTTTCATGATCTATCTAATTAGCGTTTTCTACAATATGTTTTTTAAGCATAAACAGCTATCTGAAAAACTTTACCCAAAACATCAAGCAAGGTTCCAGATGAGAGCACAATGAGGCCAGATAACTTGTTCGTGGGTCACAAAATGCATTTTTAGCTTGAGCTATATTGGCATCCTTGAACAACCACACAACAAGCGGTTGAAATCATCAACTGGAAATTTAAGTTCAGTGTCCTTGCTTACCTCTGGGACTGGATTCAAGCTGGCTAAGAGGCTCACATGGGTGAAAGTGGCCAATGATTATTTTGACTGAAACTCCTGGGTCAAAACCAATATTTTGGCCAGGATGTCTGGGGGGTGCCTAGGCCCCCCCCCCCAAAGCTTGTGCGTGCTCTCCTGTGCATTCAGAGCCATTTTTGGACCACTTTCTGAAGAAAATTTGAACTTAACTTTGTAGAAAAAGAAATTCAGAAATTACTTCTTACAACTTGATAAAATCACACAAGGCTAGTTAACAAACATCGTTTTTGAAAACTTATCAACCCTTTTCACGTATTACTTTTATAAAACCTCAGCTGCAAATATAATATACAATATCTGCTTAAAATAAAAATAAATTTAAAAAAATCTTTTGCATTAACAGTTTATTTAACTGTATAATAACAAAAATCTAAATTATACTCAGTATAGATAAGCTCTGGACCTGTAACCTTTCGTATTCAGTCAGTTTTTGGTGTCTATAGGTGAGTGTTTCATTCTAAAAGCAGTACAACAATTCAGTGCTTTAATCAATGTTAGAATTTTATGTCTCAATCATAGGTGCCTAACTTTGTTAAAAATGGGGGGCAAATGAAAGGATTAACACCTGAGCGCAGAGAGGGACATTTATTATTTTTATTTTACAATTAAGAAGCACTAAGAAACCAAGCAAACCTTGCTGTTGTGAAGCCAACAAAATTGGGCAGATGTTTCAGCATACAATCTTCCAATCTTCAACCAGTAACAACGGCATCTCTGCACAGTGCTACACCAAGAATTCCCACATGTAGTTTATTAAAGGAAAGTGTTAAACAAACAAAGAAAATCAAGTACACTGCTGTTTTGCACGTAAGTATTCCCTAATTAAGGCAGCTGAAATTACTTGCCATGTCAGAAGCACTTGATTACTATATAAAACATTGACTTCATTTTGCTGAATAAAACAATTTCAACAGTATAAACTTAGTTGCAGGACGAACCAGTCAATAGTTGTTTCTTGTTTTATACCATTAAAATGGTCTTATTCCTGAAGAAATTGTGTCTCTGCCTTTGTGCTTGCTTCAAAATATGGTCCATTGATTTACAGGGCAAAGTTTGCCCATAATAAAATAACTTAAAACAACAATGTAACTGCTGCTAGTCATTTCTTGCTAGTTTTAAAATCTACATTTTTTTCTTTAAATACTGGGGCAAGTTTTGCACTTGCTTCGGATCAGGTACATTATTTTATATCTTTAACAAGGGCTGACAGTGCGCAGAACGACAGGGAGAGTAATATAAGCAATAATACTTTAATTACCTTACGATTTCAGGTACATGCCTTTAAAGTAAGATGACACTGGCTGCGAAATAAGGACAGCGACTATTGTCATCTTTGATACACAAATAAGCTTACTTGACTTGAAAAACATCTTAAACGATGCAAGCAAATTCCTACTTGGTTTGATTGAATGAGTCGTCACCTACACAACAAGTTTCACTATGAAAGCTGAAAATGTATTTCAATAAAGAACAAGTTATTTTGAAATACCACTGCTTCAGATTATTACTAGCGCTTAATAACAGTAACAACATTTTATTTAGAGTTGTTGTTGAACTTAAACCCAGTCATGGCCCCGCAGCAACATGAACCTACTAACTTCCATATTTAAAATTAAATAATTAATTAATTAATTAATTAATTAATTAATTAATTAATTAAATAATAATAAATAAATAAACAAACAAACAAACAGTCTGGTTCTCTCTTGCCTCCCCCCCCTCATGAATATAATTTAATTAATAGAGAATAAAAACAAACTAAAACTAACAACTACCTAGCCTAGATTTAATTAATTATTTTTTGTAGTCTCCAAACTGCCCCGTTGTAAATAGTACAGTGTGGACTATGGGTCAAACCAATGCTCATGTAGGGTGCGATTTTTTTTTTTTTTTATCAATGTAGGACTTCTGGCTTCTTCTGAATGACTCAGTTTTTTTTTATTACATTTGAAACCGTTTAAAGGCCAAATTATAGCAAAACACAGAATAACAGTGTGTATACACTGAGCAAAAAAAAGTAGAGGTAGACAAAATATAGTTTGCCTCCCCTGTGCCCTATGGGCTAGGCGCCTAAGGTCTCAATCAAGTTACAGTTCAATGAGAAAAAAAATAAATAGAAAACTAAAGTATAATATTCTATAATAAAATATATATATATTTTTTGCATGATAAATATATACCCAACCCTTCAAAATCTTTTTTTTTTTTTTGGCACTTCTACACAAATCATAGGAATGGACCTGGGAGAGGCCATTTTGACGGAATTCCGTCTACAGATGGAAAACTTTCACCCATGGGCTCAATATGTTGAGTTCAAGTTATCTCAGTCCTGCTCTGGTTAGACATTGGTTCACATCATGAAAACAACTGTTACAACTGTCAAATCAGTTACACTGACACAGAACCTGTACTTGTGCATTGCTATACAGTATGTCAGGGCACTTCTCAGTAAACAACTAACTGGTTTGGCCTGAATACAATGTAAAAGCAAAGAAAATAAATAAATAAATACGGTTTAAGTGTGAGCACCCAACACAGAACCTAAAGAAACAATTATTCTGCAACCTTGTAAGAAAATGAAAAGCCACACTAATTAGAGGGGTTGGGTGGGACCCCCTCACAGACTCACAGACTTCTGCTGAATGCGCAAGAGCACCCTTTTCGCGCAACGGTCCATGGTTGCCGCCCACTTCCTGTCAGCCTCCCCCTCTTCCTCTAGCAGGCAGCGCCGGAGGTCATGCCGGTCGGCTTTGCTCAGTGTCCTGTCCGCCACCGGACGTACCAGCTGGGACCAGTTCAAGTGTCCATAGAGGCTCCTTTCCACCACGTAGGTGATGTTAAACTCACTAACAGCCGTCCGACCCCTCAGCTTGCGGTTAGGAAAGCCGCAGCCCATGCTTCCGCTGCCATTCCCCTTAGCTTTCTCCCGGAAGAGCTGGAGGTCGTTGTGAGCTAGGGAGGGCAAAGGCACGTGCCTTGAATAGGAGTAGGTGTCCATTTTCTTCAGCAAGCGGTGCCGGGGCCTGGTCATGCCATAAAAGCCGTAAATGCTCTCGCTACTTACCCCATGGTTTATCGGGCTCAAGGCCTTCCTCATCTCGCCATCTGTCATGGAGCGAGACACCTTCTGAACTTGGTCCTCCTCGCCACAACCCTCTACTCCAGAGGAAAAGGATGAGCCGCTTCCAGATTTCTTGGACGGCCGGATAAGGGCATGACTGCTGCTGGACTTGCCAAAGGTCTTGACCAGCTTGTGGCCCGACCAGGTGTCCAGGCTGCTGGAGGATGGCGAGGTAGTCAGGCTGCATGAGTCCTCCTCTAGGGAGAGCTGGTGCAGGGGAGATAAGGAATCCTCCTGTGGGAGATGGGGTATCTTCTGCACCCCAGTGTAGAGCGCAGAGCTGGACTCGCACGTGGGGGAGCCCTCACAACACAGATCTGCACAAAAAGAACAAATCAAAACTGAGCCATGGTCTTGTGTCTCTCACCCTGTATATTTCCAGATTATTAATTTCATATGATGACATAAAAAGAACAAATCAAAACTGAGCCATACATAGTCTTGTGTCTCTCACCCTGTATATTTCCAGATTATTAATTTCATATGATGACATAAATGTTGAATAAATTTTATTAACACTTAATTTGCCTTCAAAATCCCCCCTCCCAAAAAAAAAAAATACAAACAGAATGTATTTATTAAGGGAGGGCAAACTTTACTATGTTTGTATGTGATGAACTTCAGATTTGTAAAAATTATTCAATGCTTGAATTGAACACAACCGTTGTTTACCTAATTAAAAAAAGCATGCTTTTACAGTAACAGCTCGTTCAGTGTGAAACTGAGTTGTTCCCTTTCTAGTACAGTTCCACATACCTTCTGTGCTGGGCTTTTTCATTTCTTCCACTTTAATCAGTTTCTTTCTCACTCTGCGGGTGGAATTCACCAGCTTGTGCAACCGCTTAAACTTCACTGACTCTTCTGTTTCATCATCGGACTGCTCTCGGGACTGAAAGACGAGCAGAGGCAAGGCATTAGTATGAAGGAACCAAGGAGAAATGAGAGAGTGAAATACAGTACCAAACATCAAAGGAGAAAACATGAAGACATGTATGTAATAAAACAATACAATACATTTCAATGAAAACATGAGTTGATTTTTTTTATGCCAAAGAACAACCTATTCCAGAGCCTAATAAACATAAACATTCCTTGGGAAAAATTACAAATTGCACTCTGCCTGACACATAATAGTAATGAATAATAGTATGTCTATATATTTAAGCAGTGCTTATAATTAGTCAGGATTATTCTAGTTAGGCTTTGAAACCCTGTCGCAGCACAGTGCTATTTTTATGTTCAATCTTAGTGTATGGTACTATGCCAAGGGGGATGCATAAGTTGGGAAATACAAACAGTACAGTAAAAGGTTCTGAATGGTCCTTGTATGGGTATCTGTCACACCCAGGTGGCTTTCACAAAGTCAAAGACCAGCCATACGAAGGCAGCTCTGAGTAGTATGATAGTATTGTGCATTCAGGTCCATTCATTTATGACAGCAAAAGCATTCCTGGTAGAAAAGTTGCAGTAAATCCCTTGACATTTTTATTAATTTACTTGAAACGATGCAATGATGTGTGTTGTAGTCACAGTAAAGCCAGACAACCTTTCATTTTAGTACTGTAATACAAGCATAATGATCAAGCAGTTGGAATTGTGAATATCTGCAGCACAGGAATCAGTGTCCTTGTACAGAAGCAATATCATGGGAAATAGGCTTTTCATTTCTTCTCTATAATATAGTGCAACAGATGTGAATAGGTGCAGCATTCCAGTGATGGAATGGCCTTGATATTTATCTTCTCACTGTTTGTATTGTCATTGATGTCTACATTGAATGGCTAGAACACAAACACAAAAAAACAGAGAATTAACAGAATGTGAGCAAATCTAATACCACATGTTTTTTCTGCCATTTATATAAAGTGCTCTCTGGCATGAGTCTTGTAATATCTTGTATGGTATTTTGCACTAGAGTTTTGTCACATTTCCTCTGAGCCAGAGCTCTATAGAAGAAAAATGCAGAGCCTGTAATTCAATTTTCTTTTATTTTTTGTTTTCTTTTATTTTTTATTAAACAAGTTGAAAAAAGCAAGCACTGTCCCATCCCACCCCGCCCCCCTCCCACCTCACAATTCATTTTCTTTTAAACTGTAATATACCATCAGTGGCATCTGTTTAACAAAGCAGGCAGACTATTAATCTTTCAGTTTATTGTATCGCCTTTTTACAAACTTTTATAACTATTAAACACATTCAGAACATTCACGATAAACTCACTCAAGCTAACCACTGCACTTTAATATAGAATATACTTCATTAAATAGTTTATTTTTTTTATAATAGTATAGGTCCTAAAATCACATGGCTGTAAATATACAGTGTAAGTTAGATAAGTTAAAATGTGTATTGTTATTTCTATTACAAAATAACAAATACATTATATAGTGGTCCACTATGGTCCATTATGAAAAGTGCTATATAAATATAAAGATATTACTCTATATTATATATTTATTAATAGTCACTTCATTATTACCTGTGAAAAACATGCATTCTAAATGACATGTGACATTAGTAGCCACACTGTTTTGAGACACAAAATTAAGCTGACCCCCAATACAACTTTCTGTTAGATCTGGCACAGACTCTGATAGTACTGTACAAAACTAGATAACTGAATGTATCATCAACTCGAGGTCTAATCTACATGCAACGTTTGCTAATTTCTGTCTATGGAGCCATGCTGGTGACCCATATGGCTCGAATTTTAATAATTTTGGCAAGGGCTGAAGTAATTCTGTGATTCAGTGTTTTTTTTCCCTCTGGTTTCCATAGAAACATTGCACCATATCGCAGACAGCTGGCTCTGCTGTTCGAGCCATAACACATTGACTAAGTCAGTGCACAGTGCTAAAGAGGAGTTAAAGAGATAGTGGGCCTTTTTGTTTCGCTGGAAGAAAGCAAAGAGCGAGCCCACGGAATAGGTTTTCTTTTCTGGTGGAATGCATGAAATAATTCTGTTGCATAGCAAGTCATCTTCATCCCCAGTTCATGAAAGTTGCTGGTGGCAGCAGTGCAGGTTCCTAACAGACCTTGCCTTACCAGTGTGCTTCAGACCCACCTCCAGAAATATCCAAGAAGTAAAGCGGTATTCTGCCTTTTTGCCAGTCCAATCCCACCCTCTATGATCTTTAATGCTATGTTTCTGTAACTCTCCTAGAAAACCAGTGTTGGCACACACCGTTAGTTTCACAAAGTCCACACCATGAACTGGAATTATCCTTCAGGTGCCATGGAATTTAACTAACGGGTCCCAAAAATCCTTGAGCCTTGTTTTTTTGTGCATAGAAAGCCTAATTTATAACTTGTGAGCAATGTGTCATTTTGTCTAGAACATTCAGAGCAGTCCCATTTAATAAAATATGTGTTAGACATTGAATGGGGAAATGGCCTACACTAAGAAACTGACAAAAGATGTTCTGTTCCATATGTCTTCCAGAGAACATTGCTCTGAACAGAAATATAAAAAAAAAAATATCTGAGCCGATGTGTAACTCCTGTGAGACTAAAAAAGAACTAGTCAAAATTGATTTATGAGTAGGGACATGTTAATAAAAATGTCAAAATCGCAATTATATAGATATAGCAAGAATACGTACAACAAAACACAAAGCTAGGGAAAGTAATGCGTTGTGTTTTAAACCATACAGCCAGTTCAGTAACACTTTAACACTGCAAACTACTGTATTTTGAACATCTTAAAGTAAAACACAGATACACTAAACTGCAATGCTTGTATCACTGATTGTTTTAAATAACGATTTGAAGAGTTGATATTGTTTATTAGATCATTGCTATAAAGAAACACTTAAAAAGAAAAAAAAGATTTTAAAACGGAGTAAATCAGTACCAATGGAATATCCAATTTCTTTCATACATTAGCACACAACAGGAAACTGAATGCACAGAACATTCTTTAGATTCATGTTTTAAAACTAAATTTCCCATAACAATACACTTATAATACACACATACATATAACAGAAATACAATGTTACTTTTTTATTTCACAACAGATTTCCATTTCTACATTTGTAATAATTCTGCACAAACTACCTCAAAAGAAACACTATTATATATCTTTTAATACATTTTTGTTTTATATATAAACCACTGCAAATGTTGGCATTAATTAAAAGTTTTTTTGTTCAGTGTATAAAAAGAACAGTTACAAGACAGTCCTTAAAACTTACCGGTTTCTGCATTTAGTAGGATTTAGTTTTTATAATTTTCCAGATAGCTTATCTCATATTTCACTCCTAATAACTATAATCTAGAGTTAGGACCTGAATTAACCCTTCTGAAAAAAACTCTTGCTCAGTAACTTGTACATGTAGTGCCTTGGCACCAAAACAGATTTATATCCTCGAACTGAAGACAAAAAAAAAATCACAACAGACTGGCCTGCTGCACAACTTGTAATGACTCAGATTGTCAGCTTGCTGCAAATGTTCTATTCAAGAGCAGAGAAAAGGAGTGTTGTACATCGCAAACAATCCCGGTTTTCACTGGCAAAGGCTATCTGACCTCTTGCTGTCCTCTATATCCTCAATTACTGTCAGAGGAATTTTAGCAATAGAGAAGAAAAATCTGCAGAAAACCTTCCCTAGCCAAGATGAGGTCTGGTCCTGGAACACTAAGGGAGTTGCAGACTCAGTCACAAGCTTAAACACACACAATTTAACTGTTAGATGAGGTACAGTTTTTAAAGAAATGACTTCTTTCTATTTTAAATAATACAATGTTTCTTACAGCTACATTAACCTGGGGCTGAAAAATTCAAATTTTCAGCCTTTCAGAAAGTGTGCTCAAAACTTGTGGGTTTAGTGAAGTCTGCGCTATTCTTCAAAGCTTCTGCTAATTTCCCCTTTTCTTCATCAGCTTCAAGAAAAGGTCCTGGAAGCAACTTTTGGTCCTGGAAGCCACATAGAATATAAATGCACCTCAGCTCTTAACATACTCTACAGTAGATAATGTTATTGAGTGTGTGGCCATCTCTAAGATTAACTGAAGTAGTGCCCCCCCCCAAAAAGATGCATTGATTTAGTAGATTCTTGGGAAAACACTAATGTAATCATTACCCCCCCCCCCCACCCCCCAACACACACAGGTTTAGAACATCAAAGTTGGTTTCACAGGTTTTCAATTAACATCTGCAGGTTATTTATTTTATTAAGTAATTTCACTCAGGAGTTTCAGATGGTTGCTATTACATGGTAGTTCTGTGACCTACATCTGTCAGATACACATTCCTATTGCTTTTTATAATATACCGTATCTCCATGTCCCTTCTCTCCTTCCCCCTCCTCCCCTCCCGATACACACACCCAGGGGCAACTACTATCCCCCTTTCTGTGGAATGCCACCCCTACATTATACAATAAAGCAGCGTGAACGGAAAAACTTTCACAATTCTGTCGTTGGGGGCATGGCGTCAATACACTAGTGATCACAGCTGTAGAATCTAATTCTATTTTAACAGATTGAACAGCATCTTGAGAATACTAAAGGATTTTAGTGTAAAAAAGTTTACATGAATAAAACACATTAGAAGAAACAGGATTTAACTACTATGGTCCTTAACTACATGGACTATATCAGGGTTAACAGGGTTCAGCTTGGGCTGCCAACTCGACTTTTTCGCAGGGGGGGGGAAATAATCATTTTTGTATTTATTTAGTATAATTTATTCAAATGTGTACCAGTCATATTGCATTGAAGTAAAGCCAACACTTACCACAGCATGCTATACTGTAAATCACAAATGGAAAGATTAGTGTTGGCAAACACAAGAAAGGAAGCGAGGACTGTGACTAGATTCACTCTTTCAACACCCATCTTCTTCTATATTCACTACATTTCAATCTGTCCTGTATGATAGTAAAGCCATGAAAACAATGTTCAAGGATCACCATTGATACAGTACACTGAATCCTGAAATAGAAAAATAGTCTTATCAATGGCTAGTAGTGATAGCAGGAATGTCTGGCATCAATTGATTCTGTTTAAATAACCACAATGTGGACATCCTGTGATTTTTTTATGCTTGTTTTTCTTGTTTTCTTTTTTTACAATTGTGTTCAGCCACTGCGAAACACAACCTAAAGCATAGCCCCTCATCATGTTTCAGCAAGCTGACATCTAAAAAGACTTGCTGCATCCACAGCAGAGCAGTGTTTTGGGTTCTGCATTGCTTCTGGTTCACAATAGGGTGAGTTAATGCATTAAGTGGTATGAATAGCTAGTGGTGCAAAAACCCTATGCTTGGATGAGGGCCCCTGTGAAGTTTGTGGCACAGTACATTAAAATCATTGCAGGGGCAAAACCCAAATGTATTCCTGTCATCAACATCACAACTCCAGCTTCCTTTGAATTTGTGTAAGATCTCAGTGTTAGAAAGCTGAGCAATTAGATTTCACCAGGGTTTTCAAAATAAGCCGGCGACCGGCACAATCCACTGTCTAAAACGATATTTGCACCGGCTACTTTTATTTAAAAAAATTATTTTTGGGTGTTGTACCAAAAAAAAAAAAGTATTTCTTTTGTTTTGAGATATTGGGTGGGTAATGTACAGAAGCTGTACTCCTTTAAGAAAGGCATGCTGGGATATCAACTGAGCCCATATCAGCTGACAGCAGAAAACTAATGGGAGAAGCAGATCTGAGGAGGAGGAGGAGGAGGAGCAAGAAGAGAGTTTGGAGAGACACGAGCCAAACTTTAAAATAGATCTGGGTGACTCCAATACTAGGTACCAATAGGCACTGTAACATTTGTTCAAGTTTATCTATTATGAAAAGCTATTTTATTGAGGTTAATGTTTAACACTTGGTACGGTATGCACACAAAAAACTGGTATATATAAAAATATTGACCAACAGTGCAAAGATCATGAAAAAAAACAACAACTGGTATTTCAATGTGTTATTTTTACTGAAAATGAAATATGCTTTTAAAATATGCAGTTGGTGTTATGTTTCCTTCTTGCACGTTGGGGCTACAGATCATCAAAATGCAGGTTTCGCACGTCATAGGGTGTCAATAATTACACAACAAAAAAATCTTAAAAATGCAGTGCTTATTTAAATTATTTTAGAAAATGTATATTGTTGAGCTCTCATTAAATAGAAGTTATTTATATCCAAAAATAACAACATTTTAATGAACTACTCAGTCAATGTCAGAATTTGATACGTCCGTACTGCAGCTTGTGTTAAAAATGTCTGTACTTTGTATTAATACCGTAAGCCAGTATTTTACCACAATCACCAAAGTGTATTTAATTAATTAATTAATTATTTTTTTTATTGCATCTTTGTAATTCTAGCTTGACACAGTAATCTGTTTAACTCTGCACATTCCACATTGGTGTCCAGTATTGTTATGTCGGCAGGGTCCATATTGTCTTCATTAAATTCAGAAATTGTTATAAATATTGCTTTTGATTTATTATTACGAAAGATACATTTGTACCTACAGTATAGATTTATTTTGTTCAGAAGCAGCTTCAGCTACTTGCTCTCTATACAAAATCTGTATTCTATTCATATTCAAATAGCCTAAAGCTGCATCCACACTGGACAGAGCGACGTGAGCGAAGTCGCAATATGTCAATCCACACCAGATGCGACCTGGAAACGATCCAAAAGACTGGAAATAAATACATGACCCCGCCCATGCATTCCTATTGGACACACTAGAGATGGGCTGTCCCATTACAAAACAGGGCTTGCTTGGTTACCATCCTCACCTCCGGCAACTCCGTTGTAAAATAAAGGTTGGACTTGTAAAATCTATAGACTAGTTAATGAACATCCCTATATATCCAAGTTTTATTGTTAACATTATTAGTAGTAGAAATTGTACCGTTGTAGTTGTAGTATTTTTTCAGAAGACAGCTGGGCAATAGTAGTATAGTTGAACTGATATTTTCAACAAAAATATTGTATTGTTATATATTTATATAAACAACTTACTGCAATCTCAATTGTGTTTCTTTACAAATTCCTTTCTTGATCCTTTTTGTTTATTAACTTTTTAAAGTATTTTAAAGTGTAACATTATTATTATTATTATTATTATTATTATTATTATTATTATTACTGTGTTGTTAAGCACTACATAATCACCATCTTCATTATTATTATTATTATTATTATTATTATTATTATTATTATTATTTACAAACTTTACAAATATGGCTCATAATCTTCAAAACTAATGTATGAGCTTGGTAATGTTGGGATGTGTCACATAGAATACAAACGTATTAGTGGCTTTGTTTTACAACATATCGAATAGTTGGACCTCAATAATATTTTTGTTTGTTTGGTGAATCTCCACAAAACTTCGCTTTGTGCGTATGTAAAGACCTTCTTGTCACGGATTTGTGCCACAGAACAATTTAGTGAACAAAACGTTATCATAAAAACAAACAAACCAAAAAAAAAAAAAAAAGCCATAGTTTAAAATTAGGTCACATGTTCAAGTTGTGTGAATGCGGGACCTTTTTTGTGTCATTTTTAAAAGCCAGCAAAAGTGCACATTTTTCAGTTAAATGCTGGATATGTAGACTGCATGTATGCTCTGGTTTATTTTTGCTTATTAATAAACCTATTTCTATGCAACTTGCATAATCGGAAAGAAAATGTCTCTTGCTGCTAAATGCACGACCTGCAAGCCACCCAGGCATTGTCTTTCTTCTGGATGTCTTTGTAGTCATTCAATTTACAATCATATAATAATGGATACTGCTGCACCTCATAAATTAACTTTTCTGTTTTGAGGCGTGACTGTGGAGTACTTTGTCAGAAACTACAAGCAGACCACTACTAGCCTAACACATGCTTAAACCATGCAAAAATGTGCCAATGCGCCTCGATGACATTGGTGCCCCCTACTACCTTGTAAGAGCCACATACTTCAAAACCAATTGAAAACCCTGTTTCACTCTGCTTTCATTTTGTATTTCAGCCACCTAAGTATATCAACTAGGTCTGTGGTCCCACAACACTGTACTGGCATTAATACAAATGCATAACACAAAATGCATTGGCGAAGACTATTAAAGTTTATTTTTGATACTATGGTATATTGTATGATCTTATGGAGTGTTTAAACAAAACTATGAAATCTTAAGAGAACCAAAAGTAGCTTTAACACCACAGACAGAAAATAAAACATGTAAAACAATCCCCTGACTTCAGCAGGGGTGAGTAAATGTAACTTGGTTCCCTCTAAAACACACAAAGCTTTCTATGTAGAAGTGAGCAAACCAGCAATAACACAAATTGGACTTCAATTTCTGCAGACCTGTTTACAGTTCACTTTCTTATGAACTATGTGTTACGCTCAATGGAGTTCATAAAGTTATTTTGGAAATCCAAAAAGATACACACAATCTTTACGATTCCATAACTGTATTATCATGTCTGTTTCTGCAAACTCTGAGCATATAATGAACAAAGTGTTCTGTAGACCCCAATGATAAGTGCAAGGTAACCAAATAAAAAGCTAAACTGAAAAGATATAATCATTAAGAAACCCATGGATGACTCAATAATTTTGTTCACATCATTAAACACCACTGCACAAAATGTCACACACAAAGACATAGATACACATGTATATATAGCTATAGAAAGTATAGAAATTTCCTGTCTTTATCTTGTTTTTGTTCTGTCTGCTCTTGAAAAAAACCCACAAACCAAATGACAGAATACCAAAGCAGGGTTTTTAAAAAAAAAATATTTAAAGTGTGTAATTTAGAAAATGCAGACGAGAAAATGCGGTACTTACATTGCAGTTTGAGGACTCGTTTACATTTGGATTGGATCCATCGACCCATTCTGCATTGTCAGTACTGCTGGACTGTCTGCTCTGGGTCTCATACTCCTTCAACTAAGAAGAAGAAGAATTTAAAAGTCTGCGCAAATTCAATTCTTTTCAATAAAGGGAGCCTGCTCGAGGGGTCAGAGAGTACACACTTCATGCTGTAAATAGATAGCAGCATATCGACATCTATCAAACACCACCACCATCACCACAAAATGTAGTCAACTGAACAAAAACAACACTAATATTTATTTTAATAACCTAAAGTCATTACAGTTACTTTTTTTTGGTTGGTTTATCTGTAGAAAAATCCCATGCCAAAAATAATGTACACATTTGTCTTTAAAAAGGCACCCAAACTATCCATCAGCGAAACTGCTGAAATCTGCCATGCTGACTTTCCATAAACAAAATGTCCAACCCATGCAAACTGCTGTGGTCAGTAAATTCTTTCATGAACAACATTTTTTGTTGCTCATTATAAATAAAGAACAAACACATTTTCTCTTAAATCTAAACCATTTGTATATAACTATTTTTTTTTATTATATAACTCCACACTGTTGTTAAGATTGTTCTCACTATAGCCCAACTTACAATTTAACTACAATGTAGTTACAAATTAGAATGGGGAAAGGGTATAAAAGTCAGTGGATGAGCCTGAATTTGGAAATCAGGACTTCCAGTGCTAAGCCCGATCCACTAGGCCACGTTCAGGCCACCTCTGGGGAGCCAAGTTTCTGTTTCTATTATACAATTAAGCAAAGGGATAACTCCTACCCTGGCCAGGGCCTCCTCCACAGTTATCATCTTCTCTTTCACCATCATCATGAGTTGGATCCGCTCTTCATCACTCATTGTGATCTCGCTGGCCACATACCCAATGTCCTCTCCTGCAAATCAACGACAGTAAAGAGATGGTAGGTGTTATATAGCAAACACAGAGTGCCCAGACACAACTATCAGAAAACTCAATATATACAGTTTAAAACAAGTACATATAAACTAGACAATTTACAAAGCAAATGGCTTGTGCTGCAGAAATAAACTTCCATGCTAGGTACTGCTTCAAGCACACATGGCTGTACCTTTTGAAGTCTGCCGCATGACTCCCTTCTGTGACTTGCGAAAATTCTGCCAGAAAGACTTGTTTTTTTTCTTGCAGTCCCCCTTTCCTTTATCAAACAAAACAAAAAAAAACAACATGTTAGTCAAAAAATCTTGTGCAAGCATTTCTAGATCAACTACCAGTATGTTTCTACCAGTACGTTAATGTACCCTAAAGTAGCTGATATACTAAAGTAATAGGCATTCACTACAGCTTTGATGCACTTGTTTTTATCATCTTTAATTCACTGCATACAGATCTGAACAATAAAAACATCAGAATGAATTCTCAGTTAATCCTGTATTCCTAGGCACTTGTTATTTAATATGAAATGAAAAGGCTTTTTAATAAAAATGGACTCTGATAACTAAAAATGGGAGTTTTTGTGAACAGAAATTGTCGTCTGTGTCATTGATATGATCAGAGGTTAAAACAATGTGGTATGGAAACAGTCACATATTGTAGAAAATCATAGAATAGCGGTGTGGACCAATATTAAGATAATGCTCTGTGGTGTATTTTCATAATAAAAGACAGCAGCAAGTAATTCGATGAACCAAACACTTTATTAAAAGAAAACAAGTAACTTGAAGTAGTATAAGCTCATTGTAAGGCAGCCATTTTATCCAATGTTAGGTTATTATCATAACCCTGGTTCTCTGAAATAGAAATGTAACCATTACCTCATGGGTATTTATCCTAAAGACCTGAAACCTGAATAAGATATATCAAAGCTGCACGTCAGAGCCTGTGACGCATTCGTACCCGCCCCCGAGGGCATAACTGGACGGCACACACAGATCTGGTCATCATTTTTCCTTCAAGACTGTTGCAATCATGGCCAAGGCTACCTTGCTTGTTACCATTAAGAACCCAAGTACAAGTAGCTAGGGCTAAAAAATTGAGGGAGAACTCACCTCTGTTATGTTGTAAGGGTCGACCCTGAAGCCAGCCTCAACACTCTTCTGCCAAAGCCAGGGTTTTGTGGATCTATGATATTCAGCCGATAGAACTGTGTAAAAGTACGGGGACTGGTCCACACCGCTGCATCGCAAAATGTCCCTGACAGATGCACCCTGGAATAAAGCCCACGAAGTTGCCATGCCCCTGGTGGAATGGGCAGTGAGCTTTTCTGGAGAGGGCAAGTTGGCTCGCTCATAGGCAGTCTTTACTGTGTCTGTAATCCATTTAGACAGCCTCTGCTTAGACCGGGCTTTACCATAAAAATTGTCCCCAACTCTGTGTTCTGTGTTCTGTCTACATTATACGCTAGTGCTCACACCGGGCAAAGCGTATGGAGCTGCCACTCCCTGTCAGATTGGAAAGGAAGCGGGTGGGAAGCCCCCAATTCCACAGTCTGGTTGATGTGGAATGCCGAGATGGTTTCAGCAAAAAAAACAGGATTGGTACGAAGTGTAACCTTTATCCTGGATTTTGCAAAAATTAAGCAGGCTTTCGCAATCGAAAATGCTTGCATCTCACCCACCCGCTAAGCAAGAAAGCTGCTTTCAACAATAAGTACTTCAGCTCAGCTGAATGCTTGGGCTCAAATGGGGGCTTCATAAGTGCTTCAAGCACCACGTTAAGCCTACAACGAGGTACAATGTCCTTCATAGGCAGCCAAAGCCATCAAGCTCCTTTTAAAAATTGCCCTGCCAGGAAATGAGCTTCTGGGGAGACTGAATCAATTTTGATCACAAGCTGAAATGGCAAGCTGAAATTTTAGCGTAGAGGGGGATTTTCCCTCATCAAAAAGGTCATGTCTGAAAAAAGCCCCACTTGTACCCATATGGGGAACACGTGGATGCTGCTCTGGCATTTTGCAAGGTGTCAATGACCCTGTTAGATAAACGCCGAGATGACTCAAATGTTGCCAGAGCTGAAGACTCGATGGGTCGGGATGCAACAATGTCCCCTGCCTGACTGAGCAGGTCGCGGCGTCTAAAACAAGGAGGCAGTGTGGTCCAGTGGTTAAAGTCCAGGGCTTGTAACCAGAAGGTCACCGGTTCAAATCCCACCCTGCCACCGACTGACTCACTTTGTGACCCTGAGCAAGTCACAACCTCCTTGTGCTCTATCCTGCAGATGAGATGTTAAATCAATGTCCTATTGTAAGTGACTCTGCATATAATGCACAGTTCACAGCGTACCTCTGTAAAGCGCTTTGTGATGGTGGTCCACTATGAAAGGCGCTATATAAAAATAAGGATACACCACCCACTTGATATAACGCAGGTGTCGGGGTCCAATACAAATCCGCTATATATCGAGGGCCGCAATATAGCGAGAGACCCATAGAAAAACAAATAGGCTAATAACAAATACCGTACAGCCACACCCTCGTTTTATCGGGGGCGTCAGGGTCCAATATAAATCCTCTATGCAACCCGCTTTTTCTCATTTTTCGTATAAAAAAAGCACACTGTTTTAATTCGTACTGTGCAGGGTAATTACTTCTCATCAGCTTAAATCTCCAATTCATTTAATTTCAAGAATCTTCCTCTCCTTTCTCAAATGCCCAAACCACGGCATTGAAGGAATCACAGGAGGCGTGTTGCTAGGGAGCTGACGTCACTGCCCTGGGACTTTTGCTAGTGCATTGCTTAAAAAAAACGCTTCAGCAAGTGCAATGCGTGTGTATATGATAACAGTACAATGTTAATGCATTGTTTTTAATTATTCTGTATATTTTAGTTTGTGATGTGCAGTACAAAATAAAACAAACAGTAATTCTAAGTGAAATTGTCTATGTTAAGTGCAGCTAAGGCATGCACAGTTAGACTGTAAAAATGGGGAGCCAACTCCAGAACCGCGACATATCCGAATCCGCAGTATAGCGAGGGGCGATATAACGAGTGGTGGTGGTGGTTGTATTATTATTATTATTTTTAGAAATATTTTTGTCACTGGGAGCCGCTTTACTCTGTGCTTTAGCAGTGTCAGCTGGATGAGAGCCATCACAGCTCCGACGGTTTCTGCGCAACAGAATCACTCCTACTGTTGCAGCAACACTGTACTGGTTATAGCTTTAGCCTCTCTCATAGCTTGTTCAACTTGACGTGCAATCTCCACTTTCTTATCGAATTCCAGAAGTAAGCGTGCTCGAATCCTCGGTATTGCAGTCTTTTACACGTGTTGATCATGTATCATTTCCTCCATTAAATTTCCAAACTGGCCGGTACTCACAAGGTCTTGTAAGGCCACAACAAAGTGTCTATCGGTTCATCCTACATTTGTGCACAGTGCCTGAATCTGTATCTCTCTGCTAGTACATTTACTGATGGCAAAAGAATACTTTCAAATGCACAAAAAGCCTTCCTCTGCTTCGGGAAGTGTATAAATTAGACGCTGTCCCTCAGCTCCGATTTAATGTAAAAGTATTGTTTTTTTTCTCTCTTTTCTCTTGTAGATATCCTCAGTTCTTGTCGCCAATATGTGGTGTATTCCCATAAAAGAAAGCAGCAAGTAATTCGATGAACGAAACACTTTATTAAAAGAAAACAAGTAATGAAGTAGTATAAGCTCACTGTAAAGCAGCCATTTTATCTAACCCCTCTCTGACGCAGTCCCACGTTCCTATATGGAAGATATCCAGTAGATGGTACTATACTCATTTTTAGATATAAGGTTAAGACACAACATGCATCCTACTCACAATACTTAATACAAGTTTTGTTAAGTGCTGTTTTTTAATTATATTCAGTCCATTCATCCTTTTTCAACTTTCAACATTCCTTAAAACATTCCATAAACCATTCTAAATGGTTCTGGATTCTGTTGCTCCAGTATTGTGTGTATTATTATATGTTTTGTCTCTTACCAGTCTTTAAATATTTGGGGCTATTGCCACCATGCTAAATTTTCAATATTGTACATATGTTTTTGTGACTAATGTGAATTTCATGAATTAAAAAAAAAAAAAAAGCCAACAGCAAGAACATTGTAACTAACAAAAACACAGTTTTTAGAATTGAGCATTTAAAGTTTTAATGTCAAAACATAAACATGTTTCTTCATTTTCTTTTTTTTTTTGATGATGTTACTGTGCTCTGTCAGAAAAAAACAACACTTTGTTGTTTAGAAATCCAATCAAAAGATTACATTAAGACAAAGAACAAAACAAAAATGATTTAAATAGTACCAACCTACTGATCCATCTTCAGAGCTTGACTTGTGAAGGGACAGCCTAAAAAAAATAATAAATAAATAAATAAATAAATAAAAAGTTACATTTTAATACAAAGGAAGACAGCAACTTTAAATTCTAAGCACGTGTGCCCCGTACCTCCTATCAGATGTTTTTTTTTTTTCTCTCATTTTGTTATCCGGTCATTTTTTTTTAAAATTTGTATTCTTCTTTTGAGTTCTAAACTGAATTATTACCCTATGCAGGTTTATCTGGTTACAAAACCCCTATCTATCACTACAAAAGAACCATGTGCTAGAAGCCAATCAGAGACAACAGTGGTTAAAAAAAGCATGAAAAAGATCCTGTGCCGAGATCACTGTGACCCTCCCATGAACAATAGGGCTTTTCACATACAAGCCTGACTTACTGCAGCACTCACGTGTTACCAACATTTTTGCAAAAGTCGCCCCCCCCCCCAAACTGCAAAATATGTACTGTAATACTTTAAATTGCTGCTAGATGGCAGTGACACAATCAAGATTGAGGTTATTTAAATGCAAACTGCACGGTTATGCACTGGTTTCATTTCCCAAAAAAGAGCAAAATAATTTCAGGCAGGCGGCAGTCTTTTCACAGCTATTGCACTGTTGTTCTTTTAACCCTTTCAGGACCAAGCATTTTTCAGTGGCATGCTAAATACACTAAAAATAGATTTTTTTACAGTAGCATCTTGGAAATTGTGTCCTTTTTTCAGAACACCATGGGGAACATTATAAAGTACTTCAGAAACCATCCAAACTTTTCACTTTTTTTTACACAATATTTCACATCCTTAGCACCTTACTAAAGCTGGGGATCAGCTAGTCCCCAACTTTGTTCCGCATCTTTTTTCGTTGCAATCGGTACTAACAGTATGCAGCAGGGGATGATCCTGAGATTGTACCGTATTAGCTGGTATGCAGCTCTGTACTAACTCTGCAAGCTCGTTGCAATTTACCCTAAATGCCTTCTCAGTGACGTCTCACGAAAAAAAAAAAAAACTATCAGGAAGTGAACATCAGTCCCTCCGCTATGCAATGATATGTGTTTCAAGCCTGTACTGCAAAGTACGGTGACACTGTAATTCATCAAAACAAAGTTTTATCGTGTTTACACGATCGCGGTCCTAGAAGCCCACTTCAGTATGATAGTGTTAACACAATCTCGGTCCTTAAAGGGTTAAGATTTCCAACTGCATTCAATTTAGAATATTACAAATAAATAAATAAAATCATGCAGCAGTATACAGACTATTTTATAGACATATATATTTTTAAAAAAGCATGAAAAGCAAGTTTACAGCCAAGGTCCCACTTAACTAGCAGTACTTTGTTAATGATTGTTTTGTTACACAGTACCTTGTGATATTTTGTTCAAGGAAAATAGAAAAAAAGGCTCGATTAGGAAACCATCATTCCTCAGTGGTTATCTTTTCCACTGTTCAGAGGTTGCTGGCAGCTTTTGTGCATATCGAGGGCTCATTCCTCCCTTTTTCACTTGCGGCTTTGTTTTTCCAAGCAATTTTCTAGGGATTACTTACTTATGTGATTTGCTAAGCAAATTCTATACTGTTAACTTTTAAATAGTTGTAACAACCAGGCAATCGGGTGATTTGTTTAGCCTGAAAAAAGAAGAAGATTGGATCCATCTGCTGCCAATGTCATCCCCTCTGCAAACGAATATTCCAAAACACAAACAAAACTGTTGGAATTTACTGTGCCTCAGATATATTTATAAAAATTGCTGAAATTAGCTCCGTAAAAACGAGTCACATCACATTTGGGCTACATATTGCAGTTTTGTTTGTGATACTTAAACTCAGGAATGGTCTAAAACAGTTACATTCAACTGGATTCTAATGGAATTTCTATTGTACAACCCAAGTCATTGTTCTTCATCAGTTTGTGTCTACAGAAGTCTTTACTGTACTAAAGAACCAGCTAAAATCCTGGTGGTGAGCACATAAAGCTCCCTTTCGATTTCAAAGACAATTTGAGTCTGTTGGCCAGACTCCACTCAGCTCTTATATAAACCCATAATTAAACTGGAATTAAGTCCCATGGCATGAAAAGATAAGTGCTTAAGGGATATGATATTGTGTGAGTAGTTCCTGAGGTGATAGGAGCCTCAAATTATGTCATAATTAGGGGTCTACTTAAATCGCGGTTAATTTACGTATTTTTCGCGGGTAGGTTATGGAATAAAATTAGGATTTCGCTGACATTTTGCGGACCTGTTTAAACATTACATAAACCTAAGTAGACAATATTTCAGAGCACTATAAAAGCCTAAAAACAGTGGTACTTGCTTCCTTACTAAAACAGAATGCTGTTATTTGTTAAAGGCAAGCATGGAACATCCCCCAGCAGTTGCTGCCAACATTCTCTGTCTGGTGTGGACTTGCCCATACATTGGGACTGCACATTCTGCATCCACTGAATTGGTTGGAAGTTAAGGCAAATCTTTGCTAAGTTATACAGATGTGGAAATCGATTAGAAATAGTCCCAAAACTCGGTTACCCAAGGGCTATTGGCATACTTTAATAAAGGCAATATATGCAGCACGTTCGTGTCATGTTATTTGTCCCATCCAATAATTTATTTTATTAGTACCGAGTCAAAACAAAGAAAACATGTCTATTCAAGTCTAAAATTCTAACTGCGTTTAAAAAGTAAGCAGCAGGTTATTTGAAGCGAGTGGCTGTGCTAGATCGTACCTGTAGTACTGATTTAACTTGGCTACAAGCAACAGGAATACTTTTTGTCTGCGCGGACTTTCCAGTTTGTTTTCTGAAAGCTGTTTATTTTACATTCTGTTCAGCAGCCTCTGTAGTAGCCTTTCGTTTAATGTGTGATTCTGAAGCTAAATAGCGATCGATCGTATTTTCTCCAAAAACACATTACAGGATGTGCAAAACAATTACCTCCATCTGCATCTACAGTTTCTTTGGGAAATATCTTGAAACGATCATCTGCCAAAATATACTTTGCTTTTTTTGCTTTGTCGTCCATTTCTGGTATTTTACCTCCAATGCTGAAAACTAGATTTTAGCAACCTAAATCAAAACAATGCAGCAATGACTTTGTCCCTCCCCCTACAGTACGGGTCACAGAAAAGCCAGTACAGATGCACTGATAGGCTGATTAAAACATTGTTGCCATGTGAACAGTAAACAAGAACGTTAACCGCTTTGTTTTGTAAATGTTATTTGTCTAAGGACGTTTTTTTTTTGTTTGTTTTTTGCCTAAGTGCAAGGCACACAGACGGCGAATGAATAATAAAAAAAAGCCTATCTACAGAAGGAAGATACATAGTTTGCGTCGCTTGCGTTGTGCAGTAGTTCATTTAAACGTGGTTTCTTTTTTCTTTCTCTCCGTACTTGTCCGGTATGCATTGGCCCCTAAAAGAGGTGAATTTCACAGTGACCCCTCAATTTCCTGATTTCCGCGATTTAGGTAGACCCCTAGTCATAATATATATAGAACACCATTACATCATGCAAGAATAAATCATGGATTTGAAGATAAACAATAACAAGTCTTTCTCATGCTGTCAAAAAAACTATAAATACCTCCAATGTTTTGAATCAAACACATGCTCCCTTGAGAAAGATATGTACAACATATCGAAACACTGGGCAGCTGTAAACGGGTGTTAAGGTTCAAATTGCAAGTGAATATAATGGATAATAATAACGTAAATTAAGTTAATAGTAAAGAATCTTAAATATAATTTTGTTTTTGATCATTCAGAAACAGAAAATTAAACTAGGTAGATAATGAACTGCAAAAAATGATGTATTTTTAAGGAAAAGGTGTTTGAATGGGGAATGTTTTTTTTGTTTTGTTTTTTCTTAGTCGCTGTCAGCCAAAGATTATTTGTCTTGCTCGTCTGATTTGTGCTCCCGTTGGTGGAGGATGATTGTAAATCTTCACAGGAGACAGATTTGTTAAAAGTGCCTAAAAAGCACAAATTGTGGGTGTTGTCAAGTGATTGAAAACGAGACATTTTGTGTTTGAAAGTGGTCTTGGGGTGCACAGGAGTCAAATATGGGTCAAAGGTCAAGTAGAACCTTCTAGATCAATATGCCATCTACTGTGGTATTATGCTTTTTTTTTTCGAATGACTCAGGATGCAAATATAGCCCTCATCCATGTATTTTTATATATATATACTGTATATATATATATATATATAATTCAGTATTGCGGTGTAAAATGACAGTTAAGTCTTGAACTAAAGCACTGGCAAAATATATCCCTGACAAAAATCCTAAAACCAAGAGTTCCTACCAGATTTAAATCAACATAAACTGAATGGGTGTCAAGCCCATATTCATAACAATTAGCAAAGGGTTTTTGCAACTTTTAACTCCTGCTGTTGGTGTTAACTAGAAAGGTATTTGTAACTTCATTCTTTTTAAAGCAAATTCTTCTTCATACTGCTAAAAGTAACTGAAATCGCTCAACATTTTGAAAAACATACCCTAAGCATTTATGAATGCAGTAAAATGATATCCAATTTTCTATCCACGCAAAGTGGCTTTAACATAATTTTGAGTTGTAACAGCTACTCCAGGTATTCATTTACAGGCCATCTATCTATTCATTGAGAAATATGTCTTTCATGCCCAATTTGCTCACAGCCCCATTCTGCTGGGTAAAAGTTAGGAATCTCAACAATACGAGTGATTTGTGTCCCTCCATTCATGTGCTGCTAACTGTATCCCGAAAGTTAATGATGCAGTAAAACTTGGCATCAGACTCCGCACTGCACGTCTGACAAGCAAACAGCCATTTCATCCAATGGGGGTGGGGAAGGCTTTATTTTATTGTGGACTGATATGCAGCCTCTAATTGAGTTGTATTCTGCAGAGTGTTGCCACTGCCTTGGAAAGACTGAGATAAAGCTTTCTTACGGCCAAACCAACTGCAGTTAGTAGATAGCATGCCCTTTAAACACTAAAATAAAATCCAATTCTCAATGGTATGTCTAAACAGAACTGATTACATTTCAATTGAAGTATATAAGTATATTTTGTACAGTGTTCTCTTACCTGAAGTGTTCTTGAAAAACAACGTTGACCACCAGACACAAAATTACCAAGGCCAACCACAATATGAATCAATAAATACAAAATGTATTTATTACTTATGTCAGGACACACGTGTATCAACATATGAAATAAACAGAATAAGAGAAAAGCAATAGGCAAGTGTATGTTAATAAACTACAATAATAAACTAACTGACTCACTAAATTAACAAAGCTCCCTACATACGGCAAAAATGTAGCAGCAGCTCTAGCAGTAATTATGAATATGACAGTACTATAAGACAAGCATGAATTTTAACACAATGATTATTAACACAGCGCCCTTAGACTCTCGGGATGACAAGCTAGTGTTGAAAAGGTTGAAAAAACCATCTGAATTTGAATTTGATGATGATGAGTTATCAGGTTACAAAACAGTACAGTTTTGAAGCGGTTTGCAACGCATCGTTATCTGTGCCAAAAAGGTGTTCTTTTAAGCGAAGTTCCTGTTCC
Organism: Acipenser oxyrinchus oxyrinchus; assembly: GCA_030684275.1. Classification (NCBI taxonomy): domain Eukaryota; kingdom Metazoa; phylum Chordata; class Actinopteri; order Acipenseriformes; family Acipenseridae; genus Acipenser; species Acipenser oxyrinchus. Next base: position 53,906,143 of record CM060251.1, on the reverse strand, counting down.
TTTAGGCAGAGCATTTATAACGGGAAAATTGTGTTTCACCACAAGGTTGTTCCCTAAGCTGAAGTGTTCTCTGAGAAGGCGTTCCTTTACGCGGAAACGACTGTATACAGGGGCAGGGGCAGTCTGATAAACCCACCGATTTGAAATACCGTAATGCATGTTTGAACAATTACTGTACATTCCACAGCAACTCACAGGGAATCAATTTGCTTATGAAAACTGTTTATATATTATTTATTATTAATTTATACAAATAGAAAAATACGTTTTGAATCCATTTTCAACTATGCCTCTGTCAAACAAACAAACAAACAAACAAACAAATAAATAAATAAATGAATAGAGTGGGGTGGGGAGAGACAGGTTGTTAAATGTCCAAAAACTCAAACATAGGCTGGAGATCTGATTGCCAATTAGGTATTCTGTATGCATTGTCCAGGCTGCAGACCATAATTACTGTAAAAAACTGACTGCTCCTATAAATGTATACACTGAATACATGATCATTTATTTAACAGGAGCAAGGAGTCTGGAGGAAAACGGGTCTTCAGTATTCTTATCAAATTTGCATGAACCTGAAGGCAAAACAAGGCTACAGGGGCTTGACCTTGCTGGCATCAGTGTGAGAAAGACGGTGGAACACAAAGAGGCCCCCATTTAATTATCATATCATTATGTTGCCACGGCAGCGGCCCTTTAAGAAGGGAAAATAAACAGCGATCCATTTCCCAGCAGAAAAAAATGTCTGCCTCCATTGTACAATATTATTAGAAAATAAGTACAAATTATCTTCCGTTAACACCACACATTTGTATTAATACTATGAATTAACCTGTAACAAACTGACGTTAACTAGGTTACAGGAAATCATTTTTTTTATTAAATTGTATTTACTTTCGTTTTTTTTTTTTAAACACAACTTTCCTGAGAGTGAAATGGATATTTAAACTGTATGAAAACAACATTTTTTTTATGAAATTCCTTTGTTAACAAATATCGCTCACAGAAAGCTTTTAAAATGTTTTTAATGCAGATCTTAAATTGCAAGAGCTTCAACCAAAAAGATTGCATCTACTTCAGCGGGTAACTGCATATGATAAAACAATGAGCTTCACGATCTGAATCTCTTTAACCTTTGAAAAAAAATGTGATCTATGAATACAAAGCACTTCAACAGCTAACTGATTCCCATTACAAATTAGCTCAATGTTATCTCTGGCAATAAATACATTAGAAATATTTCAGACAACAAAATGCATTAAGCAGTTATGAATATTAAAAGGCATACAGTGTGCACTCTCTACTGCTAATGACCGTAATTGTATGGCAAGAGACCATTTGTACAACAGAGTAGATGTGATTCTCACTCAGTACTACACCGATTGCTTTATCTGCCTTTTTGGAATCTGAGTTTCCTTTAACACCATTGTACAGAAACAAAGGCTTCTTCACTGAAAATGTCCTGTAAGCAGGACTCACTCCCGTAAGTGCGTATTATCAACTTATACATGTGATGGGTTTGTTCAGGAAAGGAACTGAACTGACAACGATGGAAACAGAAGTCATTACTTAACGATCTAGCTTCCTCAGAACTATAATGAAGCTAATTCAGGAGCCATCCAACCTTGTCAACTGCTTCCAAGGGACCAGCAATGTTTCCAATTAGAGCAAACTTTTATGGCAGTTACCTTACATCTTTATTGGATACATATAACTCTATCTGTGCATGAAGATCAAATGATGTGCCTACTTTTTAAATCCCTAAATTGAGATCTAATACTGGCCTTTGTATATCAGGCATCTAGTCTTTGGAATTCATTGCTTTCAAAACATAAAAAGGCCTCTTCACAATACGACTCATAAATATTTATTTTAAATCTGACTAGGGCTGCAAATACTTTAAATACTGTCTAATACTAGGATCATGTACATTTAAGTTGTTTACTTGATTTTATAATGTTATTTCTTGTCGCCGTCTCTTTGTGCAGAATACAACTTACTTAGAAAATCAAATGTGTATCTCAAAAGGTTATATCCTGGTTAAATAAATATTTTTGAATTTTAATTTGAAGTTTGTAATCTAGTTACTAGACCATTGTTTGCTTTTAACTGCAGTCAAAATAACAAGTCAATCAGAAGATGATCTATCTGGAAGTAAATCTTACTTGGCAAGAAATAAATAGACATACATCATGGAGTAGCGTAATATTAACAGTGTTTATAGCATGTTTATTAGAAAACAAGTTCTACAAAAAGAGAACATTTAGGCCCCCCATCAAAACCAAAACTGTCTCAAACACTTAATATACCAAGAATGAAAATCCCCATTGACACAGCAGAAAAGCTTAACCACAGGTTATTTTAGATTAGTTTTAGCTGCTATCTGCTAACCATAGAAGGCAGTAGCATCAGTGTTTTCTCCTACACATCTGACAAGGGAGTCTTCTGGTTACAAAGCAGCTTGTGTAAAAATATCACGTATATCCTCATAAGAACAATGCAAATCTTCCCATTACACTGAAACAGGATGCAGCATTTAGAGTTCAAGGTAGCAGGATTTTATTTGGATTTCCTGATGCACACATGGCCTACAGATACTACTAATCAAAGTTGTCTTGGCTCTTGTTTAGTGTTTCACACTGATATATGACTGCTGCCTGGAAGCTACAAGTTCTTCAAGTTGCCTTGTTTCACTGTGACGGTTTAGTGGGGGGAAACATAACCCTGTCATTGAAGGCCAGGCTCATTACAGTTCCAAAGATAACACCTGACCAGCTGTCATCTTTAAAAACACTTTAACCATTGAAAACAGGCAAAACTGCTTGTCAGGCAAGTTTTTCTTCTCTTCAATTTAAGGAAAATAATCTCCCTTTGGAACACCCACACACATGGGATGATTCACTTTCCCTAGGCAAATACTCTTACTGGTTTGCATTTATCATGTCTTCACCCACTTCCACTGAACTGATACAAACTCTGTGGTCAGGCTGAGGGGAATCAGCATTCAGCAGGGTCCATGAGATGTTGTGATAAGGGTTTCTGCATATACAGTGACAATAAAGGCTATCTAGAAGGGGATGTCTATTTGATGCATACAAATTACAAAATTGTCCCCAGATACAGTCATCTTCTAAGGGGCAGACATTCTGTGATTAAAATATGTTAAATTATGTTTAATACGATTTATTTTGGTGTTTGTATATGTTAAGATGTCAGGAGTCTGAATATAGTACTTCTGCGTATGTGTGTGATCAAGAATGTTTGTGTGTAGTTGGGGAGTGTTTAGTTTGGTAGATTTTTTTGTCTTTCTAATTTTGCATCCTTTACTATCAGGATACTCCATCCAGCAGAAGAGACAAAAGCAGGAAGCTCAATGTTTGTGAATCACCCAAGGTCAGTGGGAAATGTGAAAGCACTGTTAGCGGAGGTTAGTGTGGCTTTTATGTTAGTCACCCACCACTTCTGCAAGTGTCCAGAATAAATGAAGGTAGCTGAGGCATTTGCCTTGTCCTGTTTTAATACAAATCCTAATTTGGAATGTTCTGGGTCAAAATGTTTGAATCACAGGGGATCTTGGGTCAGTCACTGACTCTATGTGAAGACTTGTTTACTATCCTCCACCCCAAAGCACATTTTTGACATGCATCTGGCCATCTGTTTTGACGGTTGTGTTTTTAAAACAGTTGTGTGCTTATATATATATATATATATATATATATATATATATATATATATATATATATATATATATATATATATATATATAGGTAATAAGTTACCACAGGACTTGATCCATTATACAGATTTTATAAAGGTAAAGTCTACATACTCAAAACAGCAACGGTGTACCTGGATGTCAGTGAGAATACCACATCTTTTTTTTTTTTTTTTTTTTTTTAAATTTAGTCGTTGCCAATTATTTTTATTTTTTTCTCCCAATTTGGAATGGCCAATTATTTTTAGGCTCAGCTCCCCGCTACCACCCCCGCACTGACACGGGAGGGTAAAGATGAACACACGCTGTCCTCCGAAGCGTGTGCCGTCAGCCAACCGCTTTTTTTCACACTGCGGACTCACCATGCAGCCACCCAAGAGCTACAGTGTCGGAGGACAACGCAGCTCTTGGGCAGCTTACAGGCAAGTCCGCAGGCGCCCGGCCAGACTACAGGGGTCGCTGGTGTGCGGTGAGCCGAGGACACCCTGGCCGACCTAAACCTTCCTCCCCGGGCGACGCTTGGCCAATTGTGCGCCACCCCCTGGGAACTCCCGTCCACGGTCTATCCTGGAATATCCTGGACTCAAACCGGCGAAGTCCAGGATATAGCGCGCATCGTGCACTCCACACGGAGCGCCTTTACCGGATGCGCCACTCGGGAGCCACTCACATCTTAACTTTGTGGGCCACAAGTTGAAAGCTGCTGCTTTAGAATATTTGGCACCAATATTTTACTTCATAAACAAACGTAACAAATACCAACTTTTGACCTCAGTGGAAAATGAGACGCTTAAGACTTGTCTGACTTTTTTTTTTTTTTTTTTTTTTACAAAGGCTTGAAAAGAGGTGATCCTTGACAGCTTTGTCAGTAACTTGTATCAGTTTTCAGAAAAAACTTACTTCCTCTCTGTCTCTGGTGTGGACACTGTGCTGCTAAAGCCAAAAGACTCCTGTGGAGGAAGAAGATTATGGAAGTGAGTACACAGGGATGACTCATGTCGCATATTGCTTTGAGGACATTATCTTCTTCTGGGTTTGTGAAAATGCAGTACTTACTTCAATCTGTGACTGGAGCTGGAGCGATGTGGGGCTGGCATCGGGTTTCTCCTGAAATACAAAACAGATGCTGACTTAATGACGCAGCAATAAAACGTGGCATGGCCCTGATGTACTATTGGATGACACCTAATACAAACACAGGTTTCTCTAGAATTTTGAATCTGAGCAAAAGGCATCTGTGAAACCTGGAAATCGGCACAGCAGCTTTCAGACTCCACTTTGATTGCTTATGATGGGGTTCAGATTTGGGGATAACCCAACTTAGAAAAAACTAAGAAAAATTGAATCACTTAAATTTAGAAATGTATCTAATCACGTTTAAACAGTTACAACACCAAAAATGACAGCATTTTTATGTAGGATTATACCTTTCTACCATAGCTTTTTGGGAATGTTTTTGATTGCTATGATTTATGGATTGTGACATGTTATTATGCATTAATAGTCCTCAATATATCAGTTTTAGTAGTAAAAAGTGTTTAAAGTTTAAATTAGGTATTTGTAAGGGAACTCTCCCAAAAGCATTAGTTTCAGTTCATATTCACAGTTTTTTTTTTAATTCCATTTTTTTCCTTCTGAAGTATTTTTTCAGGCAAAAAAAGAAATAACCCAACAACCCACACAATATTTTCAAACCAGCTGCTGCTGCCTTTCAAACACGCTGATTTCCAAATCAGGATTTTCCACTCTGTGGGTAGCGACCCAGAGGCAGGGACATTGAAAGTCCTGGTAAAGTACAGGAGGAATTGAAGGCAAAGATTGAGGCCAAATACCTTCAAATTAGGCAGGGACTGTTTTGAAATTAAATTATCTTCACCTTCACGGTTGTGCTTTACGGCTGTCATATTTCATAACTCAGTCCTCCCTCCTTAGCCTCTGCATTATTGTCTTGCCACCAATATACAGCTACTATACCTCTGCATTCTGCTGCCAGGAATTATATTAAAGTATGTCTTTAACAGAACACTTATTCTACAGCACACAAAACACGCACCGCCCAAAAGAGTAATTTGAGTAACAAATAAATTCAATCTATCTGATTTAAATACATTATACTTTTTGTTTGATGAAAATAAATCATACTAAAAACAGGATAACTCAAATAAAACAATACCTCAAAGAATTGCAATTTAATACATTCTCTTGCTTATTTGATCCAATAAAACAGTTTACTATCTTGTAATATCTTCCAATTAAATTTAGATACAAAAAAAAAATCTTTGCCATATTCTGAAAAGCAGAATACCATCTTTGGGGTATCTGATTCCTGCTTCTTGTGCAATTGTATTTCCTTCAGAGAGGAATTAAATAATGTTAATGGTATTAAAACTAGTAAGTAATAACCTGGAACAAAACTGAACAGCTCCTTCCTGAAACTTAGCAATTTCTGTTAAGTATTACACTTTCATAATTGATTAAAAATAGGACCCTAAATATGTTATTGGAATGCGAAATATTGCACTGAAGCACTGACCTTTAACTAGTTCTCTTTCTTGGCTTTCAATATTAGTGAACTCCACTTGCTTTCAAGAGAGCAGAGAGGCAAGTGTTTAACCAACAGAAATGTTTAAGTACAGCTGTTCAAATGCAGAACGCTTCACAAAAGATTCATCATTTCTCTGCATGTGTGTGTATGCATGCCTGTTGTGTTTTTGCTTCTTGAGGACACAGCTGATCTTAATCTGGTCACAATCCAGAGGTGCAGTGAGCCCTGCAGAAGTGTGTTTAGTGCCAAACACTCGCTATATATACAAAGCCCTGCTAGGGTTCAGGTGTCACAGACTCTGTGAGGTGGCATGGCTGTGCACGGGTCATTGAAAAAAGGAAAACATACCAGTGCCACCTTAGCAGGTTTTTGTTTGGGTATTACTTAGAAGGAATCATCTCAAAAGGAATAGCTAACCACCAACGCCCCCAACACACAACCACCCCCAACACACATGCCACGGCCTGGAAACCCAACAGTAACTTCGATTATAGGCCATTCTCCGCATTGTCCATTCTAAAGTTTTCAGACAGCTGTGGACTGTATGGAAGCAACAGGTGTGACCTTTCCAAAGTTACTGACTTGGTCGACCTGCTGAACGGGTCACTGCTTACAAATGTTGATGCTGATTACTGATTGAATAGAAGTAAACAAAAACATTTAATACACTGGGGACATCTGCCGAAACGAATGTAACTGAATGTGTGGATTAGGAGTCCACAACATTTTACAGGCAAGCCTTACATGTTTTTCCACGCTCATCCCGCATAAAGACTGCCTGCCAGTAGTGTTACACCGTGACAAGTCTGAACAGTGACGATTGCTTTGTACGACTAACCTGTAGTCTGAGGCCGTATTTGAACATGAGACTCAGGAGAAATGGTTGAGGCTTTATAGATCATAACTCCTCTTAATTATCTGACTGAATCACAGCAATGAGAAAAAAGCAAGAGTCACTGTCATCTAGCACTTTTTATGCAGTTAAGAGGGTCTAGTCAATTGATCTAAATACTGTCACTGTTTACATTTTCAAATAGGGTCAAACCTACTTACATACACTAACAAAAATACACTACTCAGTCCCCTTCTTTAATGATATTTAGACTCAACACAGTTTAGTTCAATTGAATAGACCCCAAGATCTGATCCAATGATCTGACCTGCCATTTTCAATTACATGCCAACTTATCACTGCATGTCACTTGGGCCCCTAGTGTTTAGTAACTGCTTTGAAGTACCCTAATCATGGAGTTATTGAAGGATTTTATCAGAAAAAACCCTTTGACACCAAGGATACTTCAACATATAAAAGTGAGGCTAAAACATTATAAGGGGTCCATTTTGATGGTGTTTTCTTACAGACATGATAGACTAACTCCTTTATTTAGCATAACTACATAAAATAGAAAGAGATCAACGAAAGAGAAGGCTTTTGAATATTAAGATCTACCATAATTTAGATAATTAATAGACTCATATGGAGACACAGACAAAACAGAGAGAGACACCTAATAATGAAATAGTATCTGAAAATGCATTTTTTTAAAATCCAACAGAAGAAAATCAAAGAAACTTTTAAATGTCGTTGTATTGCTTCTAGCTAACTAAAATTAAACTTTGCTTTGTGTTGTAATTACTTTGACATGACTTTCTTTTTTCAGACCATTACTGCTTGTTATAATATTAAATGCATTTTGTTAGAAAAGGCATTCCAAGAAATATTTTCTGTTAATAAGGATCACAATCCCCATTCAAAGGAAGAAGCATTCAACTGTTAACTCAGATTTTAGCCTGAGGATCCGATTTAGTAAGCTTTTGCTCCAGAGTCAAACCACTGTACATCTTTCAAAATAAAGTTGTTTTATACTAATTTTGAAACATTACCAGCTTAGTGATTGCATTGATAATACTAACAAATACAATACGAAGTTCAAAATTACATTCTATAGGTTAAATAAAGGTACTGCCTGGTCTTTTAAAACTAAGCCGCAATGTTCAAAAGTATTTGTTCATTATTTTTTGTGTGCAGTTTAACATATGCCAGAATCAGCACATGCACATCTCATGAGTAAAAACACTTCAATACAGACAGCCATATATACAGTACTGTGCAAAAGTTTTAGGCAGGTGTGAAAAAATGCTGTAAAGTAAGAATGCTTTCAAAAATAGACATGTTAATAGATTATATTTATCAATTAACTAAATGCAAAGTGAGTGAACAGAAGAAAAATCTAAATCAAATCCATATTTGGTGTGACCACCCTTTGCCTTCAAAACAGCATCAATTCTTCTAGGTACACTTGCACAAAGTCAGGGATTTTGTAGGCATATAGTCAGGTGTATGATTAAACAATTATACCAAACAGGTGCTAATGATCATCAATTCAATATGTAGGTTGAAACACAATCATTAACTGAAACAGAAACAGCTGTGTAGGAGGAATAAAACTGGGTGAGGAACAGCCAAACTCAGCTAACAAGGTGAGGTTGCTGAAGACAGTTTACTGTCAAAAGTCATACACCATGGCAAGACTGAGCACAGCAACAAGACACAAGGTAGTTATACTGCATCAGCAAGGTCTCTCCCAGGCAGAAATTTCAAGGCAGACAGGGGTTTCCAGATGTGCTGTCCAAGCTCTTTTGAAGAAGCACAAAGAAACAGGCAACGTTGAGGACCGTAGACGCAGTGGTCGGCCAAGGAAACTTACTGCAGCAGATGAAAGACACATCATGCTTACTTTCCTTCGCAATCGGAAGATGTCCAGCAGTGCCATCAGCTCAGAACTGGCAGAAAACAGTGGGACCCTGGTACACCCATCTACTGTCCGGAGAAGTCTGGTCAGAAGTGGCCTTCATGGAAGACTTGCGGCCAAAAGCCATACCTCCGACGTGGAAACAAGGCCAAGCGACTCAACTATGCACGAAAACACAGGAACTGGGGTGCAGAAAAATGGCAGCAGGTGCTCTGGACTGATGAGTCAAAATTTGAAATATTTGGCTGTAGCAGAAGGCAGTTTGTTCGCCGAAGGGCTGGAGAGCGTACACAAATGAGTGTCTGCAGGCAACAGTGAAGCATGGTGGAGGTTCTTTGCAAGTTTGGGGCTGCATTTCTGCAAATGGAGTTGGGGATTTGGTCAGAATTAATGGTCTCCTCAATGCTGAGAAGTACAGGCAGATACTTATCCATCATGCAATACCATCAGGGAGGCATCTGATTGGCCCCAAATTTATTCTGCAGCATGACAACGACCCCAAACATACAGCGAAAGTCATTAAGAACTATCTTCAGCGTAAAGAAGAACAAGGAGTCCTGGAAGTGATGGTATGGCCCCACAGAGCCCTGATCTCAACATCATCGAGTCTGTCTGGGATTACATGAAGAGAGAGAAGCAACTGAGGCTGCCTAAATCCACAGAAGAACTGTGGTTAGTTCTCCAAGATGTTTGGGCCAACCTACCTGCCGAGTTCCTTCAAAAACTTTGTGCAAGTGTACCTAGAAGAATTGATGCTTGATGCTGTTTTGAAGGCAAAGGGTGGTCACACCAAATATGGATTCGATTTAGATTTTTCTTCTGTTCACTCACTTTGCATTTAGTTAATTGATAAATATAATCTATTAACATGTCTATTTTTGAAAGCATTCTTACTTTACAGCATTTTTTCACACCTGCCTAAAACTTTTGCACAGTACTGTACATACAATTAAATGCAGACCAAATGCATTTGGAATGAGGTCAGAAAGACCTACAGTGTTTGTTCTGCATTGTAGACGGTCTGGCATCCTAATATCCAGTTTATCCACTCATCCAGTCAAGATAACAGCTTTGTAGTACTGTGTTACACAGAGAAAAGCAACCACAAAACTCACTAGGCTTCCTGGCCACACAAAGGTATTAGGGAGAGCATTTCATCAGCTGCATATGTAAAACACTGCAAAGACACAATACAACATTTCAGTCTTTTTAAATCCATCCTGGGGGCAGGGGTCCAGCGGTGCAAAATCCAACGCTTGTTTGTATTTGGTGTTTTGGTGAAACTAAAAAAGTCTCAGAACTGCTGGGTGCCTCTGGAAGGAGACCCCACTAAGTACTGCATTCCTAGGAACAGCTGGGCACTGGTGGGCTGGAAAGTGCTAAAGGGCCTTAAGGACCTATCATGCCTCACTGTTGATGTAAACAGGAAATCCACTATAAGTCAAACACTGTTATCCACCTATTTTATTTTCAGTAAATATGTATTATAATGTGCGTGTGTGTGCTTGTGTGCGTGTGTGTGGATGAGGGAAAAAAAGTTACAAGAAAGATTTATTTTCAGTAATTTTTTTGCAAAACTCCAAAAATGCTAATTCAAAAGTATTCATACCCTGACAAGGAAATTTTAATTAATAGCTAGTTGAGGCACCTTTAGCAATAGTAACCTTTTTTAAACCATTAGGATATTTGTCAATGAGCTTTTGGCATGATTCTTTAGTGATTTTAGACCATTCTTCAACGCAAGATTGTTCCAGTTCATTCAAATTCCGAGGACTTCTCCTGTGCACAGCCTTCTTCAACTTATACCAAAGATACTCAATCAGATTTAGACAAAGCCATTACAGAACCTTGATTTTATTCTTCTTTAACCATTCTGAAGTAGATTTTGATGTGTGCTTTAGATCGTTGTCGGAACGTCCAGTTGCGCTTTAAACCAAGTTTTGTAGTGGAGGGTTTCAGATGATTGGCCAATATTTTTTGGTATGCTATGGAATCCATTTTACCATGTATTGGAACTAAATTTCACGTGCCATTAGAGGAAAAACAGCCCCACAGAAGGATATTACCACCTCCATGCTTGACAGTAGGTATGGTGTATTTTTCTTTGTACGCCTTACCAGACTTTCTCCAAACGTAACGACTATCAGCGTGACCAAATTGCTCGATGACCAGAACTCATATCCATCATTCAAATGCTGTTTTGCAAACTTTAAGCGATTGTCCTTGTTTAAGCGATTGTCCTTGTGATGTTTTCCTAAGAGTGGCTTTTTCCTTGGCCTGCGACCATTTTATTTATTTTCTCAATCGGAACACAGTGTAGTTTACACAAAACAAAAGTATAGGTAAGGAGTATATTTTACTGCTGCTTCTCTCTCGCTTTTCCTGTGAGTCTCTTTTTGTCACATCTGGTTTGTTCTAACTTTATTGTCAGTTCACGGGTCTCTCTCTGGCAAACACAATAGACCAAAACGAAACTTAAAAAGGTGCAGTCCTCCAAATCCAAACTGATAAATAAATGTAAAAAGTTCAGTTTTACACTACATTAAATCCAATGATGAACTGTGAGTTGAATATTATTCTGATTTTAAAAATAAAATCCTAAAAAACACTGATGGTTTAAGTTATTATTATTATTATTATTATTATTATTATAATTACTACTACTATGACTACTACGACTACTACACAATGTACTTCAAAATGACTTTTTGTAATTTTTGTTTATTTTGCTTAATCTGCATTGGTTGCAGGTGTATTCGGTGGCATTTTGAAGCAGAAATTGATTATTGTGCCGTCTTGTTAAGTAACAAATTCAAGTTTGACTGAATTTTGTAACCGGAAATTATTAAGCTGTGCTGCATTTTTAAGCGGTGTATGGTTAAAATAAGAATTTAACAAAAGTTGTTGTAGTTGACATTGCGTGGGCTAAATTTTTCTTTTCTACTGTACAGTAAAGGTAGAAGTTAAATATGCAGTGTTTGACAGCAAGTGGCTATAAAAGTTAATGTCATATTATATATATTTTTCTACAGAAGTGTTTTTACTAGTACAAATGCAAAGTGTTATTCTTGCGTAGCTATGTTGTAAAACAAATGTATAAATTGCTGTGAAGCTCACAATATAATACTACGTTATTTTCTGTATTCATTTTCAGAAGTAAAAAATTATTGTTCATTTTTTGTCAAATACAACAAGTAAACTATATCTGTTCATTTTTTAACATTTCTAATTATAAAAGTTTAAATATAGGCCTGATGTCTTGTTCTTGCAGTTTACAATCAGTATTGGCCGATATGGGTAGATAACCATTGGCTATCGGTATTAGGGATGGGAATTTAAAACGTTTAAAACACACAAACTCTAAAGAAGTGGTTAAACGTTGAATAATATGCAAAACGTATAACAGTATTGAATTTTTTTTTTAGATTCTATTAGATTTTTTAGTATTACATGCAGGACAGCCGCTTTAAGATCGTTACCTTTATGAAAAATATCATCTACCTGTTAAATCAACTAATGCCGATAAATTAACCAATCAAAAATTTGAATCGAGTGACAGCCCTAATTTCAATATATACTTTGGTGTGTACATGTTTTTGTTTTTTGTTTTTACTTTGTAGTTAAGTCTTTATGATGTTAAAACGTTATTTGCTTATTTACGGTTTCTTTGCTTAGAAAATACTAACCAGGGCTGTCGGTATACATCAGAATGTAATATAAAGAGTGTGTGTATGTATGTAGATATGCTTTAATGGGTGGCTGTGGGCAGTTGACCAGCCAGGGCAGATGATGACATAAAATTTGAAGATAATTCAGCATCTGCCCGCCACACCTGGGCACTTTGCCAACAGCCCGGGCTTTACGGCAACTGCCCAATTTCCATAACATAGTACATATATATTTATCACACATGCACTAAAAATGTCGGCCTGCTTTGAAATTTCCACACAGAGAATCATTCATAGGAGACCAAGAAAACAAGAAGAAAACTGCCTTTGATATAAACCTTGTGAAAACTAAACAGGTACTGTAGGAGAGACTAGAGACTTGTATGACATTGGGGAGCTCAATGTTAATTTAGCCAACTTTGTCATTTGCATACCGGAAAGGAAAATACAGTAGCGCCTCCGTGAAAGTACATGCAAAGCCTGTTTGGACCACATTGAAAAGGGTGTCACAGAATAAATCTTTAACCGCCCCCCACCACGGAAACATTCAAAAGAAAAATAGATACTGACCCTGACAGCGATTCAATTGTGATGTTTTACTGTGTTTTAAAATGAAAAGCCCTTTCATTTTAACAAATGTAGAGGAATCCATATATTATATAAAATAAAAAAAGGGGCTGAAGTGAATTACTTTAGGTTATAATTGCATCTCAGGTTTCTGCTGAATTCCTCATAAAATTACTCAATCTTTGCTCTCATGGTTTATGATGTCACCAGAACCATTCAATGCAATTATAACCTTGTAATAATCTATTATTCTACATATAGAGGATACTGAATGATCGTTAGTGGTATACAGTTTTTATTCACCACAGGAGGATGACCCAGTGGTTTATGTAAGGACATCCTCCTAAGGGGAATAAAAACTATACCACTAACAATCATTCAGTATTCTCGTCATACTATATATATATATATATATATATATATATATATATATATATATATATATATATATATATATATATATATATATATATATATATATTTTAGCTCAAAGAGCCAGCTGCCCAACGTTTCGATATGTTGCACATATCTTTTTCATATATGTATTATAATAGCAGTAAAATGTGTTTTTTAGATAAGTCAGATGCTGGTAGATCGCTCACTGGCATTTCTTGACAAAACTAATTCTTAAGGAAATCAGAGTCCAAATCAAAACAGCAGAAATCTGAAATTATTACTGATGGTCCCAGCAGTGCTTCAAGGAAAGTCTTTCTGTTTCTCTAAAAAAAGACAATAAAGGTTCAAAGGTCGTTGAACAGAAGTAATTGTGAATAATACATCAGCAGGTGGCCTTGCAGTGGAATTGGGAACAATCATTTGTAACAAACTCCTTACGGAACACAAAAAAAGGATGTTTGTTTACCCTTTCACTCCAGCAGGGTTTGAAATAGCCAGTGTAAGCCCTCACAGGAAACTCTGCCTTAAACAATCAGTTATGTGAATGCTTTACAACTTTGGTCACATTTGACTCAAGTCAAATTCTAGCTGTGCTTGTGGACAATACATCAGCTGATGAGTGCTACTGGTAAGGCTGGTTTCTAATTAGAAACGTCTGATCCTAGCTAATACCAAGTAAAAGACTAACAAAAGCAACGTAAACCCTTTAAATCCACAAAGTTTTAACTGTCTGTTATTTAGTAGTTAAAAGTAAAACAGAAAAATTAGAATCAAAAATAATTGACTGGTATTAAGACAATGGGGATGCAGTCTGGAGGTCAGCCGGTAATGGGATATAATCAAAGGTGTTGAGTCAAGGCACAGCATTTACTGGAGCCATCTCTAATGAGTTTTGTGTATTTAGTCTGCCTGATTAGTAATCTGCTAAAGATTAGCCCAGCATCTGATTGGCACTTTGGAATCCTCCCAGATATATGTAAATTAGATGACAAGGCGGAATTTTGGGGTTTATTCTTTTGTGTTCCAGTAACCAGAGTTCCCACCGAGTCCTAAATTAACTTTACTTAACACTGAAAACTTGCTGATGGACTAAATATGCTGCTTCGCCTACTGACGAGAGCTATGCTTACAGTGCACTATTGTATTGACCATTGTTTTTGCCAAAACAACTCCAGGAAGGAACCTTAAAAAAAAAAATGCTTACACATTAATTTGAAAACAGCAAGGATGGCTGTTTTTCTATTTTCAAGGGTGTCTTAACAGTGAAACCAAATTTTATATCTGGGAACAATGTAATTTAAAACTTAAATAAAACATGCCTGTCACTTCTATTTTGGCACAATCGATACTTAATTATTTCCCAAGATCCGAGACTAACTGACTAACACCTGTAATTAATTTAATCTAAAACATAATATAGTAATAAAAACAATAACAATATTCTTACCTGCACAAATAATCTCTGATTTCTACATTCTAAAATAAAACTGAGCATTATACTTGTGCATCTGTGAAATACAGTACCCAAAATCAAAGAGATCATTAGGTTGAATGTGGCTTGCAACTCTAGATCCATTAAATGAATAAAGAACAGATAAACAGTACACCGAGTACATTGAGGGCAGGGGTATCTAATCTGTTCTTGGTGAATATCATCCACTTTTGGTTGCTTATTTTCCATCAAACACTCTCATTCACTTGAGATCTGCCAGCAGCTAATGATCCTCATTACTGTTTTAACTGCCCTGCTTTACAGCTGAACCTTATCCATTTGCTTATCAAATTAATGACAGGATGCCATTTGATGTGACAGTTTACAGTCAATCTAATCTAATGTGCCAATTTAGCACTAAAAACAGACCCTTGCTGAATGGCATGACAGATTCTCTATTATTTTAGCCTTATTTGTTTGCATCATATACTTAATTCACAGCCTCCTACTCCCCCAAAAAGCAATTTACCACCCTTATCTAACTAAATTATGTATAAAAACAGTTAAAAAAAGTTAACTCGCCAGTGCAGTTTAAAGGTTGTCAGCTTGGATCCATGACCAGTATCAACTGCTGAGCGGGTAGGAAAGGTTTTATTACATTAGAAGTTGGATTTCATTAGAAACTAAAAAGGTAGCCTTGTTCCTTCTCACTGCCATTTTAATTTTACTGGCCCTCTGCCTCAACACACAGATGCCTGTGGAAAAACATTACGCTATTCAAAATCTACATGTAATCATGGGTAAGATGTGCTTGTTGTTTTGTTGCGTATTATTAAAGCTTATAAACAGCACCACAGGAGTGTATTTTAATTGTCACTAACTGAGAAGCCAAAACAAAAACAAGAATGAAATCTCTTGCAGTATAGTATCTTCATCCCTGTAACTTGACAATAAGGGAGCATTATACAGGTTGTGTTTGTATGGCACATCGTCCTACTGAATTCCAACAAATTTTCTATTTGTACAAATTCCAAACTTTCCTCGTTCCAACCTATATTTCCATATGCACTGCAATTTTCTGGATAAGTACAGCTGTGTGAAAAATACACTGGAATCTGGGGGGTGATTTTCAGTAATGTCCTGTAGCTCAGAAACACGGCATTTTACTGGCTGTTGCGGAACCACACAATTGCCACAAGAGTCCTTTTCTTACCACGTCAATTTCCTGTGACACTCTGCGTTTGCGTAGCTCCTCCATCCTCTCACATACGTCACTGAAGCAGGTGTTGTAATACTCAGAGTACTGCTGGGCCAGGTCATCAATGTTTCCCAATGAACCATCCTAGAGGGAGACAGCAGGATACAGCTGGTCAGCAGTCAGAAGATATTAAACTTTCCAATTGAAATCTGTTCAGTGGCAGAACACTTGGAAGGACTTTTTCCTAAAATAAATTCAGACTAAACTGTTTAAGTTAGATGCACCAAATGTTCATAAAATAATTATTAAAATTGTACACTGGACACAGGTGCCAAATAAGAAGAATGCATTCAGCCTGCTGAATTACAAACCTTGCACACTTTAAATTTGGTATTTCATAAAATGTCCTTGTTAAAACAAAGGCTTTGATATAGAATGCAGTTAAGACTAATATATACTCATTATATACTCATTATACACTTATTATATACTCATTATACACTATACTGATCAACCAAACTATTGCCTTATAAGAAGAACATAAGAAAGTTTACAAACGAGAGGAGGCCATTCAGCCAATCTTGCTCATTGTTAGTAGCTTATTGATCCCAGAATCTCATCAAGCAGCTTCTTGAAGGATCCCAGGGTGTCAGCTTCAACAACATTACTGGGGAGTTGGTTCCAGACCCTCACAATTCTCTGTGTAAAAAAGTGCCTCCTATTTTCTGTTCTGAATGCCCCTTTGTCTCCATTACCAGCTAAATAAACACAAGTAGACCTACAATTTCTTTACATTGCAACAATGAATAAGATTTGGGCAGCAGCTTTGACCATGACTCATTATAAATAGTTGGCAGAACTGTACATTTTTTCTGCTAGGCCTGGCATTCACAAACCATGGCATCTTCCCTGCTGTGAAATCTGCCAACAAGAGGCACTCAATGATATAACTGCATTCCTGCATGAACTGCCCTGCACACACTCAGCAAAGCAGGATCACCTGTCCTGATTTATAAGGTAAAATCCTGACACTCTTTTCCGAGAAATAAATATAAAACATTTCAGTTTATTTTGGGCGCAATATGCGACTGTACAGAGTTCCTGTTGTTGCGCACTGTTACATGCCCAGGCAAAGCCAGATGTGCTAAGCGTTCCCAGAAAACTTGAGATGTCAAAATATCTGGCACAAAGTGAAATGTATTGGTTTGGGTGGAACCTTGAGATATTACATATATTATTAAAAAAATGAATTCTGAATACACGTGTTGCTTTGACCAGTCAAATCCTACAATACTCACCTCTTATAAAAGTTCCATACATGAAACATATAGAATGTGTGTCTCATGCCTTTGGTCAGGTCACATGCTAATGGTTTATCAATTGGCAACAAAACTACAGTATGAGTGCAGCTGTATGTGTCTCCATATATGCTGAATTATCAACACAGAAAAAAGCCATGAATCTGATAGTTCATGGGGACCCTTGACTTCTAAAAATAATCACCATATACAATACTATTTGGGGACTCATGCAATATAAATAAATATCGCTTTACTTATTGTTACTATACTTATATTGTATTTAGCAACATAAACAGCAACTTCTGATAACAAATGTATTAATCTGCCATTACTTCCAATGGCTCCACATTACAGTGCACCAAGAGGCCTGCTGGCAGCTGTTTGGTGATGCACAACTGTGAACAGTTGTCCCTTCTAATGGAAAGACTGCGTTTCTAGTGTATTGTTTGTAAGGTTTCAAAAAGGGAGAAATTCACAAAGCCTTTTATTACAAACTGCCATAGCACTATTTTTTTCTGAAAATAAAAATACATGTTACAAAACTATAAAAAAACAACTTAATACTCATGAGACCTTGAACTAAACTGAGTTGTTTATTTCAAGTATTGAAACTTCAATGGTTTCTTCCCCCCCCACCAATGCCACATGTGGAGAAAATGGTTTTGTGAATTTCCCCTACAGCTGTCCCAACTTTTTTTTATAAAAGTTCTCAGAAGTCAGAGGCTCAGGGGTGTCTTCTCAAAAGTACCTGTAATAGCTTAAGATGCTATACAATGGGAGTTTTTCCATTCCTCGAGTACCGGGTAAGGGTTAAGTATATGTCAAACACACTGCTTGTTCAAATTTAACATGCCTACTGGAGATGGGTTGGGCCTAGACCACTTATTGGTTAATGTATCAAAAGCCAGGGGCACATGGTCAGTTCTCAGGGTGGATAGGGATTTAAAAACAGATAAACTGAGGTTTGTACGTTTTACACCAACATTCAAATTCTCTGAGCAGTATCTGCAGATTTTCAACACAAAGGTGTGACTGAGCTCTCCTATGAGTTCTTCAGAAAAACCCTGTAAAGATATAGGCCTATCTTTTATGGTATGTCAAATGCTTTATTTTCCATTTTATATTGTAGTTTTATACTGTAAAGCACTGTACCGATAACATATATATATATATATATATATATATATATATATATATATATATATATATATATATATATATATATATATATATATATATATAAACACAAGAGAGGCTGCAATACTTAAACATTCCTAACAAAATTATGTGATTGGTTGTTTGTGCAACAACAAAAATGGCATGGTAGAGGTTTCAATCATCCTCCCAACTGTCCTTTCTGTTTTTATCATGACTCATAAATATTATGTCGTTGTCACCCACCTCACAGAATAAAATAAATATTTTAGGTGATTCTTGATTTGTTGAGTTTAAATCATAAAAAAATGATTAAATAGAGACTCTCTGTAGCAACCAGCAGACTATATAATTTGCCATAATGCCTCAGCAAGTCAAGTATGAATAAAGTTTTTATATCTGAGCCTTGTACAGCTGTGGAAATCTAGTTTCTTTATCCGCTGAATAGTCGCCGACAAGATGTCACGCCAGCTCTGTTGATGAAATACATGGCTAATTACTGGCAGTTTCCAGGGAACTATGCCAGCTATGAATGCAGGTGAGTTAATTAGCAAAACATTCCTGTAATTCAGCCTATGCCACATTGGAATATGAACTTACTAATACGAGTTCAACATGCAACACCCATGAAAACCTCAAAAATCAGCCTAGGAAATGTTTGGGGATTTGGAGCTCACAGATAACCGGGTTGTGGTTTTTCTTCAGGTTGCTGCCTTAGTCAAGTTATAAAATCACTGATTTTTTATTTTTTAAAACAACATATTTCAAAACCAAAAACCTGTAAAAACAGGAAACTGACTGGCTTTACATCATGTTTGTACAAACACATATTTACTAAGAACTATTCATACTTCTTAATCTAGGAAAACATATTTCCTGAAGAGCACTGGATTAATTCCAGATTTTTTTTTTCCTTTAACACACAAATTTTATTAAATCATTTGTGTGAACAAACCATGGGCATTCTTACAACAACAAGTCACAAGCCAACCCCACTACTCCCATTATAAATCAATAGTCCTACTGAATGAAGCACACAAAACAATGCATGCTAAATTGTGCTTTAAGCTGGATTGATAGAGATCTATCAATCCAACTACGCTCATATGCATCTCTTGCCATGTAGTGTTTCCATAGGTATCTCCTCTCTCCAAGTGTGTGAGAGTGCGTGTGGCTAACACACCGATGTTAAAGTTTGGTTCCTTTCAACCAAAAAGTACACCCATCTCAATTGGTCTATGTAAGATCAATTGAAATCTGAATCACATCTATTTTCAGGGGTAGATTAGTGGTAGTACTTTTAAAAATGAAACACCTTGTAGTTTGCTTTTATAATGTGGAAAATAACATTTTGATCCATGCGACTTAGTGACTTTGGAATTGTGCATTTTAATACTAAGTTTAGGTTATAGGTGTGCTCTTGTTCCACAGGTGATTCATTCTGCACTTTCAAAGCCAGAATGACTCAAATACCACTCTGTTGAAGACCAATATTGATTTTCGAAGTCACTCTTTGCCTGGGCTTTGTATATGCCCATCAAACTTAATTTGCCACTGAAGTCCCAGGGCCCCCAGTGTGATCTTTCCAATTACATACATATTACCCTCCACTGTACTTACCATTAACCATGCAAAAAAATAAAATTAAACACAAGGAGATTTATTAACACCTGACTACTTTCTTTCCTGGATCCAAAAGAACAATCAAGTGGGACTGATTTATATATAAAAAAAACAACTGTGTGTTAGTGCGTGTATGTGTGTGTGTGTGTGTGTACTCTATTAAAACCTGCCCATAACTTAATAGCTCAGTATTGCTCCATAGAAGGTCAGCCATAAAGGTTGTGTTGAACCAGATATTTCTCCTTATTTTGATGTTTAAAGGAATACAATGGACAGTTGGTACAATAATGAAAACATGACAGACAATGCAGCTGTAACAGATGGCATATTCAACACTGGGGACAACAGTAAGTGAAGATATTTCACCAGTGCAGATTTCCTGTCTGTCAGAAAGATAACTTGGCTTTGCTTGGGGTGGCTAATCCATAATGTACGGTTAATTGTCCATATGCTGAACAATCATAAATGTGGCTATCACTGTCACTTCCAGCCTGCCAGTGTACCTCTGTGACAACATCCTGACCTGTCATTAGTCAGCTGTGATCACCTGGTCAATAAGCTTGTGTTTTCTGTTCATTATTATTTTGTTGCAATTTTACCATATAAGAACAACAATATGTACAATTTCCTGTTGTTTCTAAAGAACTGTGTTAAAGTTTTAAAATGTAAGCTACACATAGTATCTGTTCCATGTCAAGATTCCTGAGGGAATGTACACTAATGCCTAGATATTAAAATAATATTGAACCCAAGCTCCCTTGGTTACAGCCAAGGCACCCTGCCAGCTAAGCTATGTGAGGATAGAGAATGTAATGCAAGTAACTGCATTTCACAGATTTAAAAAAAACAAAAAAAACAATAAACCATGTTACATTTTAATTTGTGGCTACAGAGGATTATAAAGAAAACCTTTCAGTGCACCTGATGTACCCTATCTGGGCCTTAATACAGTGAATTACTGCTTCTGCACTCCCACTGTTTCCTGGTTATGTGCTTCTACATGACTGAAAAATGCCAACAGTTGCCAGTGGCCTGCATCCAGTTTGACTTATAAATCTCCACCATGAGAACAGTCAGTTTCCTGTAGCTGCTCTGCTAACACATTTTGTTCAATAAAATAACCCCCTTCTCTAGTGAAATTACCGTGGCCAACTGGGGATGGAATGTGGTGTGGAGGTGCGGACTGCAGCCCACCCTTTTTAGGAAGGTTTCCTGAGGAAATCCGCTACGCTGTAAAAGAAAAGGGCGGCACAGACGGGATGGAAACTTGGACGTTGTCCATCCCACAGCGCTGAGTTTACTGCCTGGCCTTCCATAAACAGGGAGTTTTGCATCCTGTGAAAACATTGCTTTTAAAATATGGAACAGAGTGCTATTTAAAAATTAAACTGTCCTAAACAACACTATACTACTCCTGGCAGGGAATTACAACCACTGCTTTTCTTTTCAAATGTCTTTCAAGATTTGATACAACCACATCCAATGAGGAACTGGAGAGGGCTCTGAAATCAACAAACTGAAAGTTCACCAATTCATGCTAAAATTGGAAAAAGTCTCACAATTCCACACACAATATTCAAAAGTAAGCAATCTAATAACTACAGCAGCTTACTGAAATTACTGACAATACTGGCATTACGTTAGGTAGATTTGTATACTAACAGCATAAGCAAATCACAATTAAATTTGGTTAAAGTTCATCAAAATTACCATTTTCAACCACCTTTACACACGTTCTGATAATGTACTGCAGGAGCTCCCCTTTCTCAAATCACAAATGGAGGTCCACTTGAGCAGGAATGATATGTCTTGGTTCAATTAAATAGTTAAATAACCTGCCAAAATATTTTAGTTTAAAAAGAAGTCAGGTACCAACTTGAGGTCCAGTTAGCAGCAGTCATGCTTGGGCCTCTTGTTCAGTAATAGCGAAGCGCACAATCATAGTGCCTCCGTCTTGCATTGTAGGGCTTCACTATGTATAAGGAACAGCATTGTTCTTTGATGGATATGTATTGCCAGGGGGGGAGAGCAAAGGTGAGCTGCCCCTGTATATCTGCAGTGTGTTGCAGGCACCACGCTGGGAGTCCCAAGGCATTTGGGAGTGTCAGTGGGGAGGCAAGAATCTGAAAATTGCTCCCAGCAACAGGTAATTAACAGACATTCATTCTCAGGACCGGCTATCTAGCGCACTGTATGGAATGACTGCCACCAAGCAATCTACAAGGGATTAGCATGACTTAAACTATAGATATACAAGTATATATTTTTGATTAATACGTTTCTTTTTTTTTTTTTTTTGCTGATGTGGCAGTTTAAACAGTAAATAACTTGCATTGTCACAAAACGTGAAACTGTGTTACAGGCTACGTTACTGTGGTCAGTTAGGGTCTGAATTCTCCATGAAAAGGCTCAGGAAGGTAGCAATTAAACTTATTTTTTAAAACAGATACTAGAAAAGAATTCAAATTTACACAAAAGTTTACATAAAGTAAACTTATTTGGATCTAGAAAAAACATTTTGATCAAATTTAATAAGCTAGTTTAAAAGAGATGCTTAACATTGTTTTTTTGAATTTCACAAGGTTCTTTAACATAATTCTCTGTCTGGTGTCTGTCTGGAGACCAAAAGTCTGGTTTCTCCACCTCTGACTTTACTGTTCATGCCCTAAATGCTACTTAATAGCAAAATTACAAACCTTAGTGTGACATGCAAAGTTTATGTTGGTTGTTATTCTAGTCTGCCTTCTTGCACTGAAGAGGCACCTGTGTCCACCTGTAGCCACATCAAGCATTAGCGTGAATCTTATCCCAGTGTTGCACATGTGGCTTATATTTTCCAAATTTGGAATCACCAATACTTTTGCTGCAGACCTATGAAAGACATTTTTTGTATTGTGTTTTAATTCACTGAATCATTTAATAGCCCACACCCTGTCTCTAAAGTATACCTACTGTATAATACAGTTAATGGGCAGCACAAAAAGCAATCGTTTTCTATAGCTCAGTAAACAACAGTCTTTGAAATGTGACCATCAGCTTTTTAAACAGGGTTTCTGACGCTGCTTTCCTGTCAAAAGCCTTAAACTGAACTGTGTCCAACCTTTCATGCTTTAATATTTCAAAAGCACTATGTGCAAAACATTCCAAATACAATACATCTTGTAGGCATTCTTTTGTGCTATAATGTTGGTATATTATACATTTTTTTAAACCACTGTCTTCATCACTTCATCACTGTCTGCAGCATATAGGACGTTAACGTCGAAAGAAATGTGAAATTATCTTTTGAAATGCCAGTTACAGACATCTGTTTAACTCCGTGTCTGAATATGCACAAACCAAAGCCCAGACACACACTTCCTCCTGCATCTAAATCTGGCTGTTCAAAATTATACCGTCGTTTATAAAATGAGAAACTAAATTTGCCACCCAGAATCTCAACATAAGCAGTGATAAATTGGTTCACAATATACTTTTCAGTAAGCATTCCTTTAAAGCCACCTCATTTAGAGTCTTTTTTACATTTTTGTGTACACACTGTGTTTATCAGTAACAGCATACCTTTGACCAGACCATCGATGAGATGAGTACCCTGTTAAGAGGAACCAAGCTATCTGGTCCCCAAAGACAAACAAAAACAAACAAGTTTTACTTTCAAGTCTAGTTTATACTGGAGTGCACTTACAATAATATAAGGGGGAAATTAATATTATTCACAACTGTTTGAAATTACAAATACCTATGTGGTATCCTCAACTCAAAACATCCTTTGTAATAAAATCTGTCACGCACATAATGGATAAATGAAAACAAACTGTTTACAAGGCAGCAATGTTAATTAGGACCATTCCTTCTGAGGAGTGGTTGATACTGCAGATACAAAGTGGCTTTTGAAGACCAACAGCAGCAGCAAAAAAAAAAAAAAATCTGCTTTAGTTCTTGATGCATTTTTAAAATGCTAAAAAAGGGCATTTCTCACTAATGTTGTGGGGTGGGAAAACCTTGCTCTATTAAAATACAATTCACAACAAAATGTATCAAGTACTAAGTATAAAAATCGTTATGCATACAGTACTATCTTGCCTAATTAAGAGAAGGTAGGGGTCATTTTATGTTGTTGATTTATTGAAAGGAATACAGTACACAGAGGCACACAGTGTGTGTGTTAATTTGCAGATTACACATTGAACCACATTAAAAAAAAAACTGAAAAAGGTAAAGTACACTATTTAAATCCTTGTTTGAACAACTCAGTGTTTGAGTTTAGCAAACACACACAGCTGCTTACTGTATGCACTGCACTAAACACACTGCACATACTCAAATTCAAACCAAACTGTGCATCAGATCTACTGTGTCAACAGTGGCGACCAATCATAATCCATATATTTAAAAACTGATCCGTCTTCTTTAGTTTTGGAGTCACAAATAACAAACAAAGAAAAAAGCATTGGCTTAGTAATTTACTTTGATGAGATTTTATTAGGGCGGAGGAATTTCCTATTTTATTGTACTACATGGAAATAACTCAAAGATAACTCAACCACAGAGCTCTTACATCATTGCTGAGAAATTAATATAGTTTTCTTGTACTGAAAACAAGGTGCTTTAGAAAATACTCTTTTTAAACAGTGTGAACTACATCCAACTTAAACAAGATACAGAAGCAGTCATTTTTTTATATGATACTATACACCGAATTGGGCTGCTACGATTAAATCGAAAATAGATTTTTCAATCGATTCCATTCCTCATTATATACATCGATATATAAACACTGGATAATCGATTCAATAATTGCATTTTTGTAACGCGCATAGTTAATAACATTATTTAAGTTTATCAACAAAACTGCACCGAACGCCCCCCTGCCTTGCTATTTACAGTATTTCTGCCAAAGACAAGCAGTGGGCGTGCTCTTCTTTTCCTGCTTGTGTTAGCTAGCATCTGATTTGCTGGTCCCATCCTGACAACCAACGAATCAGTTTTGAAAATGCTGTGTAAGTACGCGCCCTCTGTGTATTCGATGTAAACAAAAAGTGCATCTTAAATACATATAAACAAGCACTAGTCCTATAGTTCCATGTCAGCATAAAAACCATTAGAACAATCACAGAGCAAAAAATAAGTCAAACTAAACTCATCACAGCCACGATCAGTCAGTATTCCAAAACAAGGACAACAAAATGCAAATATATAGCCTAGCTAAGTGCGTGTTTTTATGAACGTGTCAATTATAGTTATCAAATGTATTTTTGACAGAAATAGAAAGTCTTTGATAATTTTCATTGTTTTATGTTTTTTAATAATCAGTTTTATTAAAAACATAATAGTACTCACTGGAACTTAATCCGGTTCGTCGGTTCCAAATCAGAAACTGGGTACCCGGTTTCAAAGGAATCGTTTCTCTAGATACATTTTATGCCGGTACTCCTACTGTACCCAGAGATGCCAACTTATGAAAGCAGAAAATAGTAGCATGTGCCGAGCAAAGTAAGACAGAATTTATTTCTTTCTTTTTTAAGCCAGTGGCTGCTAGCCCCTAGAAATTAAAAGGTTCTTAGGCTCTGGCAAGCCAATGACCTCATTGCTGCTGTTAAATCTATAATTTTGGTAATTGTAAAACACATGGCATTTAGAAATTAAAAAAAAAAAAACAATAAAAATATTTATACAAAAATATGTTTGTAATGAAGAGTGTTTTAGGATCTCGCAAATGCTATCAAACCTGGACTGAAATATTCAACTGCAAAACTTTATAAAAATAACAACCTCAAGAAATATTTAACATGTTTTTTTATTTACATTTTTACTACTCTGCAACTATCAAAACACAAAATGCTGTGTAGTATCTAATAATTAATTAATTTTTTAAAGCAAATTAAACCTCAACCCATTTGCACAAACATACAGTAATTTTATCTGTAAACAATAAAGTGCATTTAAATGCTTATTACAGTTACAATCTATCTGTCTTTTTCTATGTGTTTCTCGATGTATGGCTGGGTGTGGTTGTACAGTATTTGTTACTAGCCTATTTGTTTTTCTATGGGTCTCTTGCTATATCGCTGCCCTCAATATACAGCGGATGTATATTGGACCCTGACACCCGCGATATATCGAGTGGGTGTTGTAATTCCTTAGTATTATAAAATGCTCTAACAAATCCATCTGTGGCTCAACCTGGCTGG
Organism: Acipenser oxyrinchus oxyrinchus; assembly: GCA_030684275.1. Taxonomy (NCBI): domain Eukaryota; kingdom Metazoa; phylum Chordata; class Actinopteri; order Acipenseriformes; family Acipenseridae; genus Acipenser; species Acipenser oxyrinchus. The sequence continues at coordinate 53,879,599 of CM060251.1, read as the reverse complement.
GTATAGATTGATCCAATCAACCGCTTAGTTTTTTATAGAATTACCTCAGAATTTATAGTTGATAAGTAGAATGTCAATATTTTTATTGCATCTCCTCAAAACTAGATTACCTGTAGATTTTGTTAAAACTATAGTAGTTACAGAATCTAAAGTAATGCATTTTCAATGTGGAAATTGCACAATAATCACATGACAGTTAGTGAACAATAATAATGTTGCTCCTCAGGTATTTGAACACAAACTTGTAAGTGGAACTGAGGGAAAGTTTTTCCTTCGATATTATCTAAGCATAAAATTGGGCTTTTAAGGACAAGCATTCAATTTAAATAAACATTTCTGTATCTCGTCGTAAAATGACATTCATAAATAAAAAATGACCAGCATCTACTGATCTGTTTCATGCGATTAATAATTATAATTTTATTTTTAAACTCTATAATTTTCCACAGAAATGTGCTACAACAAACATAAAAACAAATGGCACAACTTCAAAGGCCATTAATCAAATTATTTATTTCTTCAATGGATTTAACTACTCACACATTTTACTGAAATACTTTTACAAAACTATTTCCAAAACACGACTACATAGCACAAAACACCCCTCTCTGGGTATACTTTGGAGAATATAGACAAAAAGAAAAGAAAAAAATGTCTAAAACTGAACAAACAGAAACATCAAATGATATTAATCTGAATCACATTCCCAGTATGGATTGGTTCAGGTTCATTTGTAACTCAACCTCTCCAAGTCAGACCTGCTTTTCTTCCCCCCACCAATATCTGCCATCTAGAGATGCTGTCTTGATGCCATTGAAAAGGTTAGCCCCTAAAGCAGTGGTCCTGGAAGGCCGGTGTCCCTGCAGGTTTTTATTCCAGCTGCACCCTAAAGTACTTTATTGGACCTTATTAGAAGCTTAATTGGTCCAATTAACTAATTTAGGGTATGGTTAGAACAAAAACAGGGAGGGACACCGGCCCTCCATGACCTGAGTTGTGCACCACTGCCCTAAAGGTTTAACCGAACAAAGTGAACGAGTGACGTTCAGTAAAATGCCTGAAGCACAAGGATTAGGTTACAAAAGGGTTTTATTCAATACCATTCCCAATTCAGACATTATTGGTCTAGCTTGTATATTGTATGCTAAAGCATTACTCCCTCCATATACTGTAAACTTAATGTATCTATACTATATAGCCTTTTTGTATGAGTACCTCTACAGTATTTCCAGTATGGGTAACTCCATTTTAAAGTGGTTTTTAGTGATAACTGTCAGAATAGCAGACAAAGTTGACCAACTAAAGTAGTAAAATACCTGTTTTCCCCGAACACACAAAACATTGGATTTGAAAGAAGTAATTACCATTATTCAATTATAATCAAATCTACAAACAGACTCTGGTTACCTTTATTATCCAAAATCCTCCATTGATCTTTACAGACCAGTAGTAGCCCATCACAGCCTACCACCACACAAATCCTAGTTATTTTTTACTGTTAACTATACATCTGGCCTCTCAGTCATAGGAAGCATCAGAAGGGCCACCTAAAATGAAATGCTGCATCCTAAAGGCGGCCCATTCCATTAAATTGTAATGTTTGTTACACTGATAAGTCATCAATATCCAGCAGGGGTGCAAATTTGGAGCTATGGCAAACCTCATATAGCACCAGCAACATTAAATTCTGGTGCCAGTTTTTTATTCCTTAGCAACCACAGATGATGATAGTTTCTTATTGGTTCTAGACTACTCACATGATCTGCCCACACTCATCCACATACTCAGGAGAGAAAGTGTGTGTCATGTGGAAAACTGATCGGGGCTTGATTACGGAAGGAGCTGATAATTTAGCACTAGTAAGCTCTCTGAACAAAACAGTTTATCACCAATTTTCAAAATGATATGCACCCCTGAATACTACTGGCAAGACTTTGAGGCCTTCATGATCAAACTCCTGTGTATTAGGCCTGGCCAATCACCACAAAAATCACTGACTTTAATGTAACAAACATCCCATGTTCATGGAATAAACCTTAAAGATTATACAAATAATGTATAGTGATAACTGCAAAATTAACTGCCTATTAACTTTTACAGCTAAAATATCTTATTTTACAGGGGTGATTATTTAAACATGTCCACAGGCCATTTCACTCCACATTTAACAGGTAAAATGATATAATGAAGTACTTCAGGTTTAATTGGTTCAATTAAAAAATTTAGATCAGGGTTAGAACAAAGACCAGGAGTAGAATGTGTTTGCAGTACTGTGTATTAAGGGGTGCTTATTGGAGTTCCTTCTGCACAAAGAATTACTCAATTCTCTTTTATCTTTCCTGCTGGAACACAGACTGCAAAACAGCTTGAATGCACAAAAATGCATCTAAACTGCTGCTACTGCAAAATTGGCTATTCATAGCATTGAGGCAGATTTTGCAAAAACACAAAACAGTGCTTCAATTATCTGAAATTGAATAGATAAATTAAAACAAATATGTTATGAAACAGTAGACTTCTGGTCTCCAAAAAACAATTGCAATGTTACATGCAATGGATTTAGGCCCTGTCCACACTATGCCTTTAAACCAGCTTAAAAGTGCTAAATACGGTTTGCGTCCACACTACGCAGCGCTTAATACCGTACTCGAGAACCGGACTCGAGACCACCTCAGGGGCTAGTCTTGAGCCCGGTTCTAAGGCCCTGTCCACACTACATAATCGATCTCGAGAACCGTACTCGAAACCGCTCTAATTAATCCAGCTCAAAGCGTCCACACTGAAGTACCGTTTCATGTTTACTCAGGCTTAATGCGTCCGCACACCATTAGAATAGTTCTGTTACAATTCCCAGCAGCGCAACGACCTGTGGAAATTAATACGATAGTATCCCACCATGCACTGTATTTTATTTTAAAATAATGTGTTATTCCCCATATTAACAGAGTCCATTTTGCTAAAAAGAAATATAACAAGTATTGTGGAAAAAGTAAATCCGAACACACACACACAAGTAGGGCTTGAAGTTTTCAGGTTTTATTTTTAATCAAGTGAAGTCCCTTTAAACAAATTGAGCTGATTCTGTTTTTATAATTAAACTCAGAAAAAACTGTTAATTACAAAACAATCTTTGTTTTTACCTACATATCTTGCCTGAGCCTAATTCTTGTCCTCTTCATTTTATTTCAAACAGAGCTGACAAATTACGTGATTTGTTCATCCCCGATCCTACTTTTAACTCGCATTTCATTTTTGCAGTCGCCTAATTTAACGTTGTGTTTTTGTTATTTTCCCCACTAGTTTAACAGAGATGTCCTGACAGATTTTTTGAAGCATAAAAATGAATACCTAGTGCGGAGTGCACACTGATAGCAAGTCCTTCAGGCGCCTGCTCTGAGTATTTCGCCAAACATACCACAAAGCATTTTAGGATATTGGAGGATACACAAAAAAATGTAGTTTGGTATCACAGCGTCCACACTTCTGATAAACCGCACTACCTGATGTGATCTAATTAGAACCGGACTCGAGACTACCTCCTGAGGTGGTCTCGAGTCCGGTTCTCGAGTACGGTATTAAATGCTGCGCAGTGTGGACGCAAACCGTATTTAGCACTTTTAAGCCGGCTTAAATGCAACTAATACGGTTGAAAGGCATAGTGTGGACAGGGCCTAAATTAGATCGCATCAGGTAGTGCGATCTAGCGCCGATACCGCTGTACAAAGGAGCCAGCTGTAATAGGCTGATGGAGTAAAAATAAAAAAAAATGTTATTTATGTTATTTATGGTAACACAGTTCTGAAGACGCCTGTTGTTGTCGTCTTTTAAATCATGCAGTGTTGGATTACTAGGAAATGAAGTAAATTAGATATGATCAATTGAGAGTGATTTTTTCTTTTTTTATTTATGTTTGAACTGGAAACCAGGAACTGAAGGTACTTAGTTGCAATAGCATATGTTAGGAATATATGTGTGGAGATTGTTGGGTCGGGTCGGATATGCAGATATTTCGGGCTTGGGTCGGGTTCGGATCAGGTTTTAAATGTAGGCCCAAGCAGCCCTCTGGTGCGGTTTATCAGAAGTGTGGATGCTGTAATGCCAAACTACATTTTTTGTGTATCCTCCAATATCCCAAAATGCTTTGTGATGTTTGGCTAAATATGCGCATGAAAGACTTGCTATCAGTGTACACTCCGCACTTGGTATTCATTTTTATGCTTTAAAATCTGTCCAGATTAAACTTGTGGAGAAAATAACAAAACAGAATCTGATCAATGTGTTTATTGTGTGTGTGTGTGTGTGTGTTCGCATTTACTCTTTGCAAAATACTAGCGAAATAGGTTAACGCAGGCAGGCGCAACACACAGAGCGAGGCAATCCACACACAGGTGGAGGGCGGGCGTGAACCCAGGACCTCTCGCCGATACCGCTGTACAAAAGAGCCGGTTCCTTTGCTAGGACTGTATAGCGGGCTCATGTCTTTGTGTATGATTATGTCACCTATCAGCCCTGCTGCTGCCTTTCTCCGTGCACGCTACAATACTTGTAACGGCATTAGTGTGGACTCTGAGCTGGATGAATTAGAACGGTTTGAGTACGGTTCTCGAGATCGGTATTATATGTAGTGTGGACAGGGCCACAGTGCCAAGACCCGTTTTATGTTTCAGACATTGTCCTTAATTAGTCTGACAACTTTCTCATTATATATTTGTGACAGGTTCACTTGAGACCCTTGGAAAAATACTTAAAAATAGTCAGTTTCGAATAAAAACACGAATGGTCATCAATTGCGGAGTAAACTCCTATAACCGCAAGAACTGATAAGACTAATTTGTATTACTGTACGACTGCAATAAAACCAAATGTAATGTAACAGAACCGTTTTTTACAGTAGTTTTGTATATAGGTTTACTTGAAAATGTGCACCACGGGTTCGAGTTGGTATGGCGAGTTGTATTTATTTATGTATTTATTTGAATTACCGTAAATGGATTAACTCAGGAACATCTGTTAACATCTCAATTGAAACTTGAGCTGTCTGACATTGCGATATTTGCAATTAAGTCTCAATAATGTAGTTGGAGCTAGTGAAACCCCATATCCTTGGATTCTAAAGACAGCAGCAACTTTACGCATTACATTTCCCACATGCACACGTGTTATCACCCAATCACATTAAGCACGTTTGTCCTTACTTGCACGGGTCTTTAAATCTGGATGAGGGAGCGTTAATAAAATGCTCATTTTGTAACCCTGCCACAATATTTTACGAATGCTTAAATAAATGAAAGTGTAACCAAACACGTACCATTTCAATATCTGGCCTCAGCACCACTTTCCAAATTCCAATATGAACAGACGTAGTCCTCCAATATTATAAATGTATACTTTTATGAATTAAAAAAACGACCTAAAAAGTCTGGATCATACTGAATCCCGTTTTGTGTTAAAATGACAATAGTAGCCAACTTATCATTTTTTTTTTTTTTTTTTTTAAGACGTCTTGGCTAAAGTAGTCTTCATGTCACCGTGCCATTAGTCTACTCCTAAATGGACAATTGACCCCTTTTGGTAACACATGAGTGAAGAGGCTGACTCAGATGGCTGTAATCTTCCTGCCTCCCCCTCCCCCTCCCCCAAATGACCCACAGACTTACCAGCATACCCATCACATCGGTCCATAGCTTAGAGAAGTTGTCAGACATGTTGCTGTCTAACTGGGGCTCTGGACTGGAGGTACCTTGATCACCCTCCATTATTTTCCTCGGCTGAGAGTTTCAGCACAGGCACATGAAAACAAAAACACGTTCTGTCAAAAACGGTGGCAAGCAGCCCTGAAGCAGACAACACTTTATTCGTCCTGAAATCTTTCACAATGCCTTGGCTCAACCAGGGTCCACTGAAAAGATACTCACAGACAAGTAAACAAATATACAAAAATATCCTCCCAGGGGAAAACAACAAGTCTGACTTCAGTAATGATATTGTTCCATCTTGCATGTGTTTTTCTTTTTTCTTTTCTTACACGCACTGAAACGGATTATAACCTCAAAGTTGACATTCCTTCACAAACTTGTGTGGCAGAGCCTGCAACAACACACAGGGACTGACAACGGGTCTTAACCAAAAGTTCAAGGAGGGGGAAGATCGAAAAATATACTAGAAAAAAAGGATTTTAAACTTCACCGGTCTTGGTTTACAATACAAAAACGGGTTTCTCATACTACTTCATACGCTATTTTAAAAGGTACATACTACGTTATTACAAATCTCGCACTAAATACTTTTTGTAAAATTCTGTGAACCCCTCCTCCTAAAATGAACTCCCCCAACTTCACAGGACTATTCTTTTTTTTTAATCTTCTCCCAGTTATACATTTAGCAACAAAGGTGCTCCCACGCTATGAGGTGTGTGAACGTCAGCAACAAGCAGGACAAACGCGATGGCCAAATTTTACTGCGGATTATGTGCATGTATTTATGAACATTGTCAGGCAATATATTTGTAGTCACGCAAGTGGTTTACGCTACCTAGTTTTTGACATTAAAACTCATCGTTTTCCAGTCACCACCTTTTCCCCAGGGTAGGACACAAATATACCCTGTCTGGCTAAAGAAACATTGTTTAAAAAACAAAAACAAAAAAACAAACAAAAAAAAAAACAACTCCATGAACACTGTTGAAGGAAAGACGTATTGTTTGTGTTCTATTTTTATACGTTTTTTTGAATGCTAATCGTTTACAGTCATATCCGATACATTATATAAAAATGTTAAAGGTCTGGTCTACTGTTCTCTCAGGATCACTGCCCACAAACGAGATGGTGTATATGATGAAAACACATATTAATCGAAAACAATGAATGCATCCCACAAAAACCCACTTTAGGAACAGAAATACACATTTGCTTGATTTGTAATTCTTCACAATTACTATACAATTTCAAACCAACATAAGTATTCGTGGTTAATAGGTGGTTATATTTCGCTTACGTCCAGACTTTCATTTAGGGTTATGTCTCATAATATTATTTTTTTTTCTCTTTTTTTAATGTCTATGTTCTATTTCCATATATATATATATATATATATATATACACACACACACACCAATAAAGCTAATTTTGAATGCGAATTCTACAGAGAGAGAGAGAGAGAGAGAGAGAGAGAGAGATGACAACATACTTTAGATATTTTATTTAACACCATGTGAATCAGACTACAAAATGATATCACAAAAGTCTATCGGAAGCCATAATAGCAGTAGAGTATTTCATGTTAGATATTTTTGTCAGTTTTTAGTTAAGTATATGGAGAACTACAAAGCGCTGTGTAAATCAATATGTTAATATTATTATTCCGCAGGTTTCATAACACAGACTTTAGATTTTTATGTATTTAGACAAGTTCTTAAAGCATGTTATATAGGTTCTGCTTTTAATTCCATGTGGAACAAAAACATATTAAAATTCACAAAGATATGGTACTGCAGCTAATGAAACAGTGGAACATTTTAAAAGTATAACAGGATTATATTTATGTATGGTGTTTCTTCTGGGTCCACTTTTACCTCTGAGACCTCTACTGTACATGAAGCGAAGGGCTGATATTGTCACTGACTCCCATATTTTGCCTTTAGCAGGTCCAGCTCTCGATTTTTAAATCAGTCAAAAGCTTCTGGCAAAACCTACTCATTTTTTAATAGATTACAAAATAGGCGAAAGCACAACCTGTACCACCAGCCAAGCAAATGTAATCCAATGTTGGTCACCATGCAAGGGAAATTGTCTCTGAGTGGCATCACCACCAGGTAAAAAATATAAACCTGGATGACTTTTTATTTCACACTCCAACAAACAAGGCCACAGCTTTATATTTCCTTTTTCTTGTATTTCAGAATTACTGGATTTCCTGTGCATGCTGTTGACTGATGTTTCATCTCACTTCCCTTAAGAAGAGATAATTAGTTTAGGCTAACCCATTACTCGTTCATATGTATTGAATTAGCAAAATAAGCTTGCACTGTGATTTGACTGCAAACACCATTAAACAACTTTTTTCCCACCACTATCAATTTTTTTAAATTTTTTTGCTCAGTTGGAAAACATCAACAAACCTTTGTGATATTAGTCACAATTTGTGAATATCATCAATGTAACAGTCATTAAAACACACCATCACATTACATATAATAGAATAGTATTCTTCAATAAGCCAGCTATAATCAAGTTAGGGAAAGAACACTGATTTTGTTTAAGGGTGCAGACTCAACACAAATAATAATACATTTGCTTATATTAAACTAAGATTTATGGCTTCAAAATGAAATGCAGCTTAAACTTATGTTTAAAATAGAAATACATAACTTTCTGACTTCCTGTGTCTGACTTTTACAGATGATTGTCATGCTTAAAACTTCTCTATATATTAACAGGGGTCTGTTTCCTATTGAAACTTCTGGTCATTAGGATAACCTCCACTGTTTTTATATTGACTTTGCCAAGTTGAATTCACCGGTTTCTGTTTGCTGACAAAACAGCAAAAAAAACCAAAAAAAAAAAAAACCCAAACTAGTATTTTACTATTTGCTCATAATTCAATACATTAAATCTTCAGCAGTAATCGAAAGTCACACACAAAGCAACATCACACAGACACATTATATATATATATATATATATATATATATATATATATATATATATATATATATATATATATATATATATATACAGTACTGTGCAAAAGTTTTAGGCAGGTGTGAAAAATGCTGTAAAGTAAGAATGCTTTCAAAATAGACATGTTAATAGATTATATTTATCAATTAACTAAATGCAAAGTGAGTGAACAGAAGAAAAATCTAAATCAAATCCATATTTGGTGTGACCACCCTTTGCCTTCAAAACAGCATCAAGCATCAATTCTTCTAGGTACACTTGCACACAGTTTTTGAAGGAACTCGGCAGGTAGGTTGGCCCAAACATCTTGGAGAACTAACCACAGTTCTTCTGTGGATTTAGGCAACCTCAGTTGCTTCACTCTCTTCATGTAATCCCAGACAGACTCGATGATTTTGAGATCAGGGCTCTGTGGGGGCCATACCATCACTTCCAGGACTCCTTGTTCTTCTTTACGCTGAAGATAGTTCTTAATGACTTTCGCTGTATGTTTGGGGTCGTTGTCATGCTACAAAATAAATTTGGGGCCAATCAGATGCCTCCCTGATGGTATTGCATGATGGATAAGTATCTGCCTGTACTTCTCAGCATTGAGGAGACCATTAATTCTGACCAAATCCCCAACTCCATTTGCAGAAATGCAGCCCCAAACTTGCAAGGAACCTCCACCATGCTTCACTGTTTCCTGCAGACACTCATTCGTGTACACTCTCCAGCCCTTCGGCGAACAAACTGCCTTCTGCTACAGCCAAATATTTCAGATTTTGACTCATCAGTCCAGAGCACCTGCTGCCATTTTTCTGCACCCCAGTTCCTGTGTTTTCGTGCACAGTTGAGTCGCTTGGCCTTGTTTCCACATCGGAGGTATGGCTTTTTGGCCGCAAGTCTTCCATGAAGGCCACTTCTGACCAGAATTCTCCAGACAGTAGATGGGTGTACCAGGGTCCCACTGTTTTCTGCCAGTTCTGAACTGATGGCACTGCTGGACATCTTCCGATTGCGAAGGGAAGTAAGCATGATGTGTCTTTCATCTGCTACAGTAAGTTTCCTTGGCCGACCACTGCGTCTACGGTCCTCAACGTTGCCCGTTTCTTTGTGCTTCTTCAAAAGAGCTTGGACAGCACATCTGGAAACCCCTGTCTGCCTTGAAATTTCTGCCTGGGAGAGACCTTGCTGATGCAGTATAACTACCTTGTGTCTTGTTGCTGTGCTCAGTCTTGCCATGGTGTATGACTTTTGACAGTAAACTGTCTTCAGCAACATCACCTTGTTAGCTGAGTTTGGCTGTTCCTCACCCAGTTTTATTCCTCCTACACAGCTGTTTCTGTTTCAGTTAATGATTGTGTTTCAACCTACATATTGAATTGATGATCATTAGCACCTGTTTGGTATAATTGTTTATTCATACACCTGACTATATGCCTACAAAATCCCTGACTTTGTGCAAGTGTACCTAGAAGAATTGATGCTGTTTTGAAGGCAAGGGTTGTCACACCAAATATGGATTTGATTTAGATTTTTCTTCTGTTCACTCACTTTGCATTTAGTTAATTGAAAAATATAATCTATTAACATGTCTATTTTTGAAAGCATTCTTACTTTACAGCATTTTTTCACACCTGCCTAAAACTTTTGCACAGTACTGTATATATATATATATATATATATATATATATATATATATATATATATATATATATATATATATATATACACACACACACACATACTTAACCTGCAGGCAGATTAACAATTCAAATAGTATACTTAACCTGTGAGCAGAAAAACAATTCAAATAGTATACTTAACCTGCAGTTAAATTAACAAACAAACTCTGAGACAAATTAAATATTCTGCATTAAGGAAAAAAACAAACACACACATGCATACATGTGAGGGCCCACTAATGGGAGGCAGACTAGTACAGCACAAGAAAAAATGTCTATCCTCTGAGGAACTGCAGCTTTGAAGCTCATCTATCTGAAGTTGTTGGGATGGAATATTACTTTCCCCTCTGAGTTAACAGATTGTGTTATGGTTCATTAGTTAGTGACAGAAAACAGAACAATACATCTTTGATCCCAAAGAAAAACTAAACAATTCACACTCAGAATCAACTTTTTAAAAAATGTTTATTGTGGATGCTCTACAACGAGAACAATAACAAAAAACACCACATATGTGGTCTGCTGCCAAATAAAACCAAGTTCAATATATCTGATTCCTTGTTTAAAATAGTAAAAGCATTATGCCATCTAAACAGTTCAAGAGAGGCCGGTAAAGAAGGCTTTAAAATAACTTACCATGTTACTTCAATGTATTGTCAGTGGTCCCATCAATAAATTTTTATTCTTCCAAGGTCTGGCTTGACTCCACAGCACTTGTACTGGTTAGTAGATCTGTGCATGGAACATACCGGCTCTTAACTTCTTGGAATTAAAATAAAACGCACTTCACATTCCAAATTAACTACTGCACAAGAAACTCCAACAAGCAGTGTAAGCTCCACGGTCACAAACAAAAAAAGGTCCTCAGGATAGTCAATAAGTAGTAAAAACAAATCACCCGCTGCCCCTCAGGTCTTGCTGGCCTCTCCTTATTTTTTTTATTATTTTTTTTAAACAAAGACTGTGTCTGCAGCTGGGTTTTTAAAAAAACAGCCCTTCCTTTCACAAACAATTTTCCCAATTTTGTCAGACATGTCATTTCCCTCACAGAGTCAACTTCCTTATACCATATTGAAGTTGAGTGGCAAAAGTTTAAGCTGGACATTGACACCCATAATTTAGCAGCTTTCCTGTTTCACTCTACCTCCTTTGGAGCATTTGCATGAGGCCAGTCACCTAGCCAAACCCTAGCCTGCTGTGAAACTGATTACACTAGACAGCCACTGGTGCTTCTTCCTCTGACCTTACAACAACACATTACATAACAAAAAAAAACAACAACTATGGACTAAGATTTTATCTCCAATGCACATTTTTACTGGGAAAAAATTGAAATAAACCACTTGTGTTTTTTTTTTTTTTTTACAGTAAGTAAACCTACTGTATGTCTTTTGTTTAAATGCAGTCTTTAATTTCAGAAAGAGGGACAAACCAAATTGTGACATATCACTATCCAAATTATAATGTCATTCATTTATACATAACAAAAGGTGGGGGGGAACTCCTCAATAGGTATGTTTACAACTTCCTCAGGTTTTTAATTACTGATGAACTACTGATAACATCTCAGTCCCATTGAAGTGATATTAAGAGGGTTTTTAATTCTATCTTGAACCTGCAACCAATAACCTCCTACTTCTAAGAACATAAGAACATAAGAACATAAGAACATAAGAAAGTTTACAAACGAGAGGAGGCCATTCGGCCCATCTTGCTCGTTTGGTTGTTAGTAGCTTATTGATCCCAGAATCTCATCAAGCAGCTTCTTGAAGGATCCCAGGGTGTCAGCTTCAACAACATTACTGGGGAGTTGGTTCCAGACACTCACAATTCTTTGTGTAAAAAAGTGCCTCCTATTTTCTGTTCTGAATGCCCCTTTATCTAATCTCCATTTGTGACCCCTGGTCCTTGTTTCTTTTTTCAGGTCAAAGAAGTCCCCTGGGATGACATTGTCTATACCTTTTACGATTTTGAATGTTTAAATCAGATCACTGCGTAGTCTTCTTTGTTCAAGACTGAATAGATTCAATTATTTTAGCCTGTCTGCATACGACACGCCTTTTAAACCCGGGATAATTCTGGTTGCTCTTCTTTGCACTCTTTCTAGAGCAGCAATATCCTTTTTGTAACAAGGTGACCAGAACTGAACACAATATTCTAGGTGAGGTCTTACTAATGCATTGTAGAGTTTTAACATTACTTCCCTTGATTTAAATTCAACACTTCTCACAATATATCCAAGCATCTTGTTAGCCTTTTTATAGCTTCCCACATTGTCTAGATGAAGACATTTCTGAGTCAACATAAACTCCTAGGTCTTTTCATAGTTCCCTTCTTCAATTTCACTATCTCCCATGTGATATTTATAATGCACATTTTATTGCCCGCATGCAATACTTTACACTTTTCTCTATTAAATTTCATTTGCCATGTGTCTGCCCAATTCTGAATGCCGTCTAGATCATTTTGAATGACCTTTGCTGCTGCAACAGTGTTTGCCACTCCTCCTATTTTTGTGTCGTCTGCAAATTTAACAAGTTTGCTTACTATACCAGAATCTAAATCATTAATGTAGATTAGGAATAGCAGAGGACCTAATACTGATCCCTGTGGTACAACACTGGTTACCTCACTCCATTTTGAGGTTTCTCCTCTAATCAGTACTTTCTGTTTTCTACCTGTTAACCACTCCCTAATCCATGTGCATGCATTTCCTTGAATCCCTACTGCGTTCAGTTTGAGAATTAATCTTTTATGCGGGACTTTGTCAAAAGCTTTCTGGAAATCTAAATAAACCATGTCGTATGCTTTGCAGTTATCCATTTTCAATGTTGCATCCTGAAAACATGTCAACATTATAAAACAGGAAATAAGCATAACACTTCCATTGATAAACAATGTCACCTGTCAACAAGGTCTGCATTCTGATAAAGTAGATGGATAAATGTAGTAAAAAAAAGGCTTTCTGTGAAAAATATAGCACATTTAAAGAGTTCCAATAAGGTGTTATTAGACGATTAACAACTGAACGTCAATTACGATGCCAAAATCCTAACATTTTTAACATTAAATAACTTGCAGTTTTGGTTTCTGCAAACTACCCCTGTAATGTCATTGCAATGAAGAAATCCTGAATGTATCCCCAATTACCAAACTTTCCATCTTTGCCAGGATACATTCCCTGCAAACAGAGTCTTGGAAATAGCAACAGCTGCAGGAAAGGACCTGCAGATGCACTAGAAAAACAACTTGAGTGTCTAATGGAGAGCTTTTTCAGGCCAGTCCTTATTGGCACTTCTTTAGGGTACAGTGCTAACGACAAACACAGAGATACTTGCCTGCTTCACATGGAAACCAAATACAATATAATCTGGATTACCGGCCTAGTGGCAAAAGTTTTTAAAAAAATCTAAAACAATTGAGTAATTTACACTTCAGAGAAAATAGCTTTGAATTGTGCCCCTAATGTTTTGGAATGAGACAGGAAAGAATATTGCATTGAGGAAAATTTCTCAGGACATGACTCTTTATTTCCTTATACTTAAAATATGTTTGTATTTTTCCCACTCACAATCAGACAATGTAAGAGTATGTACAAGAGTATGTATAAAGAGCTAAAAGCTAAAACAACTGGAATTACAAAAAAAAATCACATTCTGTTGTTATCACTAAAACATTTAGACAAATAGGGACATGCTATGCAATCTTATTTGCTGGGTACAGTATCTAAGTTCTTTATTCATAGCTTTGGAATGCTGGAATTAAAACTATGTAGAAAAAAGTAATCATCTTCTGTTTTTGTGAAATCAGCCTACATTTTGATTGGGTTCATAAATCTCTCTGGTTTGCTGCAGCAGGAAAGGACACCCCTGTGTGAAGTGGCCATAGGTAAATGGAATCTTTTCTGGGGATTTGTAGGATTCCCTGTAGGGTCTAAATGTAACCCTGCTGATTTTTATAGACACAATTCCTGCCGGGAGCCAACACACCTCAACAGTAAACAGAATCCCTGGGTGTATGCTTTAATAAACACCTCTAATTAAGAATGAAGAGGAGAGCACACACACACACAATAATAAAATATACACTTCAATGCAGACCAAAAGGAAGATGCAGTTGAATATCCCCAACTGTTCTCGCCTTCTCTAAACTAGTTGCAAGTGTTGCTAGACAGTGGTTAAACACCATGGAGACCCATTATCTAAAGTGAATGTGTTTCTGCTAACACACAAAAAGGCATTTTCCACACCTATAGTATGGAGCCGACAGACATGTTAAACTAATTAATGCAAATCAGGGATTTTGAAACAACATTGTTCACGTAATGCTTTTACGTGGTTAATATGACTCCAGGGACCATTACTTAAAACTCAAAGTCAAAGTTAAACGCAAAAATATATCATTACATTTGTTGATAACAAAGGTCTACGTCCTCAATTTAAAATGTAAACACTTATCTGATGTTATGAAAAAAAAAACTAAAATAAAGGGCAGGTATTATGGAAGAATTGTGTTTTTTATCGCAGCATTCCCAATTTAAAAGTAATCACTTTGTTTAATATTTGCTTTTATGAAACATTTTTAAAGATTACATTTATGTTGTGCCTGCAGATAGTATTAATCTTCCCCCCCATGGGATATTATTATTTCTAATACAACAAGCAGCATTATCTTAGACCAGTGAAGCAGCTACTGTAGTGTGTCATTGAATGACTACTCCAAATAACGCAGAGATGAGAAAACCAGAGACATGCAGGGTATGTAATACTATGCAAGCGTCGTTTAAAACCCCCAGTGATAAACAAACCCAGTGTCCTACTAAACTCTGTGATTTTAGAGGTCAGATACTGTACACTGTATGTGTCTTGAGTACCCCAAACCAAACCCATCCAGGAAATGCCATGAAAAGTTTATTACAGTGCTGTCCACCTTAAACATAGCATCGCTATCTGGGAAGAAGTAGCATGGTAAGAAGAGGCCTCTGCGCAGCTGCTCTATCAGAACATCCTCCCTGTGCAGAGCATGAATCCTGTGCACAACAGATATGCTGTATAGTGAAAGCTGAGCTTTAATGTAGTAGTGTGTTAGATAATATCAACTAGTGCAACCCTTCTGTTTGTAAAATCCCAGCCGACACAAACCATACATTGTAGGAGGCAGTGTGGTCCAGTGGTTAAAGTCCACTTTTTGTATCCAGAAGGTCACCGGTTCAAATCCCACCTCTGCCACTGACTTAACTCACTGTGTGACCCTCAACAAGTCACTTAACCTCCTTGTGCTCCATCCTGTGTTTAAATCAATGTCCTACTGTAAGTGACTCTGCATATAATGCACAGTTCACAGCCTACTTCTATAAAGCGCTTTGTGATGGTGGTCCACTATGAAAGGCACTATATAAAAATAGATATTATTATTATTGCTTAATTCCCAATATGTCAAATCAACAGTGATGTGTGTGTAGCTTACTGTATATATATATATCACACAGTTTTTTGAAGGAACTTCGGCAGGTAGGTTGGCCCAAACATCTTGGAGAACTAACCACAGTTCTTCTGTGGATTTAGGCAGCCTCAGTTGCTTCTCTCTCTTCATGTAATCCCAGACAGACTCGATGATGTTGAGATCAGGGCTCTGTGGGGCCATACCATCACTTCCAGGACTCCTTGTTCTTCTTTACGCTGAAGATAGTTCTTAATGACTTTCGCTGTATGTTTGGGGTCGTTGTCATGCTGCAGAATAAATTTGGGGCCAATCAGATGCCTCCCTGATGGTATTGCATGATGGATAAGTATCTGCCTGTACTTCTCAGCATTGAGGAGACCATTAATTCTGACCAAATCCCCAACTCCATTTGCAGAAATGCAGCCCCAAACTTGCAAGGAACCTCCACCATGCTTCACTGTTGCCTGCAGACACTCATTTGTGTACGCTCTCCAGCCCTTCGGCGAACAAACTGCCTTCTGCTACAGCCAAATATTTCAAATTTTGACTCATCAGTCCAGAGCACCTGCTGCCATTTTTCTGCACCCCAGTTCCTGTGTTTTCGTGCATAGTTGAGTCGCTTGGCCTTGTTTCCACGTCGGAGGTATGGCTTTTTGGCCGCAAGTCTTCCATGAAGGCCACTTCTGACCAGACTTCTCCGGACAGTAGATGGGTGTACCAGGGTCCCACTGTTTTCTGCCAGTTCTGAGCTGATGGCACTGCTGGACATCTTCCGATTGCGAAGGGAAGTAAGCATGATGTGTCTTTCATCTGCTGCAGTAAGTTTCCTTGGCGACCACTGCGCCTCACGGTCCTCAACGTTGCCCGTTTCTTTGTGCTTCTTCAAAAGAGCTTGGACAGCACATCTGGAAACCCCTGTCTGCCTTGAAATTTCTGCCTGGGAGAGACCTTGCTGATGCAGTATAACTACCTTGTGTCTTGTTGCTGTGCTCAGTCTTGCCATGGTGTATGACTTTTGACAGTAAACTGTCTTCAGCAACCTCACCTTGTTAGCTGAGTGTGTTGATCACTCCCATTAACTTCATATGGTAAGTGTGAAGAAAAAACATCATCCAAACATGTTAGACCATTAGAAGGAAGAGGAGGAATGGGAAAATGAATCAGTCTGATCTGTACAGCCCAGAACAGATCCAATTCACAGTTCTGTCTCAAAGTAATTTTTTAAAATCTGTTGTAGAGCACCATCGGTAGCTTAATAGCCTCTGTGCATCAGAAAAGGAATCTGCAAATTCTCCAGTTTGTCACATAAACTGATGTTGAATAAATTAAACACTTATTTGTGGCATAAAAAATAACAACAATATTTGTGTTTATTGGTAGAAACTGTACAGATTTCTTATTTAAGACTGTGCAAGTATGCTATGAAGTGGTCGGGTTGAAATTCATGTTTTTTGGCAGCTTTTGAATGTCAAATTCTAATGCAGGTGCCTGCAGTTCCTTCTTTACTTTTCCACTTGTGCTATCACCTGTCAGACTCAAGACTCATTTTAAGAAATTAGCACAATTCAAAACTAGAAAATAAACAGACCACAATGCATCATAACGCTGCTTGTAACTAGAGTGAAGTGTGTCATCCTATCCATAGTGATGGAAGTACTGCACTATATTATAAAAAAAATGTTAAACTGAATATGGTCCATCAATGTATAAACCATGATTGAATGCCCCTGGGGTGCTACAATTTTCTTGCTAAAAGGATGAAAAAATGAGGAATTCTTGGACACAAACTGACATGACAGATGTTAATTCTGGCCAGGAGTAAGCGTTCCCACTGGAGAAAGAAACATTTCTGTTTCCCTGTATTTAATACAAACAAAAAATAATAATAAAAGAAAAAAAGAACAATAGATGACATTAAGCTTAAAGGCCAGCCCAGCCGGGAGAGCCCAGGTGCTTCTAGCCAAAAAACAATTGACGTGCATAGAACCAAGCTAAATGTGCAGCTGCACTATCTCTAGTGTTGTGTGGTGTAGTTAATTCCAAATGTAGGATTTTCAATCAGATCTCTGACTAGCTCATCTCCCAGGCCCGTTCCGACTCAGCGGACCCAGGCAGTGCCGTCTGCCTTCCACTGGAACCCTCCTTAACAAGAAGGCTGCTCAAAATCTCCTAATGAAAACACTGACGCAAAATAACTAAAGCCATTTGTTGGCCATCATACACAGTTAACATGTAAGCATCATCGCAAGCATGCTCCCTTTATTTCTGTGTCAGCAGACTCAAGTCAAGAATAAGTAAGTGTGGAGAACTGGTTCCTTACTTGTATCCTGTTTTCGGTTAGCCAAGCTAGGCAGGACAAGAGTATTCAAGTTAGCTTTGCTAACTAAAAGTGTCCAGAAGCCCACAGGATAGCATTCTGCTTATTTTGTTTGTTTTTACAAGCTGGGGGTGCACATGCAAAAATCTTAAGAAAGAGACAGAATACAGCAGCAAATTTAAGTGTTTAAAAAAATACTTGGTTGCACAATATTAATTCCTCTTGTGACCCTTCCCCTGCACCGCTGTCACCTACAAAAAACTCAAAGAGGAGGAACCAAGAGATTGAATTCTGACCCATATACTCAATCTATTACTAGCTGCTTTTTTGTGCCTTGTCGGTAACAGTTTAAATATTAAATCTGAAGGTTTTTTTGGGCAATTTATTACAGCAGACTTATCACTATACTCAATTTAGGCATGAAAGAGAGGTCATGCAAGAATGGCAACTTTAATAAGTTGTACTTCTTCACGTTTTGTATTGCAACCACACCATATTCCCAATCAGGCTTTAATGCTATGTAGACCACTGTAAACAAACTCTGCCTTCGGTTCTATATCACATTTCTTTAAAAGAGAGCACCAGCAATCTGAAAGGATTTCTGAAAGAAAAAAATATAGCATGACAGAATTGCAAGCAAGCATCACTAAGGTAACTAAAAAGTAAAGCTCAGAACAGCTGGTACTGTATATTAGCATCCAGTGTGGGTAAAACTTCAGCCTTTCAGGTTAATTGAAGTCTCCAGTGGTATAGTCAGCTGAAAGTTTTAATTAGAGAAATGTCTTTGGCTGCAAACTGTGTTTAGCTATAATACGCAGGAAACGGACCAAATTAAATATGGAGTGCCATTGCTCGAAGGCATACATACTCATAGGTCATTTTTTTGTGTTAGTTCAAGTGCATTTTGGGGCCAATTTAAGGAAGCACTGACTCTAATGTCTGAGATATTATCATTACTGTCAGTATTTGCTTGAACTTGAACCTGTCAACTACTCCACCTGCTGGTACCAAAATAATCTGGCAAGTACACATTGTTGTACATGCTTTCCCCTATAAAAATTAAAAAAAACAGAAATGGATGGCATTCATCACTTTATTTTTGGAAACATATTATAAAGCTAACCAGAATGGTTAGTCATCCAGGAGTGATTGTTTTTCACAATGCACACACACACACGTTATGAAATGGGAGGTGTCAGAGTTGTTTTAAGCAGTTTTTAGTATCTGGGATGATCCTCCATTCAGTCAGGCAATGTATGTGTGTTTTTTGTTAATTATAATTTCTAGAACATTCTGCCTGCAATGACCAAATCAGTGAAAATATATACAGTATCTTTTAAATTGATATATTTAATATTACACTATTGACTTCTTCCAAACGGTACCTCAGGAAAGTTCACATTAACTTAAAAGGAAAAATTGAGGCATTGTCGAATATCTTATATCAAATGATTTGCATAGGGTTAATAAAATGATCCTGAACAGAGGCCTTCTCAGGAACACTCCTCATCAAGGGTGCTATCGAAGGCAGTATAGGAAAAAGACTCACTTTATACAACACAGTGTAATTGCTATCCATTATGATAATTAAACATACTAAGTACAGGGTGAGGCACACCTTGAAACGTTTTGGTTTTAATAGTCATGCAGTGCATGTAATGGCTTGTAATCACAGACGTGCAATGCACATGCCATTAGGCCAGAATCAGCTGCAGGAATAATAATAATAAGAAAAAAATACTGCTATTGCAATAACAAATGTTTCAAGGTCTTTCTCAATGTCGTCTCTAAGAACCTGCAGAGGAATCTTCATTGACATCAAAGCAGAAAATACTGCTTTTTACAATTCAGATGAATCAGGGCTTCTTGTTCCTCTCATCTGTTAATTTCTCTGCTCTGTAAAAGGAAAACATTTAAACCACATGTGTCACACATACTTATACAATAGGTGGATCAAACATAACAACTGCCAAATAAATGGCATGGTACAAGCCTGTAGGGCTTGCATTGAGGGAGTTAATATAATAAATTCTATTTTTGATCCTTTTCATCTGACACATAAGAACTCTTCGACAGGCTCCCTCCACAAGATCCTCATCGGCAGTAAGTCTGTTCAGGACCCAAATTGTCTCTCCTCAATCACCTCTGTGGATTCTGCTGCAACAGTAAACAGTACAATAAATAACTTCCTGCTTACCAAATAGAATCTCATGATAATGAAGAAAAAAATCAGTTTTCAAGTAAGATTTTGCTTCAGCACTAGAACTGGTTCACTGGGAGCAAATGGGCATGCTCTATATTTATTAACAACCTGGGCTACCTCAGGATTACTCTGTACTTTTCCCTTCAATTCCAGCTTCGACTTTCCAGATGTTTAAGAGTTCATAGATGTTTGTAAGAAGAGCAGGGGTATTGTCCCCGAGCTCTTGCTGAATTTTTCTCAACAGAACACTATTTCCTCTTCCAGGAAGGACATAGACTTTCAAATACGCAAACCCAGAGGACTATACTAGAAATAACCTCCACAATAATATACCATTAACTCATGTTCTTACTGGAACTTGTAATTAACAACCACTATTCCATAATTCTATCCACATTTTTCTAATTTAACAGTATTTTTTTAATTTGTAGAGTTTTTGGGGTTCAACACTTCATTTAATTAATTGCAGCTATATGATCTGAGAAGATGAGCTAACGGGGTAATCTGATTGGCTAGGGATTGGCTTTGTGCCAGAGTTGCCCTGAGCCAGTGAATTAGAAGAGCTTGGTTGTGTGTAAGCCCCTCACAAGTTGACGTTAGAAAAGAAATAAGAAAATACAACAGAGGGAAAGAATCATCTAATTTTGCATAACAAACGCTGTACAATTTAGCAAGCTTACAACACAAATGTTTAAAATGTATAGCTGCTGATAATAACTATAAACTTTATTGCAAACAAATAATTTAAATTCCCCATTTTAGGCTACAGTAACCTCATGCCAGGGATACAGTTAGAAAACCTTACATTTTTTATTTGATCTGATACAAAAGAAACACTGCATTAATAAATCAATTTGTACAGATTTTAAGCTCCTCAAGTTTTGTCTCCTAACAAGAGACACAGCAAAAGAATCTCATTTAGTCAGTTTAGGACTCAAATGTATAACCAAATAATACTGCAGAAGAATATCTTATTGGTGTGCATTTGTGGGATTGAAGCAGGTTCAGAACATACGGCTCTCCATATGGAGACATAAAAAGAGAACCCTGAAGTGGAGCTAATTAAGCATTAACGAAGAATCAGCTACCATGAGGTAACCACATCTCAAGTGCAAACTGTGACAAAGACCCTGTGTTAAATCTGTTTTATAATTTAGGAATAGAGTGCAACTATGGAAGAGGTAATGAGAAAAACATGGAGATGGTGCAGGGATTTCAGGTTCAGTGTCACATGCATTCTTTTGGAAATTGGTTACTCAAGGGATGCACAACAGCTATGTCCCCAGAGATTTTAAAACAGGATAAGAAGTGGGAACGGAATTGAAAAAAGACATAATTCTGCATCTGGTTTGGAATGAAGAATCAAGATAGATCCTTTTCTCGTGTTTGGTTTGGAAGTCCCCACTGCCTACAGGTCTTGTTTATACTGGATGGGCATGTACAATATTGACTGGTGACAGGCTGATGACATATGCCTTTTCACACACAGAGTGTACCATACATAAGACAGACAGGAGTCTGAAGTAAGATGACAGCTAAGAGCTTGAAAACACTATTTAAATAACATATTACTTTCTATAAAAAAAATACCCTGAAATGCACATATGCCACAATACCATACTTTTCTATCCTCTACACATTGCACATTAATAGCAATGCAGATTACTGAACACGCACAAATAATGAGCCACAATCATGATAATGAGAGTAGCAATACCGGCAGAGGTGAGGTGAGTTAGGAGTATAGAGCAGTAGGCCATGTATGAGATTTGTGGAGCACGAAATTCAAACCAAAAAAATATATATGCCAAAGAAAGGGCAGCAAAGTCCTCTTGGTGCACAGAAAAGAAAATAAACGTTTTCTGAGGAGGAGCTAAGAGGAGCTTATGACTGAGGTCACTCGGCATGAAATTTAGTTATTTGGAAAAGCCTCAGCCAACATCAGTTATGCTACCAAAGAGATCATATGGTTCTCTACAGTGGAGAAAGTCAATGCTGTTGGTGTTACCAAGAGGACAGTCAACCAGGTGATGAAAAGGTGGCAGGACCTGCGGCGGCGAACAAAAAAGAGAAACTCGCAATGCAGCAGGAACAGGAGGAGAGTCGCCATCCACATCACAGCTGACACTGCTGGAAAGGCAAGAGGCGAGGACAATCCATCCCAAACAAAGTGACCCTGGGTTTGAATGTGCGGGTCCTCTCTGTCTTGCCCTTCTCCTCCAAAAGGTTTTCCTCAACAAGAGCCAAGCGTCACCCCATCAGGAAGTGTAGTGCAGCAGCCATCCTGAGGTCAATGATAGGTCTCTGAAGTTGTGTGGTTCTATACAGCTCTTAATTACTCACTTCTACAATGGTTTGTACCTTGTCAGAGGAGGTGCAAAGTTTTTTGAGGGTCAGCCATTGCCCAAGTGCAAGGCAAAATCCTTACATCTCATTATAATGTTTGCGCCTGCTTGCAATTCCAGATCCCTGCCTAATTCCATGCTCATTTCTTAACTTGAATAAATTTCAATATCATTTAAATGAATTAATGATAGCAAAGTGCTTATATGATAGCGGGTGCAGAACGGCATTCTTTACATACACTGCATTTTTATTGACTGCTAAAGTCCTACTTTACGCCAGCTAAACACGACTGGTAGCAATATGGGTGTTTTGCAGCCGCAAATCACTTTGTACGTATCCTTACATCAGCCCCTATATGTTGCTGGGGAGGTTTTTTGCTTGGTACAAGTAATTGTGGGTTTACATAATGTAATAATTGTTCTCCATATATAAATAATTTCCCATTACAGGGTAAATGCTAAAACTAAAAAATTTCTCCATGTGATTATTAAAAAGTAGAAAACCCTAAAATAAATGTGTTTGCTAATGAAGGATATATTTTTTTGTAAACCAAGCAGATAAATTTTTTTTTTAAAAAACAGAAAAATAAAAGTACAATCTTGAAGATGAATTCCTAATTAAAAGGCAAGAAATGTAGTTGCCTAATATCTCCAGGGGGGGCCATGACTAAATTATTTCTAAATGAAATCACCCGTAACTGAAATCACGCTAGTAATATTATGAATTGTTTTAAGAGTCTTATACAATATATTAGCGGTCTAATTCCTATATTCTGCCTAAAGTATTTGAATTTCAACTGTTAATTTCCCCCCATGTTTATATCAATGTGGGTCTGGCAGCTGTAATCAATGACCCGCTTGAATTAAAAAAATAAAAATAATAATAATGATTCTTAGGCATCTTGAAAATGTTGCATGTGTTTTCATTGGTCCTTAATCTACATGACATTTATAAGACTGCAGTATATAGCAAAATTGCGTTTGTATAAGACAGAACAAATAACATTAATGCCTTAATAAGTTTGTATTTAATTACATTTATATAGGGTGTTATTTTTGTATAAATGAGCAGTTGAAAATGTATACAAAACTTAAACGCATTTTAAACATCTGTTATATTCATAAACTGCCTCTTCTTTATACACATATTTAAAACATTGTTAAGTACATAGGGCTGCTTTGCACACTTTATAAATGCAGAAGTAAAAGCTTGAATCATATAATGAATGCATACTTTTGACCATATAATTGTGCTATCATATTATTAAAAAATGTAAGATATTGCACCCACATTTTGGCGGCCATTATAAAACTGTTAAATCGGTAAATGCATTGATATTCACAGGGGAGGCACGCTGTTGTGTCAGGCTTCAAATCTCTTTGAAAGTTTTCTTGCATTGTGACTGTGTTTGTTTATTTAGCAGACGCCTTTATCCAAGGCGACTTACAGAGACTAGGGTGTGTGAACTATGCATCAGCTGCAGAGTCACTTACAACTACGTCTCACCCGAAAGACGGAGCACAAGGAGGTTAAGTGACTTGCTCAGGGTCACACAATGAGTCAGTGACTAAGGTGGGATTTGAACCGGGGACCTCCTGGTTACCTTTTCTTTAACCACTGGACCACACAGCCTCCAGGGAGTGCTGCTGGGAGGCATTTGAGATGAATGTGGGATGAAAGTGTCTTGGGCTGGTAAGATACTGTCGGTTCGTAAACTGCACACACACTTTGACAATATCCCAAGGCATCATTTAACAAGCTTCAAGCTCACAATCTGCTGAACTTAGCCCCCTAGCAGGATGGAGTGGGAACACTGCTAATCCTTTTGTCAAGTGTAAGACCCCCCCCCATCCTCTAGAGAGACCTGTGTGGAGCTGCAGGCTGTGGACAAGAGCCAAAGTCAGCAAAAGCATTTCTCAATGGTGTGAAAGTGTTTGAGAACAAAACATTTATGAATATATCTACATTAATGTTTGCATTAATTTATGCATATACATATAGGTTTGTCTACTTTTGTCTATAATGATTGCAGTATGACAGGATAAATTCAGGGTTTCACAAATTATGATGAACTGCAAATGTATCTTGATAAAATATGCATTTGCATTCTCATTCCAGTTGCTGTTCAGCCTCTGCTATTCACAAAATTAATCGTCTCTAAGTAACATTTAAACAGGTGACCATTAGCATGGACTATCCTCCAACAAGTACAGGGACAGTTTGTTTATGAAATTACAGCGGTCAATCATTTTCTTTCGTGTGGCTGCCATCCACCAGCAACGAACTCCAAGGAGGCCGGGTGCCAACTGAAAATATTTTAATTGGTCACTTCAGGCACTAAAACCATTTTGTTGTGATTTAGCCTTTGATATAACATGATACTGACTGCACTGAAAACAGCAGTGCAGCACATGAGAAAAAAAAGGTATTGAGGTTGAATCTAATTAATAATAAGCAAAATACACATAACCTGTGGAAAGCCTGACATTATGTGACATATGCATATATATATGTGTGTTGCTTTGTGTGTGACTTTATACTACTGTAATTTAATGTATTGAATTATGAGCAAACACTAAAGTACTTGGTAGTTTTTTTTGTTTGTTTTTTGTCAGCAAACATAACCCGGTGAATTCAACTCAAAGTCAACGTAAAAACAGTGGAGATTTTCCTAATGATCAGAAGTTTCAAAAGGAAACAGACCCCTGTTAATATATAGAGAAGCTTTAAGCATGACAATCATCTGTAAAAGTCAGACACAGGAAGTCAGAAAGTTATATATTTATACTTTAAACATAAGTTTAAGCTACATTTTATTTTGAAGCCATAAATCTTAGTTTAATATAAGCAATTGTATTATTATTGGTGTTGAGTCTGCACCCATAAACAAAATCAGTGTTCTTTCCCTAACTTGATTATAGCTGGCTTATTGAAGAATACTTAGAATTATATGTAATGTGATGCTGTGTTTTAATGACTGTTACATTGATGATATTCACAAATTGTGACTAATATCACAAAGGTTTGTTGATGTTTTCCAACTGAGCAAAAAATTTAAAAAAAAATTGATAGTGGTGGGAAAAAAATGGTGTTTGCAGTCAAATCACAGTGCAAGCATATTATGCTAATTCAATACATATGAACGAGTAACAGACCTCCAACGGGTTAACCTAAACTAGTAAGTATATATATATATATATATATATATATATATATATATATATATATATATATATATATATATATATATATATATATCACAGGCAAAGCTCAAAATAAAAATTTAAATTACTTATTTCTAGCTTTGTCTGGTCAAACTGCGGTCTGCCCACTGCTTCTCGGGCAGAGTCCAAATCACTCCCTCTGTTCTTTCATTCCTGCTCTGAGTGACAGGCAGACCTTCGGAATAAGGAACATGAGAAACCCCATTGACACTTCCGTAGTACCATCGGCAACAGCAGGATAGGAATCGAGATATATATATATAAAACCTATACTTCGGAACAATATTACCCGCAACATCAGAACTAAAATTAACATGAGAAACCCCATTGACACATGCCTATAAAAAGGGCAGTATTATTAATAACATAATAATAATTAATAATAATAATAATAATAATAATAATAATAATAATAATAATAATAATAATAAGGAGTTGTATTAAACTGTCCAATCAGAGAGGGGTGATTAGCTGATTCACATTTGACAGTGTTTACGACAAGCGATCTAGGAAGAGTTGGAGAGCGTACTCAGCGGAGTGACTGAGAGTAAGTTAAGCACGTAATACATATCTACATTTTTAAATATCAATCAATCAATCAATCTTTCCCAGCTGCAACAGCTACCTGTAAAGTTTAGGATTACTTTCAAAATTCTCCTGCTCACCTACAATGCCCTTCATCACACAGGTCCTTTAGTACCTCTTCAACCTGCTGAACCGCTATGTCCCTGCCCGCAAGCTAAGGTTCTCCGACTCTGGCCTGCTTGTTATCCCAAGCAAAAGTGCACCACACTTGGAGAACGCTTGTTTAGCTTCATGGCTCAGAGTCTCTGGAAATCTCTCCCAGCTTTGGAGCGTGATGCTCCCATCGTCATTCACTTTAAATCAACTCTCAAGACTCACTTGATTGGGCTGTAGCATATAATGAGATGTCTATTACGAGTTGCACACGCAGCACTAGCCTGTGTGAGCTACGCTGTGGGAGACTTCGTTCTGCAGCAATACCCCTCGTCCGAGTTGAAGAACCTTGTCATGTAGTAGAACACACAAGTGGTTGTAAGAAACCCAACTGCTGTGGTGTTTATAGTAATGTTTATGAATGTATGCAGGGAAAATGGGCTAGTAAAACACAGGAAGGGTTTGGTGCGTATATGAATTGAGTATAATTTATAACTCGTAGGTTCCGTTCATATTTGTGTACAACAGTACTTCACATACTCCATTCAAAATGATATGCTTTCATTAAGCCAGCATAAAGGTACATATTTATGAATTTGTCTAGTTTCCTTTCCAATGCAGAGACTTTCTCCTTTAGGAAACATACGACAGCATGTTACTGTGTGATGGTTTACGAAGAGCACATATTTTGTATTGCTTGGAAATAAGTAAAAAAATATGAAAAAAAATGTGAAAGCTTAGAAAACTGCATTGCTGGAATGTGCCCACAGAGTTTGAAAACTATTTGTCTGATGTCTGACAGGTATAGTGATTGCTGATAATACTGCATTACTTGCGATGAAATGGTACCTGTACTTGTGGTATTTAGAAATTGAACTAATAAATAACACTGTAGTTTTTAACAGCCTTCCCTTTACCTCTTTTTTCAGGCACTGTAGAAACAGATTTGTTGAAGTGTGCATTCATGTAAAATATGTAATTTGGTCTTGCTGAGCCCCCTGAAATGCATTTGCGTGTAGACTCACAATACATGTCAAATGGCAGGCTAAGTTTTGAAAGAGGGGTATGTTTAATTTAAAAAAAAAAAATGACAACCCTTAAAGATTTAATTAATAAATGTATGCTATTTTCACTTTATAATATTTAAAACAATTGTTCATAGAAACAGATTTAGCTTAAAAAAGAGCTATGGTTTGTCCATTCTTAAATGTGAAATGCTCCTTGATTGAGTTTAAAAGAAAGGCATGGATGGAGTCGCCACTTTGATGGGGCCTTGCAAAAATGAATCTCTCTGTTTGAGCATGTGGGTTGGGTTTGGGCTTGTCACCAGTTTAGCACACAAGGGGAGGTAGGTAGACTAGAGAAGAGCATGTGAACATGTATGTCAATGTTTTTTTTTTTTTTTGGACAGAAAGCATTGGCCTCCGCCTCCAGATTTTTGTAGTTGTCATGTAATTTATTTTTTTGTTTTGTTGTGTGTGCAGGGGATCATCCACGCCTATATGTGGCATTATGATTAAAGTAGGACCATACCTGGCATTTTACACATTTACATACATAGATGTATGACTTTAGAGTTAGATCCCCATCTCCATTAAATAAAATAGATCCTCGATTACATTCGAAAAAGATTAAACTGTATTTACAAGATCTTTCATTTACAAATATGTCACATACTTTACAGAAAACTTACAGCTAAGAGACATCTAAAACTTAACTAGAGATAAAATGTTTTTATATACAGTATACTGTGTTACTTGTAGTACGAGTTAGTTTAATGGTGTGCTTCCCAACTCAACTTAAACATACAAGTGAGTCCACTACTTTCCACCACCTCATATGAAACTGAATTAAAATACAAAAAACACTCTTATTCTGAAAGAAAGCCCATTAATTTAAATTAACATTTGCTGTAACTAACAATGCATTTCTAAGGCAATAGCCTTAATGAACATTGACCTATTTATTTAACGCATCCACAAACAATTGAAAATACAATATTTATTGATCATTACTTCTGGTGTGAATCAGCCTGATTCATTGGTATCTTTTTGCGTTGTATAACATGCCTCAATATTGGATACGCCAATATGCTATGCCGATTACATACCAACTTTTGCTCCCTGTATTTTTGCACACAGTGACTTCATCCTCCCTTCATAATTGAAAGGTTTATTTGCTGAAGAGTGAAAAATTGCAACAACAAAATAAATAAAGGGTGATTTGTATTGGAATTGAATGGATTAAATAGAGGCAAAAACAGGTTTGTACTGGCAGATGAGTGAACATCCTGTAAAGGATTATGGAGTTATATCCCAATTCCTTATTAATGTACTTTCAGTTCAATTAGCTGTTTTGTTTTATTTTTACTTTGTGTGTTTGAATAAATGCAAACAGCAGATCGTGTGTTCTATTTAAAAAGAAAAGCATTTATATAAAAATATAAATTATAGAAAGAACAAAATATGTAAATATATTTCTCTCCTATTTTCTCCTCTAGAAGGTGTCATCATCCACTCACAAAGCAATACAGACTCGGCACAGTGCTTATTTCCCAGGCTTTTCAAAGACAGGGTGTTTCTTGGACAAACCCATTCTGGCAGAAAACTGAGATGTCTCAGAAGTAAAATGGAAACAGATTTATCCTCTTTTTCTAGCTTGTAAAAAAAAAAAAAAAAAAGACCAGTTTTTCAAATATTCTGCCCAAAAATTTAAGGGGGTTGACCAGTTTGATTTTTAAAATGAGTCAATGGAAGGAAATTAGCCTGCCAGAGGGGTCTATTTCAATGATCCAAAACAGTGAGAGGATACAATTCATCCTCTCTTTAACTGACCCACATATTACCATGACTACATAAAATACTTTATATATATATATTAAAAAAAACAACAACAAAAAAACTGTGAAATAGATCAGGTTAGAAATGTTGGTGGGACTGTTTTTTTTCTGCCTGTTTAGATCATGTAATGACCTCAATATGCCAGGACACCACAGAGGCACTGGATTATTAATTGCCCACAGAGTACAGTTTCAGGTCTCTTGCAATGAAATGGACAGCATTTTCAACTATGTGTGCCTCCTACACACTGCTTTGAGGCATTAGTTGAATTGTCCATTACTAGGAGAGAATGACGCGCTACTGACTCAGCACATAGGTCTGTTTTATGTATTGCAGGACCAACCCTGCTTATCTTCTGAAATCTAGAACCATATGGCTGAAGTTAGTCCTGCAAAGTTCAGTTCTACCACCATGCTGTACAAATGGATACCAGCTGGAATCCAGTAAAAGCAAAAAACATGTAATCTGTTATACTTTTAGTGGAATAAAACGGATGGATGTTTGAGTTTAAAGGTTGGCCTTTTTGACAAGTTGATTTTCTAGGTAATTTTTCTTCTTTTTTCATAGCGTGACATTGATAAATCTCCCACTTACTCTGGTACTAAAGGAAGCAGGTATTCAGCACTGGAGTGACAGTTATTGAAAAGACAAATAGCCCTAACTAGACTGTCTTTCTGTATTTGGAGTATCAGAGATAAGAGAACATGAAAGATAAGAGGTGCACATATGGTGTAGATTTTATTTGCTACATAGAGAAGAGAACCATAACATCCAGTCATGTTCTTAAAGGTCAGGTGATATCCATAACTTCTTAAGCTTTGCATGTAGTAACTTTAACAATTAATTAATTTCCCCATTGACTTTTGAATTAAAAAAATAAATATTTGAAGAGGCAGCTTTCCATCACTATTTCTGAAGCCTACCAATTAATCCCAATGGATCGTTGAACAGGCCTCTCAGTTTTTGCATTTCGATTCCCCAGTGGAGTGCTCAGCTGAAGTGTCAGGCTTTTATGTTGCACTGTCAATTTGATTGCTCCCCATTAGAAACTATTGTGAAGCAAACCCATTAGAGGACACAATCTTGCTTTTGATTACACTGCAACAAAAAAGCCGACTACTTCCATTAGTTGTTGGCTTCATATTGTGAGAGAAGCATCATTTGCTCAGAGATGCATGTCACATATACAGTATTATTCTTGAAATGTACTTTACTGTTTTTTATGTTAGAAATTTAAGAGGAAGACATCACACAACAGATTGAAAGATGATTATTGCCATTGCAAAAAACAGGTAAATGGACCATTTACTTATTCAAGGTCTGAAACAGCCAAAGCCAAATCAAGGTATTACAAATAACACATTACCAAATAGTCTTCATATCTGAAAGTTCTTATATTTATGTATTTGATTTAGCCTTTCCAATTTCAAGTAATAAAATACCCTACAACGTGCTTCATACTGTATAGCTGTAATTATTGTTATTATTATTTATCCTTGTGGATGTATCCCAGGAAGAAAACAGTAATAAAAACAGTGTATAAAGCCCACATTGTTCAACAAACTTCCCATACAAGCACTACTGGTTTGACCAAATTGCCCAAGAATCAATCCTACTCCTCATACTGACGGGAATAGAACTGAATCTTGCGACAATCGGGGCAGTGTTCCTTCTCTGCTTTGTTATAGAATTTCTCTGTTTCATAATTGTAATAATTTTGCTCTACAGAAACCCATGCACCATTAACCCCAATAGAGCTCATCTCTGAACACAACAGGACGGCTGTACTTATCACTACTAACGCTACACAGCGCCTGGAAATGTTTTTTTATTTCTCGTTTCCCTCTTCTACACAACATTCCCATTAAATATCAGTACTTTTCCATTTGTAATGATAGTTTCTGCAGCCATTACCACGTACATTATTGAAAGCAAAACATGTCAATATTCCAAAAAAGTTCAATTGACAAAATCCTTGTTGGTTCCTGTTGCATGTCTTACTCAATCAGACTGTCACATACACCTGGGGTTTTATGCAATTTTGAACATAGATGACAAACCCGTGGTCAATAGAGGCTGTGTCTATTATTTTACATTTAGCTAAAATCCATTAAAACCTGAATTGCATTGGCTTTGCAAGTAGCTCAGTGCTTAAGGAGCACTGGAATGCACTAGAGAAAGTTCAGAGCCATTTTCAAGCATTTAAAGGATCCAGCAGAAGTGTGAAGTTCAGGAATATGGGAAAGGCACAACCACATTAGGACATCTCTCAATAAAGCCTACACAGCTTATTCTGTTTTACCAGAAAACCCCAGAAACAAATATGAGGCATATGTATACAGTAAATACTGTATAAATCACATTTAACAATTTTGGTTTTGTAAAGTAAATCAACAAAAATGAATATACAACATAGGATCCAAAATGTCTCAACCATTAAGCTTTCATGATTGTAAACACTCAAACTGTTACTTTCCAACTGTATTATTATTATTATTATTTGTTTATTTAGCAGAAGTCTTTATCCAAGGCGACTTACAGAGACTAGGGCACTATGCATCAGCTGCAGAGTCACTTACAACTACGTCTCACCCAAAAGACGGAGCACAAGGAGGTAAGTGACTTGCTCAGGGTCACACAATGAGTCAGTGGCTGAGGTGGGATTTGAACTGGGGACCTCCTGGTTACAAGCCCTTTTCTTTAACCACTGGACCACACAGCCTCCTATTATTTCACTGATGTGAAGTGAAAGCCCATTACACACAGCAATTGCCGGAAAATAAATAAAACAGTTTAGATATGCATTCTTATCAGCTTAGATGACAATGCTATAAAATGACTAAATCGGTTCATCTCAGACTTTGACTGTTGATGTTCCTGCTTGTTTCGGAAGCTATTTCTTTGAAAGCAGGCATGCAATCTGCACGGCCAGATAAGCAAACCCACTCCAGTCTCTGATCCTAAAGACAGCTGATTGGACAGCAGGATCAGAAGATGCCCTTGGGTGAAACAATCAGTGGCAAGCAACTGAGCCAGCAGACAACTTTGACATCTTTAAAGAGAAAGTGCTCTTTAATGACAAGCCCAATGGGACATGGACCTGCAATGAGATGACAGGAATGCTTAATTCTACTGCAGTGCTTAGCATTCATTTATAATCAATTATCATGTGCTAAAGCAGGATCACTGAAAGTCATGAAAAGGTAGTTAGAGTAAAACATGGTAAGGATTTTCTATTAAGAAAATAGAAGAATTATAAATAATTCAGCAGTGGGGAGTAGTGGTTAGGGCTCTGGACTCTTGACCGGAGGGTCGTGGGTTCAATCCCCGGTGGGGGACACTGCTGCTGTACCCTTGAGCAAGGTACTTTACCTAGATTGCTCCAGTAAAAACCCAACTGTATAAATGGGTACTTCTATGTAAAAATAATGTGATATCTTGTAACAATTGTAAGTCGCCCTGGATAAGGGTGTCCACTAAGAAATAAATAATAATAAAAAGATGAAAAACCTTCATTTCATTTCAGATCTCCAGTATAACTGCCCCCACCCCCTTCATTTTAGGCTCTCTGATGCAATATAAATCAACCACTTTTTCACAGTGCCATTATTGTAATTAGGAGTTCCCACTTTGAGATTCTTTCAGCTTATCATCAATTGCTCTTCAGTTGCTCTGGTCACTGCACAAAGATTGTTGAAGGAGACCCTATCAAGCAGCTCGAAACACCAAACGTATGCTTGAGTGCGAAAACTCCAGTTTTTCATTGGTTCTGCTGGGGGTGCAGGCTCCTTCATATCCTCTTCGAGATTACAATGAGACTAATGAAAATATGATTTGTGTGTGTGTGCCAGATGGGCAGGCAGGAAGGAAAAAAGAGTAAAACTAGCTCACAATGGATCTCTGCGCAAGGTTATTTATTTGATTTATTTTCAACATTTAAAAGGATAATGTTGAGCCGTAATAAATGCTTTAAACCTAGGTCTGTAAACAGGATGTGGCACACATACCCAAATAGTAGAATAGTAGTACAGGTCACCTAATTACTGTACCGTCAGCATACTATAGATTTCTTTGGTCGTGAGACAACTAATACCATCTAAAAACTTCCAAGTGAAATTAGTAAACTGTAAATCCACGTTATTTTAAAACATTTACTACTGCAGTAAATGAAGTACTAACTTTCTCCAGCACATCCATTATATTGCAGCCAGTTAATGCCAATTGTAAAATTTAATACAGAAACAATGAACTAACAAACAGCCAGCAGTCAATTGAACAAAGGCATATATTTTGAAAACATTAACAGATACATCCATCTTTGATTGATTTTACATAAAATTAGGCATGTGTTTAAACTGGCTGATGATAATGTGTCAAACAATGAGATACCCGGTAGACCTAACAATTAGATCAGCAGCCAGCTTGAAAAGCTCTGATTTACCTCATAGTGACATTTAAAACTACAAGATTTTTGTCTTGAAAATCACTAGCTTTCAGTTCAAACAAAGTTCATTCAATGTGCCTTTCTTTGTTAAAAAAAAAAAAAGCGCTATAGAAGTTTGTTGAGCTTTGTGTTAGCAAAATAATAAAACACAAAACAGTGAGCGATAACATTACATTGTTTAGGCTTTTGACTGAAACTACTCCCTTTCCGTGTGTGTTACTTGTTCAGTCCCTTGCATATCATATCACCTGTCTGAGCAGGCTTTACTTCCTGGTCTGCAGCAGGTGAGACTACTGACGAGACATTTGTACACTTTGTTTACCCAGCTTCTTAGTCGGACACTGCACTACCCACCAAGCTACTGTAAATATTTTAGCCAAACACTTAAAAACAGTAACTAAAAACTTTAAACTATTTACTCACCACTAACTGTTTCCATTCACCAGCAGTTTTTATAATGGTGGCAGCAGTGTCTTGTAAAGGAATCGGTGTACTGAGAAAAAAGTTTACCACCTTCTTTGCCTAGCTTAGGCAACAAGAAGAGAGAAATGGAACGTGCTTGCTTGAGAAGAAATGTCACAGAAGTGGCCCATATGAAATCATCAATTCAGTCCTCTGGGAGGGTTATGTGCTGATGCAATATGGCATAAGGGTGGTGCCTTTTTAGAAAGTAATGATTCAATTGCTCAGCATGCTTTACTTAATCTAACTGAATCGCAAATGTCTCGGGCCATATGCAGCTTCCAGGGCTATGCTTCTTGTTTTCCTGTTACCATGTTTGCACGCACCACACCTTAAATAAGTAATAATTCAGCTAGGAGGACCCTCCTATGGGTCAATAAGCATAAATAAAACTAGAAATGACAGAATAAGATTTTATACCACTGGGTTGGCATTTGTTTGCTATTTCTTAAAAAAAAAGAATCGAATCAATGCTCCCTTTGTAAAAAAGTGTAACCCGATATAATATAGGCAACAGTTATTATCTGAATCAGTCAGTCACATTGTTTCTTTTTTAGGTCAGCATGTCTACAACGTCAACAAAACCTGAATACTGTACAGTATTTCTGTATTGTTGCATTTACAATGCTCTCTACAATGAGGGAAGCTTCTTTTATTTAGGGAGCTTGACGCTGGCTTGAGAACTCAATCATCATTAACCACCCTCCCCCGCTTCCCCCCTGTTCTGTGTCTAACATGTTTGTGAGGACAAGACTGTTGGGATTCGATAGCTGGACCACAACCAGAAGTGTCTTGGCTTCAAGCAACCAACAGGAAATGTGAGGGCCTACTCACAGAAACACAAGCCCTGTGCAAAGATCAAGCTATAAAATTGGCAATAATCTCAAGTCCAAACACTTCCATACTTTTTTCTATTTCCACTAGGATAGTTGTTTTAAAATAAACAAAATAAAACAAAACAAAACAGTAAACAGGCACACAGTACCCTATGTGGGATATGGTCATGTTACTAAATGGCCCCAATGTTCTGCCTGCCCACAGAGCAACCAACACCCTACACAAGCATGTGATCCAGTTATAGGGTTAAGGAAAGTTGTTTGGCATGGCTCCAAATGGGCATGCAAATTCTGTGGCTTTCTTGTACAGTTGGTTTGTTTGTGTGGTGACATCTGAAACATGCCTCCATTTTCCCTGAAGTGCTGATAAATGTTTTGTACATTCTCAGAAAAAGGTAAGAGTAACCTTGTGGTCAGAGTGTAGTACAGTATACAGATAGTGGTTATTTTGTTTTGTTTTTTGCAACAAAACAAATTAACACCCTTTTCTATTTTTTTTTTTAAATTTAGTAGTCCCCAATTAATTTTACCCTGTTTTTCTCCCAATTTGGAATATCCAACTGTATTTAGGCTCAGCTCACCACTACCACCCCTGCGCTGATTCGGGAGCGGCGAAGACGAACACATGCTGTCCTCCGAAGCGTGTGCCGTCAGCCGACCGCTTCTTTTCACTCTGCAGACCCACCATGCAGCCAGCCCAGAGCTACAGTGTCGGAGGACAACGCAGCTCTGGGTAGCTTACAGGCAAGCCCGCAGGCGCCTGACCAGTCTACAGGGGTCGCTGGTGCGCGGTGAGCCGAGGACATCCTGGCCGACCTAAGCCCTCCCCCACTGGGTGGCGCTCGGACACCCAGTGGGAGCTCCCATCCACAGTCTGCAGTCAATTAGCCTGGACTCGAACCGGCGACGTCCAGGCTATAGGGCTTTACTGTATTAACCTGTAATCTAGTTACAAGATTAAAACTATGCTATACTGTTGTAAACTGTCCCTAAATTAATACAAATTGGATTACGTCAATATATTTTATATATTGTCTTGATTTTCCTAATCCATTCAAAATTTCTGACAGATTTCTCTCCAAAATAGAGCAGCATCCTTTGCTTTTCTAAATACAAATACGTTTGTGTAAACATTCTGGGAATTCATAATCTGGAAAGACCACCATCTGCTCTTTTTGTGAGAGAATGCAGCCAAAAGTTTAATTAACCTGCTGTCTTGCAAAATTAAGTGGCCTTTGATTATAATTAATAATCCATCTGGAGCAAACAGTATGGGAAGTTGAGGAAGTACAGCCAAAACAAATCAAAGCATTAGTGTTTCCACTTTTGATACTGCAAACTCAGCTGTCACTGCAGAAATATGTTTATTGTACAGAGGACGATCGGGTACACTGCATTTCACCCACATCCTCCTGGAAAAAAAAAATGACATAAAAACCCCAGATGTTTTTTACAATATTTCATCACCACCCCTCTTCCCATTAGAGATGTGTTTGCTATGAACAGCCAGCTCCCAAAAACTGATTTAGTTTCTTGTTTTTAAAAAAAAATGAAATAACCATCATGCATATTTCTGTCTGATCGTAAAAAACAAACAGCATATCTCTCTATCAAAGTACACAGTACTGCAATATACATAATGCTTTAACTCATTTTACTTTCTTTGTCTGTAAATCCGATCTGTCATTATTGAAAGCTGCCTGGAGACTTATCTTTTAAAATACAAATCCCTTCATTCAAACTACATGTAAAATTAATTGGCCACTGTTTACCACCATCCACAACAATGTGTCAGACAGGTATTCAGTACCGAAATACCACAGAATAATCGTTCAGAGGAGAAAGACAATTACTTTCAGTGTCTCTTGGATCTTGCTGGAACAGAAAATAGAGAAATCCAGAAGCCTTTATATTGTTATGACAGCTAGTCACCTATACACAGACAGAAGAAACAATCGGACGAAATTAAGCATTTACTGCAACCTCTAAAACGTCAGAAGAAAACCACATCCATGAATATTGCTTCACATTTTTTTAGTTCCTCTTGTGAAAGCAGATTTAAATGCCATTTTATTTATTTTTCACCATTACCTTAACTTTTTATGACATTTGAAGCTGCTGAACCTTTGAGATATATATATATATATATATATATATATATATATATATATATATATATATATATATATATATGTGTGTTCACAAAATATTCACATAGATATAGTCAAACTGTTAAAATAAGCCTGGTAGGAATAACAATCCCCATTAGACTCGGATGAAGTGCAGAGAGCAGGCTCTGCAATCATGGGGACCAGGGCCACGACCTTTCTTTTTCTTTAATACTGAGGGCCAAAATATGGGTCCCCATGTGTTATCTATAAATATTCTGTCTCAAGGGGTTTCAAACCAATAATAGTAAATAGTATTAGTCAATAAGTGGTTATGTTTATAGCAAATTGAAAACACCAGTGTCCGTGTTTAATATGCATATACAATTGTTGAAACCCAATTGATTTCTATGTTGGTTAGGTTAGGGTCCTCTCAGATTTGTATGGACAAAAATGAAATAAATACAGTAAACACATGTATAAATCAATAGTAAGTTTGTTTTCATGTATTGTTAATTATTGATTATTACATTCATATTATATAATAGACAGACCTTTTCCTTCAATATAGGTAATACTTTGTGTGAAAGTTCAGTCACTTTTGATGAAAACTTGAAATATTATATCCACAAACACCAATGTAAGATGCATGTAAAGTGACTATTTTACGGTGTAACTTTCTGCACCAGACACACAAACCCACAACACAAGACTACGGGATTCTAAAAACAGACGACCGTAATTAATTACTGTCCCTAAGCTGTGCCTCCCCTGCCAGTTAAAGTAGTTTAAAATCAATAGAAATGAGCGCTAATTAGCACTACACACAGAAAACACACAGCTCTCCATTTTCTAGTGCCAAGCCCTCTGAAGGCTGCTCCTTTGTCTTCAATTGAAGGCCTTCGGATACCTGCCTACTCTGTTGTGGTACATCTCAGTGTGAATGATTTTGATCAGACCCATCAGCAAATACAGACGGTGATTTGGCTCATACTGTACTTAGGTTATAAAAAAAGAAAAGAAAAACACAACTTAGTGTAGACCTGAGAGATAGTCTTGGCATCTGTGGGTTGTTTCCTGGAATGCTCATATATTAGATGTAGCGAAATATTTTTCCTTTTAAATGATTATGATTTCCTTTTAAATGATTCCTTTTAAATGATTATGTTCTCTAAACTTCCTGAATCAAATGTATAAAAAAGATGAAAAAAATACATGCATAAAAAAAGTAATCACGCATGAGTAATCATTTGAAGAATGCTGCTTTCTGTCATTATCCAGGACAGGTGGGCCAAGTCCAATCACAGACAGAAGCTGGCATTGAATGGTTTAAAGGGAGCTTTTTAACAGTAAATACAACAGTCAGAAACGAGACCATTATGGCCGGAGACAATTGTTTTCAGCACCTGCAAGACAAACAAACCTTGCAGGGCATAAACATTGAAAAAAAAATGAAAGTGCCAAATATTCAAAACAAAGAGTAGAAGTTACCTTTGTAACTACAGTTTAAAACAAAAAAACAACAGTTGCACAACCTTCTATTCATTTAATCTACTGTAGGTTTAAAATGCACGTTCCAGAAACAATATTGAAGATAAACTGACATCCTGCAAAAGGAAAAGCTGTTCATGAACTCCCCAGATTTCAAACTCGACTCTGAATTTTAAATAAGTAGCTATTAAAGATAGCCAGCAACATTATATTAAAGCAATTTATATGCAAATTTCTGACAAGTAGTTCAGTGCCTGGCAATATCAGCAGCTGAATTAAAGCATGCTCATTGACTCAGACTGACCCTCTTTCACTAATATAGACACTCATTAATGAGCTGTTCCGTTTAGCTAATCATACAGAATGATCGGAGCATGCCTACTTAGCATCATTTCTGAACAGGTGCAAAAGGAAGGCAAGGTCACTGTACAGCTTGTCTGATGGAAGCAGGCCACTAGATGGCAGTAGAATGTCGGTATGCTTCATGAAACAATGCTCCTCTTCTGCTTTCCTAGGTGCAATGTCTCGTTGATACATCTTTCCTTCAGCTACTGTTGTAATTAGTACTGGTAATTATAGCCTGGTTCACATGCATCGTAACCAATTCATCTGTCTACTTTAAAAATGCATACATTCCGTGAATAGGGACCATTATGTCTGCTCTCCCAGGTAACAAAAACACAACAGGCTTACATATTTATTTCAAGTAAGGCATTCTGCACACGCACCCTGACCTAGAAACAGCTTTACCTTGCACTGGGTTTGAGAGACATATAATTGAATCTATTCAAATCCTGGGCTCTGCAAATGACAGTAGTCAGAACTTTCAATCACAGCACATACATGGTTAGAATAAGGTAGACCAGTTATGCTTTCCCATTTCAAAGCTGAGTTTCTCAGGAAGCTGAATTCTCAATGCACAGAGGTCAGTAGTAGGGTTGTGTGAATCAAGATACTCTACAATTTAAAGAGGTATTGTACATATTACTCAGATTTATCATCATAGAGAACACAGTACCTCATCAACAGGACTGTATAGAATAGCCATGTCATAAATACGCATGCAAACTACCATTGGCTTTAACGACAAGCAAGGACAGTTTCATGAACATCAAACTGTATTATATTCATAAAAATAACTTGTGAGCTGGAGCTTTGTTAATAGAGCCCAGTAAGTAGAACATATTTTTTGCGATATATGCATAATGCATGTTCAAATGGGCACTAGCCCCCTTTGTCTGGTACTTGTTGTCCCCCCATATGGGATAAGCACATTAGTGACAGTTTACTAGGGCAATTAACAGAAAGATATGCCAACCAATGCAATAACAGTTTAACCCGACTGCAGATTTCAACATCAAGACACTCAATTTGGCCCTTTAAGAAGCTCCTTAACCTTGCCAACAAGTCTTTGTTACAATGTACTGTGGTGCTGGTGAAACAAAAGCAACATCTCCAGCCTTGTTGTTATTCAAAGCACATAGCCTTGAAAACACTGAAGTGAGTCTGTCTCCTAAACTCCATGAACCTGCAGAACTGCATTGGCTGCTCAACGCAAGGATGATGGAAGAATTTTTGTTGTATCAGAATTGTGGCTGAGGGGATAGCAGCCTTCTCCTTGTTTGCACACAAGTCACTGCTAAGCAAACAGCTGCTGGTTTGTACCGCACTGCTCTCCAAAGTGGGTGACAAAGGGCAGCTAACATTATTTCAAGGCTTTCAACCAGGAATCTTCCAGCAGTCTTTCAGCAGAATTACAATGTTGAAGTTGCTTTTACTCTCAACGAAACATGTGTGCTCACAATATTTAGTGATGTTTTTGCTAATAGGGGCAGACTGTCCAAGGATTTTGAAGCATAAAATCCACAGTGGTTAGGAAGTTAGACAAACATTTCGGCTAGTGCCTTCATCAGTGTACTGGCAAAAAATTAATAAACGCGTATGGGGAACAAACAAGAACTTGTTCATATTCACCTTTTTGATATTTATTGATCTTCATAGAGAATACCTATACCTTCAACATGCCTCCCCCCGTACTAGTCTATCATCAATAACCAATGCAATGTACTCTGCTACACCATGTTATAAGGTTCTCACATCTATATCTATATCTATCTATATATATATATATATATATATATATATATATATATATATATATATATATATATATATATATATATATATATATATAATGAAAACCTCTTTGAAATATTCTCACTATAAAGGCCAGATCCTATGGCTCGGGATGAAAATGATTAGCTTTCAGAGCTCAGATGTTTTGTACAAATTAACCCTGAAG
This sequence comes from Acipenser oxyrinchus oxyrinchus, assembly GCA_030684275.1. Classification (NCBI taxonomy): domain Eukaryota; kingdom Metazoa; phylum Chordata; class Actinopteri; order Acipenseriformes; family Acipenseridae; genus Acipenser; species Acipenser oxyrinchus. The sequence goes on along the minus strand of CM060251.1, from coordinate 53,838,561 downwards.
CAGCAGTCCTCAGTAAGAGTTTGAATACTGGCCTCTTTTAGTTCACTTGATGCTGGTGATAAAGACTGTTCTTCAAGCAACACTGTCAGGATTTTGCGGTGTGAATTGGTTCCAACCAACCATTTTGTTAAATGTTAGCGTTGCAAGCCATCGTTTAAGACTAGAAATGGCCTTTAACATGAATGCCAATAATTAAATAAATCACTGTAAAATTAGGTTAATCCAGTAGTGCAGCTAGCCAACATAGCAATAGCAAGGGCACATTATTCTCAAAAAGAGGATTTCTTTTTGGTTTCATTTGAGATTCGTAAGCAGATTATTATAAAAAGATGAGCTGCATGGATCATGGAAATAAAACAATAAAACACATATATTGTATGTGTTTACACGGTTTAATAAAGGCGTAAAAAATATTTTCACAATTTGTAAATACAGTACTGTAGTACTGCAGTCATTAATTTATGAATGTTTACTTTATATTTATTACCAATATTAATACATAATTATATTGTTATGTCTTACAAAATTTCTTTAAATAGTAACAACAAAATGCAGGCAATAAGTGTTTGACGTGCATACTGTAACTACACCATGTGAAACAGAAACATTAAAATCTCATCCCTCACATTGATGTTCAACTACAGTGCAATGTAGATTACTTTTAGACAGAATTAATCAGTGGACAACGTGAATAATAGTGCCAATTCATACATCAAACTTCAGTTGTCAAAAAATATATTTGTCCCCACAACTTCCTTTCATAATCCACTGTCACAAAATTGAACATCCCTCAGCAAAACAGGTATTCATTGTTTAATAAATCAGACTTTAATCAGGACCAACAAGCACTAACATTAATGTCACACACACGCACACGCACACGCACACGCAGTGGCTTGGCTTCTCCCACCGATTCTGTTAGACCTTTACTTTTAACTTCATAACAGCAAGCATTTGGATTAAGGGAAAGATTAAAAAAAGAGCTTTGTTATTTTTCCCTTTAAAAAAACCCAATTAAATTGTAATTAGATTACATTAGATCATTAACATCATATTGGTCTTACAGACAAGCAGAAGACGGATGGGATGTTGTAATTTGCCACCTTGTAATATCTGGAACATAGAGGACGCAGCAGTCTCTCAGTACTGAATAAGAGAGACACCTGCCTCAGTATTCATAGATTGTTTTTAGCAATACATGGAGGTTGAATTACACAGAACTAGTATTTCTATCAGGATGAAAATAAGAGCAAAATATAATATTGTATTCAGTTTACAACCTATATCCATACAGATCTATCTGGCTACATTTAGTCTTGATGAATACTCGATTTTAACACCAAACCAAAGCAAACTATGTTTCCCTTACACCAAAAGAGTGAGGCACTGGTTTATTTCATAGAAGATGCACAGGATTACTGCAGCACCCTGGTAGCAACTGAGTGATGACCCGTATATCAGGTAAAACTGACCCTCAATGACACAGCACTAAGACCCCGTTCACACAACTGGGCCAGCCCATATTAAAGTATGCAGCCCGGCTCAAATTTGCACTTTTAAGGTGCCTTTGCGCGTTCATATATGTGATTGAAAAGCAGGCCTAAAATGTGGCAAACTCCTTTGTTTTGTTTTATGGAACGATAGCCTGCTCTCAGAATGGAAGAGCTACCGGGATATTCAGTAATCCTTTCGTAGCAGAAGTTTCTTATTAATATTATTTTTTCAATGCAGCACAGTAGCAATTTTATGGTACATATTAAAAAAACACATATCGACTATTTTGACTTGTTATGGTGTGTAATAGGGTGACAGTCCGAGCTTACCCACACCCACAATCACATTATTCTCTCAAGAACATGGAGGTATTTAGAACGCAGGAAACAGCAACTTGCTTGTGTTGACAGGTATACATATTTATTTTCGTAATGGATACTTTACTCAGATTGCAAATGACTATCAGGTTTTACACAATTCACAAGACAAACTTACGACTGACCACATAATAGTAGCTTACTACTGCTCCCTCCTAAGGAAAGACACGGCATTAAATAATAATTAATTAATTATTAAATAACCGGTTACACCTGGAATCACTTCATACAAAAATCCTCTTATTTATCATTCATTCCATTTACAATAAACATTCATATAATTTACATTACACATGTTTCTTCTCAGTTCCACGTATTTGTTTAACCTGCATGAATACCGTCACTGTTTACAAAAACGATTGTTAAACTATTATATTATTTACTCATCATTATTATCATTGTAATTATTATTCTCTAGTCCCAAACCATGACAAGTAAAGACTGAACATCAGCATTACCCCTTCTCTTGGAAGATTACTGAACATATGGCTACAACAAAACTCTTGCTCCACATGTGCTACGGCAACTTCATTAAGGGAAGCGCCCTAATCTAAATACAGCAATACACCATCACATATCAAATACACTTACGATACATAATAAACTACTGCTCTATCGTCAGTAGAATAACATTAACCATAATAATCACAATAACAGACACTGACGTATTGTAGCACGCACGGGGGAAGGCAGCAGCAGGGCTGATAGTTGACGTAATCCCACCAATGTAGCGATCCCGGACGAGCCCCCAGAGCCGGCTCTTTTGTACAGCGGTATCGGCGCTATGCGAGAGGTCCCGGGTTCGCGACCACCCTTCGCCTGTGTGATGCGCCTGTCTGCGTTAACGAGATCGCTATTATTATTTAAAATATTACAAATAGTTCCCTGTTGTAAAATTATATACAGTGCCTTGCAAAAGTATTCAGACCCCTGACCAATTCTCTCATATTACTGGATTACAAATGGCACATTGAAATTTAGTTCTGTTTGATATTTTATTTTAAAACACTGAAACTCAAAATCAATTATTGTAAGGTGACATTGGTTTTACGTTGGGAAATATTTTTAAGAAAAATAAAAAACTGAAATATCTTGCTTGCATAAGTATTCAACCCCCACGCATTAATATTTGGTAGAGCCACCTTTCGCTGCAATAACAGCTTTAAGTCTTTTGGGGTAAGTATGTACCAGCTTTGCACACAGTGTCGGAGTGATTTTGGCCCATTCTTCTTGGCAGATTTTCTCCAGGTTGTTCAGGTTGGTTGGACGACCCTTGTGGACCGCAATTTTCAAATAGTGCCACAGATTCTCAATGGGATTGAGATCAGGATTTTGACTGGACCACTGTAGGACATTCACCTTTTTGTTCTTGAGCCACTCCAATGTTGCTTTGGCCTTGTGCTTGGGATCATTGTCCTGCTGAAAGGTGAATTTCCTCCCAAGCTTCAGTTTTTTAGCGGACTGAAGCAGGTTCTCTTGCAGTATTTCCCTGTATTTTGCTCCATCCATTCTTCCTTCAATTTTAACAAGATGCCCAGTCCCTGCTGATGAGAAGCATCCCCATAGCATGATGCTGCCACCACCATACTTCACAGTAGGGATGGTGTGTCTTGAGGCATGGGCAGTGTTAGGTTTGCGCCACACATAGCGCTTTGAGTTTTGGACAAAAAGCTCTATCTTGGTCTCATCTGACCACAAAACCTTTTCCCACATCACAGCTGGGTCACTCTCATGCTTTCTGGCAAACTCCAGACGTGCTTTCAGATGGTACTTTTTGAGTAACGGCTTCTTTCTTGCCACCCTACCATACAGACCAGTGTTATGCAGAGCTCTTGATATGGTTGACTGGTGCACCATTACTCCACGCCCAGCCACTGAACTCTGTAGCTCCTTCAAAGTGATTGTTGGCCTCTCTGTGGCTTCTCTCACAAGTCTCCTTCTTGTTTGAGCGCTGAGTTTTGAGGGACGGCCTTTTCTTGGCAGTGCCTGGGTGGTGTGATGCAGGTTCCACTTCCTGATTATTGATCCAACTGTGCTCACTGGGATATCCAAGCACTTGGATATTATTTTGTACCCTTTCCCTAATCTATGCATTTGTATTACTTTATCTCTAACTTCTGTAGAATGCTCTTTGGTCTTCATTTTCCTTCAGATTCACAGCCTGACCAATGATCCTTCAACAGTGGGGTTTTTATCCAGAAAATGTGACAGCAACTTTAATGGTTCACAGGTGGAGGCCAATGGTAAGGTAATTGTGTCCTCGTTAGGGCAATTTCTTTCATCGGTGTAAACTGGGAGCTTCCACAGCACAAGGGTTGAATACTTATGCAAGCAAGATATTTCAGTTTTTTATTTTTCTTAAAAATATTTCCCAGCATAAAACCAATGTCACCTTACAATAATTGATTTTGAGTTTCAGTGTTTTAACATAAAATATCAAACAGAACGAAATTTCAATGAACAATTTGTAATTCAGTAATATGAGAGAATTGGTCAGGGGTCTGAATACTTTTGCAAGGCACTGTATATATATATATATATATATATATATATATATATATATATATATATATATATATATATATATATATATATATATATATATATATATTCATGTTAGTTCAACTAAGAGTTTGTCATCCTGATGGCTAATGTAAAATAGAGCTGCAGCATTCTCCAGCCAGATTGTAAAACAAAAAAAAAATCTCCGACATCATAGAAAATTCCGTGTTATCATAGAAAATCAAATTGGTAATGTGATGTGAAAAGGCACCCCTAAGTCTGCTTTGCGTTTATACATATGTAAAGGCCGGCCCTGGTCTGGGGTTGCAGGCCCTGGGCCACATCGAAACGGCGGCCTAAATCTAGGCTGGCCCTGGGCTGCTTTTTCTTTTTTGGAGCGTTCACATAGGAGAAAAGGTGGCCCTGGATCGGCCCAGGGCCGCCTTAAATCACAAGTGTGAAGGGGTCTAAGTAAAATGGATGAACGACCAACCAGAACTTTCCTAGAATCCTCTATCAGTACAACAGCCACTGTTTAAATGAATCTGGCAGTTGCGGGAGATCAAAGTAGGCAGACAGACAAATAACATGAGACTGATTAAAGCAAATGCCAGAGAGTCCACTTGTGAGTGTTTTTTTTATTTTATTTTTTTATTTTTTTTATTTTTTTTAAAGAAAATGTGGCAGCTGCACAACGTTAAGGAAAACTTGAGTGTGCTGCTGAAAGTTGACCCGATAAGGGTAAGCATCTGCAGCCAAACTAAAGTAGGTGATAAAGAAAATACTTGTGGGTGACTGTATTCTAGGATACTTGGCTGATCCCGTCTTTATTCCATTACTATCTGTATATTGCAAACTTTCTTTGAAGAGATATAATCCATATGCCAGCTGACATAACAGACGTCCTCACGAGCAAGAGAGATGTATTCAACTCACACCTCATTCGGATACTGCCATTAATTATCTCTGAGGCAGGATACCCTCAGTGACATCTGCTAGAGATAAAAACTGAAATAATTTGTTAGCATTCTAACGCTTTATTTTTCCATTCACCGATGCAAGGTTAGGAGAACAAAAGCAGCCATCAGATTAAGACTGCCTGTCTCAATCCATTCCAGCAGCCCAAGGTGTTTGTTGCTACAGTTTCCTCTTAATACAGTATGTTGTGCACCTGTGTGAGATAAATAATTTGATTTCAAAGTGGGGGGCGACAGTGACTGCAAGCCAGTGAGGTCTTTAATAAAGGTCAAAGAAGCCAACCATGAGCCATCTCCCACTGATTACCTGTGGATATGGTGCATTTCGATCTTTTGTTTTGATTGCTTTCCCTGTGTGCTTTGTATAATGTTGTTGTCACATTTTGTGAAATGTAAAATGACCTCTTTCAGGGGACAATACAGTACTTGGTATTCCCTTTGCCTGCTATAAATGGTTAAGGCCCATTTTCCCCATGTTAGCTTGATTACTAATGATGACTGTGTTTGACATTATTTTAAGTGTTTCTTTCTGTAATCCTCTGATATAGCATGATCTATGTGCCATTTCCTTTAACCCTAGTGATGCCAGGCAAAAACACTTATTACAGGAAAGAAATAAAATGGAATGCAAAACGTCAACCAAAAGCACATAAAGCTATGACCAAAAGTGTTGGACTAAGACATAATACAATTTTTATATATATATATATATATATATATATATATATATATATATATATATATATATATATATATATATATATATATAATTTTATTTAACATCATGTAATCAAAGAAACTACAAAATTATACTGCAAAAGTCTACCGGAAGCCATAATAGTATTACAGTATTTCATGTTAGATTTAAAAATGTCACATTTTTCAATTTGTCAGTTTTACGTTAAGTATATGGAAAACTACAAAGTGGTATGTAGTTCAATATGTTAACGTAACATGCTGTATAGTCATTGATTCAACCAGGTAACACTTCATCTAATGCTTGTGTTATGACATTTAATTAAAAAAATAGTTTAAAAGGCTTTGATATATATGTTAGGACCTCAACCAGGAATACACTCCCATCTAGATCGGGTCGAGCACATTGGGTTTGGTTTAATTCATTTTTAGAACCCCAAAATCTGTTTGTGTTTGGGGTGGGGTTGACTTGTGAATGATCGCATTAGAACCCCAAAATCTGTTTGTGTTTGGGGTGGGGTTGACTTGTGAATGATCGCATTAGAACCCCAAAATCTGTTTGTGTTTGGGGTGGGGTTGACTTGTGAATGATCGCATTAGAACCCCAAAATCTGTTTGTGTTTGGGGTGGGGTTGACTTGTGAATGATCGCATTAGAACCCCAAAATCTGTTTGTGTTTGGGGTGGGGTTGACTTGTGAATGATCGCATTAGAACCCCAAAATCTGTTCGTGTTTGGGGTGGGGTTGACTTGTGAATGATCGCATTAGAACCCCAAAATCTGTTCGTGTTTGGGGTGGGGTTGACTTGTGAATGATCGCGATGCAGAAAATTATTTAACCCGAACTCGATCTGAAGATGATCATCTGAAAATACATCCTAACTCAAGCAGCGTGCAGCAATGTCACAGTGCTTGTCGGTCTTCCAGTTAAAGCTACAGTACACAGCAGAGTACCATCACTTTTGCTGTATTCAGAATTAAACAACACATCAAATAGCAACCTAAATATTCTACTTTTGTTTAATTCTCAAATAATAACATTAATAAAGCATTTTTAAAATGGCAATTTTCTATTTTTAAACAAATCATATGTAAGTCTATAATGGTATTTCAGACTTTTAAAAGCCTCTGATCAGGGGTCTCCAACCCTGGTCATGGAGCACCCCTATCCAGCAGGTTTTGTAGATGTCTTTACATCATCAATGGTTAAAGGTGTGGAAAACCTGTTAATCTCGACTAATTAAGCCAATAATTGGTTCAATTAAGTAACAGATTGGTTGAAACAGAAACCAGACGCCCCAGTAGCTCTACAGGACCAGGGTTGGAGACCCTGCTCTAGATACTTAAGAACACTGCTTGAAAAATACATTGATTTTGTTTTCATTACAGAATGGTCCCATTTTGAAGGTCGTTCATAAAAAGTATTTTAATAGATGTACAGTATTTGCTCTGGACAGTACTATCTATATCCATTTAGGTATTGTATTGTTTTTCAGGATTTATGTAAGTGAATGTACTTCTATATGTGTTCGCTTGTTTGTGCTGAGGATGGAGTGTACAGCATGCCTATAATGGGATTTGAACATCTTCAAGCATTCTGATGGCAAAATTGACGAATCATGAAAGCAATTTTTCTCCCTTTCTTTCCCATAGAATGGAGTATTTTCTTTAACATGGTTCTGTTGTAGCAGAGAAAATTACAACCTGTGTTCAGGGACAGGTCTGAACTTGAGTTTGATAAACTCCCTGTATTCCAGAACTGAAGCTAGCACATAAGGTATAACCTTAATGCCTAATTGTTATAAAAACAAAACAGTATGTTCCTGATGATGAGTTAACTCAATTACTCACTGAAGACATTCATTTTTGAAGTGCATTTTGTCTAACCTGACACTTGTTCAAAAATACTTAAAAATATCATATTTCAATTGGATATCCTTGCATAATGCTTATTACTGCTGGTGCATGCACACTCTGCCACAAGTCAAATATATCTTTAAATGTTCTGCCTTCAGTCAGTTACCTAGACTAAATTCTACTTTGGATACTTATCTTTTAGAAGAGGATTATGCAGTGTAATAGTGTGGCAGCATTCAATCACATTTAATTTATCTGGGCAACTTGCTTTATCTCACTTTATTGAAGTTTAATTACATTTGGGAGGGTAACCCCAATTCTTGTGAGTGACAACTAGTAATTCAACCATGGTCTACACATAGCTCACTATACAACTCGCTATTACCAAGTTAAAACATAACTGAAATACAACATTTTAATCTTTAATAAATAATAATGTCAGAAAGCAGGTCCACCGTTTTCATTATATATCACACTTCTGAAAAGCCTTCCTCTAGGTTCATGATGTTTACTTGGTAAATGATGCAGAAAACCAAATGGATTGAAACAAAAAGGAAACCGTTTAACAGGTGTACAAAAACACCCACTGATTGCAAATGAATATGTATTCAAATCTTCTGCCTGGCTTGCTTTCCAATCTTCTGTACTCTGCTCGCCTGTAAAACAGGAAAATCACCAGGATTTGTCATCAGTATTCTTCAGTGTCGTCAACTGAAGTGTGTTACTTTCAGTATTCTGCTGAGGAATTTACAGTAGTTTCCAAAACCATTTGTTCAAGAGTAGCAGGGTAACATTGAGCTCAAACATTATAAACATTACTGGGGTTTCAAAGGTCAAGCAAACATGTTACACCTGCGATGTAACAAATTGAATCACATACTTAAGCCATTTTGTCTGTATCTGTACTATATTTGTACCCCAGGATTCCTAAACACCACATATTAGGAATACAGTAAATACTAGCAAAAGACAAGGCTCTTAAAGTGTTGGAGCCACCTGAATACTGAAGTTATACAATAGCAAGGGGCACATTTTGACCATTCATTTAATCTACATACATTAGGAGGACAACATCTTAATGGAACTACCCATAAATACCAGTATCGGTAAATCAATTCGCTCAATTATATCTTGAAACCCTGCTTTCTCTATAGCCTGCTGTAGTTGTGATTTTTGGGCAGTGGTTCAAATGGCCAGGAGGGTGTGCTGGTGGTGAACTACGACAGTCTCAGCATATTCCTGCGATAAACATGCCACATTCTTGAGGATGTGCATGCTAATGCCACAGCCCCAAAGGCAGTTTAACCATGACTACACATGTGTTACTGGTTGACACTATCACAACTAAAGGATACAAAATAAAACTAATACAAAAAATGATGTGTTTAACTAAATTTGAACTCACAATTTATTTACCTTCACCTAAGGCTTAATCTGTCCAATAGATAAATCATCAATATAACACAAGATTATATATACACAATATAATACAGGCAATTAATAGTAGCATGCATTACAGGTTACATGGTAGAGCGTTTTTTCTGTAGAAATATAAATCAGCAATGCAGAATTATGTTGCTGTGTTCATAAAACATGTATTTTAATAGCTAATGGACAAGCATATTTTGATAGTTAATTTACTTCAGACTCCAATTGTCTTTAGCTTTGAAGTTGAATTATTTGACAAGAATAAAAGAGTGCTTGTTTGGGGAGGACTTTAGCAAGTTCAAAAACTTTGAAAAATGCTTGAAAGGAGAAAGTTCAGTTACAGTAGCCGTGGAGCTAGAGGCTGTTCAGAATTTTAAATTCTGAACAGCCTCTAGCAATGCAGTTGACTATAAACTGTGTATATAGGTGTCTGGCTAGAGTTTTATCGGATTGTTAGATGTTTCAAACTGCAGCCTCCTGGGAAATCTCTTTACATATATGCTTATGGCAAAATACACTATGTCATACATCTCTGTGATAATGTAACACTTTTGCTAGAATCGTATTGCACAAAGTGAAATTAGTAATTTTACTGTTGACTTTCCTTCCACTGTTGTGTGCAAAGCATCTACTGAAACAGGGATCAGAATTGAAATTGCACAGCTTTACCAACAGAAAATAAAAATGTAATAAATGTCAGGCCAAGCAAAAAGATTTAAAACATTTACAGATTTACTGCCGTCTGTAAACCTAGCTGCAGTAAATGATATCAAGATCCTCTGCCTGTAAAATATTCTGTCGGAGCAGTGGCAGATTTTATATGCATGTATATACACACATATACAGGACTAGGTTTGCACAGACAAAAGCCACGACTACGCCTGACATCAAGGGTAACATGACAGATTGTCAAAACCCAATTTCCAGGTCCCAGATCAAACATAGATTCTGTCGTTCATATTCAGAAGTGTTCCCACTGGCTTGTTTTAATTATAAATAGCAGGGATAATCCAGAAGCAGCTTGGTGCAGTTATTGGAGCATCAAGGGGGGTAAAGACCCCTAGAAAAGTATATAATAGTCATGGTAGATGTACAGTATTATTTGTGTCTATATGAAACCATTCCGTCTAGGGATCAGTAACACATCACACATGGTACAGCTTTAAACAAGATGCTTTGATTGTGTTTAATAGGACAGGGAAGAAAATACATTCTCACTCTCTAGGCAACATAAGGGATAACTGGCCAATGATGATGATGTAGCATTTTGATCAGAAACAGCACACACAGACTGGACACCAAATTAACGTAGTCAAAATATTTCTTTAGTCATGGGGAAAGAAACCTTATATAGTATGCGATTAAGATAATATTTTCACTCTATTAGTCTTACGGAAAGCTACAAGCAGACCCTAAACGCTCACTGTAAAGACTGGAATTCTATTTTTTTGGATGGCAGGGTAGTAAACTGCTCAAGCATATATTGTAGGATCTTCTTATAAATTATACATTGTATGCATATCCCATTTTACTGGGGAATAGAACTATGGAAATTCAGCAATACTACATTGTGTGGAGCAAGAAAGGTGGGCCAGTTTATTAGTGGCTTAAGGATGGCAAGATATATGTTTATGCATAGCATACCACAAATATTGGTAACAATATTAATCTGAAAACACTGATAATAAACAGAAGATTCATAAATTATTTCCATTAGCTTTCTTCAGTGTTTGCAGGAGCTGAAATGCTTTTGATGATGTTGTTCTCCTCCCAGGCTCTCCAGGGCTGAAGCCACTATGTAATATAACTGTTCTCAATCTATTGTTGTCATGTTGTCTGTCTTACATTCTAAAGCACCGTAATCAAGGGTTTAACGATCCAGGGTTAGATGTACTAAAGTGTTGCAGCTGTCACAATAATTGCAAACGAGTTGGAAGTCTAGAGTGAAATGTACTAAACAAGAGCAATGCTGTTAGTGACTTTTTAGGAAATGCTTTGCAGCAGCAGTTTTTCTTTGTGGTTCAATCTTAGATAAATATGTAATTATGGGTGTTCCTTCATAAATTCGTAGTTTTTCACAGTATCAATTTAACCTTCATTGGGGTAGATGAATAAAAGAATGCAAGACAAGCAAAAACAAAAGAAAGACAAGGCAGAGACTAAAAGTAATATCAGTTTAGCATAATAACACTACATTATAAAAGTGTTTTTAATCTTGTTTTAAAAGCAGTGACACTTGGTGCTTCCCTTACAGAGCTAGGCAGATTATTCCAGAGTTTTGGGGCCCTATAACCTGTGTTTTTTTGTTTGTTTTTTGTAATTTGTGGGGCAGTAAGCAACCTGGCATTCTGTGATCTGAGGGGGCGTCTAGGAATATATGGTATTACAAGATCATTTAAATACAATGGTGCAAGGCTATTTAATGCCTTAGAAGTTAAAAGCAACACCTTAAAATCTATTCTGCAGCATTTTGTATAAGTTGCAGTCGAAATATAACATGGCTACGAGTATCAGAGAATAGGGCATTACAAGAGAGCTGCAATATACTCATTTAAATACTTGTTGCATCATCTTAGCGAGACCTCTAGCACTGCGAGAGTTGTGCGCCATGTTTTTGAATAAATAGTAAAAGGCAGTTTAATCCCATCAGATTCTATAGTGGGGGCCTCACCTTCACCCCCAAATAAATGTGTTCCTATCAAAAAGCTTTTCATAATCATACATTCGCCCTTCGCCAAACCAGACATGTTTGTCTGACATTAGGAGGTGTCGGGTTTAAAAAAATACAATAAAATCGCACACATACATTTATAGTGCTCAATGTATTTTAAATGTAAATCATTGCGCTGGAATAACACTAATGTGTTTTGGGTACACTACACATTACATTATGAAAAATATAAATCTGTACAGTATGCCTATATAGTACAGTAGTAAAATCAAATGAATACCTAGCACACTTTCTTTTTACTTTAGCCTGTAGGCTTACCAGTAACACAAAATAAATCATGCTGCTGCACTGTACACATTGGTGTACAATGCGAATAAAAGATTATTTTAAATTGAAACTAAATGATTTTAGCTGTTTTTTTTAAATAAATGTAGTCGTTGCCAATTATTTTTTTATTATTTTCTCCCCAATTTGGAATGGCCAATTATTTTTAAGCTCAGCTCACCGCTACCACCCCTGCGCTGACTCGGGAGGGCGAAGACGAACACATGCTGTCCTCCGAAGCGTGTGCCATCAGCCGACCAGACTACAGGGGTCGCTGGTGCACGGTGAACCGAGGACACCCTGGCCGACCTAACCCTCCCTCCCCCCAGGCGGTGCTCGGCCAATTGAGCACCGTCCCCTGGAAGCTCCCGTCCTCGGTCGGTAAAGGAATAGCCTGGACTCGAACCCGCGACGTCCAGACTATAGGGCACATCCTGCACTCCACACGGAGCGCCTCTACTGGAAGCGCCACTTGGGAGCCCCCGATTTTAGCTGCCTTTTATTATTATTATTATTATTATTATTATTATTATTATTATTATTATTATTATTATTATTATTATTATTATTATTAACTTGGCCTACTTAGTAGCCTAGACAATTAACAAAATAGATCATGGTGCCATATTGACAAGTTATGATTGATAAAGGATAGTCAATTCTCGTTAATACGAATTTCAAGGGACCAGCAACAAATTTTACATTATACCAGTAATTCGTATTATCCTGAGAAGCCTATAAGTCAAATGTATACTGTCAGTATTTAAGTTAATCAGTGGTACAGTGCTAAATTGTGCACAATTACAAACCACCTGCACATTAATTCAATAGGTGTGTTTCCTATTCCTATACAGGGGCCAGTTGTACTAACGAGATCAAAAAACAGGATCGGATCCAGGCTCACTGCAGCCGGATCGTGAGAAGGCGTTGTACTAAACGGATCATGAGCAGGCTCCACTGATCTGATTTTTTGATCAGATTCTGGCGCTGCACATGCCGTAGCTAGGGAAAATGACCAATGAGAAGCGAATATTCGTGACGCAGCGTTTAAAGATTCTGAATGCCAGAATATCAAGTACATTTAATTTAAAATGACATAAATAGCGGCCATACTTTTTTTTTTAAATCCCATCCATACAGGAACCTATTAGAAGCAACTATAACATATAGAATTTAAAAATCCAACACTTCTATAAACAGATTGAGTATGGTTGTTGTTATTTTTTTTAACCTACAAAGTTGATAATAAATGTTACCGTTCACAGTCGTGTGTATTTTCTGACGGATACACTCACAATACTGTATTCTTTACAGCTGTAAGTTAGCCACCAAACACACAAACAGCTAGCTGCAGCATCGGTTCAGGGCAAATTATCAACACATTCTGAGCAAATTGAATTAAGAGCTGATGATACTAGCTGCCACTAGAAAAATGTTGTAGACAGGGGGAGACTGAGGCTGTCAGAGAAGGTAAACTCATTAAAAAAAAAGGGAATTGACCAAAACATTAAAAAAACACACAACAGTGTTCAATCTGATTACACCAGTGATTTAATCATTGGTTTAATTGTAATCGATAAAACGATAACGGCAGTATGACTTTGTCAACACACAAAACGTGTGTAATAATATTTAGTTAAGGCTTTGTCATTCAGTCAGGTCTACTGTATTAGGCCATGATATATTATAGACCTGACTGAGTGTTTTCTATACAGCGATATTTTCTTAATATAGTATTTATGGCTACTTTTAAATGCACCTTTACTTAGATAACGTTAATGTTATCTAAAACAAAGTATCTCTGTTTTCATATAATAATCTGAGGGAAATATTTTTGTGAAATCCTGCAAATATTTGAAAAGTTTATTAAGTTACTGTTATGTTGATCAATTATCTAAATACAGTGTGCTTATTTAAAGATTACTTTAGCAATTGTAAAAAGAGTTTCCTGCATGTCAAACATCTCCCTTGTTTAATATATATTAGTTTCATTTGTTTAATTTGCAACCATCAACTGTAGAGCAGGATCAGACTGCTGAGTTTTAAATGGAGGAATTACATTATTTTGTTTATTCCTTTGTTCAAAACTAAAAACATTTCATTTCTCCATTTATAAAACGTTCAATGAAGCTCTGATCCCACTCTGATCTTGGTCTGAAGCAAGATCGAAATAGGATCAGATTTTGAGCTGAAACTGAGCTCAAGATCAGCTCTGATCCTTTTAGTGCAACCCAATACGTCATAGGATCAAGATCGAAGCCTGGATCCAGGATTGGATCCATTTAGTACAACCGGCCCCTGATGATCAGAATGAGCTGGAGGAGTTAGCGGCATGTGTGAAGTCTATTGCTCCCAACATGTTGGGGAAACCAGAAATGTCTAACAGCACTGCGCATGTTTAGTAAATTTCACCTTACACTTTCGACTCTGCAAAATTTGCGACAGCCGCAACACTTTAATACATCTATAAAATAAAAACATTTCTAAACCTACTTACAAAAATATTGTAAAACAAAATACAGCTGTACCATTATAATACATACAACTACAGCTTTTGTTGCGTTCGCACAGCTTATTTTTTAAAGCATCCAAACAAAAAACTACTCTAAAAAAACAACTATCCTTAAAACAGGATATCTGGCAAATGTTGCAAATCATTTTTAAAAGCTTAAATTTTCCCCCTTCAACAGAACTAATTGAATTAAATGTCATGTTACTCCATCATTCGCCTTACCTCATTTACAATTACTAACACCATTTACTTGTCCATGCACAACTTCAGTTTGTGACTTACACCTAACCCTTAAACTTAACCCCTAAATCTAACTCTGTCACTATTAAACTAATATACTAGCATAATGTAATTGTATGTAAAAATAATGTGATATCTTGTAACAATTGTAAGTCACCCTGGATAAGGATGTCTAAGAAATAAATAATAATATAACTGGTACTATATCTAGCACCTCTAGTGCACACTCTAGTGAACTGAAAGGTAATACGCCTTAATATTTTGACCTATATTTCATAAATAAATTCATAATTTCTGTATTTTCCTCACTATTTTTCATAAATTAACCTATTAAGGCTTAACAACAACAACAACAACAACAAAAATCTACCCCGCCCCAAGAATTTTCTATTTTTGAATGTGTGAGTTCACTGTACAGTATACCCTTTCAAGTGATCCGGGAAGATAGGGAATGGCACAGTAAGGTCAAATACATCTTACAGGTGCTACTTATATGGACATGAAACTGTCTCTTTAAAGTTTTTATTTTTAAAAGATCATGTATGACTAAAGTGGAGTTTCGTAGGAGAGCAATAATACAAAAAACAGTAGGTTCGTAATAAAGTAATATTTACAACTGTGTTGTGTTTTGTCTTAATTGTGGCAACACGCAAGCTTCATTGTAAATAAGCTTTCAGCTAAATTGGGTGCCACTGTTTGAATATATATATATATATATATATATATATATATATATATATATATATATATATATATATATATATATATATATATATATATATATATATATATATATACTATACAGACACTGTACATTTTTATTAAACTAAACATAACTGTAAATTATTATTATTATTATTATTATTATTATTATTATTATTATTATTATTATTATTATTATTTATTTCTTAGGAGACGCCCTTATCCAGGGCGACTTACAATCATAAACAAATACATTTCAAGAATCACAGTACAAGTAATAATACAATTAAGAGCAAGATAAATACAATGACTTTGGTTCAAGCAAGTACAAGTGTGACAAAATACGATTCAATAATATAGCAGATAACAGTGTCAGTGATAGCTACATCAGGATATGCTTAAATACAAAATACTACAGATTAAACACTTGGCAGATTACAGTACTCTGAAGTACAGGATTAAATGCAGTAAAATAGGGGGCAGATAAGAGCAAGTAAAGCGCATTTAAGGAAGGGTGATAAGTGTCCCAGGGGAAAAACAGAGGAGTTCTACAGGTGCTTTCTGAAGAGGTGAGTCTTGAGGAGGTGCCGGAATGTGGACAGGGACTGGGCAGTCCTGACATCTGTAGGAAGGTCATTCCACCACTGCGGGGCGAGGGTGGAGAAGGAGCGGGCTCTGGAGGCAGGGGAGCGTAGAGGAGGTAGAGCCAGTCTTCTAGTGCAGGTGGAGTGGAGAGGTCGAGTGGGGGTGTAGGGAGAGATAATTCAATTAAAATAATGGCATGACTGCATACTTTGCTGAATTGACTCATACCAAATCAAATCCTAATTTTATATTTCACCCCAGATAGAACTTTTGACAATATCTAGTACACTAAAGCAGGGAGTTTCAACTTTTTTTTGAAACTGTACCCCTTCTGTCTGGAGGTTTCAGCTCAATGTTCGCTCTACTGAATGTCACAACAGTTGCAATACAATGGACAATAATCTGATGAACACATTTCTTTTCCTTCCCGTTTATTTAATAAATAATTTATGTCACAACAGTTGAAAAACCGCGGATTTAGGACAGAATAACAAACAGTAGGCTTAATTCTTAAGACTGTTAATTCTTAAGACTGTATTTGGATGCACAGAATTAAAAGGCAATTACTTAGTATTCTCTTCGGAAACAGTTGTATTCACTTTCTATAAGGCAAAGTTAGTATAAATAATACAAAATAGTGTGCATTGTAAATGTTTTTTACGTTAACGCTTACTTCCCATCTCTGCATAATTATGTGATATCTAAAATGTTTACCTCAAGATAAAACTATTAAACTACTAACAATGATAAACGTTTGTATTAAAGCCAACATAAAAATGATCCAAAAGGGATTCGGTATAACTTTCTGTCGCTTTGCATTTTCTGTAGACTTGTGTTTTCTTCCTTTGTTTTGTAAGTAAGCAATGTATCCACTTCATCTAACACCAAAAACAAATTCAACCCGCCACTATTGCTGTTAGCCTACTAAAATGCAGCCGTGCCTAATAAATAAAACAAAAACCGTCGAAGCATGAGTATTATGATTAATAACTATATTTACCGGAGCATTTATACTGTACTAAAAATGCAGAAAGATTGTGCTTCCCTGATTAGGAGGCTTGGTGGTCCAGTGGTTAAAGAAATGAGCTTAGTACCAGGAGGTTCACCCCCCAGTCTCTGCAAGTCGCTTTGGATAAAAGCATCTGCTAAATGCCTAAATATTATTAATTAGTAGAGACACTATATAATACTATCATTTTCATTTGTGCATTTCTGAGTCGTACCTCCTATGACACTTAGAAGTCACCCCAGGGGTACACGTACCTCCGGTTGAAAAGCCCTGCACTAAAGTATATTACTAGCCCCCTCCCCACCGACTCCAATACCATTTACAAAGATATATTTGAATAGGATTTTTTTGGCTGGCATTGGCAGTGTTTAGGGGTTGCAGTGTGATGCAGAGGGCAGGTACTGCACAGACTCGATTTGCAATACCACTCAAAGTCATGTTCACTGATCAGAGAGGTACAAACTCCTTGACGCTGTCCATGAAGAGTCAGACACAATCAGGGAGCCAGTCCAACAGTGAAAACAAAAATGATACTGCTTAGTTTTTCTTCATCAGCAGATATATTTTGTGTGCACAAAATTGGAGTGCCTTCCAGAAGCTTAAACTCAAAACCCAAATTACTTGTTTAAAGACAAGAAATCCTAAATGTCATGCATGGATTTCAGCATCCTCAGTATACAAATAGAACATAACACACAGATTATGTACTGCAATAAACAAGTAGTATTTAAAAAAAAACACAAAAAAAAACGTTTAAGTCTACAAGCAACTATGAATGTCACCATTTCAATAGGTTTATGTGCCTACCTGTCTAAACCCATGCTCGGGAAGGGAAATTAGCAACTACTATAAAGTGTTGAGTAAGAAACTTGCACTAACCCCCTTTTACACAAGCAGCAGAATTTAACAGCCATTGGAACTATATGCGCACCGTTAATGGTTTTACAACATGACTTTAGGCACTGGAAACCTCTGGAAATGTTAAAATGTATTTAAAGCTGGAACAGCTTGGTTAGAAAGCCACATTGCAGGGGGTGGATCTGCCGTAGAACACCCACAACTATAAAAAGCACAAAATGGTAGAATGTCTTCATTCCCATTTCCCATACTTGATTTATGTTTAACTATTTTTCCAGTGGAGTAAACTGAATACAGTCTAAGCTCACACCACCAACAATCCTTCCATTTAATTTCTTTGCAAGGAAGCTCATGGTATGAAATCTTAAAATATCATAAAGAAAGAAAAAAAAAGTGCTGCATGAAGACAAAGGGTTTCTGGAACTCAAGGAGTGACGTTATTTTTAATTCACAACCCCTGTCTATCTCTCTCTCTCACACACACACACACATAAGCCCCATGGAGCAGGTCTGGAAATCTGTATTTGTGTCACACAAGCACATCTCAGTCACTCTTAGCACTGGGAGAAAATCGAACAGACAGATCCCTAAGCAATTCACTGTCTTGCACTCAATGGAAAAAATTCAATTAATCTTTCCAAGATGAGCAGGAAGCATGTTGCCATGGAGACATTCAGGATGTTGTCCCTGGATTGGCAATTTTGGAACACAAAACAATATTAAACTCAACCTTTTCAATTTTTTTTTTTTACTTCATCCAGACATTTGCTCTATTGTAATTCCCTCATTAAATATGTGAGTTTACCAAACAACACAGTCCTCTGAAAAACAAACATTCAGCTGATCCTTCTTAAAAGCGTCACAAAAACAAAACAATTTCTTTTTATATACAATTGAAAATAAAAATTAAGCAATTTAACATTACCACTAGTTGTAAAAACTATTCTTGGCCAAAACAGACATTTTACTATACAATGTAGCATTTAAAACTACTTACAGTACTTTGTAAGTTAGTACTTAGTTTACTTTGTCACCATAATACAGTATTAATCCTCTCAGAGTACACCATATTCACAAAATTACAGCCTATTTTCCATCAGCATGTATAAAAACAGTGAGGTAAACTTAACATTATTTTGTCTGTTAACAGCTCACAGCTGTGGTAGTATCAGGAAAAAGGTGCTTATAAAAGTCATACTGTAAAACAAATTCTCCAGAGACTAATTCTGAAATGTAAAGGTTAAGATACACCCCAGTGCAAAGTCAAAACGCACCATTACATTTAATAACGAACCCCCACTGGGAATACAAAATGTATGCCCTAGCTACTAAGAATAATGTGACAGACTAAGAATCCCAATGCAATTGCCAGACAGTAAACACAGTCCAGCAAAACAGCCCTATGGCTAAAAGCTGATTTTGGGAAATAAATATTTAATTTATCTTCAAAGGTGAATAATTAAAAAAAAAACGAAAAAAAAACATTTTTACTGTGTCATTGTACAACAGCACCAATATACTGTAAAATGCATGTTAACAAAATATATATTTCGAACAAAGCAATTTGTATGTGTGAACTAAGTTAAATTATTTATGTCTATATTAAAAACTACAGGTTTACCAAATGTAACAGTGATAAGAGAAAATATGACATACCTTAGGGGTTATAAGCAGTATACATTTTGTACTGTAGGTCAAGATTGTGTCATGCAAATTGACCTCTTCATTACTATGGACTATTTATTAATTTGACATTTCTTATTACCAGTCTGTGAATAAGGTGGTTGTTGAACAGGTAACATCAATATCATTCCTCAGTTTGGCACAGCATAGCTATAATTGTTGCCTTTCTAGGGGTGTTATTGCACCAAGACATGGGATCTACTATACACATATGATTTATAAAGCTGCCACCCATTTAAAATAAAAAGATTAAACTGGTTAGATATCTTTCAAGATCCTGCACAGAAATCCCGCGTGTCTCTCAAGAGTTAAATGCTCTCCACTAATCAAACAGTGTTCCACAGCCAGGGACATTATAGAATAAAACTATTACAGCTGTCAGAGCAGCAATAGATAGAATAGTCAAATTCCAGAAATACAAGGATGCAAAGCCTTATTTTACTGATGTCACAAAACAAATATGAACTTTTTTTTTTCCACACTGTACCAGTAGGATAACCCAGAAACAGGGCTGTCTAATTATGAATTTGGACAAGCAGCTAACTGGATAAATCCTGCCAACGAGGACCTTGAAAAGGCTAAACGAATGCACTCCAGCAATTCCCCCAGCCAGTGTCACTAGGTCAGACACCCAATCACATTCACAGCCACCTACCGGAACATTCCCTGACAGATAATCCCAAAGCGCTGCCAGCAGCATTATAGAATGAAAACTGATGTTCCAAAAACGCATTTTTGAAGTCGATCTAATAGAAGGCAAAATAAATTAATACAAAACCATCAGACTAAGCAGTTGACATCACCGTGAGGTTGCTGGCAAGATTCAAAACAATTTATTCTTTCTTTTTTTCAAACATTAGAAAACAAGTTCATTGGTATTTGATTTAAAATAGCCTCACAGCTATCTGACCAGTCTTTAATTTATTCAAGGATAACATGTTAAATTAACAAAGTGATGAGCAGATCCAGGGTGTGTCCTCGGGAGTGAGTGGGGACATTGACAGATTGAGAGAGTCCAAGACAGTCCAGAAGCGTGCGGAAGTCAGTCACTAGGGGGAAAGAAGCCAAGTCAACATGAATGTTGAAGTCACCTAGAAGTAGGATTTTGTCAGTAGAAGTGCAGACGAGGGAGAGGAATTTTTGTTCTTAGGTGGATGGTAGATAACAGCAAGGGTGAGGGACATGGGAGAGGGGAGCTTGATGGTGAGATGCTCAAATGAAGAAAAGACAAAGGCAAAGAAAGAACTGAGGAAGCGAACACAGAATTTGCAATAACAGCACTGCCCCCATCTCGGCCAGTGAGGCGAGGTTTGTCAAAGAGGGAAGAGCCCTTTGGGGTGGCTAGATGCAGTGAGTGCATGTTGTTTACATAGTGCCAGGTTTCAGCTGGACAGAGAAGACCAAGATTGGTATCAGTTATAACCACTGAGAAGCAGAGATTTGTTAGTCAGGGAATGACAACTGAGATTTTCAAGTTTGTAGCAGGGGGTGAAAGAGTTAGTAAAGGTACGTGCAGCAGGTACTTACCAGTGTTCTTTCCGGAAGTGGAGAACGAGTGAGCCCGATTTGTCCAGGGGATCCAGACGTCAGGTGTCAAAGTAGGAATGAGGCCTCTAGTAGCCATTGGCGGGAATTTGGGAAAGATCCTCGCTACACCTGTCCTCGCTCTGACTGCCACAGACTGACCTTGGATGTGTGGCCCTTAGACAGCTGGTGCTTAGAATGGCTGGCATTCTAAGACACTGTTTGCCAATTTATACTACCCTGTAGGCCTGGAGCCATATACTTAACACACGTTTCTAATCAGCCTCCCAATTCAACACAGCCCAGCACACAAAGGAAATCTAAATTACAATTTTTAAGTGCAGTCTGGTTACTTTAGCAAATCAACAATTTAAACTATTAAATTAACTGTAATTCACTTACCTATTTCAATTTTATTTCCGCCAGCAACTGGAAACACATGTGTCTCTTCAGTAATGAACAGCCATAGTTCAGATATAAATTGCTTCTGTTAAAATACAGTATTTTTTTATTATTGTTACAATGTTAAAGGGACATCTGATACGGATGCACGCATATTCTTCAGTTGTTAAATAAGTCTTTTGTATTCTTTTTTTATAATCGGAAGGGTTCTAATTTGAATATAAATTGCCTTTTTGTTTAACTATTATGCACAATGGTGTTTTTGGTTATTGGATCTTCTGTTAAAAAAACAACAACTAATGTTTGTTTTTTATTTTGAAAAATAAAACGTCAATGCATCGATTATGATTGATAAATGCCTATACGATAATCGAATATGAAATTAGGGTACCGATTGCAGCACTACATGTAAGCAATAATTTACGGTTGGTGGTATAAAGATATGTGGCTGTTTGGAAGTGAGACAGGGAAAGGAACATTATTATTCAATATAAACCAATGCTAAATAATTTTGAGAATTGCTTAGAAATTAAATCTGAAACACTGTTTATATCATATTTCAGTTTTCTAATGTAATTTACAAAAATTAAAAATTGAGCCCTATGCATTCAGGCATTCATTGTGAATTAGTACTATACATAGACAAGGATACTAGAGCTTCTTGCTAGTAGAGGGTGAATTTAGGTTGATCTTTTCAGGGTTTTTTCCCCCAATGGATTTTGAGGTACAGTGCAGGTATTCTACTGGTTCACTTAGTTTGAATTTACTGTGGTTTGTGATTGTAGCTAATTTAATTTCATTAATCTTACTTAGTCTCAAATGTGCAGTTATGAAATAAACAAATGTTATAGCATTTTCATTTTAAAACATTACATCTGGACCATTACTCCCCAGCTAAGAAAACACCCCTTGGGAAGCAAGCAGAGTGTTCTTTGTCATGACACACGTGCATCAACATATGGAATTAACTGAATAAGTAAAAGCAAAACAATAGGCAAGTGTATGTTAATAAACTATAATAATAAAGTAAAAGATAAACTTACGTTAATAAAATTAAAGCAAAACATGGTAAAAAAAGCTTAAAATTGCTATGTACTATGAAATTAGCTGGTGGGTGTGTTTTGGTCTATCACAATGGCAGAAGCAAAAATAATGGACGTTACTTAGGGTTAACTTAACGTTAATAAACTAACTGTAAAACTAAATTAACACAGCACACCTACACATGGTACAAAATGCAGCAGCAATATACAAGACATGTACATTATTTAACAGAACAGTGAAGCAACTCACCAGAATGTGAAACACTAAATTGCTTTGCGACTTGTTTCTGATTCAGGTTTTTTCAAGAGCTCAAACAATTTCCAACTTTGTGTAGCAAAAGAAACAGCGGTGCATTTTGCTGTATGTTTACATGCCATTTTGTAGCGATGAGGTGCACTCGTGGAAATCAGAATGTAAAACAATTCAATGATATGACAGCGGTTCTGGAAAGATTTAATAAACATGTTACTGTCTGAATGCATGTCAGTGAACCTTTAATAATTCATTTATTAGGTAAATTCACTATTATTAAAAGGGACATCTTTTTTATTTCTTTTCAAATACAAATTGCCTGCAGGTATTGTGTGGTTTGCCTTTTGAGAGTAAATTGTCAGTAAATTGTCAGTTTTAAATGCCACATAACATAAAAATTACATAGATCAAAACAAAGATTTCTAAATCTCAAAACATGAGATCTGACCCATTTATATCAGAATTCTAACAAAATAAGTAAGACTTGGGGGTGGGGAGAAGAGATACACATGCACATCATGGACAATGCACAAGGATGAAAGCAGCTAATGTATTCAAGAATCAGTAATTTACCAGGAAGAGCTTGTTTATTGCATACATTTGTCCTGTTTAAGTTCATACATGCATCTCTAACTGCATGATAAAGTGGTCCTGATAAGTAGGACGTAGGGGTAGCAGTAACAGATTACAAACAAAATACAAATCTGGAAACAGACCTTTTGCAACAGAATAATGAGCCTCCGTGGAACAAACACAATCTTTCTTTGTTGTTACTACTGACCTTCTTCATGATTGTGATGTGGACTGATAAAGGGACCCATGGATAATGACAGGGATCGTTCTATAGGAACCCGATTAAGACTGTGTCACTTTCCCAGTGCCTCCACATAATTAAGTTATAATCGGATGCACCAGTCCTCGGCATGCAACAATATACAGTACTGTACTCTCAGGACACCATCAACAGCTCCTGTCAGCACTGTAATATTAAATCAATGCATGTGTCTGCTTATAAAATAGCTAATTTGATATACCTCAAGTAATTTGCTGGTAACCTGACCACAAACATGTCACTTTTATGCTTTAAATCAGGCTGCCCAGGCAGGTCATCATATTCTATCCTGTTTTAGGTGACTGGCTGAGCAGAGTTATTGCCAAGACTGTTTTACATTAAAAAGGCCCCTATATTTGTATAGTGTCGTCCCATATTACCTGATCAACAGCAGAAGGAATTGTGTGTTCTGACCAAATTATAAGTGCCATTAAAACAAAACACTGCTGTTGAGGAGGTTCTGCATGTTGTTTGTCTGCAGCTCCACTGTGCAGGTCGCCTAAAGACCCACAGCTGCAGATTCATGTGTTGAACACAGGTAAAGTTTATCAGGAATTAGTATTGCACCCCTAAAAGACTGAAAGCCACCAGGGAGATAGAAGAGGGTCAAAACAGCTAGGTTCAGGTAGGCAGAGACAGGGAAAAAAAGAAACCGTCAAACACAACCACCAGAAATCAAAACATCAAACAAATTTGAGCCACTTCAATATTTAGATGATCAAAACCAACATCAAGCAAACGAAAGGAACAACATCCAGGACCCTATTAACAGTGATGGCCAGACAGCAAAAAGATGGGAGGTCATGATTGTTGGGGACTCCATATTGAGAAACACAGCAAGTTCAATTCGCAGTTTGGACCCCCTTACTACAGCAGTGTGCTGCCTTCCAGGAGCCTTTGTCACACACATCACTGAGAACGTGGACAGGCTCTTAGAACGAACAAGAGACAACCCGGTAGTAGTCGCCCGCATCGGTACAAACAACATTGGAAGAGACAGACCAAAATCCATGCAAAACAAATTCAGAGATCTAGGAAGGAAATTAAAAGACAAGACCAAAACTGTAGCATACTGCCGGCACCTTGCAAAGGAGCATATGGACAACTGAAAATAAATAATCTAAATGCATGGCTGAAATCGTAGTGCACATAGGAAGGCTTCACCTTCCTTGAACATTGGACTACATTCTACAACAAGGACTACCTATATAGGCGGGACAGACTGCACTTAAATAAAAAAGGGAACCTCGAGGAGGTTCAGAAGCATTTAAACTAGAAAGGAAGGGGGGAGAAATCAACAAAAAAAACAGAAGGGAGACTACTGTACATCAAAACAAGGGCAACAACTCAGGTAAGACAGCCATTAAATGTATTTATCCAAATGCTAGATGTCTCAGAGACAAAATGTTAGAACTTGAAGCTAATGCACTAACAAGTAACTACGATATGATAGATGTTCAGAAACTTGGGTATCCGAGAGTGATGGAGATGAATATAATATTAGTGGGTATACACTGTATAGGAAAGACAGGCAGTACAAAAGAGGCAGAGGGGTAGCATTATAATCAAAATTAGTCTTGAAGCCCAGGTGTCAAATCTGTAGAATCAATATGGGTCAGAATAATGGACAGAAATTCAAAGGGCATAATAATAGGGGCATGCTATAGACCGCCAAATTCAGGCACCAAGCTAAATAATCTGTTATACAATGACATTAGAAATGCGTGCAGCAAAGGAGAAGCCATATTAATGGGGGATTTCAACTTCACCCATATAAAATGGGAAAACCCAGTGGGGAGCACGACAGACGAAACTGAAATTGTGGAAATGACAAATGACTGCTTCCTAATGCAATTTGTCAAGGCACCGACTAGAGGGGAGGCATGCCTTGATTTAGTCTTTTCAAATAACGAAGACAGAATAACTAAAACAGAGGTCAGAGAACCATTGGCAAACTCAGACCACAACATTTGAAGTGCTTTTTAAAACCCAAAAGGTAATGACTAAAGCTAAGGTTTACAATTTTAGAAAGGCAAACTATGAAGGTATGAAACATAACAGAAGTTACAGATAAGTTACTTACAGAAGTAGACTGGGTAAAATAGAGAAAACATCCATGGAAAAAGGATGGCTGTTTTTTAAAAATGTAGTACTAGAGGCGCAAAACAATTACATCAGAAAAGTAGACAAATCTAAATCTAAAATAAAATTGAAGTGTTGAATTTAAATCAAGCGAAGTAATTATAAAACTTTACAAATACATTAGTAAGACTGCATCTAGAATATTGTGTTCAGTTCTGGTCACCTCGCTAGAAAAAAGGATACTGCTGCTCTAGAAAGAGTGCAAAGAAGAGCGACCAGAATTATTCCGGGTTTAAAAGGCATGTCATATGCAGACAGGCAAAAATAACTGAATCTCTTCAGTATTGAACAAAGAAGACTATGCGGCGATCTGATTCAAGCATTCCAAATTCTAAAAAGTATTGACAATGTCGACCCAAGGAACTTTTTCAACCTGAAAAAGGAAACAAGTACCAGGGGTCACAAATGGAGATTAGATAAAGGGGCATTCAGAACAGAAAATAGGAGGCACTTTTTTTTACACAGAAAATTGTGAGGGTCTGGAACCAACTCCCCAGTAATGTTGCTGAAGTTGACACTCTGGGATCCTTCAGGAAGCTGCTTGATGAGATTCTGGGATCAATAAGCTACTAACAACCAAACGAGCAAGATGGGCTGAATGACCTCCTCTCGTTTGTAAACTTTCTTAGTTTCTTATGTTCTTAAATTCTCTACTGCAGGTGCTGGTCTGTGCACGTACATATATCATTTGAAAGCCTTTCATCTCCTTTCCTGGAACCCAGGTAAACTTGGAAACAAGATGAAAACCTGAACAAAATGAGAATAAATGGCTTTCTGTTCCTTGTAAACCGCAAAAAATCTTTTGGACATTTGGCTAGATTTTTTTGGTGTAAAAAATGTATTGCTCTTTTTCCTATTTTTTTCCTGCTAAGTCTCTTGAAATCCCTTTAAATCCAGGAGCTTATTAAAAATGAAGCACTTGATTGTGTTGTCGGATTCCTCTTTGAGCAACCTCCCCTTCCAATTTGTCAAATTTCAGTTTTAGTAAATTAACACTTAGCTATAATATGTTTACTGATGTTAGATGTGAAAAATACTTTAGAGCTACTGTATATACATTGTACATTTTCAGTATGCATACATTGTCAATCCCATCATAAAAATAACAAAAATGTTTGAATTATAAAATAAAACAAGTTAGCTTTGTCTGACTTCCAAATCGACTAACTGAAACTACATGCCTTTTCTTTTTTTTAAGCAATCACTCACTCTGTGGCACGACTTAGTTCATTACTTTGCACCATAACCTGTGCTTTTCATCCCTTCTAGGCTGTTAAGAACATCTATCAAACACAAGTTTTGAATGGATAAGTTAGATTTAAATTCTAAATATGAACAGTTTTTTAATGTATGTTACAAATATTAAGGTCAGTTACCTTATATAAAAAAAATCAAGAAAACACACTTATTAAGGTTATCTAAACAACTCAATGTGTTTTTTTAAATAAGATACAAAACAAGTTTGATTAAAAAAGAAATTCAAAAGTAGGCCAGTATCTGTGCCACAATTCAGAGCTCTAAGTTAGATTTAACTAATATGGAGAAACCTCCTTAAAATGCATAATTGATATTGCGTTTACAAATGTACATATTACCTAGAAATCAAATTGATTTTGATAAGTTTATTTGTATTGGCTTATTATACCTTTGCCTCTGGTAGGAGCAGAGCTGTCGCTGGACTCTTGGGGGCCCCTTCCTCCTCCCACCCACACATTGGATGACTTCCACATAAGAAATAATGCAAACATTAAGATCAGTAGGCCTAATTATTATTACGTACCTGTTAAAAGCTAATGCTATTATTTTATCTTCATAATTGTCGTTTGATTAAACAGTGTCATGAACTAGACTATGCCACTTTAAGGTGACATATGCAGTATTATGTATTCTTGCATAAAATTTAAGTTTTTCAGTACTCTGTAGATATGACTTAACTTAGTGGGGGGCCCCCATGGCCTGGGGCCCCAGGCAATTGCCCTGGTTGCTAGCCCCTAAAACCAGCATTGGGCAGTAGGTTCTATTAGCCATTGTGCATTCTGTTGTATACAATAAAACAAGCAGTACTACTTCCAAATATAAAAAGGAGTGTAAGATGTTAAAAATGATGTTCACACGTTACTGGCCTATATGCAGCTACACACCAAAATGTAACATGTACTTGTTCTTCAGTCAAGCTCAAGCTCACATAAACTCACCTCAAAACAGTAATCCACTAGAGCCTTTCTGAGCACCTAATTCTGCTGCCTCTCGCTTGTCCCGTGTCCAAACTGCACTCTAAACTAAACCTGCTGCATGTACAGGGAGCTGGAATGATGCTAAGGAGAAGTGACACCCCAAAAAGGAAATGTGCATAGAGATGTAATCATCTGTAAAGCTAACAACTGCAATTAGGATTCTGCACATGTTTTCTGCCAAGACAAAATTCACATGCTGTATACTCTGGCTTATTCTTTATGTTCAATATGATGTATGCTTCCCCCCCACAAAAAAAAAAAAACATGGAAAGAATGCTTCACTTCTTAATCTTTACCAATCATTATGTCCAACCACTGAATGACAAATGCAATTATCCATCAAGCTCTACATATGGCCCCACAGGAGTATACGTGGTTATCTTGCTGTAAAGTGACAGCTTCAGCACCGGCAGCCAACTGTGGGGTAGATGTACTAAAGTGTTGAGGCTGTTGCAAACCAGTTGCAAACGACTAGGAAGTCTAGGGTGAAATGTACTAAACAAGCGCAATGCTGTTAGCGACTTTTTAGGGAATGCTTTGACGCAGCAGTTTTTCTTTGCGGTTTAGCCTTAGATGAATATGTAATTATGGACGTCACTTACAATTTGTGACACTTACAATTGTAGCAATTTGTTAAGAACTTTTAAAAGCACATTTTAAACAGCCGCAATTAGCAAACCTTTATGAAAAACACTATCCCCTAACCATGGCCACTGTGATTGCAGCAAGGAGGAGACATTGTCTTCAGCAAGAACGAGTGATTTGTAGGGTGAGAAGAGAAAGGATATTTCGTACCCGCAGTACCCTCTTCGATTTAAATGAAGACCAAATTAAGCACAGGTACAGACTCGGTAGCCACATAATTCTTGAGCTGCTGTGATTTAAAAGATGACCTAGAGCCTGTTACCCAGAGAAGCCATGCTATCCCTGTGCTCAAACTGTTGTACACCCTGCATTAACTTGCCTCTGGGTCCTTTCAGGGGACTGTGGCATCTGTTGCTGGCATTTCCCAGTCTGCTTTTTCACGTGCGTTGTCAGTTGTGCTCAATGCATTTTTGAGGGGGAAACCAAAATACCTATTTTTCCCTAAAAGCAGGGTGTACTTACAAGCCTTGAAAACAAATTTCTATGATACTTCTGGTTTCCCCAACGTATTGGGAGTAATAGACTGCACACATGTGGTGTTAACCCCTCTAGCTCACTCTGAGCATCTGTATAGGAATAGGAAACACACCTATTCTATTAATGCGCAGGTGGTTTGTAATTGTGCACAATTTAACACTGCACCCCTGACTAACTTAAATAAAAACAGCATGCATTTGGCTTATAGGCTACTCATGATAATACGAATTAGTGGTATAATGCAAAGAATTGACTGTCCTCCCGTAAGTATCAGAACTTGTCAATGCGGCACCATAATCTAGTTTGTGTTAATTGTTTAAGCTACTGAGTAGGCTAAGTTAAAAATAATAATAATTTAAAAATAAAAATAAAAACACAAATCATTTAGTTTCAATTTAAAATAATCTTTTAGCAGCATGATTTATTTTGTGTTACCGGTAGCCTACAGGCTAAAGTATAAAGAAAGTGCACTTGGTATTCATTTGATTTTACTACTGTACTGTATATTGTATAGGTCTACTGTACAGATTTATATTTTTACATAATGTAATGTGTAGCCTACCCAAAACACGTTAGTGTTGTTTCAGCTCAATGATTTACACATTTAAAATACATTAAGCACTATAAATATATGTGTGCGATTTTATTGCATTAAACCCAACACCTCCTTATGTTGGACAAACATATTTGGTTTAGCGAAGGGCTACTGTATGATTATGTAAAGCTTTTGATAGAAACACATTTTTTTATTTGCAACAAATATTTAAATTACAATACTGCGGCTCTCTTCATTAATGTATTTGATCTTTGTACATACGACAAAATGTATATTTTGCAAACTGTTGCAATGAAAATGCAAATTGCGGTATGTTTGCACTGCAACTGGCCCATCTTAGTACATCTACCTCTGAGTTTAAAGATGACAAACTACTGCACCCCACTTATTTTTTTATTTTTTATGGGCAAAACTAGTACAGTCTAACCCGCTTAAGTGTACAGCCTATTTTTCATCAATATTTGTACACTTAAACAGAGTATACACCTAAGCCGGTTGGTGATTCCAAAATCATATACAGTACAGTAATGTACCGATAACAGAAAACATTATGCTACAGTCCTGCGGGCTGAATTTGTAAAGCAATGCAAACAAGGACCTGTTGACATTCTGTGAGTTTATGTCTGCACAAAACTTAAAATCAAGACCAAAGTATTTACCATTTCATTCATCACTTAATCACAATAAGTCAGGCCAACAATGAATTACAGTATTTCACTATAATTAAATATGAAAACAAAACTATCAGTTTATAAAATGTTTTATTTAAATGTGCAGTAAATGGCAACTACATGCCATTTTAGATTAATTGAAATTTGAACAGAAATTATTACGGATAAATGCTTGGTTCATTTTAACACCTCATAGTCCTTTACAGCAGTCCTTTACATTCCAATTGCTGACAGGTGGTAAAACAAAAGTTGCAAAAAATTAATAAGTAGATGATAATAATTTTAAATTTGCATAAAAATCCAATGGTTGAATTAGGGATGTTGTGTCCGGAGGCAGAAAGATCAGATGGATATTTCTCAATGGAACATGGCTGGGATGCACAGCACATTATCCAAAACAAGTGCAACCTTGCATTGCTTTGCTCCCATATGTCTATCAAATTCCAATAGCCAGTCTTTGAAAAGCACAGCCGTCATCCAGGCATTTGCATTGGCAGCATATGTTACAGGCAAAGCTGCATTGCAACCCCCCTAAAACATCTTGGGTTTTTGTTCTTTCCAATCAAAAGAACTTTGCGTTTGTCGGTTCCAGTCAAATTGCAGCAAAGCAATAATGTCACACGGTCTTTACACGTCTTGCTTCCCGCAACCGATTTGTTTTTGAATGCCAAGGTGCCATCTGGAGCAGCTCTGTAGTACAGAGCCATTTCCTCACAATTGTAAATGTTATCTTCATCAAAATCAGTAAGGATTGCAGTGGGGGTAGTGCTCGCCCAGTCTTCAGCAGCAGGGGAGTTGGCATCATTTTTTTCTCCATCTGTACATTGGAACTTTATGTTATGCCTTTTTTTCCAATGACATAACCTTCCATTTGTTGCAGAAAGTTGGTAATCTCAATTTCTCTTGCCAGGTCCTCCGCTTTTCCTGTTAAAATTGCATCAGTGATTGAAGCATTCTGTGTTCTTGCCATTTGGAACCATCGTAGTAGAGCCGCGTCAACGTCACTGTCCTTTCCTTCTCGCTTACGTTTCTGATTAGGATTGGAATTGTGCTCCCATTCAGGCAGAATAGTCTTCTTCTTAATCAGTCTAGAGATGACTGGTTGAGACACATCAAGTCTTTTTCCCAGCTCTGCTTGAGAGATTTTAGGACCCTGTAGGAGCTCCAAAACTTTTTTTTCTGCCAGGGTAAGCTCCTTTTGCTTCTTCTTGGCTGCCATTTTAGTGCAGGAATATCTTGAAAGCATTCACTTGCCTGATACCAAACCAGGCTCATGCCCGTTTATGTCACATTACATTGCACATGCTCACTTAACTGTATATAAGTATGTATATAAGTATCACTGCTATGTAGTAAAACGGGAATATACACTTACAATATTACACTTAAGCTGGCTAAATTTCAAAACGTAGCAATGGTAATAGTTTGGGATTTTAAAATGTAAAACTCTTAAGTTGGATATACACTTAAACAATGTAAGTGGGGCAGACTAAGTTTGAGAAGTACAATAAAATACAAAATATGCTGCCAACCATAACATTATATCCCTACCAACACTAAAACACCACCACGTTGCCTCCTGACATACTTATTAATAATGAGGTGAATCTTTAATAAAGCAGCACCTTACCGTGGTCTCTTCCCTTATGAAGTGAAGGGTAAATGATGGGGCTGAGCCCAAACCCAAATTTGTATTCGGGATTACAACATATTACTTGTCTGAATATTCTGATTTCATTAACAGGAAAAACATATTTTTAATTCCATTGCATACAACATTTCAGAGTCTACATACCATTTGCCTTTTAAGCACTTAGATATACTTGAATAAGAAAAAAGGCTATAGGGGAGTACAGCTGCTCACTGATACCTCTCCCTGAATGTAATGATATGCAGCAGCACCGGCAGAGTCACAGAGTGGTAAAAAGGGACATAAAGAAGATTATATTCTTCTATTAAAATCTATTCCAAAATGTTGCCTTGGAATAGTGTCCTAAAGCTCTGTTGCTGGGTGTCAAAGCCAGGTCAGCACTAACCCAGAGATGGGGTGACACAGAATTAAAATGTCATTTTCTGAAACTGTCTTCCTCAGACAGCCACATGGGCAGTCAACTGTGATGGTGACATCCAGTAACTGATCCTACACTCTCACTTTACAAGCAATTATAAATTCAAGATTGCCTTTTGGTTTTTTTGTTCAAAGGTGATACTTGCAGCCTTCATTTTCATAAAAGGGTGGACTTCTATAGAGCAGTAAAATTGAAGAAAAAAATGAATGTGGGATAACAACAATACTTGCATTTTTAAACTATCCCTGGCTCTAGTACTGGATGAGAAAAAGTTGTAATGTTCCTGCAACCAACACCAGTAAAGTTCACACGCTTTCTTTTTAAACTAATGATTTGACATTCCAAACTCAAAACTGTGCTTTTCTTTAAGAGCCAAGTGGTAGCTAATAAAAATAACTTCTCCCCAAATAAACCATATAGGGAGAGGTGTCAATGCAGCCCACAGAAGACATCAATCAGAAGTCACAATCTACATGAACACTAACCTGTTTTTCCTGCAGAGGTGAGCAAATGCTGATGTATACATATAGATACAGATACAGAGATACACACACCTACTTCACATTATTTTACAGTTTTTATATATAGAGATCCTTACGTTAAAAAAGCAGAGGGGGCAAATCACTGGATACTAGAAACCCTGGACTATCTCATGACTATAGTGGTAAATGTGATTCAAATTGGGCTGTTTATACAAAAGGTCTAGAGTGTGTTTTAGGACGTCAATATTTAGATCTTATTAGATCAATAATTGATGTTTAGATCATTAGAGCCCTGAAATAGATCCGATAAATGATCTTTGTGATTCAGGAAATATAAATAAATGAATTAACCAGCTGAGAAACATTATAGATTTACCTGAATTATTTTAGATTTTCAATCCAAGTTCTCTTTCGTAAAAAAAAAAAAAAAAAAAATCTTTCTAAAACATTGTGACTCAGTGGCAAGTGAATTCTGAGAAATGCAGCTACCCATCTCAGACACTTAACTTTTCTGTGTGGGTGAGATTTAAGCCACTGTGCCACTATTTACTGATGTTAATTACCCTTTGTGTGCACAACATTATAAGGAAACAAACAAAAAAAACACAGTCATTATTTGTAAATAAGACATACCAGTTACATTATAAATACAAAAATACAAGAGACTCTTCAAAGTGATTGTTTCAAGTTTAATAACCCATTTAATATTGCCTGTCAGTTCCATTTCACACTGAGAAATGCAGAAAAAAATGAAAGTGTTGGCTGTGCATGAAAAGCCTCTTGTTTGGAAGCTGTTTATATATTTTCTTATCTCTGTCAACCACTAAAGTCCAGTATTGTCTCCACTTTCAGCTTGTATAGGGTCATACACAACACCACATTGGGGTCCTTAAGCCATGTCCCTGATGTATACATACCACATATACAGTATAAGGGGTTCTGTGCTGTCACAGCCCCTACTGCACGACAAGTTGCAGATCTTAGCTGGAAACCCACTGGAAGTGCTGCATTGGCCTTTGCGCACCCCCAGGGTTAGAAGAAAATTTTGACGGCACTAGTTTGCCTTATTGCACTCAACCAGTATTGGTCAAGGGTCTGATGAGTCCAGACTGAGACTTCCGAGGTTGAGCCCTACCTCCAGGGTCCAAAAGCTTGGACACAGCACAAGAATGCACAGTTTCTCAATGGCCATGCTTTGGTCAACAGAAGTATGCAGGGGCAAAAATGCATTAATCCCAAACAAGGACAAACATTAAAAGCATATAGTACTCAATAGGGGAGTGCAGACATTACAATAACAGTTTGTTTAGATGTAAAAGGGCAGGGAAGTAATAAAGGAATAATCAAGACTGACAACTCTCACAGTTTTATTGTAATGGATTGTCATAAAGCATGCAATCCAGAAAACAAAAACAAATCTCTTTATACTGAAACATGTTCTTAATAACATTAATACCTCTGCAACAAGCCTGCATTATAATTGACCTTCTGGACACTTGTCACTGCAGTCAATTATACAGCAATTGTCTTCAATTGGGTTGGTCATTATTGTAAAATGAAAGACTTAAGACAGAATCAATTAGAAGAAATATTAATTGATGTGTTGATGGATTTCCTCTGCCAACGCATTTTGAAAAAGCTGTGAAACTCTACGCATGCAAAGTTGAAATGCATTAACACACCAATGCTGGCTCGAGCATTACACCCCTGATTGATATCTCAATTACCCCATTCCATTTGTCTCCATGTGTTACAGTATCTAGACACAGCCGTGCAAACCTTCTCTCAAAGATGCCACTAGCCATTCCTGCTGACGGTATAATTAAACTGAAAAAGGAGAAACTGCAACTGCATTGCTGAACAAACAGCCACACACACATATATACATACAAACATACATACACACCTCTATATACATTATAGCCTTTATAACTAGCCCTCCACCCTTTTACAACTGGTATAATTCTCAGTTTTAAGTTATGAACAACTGAATGAATCTGAAAGAAAATTAAGTTATTTAATTAAGTTATATATATATATACTGTATATATATATATATATATACGTTCTCGGTTCCAAAAGGCAGGCGCATCACACAGGGCGAGGCAATCCACAAACAGGCGGAGGGCGGGCGCGAACCCGGGACCTCTCGCACTAAAGCATAGCGCCGATACCACTGTACAAAAGAGCCAGCTCCCTTGCAAGGAGTGTATATCGGGCTTATGTCTCTGTGTGTGATTACGTCACCTACCAGCCCCTGCTGCTGCCTTCCTATATCCACTTGTTTTATTTAATTGACACTTTATACCATTGTTAGCCAATATAGGGACAACATTTCTGCATCAGAAAGCTATGCATAATATTTATATAGGCCAGATAGAATCAGCTAGAACCTCATCTGAGCCTTACACACATATTCTTTGTTGCAGATAGGGAGACTATGTTGGGTCCTATCACCTGTAACACAGGAAGTGCATGCGGCGAGGAAACCAACATCGGCCATCAAAGTTATGGTGCTGTGGAAAGTGAACTTTTGGAAAACAAAGCGATAGAAAACTTCTAAATATTTTATTAATATTACCCCTTTAAGGTTGTTAACATTCTCAGGAAAAAGGACATTGCCTCACCAATGCAGTCATTTTCAGAGTGCATGCTGGAATTGTCTATGTAAATGTATAAAAGGCATCTGTCAACATTTTAGATAATTGACAAATAACTGTGTCAGCACTACCTCCATTATTAGCCAGAGGTTAAATGTTTCAGCATGTCTAGTACAGATAGAGTTTCCAACATAGGGATTAACTTGTGGATTCATATTCAGAGAAAAAGTATAGTTAGTCTGGATTGATGGACCTTCCATGTTAAAAATAGAAGTCCAATTTATGACTTTAATATCCCTATTTAAATGCATGAACAGATGCTTAGCTGCAGGCAATGTCATGGATACTGTAAGTGAAAAGGAAGCAGGTTTACTATTTAGACAGATGTACAATGTGTTATATTAGGAGCTTGTGGTCAGGAAGAATTGATCAGCTGTGATTTATTGTTTAATGTATTATCTCATGATTAGATACATGCGGTTTTGCAGCCTTCTGATTTTTAACGGAAGGAAAGCATTTAGAAACATTTCAGAACTTAACATTTTTAATAAAAGTCACTTATTCAAGACATAACAACTATATTTTTTCCTTGACATAAAACACTATTAACTAAACATATGGTTTATAGAAACAAGATATATCCAAGAGCGCCACAGATCAAACACTTATTTATGAAGAGAACCCTTATTTTATTTTATTTACTGTAAGTCTACAGAGCAAGTGGTGTCATTATCCCATATTGCTGATTTCTAAAAGAATCCTCGTTTTAAAGTCTTGGATCTTAAAAGTAAAATAAAACTGTTGTCCTTTGACAATATAAAAATAAACTCTACAGACTACCAGTGAAACAAGTATATAATTTACATGTCAAAAACTAGTTTAAGAATTTTGACAAATTGAAAATACGACAACTGTTGAACCAAATGTTAAT
This sequence comes from Acipenser oxyrinchus oxyrinchus, assembly GCA_030684275.1. Taxonomy (NCBI): domain Eukaryota; kingdom Metazoa; phylum Chordata; class Actinopteri; order Acipenseriformes; family Acipenseridae; genus Acipenser; species Acipenser oxyrinchus. The sequence goes on along the minus strand of CM060251.1, from coordinate 53,801,786 downwards.
TGTTACAGTTTCAGCCTGAGTTGTGCCCCAGGCATTTAAGAACATGTTTTTTTCCCCAATAAAAGAGGCCAACATCTTGTAAGCCTTGAACAGTAGAAACATTATTAATCTTCAGCATTAGGATGAGGTGCCTTTTCACCTTGTTACATGATTTAGACAATCAGTCTTGACTTCTAGATTGTGATCCACTCAATGAGTTGTTCTAAACTACTGGGCAAGGGATTCTCCAATGATATATGTATGCTATACTATTGTGTGACGTACCTATATATGTATGCACCCTTATACATTATTCCCTGTGGAGGATAATAATAATAATAATAATAATAATAATAATAATAATAATAATAATAATAATAATAATAATAATAATACTAATAATAATAATACAATCTTTATATAAAAATAATTTAGGTTTTAATACATCTGCTTTAATGTGATTCTCCTGTGTTATGAAAAGTTAAAAAACGGTTTCATGACAACCCTGATATTTTAAATGCTCATCAATAGATGCACAGAAAATATTGCTTATTATAACACAAACCAGTTTTAGATCGCTATATTTTTGAAAAATGCTAAATATATTCATAAAAGTCTACAAATTGTTCTTAAGGTCTGAAACCTCAGAGCAAGTATATATCCCTTTTTATACTTTTCGTTTCATTGTGGTGCATTCTTCACATACAGTCATGAAGTCTTTAAATTTGGGTCTTATTTAAAAATAAATGGAAGATAATTAAACCATGCCTTCTGAAATGAGCACTTATAAGAATGGGTGTTCTATTTTTCATGGCTGTTGAATGAAGTCTTTGAAGTAACACTTGGCTTTGCTAATGATTTCTTTCAACATTTTTGTCTAGCCCCTCTGAAAGAAAATTATTTCCCAAACCTAAAATTAACAGAAATAAAAAGGAACTGCTTCAATGGCTAATAACCTCTAACTAATAAATGTAATTTACACTTACACAATAAAAATCCAGCCTGGCCATGATTAAATGAATTAACAACACAGACACATTTCACTTGTTCTCTATCTTTAAAAGAGGAAGGGTGTGAGGGGCATATCTGTTACAGTACACAGTATTGGTAAATATATGTAATTGTTAGCAGACATTTCAAGCTTACCTAGAACCTTTGAATATTGTGCACAAATGCATACTTGCAAACATTTGGAAACTGTTCAGTGGGACGTGTTTGGTGTTTGAGTGTAGCTAACTGAATTTCATCACGTTCCATTGGCTCCCACATTTTAGTTGAAATCATACACGTCAAATCATATTATTATTAGTTTATTTAGCAGATGCCTTCATCCAAGGTGACTTACAGAGACTAGGGTGCATGAACTATGCATCAGCTGCAGAGTCACTTACAATTACGTCTCACCTGAAAGACGGAGCACAAGGAGGTTGAGTGACTTGCTCAGGGTCACACAATGAGTCAGTGGGTGAGGTGGGATTTGAACCGGGGACCTCCTGGTTACAAGCCCTTTTCTTTAACCACTGGACCACACAGCCTATATTGCAGCAGCAGGGACAAAACAATACGCTTCTCCAATATGACTGGACATGACATACTCATTTACATTTACTGTATACCTTTAGTGCATTTCTTATATGTTGTTATATTTGTAGAACAGTCAAGACTATTCTTGTAACATTTTTTCAAATGCAAATAGGAAACAACAAAAAGGGAAAACCAAAAGTCTTAAATTTGAGGAAATGTAATTCACTTTAATTAGCATAACACTAAGTTTTATAAATAAATGTAAGCAAAAAGGAGAACAAGGTGCACATTGTTGTATGTCTTGGTTTAAGACTGCCAGTTCCTTAGTTACTTCATTTCATTTTGGTTGGGCATGTGGTAGCTCAAGAGCAGGATCATGGTTTCCAAAGCATGGAGAAAAGCACTGCATTTTTAATAGAAATGTGTATTACCTCCATACTGAAAAGCCAAAAAGAGTCCCAAGACACCAGGGGTATTTACCTCTTCTCAGTATGAATGTGTATAAAATATGCAGATCACAGAAGTAAAAATCCTCCTCCCCTATTGAAGCCATATTAAGGAGGAATGCTAGATTTTTCATTCAATCTCTTTCAGCTCAGTTTACATTTTAGCTTTTCCATTGTTCCATGAACAACAGTACATTACTCAGATTTTTCAATATCTAACAAAACACACTCAAATCAAGGAACCTCTGGAATTTCAGAGCATTTTACAGCACAAGGCCATTTCTGAGAATACCCTAAAATGGTGGATGCTGTTAGGGCGATTCTTGGAGGGGTATAGGTTGATCAAATCATCCCACAAGTCAAGTAAGCAAACACACCACCACCACACCACTGCATTTATTAGGTTCAAACTAGAGAAAAATTGACCCAAATTATATTTACTCTTTGCAAAATCATTACAAAATTTGAAAAATTCATACCTAATGCAAAGTATAAGTTGTGTTGGCCGAAGTAAAAAAAAAAAAAAAATGCTGTTTTTTACGAATGAGATGAGTCATAGTTCTACCTCTTGTACTGAAACTTTAGTAGTAGACACAGTACTTAAGATTTACAGAACAGTTCTTTTTTTAAATTCTTAAGAGCCTTTGGACAACTTTGGCTGTAAAAGTCCAATATTATCGTTGTTGTGTGGGCTACAAAGATACACGTCTACAAAATGTTCTGTACACTGGATAGTCCCTTATCACTAAGGAGGAATTAGAGGACTATAATAAATTAATACAATATGAAGTAATAACTGCACATATAAAACCAAAACAGTACACATATGGAAAAAAGAAAACGAGAAAGAAGGCTGATGTTCATTGTTTTAAGGACACATGGTTCTTATCCTACTTTTGGCTTGAGACAAGCTCCTTTTGCTATTGTTATAAAACTGCAGTGAGTCTGCCACCTGACAGCCCCAGCAGATGCCTTGGATTGCTTCAGCAAGTTTCCTGCGGTAACAAAAAACACTCTGCTAAATATGTATCACCTCCAACCCCTAATCTCCAATAGAATGAGGAAAACATATGGCTTGGTTTCCTGATGCAGTTGCCAGGCAGCCTGATATTTTAGCATGTGCAGACCACCCGTGTAAACCTGCGACCTGTAATAATAAGGTGTGCTCATATCGCTGTGTCTATATGTCTGAGCTGTGAATAAGACAACTGTTCCTACTGTTAATGCGGAACTGGAATTTTTAAACATGAAAATAGAATGACCTTCACACTTCACAACTTTAGCTTTCAAACTAAAACATGTTTAAAAACTTGATGGACTAGCAATGTACTATTTAACAAATGTTTGTGTACTTTACTTGGTTTCTTGTTTATGACTGAATGTGTGAAGCTATGGCTCACACTCTGTATGAAAAACTGCACTACATAAGACCCAATTCACACTACTAGACCCCTGCCTCTCCTACTCCCAGCACATCTCCACTCTAGCACGCACCTGCTGATTCTTTCTGAGCAACATAGTAAGAATCCGACCCTTCCTCACCAACTACTCCTCGTCCAGGCCTTGGTACTCTCCCACCTAGACTACTGCAACTCCCTCCTGGCTGGACTCCAGTGGTGGAACGACCTTCCTATGGATGTCAGGACTGCCCAGTCCCTGACCACCTTCCGGCGCCTCCTCAAGACTCACCTCTTCAGACAACACCAGTAAACCTCAACTCTTCCCTTCTGGACAATATATTTACAACAACAGATTTAAACATCCAGGAAAACATGAGTTGATGTATGGCTTGTTTTTATTTATTTTAAACAAAATACATTCATATAGCTTGCTTAGGTAATTCACCCTTCTTTGGCTTTAAAAAAAAACAAAAAACTGAGCTTTGTTTAAAACTAAAATATTCCTAGTAAAATTGTCCATACTTGCTATGAAATGTACCTCACCTTTGTCTGTAAACATTAGTTGGTACAGTAATTTTGCTGCCTTCATGACCAGCACCTTACTTATAGGAGTGCCTGCCTTGTTACTTACAATTAAGTCACTTATAATTACGTCTCACACCTAAGTGGGGTGTTCTACTGTACTATACAAATACATTCTGCAAAATCTACTTGTCTATATTGCATGCAACTTAAAACATTAGGGATGTTGAAAAGATTTTGGAATACACATTTGGAAATGTTTTGAAGAGCCTTGGGCCATTTATGTGTGTGAATTGATTCCTGGCAAATAATGAGAACACTTTGGAATGAGGCCATGTACAAATAACTTTCTGAAAGCTTGTTTGGCAAAATCTTTTGGGTAATCAAGTATAGATCAGAACACCTAGAAAATGATACTCCTTTGCAATACTTTCATATGAAATTGGTACATGGACTTTTAGCAAATCTTGACTGTGTATGACAAACTGCATTGGAGCTGATGTATATCATTGAAGGGGTCACAGTATTCATAAAATTACTTCTGTATTAAAAAGCATCCCCTCCCCCACCCACCCTAATACAACACTAAATAGGCCAGAAAAACAAAGCATCCTCAATGTAACAACCCAGTGCATTTTCTCACTGCAGCACTTCTAATGAGGGTGGGTGTGCAATCTAATGCCTGTTTTGCAGAAATGTAAATGTACAGTGGACATTTCATGAAAGGTAATATATAAACGAATAATTTTAATTGAGTGTCTGTGGATTAGTTCAACCTTGAACCTTGCCAGTTAATCATCTTCAGCCTATAAAACGAAGAACATAAAACAAGCCTCAAACATGAAAGGTATTAAACATTCTTGCTTGGTTTAAGATTATGAATGGGTGTTATTAACTGCTGCATTCTCCAGCAATCACAGAGACAAGAAAATAATTACTTAACTATAATTATATATACACACCATCTCATTTCCAAACTAATGGTGCTGCTAATAGTGTGGAAGAAACATGTTGTTGTAGAAAATAAAACCTTTTTCAAGGACAGAAAGGCAAAGTAACCACAGCATTTAATTACTTTCTAATAACTACGTATCATGTCTTGCCATGCATAAGGAAAACCCTCAAGGGAAGGGGTGATTGCCTGACTCGTTTATAGGTTATCTGTGGAATGCTAGGAGACTATTAATTTGCACTTTATCTACGGAAGAAATGTTCCTCATTCAGAAGGTAATGTAGAAGTGTAAAAATAACGTTGTTTCTTTCTAGAATCAGATACCTCCAGTGTTTACCCTTTGTCTATTTCTGGCAGTTAAGAGGTAAAAAAATAATAATAATAATAATAATAATTCTTAAAAAGAACCAAAACGGACTTACAGAAATCTTATCAACGCAACCCTGCACTTGTGCAGCTGATCTTTAACCCTACGAGAGTATGTCAAGAATGCAACTAATTGGTAACTTGTACTGCTTGTTTTATGATTAGGATACCCATTCATTAACAAGGCAAGAATGACCAGTACTCATTTTCAACCCCTAAACAACCATCACAAGAAAATGATGCACTAGCCAAAAAAAAAAAAACCTCAGTGGCAGTGGCTACTGTCCCATTCACAGAAGTACCCACCCTTATTTAAGCTATTAATCTTCAACCAGTGCTTCTGATACATACTGAAGTTATGTTTTTGCACCTTTAAATCACATTACCGGGTAAATTGTGTGTCTGGGAAACTCCTCCCTGTTAAGATTTATAATGACTTTCCTTTGTCAGATCTAACAAATGGGAGGGTACTGTAGTAAGAGACCAGCAATTCATTTCTAAGTTTGTCTATTAGTCAGAACCACATCCATCAAAAACTCAGAGGTGTGCAGCTGAACAGAGCTTTTATCAAGCAAGGAATAGCAAGAAAGCAGCCAGGTTTTTAAATAGAGGTCAGTGACCTCCCACAGCATCAAACTCGAAAGTCATTAAACGGCAAGTTCACTTGAGAAAGACAGGAAGTCACATTGCCATATTCTGTCAAACAGTTCAACTGTCTGGCAGTGTTTGCTATTTGAGTACAGATAATGCTTGGCAGTACTGTTTTTGCATTTCTATGGCTAATGTGTCTCTTAACATTTCAAAGATATGAAGAAATAGTCCCAGTAATGACATTATCTTAATAGTGGGCTAGCACTGTAATTCAGAATTACTATTCAGCTTTAAGCTTAGGGCGTTGCTAAACAGCAACAGTACAATATAACACCGGCTATATATCTTACATTTACTGTAGAACATGTTAAGAAATTAATTTTAACTAAATGAGGTAGAAAGGGAAGCTTTAACAGTGTGTTTAATCTGTATAATTCAACTGTAAATCCTAACTTTAAAAAAAATGACAGCTATATCACCTATAAAACAAGATTGATTCCAGTTAGTCTTATAAATGTTGATTCCACCATTTTTTGATGTTCTGATGAGCATGAATTTATACAAGGGAAAACAAGATGTTGCTTGATTAACTACATGGCTTACTGCTGACAATACTGGCATGAACTCAAGTACCTCACGGAGCTTCTCTTTTAGTCCAATGGGTAATGAGTCTGAGATCTCCCAATAGTTCAACTTAAAGCCAGTTCAGTCTGACAATGGAAGTTCCCTAAAGGGACAGAGCCGCTCAAATCTAGCGTGGGATAAAAGGTTACAACAGAGAGTTATATCAGGGTCAGGGAGGTACCAGCAACATCTCATGAGGCCATCCTGTGGGGAATGGTTATTTTTCTTGGAATAAACCATAATGTGGAGAACACATAACTTAATTAATGAAATCTGATGCCCCATTTTCACTTCCTGTTATTTCATGTCCAAAGCACCAATTTAGAAAAGCGCTAAATAATCAGATGTTACGGAGTTTACCCTGATATGAACACGGCCCAGGAGTTTAAATATTCACTCATTTACTGTCATCATACATTCATATAATTAAAACACTGCTCTTAATAAAATCAGACAGGCAGCCAACCTGTGGCCAGACCAGTGGTACGCAAACCTTTTATATGCCGACCCCTTACTTAGCATACATTTTGTTGTGCAACCCCCACCCCCCACCCCCAATTTATATTTTAACAAGTGTTTGTTTTCCAGATTTAATGTATAAGTCAATTTAAGCCATCTCCAAAGGTCACTGGAGGTCTAATCTTGTTAGCCCACCAATAATCAGTTACTAGATGTTACAATAAATATTCCACTTCATTTTACCTATTGCTAGAATAAACACAACTCTGAAAGAGAGATTTATATATTTATGAGGCTGGTTCAATCACTTACAATATAGGCCCTGATCTTTGAATGTTGTCAAAACCGTTTCTGCTCCTGCCCCTTCAACTTGTATTGGATAATCAGTTCTTTTTAGAACAAGTTTGGTTTTAATAACCAGGTATAGTAACTGAAACTGTAACCAAAACCACCAGTAGCAGGGATGGAAATAAACTCCTATCGCATAGCAGTTTCACCTGTTCCAGGTTAACACAAGCTTGATTAACAACAGTGTATACTGTAGGTAACAAGCTCATGTGTGTCTTATTAAACTCATAGTAAAACCAGGAGTGGATCAAACCACTAGGGTCTAAAATTCTTACTATGTTTAAAAAGTAAACAGCAGGCTGCTTGAACTGAACCTGTAGTGCTGATTTAACTTGGTTAGAACCAACACAGAAATACTTTTTTGTCAGCGCTGACTTTTCAGTTTGTTTTCTGAAAGCTGTTGTTTGTTTTACGTTCTGTTCAGCAGCCTCTGTAGTAGCCTTTTGTTTAATGTGTGATTCTTAAGATATTATTATTATTATTATTTATTTCTTAGCAGACACCCTTATCCAGGGCGACTTACAATTGTAAGCAAATACATTTCAAGTGTTACAGCGATCAATCATATTTTCTTTACGTCACATTACAAGATGTGCAAAACAATTACCTCCATCTGCATGTACAGTTTCATTGGGAAATGTCTTGACACGATCTTCAGCTGAAATATACTTTGCTTGTTTTGCTTTGTCATTCATTTTTGGTATTTTACGTCTAATGCTGAAAACTAGGTTTTAGCAACCTAAATCAAAACAATGCAGCACTAACTTTGTCCCACCTGCTACACACAGTACAGCAGGTTACAGAAAAGTCAGTACAGACGCACTAAACATAGGCTGTTTAAAACATTGTTGTCATCTGAACAGTAAAAACGAAAGTTAACCGGAGTATTTTTTTTTAAAAATTACATTTCTCTAAGTTTTTGTTTTTGCTTAAGTGCAATGCACACAGGAAGGCGAAGGAATAAAAAAAAAAGCCTATCTACAGAAGAAAGATACATAGTTTGTGTCGCTTGTGTTGTGCAGTAGTTCACAGGGTTTCTTTCCTCCCCTCACCAAATGAAAGTGTCCCGATTTTTCGCTCTTGCTATCTGATCACGCTACAAACCACTATGCAATGGGAGTCTTATTTCCATCCCTGAGAAGTATAAGCAGTGTTCTGTTGGATATAAGAAATACAATATTGCCTAGCTCATTCATTTCTCAAAATTAATCCTAAACTGGATTAGTTAACCAGGCCATTTAGAAATCAACTTTAATATTCTTTAGCCTGAAAGCAAAATCAATTTACTGAATTCTTAACAGCTTGCAGCAGTAAAGTTTTCATGGGCTTTGACAGCACAGAATATAAATAGAGAAGAATTTGACACAAAAGTGGCCAGCTGCTACAGTTATGTCTAGAGATATATTTAGGCTTTGTCATGTGGCCTTTATGTTAAAGCATAGCCTATTTGGCACACACCTAAACATTTGAATTAACACTAAAATTGCAAGAAAATAAACATTTTAATATACCCACGCCAAAAACTACATTGTGATCTTCACCCTGCTGTGAGATACTTAAATATAGCAGGTCAACCCACCTCTTAATCTTTACTTCTCACTTGTATCACACAATCTGTGTTTCAGCCAACCCACAGCAAGCAGACTGCAGATGTCACGAAACCTCTGTCAAACCAGCATACCATGTTTAAAGCCTCCCATTAGAGTGCAACTATTGTCAAAACAACTATAGAGCTTCAAATGAATGGGGGTTATTTAGAGCCATTTGTTTTCTTTTCTTCTAAAATGTTTTTATTTTTTAGTACAGGGTATCTAAGGAACTTACATGGCAATCAATCCCAGACACCCTGTCTTTCACTTAAATTCAGTTGAAAAAGGTTAAATATGGAAGACATTCAACAAACAAGAGAAGATCATTTTTAATAATAGTCAGAATTTTAATAGTAATGAATAGTAATCAAACTTGAAAGGCTGGCTATCTCCATCTTAGACAGTTTTCAGCTTGTTTTACTTTTTCATTTCTAAATCCTGCAAGAATCATCCGTAAATCTATTGCCCACATCCCCTACAATAGAATGAGTATATATATATATATATATATATATATATATATATACACACACACACACACACACACACACACACACACACACAGGTAGTGGACAAAAAAATGGAAACACCAATGTAAAGTCACTTAATAGGACGTTGGGCTATTATGGTATCCCGCTCTGTAGAGTTCTCCGCAGGACCGTTTTTGATGAAACTGGCTGCTCGTGCCCCAGGTTGAAATTTGCAGTCAATTGATCTGCAGTTGCTCGCCTGTTTTGCCTTGCACGTCGAATTAATGCACGGATATCACGATCCTGGAGTATGTGCTTCCACCCACTGTTGCCCTTTGCTGATGATGTCTTTCCCTCAGAGTTCCATGCCGACATCACCTTAGACACCGTTGCTCATGAAACAGCAGCAAGTTGAGCTGTCTTGGTCACTGAAGCTCCTGCCAAACGCGCCCCAACAATCACCCTTCTTTCAAAGTCACTGAGATCTCCTCTTGCAGCCATGCTAGCCACAATTATAGGCAACCAGGCCTGTCCAGCATCTTTATACATGACCCTAAGCATGCTGGGATGTTACCTGCTTAATTAACGCATGAGCCACACCTGTGTGGAAGCCCTTGCTTTCAATATACTTGGTGTCCCTCATTTACCCAGGTGTTTCCATTTTTTTGTCCACTACCTGTGTATAAATATATATATATATATATATATATATATATATATATATATATATATATATATATATATACTATAAAAAGGGGGCTAGATTGCAATCTAGCCCCCTTTTTATAGTGTATCATTTAAGCCACAGCTCCTTTTTCTCTTTATCAAAAAAAAAAAAAGAAACCTGCACACAGACAAACAAGTTTGATCTGCTTCCTTTGGTGCAAATGGTAATGGAATATTGACCCAGCAAAAATATGACATTAAAATTGATATCTGCATCAAGCCATTATTGCTAATTCAATGTAAGGCACTTACCAGACTTTAAATACATCTACCATTGCAGCAGCTCAGACTGAGACATGAAAAAAACCTGTCCACTTACCTAGGAAAGAAATGAAACAAAGAACCATTACATGTACAGTTAACACTTTTTCCCCTTAAAAACATACTTAACAAGCAGCCTTAAGGAGTAAGTAGCAGGGTTCCATGTTGTTCGTCCCCCACATGTTCTACAACTGTTTAAATAATGTACCTGTAATTTTTCTTTTCATTGTTAACATCCTGACAACTTTTTACACTTCCAACTTTAAAGTCTGTTTCAAAGCTCTTTTCAAAATGTCTGCTCTAGTGCACTTGGGTTCTGTCCTCTAGTTTAAATCACTGCAGCGATTAAAAAAATAAATGATAAACATAACTGCCCTGGCTTTTCTGTTCCTTACCACATCATGGATTGTTATTGCTGTGTTACCTGTTTGACAATGTGCGCAGTAATCCTTACACTATCAGTGCACTAGAGCGGACATTTTAAAACAAGCTTTGAAACAGACTTTAAAGATAGAAGTGTAAAAAGTTGACAGCATGTTAACAACGAAAAGAAAAATTACAGGTACATTATTTAAAAAGTTGTAGCACTATTTTTTGGAACCCTGCTACTTACTCTTTAATGAAATGCTAAAACCTGATCATACTGTAACACTATCTAATTACATTCAGGGAAATAAATATGGAAAGAAAGTTTTGGAAACACTGATGCATACAGTTTTCTGTACTGTATGTTTCAAAAATATGTCTTAGACTATCACAAGGGATGCTATGCACATTTCTTTATGCTATTCACTGATGTACAAAAAAAAGCTTTACATCCTGAATGAGCTGAATAGAACTGCCCTCCCCAAGCGATACAGATTATTCCTATCTGCACTATAATGGGCTTAGGCAGACGCATATGAAAATTCCACTGTTCCAAGGGAGTAGGTTTTAGACACCAAATTTACGGATCAGTGGAGCCACTCTGCATGTACATGTTTTGTTATGATATCCAGTGTACATTTTGTTTCATCCATGAAAACCTTATAGTGTATAATACATTAAAAAAGTCCACAACGGGCTACATCAAACACTAGTCTAGTTCCTGTGATTACCTGTATATTGTTTGCTGAGGCATATGTTGCCAGCATTCACCTTTTCATTTTCTTTGAGCAGACCATTACCGTTTCACCATACAGAGATAAGTAAGCAAAAGCAGCTGGTATTATTTTCATTTTAACGGCTTTCTTTGATCTTTAACAACTGGAACCATTACCTTTAGAAACTGGAAGAATTTAATAGACTTATCTATATAGCTATCATGCAGTACTGGGAGAAACAATGTCTTATGGTTTGATTTATTTTGCTGTTTACAAAACACTGTGTGCAATGTCAAATCCAGTCAGGAGCTTGTATTAATCCAATTCCAGATTGAGTCACTATGACATTTGTGGAAAAACACAAGGCAAGCACTTAATTTGTGTTTGTCAATTTGGTTTATAAAATGTAATCCTCTGTGCTGTGGTTGGGAATGTGATGTTTTTTGATAGGGAAACCACATCCCTTATTCCAGGGAAAACACATTGCATTTTTAATAGTAATAAGTTGCATGCATGGCACATACTTGGTAATCATGGGTAACATTAACAGTGATATACTGTTTACATTCGGGCTAGCATGAGCACATATTCACTAAAACACAGCATCTCATCCAATGTTATACTGTTCCAATCCCCACCAGGATAAACTTGAACAGCATTTTTTTATAGCATTTTACCCAGGATTACATCAACCGCCTGCCCTTGGTTATCCAGAGATTATCACTAAAAATAAGTGGTTGTTGCAAACCAAGTTGATTTTCTGGTACTGTAAAATGCTTACCAAAAAAAAAAAATCATCAGCTGTGGTTTATCCCAGCTTAGGTTGATCAAATCAACCCCCAAAGTAGAGTTTGAAGTTATACAAATAAAAATGTGCATTCCCATAACTTAAAATAGAGAATTTAATTCAATTTATAGTATTTAGAATTTGCTGTAGATGGTTGGTGCTAGGAAAAAAATACAGTTCTGTCTATTGACATTTTCAGAATAAATTAGAATTTCTAGAATTGCAAATGAATATCAATGTGTCTGCTAAGCTATTTTATAACTTGTGAATGTAACATTATGCACAATGAATAAGTCATGAATTCACACTAATCCCTGTTTATATAATGCCAACACGTACAACTTTGAGGCTAATATAAATAGTATGATACACTTGATTAAACAGCAAATTAGACGCCTTCTGGGCAGGGGTCAATACAAATCTATGGAAATTTTGGGCTTAATTTGCTGAGGTCTACAAACTGTCTGGATCTTAGAGAGATTTCTCAACCACAGCATAATGAACCCCTGTGTTTTAGCAGAAACATCAATGGTCACACATTGCTAGGCTTAGGTTGCCAAAAAGCCAGATTAAGATGAGTTGGTGGTTTGCCGTTATGATTGTTCAGACACTAAAAGAGCCAGGAGGTGGTGGTGTGTGTGATGTTGTAACATTGGTAACTTCAAGGGAAAAGTCAAAGAGTAGAGTGATGCTGTCCACAACCGTTTTATAGCGAAGTTGTTCAGTTTCATATGGGTTCATGCTTGACCTTGCTGTCAACCAGAGGCATTAGTCTGGGGTAAACTGAACAGTTCTCAGCTTGGTAAAATGGTCAGGTCATCCTTTTTCATATGCCCATAGGTCTCAGACAAAAGCTTATTGCATAAAATGGCTTAGCTTCCTTGATCTGACATTAACTAGACTGCTGTTGAGTAAGTGGTGTCTGGTTCTGTACTGTTTGTTGATATCAGGAATTCCTATGTGATGAGGTGCTTGCACCTGGAGAAGCTGCCGTACCAGCGAGGTGGGCAAGCTGGTGTCTACACCAAACATAAAGACATTGTTGTTGGACATTCCTTGAGGGAAAATTAGAGGGGTTGTGGTGCATGGGATGAGTTTGTTATGAGGAATGTACAAATTAACTCATCCCAGACTCATCCATACATGTGACTGGAGACAAGGCCCTTTTCATGCCAATTAATTTGTCAATAATTTCCATTTCAAGCGTAACATAAAGACCTTGCACAATAAAGAATGAATTGTACTTGTGTAATGTAAATCCCACACTCTGCCTTTGGGTTAGCTGTAGATACCAATGGCCCTCAGGGGTGCTGTGTGACCTCAAGTGCACAATAATATCTCCAGTGGTCCGCATCATGATTCACTTTCAATCACCAAGTACCCCCCGGGGTCGTTAAGAGCCATTGCTGTGCTTGGCAAGAGTGATTATTCATATAAAAAATGAAGGGCTGCTCAGGTTTGCATATCCCTGACTCGGCAGTCATTCTACAATGAAAAGTACTGTAGGAGTTAGTCAGTGACTGATTTTAAAACAATATCTGTGTGTACCTATTTAAACCTTTACTAATGTAGCGAAATTAGCTTTTAGGGATAAACCAATATGGTAGTTTGGATGTCATAAAAGACAGGGGGTTGTTTAATATATCATTTTGCCAAAATCATATCCGAATAAACAGCATGGACTACACATTGACTCACACAGTGACAATAGTACTGGGAATATATGGAACACTGTAGAATACTGATTTTCATGTATTCATTTTGGATTTATTCTGTATAAAACCTTACAAAAGCCTACAACTGAGAATTAAGGATTCCACCTGGTGCAATGTTGGTAAAGACATCAGGGCCAAGTGTGTGGCACAAAAAAAGCTCTCACAAAACCCTCTTGCAGAAGGATGTTGTTTGCTGAAAAAAATAGGTAATCAAGAAGTGCCTTTCTAACAGAATGATCAACTAAGCTAAGACTGAATTAAAAAAATAAGCCATTTAACAATTTTGTTAATGAATTAGCAAAATAAGTCAAATCTACAAAGCTCAACCATCAAAATAAATGCATCTGCTTAAACGGAGATTGGGGAAGATTTTGGCATATTGCATTTTTAGCTTGCTGTGCCACCATATTGTGTTACAGATTTAGATTTTTAAAAGAACTAAACAAACACAATGAGATCCATTTCCAGAGCACTGCCCTCCAACAGATTCATACGCAGGACTGTACAATCTTTGTCAAACAGAAACCTGCTGCCTGGCCCCGTCATTTCAAATAGTGAAGAAAATAAACATTCATTGATATCTGCATGTGCAGCTCATCATTAAGTGTTTTTTAAAAGTGTGTGCCTGTATCCATCAAACAACACAACACTCAGAAATGATTTGTTTGAAGAACAGGGAAAATGACAAGAGGACTAGAGAGAGAGATTAGAGACTTTAAAAATCAGATCCTGCAGATAAACCAGCCTTTTAAGTTAACAGAACAAGATCAAAATACATCACCCCACCAAACAACTGATTTTTTTAGGATACCATACTGTAACTAGAATATGGCAAATGTAAAATGGTGGGATGGAATGCAAAGTCTATAGAAATCTAGTTTCAACAATATCTCTTAAACAAAATTGCATACAGTAGCTTGGTAAATTCCTGGCAGAAATCTTTCAGAAATGTCAGAAATCTTAATAGAATTAAGTAAACACTGTGCACGTGCAATTCATTGTAAAGCTTCAAATTTCAGATAAGAGGAAACATTTTTCACTTTATGCCACTGGAAAAGAAAATGTAATTATTCAAGTAACATTCCCTGGGTTACATTTTCTGAATCTGATTAAAATTCACTACACAGTGTGTACCGGCAGTGTAAGAGGCATGTAGATGATTTATATATCATATATTCTACCCCACTGGGTCCTGGGGACTTTTCAGTGGGGGTTCTGGGGATAGACAGCAGGGGAAAACACAGGATCCAAATGCCACTAAAATTGTCAAAACAACTTTAAAAACTATAGAATCCAGCTTTCTCATTGGTACACACACCCACGCACACGCACACACACACACACACACAACACTTTATGGTATCAAGGGCAAGAAAAACAGTTTACTACCACTGATATGCATTGTACCACCTGGTGTTAATGTCAGAATTGCTAGTAGTACTATCTCCCCTAACACAATTTCTACAGAGGTAACCAAGATGTCAAACATAGTACATAGTCATCCTGTTGCCAGAGGATCGCTGAATAGGAAAATACATATTGCTCACTTTAAGAATGAGGATGTTGTGCATGACATTACTAAGATCTCCTTAGGCACTGTTCATAAGAGATTGTTAAGTCAACTGCAGTATTTATCTCCTCCAATAGACAGACACACTAAATATAAATTATTGCCATCTGCTACAATGCTTCCGGAACAAAATATGCTTAAGCATCAACATACTCCTCAGCTCATTCATTGATGATGCTTTAGTAAATGATATATGTATACCGAGCATCAAAATATACTTATCACTATTATAACACATTTATTTTCGAAAAAAAAAGGTATATGAATGATGGACATTGACAAAATGTTTTTGGTTTCTTTTTAATCACTCAATCATTCATCCTTGACCATGACACGCTTGAGTGACTATGACTGAAGCGTATGCACTTAATCACCTAATTAGTGAGACAGTTGATTGGACACTGGATACGGAGTGATTTCACTGTTGAATTGCAAGCTTGAATAAAAGCAATAAAGAAAATCACAGAAAAAACAGTATGCCACGTCTGTCAAGACAGCAGCGCCCTGGTGCAATCAGCATGTTGGAAGCTGGACTAGGGCAGTGTACTGTGGCTCACTGTCATGGGTGCTCACAGCCAGCAATTTCAAACCTGGTGAGACGGTATAACCAGACATGAACTGGGAGACCAAGAGTCACAACACCTGCCCAAGATTGACAGATCATTTTGCAGCATCTTCGTGATGTCAATTGTTAATCAGCACAATGAAAAGTCACTGCACCTGCTCTAAAACAGAGTTTGTCATTTTTCGATCACATCTAGTATCCAAATACAAGTGATAAGTTTCTTTTGATGCTCAAATATAAGTGATAAGTTTCTTTTGATGTTCAGTATATCTATCCATCTGTCTATCTATCTGGGAACCAACTCCCCAGTAATGTTGTTGAAGCTGACACCCTGGGATCCTTCAAGAAGCTGCTTGATGAGATTCTGGGATCAATAAGCTACTAACAACTAAACAAGCAAGATGGGCTGAATGGCCTCCTCTCGTTTGTAAACTTTCTTATGTTCTTATATATATATATATATATATATATATATATATATATATATATATATATATATATATATATATATATATATATATATATTGTGGCAAAATTATGTGCTGTGTGATTTTGGAACCATAACCCTGTCTTCTAGTGCACGAAATAATTTGCTCATATGTTGATCGTATTTAAGCAGGTTGGTATCTGTATGTTTATTGTGTAAAAGACAGAAACTAAACTAAACTAAACTAACAGAAACCTAACTCAGATCTGGAGCACTAACTAAACTTTTCACCAGCTCTTAACTAACACCAGACAGCTACGCCATTTACCAGTAACCAAACACTCACTCTTTAAGTACTACAATACCTTTTTACAATTGTCTTTCTCCAGGTATTTGTTCAGGTATCAGCCTTAACACCAACCCTGACAAATGCACCAACCCCTACTTAAATACCTATTTCAATTGTTAACAGGTTTTTAAAATTAACCACCTGGAAAAATCATGCTCGGCCATGCCACCTAACAGCGTTCTGGGAAATGTAGTCTTGACGCAATATAACAAGACTACATTTTCCTTTCACTGAGGATACAGGCTGTGCAGTGACCACAAATCAACATATTTGCCCTCGACTACTTTACCCAACTTTCTGTTACAATATACAGTACTGTTCAAAAGTTTTAGGCAGGTGTGAAAAAATGCTGTAAAGTAAGAATGCTTTCAAAAATAGACATGTTAATAGATTATATTTATCAATTAACTAAATGCAAAGTGAGTGAACAGAAGAAAAATCTACATCAAATCCATACTTGGTGTGACCACCCTTTGCCTTCAAAACAGCATCAAGCATCAATTCTTCTAGGTACACTTGCACACAGTTTTTGAAGGAAGTCGGCAGGTAGGTTGGCCCAAACATCTTGGAGAACTAACCACAGTTCTTCTGTGGATTTAGGCAGCCTCAGTTGCTTCTCTCTCTTCATGTAATCCCAGACAGACTCGATGATGTTGAGATCAGGGCTCTGTGGGGGCCATACCATCACTTTCAGGACTCCTTGTTCTTCTTTACGCTGAAGATAGTTCTTAATGACTTTCGCTGTAATTTTGGGGTCGTTGTCATGCTGCAGAATAAATTTGGGGCCAATCAGATGCCTCCCTGATGGTATTGCATGATGGATAAGTATCTGCCTGTACTTCTCAGCATTGAGGAGACCATTAATTCTGACCAAATCCCCAACTCCATTTGTAGAAATGCAGCCCCAAACTTGCAAGGAACCTCCACCATGCTTCACTGTTGCCTGCAGACACTCATTCGTGTACGCTTTCCAGCCCTTCGGCGAACAAACTGCCTTCTGCTACAGCCAAATATTTCAAATTTTGACTCATCAGTCCAGAGCACCTGCTGCCATTTTTCTGCACCCCAGTTCCTGTGTTTTCGTGCATAGTTGAGTCGCTTGGCCTTGTTTCCACTTCGAGGTATGGCTTTTGGCCGCAAGTCTTCCATGAAGGCCACTTCTGACCAGACTTCTCCGGACAGTAGATGGGTGTACCAGGGTCCCACTGTTTTCTGCCAGTTCTGAGCTGATGGCACTGCTGGAAATCTTCTGATTGCGAAGGGAAGTAAGCATGATGTGTCTTTCATCTGCTGCAGTAAGTTTCCTTGGTCGACCACTGCGTCACGGTCCTCAACGTTGCCCGTTTCTTTGTGCTTCTTCAAAAGAGCTTGGACAGCACATCTGGAAACCCCTGTCTGCCTTGAAATTTCTGCCTGGGAGAGACCTTGCTGATGCAGTATAACTACCTTGTGTCTTGTTGTTGTGCTCAGTCTTGCCATGGTGTATGACTTTTGACAGTAAACTATCTTCAGCAACCTCACCTTGTTAGCTGAGTTTGGCTGTTCCTCACCCAGTTTTATTCCTCCTACACAGCTGTTTCTGTTTCAGTTAATGATTGTGTTTCAGCCTACATATTGAATTGATGATCATTAGCACCTGTTTGGTATAATTGTTTAATCATACACCTGACTATATGCCTACAAAATCCCTGACTTTGTGCAAGTGTACCTAGAAGAATTGATGCTGTTTTGAAGGCAAAGGGTTGTCACACCAAATATGGATTTGATTTAGATTTTTCTTCTGTTCACTCACTTTGCATTTAGTTAATTGATAAATATAATCTATTAACATGTCTATTTTTGAAAGCATTCTTACTTTACAGCATTTTTTCACACCTGCCTAAAACTTTTGCACAGTACTGTATAAAACTGCCTGATATACATGTACCTTGCATAATGTAGATTCAGATTCACGAAGATACGCAACAATGAAAGGAACGCACAAAGTAGCCGCTTTATTAGCCATGGCTTTATTTTTATGTTTTTTTACACATTCATGTGTGCTAGAAATTGGTTATGATAAAGGTTCAGACTGAAAAAGTGAAACCAACTATTGGAGTCAAATGTCAACATGACCTCAAATTCGCCAAATGGGGTGCAATCCCTGAAATAGAAGTGTAACCATTACCATATGGGTATCTGCCTCCTAAAGACCCAAAACCTGAATAAGATACATCGAAGCTGCTCGTAGAGCCGGTGACAGTGTCATGGCCTGTCCCTGAGGGCACTAAAGCACTGCGGTCACAGACCTCAACGTCATTTTTCCTTCAAGTCCGCCAAGGCATCTACTGCCACTGGGTCCCCATCTCCTATTATGGAGAACCAGAGGGGACAGTGAG
This sequence comes from Acipenser oxyrinchus oxyrinchus, assembly GCA_030684275.1. Taxonomy (NCBI): domain Eukaryota; kingdom Metazoa; phylum Chordata; class Actinopteri; order Acipenseriformes; family Acipenseridae; genus Acipenser; species Acipenser oxyrinchus. Next base: position 53,782,656 of record CM060251.1, on the reverse strand, counting down.
TTGATTCCTGGGAGGCAAAGAGATCTATTTCTGTTCTCATGAACCTTTCCCAAATGAGGCTCACCATGTCGAGCTGAAGCCTCCACTCTGAGGTGTTGGGGCCTTGAGAGGAGGTCTGCCGCCCAGTTTGTCACCCTGGGCAGATGTACTGCCTGCATTGAGAGGTTCTCGTGTGTCCAGAGAAAAAGCTTGAGGGGCGCCCTGGTGGTTGATGTAAGTCACCACTGTTGTGTTGTTTGTATGGACAAGCACATGTCTCCCTTGAACCTGCAAAAAATTCTGCAAGGCCCCGCAAACTGTCTGCAGCTCCAAAACATTGATGTGTAGACCCTGCACACCTTGTGCCCCCCTGACATTCCATACAGCGTCCTAGCCCAGGCTGGATGTGTCTGTGGTGACAGCCTCCCTTCTGGTGACTGCCCAGCGATATGCCGACTCACTGTCACTAGGCGGTCATGGTTCAACAAAGGCTGAAAAACCCTGCTGTTGAACCAGGCCTACAGAGGGTGCATATGATAGAGACCCAATGGGAGGGTCTGGAAAGCTAATGCCATGAAGCCCAGAAGTCTCTGGAACATCATTACCGTGAGTGTTCTGTTGAGCTGAAAGAGCTCTAAACAGTCAGCTATTCTCTGCACTCTGCCGTCTGACAGAGTGGACAGCATGGACCTGTAGTCCAAGCACACTCCTAGATAGGAGGCTGTCTGAGAAGGTGTGAGCTGGCTCTTCGCATGATTCACCGTAAAGCCTAACTGTTGAAGGTGGCTGGTGACAAGTTCCGTGTGGGCCTCTGCCTGTGCTGGAGACTGGGCGCAAGATGCCTTTGAGTGTCAAAGGAGTCAGGATAGCTTCCATGGTCTTCGAGAGCACGGAGAGCTAGGGAGCGGCCAAATGGCAAGACAAGGAACTTGTATGCTGTTCCCTGAAAAGCAAACTGCAGGGACTTCCTGTGCGCTGGTTTTATGGGGATGTGGAAATTGGCGTCTTTGAAGTCCACCGTGGTGAACCAGTCCTCTGGCCTGCTTGACTGCAACAGTTGTTGCATTATCAACATTTTGAACCTCCTTCGGCTCAGATACAGGTTGATCTGTCTAAGGTCAAGGATCGGTCCGAAGCCAACATCCCGCTTGGGCACTAGGAGTACCTGGAGTAGAACCCTTCCTCCAACTGGAGGGGGTCTATCATGCAAATAGTCTGGTTTTGCAGCAGAGCTGCTACCTCCTGAGACACCACCGCAGCATCCTGTGGGTCCGTGACTGATGTTGTAGTCACACCCCAAAGGGGGGGGGGGGCCGTGCTTCAACTGTAGTGAGTAGCTGGTCTGAATGATAGTAAGCACCCAAATGTCTGGGTGCACCAAGTCCAGATAGCTCTCTGAGAAGGCGCCCCTGGGCCTGTGGCAGCAAATTCCTATGGCTGCTGCTTTTTCATAGACCAGCCTATGAAAAATGGTCCCCTTGGTCTATTTTTCATAGATTGAAATGAAATATATAGCTTTGCAGGATGAAATACATTTTACACATGCATATTGTAAAAGGATATTTGGGTTTAAAATGTAAAAAGGGCCTGAAACAGAAAGATGGTTTAACAGGTGTTGATATGTCAATGTAAATGTCTTAATGCATTTTGTAATATTATTTATTCACATGTGTATAGCGCTTTTATACAGGGGATCTCAAAGCACTGTACAAAACATAGCAAAGAGAATGATACATTAAGATAAAACAATACATTAGTATAACATAATACATATACATCTACCACTGTCAGATCATAAGACAACAGTAATAACAGTGTAGAATAATAGTGTAAAATAAATAAAAACATATAAATATAGGTGACAATATATACACACATATATACACTTTTACATAATAGTACTAATAAAACATAGTAAGAAAATACAATGATGTAATAACAGCACAATAAAAGCAGCAATTCAAACCCATTAAGATAAAAAGACCAAGTTATAATAATACGTTTTCAGTCTTGATTTAAAAACTGTAATGGTATCTGCTTCCCTGACAAATACAGGCAGAGCATTCCATAATATTGGTGCTCTACAGGAAAAAACTCTACCTCCCGTATTACTTTTGTTGACCCTCGGAACAACAAGCAGCCCCGCATCCTGTGATCTCAAAGAGCGGCTAGGATGGTATGGGATCAGCAACTCCTGCAGATAAACAGGTGCTAGACCATTAAGAGCCTGTTAGCAGCAAAGTCTTAAAATCAATTCTATATTCCACCAGGAACCAATGTATAAATGCTAAGACAGGGGTAACATGGTCACTTGGTTTTAGTCAGAATTCTAGCAGCTGAATAAGCTGTAAGCGGGATACCAAACGTTTTGAGATACCAGAGGAAAGTGCATTACAGTAGTCAATCTTTGATGAAACAAAAGCATGCATCAGCTTCTCAGCATCAGATGCAGGAATACTTGGCTTAAGCTTAGCTATATTTCTAAAATGATATTTTAGTTCTTTTCCTAATATGATTCTCAAAAGATAGATCAAAGATCAAAGCTGACCCCCAAATTTCTAATTTCTAATTTTAATTCTGATGAGAGACTGCTTAGGTCTAACTTACATAATGGAGGATTATCACAAAATTCAAGAAGCCGAGCGTGTGCTTGCATAAGTTCAGTTAATGGCTGTTTTTCTAAGGATAAAGTAATGTAATATAACAGCTACGTCAAATATTGAAGCAGGTTATAGATTCATAGGAGACCTATGAAAAATGAACCGTACTGCAAACAAGCAGATTTTAAAAAAATTTTTTATTCAAGAATGGAACTAAATGCACATTTCATGTTAGTCCCCCACCCCCTATATGTACATGTTAAAAAGAAGGTCTGAAAACAAGATATTCTGCACCCTCTGGTATTGAACAAAGCAGATGGATGGCAGAGATATCAATGGAAATGCGAGGTGGGGCATGTCCCGGTCACAGCATTTCATTCCCTCTATTCTCTTGCAGAGACAATTAAGGTAAGCATTTCTGTATTGAACTGTTCAATTTCACATCATTGGCATTACCATTATTTTAAATCCAGGGAATTTAAGCCAGGCAGAGGGAAATTCAGCGCCCTGATGCATGGCAACACTGTACAAAAAATATAGATGGACTTTAAGCCCCATGCCACAATTAAAAGCATTCGAAAGTAAAGGTAACATTTAAAAGGGAAGAGGTTGGATCCATTGTATTTCTGCACAGCTCTAAGCACTATTAGTAACAAGGGAAGCTGAAACAAATGGCAAAGATTTTTTGAGAATGTTGTACAATTTAAAATTTCACACAATAAAACTTACAAACATTTAACTGTCCCTATAAACCAAAACAAAGATCTTAAATTGTGTTTCCATGGAGTAATTGTAAAACATGCCAGGGGGTCTCCATGGTCCTCTGTATGGCACTCAGCAGTCATTAAGGGACAGCATCCTTCACATTTAGAAAACTATTCACTTACAATTAGTGGCATTGATTCTTGTACTGGATTTGTAATTTCAGTAATAATTGCAGAAGAGTGCAGAAGAAATTACCTGTGCCATTGAGGCAAAGATAAACATTGAAAAGAAACAGATTTCAGCATGAAGTTCTTGAACAATCCCTTGGTTGTCAGGCTAGGCTGCTTTAAATATTACATTAATTACAGAAGCATTTACTAATGGGTACATTCACCCTATTCAAAGCCATTATCTTTTTCCACGATTATCCCCCAGTGAATCTCCAAATTGGACTCCAGTGCACAGGCTCTTGATAATCTGTTGATGAGGCGTGATAAAATATACAAACACAATCAACTTCTCTACTTGCCATGGTGCTTCAGCGCTTGTCAGCACAAAATGCCAGACAGGAGTCAGGCAATGAAGATTCGACCCTATTACCATGTGTGTAGTGCAGCCCAATATGCACAGGCATTGATGGCATACATTGAAAAATCAACTCAGGCATCAAATTATCGGTTTGCTTATTTTATATGCTTACAAAGCCAGGACAACCCTGTATATTCACATTGTGTTCCTGTCTTCAAGACTTCAATACATTATAGAACATGTATTACTAACTGTGAAAATTATTATCAACTATTTAATCTAATTTTGTTTGTTCAAAGAATCTGTCAATACAGGAGGCACCGCATATCGGAACACTTCCTAAGGGAACACCCTTGTGGTGAATTGATTTTTTCACATTGTATAAGGAACAGCAACTTCGCTTAAAAGAACACATTCTTAGCAGCCGATATCGATTCGTTCACAAGGGGTGTAACGCACCAGAACGGGAAACACCAAATTGCTCGGCGACTTGTGTCTGATTCACGTTTTTTTGAAGAGCTCAAACAATTTACAACTCTGTGTAGCAAGAGAAAGAGCTGTGCATTTTGACGTTTTGTTTACATGCCATTTTGAGTTGATGAGGTGCACTCGTGGAAATCAGAAAACAAAACAATTCAGTGATATGACAGCGGCTCTGGAAAGATTTAATAAACCAATCAGTGTCCTTCAAAACACTCGCGATGACAAGCAGCTTTTTTTTTTACAAAACAGTACTATACTTCACCATTATTAAATAATGTGCAGGTCTTGTATGTTGCTGCTGCATTTTGTAACGTGTGTAGGGGTGCTGTGTTAATTTAGTTCGACTTTTAATTTAATAACGTTAAGTTAGCCCTAAGTAACGGCCATTATTTTTGCCTCTGCCAGCTCATTTCACAGTACTTAGTGATTTAAGCTTTTTGACTGGTTTTGTTTTAGTTTTATTAACGTTAGTTTGGCTGTTACTTTATTGTTATAGTTTATTAACATGCACTTGCCTACTGTTCTGCTTTTACTTATTCAGTTCATTTCACATGTTAATGCACGTGTGTCATGACAATACAGCCAGAGAGTACTGTACTAAACAGCAAAACATTATTGCAAATTAATTACATATAAATAATACTCTACAGTGGCTGAAAAAAATAACATTTTAAGTTTTTCTGTTTGTTTTTTTTCATGGTTTTATGCACTACTAGTATTTGTTGCTAATCAAGACAAACGTTTTCCTCAATATTCCATGCCTAATGATGTTTGCTCAGAATTCCGTCTGTGGTCTGGTATTAACAATAGCCTAAATAATTATTTATTATTATTATTAAATAATACCTCAACACCAGAAAATAAATATTTTCCTTACACAGAGATGTTCTTCAGGTACCTCATACACAAAAGCGGACATGGTTTGTGAACTGTTTGTAAAACATGTAAAAGGTACTGCTAACTTTTTATTTTTTTAATTAGCATTTGAGTCTGCGTTTGTGTATTTGTAAGTTTCAGTGTTGAAGTCACTGTTAAATCCTAAAATGTATTAGCGAAATACAAAGTTGTAGCAATTAAAACTATCTAGTAGTGTTAGTACATGTGTTAATACTGAACTTGTTGTTTGTTCCTTCCTGGCTTTGTTAGAGAAGAGAGCACCGTCGTGTGTTGTCACTGTGATATGCTGAAATAACATTACTGAAAGCAATCAGACTGCATCCAGTTTGATTTCTTCAACTTGTCATTCAAACCGGAGACTAGTTGCTATTGTGGTTATTGTGTTGCCTTTTTTTGCTTGGTGAAAGAAAATATCTGTTCTTATACATGCCCTCTGAATGTTGTCTGTCAATGTAGACCAAGTATGCTTCCTCGCTGATATACATTCAATCTATCTATTTAAATTTAATATAGCAACTGAAAGTACAAAAAATACAATAATCAAGAATAGTGTTTTCTGTCATCACCAATACAGTAACCACAATAGCAACTAGTCTCCGGTTTGAATGACGGTTTGAAGTTGAAGAAATTAAACAACTGGATGCAGTCTTACTTTCATCAACTTTATTTCAACATATCACAACACAGGCACTGTGCTCTTTTCTCTAACAAAGCCAGGAAGGAGGCTTTGAATAATCTTTATGAACACTATACTATACCATACAATAGGTTGAAACAACTCATTTAATTTTTTGACCCTGTGACTCTATGGCTGAGGGTTATTGAGACTTGGAGACAGTAGCTGTGGTTTTTAAGCGCTGGGGCGCGCAATTATTAACCAAAATAAATCAAAAGGACAGACAAAACACAGCTCACAGAGCCAAAATAAAAAGGTTAAGCAAAACCAGTCACAAACACAAAATCTGAATCGAAAATCCCTCACCCAAGTCTTGCACTATCCCAGTGAGTTTAATTATATACAGAGTACAGAGACCAGGCGACCAACTGTGCCTGGTGGTGCAGCGACCTGGGAGTCAGGCCCAGCAGCCATAGGTTTGGACACAAAGAACAGGTGTCTAGGAGCCCAGGTCAAGGGATCCAACTCCCAGGCACCGGGCTGTGGCACAGGCGTGGATGTTCAAGGTTGTGGTGGAGGTGGTCTCCTCATCTCCTAACCCCTCTCTGTATGTGACGGCTCCTTCTTGGGCTCCGGCAACAGAAATTCCGGCAGCAAAACTGCTACTGGTGGCAACAACAAATCCTAATCCTAATTGGATGACTTGACCATGGGCATATGATTGAATCCATTTTTTCCCCCACTGCATTCAGTCTTTTTTGCTTTTTAGTGACAGGCTCTTCAACAACACCAGCCATCATGACACTTCACCAGTAAAACCGGACGCACCAAGAAAAACACATGACGCATACCGCATCACATGACTGCAGGTTAACGTGATTGGATAACTGCATAGATGCAATACAAACAACTCACTCAAACAACACGCCCTAAACCAGTAGAGTATGCTGTAGCACTGCAAGACAGTACAGCAGCCACATACACGAAATTTCCGAATGAGAAAATAAAAATTTCACATTTTACGCCTGGATTTTCAACATTTACTCTAAAAATCGGGACAAATGGCATCCTGACAGTACCTCGATCTGGACGCTTTAATCACTGATAAGAGGTGCATAGGCGGCGATTCCATGAGTGCTCTGGGGCGCAAGCACCAATGGGGAAAATTTAAGGTCTCGCATAGTGCAAATAAATAAACCTAGCTAACAATTTCACCCTGAGGGCTACAGTGAAACATAGTGTCTTTAAATTGGGACTTTAGTGAAAACCGCGTGTGCATCTAAGTACATTAATTATTGTAGGTAGTAATTCATAGTTATTTAATCACTCACAGGCTATAACCCCCAACTCAACAAACCAGCCAGCATTTTTCTAAATAGCAACACATGTAATGAATAATAAAATAAACATTTTATTTGTGTCATTGGTGTCAATTTCAGGCGGAGCTTCGTGGTCTGCAAGGTGACACGGCTGAGAGATTTTTTTTCTCTCTGTCATCCCGTCTGGTGCTGTCAGTGTCAGTTTCTCAGCACACATGCCCTGAATATCAAAGCTTTTCCGACCGTCAGGGAGCGCGAGAAGATTTTAACTTTGACTGTTTTTCTTGTTCTGAGCAAAAACAAAAATGGCCAGGAAGGATGAGAACAGTCACAAAACTCCAATTCCGACAGTATGAGGAATGTTATGCAATTAGTGGGTACCTAATTAACATACCCCATGCAAAAATCAAAAGGGTTGATGTGGTCGGAGCAGCTCTGGGCAACTTACAGGGAGGCCTGCAGGCGCCCGGCCAGTTTACAGTGGTTGCTAGTGCGCGGTGAGCTGAGGACACCCTAGCCGACCTAAGCCCTCCCCACCCAGGTGGTGCTCGGCCAATTGTGCGCCGCCCCCTGTGAACCCCCGTCTATTGTCGGCAGTGGAATAACCTGGACTTGAACCGGTGACAGCCAGGCTATAGGGCGCATCCTGCACTCCACACGGAGTGCCTTTACCAGATGCGCCACTCAGGAGCCCCTCCAGTATACATTATACACGTTAGTATAAGTATATTTTGTTCACCGTTATCACTTTAACTGAAAGGTATAGAAAAGAGACAAACTAGAATCAATTTGAGTGATTTATTGAACAACAATACATTTAAAAAATAAAACCCTTTTGCTTAACTGTACACAATTCCATCAGTATGCAACACCTCACTAATCTTTCTTGTAAATCAATACCTTAGAAAGCACTGATCTATCTGACTGATAGCCATTTAAATAAACCTGAGGGTAAGACAGCTGGCTTCTCAAAGACCTGATTTTGTATTATTTCCTCACAGCACTGGGTGTAGTGCTTGCATTTTTTTTATCCACAAATTGACAAGTTCACAGATGTCTTTAAATGGCAAACAGAGCTTTGGTGCTGCATCATCCAATGTGTCAAACCCAGAGCTCCTTCAGACCTACATAAACAGCCCCTTGAAAAGCTGAACCAGACCTCTACCACAATGCAGCATTCCTCTTCCAGGGTACAGCATGCCTCCCCTTGGGTTCAATTCCAGAACAAACATGCTTGATGTGTTTATTTTGGGATTTGACGTCTTCCCTCATCAATATCTGTCAGCATAGTACAATACTGCCATTTCTTTATTTAATGAGCAACTGAGGGCATTTGGATCCAGTCAGAGTCTATACAAAATGCTCTGTAAACCAAAGCCACACAATCTACTTTCAGTGGTTTTCAACAATACAGATTCTAGATATACATTAACATAAGCTGATAGGAAATGTACCAATATTTTAAGCATTACATGAACACCATACTGTACTTGCTTCTCCTTTTCCTATATATATTGCTACCGTCTCAGATATAGCCAAAAGCTCACTTGGTCATTCGTTAGAACAGAATTTTTTATTTTATTTGACATATTGAAATATAAATTTAGTTACCAGCAGAAAGCTTTACTGTCTGAGCTTTCTCCTTCAGTTAGAAAGTAAGGTTTCTTAAATAATAAGGTACCAGTAAGCAATTTTTAGCATTTAAATTAAAATGGACACATCAAAGAGTGTTATTTTTCCATTAACAGCATTTGTTATATTTTAAATTGATTTTACATTTAATCTACTAGTCGGCCCAAAGTCACCTATTGTGTCCTGCAAAACCATTAATATAATTGGTAATGCTGATAACTGCTTCTGTCAGCAGATTACAACAAATGCAGTAAGTGTGTGAATTGTGTTTCCAATTCTTGGGCATCTGCCGGCCAATGAGAGCCATTACTAAAGGTATTTTATCGAAGAGGTCTATTCATTTCCATGCTCCAGTAAATGCAATGTCCCTGTGGCAGAAAATCAGTTAGCGATGCAGCTAGAAAAAGAGCACAAAATGATATTGTTTAAGGAGAAAACATTGCACATATTTGGCTGTTGCACAAGTTGCCAATGGACTGTCCATGCATGTCTTTTCCATCATAGTTATAGTTATCCAAAATATTCACCATGCTTATCCCTACATCTATGAAGTGTTATACTGCAAATGCCAAGTCATTCATGCCTTATCAGCTGGTGTGGTCTAGTTTTCAAGATGCAAATTTATTTTCTCACAACTATTCAGCCCATCTGGATCATATCGCATACAGCTATGGCCAAAAGTTTTGCATTACCTAGCATTTTAGGATTGAGACATAAGTAAAAAAAAGAAAAACTTTATGATCATAATTCAGATATTTTATTTAACATCATGTAATCAAAGAGACTAAATAAATGACATTGCAATAGTTTACCAGAAGCCATAACAGTAGTACAGTATGTCATGTAAGATTTTGAAATGTCACATTTTTTTGAATTGTCAGTTTTTCATTAAGTATAATGGAAAACCACAAAGTGAAATGTAATTCAATATGTTAACGTAACATTATTCTGTAGGTTTCATTAGACTTTATGAAGTAAAATTAGTTAATTCTATAGAGCGATGCAAAACTTTTGGCCATAGCTGTACATGAAGAAACCTGCATCTGGCTTCTTGCATACTTACATGCTCACACAATAAGAAACCCTGAACTGCTGTAGTCTATTGTGCTATATCTAACATGCCAGCTCTTAGTACAATGGATGTTTTCTGCATACTGTCCTGAATGACAAGGAGACAAGGAGAAGAATAAAGAGAGCTGGGGAGAAATGTATTTGTTGCTTATCATAAAAATGTCACCATCATGTGCCAAAGGCCTTGAAGGATGAAGGCACAGTAGATGCCTAAGTTGGCATGAGGAAAGAATAAGCCAGTGTCTACTGATTGAATCACTGACTTTGTTGTGTGTACACCTCATTAACTACAGTACTGCTTCATTCTAATTATCATACATACAGATACTCAAGAAAGAGCAGCATTAGGAGGCTGTGTGGTCCAGTGGTTAAAGAAAAGGGCTTCTAACCAGGAGGTCCCCAGTTCAAATCCCACCTCAGCCACTGACTCATTGTGTGACCCTGAGCAAGTCACTTAACCTCCTTGTGCTCTGTCTTTCGGGTGAGACGTTGTTGTAAGTGACTGCAGCTGATGCATAGCTCACACACCCTAGTCTCTCTAAGTCGCCTTGGATAAAGGTGTCTGCTAAATAAACAAATAATAAAATTATAATAATTAGGAACTTTACACATGGCATCACAATTAAACCACAGTACTCTTTGATCAAAGGGCAGGGTGTCAACATTGTTATTCATGCATGGAAAGGGAGGCTATTGTCATTTGTTTCCATTATTATTTCTGATAATTCCAGGTCGCATGAAGAGTTACCCTTATCTCAAGGGCAATCCTTCAAGGCCAAAAAACCTCAGTTACTTGTACCACCTGCTCTCTCTTTTAGTCTCTTAGTTTGCCAACTTCACACCATTAACACTTCACCCTTCCTCATTCAGGTTCACCTTTAAAAAATATCTCATATACCATGCTTTTCAATCTACAGTATGTAGGTATCCACTTACGGTTTATGACTGTTCTTCCATTTCTATGATGAATCTTTACATACTATACATAGCATCAGCAGTCCCTTTAATAACAGAACTGAGATTGGATAAGCAAGCAGTCTGTGCGCTGTGGGTTTGAGACTCCTGGCAGACAGAAGAAGCCAGATAAAATAATGTTTTTCTAGGATATTACCAAATTTCTCATCAAAAGCATACAGACCAAACACAATAATGTATTAATAAAGTCCAGGTTTTACATGCAAATGTTAGAGGATGAGTCACTTGAATCACTAATTTTCAATACATTTTTAATGATATACAGTCGGTGGTGAACATGGAAAGGAATTAAATAATATATGCATTAAAAAACAATCCCTGGAGCCCTCACATCCGTGTCATCTCCTGAGTGAGTAGAGCGAGACGTTGAGGTTCCTTTGAAGCCATTTCCTAAAAAGGGGGTTGATCTGATGTTTGAGGTTTTCTAATCAATATAAATTAACAGGCCGTAACAAGAATGTGGAATTACACTAATAGAGCCTCAAATTATCTTCAAATTGGGAGACAAATTAAAAAGGATAGGCCCTATAAACCGATCGGTTTTCTCAAACGTGTATTGGTAATTGATTGAGAATCTTTTTTTTTCAGCCACATGTCACACCATCAAAGCCTTTTGATTAGAAATGTACTAATGCATCTAAAATCTGTTTATATTGTGTCCCCTGCACAAAGCATTTCATGTTGGAGTCTCGAGTGATTGTAATGGAATTGCTGAATCTCAAACCTTGACTCTTTCTGTAGCCAGTACGTTTCAATGCAACTGTGTCCCTCAAAAAAACGTTCAATCGTTGTGATTTTAAAAATGGGTAACATTTATCCCAGAGCAAGTTCCATAGCCACTGCAATCTTTACATCTGATCTACCTGTATTGTTTACAAGCAGCATTAATATGATCATCTTTAACTGGACACACATAGCAATAGCTACCCATTTATTGTATTATGATTTGTCACTATCATGGGGCATGAACCTCTGATTGGCTGAACACACTACTAAAATTCAGAACACAGAATGGGGATTGGGCAAAATGTGTAATTACCAATTACCTTCAATATGACAAGTAAACAAGCCCGATGGAAGCAGCCCAATGGGTTAACTGCATGGAATAAAAGCATTACTTTTTGTGCTCCCATTATTTTGAGATTATTTTGATAATAATGTTGACTAAAGTTGTTAAAGTTGTATTCACATGCAAACTATTTTTCAGCATCTGCTAACAGGGTTGACCTGGGTTGGGAAGCCAGTCTGGAACAAGGTCAGAAAGGGAAACTCAGCTACACTTTTTCCAACCTAAACAGTCTTTACACTCCAGCATGGCGACCATTCAAACCACCTCTCAAGGATCGATAAAGGCCAAATAAGAGCACCACACATTTAATGTTAAAAAATATGTTCCAAATAAAATTACACCAAAACTACAACCTTGTGCAGTTTATCTTTGTACTATAAAACAAAATGTGATCTAAAGGCCTGTAAAGTCAGCACACAGCAATACATACATTTTCTTTCTACTATCTTTTTTCTTTCTACTGCGATGCTTGAGTACCAAAAAACTATCAAACATTGCAACAGATTTATACAACTGTAATATACCACTCTGCTCTGTTTATCCATGTCACAGCCTGGGTCACGCAAGTAGTAAGATGAAATGGATGTCCACTGGGTAAAGCTAAATTAAATTTGTTACAAACTGCATGTTAATAATTCCACTGCATGCAAAGGCAAAATAGTCTTAATAGAAATAGATTGGATTTTACAATTTCTCCATGAGCTAATCCAAGGCAATCACTGACAAATAACAAGTGTTATGAATCCTCTATCCTGATGGCACACAATGTCAGGTTCTATTTGTTAAATCTTATCTTCACCTGTTTATTGATGCTTGCTCAGGGATGAATCAAAATAATTTAGTCGTAGCCTAAAGGTTAATGCTTGGGACAAGCGGTTTATCGTAAAGAGAAAGAGCTGAAATAACACTTTAAAACCGAACGGGTCTGTATACCCAGGCCATCACATGGGCAAGATTGCCGCACGACTGGAATGCTACAAGGCTAGGCCGAGGTTGCCTTGTGCGTTACCATTCGAACCCCAGTAACAAGTAGCTAGGACTAAAAAACTGAAGGAGAAACTCACCTCTATCCCTGTGTTGTAAGGGCCGACTGAGAAGCCGCCCTGAACGCTCTAGTTCCAAAACCAGGGTTTTGAGGATCCACTACATTAAATCTGTAGAACATAGTAAAGGTATGGGGAGTAGCCCATGCCACTGCATTGCAAATGTCCTTGCCAGATGCACCCTGGAATAAAGCCCACAAAGTTGCCATGCCCCTGGTGGAATGGGCAGTTGGCTCGCTCATAGGCAGTCCTGGCTGTGTCTGCTATCCATTTGGACAGCCTCTGCTTAGACAGGGCTTGACTATGGGACGGCCCCATAGCAGACAAATTGTTCGGACTGCCTCCAACTTTTCTACCTGTCAACATAATACGCTAGGGCCCGCAGTGGACAGGAGTGTGTGGAGCTGCTGCACTCTGTCAGACTGGAAAGGAGGAGGAAGGAAAGCCTCCAATTTCACAGACTGGTTGACATGAAATGCCGAGATAGTCTTTGACAAAAAAGCAGGATCGGTACGGAGCGTAACCTTTGTCCTGGCTTCTGCAAAAATTAAGCAGGCTTTCGCAATTGAGAATGCCTGCATCTCACTCACCCACTTTGCAGAGGTGATTGCAAGCCAGAAACCCGCTTTGAGCAATAAAAATGATAACTCAGCTGAATGCAAGGGCTCAATGATAACTCAGCTGAATGCAAGGGCTCAAATGGAGGCTTCATGAGTGCATCAAGCACCACGTTAAGCCTCCAGCGAGGAACAATATCCTTCATAGGCGGCTGAAGCCGCAGAGCTTGTTTCAAAAAATTGTCCCACCAAGAAGTCAATTTTGAAATGGCAAGCTCAAATAGCTGCCAGATACACCTTTAATATAGAGGGGGATTTCCCCTCGTCAAACAGGTCATGCAAAAATTGCAGTATAACTGCCATGGCACAGGTCATGGGGTCGAACCCCCGAGGCAGGCACAATGTCTGAAAGATGCCCCACTTGTACCCGTACTGTGAACGTGTGGACGCTATTGGACAGACCCAGATGGCTCAAATGCAGCCGTTCTGGGGCCAGACCCAGAGCTAGAGGCTCAATGGGTTGGAATGCCATAAGGTCCCCCGCACCTGACTGAGCCCTCCTGGGCCAATAATACCCCTTTTTCACCTGCACATCAGGTGGTTTTCCACAAGCAAGATACCCGACCCGAACCGACCTGTACCGTGAAACTCCAGCCTCGTAACATATCTGAATCTGGCTTGGGGCCGAAGCAGGCTGTGGGCGGGGTTATTGCATTTCGTCATCACGCTCAAGCGTCATTCCAAGAAAAAGTGCCAACCCCCAGGCCCACAACCGGTAAATGTTTTCCTAAATCCTTACCTTTATGTCGCGGGACACATAACAACACACATCTGACTAAATCACAAAATAAAATAACTCCCTCTCTATAATGCACATATAGTGAAGCAAAAAAGCACTTTCCATGAATTAACCATGCATAAAGCACCATGTAATCAACGCTATATTTTTTACAAAAAAAAAAAAAAAAGGTAACGTTCCCACTCGTGGATCATTTTAATTAGCAGTTTTTAAACTATAAATAGCCTGGCTAAACGGCGATCAGGAGTTCAATTCGAAGCGACAGACAACCAAACCAAGTGCGAGAAGGAGAGCGAGTCGGGAGAGGGGAAGAGGGAATGGTCTCTCCCCAGGTTCGGCTGCCAAAGCGGGGCTGAAGCGTCTTGTCTCCTGGAGAAAGCTGCAGCTCCTCTCGCAGCAAAAAAGTAAATACATTAGGAAAGATAACCACGTAATAGGCCTAATATTTATTTAGTTATAAAACTAATGTTGAATAAGATGTCTGTGTTATAAAGTACCAGCGCAGCATTTCTTCAGTTCAGACACTGTATCAAAAGGGAGAGACAGAAACGGAAGTTAGACTGAGAAGTTGTTTACAGTTTGAACAAAACCGGTACTGTATTTACTGTAGAAATATTGCATGAATCACTAGTATAGGGAATTGGGGGACATGCTGTAGGAGCGTTATATCCGAGCCGCGTTATAATCGAGAGCCTGATAGCGAGGGAGCACTGTATAGATATTACTGATATATATACAGTATGTAATAGGTCCCCCATCTTTGTTTCCTTTGTTTAGGTATGTACACACACACGCGCATTTTCAGTACTTTTCTGCAATAATAATAAAAAAAATGCATGATAAAAAATATTTTATTAAATTATAGCTCTATTTTTGCAGTCTGTGACATTTCATTTAATCAACTCAGCACGTTCATTATGCATGATGTCTCTCAGCTCGGCTCGCCTTTCTCTAGGGCAGTGGTTCTCAAACTTTGTCATAGAGAGCCTCCCTGACCTATGAAAAAAGTAACTGAGCCTCCCCAGTTTACTAAAACAATATAACAAACTGAAAATCCTAAATGTTGCAAAAAATTAATAAAAAAGTAGAAGGGATTTGATCAATACAGAGCAGTATGAGTTTCAGAAGTATTAATTCAAAAACAGTACAAATGGAAGCAGCTAAAATCTTTTTTTTTTTTTAGTGGGTTTTAATGTAACTTCAAAATTGCTGCTTTTGTATTATTACATGTACACTGTTGTTTAAATCTGTTATTTAAATGGTCTGATTGTTGCAGTTGTATGTGTGACATGCTATACAAATGTAGTTTGGTTTGTTCTTTTTTTCTGCTATGTACTGTACAGTATTTTACGATACTTTTGTATAAAAAGTGCTATATAACTGCAATAAATAAATAAAGAAATAAACTCATTGCGCTTCCTGTGAAAAAACTTTACGAGTTTATATACTATGGTTGGGTTGTTGTGTTTTGAGATGCCGGCGTAGCCTGCAGGGCCGCGTACTGTTGTTTGCCAGTATTTCGCCGCACATTTGAGGCCTCGGTGCACCGCTGGACTCGCTCCATGTAAAGCCCAGTTTTAAATATGCTTCGTCATATTTTCGGCTTCTGCGTTTTGCTGGAACCTCTGCAGCTGCCCTCACTTCGGTTTGTGTTGTACGTTTTTTTTCCCTTTATCACAAAACGATCCATTTCTCATTAAAGCTGTTTCTCACTGTAAGCGCGCTGCTGATACTGTTTTTAAGTTTACTTGGTGGGTTGGGGAGGGGAGAACCACGCAACGTACGTGTGATGTATCACAGTTGCTAAGGAACATTAGCATGTTAAACAAAAGCTTTTTGCCTGATTTTATTTTAGTTATTTTTAAATAAATTACATTTAAAATATATAATAATTTGTAATTTTTTTCAAATCATTCAACCTCCAAAAAAAAAAAAAAAAGGACATACAGCTCGCCCCTCCCTTGACACCTTGCCACACCTCCCTTGGGAGGCGCACCCCCCTAGTTTGAGATCCGCTGCTCTAGTGTAAAAGCAACTCAAGCTACCTGAGTTGTACCAGGCTGGCTTGACTCGGCTCTGACTCGGCTCGGGTGTGCAGGTGGAAAAGGGGTATAAGGGGCTACTGAGGCACAGTGCGGGCATGGCGAGTGGTGGAAAGGCATAGAGCAGCTGCCTTGGCCACTGGTGTGCCAAGGCATCTATTGCCAGCGGGTCCCCGCCTCCTCTTATGGAGAACCAGAGGGGACAGTGGGTCGATTCCTGGGACGCAAAGAGATCTATTTCTGCTCTCCCGAATCTCTCCCAAATGAGACTCATCACCTCTGGGTGGCCGCCATTCTGAGTTGTGAACTCCCCCTGAGAGGAGGTTTGCCGCCCAATTTGTCACCCCGGACAGGTGCCCAGAGCAAAAGCTTGTGGGCCACGTGATGGAGATTGGGAGACCTGAGGCTGCCCTGGTATTGGCAAGCACATGTCTCCCTCAAAAAATTATGCAAGGCCAGGTAAACTGCCTGCAGTTCCAAAACATTTATGTGGAGACCCTGTCAAGGGGGGTTCCACACACCTTGCACATCCTGGCCATTACACACAACTCCCCAGCCCAGACTGGACTCGTCTGTAGTGACGACCTGGTGACACTGCCCAGCGCTAAGCAGAGGCGTAGATGGGCAGGCTGTTTCCACCAAGAGGATGCCTTCAGACAGTGGCAAGACACTGTCACTAGGTGGTCACGGTTCAATGGAGGCTGAAAAACCCTGCTGTTGAACCAGGACTGCAGAGGGCGCATGCACAGGAGATCCAAAGGTCTGAGACACTGCTGCCATCAAGCCCAGAAGTTTCTGGAATGTCATTACCAAGTGCGCTCTGTTGAGCTGAAATAGCTTTAAACAGGCAGCTATTCTCTGCACACTGCCGTCTGACAGAGTGGAGAGAATGGACCTGGGATCCAAGCACAATCCTAGATAGGCGGCTGTCTGAGAAGGCATGAGCTGGCTCTTCACATGATTCACAGTTGAAGTTCTGTGTGGTCATCTGCCTGTGCTGGAGACTTGGCACAAATGAGCCAATCGTCCAGACAATTGAGTAATCTGATTCCTTTGAGTCTCTATGGGGCCAGGATAGCTTCCATGCACTTCAAAAAGCTACGGAGAGGCCAAATGGCAAGGCCCAGAACTCGTACTCTGTTCCCTGAAAGGCGCTGGTTTTATGGGGATGTGGAAATAGGTTGCATAGCTGTTGCATTGTCAACATTTTGAACCTCGTTCAGCTCAGATACAGGTTGCAGTTCCTGCGTTGGCTACTTTCCCGGGTGCGTCGTTCACTCTCCCTTGGCACAGAGAAATGGGGTGAGGAAGCAACCACCTCTCTACCAGAGGGTAATGAGAAAGAGTGCTGTCCAGGAGTGAGGGACGCGCAAAACTAGCAGCAGTTTTAATCTGAAATAGCACAAGATTTGGAGGTGCTGTCATTTCATTTCTTGAGGATGTTGATAATTCCTTGTCAGGGGTACAGAAGCAGTTGGCATATTGTAGGCAGATTACAATATGTGGCATGCAGCACAGTCTTTTCAAAAAGTAAATTAGCATTATAGTCTTTGAGCCAAAACAGGCATAAACAAATGGACAGACTACTTGAAGTGTGGACTACTGATTACCAATTAAGAGTTTTAGGAATTTGCTGAATAATTGTGGCTGCAAAGGCTTTTCACTGGTTTGGCACTGAAACACTACATGGTTTATGTGGGGGGTAGGGGGTGTAGGAGAGGCCTGCAAGACTTGTAATTATTAATCATGCATCCCAGAGAGATGCTTAGGAAAAAGGAGCTTTGCAAATTAGCCCCTGCTATAAATGCTAATATCTCATAAACCATCTATGCTTGCAGATTCATATTTTCAGTGTTATGAAATCTAACAACACTTCAATTTGATCAATGGCCTATGATGGTTGCTGTATTTACAAAATTTTACAAGTTATTTTACAAAATTGTGTGGGTGTTTATACCGTCCATCGCTTACTGCGGGTGAATCACGTTAACACAAACGCACCCGTTCTAAGCGGTGGCGACTGTATTTAACATTTGATCATAATATAATGTGATTTAATTCTTTTTCTTTTCAAAAAGAATAAAAAAAGTGACAAAGTTCGTCTCAACTGCCTCTCATTTAATTCGCTTATTCAGGATATTTTTCCTTCTCCAGAGGTGTCCCGATAAAGCAGCGCCGACTGTATTGAAATCTCCCAGACAAAATTAGGTGCTTCATTACTTAATATGTTTACTGTAACTACAAAGTCAGGCAGAGCAAACTAGTCAGCAAATGTCCCACCCTTCTCTGCAACAAACACTGTTTCAGTTTACCTAAATTAATTAAATCACACCCTTTTTTTACACTGTGCTGCAATACTATTTAATGAGTGAGGTGAAAATAAAATGGTATAATAAATCATACTTTCTGCAATTACACCCTGTGGCAAAGTGGTTTACTGTGTACAGGTGCAGGAGTGATGCGGTGCATAATCAACCGACAGAAAGGTTATAATCCAGTTGGAACAAACGTTTATTTTTAATCCAGGTCTGGTGACCAAATAATAATCACCGGCAATACATAACAATGTGTAGTGCACAGGGGAAATAATAACAGGGTTGCAGTCCCAAATAATAAAAATGCGTATCCTTCTCACAATGTACTAACACGGTCACCAGTCCTGGGTGTGTGCAGTAGTGCTCGTGCTGGGTAATACAGGTTTATACATGACAATAGTGCAGTGCTGTTCCGGGTTTTGTGCTGGCCCTTGGTGACAGCTCTGGAAATTGTTAGCTGTTTACTAATACCAAACAACAACAATTAGTGACAAAACACTCACGATACATTATCACAGGTACTCTCACAGGTCCTTCCGGGTTCTATTATTAAACCAAAGTGAAGGAACAGATTAGCGTCCGTCCATCCCCTTTTATGCCGTCACACATGACCCCTTGGTAAACGAGTGCAGCCACCCTCCAATCCGTGACTGCCACATCGTTTCCCTTCCGGGTCGATGAGTTAATGCATCGGAGTTCTGCCCCGTCTAGCTGGCCGACTTCCCTTGAACCCTGGGAAAGAACTGTCGGGCCAACCCGTCCAAGGTACTCTGTTCTCGCTACTTAGCGCCCTCACAGGTCGGGAGGGAGATTTACCACCAAGAATCACTGTATTTCTGTCACACACCCGTTTCATAGTTTGCTATAAAAGCATATCCCTTAAATTGGAAATATAATTTACATGATGGGACATTTTCTATACAATTTAATAAAGTGAAAAATGATCCCCTTTTGTGTTTTCACAGTACAAGATATTTCTGAAATGATGCACAAATACCAAGACAGCAACACAACCGTTAACTGCAAAAAAACAGGCTTCAGGATGATTTAAATTTCACTCTCTGCAGCAGAGACACATTTGTATCTGAAAACACAGATGGACCCTTAGCTTCTAGAACCCAAGGAGAACTGCAAATAAGGACTGTTGTTCGCCTAGAGGTTCTTTTTCCTATTTATTTTGTATTGTTGCCTTTTTATGAGAATTAGAAGAGGGAGCCGAACAGAAAATAAATATGTGATGTTTTATCATGCAAATTCCTGGCTTCCCCCTGAACTGTTTCCTGCACAGCATAAGCATTGTACTCCATCAATCATTCTCATGTTTGAAAAATCCTGAGGGACAAACTCCTAAAGGTCATCAGAATACTCGACATGTTATTTGAAGAAAGGCATGGTGAGGAAAGGGGAGAATCTCAGTAAAACAAAAAAGTTGAACCTCAAGGCAGTGACAGCGAAAGAAAAAACCTGCAAAAAGAAGAACTCGGAATAGAAATAAAACATGTAGCCTAAACACAGGAGATTAGAGAAAGCTGTCAGGAGATCTGATGCGGGATACCAGGTGTAATCGTGTCTCTTTTTCATTCTTATTTGAATAGACTCCTGGAGAAGCACTGGAACTAAAATGTTTACAATTACTGTTTTATATAGACTGGGCATATCATATTTTTTTCTTTTAAACTTCGTAGTTAAAGTTTGACAGGCTAAAAGAATTGAATCTATTCAGTCTTGAACAAAGAAGACTACGCGGTGATCTGATTCAAGCATTCAAAATCCTAAAAGGTATAGACAATGTCTACCCAGGGACTTTTTTGACCTGAAAAAAGAAACAAGGACCAGTGGTCACAAATGGAGATTAGATAAAGGGGCATTCAGAACAGAAAATAGGAGGCACTTTTTTACACAGAGAATTGTGAGGGTATGGAACCAACTCCCCAGTAACGTTATTGAAGCTGACACCCTGGGATCCTTCAAGAGGCTGCTTGATGAGATTCTGGGATCAATAAGCTACTAACAACCAAACGAGCAAGATGGGCTGAATGGCCTCCTCTCGTTTGTAAACTTTCTTATGTTCTTATGTTCTTATTTTTAAAAACTGTAAAATCGGGGGCTCCCAAGTGGCGCATCCAGTAAAGGCGTTCCGTGTGGACTGCAGGATGTGCCCTATAGTCTGGACATCGCGAGTTTGAGTCCAGGCTATTCCTTTACAGACCGAGGACGGGAGCTTTCAGGGAGCAGCGCCCAACTGGCCGAGCGTCGGCCAGGGGAGGGAGGGTTAGGTCGACCAGCGTGTCCTCGGCTCACCGCGCACCAGCGACCCCTGTAGTCTGGCCGGGCGCCTGCAGGCTTGCCTGTAAGCCTGTAAGCCGAGAGCTGCGTTGTCCTCCGGCGCTGTAGCTCTTGGGTGGCTGCATGGTGAGTCCGCAGCGTGAAAAAAAGCGGTCGGCTGACGGCACACGCTTCGGAGGACAGCTTAGGGGTGGTAGCGGTGAGCTGAACTTAAAAATAATTGGCCATTTTCAAATTAGGGAGAAAATAATAAAAAATAATAATTGGCAACGACTAAATTTATTTAAAAAAAAGAAAACTGTAAATCTGTAAACAGGACCTAGTTAACTAGAGAGTTGTGTAAGGTTGTGAGTTGTGATGTAATAATTAAAAGCATGATATAATTGGAAAATTTAAAAAAAAAAAAAACTACTTACATTCTCTGGATTCAAGACTAAACAATTTTGATGCCAAACTTGCAGCTTATAGTGTGGCGGGTGGATTATTTTTATGTATGCATGGCATGAATTTAATCTGTATAAAATGTAATGAGCAGTTAAAAAGCTTCATTGTTATGGTTAACTGGAGCCAGTGTGATCAATAGTTATAGAGTAAAGGACTAGACCCTACGTATAATTCTCAGCTCAGCCTCTTCATCCTGCAACAAAACAAATACATAGTGCTATTGAAATATATCTCGCAGACCTTTTAATATTAACATACCATTGTCTGTCCGTGGATATTACAAAATAATTGAATGTTAAGATTTCTTTGACTGAATAAATTATGCATAATATCAATGTCAGGAAAAAAATCTATAGGGAATTCTAAGCGATCACTGCACATGTTTTTATTATTATTATTGTTTTTCGTGTTGGAATCCTGTCTTCCAGGACCCTCTGGAAATAAGAAGTTGCATTTCAATGAGTGTATGATATTTTAAAAATAATTGTAAACAAAGAAAGAAAATACTGGTCAATAAAGCATTGTGTCTATTGCAGTACCAGGATTGGAATTAAAAGGTTGAAGTCCAAGCCTAACTCGCCTTATCACAAATGCATAGCTAGCCACTGAGCTAAAAGTCAATAAGTCCCCCCCCCCACCTCTTAAAAGCATTACATATTTAAGAATATTTAAGAGTGAAGCAAACCGATTTTTATAAAAAATTAAATATTAATGGTTATTAATTCTAGAGTGTTGAGCTATTGGCAGCTTTTTTTTTTTTTTTTAAATGGGGAAACTGAGGCAACTCTACTGATTATGTCCAATTTACATTATGGAGCTCCTCCATTCCTTCACAGCAAGAAATGTAATTTAAATGAGCTGACAAAACTCATGATTTATCAACCTACTATTAACTTGCTTTGTAGATATTGCCCCAAGAGCATGCCTGCTTGGTGCATTAATAACAAATAAGGACGTCTTCATAAATTATAGGTCTATAGCAAAGGTGTCATGGCAAATAAATGCTTTGCTATGGGGGCTTTTTATCAAGAAAAATAATAGAAAAAGATACAAAATTAACTTTCTGCAATCTATTTAGTTGACCATCCTGATTTAGGCTATCCTAGCAAAACCTTTGGTTTTTTATCATGCTTCTCAGCCATGTGATTGGTATATGCGATGGTATAGGCTTTTGTATTATAAAATATTTTGATACTAAGTTTTGCTGTGAGTAAGCAAGCGTAAAATTCCATTATTAAAGTCATGGAACAAGGGGGTTCACTGTAGACAATGTGTTCTGTGTACTATAGTATGTTCTGTACTATTGACAGAGTATCTGCATTTGGTTTAGTGATACTAAGGCCCTGTCCACACTATGCCTTTAAACCAGCTTAAAAGTTCTAAATACGGTTTGCGTCCACACTACAGAGGGTTTAATGCCGTACTCGAGAACCGGACTCGAGACCACCTCAGGGGGTAGTCTCGAGTCTGGTTCTAAATTAAATTAGGTAGTGTGGTTTATCAGAAGTGTGGACGCTGTAATAACAAACAACATTTTTGTGTATCCTCCAATATCCCAACATGCTTTGTAATATGTTTGGCTAAATACTCAGAACACTCACTAAATACTCTGAAGGACTTGCTATCAGTGCACACTCCGCACTAGGTATTCATTTTTATGCTTAAAAAAAAATCTTTCCAGACATCTCTGTTAAACTACTGGGGAAAATAACAAAAGCACAATGTTAAATTAGGTGACTGCAAAAATCAAATGTGAGTTAAAAGTAGGATCGGGGATGAACAATTCACGTAACTTGTCAGCTCTGTTTGAAATAAAATTAAAGGGACCACAATTAGGCTCAGGCAAGATATGAAGGTAAAAGCAAAGATTGTTTTGTAATTAACACTTGTTTAATTATGTAACAGCTCAATTTGTATAAAGGGACATCACCTGATTAAAAATAAAACCCGAAAACTTCAAGCCCTACTTGTGTGTGTGTGTGTTCGTTTGCATTTACTTTTTCCAAAATACTTGTTTTATTTCTTTTTAGCAGTATGGACCTGGTTAATATGAAGCGTAACACATTATTTTAAAATAAAATACAGAGCATGGTGGGACACTATCATATTAATTTCCACTGTGGATTGCACTGTTAACACAACAGGAAATTACTTCACAAGGAACAAAATAATACATTCCTCTATCTGCAGCTATTACCTTACACAGATACCATCATCATCTTGAAGATGGCAGGTGTGGCTTACCTTAATTTAAAAGCACTATGAACCGAGTTTCTACCTACAGTAACTGTGCAATTAACAGAGGATAAGGCTATTTTTGATGCAGTCATGACCTACATTACTTTCGTGGATTTGTATTACTTCAAGAGCAATAGAATGAAATCAGAGGATTGATAATGTATTCCATGACTTTGACCAAAGATTTCCTGCATGATGCTGTAATTCTCAAAACTTGGTAACAGTGAACACAAAGATCAACATATACTGTATCTTTCAAATTATTTAACAGCAACCTAATGGAGACCAGAAACTTTCAGTTGACTGTTTAACCAAAATGACAAGGAGAAAAGTTACTATACATTCATGTCTGTTGAAAGGTTTTTATTTATATACAGTGGAGTATGAAATAATATATTTTAAATAACTGTAGATCCAAAAAGAATGTCTCACTCTTTAGGCCCTGAGACAATCACTAATCCACAATTTGATGTTTCCTGTGGTTTTAAAAGTGAAATTACTTTAAAGTTTATTATTATTATTATTATTATTATTATTATTATTATTATTATTATTATGATGAACTTAAATAAGAGGAATACTTATTTAAGTTCATAATAAAACAACTTTAAAGTAATTTCACTTTTAAAACATTTCAACATAAATCTCCCTTCAAAATAACAAAATAAGAAGTGAAACCATTTAAGAAACATCAATACAAAACATGTATACAAAATGGAAATACTAAACATTTGCAACATGTACCTCCATTACCACAGAAAACCATTAACCTGTGGGAAGTGTTGTGAAGCAAATCCTGCTGCTCCTCCTTATCCCGTTTAAAATCTCTTTTACAGATTTCAAAAGCTTCCTCCAGTCTTACTGTAAAACAGCTTAGATTGTACTTTTATCAGATAGCACGCAAGTTATCTGTTTGTGTAGAAGTCTGTTATCCAACCTGATTCAAGTCCCAAAACCATTTTGTTAAATCTTTCTGTGATCTTTTGTAAATTGATCCACATTTTTCTGGATATCATGAAGGTACTTGTTCATTATACTACAGTATTATGGGAAACAGATTCACCTGTCCCAGACTAATTAGGGTCAATTACTCAGCTACAATCTTGTAAATGAATTTGCTCCTGTTGCAAAAAGTGATATCATCATAATTCTAGAGCTTAAAGACCTCCTTTTGTTACAGAATACACTTGTGAAATTCCAACTTTTAATTAGAAAAAAAAACCCAATTCAACTCAAGTTGCATATTTGGTTTCAACTGTGACAAGGAATTTGAAAACAACAATATTATTTTAACCAGATACCATGAAATATTATTTCCTCTTCAAAGTAACAGTCACAACTAGTTTTCAAAATCTACTATTTATTATTATTTAGTCATTTAGCAGACGCTTTTATCCAAAACATCTTACAGAGACTTGGGGGTGAACTATGCATCACAACTGCTGCTGCAGAGTCACTTACAATAGGACCTTGGTTTTACGTCTTATCCGAAGGACGGATAATACCACAAAAGGCTGAGCTTTTGTCTCTTGCAGATTCCTTGGCACTGTGGTTGTATCATACTAAAGGAGAACATTTCCTGAGCAAATCTGCTTTATATCACATATGAAATCCCTTATCAAAGTTTGCCACAGTAAATGTGCATGGTAATGTTGTCGTTTTCTTATGCCTTTCCATAGTTTACCAAGCTTCGCCATGTTGTTTAATATGCTTTACCATACCTCTACAGACTTTACAATGGTTATCTATGCTTTATTACACTTTGCCATGCTTTTACTATGGGAAACGTTTATAAGGGATGGCACTGGGCAAAGTTTTATGCAAATGTCACCAATCGAACAACTAAAAGAATCAGACAATGTTAACAGTATGTGACTTAGATGATTGAACGATCTATCACACTAAACTACTTAACTTGTCATTAACTTGCTCTGAAAGAACACACGTTTAGTGTCTCAATGCATATATAATTATTACACAATAATTTGGTGTTGTTCCTTACATTTTGGTTGATTGTGTTTTAACTTTGTATCATTTAAAACACAAAAATTCACATTAAAAAGTAACACAATGCATATCAACTTAAAACAGCATGAAACTGCTGTAGTCTTGTTGTACACATAAACATCCCCAGAGACTGATGATTTTTGGTTGGTATACAGCTCCCTTGTTCCTATTACTCACTCATTCATTCATCACGTAAACAGCATTTTACAAACATTTTGCCACAAATTGCATATGATGTAATTGTAAACCCACTGGTGCGGATTCCTCCACTCAACTTAAATCCCACAAAACCAAGAAACAGAAACCATTCCTGCAAAATTTGTATGGTCAAAAATGATTTCTGCTCTGAGGCTAGCTCTGTCTGCCCACTTTATCTCAGATAACTGCCTGTTAGATGGAAGAAGATAAATACACCCTTCTGGTTACTTAGAGCATAACATCATGATGTGCAGAATGCGATCCTTTTTTTTAAAACCTCAGCATCTGCGGTCAGTTTCTTCAATGCCCTCCTATATTCAGATTTAGCACCTTCTGGTAACAGTTGGAATGACAATTCCACTGCTAGCAATCTGATCCTTCCATTGTTACAAACCAACTAAAATGTTTGCAAAAATGTTATACAAGGATGGCAGTGGACTTTGTTGTTCATTCATGGTGAATAAATACATTAACTAAAAAGGATGTCAATGACATGACTATAAATAAAAAAAAAGAGAGTTATCAGTAACATGAACAAATTACATCACATGTAAAGACCTGTCTTTGGGATTGCTGACATCAGTAAACTGCAAGACAAGCAAAGCTGATCCTACTAAAGGAGTTTGGATTTGATTCTGAAACCCACACAGCGCTATAAAGAGTCATTAAAATAAAGCACCTCGTTTCCGGCAGCACATGCAGTTATCAAGGAATTCTGCATTACTGTAACTTTTCCTCTTTAGGGAGGGGTCCTCTGAATTCCTAAACATTTAAGAACAGCTATGCAATTCTGACATTGGGGTTTGGAATGCGTGTTACAATGGGGTTCCTAATTTTTTTTATATCCACATTTTCTTATGCCATTTACAAGAGCAAAGTATGGTTAAAACAAGCATTAGGTGTAATTCTGTCTGATGTCAGAGTCAGTGCAGCCCATTTCCTTTTGGAGGTGGTTGGCTGATGGAAGTTGTATGTTAATGTTTTAGAAGATTGCAGCTGGCAGGTTAAAGCCTCCGTAAAACGCCTCCGCCTTGTTCTGTACTGCCTTCCACTCACAGGTATGAGAAGCACTCACGCGTACAAAAGGTTTCAGGTAGAAAATCACCTTAAGGAAAAACCCAAGTGTTTTATGGTCATGTCTGCAGGTAAATTATACATCTGTGCTTTACCTAATTAAAATCCCACTGTAAGATTAATGTCTCATAACCTGAGAGAATTTTTCAGCTACTTTTCATTATGACGAATTACCCATAAAGCAACACAGTTTACATTTGTCTAATTTAGAAATGCTGCGGTAAAACTGGACAGATCATAACGCCCCAATGATTTTAATATTGCATTTCCAATTTATAAGCATGTTTACTGCCCTCCAGGTAACTACAGTTAGATAAATCTATTTTCAAACAGCTACACCAGCTTAGTTAGCTTGAAGATTGAGTACCATACATAATGCAAGATTTGTCTATGAAGTTGGAATGCCCCCCCACCCACCCACTCCCTAACACATAACCTGAATGTGGGCATTTGCAATGAAATTAAAGGTTTTTAGATCATGATGTTCTTAGATTAGCCTTATTTTGCAACCACAAACCTAGACAATAAGATTATGAATTACAGTATGTGTTGTGGTCTATTTGAATGTGATTCATTTTGAATTGAGTAATTTAGTGTGGCTATCTGCATACACATTTTTAAAAGTATTATGCAAAGTATGCTGCCAACTGCCCCAAAGCTTGTTGAGAACAAAATGTCAGCCTGTCTGGAATGGAATAGTTTAAAAAAGGATAAATACAATAGATAGCAATAGATCCCACATACTATACATTACATAGAACATCTACAGTTAGGATCCATTCTTACTAAAGTGGTCAAAACCAGTAGGTAGTAAGATTAAGGTATCTATCTCAGTACCTGCATTCAGTGTCTATTGTGCATATCAACTGACGTTTGTCAGATATTCCAAAACTCAGCAGCTGTTGTTCATACCAGTCTCCAGTTATATTAACTCCTACTGTTAAAATAATAAAAATCATCTGTTAATTAAACAAAACAGAACCAAATAACTAAGTATAACCATTCAAATAACTAACTATTATCAAACAAAACTGGGCTATTCAATTGATCTAAACAGTGACTGACCTAAATACAGTCAGTTTAGGTACATTTATTAGACACTTTAAATTTGTGAATTTCTGTCTGCAAATATGCAAAATTCAAGGAAATCAGTCGATACAATGTTGGCAAATAGCCGACAGCCGACAGCTGGCAAATACCTGTGCTGACATTTGTACAAAAAACTGAAACCAGAGATCAAAAGAATCCTGGCAGTTATCGAGCATAGTTTTTTTTTTTTAATTTTCACTAACAAAACTGCTCGGGGTTCGGATTGCAGCGAGTGTGAAACGCTGTGTTTGTTTTGATAAGCAAAGCGATAGAGGTATTAAATGCAGTGATCGGCACTGAGATGCAGTGCAAGTGACTGCTGTGATTAATGCTCCTCCCGGGTTCAGCTTTTTTTTTTTTTTCACTTGTAAACAAAATATATTGTTTAGATTTTCACTCCTGTGATTGAGTATACTGGATGGACATGTCCTTATGCAGGACACACAAGTGCAGTGTTTATGTATATAAATTGTCATTGTTAAATTTATTTTCAAAATATAGCGCAGTGTATCCCTACGCGTCGGGCTGGCTTAAGCTGGAACTACAGTTATAGGTCTTTCCCACCCTTGCAATTGCAAGTCTGAATGCAAATGTTTTATTTTCCAACCATTGGCATTAAGCATTCAAATCCACTCTCAACTAAGGTATTTATACGTTTATTAGGTTTAGGCTTTTTTATGCAAAGTTTCCTTTCGATGTATTTATGTACCGGTAATTGGTTTATATTTGTTATTATGGCTTGATAAAATATATTCTGAGAGAACTGTCCGCCATCAGGCAAGAACTAGGGAACACAGAGCATGGAAATAAACACAATCGTGGTGGTGACTGTCAAGTGCAATCTGCAGTAAATGACAATACTGGCAGTAGTCGTAGTAGGGCAGTGTGGAATTTTGAAGAGCAGGTGAATAAACAGAATACTAGTGATAGTGAAAGCCAAGACGTTGTGGTGCATTTTGAAGTGAATGACAATCTTTTTGTCATGAATGATAGTGCTGATTTTGAAAGTGAAGAAGACTCTATCTCTGGGTCAGATAGAGAGGATGAGAAGGCATGTAGCTTACTGGATGAACTGAAGGGTTGGGCTGTTAGCAGTAACATCACAATGTATCACATAAGCAGTTTATTAGGTATTTTAAGATGATTCTTTCCCTATCTGCTGAAAGATGCTCGCACTTTAGTGGCTACTTCCACTTCATACAATTTGGATTTGCATACAATGGTTGCTGGGGCAACATATCATCATTCTGGTGTTGCACAGGTTATAATATCTCAGTTGGAATCACATATGGAGCCGGCTTCTAATGACTGTGTACTCTGCAAATATTGATGGCATTCCACTTTTTAAGAGTAGTAACGTTCAGTTTTGGCCTATACTTGATCTTCTCGAGGAAGACAAAAACAAGAACCCATTTATCATTGGTTTGTTTGTGGGAAAATCTAAGCCAAAAGATGCAAACTCCTGTTTAAAGTACTTTGTTGATGAAATGAAACACATTGAAAATGAGGGAATGCCCTTTGATGGCAAGCTTGTAAATGTTACCATTTCAAATTTTGTGTGTGGTGTGCCTCCAAGGGCTTTTGTGAAAAATGTGAAGAACCACAATGGCTATAGTGGATGTGAGAAATTTGTACAAAATGGGGTTTGGGAAAATAATCGAATGACTTTTCCTGAAGTAGATGCTGCCCCCAGAACTGATGTCACGTTTGATGTGATGGTTGATGAAGAGCACCATATGGGAGATTGTTCATTGAGGAAATTGAAAATTGAAATGGTATCACAGTTCTCCCTAGATTTTATGCATTTAGTTTGCTTGGGTGTAATGAGAAGGCTCTTGCTGTTGTGGATAAAAGCACCCCTCCACACCAGGATTGGAGGTCAGCACGTAAATTTAATGTATTTCTTGCCACGAGAGTTTGCCAGAAAAGGACGATCTCTTGCTGAAATAGATATATGGAAAGCAACAAAGTTTCGGACTTTCCTTCTATACACTGGTCCAGTAACACTCAAAGGAAAACTACCTGGTGTTCTGTATTGTCATTTTCTTATGCTTCATTATTATTATTATTAATTTCTTAGCAGACGCCCTTATCCAGGGCGACTTACAATTGTGACTTACAAGATATCACATTATTTTTTACATACAATTACATTATTTTTACATACAATTACATTATTTTTTTAACATTATTTTTACATACAATTACCCATTTATACAGTTGGGTTTTTACTGGAGCAATCTAGGTAAAGTACCTTGCTCAAGGGTACAGCAGCAGCGTCCCCCAGCTGGGATTGAACCCACGACCCTCCGGTCAAGTGTACAGAGCCCACTACTCTACATTGCTGCCCTTGTAGCTATCATGTAGCTATCACAATATTATGCAGTCTGTTAATGTCCACACAATACTGTGATGCAGAAGAGTTACTTGTTTCGTTTGTTCAACATTTTGCATCTATGGCAATATAGTTGTATATAATACTCATAGACTAGTTCATTTGGCTAATGATGTTAGGAAATTCAGTCAGTTACAAAACTTTTCAGCATTCCCATTTAAATCATTAAAAGAATGATCTGAAAGCCAAAACACCCGCTTCAACAAGTAATTTGTAGGTTGTCAGAAAAAAAATGCGCCGGGCAATCCAAGCAGTTGAAAAGAGGTTGCAAAAAGGAACACTTCTCTGGGCCTTTATCTGCCAATATCCACCCATGTTTCAGGCAGTTGAAGAAACTGCACATGGACACTTTTTTGATTTCTGTTAACACAGGTGACAATGCCATTCTTGTTGACCAAAACATTTTTCTTGTAAAAAATATGATTGTTGTTGATGACATTACAAACTTGGTTGCCAAAAGTTTTCTGTAAAAGTCCATTTCTTTCAATATCCTGTGGATTCTCTTAAGGAAAATATAGCATTTGTTAAAGATCCACAACATGATATTGTTCATTTAGCAGTGCCTGATATTTCTGCCAAAGTTGTTCTTTTGCCTTACAATGATGGATTTGTGTCATTTCCATTAAATCATACCTTACAGATAACATAAGCATTGGTGCACAGAATCCTCATGTATTCAGTTATAATACCCTTTTTAGATCTACTCAGTATGTATATGTAGGGATTGATGCATTTATCAGTTTGAACTGGTATTTATTTATCAAAATCAACTTGGTTGTATATTTTGTTTAGGAAATTTACAATAATTTCTTTCTGTGTTTTGGTGCAGAGTTATTTCAAGTTTATTTCAATTTAATGCCATGTGATTTTTTTAGAATAACAGACAATGTATTCAGTGGTGGTGTTCAAGGAAACTGAGGAAGTGGAAGTTGTGCCATCAGTTTGGTTGAGTGTGGATAAACTGTTGTGTCTGTGGCCTCATTACAAAAGTACTGTAAGAGTTCGAAAAGCAGTGGAGCTTCAGGAGACCCCTACCGAGACATGGGACAAACATGAAGTACGGGTGCTTCATGAGACAGATACAGTAACCTTTTGTCTAGCTATCTATCTACCTTTATAAGGTTGCACACCACAGAGGTGTTTTTTGTATTATTATTATTTGTTTATTTAGCAGATGCCTTTATCCAAGGCGACTTACAGAGACTAGGGTGTGTGAACTATGCATCAGCTGCAGAGTCACTTACAACTACGTCTCACCCGAAAGACGGAGCACAAGGAGGTTAAGTGACTTGCTCAGGGTCACACAATGAGTCAGTGGCTGAGGTGGGATTTGAACCGGGGACCTCCTAGCTATAAGCCCTTTTCTTTAACCACTGGACCACACAGCCTCCTATAATGAAAATATAAAGACTGCTAAAAATTGTGTCTAAGCTGTGCTAATTTTAAATGAAATATAACGACAATTTGTTTTCTTGGCTCAATTAAATGAATCATGAACCATATCTTGCCCAGTATTTCTAAATGTAATTTTTTATTCTGTTACTCACCAGGACCACTTTGAAATGAAATGTACAGTGCCTACAATTCAAGCAGTACCACATTTCTTATTTTTTTATATAGCATTTGAATGTTACAAAAAAAGCTGCTTATCTATGTTATATATTAAGGCGAGTTGAAAATAAAATAATGTTCATTTTTATTCTGTTATAGCAACATATGAGAAGGCGCGCAAGAAACTGAGAAGGGCAACCGAAACATCCGACTTGTACACCACACATGATGAACAAACATGGAAGCGGAAGTGACAAATACATCAATTAATCCATCCAGTTAAAACAATAATTAAAGTACAAAATATTAAACACAAAGAGCAAAATACATGTTAACACATTCATTAACCAATCAATAAATCAATGTTAAGTATAATGACCAGTAATAAAACAAAATTCACAATTATTCAGCTATTTCACAGATGCCCATGATTAAACAGACCCTCTGCAAAGTTTCAAGAAGATGAAGAAGACTTTCCAGTAAGAAAGAATGTGAGGAGATCATCACATCCCTAGAATTAGATTTACATTTTATTAATAGTAAATATTAAATACGTAAATAAAATAAAAGGTAGGTCTTTGTTCTCAGTTTATTCAGATAAAATGTCCACTGTTTCATTTAGACATGTATAGGAAATGTTTCTTGACAATTTTGTAGACTGTTCATTTTAGTGTGTATGTGGAAGAGTGCATAAAGAAACACAAATAGTTAAAATAAAAATGATAAATAGTGCTGTAACTGAAGCCAAAAGCAAGACCCTCCATATTGGGCATTACCAGTAGGCTTTATGGGCTCTCTGCATGTAATCCCTTGGTTTTATTGTTGGCCACACCATCCATAATGCCTGGTAATGCCCAATGTGGAGGGTCTTATTACCTACTTAATTAGTCCTCTTGTTATTTACAGATGCTGAGCCTGCAAATGCTGCTGCAAGTACTGCTGGTACTGCTGCCAGTGACAATGAAGAAGATTAAGATATTGCTTGATCCATCTTTTTGCATTCTAGAAAGATATTTGTACACAATTAATCTTAATAAACACTCTTAAATGCAAAGCTAGTTGTTTCTTATTTCTTTATTTCTCAAATTGAATAAGTTATCGATTGCCATTTCTTTGGGCATGTTGTAATGTTGAAACGGTGCATACAACACAGATAGCATTCTAACGGCTCAATGTAATTTTGATTGTTGGCAAAATAGCATTCTAGCGTTGGGCAGGTGTTGGCCCAACGTCATCAGAGACGTCAGCCCAACGCTATTTAATGACGTTGGCTCCCCGTTGGCAAACTAAATGCATAAAAGCAAGCAACAGTGACCCAACATTGGCAAACAATGGGGTCTGGGGTGGGGAAGGGCTGTTTTTGTGTGAGTGAGGAGTGTGTGGTTGGTGCTAATGGCTTAATAGCTGCCTAATAAACCACATTGTACCTGAGAGCCTTGGTGTGTGTCTCCAGTGATTCCCGTGCTTGCTGCAATACATTTTTAGCTATTGACTCTCCATAAAAGTCATTTTTGCATTGTCCCTAATTCTAACGTAGTAAGACACCATTATCTATGTTAGGGGACAGTGGCTATGGCCTGTGACCCTGGGTGATAATGACACTATTGAGCAATGCAGAAACCGAAGCTCAAGTTCACTACAACCATGCCCATGTAGCAACGCGACGTGTCATCAAGATAATTTTTGTAATCATTTTTGGTATCTGTCATGATACATTATGAAAATACCTCACTATATATCACTTTCCTGAGAAAGGCTAGTAACAGATTCAGTGGTAGACTGGATTTAAAAACACTGACTGTCAGTTAGCTAGACTGTACAGTATAATCAGTGGTGTAGTCCTAAATCCAAAAGTAGCGGAACGCCAACAAAATATAGATTTTTCTTAAACAAAAATGATACACATTCCCGTTTTATTTGTTCATTGAGCTTGAGCTGACATTTAATAGGTAATGCATGTGTATCAGAACCATAAGCTTTTCTTTTCTTAAAGGGGCGTTCACATCGGATGCAAAGGCAATTGTTTTCAATGAAGGCAGTCACGGAAAGCGGCACTCAAGAGATAAAATATTTTCAACTTTCGCTGCGCCGTGCCGTGATTACCAGCAGCCAATCAGGGGAAAGTAGGCGGCTCCTTTGTGAGGAAGTAATAAAAAAAAAATGGAGGAATAGCTTGTGGTTCTTATTTCAGATTTTCCAGAGTTGTATAATACAACATTAAGTAGGTTTGAAATCTGCCTCCATCAAACCGGAGCTCCTGTATCAGCCGATGATATTCGCTGTATCTTTTACTTTTCTTGAGGATGTCATGGACCCACAGCGATCCTACTTTTTTTTTCCTTTCTCCGGTAGAGCAGGGCGATCGCAATTATCTTTTTTTGTTTGCTGTTCATTGTTTCAGGTATTATGTTGTCAGATGCACAGTACCACTGATTGTTTTGCTGCTTTTACAGTTTTATTAATAATTACCAGTGTGGAGGTGTAGAGTAATGCACTCACACGACAAAGGAGTTCTTCATCAAATTTATTCATAATGAAAGAACACATACAAGCATTGCAAGTAAAGATAACAGTCGTGTTGCTCCAGCTCCAGCGCAGAACAAGTGAGTGATTTCACTGTCTAAAGTAGGGCGTCCCAGCTGCCTGCTCAACTCAATAAAGAAAGGGGCTTGTTACCAGGAGTTTCCAGGTTCAATCCCAGCCACTGTCTCACTGTGTGTGACCCTGAGCAAGTCACTTAACCTCCTTTTTCTCTCATACCCCCCATTTGAAAAACAGTGTACCACAGTAGCTCAAGAGTTCAGAGGGCGCAAAAAAAATCACAGTTGCATACCCAAAGTGTTCATTTCTAAAACCAATTCATGTATTAAACATGGTATTAAATATTAAATATTCTGAAAATGTTTATCAGTGTCATTAGAACTTCATCCACACATGAAAGTGTTAAAGGAAACATGCTTACAAGAAGTATGCATCATCAAATTTTAATCCATAATACAGTAATACCAGTGTTACATTCTAAGCAGTGCAATCGTATGCATCTTAATGAAATTCAATAAAAAGCTCAAGTTCTTGACTGTTGCCCAAAGCTAACTTTTTTTTTTTTTCCCAGTAATGACAAAAAGGGCTTGGTGTTCTTTACATTTCAATTAACTTTTCAATTGTTGAAACACTATTCGTTTGTTCACGGCCTGCTAACCAGAGGCTTATTACACCCACAGACAAACACTCAACAGACACATGGCAGAGGAGAACTGACCTGTCACTGCACAATACAGGACTTGGCAACAGAATTATAATCTCCTGACCATAAATCAGCCCAGGCGCACCCCACTTCATGATAAATGACTAAATAAGCTTCCACTGTCTTGGGATCAAGGAACACTGCCAAAGCACACCCTGTTATTTTTCTCATTTAACCCTGTAGTGGCAATCCCCAAGGCTGATTGTATAAGCTCTGTAATAAGACAATGACGACCATTGACTATTTACTAGCTCCAAAACTTTCAGTGAAGATATTTAGTTTTTTTTCAAAGCAGTGACTAGACAACAGGACAGATCAGAATACTTTCAACTGAAGCAGAAAATGCAAATTTTAAAATCCCATCAGATAAATTGGATTAGCTTGTTCCTGTTTTAAATTTACCACATTGCCCCTTGAACAATATATAGCTTCACTCAATCTGAAGAGCCACCTGAATGATTTTAACAGTGTGACAGTTACAGTAAGGAAGACAATGGATGACACATTAATGGATTCAAATCATAGAATTAAGAAAGTAAAAACAGAAACTATGCTAACTATAACAATGATAACACTGTATAAAATGACAAAAACATTGGTCACAATATTTTCATTACATATTTTTATTTTTATTTAAAAGCCTCTATATAATGAATAATGGAAATGTAACCCCTGTGGTGAGGAACAAGAAACAATGGGATAAATAAAGACAAACTAAATCTGTCACAGGGGTAGACATCAAGATAGTGAGGTCTAACTTACCAGCAGCCCTAAAAAAGTCACATACTACATAGCATTTTGTGTATGATTAAGTGTACGGCATATTTTGGTTATGTGCAATACAGATGGATAACTTGCAAGCCAGAGGCAGATGTTTGCAATGAAAGCCTAGTAGTAACTTCCACTGTGAGGCAGATATTGCATTAGGAACATATATGTTATTTTTGAAAATCTTATAAAGGTTTGTGACAGAAATATAATGAATCTTGGTTGTAAATCTCCCTCCCGACCTATGAGGGCGCTAAGCAGCGAGGACAGAGTTCTTTGGTCGGGCTGGCCTGACAGTTCTTTCCCCGGGTTGGGAAGTCAGTCAGTCTGGGAAAAGACGAGACTCCATTGCAAGAACGTATTGACCCGGAAGGGAAACAATGCAGCAGCCGCAGATTGTAAATGCATTCGTTTACCAAGGGCTCATCCGTGACAGCATATAAGGGGGGCGGAGAATCGTAATCTGTTCCGTTGTTCTGGTTTTTGAAACTGAAACGAAAGGACCGGTATTTCTGAGTTTAAAGAGAACGTGAGTGTTTTGTTTGTTTTTTTCAGTCTGTCTATATCGTCTCGTTTGTCTTGTGTATTAGACTAGACAGCTAAACACGATCCGGAGCTGTCGCCCATGGCCAGCACAAAACCTGGACAACAACGCACTGACTGTTCACTAAAATAACATTGTAAATTCACGACCAGCACTACAGCACTCACTGGGAGAGGTGACCGTGTTTGTGTTTGGGTATTTGCATTGTGATTATTGTTCTTGTGGGATAATTGTTTATTTTAAACGGGACTGCAACCCATCATCATTTACTGTGCAATACACATTGTTGTGTATTGCCAGCCATCATTGTTTGTATCTGTTTGGTCATCAGACCCCTGGATTAAAATAAACAGAAACCTTTTCACCCGTACTTTGTTTGTCTGTCGTTTCTTGTTGGATTACTGCACTGCACCTGCACGTACCACTTACCACTTTGCCACAGGGTTATAATATTTACAATGACAAATATTTATGTTATCAAGCCCTAGGCCGGAGCCTGGCAAGTCTGGTGGTAGCTCACAGGGTATACCTTTCGACCAGCTATGGAGGAGATCTTGCAGCGCTCCCACCATGAACGCGAGGCATCTCGGCAAGTGGCTGCGCTACTCCCTCCCCGTGTTCCGGCGCGGGGCAGGTCGAGCCACTGGCAACCTCCCCAAGCATGCACCATTACCAGGACGGTTCCGGTTCCTACGGCTCCGCTGGGTGATCTGAGGTATCGCCTACAGGCCACCACGGTAGCAGGCAACCATCAATGATGCAAAGAGATGGCTTACACCCGTGCAGTGCATGACGTACTTGGGGCTCCGGCTGGACTCTAGTACAATGCGCGCATACCTGTCGTACGACAGGGTAGCAGCTATTCAAGGTTGCCTCTCCTGGTTTCGACAGGGATCGGAGGTCACTTTGGTGTAGTGTCAGGAATTGTTGGGTCTGATGGCCGCAGCCATATCAGCCATCGAGTTGGGCTTACTTCGCGTTCGCCTGCTTCAAGTGTGGCTCAATGCGTTCCATTTGCATCCAAAGCACGACAGACACCGTTGGCTGACAGCGCCTTGCTCGTGTTCGACAGCCCTGCGCTGGTGGAGGTGTGACACTTTTACATGGGTAAGCTTATCATGTGCAAGTGGCAGAGCATTTACTCTTCTGTAGATCTGAACAATAGCACAATGTGCATTCTGACCATCCACAACAATGAAACAAGTTACTCAAGCAATTCTTCCACCATGTAAAAATAGTGTAATTGTAGCGTTTTTTTTATCTGCTACCTTTTATTGAATGATACAATTTCCCATTTATAAGTACCCTGCCATATATTTTTACTTTAGTTCCACGAGGCACAACACACGTTTCTTGTAAGGCAAGCAGGTCTCCTCCTCCCAGCTGTACTTCCAGTTGCTACTCTTGTACCAACTTTTTCTGCATGTTTCACTCTCTGGCTGCCATTCAGTTTGAAATACAAGGCTTCACAAAATGGGGTCCTAGTGTGCATGCATGTATGTGACAAGGAAGACAGTGCTCTCATGTACATAAAGGTTTTCATTATTTGTAGTGGAACTGCCTGAGTGCAATGAAATAGGCTCAAGATCTCTCCTCCAAAGGATTCAAATACAAATGCCGAATGGCACCATAGTGGTCTCCAGTTTTTCACACTAATCTGTTAAATGCAGACACAGATGAACATTCATGGTCATGTCTATAGCCTGTGGGTTTGTGAACAAAGTGCTCCTTGAATTCAAGGACAAACCATTTGGACCAATTAAAGTGCTTTAAAGCACATGCATACTGAACATTAGAGCTGTTTCCTCGCTGATTTGCCGATATCAACAAGTTATTTATAACTTCACCACAACCACCATCCTGATATTTAAAGATGTAGCTCCCATTCATTTTAGACATAGTTTTTAAGCCTTAAGAGCTTCATAATGCAGGTGTTTCCTTTAAATGTTATCGGTACAAGAAAAACATCAATGTATTTTGAAGGCAAAGATGGACAAAATATATGTAACTTTATCCCAGAATGGTACCTGCCTTAAAGAAATGAAAGGTGTTTGTGTTCTTACAGCAAGATTATGTTTAGGACTCATTTTGTTGTGGTTATATTAAAAGCTTTAGATTGTAAGAACCTGGAGGTTCTGGGTTTATTGCTATACCCCTAACTCCCTTCTAAATCCTTCAATAGAGTATTATTCAGGTGTCAATATTACTCAGTAGGACCTCAGCCAATGACTCTGCATAGTGTTAAAAGCAAAAGGATGCATGGAAATGTGTATTCACTCAAAAGACATTATACATGCAATGGTGCCCAAATGTAGTGACTTACTGCCGTCTTTGCAATGCAAAATGTCACAATTCATGTTGATATTATGAAGTAGAATTTTGGTTTGCAGCCTTACTGTATTTTTGCTTTCAAAAGGTTTTACAGTTCTGAACATCAAAAATGAGCAATATATGAAAAACAGATGTTAACTTGCTAAAATTGTACGGCTTCTTCATTGTTTGGCATTCATTTTTTAATATAAATATGGATATCATGTGCTGAATTGTGTTTTGAAGTAAACAAAGCTTTTCTTTTATTTATAAACAATATATTGCAATTGCATTCTTTTTCTTTGAAAAAGGTATTCTTGTTTGCGATGTTTTAGTACCCCAAAATACAACAAATGTACAATTCCCAAATGATAATATCAAGGTTAATTGACACCCTGGAAGCAAGACTAAATTAAGAACTTTGCCTTCGTATCTGCCTACCTGGTTAACAAGGAGATATGACTGTAAGCAAACTAATATTAAGCTAATACTCACAATTTACCACCTATTACAACAATGTAACCCAATTGAAATCCAGTAAATTTCATGAACTGGGATAACATTTTAGTACTGCTGTACTTCTATATAGTACACTTCTACTACAGTGTAAGGATGGCAATACTATAAGTAAGCAATAAGACACAACAGGGTGTTGGTTGTGCTAGAATAACCGCACGCCCAGGGGCACAGTAAGGCACAAGGCCACTGAGCTCCAAATCCACTGTCAACGACAATCTGTGAGGTTTATAATACCGAGGGATGTGTATCATATATTATTGAACTCCATGACTTTTAGGAACTGCTATAGATATTAGTTCTACTTAATGGAAATAAACAAGAATATACAGTTTCATTTGTGTGGTCCAATACCTGTCAATTGTCATTGTATTTGAGCTTTTTTGTAAGTGTTGCCTGATCAAGAATTGTTTTATTTTGACAGGATTCCTTTTTGTACGGTGGAAGGATGCGTAAAACCAGGGCAGCATGTTTTTCTATTTATGTGTATCAGCGGTTAGCTGCCTCTCAGTCACTGGGGAATGGTGCAATGTGACAGCACTACTCTGCCGGGTTTAGAAGTAAATATTGACAGGCACCTTCAGTGGTTGCTGAAAATATTGATTAGATGCCAAGTGAAAGATGTTAATTCCATTCAACCCTTTCACACTTGCTGGTGGATATCACCTCTTCATTTTATTTCAGTTCATGGAGTGATAAAAACAGAAAGCAAAATATCTCACCTGACATTCCACATCTCACAGAGATTAATATTCAGTGTCTTAGCATTACAAGTTGCAGCAGCCACAACAACAACAAAAAATTACATAGCTCTTGGTTAAAAGACTCACCAATTCCACTCAGCATTTCAAAGGCCCAAAACAGAAAATGTTCACTTACCTAGAAGAGAGAAAGAGTAAAGAAATCAGCAGATGTGCAGCCAATTAACTCTTGTTGCACTTTATGTGTGTTCAATTGGTACTGGGAAAAAGGCAATGTGGTATGCTACCTTATATCAAATAGTAGCTCATTCTTAGCCAGATGTCTAGCCACTAGTTGTAACTTTCTCACCTTAGGCTATTGGATCATCAAAAGACTTTAGTTAACTACTTATAGTTTTTTTTTTTCTAATCTGTTTAATGTTATTAATCTGTGTATCAAATCATACTAACTCTGTGAGATACAGTATGTCATTAAAAAAGCAAACAAAATATAATTAAAATACATTTGTGCCTCTTTTGCAATTTACTACTGTGATGTTTTACACTTTGACATCAACATGTACCACGTTATCACAAATCTATTTCTTAATAAGAAGAATTTCTTATTGTTAAGAAATCACAGTTTGAAATTATACTGTATGAGAGTTCCACGTAAATAATCTGGGTTTTTTTGTTTTCTGGAGTCGAGAGGCTTTATTTGGAGCCAGCATGCTTCCACTCTCAACTCAAACAACTTCCTAAACTGCTTGAGGAGGACTGTAATGGTTAAAAAGCAAGTTGTTCACTTGAAATATTCAAATTACATTAAAATGCTTTGTTATAGTGCTAAAGGCAACACTAATTGAAAATGGCTGATAACATGTCTGTTTAATTCTTAAACAGGCCATAAGAGGTGTTGACAGAGTCTAAAAGAAACAGCCAACATAGAAAGGTCATGTATGTCTTGAAGGTATTGCTAGCTATTAAAAGACATTGAAGTATAAAAAAAAGTTTGGTCTCCACACAGTTTAGTTTAGAAAAAAAATATCAAAAATAAATGGGCCCGGTTGTGTGGATGCCAGCAAATTTTGGATACTGGTGGTTTGGATACTTAATGATTTGCTTAAAGAGTAAAGCTACATCCACACTGGACAGAGAGACGCGAGCGAAGTTGCCGAATGTCAATCCACACCAGACCTGGAAACGATCCAAAAGACTGGAAATAAATACATGACCCCGCCCATGCATCCTATTGGACATAATAGAGATGGGCTGTCCCATTACAAAACAGGGCTTGTTTGATTACCACCCTCACCTCTGGCAACTCTACAGAAACAAGTTCTATTTTAGCAACGCAAAATTTTCTCAAAGCGACGTTGCTCGCTGCTGGTGTGGATACTACCATTTGACTGCAGTGACTTTTAAATTTATTCGCTCACATCCAGTGTGGATGCAGCTTAAGTAGCAGGGATATAGCGTTATACAACTGCAAATGTTGCTACAACTGTTTAAATAACGTACCTGTCATTTTTCTTTCCATTGTTAAAATCCTGACCACTTTTTACACTTAAGTGTACAATTTTAAAGAGCTCCTTAAAAATGCACCGTATACAACATTGATATATCATTTCGATTTCAAGATCACGTCACTAACATATGTTGCATAAAATATTTTCTAAACAAAGTTACGGCAGGAGCAAGGCAGACAACAATCCAGCACATATAGACTTAATTTAAATAAATGACCAACAAAATAAGTATATATCGTACAGGTGA
This sequence comes from Acipenser oxyrinchus oxyrinchus, assembly GCA_030684275.1. Classification (NCBI taxonomy): domain Eukaryota; kingdom Metazoa; phylum Chordata; class Actinopteri; order Acipenseriformes; family Acipenseridae; genus Acipenser; species Acipenser oxyrinchus. The sequence goes on along the minus strand of CM060251.1, from coordinate 53,740,906 downwards.
AAAGAGTTTACCTGCACTGGGGAAAATAACTGGGTGAGGGCTAAAATAATATAAATGTAACTTCCAACAAACACTAACAGAGAAAAAAAAATAAAAACCCTAACAACTAGATTTGTTCCCAGGGAAAGGAAGTCATTTCATAATATGAAACTTTGAAAATATATCACTTTATTGACGCTGTTACAATGCAATAGGCATATGGGCGTCTGTTGGGAAAAGTAGTTTAAAGGTGTTTCCAATCAGAAATGCGGATGAAAACCACAACTCCCATCATCCGCGCATGTCAGCAACATACTGGCTTTATATTTAACTTTCTGTCATGTTTTTAAATTTGTCCTAACGTTATGATGGATTTCATTTTTTTTCTGGTCACTTTTAAAAAAATTCCTTCAGAAAATCGAATACAAAATTATGCAATTACCGTAATTTAACACATCACTCATAAATCGAGCACATAGTAGCAGTTCTTCAGCATGGGGCGGGAGAGATGAGTTGGTCCTCCAATTAAAACATTAGGTTACCTACCGTAACCCTGGTTCCCTGAAAGCGAAGACGACCACCAACATTGCTATGGGATATGCCTGCCTATTGGGTAGGTTTTACTGAGCTCTGCGGAGATGATCGCCACGAGGAAGGCTGTCTTCATAGACATACTTCAACTCTATGGAATATACAGGCTCAAACGGGGCCTTCGTGAGAGCCTCCAGTACAATATCAAGGGTGTATTCGGGAGGACGAATCGCTACCGGTAGCCAAAAATGCGTACCCAGAGATACCGAATCCACGGCGGCATGGCACGCTGAAATAGCTGCTAAATAAACCTTCAAAGTGGAAGGTGACCTGCTAGCATCAAGCAGTTCTTGCATAAACTGTAAGATAACTGGTATGGGGCAAGAGATTGGGTCATGACTCTTAGTCAGACACCAATTCTGGAAATACCTCCACTTGTAGGCATACAACAACCTAGTGGAGTCTGCCCTAGCGTTCTGCAATGTACTCACAACCGCATCCGACAGCCCTAGGGTTAACCAGCGGTTCCTTTCAGGGGTCAGACCCATAGCTGGAATCTGCCCGGTTCCGGGTGTGAAAGAGTGCCTCTCGCCTGACTGAGGAGATCCAGGCAAAGCCCAAAGTACGTCGTGAACTGCACCGGTGTAAGCCAACTCTTTGCATCGTTGATGGTGAGGCCCAGTCTCGCCAGATGCTCTGTCACGACCGCCGTGTGGGCCACTGCTATCGTCGAGATAGTTTATTAGTCTGATCCCCTGCAACCACAAGGGGGCCAGGATAGCATCTATGCATTTTAAAAACATTTGAGGAGCTAAGGAGAGGCCGAACTCGTGCACTAAGCACCGTGTGCACCGAGTACCGTGAGCACTATATGCACTGAGTACCATGCAGCACCGTGTTTCCGTGCACCGAGCACTGCGAACAATGCGTGCACTTGACACTGTTAGCACCGGGCACCATGTGCACCGAGCACCACTTGCACTAAGCACCGAGTGCACCATGTGCACTAAGCACCGTGTGCAATGAGCACCGTGGACACCGAGGTACTGAAGTACCGAGGGCTATCGCGGCACTAAGGTACCGGCACGGGGTTGCTATGCAATGATGCCTACCCTAACCACGTGGTCACACACCTGGTCAGCACGTTGCATGCACCAGGGAGACACAAGGGCCGAAGCTACGGCGGACAAGCTGAAAAGCAAACAGCAAAAACGCGGTAGAAAAACAGTTGGGGGAGGACACATTTGTTTGTTGTTTGTTGTGTACAAAATTATGCACACAATATACAAAAGGAAAACTTTTTTTGTAAAATAAAATACTATGTATATACTTTAGATAGCAATGTCTTCATGGATAGATAGGGATTTTTGCGGGTGCGGAAGAGTGCCTCTCGCGAGGAGATCCAGGCGAAGCGGGATCTCCTAGGACTGACCTTGTAAGAGCTGGCACAGGGGTCGAGAACCAAATTCTCCTGGGCCACCTGGGGGCCACTAGGAAAACTGACGCTTTCTCTAACCGGACCTTTTCGAGAAAGGCCGGGAGTAACAGGATTGGTGGGAACGCGTATAGGAGCGCTCTGGACCACTCGTGGGCTAGGGCGTTGACGCAGAGTGGACATTTTTCAGGGACACAAAAAGATACAAATGTCAAAAACACATAGCTGAAAGGTCTGTGTTTTAAAATAAATAGGCTTCCATTTAGATGTACTTTAGTTGGTTTTGTTGGTACAGTACTATATTTGCAACAGAACAAGTATTTTAATTCAGAACCATATGATTCTGAAAATATAACTTGCCAAAAGAGACGACTGTGGACACGTGGACTGTAATACAGCACATACTTTTAAATCCAGCATGTATTTTAAATCCAGTACATATTGTTGCAGTATGTCAAATTCCCCATTAACAACCCAACAGCAAAATGAAATCAAAATGTTACCCATGTACAGAACTGCATAAAACGTAAAAGCCAATGCAATTTAGCAAAACACTAAAAAAAAACAAGTTTCCAGAATTAAAACAGTATCCAAAGTCAGTATTCAAATTTCCAGAATATAGTGCTCGATAAGGCCCTAATGTCACAGTTCACTTGCAAATGAAAATGCACAAAAGCAACTAAAGATCACAAATTTTTTTTTTTTTAAATATGCATCACAGTTTCTAAAACTGTTTAATGATTAACTTTTACATTACCGGTACTGTAGCTTGTCTCATTCGCTTTGTTTTTGTTGTATTTTCGTCATGTGAAATTGCAGGAAGCGCTGTGTAACTGCACAATAAAGCCAGACTGATTTGGCATGCAAGAAAAAAACGAAAAAACAAACAAAGGCGGGCTATGACAGATAAACAAGTACATTGTAACACAGAACAGATGGGCTTTGTATCAGAAAACTGGTGTGACGGGTAAGTGCATTAAATTGTTACATATATATAATGGGGCTTATTCTTAATACAAGGACGGTAAAATGCGACTGACATGTATCTGGGTAACAGATAGCCGAGTGCTGACTGTATCCCGTTTTGTTGACAAATTACATAGATATAATGATTTGCGTAAAAGTGTACTGGTCTATACATAATTTATTTATACTTATGCATTCTCTGAATTAATATTGAAAAAAAACCTTCCTTTTAAAATCATGTTATACGTATTCACAGGAATGTAAGGGCTAAATAAATGTCAGTCCCATCTAGAGCATTCTGTTTATTATTAATGTTTGCTTTTTACTGCCATCAGTAACCCCATCCACAGTCATTTCGGAATGCTTTCATTTCAAATGGTGAAGCATTGAACTTGTGTTTTTGTGGTAAGGCATTTTTGTTTGGTATAATTATTTACATACCACGGTTTTCTCGTCCGGTTCCTCAAAATACTTCCAAACGTGGCTTTGCCTTGTTCCTTTGTTTAGAGATGCCATTTATTAAAGATATGTAACAAACGTCAGAAAAAAACCCTTGTCATTAACATTCTTACCACGTAGAATGAATACCACGCCACACCTACTACAGCATGAACAGAATGCACCACTGAAGCGCCAGATCGACCGAGAATAAAACCCACCCCAATTAGAAAAACTACTTGCAGGCAATTGCCAAACCCCCTTTTTTTACTTACTCTGGCACCACAGCAGTTGGATACGTGACGGACTGACTGTATATGATGATACATTGCTAAAATTAATACATAGAAAAATGTTTGTTTGGTGAAATTTCTCACATGACTGGTTATACGTCAAGCATATTATTCAAAGTTTAACCACTTCTTTAGAGTTTATAAGTTTAAACGTTTAAAATTGCCATCCCTAATTTATTGATGTTATTTATTTGTTCTGTAATAGCTATATTTACACAAAATATATAAAATCATATTTAGTACATAACCTTGCTTCACTTACTTTCTTGACTGAACTATAGTTGCGGCTTCGGACATTATAGTCCCCTGTTCATAGTTCTTCCATCGGGGACCACAGTTTCCCACTATGAGCCTCCTCTTCAGTCCATATTTACTATATATATATATATATATATATATATATATATATATATATATATATATATATATATATATATATATATATATATATATAGTACTGTGCAAAAGTTTTAGGCAGGTGTGAAAAATGCTGTAAAGTAAGAATGCTTTCAAAAATAGACATGTTAATAGATTATATTTATCAATTAACTAAATGCAAAGTGAGTGAACAGAAGAAAAATCTAAATCAAATCCATATTTGGTGTGACCACCCTTTGCCTTCAAAACAGCATCAATTCTTCTAGGTACACTTGCACAAAGTCAGGGATTTTGTAGGCATATAGTCAGGTGTATGATTAAACAATTATACCAAACAGGTGCTAATGATCATCAATTCAATATGTAGGTTGAAACACAATCATTAACTGAAACAGAAACAGCTGTGTAGGAGGAATAAAACTGGGTGAGGAACAGCCAAACTCAGCTAACAAGGTGAGGTTGCTGAAGACAGTTTACTGTCAAAAGTCATACACCATGGCAAGACTGAGCACAGCAACAAGACACAAGGTAGTTATACTGCATCAGCAAGGTCTCTCCCAGGCAGAAATTTCAAGGCAGACAGGGGTTTCCAGATGTGCTGTCCAAGCTCTTTGAAGAAGCACAAAGAAACGGGCAACGCTTGAGGACCGAGACGCAGTGGTCGGCCAAGGAAACTTACTGCAGCAGATGAAAGACACATCATGCTTACTTCCCTTCGCAATCGGAAGATGTCCAGCAGTGCCATCAGCTCAGAACTGGCAGAAAACAGTGGGACCCTGGTACACCCATCTACTGTCCGAGAAGTCTGGTCAGAAGTGGCCTTCATGGAAGACTTGCGCCAAAAAGCCATACCTCTGACGTGGAAACAAGGCCAAGCGACTCAACTATGCACGAAAAACACAGGAACTGGGGTGCAGAAAAATGGCAGCAGGTGCTCTGGACTGATGAGTCAAAATTTGAAATATTTGGCAGTAGCAGAAGGCAGTTTGTTCACGAAGGGCTGGAGAGCATACACGAATGAGTGTCTGCAGGCAACAGTGAAGCATGGTGGAGGTTCCTTGCAAGTTTGGGGCTGCATTTCTGCAAATGGAGTTGGGGATTTGGTCAGAATTAATGGTCTCCTCAATGCTGAGAAGTACAGGCAGATACTTATCCATCATGCAATACCATCAGGGAGGCATCTGATTGGCCCCAAATTTATTCTGCAGCATGACAACGACCCCAAACATACAACGAAAGTCATTAAGAACTATCTTCAGCGTAAAGAAGAACAAGGAGTCCTGGAAGTGATGGTATGGCCCCCACAGAGCCCTGATCTCAACATCGAGTCTGTCTGGGATTACATGAAGAGAAAGAAGCAACTGAGGCTGCCTAAATCCACAGAAGAACTGTGGTTAGTTCTCCAAGATGGTTTGGGTCAACCTGCCTGCCGAGTTCCTTCAAAAACTGTGTGCAAGTGTACCTAGAAGAATTGATGCTTGATGCTGTTTTGAAGGCAAGGGTGGTCACACCAAATATGGATTTGATTTAGATTTTTCTTCTGTTCACTCACTTTGCATTTAGTTAATTGATAAATATAATCTATTAACATGTCTATTTTTGAAAGCATTCTTACTTTTACAGCATTTTTTCACATCTGCCTAAAACTTTTGCACAGTACTGTATATATATATATATATATATATATATATATATATATATATATATATATATATATATATATACACAGTTTAGAACCACCATATTGTGTAGCAAGCCAGTTCCAGCAACAATGTATTTAGTATTTAATTAAAACAGTATTACCACTGTGAAATAACTATTCAGTCGCTTGTCCAGCAGTCAATGAGACCATCAAAAGATGCTTTGGTTGACAGATAAACATTATGCCGCCTCATGATGGAAAGAAATACATTGGTTCCCGAGAGGTTTGTTGAGTTTCAGCAGCACATGTAGAAACTTACAAGGCATCCCAGGCCCTATTATCCATCTTCTCAATAGGATTTAGACACACATGAAATTGAAAGTTAATGTACCAGGGCCTTTCATTATCTGACCTGACCCAGCCTATCCATTAGCATCTTAGCATTGAAGACAGAGGACCGATATGTCACCCACCAAAGATGGAATGGGTCGGGGGGTGGGTGGGGTATCAATAAAGAGCAGTATTAAATTTCACAGCAGTAAGTAAGGAAAACACTTCAAATGCAAAGTTACATATTGCATGTATAAAACACATGTCCTTAATGAAACCTGCATGAACAATTCCTTATATACAGTACGCTCTTCCTTGTGTTTATACTGTAGACATTCTCTCAAACACATTTATAATATAACCAAACATGTTACAAATGTAACATTATGATTACATCATAGCTACTGTATCAATGGTCTACAGAAACAGAAGGTTTTAGAGCACTTACGATATAATAGTATTTACAGTTAAACCTATGTTTCCTGTACCAAAATACCACCACAGTTAAAAATGCTCCATAGACCTGCATTTCTAATAATTTCTAATGGTTTAAACATGCTTGTCTATGCTTTATCAAACTTTCATAACGGTCTGCTATTCTTTGCTATGTTTTTACCATGGTACAGTATATAGTACCACAACTGACTTTTATACAGTAGGAGGACTCCTGCCAAAACGTGTCAAGATCCAGACACTCACAGCACCTCTAATTTCAGTTCCCAGCCTGACAGTCACAATAGAGCACAGATCCTGTGACCTTCAACTGCTGCCAGACTGCTCTAAGGACCTGTTGTGCTGAGCCCCATCTGCATTCCTAAAATATTTAGGGTAATTAATTTCAATTAATGCATGTGATGTTATTCTAACACTGAAAGCAGGAACGCAGCAAAAATAAGCAAAAAAGGCTCCGTCATCAATTTTCCATTAGTTTTAACTAAATATTGTGGTAAAAGGTTTGCTTCACAATACTCTTTGTATCAGCACTTTCTTCAGTGAATGTGAGACGCTGTTCTTTTAATAAGCTATGTCTCCTTATTTTATTGCACTGTGCTAACTTAAACTTTAAACAAAGTACAAGCCCTGCTTGACTAAACATTTTCTTAATGTACAAGTGACGAGGCTACCAAAACTGATAGGTATATTTTTTATTTTCTTGGACCTGTGGTACAGTTACTAGGAGCAGAGCCTTGAAAGCTCAATAAGTGACTATTTAGTGCCTGGAAATAAGATACTAAAAGTATCTACAGTGTGGGAAGACAAACTAAACTTTAGGACTGTACATGCAAACAAGTTAAAATACTTTTTCTTAAAACTATTTACAAGGCTGTTTTGATAGATTAAATAAAGCTTCATATTGGCAAAGAAGCCAACAACAGTCATGAGCAGTCAACCTGTAAAGAATGTCACCTGCAAGGTTTTCTGAATTACCCTGCTGTTTTTATTATTCTGATAACATCTTACAGGAAGCATATCTAGAGCTGGCAATTTCAGCACTGGTTGAGATTAGGTAACCTTTTTCAAAATATAAAAACTATATTAAAAAAAAAAAAAAAAAAAGTTTACACATTTACATATGCGGTTCTGTGGGTTTATTTGTACTAAAACAAATACAAATAAACATAAGTGACCTGATAGGCACTGTGTGAGTCAGAGCACTCAAAGCTTCCTCTCTCAGAGGGTTCAGAGCCAGCAATAGCATACAGTCCAACAGGGACACAAGTGCAGGTCATACAGGTCCTGACAACACCAGTCTTATTCAGACTTCCTCAACCTGCAGCAAGGACACTGTGCTCCTGTGTTATATTTGTGTTGAGAAGTGACTGTACAGTACATACCGGTACAGTATTAGTCATGTCTTGCCCCTGGTTACGAAAATTGAAAATGCACAGCAACTGCACTTAATTGCCTGATCAAAAGCTGGCTTTGGAGAGTGGGATCTTTCCATTAAAAGGTTGCTTCTGATACAATCAATCAATAATTAAAAGAGAGGATACGCTCTAATTAGTGACTAATGTGTGCCAGCGCTGCATAATCACCTCAGGCAGAAAGCAATGTCTCAATTGGTTATAAAGCTCTATTTATCATTAATTGTTATTTTTTTGCTTCTCATTCCCTCCTGTCTTCATATGATGCCCTAAGCCTAAGGCAACCAACTTTAGGATTAAAGATTTAAGGATTTTATAGAGAACCCGATATGTGGGAAATCTAAACAATCAAGGTGGGACCTGTGCATTTTGCCTTTGTAGTAATTTGAATAAAATTCAATCTATGGTTGAATGTTTTAATACCAAGAAGACCTCTCTAGGAGGGTTTTATGTAAGGGATAAACAGTAAGTATTCAATCAGTAAAAAAATAATTAACTCTTTCAAGTGCCACTAGGTACGAGAAACTGTGGATTATTGTGTTACCGATTCAACACTTTGTTTAGCCACTTAAAACATTTCTTCTTGGGGGGGTCCATGTGGCAGAAGCGTAGCCGCGTGGTGAAGATAGTGGGCTATGTTTTAGATGTAGAACATGAAAGTGGCAATAGAAAAAAATAATAAAAAAACAAAGGAATGTGAACCAGTAATGGAGAGCAAAGTTATTGATCGTTTTGACAAACCTAAAACGGATGAAGACCTAAATATCATTGCTAGCGATGAGTTTGAGAAGTACTGAGGCAAAATGTAAGTGGGCTGTAAGCATGTTTGAACAACGGTTAAACGAAAGAAATGTAAAAGTTATATGAAATGTTAAACTAAAACCGCAAGCCCTTTTCTAAGTGTTATGTTTGACATTTGTAATAATATAATTAACTAATTGTTGAAATGATTGTTGCGTAATAAAATAGTATTCGCTTTTCTGTTGAATTGTTCTGACTTTAGTTTCGTTGACAAATCAACAGTTTTCTGCGGAATTAATTAATCAACAATATATCTGCCCTGCACTCCCCTTCTCTTCAAAGCCACACAGCCATTTTTAGTTAGAATGAATCAATAAAAGATCAAAGGGTGGCATCACGAAAAATCTTTAAGATAGATTGACCATTTAGTCCAATATTAATTTTAAGATAAACCCCCTTCTAAATTAGTATAAATAAAAATACATACATTTTAATTCCTGTTGAAAAAATAGATGTTTCAAAATATTTTGTTTAAATGTGCGATATATGAAAAATATGGTGGTGGATCCCTTGTCTGCCTTTTTCAATATAATTCCTATATTGTGAATAAAGGTTTGTTCCCTTTTATTCCAAATTACCTGAAGTTACTCAGTGTCCAGGACAAGCAATTTGGATTATGTTATTATTCAAGCCAGACTTAGATGACAGCCATCCAAAACCTCCAAGCCAACAAAAAGCCGAATTCAGAATTATGCCACATTTTCACCTCAAGGGGGTGTGATACCAATTAACAGAACTAAAGGTTCATGCCTGGTTAGCCAACTAAATTCCCTGTGCTATTTCTGACAGGACTCACAAATAAAATTCTTACTCACTTCAGATGAAAAGTGAACTGCCTACACCTTTCACAGTAAAATAACAATACCTTTTTTCCAGTGCTGTGTGACATCTACTGTAAGTACCTTTTCACTTCTATCAATCAATCAACTGTTTAGTTTTTTTCTACGGCAACCTTTTAACAGAACGTTTCACATTCTGATTAGTTTTACACTGTGTCTGACTCCTTTTTAGTGTGCTAGTTAAATGGGGTTGTTTGTTTGTGGCTGAGGGCTGTGTCTTGGCCAACAGCAAGTGATTGACATTCTCAGTAATACAGACGGCATGGCTCATCCCACGGCAGTAGGAGGGGACCGGCCACCTACATGAAGCACCTCGATGATGGGTGGAAATAAACATCAAGGGTGATAGTGCAGTAATGCAACAATTCATCACAGGCTTAAGCAGCACACATATTATCAAACCAAAACCTTTTTAAAATGAAATGGGTTTTTTTGTTGTTTTGCCCCTTGACGTAGCATACAAGGCACTGGAGAATCTCATGAGGTTTTTAATAAAAATGTTCAGCTTTACTGGAGATTTACTATAGGATAGTTAATAAACGGTTTTCTCTCTGTGTTCTGTCAGGGAGCAATGCAAAGGCACCCACTTCTACAGTATCTAGCTACAGTATTACACCACACAATGTAGACAGATCAATCAGTTAACAAAATATCACATATAGAGAGAAATCTATGCTAGTTTGCCACTAGTTCAGCTTGACTATCGATAAGCGGACTTCGCTCCGTAATAGACGATATATGAATGTCAACATGCACATGCGTAGGTATGGAGAGAACAAATATTGGAGTCTTGGACTGGTTCGCATTACGGGCAGTATGCCAGCAGAGACCTGCATCGATTTGTTAAAAGAGAGGGAGGTTTTACAGCATGTCACTTTAACATGACATTGTGTGCATCACTACAGATCAAGCCAGCGTGATGGTGCGAGTTGGGTCCTTGTTTTCTGCTGAACACAGCTCTGCTATGCCCACGACATTCAGCTGGCAGTTCTGGATGTGTTATACTCAAAGCGGGCAATGTCTGGTCAAAGCAGTGTGGCAGTCACATGTGAGACAGACGCAGAGGGCATCACCTCATACAGCTATGATGAGGGATGGGATAATGATGATGAAGATGGGATAATAATGATGAAGATGGAGATGAGGGGTTTGCTGTGGTGTCTGAAGAGGATTCTGGTTCTGGAGTTGCACCACTTTGTGGACCCCATACTATTCCTGCCAAAGCTGAACTTTCTCCCAATCTCAACGAAGCCGTGCAGAAAGTGTGCAAGGTGGTAGTTATGTTCAAACAGTGGTCCAGTGGTTAAAGAAACCGCTGTGTGGTCCAGTGGTTAAAGAAACGGGCTTGTAACCAGGAGGTCCCCGGTTCAAATCCCACCTCAGCCACTGCCTCATTGTGTGACCCTGAGCAAGTCACTTAACCTCCTTGTGCTCCGTCTTTCGGGTGAGACGTAGTTGTAAGTGACTCTGCAGCTGATGCATAGTTCACACACCCTAGTCTCTGTAAGTCATCTTGGATAAAGGCGTCTGCTAAATAAACAAATAATAATAAATAAACAAATAATAATAATAAACACTCTCCAGTAAAGAACGGTAGCACTTTACAGAAGTATGTGCTACTTGAGCATGGGAAGGAAATTTCCTTGATGATTGGATTCTAAAACTAGATGGAACAGCTTAGTCATGATGCTGGAACATTTTCTAATCCTTATTGATTGTGTGCAAAAGCCACTGATAGATCTGCAGTCACCTGGCACATTCACTGATCAAGAGACTGAGCTGCTTACTGCACAGTTGAGGAACTCGAACCTGTGAGGCTGATGGTGGAAGAATCATGCCGGCTAGTATCAAACTTAATGTCAGCGGATGCAGCCGTTAAATTCATGATGAAGCAGTTGCAAATCCAGCACACTGCTCTTAACCAAGAATTGAGACAGGCGCTGTGTCATCGCATCAAAGAGCACCGCACATACTGCTCAAGTGTGCTGCAGTACCTCCACAACCCAAATTGTTTGGACAAGCAAGACAGTGGTGTTGATGATGAATGGTTTGAGAAGATCCTAAGTAAGCTATTCATCAGAAAAACATGTACTAAAATTAACAGAAAGGCTCGTCATCGATGCAAAGTCTGTTGAATCTGATGTACAACAACAACCAGAAGCAAGCCCGAGTTCAGTTGACCAGCAGCAGTAGGCAGCCACTGCTGAGAGTGAGACTGTCTCTAACCATGAAGGAGCAGCTAAACTTGGCTACGCAGGAAAGCATGAGTGGTGCAGCTACAAGTACAACAACAATACCACCAGGGTCCAATTTGTTGAACTACCAAATGTTCCCGTATACGTAGTTCAGAGAGAAAACTACAGCCTCCAGAATGCAATAGTACAGTCCTGTGAGACGCGTCAGATCGGCGGGTGTATTTCAGTGCTGAAACTTGAACAATACAAAGCCCAGCCAATCGGATTAGATATCTTTTAAAAAGGGCAGGCTTAGTTTCCAATGCCGTTTGCTTTGGTTGCCTAGCTAGGTTGCTAATGAAGCTACAGATCAGAGAGAGACACAGAGTGAGAGAGAGAGATAGTTGCGATTGGTAAAAGTGCTAATAAAACAGTTTTTCACACAATTTTCCCCATGTTCATTTCATATTGAAGTTCAATGGTGCAGTGTTTTTTTGAGCCATCTATGATTACAAAATTATACAGCAGTGACCAAACATGATTTTTTTTTGTTACATATATTCTCATCTCTACCACATATAGTATGTCTGATCCTGTTGCAACTTGGGAAATTTATATATATATATATATATATATATATATATATATATATATATATATATATATATATATATATATACACACACACACACACACACACATTTCCTTCCTTACAGCTTAAAACAGTACTATTGTTCTGTTATATAGAATCCGATCCGTTTCACAGGGCAGTAAAATCAAACTAATGAAACCACGGATTGGTTTGCTGATTTACATTTCTCTCATGTCCAGTGGTGCTTGAAATGTAACCAATAAAATACTAAACTAAATTTGCCTAACACCTTTCCCAGAATGCCTCGGGTGATGACAGGGCAGGACAGGGGTATTGCCAGTAATTCAACATGAGGTTCTTCTTGTGATTGTGGAGGATTCAAGTGATTTTGTAGCTCCACTGCCATGTTGCAGTGCAGATAAAACTGAGTTCTGGATCTAAGAAATCTGTATAGCATATTCCCAATTTACTCCATCACCAACATACAGTAGTAGTTAATTAAAATAAAGTAATTGATAAAATATTCAGCTACAGGCTGGTGTGTATTATTTTGCAACCAGTTGGGCTTAGATGTAACTTAAATATTGACCAACCTAAACTTGGAGATTGAAAGGCACGATCACGTTGATGTACAGCATGAGTCATGCAATCATGTCAAGTTGCAGAAATTTGTGAAACCTGCTCATTTTGTGAGATTTAATAGTGCTGTTGTATATTAGAAAGCAAGTCTTAAAGTGGTTTCCCCTTAAACAGTAGGCACCCTATGCAACATGGCAACGGTACTAGGTAAAATGAAACAGGGCAGACGATTTGATTAATATATATAGTGCATCTACAACAGTCATCAGGAGGAGTACATAAAAAAAAAGTGTTTGGTCTAAAATACTGTGTTGACATTTAGTAGGAAAATTATACTAAAGCACAGCAAGAGAGTGTAAATCTAACCTTTTACAAAAAGTGTACTCCAGCAGCCCAACAATGATAGTGGTTAAAGGCAGATTACATACAAATAAAACCCTGGAGTTCAAATTAAAAACCATCCGTCACATGTGGCAACATTTTCTAAACAGAATATAAATGCATCAAGCTGGGGAATAAAAACAAGAACAAACATCTCAAATAGCTCCTGCTGTGTGTAAATTAAATCATAACACTTCCAAGGCAGAGACTGTCCCAGGTAGTTATTGCTCTGTCTGTTGTACAATTCATTACCTTGATGTACTTCTATTGCTTGAAAACACAATCACCCTACAGTGATTGTTATGTTCATAGTCTCCTTTATTTTTTTCAGTTGAATCATTTTTTGCACTTCTATGGTAAGACCCTTTCTGGTTATGACACCTCAGTGAAAATGCAAACACAGTATTGCCAGTTATCTATTTTTCTTTGGTTTAACCTTCGGCGGCACCACCACTAATTTTTTTGGACACATAGCCTGAAGAACAGATCAAATCAGGGTCTCTAATATACCTGTATATTTATACTGGCATGCCGTCATACAATGACTATGCTACATGATGTAGGGCTACCCTTGGTCAAAAATAATATATTGAACATTACACAGCTGACTGACCAAATACAGTAAGTCAACCATTAATGAGTTAAATATATTAAATGACTCTCAGTCCTGACAGCGGACTTAATTTGGGGATCAGGGTTAAAAAAAAATAAAACCGTCAATTACGATCAATAATTAAAATGCAACTCCCACAAGCACAGGCAGCAATTTCATCAATAGTTAATGATCTTTAGTATCTACATTGTTCCTCTTCAACCCTGTCACATACTGACTGGAAGGATATCTGCCTGGCATGGATACCGACACCAGCATCAGATGCTTGTATTGTGTTGTGTTGGGAGAATGTTGGGGAGATGTAAGAATTAAACACTCTATGTTTAGCTCTTCTGTCTGATTGGAGGTTCTGAAGATCATGTAGCTTCAAGGGCATGGCTACAAACACAACTTTAAAATCATTAAGGAGGCAGCTGCTAATCATTGCGGCAAAGCCCTTGAGAACACTGCGGTCCTGCTTGACCTCGTCTTTGATGAAAGAAACAAAATCATAAATCGTCCACATGTCCCAAGAACAGAATGCAATTGTGTGTGACGAATCAGCCTTTCTGACTTTGGGGGGCTGTTCTGCTGAGCATCACAAGTAAAGATATCCTTGTAAAGGTTAAATTGCCTGATTCACATTATTAGTTTGTCTAATTAAGCCTTGGGAGTCATAACTCTTTAGATTCCTTAAAAGGCGTGTTAATACAGTAACTGCTGTGATTGCTCCTTCTCTAGATTCTATCCCCTGCCTGCAATAACTATACAACCATTTTAGTTAGTACAACAAAGCAATATGAGCTAGATTCATTAAGCCTGTGCGTCCGTTAATATGCCTGTCTTTGTCCATCTTTGTCCCTGTAATCTGCCTTAACTGGCTTAACTCTGAATGATATGTCAGTGTAGCCAGCTATTTGACTAACTATTTTCTGTCCTCACATGAGGAAGTTTTTCCACCTGGGCAGTCGTGTCCTCAGAGGACCTCATTCAGATGCTCTTGCTGTCTTTTTATTGTTCTCTAGCCTTTTGAAACTAAACCATGTGTTGCTCCCCTACTGTGAAAATCAAAATATGATGGAAAAAAGTCTCTATTTTTTGACAGGTTGATTTCAGGGTTTGTCAGGCAAGACATAATCAAAGCCAATGCAATCATCCATTACAGCTCTGTCTTTGATGTGTTCTCTTAAATCGGGGAAACAGAATTGTCATCCAACCATAAATCTACCATTATTTGTTTATCTGAACAGGAGAGAAGCCTTTCAAACAGAGACTTTGTTCACAAGGAGTTCTTGCTCACCTACCAGAGTATACACAGTAAAGTGTCTACTGACTGAATTCAGCTGCTAATGATGATGCACCAACTGCTTTGTGAAGTTTTTAATTGACACGCACATCTGTAATGCAGGCAACTTTTACCCTGTTCACACTTGTATTGCAGCGAAACTGGTAAGATTAGTTTCGGTTTAGAATATAGCGATATGATTATGATACCACTTTCTGTTCTAACTCACTTTTCAACTCCAGTACAAGACCGATGCTGTTGTGATACACCTGTCCACATTTAAACTGGTTTATATTGATACACTTACATCAAAGATATTCTGTTACACCAAGATACTCAGCTTCACTGATTCTCTATGGGGACCTCCATCGCGCTGCGTACAAAAAGTTGTGGGATATAGAGCTCGGGAGAAGATTTTCTATTGACTGTCAATGGAGCGGTGTCGGATTGAACTGCTTTGAGCTTATTTTATCAATGTTTTATCAATGTCTTGATGAAAAACATAGCCCGTGGTAATGATGACATACCGTAATCTATATGAAAAATGCACTTTTCTGAACGCAGTACCAGAGATGGCGCATGCGCAAAAAACAGAGATGACCGTTTCACAGAGTACTAGAATAGACAGGTGCAATTATAAAACTTGGATTTATTAGTATTGGACGTCAGTTTGTATATGTTTTTACTACTGTAATGTACCTGTAAATATAAAAAAATACATTAATTAAACAAGCTTGAGGGAAGTAAAGGCAGAGTTCAGAATCTTGGTAATATATCCTTGGTGTAAATGTGCTGCGCATGCCTCGGACTCATCCATTATGTTGTCGTTGCGATCCACCTGTCCACACTTATACAACGCCGATAACAATTCCAGTGTGAACAGACGTTGCGATACTGTTCCGCAACGATACCGGTATAAAAATGCAAGCGTGAACAGGGCTTATATGAGGAAAGAATATCAGCTACTTATTATAAGGACATATTTTCATTTTACAGATCAATGATTTAACAAAAACATTTTCCCCATGGTTATCGAATGTCTTCTTTTTTTGAGAAGCTATCTATGATGCAGTGGCCTTACTGTCTGATAAAGAGCCCAAGATACATCAGGAGCATGTCAGTCATTGATTATCATAAAACATATCCGTCATTTTATAGTACAGCCACAATATAAATTACTGTAAACTTAATGCTTCAACAAAACGATTCTCAAAGCATTTAAACAAATTTGCAGCAATGCCAAATCAAATAAACCAACAGCTTTTGATGAACAAGATCTTTATCTGATAAGAGTTACCATTTGCAATAGAAACACTCAGACGTTTTTCATTCTGTCCTTTCTTTTGTGAAAGAAGGGAGGTGGGGGTAGCTTTATGCCCCACTGAGCAGACAAAACTGTTTTTCAACAGACAACAGTGAGAACAAGCTTTCTTTTTATTTGTCTCATGACAGCATTCAATCTTAATACAAACCCAGGCCCAGTATCCACTTCAGCAAATTGCTCTCAGTGTGGCATCACAATGGGAGACTATCATTACAATTCTTCAATTGTTATTCATGTACAGCTGTAGCTATATGGAGTGCAAATTCACAAGTCAACGTTTTAGGCTCAGGTGGATTCAATCTTGAATTGCTTGATGGACCAACCTCAAAGTCTCTTATGCTTTCTACCCAGAGTTGAGATCACTGTCCCCAAATCATCTAAACTATTTGAAAATACATACATACATACATACATACATACATATATATTTGTGTTGTGCTTGCGAAAGGTGACAGACAATAACATTGCCAGGTACAATTCTGGCAGGTCCACCGTGAGCTTCTCCTCAGCTGTGTGCAATTCAAACCTGACCTTGAACACCACCAGCCAGCCATTCAGTCCTGGACCTCTCACACAGAGACTGGCAATTGTGCCAAGATGTCCAGAAATTTCACTCTGGACCTGGTGAAAGGCATGAGAGGCTTAGTTTCGTAACCTAATCAAACGTTGAAATCAGAATGCAGCACTGGGCAACACACACAACTCATGTTAACTGAAACAATTTACTCAGTGTCATGGAGTCTGAACTACCCTCAAATCAACAGGACATCCTCCTGTGCAGACCTGAGCCAAACCAGAGAGTGGGTTTAAATGTGGGGAACTGTGGCAAAGTGCCCCCCCCTGTGTATATTGTATGTTACGTGTTGTGTGTAAATGTTGGTGTATAGTCATTGGTACACGGGATATAAGCGGGTCTGTGTTTCACGTGTATTTAAAAATGTAGATTTGTATTTAGGCACGAGGATGGCACAAATCACATCACGTGCTGGTTAAAATGTAATGTGTGGTCACGGGAGTACACTTAATTAATTCACGTGCAGTTGTACCGAGATTCCAATTCAATGATTGACTAGCAATCGAGTCTCGGTACAACTGCCTAAAAACAGCATGTTTTCACTCACTCGGTTTTGGGTGTTCGAGAGTGGAGAACGGGTGAGAGAGAAGGAGAACGAATAGTAGAAAGAATAATAATAATAACCATTTATTTTACTCACCGTGTTTGTTTGTCTCCGGGCACCGTTTGTTAAGTGTTAGTTCGTTTTGTTTGTCTATTTATTTTGGCGCAAGTGCCGTGTCCTGTGTTTTTGTGTTCTGTTTAAACCTTTTACTTTGTTAATAAACGCTGAGTGCTACCATTTGCACTCAGCTTCTCATCACCACCGTCTGTCTGTGTGTTTCTCTCTCTGGTCTGAGTTCCTCCCTGCAGCCAGCCTGTCACAGGAACTAAAAGCCTTTTTTTAATTAACTAAACACCTGTGCACATGTAACCTGAATAACAGTGTTCTGATAATAATTCGTAATGGTGGTCAGTCATTGGTAGATCTTAGTTCAGATTTTTTTGATCTGACAGATTAATTCTGCTGTGAAGGTTATAGACGTCCTTGCATGTTAAATAAAACCGTAGCAGAGAAAAACAGTGCTTTAGTTTAACAAAAAAGAAATACTGCAGATGTTTTCTTTCTGTTTAACTGCATACCTTCAGGGCAACAAATTACAACCGTCATTCGATATAACATGAGCTGCTGATGCTGTTTGCTCTTTGTAAATACCTGTTATGGGAGGTTAATGGGATGTAACACTACATCAGGGCAGTTATACAAAAAATGTGCAAACATTGTGCTGCTTCAGCACATTACTGAGTTACAAGATGAGTGAAGCGATCCTGCTAAAGCACTGCTGCACACAGTATTGAGGAGGAGGATCTGTCCAGACCTGCTTTGCTTCCTTTAATGCTCAGTTATCAGTAGAATCTGGATTAGCCTTAACAAGCCACTAATAGATTTTCTAAAGAAACAAGCCTAAGGATGCGGTTAAACAGATAAAATAGGTGAAATACTAACAATGCTATAATGCATTATTTTTTTTATAAATAATCTTATGTTAATGATAAAGAACACTGACTTTACAAAGATTCAAAGAAGTAAACATTTCTGCCACCAAGTGCTCAAGTCTGTTATACTCAACAGCACTTCCTGCTATCAGGATATCACATTGTCAGAGCACAGAGTTTAAGGACAAGAAGCCACATTGTATTTATATATAAGTCACAACTGAGCAGAAAGTCCAACAATGGGGAGTGGTGCATAGATATATATATATATATATATATATATATATATATATATATATATATATATATATATATATATATATATATATATATATATATATATAGAATGCTATCAAAGCTGCTGTTCAGTCAGTCTACAGTAACAGAAAAGGTGGGGTCTTTACTAGCTTTTTACGAGACAGTATTGGGGCAGTAGTAATCATAATTAGGGAGGGGGTGTATACAGTAGTTGCCTAATGTACTGAGTGACTTATTACAATTACAGATAATAAAACGATCAATCAATGCAAATTGAAAGGTACAGTACTGGCAATTGGTTAATCACAGCAAGCATCAGATTACAGCAGTTAAGGCTCTAAAAAGGAATCTAGAGCAAGAAGATAATAATTAAAAAACTGTCCAAACATAATCCCCTTCAAGGAGCTTAACTTTAAATTGTGTAAATTCATCTGACTTCCTGCTGCTTCTGTGTTTTTGCACCACTTTCTGCCACTGAGCGGATCTAGTACAATGAATCTCATATCCATTGTTACGCTGACCAAGCAGCCTGATAAAACAAATAAAATAAAAAAACACTATTTCAAAATGGGGTATTCAGCCACTGGCTAGTTTTAGCATGTTTCTTTCCAGATGCCCAGACTATTTTTTGGCAGTGTACAAGTTTTATGTTTTGTTTTTTTTTTCATTTATATTGTACTGAATTAAAGACATTTCAAACTATTTATTTTTCCATATTTGGGCGATAACTATTCGTACAATAACTTTGATTGAACAATGAACACATTTTTAAATGTCTGTTGAAAGGTGTAAACTGATTCAATTGACATTTCTAGCACAGATTACATACTCTCTGGCACAGAGTTGCATGCATATAACAAAACAATTAATTGCAGCAGTTGTAGTTCATAGAAACTGGGACACAAACCTGTGTTTTCAAGACTGTCCAAAATAGAACAGAACAGCTGGCCACCCTGCTTGTATAATGTAGATTAGCAGAATCATCTACAACATTAAAGGCAATGTTCCACTGTGCTGGAATTGAAAGGCAAGACTGATTTAGTGAGATCAAAAACTGACATCATTTACTTTTACATGCCCCTTAAGGTACATTCAACTGTATACAAGTTCTAAACACCATAAAAGTAACCTAATTTAAGTGAAGGGCATTTGCATTACACCCTGATTTGTGTCTTTTATCAATGTCAGTGTAGTACTGTTGAATATCTTTCTGTAATATAGTAATGCCCTGTGTATTAAAGTATTAAAAATGACAATGACATTCCCTCATGGTAAATGTGTAAACATATATTAACAAATTAATTTTAAAAAAAAACACATACTGGTACTAAGCTTATCCATGTTTTGAATGTGATTATGTGTACTAACTGTAGGTTATTATCATATGCTCTCTAAACTAATAGTGGCATTTATACTGAGAATGATGACAGAACATAATTGCTGTTCAAATTAAGTGTTCTTTGTTTTCTTTAGTAACATTAGACTCGTAAAATATACTTTTACAAAGCCCAAGTGAGCTCAACTAAACTTTAAAAAGACACAGGAGGGAACATAATACAGGTCTAATGATGTGGGAGACACTGAAGGAATGTCATGCTACAGTGGAGGTCACTGAATGCCCAGGAAGTATAATCTGATGTTTACAGCCAGACTCAGGGTTTCAATACAGGCTCTGCAACTGGCCTAATGGTGTGACCTGGAGCAAGCCACTTGACATTGTTTTCCTTCAGTTTGGTTCTGCTGACAGACTGAATTGAAGCAGGATCCCATTGATGGAAATGAGACTGGGGGCTATCCCGACAAACACTGTATTGTTTATACAATAAGGAAGTTGTGAAAGCAGTAATGTGTGATGCAGTAGTGAATTGGTTTGAGTATATGAAATTGTAGTTCATGTCCAATTGGTCTTGTCTGGATTAATCCAGTCTGCTTTTGTGTTCACTGACACCTCTTAACTTGATTATTATTACAGTGGCAGATCTAAATGCTGCCTTCATTTAAATTATTAAAATATTAACAGAAATAAACTAACATGCAGTGTTGGATATTTGATTTTCATAATATTAGACCCTTATTTATTTGATTAACTATTTAAAGAGTGGTGGCATTTAGATCCACTGTTGTTTAGACATATTTCCGATGTTTTAAACTTAATGGTCATTCCATCTCGTTTGTACATTTGGGATGCTCCAGACTGCTGAATCAGAGGGATAAAAAGAATGGATTCTCTCATCATGCAGCAGTAGCATCTGGACAGCTGCCAGTCCAATGCTTTGTTTGCTGGCAGAGATTTTCAACAAACAAAAAAAAATCCCTAAATACCCTGCTAATTCTGTATGGGTAAGCAAATCCACAATCCCACTAAATCACTGTGATTGATAAAGTCACCAATTACAGAGAGATTGGATTCCGCCTGCTGCCATCTGACCCCCAACATTGAACCGTATCTGGATCTATAATAAGGTATCAGGCTTTAACTTGTGAACGCTTGATTATATTGCAAGGGGGTCACGTGCAACGTTTGGAGAAGCAATGATTCATTGGTAATCCATCACGTATCATATACAGTAATCTGCAGGGCTAAACTGTGTTTTTTTTTATTTACCAGAAATACCAACAATACTACTAATATCATGTAAGGAATCCAGCAGAAATATAATGCTGTAACATGGTTACTGTATTCTCAATGCCGCAAAATATTGCAATTTCCCTGCTCAAATAATTTACTGGAATTACAGCAGTTGCTACTGTGCAACACTGAGAACGTAAAAATTACACAGATTTGGGAATGTGTAGGTTTATAACGATAACAAAATATACTGTCAAATAATGATGGATTTTAATATATTGTAAAACACTCTTTCTGTTCAATACATGCCATTCTAAGCAATTTATTGTCACAGACGGTTCTGGCATGTCCCTTTTGTGCTATAAGTCATTAGATCCTTTTGCATGGAAGGCCTCGGTTGCAAGGTTGTGCGGTTCTTTGATGGACCCAGATTCAGTTAAAATGTGTTTGTCCACTGATCATGGGAATGAGAAAGTAGAGATGGGAGCCCAGCTAACAAGATTTAAGTTTTTGCAGGTATCAAGTAAAGGCTCTGGTTGCCCACACCTGTGATGTGAAACGCTGGATGCACAGGCCTGTCATGGTGTTCGCAGAACCAGTCCGAGCTGAGCCTGGCGCAGAGTTTGAATCCTTTTGGGAACGTGCTGAGTTATTAGACATGAATTGGATGATTTAAACTAACCTGTATTGACTGAAATAATATTATATACTCTGTGTCAATAATTATAATAATACTGTATATGTTCCTTTCAAAAGATCTGTATACTCTTGTACATTATTATTGTTGAAAGAACATATTACAGTTAAAAAACGAAAGAAGTTCAGTACTAACTGACACTGTCAGAATATAAAACCAGCATAAATAATATTGCAGCAAATTGCAAATTAGCAAAAACAAAAGGGTAACCCTTTTTAGACAGAACGATATTTGAAACTAAAAATACCTATTTATTTTATTTGATTGTGTTGTTACTAAGCATAAATAAAAAAAGCAGGTTTTAAATAAAAAAAGTATTCTGATCTAATAATAGTGACAAAACTCTCTGAAGAGAAATATATATATATATATATATATATATATATATATATATATATATATATATATATATATATATATATATATATATATATATATATATATATATATATATATATATATATATATATATATATATATATATATATATATATATATATATATATATATATATATATATATAAAAGTTTTAGGCAGGTGTGAAAAAATGCTGTAAAGTAAGAATGCTTTCAAAAATAGACATGTTAATAGATTATATTTATCAATTAACTAAATGCAAAGTGAGTGAACAGAAGAAAAATCTAAATCAAATCCATATTTGGTGTGACCACCCTTTGCCTTCAAAACAGCATCATTTCTTCTAGGTACACTTGCACAAAGTCAGGGATTTTGTAGGCCGAGTTCCTTCAAAAACTGTGTGCAAGTGTACCTAGAAGAATTGATGCTGTTTTGAAGGCAAAGGGTGGTCACACCAAATATGGATTTGATGTAGATTTTTCTTCTGTTCACTCACTTTGCATTTTGTTAATTGATAAATATAAACTATTAACATGTCTATTTTTGAAAGCATTCTTACTTTACAGCATTTTTTCGCACCTGCCTAAAACTTTTGCACAGTACTGTATATATAAATATATAAAATAAAAATAGTACGTGGGAAAATTCTGAGTATAAATAGGGGTCCTGCGATTGTTCATTTGGGGTTAAACTTTTTTGAAACTTGTGAGGTGAAGTCAAGTTAACCTTTATAATTTTTAAAATTATATTTGGGGGTAGAAATCCCTGACAGCAGAACCGCTGTGTATAAACGGTATGTTTTATTATTCATTTCTTAGCAGATGCCCCTATCCAGGGCAACTTACAATTGTTACATCACATTATTTTTTATTTAAACATTATTTTTACATACAATTACCCATTTATACAGTTGGGTTTTTACTGGAGCAATCGAACTAAAGTACCTTGCTCAAGGGTACAGCAGCAGTGTCCCCCACCTGGGATTGAACCCACGACCCTCCGGTCAAGAGTCCAGAGCCCTAACCACTACTCCACACTGCTGCTCTTTTAACAAGAGCTTGGTGATTTGTAAGTCTGCACTGCACTGTATTGTGACCTTCACAGTGTTAAAGTAACATTGTGGATGTTTCATGCTCTTTCCTAAAGCATTCACCATTAAATCAAATAAAATGAGATAACATCAAAGGAAATGAGCTTCAATATTACTTCTATGCAGAAAAAGATACAAGAATTTATTATCTAAGAGACAGGGACTGGGTGTAAGCGTGTGAACTTCAGAGATGTATTTTTATTTGGGATAAGAATCATCCCTGGCATAAACCCTGTGGATCTGTTTCTTCTACTTGTGACATGATGTGAATTTATTTTAATTTCCGCTGAAGATTATAGATAAAATCCTTTGAATGGTTCGAAGTGGAGCAGAGGTGTTTTCAGCTAACCAGTACAGTACTCTTAAAGCTTAGTTTATTTACTTAAGTAAAAGGCATCACTTGCAAACATAAGCCATACTATAATTATTCTCTTGTGTTTAGTAAAGCATTTTTTTCTATTCTATTACTGGAGCAATCTAGGTAAAGTACCTTGCTCAAGGGTACAGCAGCAGTGTCTCTCACCTGGGATTGAACCCACGACCCTCCGGTCGAGAGTCCAGAGCCCTAACCACTACTCCACACTGCTGCCCCATGCAACGGTATCTTGACACAGGGGTTGTACCGACAGACTGGAGAATTGCAAACGTAATACCGATCCACACAAAGGGAGACAAAACCGAACCAGGTAACTACAGACCAATAAGCCTGACTTATATGTAAACTTATGGAAACTATAATAAGATCCAAAATGGAAAATTACCTATATGGTAACAGTATCCTGGGAGACAGTCAGCATGGTTTTAGGAAAGGGAGATTGTGCCTAACTAACCTGCTTGATTTTTTTGAGGATACAACATCGACAATGGATAATTGCAAAGCATATGACATGGTTTATTTAGATTTCCAGAAAGCTTTTGACAAAGTCCCGCATAAAAGATTAATTCTCAAACTGAATGCAGCAGGGATTCAAGGAAATGCATGCACATGGATTAGGGAGTGGTTAACCTGTAGGAAACAGAAACAACGGATTAGAGGAGAAACCTCAAAATGGAGCGAGGTAACCAGTGGTGTACAACAGGGATCAGTACTAGGTCCTCTGCTATTCCTAATCTACATTAATGATTTAGATTCTGGTATAGTAAGCAAACTTGTTAAATTTGCAGACGACACAAAAATAGGAGGAGTGGCAAACACTGTTGCAGCAGCAGAGGTCATTGTGGCAGTAGTGTGGAGTAGTGGTTAGGGCTCTGGACTCTTGACTGGAGGGTTGTGGGTTCAATCCCAGGTAGGTGACACTGCTGCTGTACCCTTGAGCAAGGTACTTTACCTAGATTGCTCGAGTAAAGACCCAACTGTATAAATGGGTAATTGTATGTAAAACTAATGTGTAAAAATAATGTAATTGTATGTAAAAATAATGTGATATCTTGTAACAATTGTTACAAAAAAATAAATTAATAAAAAAATAATAATTCAAAATGATCTAGACAGCATTCAGAACTGGGCAGACACATGACAAATGACATTTAATACAGAAACGTGTAAGGTACTGCAGGCAATAAAAATGTGCATTATAAATGTACATATGGGAGATACTGAAATTGAAGAAGTAATCTATGAAAAAGACCTAGGAGTTTATGTTGAGTCAGAAATATCTTCATCTAGACAATGTGGGGAAGCTATAAAAAAGGCCAGCAAGATGCTTGGATATATTGTGAAAAGTGTTGCATTTAAATCAAGGGAAGTAATGTTAAAACTTTACAATGCATTAGTAAGACCTCATCTAGAATATTGTGTTCAGTTCTGGTCACCTCGTTACAAAAAGGATATTAATGCTCTAGAAAGAGTGCAAAGAAGAGCGACCAGAATTATCCTAAAAGAATTGAATCTATTCAGTCGAGCAAAAAAGACTACGCGGTGATCTGATTCAAGCATTCAATATTCTAAAAGGTATTGACAATGTCGACCCAGGGGACTTTTTCAACCTGAAAAAAGAAACAAGGTCCAGGGGTCACAAATGGAGATTAGATCAAGGGGCATTCAGAACAGAAAATAGGAGGCAGAGAATTGTGAGGGTCTGGAACCAACTCCCCAGTAATGTTGTTGAAGCTGACACCCTGGGATCCTTCAAGAAGCTGTTTGATGAGATTCTGGGATCAATAAGCTACTAACAACCAAACAAGCAAGATGGGCTGAATGGCCTCGTCTCGTTTGTAAACTTTCTTATGTTCTTATCTCATTTGAGGGAGGCTCCTGCTGGACCACAAGGCAAGATCCTGGGTTGTATTATTCTCAGAATTTCATCACTTAAATAAATAAATGATCTCTCAAAAGAGCTATTGTGTATTTAAATGACAAGTTGTTGGCCATAGAGTCTGCTAATGTACCCCCACATATCCATACAAAGTCTGCCAGTTTTCCTAAATATCCCTCAATGCCAATTCTAAAATTCTCTTCGAAAGCCAGTGCTCAAGCCATATCAATTTCTATGTCAATCCGTCAGTCAATCAAGTAGGTCAATACATATTTTGTTATGTAAAAAAGCAAAGCAAAATAATAATCTACATCTAAAACAAAAAACAGAACAAAAATGTATGAATATTTCAAGTGTAAAAATTATGCAGCACAATATATAATGTGCTTCCAACAAAAGGTATGTTTTTTTTTGTTTTGTTTTTAAATTAGCTGATGAGTTGTGTTAAATGAAGAATACATGGAAATGTGGTGTCTATTCCACTTCCTTGCATAAAGTCGGCTGCTTTTACAGCCTGGCTGTTGACAGATTAGTTTAAAAAAAGTTTACTGTTCAGACAATTTGTAAATACTTGACATTCAGTCAGACATTGTTCGCTGTCTTCAGAGAATCACTTTTGCCCCTTGTGGCTTGTCATGATGTTTTTTCAACAGTTTTACACTGGAATTCTGTATTTTAACTCCCAAGAATGCCACCTGGTGTTTGCCTTAGTGCTTTCTTGTGTTGTGTGTTGCTTCCATGCATATGCGTTCAACCACGCAGAAAGCCACGGGAGGTTATAGAACTGGGTTCACCTGCCCATAACAAACTTGTCAAAAGGGATTCCTTAATTTATCTTCGTTGACTTTCCTGTACGTGCCTTAGTGTCCAATCCACAAGAAGTTCAATCAATACCTGGAAGCAAACGCTGTCATCTCTCAAATGAGTGGATAGTTTACAAATGATTAATGTGTACAAATACTTAAATGCGGACAGCCTTTCACATTGGGACTTTCTCTGCATTTTTTTATATTTAAAAAAAAAAAATGTGGGGAAACATTAAAAAAAAGACCTGCTTTATATATATATATATATATATATATATATATATATATATATATATATATATATATATATATATATATATATATATATATATATATATATATATATATATATATATATATATATATATATATATATATATATATATATATATATATATATATATATATATATATATATATATATATATATTCTGAGGAGCAAGACCATTCAGCTAGTAATTGAAGTCTGATGAATAGTATAAAAGTAGCCTTTAATTTGCATGTTACGCACCATTGAAGACTACGCTTTATAGAATCTGGGCTCTGAAAGCATTTAATCTTCTGTGCATTACAAAGAAGCCGCTACTAGGCTTCTGTATCTGTAAGCTCTTAGTGACTGAATACCAAAATGGTGCTTGCCAGGTATGCGAGAGCTAATTGCATTTACAAATTTGTATATTGAAATCAAACTGTGTGAAATTTTTGGCCATTTGAGTTTAAATAATTAATTTAATTTATGGCTCATTGTGGCGGTGTGTCCCGCCCCTATGTATTATTATTTGTATTTTTATTTGCGGCGCGGGTAAAAGCGCCGCGTCTTTTATTACTTATTATTTAAAACTTCGTGAGGATGCATGACTGATCAGCTACTGATTATTTAACTAGCTGACAGTCATGCATCCTTACCAACGCTGCAGACTCTGGCCGAGGGGTAATAAGATAATTAACAACTAGTTAACCCTCGGCCAGAGTATAAGAACCAGCAGTTGTCTGTTCTGGAGGTTGAGTGTACAGAGGAGAGTACGGGAGAGAGCGAGACCGAGAGCGAGGAAACATAACATTTAAAAACGACTGCTAAACAGTGTTTGTTTATTCGTTTGGCCCTTGTGCCTTTTGTTTTGTGTTTTGTTTAAATCTTTTGTTTTTGTTTAATTATTAATAAATACGCTGAATGCCATAGCATTCAGCTTCACCCGCCCATCCACTGTTTGTGATTCAGTTACTTCCTGGTCCGTGACGTCACCACTGCGAGCCAGCCTGCCACACTCATTAAAAAAAAAAAAAAAGAAAATGAAGAAACTAAAATTCCTGTAGTACTCAATCCATCCACATATTCTGCAGTCGCGCAGATTAGTTCATTGCACTAGAATGCCTTTATGATTTACGACCAAGAGCCTTTTATAAATGATGGGCCCATTCATTGTCTGATTATGTTACCCAGGCTTCAGTAATACTTTCCATCCCAAAACAAATCTGCTATCAA
Source organism: Acipenser oxyrinchus oxyrinchus (assembly GCA_030684275.1). NCBI lineage: Eukaryota > Metazoa > Chordata > Actinopteri > Acipenseriformes > Acipenseridae > Acipenser > Acipenser oxyrinchus. Next base: position 53,712,917 of record CM060251.1, on the reverse strand, counting down.
ACGAGACTGCCACGCATGATGCAAGTGATTAATTGTAGGCCACAAACATCTTCTTCCTGGCCACTCATTCATTTCACTGCCTTTTTTGTCAAGAGGCTAATCAATGTGGTTACAATAGGTTCTGCTCAAGATAATGATGTAAAATCTTAATTCCGCATGCAATTGTCATGGATCCCCAGAATTTGTTCCATGATTCATATCACTTTTGTAATTGCCCATGTGAATGTGGTAAGCAGTCAGAAAAACCACTGACTTATAAAGGCTAACACTAGAATTCCATTTTAATTATGACATTGTTGGACTTGTAGCAGTTTTTCCCACATAAAACATCATCTCTGATAAAGATAACGGATGGTTTCAGGCATTTAATGCAAGAACATAATGCCATATTTTGAGCAGTACAAGTCTCCCTGGGGAAAAGCAACCTGTGACCCATGACTTACGGTCAGGCTGCACTCTGCAGTGATAAGTGAGAAATTCTGTCTGTTTACAGTAACATGCTGTGACAGGTAAGGAAAGGAAAGAAAATACACAATGAGAGGTGGAGAGCAGGTTGAGTTAATTTCAAGGTAAGCTTCACAGGATCAAAAGTAGTTGCACACAGGTGATCACTGTAAAATCCTTTTGCATATGCATAATCTCCAGGAAAAGTTAATCATAGTCTTGGGTTATGTGGACACAGCATACTGTTTCCACAGACCCTGGTGCTGAATACAATTCTGAAACTGGCCATTTCACAATAAGGCACTGTCTAAACTTTAGCCTCTTTCCTCATTCATGCAACAGACTTTCAATAGAAATTGGGTCTAAAGTGATGCTCTCACACACATTGAATGCTTAAGGTAATAAGCACAGAACCTGGACACTCAATAGAGCTCCAGTGTGCGCAAATTCACTTTTTCTGACTGTCAGCTCGTATACAATGGTTTCAAATCCAATTCAAATGGTTACACCATAGACAGAAGAGAGGTATTTCCTGAATAAGCCTCTTTAATAATTTCATTGCCTTTAGTAGCAGCATTTGTCACTGTTCAATCACATATTCCTGGTTTACACTTGTACAGTATTTCTGCACAGGCAAGGCTTGTTTCTGTCAGGAAGAGAGACTCAGACGCAAGAAGCTGCAGTTTTAAGCACTATTGGGCATGTTTATTAACACGAATAACAAACGTTAGGTTACTTACCATAATCCTGGTTCCCTAAAAGAGAAGACGACCACCAATGACATTACGTGTGGGATATGCCTGCCCATTGGGTAGGTATCGCTGAGCTCTCTATACCAGAGCTGCCAATAGGCCCCTTCCTGGGATGATGCACTCGGTCCCGTCCACCGAGGGGATAAAACTGTCATCAAAAGAGAGTACCTCCTCAACCTGCTGAACCGCTATGTCCCTGCCCACAAGCTGAGGTCCTCCGACTCTGGCCTTCTTGTTATTCCCAAGCAAAAGTGCACCACACTTGGAGAACGCTCGTTTAGCTTCGTGGCTCCGACTCTCTGAAACTCTCTCCCAGCTTTGGTGCGTGATACTCCCACCGTCGCTCGCTTTAAATCAACCCTCAAGATCCACCTGTTCTCTCTTGCTTTCCATGCTCTTAAGCCTGATATCTGCTATTAGCTGCTGTGTTGCTGCTACTATTTATTTACTAGCTATGTATTATGCTACTACCATGTATTATGCACTTTACACTGTATTTAATGTATTATCTTTTTTTTTTACTGTATATCATGTATTCTCTGTATTTAAAGTATTATGAATTTTCTTGTTGTTACTGCATCTTGTAAAGCACTTAGTGATGGTGGTTCACTACGAAAGGCGCTATATAAAATAGACTGATTGATTGACTGATTGATTGACTGATTGATTGAAATCGGCGAGCCAGCTTTCAGCATGAATGCAAGGGAAATACAATCGACTCGATTAGCTCTTTTCTATCAACATACTCAGCTAGACATAGAGGTCTTACCTTACCATCTGGAGAAGGAAAAAGAGAAATGGTTTCCTTTGGATGACAGTTTTATCCTCTCAGTGGGCAGGACCGAGTGCATCATCCCAGGAAGGGGCCTATTGGCAGCTCTGGTATAGAGAGCTCAGCAATACTACCTACCCAATGGGCAGGCATAATCCCATACATAATGTCATTGGTGGTCGTCTTCAAATTGAAAGGGAACAAACCAATAGGCGCAGTGGCAAAATAAATGGTTGAAACAAAACAACAAAACACTACTGTACCTTCGCCCTACAATACAACACAACACAACACAGCACACATCACCAACATTAACAACACTGATTTTACCTTTTTATACACCTGTGGCTGGAGCCTAATTAATCATCAATTATTCCATTATGGCGCCAGCCACATTCCCATGTGTGTTCCCCACACACACACACACACACACACATTACAAGGGCAGGGCTTCCACCCTCCCACAGGCTTCCACATGTCACTGCTTGAAGGCAGCTGTTAATGTAAGAAGCAGTGGGAACCATTATTCAGTCCTCACACCATGAATACATAATTACCACCCTGTGTATCTGCGTCAGAGACCATTATGTAAAGACACTGCATGAATGTGAGCAGTCACAATTATTATTATTATTATTTTTTAAGAAAACCACTTTCCCAGTTTTAAAATATGAATGACCTAAATCACAGAACGAGGCCTCAGTGGATTACTATTGCGCTTTTGCTATTCATCATTTATCCTTTCACACCATCATTCCAGTTTGATGTACCATACTTCATCTGGGAGAGGACGGTTTGACAAGCAAATGGTTGTGCTGAATGTCATAGTGCCCGCTTTAAATGAAAACACAAGTGAAGCCATTGTGAGAGACCACCTCAGTCCCTCCTAAGGGTTTCACTGGAAGACACACAGACTACAGTACTGTATAAAGCATAAGGGATAACTAATGGCCTCTATTTTTTTATTCAGTTTATCCTTGTTGTGAATATAGTATTTTAAACTCTATAATGATAAAGGTAAGACACTGGGTTATAATTACAATTAATTGATCCCTAAATAACGTCACTAAATACAAGGGGGAAAAAAAGTGAAAAAAGGTGGGCAAAGAGCAGATTTGCAAGTTTTATAGAGGTGTTACTAAGTGCAAGCTTTCTACAGCATTAAAATAAGAATGTCTGCATTTGTTATAAACAGAAAAAAATTAAGTTAACAAGTTGTGGGAGACACGCTTCCAGGCACACATGTGCAGAGCTACTGGATAACAGTATGCGTTTAGGATAGATTGATTCTTGCTTGCTTGAAGTCCCCCCAAAAAAAGCTTGACAAGCTGAATGGCAAAACCGATATCCTTAACTTTTATCACTTTGTGGTGATATAAACACCATTTTAAAAAGCCATGTGAACCTGAAATTCCAGTAGCTTTGTTAAATGGTGTGGTAGTAAAACAACTTATATAAGACATTAAGCTTTAAAAAAAAAACAAAGAAAAAAAAACAGCTGACACATTTTCTTAAGCATGGCAAGCGACCTAATAATGCTAAGGGAGAGAATGTAGGTGTGACTTCCAGTATTTGTTACTCTGGGGGGGGGGGTCAGTGAAATAGGGGAGAATGATAAAGAAAAAAAGAGTGTTAATCTTGCTTTGCATGCTGCAATGAATAAAGATGTATGCCCAAATACTCGAATCTTTATTTGAGCTTTTAGCATTTTATTCACAAAATATAGTAGCCTTAAATCCTTACTATATTGGGTTCGCTCTCCATACTATACTTACTGTCGCTAGAGACCTGGGTTTAAATCCATGTCAAGATGCATGTGAATGAGTTTTGGGATTTCAGTTTTGTGCCTCTCTCTGCTTTTAGGGGGCCCTTCAGTTTGAGTGAAGTTTGCAATTACATGCCTCTAATGTGGTTGGCTGTAGTTTCATTGTCTTTCATGGTCAATGAAATTAAAATGCATCAACTGTTTTTTAAATTTTTTTATATCTATGTTATGGACATTATTGTATGTGAAAAAACAAATACGTTATTTAGTGCAACATCAGCACTAAAAACATCGGAAACTGCCTGGCTTGCTGAATGGAAGCGTAGAGGTTTTGTGGTACAGTATGCACTTATTCCTTCAGTAATACTGTTTTATTTACTTCCTCTGGTCTGCATGAGTGTATACAGAATGCTATCAACATATCCTTGATGGACCACCTGCTCCCCTAATTCTACCACAACAGGATGCAATTAACAATAATATTGCATACATAACTTCCAAAGGGGCACATCAATTCTTGCATGTCAAATAAAATGTGAGTTACTGTACTTTTACAGACCAATAAATAAACTATATAAAAGATGAATATACATGGTAATCTTCCATTTTACTCTTCTGGAGAATTTAAAAGTACAATTAAACAGATTTTGCTCAAATCCCAAGCTACATATAACAGTCAATTCCTCATGTATAAGACTTAGACTGCTGTGGAATATATATAGCACCTTGTTTTTGATGACTCTTTTTATTTATTTCCTAGACTGAAGAATTGGACTTCATTTTCAAACACCATTGAGTAATTAATGAAGAGTTTTCATTTGACCTTGGTGACCAATGGATTCTATGTGACTTTTTGCTTTACATTACAGAACTCATTACTGGGCTGTGAGATCAATTAACAGAGAAAGTTCCTTAAAAAACAAATAAACAGCAATGTGATGTTCTGGGATTAGTCTTGATAGCTCAGAGGCAACCCATAAACCTAGGGTAGCTCTTTCAATTAGTTGAACAGCAGTCATGCATAAAAAGGAACCTTGTCAAACAAGGGCCATCAGTTTTATTACTTACCCAATAATTGAACATTGATTGCAATAAATCCATTTAGGAAGAAGTGAGCTGGCTGCATCCTTAGGGCTGAACGTTAAGGTTTTGAGTAAACGTAATACTTTTGCCAGGCTGTACAATGAAAGCACTCCTGCAATTCATTTCTGTCTGCATGATTAATGGGTTTTAAATTGAGTGCTGTTGATAAGAAGGGTCATCTGAATCAAGGGCCATACTGGCTTACTCACTCTGAAATACAACTCTCATGCATCAATGTAAGTGATGGTGCTACCTGCGATGGTGCTAATTAAACACACAGGGTTAGGCAGATGTAGGCACAGGCCTGCCTCAAGTGAATTACCAACTGTATTTAACACAAACATCTCTCTTCAGGCCATGTCAGGACTCAGCAGAAAAGCAGGAATCAATAATTGCAATAATAACAAAATGAAAACTCCAGGCACATGCTGTCTTTTCTGATATATTGTTTTTGCTAACAGGCACAGTGTACCACTGCTTTTCTTGGATAAGAACTCAAGTATTCTAAGCTTCCTTAAACAGTTTTTCCTATTATTTTAGGTCTTCCACTGACACACGCAGCTAACTACAGCATTAGACACACTGATACATCAACAGTGTGGTTGAGTAAAATTCCATTGCTGATGATCAGTGCAAGTAATAATTTTGAAAGTTGCTCAACTAGAAGTTTCCCTTGTGAAAGCATAAAACCTGAGCAATATAAATTTTTTATATCACTTTTCAATGCCCAACTTTGTTTCACTGTAGCAACTTAAGAGAACTGAAGATCAATGGTTGGTCCCCACTGTCAATCCAGTCACCTGTTTTCCCTATTTTTCCAGATTTCCAAGATATTACTAAGCTATTGAATGCTGGAGACAGGGGCCCAGCCTGGGTAATTTCCACTAGGACTTGTTGGTCACCAAAGGATAATATGGTTAACTAGCCCCAGCTAACTTTCTTCCCTAACTATGCGGGACAGCAAAATCCAATATTTGCCGCAAGCAGATTTTGAACCTTGCTTGCATGGCTCACTATGCACTCCAGATGGCACTGCTTTTAACTCGATGAGCCTCTGAGGACTCTGCGAGCAGTGTTTGTGATACCTTGTCAATATTATTTAAGAAACTTCAAAAAATAAAAATTCTGTGTTTCAAGAAAGTGCAGGACTATCTGAAATTATTGTAAAGCTTGCAAACTGTGTTTTGCTTAGTATAAGACCAGATGAAATTACCAATACGTGAAAATACATGCAAGTCCGATACATAGAATTACTTTCCTAGCTACAATAAACACGGTACAGTATATGCACTAATACATTGGCCTATGCTTTTTTCCTTATTGGTCTAGTAGTAAGCACATTGTTATCCAGGTTTACAAATGTTTTAACATTATAGTAATTTCAGGCTTTTTCTGAACATTGTTGTTAGTGTTAATCTGCTTCAAAACATCTTAAATGTTTTAATATATTGTACAAATGATGTGTAAAATACATGCAAAATTCAGTGAGATGCTTTTCTAACGCATAGAGCAAATATGTGATATGCAAATTGCTTTTAGCTATGAAAATGACAGACTATGATAAGAATAGTTAAAGTGAAAGGATTCCCAGTGCATGGTGCAATGTAACGTTTGGGTGTCAACATTTTTGTACTATTGTATATGTTATGAGGGCTGTTACTTCATTGCTACAGCTACTACAATGTGCCTTATTTCAATACTTAACCATGGCACATAATCACATAAAGCATGGGTATGCATTAAATAAAACATGACAACATTCCTTATACAGTACTTACTCTGAAGTAACTGGACAGCAAAGTGCTGCAGCTAGACAAAGGATGGTCATGTGCAACCAATTGAATGCATTGACACACCATTTTTACAGCAGGGTCCCACTGTAAACTACATCTAAAAAAAGCCTGGGTGTATTCCCATTATTACAGATGTATACACCCTATTTAAATTCTGATTAAATATATAAATAAATACAATCTGAAGTTTGCATTGAGAAAATAGGAAGATCCCTGGGTGTCCTAATGAAAGAACAATAACCCAGAAGGAAAGTATAGGCGGGTCAGTCATCGCCACTATCAAAAGGTCATACAGTGCTTGGCATAGTTTGCATAAAGCTGTTCACACAAAGGTTAGAAAATTGAATTGGTTAACAATGTATTGGCTTGAAGCTATAAACTAAAATGAAATACAATACTATCAAAATATTGTTTTTTTACAGTTGATTGACGGCAAAATGATCAGTATAATGTAATTAAACAACTGAAAACAATAAGGTGTGTTGGCTATACTTTATTTAGTGTGATTCATAAACCAATGAACACATTTATAAACTCAAATTTAAGATTTTTATTTTTTTATAGGTCGCCATTATAGATTTCAATTAAATTTTATTTTCTTGGGTAGGGGAGTTCAAGCCTGAAAATGTAATCCAAATCTCTCACTGTGAAAAATACAGCGTTATACGTCCCCACATGCTGCTACTGTTTAAATAACATACCTGTAATTTTTCTTTTCATTGTTAAAATCTTGACAACTTTTTACACATATGCAACAAAAATACAGTGATTCTTGGTGGTAAATCTCCCTCCCGACATGTGAGGGCGCTAAGTAGTGAGAACAGAGTAGCGTGGACGGGTTGGCCCGACAGTTCTTTCCCAGGGTTCAAGGGAAGTCGGCCAGCTAGAAAAGGGGCGGAACTCCAGTGAATGAACTCATCGACCGGAACGGAAACGATGTGGCAGTCCGCGGATTGGAGAGGCAACTGCACTCGTTTACCAAGGGGTCATGTGTGACGGCATAAAAGGGGACAGAGAGACGCAATCTGTTCCTTCGCTTTGGTTACGAGAAAATAACCCGGAAGGACCTGTGCAGTATTGTGACAACGTATCATGAATGTTTGTTTTGTTTTGTCTCTAATTTGTTGCTTGTTGTATTAGTAGATGGCTAACGTGTTCCGGAGCTGTCGCCAAGGGCTCGCACAAAACCCGGAACAGCACTGCACTATTGTCATGCAATAAACTGCATCATCCACCACGAGCACTACAGCACGCACCCAGGACTGGTGACCATGTTTGTACATTGTGGGAAGGATACTTGTGTTTATTACTTGGGACTGCAAACCTGTTATTATTTACCCCATGAACTACACATTGCTGTGTATTGTCGGGGATCATTATTTGGTCACCAGACTTGGATTGTTAAGAAAATAAAATACTTCTCCAACAGGATTACAAATCTCTGCCTGCTAATTACACACCGCATCACTACTGCACCTGTACACTGCAAACCACTTTGTCACACATAACACACACACACAGGACAAGCGAATGTGTCGCACCGCGACAACAAAACAAAGGTTAAGTGCGTCCGCTAAATAGCCTGATGCACAGGCGGCACTCATTGTGACCCTCATTATCATGATTGCAGCTCATTATTTGTGTTTGTTGAGTAATTTGCATTGCTTTAAGTTTACATAGACCTCAGTGCAAAATAATTGACTGGGTGCTAGGCAATTTGGATTTTGCAGCCACAATTGTTTGCACTACGGCTATCTTTACATTAGCCCCAATGTGTTTCAAAGTTTTATGATTTTCAATAAAACATATTTTGAAATCTGTGTAGTTTCATTATAAATGGTTTATTTCTTTACATATTTATTTTAAATCACTGTTTAAATCATTACCGTAACAAGCTGTCATTACTGTAACAATAGATATTTTAGTGAATAAAACTACAGCAGCATTGGCAGGAGTGAAAGTTATTTTAGCAAAGGGTTAAGGGGTTCATATTTATAAAAAATAAGAGTTTGGTATACTTTTAATCATTGCTAACATATTTCTTAATTAAAAATATCAGTACAAAACCTGACAAAAATGCCAAAACTAAGTTTAACTTTAATTTTATTAGTCAATTAATATGAAAATCGAAGTTTATCTTTTGAAAAATTAAAGAAATGTTTTCACTAATGTGTATGTTATAATGCCTAATCGATCTTATGTGTATTTCTCTTTATACAACAGTTTTTAGTTGTGCTACGGTAATGACAGATTTATGTGGTAAAAAATGTTTGAACAAAAATATAAAAAAAACACATTAAAATTTCAGCTTGGCTGAGTTATGTTATATTCAGATAAGACTTTTCTTATTCATCAGTGTGGAGTAGTGGTTAGGGCTCTGGACTCTTGACCGGAGGGTCGTGGGTTCAATCCCAGGTGGGAGCCACTGCTGCTGTACCCTTGAGCAAGGTACTTTACCTAGATTGCTCCAGTAAAAACCCAACTGTATAAATGGGTAATTGTATGTAAAAATAATGTGATATCTTGTAACAATTGTAAGTCGCTCTGGATAAGGGCGTCTGCTAAGAAATAAATAACAATAACAATTTAGGTTGTTTCACTAAAAAAATCTCAGATCAATTTCTCAATTTTTTGGAATCCCAATTTGTCCCCTTTCTGTAGAATGACCCATATATATATATATATATATATATATATATATATATATATATATATATATATATATATATATATATATATATATCCTTAGAAAGTTTTGCTTCAATTGGATAAGCATATTTTAAAAAATGTGCAGATCACTTAAAATTACGACTGATCACTATATATATATATATATATATATATATATATATATATATATATATATATATATATATATGCCAGAAGATGAGAAAAGTACTTACAGCTAGCAGCGAAGATGATCTATTCTAGGCAGTGGCATCATTGAATGTTTCGTAGAGGGAGAGTGGAGAGCTGGAAAACTCCACTTAAAAAAAAACAAGAAATACGCTATGCGTCACATATAGTTTGTGGATGTTATTAAATGTAACAAACAAAATGCCATTAAAACTATTCAAATGGCCAAGATAAATTGTAAAAGGTTTGGCAGTCTCAAAGAAAAATACATGATACTGCAGTAGTTTAATCAAACCACACCAGTTTCCAAAGCACCGTGGGGAGAAATTCTAGAAACTGTAATACAGCATGAGCAGCTGAAAATCAGAGCAATCATCTCGGAGTATCGCAAGATTTAGTAATGCATTTGAGAACACAGAAAAAGAAAATAGTCATGATGACAGGCTAATGGAAATTCTCATTGCTTGTAGTACTGAAAAACAGTATCACTACTAGACCAGACACTCCCTATGTTACAGGTATGAAAAGCCTAGGCCACTAAGGCCCTGTCCACACTATGCCTTTAAACCGTCTTAAAAGTACTAAATATGATTACACTGCGTCTACACTACGCAGTGTTTAATACCATATTCCAGGGTCCGGTTCTAAATTAGATCGGTTTGTCTGAAGTGTGGACGCTGTAATATTGAACTACATTTTTTGTGTATCCTCCAATATCCCAAAATGCTTTCTGATATGTTTTGGCATACCTTGTGTTTTTAAGAAACAAAGCAATATCATTCATGCTAAGAAGTGTTATGTCTTCTGTGGGCACGGGCTCCATATTTGCTAGGAATTGTAACCAGACAATTTTACTAGTGTTTGTACGCATGAAACGGTTCTTTAGTGTGGACGCTTTGAGCTGGACTAATTAACAATGTTTTTCAGTATGGTTATGTAGTCTGGACAGGGCCTTAGATTCATACACCTACACCTTTATGATCATAACTTACAGCACTGTTGAAAATCTGAAGAAAGGCGATGCAAATAAAAAACCCACAAAGCTTACAACTTACAAAAAAATGGATGTTCTGGCACTGGGTTCTTTGTTCATCCCAGGTGCCGGATTTAATGAGTTTATTGAGTATTACCACAGTAATCTCCGTGCCTTATGTGGACACGTGTGTGAACAGTCCATTGATTGAAATTCACACTCTCAGCTACTGCAGTGCAGGTGTGGTTAGCTGCTAAGTGTTTTTTTGAGGGGTCATATCATTGCTCAATTGGTCCATGGCTTGGAATTTTCAATTACAAAAGTACAATCTTGTGGTTAATAAGTAAACAGATTTATAAGCACAAGTCAGTTGCAGTCATGACTGTTAACTACAGTATCCCTGCAGAACAGTTCAAACAGCATTCAATAAAGGGGGCAAGCACATAAACAGTAGGATGTGTATTTCAAACCTGTATTTCTGATAATAAATCTAATTTGATTTCATTTATCCATGCATATCCAGACTTTAAAAAGTTCAGGACAGTACAAGATAGAATTCACAACATCCATTGTCATGGGTTCACTGACAGCTGTGGCACAACAGATTTCAATTTAAGTCTCAGAATACCTTCATTTAAATTCCATAGAAACATTCAAATTGAACAGCCATAGATTTATTATTAGTTGTATCAGTGCCACAGCTAAAACAACAACAATAATAATAATAATAATAATAATAATAATAATAATAATAATAATAATAATAATAATAAATACAGCACATGCACATTTCTGTAATTCTCCAGTTAAGGCAACTTTTTTCTCAAATAAGTATCAACTTATTGCTAACAACGGTGTTTGCAGATCTCCTAAGGAGGTGATTTTTTTTTAGATAAAACTAATTATTTTCTTCCCTACAGTATCAATTAAAATATACCTTAGATCAGTCAATATGTTTGATCTATTATTTTAACATTTTTATTTTTAAAGAAGCCAGTGTGTGTGTTTATTTTTTTGTTCTGTTTATTAATTTGTATCAGTAAATAATGTTTATATTGGTTTTTTTTGTTGTTGTTTTGTTTTTTATAGAAAATGATTTTGATAAAGATTTTAATTCCCCAAATAGTTCACTTTAACTCTGATTTACCGATTTCAAACTTAATTTCTCCCTTACACTTGAATGAGCTCCTCTTCCACTTTGCACACTCATTTATATTCAGGAAATAAAGTCGCTTTATTTAATTGCTTCCTGGGCAGTGACACACAGAAAATGTTAGTGCTCAAGAGATGTGTTAGTAAATTCAGAGCATGTAACACATTCACTTAAAATGTTCTGGCTAACAAACATTTACTAGACCTGCTGCCAGATTCAGGAGTTCACAATTTTAGAACAAATAACAACTACATAAATTACCAGGCCATTCAAATTCACAGTGTTTGTGAGTTTAGATCAGACCAACAAGTGGCTGAAAGTGGCTTGCCCTTGGTCTTGACACTGCTATATAAGGTGGACATTAATTTTCATGACAGCAATTAGAACATACTTAAACAATGTTTAAAAACAAAAATTAAATCTGAGACTTATTATGAGGCAACAAACGTCTGGTTTCCACTACCTCAATCCCAGTCAGCTCCTCAGTAGTTACAAGACAAATGGGACCTGACAGCAAGGACTTTTATAGGCTTGAGGGGGTAGGAAAGCCATTCATCAGCAACCATCTAAATTCTCATCCCCGAGGGAAATACAGCATTGGTACCATCATGATTTCTGACTGCAGCTGGGAAACACTGCATTTCCTGCATGTAAATGCTGGGGCGCTACTTCAATCAGACGAGCGGCAATGAAGATACAATGGGCTTAATACTTAATCATGTACTGTGCTTCCATTGATAACAAGTGGATTATATATCCCCCCCTGGTAGGAAAAGCAATGGAAAGAAAACTGAGCTGACTGGCTGTTGCCTCTTATCTTGGCCACTGTCCTTTGCCTTCTGTTCCATTGGCACAGTTCAAATTGCGTGTTCCTGGTTGCTGTGTCAGAGGTTTCAGGATGACCTCACTCCTCCAATAGGATATGTATTTGCAGAGTGGGAGAATTTCCACAAAGCACCTCTTTTGCAGCCAACATCTGTTCCATCGACAAAAAAAATTCCAAGAATCTGACCTCACAGGAAAAGTAACAAGGATTTTCTTACCCAAGGTGATGGTTTAATAAATGCTTTGGTAATCGCTATTTTTCCTGTGAGGCAACTTCTCTGACCCTTAGACATGTAAAATAGCATCTATTATTCAACCAACTAAACAGTTCTGCTGATCATTGCAAAATATCTTCAATTTTGAATTACTAAACCAAATAATTATGTAAGACAGTATTCTACAAATGGTGACTGGTTTATGAAACACTGCTGTTGTCTTAATATTTAATTGAAGGAAACCGGTCAAAAATGTATCTTTGCAGTGGGAGATTGTCTATTGATGTGCCACGCAGAAGCCTGACTACAGAATAGAACACATGTGAAGAATTACTAACCAGGATATAATTATTCCTACATCAATATTTTGACAACTGGGTGGTTCAGTGTCAAATCTCAGACTGTTCAATTCAAACAAAACAATCCCTGATGAATCCAATTTTTGCTCCTGTGTCTTAGCTTTGATTGATTAAAACATGATACCTCTCAGCATCCTCGCTGCTTGAAATGCAACATTCGTAATGCACATTGATTTGCAGAGAATATATTTATAGGATTTTGCCTACAAGGAACAGTGTCAATTGCTCATGTGATATGCTTGCTAGACTGTTTGGGATCAGTACAAAATTTTTTTTGAAAAACAGGGTATATCAAATTGTTCAGTAAGTTAATATAATAATGCTTCAAAACACTCAAATATATTTTTAAGACCCACTGTAATCCTTATGCCTGGTTTCCAAGTTGAAAAAAAACCTAAACTTTTCAGACCCCCAGTGGCCCACCGAGTCTGCTGTTCGGAGTGCAGACTGAGCCACGTGAGCATGGCCAAATGCTGTTTGCAGCAAGTTGATGATCTTAGCCAGGAGAGTTGGCTGGGGCTACTTTGCTAGGTTTTGTAAATACTGGTTAAATGTAACCCCCCCCCCCATTCATAATTTAAAAATAGGTGCATTTATACTGTGCATTACTTAGCTCAGCAAAATAAAACAATTCAAACTCATGTCTCTTCAGCGGCGTGCAATTCATATCGCCCAGCTCCGGGACAACAACATTTGTGTGAGGGACAACAAGTTTTGACATTATACTTTGCCCGTTGGACAAATAGTTTTTATTTATTTATTTTTCTTATGTTTGTTCTGATTGGCTAGCTGTGGAAAAAGCTGATCTTCTATTGGTTATAAATGGCCGGAAATGGCTGCCAAGAGAGCCTCTGGCAAGGCATAGACTAATCTTTTAAACTTAAGGTATTATTTACGTTTTTTGTGAATTAGCAAATAAGTGATGCTGCTTTCTTAATACATGAACCTGACATTTAAATGCAGCAATCTAGTAAAGTTAAAAAAATGCACCACCATAGTTGCCAAGGTATTGGCGGATTAGAAAAAGTCGTGTTGTGTAATTTATGGTCAAGCGTGTACCTGTTGGGAACCTAGTTTGCCATTTACCATATGTACATATTTTTTTAGATTTAAACTTTATATTTAAAAAAAAACACAATCCATCGATTTTTGAAACTATAAAACATGAAGATTGACAAATATGTTTAGAATGATAGAAATTAAATGCTTATATATGAGATTATGGGGTAGATGTAAGGATACGTGCAAAGTGATTTGTGTGTGCAAAACCCCCATGATGCTGCCATAAATTGTGTTTAGCCGTCGTCTGATTTTCTGATCAGTCTGATTTTCTGATTCGCCTGATTTTACCGGCCGCTAAAAATGCGCCGTATATAAAGAACAGTGTTCACCTTGCATTCTGCACCCGCTATCAAATTTGCACTTTGCCATCTAATCCAGTACAATTACACTGAAATGCATTCAAATGAAGAAAAGGGCATGGAATTGGGCCGGATCTGGATACTAAGCGAGTGCAAACATCATAATGTGATGAGAAGATTTTGCCTTGCACTTAGGCAATTGCTGACACTCCAAAGACCTTACACCTCTTTTTACAAGGTGCAAATCATTGTAGAAGCGAGTAATTAAGAGCTGTATAAAAGCACACACCTGCAGAGACCTGTCATTAGCATCAGGATGGCTGCTGTGGTACACTTCCTGATGCGGCGACACTTGGCTCTTGTTGAGGAGAGGCATGAACACGTTCTGAGGAGAAGGAGAAGGGGAAGAAGACCCTGCATATTCAATCCCAGGGTCACTTCGTTTGGGATGTTGGAGGATGCGGTGCTAGACCTAATAGCTGAATTGAGGGATGAGCTAAACCCCAGCATCAATCTAGGGACCGCGATCCCTGTACATGTGAAAGTGCTGTGTTCTCTGCACTACTTAGCTTCTGGTTCCTTTCAGACCACAGTTTGAATGTCTGGAGGGATAACCCAATTCACCTTTTCCAGAGTACTAGGCAAATTTCTGGATGTCATGCTAAAAAGGGCAGGCCAATACATATCATTTCCTAAGGATACCCGCATAACTGATATTGGCTGAGGTTTTTCCAAACAACTCTGTTTTATGCTGAGTGACCTCAGCCATAAGGACTCTCAGCTTCTTCTCAGAAAAGTTTTATTTTCTTTTCCGTGCGCCAAGAGGACTTTGCTGCCCTTCCTCTGACTTATTTTTTTTGGTTTGTATTTTCGCACTCCACAAATCTCATACAGTGACTACTGCTCTCTGTACTCCTAACTCTGCAAGTGCGGCCGCTAAATAGACCGATGCGCTCATTGAGAACCTCATTATCATGATTGCAGCTCATTATTTGTGCGTGTTGAGTAATTTGCATTGCTCTTAAGCTTACATAAGGCGCAGTGCAAAACAATTGCCTGGCCGCAATGCAATCTGAATTTTGCATCCGCAATTATTTGCACTGCGCCTATACTTTAACCTTGTCTGTAGAATATTTTATTATTATTTTAAAATGAAATACAGACTGTAAATCTCATCACAATGTGTTTATGCATTAATTCATTTATGTATTTATTTTTCAGTGAGAGTAGTGCAGGGAAAAGAGTACTTAAGACACATTTTTATTTTGTGTTGCTATGTATTTCATCTGACACACAGAAATCTCAGTTTGTTGATCTAGCTAACAAGTAATGTGTGAAACAGTTCACCACAGGAGTGGTGCTTCCAACTTCTTTGTGATTGCTTCCCTGATCATCACTGCAGTGCCAAACATCACCGTTCACATATAATTGTCCAGACACAAAACTTTTCAGAATACAAGAAGTCTGAGGTTTTAAATAAAAACAGAACTTAAACATGAGAAGATATTATATGCTCTGCTGCTCTTTTGCTAAAGTCTTATACTAAAAAACGTACTTGTACTTCTGTGAATCGTATAATTGAGTGTTTGGAAAGATGTGCATGAAGGTGTTTCTTTATTCAAATACCCGAGCTAGCTCAGTGTTCCCTCTCC
This sequence comes from Acipenser oxyrinchus oxyrinchus, assembly GCA_030684275.1. Taxonomy (NCBI): domain Eukaryota; kingdom Metazoa; phylum Chordata; class Actinopteri; order Acipenseriformes; family Acipenseridae; genus Acipenser; species Acipenser oxyrinchus. Next base: position 53,696,914 of record CM060251.1, on the reverse strand, counting down.
TGACTACCAGAATAGCGATATGCAATATTTTTTTCAGTTACGACTTCTAGAGAAAACATTTTTCATTACATTGAATTTATCAAGTTTATTTTAGTATTTCTGTATTTTCTATGCATTAAAGAGCACATCCCAAGCACTGTTACATTTACGTACTGCCCTCGTCCATTCATTCACAGTAATAAAACTGAAAAGCATTATTCAATCCAAACCACCTATAATAAATCTAAAAATCAATATCAATGAATGGGTACAGTCTGTCGATTTGAAAAAAGTGGAGTAATTTACACTTTGGAGTAAAAAGTTTCAAAAAATTAAAATTAGCCCAAATGTTTCTATTATTGGTGGGATGTGCCTCACATTTCATAACTACTGTATGGCACCTCAATTTCATAACAGGACTGTGGTCCCTCCTGTCCTACCAGTTATTGCAACATACAAAGTTAAACCAGAAATGTGAAATAAATATATAAAGATTAACGTCCTGGGCCGTCTGGTCTCAAACCAATTAGAGATGAGAGAGACATCAAAACAGTTTGCACTGATGTTCTTACAAGCTAATAGCTGTCAAGACACACAACTTGAAAAATGTAGACTTCAAGTGGCTGATCATGAAAACAAACCCTCTACAGCGTCAATGCTCAGAGACCCTTTTCATTCTTTTTTCACTGACTTTAAATTATACCTAAGCGCTCCCTCACTACCCCATCAACCTAGGATGTAATCTGGAGAGCTGGGCCTCAAAATAAATGCTTCTTTTCATCCCAGCTGCTGGTGTCCATGTGAATGAGACATACACTATATCTCAGCAGACTAACAGATTAATAAATAAAATACAACTTTACACCCGCCTTCATTTTCATTTCCACAGCTGACCCTGACTTCGGAAAACTTCACAAAAAATTACTTATTGGCTTTTGAGTGCTTGTAAAAGGTGTCAGACTGTCCAGATTGCCTTTGAACAAGTGCAAGTGTACCTAAAAATATTACAAATTCATGAAAACAAACACTGTCAACTGAACTTTAAAAATCTGAAGTAGAAATGCTTATCTTGAATAACAGTATGTCCTGGGAATTGATTAATTAATGTATACATAGAATACATAGAATGCAATAAAATGTCTATTTAACCAGCTTATTATATACCTAGTCACGTATTTCAGTCCCCTCCCAATTCCCTCTTTCTGGCTGCCTTGGGATACAGGACACATTTCTCTACTGCATATTACCTTATGAATCTTCTTCAAGTGCCCAATTAACCTACAGCAGCAGATCTGTCATTACCCCGACAGTTGTGTACAACAAGCACTGCATGTTGCAGGGAGGTGAAAGATTGTATGATGAAAGCTTCTTTTTTCACTTTGGGAAACATGAAAGTGCTTAACTAATCAGATAAGAACATGCATCATCTATCGATGTTTATATGAATGCAAAGGGCATCTAACAACTTATGTTATATCTTAAGATGTATCTGTCAGTTCAAGTTGCTATTCTATACATGCCACTTTAGTTAAGGACCATGCATATAAATAAGTAATACTACATATATCAATATGTTATAAATAATGTTATAGATTATTTTCAGAGGTTATCATTAAAAGGTGATACAGCTTTTATTAATAACAGGGGATGTTACTAATGCAATATAATAAACCATAAATCACTGTATAAGATGACATGTAGCATACAATAAAAAAAAAATGATGGTAAAAAACTATTATCTCTTGATATACCCTGCTGGGGATGACAAACTGAACATCGCAAAGCAATACTATTTCCACCGCCATTGGAATGCCACTTCTATTGCATTTTTTCCTTTTGATGCATTTAAAATAAAGAGAACAAGTCATTCACCCGTTTTTGTTCAAATCCTGTTTTATACTCTCCGGGATTATAACTGTGTCCTCCAGGCATTCTCCATCACCTTTTAATGATACTTCCACACCATTCTCTTCCCTGATCTTGCTCACTCTCTTTCTCTCGTTTGTTCTTGGGGAGGGCAGGGAGATATAAAGAATTCTGTTTTTTACAGAAGAAAAGAGGCAGGGTGGCAGTCTGAATGAAATTAAGATTTATACCTACATTTATGGAGAAAAAAGTGACTGCACAAACAGCTGCTAACCCACAGACCATAAAATTGTCCCTGTAAATTTGCCTGAGGTTTCCTGTCTTTTATTTATTTAATTATTAAGGTTAAAGTTGAAAGTAGTAAGAATTGAAATAGTGTAAAATTCATGGTGACTGCTGATGGATGAAAAGGTAAGGTGAACCTTGATTGTGGTGGCTGATTTAAAGTGAGGCAGTTAGTATCCTTGGAAACGGATAGTCATTCCCCACCACATACTGTGGGACAGCACTCACTGCTAACCCAGCAGCAGGTAGAGAAGGCTGACAGCTGATGTAATCCCACCTGTTCCTCACTGAACTTCTACTACAGAACTGATTTACCTTGCCAGAAATGTGACATACAGATACCAGGAACCATGAGACCTTCTTTAGAGCTGATCTAAAACTGTCAACTGCATTAGCCCATTGCAGTCTCATGTTCCTATGTAATATTATCAGTAGCCAATGCTTGGAAAGAACCAGGGCTTCCCTCCAGCAGATTATTTGTCGTGTCTACTAAGATTGCAAAAACTGCTCAGATGAGATATCTCAGCCACGTATTAAACAAACCAAAGTATGCTACTGTGCATACTGTATATGGCTGGATTATCTGCAGACTTACCACAGACGAGGCATTTTGTGAACTGCAAGAATCCTAAGGGAGTTACAGCTTTGAAAGTGTCAACAGGCCCACTGCACAAAGTGTTTAAAGGCAAACAAATACACTTTTGTGTGCTTATCCATTCATATTCAGAGGTTCTTCTTTTGAGAAAATAAACTGATCCAAATTTTGAAGCGATGCAAAAGCCGAATAAATTGGGCCTACTGGGTCTATAGCAATGACACATTTAAAGACAGTGACAGCACCACTGATACAGCAGGGCCATCCAAACATGCCCTGAATGTGCACTGCAATTACTGTACGTTTCTTATGCTTATATTATGTTAATGGTTTAAACAATTTAGTTTTCCATTGAAACACAGTGAGGCCTCTTTACTGTGGTGACTTTCAGTATACTGTTTGTTTCAGATAATCTGCATTAAGAAATGACCATTATAGCAATCGTATGCTTTCTTATTAGCACAGTTCTCTAACAAGTAGATAAAGCAGGGTGCTCATGTCTAACGTTCTAATGGCAGGAAGACCTGTAGTGATCAACACCTGTATTGTAAGTCTGATTCATCATGGCTTGGTTAAATCAGGTCTAACTGAATTCACTGTGCATTATTTCCATATGGATGCTTGGTATTTCACTTAACCAGAGCTTATTCTTTCAGCCCAGTCAAAGTCAGTTCTAACTGTATTAATATCACGGCTGCCCATGGAAACACACAGGATCAATAATAAACTGTTTTAGGAAACCAGAGACAGACAAAAGCAGGATATTAGAAGTAATCCAATCCCCACACAGAGGAGTACAGGTTGCTTTTTGAATAAAGTTGTTGTTTATTTCATTTTCATTCCTCCTCACTAAAGATAACACAGTGCGGTTAAAGCAAAAGAGTTTCAAGGACCATTCTGTTATTTCTTGCCTAGTGGTCCGCTACCAAGATTGCTAATCACCTTATCTTTAACAAACATGCTTACTTGAAAAGATGATTAAATGCCAGCTTAGATTAACTGCCTCTGTGCGAGAAGGAAGGCAACTGATGTGGTTCAGTCATTACTCAGAATCACACTTCTAAATCCACCACACCATCAGTATTATAGAAAATGTAATGTAATCATATTATTATAGTTGAGAAACTCTTACTTCAAAACAGCCTCTGCATTGACGTCAGTAAATAGATTACAGTGTTAAATCTGGTAAAAGGACTACATCTGCATAGTGCAGACTAAAAGTACTATTTTTTCTGTCTTCCCAATAGCTTACCTGCTTTCAGTGGAGTGACCCTTTACTTAAGCAGATGTATGGCATCAAACTCTGGTGCCCATAGATGTTTCCTTTCAAGTAAAACTGACTAACCACACAGACAGACATACATATAGCCTTCTCGAGAATGCTCACTTTAGATTTAGCCTACTACAGTAGTTCTTAGATTAAATGCCAGTTCTCATGATTATATGGATAAACAGAAAACTGAAGTTGAATTCGTGGTTGCCTGGCTTTAGTTTTAAATTGTTGCCAGCAAACGTTTATCTGTGAAATATGTGCTGCCACAGCGACATTTTGCAAGGTGTGTCTCCATCTACAGTACATTTATGACTGGAGAAGTTATTGTCTGCTTTATTTCAATTCAACAGTGTATTTGCTGGTAGCTATCCCTACACCCCTCTCATGTGTGATACATTCGTGATAAGTGCTTTTTGAAGCTCAAGCTTCCTCCAATTATATTGAGTTCAAATTTAAATAACCCATGGTCCACATCTGTCTGCTTATAATACACCACTCCTCCATTGTTTAGTTTTCTGTGTATCCCAAAATAGTGTCTTAAAGTAACTGCAGCTAACAAAATAGTTTTAAAAAATGTTCTCAGCCAAGCACATCCATTCATTATAATCAGTCTCAGATATACAGCTGTACAGTTTAGCAGACATTTCATTTTAAAACTGGTATCTGGTACTACATCAGGGTAAATGTAAATAAATCTTGGTTAGCAAGCCATGCTTTTATATGGGGCACCAAGTGTAAAAAAAAAAAATGGACGGGGAGTTATTTGCATGTTAGCTTCAGATTTAGCTTGCAAAATAAATATTTATTTTGCAAAAACCAGATTTATTTTTCCAGATTTATTTTTTTCTGACTTAATTGCTAACGACAAAGATTGAATTTACTTTAAAATGGCGAAAGATCATGTATTTCAGATTTATCTGTTAGTTAAATGTTGGATGCCAAGTGTAAAATAAAGATTTAAGTTCCATGTATTTTTTCACAGATTTATTTGTTAGATTCCCAGATTTAATGTGTCAGCTAAATGTTGACTCGCCAAGTGTAAAAAAAAAATATTTAGACTGAAGCATTTTTTCCCCAGATTTAATTGGCATATTCGCTTTAAATGTTGAATTTGTGATGCACGTTTTCAGTATTTATAAATTATATAAAGTAAACATTTCAAAACTGTTAAGTATGTTTTTGTTAATTTATTTATTAAGCTAAAATCTGGGGGAAAAAAAAAAAGATTAAATCTAGGAAAAATTACATGATTTAAGTTAAATCCAGAAAAAAATATGGTATAATATATTTATATATATACTGTATATATATTTATATATATACTGTATATATATATATATATATATATATATATATATATATATATATATATATATATATATATATACAGTACTGTGCAAAAGGTTTAGGCAGGTGTGAAAAAATGCTGTAAAGTAAGAATGCTTTCAAAAATAGACATGTTAATAGATTATATTTATCAATTAACTAAATGCAAAGTGAGTGAACAGAAGAAAAATCTAAATCAAATCCATATTTGATGTGACCACCCTTTGCCTTCAAAACAGCATCAATTCTTCTAGGTACACTTGCACAAAGTCAGGGATTTTGTAGGCATGTAGTCAGGTGTATGATTAAACAATTATACCAAACAGGTGCTAATGATCATCAATTCAATATGTAGGTTGAAACACAATCATTAACTGAAACAGAAACAGATGTGTAGGAGGAATAAAACTGGGTGAGGAACAGCCAAACTCAGCTAACAAGGTGAGGTTGCTGAAGACAGTTTACTGTCAAAAGTCATTCACCATGGCAAGACTGAGCACAGCAACAAGACACAAGGTAGTTATACTGCATCAGCAAGGTCTCTCCCAGGCAGAAATTTCAAGGCAGACAGGGTTTCCAGATGTGCTGTCCAAGCTCTTTTGAAGAAGCACAAAGAAACGGAAACGTTGAGGACCGTGAGCGCGGTGGTCGGCCAAGGAAACTTACTGTAGCAGATGAAAGACACATCATGCTTACTTCCCTTCGCAATCGGAAGATGTCCAGCAGTGCCATCAGCTCAGAACTGGCAGAAAACAGTGGGACCCTGGTACACCCATCTACTGTCGGAGAAGTCTAGTCAGAAGTGGCCTTCATGGAAGACTTGCGGCCAAAAAGCCATACCTCTGGCGTGGAAACAAGGCCAAGCGACTCAACTATGCACGAAAACACAGGAACTGGGGTGCAGAAAAATGGCAGCAGGTGCTCTGGACTGATGAGTCAAAATTTGAAATATTTGGCTGTAGCAGAAGGCAGTTTGTTCGCCGAAGGGCTGGAGAGCGTACACGAATGAGTGTCTGCAGGCAACAGTGAAGCATGGTGGAAGTTCCTTGCAAATTTGGGGCTGCATTTCTGCAAATGGAGTTGGGGATTTGGTCAGAAGTAATGGTCTCCTCAATGCTGAGAAGTACAGGCAGATACTTATCCATCATGCAATACCATCAGGGAGGCATCTGATTGGCCCCAAATTTATTCTGCAGCATGACAATGACCCCAAACATACAGCGAAAGTCATTAAGAACTATCTTCAGCGTAAAGAAGAACAAGGAGTCCTGGAAGTGATGGTATGGCCCCCACAGAGCCCTGATCTCAACATCATCGAGTCTGTCTGGGATTACATGAAGAGAGAGAAGCAACTGAGGCTGCCTAAATCCACAGAAGTGTGGTTAGTTCTCCAAGATGTTTGGGCCAACCTTCCTGCCGAGTTCCTTCAAAAACTGTGTGCAAGTGTACCTAGAAGAATTGATGCTTGATGCTGTTTTGAAGGCAAAGGGTGGTCACACCAAATATGGATTTGATTTAGATTTTTCTTCTGTTCACTCACTTTGCATTTAGTTAATTGATAAATATAATCTATTAACATGTCTATTTTTGAAAGCATTCTTACTTTACAGCATTTTTTTCACACCTGCCTAAAACTTTTGCACAGTACTGTATATATATATATATATATATATATATATATATATATATATATATATATATATATATATATATATATATATATATAGTGACAAAGCTCTTGCTTGGTAAGCAAACATGTACACACATCGGTATGGGAGACACACACAAGAAGGTACAGTCACAAATAAAGTTCTTTCCAACAAGATGGTACTTGTATGTTTATTACCTTGTGCCGTGTTGGACACATGGCCCACAGGGTCAGGGATATCAAGGGTCAGTTCACAAATCTGGTTCTCCGTACAAATCAAGTTCACAGCCAGTAGGGTTCTCAGTCGGTCCAGCTCATACACAGTAAATCAATTCAAAATCCACAAAACAGTAATATCACACTCCCAAACGCCCCACCGCCCCACCGCCCCACCGCCCCACCGCCCCACCGCCTCCTACTCTTGTTTCTCTTCACTTCCTGGTCTGCGTTGACCCTTTTTATATTGGCCGCCACACCCCATGACTGTTGTGGGTGTGGCTGCCACTCTCGCACATTGCTCTGGCTGTTGGGGCTTGTAGTCTTTAAGGGGTGGCCATTTTGCGAATTGTAGTCCCCCCCCTCTGGTCACAATCCAGTGAGAGGGCAGAGCCCTGTTAGCAGTTCTGCCCTCACATACCTGCCATTTATCACACGGCCCCTTGATTTGTCACTAAAATATATATATACACCGATATGCTTTCAGTCAGTAATAACAGAAGACACTGCTCGAAAGGACCAGGAGGTAAATCAGTACAGACTTCCTGGAAGGCAACGCAATGCAAGCAAAGTGAGAGCTTTCTTTAACCTAGTGTAGTGCCAGATGTTTAAAATGAAAATGCATTTCCTAACATATGCTATAACAGGCGTTTCTTTCAAAACTGCACATTTGAGACCTATGTAAGCTTTAGAATGCTTCATTAACAAGAAGTGCTCCATTTCTTTTCGATCCAAAAGCAGTATCGGTAGCTCCACTTTCTTGGGTCGCAGATGTGGTTTTATACATTTTATAGATACATTTATAATAATGCCTTCATGGTGTCTAAGGCTGCTACCCAAACTGGTGTCAGGAGAGAGATTAGAGGGGTCACATCCTTATGAGATAGATCTGTAGGGACAGAAGTGTCTTCTGTAGTTAGAGAGCCCTGGCACCAGTGGGGCAGTAGTCACAGCACTATTCATTTGCAGTCAGTTGTTGGGCCATAGCCAAGTGCACATTTTTCTCAGCGACCCTGAGGTAAGGTGTCAGGATGAATAATGGGGGACAGATGCTGCAGTCAGGGTAAAGGAAATCCTGTACTGGAGTCACCTTTAAATACGAAGCATCTCCTCTCCCCGGCTTTAGCTCAAAGCGGATGTCATGAACCAGAAAACAGTGTTTGTCAGTATATATAACATACACCAAATAACCCCACTGTATCTTATTTCTGCCTATGTGGAATGAAATTCAAACCACCTTATACAAGTTTTCTTTTTAACAGGGCTGTGAAATGGATTACATATATAAGATAAACTGAGATCTATATGGCTCTGGAAGACTTTTTTTTATTAGAAGCAATTTCAAATAATGCAGTGTACTGCAAGTGTTTAATGTTTTGTCTTAAACAAAGGTTTTCTGTTCATCATTTTTTGTCGAAGTGACTCCAAGTTTATAGTAAACTATTGTTCTTTCTTTGTAGTAATTCACATACGGTAGTTCTTTCTGCACTGCATACTGAACTGTCTTGAAGCTTAACTATAAAACAACAATAGCACAGTTTAACAGTGTTTTAAACATATACAGATATACATTCAGCAAGCAAACACACATTCAGCACTACACATGCTACACAACCCTCTTATGGGTTATTTAAAAAAAAAAAACTTCATTCCATTGTGAATCTTTTATTTACATTTTTAAATATCTCTAGTATATTAATCAATCTGCTCAAAACTGCAATCTCTTATGCTAAAACTAGCAGAGCTCTAAGTGAATGCTGACTTAAACAAGAATCCAATGCAGTACCATAGAGCGTGTTGTAACTGTGTGTGTGTTTGTTGATAGACTTGTTATGAGTTAGCAAAGAATAGTCAGAACACTCCTAACCACTGAGGTGTGAGAAGTCATGTCACAGCAAAGTAACTCCTGTATCAACAATCCACAAGGACATACCTTATTATCAAGACAGGACAAGAACAATCACCTTCATACCGTCAGGGGATGTCATTGACGAGAGATGTAAAGGTCTACTGTAGTACATTACAGAAAATAAAGATTCATGACATTATTGTACAGGTAATGAACTGGTTCCAGTGTAACTCAACTTTGTATCAAGAGGGATCACGTAATGATGTGTTTGTTTATCAGCTCCCATTCCTAAGAAGCAGATTAAAACAACTTTAAAAAACGAATAAATTGTTACACGTATAACTTAAAAAGTCTGTTTCAAAGCTCTTTTTAAAAATGTCCAACAATAACAAGTGCTCTGGCTTTTCTGTTCCATAACACATCATGGATTGTTACTGCTGTGTTACCTGTTTGACAATGTGGGCAATAATCCTTACACTATCAGTGCACTAGAGCGGCCATTTTGAAAAAAGCTGTGAAACAGACTTTAAAGTTATAAGTGCAAAAATTGTCGGGATGTTAACAATGAAAAGAAAAATTACAGGTATTTAAAACAGCTGTAGCAACACGTGGGGATGTGTAACATTATATTTTTCAGAACGCCGCTACTTACTCTAAGATGCTTTGTGAGGTTTGTTATATATCTGGATTTTTCAGAATGTGGTTGACTAATTATAGTATTTGAGCATTCTACCCCGAGGGTTGCAACTGAACAGCATGGGTTTAAAATATCACTTCCAAATGCAAAAGAGCAACTGTGATGGGGTACACCACTCCTCTGTGCTTATTTGTATTATTATTGTTATTATTTAAACGTATGGTGTTTTATTTTTATAGTTAAATGTAGTTTGGCAGGGACGATGTTTGCTTCTGTGTTTGCCAAACTACATTCTGTGAGAATGCGTGGTCGGCAGCTAATAATATATTGACAAATTGGCTGTCGACCACGCTTATTAGAAATCCTGTACAGAATGGGGTCAAAGGAATAAACAAGGTAATTGATAACCAGTTAATCCCTCAACCATGAAATAAAAACCAGCAGCTTTGGCTGAGTGGGGTTGAGAGTGGGTAGGAGGAATGAGAGAATGGAGAGAAAGAGGAAATAAACAAAAGACAATTGCTATGCATGCTGGACTTCTAAATCAGCACAGTACTTGTTTTATTTTGTGTATGCTTGTTTGTTTGGCACTCGTGCCTTCTGTTTTTTATTTAAGGTTTTGTTTAATAAAAAGCAGCGCATTGGCAACTCACCCGCAGTATCTCACCCGCAGTATATTGCCTGTGTCAACTTCCTGGTCTGACATCACCCACCAGCCATCCAGCAACTCACAAAACTAAGAAGTAGTGGGATTTTAATGAAGTAGGAGGAAGCATAGAAACTCTGCATTTGTCAGATGTTTCAATTCTTGTATTTCAATGTACAGCAGGAAACTCCTGGCTGGTTCTCATCTAAAGTATAAGGAATATATCACCATGCAGGTTCAGAAACTGCTTTATTCATGTGTTATTTCTAAATAGAAATACATAAGTTCATATTGCAGAAGTTAAAAATTGTTGAATTTAATCAAGTTGAATGAATGAGACCTTGAGATGGAGTTACCTGCCACAGTAGATTCACTACCTATGCAGGAAGTAGAGTTTCAGGTATATCAAATCAGCATTGGCAATGATCTCTTACAGGCATTTAATAAGATAACACAGACCCTTCCTTTGAAAGCTTGTAAGCTGTTGATATAGTTTTGCTTCTTTTGCATAATGATTGTATTTTTGATAGTAATCCACCTCAGCATCACAGAAATTGAAGAACATGTAAACCCATTTGTTCAGGAACTACCAGATGTGATGCTCGTGTTCCTTTTTTCCATGCTCTGAATTCTAGTTACTGTATGTGATACTAACTCCCTCATTGCGATGCTGCACCACATTTTATAAAAAGGTTACAAACCTGCTCAGCATTATGAAACCTTATTTGTTCAAATTGTATTTCTCCTACCAGTTCAGTTAAAACAAAACCGTGTCTGAGATGACAATTTTAAACTAATAGAACCCCAAAGACAAAAACAAATACCTACATTATCATTTACTGCTTAGAATACACATGGTTTACAAAAAACATTCAATTCAATATGCTAGAAAACAAGACAGGACAAACAGTTTAATGTGCATTAGATAAAACACACTCTCTCATGCAATACTTTTCAGCATTTTTTCTCAGTTTATTTAGCAATCACAATCTCCTTTAAATCAGTCATAACCTGCACTAAATGTGAACATCATAATTGTTAAACTAGAGTTGCAAGCAACTTTACGGCTTCCAAGCAGTTAGTGTGAAATTTAAGCGCATTGGTTGTTATAGATGAAACGTTATCATCACAAATCATTTTGGACACAGCTGACTGTCAATTTTGGCAAAAATATGGGAATCACTGGTTAGATGATCAGTGCTGAAATGTCATGTTTTGTACTGTAGCAACTTCCCTTGAACAACCGTAAAAGATAATCATACTTAGATCATTTATGCTCATTTTGGCTTCATACAGAACTCTGCATGTTATATAACAACTATCTGCAGTCAATAAGAAATTATGAGAAGTTTTACAGCCAGCTTTAAATTTGACCTTTAGCAGAACTTAACCATACTATATAAACCTATTTATGTATTACACATTACACTACTTGCATTACCTATAGTGCTCATATAAACACAACAGTTTTGTAAAACAACAAAAGTCCCTTCTAATATATTACAAACATACAAACTTTGCAATTCTGTTCAAGCCACAACAAATCAAAACCAATTTATATCAACACACATCCTATATTAAATAATAAAAGATAAACACTTTATACATTACCGTTACAATTGTATTTCATAGAGCAAGCGATTATGAAGAGTTTTGTGGATACTTTTTGTTACCTAAAATGATCTATATTATTAATTATAAACGTCAGTCAATCGAAATCGCTCAAGCGTACAGGTGGAAAATGTGGATGTGAAATGTGTATGTTTTCATCTGTGGTTTACGTTGAGCTGCTAAACAGCGATTAAATAATTATACACAGTGTATTAGAGAATATTTATAGTAAAATGTCTGTTGTTTGGGAGGATTCGCTGTGAATCACCGTGCGGTCTTCTATACAATTCTATTTGATAGAGCAAACGAATACTACTGTGTTTGAGCATGTGTGCAGTTGTGTGAAGCCAGCATATCCACGAGGATATTTTCAAGTAAGCAAATAAAATTACACAGGTTTTTTTTTTTTTCTCGAAGTGGGTACTGTTGAATTGCAACTGAATCGGACCAGATTTATCTCTAAACACAGCCCCATAAATACAATTTAATATAATTAAAATAAACAGTAGAATCTAACTGACATCTGCCATAACATTCTCACAAAATTATACTCACGGTAGCTTTAATAAAACTAATTTGTTCATAAGTATTACAAACCGCGTATAACTTTTGTCTCGAGACTTTGAATATTGCCAATAGGTTTTTTTTTTTTTTTTCACGTGGATGCACCTGCAACAGTTATTAAAATAATGTTTTCTTAGTTTACAGTATGTATCTTTGTATAATATACTGTGTGTACGTCTAAATTAATATAATCCTTTCTACTGTAATTACTGTGTTTTAAGTTACATGAGTTAGTAAAACTGTTCTCGCACCAGCGAAAAATGGCTGCTTTCAAAAAATATTTTTCCAAGACTGTACTCACGTTTCCATGTTAACAGCTGCCCCTAGTGGAGGGAATGTGTCATTTCAGGGTAAAATTTGGGCAAACTGGCATGTCACCCATATTGATTGGCTCAGGGCAGTCATGTTTGTTGATGTAGGAACTTTTCCTGACTAACTTTTTTAGGGAACAGTACAAAGAACATATACCCAAGATTCACGTCAATTGGCCAAAAGGTTCACAAGGAGATGTTGTTTAAGCGTTTTACGCAAAATCCAACATAACTTCCACACCATGTGACCAATCAATTTTTCCTTAAGTAGAATCAATCGTGGACATGTGCGCACTATGTACACAATTTTTCACAGCTGTACTATTTACCGTTAATGAGAAGAGGAGATTTGAAAATTTCCCAAAATTTTCATTATATCCAACATGGCTGCCATACCATGTGACCAAAGGCCACCATATTGACCAGGACACAACACCCCATAGTCCTCTACATCCGTGTCAAATTTCATGCATTTTGGTGCAGCCAATAACAAGTTATAGGCAGTTTTATAGCCTTTTGCGTATGTTGATGATGTCATGCAGCGTGGACGCCATGATTTTCAAAGTAGCAACTTCCCTTGAACAAGCGTAACAGATGACCATACTGAGATGTTTTATTCCAATTTTTGTTTTAATAGGATAAGCGGTTTCAGAGAAGAAGATGATTGAATTTTGATGATTTTATATTTTTATGGTAATTTTATGTCATTAATCAATGTGGTTGCCAAACCATAGAACCAATTTTATTAACAACAGTTAATCATGGACTAACCCTCAACATGTATAGCAATTTTCAGAACTCTGCAGTAAGCAGTTTCCGATACATGGGCGTTTTAACAAATTCCGCAAAATCCAATATGGCTGCCGAACCATGTGACATGCGCAAATTTGCTGAATATCACCGACCGTCATCCATAGGCATCTACCAGTGTACCGAATTTCGTGAGTTTTTGAGCATGTTTTGGCAGAAAAAAAAAAATAAAAATAATCCTAACAAAAACAATAGGCTTCCCCAGCCTACGGCTTGGAAGCCTAATAAAAGCGCAAATAGAGCACCAGGGTTTCCACGTTAACTTGTGCTGAATTAACTTTCTGATTTGCACAAAAAAATAAATAAAAAAATGTAATGAGCGATCTCTGATGTCAGAGCACTTTGCTAACTCGTAAGTTTTATTCAAGAGGGCAAAAACTGACCAAGGCTGTGCTGGATGCATTACGTCTAGCAATAGATACATCTTTTTTCATCTACTATTTTTTTTTTTCCGCTTTAAAACAAAACACAAAAACAAAAAAAAACAATATGAAAAAAGTTTTAAAATGATAAACAGCTAGAATTTATGGTGGGTGCTCCTGAAACATCATATTACAGTGTGCTACCAATGAATGCATATATCTTTTATTAAAAGCACACAGTATCATAGAAATTCCATGGGCAAAATCTAAAAGGCACCTTTCACTTTGACCTGTGACCTAAGATGGACGACTTTATCAGGGTTCTGTACCATTTTGAGATACTGGCTTCATTCTAGGTATACATATGCTTTCTGTGGTTCCATTGCTCAAGTCTGATCATACAAGAAATATTAACCCTTTCGTGTTTTTTTGCAAAGCTCCCTCCACCAGTGTCAAAGCCTAATATTTCAGAAACCATGTGAGGTACTGACTATATATTTGCTGGGTTATATAAACTCTGAAATGTTAAATGTGGCAGTGACCATGACATTGGCATTTGTCTTATTTTTATGTTATACACTATGATGTCTTAATGTTTGGTACACAGAAGTCTTGCGTTCCAAAAATGCATTCCCTAAACCTTGCAGTTAATAACAAGCACAGCATTCACCCCCTGACATGACTGTAAATTCAAAATTAGAACTAAATGGAAAAGTAGCCAAAAAGTACCCCGTTTTATCATATGTCTGTCCATCTTCACTGTTGTAACCCCCTCGCAGCTTGCAGAGACGTCAAGGTTTACCCTTGAAAGTTTGAGGATCTCACATCTGTGCAATAGCCAGCTGATCTAGCTATAACGTGATTTGTCAGCATAGATTTCTTAATGTTTGTGAGACTACGAAACACACTGTGCAATCGGAAATCAATTACAACCATCCAAGGTTATCATTATTATTATTTAATTTGTTATGGGGGTGTTCACTATGAAGAGGTGTACATTAGCCTACAGCTGCTATGCAACCCCTTTCTCCAAAAATAGACTTGTAGGGAGAAGATCAAGCAATTTGCTCTAATGCATTTTAAATAGGATTCTCTGAGACACAGTTGACATTATGAATGGTCATGGCATCAATGCTTGATTGTCATGCCCTGATGAAAGGCAGATCTGATGACCTGGTCCCCCCTGAACATGGACTCAGGTTCCATTTTTAAAATCATGTATTCTAGTAAATTCTGATCATGTTATAATGTACAATAACAGGTGATCACATTAAGTTTATTAGTAGATGATATTACTGAACGCTATGAAGATAGAGAAATGTTATTGAATGCAGAACATATTTTATTGGATAATTGTTACACAGGTCATTTAATGTATTATATGTGCTTTTGTATGTGTATTGTACAGCATGTGTATTCATATACTTTATCCACCAGGATGTGCTTGTAAATATTGAACCAATCCTGTCACACACATACAAATTACTATAATATACGAAAAATAAAACAACAGCCACATGCAGGCAATGCTTCTGAATGTTTCAAGAACAGAAAAGCCATCAAAGGTATAGCTTGTTTATTTTGCGTTCCACTACTGAAAGGCAGTCTCATTTCCGCTTTATCAGATGTCAGCCAGTCAGAAGCACAATATTTATTGACTTTCAAATTTTCAGTGCCAGTTGGAATTAACACCATTAGCAGGTGAAATAAAATAAATAAACTGGTCAAGAAGCAGAAAGAAGCATCTCCATTTCTAATTTGTCTGCGAGTTTCTGCAAGGAGTCTCTCACCTTTGTGGTTTTTGCTTCTCCATCTGTGAAGAGCAACACATAGTCTGATACCTTTGTGTGGGGTAATACCAGGGCTGACGAGGACTGCATTCTAAGCATACTCTTGCAGGCAACAAATTCAGACCACTCAAAAAGTACAATGACTGGATTTTTATAACCGCAAATTGTCTGGAGCTGTGTAACTACTGCTCTATTTTCGGGAAACTCTTTCACTTAACCTCTACCTGTCCTATAATTATGCACCTTGCTTTTGCATGACTTACAACATTAAGCTAGCTTTAACAGCAACCATGAAGTGCGGAATTATAAAATACCAGGACTGAGGTATTTTTTCTACGAAGGTGCTGTTCACGCTTCAGTAGGTTGAAATCCAACCCAGGCCAGAGTGACAGAAAATCATTATCACCTACCAGCTGCTCAGACAGAGGTCTGGAATTATAACCTCTGCTGATGGATCTTGCCCATTCCCCAACTAACAACAACAGGAAAATGACACATGTCCTACTCATGTGTAGCTTGGTACGACAAGAGGGTGACATGGTGTGTCCTATAGGGATCTCACATATTACTGTGCAGAGCATGTTATCAACTGCTCTATACTAAGGGGATTTCAAATGTGATTGTGCCACAGACTGCACTAAGCATGTCTGGGTATGACTATTTTACTGCTGCTATTGTTATCCTAAAAGGAAATGTATAAACACAAGCATTAAAAGCTAATTGTCCATGTAGTTCTGAAAACTAAGCAATCCATCGTGTATAACATATGTTGAATGATTTTACCTGTAAATAAGATGTCTATAAAGATGAATATGAAATAGTATTAATTTTCACAATCTGCCATACATCAACGTTTAAATAATTTTTGGAGTCATGGCTGTGCATATTGAATTAGCATCTTAAGGCTTCACAGCAATGCTTCCAATATTCTCTAATTACACTGAAAAATTGCCTGGAAATATTATTTAAATGCCTCTATTGATCTATGCGTCTCTTTACTTGGAAGAAAATCAAGAACATTCACTGCGCCACCACTTTCCAATGTAAATCACTCTAATTGCATGAAATCTACAAACAATATGGACTAATGTCTTGAAACACTATTTCCTGATGATTCAGTCAGCTAAATTAAAGCTACAGAGTATTTCATTGGTTTTACATTTTTATTTATAAACCACTAATCTTTTTTCTTCAATCAGGTACTGGTATTGATAAAAAGGTTTTATAAATTAGATGTGCTTTGTCTATAAATTCATACTGGGACCACAGAACAAGATAGTTTACATTAAAGGGAGTAACTGACAGGAAGACCATAAACAGAGCAGCATGTTGTTATAAGCAGCTTAGGGAGGCTAAGAATGTTCCCAAACATTGAAGAATCTGTCACTGTTAGAATGTGATTTTACTCAGGGGAAAGTTATCATGTAATGTCAACTTATTTTTGTCTGGGAATGTTCTCTCCCTCCCCTCGTTACCTGCAAACTACTTATTTTAAATTAAAATTAGAACAAGCATATACACTTATTTTGCAAAACCATGTGATCTAAAACACGGTTATTATCGGTGTATATTGGTGTGTTTATTGTGTGTATAGAGCAGTAAATCAGTCCTCAGGACAGTGAATGAAACTGACTTGCAACAGAATATGCCAGGGATTCTGTTTACACTCCAAATCACTCAGTCATAAGAACAAGTGTGTGCTACATACAGCTGATATTTCATATTTTTTGTCCAGCCCCTGTATATCAGCAGACTCTGCTTTAATGATTCCAGGATCTTGAGCAAAATCATTCACCATTTAAAATGACCTGGAGCTGTACATGACAGATACAGTCTGGGTCAATGAGATTAGTGCAGTCATGGATTTCCACTGGCAACCTTACATCAAGTTAAACGACAGCTACACAGAAAGATGGGAGATTTAAAAACTTAGTGTTTTATGGCATAAAAAAACTGCGTCTTAAAACCTGCTCTTGCTATAAAAGTAATTGTTTCTATGTATAACTTTATACAGTATGTATTTCTTCAAATACCACACGATTACATGTTCTTATAATTTACCAATATACAGTAAGGTAAATAACAACATTATTAGAAACAGGGTGTACAACGTGTGTTGAAGAGATCATTAACACGCACCCAAAAGGGTTGTCAAAAAGATTCTCGATTATGAATGTAATGAGACAGCATGAAGCATTTAGATTTACATATTCTCAGTTTCTACCAAATTAAGCAGTTAACTTACAGCTTGTTTGTAAATGTTTTCATCTTCTCTCATATCCGTTTGTAACAACAAAAAAAAAGGTTAATCCATATGTAGTTGTCCTCAAATGTAATAGTAGTTCTTTGACTACTTGTGTTTATGCCCTATGGTATTACTATATAAATAATTAAATATACTCTAACGACCTACATGTACAATACAGTACCCTACAGCATGCCGTGCAAATTGTTTAAGATTCTCAATGTGCCTGGTGATGGACGTTATACTCTCAGGATTGCTTCCCAGTTGCATAACAAACATAGAGTACACTGACAAAGGCTTTTTGTTGAAATACATGTTGAATGTATTACAGTAACTACAGATCTTACCGCGTGAGAACAAGTACATTTTCCAGAAATCAGCTTTTTTAAAAACTTGTTTTATAGCTTTTATTTTACTATATCATTTACAGTATTTTCCTACGTCATCAACGGACAAGCCATTTTACAAAGGTCATTAGACTGTCACAGTGCTATTTTTTTTTCAAATAATGACTTTGTGATGGCATGAACACTTACTGTACCGATGACAATTTCATCAAAATTAGTCACTTAGTGTTTAGCTGCCTTTAAATGTCTCAGTATAGTAGCTTCAATAGCTTAATACAGTACCTGTACGGAAATGAACTGGGTGTCACTCAGTAATGCTGACTGCAGCACAATAGAAGCAAATTGAAGATCGAGCACAAAGACTGTTGAAAGTAATTTCCTCTGTTATTGTTGAAGCCATTGTTTGAAATGTCTGTCTTACTAAAATTGACCGCTCCCCCCCAAATAAATAAACTACAGAGGTACAGTATAATTTCAAGTCTCAGCTTAGCCAAACTGCTAAAGAGTGGAACCAATTTCTCTAACTCACTATAAAAAACTAGTTCTAGCTGTTTATTAAATACTGTATCAATTTATTTTCCAAATGAAGAAGCCTAGCCTGGTTTATGACAGACTTTGGAAGCCACAGCTGGCAGTTAAAAAACATGTGTCCCCTGTTTCAACCTTACACTGATTAACAAAGAACAAATGAGCAACGATGCAAGCCTAGCATGTCAGAATCTGGCAGCTAGGGTTTGAACAATAATTCCCTATATTTTTGGAAGTCAAAGTACAGATCACTCACTTTACATCCTTGAAGACAATGTCCCATTTTTACTGTATTTACAATAAAAAATATCAGAAACTGTACAATTAGAACTTTGTTTCCTTTTGAAAGTATCATTGTGTAGTCTATTAATTACATACCAACCTAAAAGCGCTAATTTCTGTGAGATCATTATCATTTTCCAAGGCAATCACATGGAATCATTTGTCAAAATAAACCACCAAGTAAAGTACTGTAGTTAACAAAGGACAAGACTGCAACTATGCCTACTCACCTTAGTGTTCTCTCCAGGGCTGAAGAAAGGTAAGGTTTTGTTGGGAGGTCACTGTTAGTAACAAACTGAGTTGGTAGTTTATTTGTTTGTATTCATGTTTTCTACAACAAATGTAGCAATTTTAAAGACGTTGACTCGCTTTCAACAGGTCAGGTGTGATCTAATTCAATTTAAATATTTGGTAATGGACCTGTGACACTTGCAAACACTAAATACACATTCACATTCTGCAATTATAGGAGTGTGCAAAAAGAGACAATTAATAATCTTCACACATTTGCATAGGGAATATCAAGAATAAAATATACAAACAAATCAAACAAACTTTAGTGAAACTACACAATTTGTTCCATTTGTAATGTCTATGGACTCCACACAGTACAGTACACAGTTATAGATTTAATATATTATGAAGGTGAGCAAAGGTGAAACAATATTACTCCCCTCACAGTCTACAAAGGGAACCACAAGGATCAACAATAGAAGTGCAAGTTAAAGAAAATAAAATGAAACATAACACAGTATAATGTAGTACAAGCATGATGCACAAGGGCTGATGGTAAGCAGAAAAATAATTTTTAAAAAATCTGTAAATTTGCTGAATTAACACTGAAAAAGCACTTAAAAGTGTACAATTACTGTAGATAATTACTGTGGTCACTTTTTATAAGGGCTACCAGGCTGTACTATAAATGTAAAACTATTATTAAACAATATGCATACGTGAAATACAGAACATTTGTGCAACACGTTAAACAGATTTGCAAGCAAATATTGAGAAAAATGTGACCGACTTCACAGAACTAACTTAATGCACTTAGGCCTTGTCCACACTACATAACTGATCTTGAGAACCGTACTCAAAAACGTTTTAATTTATCCAGCTCAAAGCAACCACACTAAAGTACTGTTTTGTGTTTAGTTGGGCTTAATGTGTACAAACACTATTAAAATAGTCCGGTTACAGTTCCTAGCAAATATAGAGCCAGTGGCCACAGAAGACATAGCACTTCTTAGCATGAACGTAATGGCTTTGTTTCTTAAAAACACAAGGTACATTTGAACATACTGTATGCGTTTTGTTTCGAACTCTGAAGTTCTCCTTGACCAATTTCATCGCTCCAGATATCAATGTGCCTTGATTTCGGCATGTGCCCTGATCAAGTCGCGCCATGATACACCGTTTTACAACAAGCCTCAGAAATTGTATACGGTACAGCAGTATTTATAGTCATTCTCAACTCCTTCAGGCCTCTGTTCTGAGTACTGTATTTGTAATGTCCACGCGCCAAAACATATCAGAAAGCATTTTGGGATATTGGAGGATACACAAAAAATGTAATTCGGTATTACAGCGTCCACACTTCTGACAAACCGCACTACCTGATGCGAATTAATTTAGAACTGGACTCGAGACTACCCCCTGAGGTGGTCTCCAGTCCAGTTCTCGAGTACGGTATTAAACGCTGCATAGTGTAGACGCTAACCGTATTTAGCACTTTTAAGCCGGTTTAAAGCTAACTAATACGGTTTAAAGGCATAGTGTGGGTAGGGCCTTAATGTGGATCATTTTTGTGACAGCAAAGCTCTGGTTTTGTACGCTGATGATCCTGTCACAGGCAGTCCTGGCATGTCCCTTTTGTGCTATAAGAAATTGGATCCTTTTGCATGGAAGGCCTCTGCTGCAAGGGTGTGCGGTTCTTCGATGGAGCCAGATTCTGTTACAATGTGTTTGCCCACTGATGACGTACAGGAGAAAAGTGGTTGGACACCAAGTGATATGAAAAATAGTGAGTTTTGGCCCACACCTGTATTCTGGATAGAGGGGGTACCTCCTAAAATTACCCTTTGTGATCAACATGAAATGTATCAAGGAAACAGTTATCTAGAACCATTGTTTAGAGAACTGACTGAGAACAGAGGGAGTAGATGCAATCCTCTGGTAAACTGGGGATGTGACAAGTACCAGAGGAGATTATCAATGACAAAGTCAAAACCTTGCCCAGCCTGTAGTCATATGGTCCGGTACCTGTCGAATTTTATTTTGAATGTTGTAGCCCTGCAGGAATATTGTTCTAGCACTTGAACGTTGACCCAGATAGTGTGAAAAGGGTTGAATGTATGGCTTGTGAAAATTATCACCTGGTAAAGTGGGCTCATTTGGGTAGGCTAGACTGTAAGTGTCTTGCATGTATCAAGTGAAGAATCTGGATGAATAGGCCTGTTGTGGTGTTTACAGAACCAGTCAGAGCTGAGCCGGAAAGTACATTTGAATAGAGCTGACTTAACTTAACTGGATGCTTTAAGATGAAATGCTGAAATACATTGCTTAAAAATGATATTATACACCCTTGTATTAGCTTATAGTAATAGTGTAAGGATTTTGTATTCCTTTGGATTAAGTCTGTGTAGCCAGTAGAGAAATATTATTAGTGAATCTGTGTAAAGCCTGAAAAGAAGAGCTCCTTGTATCAATAGGTCAGATGGACCTGCTGAAAGTTCCAAACCTCCCCTATCAGGCAAAAGCATCTTTTTTAATTAGACTCAGAGCCTCAAAACATTCTGATCCAGTGACAACAGAATGGCAAACTATGGAGCAGAGTTAATATGCCAGAAGCAATCGAACTAGGATAGGTGTGTGGTTCTATTATAGTAAGAAAAAACAAAAGTATTTAAATAAATAAGAAGACTGTGAGATTTTAAAATAAGAAACTTAATATAATAGCTTTAATAAATGCATGATCATGTTAGTCTGTATCAAAGTAAAGTAGTCCTAAGTTTTAATATTCAAGGTTGCATTTGCTGCCAAGCTGTTGCCTAATTAAAATTAATCTCTTGCCTTCTGTGGATACCAACGGAGTAAAATAAAATTACAATTTCTAAGAGAGATAGATATTCTATTATTTGTGTACACAGGGAAGGTTTGTGTCATGTGGGGAATTGTGTGGGGGACTTGATTAGGGTGGGGTTTGATAATTTAGATAGCCAGTAGCCAATCTGGTGCTAATCTTTCAAAACAGTTTAGCATTTTCAAATGGATTTGCATCCCTGCTTAATCCCTCTTTTAAGTGCATCTCATGAACTCTGTAACTGACCCTTGTCTACCAGACTAATAATAATACAGTAATCTGTTACGTATCCACCTGTTACATATCCGCCCTACCCGTTTATCCGCCATGATCAATCTCTTCAGCAACGTTTAGTTTATTATTGAACAGAGAAGATTAGTTCAGAGATTGTAGATCCCACCAAAGTTTTCGTACACTGTGTTGTATGTGCTCCGTGCACAACCATTGCTGGTAGTGTCATGTGAGCTGTTCAGTGTGTTGATATGTAATAAAATCCTCTTTGACTGTGGGACGTATCAACTTCAACCTCTGTATCGATCTCCTGCCTGTCACTCAGCAGCAAATGCACGCACCCACACGGCAGACGGCTATTCTGTCACAAGCATTAATACCCTGTATCTTTCTAAACAACGGATTTAGGGGAGCCCCCTAATAAAAGCTGAATCTCAAAACAATAATTGTGTGAATACAGTAATTGTTCCAGCTGTGTATAATGGTATTTAAAACAGGATTCATTTACCGCCTTTTTACATATCCGTCCTTACTCTGGTCCCACCCCAGTCGGATATGTGACAGATTACTGTAATAATAATAATAATAATAATAATAATAATAATAATAATAATACTATAATCAGCTCTGCTGATCCCAATCAACAACCTGGCTGTTGATAAAATGATAATGTGCACATTCTGAGCTAACCATCTATATATAGTATGTATAAAGCCAGTTTGGTCACTTTTGCTATTTCAGCAAAACTTGTTAAAATGGCCTTGTCACTCTAAAGTAAAAACAGCTCTGCAGACAAACATACTAAATGGATTGTAGTATGTGACCATGGCAGTCCTCTGTTAGATCAAACACACTTTACTGCCTCTATAGTAATCTCCTCCAGTATGAGGACAGAAATACTTTGGGGGCCCCTCTGAGACTTGACAGCTGATGGGCCCTTGTTAAGGGGCAGCCACCCCTGGCTTAGCAACCAAATTAACCTGAATCATGTGTCAGTGAACCTTTCACTCAAAATATGACTTAAAAAAAAGACTTAGTAACTTGATTGGTATTATATTCATACAATAGTGTAAAACAGTTTTAATGTTTTGACACATAACAGTAATAAAACTCTTCACACTAAAAGGTATAACATAACTTATTTGTATAAGCCTGTTGCCATATATTAAATGACCAATTATGTCTGCAATTGTGTTTTGTTTAAATTACCCAGACAGAATATTCTTTGAAATCTGAAATATTGCAGAAGAAAGTTAAACAGAGAAGCAGGCAGAAAAAACTGGTTGAGCCCTATATTTCCCAATACTTGCTATTGTTTGTGTGTTTCCTTCGTAAGAAAAGTATAATTTAGATGACACACATGCATGTATAGTACTATAGTACTAATCAAGTGCCTTCCAGGAGTCAGCTAGTGGTGGCCCTTCTTAAATGTTTGTGATTAAGATCCATGAGTCCCTTGTTCTTCAAAACAAAAAGGTCATTTCCTTGCTTCTGTTTTGGTATTAAAAAAACATTTGTGTTTGATGCAGTGTTGGGTTAAATGCAATCCTAAAGTTTAGGAAAGTCCAGGATAAGAGTGATGCCATATCCTTTACTGTAGGGTGTTATTTTACTCAAGCTAAATAGTCTATAGTACCAGTTCTCATCTGTACACACATGACCCCAATTCTATAAAAGCTGCAATTTAATTAATTGCTTTTATTCATATGCTTTGTGAAATAATGAAAGCAATGTAACATTCTGAAGTTACCTTTAGAAGCTATAAAAGACACCCCTCAGGCTAAGGAATCATCTTTGTCAGCATAATTCACTGAAAGGGGAATACCTAAAATTCTCTCCTAATGGTGGGGGTTTGGTTACAGTGCTCTTAATAAATTTAGGAGGAGGCACTGTTTATATTACCCACACAGGCAGCACAGCATTATCACTGTAAACATCCAAAAGCCAGGTGGTCTGCCGAATACCATAACGGCAGTGATGTTAAGTTCATCCTATCAACAGTATATTTTGGCAGAGGGTGGCTTTGTGTGTTGCCAGCAGGCACATTAATGAGGTTGTGGAGACAGCATTCCAATTCCTTGCAGTCAGAGTCAGCATGATGGATATGC
Source organism: Acipenser oxyrinchus oxyrinchus (assembly GCA_030684275.1). Classification (NCBI taxonomy): domain Eukaryota; kingdom Metazoa; phylum Chordata; class Actinopteri; order Acipenseriformes; family Acipenseridae; genus Acipenser; species Acipenser oxyrinchus. Next base: position 53,672,326 of record CM060251.1, on the reverse strand, counting down.
ACAGTATTGCCAGTAGTGGTGATGGGAGCCATGTCTTTGCTTCCAGTAGCAACCCAGTATAATAGTTGTTACAGCTATAAAAAGAATAAATAAAATATATATATATATATATATATATATATATATATATATATATATATATATATATATATATATATATATATATACACACACACAATAATAACACTAATGCATTTAAAGCATTTCATAGAGGGTTTCTGTGTAAATACCCTTGTATGTACAGTTTGGATTTATTTAATTTGTTATAATACATGGTGACAAAAAAACTTGCAGAAAGAATAAAAAATGTTCAAGTTGCCAAGTCGCTTTTGTTTCCATGATAAATATTGTGCGGATATTTGTTCCACTTTAGCCATCTGTCTACACTTGCTTAACATTCCACGAAGCATGTGGCTCATATTCAGATCCATTTAGATGCTTTACTCACAGAATAAAATTCATTAAGAAAGTGTCAAGTGGATCCAACGCAATGTCACGTATATCTTGTGTTTCCTTGGCTTCTCTGAGGTAAATTCTTACTAAATGAATGTCACTGTTTTCGTTATTCTGCTCTTCCACGAATTTCTCCAAGTCTTCCTCAGATAAAACTTTAAATTTGCAGTTTACCATGTGTAACAACAATGCTACGACTACTACTACTACTACTACTACTACTACAACTACTACTACTAATAATAATAATTATAATATACAGTTTATAAAGTATTTGATACTTAGTTGCATCATGTGTTTTAATACAAATTAATACAAAGTTGTCGTCATCGCCCCCCCTTCCCCGCCACACAAGTCATCATGCATGTTATTACTAGTACAACAAATTCCTCATTTTAGCCACTAACCTATTAAGTATTAGCTGTGAAACCACATTGTCCTGGCAAGCTCACATAATGCAGTCCCAATTCACATTGGAACATGCTGATAGTCTTTCTCCCTCAACACAACTTTAAATCAAAAGTTGTTCTGTAATACTTGTTTATACTGCGGCTTGGCAACTACACCCTGTGCTTACAGTATATTTTAGTACTGTTGTCAGAGCTCGGTAAGAAACAGTAATAATAAGAATATGACTACATCAGGCTGCTGTAAATCTAAGTAGACAAGCACCTGTGTTTAAATCTATAAGCCATGTTCACACTTGCATTTTTATATATGTATCGTTGCAGAACAGTATCGCAAAGTCTGTTCACACTGGAGTTGTCATCGTTGTGGTACTGATATAACTATATCGATATGAAACCCGGAAAAGAGCAGGTTTCGTACTGGTAGTTGCGATATCACTCTAAAGGCTGCTACCCACCAGGCACGGTGGCAAGTGAAACTGTGCAGCGATGCGACAAAATGAATAGAACCTATACTTTTGCTAAAGTATCTTTCACACCACAAGCGACCGACAGGCGACACGAGAGCGGCACTGGAATGACACAAAATAAATAGGATTGAATCCTATTTTTTGCGATTTGTCGCACTTCAACTAGGACATTGAGCAATCACAGAACAGCTTCAATGCATGTGGTCCAGCAGGGTGAAGCAGTATCCAGAATGACGGAGTAAACAATAATACTTGCCATTGAAAACAAAACAAAACAGAGCTTTATGACAAAGGAACTGGATAAGCCAGGTATGTGTGATTTATTGCCATATATGTTGAAATACCGTCAGAGAAGACACATCATTTTCACAATTTCCACATCATGTTGACGAATATATACCAGTCTTAATCATAGTTTTGTCATTAGCAATTTGTAATAGTTGTACAGATGTGGCAGTTTTCAAACCTGTCGCATCACCTCTGTGTCGCTTCTGGTGTGCATGGTCATGCTGCTGTGAAAGTATCTCGTCGACAATTAAAAAATTGCATTGCGTCTCGTGTGTGAAAACCTTAACAGTTCAAGTGTCAACAGGTGAATCAGTACGACAATGGAATGGATGAGTCTGAGGCATGCACACACTTACACACCAAACATATACTGTATATATTACCAAGATTCTCAACTCCACCTTTACTTCCGTCATGTTTGTATTATTATTTACAGAAAAGTTACAGTAGTACATGATCGACGTGAAATTTGAATACATGGTAAAAAACTAAAAAATATATAAAAAATACATATATACCAATAAATCCAAGTTTTAAAATTTGCACCCAACTACTCTAGTACTGTGTGAAACGCCATCTCTGTTTTCATGATGCGCCATCTCTGGTACCATGCTCAGAAAAGTGCATTTTTTCGTATAAATTACGGTATGTCATCATTACCACAGGCTATGTTTTTTTTGTCAAAACACACAGAAACAAATTTTTGTATTGTTCCGATGTGAACAGGGTAAGTAAAGCTGCCTGGCACACATTGGGATGTAACAGGCTTTCGGCAGCTTTAGTTTACGGCAGTGGTCCACAACTCAGGTCACGGAGTGCCGGTGTCCCTCCTGGTTTTTGTTCTAACCATGCCCTAAATTAGTTAATTGGACCAATTAAGCTTCTAATAAGGTCCAATAAAGTACTTTAGGGTGCAGTTGGAATAAAAACCTACACGGACACCGGCCCTCCAGGACCGAGTTGTGCACCACTGGTGTACGGTAAATAAAATTGATCCTCATGACATCTTAGGCCAGCAAGACCCACAAGAGATTTTTATTAATGGCAATGCTCATTTTATCTTCTTCCAAAAATAATGCAACAAAAACCAAACATCTATCCAGGATAGCAGTCCAGCTCTGCTAATACTGTGCCTGTTTCTTGTACTGAATGTCAGTGGGATCTAAATTCAGACATCTTAACCCTAACTCTTTCTCGTAATCCATACACAGCGCCTGAAAATGTTACAGTGCTTCAGTATGTTTGTAACTCGTTCACAAAATAATCCCTGAGTACAGTGCTTGGCAAAATGGGTCAAGTCCCATTCATTGTGCCTAATAGTGTCACTTTCACATGAAAGGACAAAGAGTACAGATCTGCCCTTTGGCGATGCAGATCTTGACAAAATGCATTTACCACATACTGACAAACACCCCTGTTTGCTTTTAATAACTTTGGCAGTCCTAAACTTGTTAAAATGTAGGATGACACTGAGTGAATTGCAATTTTATGGAGAACAGATTGAAAAAAAAAAGATGAAGTAAATGCCAAAGCAAAAGGAGAGGCTTCATTTTCTCCATATTTAATAAAAACATGATTAAACTGCAGCAGTTTTGTACAGTAGGATATCACAATGAAGTTGCAGTTGAAAGAACATGTTGTCATGAATCTGAATAGTTTGTATGCTAATGAACAACGTTAGGGCAAGTGACTCATCATGCTACGAGAATTTAGTGGGTCACTAATACATTAAACCAGGGGTTCTCAAACTGGGGGTCGCAAGTACATTAAAAAAAAAAACACACACACAAGATATGCAATGGCTACAAGTTGTTTAAATCTCCAGTGTTTAAAAAATTATATCACACATACCTTTACTTCAAAAACTACTATTTAAGTATAAATGCAGCGATCATTGTTTCAAATCAAAAAATAACATGTGTGTATGTGTGTGTCTGTGTGTGTGTGTGTGTGTGTGTGTATACAGTGCCTTGCAAAAGTATTCAAACTGACCAATTCTCTCATATGACTGAATTACAAATGGTACATTGAAATTTCGTTCTGTTTGATATTTTATTTTAAAACACTGAAACTCAAAATCAATTATTGTAAGGTGACATTGGTTTTATGTTGGGAAATATTTTTAAGAAAAATAAAAAAACTGAAATATCTTGCTTGCATAAGTATTCAACCCCTGTGCTGTGGAAGCTCCCAGTTTACACCGATGAAAGAAATTGCCCTAACGAGGACACAATTACCTTACCATTGTCCATGGTGCAATGCAGACACAAAGAAGCACCTGCATGACACAGTTTAAAGAAAAGACTATGCCTTGTCCAAACACAGACAGGGACATGTGGTTCTGTTGTGTGGATCTGTTGTGTTGTGTCGATGAGAAACAAGGATGCTTTTTCAATATTACAATAATCCATGTCATTTAATAAAATGTTCAAAGGTTGAAACTGTAAGGAACAATGGGATTACTGATGATATTATGTCATTAAGATGCGGTCTAAGATGCACAATACAGTAAAAATCATTACTGCATTTGTCCACTGCACTTTATTTGACATGTATCCTCAAGGGGCTATGGGACAAATCTATGCATAGGTAATATAGAAATACTAAAATAAACTTATTTTGAAGACATTGAAAAATACTTCTAGTTCAAACATTTGTCATTGAATTTATTAAGTTTCTTTTAATATTTCTAAATTCAGCACCCAGCACTCCGTACAAGATCCACAATTACATATTATAAACAGTTGTGTTAACCACCTAGTACTGTAACACTAGGGAGGCACTGATACCATTTAGAAAAAAAAATTAACACTATCAGCAAAAATCTCCAGGCTGGCAGTTCACTGGCCTAACAAAATCATGGAGTGGGCAAAAGGTTAGACCCAACAATCTAAGCTCAGAAGCCTAGGTGTTAAAACATAAGCGATGATCTGTAGCATACTGCATATCCTTACTGCTAATGTAATAATAATAATATAAAAAAATCAGTTGTAGAGTACAGTAAGTTACTATCTAACTTTGAAAAAAAAAAAATCAAAAAATATATTACATCTTAACCTTTTCCCTGGCATAATTTCTTCCATGATGTGTAAATGTGAACTACTGTTTAATGCAGTATACAGATATTGACTAATGATAAAGTACCTGGCTAGCAGTTTGTCCTTGAAACTATTCCAAGTGCTCCGTCTGACAGCAGTGTCCTTTAATAAGATTTCTGTTGGTACGCTCCACATGGCATCCTAAAAATCCTGTGGAGAGATTATGCCACCACTCAGCCTTCAGCAATAAAACCACAGTGACAAATGAAACAATTTTTTAGTTTTTGATGCTTAATCATGAATTTGCATTACTGCGTACACAAACAGCCTGTTATTAGTGTGTTAAATATGTTGCTTTAAACATGGAATCAGTGATCACAATACTATACAGTGGAGCCTAACTGGTGGAAAAAATAACCCAGTCAGTCTGGCAGACAATATAAAAGAAAATTAAAGAATACTCACTAACCTTCACTAAGGTCTTGATTTTGCAGAGTACTCAAAGTAATACAAAACACATAACATGAAGAACACATGTTTACGCCAAACAATAAATAAAAAGGGTTAATAAAATATTTTTCACATGATTTGTTGTAGTTTGGTGCCAGTAATCAGGAGCCACACATTATGCAAGACAGACAACTTGCAAACATCTGTGCTATAGCTTTCTAAATCCAGAGTCCATGTGTCTGTATGGTAGAGACAATACCACATAATTGCCACACATCTGATTCTTATTAGTCTATGACCATGCACCATGGATAATTTCCTCCACAGACAGATAATTTAAAAAAAAAAAAAAAAAAATGTTTCCATACAGACAATCTGTGTCTGTGTGAGGAAGAAGCCACTTGAGCAGTACCGACTCAAGTCCTGGCCTGCGATGAATTCTATTGAACTCGATAGGCCTTTCTTGCTGCGTGATATTTGAGTATGCTACAGTAAATCACTGTACAATATTCAAATCCTTGTTTGCTGAACACAATGTAAATAATAATATGAAATGTTAAAACCACCCCACACTGTATTTGAACTGTATACAGTACATACAGTAGGACTTTATGGAGTGCTTGGAAAAATGTTATCTAGGCCGGAAAATATTTTGCCTGTGTCTGAATTTAGCTTGCAGACAGAGATTCACTGAAATTCTGGGAAATTGCGATGTGGTAAAAATGATACATTTTTATAATTAACACCTCAGCTCTACAGTGCAAGAGTGGTTACTGAAATGTTAACCAACTAGACAGAACCACAAAATAGTATCTAATCCAGAAAAAAAAAACCTACACAAAGTCAGCATGTTACCCCAATAAAATTACAAAAGTAAATCCCTACAAAATGGCAAAGATTTATTTCAAGTTAGTTATCTTAACAATGCATTGCAGCAGGTTTAAAGAACTGTAAAACTGTCATTTCTGCATGACACAATGACCCATGTTCAGCATCATGTACATTGACATTGTCCTGTCTTCTCACTCTAACAGTGTTTAAAGATGCTGGTGTTGTAAAAAGTAATGCTTATAAAGGATTACACCGCAGGTCGCATTTGTGTTTCGCCAGTGCCCCCTCTATAATGGAAGAGCCTGTAGGCAACACAGAGTGCCAACTGCCAACAGAGGATAATGCACTCTGTTGTGTACTTTTTAATGCACAATGAATTCCAAGCAGCATGAGACACAGTTAGATGCCTTGCTCCAAAAAAACTCCATTTCCATCTACAGTAAATATGACAGTGGGATGCTCCATATCTGAGTGACAATCTACATTTGATGCACCTGCAACACACGCCAGTATTTCTAATATATCACATTGATTGTCAAATTGTTGTGTGTTCATATCTGAAATTATGTTTTCATTCCTCAACTCTTGTCCAGGACATTCCTGAAAGCACAATATTTATATAAGGACAGTAGACCTTGAAAACCTGCTATTAAATCAACATTAATAACTGTATTGTTATATGCACAGTAATACGCTTCGGGTACAGGACCATTTCATAAAAAAATTATACATTTGTTAAACTGATGTCAGACAAGATGTTTCATATTTATTTATGAATAGCAAAGAAGCATAAAGACTGAGGTTATAGCAAGTTCATATTATTATTATTTAGCTAGACATTGCCTTGGTTAGATGCAAGGCACATTTAGAGCAGTAAAAAGTCTACAAAAAAGTCACAAAGGAATATTAAAGTTATTTTCAGAACAAGCTGAAAGGTATTAAAGAACGATACAAGAAAAACTTAACACACAACTACAGTATATTCAGTGAATTTCAGAGAAGTCAACTAGGGCATTGAGCAGTTAAAAAATTAAAATTTAAAAATCGCGTCTGGTGTGTGGAAGCCTTTAGATTACAAGAATTTCTTGTTTTTGCATTGCCAAATATATGTGGCAGTCCTTGCAGTGTTACACAGTGTATTGTAGACTGTACAAAACAATGCAGGAATGATTTGTACAGCATTCTGGGATGCCATTGTGTTGTATTTGTATTAATAGGGGAAAACAATAGCAATACCACGCCAGGGTTAAGTAGCATAATAGGCACTGTCTGTCACATTTGGTCAAGAGCCCTCGTTAACATCCTGTGTATAAATAACGCTGGTGAACTGATGATCTTATTTCCTCAAATGAAAGTGTTTTTTAATGAGAACATGCATCATGGGAAAGGACAAGAAGGCCCAACTCAAGACTAACTCATGTCCACCCTATTCCTTCCTGTACCAATTTCAACAAAGTGTGCTACCAACAGTGTTGATGATGTACAGTATAATATCCAGAGCAAAGAGTAGTTATATATTGAACACTGTACTTTGATTAACTGTAATAGTATTTCATCCACTATACTGGGAGGGCTGTAATTACATACTATATGGCTTGCTGATCTGCATTTACAGGAACCTGCAGTATAATTAATGTTAACATAATCAATATATACGCTTTTATCTAGTAGTACAACAATACAGAATTGGAATCCAAATTCAATTAAATAAAATGGTATTATTATTATGGTATTATTATTATTTATTTTTTTAACAATCCCAATAGGGACTTTTGAAACAAACAAAATGATTCAGAAACTGACACACAAAACAGTTACTTTAAAAGATTACATGAGAAAGCTTAAATTAGAAACACATAGTCATATTATTTATGCTAATGGGTCAACAGCCATTTATACATTTTATGAAAGCATATCATAAATTAAGACAAGCTGCTTTACAGTTAAGATACATTTTTTAAATGAAGTTTTGCGAGGACTTTTACACCCTGACAGGAGATGTGCCAAGACCAGTTTCCCTTCTGTGTAATTGGATCTGCAAGACTAAAAGGCTGTTGGAATGAGCTCCAATACTTAAGAGCCCTGCCAAACACTGGTGAACCAACCCCCCACACACATACACAATTTTACAAATAAATAGGTGTACATATTCTGCCTAGGTAACTTCTTTGTCAATATGATCCTCTCGGAGATCCCTCACTGAAAACAGCTCTGTATAATCTACTGAACACAGCAGGAAATACCCAGCTTCCTACTGTGTTTCCATGGGACATTTCTCTGTATTGTCAGTCCCCATCTTTGTCATTTCCCAGGCCTTGTGTCTCCTGTTTCGCATTGTGCTTTAACACAGTGTCCCATTTGATAACTGAAAACGCTTTATCTTTATTCATTTCTTTTCCAAATTTGAATGCATATAATTACTCCGATGCCGCCAGCGCGGTTTTGACTAAAGAGCGTCCCCCTCTTCACCCCACCGGGCCTGGTCTCCCTGAAAAGACAGACAGTTGTTGTTCTGCCAAGACCTGAAATTTATAGCTTAGATCCAGTCATGGCTTAAGCTGCCTGTTTCAGTTTAATTGAACACTAATTCAACTCAAAGAGGCAGTGCACCAAGCTTATGTCTTTCGAAACTGGCCTTTATATCTGGCCACATCCCTTTGCATGTTTGGCAGAGGTCTGCTGGTGGAAACTATTTTGTGCATTATCTCTCCTAAGAATGGAGTGACCCATATCTGAGCCACAATTGTTGCTCTGCCAATATCTGGAAGATAATTAGCCGTCTTGCACCTTTAAAAACATCCTGAGGGAAAGGACTGCTTTTGAGCTCAGGCCCTAGCATTAAAAAGTTAAAGGCGTTCCTGTTCATGAATCCCTCAAGAAAAAAAGTCACATTTGATTGACATGATTATTAGGATTGCACATATTTTAGGAGCCTGTTCCATGTCTGCCAGCTTTAAATAAATGATAATAATCATTTGTTTTAATATTTTCACTGATATTATATATTATAAGCCCTGTCCATAGTACAGAATAAAATAAATAAAAAATCTCAAAAGTGTTTGTTTACCATATTCAACAGCTGCATGGTTATTTATTATAAAAGGGTTAAAAAAAAGACCCTCTGTGTTAGTGTGAGTATGACAGTAGGTGTGCATGGCTGCATGTAGATGGAGTGTACAATTACATTAAAATCCAACATTGTTTTTCAGCAGGAAGAGCTAAAAATCAAGGTAAAAACTAAATCAAACTTCAGATGGTTGTAAAATGACAACCGCCATAGCATTGTTGAAAAATAAAACTATTCTGATGCTCTGGAAATTACACAGTTGCAAAAGAAATGTTCTTTTTGGCATGCTGCTACCTACCAGAAGCTTCACACATCCTAATTACTAGCTGTCAACCCATCTGACAGCCTGGATTCACTTTCCCTTGTTCCCAATAGCACATTCCCCCCACCCCCCACCCCCCACAGCAGGACGTGGCACTAATCCACTTAAGGCAGGCTGGAGGTGAAATGCTTTGCCTTTAAAACCAGCAGACCATCTTTTGTTTCAAAGCCTTTAAGCGGTGTTTTGGTTACATTTTGACATGGTGTTTTCATTAGCACTAGTTGAAGCCATCAGTGTAAAAGAGGTTTCAATATGTCATAATATGTTTTCTTTAAAAACAAAAACAAAACAAAAACAAAAAAAACTGGCATTGCATTTGTTTCAATTCTATTCTGCAAAACTGTAAAGAAAATGATCCCGAACATGAACACATTTATATTGTACAGCTTTTGACACCAGAGAAAGTTCAGTTAGGATGCTGCCAGGCGGGACGGTTACCTTGAAAGGAAAAGCCTGATGATAGCTTGTACCCAAGTGCAATCAGTGATGAGACAGATAGGAAGCCAAGTCCTCCACTGGGAGCTACCTGTCAACAATACCTGCTCTGTTTAAACATATTTGACAACTCTTTAACCTGCTGATATTCTTCTACATTTCACATACAGATCTGCTATAAACACTCACAAATGTGTTGGCAACAATTCCACCCAACCCCCAAAACTAGAAGAATGGCAAGTATATTACAAGTAAGGATTTTTTTATTCATCGGAACTATTTTAGAAATTATGTGTAGAGATTTTTTTTTTTTTTTTAAAAACAGCAAATAGAGAGATAAATGCACTGACATGATCAAAATTAACTCTATCAAGTCTACAGCTAGTGCAAAATGCTGCTGCTAGAATGCGAACTAGAACAAAAAAAAGGGCTCACATTATGCCTGTGTTGGCATCACTGCATTGGCTTCCTGTGCATTACAGAATTGATTTTAAAATTCTATTACTAGTTTTTAAAGCACTGAATGAACTATCTCCACAATATCTAAATTATATGCTAATTCCTTATCAGCCTGAACGCACTCTGAGATCTGCAAATGCTGGCCTTTTATGTATTCCGAGGGTGAATGGTAAAAGGATGGGAGAGGCTGCTTTCTGTTTTAATGCCCCCACACTCTGGAACTCCTTACCCCCATTTATCAGAGATTCACCTTCAATTGCAATCTTCAAATCTCCATTAAAAACATACATTTTTAATATAGATTTTACATAACATTTTTATGTTTTATTCTGAGTTTTATTGTTACTTCTGTTTTTAATAACTGTACTCGAGAAAGTAACTGTAGCTATTGTATCAAGTTAGTGGATAAATTGTTCTAGCAATAGAATATAACTTCCTGTTGTAGAGTGTGCAAGAAATGTATTTTGTTTGTTGAAATGTGTAACTCAAAGGAGTTACATTATAAATGCAGTCAGTTTGATCATTGCCCCATTTCTGAGTTAATTTGAATATAGAATCAATTGAGGTTGATAACATATTATCAGTTTGGTAGATCACAGCTAAACTAACTTAACACGGTAAAACTAATTTGATAAATTAGTTATTGAAATGTTGGATTCCGTTCGAATGGGAAGTTGAATTAATTCTCGTGCATTTGATATGAAACATGAACAAGACAAGAGTATTGAAAATACTAATGCAAAGTAGACACTTTGTGTGATCAGCCATAATTACAGTACTGTTTTATAGCCTGATAACCCATCATCATCATCATCATCAAACTTAAATTAAAATGGTTTATTCAGTCTTTTCAAAAGCAACTTGACATTTTAGTGTGTTAGCCCTTACTTAAGTTACTATACTATGTTTATTTAAATTTCACTACAATACAGTTCCCTCAGATAATACATCACATTTCGTTTCTGGCAAAAGTTGAGCCAACCCATAATCGTGGTCATATCCTGGATCTGGTCATTACTTCTGGCCTGCTAGTTGACAATCTGCAGGCTGTTGATTTGGCTATTTCCGACCATATGGCTATATTATTTGAACTTGAATTACCAGTATCCTTGCTTAAAACTAAGCGTACAATTACATATCATAATATTAAGTCAATCACTCAAACTGCGTTTACTGAGGCTGTTTTATCTACACCCTTGTTTGATGAACAACCTGGAGGGCATAATTAACTCTTACAATACTACTATGCATAACGCTCTTGACAGGTTAGCACCAGAGAAAACATGCCTAGTCTCATATACTCGCTGCTCTCCCTGGTATAATGATCAGTTACACTCCTTGAAAACAGCAGGGCATAAGCTTGAATGCAGATGGAGGGTTACTGGCTTAACTGTGCATTTGCAGGCTTGGAGGCAGCATAAACACAGTTATAAAGCTGCTATAAATTCAGCCCGATCATCCTTTTTTCCAATCTTATTAAGGATGGCTCTGGCAATTCTAGGTGTCTTTTTTCAACAATAAATCGAAAGCTGCAGCCAAATTGTAAGTCCACACCCTCTGGTTCTAAAGAGCAATGTAATACGTTTTTGGAATTTTTCCAAATTAAAATAGACAACAGCTTATACCTCCTTCTAGGCCTGGTGTGTTGTTACCTGTTACAACAGAGTTTATGGGGCCTCTTTTCGCGGATTCATTGAGGTTACTCCATCAAGTCTGACTAAAATGGTTGCTAAAATGAATCCCACAGCCAGCTCTCTGGATCCTCTTATTGTTTCTAATTTTCCAGCCGTCAGTTTTGTGGTGGCCAAGATCGTTAATGTGAGCTGAGAGAAGCCGAAAAAAAAGGGGCCTATCACGAATAGAGATAGCCCCGACACCACTTCGATAACACGGACATAAACAAACAAGATAGCTGCTTCTGCATCCAGCGCTCAAAGAATATTACAGACATTTGCAGAGTTTTCTTTAGATGTTATAGTAATAAAATAATGACTTGGATCGCATTAATGAGGAGTTTGGTGATAAAACGAGTGATCAGGAAATTATTTATCGGTTTGTACTTTAAGATGTATGTGAAAAATACAGCGAACAAGGGGTGGGGTGGGGCTGGAGATGCAGTACTGAGTGTCCTGTTGATATGCATTGCCTTTTTAACCTGTTTTACTGTGAAAAAAAATACTTTTAAACAGCTGCGTCTAAAATAAACTGCGCGTGTGAAAATAAATTGGACCTGACATGCCTGAGACGCGCTGAATAAATGGACCGCAAAGAGTTAATGGTTTGATACCAATTTACATCCCCGATATGTTATTTGAATATACTTCTGTGCGAAACCTGCAATCTGCTGATGCTGGGCTCTTAAGAGTCCCAAAAATCAGACTCCAGTCTATGGGAGATAGGGCTTTCTGTTGCTATGCACCCAAGTTATGGAATGCTCTTCCACAGATAATTAAGGATTCAAAGAATGTGGGTATTTTTAAAAGACACCTAAAAACACATTTTTTTTTTTTAATTGGCATTTCAGCCTGTGTAAGGAACTGGCTTTTTATGAGTTTGCACAGTACTTTTGTTTTGTGTGTTTTGTTAACGTGTGTAGCCTGATTATTATTGATTATGTATTATTATTCTTGGACTGTAAAGCGCTTTCAGATGTTGCGCTATATAAAATAAAGATTATTAATATTCCATAGCATACGGTACATTCCATAGTCACTTAATTTGCACATGACTAAAATGGCAAAATCTAATAGGTATGCACTACACCCCTGACAAATATTAGGATGCACATGCATGTTTTTTGTCAAATAAGCATACAATTAACATCTGCTTCCACCATTCAAATGTGTTACAGTAAGGCAAAAGCAATTTTGTAAATTACTTATGGTAATTTCAAAGTTGGATGCCACATATTAACATTTTTGGAAACATTACGAGGATGGAATTGCCTGTCTCACATTCAATGTTATTTAATATGTGAGTTTTAATGCACAGCTTAAACCATTTTTTTCCATTTCCTTTTTGTGGTCTAAGTGCTCTTGTTATTTCCTAATGCATCATCTTAAACACTGCAGGGCACATTACTGTACCAGACGAAACAGCTCATAAAATCCAGAAATGCTGCTGTGCCTCAGGGCCACAGACTTATCATAAAGAGCAGCCATGTGATACAACCATTACACTCACCCTATGAGTATTCACTTCCACCAGAAGACTTATATTCCAAACTATGTAACCTTCATAAAGTAATGCTCGATCATGAAAGGTTATCTGTGATGCGTCATTATTTAAGCTCAACTATGTACGGTAGCCTCAACTGTATAGCTTAATATTTTTTTATTTTTAAGGTGTATTGATCTTTTAGATGTTAATAAACATTGCTCCGCTTCTTAATGGGCAGATTGTTTTCAATCTGATTAAATGGCAATTTGTTGACACACCTTTTCTGAATTGACTCTGGTTGATATACATAATCATGCAAGACTATATCGGGAGTGTTTTTATATGGTTGTGAGACGCTAAGCCAATTAAAGTTATAGCAGACATTGACCTTTCTTTTAATAAATAGACACTGTACAATATATATATATATATATATATATATATTTTTTAAATATCACAAATGGTTCCAGTTTACAAGAAATCACCATAGCTACCTAAGCATCAGTTTTCGAATGCCTCCAACCACGTAAACTTAATTCCCACTGACAACTGCCATCTTCTCAAGTTGTTCCTGTCAAAACACTGCTAAACAGTGCATACAAAAGCTCAAATAATAATGCCTAGCATGAGTTCAAAACTGATGAATTTGCCTGTGGAGTGTGATAAAATGGGATTTCCATACAAATATAAAGCAATTATAAATCTTTACTAATGGCAGTCATTCTAAAACCACAGGGTGGGAATTAATTGTGCGCCTCACGTGCAAACAAGATATACATCAGGCAGTTAAATGACTAATAATATAAATTCCCTGTCACTGAAAAGACTGAAGGGGACAGTAAAATGTGAGTGACCTGTAAAGCCAGAAAACCTAGTAAATAATGTTTCAGCAATAGGACTAGAGCAGGGCTTCCCAACCCTCATCCTGGGGACCCCATGGGGGGCATGTATCAAGGGTTTGCAACGGTGTTAAGGCCATAGCGCCGAGTTTATGCCGGCCTTAAAATGACCCCGTATGTATTGTAACAAACTTTCACCACTCACGGTTCGTTGCCCCTTTAAAAAGTACAGATCCAGGACACAGAAATGGATTTTTAAAGCACTGACACGCTATTTTTAATAAACAAATAAACAAACAAAATAAACACCTAGCTCTGATAAGCACTAACTAAACACAACACAGGAACCTAAACTAACACTCAGGATGGCTAAGCCGTTTACCTGACAAATAACAAAATAAACCACACCTGGTTTAACACTACCTTTTTTCTTTTACGGTTGAACACAACTCCCAACCAGACTCTTCACTCTTCAGCAGCCCCAGACAGCCTGGCTGCTTTCCCTGCACCTGGATCTAATTTTCAATAATTGCCAGGTGCAGGTGATAATTAAACAAAACAATAAAACAATTAACAAAATGAAGCCTGTGGCCTTCTGGGAAACGTAGTCCTTTTCCCCCCCAGGACTACACTCTCACAGTATCACGACACTCTTGGCAAGTTAAGGCCGTGTTAGCACCGCCAAAATGTGCTCCGCCATGCAATGCGCTCCACCGCTTATTAGCCATGGATTTTAAAGTGTGTCAAGACTTAATTATATGTGTGGACAAATTGTAGGTGGGGCTCATTTGTAAATGAAGTCTGTGATATTAAAATTAGATTTATGAAGAGACAGAACAGCAGCGCCGGCCCTAAAAGGCTCCACAAATAAAACTGATTTCAAATTGGTCTTGCAAAGAAAGTCAGAAAGCAGCTGATAGGAAAAAGCATTATGGCAGCAGTCATATAGGGGCCTGGAAAATTCACTATATTTTTGAAAGAATCACAAATGACAATACAAAAAAAACAACGAATTTCACAGTGTCATGAAACAGGAATTTTATTAAAAAAAAAATCTATTTACATTATAAGAACATAAGAAAGTTTACAAATGAGAGGAGGCCATTCGGCCCATCTTGCTCGTTTGGTTGTTAGTAGCTTATTGATCCCAGAATCTCATCAAGCAGCTTCTTGAAGGATCCCAGGGTGTCAGCTTCAACAACATTACATTATTATATTCTACTTATGTAAGTTGCCTAAAATGTGTTATCATTGATAGTTCATCAAGAACATCACCCAAAAACATTTTAACATTTAGCCTAGCTACTGAGTCAACTCTTTAAAAATGTACATTCGCTATTGAAACAATCTTTAACAATGTAACAAACTTCTGCTGGAAACAAAGTTTAAAATGGTCTTTGTTGGTTGCAAAAAAAAAAAAAGTAACAAGCAGACAAAAGAGATTTTTTTTTTAAAACAACCTTGAATGACAAATTCGGCAATATTTTCGAGTTTTATAAACCTTGAAAACTTATGTTGACACATCAATTAAAATGACTGTAATTTATAGCCTATTTTGCTGCCTCTTACCCCAAAATATTAAACACGGGAAAAACGTTAACTGCAAACCTGAAATGACAAAACCGATGCTTTTGTGTTTTTCTTTATACACACTGTACATTTCTAGTAGTATTATAGAAATGTCATTGTACAGTATGAGGAATTCACCAATCATGAAGCCGGTATTTGTTTGACCTCGTTGCCGTAGTAACCCAATGCATGACATTGAGCTAGACCGTGTACAGCTACTGTAGCGCTGCTTCTACTTGATAAAAGTATGAAATCAACAGGGGAGGTGAAGAGTACAGTATTGTAAAATAACTAAGGAAAAAAGAATGTATATTTTTCATGGTATGCAGTCAAATACACGATTTCCGTGAAATTTGTGATATTGTGAATTTTCAGGGGCATTTCTTTCAACGGAGAGTGCAGGCTCCTAACATTACTGAACAACCCAGGAACAGAGGGAGTACTGAGAAGAAGGGAGAGTATTTAGGGTCCGCATTACCCTTTTTGATCTCCCTAAGGATGAAATTATAGCTCGATACCGGCTATTTCATTATGTACAATTGTTTGTATTGGTCGTTGTGATGGGGTGCAGCCTATTTTGTGGTGGTTTTGTGGGGGTTTTTTTGGGGTTTTTTTTGCAGGGAAAATAAAAGACTTTTAATTAAACAAAATACACAAAACAAAAGGCACGATGGCCAACCAAAAAGACAAACACAAAAACAGGCTTTAAACAAACTATACCGAAACAAACCCCACCCCCACCCCCACCGCCACCGCCACCGCCACCGCCACCGCCACCGCCACCCCCACGCACACACACCCACACCCACTCCCTTTTATACAGGTGCCTGGGCTAATTGGGCAATTCGCACCTCATTAGCCCAGGCACATTCCTCACACAAACTCACTCACTCACTGAACCACACCCCAAACTCACTCATATCCACTCTAAACAATACAAAAAACACAAAACCACCACAAAATAGGCTGCACCCCATCACAGTCGTATAATAAACTTGGTTCATCATATCCTTTTCATTATGTATATTTGGTTTTATCCGTTGTATAACAACAACATAATATAAAGTCAGCACACTTAGTCATTGGCTCTCTAAAATGACCTACCTATCGTTCAATTGAGGTAGCCCATTTGGAGGGGAGGTGCTATTTTTCAGAGTAGTCTGTTAATCTGTGATACCAGTAGCCCATTTTGAGGGTTTCAGAACACCGGCGCAGCAGCATTTTCGCAGTTAAATGTGGCAGCTTACGCCGTGCCTCAATTTTGGTCCAGTTAATACATTCGGGATGGGGTAAAAATGTGCCACGGCAGAGCACTACTTTACACTTCGCCAATTTAGCACAGTGTCGGTCGATCTTGATACATGTCACCCCATGTGTCTTCTGGTTTTCATTCCAACTGAGCTCTCAATTACTTAACTAGACCCTTAATTTAACTAATAATTTGCTTAATTAGATCTTTTTAATTGTTCTCAGCTGCTAAAAAGTTGCAGAGTACAAGTTATAGCTGACTTGAAATCTGCAACTGTTTAAAAGCTGAGCACAAGTGAAAATGTCTAATTAAGTAAATTACTAGTTCAATTAAGTTTAGTTAAAGTAATTGCGAGCTCAGTTGGAATGCAAACCAGAAGACACATGGGGTCTCCAGGACCAGGGTTGGGAAGCCCTACACTAGAGGCTCTTTGTTCTCCGTGGCCACATGTTCTGCATTCCTTACTTGGATGTAACCCTGTGTCACTTAGAACCATGGGGTTTCTAACATCGATGCCATTTTCCACCACTAGATGTTCACTTACTTGTTGAACAGGTGAAATGCCTGACACGCTACACATGAAAACATCAGGAAAACAAAGCATTAGGAAAGCAAGTGAGTAAAGTTCATTCTGTGCCACAAATGTAAAGCCATCAGTAACATGAAAAAGATGATCTCCATGATCAATATTCACTGTTCATAGATAGGACATTCCTCCAGACCCCCAGACTCTGATACTAAAGAACATCCAAACCAAGTTTCTGCACAATTTAGTAAGCACTTCTCTAGATATATGTAAAATAGCATACAGTGGGAAACACATGTTCCAACCCCTGTGCCACAAAATGCTGCCTGTCACAAAGGTGACACATGGCAGCAATCCTGAATCTTATGAAATACTTTGATTCAGCTGCGCTTCATTATTCTTGCCACCAAGTGGTCAAAAAAAACGGAAACATTGTTTAAAAAAACAGCAGGGGGCGCTGTGGGCGTCCATTATATGCTTTTGGAAGTCAAAGCTTTAACCCTTTGCGGTCCATTTATTAATTCTGCGTCAGGCTCGCCAGGTCTAATTAATTTTTACACGCGCAGTTAATTTTAGACGCGCTGTTTAAAAGTATTTTTTTTCAGTCAAACGGGTTTAAATGGCCCTGCATATCAACAAAGCACTCACTAGGGATCTCCAGCCCCGCCCCACCCTTTAGTTTGCTATCGCTTTCACATATGCTAACAAATAAAAAAATAATAATAATAATAGTCGTACATACCGATCAATCGTCTCCCGATGACTCCTTTTATCACCAAACTCCTCAATAATGCAATCCAAGTCATTATTTTATTGCTATAACATCTCAAAAAAGCTCTGCAAATGTCCGTGATAGTCTGTGCGCTGATACTGTACTCCCAGCTTGTTTCCATACGACCGTCCCATCTGATGCCAATGGGGTAGTATGACTATTCATGAGATACGCCTTTTTTTTTTTTTTTTTTATCGGCTTGTCTCGGCTCCTTTCGTTCCCACTCGGCCATTGAATGGTTTTCTCGGCTTTTTCCGTTGAAAAACCGACTTTTTTGCGGTTTTTGCGGTTTTAAAATGATGTCGGACAGGGTCCGACAAAGGACCTGGTGGGAATAATTGCAATGTCGGACCCAGTCCGACAATGGACCGGAAAGGGTTAAGGGTTAAGAATCTTTCAAGATCGGAAGGGACAGCTACAAAATATAGCCAGGAAGTCTGGATTGTTTTTTTGTGTTTTCTTTGTTTTTTAACATAGACAAATTTGCAATGAATGTTATTTGTAATGTCTCCTTACTGTATTTTTCCGATATACAGTATAGAACCTTGTGACAGGCCAGCTCTAGTGATGACGTCAGACCAATTATATAGCAATTATTTTCTATAAATATCTCCTTCTCTCTCACCCGTTCTCCACTCACGAACACACAACCCCGAGTGAGTGCAACGTGCATCTATATATACAATTGTTCTGGGATTCAATTACCAATTAATTATTCACTTGAATCCCAGCACATGAACTAAATCTGTGCAACCCCATGCTTACATATTATTAAATACTTTAAATGCACGTGAAGTGAAGTGCAATCCCTGTGCCTAAATACAATTATACATTTTAAATAACTTGTGCTACACACACCCATTTATATCCCGTTCAGCAATATCTATACACCAACATTAACACACCACACGCAACATATAACACAGAAATGCACAAAGGGACGGGGCACATTGCCACAGACCTGTACAGCTGTCTACCATTGTGTAATAACAAATAATGATGAAGAAGAAGCCATTGGATTCATATTCATATATATATATATATATATATATATATATATATATATATATATATATATATATATATATATATAAATAAGAAAAAAGAAAAGGATTTCAGATACTTAAAAAGATAGAATAATTGATTACAAATCAATTATCAGGACGTTTCGGACTACAAGTCCTTCATCGGCTGAATACAAAAAACAGTGCTTTAAGAAGTTGATAAAAAACAAACAAGTAGTCTTTTTAAAAAAATTCCAGAATGTTGATGATGATGATGATGATGACCTCAGAATAGAATGTTCATTCCAAATGGTTCCAAAGTGCCTAGTTTGAAAATAAGTTCACATTCCTTTTGTTTCCTGACAGCATTAGTTTGATAGCATTGAACCATCCCACAAATTGTGATGTCTTCTATAGTGTGGTCATTTCTGTTAAAATGTCTGGTGACAGGAAAGGTAGAGGTGTTCCACAAAGCGATCAGCCAAGCGTCGTTTTGTTTCACCAATATATAGCTTGTTACATTTGATGCAGCCAATGCAATATACAATATATATATATATATATATATATATATATATATATATATATATATATATATATATATATATATATATATATATGTTTATGACATAGTTTATTTTATTTACATGTAGCTTACATTAACGTTGCATTTGGGAGTCTTCTCTGTATGATTACATGTCAGACAGACAGTAAGACAGACTACTTCCATAACGTCCAGATACTGTGCTCAATACCTGGTGAAAAAGAAAATCCTCAAGTTTCATCAGAATTGGACAAGATGTTGTTATATACATTTTTTTTAGGTTACAGGTATTAAGTTTAACATGAAACACTGAAAAGAAAGTTTATGTAAATGCATTTTTAACTGACGAAAAATATACAGTTGGTGACATTGCCAAGGAAGTTTTGCATTTTGTCTTTGTATTGATTCCAGTGCAAGACATACTGGCTGTCATCAGCTTTGGTTAACGTGATAATGAGAGACAATCAACTTCCCACCTGAAAGATAATCTTTTTGCACACAGAACAAAAGAGGCTTGTGGAGCTGCAAAAAAGAGCTGAATGACATTGACAGGGAGCAGCAGATTACAAACCATGATCCACCCAGTGTTATGAACCTGCATAACACACATGCTGAAAAACGACTGCCATTATTGAGGTGCAAACACTAAGCAACAGCAATGAAGAAAATGCCTATCAAGATGTCAGATTATCCAGGAAAGAACCCCAATTCATTCCAGAAAGCAGATTTTATTTCTTAACACACAATTCTGGACTGAAGTTCTACGAAATGTTTTTTTTTTTTTTTTTTAGGAGGTACAGGTAACATGAATAAAAATAAAATAAATAAAAATATGGTAGCACCTGTGAATGGTCCCTCACATACATTTTATATTCAAACTGTATTCTGTAATGTAGAAAATCTGCAAGTCAGTTTCAGACATGATGGGCAGTAATAAGCACATTACATACTTGAATACAGGGCCGATAATACAGTAGATTCTCTTTTTGTTTTTGTTTTTGGTAGCAACTTTCTTTTAATGATTGTTGATATCTTTGTTATATGATATGCCTGTGTTCTTTAATAATGTTTAAATAGTGTTAGTGACTACCTAGATTGCTCAGTTATGCTTTCTGAGAATTATGGTTTCTCATACAGTAGAATGAGGATGAAGTTGAGGTTAAAAACTGCATTCCACAGCTTGTTATCCCGAATATATGAATTAACAACCCATAAGTGGTACAATTTAAAACACGTACATTTAGCTAACGTTTTTGCATTGTGCATTTATCATCCTAATGTGATACAGCCCTCAGCATGTTGTTGCTTAACTTACAAGGAGTTTGGTTGTATCTTATAGAAAGCCAGAGAGACAGGATTAATGATGCAATATGGTGTTACTGGGGTCGGAGGTGCTTACAGTAAGTCAAAACAGTAGGTATGCAACATCCCACTTCAGTTCAAATTTTAAAGAAAAAATATAAAACAAAATCGTGTTGATGGAATATTTCCATATACAGTCAGTATAGAGTTGGCAGTCCTCCTGGCATTGCTCAGGTAGATTAATTATATTATTCCCTCAATTTGAAAATACAATATAGACATAAACATTTCCTAATGTAACATACATCATATCAGGGAGCTTTCTAAAATAGATTAGGTAATACAGTCGCCACCGCTTAGAACGGGCATGTTTGTGGTATAAACTCCCACACAATAATCTGAACTTCAAAATGTCCCCCAATCAACAGTACAGTAATCAAACCAAACAAACGTGTATGTGGTTAAAAATCTTTATAAAGACACTCATTACACTAATAAAAAAAAGATTTATTAAAACCTATGAATGTAATAAAAAGTACAGTAATCCGTCGCGTATCCGACTGCAATGCGACCAGAGTAAAGGCGGATATGTAAAAAGGCGCATAAATGAATCCTGTTTTAAATAACTTTATACACAGCTGTAACAATTACTGTACTATATTATTATTGTTTTGAGATTATTATTGTTTTTTTTTTATTAGGGAGCTCTCCTAAATCCCTTTAGAAAGATACAGGGTATTAATGCTTGTGACAGAGTAGCCGTCTGCCGTGTGGGTGTGTGCATTCACTGCTGAGTGACAGACAGGAGATCGAGACGGAGGTTGAAGTTGATACTCCCCGCAGGAGAACAGGATTTATTTACATATTGTAGTGCTGAGCTGCAGGGTTTCCAGGATATAATGAGACAGACAACAGTTGCGGTAAAAATTAGTAGGAAACCGCTGTATTTATTTTATTTTTTTTTAGCTTCTAGTGAACCTCTCCTCTCGCTCACAAACTCAGCCTCTCAATTCTCCCACTGCCAGATCCCACTTCTCTCTTTCAAACTGTCATCTCCACAGTAGAGAGTGACATTAAGACGGGACTCCCACGGTATGAGAATACATTTCTCTTTATGTTTGAGGGAATGGATGGAAACAGAAATGAAACTGGCAGGAGTGGGTAGGACCGGGAATAAAGGTTTGTAAATCTCATGGAAACGAATGGGAGTGTAATTGAAGGCTGCGGGAATGGGTCAGAGTAACACTGAAGGTTGCGGAAAGAGCAGTACAGAAGCAAACTTTAGTTTTTCAGACAAGCTATAAGAACTTTAGATGTTGTAATATTAAACCAATCAATATGAGATGTTGTAAAATTAAACCAATCAAATGCGTACTCAGACTTCTGGGTATCCACATATAAGACAGATACAAAAACCCTCCTATCAATGACACTCATTTTAATTGACACACCCCATTTAGTGATGTCATTGGCCCACCAATTCAATTCAACCCCACTGCATCTTGCTATCTGGTGTGTACGGTCATGTCGCTGCGAAAGTATCTTGTCGCCCAATGAAACATCGCACTGCGTCTGCCTTTAGCCAGCTATACTGTAGATACCAATTCCAAGGTTCATTTGGGGGAAGAAAACAATTCATTCCAAACCACAGCCTTTCCTTTTTCTTTTATTTTTTGGTATACATTTTTAATTCCCAACCTATCCACAGTCGCTTTAGTTTTAACGGATTTCAGTTTAATGGCACACGTTCAATTTAAGTAGCATGTAATGTAGCTGGCAGCTGGAGGGGAGACGAGAATGTCTCAGCGTGCTGCAGCTCATATGTATTTATTATTACAGCATCTTCCCTAATCAACAATTCCATTACTGTTGCAGCCCTTTGCGTAGTTATTGGTGATTGAAGCTGCATCCCATAGAGCTCTCCTTATGAGATTTCAGTCAAGAGTAGCTTATACAATCTTCATTTTCTGCAGAAAGATTATTATTATTATTTGTTTATTTAGCAGACGCCTTTATCCAAGGCGACTTACAGAGACTAGGGTGTGTGAACTATGCATCAGCTGCAGAGTCACTTACAACTACGTCTCACCCAAAAGACGGAGCACAAGGAGGTTAAGTGACTTGCTCAGGGTCACACAATGAGTCAGTGGCTGAGGTGGGATTTGAACCGGGGACCTCCTGATTACAAGCCCTTTTCTTTAACCACTGGACCACACAAAATATGCCTTAGAAGTTAGCAGACTGCTCTGTGACATCTGGAGAAGCATCTGATTCTTTTCCAACACCAGACTACATTAAGGTAATGCAATACTCTTGTAACTGTAGTTCTTTCTCTTCCGAGCAAAAGACAACACTGTCAGTACTATTGAGCTCCAGAGCTCTGATCAATTTTAAATCCTACATACACAAAACATAATTTAAAATAGCAGTATGGAAAGCCTAGAAATCATGTGAGGGGTTACTGGATATCCTAAAAATAGTAATACAACCATGGAAAATAACAGAAGAGTATATCAACCAAAAGTAGAAGGCGAGCTACATATACAACTGTCTTTGCCAATCCATATTTTACAGACAAAAAGCCCTCCTTTGAGAGGCAAAAACAACATCTGCCTTCCTTTTCTTTTCCATGGAACACAGCTGAAATAATTCCAGTTTAATTAAGAAGTTCCACAGAACACAGATTAATCTGCATACCAAGATGAAGATGGAAATGTGCCCCGTTTTCAGGTTCACTTGGGCATCAAATTAGCCCTGCTTGTCATTTCTGTTTATTAAACCTAGGAATTTTGTTGTTTCTTTTGTAGGTGTATTGTGGGAAAGAAAGGCTGCATAGAACAAAAAAAAGTAGCAAACCAAACATAATGAAGTACTGAATGCATTTCAAGGTTGTCAAATATGACACTGTGTTCCCTAAAAAAGACAAAATATTCCATTCATGACCAACTGGGTTGTGCATTTTCTGATCCATCCAATACAAAATATTATGATGCAGCAAAGATATTAAGAACTTATCATCAACTGTTATATTACTGTAGGATAAGCTGTGAACCAGAGTAGCACAATACTAAGAGAGCTATTAGCTGCCCTAACTCATCAGGCATACAAATTCAAAGTCTAAATAAATTGCTTAGTTATATATCTAGGCTAATTATCATCTTAGACTAAATGGTCTTGATTGCAATGAGGACCCAGAAACATAAACAAAGATATAGGATACACATCCATTATACATAATTAAGCACACAGTATTAGCTAAATGCAGAGACAACACCTACAGTAAGCAACACATATTGATAAACAGTACCTTCACCACTATAGCTGGTTTGATGCAAGCCCAGGTCTGACAACAATTAGAAACACATTTCTTTCATTTGCTGACTGTCTGGGGACAATCTGGAAAGTCTGGAGGCATTGTATGTTCTACATAAGAAAAAAACAAGGCATATTTTCTGGAAGTCTCTCAGAGGGGCCTTCAAATTGTACTTAAATATTTTATGATGAAATCAATGTTATTACAACGAATAACTCACTGTAAATGAAGTGCAGGTTTTTTTTAGAAAATGTATGCTGAAGATGTGAAAATTCAATAAGTAAAGGATTGCTGCCCTTGAAGGTCACTTATGGTATAACATGTTCTAAAACCCAATGGTCATAGTCGGCGCTCTTGGTAAGCTGCGTACTGAGTGTTTTACACATTGAAAAAACATTTACATATTTAAATTGAATGCGTAAAGATCACGCATACCAATTTTGCTGTATACCTTGAGTTTGCATCTTATCAAGCTTTTGTACTTTGTTGGTTCCCGGCATCTCAACGGTCAATTGTGAAAAGCATAAGATAGTTACTGTAGAGAATGGATCATAGAAATGCCGGAACAGCTCATTGTAGGAATTTCCAGAAACACGTGTCCAATAACTGTGGGTTTGCAATAAAAAATTTAAAAAAATTTAAAAAAAACACATACGGTTGAATCCACTCACTTGTAATGTGTGTTTGTGACTGGTGAATAAGCGACTGGGCTGATTGTTCGCACCGTCTTAGTCCCCCTCAACCTAATCTACCAGTGTACCTATCTGTCAACCACATTTTTGGAAGGTAAGTCTATATAATAAATATTCTGTGTTTGGACAGAATCTGGATGTTTTATATTACAATAGCAAGATGATCAATAAGGAATACATTATTAATGTGAGCAAGTTTAGTACTGGTACAGTTGCGATATGAGTTGGAGCAGTGAAGTGTGGACAGGTGGATCGGTACGTCTGAGGCATGCGCACACTTACACCAAGGATATTCTATTACCAAGATTCTAACTCTGCCTTTACTTTGGTCATCCTTGTTTAATTAATGTATTGCTTTTGTGCTTAAAAACATATAAAAACTGACGGCTAATACCAGTAAATCCAAGTTTTATAATTGCACCCGTCTAAATCTCTGGTACTGTGTTCAGAAAAGTGCATTTTTGTACAGATTACGGTATGTCTTCATTATCACGGGTTATGTTTTTTTGTCATGACACTCTGGACAGAATGAAATAGACTTCACAATTTTTTAAAAATCTTTTTAAACATCGCTAAAATAAGCTCAAAGCAGCTGAATCCAACACCGTTCCATTGACTGTCAACAGAAAATCTCATTTTACCAGTAATAAGCTACTGACATCTGGGTTGGTTGTGATAATACATCACACAAACTATTATTAAATGCTCATCAGCAGTGCTACTTTCTAGTAATTGTTAAGTGATGCAGTCCCATCATTCCTCATTAACTCATAAAGAAATGAGCAGCTGTACTGATACGACCCACTGTTGACCTCAATCAAACTGATGAAATTACCATACTAATCAATTAACATAGCTTCACATTTCCTTAATTTGAGACCCTAATTGTCTAGCCAACATATGCAACAAAAAGAATCCTATCTTGCAAAACACCTATTGCTTTTTTACACTGCATCTGTATAACACAGCCGTCCAAACTCAGCATGAAATGAATTGTCACAAGCAGCCACAGTAACAGTTTAATTACACAACACTTTTAAACTTTGGAGTTGTGAATTGTTGTGCTTGTTTCTTACTCATGTATTGCACAAGGAATATTTTACTAAAATGAAATTCAGCCAAGTTCAGCCAATTGACCCTAGCTTTTTGGAAGATAAGACTAGTTATATACAATTAAAAACATCAGCTATGATAAAAGTAAAGAAAAAAAAAAATCATATTAACCTAGGAAAAATCTATTTTCTTATCAGCAACAGCAGAGGCGACCATTTTATTTCAGTTAGTTGCATGCATATTAGATCAGTATTAGGATATGAAGTAAAACAAAGAAAGACTGTGGTTTCCAGTTTGGGCTTGCTAGAATCCAGTCCCATAAAACAGGGAACAGCGATATGTTCAGCGAAACTATGTGTTTAATTTGTTGTTTAATTTGTTGAATGCCTAGCGGAAATACCACATTATTGGAAGTCCAACATTCTTCTAATTGTTTTGTTCAGTTTACTGAATGTGTTCATTCTTTGTTACACATACACTTTCACCATATAAAGCAAATTACAGATTTCACATATCAAATGCTGGAACAAGAAAGACACAGTCGAACAAAAAGCAGATGTGATATATTGACTGGAGTAACTTATGTGCATCTCTAAATTATTTTTAACATGTTACTGACAGTTGGTATTTCAGTGCTAGTTTTTTGAGGCTTTTTTGTAACATGGACTGATGTTCGCTCTGGAATGTCGACACTTCCAGAACAGAATTCACTTGCAGCCCAGATTTGAACAAGATCCCAAAGCGCAGTATCCTAAGCAAGGACATTTCTACTGTAACACCTCAGCATTAAACTCCTAAATATCTTAAGCCCATTTCACACACAAATGCTGCTACTGAGCCACCTCAGAGACATTTAATTATTATTTTTTTTAAATACCCATTCACACTGCACAAAATTGCACAATCTATGCTGGTATAATACCATCATAACCCTTTTACACAGCCAATGGGATCATGTGAATAGAACTTTCTAACCTGTCAGTCAACAGATCGTTTTCATGGCAAAGGCGATTCGCCCATAAACATAGGCGGCGTGTGAGTCTTTTGTTTGGTAAGCTATTCCACACTTTCCCCCCAGCATTTATTGAACCCAACTATGTAAGTTAGCAATAAGACTCGACACAGAGGGCATTACCAGGCATTATACAACTGTTTGGGTAATGGGGCCCGAGATGAAGTCGATGGCGCTATTACAACCAAACTGTCGTATAATGCCTGGTAATGCCCAATGTGGAGGGTCTTATTGCTTATATACTTCAATGTTACAGCACAATTAACTATACTTTTTTATTGATTTTAACTGAATTTGTAGGTTTTCCTTTTTTTCCACGTATCCTGCCACATAAGCACTCTAAAATGAACGTTCTATAAATAGTCCTCCATAACAACAATCTTCTCTATAAAATGTGTACACAACAGCGTTTTAAAACTGTATACTTTTTATTTGAAAACAGAGAACAAAAGATTGTGAAAAAATCAGGACAAAGATCAGGAAAGTATTTTCCTTGGTAATTGATTTGAATATTTCCAGATATCGAGCAGTTATTAAAAATACTTCCAGGAAAGTTTCCAAGTACTTGGACAGCAGAAGCAGTGTGACCTTCAGAAGAGCTTGATGAAGAAACCGGTTCAGTTTGTCCGACAGAACTTCTCTCTGTACTACTTACAGCCACTGTTGACATCTCAGAGGTGCTCATATTTTCGGGATGTTGTGATTTAGCCATTCCTCAATTGTCATCTTATTAAAAAGGTTGAAATTTACTTTAAAACGACATTTTGTTAATAGTTGATGGAGTGACCTCGTTTGATTTGTTTTTGTGATGCGGTTACAAAGATTCTAAGCGCATATATCAGGGATTATATCCCTCTAGCTCAACCGTATTTAGAATGTGTGGAATCTTTCCATTGAAATATATAGTAAGATACACACACTAAGACTTGCATTTTTTTATTACTCTGTTACTAGTGAGTCTGAATACTAAGTTTCATTCATTGTGTTGAGTTTGAAAAATAGTCAGAATGACAGACACAAATAAAAGCTGTAAACCGGATTCATTCTCCTGCGTCTTTGTGACAGAGAAAGAATGATTCTTGGTGTTAGATCTCCCCCCCAACCTGTGAGGGAACTGTGTAAAGGGAACAGAGTACCCTGCACTGAATGGCCCGACAATTCATTCCCAGGGTTTGGCGGAAGTCGGCCATCTAGAAAGGGGGCGGAGCTACGGTACACAAAATCATTTACCCGGAAGGGAAACAATGTGGCATCCGTGGATTGGAGGAGCAGTTGCACTCGTTAACGAAGGGATCATGGTTGACAGTATATAAGGTGGCGTAGTGATGTGATCTGTTCCTTATTATGGTTATACTGAAACCGGAAGGACCTGTGTATTATTATAGAGAACTGTGAGTGTTTTGTCTGTCTGTTGTCTAAAACTCTGTTATTTGTTCATTGTTCACTAGACTAGATGGCTAACACGATCCGGAGCTGTTGCTTAGGAACAGCACAAAACCCGGACATCACTGCACCATTGTTTCATGTAATACATTGTACTTCACCACAAGCACTGCAGCACTCACTTTGGACTGGTGACCGTGTGTGTGTCTACCTGTCTATAGAACGGTGTTTATTATTTGTGGGATTATTACTGATTGCATTGCCAGCCCTCTGTTATTTACTGCTTGGTTATCAGACCATTGGATTATAAATAAATGAAAACATTTCACCCGTACTTTGTTGTCTGTAACATTGGATTACTGCACCTGTACTGCACCTGTTCTACACCTGCACACTAATTACCACTTTGCCACAGTCTTTTTGAGAACTTGTACTGTATAATAATTTATAGCACAAAACAGACCTTGAAACCACTCAGGGATGCTACATACATGTTTGACATTGTTTTTTTCCCCCCAACATAAGGTGGACAAATAAATGAAGTTTAACATAGCACTAGCTTGTACTTTAAAACATGCTATGCCTATTTAAGCAAATTAGAAAAGGATAACAAGCTGCACTGTTTTTTAAAACCTTTAAATCCGTTAACCTGTTCTGCAGTCCTATAGTACCTACACCAATTTCAAACACCATTTCCATCACTTCACACCAATTTAAATAAATTTTTAATACTGACTAATAAGCTTCTAAACATGCATTTACTTACTTATAATCAAGGGGCATTCAATGCATTTCATAAGGTATATTTGCAAAAAAAATTCTTACCATAAACTTTTGAACCTCCATATGGGACTCAGATCGGCAGGAAGAATGGACATTAAACCTGCCAAGCATTGTCTCCTCGAATGACATTGAAATGCAACTAAATCCCGGATTTTGGACCTTGGTGGTACTGCAACATGACCGTCACAGGCTTGTTTACCTGTGTATCCAAAAACTGTCTTTGGTAAGCAAAACGATTCATTTTCATCAGAATATTAAAATACGTTTTCATATTTAGAGTACAGTAAGCAGGCAGATGCAGACACTTTTTCAGAAGTTCAAAAGACCCTGCTTTCACTGGAAATGGAGTAAAGGACTGGAATAATCGAAAGACAAAACTTCAAAAACATTCATAATCTGGCACCACAAACAGTGTTCTGAAAGGTGGCATTTGTTCAAACAGTCGAAGGAAGTAGGTTCTGACTAAGTGTCACAGTTATCAAATTCTCCAAAAACGGTGGTGCGTGAAAACAGACAGTATGCTACGAAAATATTTTGCCACAAGTTCTGTAAGCTGTTTGTATATGTAACGGGGTGACCCACGTCACTTTATTTAGGCACGTTTGATTTTGTTATTATAGTATATTTTGATGTAATGTTAGTTTGTTTTTATTTTTTCACTTTTTATGAGCACGTTTAATTTTGGCACATGTTGTATATTTGCACAGATCTTACTAGCACGTCGATGATCTCCTGTTTTCAGCCCCCATAGGTGCAAATTGAATAATTTGAAGAAGCTGAGCACCTGGTATAAAAGTTCCTGATTTCACCCGTTCGAGAGATTGGATTTTGTCATGGATGTGAACCCGGGTTTTTCTGGAGTGGAGGTTGGACGCACAGCCAGCAGGAGCAAAGAAGGAATTCGACTTGTTTGTGTTCGGTGGTGGGTTGGGGAGAAAAATGAAAGAAACAGCCGCCGACATTTAGAGCGAGGTGCCTGCTGTGCTTCCTGTCTCCCTCCGTGTGTGTGCATGTTTTTAACTGTTTTAGAAATTTGTATTTTAAAGGCATTGGGGTTTTAGAGGAGTGCTGGAGACAGGGAGTTCTTAAAGTTTTGGTTTTATTGTTGTTTTTAGTAAGCCACGCCTCTGTGATTGTCTCGAGCAGCACTGCACTTTGTTTTTAATTGTAATTAACCATGTATTGTTTTTATTGAACAGAGCAAACCCCATGCTGCCATGCTGTGACTGTATATTCTAGACTTGTCCTGTTTGTTAAATATAGTTAACCACCTGTATTTAATAAAACGATGTTCATTGCCCTGTGTATTGTTGTGGTCTTAGTTTATTTCCTTCTGGTATTCTGCCTGACTGGTCTCACCCCGATCGAAAAGAACGAGTGCCCCTCCCGGGTGCTACATATAGATAACAGCAATTCGAATAAATGCAGAAATTATGAAGAGGATGTTCCAGGCAAGGGAATGAGTGAAAAGGATTCAAAGTTTTTGTCGGCTGCCTCCTGCAGCAGTATGGGGGGCTCAGATCGCCAGGAAGAATGGACATTAAACCAGACAAGTATTGTCTCCTCGAATGACATTGAAATGCCAACTAAATCCTGAACAACAGTGTTGATGTTGATCAATCAATCTTTACTTTATATAGTGCCTTTCATAGAGGACCACCATCACAAACGCTTTACAAGATGCAGTAACAACAAGAAAATCCATAATACTTTAAATACAGAGAGATGCATAATACATGATATGCAGTAAAAAAAAGAAGAAATGAATAAATAAATTTAAAAAATGCATAATACATTAAATACAGTGGAAAGTGCATAATACATGATAGTAACAAAAATACATTAAATAGTAGCAGCAACACAGCAGCTAATAGCAGATATCAGGCTTAAAGACCATGGAAAGCTAGCGAGAACAGGTGGGTCTTGAGAGTTGATTTAAAGCGAGCGACGGTGGGAGCATCACCCAACAAAGCTGGGAGAGAGTCCCAGAGAGTTGGAGCCATGAAGCTAAACGAGCGTTCTCCAAGTGTGGTGCACTTTTGCTTGGGGATAACAAGCAGGCCAGAGTCGGGAGACCTCAGCTTGCGGGTAGGGACATAGCGGGTCAGCAGGTTGAGGAGGTACTCTGGACCTGTGTGATGAAGGTCATTGTAGGTGAGTAGGAGAGTTTTGAAAATAATCCTGAACTTTACAGATAGCCAGTGCAGCTGGGCAAGATGGGGGGTGATGTCATCACGTTTTTTACATCTGGAAAGGATCCTGGCAGCGGCATTCTGGACCAGCTGCAGTCGGTTTATGGTGCGTGCCGGGAGACCACCATACAGAGAGTTGTAGTAGTCGTGTGGAGAGGACACAAATGCATGACAAAGTATCTCCGCATCTGGGAGGGAAAGGTAGGGATGGACTTTGGAGATGTTTCGAAGATGGTAGAAGGAAGATTTGACCACGGAGGAGATGCTGGCATCAAAGGAGAGGTTGCTGTCAAGAAGTACACCAAATCTTCTTACTGTGGGGGAAGGCAGCAGCACAGTTTCTGAGGTTCAGGCAGCTATATTTAGATTCTTAAGTTTTACCAGAAGGATTTCAGATTTGCTAGTGTTCAACTGAAGAAAACTGGCAGACATCCAGGCCTCAATGTCTTGAATGCAAGCCGAGAGCCGGACCTTGGCAGAGGGGCTTCCAGGGTCAAGTTTTAAGTAGAGCTTGGTGTCGTCAGCATAGGAGTGAAACATGAGGCTGTGTTGGCGGATGAGGTGACCCAAGGGTAGGCATTGAAGAGAAGGGGACCAAGAACAGATCCTTGGGAGACACCACAAGTGACTAGGTTTTCAACACCACTGCTTCCATCATAGAAGACAGACTGCATGCATCCGGATAGGCAAGAGGACATCCAGGAGAGACAGGTTCCAGAGATCCCAACATACTTCTGAAAGCGGTGAAAAAGAATGCCATGATCTATGGTGTCAAAAGCAGCTGTTAGGTCAAGGAGGACAAGCACAGAGGGAGCACCAGCATCAGCATTCAGCTGTAGATCATTCACAATCCGGAGCAGAGCAGTTTCAGTACTGTGATGCGGCCGGAAACCAGGCTGTAAAGATTCAAGTAGATTGTTGTCCGTGAGACTGTTTAACGCCAACAATCTTAATCTTACATATTTGACAGAAAATGGTGATGCTTTAGTTGGTAAACTTACATGGAACGCATTGATGGAAATGTCCAGTGTGTTTTTTGACGCGTCTTCCGATGGCTTGCACCACCCAGTGCTGTCAATTTATTTTTATGATTTCAAGGTGAATAAACCTTGCTTGTTTTGTGCTGATGTCATGTTCATACCTTCTATTAATACTACTTCCGTCAGCACAGCGATTGCCCAAATGTTCTCAAAGTACCAGTTAACTTGGGAAAATGTGGCTTCAACTTGCACAGATTGTGCTTTATCAGACATGCCAGGGACATTAAACCTAATGAGAAACCAGAACTGCTACACATCATATTCCACATGTAAAGTGTGGATACTAAGACTTTTTCACCCATGTTTTTACCGATGTTTCAATTATAAACAATGTTTTACAGATTTGATCCCTATTTTAATATATGTAAAATAAACTCCCAGATAATTCCCAGAATTTTTTTTAAAGATAAAAACCGAAAACGCGGAACAAGATGTAATATAAGATGTGCAACTGAGAAAAGCAAAGAACACATGATTCCCAGTTGCAGGGGTTGACTTTTCTTAAGTATTCATACAAGATGCTTTTAATTGCATTGTGACAGTACAATAGAATTATACTGTACTATTTTCAGGTTTTAAAGTTCTCCTTGTGCATCATATCAAGCTTCAAGCAATTCAATTCTAACATTTGTCACTGAATCACCTGCTTAAGTTTCACTCTTATCCAATTTGGCAGCCAAGCATTAGGTAAAGACCACAGCTCTCGCAAGGGTTTATACAGCTTAATTCTGTCCTGAGAATGTGCCTGCACCTCTGCTGCCTCAGATAAGTTGATGACTCCTAAATAAAACAACCCCCAAAGGAAAGTCGACTTCCTGCTATTCTGAATCACATCTGGCTTCAAAGGCTGCTTCATATTGCAAAATGTATCCCGTAGGACTGACGTAAAATACAAACAGAAGTCTCCTCATATTTGTGAGCGCTGTAGACAGAAAGTTATGCAAGAATCCTTCCTAGGATCCAAAATCCAGTGTTCTAATGAGCCTGCTGCAGCGCTCCAGTTGGACAAAGACCAGTATGGCAAACTGAATTAACCAGGCTCACCCTGCCCACAACCAACCCCATCCCAAACTGTGATTTTGATCTAGTTAGAACACGAGCAGCAGCATTTTTAACATATTGGAGCTTTCTTAGAGTACTATTTGTTAGGCCGCACAACAATGTGTTACAGTAATCTAATCTAGATGTAATAAATGCATGAACTAGCCTTTCGGCATCAACTAGTGGCAAAAAAGGATGTAGACGAGCGATATTACGAAGGTGGAAAAAGCAGTCTTAGTAACACTGAGCACATGAGCCTCAAAGGTTAGAGAAGGGTCCAAAACAACACCCACATTTCTAATAGTAAAACTAGCTTTAATAGTAATTCCATCTAAAAACAGTGTGGGGACTTTACTCAATTGTTTCCCACATCCAAACAAAGCTTCTGTTTTATCAGAATTTAACTGTAAGAAGTTGTCATACATCCAACATTTTATATCAGCAATACAATGTGACAAGACAGAAACTGCTGAATCAGAGTTTGTTTTAAAAGAAATATAAATTTGTTTGTCATCTGCACAAAAATGATATTTGACACCATGGTGTTGAATGACCTGGCCTAAAGGAAGCATCTAAATGTTAAAAAGTAAGGGGCCCAAAACAGAACCCTGTGGAACACCTGAAACAATGACCTCAGGATCAGAAACAAAAGTACCAAGTGAAACTGAGTGACATCTGTTTAAAAGATATCATCTAAACCAGTCCAAGGCGATTCCAGAAATACCAACAGTTTCCTCTAACCTTTTAAGTAAAATAATGTGGTCAACTGTATCAAAAGCTGCACTGAGATCCAACAAAACAAGAATGGATAAGCAACCAGAGTCAGTAGCCATGTGTGCATTCACATTATTTAGGTGTTTTGAGACATAACCATTTCATTCTATCACATACACAGGAGCACATTCACTAGCAACTACATCTAAAAGACTGCAAGAAAAAGTCAGACAATTATTTTGCCTTAAGTTTAAGTTAAGTGATTAGCACACATTATTTATTTATTTATTTTCTTCATTATCATTATTTTTAATAAATCACATAATAGTAATATATTTTTCACGTTTTTTAATTTCAGTTTTGACTTTGCCTTTGTTAATACTTAATTACATTTGTTAGGAAAGGTCATTTAATTTGTTTTGTTTATTTGTCAACAACAACATTTCTAAAAGAGCAAGTAGCTAAATGACCAGAATGTAATACTCTAAATAAAATATATGCTACGTAATGTTAGTATCAAGTTTCATCACAATTGGAGACGGGGTTTTCCAGATGTAAATTGTGAAAATTGGGAAATTCACTGGAAAAATGTAAAGTAAGTACGGCCATACGAACGCCTCCACTACATCCTCATCACCTGTGGGAGATTAAAAAAAAAAAAAGCACACATACTAACTGCACTGTATCATAATACGAAAAACCATTTGTTAACCATTTGAATAAATGTCGACACAAACTACTGTAATTTCCAACACAACGCTAATTATGTGAAACACAATAAAAACAAAAACATGGTTCTATTACCCCAGTATCTTAGGTTTCCTGGGGGGTATAATGTCCATTCTTAAAGAGCCTAACCAAAAGCTCTCTCTTTGTAGAACAGACAAAGTCAGAAGTCATTATTATGGGTTACTGTGGGTCACTGCACTGTCAAAAGCTGTTGAAAGAATGTTGGATAAACAAACCTCTACCCTCGTAAAGAGCACTTGAGTCTTACTTCTGCCTTCCAGGGATTTCACTTGGGGCAACATCGTTTCAACACTGAGGTCACCTCCACGGTGGGGTGGAAATGAAGTTATTTAAACCAGCCCTGAGATTGGCAGCAGTGGCTGCATGAAGAGGAAGCAAAGAAACTTTAATCTTATCTGAACAAAGGCTGACCAAAATTACTTTCTTTAGGAGCTTTTCACAATTGTTATTTTTGTATTCATTTTTTTAATGAACCCAGTTCAGTTTATTTGAAAAAAAAAAAAAAAAAAAACAATTCCTTTTTTAAGTCACACCGCACTTCAGTAAAAACTTAGTTCACTTGGAATAAACCAAAAAAAAAAAAAAAATTTGGTTCTCTTCCACATTATTTGAAACAAACCAAATTCAAGTTTGTATGCACACTATTGTTCAATTAATCAAAGGATCCAAAAAAAAGAAAAACACATTGTCTTATCAAAAAGTGATTTACCATGGAACGCCTAATTAAGATGCAGTAACATATTTTCAGGGGTGAGGTTTGTGTGTTCTGCCCAAGTATACACAATAAGGCAGTGAAAGCACTTTATTCTACATGGAATTCAAATCTGTGCATATTTAGAACATTAAATAACACTTTATGCCATTGTATGAGCAACAATCCTGACAGTTCAAGGTGTCCCTAGACCATGACAGTGTTTCTAAGAGTCTGCCTGTGACAAAAGGATCCCAATCCTGTTTCTGTTAAATCATGTGTTAAACAACATCACTAGCTGAAGTAATTAAAGAAAAGGAAATAAGTTCCTCAGATCACAGTGGTGGAGCTTGAGTTATTTAAAGGATTATAATACTCTATAAAACTTTGAACTTCTAGAACTGCCAGCGGGGCACCCAGTGCAACAGAATCAGTAATCACTCATTCTTACTCTGCAGGATGTACTCTGTAATTTCAGCTGCTTAGTGGACTGGGCCAAGAAGCACAATGGCAGCACTTCATTTTGATATGCAACCAAATCCAAGGGGAAAAATGAAATACATCATTTACACCAGAAGAGAACTCTACTCACTGTACAGCAGCGTAGGTGTTTTTTGCAATTTGCTTTCAGCATAATAGAAGGATCATGCTAAAACTGTTAAATAGAAGAATTCTCAAATGTCTTTTCTTAAACCTTCTTCGAGGTTACATGCTAGTTTTCAAATGGTTGCATAGCAACGATTCCGATTCCGATCCAGACAAATGTTTTCCTCCAGTCTGCAATTTACCTGTTTATTTCCCAAAACTAGAACCAACCAACAAAACAAAGCAGTATATACAGTAAAACAATTGTCTCTTACATGGAAGCACTCTCAATTTGTGTGTAAGATACAGACTGAAGTAAACCGGATTGAGAATAGACCCCTTAGCTTCTTATGAAGCATTAGTTAAAGACACAGTACTTTTCAGGTAAAATATTAAAACTGAATTCCAATCAGAAATCTGCTTCCTGTGCAAAGCTATCCCACACTGATTCCCCTACTGATAATATTCCTATCCAAAATGTCATGTTTTCTCAGTTTATTTATTTACTTGTTTTGGTCACCAGAATTCTCACAGATTAAGACAGAGCCTGCCAGAATTCATTAGGAATTGAAAAGGAAGACCTGTCTAGACATGTAGAGTAGCATCAGCTGTGAGCGTTGACCTCGAGATGAGAGATTTCTTGCAGGGTTAAAGTTAATTAGATTCTCACCCCAAATGCAACTTCAGTGTGTCTCTAATATGTCACTACCAAGCAGTTTCTTCAGTCAAAGTAGCAGTTAGTTAGGTCCTCTTTTTAGGAAATTAAGATCTGGAACCAACTCCCCAGTAATGTTGTTGAAGCTGACACCCTGGGATCATTCAAGAAGCTGCTTGATGAGATTCTGGGATCAATAAACTACTAACAACCAAACGAGCAAGATGGGCTGAATGGCCTCCTCTCGTTTGTAACCTTTATTATGTTCTTATCTCTGATTGGGGGATAAAAAGGTCAAGAATACATCCAATACATTTTGGTCAACAAATAATGTCTGACATATTTCCTTTTAGCAAAGATAAATCTCACCCAGTATTTTCAATGGGTCAGAAAAGAAAAGAGCAT
Organism: Acipenser oxyrinchus oxyrinchus; assembly: GCA_030684275.1. Lineage (NCBI taxonomy): Eukaryota > Metazoa > Chordata > Actinopteri > Acipenseriformes > Acipenseridae > Acipenser > Acipenser oxyrinchus. The sequence continues at coordinate 53,634,833 of CM060251.1, read as the reverse complement.
TAGAAATAGCAAAACAAAATAAGACACCTTACAGCAAAATGCATTTCCTGTGAACTGTTTAAATTGGAAAATTCACTCTTAGAAAAACACTCACACCAGAACTCATTTTCTTTTTCAGAAATGTAGAAATAACACCAATTACAGCGGTGGGACTTGAGGGATATAATTAAAGGCACTGCTTATTCTTGTCTTTTGTATATTTCAATGGAAACGCATACTTATTGCATGCCTGAAAGCAGAAGCCTTTGCTGAATTTCTATTTATAAAATCTGTTGTGGTTTACGATCTGTATTTTATATTATCACACGTCCAACAACGCCATGTGGGTCTCCTCAGAACTGAACAGCAGAAAACTCAAAATACCAAAACACAGTGGTGCTGCAATAAAGACACAGAGTTATATAACGCTGCACACAACGCTGCATACTGTATTTTGCTGTTTTGTTTTCCCAGCAATTAGACCCCACCCATCTACAGAAATCCAAGTCTCACACTACAGCAGATGGAATGGTGGGGCTACACTGGAGACAATATTTTTCATTAGGGAAAATATAGGATTTTTGGCAGTATACTTGTTTCACTGTAATCTTGCCTTCTATGTTTTGCTCCTCATTAGTAGTAGCAGTCCATGGTGAGATCACTGGTTGCAAAGGATTTCAAAATATTTCCCATTTTCTCCCTAAGTGAACAATACTTTACTGTTGCTATGGAGACTTTACTGGATTCTATTAGAAGATTTGTTCATATGTGGATGAAGTAAAATATACTCTGTTTACCCAGGGTGAGACAAAGACACAGAGGATTGGACTTTATAGCAAGGGTCACGCAAGTCACTACAAGTCACCAATGTTTAGTTAATTTAGGCCGACACTGGACTAGCACTGTTCCCTTTAGTTTCACTATAATTTGCAGGGTTGTAATTAAGTGAAATTTCTTTATGGAATTTACATTTTGTTCTGGCATAATTTTACTGGATTTGAATGCTGACCTTTTCTAAGCATTAAATCAACAATCTATTGAGTAGGCTTCAACTTAGTTAACTGTAAACTGTAATTTATTTCTTTTTCAAAAGTTCGATTTTTTTCTTTTATTATTCATGGGGTGACAGCAGGGGCTATGTAGAGAGTTTCGGCCGTTTCCTACTCCCTATTCTATCCGTGGGATAGGACAGAATAGGGAAGAGCGGTCTTGTCGCGCTGGAGCCTTGCTGGGAAGAGGCACTGTCTCCAAGGCTGGTTGTCCCAGCAACCCCGAGATACCCTGAAAACACATAATACGAACCTCGCATAAAGGCATACATAATTATTATTATTATTATTATGACAATGAGAGAACAATAATCCTTATACATGACTATTATATAAATCACATATCGTAAATAAACCAATCACAGTTAAGCATTTGCCAAAATCCCAATCCATCTTGCCCTGTGTACAGATGTCATCCCATGCATAGAACACCACACCTAATTCCTATGTTAAAAAATGAAAACAAAACAAAAGACACACATACCTGGTACCTTTAAGAAAATATTACCAAAGTTGCAGAAATAGAAAAGCAAGAAATGAAATCACTACAATCTGAACACGGTAAAAGACATTTAATTGTTTAATGCTACTGGCACAAGTTCCTCCGGGACCACTTCTGTTTTAAAAAAGTAGTCTCACCACCTGCAGGCCTACACACAGTGGATTCTGGTCTCAACCATTTCACTTCCTTTCGCCCGAACGGCAAGAGATGACATATCTTCTACAATAAGAGACACCCCACACGCGACGTATTAACTTACAAGTCAAAAAGCTAGGCAGGACTAAGACACAAAGCAATTGCCTATGAATGATAAGTACAAGACAAAAGGGGGAAAAGCAACAAACCAATTGTTGAAAAAAGACTAAAATTACACTACTTTACAGCACATGACTATTAATTTGGCCAGAACACGATACAACTCAGCATATGCACCATCTCATTTGCCCAGAATTACATTTTTTGTTCTATTTACAACAGGGTATGATTGAGGCACAGATGTTTATAGTTTATGGCAAAGGTTACAGAACAAGTCAATGATGCTATTTACAGTATGCTTTCAATCCTCATCTTAACCCTTCTAACCACCTAGTATCCACAAGCAAAACTAGACATTTAGAAGTGGTTTCTTTACAACTTAAGACAAGGCTACAACTGTATATTATAATTCTAAAAGCAGTGTTTATACTAAATATGATTTTTTTTTCTTAATGTTTGTTTTTACAATAAAGCCTTTCAACATAATAGCTGTGTTCGTTTCATTCTAAACTTCAAATTATAATAGTGGGAAACAACCCTTTCACTAATTTTCAATAAAAAACATGTTATTAGTGCCAATTAATCAAGATACATATCTAAGTAAAATACCTTACTAAAGGAAAGTACATACTTTAGCAATGGGTCTCCTTAAATGAACTAATTTCTCCCTACTTTTCAAAGTAGTCGCCTAGACCATTGACTGTAATTGCAGCTTCGAATTTAGAGTTTGCGGTTATCTAATCTAGCAAATGTGTCACCCCTAGAATTGCAATATACATTTTTTTTTTTATAAATGTTTGGAATGTTGGTGTCCCACAGTAATTTAGCTGACTTTTAAAAAGACCTTCCACTGAACTAAAACCTCAAAGCCTCTTACAGCAACTTGGTAAGGCTGTGAAATATTACATTCTTATTGTTTTTTAAATTCACTTTATCATTTTCTGTTGCAGTCACGCACCCATGTGGCCTCAGTGTAGCTCTCAGAATCATGTAACCATAATAGTGAAACCATAAGCCTGACCCCCTGCAACACTCTCCCTCTACTGAACATACAGTAAGTCTTAAGACGCATCAGTAAGAAATACTACACATAACAAATGTGGTATTTCTCACATCCAATTGGGGGCAGGTTACACTGGGATAGGAGTCCCATATGCAAGGTAGACAAGATTTTGAGAGCTATATTGAGGGTGTTTAAACTTCCTAGTTTAAAATCATCAGAATGGGGTGCCTGAAACAGAAAATTAACCAAAAAATTAACACCACAAAAAGAGTTAAGATAACTGATACTTCAAACTGTCTCTCTGAAAAAGGTGCACATCTGTGGGGCTTGCTTTAAACTGTTAACAAACCTAATAACATATTTACACATTTTTTAGTTAATGGATAGTTAATATATACAGTAATATATTACAAAGTAATACATAAACAACAAATAAAACATCAGATCCCTACCACTATCAGCTAGCTCATATCATTGCAAAAGGGTTACATTTATTAAAGATGTAACTGTAGTAATGTTTATCAAATTAGACCAGGTTTCATTTTTTTAAATATATATATTAGCTTTTTTAAATGTTTAAATAGGTTACTAAAGGAATATTGCGTGACAGGGCGTGTGTTGCACTCATGCCTCACAGGCCGAGTGCATCCAAAACCAGAGAAGTGATGTTATCCTAGCACAACACACAACCTGGAGTGCATTATTCCTGTTATACAATGGCTCTCACTGTAAAAAATAGAAAATAAGACTTATATAATTTTTACTGACTTTAAATTAGACAAATGTGGAAATAACATTCCACCTCATAAAACAGTTCATGTTTTCCATTTACAACTGTAGTAAAGTATTAACTATGAGGTTCTAGTAGATATTCTAAAGTGTTATTTCTGTTTAAAGTGAGTTAATAACAATAGGACTTTTTTATGTACGTATTTGACAGTATATTAATGTTACGGCTTAGAGGCGGTTCATTTAAGTCTCTGTTTAAGCCCTCTCTGAGCCCCACTTAACTGCTTATGACTAGTGTTGTGTGTTTCTGGTTTATTCCTGTAATTTTTCGGTAAAATTCAGATTTTTTTTAAACTGGATGTTGTTTTTTTATACCCGATTTTTGTCTATTATTCAATATTTCCCAGTGCTATTTTCTAGGAAATACACAATATTTTGATCAAAATGCTGTTTTATTTTGACTCCGACATTGTAATAAGCAGCCCTACACTGTATCCTAATATACAGCAGATGTTTAGACGTCAGAGGACAAATAACGTTCAAAACGTGGCTCTCTGTGTCACTTCACAAAACACATTATCACCTGATTTATGTGGCCTTTACACACACTTTAATAAAAAGAAAGCACAGAATGACTGTGTTAATAAGTTTGTCAGAGCGCTGTGCTTTGCTGGACAGACACTGTTTATTGTAGAGGTATGTATTGGTGACTCTGTACGACAGTACTGTCTGTCCACCAGCTAAACACTACCTAAGCCGACAATCTTAATCGTAAATATTTGACAGAAAATGGTGAGGCTTTAGTTGGTAAACTATGCGTTGATGGAAATGTCCAGTGTGATTTTGACCCCGTCTCCCGATGGCTTGCACCACCCAATTCTGTCAATTATTTTCTTTTTATGATTTCAAGGTGAATAAACCTGGCTTGTTTTGTGCTGATGTCATGTTCATATCTTCTGTAGTTACTATTTCCATCAGCACAGCGATTGCCCAAACATTCGAAAGGACCAGCCAACTTGGGAAAATGTGGCTTCGACTTGCACAGATCATACATGCCAGGGACATTATTAATTAGAAACCAGAACTGCTACGCATCATATTCCACATGTAAAGTGTGTTTACTAAGATCTTTCCCCCCGATTTTTACCGATGTTTCAATTAAAAACGTGTTTTGCTTTTTCTTACCGATTTTATCCCTATTTTAATATACGTAAAATAAACTCAGAAAAATTCCCGGAATTTTTTTAAAAAAGATAAAAACAGAAAACGTGGAACACTACTTATGACATACGGCTCTCCGGAGCTATTTATGGCAATGGCATAGAATTGTCAGAACTGTATTAAGGTGTTCTATCGTGACAGTTTTCAAGTCTATATTTGTGTTACTCTCACTCACCCAGTCTTAAAAAATCTTTGACTGCCCAGTTGGTTTGTCATTTCGTGAATGCTTCCTTCTATCTTGTTTAGTCCCTCAAAGTCAATCTCCAGAGGTGCTGTCCGGTTTCCTGGCTGCTCTGTGTTAGAAGGCTCTTTGCCAAACGAGGTTTCCACAGTTGTCATGCTGTTTAAGGTAAATTCACTTCAGGAATTGTGTAATTTATTTTGTGTTATTGACAGTTGTGGCGGATTGATATGTCTGTAAGTTTTCAGTGAGGAGGATGTCGGTACTAGATCTGATGTTATGCGGGGATAACACCATGGGTCTAGTGCAAGGCTGACCAATCAGAGCTTTGGATTTCTTTCTTGCTATTGTATTATTTATATATAATACATGGATGAAGGCTATATTTGCATCCTGAGCCATTTGAAAAAAAGGCATAATACCACAGTAGTGACGTCAAAAAGTGATAATTCCTCTGGAGGAAAATATACTTGAACTTTGACCCATTCGACTCCTCGAGATCACTTTTAATTCAAACACAAAATGTCTCATTTTCAATCACTCATCATCATCAGTACATAAATGTTCATTAATGATCAACAAAATAAGAATACGTAAAAAAAAAATTAAAAAAAATGATGTAAAGCTGGTACATTCGTATCTCAGAGAATGGGAAATTAAAACAAGGTAAAGGCAATCATCCAAATAAAGCTGAAGCACTAACGGATAACGACATAGAACGTCTGTACAGCACTGAAACACTACGTTTAAAAAAAAAACAACTGTAATGCTGAACCTTTGTCTTCTTTAATATTAGCATCACAAGGGTATCCATGTATTATAAAAAATAATAGATGGGCCTTTTCAGTGAGTTACAGGAAAACAATTCCATCTCGGGTTTCTGTGACAATTTTTAAATTTATGATGTCACAGAAACCCTAGATGGAATTATTTTCTTGCAACTCACTGAATCCCATCTATTTTAATATATATATATATATATATATATATATATATATATATATATATATATATATATATATATATATACACCCCAACTGCTAACATCTGTTAACATATTAGTAGGCTAGTTGTTAACAGTTAACTAAAAACAAACATAAAAGTGTGACCGAGACATTACAATCAAACCAGCACAAACCTCTCAAGGGTCCATCTAGCAGTGTATTTTATAGACAGATTGACTTTATACACATGCTATTTTACCTAGAAAATACAGGGAATTCTTCACATGGTTGCTATAGGCATGTGGTCATTCTACACAGCTGGTCGTTAATAATATTAACTGTATTTACACAGGTTCCTTGCAGAACACTATTTTGACATTATTATTATTATTATTTCTTAGCAGACGCCCTTATCCAGGGCGACTTACAATTGTTACAAGATATCACATTATTTTACATACAATTACCCATTCAAACAGTTGGGTTTTTACTGGAGCAATCTAGGTAAAGTACCTTGCTCAAGGGTACATCAGCAGTGTCCCCCACTGGGGATTGAACCCACAACCCTCCGGTCAAGAGTCCAGAGCCCTAACCACTACTCCACACTGCTGCCCATTAGTCAATTTAGGTTAACAGATAGAGGCATGTGTAGTGTAATGCTGCTTGTTTGGGACCCTGTTATTAGGTTATAGATTTTGACAGTGACTGAGCTTGTATGAAAGGTCAACTTAGTGGTTCCCACTAAGCATTAGAAGCCTGTGACACTGAAATCTTAAAATAGCTTTGTAAACTGAGCCTGACATGTACAGAGACTTCAGAACTGGAACAGCTACAGTACAAAGCTGCACTGCTCAGAAATGAGTCACTGTCCTCTCAAGAAAGCTCATATGAAATTCTTAGAGGTCTTCAGTAGCAATATGTGACAGCAACCACTAGTTATGAGTTTAGATGTCTGTGGAGACCCTTATACAAGCATAGCAATGTGTAATAAAGCATAGAGACAGCATGATAAAGCATAGGTAATCATTATAAAAGAATAGTGAGGTATGGTAAAGCAGATTAATAAACATGGAAAACCAGGGTAAACTATGGTAAATGCATAGTGTAACCATAGGAAAACTATTGTAAAACTGCAAAAATACAGTTAAACATCATGGTAAACTTTTATAAGGGGAGTACAAAGGTGCTTGTATCATTTTTTGAATGGCTTAAATGTACTACAGTCTTCCACTATATAATTGAGAAAAAGAAAAATAATTCTGTTCATGTTTTACTAATCTAATAGGACAAGCACATTGAAAGGCAATGTATACCAGCAACACTACAATACCCCATGCTTGTTCTGTTTTTATTACATTTTTTTTACTTGGGTGGCACAATATAAAGGTCTGCTTTAACTGAAGATACTCATGTATGTTCTTGCAGGAACAACCAGTGTTCATAGGTATTTTAGCCAAGGATACTCACTTGAACCCCACAGTTTTATTTCAACTTAACTTCACACATGCTAGGCAAGAGTAACATAACAGACCATTATTTAGCTGTGTAACTTTATAAATATGAGATTACTCTGCTTTAAAATATTCTCAGAAATACTGAAGATTGGTGAGTATTTTTTACAGCCTCAGACATGAGAGTGAAAATCAACTCTCTCCGTGCTTTATGGCAATAAAAATAAAATGGACCAACATAAATAAATTAATATATGAGATCAAACCGTCTGAATTGGAAACCCACAGGGAAAGATAAGGATGAAGGTGTTCACATAAAATGATGAATTACGAAAGTACCAATTCTGGAGCATTTAGGAAGCATAACTAATATATATTTTACGGCCAAGGTATAGTTTAGACTGCTTTGAAGGATTCCATTAAAGTCTTAAATATTATACAGAATGAAATTCAAATAAATCACATCATTTAAGGTAATCATGAAACACTGTATTTTATTGCAAGCTTTAAAACAGAGGTTATGCTTGTTATTGTAACTAGCGTCTGGGGTTAAGGTGCACTGTAATTCAGCTGTGTCTTGACATCATTTTTATAACCCCCCCTCCAAAACTAAATCCATTAGCTTTACTGTAATGGAACCACAGGTTATGAGAAGAATCAATCAACGATATACAGTATATATCCTGCACCTAACATACAGTACTGTGCAAAAGTTTTAGGCAGGTGTGAAAAAATGCTGTAAAGTAAGAATGCTTTCAAAAATAGACATGTTAATAGTTTATATTTATCAATTAACAAAATGCAAAGTGAGTGAACAGAAGAAAAATCTACATCAAATCAATATCTGGTGTGACCACCCTTTGCCTTCAAAACAGCATCAATTCTTCTAGGTACACTTGCACACAGTTTTTGAAGGCACTCAGCAGGTAGGTTGGCCCAAACATCTTGGAGAACTAACCACAGTTCTTCTGTGGATTTAGGCAGCCTCAGTTGCTTCTCTCTCTTCATGTAATCCCAGACAGACTCGATGATGTTGAGATCAGGGCTCTGTGGGGCCATACCATCACTTCCAGGACTCCTTGTTCTTCTTTACGCTGAAGATAGTTCTTAATGACTTTCGCTGTATGTTTGGGGTCGTTGTCATGCTGCAGAATAAATTTGGGGCCAATCAGATGCCTCACTGATGGTATTGCATGATGGATAAGTATCTGCCTGTACTTCTCAGCATTGAGGAGACCATTAATTCTGACCAAATCCCCAACTCCATTTGCAGAAATGCAGCCCCAAACTTGCAAGGGACCTCCACCATGCTTCACTGTTGCCTGCAGACACTCATTCGTGTACCGCTCTCCAGCCCTTCGGCGAACAAACTGCCTTCTGCTACAGCCAAATATTTCAAATTTTGACTCATCAGTCCAGAGCACCTGCTGCCATTTTTCTGCACCCCAGTTCCTGTGTTTTCGTGCATAGTTGAGTCGCTTGGTCTTGTTTCCACGCCGGAGGTATGGCTTTTGGCCGCAAGTCTTCCATGAAGGCCACTTCTGACCAGACTTCTCCGGACAGTAGATGGGTGTACCAGGGTCCCACTGTTTTCTGCCAGTTCTGAGCTGATGGCATTGCTGGACATCTTCCGATTGCGAAGGGAAGTAAGCCTGATGTGTCTTTCATCTGCTGCAGTAAGTTTCCTTGGCCGACCACTGCGTCTCACGGTCCTCAACGTTGCCCGTTTCTTTGTGCTTCTTCAAAGAGCTTGGACAGCACATCTGGAAACCCCTGTCTGCCTTGAAATTTCTGCCTGGGAGAGACCTTGCTGATGCAGTATAACTACCTTGTGTCTTGTTGCTGTGCTCAGTCTTGCCATGGTGTATGACTTTTGACAGTAAACTGTCTTTAGCAACCTCACCTTGTTAGCTGAGTTTGGCTGTTCCTCACCCAGTTTTATTCCTCCTACACAGCTGTTTCTGTTTCAGTTAATGATTGTGTTTCAACCTACATATTGAATTGATGATCATTAGCACCTGTTTGGTATAATTGTTTAATCATACACCTGACTATATGCCTACAAAATCCCTGATTTTGTGCAAGTGTACCTAGAAGAATTGATGCTGTTTTGAAGGCAAAGGGTGGTCACACCAAATATGGATTTGATTTAGATTTTTCTTCTGTTCACTCACTTTGCATTTAGTTAATTGATAAATATAATCTATTAACATTATTTTGATAATCTATTAACGTCTATTTTTGAAAGCATTCTTACTTTACAGCATTTTTTCACACCTGCCTAAAACTTTTGCACAGTACTGTAGTTCAGATTCTTCAAGATGTTTATGAATCCCATTCGCTATTAAATCAAAATATAAGTAATATGCATACTGTATACTGTACAAAATAACTTTCTACAGCTGTTCCCACTATACAGGGAGAACAGTAAAAGAATGCCAGTGAAGAAACTTGATACAGTGCTTCTCTTGCAAACTGGCACACACACAATCTCTGCAGACTTTCAAAACAAAAGTCAACCTTCAGACTCTTATTAGGCTGTGAACACTCCCGGTTTTTGAAAAAAAAAAAATGGCAAAAATAAAATGTAAAATGTGCCATAACACTGCCAATAGGCTGCAAGACTATTATTGGTAGCCAGGGTGGTTCCATCTAGTCTGCAGGTTTTTTAAATTGCTATGGAAGGAGAGGTGATTATTTCTTAATTCCTATCTTTACTTTCTTCATAAATGTTGTTTTTTTTTTACCTAGCAGATCTAAGACACATGTGTCTGTAGGCAAGTGCAGTAGTGTCAATAATTAAATTTAAAAAAATTTAAAAATTGTGTTCACTATATGTCCATGTCACAAATGTTCTGCGGCTTCCTACAGTGTGTTCTGTGGCTTCCTAAAGTGTGTTCTGTAGTTTCCTAGACTAGTCAGAACTTTTCTGTCACGTCTAATTCTGCTCACATTTTACTCAAAGAAAATACTGTGGTAGTCTGTATTATAATTTGTATCCCTATGGCTAATTCCCTTTTAAATTAGCTTGATAGGGGGTTTCATAAGTTGTCATCAACTGTACTTATCCTCCCAACAAAACTATTATTTTAGAGCTGGGATTAATCTTGGAGCTAAATTAAAGCTGTATGTAACTGTGCCCCTAAAGTGCAGCAACGCTTACTGTGAGGCAAACTATCCCAACTGGAAACGTACATTCACAGAAGACAAGCGTTGAATTGACAACAGAACTGGCAGAAGGCACAGGTGTCGTTGTCCATCAAATCAACAGTCCAAAGCACCTTTGACCATTGTTCCATAGTCCAATTTCTGTGTTATTGTGCATATTTTAGACTTTTTTTTAGTCTTGTTCCCCTTTCTTAACAGAGCTATTCCTACTGCAACACATTCTTTAAGTCCTGATTTCAAGTGTGACCTTCGTACTATGAATCAATACATAATTAAAATACTTACATATGTATTACTTGTCATGACGCACGCGCATCAACATATGAAATGAATTGAATAAGGTAAAAGCAAAACAATTAATAAAAGTAACAGACAAACTAACGTTAATAAAACTAAAGCAAAACAATACAGGCAAAAATAATGGGCATTACTTAGGGTTAACTTAACGTTAATAAACTGTCAAGCTAAATTAACACAGCACCCCTACAGACGTTACAAAATGCAGCAGCAATATACAAAACATGCCCATTATTTTACAGAATGGTGAAGCAACTCACCAGAATGGGAAACACCAAATTGCTCTGCGACTTGTGTCTGATTCAGGTTTTTTTCAAGAGCTCAAACAATTTCCAACTTTGTGTAGAAAGAGAAACAGCAGTTTGATAACATGCCATTTTGTAGCGATTAGGTGCACTCGTGGAAATCAGACTACAAAATTATTCAATGATATGACGGCGGTTCTGGAAACATTTAATAAACCAATCAGTGTCCTTCAAGACACTCCAGCGATGACAAGTCGCTTTTTTACAAAACAGTACTGTATCCATTGTGAACAAATCGGTATCTGTGCCATGAAAGTGTGTTCTTTTAAGCGAAGTTCCTGTTCCTTTAGCCGGAGCATTTACAATGATAAAAATCTGTTTCACCACAAGGGTGTTCCCTTAGGCTAAGTGTTCTCTTAGGAGGTGTTCCTATACGGAGACTACTGTAATTTAATGCAGTAAAAAGCTCAACAATTAAACAGAAAACGAAGTGAAAAGGTTACCATAACAAACAATGTTTCTGAACTCCAATAAACCAATGTTATCTTTCGCCAGTCAAATCGTAAAGTGCCTAAACAAAGTTTTTTGTCAACACAAACTGGTTTTTCGTCTGTTGCATCTTGCATCCCAGATATAATAGATTTAGTTACATTGTTTACCGTCAGGAGCTTAAGAATGATTTAATTGAGCAGCAGATTCCCCAGTTAGATGATGAGCTGATAATATCTCTTACAGTTACCCATAATGAAAAACAGTAGTGTAAGTTTTGTACTACAGCAGGGGCAGCTGGTGCAGGGAAAACAAAGTTTAGTTCTCAAATTGACCATTTTAAGAAATGTGAAAGCAGAACGCACAGAAATACCATACCATTCACTAAATTTAGCTCTCAGATTGTGCTGATAAAAATATCTAAAATATATGGCAATGTGCTTGTGGTGTATTTAATATCATAAATATAGCAGAATGAACTCACTGCAATTTAAACTGGAAAAAAAACGGTAACATGCAATCATAAGAGCTGTCTGTTACATGCTGTCAGATCATGACTTCACTAATACTGAGCATGGGAGCTGCAGCATGCGGTTTCCATATTACTGGTCACAATTAAAAAGGTGCAGTCACATACTTGCAACACTTGCAAAATATTTCAAATATAAACATGCTGAGTTAATTGCAGTCATCAGCTGCATAGATGAGGCAACAAAAAGGGAGTACAGACACAACAAACCAGGTCTCACAACAGCCGTTTAATACTGCACATAGTTACTGGTACACCTGGTGGTCCCTGCTGGAAACACTGGTACTTGAGATGAAAAGGTTGAAAACCACTGTTCTATAGCTTTACAAACAACGCACCATTACTGTGCGGGGCCTCACATAGTATGTCTAAATACTGTATCATCTCAAATCTTCCCAAATGCACTGTGTTGGGTCCAACATTGTTGTTGGTTCTTACTATTCTTATTTGATCTTCAGACACAATAGGGTCTATTTTATTGACCTAAATACTACTGCCATAAAACCTGTTGCCCTCTTTTCTATTTTTATTGTATTTAGTCATGCTAAGGCCATCGGCAAACCATCCAAGCAGATGGATAAATGTAGGGTATACATGTAGCAGTAGATCCACTACTGTATAAAATGATTAAAATTGGCCAATACATGTAAGTTTTGAATCATCAATACATGCAAGTTTTAGATTTTCAGAGTCTCTCTCTCAACTTCTTTTCAATTATCCTGTTCCATTTTCTCTGCAATGTGAATGGAAACAAATGGTTGTTATATTTACTGCCCTTTTCCAATGTCTTCAGTTTTCTATCCTTTTTTTAATATATTTATTGGACAGACATTATTATTTGTTTATTTAGCAGACGCCTTTATCCAAGGCGACTTACAGAGACTAGGGTGTGTGAACTATGCATCAGCTGCAGAATCACTTACAATTACGTCTCACCCTAAAGACGGAGCACAAGGAGGTTAAGTGACTTGCTCAGGGTCACACAATGAGTCAGTGGTTGAGGTGGGATTTGAACCGGGGACCTCCTGGTTACAAACCCTTTTCTTTAACCAGTGGACCACACAGCCTCCTTTTACACAATAGTACTCCACACACGTTTGGTATAACATAAGCATTAGGGTTTCTACTTGCACAACAGCATGCATCTTTCTTTTTACATGGCTATTTGTTATCTCTATAAGGCACCCAACCCAATGTGAATAAATATATTTCTTTTGTGGGGTGCAGAAATGTAAGCTGGTCCTGTATTCTTATTTACTTATTTCCTGTATGGGAAACTGATGCTTGTTAGACCACAGGATTGTGGCCTAGAGGCACCCATTTTCTTTTTCCTGTGGGGTCTGAAGAACTAAGCATTGCCCTTTCGTTGGTCATAAAAACGATGTGCCCTAAAATACAGCATTCATGACCATAAACTGAATATTTTAATAATCGCAAGCTCAAATTGATGCAAGGGTATTATAAGTTTGAAATTGTTTTAATGTATTCTAATTTACCTGAAGTGTCATATGTAGCGACGATTATATTTTCTGCATCATCACACTGCCTTGAAAAGGGGGGAGAGTTACAAATGCAACTGTGAAGTCTTAGGCCCAAGTCAGTATCAACAGTCACTATCACAGGATATGTTAACAGACACAAAAAACCAGATGGGACAGCATCAGCTTTATGGCTCATGTAAAGAACTGCTGTGCTAATAGGACAGCACTTCACACACCACAGGATGATGCTGGCAAATGCTGGATGTGGAATTGTTGATCAATCCAGCACTGACCCCAGCACCCCTCTGATGAAAGGCTAGTGCTTCATCTATAGGACGATGAGCTCTGCTCCCCTGGGACGCCCAGCTTCTTCTCAATCATAATGAGGTACTTGCAATACCTATTATGAGAGACATTTCCTTAAGATTAAATGCAATTTTGCCCCAGAAAGCAGCAGCATACAGTATACAGTGCACAGGGAGACTCCAGATCAAGAAACAGGAGCATGAAAATAATTATTTTGCTTCTGAGGTTTCAAATGCTGTAAAAAATCAGAAAGTAAAAGGATATTTAACCAGATCTGTGGAGAGAGTGTCTGAATATCCGCTAAAACCCATCTGTCACGGACCAATAAATAAGCAATTCCTAGAGCCCTTCAAGCTTCACTTAACCACTGCAACATTGAGGAGCTTCAAACTCCAAACTGCAAATGCATATTCTCTTTTAAAGGTTGTGGTGTCATAAACATAAAGTTTAAGGTTTTTCTTAAACATGGATGCCAAATTGCATGTTTATGACAGTAGTTGACCTTTTAAAAAGAAAACATTTTGTGACCGAGACAATTCCACCAATCACAAGATAGATGAATAATGTGCTAAATTGTCTCAGATTAGCAATTACTTGTATGACAACTCCATGTATGATTAATGGAACGATTACATTTATATTTATAAAAGGTATTACATGTTGGAAATATTCAATACGTTCTTAAATTAAGGCTTAGATCCCGTAAAAAGAAGCTCAGGGTTTTAGGGCCTCATTCACTAAAAGTCGGTAAATGACCAGAATTAACGCATGGCAGAGGGAAGCCATACCATGCGTAAAAATGAAGCAGTGGCCACTCTATTCACTAAGCTAATTATATGCACAAATAAACCGAGCTAAATGATTCATTTGCAAGCTGTCACTGCATGTGGAATTATGCACAAGGTTTACACACACTTTATTATAGTACAGTCAGCACTCACATACCCGACCCTATCAAATGTTGACTTCAGTGACGGTTAAAAGAGTGTGACGCATTTGTGATTATTTCATTTTGGCCCGTTTCATCCCTTGTCAATTTTAAAGGGCAAAAAAGACATAATGTCAAAAATACATAGCTGAAAGGACTGTGTTTTAAAATAAGTAGGCTTCCATTTAGATGTACTGTAGTTGGTTTTGTTGGTACAGTACTATATTTTCAACAGAAGTAGTACTTTAATTCCGAACGATATGATTCTAAAAATCTCACTTAACAGGGTTATACTGTAGCACACCACCAGATCTATCTAAACATCTATCTAAACATCTGAAGCGACTTACAACACTCCAAATGTAAATAACAGAGCGTGCAGCCACGTGTGCTGTATTGCACCAAATCTCTGCTCATGCTCTGGGGTCCGACAACGGTGTAAGCAGCCTGGGTGTGATCCCGTAACCAGCATCACCTATGATATCAGCGCCCTATGAATCACGTATTATAAATTACTTACCAAGAAGCCAACCAGCTCCATATACACCTACCTCGTAATGTTCATATATCCCAGACTGTCTGAGGATGTGCAAGTCGTGTGCCGCGCCAGGATAGTTGGCGACCACATCAAGTATCATCAGTTTCGTATCACACACCATCTGCTACGTGGGTGCAATCAATAGCTCCCAATACATTTGGAAAACCAGACACTTCGTAAAAGGCCACTTTTATATCATATAGCATCTGTCACTCTGGGATAATAGATCTACTTCCCGGTGCATTTCAACAGGGCATTCCGTACCTGCTGCAAACACTGGGAAAAAGTGGGTTGCGATGTCCCACCAATTGCAGACACGGTTGTCTGAAATGACCAAGATGCTAAATAAATGTAGTGCACACAGCAATTTCACTAGACCTGGCACTGGATGACTCCTACCTGTAAGTGGCTCTAGATCAGATTTGATCTCCTCAGATAAGGCTAATATGACAATATGTGCTCAGTCTGTATCTAGTTATTACCTCCTCTTCACACAGCCCTAGTAATGTCTGCCTGATCTGAACTACTCTTTCCCTGACTCTTCTGCGCTCTTCTCCTGGTTCTGTGACACAGTACCAGCTCCATGTTTCGCACACACTGCACTACCAGTGGTCTGCTCTATATACGTTGTGATTTAGTAATTACCTGCCTGGTTTCAATAATCGGTACTTTTAACACAAGTTGAGGCACCTAGTAAAGTAAGCACCCTTAAAAGTGACTATGGCTTGCATATCAGATACCTCCCTTGCGGTATTTTGTGACGTATTTTGCATACATTTCCACTCATTAACATTATTCATTATATTTAAATGACTCAAGCGTGTTCATAAATACAGCAGGTGTACAAAGCACGCAGTAAAGGGGCTTACTGCGTACAAAACACGTTACTGCTGTTTAGTGAATGAGGCCCTTAATGAGGCAACAAAAGCAGATTCTGACATGATCATAACACTCCACCATTCATCTGGAAGTAATCTAAAGAACGTTTTATTTTGTCAGAAATTGATAAAATATTGCATGCAAAAAATGCAAAGGATTCTTTCTATTTCTGCAATGTTACTTGTGTGTCAATAATGCGAAAATCTGACAAAGTAAAACAATATTTTGAAATTGGGTTATACTATGTAATAAAACTAAAATAATAACATTAGCTGAGATCTGAAAGCAGATTAACTCATAAATACATACAAGTCAACAAAAATCAATACAAGGGCAGTTCATTTAATTTCCAAATGTACAAATCTATATTTTATAACAATTGAGCAGGTCAGTTTTTTTTTAGATTCTACACAGGGGGCTTCATTTACGAAAGGGCACTACATTTGGAGTTAGCGCACATTTAAAAGTAGCGAGCCTAACATGCACAATAAACCTAAATTTACTGCCCCATTTACTAACACAGAACACATGAATTTACATGCATAGTATTTGGCTAATTTACAAACCACACCGTGCACACTACATGTATTGTGAGCGATAATTTAATGTGCACGAGACTTATGTGTGACCACCCTGATAGCAAAAGCCCCAGCAGTCCAGGCGTATCTTTTGGTCAGTAGCTTATTGTGAAGGTGGAGGTGGCTTAGATTAACAGACACAGCACTCAGCAGGGGACAGACAGGGGCAACGTAAAGTGAAACTGCACTGATTACCTTTTAGTTTTAACATTAGAGGAGGCTGTGCGGTCCAGTGGTTAAAGACAAGGGCTTATAACCAGGAGGTCCCCGGTTCAAATCCCACCTCAACCACTGACTCATTGTGTGACCCTGAGCAAGTCACTTAACCTCCTTGTGCTCCGTCTTTTGGGTGAGACGTAATTGTAAGTGACTCTGCAGCTGATGCATAGTTCACACACCCTAGTCTCTGTAAGTCGCCTTGGATAAAGGCGTCTGCTAAATAAAATAATAATAACATGTATTCCTTGTCCAATGTAAAAAAAAAAAAAAAAAAAGCCTTTTTCCTTTCTCCTTTAATGCATACGGGCCCGCCCATTAGTTTCTAAAATTGCATTAAGGTACTGTATCGTTTTGGAATTCTTCTTTAAAACAACCGGCGTATTCAACATGTGCAGTCTGCATTGTATGAATGACATTCCCGTTAAGCCAATCACAGCTCACAGGGGTAGAAAACTAACCAATCAAATAGCACACAGGATCTATTTCCTCATGCACACAGCACACATAATTTTGGTTAGGGTAGCGAAGCGAAGGTTTGTTTCAACTAATTTTACTTTGTGTAAAATTTAAAATCAGAAGCCAAAAAGTAGTCGTCACGGAAGCGAAAGGTGGAGGAACACAGAAGATTCCAAAATCGTTAGCCAGATGATTATTTGTTCAACTAATTATTTTGATGGCAAGGCAATATGTCTGATTTGCAGTGCAACGGTTGCAGTTATGAAAGATTATAACATACAACGTCACTATGAAACGTTGCACAAAGCAACATATTTTGAGTTTACTAGAAATTAAAGAAGCTATGGAGTCTATGAAAGGTTTTTATGAAAAGTGCTGTAGATGCCAAGAACAACACAACCACAGGAAAGGACTTCAAGAAGCCATGGAAAGTGCAGAATTATTTTGGAAGAAAGTAACTGGGATTACAACAGATGGTGCACCATATGACTAGACAAAAGAGTTGACTGGCTAGCTGGAAAAAATTAAAAGAAAGAAATGCATTAGTAACAATTTTCTTACACTGGATTCTGCATCAACAGGCATTATGTGGAAAATGTGCAGAATTAGAACACGTAATGAGCATTGTTATCAAGTGTGACAGAAAAGATGTGCCAAGTGTCTGGACAGAAGTTATAAAAAGGTACATTTCATAGTGGTACTGTTTAATGTTTCGCATTCTCACAGCTTGTCAGTATTTTTTTTTCAGTGCTGTTAAAAACATTATATTTTGGAATATAAGTTAAATATTGAGACTCGGCATTATATACTTTGACGTTTTTTTTTTCTGTTTGAGAAAAAATACTCTATTTCCTCCATTGTATTACATTTGTGATACTGAGTTTTTTTTGTCAGTGTTCTAGGAAAGCTGCTTAGTTATATCTGCCTATTTCTGTACTATACAATACATTAAGTAATACGTTGATTAATTGATTGAAACCGTGCCTGCATTCTTATTGACTAGGAATCGTACAGTGGAGGTAATGTGTTTTGAGTAGTACATTTGAGTATATTGGCCAACATACAATTAATATAGACATTTTCACATACATTACGATTATATATATATAAATATATATACTTGTATATATATATAAATTCAGCAAGATTTATTTCACGTCAGTGAATCAGTGAATCAAACAAACAAATCTATTGAATTGATTCACTAAACTGAATGAATCCAACTAAGAGTCAGTAAAAAGAATCGAACTGCACATCACCAGTTTTCAGGCCAGAAAAATAGCACATCCATCAGTGGTTAAAGCCTGGTTCCCACACGCACTAATAAATGATCACTTTAATGCCCGCACTAAAATGAACAGGTCTCTAGTAAATACCATGTGAATACAGCTCATCGCATTATTCTGAGCTTGATGCTCATTTAAATACATTAACATGCATTACCATACAAATCACATATTATGCCCACTATTTCACGCGATCATGAATAAAATTGCAGTAGCAAATACGGAAATCATTAACGTGCACAGTAATTGCAATTATCGGCACCATAAAATGTAGCACCCTTTCGTAAATGAGGCCCATGGTATGGAGATAACAATGCACAGAATGTAGCTCCAATGAGAGAGGAAATCAGAAAAGAAATGAAAACAATAAACACTGACAATTTCAGTTTGACCCCCTCAAGAACAAATGTACAGTATTAAAGAAATATTATCTTAACAGATTGGGGCAATTTAATGTAATACACAGTGGTGGGTCTCCGCCATGTAATTTTATTGTATTTATTTAGAAGTCAATAAATTACCCCAGAGGGAAAGCACCAGCAGGACTAATATAATTAAAGGGCAGCAGTATTTAGATCCACGGCATTATTGAACAGACCTAGATGTGGTTTTTGGAATTCTGCTAACCCTCCATGTGTAGGTCTTTCTACCTTCCCATGACTTGTGATCCACGAGTTATCTAAGACCTTTCTTATCATTCAACCATTTTTACAATATTGTAAAGCCATTGATGTTTTCTAGAATATATAATTAAAAGATGTAATATGGATCCAGTTACTGGTTCTCATATAGTAGCTTTTCTTTTGTTACAGATAAATGTTGCACTAAAACTAAAACAGTAGGCAAATATTGGTATAGCAACAAGACCAGGAACATAGTCTGTCATAAGCTACAGTTCAGGGAAGCAGTAGAAATACTCCTGAATAGTGACAATGATGGCTCATTTGTCATTGTATGCCTTTGAATTCACATGCTTTAGAGAATTTGTTTTGTTTTTTTATTCCTCTACTCCACTCCCCAAATTAACTTACCTTAAATGTTGATGTTACCTACCTTTATGCTGAATATTCATTATTAAATTGTGTCACGGATCTAGCCATTTAAGATGGCTACCACTTGTCAAAATAACATGCTTTATGTTGCTGATGACAGCCAGAAAATATGTATTGATAGAT
Source organism: Acipenser oxyrinchus oxyrinchus (assembly GCA_030684275.1). NCBI lineage: Eukaryota > Metazoa > Chordata > Actinopteri > Acipenseriformes > Acipenseridae > Acipenser > Acipenser oxyrinchus. The sequence continues at coordinate 53,614,945 of CM060251.1, read as the reverse complement.
AAATGATTGTCAGTTGAAAAATGGCACAGTGTACTTACTATCATGCAGGTGAATAGAGATCAAATACAGTATTTCTAAAGATTTTCCAGTGTCATATTTGTGATGCATAGAAACACAAAGCACTTTAAAACCTGCCAAATCCAATACGTCTAAAGAGCAGTGCTAGTAACTCAGCCATGAACTGTGGTCCAAATAGCACTATAGGGATGGACACAGATCATATAATTGGCCTTTGCAAGAACAGTTTAAAAACTCCAGTTTAATATTTTATTATTTTTTTTCTCTAGAAATGCAATGAAAAATCAAAGTTCATTAAACTGCCTTTTGTGAATCTAAGCAAAAAAAAAAAAAAAGACTTAGAAGATAAGAACATAAGAAAGTTTACAAACGAGAGGAGGCCATTCAGCCCATCTTGCTCGTTTGGTTGTTAGTAGCTTATTGATCCCAGAATCTCATCAAGCAGCTTCTTGAAGGATCCCAGGGTGTCAGCTTCAACAACATTACTGGGGAGTTGGTTCCAGACCCTCACAATTCTCTGTGTAAAAAGTGCCTCCTATTTTCTGTTCTGAATGCCCCTTTATCTAATCTCCATTTGTGACCCCTGGTCCTTGTTTCTTTTTTCAGGTCAAAAAAGTCCCCCGGTCGACATTGTCTATACATTGTCTATTGAATGTTTGAATCAGATCGCTGCGTAGTCTTCTTTGTTCAAGACTGAATAGATTCAATTCTTTTAGCCTGTCTGCATATGACATGCCTTTTAAACCTGGGATAATTCTGGTTGCTCTTCTTTGCACTCTTTCTAGAGCAGCAATATCCTTTTTGTAGCTAGGTGACCAGAACTGAACACAATATTCTAGGTGAGGTCTTACTAATGCATTGTAAAATTTTAACATTACTTCCCTTGATTTAAATTCAACACTTCTCACAATATATCCGAGCATCTTGTTGGCCTTTTTTATAGCTTCCCCACATTGTCTAGATGAAGACATTTCTGAGTCAACATAAACTCCTATATCTTTTTCATAGTTCCCTTCTTCAATTTCATTATCTCCCATATGATATTTATAATGCACATTTTTATTGCCTGCATGCAATACTTTACACTTTTCTCTATTAAATGTCATTTTCCATGTGTCAGCCCACTTGAACAGGGCACACTGCACTGAATGGTTCTGCAAGGAGCCAAGGAAAAAAAGTAGCCTTCTGCTTTGAGTTTTATTAATCCTTTCAGTAACAATGTACAATAGTTGACTTAAGTATAGCAACTTAAACTTCAGCACATTGGGGAAACATTTTGACTAACTATAGACAAACTATACCGGGTTCCAGATGTTTTGTGGACCACTTTAAAAGAAAATTACCTTGGAGACAAAGACATTCAATAACTTTCACTTTATAAATTCAAGAACTAGATTAAATATGATATACTTAAGAGTCACCATTAAGAGGCAGATATGCATGGCTTTAATTTGCCTTGCTAGAATAACCAATTTCCTCTGCTCCCTCTTTATTGCAGTGTGCTCTTAAATTTCAAGGACAAAGAAAGACAAACAGTGTTATTACTCTTACCCAGTCAATGCGCCTCAGTTCCAGCCCTTTATTGTAATTCTCACACTTGCAGTCCTTCTGAACAGAGACTGCTGAAGTGGAGCTGATTCAAGGCAGCATTGTACAGTTTTACTTGTGCAACAAAGCTCTGGCTTTGAACTGAAGGCTAATCTTGTTTCCGTTTTCACTTTTCGTAAGTGTCAACGCTTTAGCTGCAAACAGAGTCCTTTTCTAAAGAGTTAACTCTTTTGGGAGTTAATGATGTGTTTTGGTATTCTTTTCCCTAGTAATCTGGAAAAAACCTGTGGTCCCTACAGACTGGCACTTCACTTCAAAATGAGCTCAAGCAGTCAGACCAGGGGAGGAAAACATTCCAGACACAAAACAGCAGTGGAAAAAAAAACAAATGAGTTATTGTCCTGAAACAAAAAGCATTTTGCATAAACTCATGCATTTCTTCGAAGGCCTTGCCCCAAGGCTTTAACTATGAGACTAAGGGACTCACGCAAGAATATTTTATACTGTGAACATTTTTCTTTTATAAAACAAAGCACAGGGATAGGAATGGAGCTGAAACCAACATTTAATTTGAAGTGGCTATACAGTGAAAAATAATTCATTTAAAATAAAGATAAGAACACATTTAATGAGGATAATGACACTTTGCCACTACGTTCTGTTTTTAAAATGTCCCAGGATAATAATAAATAATGACAAGTAAGGACAAAATACAGCACATAAAACTGCTCATAAAAACTAACTACATGCACAGTGTCCCAAAAAATGTAATTACAAAGGTTTTTAAAGAGCCCCCAGACAGTATATATGTCACCTGTCCCATGATAATTAATCCCAAAGCGCTATTGTTCACTTCTTGGTGGCCGTGTGCTGGAAAACATAGGCAAGGCATGTAACTGTAGAATTGAATCCTCCTTGACTGAACACTGAGTGGCACGCAAACTCTTGTCGTCAAAATCAAAATGGAAAACTTAGTGAAAAGCTTGTTGAGTAATCCGTTTAGTGCAAGAGACTTTGCAACAAAAACAGAAGGCCAAAACCAAAATTGCAAGTAGTAAGTACTTACAGAAAAGCAGGAAAAGAGTTGAAACGGCATGTCAGCGAAGCGGTGTACAATCGTGAATGGATCCGTGGTATTTGGTTAATTGAATCACTATTAGTAGCCTATATCAGAAGAAAATGTTTTTATCTGTAAAGGTTGTTGCTTGCCTTGCTAAAAAGTCATTTTACGCCACTGTAGTTTTCTCAAATAAAATACCAGTAAATGTGTAGCCTATGCAGGTACCAGAATCATCACTTCTGAATAGTTTTAATTAACACAATCAAGGCTTACACTATGACAGAATGGGGGGAATTAGGCAAAACCCAACAATCACATTATATACTGTAGAATATTCATGTACATTATTACTGTATATGACATTCAACATGTGTCACTATATTAACACCAGTGGCCTTGCCCTTTAATGAGCCACAAACAGAGGATGACTTCCTTCCATAGCAGACCTCAACCCCACCCCATTAGGTCATTGTTTGGGCCACATTAGCTCTAAACAGGCAACAATTCACAAAATGCAAAGACATGCCTGATAAGTTTTCCTTTCATGTGATATTCCCTTTAGTAATATGAACATTAATGCACCAACATTCAATAGCTCCTCAAGAGCTCAGTCCGTTACTACTTAATGGAACTGCAATCATTGTTACAGTAGCTCACTGATTTAATGGAATTCCAGTTTGTACTGCACAGTATTCACTAATCTGAAACATTCTGTCTGTCACTGTCACTTTTAACTTTGTAAAAAGCAGGTTAAGCCTAGAGGGAGCCATAACAGGGGGAGTTTGCAGAGGTTATTGTGTAAACACTCTATTCCAGTGCTCTTAAACAGAGCCTGTGGCATCACTGCTGTCTAATACAGTACCACTAACTCACCCAAATCAATTTACTGCAAGGGTTTTAAAGAAAATCTTTATGCAGCATTGCAATAATATGTCCAAGCCCTGCACACTTGGTGACAATCACCCTGCAACCCTAACTGCATTGCTTTGGCTGATACAACCTGCTCTTACTCTGGGGTTGGATTATTGTGTATATTGATAGATGCCTTTCAATCAATGTCACAATCCTTTGCAGCTGTCCTGTAGTATCTTCTGACTGCACTCTACCTTTCTAGCACAATGACACTTGATGTTTCAACTGCGGTTGCATCATGGGATATAATGGTAGATCACTAATATGCGAATTAATCTCCTCTTCTACATAAACAAAGCCCAATGCTCTGGGCCTCACACATTGCAGTCCATTGCATGGCACATCGCACAGTTCAGTACATCAAGTGACCACTGCACGTATAGCAACTGGTCTGTAGGTCCCTTACACTGTACAAAATGACAATTGTATGGTATCATGTAAATATGAGCTAAACCAACCACCCTCGCTTTGACATGGACCCCACAGAACATGCATGGGGTTATCTTGAAAGACAACTCACCAAACCAAAGGAGACCAAGCCGTTAAATTGGCAGGACTTAAATGAGTACAGACCCTCACCGATTCCATATCTAGGCAAAAAAAGGACACTGATGCAGAGAAAACCCCTAAAGCAGTGTGTAAATGGACCTTTCTATACCCTCCGCAACTGCCACAGTAAACATATGTCACCAAATCGAACCTGGGGATGTTCAAATGACTCTGACTGGGAAAAGCATGAGGTTATATGATGTGAAGGACAGTGGTCAGATCATCATCTGGAGAACCAGAAAGAACACACATCCCATTTCATAGCTAAGGTTTATACTGCTTGCATGTCTTTAAATGCCATATCCCGGGTATCAGAACTAGGGGTGCATGCTATATACGGATATATACTGGTATAATGCGATATTCATCAGGCAATACAATAACTGGTATTTGAACAACAATACAGGTATTATTGGTTAAACTGATTCAGGGAAGCATCTACTGGAAAATGTCATCTATTATCTCACAAGATAATAACTTCCCGCGAGATCTCGTAATGCGAGCAGTGCCATTACAAAAGAAAATATGGCAGAAGCACACAGAGATTTTGAGCTGCTTAAATTCTGCAAAGCAGAGTCACATGTCTGGAATCATTTCCTAAAAAAAAAAAAATCTAAAAAGGATGGCTGTATAGCATGTTTATGGAAGGCTGAAGTAAAATATGATGGCAGTACCACCAACCTTACATACAGTGGTGTAGTCCTACATTTTAAAAGTACCAGAACGGCAATTACAATATTGATTTTTCTAAAAGAAATTATACAAATTCACATTTTATTTGTACGTTAAACTTGAGCTAACATTTAAAAGGTAATTTGTCTCGCATGTGACTTTTAGGCTACTCACTCTTGATCAGTGATGCCAGATTGGCTTTTCCAGCAAAATCTGACTTGTTTTGAAAGCAGGTAAATGTTCTTTTTGGTGGTTTTTTTTGACTATTTTTATCATCCCTGTTTTTTTCTATTCTTTTCCATTATGGAGGCAGTGTGGTCCAGTGGTTAAAGAAAAGGGCTTGTAACCAGGAGGTCCCCAGTTCAAATCCCACCTTAACCACTGACTCATTGTGTGATCCTGAGCAAGTCACTTAACCTCCTTGTGCTGTCTTTCTGGTGAGACGTAGCTGTAAGTGACTCTGCAGCTGATGCATAGTTCACACACCCTAGTCTCTGTAAGTCGCCTTGGATAAAGGTGTCTGCTAAATAAACAAATAATTATGAGGTCATCTCCAGCTCAGAACTTCAATCACCACGATGCCCTGTATCATGTAGATCTTGTATTTTTTCTGGAGCTCTGCATCCAATAAAATTACAAATTACACAAACACTCAGTTCTTTTTTATTCGTCACCACTTTAATAACTGTATCAGTGCAATTTTAATTGCTTTTACATTTAAAGACTATTTGCTGACAGTTCTGGACAATGTAATTTTACACTATATTCTGAATATCTTTTTTTCCCCTTGGACCTACCGCATTAGATCTCATCAGATAAAAAACAGCAGTCTGGTTCTGGTACTGTAAGTTTTCCCATGAAGAATGGACAAAAATGTCACCATCCTACTGTGCAAAGCTAGTAGAGACCTATCCAAAAAGACTCCTAGCAGTAATTGCTGCAAAAGGTGCTTCTACCAAGTACTGACTTAAGGGGCTGAAAACGTATGCAACCAGAACATTTCATTTTGTACATTTTCTTTGCAAGTTTTGCTGACTTTTAACCTCCTCCTCAAATAACAGTGTTCAGTTTAACCACTACAGCTTTGAATAAAAAAAGTTTGTTTTGAAAAACTGTGCAAACATTATTTGTAATTCAACAAAATTTAACATTATTGGTAGGGGGTGAATACTTCTGCAAACCACTGTGTGTGTGTGTATATAATCTTAAAAGCAAGGTCAGTCGTTTATTCCAAACCCGAGTCACTGCACTCATCGATATATATGGGTAATTGTATGTAAAAAATAATGTAAAAAAAAAAAATGTAATTGTATGTAAAAATAAAGTGATATCTTGTAACAATTGTAAGTCGCCCTGGCTAAGGGCGTCTGCTAAGAAATAATAATAATAATAATAATAATAATAATAATAATAATAATAATAATAATAATAATAAAGCAGCTTTAAACCCATGTTTATGGCCAGTCATAGGATGCGCCTTTGAAAAACATGTTTTCTATAAAATTAAAATAAATATATTTTTTTTATAATAATTTAAAAATTACATTTAAAATCAATGTTTTTAGAGAATTTTAAATAGCTTTCAAACCACCACTGTTTTTCTATTTTTCAAATTGGGAGCACATGCATGTACTTCAGAGGATCCAACAAAAAATATTTACTGGGCATTTCATATGAGAGTTTAATCTGTCATATTGCATTCTAATACTTTACATTCCATATAAATGACAACAAACACGTTTATACATGTGGATTTATTTCGGTCGCAAAAAATCAACATCAACATCATTTGCCGTTGAATTCCAATATGTATCACAATATATCACAATACAGGTCCTCACCTAATACCCACCCCTAATCAGAACCCTTTTGTGGTTGGGCTGATTACCACAGTGGTGTTCTATGTACCATGAATAGTTAGTGTATGTCTTGTGTGCTGCAGTACCTGTAATTGTATGCTGTCTCTGACTGACAAGCTCTTTAACTCAGATCTGCACCAAAAGAGACATGAACACTTAAAAGTGACTAGGCACAGCAATTTGCTTGTCTGATTTTCTGAGCGTTATAGCTGTGAATTTAAAGCCTGAATCCAGGCTGACTTTAATGCACACACACATGCCCAGGAGGATAGGTAGTGCTGGGCCAAATACTTACATGTAAATGTCAAATGCATAAATACTGTATTCTAACCAGATATCTTTTAAAGCATTTAACCCTTGAGAAACAAGCTTCCGTGCTGCCAGGTTTTATAATGCATTAACTGAAATTTAAAAAGAACACCTTCTACTGGAGGTATTTGGCAGTGCTGTAGTGGTAAATAAAAAAGTGGGTAAACACCCCATGAACAGATACACTGTTATTGGCCCTCAGCCAATCAGAGCCACCCATACAGTTATTTCCCCTCTCGGGTGCTGTTCAGGTCTGAACAGTCACAGACCCAACTGAGCGCTTCACATGAACAGTTCTGCGAGTCCTTTGCATGCCTAACAGAACATTAACAACCAATCACAGAACACTCACACACAAACAGAACACGCATTCCAGTGGCCACGTCCCCCCCCCTGCTCGTGCCACAGTTCTGACTGAGAGCTCTCAGCTGTCATTGCGCACAGCAGCACAACACAGATGTTCACCGAAAAAATATCTTGTCTTTAACCCAGGATTTGACAGGAGTAAACTCAGTATCCCTTAATGAGAAGATGAGAAGTGGGTAAACGCTATGATTACCTGTGTATACCCTCGACTACACCACTGGTATCTGGGTATTTTTGGTCAAATGATACTACTTCAATATAGCCTTATTGGTCCCAATTTAAGCACATTTACTTGTGGGTTATTTAAAGAGTAAAGGTAATAATTCAAAGGGAGTATATGTATATGGAATGGCAGTCTACTGTTCTTTCATTCCCTTCTAGTTCTTTTTACACCACAGACAATACAAATGTACAAAACATCATTAGAAGAATCTGCTAAACCAAAACAAGTTGGAAGGGCTGCAATTTGGTTAATTATGATGTTGTGCAATTATGCATACTAAGAACATCAGTAATTTGCAATGCAGTTGCCGGGAAATACAAGTACATATATCCAATTTGGGAAATCTGTCAGCTGAAGAGTTTGCATGTGACATAATGGGATACTGTAATGCTTTTATGCCTCTTTTCAAAAGCACATCATAGACCTTAATGAATAGCAGTCTGTATCACAAAACTACAACACAAATGATTAATTATTCACAGGTACTCGTGGCAGTATCATCTCTACAGCATACTGAAGAGTAAGCAGGTTTCAATTTCACTTTCTTAGGTTTACTTTTTTATGAATGTTGCAATTATTCTGAGAGGTTATTATTGCAGTTTCTCAAAAAACTGTTTCACTTATTTTGACAAGCCTGTTGTTCAGGAGATTCCCTTCATTTTTATTTGCCTGTAACCTAGGCTAGATCAACCAAAGAGTCCTTATAAAAGCAAGATCCAGCACCACCTAGTGATCTGCCATTTCGGAAGCAAGTTTATTTACTTTTGCTGGCAATACACAGCAGTGAACTAGGTGGTGCTCATGATCTAGCCTGAGTTACATAAGCCTTTGGCAGGCAACCCTAACTGAAGAGCACCTCCTACACTGTGTGAAGACATGTTAACTAAACACCATAACAATTCAATTAAAAAAAACACAATACATTTACATAGGCAAGAAAAAACACTCATTGCAAATATTACAAAAACAGAAAATGTAATTTGCAGCCATTTACTCCTTAAGACTTACCTTGACATACAGTAAGTATTGCAATTGGCAGATCTTTGCTGGTAAGCTTGCATAGCTGACTTGCACCATGTCTGGCTGCTATCAGTGCTACTCTTTCATCTTCCAGGTGAATTCACAAACAATGTTAATACTGTAAGTGAGGCAGACAGTTCCAATACAAAGACTGATAAACACAAATAAAGATGGCTGAAACTACTGTACACTTGCAATAGTGTAGAGATCACATCAAATGAAATGAACTACTGTAAATCACTTGCACATACAGTATAAGAAATGGCTAAACTTAGGTTTTTGAAAGGCCACCCTTCAAAAATATTGGTTTGCTGTAACTCAAGTAGGTAGTTAGGTAGGAGATTTTGCATATTGTTTCAGTTCCACAAAGGCGTACCAGTTGAACAGTTGGCAGGTATAAACATAATGTTTTCTGTTTCATTTTTATTGAAAATATTTGGGCTGGTGTGAAAATGATTGATTTTGGAAGATACAAGAAGTCTGTCTCAGGGCTCTCACAAATCCTAAGGGTCAACTACATTAGTATTTGTCAGTCACATATTCTCCTGCTGCAGGACTACCAGTATGCATCTGACTAACGGACTGTAAGAAAACTACTTGTACTGGTCAATAGTGCCTTTTGTTTAATTATTTGACAAAGCAATTGGTGTAGGAAAAGCAGCCCCATGGGGATCCATCTGTAAACCTCACAAGTCTCGACTATGCTGGGCTATATGGCACCCAATTGTACCAGTACTTGCATCAGCTTGTACTTGCACTGAACTGCTTCATACCTTGCTGTATTCTACTACTGCTCTTAATTATAACTACTTGCTGTATCTTGTACTTGACTTTATTCTTATAAGTATCCATATTCTGTTTTTTTGTAATTGGTCTTATTTGATATCATTATCATGCATTCATCGTACTTACTACGTGTTCATACTGGACTTCACTCGTATTAGCAAATAGTTTTAATATAAGTTAACTGCTCTGAGTCGAACCCGCTCTTACATGTATTTTTTTTTTTTTTTTACTGTACTCTCTAGTTTTGCTCTTATTTGAATTTGATCTTTTGCTACTGATTTTATTGTACTTTACAACTCCTCTTATCTGTAATGTGATATTCAAAAATATGATACTTTGTACTGATATTTTGTAACAATCGTAAATCGGCCTGGATAAGCGGGTCTGCTAAGAAATAAATACTGTAATAATCCATTAAAGCTGTAACCTGGTCTTATTGTTTAATGAGGAAAGTGATGTTGAGCAGTTACTGTACACATCTGCCGGTTAAGTGTCTAAGCGTTCCTGTTATTGGGGTCAGTTTCAGAGACAATCACATATCACGAATAGCAGGATCTTCACGTCAGAGCCCTTTGACAGCAACTGACAGTTCCGTGTAATTTTAAACAAGTTCTGACAATAGCTCAATTGAGAAACCACATGCTAAAACAAACCGAGATGTTATGCCTACTAAAAGCAGGGAACATGGCTTAATCCTAATTTGTGCATAGTCAATCTGTCACTCGTGTTTGAAGCAATATTATGATGATCACAGCGGCAGATATTAGGTACTACGCATAAAAGCAGTTTTTAAACTGAAACTTGTTTATGAATCAGCAGGGCCAGCAGTACAATATTTCAGTAAACAAGTATGACTTCACAAGAATGATGCTGCCTTGTTTTCCTTTTTTTTTTTTTTATAAATGTGTGAACCCAATTCTTACCTTGTTAGAATATGGTGGCTTACTGAGGTTTATTCCATCTCTGATAAGTTTATCTCTGATCATGATCTTCAGCTTCAGTTTGGGGTAAGTGACCAGCTCTTTGGAAGTACCAAGCTGGTGGTTCCTGCTTGTACCCCGATATCCAGGGTTCCTCCCGACCCTCATGACCTCAGTCCTTGATGTGGCCCCCCTCACTGTGGACTCGTATTGCTCCATCATGTGGCAGGTGTAGATTCCCGGAGAGGGGGGTATCTGAGGCTCCAGGGTAAAGTACAGTCCTGTAGCCGTCTCTTTCGCCTCTTCTTTTAACCGCTTCACTGCATCGTGAATTTTATTCCTGTGATGAGGCAGAAAGACCCCGATAGCATCCAGGTCAGGGTCCCCAATCTGTTTACACACTTCCAAATCATCATAGCCGTTATCCACAAAGGATTCCACGTACTGACAGAGGTGGAGAGTCTTCAGCCATTCATACACGATATTGGTACTCATCATTGCAAATAAAATGTTTGCAATGCAGAACTAAGCTTTTATTAACTACTGTAATGCGTTTCTTTCCTTTTAAAAACTCTCTTATGGCACGATTGATTTGTACGTAGAGTGATTTCAGAATAAAGAATACATAAAGTGCGTTTTCCCGTTTGGCTTTTGCCTGGGGACAATATGTTGCCTAATTCGTATCCATCACCTTTTCCTTTTTCTCTCCTTCACTTTTAAAACTTTGTTTAATCGCCATAATCAAATTCAGCAACTGATAATACAATTCCAAATGCAATTAGAATGTTGAATTGAATTGTTACTGAGGGTATATTCCCACTGTCAAAAACAGCCACGCGACCAAGGTAGTTTAAAGTATAAAGAGTTCGGAGTATTTAGCATCACATGCAGATGTTCAGGTTAGATTCGGGTAATCCAAGTTATTGACAGCTCGGCATTAGCAACAATACACGCCAACAATAAGACGGGAATCAACAATTGGAACATTAACATGCACTTTTCCAAACTACTGTGCGTATACATAGGGTCGCAGTTCATTTATATAACCATCTTTGAAAAAAGGCTTTCCTCAGCACCAAATGTATTTTTCGTTTTCAACAAAACACCTGGTCGATGTTGCCGGTTTTGTGTCTGTTTGTTTAAATAGCCTTTCCTCCCTGTATGCGATTATAGATCAGTGTTATAACATCCAGCCGTTCAATGCAATGCATAAGTAACGTGTTTTTCTAAATGGCTTAACTCGTCCACTCACACTGGCTTTGTTTTAGTAAACTCACATTTCAGATCCCGTCCCTGTTTTAGGCTGCAGACACCAATGTTGTCAGAAGTCTGAAGTTGCACGTTTTTTTCAGATTTCCTCGGTCTTCGGGGCTGTACCGGGTTTTTGTCCACTCCCCTCCCCGTTCACCATAAATTAATGCTCTTGTCTCTGTTTCTTTGCTCAATTGTTATTTGTGAATTGTACCCCGCTTCTTTGTTGTTTTGTAGCTAAACGCTCCAGGAATTAACTCCCCTGCTTGGATACCTCGTTCCGCATTGGGAGCTGCAAATACCAAACACATTTCTAGGGTAGACAGAATTATCCAGGCTGTACAGCGTTTCCCCTTTCCGTGGTCATTTTACAGCGTTTTTAACTTGTTTGCTTCGTGTTGTATAGCTCTCTGCAGTCTGTTCTGTTTTTCAAGTATGATAATGTACACTTTTATTCAATCCAAACAATATTGCGCAGTCCACCGAGTTAATTCATTTTCGCGCAATATAAACTTTTGCACAGTAGCAACACAAATAAGTCTACTTGTGTTTTCCTTTCAGAATTTCAACAGTGAAGACTGTATTTGTTTGATAGGTACTAGATTTCGTTTCACATGAACCGGCTCGCCCTTGCCCCCTCTCTCTAATCTGAAGTTGCTTGCTCTCGGCTCCACTACACTCTCCCCAGCTGCTCTGTGTGCTGCACTTTATCTCCACGGAACCCTGGAGATTATACTCTTGCGCCCCCTCTCTGCAATTGCGAAAACTACACCCACATCAAATACCGTTCCATGAAACTGGGTGTGTGAGCAGACTGAAATCGTAAATTCTATAACATTAATATTGTACACAATTAAGGTCAGGTGGGTGTAATTTTATTTTTTATGTAAAAAGTCGTAGTTTGTTTTCTGTTTATGCATACAAAATACATTCCTGCAATGCTTACTGTATATAGAACCACTGATGCTGAAGATCGCAAGCCCCCTGGTGTGACTTGGAAGAAATGGATGTCTTTTGTCATGGCTTATCCAACAGTGTTTTTAAAGAAAAAATAATAATTATACTGCCTGTATACTGAAAAGATAAAGATTTCCTTTAGCTTTTAAGTTTTTAACAGTTCAATGTTTTTTTTTTTTTTTTTTTTTACAATAGTTTCTGTATATATATGCCTAATAGCTATTTAGAATCCCTATTGATGGCCTAAAGAAGGTCAAAATATCATTCAGTATAGGTACCAATAATAATAATAATAATAACTGTATAATGGAATAGATCATCATTATAGACATCTTGTATTATAGTGTCAAAAGATACTGAACTGACTGAACCAATGACATGTAAAACAGGCAATTTAAATTGCATTTAATCTGTGAAAAGGCTTTTTGTAATATCACTGACATAAAAAACATTTTTTTACATAAAAAATACCACCCTTTTACTATGACATGGAAAAGGTTTTATGATTTAAAACTGTGAAAGTTATTATACTGTGTAATATACCCAGAACCACCACATTCAACTAGTTTGAAAACAGAGCACTCTTTACAAGGTCTGTGACTATCCCTCCCCATTAGTCATGTGATCCCTGACTGCATCTCAAAGAAGGCAGATGACAAATAAGACAGCTTGTAGGTAGCTGATGAAGACATTTAGATTTTCAGTAAGTAAATGATGTGGCTTTTCACATCCATTAGAAGGATGGCAGAAAACTTTCACCTGAACAAAGTGATAAAAGAGGCACAGCAACCATTAACTGAGTTTCTGGAGCTAGAGGGGAAAGTAATAGAAAATGTGTCTGATATTATTTATTACTTTGTGAGAAGATTGAAAATGCATTGAAAACCTGAGCTGTTTCAGTGGAAAAGATGTGTTGTGACACTAAGGACCAAACTAGCAGCAGTCAGTGCTACAATAACCCTGGTAGTCTGCTATGGTGCTGAGAGCTGGGTAGAGGCAATGGTACTGGAACGGAAATCCAGTGTCTGTGTTTAAGGCAGGGGTGCAACATCTTGAGCATTGGGGACTCCAGCTCTCCTCCAGTGCAAGACACTTTTACATTCTGTTTGCAGTTGTTTTTACTGTACCTTTACCTCTTCATGGTGTTTGCCATCATGAGTGGTTCTTATTGCTTTTGATATTTTGTGTTAAGGTGGTTTTAGCTGAGGTCATCAGGTACTGCTATTCTATTCTAGTTGCCTACCATAGCCATACCCAGGCTAGATTAGTGTCTTTATAAAAGTAAGAGCCAATGCCCCCTAGTGATCAAATAAAAGTTTCTGTTATATATATATATATATATATATATATATATATATATATATATATATATATATATATATATATATATATATATATATATATATTCCTGGGTGTACAAGATCAGGGTTTCCTGGTGGACCCCTGTGTTTGCTGGTTATCATTCCAACGGAGTTCTCAATTTCTTAATCAAACCCTTAATTGAACTAATAATGTGTTTAATTAGACCATTTTACGTGTTCTCAGCTCCTAAAACAGTAAAGCAGCTTTCCCATCAAAAACAACATCAGTGCTCAGGAACCAGAGAATCTGTCTTTGCCACTCTAGAGTTTTACTGTATGGAACTTTTATATCAGTTCTTGGAGGGAGAAATAATGTGGATACACACACAGTATTCATTGACGCAATCTTTGGCATCTATTCACAAGCATTGTCAAGAATAATTTGCCCTGTGATACTGCAAAGATAAGGAAACAAATTTGTTGTAAAGGGTGTTCTGTAACCCTTTGAGAGTCATCTGAAAGTGTATTTGTTGATATTAACCCATTTAATTACCCATACAATTGATACTTCCATGATGATGCACATTTACAGTTGATGTGGAAATAATGATCAAAACTGTTGTTTTGGGTTGTTCACTAATCAATGGCACATTTATATGAGCCATTACAGTAATAGATTGTAACGAGATCTCTCCAAAGCACCAATTTATAATTTAACCATGCTAAATGAAAGTAGAAAAACACAAGCGATTTACATAACTGAATCATTAAAGACAAAGTGAAAAAATCACGGCAGCAACTCAACTGTGGTAAAGAGGTTAAAATAAATGTAACCCATTTACCTCTGGTTTCCTCCAATGTGCGCTGTGTCAGGAATCCCATACTGCACCTCTTCTAACTAATGAATATCATCAACCTGTACTAAACTTGGTGCGGCAAATACAGGAGCCTTGCGGATTGATTACATTCGGTTATAGAACACATTACTGTCAAAAGAATTACGAGTTAAAAGGTTATAGATTTATTGGCCAGCTGGTAAATGTGGTCATACCCTGGCTTTTAGTACAATATTTAGTTGGTTGACAAGTGCTGAAGAATTCATATAACGTTTAAGAGGGATAGAGTTTTTCATTAGTCCAGAGCACATGCTATTGTATATGAAGGCTGGCTGTCTGTTTGAACATCTGTCTGTATTGAATTTTCATATAAAGAGAGAAGCAAGAAACATAGTTTGAACATGCTTTATTTATTGAAAGCATCATAATCTAGGGTACCTAAATGCACCGGCCTGTCTTCTACTGAGGAACACCACAGTTGAATATTTTGAAAGTGTTTACTTTAGGCCAGGGCTTCCCAAACCCGGCTCTCGGTACCCCAGGCTTCTGGTTTGCATTTCGACTGAGCTCTCAATTACTTAACTGAACCCATAGTTGAACTAATAAATTGCTTAATTATTCCTTTTTAATTGTTTTCAACTCTTAAACAGCTGGAGATTTCAAGTTAACTATAAAATGTTATAAGTAACTTAAACTGCAACTTTTAGGAGCTGAGAACAATTAAAAAAGGTATAATTAAGGACCAGGTTTGGGAAGCCCTGTTCTAGTCTTGAATTTATTATTTATTTATTTTTTTTAAAAGAGAGAAAAACACCTAATTTTACAACATTAGAACATAATTCAAGCATAGGTCATCAATTAAAGACTGGAGAAACTGCTTTGATAAGGTCTTAAAGTCTGTATTCATAGATAATAGGTATAATTATTGTTAATTTGTTTTATACTAATCTAATGTTAGCGAAATACTGTTTTATCAAAAATAAAACACACTGCACAACTCTGCAGTTCTAGCACTCACCATCAAAATAACATCTAATTCCACTTGGAATTATCAGTATATTCACGTTATAAGCATGGAATTCAGACTCACTTCAGTCATTATTACACAAACACCTTACTTTTGTTCCCTTTTAAACATTGAAATACATTGAAATAAATGGGAACTGTATACGACCTACTGAAGAAAAAACAATTCATATATGTTCAGAAAGCAAGACTAAAGAGCATATATGTAATAGTGAATTTATTGTATTACTCATAATTTCTCCACCTGATAAAGTTAAAAAAAATGGCATATTAACCGTGTATTACTGTACAAAATCGTTAACAAATTCATGTAGCTGAAAGCAGTGTGTGCAATTATAAATGCAGGCAGGCCATGTTCAATGTGTTGTTTTTCTGTTATCATTTAGTGATAGGAGACCAGCTGTTGTTTTTGTTTTTCTCCATGCACTAAATGTGAAGACGCCTTATAAAAAGGGAACAGCCTGGAGTCAAAGATGAATAAACTTTCAAAACATATTTCATGTGCTGGTTATCCAAGCAGGTCATGTGGTTACTTAGTCAGTCGTATCTTCAGGCATAACACTAAAGGACTCGGCTCCAAATGAAAAAGGTCACAAGTGACTGTCATCCTAAAGCCAGTGGTCTACCCAAGGACACATATAAAGATAAGTTATGTTTCTACAAAAAAAAAAAAAAGAAACTGTGATTTAATTAAAACCCAATAACACCAGTTGAATTTCTGCTCAAGAGCTACAGAATATCTGTTTCCAATACCTGCCAATTATTCATTGGCAGTTACCAGTAAGGAACTGTATGATTAAGATTACTCATACATAACCCATAAAAGAAATAAACAAAGACATAAAATCTAAAGTCCCTTTCACACTGGCACTCCCAGGTCTGGACCTGGGTTCTGGCTACCTGGGTCACAATCCTGCGTCGCAAAAATAATTTTCTGATCAGGATCAATGTAAGATGTGTATACAGTGAAAGAAGGCAATATTTTAAATGTCGCTAATGCTGCTCTTCCTTGTTACTTACTGTGCATAATATATACATCTGCATCCAAGTTAGTCACAGCATGCATGCAGTATGCAGATTAAACATTTTCTGGTCAGTTTCAATGGTACATTACTTGGCATGTGTCCGGTTGTAATAAACTTTGGAATGTCTATTGTGCATGAAATTCTAGGTTATGGTTTTACTGCTGGGCTACATGTAATTAGTTACATTTTAGTGGGAATGAATGCCCTTCCAGCTGACAGTAAATGTATTTGATTAAATTATTGGTGATTTTTTTTTTTAGATAGAGGGCTTTTCACAGAGATTATTTTGGGAAAGCTTGTTCTTGGGCGCCACCTGGTGGAATATGTGTATCAATGCACTATTCATTTGAAATAAATTGTTCTGGCTGTAACCTGATGTGGTAATACACCAAATTTCTCCACCTGTGAAAGAGTGCAGTGCTACAATAATAATTTAACAGAAGATTTATTTGCTTAAACTTGTGCTCACTGGAATAGCATCATGAGAGAACATCTTGTTTTCTGGGTTCAACTGTTACAACAAACATAACAATGCAGAATTTCAAAACAGAAAAAAAACGGAAAACAAATCAGTAAAACATGAGTAAAACAAATTGCAATACAACTAGTTTTCCATCATTAGCACCAAAACAATCTACACTTTGTATTATTATTGTGTTTGATTCAGTGATACACACTTCGGATTTAAGGATAAACTGTGTAGTCTGTAGTTAAACACAATATAGTTAAACACATTATAGTTAGTGCTCAGTTATCGGTTATAGTTCATTTTACATTTCAGTTACTGAAATGTATTCAAGCCCTTTTCTGGTTTGTGGTGCTAGTGGGTGGGACATTTGTTGCCCATTTTTCCATTCTCAGACAACTTGCTTACTAAATATCTTGTTATCCCTAAATAGATAACTGTCCCCTCTCTCTGAGTTAATTAGATAACCAGTGGCCAGTTATTTAATTAAACTGATCTGCCTGGAAATCAGGTGCTTTAAGGCTGCGTTTACAATTTTTTTTAATTTTTTTTTTAACAGGGGGAGGTGCAATTATTTGTTTAAAACCCAGACGAGGTAGAATATAAACATGGCCCCAAAATTGCACTGCCCAGTTGTATATCCCTTAAGTGACTGAAATTATTAGTCACTAAAGAACAGTCTGTAAAGGCTGCCCTGGTTCATTGCATTCAGAAAAAAAACCAATACATCCCTGATGTATAATATGTAAGGGGGTAGCAAATCTAATCAAATGATTTGTGAACAAAGCAGTTAAATTAGGACAGACATCTATGTTATGGTGTGACAGAAATAGAATGATCTTTGATGGTAAATCTCCCTCCCGACCTGTGAGGGCGCTAAGAAATGGAAACAGAGTACCCTGGACTGTTTGGCCTGACAATTCATTCCCAGGGTTAAAGGAAGTCAGTCATCTAGAAAGGGGGCAGAGCTTCAATGCACTAACTCATTGACCCGGAAGGAAAACGATGTCGCAGCCGCGGATTGGAGGAGCGGCTGCAATCATTTACCTTGGGGTCATGTGTGACGGTCCAAGAAGGGGACAAAGCGACGTAATCTGTCTAATGGTTAATGAAATGACCGAAAGGACCTATGTTGTATCGTACGTGAGTGTTTTGTTTGTTTTTTCTTGTCACTAACTGTTGATTGTTATTTAGTAGACGGCTAAACACGTCCGGAGCTGGACAGCAGATGGGAGGCAGAGGAGAGAAGGAGAAAGGAGCGATACATTGCGCTCATTGAGAGGGTAGGGCTGGCAATACTGCCAGCACCAGCAATGACGGCACCGAAAGCACGGGCGTTGAAGATGACAGTGGAGGATGACCCGGAGGCATACCTGGTTGCATTCGAGCGCTGGCCACCACCGTGTCATGGCCGTGGGAGTTCTGGGCGAGCCAGCGGGGAACCTGCCTGATCAGGGAGGCTCAGGCAGCATACCAGGCAATGAGCGACAAGGACGCTGCCAATTACAACCTGGTGAAGCTGGCCATCCTCCGTCACCTCAACATTACAGCAGAGACTCACCGGGTGTGGTTCAGGGAGTACCAAAGGTCCCCGGATACACGCCCCAGAGTGGTCGCGGAAAGGTTGTGTGACCACATGGTACACTGGCTGACCCCCACCAAGAAGACCAATCTGCAAATGGGGAAGGCGGTTGTCGTGGAGCTGTTTTGCCATGTGGTTGGTGCCGAAACCCAAGCCTGGATACGGCGCCACAACCCCAACACCCTGGAAGAAGCCTTGAAACTGGCAGAGGACTCTGAATACTCCCTGGTCTCTGGTTCCCTCTGTCCCATCCCTGGTTCCCTCTGTCCCATCTACTTGTTTTAGGGTGCAACTAACTGGGACACCTGGCCAGGTCATACCCCACTGCTATGGAGTGTGACGTAACGGTGTATAATTGGGCACCCGAAATAGGTAAGCGAGGGGAAAATGGTCGGGAGGGGCCTTGTATTGTTAATGTGGTTTTAGGGAATGTGAACACCCACGCATTAGTGGTCACAGGGTGTAAGCAAACCTTAATTAGGACAGCTCTCCTAGGCGGTGTGTCATGGAAGCCACAAGGTCAGGCTATCTCCTGTATCCATGGAGACACGGTGACATAAAAGCATATTTATCGGTAGGACCGATAAAACATCACCTAGTAGTGAAAGGGTAGCCTTGCAGGCCCAGATGTTATTGGCAGGCAAAGAGACTCAGAGGCAAGGAAACTGCAGTTAAAACGCTTCTGCGCAGTTTAATAAACAAAAGGAAATCAAAAAGTTGAACAAAACACTGCTCACAGAGCAAAAATAAAACAGTTAAACAAAAACAAAACTTTCACACTAAAACAATTACAAAATAACTGGCGCAAGGGCCAAAACAAAAGGTTTAAACAAAATACAAAAATGTAGGCTGGGCATTAGCCTTCACTACCGTTTTTCTTTTTCAAAAAATAAACAGAGCACAAACACTCACCCAAAACACCTCCACCAAACAAAGGATTTTCCCCTTTTTTTTACCATGTGGCTGGAGCCTGAATATCAATTACTCAATTAGCTCCTGCCACATTCCCACATATATTTTGGCAGGGATAGAAAATTAACCCCATCCCTGCCAACCACCACCAAATCACCACACAACAATATTATTATTTACAGGCAGGGCCCTGCCCTGCCACACTACCACACCCAGTTATTCTGGGCCGAGACTGGCCAAACTATAAAGAATTGGTGCAATTAATGGCAGTCTTGACTACAAATGTAATTGTGGCAGAAAAGAAAGGGAAATAATTGGTGATGTTTTCCCCTTTTTAGTCTGAGAAAAACAAATAAAGAGAGACAGCTAAGAAAATGGGAGGGAGCATTAATGAGACGAGGCTGGGGTTTGGTGGGAGACTGCACCAATGCTAACAAACGCCAGTCAAAGGGGGTCGGAACGCAGTGTGACCGAGAGGGTGAGGTTACTGGGCCATCTAAGGCAGATGCTACTCCCTCCCCTCTCAATATACCGGACATGTAGCACTCAAGCACGGACATAATGTGGGGCCAACACAACGGCACAAAAATATAATCAAATATTAGTGTCTATGATTGCAAATGCAACATCAACTTTAATGATGTTTGTCTCTACAAAAGGGCCAGCAGTGTGGAGTAGTGGTTAGGGCTCTGGACTCTACTTTTACTTTGTTTAACACTAAATGCATCTACCATAGTTGCCAGGGTCAAGTTATTGGTGTTTTTACTGGTCAAAACCTGGATAAAGAGTTAATTCAATACTGTTGCCTTACCTTTTTTACTACTCTTCCCCTGCTGCCCTGTAAGTTGTGTCTATTTCCAGTAGCAATGTGGAATCGATTTAGATTTAATACAAGCCATCTTTGGCATTGGTTGGAATAATTTAAAAGCTCAATAATCACAGGATTTTAAAAAGTATATTACAAGTTCTACATTGTAGCTTATCAGGTTACTCACTTTTGTACTATCATTTTGGAGTACTGAACAGCAGTTTGTGGGGCTTGCCATGCTTTTTAAAAAAAGTTGCCCTCTTTCTCTGTGCCTAAATTGATGAACTTTCTTTGTTTATGGCACAGGATTGGTAATGTAGTATATCATCACTACACTGGTGTTCTACGAACCTGGCATGCCCTCAATAAATTCATTTAATTCTGGTCTCTTCTCGTGTTATTTCACAGTGCATTAAAGTATAAATATTATCCAATCCTGTTGTGGCTTGGAAAACATACTCCAGATTCCATCATAAATGTTCCTTCGGTAGTTATAAAAAATAAAATTATAAAAGATGTGGTCAGTAAACCAAAACAAAGAACACTTCAATTTTTTATATTTATTTTTTTTCATTGCACAGTAATTTCTATCTACAGAATTTCTAAATTGTTTGTGGCAGCAGATAAAGTCATAAACATCAATGTGAAATTTGCATAAAACTGTACAAGGAAATTGGCTAAAATGAGAAAATACTGCAACCCACGGACCTCCCTCCCCTCCCCCCGAAGACAGAAGATGGCCGATGAGAAAGACTTCCTCATATGTACGTTTCAAATGAACAGCATCAAGAGTACTGGCTGCATGTGCAATACATTTATTTGTAGATTAAATAAAATACACTTAAAACTAAACAAAGAGAAAGACATAAAGAGGGCACTTTAGTCATAGTTATTTTTCTTATGTTTCCCAGAAGATAGGACTACCACATCTGGAGTGTAATGTATAATCATAAAACAAAAAAATAAAATAATAAAATGGAACCACATTAACACATTTACAAAAAATACATACATCTTTACCATGAAGAATTCACTTTTTCTGCTGAATGGAAAAAAAGATCCAAAGGGAGCATAAGACAGTAGAACTTAACAGAAATGATTGTCAACATTGAACAACATGCTTCTGCTATTGTGCAAGAAAACTACAGAAAATATTAACTTAAAAAGGATAATGTTTTTCCTGCACCTGCAAAATGACAAACGCATCTCAAATGTAGAACGAAGGACCAACCTTTTGCTGTAGTTTCCACACAATGGCATTATCTCCATGAGATCAAAACAATTAGTTTTTTGTTTTTTTTACTCGGACATTAAACCTTTTTCAGATGTAATATAATATACATACTCTTTTTGACACTTTGACTTGCTCTTAAATGCATGAATTTTTAACTTAATAAAGTAAAATTTTACATATATAAAATCTTTAAAATTAAAAGTATAGATGTTTATTTTATATTTATAAATATAACAGATCATCATTAGACTGACCATGAAAACAAATCTGAAAGTGCCACCTTTCATTATTCATCACCATTGACACAGTATAGCTTGTCTCGGTACGTTTTGGTCCTTATTAAAATTGTAACTATTTTACACACATACAAACAAACAAAAATGAAGAAAAAAATTATAATCATCATAGGCCAAACATGTTCTTGAATAAGTTCAATACATATTATAGTATTAACACAATTATTCCCCGGTGCTAACCAAAAGTCTTCAGATGGTAATACTAGAAGTGGATAATGCAACAACATGTAGTACATTTACATGCCGAAGCGGTGCAGATCAAATTGCTCAGTAGCTATCAAATTCTTTTTTTTAAATTTTTTTAATTGATACAGTATTCTCAAGTACAATGTTTTGCAATCATATAAATACCTACTGCCTCATAATTCCTATGTTCTAATACAAGTTAAATTGTGAAGATGCAGTGGGACTTCATCCATACATTCATACATTCATACAAAATACAAATACAGTACAATATTAAAATCAGGTAATTTCTTGAAATGTCATTGCTTTTTTCATGCTCTCAGATTCCCTTGGTTCGCATGTATATTTCCGTGCTTCTGCAGTCAGTCCCCATCAGAACCCTGGGTTTCTGTCACTATAAAGTAAGAGAAAGGGGGCAGTGGAGAGTGTTCTATTAATATCTATTGTCAAAAAAAAAAATTCTTTGGCGTCACAAAACAGCATGGAAACTTAACTTGTGTCTTTAAGCCACTGTAGCACTTTCAGATTTGTCTCCGATTGTCCAATATTTACATACAATTTGGCAGAATTTCTGAGCGAAAACAAAGCTTTGTCCTTCCTTTGAAAAACAAACAAACCCCAAAAAAACATTTAAAATTGATGATGCATCTACATATAACACAAATAGCAGCAGTTTCTTGCACTTCACTTCATGAGAAAAAGAGAACAGTAAGATTTACACTGAAAACAGCATTAAGGAAATAGATTTCTCAACATCATGTATAATTAATTTATACATCTATGTATGTAGGTACAAATATGGTCAAAGGTTTTGCATCACCCTATAGAATGAACTCATTTTGCTTCATAATGTCAAATGAAACCTGCTGAATAAAGTAACGTTAATATTTTGAATTGCATTCCACTTTGTAGTTTTCCATATACTTATTAAAAAACTGGCAACATGAAATACTGTACTACTAATGTATTATGGCTTCCGGTTCACTTTTGCAACATCGTATTATATTTTTTTTTGATTACATGATGTTACATAAAATATCTCAATTATGTTCATAATATATACAGTACTGTGCAAAAGTTTTAGGCAGGTGTGGAAAAATGCTGTAAAGTAAGAATGCTTTCAAAAATAGACATGTTAATAGATTATATTTATCAATTAACTAAATGCAAAGTGAGTGAACAGAAGAAAAATCTAAATCAAATCCATATTTTGTGTGACAACCCTTTGCCTTCAAAACAGCATCAATTCTTCTAGGTACACTTGCACAAAGTCAGGGATTTTGTAGGCATATAGTCAGGTGTATGATTAAACAATTATACCAAACAGGTGCTAATGATCATCAATTCAATATGTAGGTTGAAACACAATCATTAACTGAAACAGAAACAGCTGTGTAGGAGGAATAAAACTGGGTGAGGAACAGCCAAACTCAGCTAACAAGGTGAGGTTGCTGAAGACAGTTTACTGTCAAAAGTCATACACCATGGCAAGACTGAGCACAGCAACAAGACACAAGGTAGTTCTACTACATCAGCAAGGTCTCTCCCAGGCAGAAATTTCAAGGCAGACAGGGGTTTCCAGATGTGCTGTCCAAGCTCTTTTGAAGAAGCACAAAGAAACGGGCAACGTTGAGGACCGTAGACGCAGTGGTCGGCCAAAGAAACTTAGTGCAGCAGATGAAAGACACATCATGCTTACTTCCCTTCGCAATCGGAAGATGTCCAGCAGTGCCATCAGCTCAGAACTGGCAGAAAACAGTGGGACCCTGGTACACCCATCTACTGTCCGGAGAAGTCTGGTCAGAAGTGGCCTTCATGGAAGACTTGCGGCCAAAAGCCATACCTCCGACGTGGAAACAAGGCCAAGCGACTCAACTATGCACGAAAACACAGGAACTGGGGTGCAGAAAAATGGCAGCAGGTGCTCTGGACTGATGAGTCAAAATTTGAAATATTTGGCTGTAGCAGAAGGCAGTTTGTTCGCCGAAGGGCTGGAGAGCGTACACAAATGAGTGTCTGCAGGCAACAGTGAAGCATGGTGGAGGTTCCTTGCAAGTTTGGGGCTGCATTTCTGCAAATGGAGTTGGGGATTTGGTCAGAATTAATGGTCTCCTCAATGCTGAGAAGTACAGGCAGATACTTATCCATCATGCAATACCATCAGGAGGCATCTGATTGGCCCCAAATTTATTCTGCAGCATGACAACGACCCCAAACATACAGCGAAAGTCATTAAGAACTATCTTCAGCGTAAAGAAGAACAAGGAGTCCTGGAAGTGATGGTATGGCCCCCACAGAGCCCTGATCTCAACATCATCGAGTCTGTCTGGGATTACATGAAGAGAGAGAAGCAACTGAGGCTGCCTAAATCCACAGAAGAACTGTGGTTAGTTCTCCAAGATGTTTGGGCCAACCTACCTGCCGAGTTCCTTCAAAAACTGTGTGCAAGTGTACCTAGAAGAATTGATGCTTGATGCTGTTTTGAAGGCAAAGGGTGGTCACACCAAATATGGATTTGATTTAGATTTTTCTTCTGTTCACTCACTTTGCATTTAGTTAATTGATAAATATAATCTATTAACATGTCTATTTTGAAAGCATTCTTACTTTACAGCATTTTTTCACACCTGCCTAAAATTTTTGCACAGTACTGTAAATATATATATATATATATATATATATATATATATATATATATATATATATATATATATATATACAGTGCCTTATGAAAGTATTCGCCCCTTGAACTTTATGACCTTTTGCCACATTTCAGGCTTCAAACATAAAGATATGAAACTGTAATTTTTGTGAAGAATCAACAACAAGTGGGACACAATCATGAAGTGGAACGAAATTTATTGGATATTTCAAACTTTTTTAACAAATAAAAACTGAAAAATTGGGTGCAAAATTATTCAGCCCCTTTACTTTCAGTGCAGCAAACTCTCTCCAGAAGTTCAGTGAGGATCTCTGAATGATCCAATGTTGACCTAAATGACTAATGATGATAAATAGAATCCACCTGTGTGTAATCAAGTCTCCGTATAAATGCACCTGCACTGTGATAGTCTCAGAGGTCCGTTTAAAGCGCAGAGAGCATCATGAAGAACAAGGAACACACCAGGCAGGTCCGAGATACTGTTGTGGAGAAGTTTAAAGCCGGATTTGGATACAAAAAGATTTCCCAAGCTTTAAACATCCCAAGGAGCACTGTGCAAGCGATAATATTGAAATGGAAGGAGTATCAGACCACTGCAAATCTACCAAGACCTGGCCGTCCCTCTAAACTTTCAGCTCATACAAGGAGAAGACTGATCAGAGATGCAGCCAAGAGGCCCATGATCACTCTGGATGAATCTACAGCTGAGGTGGGAGACTCTGTCCATAGGACAACAATCAGTCGTATACTGCACAAATCTGGCCTTTATGGAAGAGTGGCAAGAAGAAAGCCATTTCTTAAAGATATCCATAAAAAGTGTCGTTTACAGTTTGCCACAAGCCACCTGGGAGACACACCAAACATGTGGAAGAAGGTGCTCTGGTCAGATGAAACCAAAATCGAACTTTTTGGCAACAATGCAAAACGTTATGTTTGGCGTAAAAGCAACACAGCTCATCACCCTGAACACACCATCCCCACTGTCAAACATGGTGGTGGCAGCATCATGGTTTGGGCCTGCTTTTCTTCAGCAGGGACAGGGAAGATGGTTAAAATTGATGGGAAGATGGATGGAGCCAAATACAGGACCATTCTGGAAGAAAACCTGATGGAGTCTGCAAAGACCTGAGACTGGGACGGAGATTTGTCTTCCAACAAGACAATGATCCAAAACATAAAGCAAAATCTACAATGGAATGGTTCACAAATAAACATATCCAGGTGTTAGAATGGCCAAGTCAAAGTCCAGACCTGAATCCAATCGAGAATCTGTGGAAAGAACTGAAAACTGCTGTTCACAAATGCTCTCCATCCAACCTCACTGAGCTCGAGCTGTTTTGCAAGGAGGAATGGGCAAAATTTCAGTCTCTCGATGTGCAAAACTGATAGAGACATACCCCAAGCGACTTACAGCTGTAATCGCAGCAAAAGGTGGCGCTACAAAGTATTAACTTAAGGGGCTGAATAATTTTGCACGCCCAATTTTTCAGTTTTTATTTGTTAAAAAGTTTGAAATATCCAATAAATTTCGTTCCACTTCATGATTGTGTCCCACTTGTTGTTGATTCTTCACAAAAATTACAGTTTCATATCTTTATGTTTGAAGCCTGAAATGTGGCAAAAGGTCGCAAAGTTCAAGGGGCGAATACTTTCAAGAAGGCACTGTATATATATATATATATATATATATATATATATATATATATATATATATATATATATATATATATATATATTATGTCTAAAATTCTAGGTGATGCATAACTTTTGGTCATAGCTATATGTCTACACATATTACTGAATCTGTGTGCAAATATGTTCCAGGTATACACACACAGACACAATAACATATGACAATGAACAATTCAAGAGAAAACCTCCTGCTAATAAAGAATTCCTGAACTGCCAACCAAGAGGATAGTAAGAGACGGTTCATTAACAACTTCCAATTCATAGTCGAGGTGCATGAATACTTGTAGGGTGGTTGGGTGGATGGATGTTATGTATCCTTTTCTTTAACTGCATTCTTTCATTTGAAAAACAAATGCACCATACCTGATAAAAGAAATGACAGTTGAAACAAATCAAACTCTTTGAAACAACTGCAAGGAAACTTAATACCATAACACATCTATAATTCTGCTCTGCTCAACTTTTACCAAGATGCACATGGATTAAAAAGGAACTTCTAATGATGGTGCTTAAAATGGAATGAATGCTTATCATCTTTCAACATTGTCTTAGCAAAGTTTGTGATGTGTATTTTTAATTTTGAACTGCAGATTCGTTTTTAGATGTTTTTAGCCCTTTCCTAAAATACAACAAACATAAACACACACACAAAAATATGTAACGGTACCCTTTTTTCTTCCTGGCATTAACACGGCATTGAGCTGTGGGAAGATCACTGTTTAATGTTATTGCAGTGATCCAGTTCCCTCTCAACCTTGCATGTGCTGTCTTACCAGGAAAGAAATTGAGATGGAAAAGAGTGCAACAGCTGATCAACTCATTATCCTTGAAAACTGCAGCTGCTTTCAGCACAGAATAACTATCCACAGCATTTAATGTAAAAAGCTTAGCAATATGTATATGCTGTAGGTACAATCGGTATACTGAAATTAAACTTGCTTCCTGTACAACTCTCTCTCTTACACTTATAACAGTAATACAAACGATGGGACTACGTTTTTTGGCTCAGTAATCCTCTTTGTATTCCATATATATATATATATATATATATATATATATATATATATATATATATATATATATATATAGGGCTGTCAATTAATCACAGTTAGCTTCTGTGAGTAATGCATACATTTTTTTAAAGCGTGTTAATTGCCCTCTGTTTGACCTTCTTAGCACACTGTAATTCATTTCCTGTGGCACTATTTTAATATACTCGAGTGCATGCAACACAAGAAGTGCAATCGTCATTTGAATAAAAAGTTAGTCACAGAACTGCATTATGCAGCAAAGCACTACAAGTAAAGGACTTATGAATGGGAAGTTTATTTAAAAAAAACAACACGTTTTGACAGTTCATTGGATAGAAAGACTGCTACTTGTATCTGTTGGTTTCAGTAAGTATCACAGAATGCATCTAGTCTGCTGTACCACCTGCGTGCTGTGAACACGCCTTCACTTCTCAAAATACACTTTCAATCAGTTCTTCTGCTACAGGCAGCAACAGAACAACAAATGAAACTCCTCAGTTTTGACAGTCTTTTTTTTTTTTTTAAATTCAGGATCTCTGCAAGCGTGTGAATCAAGCTACGTCATATCCGTACGATACAGGGTGTTCCACTTGAAAGTAAGTATTTCAGTTAGATGCTGGCATTCAGTCCATGCTCACTGTATAAACCGAGTTTGTAACAAGGACTTTTGTACACGTCTGTGTCTGCTCTATCATGGGATTATTTATTTATTTGTAGGTTGTAATACTACAACCTGTACTACAATACTGTAAGGGACATATAACCATTACTCAGTGAATGCTTTGTTTTATTTAGATATTTTTAAGTTATAAAAAAACAATTTAATACCCCTTTAAAGGAATCTGATAGCATAGACAGTTGTGATTGAACAGTTAGTTCAAACAATTTAACAGCAAATGCTGGAGTTTTTCTGTAAATAAATATAAAACCATAAAAAGGGGCCAACAATATGATGCACTGTTTTTTGGACGATGTTAATAATAC
The DNA here is from genome assembly GCA_030684275.1 of Acipenser oxyrinchus oxyrinchus. Taxonomy (NCBI): domain Eukaryota; kingdom Metazoa; phylum Chordata; class Actinopteri; order Acipenseriformes; family Acipenseridae; genus Acipenser; species Acipenser oxyrinchus. The sequence continues at coordinate 53,586,454 of CM060251.1, read as the reverse complement.
TATTAATAATAATAGTAATAAAACAAATTTGAATGAGGTGGATGCAGTAATTGTATCAATTAAATATGCAATTAAAATCAAGATTAAACTAAGGTTAATTTTTCAATCGCAAGATTAATCGAGATTCATTTTTTTAATCGCTGACAGCCCTAATATATATATATATATATAGAGAGAGAGAGAGAGAGAGAGAGAGAGAGAGAGAAAGTGTAGTATACCTGCACATGTTTAAGCTGTTTTTGTCATTGAACTGCAGTGCAATACTTTTAATATCCCCAAAAACAAAAATAAATACCTCTATATGCCAAGTCTTTGTCAACACAAACTGTTGAGATGAAGTTACAATCAATGCACACACATCAACTGTGTCTGAAGTGGAGACCACACTTCTATATGAAATTCTATATAAAAAATAACTCAAAATAAAGGAATTTGTAATTCTAAACATAAAGGGCTCTATGTATCATTGATTTTTCTTTCGTATCTTTTTGTAGGTTTTTGTGTCTTCGTAGACCTACCCGCGATGTATTAAAGTCATTTTCACTCCTGTAATAGTTTCATCCCTGCTGCGGTAGTTTAGTAATGACTGTTCGTTTCAAACTACTTTTGTATGCAAATGTACGAATCTCATTATAATATCAAAGTTTCGCGCTTATTCTTGATGTATTATCATTTTTTCCTGATTTACGACTTCGGTTTGTGCCTGTTATTTTATGCATGCCTCTCACTGGCGTAGATTCAACTAGCTGTTCGTATGTGAAACTTCCTGTTTAAACGTTTCCGGGCTTTGAGTTACTTTAAAATAAAGCACCTTAAAATATAAAAGAAAGAAAACAAAAATATATAGTCTATATTAAATAACAATGGCAATAAATACAATTTGATTTGGTTTCTTTTATATGTTAAGGTGCTTTATTAATGAAGGGAAGCACGGAAACAAATAATTGCAGAATTCTTTAATTAAACACAAATCTTTTCTTATCAGTAATTAATTATTTAGTGCATAGACAACTGAAATACTCCGAAAAGTATTTACTTGTGTAGCTTACTGTATGTACTGTACTTTTTTTTCCCTTACACAACTAAAATATACATAGACTCAACAAACATTTTCTGCGATATTCTTAAATTAACATGCTTTTGCGATATTAATTTGTTAGGTGTGCTCATCGAATTATGTTTTTGCTTATGAGTTGTAACGAATGCATTTGTACTGCAGGCTAGGTTTTGAAATGCACATGTGTTTTTTTATATAAGCATTTTCATACTAACTTTTGTAGGTTAGATTAATAGGTTCTGTGACTAATTTGAAGATATTGTAGCGTGCACGGGGGAAGGCAGCAGCAGGGCTGGTAGGTGACGTAATCACACACAGAGACATAAGCCCGATATACGCTCCTTGCAAGGGAGCCGGCTCTTTTGTACAGCGGTATCAGCGCTATGCTTTAGTGCGAGAGGTCCCGGATTCGTGCCCACCCTCCGCCTGTGTGTGGATTGCCTCGCCCTGTGTGATGCGCCTGCCTGCGGGAACCAAGATTGTTACATTGGTGTCAGTAGTGGGATGCAGGTACCCCGGTACGCACTCGTTGGACTGTAGCCTGGTTAGCAAGTCCGGGGCGGACTTGAGGCTGGCAGGGGAGAGTGTAGCATGCATGGGGGAAGGCAGTAGTAGGGCTGGTAGGTGACGTAATCACACACAAAGACATGAGCCCGATATACGCCCCTTGCAAGGGAGCCGGCTCTTTTGTACAGCAGTATCGGCGCTATGCTTTAGTGCGAGAGGTCCCGGGTTCGCGCTCGCCCTCCGCATGTGTGTGGATTGCCTCGCCCTGTGTGATGCGCTTGTCTGCGGGAACCAAGATCGGTACAATATTAATATGTTTAAATATCAGCTAAATCGAGTTATTAATCAAATTGATTCATCTTGCTACATAATTGATTTATTAAAATGTTTGGTTATACTGTTTTGATTCATTATTGTCTTGTTAGAATATGCTTTGTTGAAGAAAAAAAAAATATGTTTTTGACCGATTCAAATTTTGCTGCTGACGTATTTATTTTCAAAAGGTTTTCTTTAGGTTGTGCTGCAGCAGCGCTCCGTGTTTTTTTTTTGAGGGGAGGGTGGGTTTACTTAACAGCAAATCTTAGTGCCGGCACTGGTCTTAGTGAATTTATTGTGTTAGTTATTTATTTCCATGTTTTGTTTCTTAAATGTTTTTTGGCACTGTGAAGTGTTAAATAATATTTCCTGATTTTTTTTTTTCCATTTCACTAACAGGTAAATGTCGTCTTTGTGGAAATTTGTTTTCCTTTTGTTTTTGGCCAGTGCCACAGTTGCATCAAAGTCGGAGTCCTATTATATTTGCCTACTACTTCTTTCTGTTCACTACATGACTCATTTATCTTTGCCAGAAGGAAGTTCTAAATCTTGACTTTCGGCATTGCAAATCTATTTATAAGGAGATGCAAATTCTGATCTCTGATCTCCTAAACTTGCGGTGCTATTCCGGTAGTTGTTCATGAAAAAGAGCTGTTTAGTACATCGCACGAAAAAATTCTACGAAGGACGGAGGCTACGAATTTGCAGTGCTTACGAACACGTAAGTAATATTAGTACATAGAGTCCATAGAACGGAGTGTTTTGGAAAGATACTTTAAAGCACCTTGCCTAAAATGGTCAGACATCTAATTATAAATAATTGTATGTATCACTTTAAAAAGTCGACACAGGATGCATTAATGCCATGCCTACTTTTAATCCCAGCCCTTTTGGGGGATACTAAATTTCGTTTTGAGTTTTAACTGGCCACAAATAACTAGAACAAGTTTGCTGCCTGCCACACTTAATTCCCACACAAGAATGAAAGTCTAATTCCATACAAGTAATTCCATTACAGTACCTAATATCTGCAACAGTATTTTGAAGAATCTACCTTTTGGAAACACAGAAAAACAAACACCCATACAATTGAATTATTTCAATTATAAAAAATAAATGAAAGAAAAAAAAAACAAGTTGTCTGGAAATGTAGAATAACGTCAACTCCTTTCAAAAGCCACACTCTTACAAGTAATGCAACCTTGAACCATGCATATCATTTATGGAATTTAATTTGCAGTATCCCTTTCACATATTACTTATCAACTTGTATTGCACTTGTCAGAGCCTGGAGTGAATAGAGTTGATTTTCATATATACAATTCTTTTGTGTTTTATTTTAATTTTATATGTATATATAATTTTATATGTTTTTTTTTGTTTGTTTAACGATTGGCCCCAGGGAGGATGAAACACTGGCAGCAGAGACAACAGCACAAAACGTTTGGCATATAAAACTGAAACAGCAGAAAACCCAGTGCTGCCCTCCCCCTCCCCACCCACATCAGTCCTTGTTTCCTGCTCCAGTCCTTTGTAGTACACCAATCTTCAGTCGCCACCGGCACAAAAAAAACAAACAAAAAAAACTTCAAGGTTTTTTTCCCTTCTTTATAAATAGTTTTTGTTTTCAGTATGTTCCTCAGTTTAAAGCCACATGACTGAGGTAAAACAGTGTATGATATTGTGCTAGGAAAGAGCAGTACTCCATGATGAATCCGTCCCCGTTTTCCTGCAGAAATAAATGGAAAGAGAAAGGGCATGTTTCTTCCAGATGAAGCTGTTTTCATTACCGCAGAGTCCATTTTTGTTTGTTTGTTTTATGTTTTGTTTTTTCAGAACTGGTACCACTTCTTATCTTTGCACTTCAGCATCATCTAAAAAGAGCAGAAACAAAAAAAAGAATTCCTTGAATTATTGATCCCCTGTAAACTTTCCTTGGAAGAGACATTTAGTGGAGATCTTGTTTTTTTTAATATAAAGATATGGTTGTGTGTATGATTACTTTACACCCCCAAAACATGTTGAATAACACTGCATGCCAAGCGTGTGCCGCCTATATCACAAAGGGTTGCTTGTGGAAATGAAAAACGTTATCAGTTCTTACACCGTGTGCGTGCTTTGAGAACGAGTCAGCACTGGCCATCATGGCTGCTGCCCTCTCCTCCAGCTCTCCAAGTTTCTGCCCCCTCTCATCTAGAGCTATCCGGGCTCGGGCCAGGTCCCCCACGACCCCAGACGCTGCTCCCTTCATCCCTTCGATGCCCCCTGGGCCAGGGATATGTTGGGCAAGACTCCGAGAGGCCTTCCCAGCAACTGATTCACCAACTGTGACCGGGAGAGAGGAAAGGGAAAACTTGTCAGCAGGAGTGAGATTGGGAGAAGAGTACATTCCTGTAGTTACAGCTGTCAACATTAAACAGCTCATAGATTAAGTCAGTAAAGGTTCATTGTCTCAAAAGGAAAATGGGCAGCGGTTCCTCTGGTGCCATTAAAAGCTGTGATTGACTGTTAAACTTATACTTACAAAGTTCTTCTCTGTCCAGTGATTGCGCTCCACCTCCAAAGAGACCTTTAAAGAAACCCCTGTTTGGTGCCTCAGGCGTTTCTACTGGTGTAAACAGCTCTCCCAACATCTCCTGAAACAGAACAGAATAAAGGGTGTGTGTGCATATTAATATCCAATTATCCTTTCATATCAGGGGCTGCTAAGTCATAGGACCATAGGTGAAAGTGGCCATTGATCATTTTGACTGAAACTCCTGAGGCAAAACCAATCTTTTGGTCAGGACTCTGGTGTTGTACATGCTGTCAGATGAATTCTAAGCCATTTGGACCACTTTCAGAAGCAAATTTGAACTTGACTTTGTAGAAAATGAAATTCAGAAATTACTTAATTTACAACTTGTCATTTTACCATGAGGCAAGTTAACAAATATAGTTTTTAAAATGTTACTGATCAAACCTTTTGCATGTATGCCCGATTCACAAAATATTAATTTTATAAAACCTCAGCTGCAAAACTCATGTCCAATCTCTGCTTAACTCAATCAGATGTTTTAAATACAGGATTCATGCAGTTTTTTCTGATACAAATTTCAAGGACTTTGCAAGGATCTTCAAGGACCATTTTAACAATTTTCAAAGACCTAATTTACATTAGTTTGACATCATTTTCAATGTTGATAACTAATAACCAACTGTAAAAAAAACAAAGCTTTTGCATTTACTGTTTATTTAACTATATAATAACAAAAATCTAAATACTCACTGGACCAGTAAACTTTTTTATTCAACAATACAGTTTTGGTATCTATAGGTGAGTGTTTCATTCTAAAAGCAGTACAACAATTCAGTGTTTTAATCAATGCCAGAAGCAATATTCCAAGAATTTTGTGTCTCAATCATAGGTGCCTAACTGTTAAAAAGTGGGGGGCAAACTGAAGGACTAACTGCCGAGCGTAGAGAGGCAAAAATTATTATTATTTTTTTTTTTTAAATTTACAATTAAGAAGCTCTAAGAAACCAAGCAAACCTTGCTGTTGTGAAGTTACGGTTTTACTGAGCATGCATTCATTACAAATACATGCAGGTAGCACCAAATGGCACAACCAGTACCAACGGCATCTCTGCACAGTGCTGCACCGAGAATTCCAACATGCAGTTTATTAAAGAAAAGTGTTAAACAAACAAAGAAAAGCAAATACTGTTCTTTTGAAAGAAATGATTCTCTAAGTAAGGCAGTTCAAAATACTTGCCACGTCCGAAGCACTGGTTTACTATATAAAAAAGACTTAATTCTGAAGCAATGTAGATTTTTTTTTTTTTTTTTTTGCTGAATAAACCAATTTCAACAGTACATTTAGCAGTAAAAAAGTTAGTTGCAGGAAGGACCAGTCAAGAGTTGTTTCTTGTTTTATACTATTAAAATTGTCTTATTCCTCTAAGAAATTGTGTCTTTGTGCTTGCTTCTAAATATGGTCCATTGAGATAGAGGGCAAAGTTTGCCCATTATAAAATAACGTAAAACAATAGTGTAACTGCTGCTAGTGTAACCAAGTCATTTTAGTGTTTGGGCTTGTTTTGGCGAATTTGGTGGCAGCCATTTTGATAGTAAAAATTATCGTAGCAACTTCTGCTTCGCAAACTTGAAGTGGGTTTGCTTACTGATGATGTATGCAACGTTTCAGATCAATCGGTTCACTGGTTCCCAAGAAGATTTTGAAAGGTTTGCATCAGGCCGCCATCTTGGTTGCCGTAGGAGCACAATTTTTTTGCATCTGAACTGTAATCTACACAGGATGATACCTGCCAAGTTTCATATTGATTCGTTACACCGCGTGCGAACAGGAGCAGTTTAAAGTTTTGGGAGGAAAAACAACAATAAATAAATAAATACATACATACATCTTTACAATACCAATAGGCTTCCCAAGTCAGCTTGGAAGCATAATAATAATAATAATAATAATAATAATAATAATAATAATAATAATAATAATAATATGAACTTACGCTTGTCAAGTGATGGAGATTGGTTGTGCCTCCAAAATTATTAGTGTTAGCGTATATTTTGTACGTTTCAAACATACTCTACCACAGCACTTCTCTTACAATGTCTTATGTCAGTACATATTTTAAATAAGCACTATAACCGCTATAGGTACCCCCCCAGTGCTTTCGCATAATATACTCTGGTCCAATACACGACAGTGATGCCATATAGTGTAATGATACGCTACGTATGATGCTACGTATAATGATTTGGTAGTGGATTTTAATACAACAGCTTTTGTTTAAGTAATATGCATTATACAAATGAAAAGATCAAATTTTGCACGAGTGACATTTAATGTGTGATTTATAGTATTCACACATTGTCAAACAGAGAAAGAGAAAAAACAAACAAAAAAAAACATACAAAATTCCTGGCTAGTGAACAAACCTTCAAACCTTTGAACACAGCCCGACTGACATCCAATAATTACTTTTCTTCAAGCTGCAACTTTTATAAGTAGATTTGAGTTGTTTCCAAAAGATGCATTTCACCAGCAGACTTGTTTACATACCAAGCAAGCTGTGTGTAGAGCAGTGTCATTTTTTTTTCTTTTGCAAATTTTCTTTAAATGCAGGTACACCTCTTTCTTTCCTTCATTTTTCAGATAGATTGTTTCAGCAAAATACATATCTTGCAATATTTTATTCGAAACAAGAGATTTACTTAATGCAATTTAGCTTTGTTTAATCGATCCATGCTTCTACACTTTGGTTTAATGGTTTACCTCTCAAATCATCTCTCCCCAATATTTTACTTTCCATTCTTCTTAAAAGGCACATTACTCCATCTAACTTTCTAGTGAATACAAAAAACCCAACTATTTTAAAAACTTGAAATACACATTATTTGCATAACCATTAATATATAATTTAAAAATGTCCAGTGCTCAACATTTGTATTTTTGTAAACAAACAAGATTAACGTGTTTTTGATAATGGTGTATCAAACAGTGAATGTTTACTTTGGTGTTGGAAACACCTTTATCAAGAACACATTATTATTTAAGAAAATGTGGGTTTACTAAAAATGTAAAGAAAATAATTGCCTTATAAAGAATATATACTGAGCATCAAAATAAACATATCGCTTATATTTGAGCATCAAAAGAAACGTATAACTTATAGTTGGATAAAATTCACTAGATGTGATCGAAAAATGACTAACTGTTTTAGAGCAGGTGCAGTGACTTTTTATTGTGCTGATTAACAATTGACATCATGAAGATGCTGCAAAATGATTTGTCGACCTTGGGCAGGTGTTCTGATTCTTGGTCTCCCAGTTCGTGGCCTGTCATTGACAGAGTGTGTCATACCATCTCGCCAAGTTTGAAATTGCTGGTTGTGAGCACCCAAGACAGCGGGCCACAGTACACTGCCCCAGTCCAGCCTCCAACATGCCGATTACACGAAGGCGCTGCTCTCTTGACAGATGTGGAAAATGTTTTTTTCTTTCTGTGATTTTCTTTATTGCTTTTATTCAAGCTTGCAATTCAACAGCTGAAATCACTCTATATCCAGTGTTCAGTCAACTGTCTCACTAATTAGGTGATTAAGTGCATATGCTTCAGTCATAGTCACTCAACCGTGTCATGGTCAAGGATGAATGATCGAGTGACTAAAAAGAAACCAAAAACATTTTGTCATTTCCATCATGTATATACCTTTTTTTCCAAAAATAAATGTGTTATAATAGTGATAAGTTTATTTTGATGCTCGGTATACATATATAATTTACTAAAGCATCATCAATGAATGAGCTGAGGAGTATGTTAATTTTATTTATAATAAATAAGTTTATTTTGATGCTTGGTATATTTATAAGTTAATATTTGTTACTGCGATGTTGAATGCCATGTAGCCATGTTTTTGCTGTCTGAATGTTCATTGTTAAATAGATTTTTTTTTTTTAAATTGTATGAATTAGATTAATAGCAGACTAGCTGAGGTTTAATGGAAATGCTTAACCAGAGGTCTATGCCAAATAAAGCTCCTTTGTTTAAAATTAAGTTATGGTTCCTTCTATTTCCAGAGTTTTGGAAAGGTTTTAGAAAGGCACAAGGAGTAAAAGGTGGCAGGTGTGTAACTTTAGTTACAAAACTTAGATACAGTGTCTTCACCCAGTTTCATCACAGTTGAATAAGCGGTTTTCCAGAAACTCTTAAGGGTGACGCACACATGCCTCCGCTATATTTCTGTCGCTTGGAATAAGCATCTCCAGTCGGGGATTATAAAGGCTTCAATTGGTTATATATATATATATATATATATATATATATATATATATATATATATATATATATCACATTTTAAACCATTATGGAGAATTGTTATATATAGCCTGTGGTCCTGTTTACATCACTAAAACCCAGACCCCTTCACTGCAGTGCTTTATCCCACAATCACATATCTGTTTAACATGAAGCTCAGACACAGTACAACAGTGACCATTTCAAGCCAGTTGTGTTTGTAAGAAGTCCAAGCGATTGCAATGGAAACTGATGCTGATGGTTTATTGCGAGTCTCAGTATCTCCTGTTATTTGTCAAATGGAAATGATCACTAGCAACACCAAAATTATACTACACTAGGCTGCTTAATTAGTCACCCCCCCAACGCCCCCCCAGTAACTTAGCAGCCAACTAATGTAAATAAAAACATCTGTGAACTTAAGTAAGAATGTACTGTAACATTAAACCCACTTATCAGTGACTGAGGGAGTTTCCATAAGCCACTTGTTAAAGAAATATTAGCCAATCTTAGTAGACCGCTGATGGTACATCAAGACGATTTTGCAATAATTGAACTATGATCTTATCTATGAGCTTTTGAAAGACTTACTGTATTGAGGTTATATAAAAATAAATCTACTTCAGGATATCTTTAAAAATGTTCATGTATAGTTCAAAAACACAGATGATGTAATGGCAGAGTAGTTGTGTTGTTTTGCTTCTTACCTGTAAATTCTCACACATGTCTTGGCTGTAGGTTATTCGCTGGATCTCAGTGGGTGAGACGAGATATAAAGCCTGCCCGTTGTTGGTGAAGCAGAAAGTTCTAGCTATCCGCATATCGGTCAGGGGCAGGTAATTTACATCCAACAGCGGTCTTAGACTTGGCAAACTTCAGTAGGAAAATAAAAAAAGAAGGGGGTTATACTACTGAACGCACCACTAGTTAGAATTGATATTTAATAAATGTAGACAAGTTTAAGTTGCCACTGAGATGCACTCGTGTACACGGCTGTTCTGCATTAAAGGGCCAACTGAAATAGTTTAAAAGAATGTCGGTAGCATAACATATAACAAATATCCATACAATATATTTCTCATTAAGTAAACGACAAAGAACAGCCATAGGGGTTCATTTTTAGAAAAAAGTGCAAATTGGTTATCAGTACTAGGTATACCAAGTGTGATGTATGTATGGGCAGGTGCTTCACAATCCACCCAACAGTGGATAATGTGTACAAATTAGCAACAATGCAAAACTTTGATTATACAGTACTGCCCCGTTTCCGTATAAAAATATCAATATAGTGAGATTAGAGGCATGCACTATATAAAATTCAATCCAAACTCAATTAACACACATGCCTCACAACGGTATTATACACATACTTGAAATAAAAAGAATATTTGACAGTACTGTATGCTGAACAGGCAATACAATGTGAGATAATGTATGTGCTTTCTTCCTTTGTGTTTATTGCACAAGGTGGTGAAGGAGGTAAGCAGATATGACAGTTTAATCAGTGTGTTTTCATGGAAAGAAATACATTTGACTTGTAAAATAACAAGAACCACTCTGAGACTGCTCTGAGTATCATTTTCAAAGAGCCCCAGAACGTATTCCTTAATGATTGCCCAGTGTTAGCACTAAAACCTGAATCCTGTTTGGTTTGTTTATTCTTACCTTTCCAATAATGTTGTGCTAGTTCTGAAACTGCCCTGAAGACATTCTCATATAGCATTATATTTAAGTACCCAGCCCTGAAGTCTCTTTCCTTTCCCTTGGCACCCAAGGTGAGATATTTGACCATGACCTTGTTTTGGTGGGTTGAGTGTAGGCATTGGCATATGATTTATAGCTCAGCTGTTTGCCTACGGAGCAGTGCTGCAGATTTAATATTCTCTTAATGGCAAAGCTCCAACAGCTCATGTAAACCCTCTATTGTTTTGGAATTATTAAAAAAATAAAAATAATATATATATATATATATATATATATATATATATATATATATATATATATATATATATATACATACACACACAGTTGTAGTCAAAAGTTTCCATATCCAAATGGTATCTTTTGTAGCAAAAGTTTTTCTTTTGTGGATGAGGAAAATAAAAAGTTGAGTATTGCATGGTGAAGGCCACAATGGTCGCAGGCCAAGGAAAAAGCCACTCTTATGGAAAACGTCACACGGACATTCGCTTAGTTTGCAAAACAGCATCTCAATGATGGATATGAGTTCTGGACTTTTGTGAAGTGATGAAACAAAAATTGAGCTATTTGGTCACATTAATAGTTGTTACGTTTGGAGAAAGTCTGGTGAGGCGTACAAACAAAAGAACGCCATACCTACTGTCAAGCATGGAGGTGGTAATATCCTTCAATGGGGCAGTTATTCCTTTAATGGCACAGGATATTTAGTTCCAATACATGGTAAAATGGATTCCATAGCATACCAAAAGACATTGACCAATCATCTGAAACCATCCGCTACAAAATTTGGTTTAAAGCGCAACTGGACATTCCGACATAACAACGATCCAAAGCACCCATCAAAATCTACTCTAGATGGGGATTATAAAAGACTTCAACTGGTTAACCATAACAAAGAAAGATTTTCTGTGAGTACCACCCAAAATATATCAGGGAATCTGAGAATCTTTGGTATGAGTTGAAGAAGGCTGTGTACAAGAAAAGTCCTCAGAATTTGAATGAACGAACAATTTTGCGTTGAAGAATGGTAAAAAAATCACAAAAGAATTATGCCAAAAGCTCATTGACAATCATTTAAAAGAGGTTATTATTGCTAAAGGTGCCTCAACTAGCTATTAATTTCATTTTCCTTTGAATTAGCATTTTTGGAGTTTTGCAAAATAATTGCTGAAATAAATTGCAGACATTATCTCTTGTAACTTTTTTTTCCTCATCCACAAAAGCAAAACTTTTGCTACAAAAGATTTTTCATAAAATTCTTTGTTTTCGAGAAAAAGTTATATATAAGGTATAAACCACGACGGGCCATGCGGTTCCCATGATATATACCACCCTAGAAGGGGTACATATCATCAGAACCGACACGGCCCGAAGTGGTTTATACCTCTTATAACACAGGAACCTGTCATTTGTGGGAAGAAAAATAATTAAAATAATTAAAACACATTTAAATTAAGACAAAACCAGAAACTTTTATTGTGTATACATCCGCAGTGTAATATAGTCCCAAATTTTATTTAATTTAATTAATTGTTCGCTTATTAAAAATAAATTGCACATGTTCGTTTATTGTGAATTTCTGCCATCTCACTAAAAACTAGAGGACTGACAACAAGCTGTGATGATGGGCGGAGTTTCAAATGACACTAAGAAAGTAAGGGGAGCAACTGCGATGTAGACTGACGCCAGATCGTGAGTTTGTGAACTCATTATATACGAGGCACACATATTCTAGTACATTTTCATCCTTTTGGATCTCAAAATATGTTTTTGTTCGTTGTCGGACACCCTCGGGTACAAGTCGTGCCAGGTTAAGCTGACGATCAAACCAGATTTTAAGCACCAATCCGACCTCTGTGTCAGGGGACAGTACCTCAGTTTTCTGCGGACACTTCAAATCCAGGCTGGTAATTCGGTAATTCTTTACCTGCTTTTCTAAAGAGTTTTCATGACTAACAGGAATACATTATTGCAGAGCTTTTAAAACTTCTACTGTTAAAATATGTATTTAGTCCAGCTCAGCGATATAAAACTGGAGAAAGAATACTGGTCCCCAGTTGAACTTGCACTGGCATAAAATTCCCTTAATGTTGTTGAGATTTTTTGGACTTATTTTCATAAAATTAATGTCTATATTTTTTTCTTTAAGTACATTAACCAGCCCATGCTGTAGTTTTTTCAATCTTTGTTTTCTTCTGTTTCATTTAGCTGTTCCTCATCTACTGTGTGTCTACTCTTGCTGGTGCACCTATTTTATTATTTCTTTTTTTTTCAGATGGACTGCTGTCTTTACTCAGAAAGTTGGTGTTGTACCAGTCCTGTGGAGTTTCATCCCCAAATATATTAAAGGAAATAGGTCAAATGTCACTCATTTTTGGCTGTGGTTTTGTAACTAATAACAAATAAAATGGCAGTTTGTCATGGAATTTAGAATGTAGTGGTGCGTAGCTCATTAGTATGCAAGCTGTGCTATACGCTATATATATGCACGGTCACGTGATGCTGTTTAACCAATCAGTGGTTGTTATTTTTCCAAGCCGTGTTATATATATATATATATATATATATATATATATATATATATATATATATATATACACACACACACACACACACACACACACACACACAGACACAAGTATTTGGGCAGTTAAAAAAAAATTGGAAAAACACAAAGAAAGCAATTTCTAGAATTTCTAATGTTCTATTGAAAGATATACATTAAATTAGAGATTCAGCTTTATAATAAAACAACACATTATTACATAACATACATACAATGAAAAATAACATGCAAAAACTAATTTCACACTTTGACTTTGACTTTTTTATTTGGGCACCCTTACATTAGTATTTTGTGTGACCACTCTTTGCTTCCTTTGCAGCTTGCAGTCTTTTTTCGCATTTTGAAACCAGTTCCTGGCATCTTTCTGGAGATATTTTTGCATATTCTTCAACACATACAGGTCTGAGTTCTGCAGTCAACTTTGGATTTCCTTTTTGCAACAGCAACCTTCAAGTCAATCCATAACATCTTGATGGGAATTTCCTGACCATCTTCTCTCAATTCTTGTGATAAATCTTTTGCAGTAATCAGAGGATTTTGCCAGGCTGCTCGAACGATTCTTTCTTGGTCTTCCACACCTGTAGCTAGTTGCAGTAGTTCCTGTTCTCCTGTGTTTGTCATTAATAGCCCACACAGTACTTTTCGGTAAAGCGAGTCTTTCTGCTATTTTCCTGGTAGTTTCTTCTTTTTTGTTTAGTTTAGTATCACTGCCATTTTGAGATTGTTGCTGTACTCTCTACTTTTAACCATTTTTTGTTCCTCTTTGGAATCACAAATTTCCAATTTATTTTTCAGCACTTGATTGTGTATTTATTCTATAATTATCATCAGGTGTTGGTTTTCAATCATGATAATTGTCAATAATTAACAACGAATGGATTTCATATGAAATATGTTGATTGCCCAAATACTTGTCAAAGTGTGAAATTAGTTTTTGCATGTTATTCTTCATTTTATGCATGTTATGTAATAATTTGTTGTTTTATCATAAAGCTGAATCTCTACTGTAAATTACATCTTTCAATAGAACAATTAAAAATTATAGAAATCACTTTGTTTTTTTCTCATGTTTATAACTGCTCAAATACTTTTGTCTATGTTTGTATATATATATATATATATATATATATATATATATATATATATATATATATATATATATATATATATACACAGTACCAGTCAAAAGTTTGAGTACACTTGCTGGAAACTAGGTTTTTTCATAATTTGCAATGTTTTACGTCAGTATAACGTTTCTGTAAATACTTGAAAATGAAAACACATGTTACAATATACAAAACAAAACATAAGCAGTATCAAAGCAATGTTCAAGAAAATTGAAAATGGTCTCTAAATCTTGGATTCCTCAAAATAGCCACCCTTTGCCTTAATAACAGCCTCACAAACACGAGGCATTCGGTTAACAAGTTTCAGCAGGAAATCACTCGACATGTCTTCCCAGCTCTTCTGCAGCAATTCCCAGAGATGTAGGGCACTTGTGGGTAGCTTTGCTTTGACTCTTCTGTCCAGTTCGTCCCATACAAGTTCTATGGGACTGAGGTCTGGAGACTGGGCAGGCCAAGTCATTAGATCGAGTTGTCCTTCACTTTCCTTCTTCGCCAGATAGTTCTTGCACAACTTTGAGGTGTATTTCGGGTCATTATCTTGCTGAAGAATGAAGGACTGCCCAACTAGCTGTAATCCTCATGGAATGGCATGCTGGTTGAGCTTGCCATGGACTTGGTAAAGATCACCAACTCTGTCACCAGCAAAGCAACCCCAGACCACGACACTGCCTCCTCCATGCTTGACAGTGGGAACCACACATGCAGAACTCATGCACTGACTCTCTCTGCGTCTTACAAATACTTGGCGGTTGGACCCAAATATTTCAAATTTTGACTCGATGGTCCATAAGACCGACTTCCACTCCTCAGACGTCCAGTTTCTGTGTTTTTTGGCCCAGGCAAGTCTCTTCCTGTTATTCTGCACTCTTAACAATGGTTTCTTTGCAGCAATTCTTCCAGTTAGACCAGCTTCATGCAATCTCCTTTTAACAGTTGATGTTGAAACATCTGTACTTCTAGTAGCATTTAGCTGAGCTTGCATTTCAGGGGCAGTTAATCGCCAGTTTCGCAGACTTGTGACTCAGATGAACTTGTTCTCTGATTCTGAGGTCACCCTTGGCCTGCCTGACCTTGTTCGGTCCTCATGAGTGCCAGTTTCTTCAAATCGTTTGATGGTCTTGGCCACAGCAGTTACAGACACTTGCAAAGTTCTTGCGATTTGTCTTAAAGATTGACCTTCATTTCTTAAAGTAATTACAGACTGTCTTTTTTCTTTGCTTAACTGAGCGTATTTTGCCATTTTCTGCTCCCTTACATTCAGGAATGACAAACTTGTGCCTATGCTACCTATATTTATAGTAATCATGGACCCTCACCTGTTAACAATAATTTGTGACAAAAGGTTAATTAGGTAACATGCTAGTTAACTCGGAGAACATCTAAGAAAGACACTTTTATACTTAGGCCAGTGTTCTAACACCGTGTTATACACATTTCAGACTTTTAACTGACTTGGGCGTCAGACTGAAATCCCCTTGCTTTGGGTGACCATTTCATTGAAATTGACAAGATTTACATTTTGATTTAAAAATCAAATTTTTGAATGCAATTCACTTATGATTATCAGCTTATATAATGAAACATTAAGTGTTTATAGCAACTTTTATACAGTTAAAAGCATAGATAATCATGAAAAACCTGGTTTCAAGCAGGCGTACTCAAACTTTTGACTGGTACTGTATATATATATATATATATATATATATATATATATATATATATTGTATGTCAGCTTATCTTCAATAGGTTCGCACTGTCACCTTTTACTGGATGTAGAAGTGTCATAAATGTGAATTATGGGTTGGTTGAAGAGGGAGCAATATAACACCAGCTTCATCATGGAGGTACGACTGATGTAATCATCTTTTTCAATGACAAAATTGCTTTTAACGGGAAATATATAAACCCACAATACTGCAGGTTTAAATTTACTGGGTAGTCACTGTCACCAGAATAAGAATAAAAGAGGTAAACATTACCTTAATGTCATGATATGTCCATTGGCACAGAAACAGGCAAGGCAGATGCTGTTGCTCATTTGCACCATGTCAGCCCGGAGAACAAACGAAGTCTCTGTGATATTGTGTTTATATATGCAGTTCTGGGATGGCAGTGCGATAACCTTGGCTTGTTTTTCTGAACAGATCACTGCATACTGGTTTTCACTGAGTTCCTGAGAGGCTGATGGGGAAATGGACACAGGCCGTCGTTTTCTTAACTTGTCTTTTTCATCTTTATCGTCGGGGGCATTGGGCTCACGCCAGGGCTCGCAGGCTGGAGGATACAATGCTCCTGTTGAGTCCAGAAAGGACATCCTCAGAATAGCCCCCTTAAGTCTTGTCATTGTACCTAAAGGACAAAAAAAACACAATGGTAGAACCAGTTGAGATGTAATGTGTCTAACATCTCTAAACCACTCTGAACAGCTTAGTCCAACATGGCCCCCTTCCTTGACAATTTAACAGTTGCTTAAAGTTTTAATCTATAAATGAGAAATAATAAGAATATCACTGATTCATCACACTGAGGCCTGGTTAGACAAAGACAAAATGTGTTGATTTGGGTCCAATTTTATTTTACCCTTCTTAGATTCAGATACAAAAAATAAAAACTGTTTTTTTTTTTTTAAACTGAAGGTTTTTACTTCATATATGCTTTTGACCCACTCCAACAGTTCCCCTGTGTTGTTTGTTTGTGGAACAGCAAAACTAGAAATCCACTACTGAAATGAAAATATAGGTGTCCATATTTTAATCTGAGTTGCTGCTTACTTAAGTTTTGCAAGTTTTTTTTTCTCCTTTTTTGGTTGGTGCGAAAAACTCAAGTTTCTGAAACGCTTCAAATGAGTATTTTATTCAAATGACAAAGTTGTATCAATTGATATAAACTTTGCCAGGATTTTTTTTTATTGTATTACTCATATGACCTTTACGAGCACCAGCCCTTTTGAAATTAAACAAAGCTTAGACAACTGGGCCTCTGATGTTACCCAGACACTTACCACTGGGCAAAACAATGACAGGCTGGAGAAGCCTCTGTTCTCCTGCAGGCGGGAGGTTCAGTACAATAACCAGCACTGTGCCCAGGGTAGTGCCCACCCACAGGCTTGGAGCAGTGGTACTATCGGTCTTCCGTGTGAAGGTCTCACAAAACTGGAACGATGTGATGGCCTCCTGGGACTCTTTGTCGATGCTCGTCACACTGGAGCTGCGCGAGCGACTGAACGAGTTGTCTCTGATATCTGGGAGTAACAAGGAGAAGAGGAAGGCAGAGAGAGAGAGAGAGAGAGAGAGAGAGAGAGAGAGAGAGAGAGAGAGAGAGAGAGAGAGAGTGCTGTAGGTTATTGAGTTAGTCTATCCACTAAAAATGTAAATCAAATATTACTCGGATATTTCCTACATTTTGGTTAGTAGATCACTTCAATACAAGGCACACTGGCAGGTTAGAGTGTTTAATATTTGTGCAAAACTGTGTTCCTGGAACTGTTCAACCCTCTTGCTGAATGAGAATTGTGATCTGAATCAAGTCTTTAACTGTGAAGTTAAATCTCAGACAAGAAACCCTGGATTTGCTGGTACAAACAAAATGATCACAGTGTCGATGCAAGCATACCCAGTAAACCAGAAGAGAGCAGAACTTTAGGTTAGATGCTTTTACATATCTGATTATCTGAGATTGTTTTAAACTGGAAACACTAGTTTCCACTATTTGTAATAATGTGCTTTAGATGCAGTAATAGTATGTACAGTGCATTCACATTAATGCAGGCATAGTAAATGGGGAACTCCACTTATATGTGGAGGGGGAATTATCAAATCGTTTTTGTACATTTTGCAGTGTTCTTTAGCATAGACACATATGCAGCTTTATATGGACATTGTGCTTAAATACCCAAATGCGCATACTGTAGAAGGTTTTCCCCCTTTTGTGATTATGATGCTGAAAAATGCTCCTGGTTTGACACTGGCAGATTTCCAGTAGTGGAAACAGTAACATGCATTCCATTTTAACAAGTCTCATGTTGCTTTTTATCATAGATTATAGTAAGTATGTACTTTAATCTTCTGTTTATGTGCTGTATTTCAACTCGGAAGCAGCAATGCATCATTTATTTTTCATAAACATTTTTTTTTTTTTGCACATTTTTCTTTATTTTGGCCAGCAGTTTATACAGTATATCTGAATAACATAGGTGCCTACATTAACAGGAGTGTACTGTAAAAAAAGAACAAAAACTATTCTACTATGTGTTTTAAGCATTTCTCACGGTTTTCTCTTGCGTTTCCTATTTCTAGATAAAATAATAATGCTGTCTTCTGGTTTTAGATCCAAGATCTGGGGACACCACTGTATTCGTCTGTTGAAAACACAGGTTAAAATGCAGCAATACCCGGTCCCAAGAGTAACAGCACCTCTGAACTGCATTCCCATTTGACTGTTTAAAATACCCAATCCACAATGCCGAATGTGGCTTTTTTTCTTCTTCTTTAAGAACTACTTACTTATATTATCTCTCATTTATTCAGACCTTAATTTGACCACATTTGTATGATTGAAAGTTGACAAAGGCATAAACTCGATGAGAAGATAACACAAGGAAGCGCTACAAGGAAGAAAAATGTGTTCTTCCTAATTAGAGACAGCGAAAGGATTCATGCGTCCTTCACAAAGACAAATCTGCCCGATTCCAGCCTTGCTGAAGCACCTCCAGATGAGTCCAATTTTTAGCTTTGCCCAACACCTGGTCGTCTAATGGTTAGACGGAGACCTGGAGAGGCCTACAAGCCACAGTGTCTCGCACCCACTGTGAAATGTGGTGGAGGATCGGTGATGATCTGGGGGTGCTTCGGCAAGGCTGGAATCGGGCAGCTTTGGCATGAATCAAGCCAAGTACAAGGTTGTCCTGGAAGAAAACTTGCTTCCTTCTGCTCTGACAATGTTCCCCAACTCTGAGGATTGGTTTTTCCAGCAGGACAATGCTCCATGCCACACAGCCAGGTCAATCAAGGTGTGGATGGAGGACCACCAGATCAAGACCCTGTCATGGCCAGCCCAATCTCCAGACCTGAACCCCATTGAAAACCTCTGGAATGTGATCAAGAGGAAGATGGATGGTCACAAGCCATCAAACAAAGCCGAGCTGCTTGAATTTTTTGCGCCAGGAGTGGCATAAAGTCACCCAACATCAATGTGAAAGACTGGTGGAGAGCATGCCAAGACGCATGAAAGCTGTGCTTGAAAATCAGGGTTATTCCACCAAATATTGATTTCTGAACTCTTCCTAAGTTAAAACATTAGTATTGTGTTGTTTAAAAATGAATATGAACTTATTTTCTTTGCATTATTCGAGGTCTGACAACACTGCATCTTTTTTGTTATTTTGACCAGTTGTCATTTTCTGCAAATAAATGCTCTAAATGACAATATTTTTATTTGGAATTTGGGAGAAATGTTGTCAGTAGTTTATAGAATAAAACAAAAATGTTCATTTTACCCAAACACATACCTATAAACAGTAAAACCAGAGAAACTGATAATTTTGCAGTGGTCTCTTAATTTTTTCCAGAGCTGTATATATATATATAATTATGAATGTTCATTATAATTTGGGCTTCTGTTTTTCGGTGCTTATATTTTGCTATTTTCGCTTTTTATATACTGTATAAAATGATTATTTTCAGTTACTTTCCAAAATGCTTGGGCGATTTTCTTCTGTCACATACCATATTCTTTTGAATTTAAACCAATTTTTAGTCTCAAAAATGGCCTGTGTCTTAAATTCCGAGTACAGTATTAAAAATCGTCAACAAAAGACGATTTTTAATACTGACTGCCCGAGAACCCAAACAGCAACGTGACTGACTGGCAGTTGAAGGGTGTCGTAGTGGTTACCCTGCGGAGCGGACGCTCTCCTTGATGTAAACAAAGCAAGCTTTCGCTCCGCGCTATGGCCGTGGTGCAGTAGCCTCAAACTGGTGCTGCTGCGTTCTTAAACAGGCGTAGGCTCCAGGGGGCACGCCCCCCAGCCAATCAGGACCAACGGATCAGCTCAGCTCCGGGCAAGCCTTCCTGTTTACCACAGCAGCAGCTCAGCTGAACCAGCGACTGGGTTCTCCCTGTCGTCATTACAAAACGTCATTAGCTTCCTGAGGAAACTGAAGAGAAGCTTTTACAATTTCAGCGTTTCGTTATTAGGCTCAGTTCTAATCAGACCCAGGTATTTTTCTACTTGCCAAGCAATACCACAGTTCACAAAAAGGGAGAAAAACATGTGAGAGTAATCACAACTGGAAATGAGAAACAGTGCATAACTGTAGTGCTCTGTGTGACGGCAGAGAGCTGCAAACTGCCTCCATCTTCTTATGTGAGTAAATGCATCTTTATTTGATTTTTTATTCTCCAGAAGTTGAGGCTGGGAAATTTGGACTGCGTCTTAAATTCGAAGGAATACGGTATATATTGTAACTCGACACTTAAGTTGTACTTTCTTTCAATTGCTGTCTTCCTCCACGAAATCCTTATGGTCACATTCTTCTGGGGTTTTTGTGCGTCTAGGCATGTTTTTACATTTCACCACAATTTGCAATTTTGTTTTAAATCCTCCCTATATAACTGTAATATAGCTTTAAATCCCATGAACAAATCTCTGTTTCTAATTGTAATCCTGTTTTAAATCTCGCAAGCGGAGCCTCCAATAAAACAAAAATGTAGGCAATTGCTGCCACTCAGTAGTTGGGGTGGGTTTAAAGTATTCAGAATGATTTAATGATATATTCAAGTCAGAAAGGAGGGACATGGCCCAAGTGCACTGGGAAAGATTTTTTTTAATAATCGGAAAGGGGTGAAGTCAACATGAATTGAGAAACCATTTCCAGTGTTTTTCTGGTGTTTGTTGACCATTTACTGATTCATTTTTTTTGTTTTGTATCGGGTGTGTTTTATCAGTTAAAACCGAAAATCAGAAGCCCTAATTAAAATACATTTTGGAGTTGTATTAGGTGTCCTATACTGTGGGTATGCTTCCTGAAATACGGTTTAAAAGCTCTACCAAGCATAGCAGAGTGCTTTTTCTCAACTTTGCTATCCTTGAGATAATTATTTTACCATGTTAATTAATTTAAAAAAAAATTGGTGGGTTTGTTAGGAGACATGAGTCGGTGATGATAGTGGTAGGCTTATGCTGCAATACTAGTGCAAATAAATGACCAAACTCAGTAAAATTCTAAAAGCTTCTTACCCAAGTCTGGCTTTAGCTCAGTAGGCAAGCTTAATTTCCGTGACATCTTTGCTGG
Source organism: Acipenser oxyrinchus oxyrinchus (assembly GCA_030684275.1). Taxonomy (NCBI): domain Eukaryota; kingdom Metazoa; phylum Chordata; class Actinopteri; order Acipenseriformes; family Acipenseridae; genus Acipenser; species Acipenser oxyrinchus. The sequence continues at coordinate 53,565,089 of CM060251.1, read as the reverse complement.
AAAAAAGAAAACAACATCTTTACAAATACATGTGTTCTGGAATTGCAATACTTAAATTAAAATCACAAAAGCAAATCAAATTTCACAACAATCCTTATGAACAGATTTCTCTTATATATCAGTGTTTAAAACTGAGATACATATGGTAAATATGTATTCATTAAAAATGAATACTATAACACAATTAATACAAACTATACAATAAATATGTAATGTGTTAATTGCATGCCAGACAGATAGACACAATGGAGGTCTAGGTAGAGTATCATGTTTCCTTCACAAATTCCTGAAAAGGAAATATTTTTATTTTAATTTAAACCACAAAACTTGTTTTTGTCCTTTTTTTCAGAACAGTTGCCCATTTTCTAAGCACAATAAGACCCCCCCAGGTACTTTCCAAGTCTGTGGCGTCAGGCCTCATTACGCTCTTGGGCGGTCTGGTATTGCCCAATACCAATACTGTCGGGTCTTATTGCTTACTTAAACTCTCAACAGACATTTGCAATACCATGCTAATTACTCATGTATTAGACAGGAAGGATACAAAGAAAAGTGGGGGCAACAGTTAAATGTACAAAGACAATATCAAACAATTAACTATTAAGTGTGTTATTTTCCTTGGCTTTTTATGTCCCTTTTGTAGCCAGAGGTCCCATATGTTTTTTTTAAATGCCTGTGGTAATTCTGCATTCTGACTTTAATAAACCCCCTGGCCCTCTGGCTGTTATGACTTAAAACCAATTACTTGTGTAAGCTACAACAAGGCAACAAAAGTATTGTACAGTAGACTAGAACACAGTAATACATTTGATGGAACTTGTTCCAGTAACTGAGGGAATGGATGTCTTCTATAAAACGAGGCACTGATTATTGCTGTTTTAGAGGTAGCAGCACATATACATAAAATTAAAGTACATTAAAAATGTTCATGATATGACAGCTTCAAGTTAAATTTGCATTGTCTGATTGCATTAAACACAAATAACTTCCTAAAAACTACACCCCTTATAACAAACATCCCCAAAGATGGGGATACATTCGGCCACATTGTGCCAGTAGAGAATCAACAATGGTTCCCCTTTCCGTCCATTAGGGTGAAAGCACGTAGATTTAGTCTAGGCATATTTCTGAGTTTAAAGCTGCATGATCACACCCCCAATATAATAACTGCAGTTTGTGGGACTTTTTATTAGCACTATGGTGGTGGTAAATATACAACTTCAGCCTATAGATAAAAGTTGTAAGACAGCATTTCAATAAGAAGAAAAATGCTACAGGTGTATCTTGAATTTCATTATTGCCTTTTGTTACTGCAATATCAAAATTAAGTAATGCTCCCATCTGCCTATAACACAGGACAACCGTAGAAATCAGTAGTCCAGTATTTCTAATGTAAATTTACATTTTTACTGGTGTGGGACAAAAAATCCTTTTCTATGACAGTTAATTACACAGGTTTTACACAAAACGTGCAAATTAGTTTTAGACATATGCCGCATGCAATGTTTAATTTATTTTTGTGTTTTGTTCCATTTCAATCAATGAGTCAGCACAACTACACTAGCGACACTTCATCAATGGTAATAGTATTGTACATTTTGACAAGTTCTATATGAAATCTCAAGCCACTCTTACCTCCTCCTCTACCTCCTCCATTGTAGAATTCTTGATGGCTAGTCGTCACCACTTTTAGGGAAGTAAAGTAACAGTGCAATTAGAAATATGATTTTGCTTTGCACCTCGCATTAAATAGGTTACATTGGATGGAAGTATGTGCAAAATGATTGAACATAAACATGTTGTATTGTTTGCAGGGTTTTTTTTAGTTTATAATCCCTAACATTAAAAAAGTATGGCTGTTTATTTGTATATATAACTGTTGGGAGTGTGATCATGCAACTTTAATAGCAAGTTTAAACTGAAATAAATGTCACACACTACAATTAGATAGAATACAGAAATGGCTCTAAACAATAAACACAAAAAACCCACTGACCTTCTGCCAGTGTTTGAACTATTCTGTTTCTTGTTTTGGAAATAGTTTGTTCCACCTGGTGTTATCCCATATGGTCAATGGTGCCAGCCAAACACAATTCTGAATACACCCCAAAAACAATGGCCTGAGCTGGGGAATTATCTTTCATCTAAAACTGGATTTACTTCAATGGCTGTACTTTTTCTTGTTTTGGTACTCCGACCTGTGTACAGGACAGAGCCAAATGAACAGGAATGGTGGCCGGTGGTGGCACTCTACCAACTCAGGACCTTGGCCCACTTTCTGCAGCTAAACTCACAATCAGTGTCCATCAACATTGCAAATCTGTAGTCAGGAGCCTTCCATAAGATAGTTGAGTGAATTACTATACCTTAAAGACTATGTTCATCAATGAAAATCCCTGAACATGAAACTGTTTAATCTAGCTTTGTCACATTTCAAATGCATACGCAAACCTCATAGGCCTACAGCGTAAATGGCACTGAAACACTATCTGAAGTTAAATGTGGACAGTGATTTGCCAGATGTAGCAGGTGTCAGTTTGTACAACGATAAAGCCAAGAGACAGTTAAAACTTTCATGACTTGGAAAAAAGAAAAGAACAAATCAGACTTCTGCTTTTGGTGCTAAAAAGAGAGAGGGGAATGAACGGTATTTGTTATGGTAAGTGCTTGGCAAAAACCATACATAAAATACCAGCATTAACAACATTAGGAACTACAATTGAATCATTTACCAGTACACAATATATATTCATACATAAATGCACAGGCACAAAACCAAACCTCTTACCAATTCAGAATCTCATTTTAAAATCCATGTATTATCCAATACCAATTTACAGTCTTAAAATTAAGATTCAATCTGAAGTTTATTAACAATCGATCCTTAAAATAAGGAAATCGTTAGGTTATCATCACAACCCTGATTCCCTGAAATAGAAATGTAACCATTACCTAATGGGTGTTTACCTCCTAAAGACCCTGAAACCTGAATATTATATACCAAAGCTGTTCGGGCGATTCTGTGACACAGTCATGCCCGCCCCCAAGGGTACAAAAGGACTGCGGACCAGATCTCAGCGTCATTTTTCCTTCAAGCCTGCTGCAATCATGGACACAGTGACCTTGAAGGTTAATAACATAACATTCCCTTTCAAGTACAAATGTAACCATTACCCAAGCAGTCGCAAGGGCAATATTGCAGATCGATTGGAATGCTACAAGGCTAAGCCGAGAGGCTGCCTTGTGCGTTACCATTAGGAACCCCGGTAACAAGTAGCTAGGGCTAAAAAAATTAGGGAGAAACTCACCTCTATGCCTGTATTGTAAGGGTCGACTCAGAAGCAGCCCTTAACACTCTAGTTCTAAGGCCAGGGTTTTGAGGATCTACAAGATTTAGTCTGTAGAACCTAGTAAAGGGATGGGGAGTAGCCCACACCGCTGCATTGCAAATGTCTTTGACAGATGCACCCTGGAATAAAGCCCACGAAGTTGCCATGCCCCTGGTGGAATGGGCAGTGAGCTTTTCTGGAGGGGGCAAGTTGGCTCGCTAATAGGCAGTCCTGACTGTATCTGCTATTAATCTGGACACCCTCTGTTAAGGCAGGGCTTGACCATGGGACTTAGCCCCATAGCAGACAAAAGATTGTTCAGACTGCCTCTAACTTTTTGTCCTGTTAACATAATACGCTAGGGCCCGCACTGGACAGAGCGTATGGAGTTGTCGCTGTCTGTCAGACTGTATGGAGGGGGAGGAAAGCCTCCTATTCCACAGACTGGTTGACATGAAATGCCGAGATAGACTTCTGCAAAAAAGCAGGTGTGGTATGGAACCTAACCTTTGTCCTGGCTTCTGCAAAAATTAAGCAGGCTTTTGCACTTGAAAATGCCTACATCTCACTCACCTGCTTTGCGGAGGTGACTGCAAGCAAGAAAGATGTTTTGAGCGATGAAAAATTACAGCTCAGCTGAATGCAAGGGCTCAAATGGAGGATTCAAGAATGCATCAAGCACCAGGTTAAGCCCCCAGAGAGGATCAATATCCTTCATTAGGAGGCCAAAGCCGCCAAGCTCCTTTCAAAAATTGCCCCGCCAGGAAGTGAGCTCCTGGGGAGACTGAATCAATTTTGACATGGCAAGCCAAAATTGCTGCCAGTAGATCTTCGAAAAGGCAGGGGGTGCTAGAGAGAGGCCAAATGGGAAGACACGGAACTTGTACGCTGTTCCCTGAAAGGCAAACCGCAGGTACTTCCTGTTTGCTGGTTTTATGGGGATGTGGAAATTGGTGTCTTTGAGGTCCACCATGGTGAACAAGTCGCCTGGCCTGATTAATTGCAACAGCTGTTGCATTGTCAACATTTTGAACCTCCTTTGGCTCAGATACAGGTTGAACTGTCTGAGGTTGAGGATTAGTCAAAGGCCACCATCCCGATTGGCCACTACCTCCTGAGACACCACCGTGGCATCTTGCGGGTCTGTGACTGATGTTGGAGTCTCCTGAGGCTTTTGTCTCTGTGCCGGAAACCTATTAAAAAGTCTCCGCGGCGAGCAGCCGTGGGCCGGTTCTGAACACCACCTCTGGCAGCAGGCGGGTGACTCCATGATGACTGGATCTCAAAAAGAAAATCCGGGCACACTGTGGGGGATACAGGAGAGGTGGTAGGCTAATCATCAAAGAAGGACTGCCTTGTCTCACCTTCTGTAGGCCAGGGCACTTGCAAGACTGCAGTGGCCCTCTTGATCAGCGGTAGAAGCTCTGCCGACAGGGACAGCTTAACCGCAGGGGATGTGCTATCTGACTCCACGTCCTCAGATGGGAACGCCAACATTGGTTTCCAATTACAGTTCAGAAAATAAACGTCTTGTAACTTAAAACGAGAATTTTAATTTAAATCCAGCTGGAGCTAAGCAACCTGTGAGGAGAGCACAAGTCAGCTGACTTGTGTTGCTTGATCCCTGGGAAGGAGAGACTCAAGCCGCTGGCTTCACACGGGGCACAATATATGTGTAATTCACTTAAAAAAACTATTACAGCGTAAATGAAATATCGCATAAATTATGTAAAACTAGGGCTGCTCCAATTAACAGATTAAACCAGACCAATTAATCAACTAAAGAGTTGATCGCAGATTAATTTTGTTTTACAATTTAATCAGGCAGATTTTTTTTTTAAATATATATATATAAAATAAAATTAACCAATAGAAGATCTGAATTTTCTCAGCGGCAGTCCAATCATAAGTGAGCGGAGGCAGGACAAACAGTTGAAGGTCTTGAGTATGTTTAACCCTTTGCGGTCCATTGTCGGACTGGGTCCGACATTGCAATTATTCCTATCAGGTCCTTTGTCATCCAAAAAACGCAAAAAAGTCATTTTTTCTACGGAAAAAGCCTTGAAAACCAGCGCGTCTAAAATTAACTGTGCGTGTGAAAATAAATTAGACCTGGCGAGCCTGACGCACAATTAATAAATGGACCGCAAAGGGTTAACCAATGGGAGAGTGTGATAGAAATACAATGAATATTGGTTGTAAATCTCCCTCCCAACTTGTGAGGGCGCTAAGCAGTGAGAACTGAGTTCTTTGGATGGGCTGGTCTGACAGTTCTTTCCCAGGGTCGGGAAGTTAGCCAGTCTGGATGAAGGCGAGACTCCGTTGCAAGAACGCATTGACCCGGAAGGGAAACGACGTGGCAGCCGCAGCTTGGAGAGGCGGTTTCATTCGTTTACCAAGGGGTCATGTGTGACGGCATAAAAGGGGGCGGAGAATCGCAATCTGTTCCTTCGTTTGGTTTTGAACTGCAAGGACATGTGAGAGACCCAGTGAGAGAAGTACTGTGAGTGTTTTGATTTTGTTGAATTGTTTGTTTGTAATTATTAGACAGCTATCACATTCTGGAGCTGTCACCAAGGGCCAGCACAAAACCCGGAACAGCACTTCACTTTTGTTACAAATAAACTTGTACCACCCACCATGAGCACTACAGCACGCACCCAGGACTGGTGACCGTGTTTTGTATATTGTGGCAAAGAGACGTGTGTTTATTATTTGGGACTGTAACCCGTTTATTTACTTCCAGTGCGTTACACATTGTTGTGTATTGCCTGGAGTTATTGTTTAGTCAGCAGACCAGGATTATCATTAATAAAAAAAAAACAGTTTCCAACTGGATTACAATTCTCTGTTTGTTCACTGCACAGTGCATCACTCCTGCACCTGTACACAATCAGCCACTTTGCCACAGAGAGTCAAAGATCTGCCCTGGTTTTGCAGCTGTCCAATCATTATATGCTAGGATAAGCGATAAGTTATTATTGAGAATTATATTGAGAACTTCAAAGTAATATTTACAAATGCTTTTTACAAATTAAAAAAAAAATAATTCTATAGATTTTTTAGTATTTGTCATAAGCAACAAGTACTTATCTGATACCACGCTCCCCTGTCAGGTCAGATCTTGAAAGGAAAAACGACGCCGCCATCTGTGTGCGCAGTCGTTTTGTACCCTCGGGGGCGGGCATGACTGCGTCACAGAATCGCCCGAGCAGCTTTGGTATATAATACTCAGGTTTCAGGGTCTTTACCCATTAGGTAATGGTTACATTTCGTATTTGAAAGGGAACTTTTTTTCCTGAGGACTTGTCTTCATTTTTTTCCTAACAAGTTCTCGCCCCTTTACTTGACATTTTTGTTAGTGAGGGTCCAGCTTTGAAGAAACACACGTTACTTGCTAACTTGCAAGTTTAAAATAAACTGGCAGATTGAGCCTGTGTTAGATACAAGACATTTTACAGTTAAAACCTTTTTAGTAAGAACCTGGAAGGACCACTATCATTTTTTTGAGGGGTAATAGGAAAAAAGACACCTTGGATTTTCCACCTGGTCATTTAAATTAGGGCTGTGTTCAAAGGTTCGAAGGTTCGTTCACTAGTCAGGCATATGAAGATAGTTCTGAACCTTCGAAGCTTCGTCAGGCGGCATTCACGCACTGTCATTTTTTTTCTCTGTTAACAGAAACCATTTGACAATGTGGGAATACTATAACATCACACATTAAATGTCACTGCAAAATGTTATCTTTTGATTTGTATAATGCCTGTTACTTTAATATAAAAGTTGTATTAAAATTCATTACCAGATCATTATAAGTAGCACCTCTTTATCAATGCCGCCGCCGCGGCCGTGCACTGGAGCAAGGTATACTTATAGAGGCAATATTGCTTCAATAAAATATGCACTGAATACCTATTGTACAAGATGTAAGAGAAGTGTTATGGTATAATAAGTATGAAACATAAACCACAAACCACAGTTGATAGGTCACAGCACAGAGTTCAAGAATTGGGTTTTGGAAAGATACAGAAAAAAGACAAAAAACAGATAAAGCTCTCGTTTATCTACAGTTTGCAAAAAGATGTTCTCTCAGTCTGAAGTATTTTGTTGAACTATGTTACGTTTTGGAGAAAATTAGCATTTATTTCAACAGAATAGAGTGGGACCAGGGGAATAAAAAGTAAAAAAGCGTATTAATTCATCATTATTTTAAAAAAGTTGCAACCCTATTTTTTGGGTTCAAACATAAATTAGCAAGAGCTGTATATGAAGATCCCAGCCGGGGGTTCCAGTAACATCCAATCTGTGTTTGGAATGTGAAACTGTTACACAGCTGAGCACTGGAAAGCATGTTTTGAAACACTGTTTTCTTTTTTTCTTTTGTAAGTTAGTAGCAATAACAAGACATGTTAAAAGAAATGTTATATACTGTATTTATTCTGCTGATAATCATGATAATCGATAACAGAAAATTTAATTAACCGTCCAACACTACTGTATATCGCAAGCAGCATCAATTACGTGTACATAAACTTGTATTTGTATTTTTATTTAAATGATAAAAACGTGATTACTGTTTGTAAACTATATGTTAATGTTTTATTCCATTTATATGGGTTACTTGTACAACAATACTTGTGACGTCACCAGTAAATTATGCAAATTATTACTATCGAAGGTTCGAACCTTCCTTCAGTAATGTGTTCCAAACCTTCAAAGGTCAAAATGTACCCTTCATTACAGCCCTAATTTAAATTGGGTTTATTTAGGTACATGAGTGTTGACATTACTGTACTCTCCAATAAGAGTCCTTACTAAAGAGATCATACTGTACATCACTTCAGGGTATAAACACAAAATCAATACATTGAGAATTAACTCTGTTGTTTCCATGATTGGTTATTATTGTTAGTGATCAGTGTGTGCCCAACACCTTAGATTAGCAGGAACTACTTACTTATTTGAAAGGAATTAAGCAGCGTGCTCCAATAATGACTGCTTTGTGGTGAGTGCACAAGAAGCAGCCAGTGAATTAGTTGTAACAAATCAGAATAGGTTTTTGTCTCATACCCAGATCATAGACTACCGTCTTGGAAAATATTCTGTTGTTGGTCTTCACTGGAAGTATATTTTAATTAAAAAAAGAGCAAAAGCTATAGAAAAAAAAAATAGATAAAATGTCTGACACAAAATAAAATACCATACCCCTTTCTATAAAATTAGGCACTTTATAGTCATTATCAGAATTACATGGCAAAATAGAACCGATTCAGTACAGCAACAACAATATTATGATCAAATGGATCATTAAAAATAAAACACTGTTGTGCTATTTCAGTAAACTACCAACAAATGCACCAGATACATGTGATGTGGAAAATAGGCCTACATACAAAACAAATCCGCAGAACTGTTTTTGGAAGAGAGTGAAATCGCCACATGTGATGAAGGTAAAAACGCAGATAACATCGACCCATACAGCACTGATGCGGCACTCTGGGGCCCAATAAATGAAACGATGCGATCTTGCCGGATTACAAAAGGCCCAACATCGTGTCAAAACAAACATGCCAATTTTTCAGCATGTGAAAAACAATACAAACACCAGAAATGGCGTTTATCGGAAACTGTCTTCACATGCACGCTAAAAATCGGGAATCTGTCCCTCGTGAATGGCTTCTTTATTCACCATCGACAGGGTCTGTATTTTGTTTTGTGTGTCGATTATTTGGAGAGTTATCATCTTGTGCAGATGCATTTAGTGGTTGTGGCTTTAATGACTGGAAACACGCTGCAGATCGTGTTGCTGAGCATGAGAGCAACGTTTATCACAGAACTGCAATGCTTACCTGGATTTCTCGGACACAAGCCAAAGGGCAGATAGACTCTGAATTGAGTAGCAGTTTGAAACTGACTGTGCATATTGGAGAGACGTCCTCACAAGGGTGGTTGCAGTTGTAAAGTTTCTGGCTGAGTGTGGGCTTTCTGTCAGAGGAGATAATGAGACTGTTGGATCCCCCAATAACAGTAATTACTTGGGCACCGTGGAATTATTGAGTCAGTTTGATCCTTTCCTTAATGAACATATAAAAAAATACGGGAACGCTGGTAAAGGAAGGCCTTCATACCTTTCTTCAACTATTTGTGACAAATTCATTTCTTTAATGGGACAAAAGGTGCTTTCTGAAATAAACGTCAGTTGCAGATTGCAAATTATTTTTCATTTATTGTAGATTCCACTCCAGACATATCCCACATTGATCAACTTACGTTTGTTGTCCGCTATGTGTCGTAAGAGGGGCAGATTCAAGAGCGTTTTCTTAATTTTCTCCCAATAACAAGTCATACTGGAGAATCGCTTTTTAATTCAGTTTTGACAGTTTTGCAGAAGATGAACATTGATATAGCAAATTGCAGAGGTCAGTGTTATGACAATGCCAGTAACATGTCAGGGACATACAAAGATCTGCAAACACGAATTCGGAAGATAAACCCTTTAGTTGATTTCAAGCAACAAGTAATGCACTTCAGGCTGTTGAGCTTGACTTGGTCAATGCTGTAAAGTTGGTGGGCTTTTTAAAGGATTTTGTGGCTTTGTCTACAAGCTCAGTTTGACAGCTTTGAAACTACAGCTAAACAAATGACACTGCGAGTTTCTCAACAGTATAAAATCGGAAAAGAACCGTGAACTGAAGAGGAAAAAACAATAGGATGAGTCCAGGGAGCCGGACTGTAAGTTGACAGGCTGAGAGAAGTTTTGTGTGGATGTTTTCAACATTGTTATCGACAAACTTGTAGCAGAGTTGCAACGCAGGTATAAAGCATACAAAGAAGTATGTGCCAACTTTGGATTTCTGACTAATCTGAATCTGCTGTGTGCATCAGAGATACATTCATCAGCTGTTAAACTACAAAACAAATACAACACAGACTTACAGGAGGATTTTGCAGATGAACTGGTACAATTTAGCAAATTCACAAAAGAAGAGGAAAACAAATCTGCAAAGAATCTACTTCACGTTTTAAGACAATGGAGTCTGCAGTTTGCATTTCCAAATGTAGACATTACTTTACAGATTTTTTTGACACTGCCAGTAACTAACGCTGGAGGGGAACAATCGTTTTCAAAACTGCCGCTAATAAAAAAATAAGCTGAGGACAAGCATGAATCAGATGAGACAGAATAATTTGACTCTAATGTCAATTGAATGTGACTTGCTTCGTCAGCTGGATTTCAAGGACATCATTGAAGATTTCTCAGCCCTGAAGAGCAGAAAGAAACTCATGTAACAGCTGTTCTAAGGTAAGAAGTACTTTTAATGAACTATATTAATGTTTTAACATTCAAATGTAACTACAGAACTGCTTTATGTTAGTTGAAACGCAAGTGGTAATAGCCTTGATGCCGCAATTATGATGATATTGTTTTAAACTGGGTAAAACATTTACATACGGGGGGGGGGGGGCCCACAAAATTTAGTAGCCCCTGGCCCACAGCAGAGTTAATCCGGCCCTGTCCAAACCTCTACAGTTTGGAAGTGAATCACAATACCAGGAGCCTCAAAATTAGGCAGCATCAGTCGGATGTACCCGACTGCAGCCAATAATATTAGTGCTTAAATCACAGTAACATGGCAAACAGGCATATCATCCTAAGATTGCAGCGGTGGCAATGCAAATAAAATAAAATCAAAACATGAAGTGTTGGAAAGTTTATCAGGCATGAGAGGTAATATATGACATCATTATTTATTCTACCCATTAGAAATGCCCAATTCGAATGTCGCTGCACCACTGCAATCCACAAATTAAATTGTTGTGTTCCTCTTTTCACCTGTTAAACCAAAGCAATAAATATTGCCAGCTTGGCTAGTTTCTGCCAGGCCTCACTGGCCACCTGAGCAGTAACTGAGGTGCACTGAAGTGAACTATCCTCAGCGGATTTCCTCCCTACACACAGGACCACAGGGTGTCAATACTCATGGGAGCCACTATACAAACCTGGGCTATCTCTATATGATGATCAAAGTTCCACCTTCAATAAGCACTCTACAATACAAACTTTGTCATTACCAGTCATCAAAGGACACCAACTGCAAGCTGCTTTAAAATTAACGTTTGCTTCCCAGCATAAATGCAGCTTAAAGCATTTCACACACATCAGCATTAAGTAGGCCATTCCTCACTAGTTTCATGGAAATTTAATTTCAAATGCATATAGTAGCACCCTAATCAGTTCTGTGCTTTAATGTGTAGATCACAGGATCACTTAGCATGGCCAAAAACATTAGGCCTTTTCTTTTTTTTGACATGTGATATTGTTAGAGAATTTTATGCAAAGTATATTTGATGAAAAGTTTGTTCCGGTAATTGATACAGATGTGACAGAAACAATGTTTTGGTCTTGCTAGCAATGAGATGTTAAAGGCATTACTGTATTTCACAGAATATTTCATTAAATTAGGTATATGAATATGTATATATTACCTGAAGTTGGCGATTTGCATCGATCTTCTGAAGTTGTGGATCCCTCGTTAATATCACAAAGACCTGTTAAAGCACACATATAAAATTACCAGAAACTTACACCAAAATCAGACATTTATTTATGGTCATAAAATAGCATTCGTAGCGTTGTTGCCAATTGACACATTTTGGAAACAGCATGGTTCCATCCATATACTATATGCATACATTAAAATAAAAGGTAATTCCGTGACAAATTACCCAATAGGAAAAAACCTACCAACTCCAATTTAAACCAATTCCAGTACATGTCATCCTTCTTTGGCCAGTGATACTACCAATGCCAATATTCTTTAGCATTATCAATTTCTGTAGTACGATTCTAGAAATGATTTCATATCTTGAGTACTTATAATGAGAAATGGGACAGAGTAGAAAGTTGTCAAACTCAGCCTCATTTTAAATTATTTAGATCATTATGTCCAGTTTAGCTATAAATACACTATTTTAGGTTAGTTATCTTTTTTTTTATTAAGCCTATTATCCTTAAATCCAAGCTACAATAAATAATACCTGAAGCCACCAATATCACTAAGCCATTTTGGTTACTTATGTAAATTAAGTAAGCTTATGTAATAGTATTTTCAGTTAAGCTTGCATTTGTTTGTCTCCGGTACAAACTATACTTTTCTACCCAATACTGTGTACATTATTTTAAAACATTACTCATACATGCTATTATATTCTAATTCAATAGGTGGCACTATGTCATTAAAAGTCCTTATTTCTGGCACTCCTAGTGGATCAGAGCAGAAGTGTAACATTTCTTTTTGAGAAATACAATTTAAAAGGGAGATTCTCCCATCAAACAGACTTCCATAACACGTTTGTAGTCTTTAGTTTAGTGTCTGATTTCTTAGGACAGCGAGCGACTGTCTTCTGAGCAGAACTTTGTTTTCACAAATGTTAAGGGACGACCATGTTTCACAGTGAATTAAATAACAGAACCCAAGGGGCAATCAATGACACTAACTATTTTCAAACAGCAAAATTGTCCGAAAGGGTATTTAAAAAGGAAATGAGTTTTCAACTGGATAAGCATGCAACACGAAATGTAGGTGAAAATATATCACACTTGCAATACTTACCCAAACGTGAATTCCTCAAAACACTTTTAACAGAATAATGGGATAAGCTAAGACATTCAATTGTGAAGCACTACAAATATTACTATTTCAGCCGTGATAGACAACATTTCTTTTAGTGTCAGGTGACTTACTTAGATAAGAGGAGCGAAGCCTTTTCACAGACTCAGAATATAAGTTAGAAAGGCCACACATGCAAGATGCCACTGTCAGCATACCTTAATGCAGCCATGGGAAAAGGAAAGATGAGGACAACAACAGCATGTGTGAGACAGTCAAACGAAAAAGACAACTCATGAAGCATTCCTGGCTGTAATGATGCAGAAGTTTCAGTTGACCACACAGTACATTTGCCATCACCTCAGCATGTGAATGATACATTTAAAAACATCACATGCTTTCAGAAGGAAAAGTGAAAGAAAGCTTAATGTAACGCATGCATACAAAGATACAAGATACAAAAAGATCTTTACTGACTAAACACCAGACATTTACTATTACCTACAGTAGAGCAAAAATCCTAGGCAGTGTGGTGCTGTTTGAAACTGCTGTGTTACAGGGACAGTGATTTGAAAAGGTCTGACCTGACAAAAATGAATGTCAGTAAAGACTTTATCAGTAACCGGTTGTATAGTATAAAGGTGTTTAAAAACTAAGCTTATGCACACTCATTTTCAGTTAAAAAAAATAAAAAATAAACAAAAAACGTTTTGATGTAATCATGTACACCTTCATTCAATAAAGCCTTTTTTGGTTTTGGGTTGGGTGAAAATTGTTTTCATGCTTAAATTTGCTGTATAACATGTACTATCACACCACTCTTCAACAGTCGGTGACGTATATTTTAATGGCCTATAACAGTTGGCCTCATTATACACTCATTAAAAAAAATACTGTACTAATTTCGAGTTTCTAATTTGCTTGGAATTTAGAATTATTATTATTATTATTTTTATTACGGGATTCCATAAATTTGATTTTGATAAGTGGATAAGTAAATATAGTTGCAAGACTAATATAACTAATACATCGATTCATTGTTGTCTTTAACATGCACACAGTAAATCAACTACAAAATTGTGAGTTAATTAGATTTGTATAATTGTAGCTGGGAGTGACTGTAGCCTCCTGCTGCATTCTGGGAAACCCTGCTCAAAGAAATGCTTTTTACATTTGGGTTCACTAGGAATTAATACGATTACTGTAGTATTATGCGGTTTGTCTAATCCATACTGTACGTGTGTGTGTGTGTGTGTGTGTGTGTCCTTTTAGAGGTGAGGACACAGGTTTAAAAAAAAACAAAAAAAACATTTTAATTATAAAAAATATCCGAAAAGTTTAAAGATCTGGACTGCCGTTTTGTTTCCTTACCTCCAGATGGTTGCCGTGTTTTACGAGGAGATCTTGGCTGTCTTTGATAAGGATCATTGGATCCATATAACTCAAGTGTCCCCAGGTTTATAAGAACAGTCTTCTGAAGGTAGTCAATGATTGCAATGCCATTACTATTTCCAAAAACCACACTGCACAGAAACAGAACACGAATGTGGGTTATGCTTACTTCAAAGACAGCCATCACTGAACAGTCCCCCAACAAATTCCCCATAGTTGATTGCTACACAGTCCAAATTTGAAGTCAAAACAATGAACAGTTCCTGAATATACAGGTGACAAAATACATCAATCACAAACCCTTTATGCTGAAAAACTGTCTTGCACTGCTGGTTGTTTGCAGTGTAAATTGAGTTGGCAGTATCTGAATTCAGACCATTTGTTTTTGGATCTGTGTTTTACATATAGAAAATATTTAAGTGTGGTTTCCCTATGCTAGTCTCCAACAGAAAATAAATTATATATATATTATTCATGATGTTTGTCACTTCAGTTGTACTGCAACATGGGAAGTTGTGTTCAGCCTAACAAAACATTCCTCAAAGTTGTATACAATGCATGTTTTTTTGGGGTTTTTTTGTACTGAAAACCAGGGTATACTATGTATTTGCATACAATATACTTACAGCCCACATGATGAGTTAACACCAAGACTGGTTATTTGTTGTGGAGGTTCCCCGCTGACCCAGACCAGCTGAATAACCAGCTCCACCTGGTAGCCTGCAGATTGTTTGAGTGGAGTGCTTCGTACTCTGAGAGAGAGAGAGAGAGAGAGAGAGAGAGAGAGAGAGAGAGAGAGAGAGAGAGAGAGAGAGAGAGAGAGAGAGAGAAAAATGTATTACTGGATGATCCAGGTTTAACCCCTTGGTACATACTTCATTTTTTTGTTCATTACAATTAGAAAAAGTACTGCCTGGTTTTCTTTGTTTTCTGTTTTAAGCTATTTGATAATATAATTATTTATTCTGTTCAACCACAATTGAAACAGCAATTTAACCAAGTCGATGCAGGGTCTCAAAGTAATAAGGTATTTAATCTCTGTTGGACAAACTTTATTAACTTAGCAATTAAAAAGGATATCTGCTGTATTAAATGGGTTGCTACACTGCTGGCCACACTGGACTCCTTAGGGGTGATGAAAGTCAACAAATAATTTTAGGTGAGGCTGACCAAAACCACAAAAGACAATAATGGTGATGAAAAAAGAGAATGAAAGAATATTTGTCCAAGTAGACATTTTTAAAACATTAGTATAGATTACTTCCATATATATTGCTAATGATACGACAAAACACATTTTTAACATTCAAGTATAAGACAGAAAGGATATACTGTACTGTACTGTACATAGCACTTTTTTTCTGTAAAAATATCCTACTGAAACCAGCTTCCCTATCCTCACCCCCTCACCAGTGTCAAATATGAATATCAGCTGACAGAGGCACAGCTACATTTTCAGACAATAACTGCGTTTCATGCTGAGCAGAAAGCAGAAAGCAGAAAGCAGAAAGCTGTGGCTCTAATGATGCAGGATAGCATTAAGACCACATTCTTAAAATTCAGCAAGGCCTTTTATTTGATGTCTCTGTAGTGGGTTACATACTTGAGGCAGGGTACATTGTCGCGAATGCCATCAGAAGAGCTGCTGCTGGTGGAAGGGTGAGACTGAGGTGGGGGAGGCTGGGAGTTGGAAGTGGCTCCAGGGGTCGGTAGGGATGAGACCTGATCGCCCTCCGGAGATTCAACATCATTGAGCTCATACTGTAACCGAACTTCTAGTAGCTTTAGGAAAGCACACAAAAATATATATTAACACAATTAACCACTGTATTTAAGCTTTACCATGGGGTTTGTTTTAGGTTGAAATAATAAGCTGGCATTTAAGAAACACAAGAAAAACCAACAGAAAAATAGGTGGTAAATGAGGAACTAAATTAACGTTATTAGGTACAGTTTAAAATGGAAGAGACAACTTTGTAAAAAGTGTGTAGCAAACAGCACTTGAAGCTCAGTGACTCAAAGATGTATTGTCCAATAAAAAAGGCATTATAATTGACAAATATTTAAAGTAACATTTCTGCAGGCTCAAATGTAAGAGTCTAATGCAAAGCTTCTGAAATCAAAGTATGTGACCTCTAAACTAAAAGTTATGCTGTGTGGATGAGGAGTGCCTATGCAGGAGGAACAATCTCCCAATCTGATGAGCCAATTGCAGGTAATACTGAACTGTGTAAAAATCCGGAGTTCTGTCTATACATGCAGACACTGCACATCCTACAACTGTCAACTCTACAAGCCTTGACATCCGTGCCAGTCAAAGTAACTGTACACCCTGCGCTATTGGCTCCAATTTAGTCTAATTAAACATTCTTTAAAACATCATACAGTTCTCACAGCACAGAGCAAATCAAAGCAGTGACAGCTTGCTGGAGTTGTCCAAGGTTAGTAACGAATTGGGAACTGCACTATGAATTCTGGGAATTATTTTAAATCAGCAGATTTACATGTATGTGACAGTGATTAATTGTGTAGTCTTTTTTTATCCCTTGTAATTCTCTTCAATCCCCTGAAGGCATTTTGTACACTATCAACTTGACAGCAGCTATTACATACTTGTACCAGCTACAGCAATATCTGGTTGACTCTTACTTGAAGTCACACCACCACGGAAGAGTCTATAAAGTCTATCATATTTTCCAGTTAGATTTATATGATTGATGATGCACTTCAGGTTCTGATCTCCAATTATGCTACAAGGAGTGTAATTTGCATCACATTTTCTTTATTGATTATGCATCTCTTTGGGAAAGGGGACTCCAGATCTTTACTTTACAGATTGCTACAGCTTGATTTAAACTACCCTTTAAAAGTTTCAGATATTATTATGTGCTGAGCATTTCTATACATTTTCTCTAAGCATTGCTATAAAGCAACAGCACTATATTGTTTATTAGCACATTAACAGTCAGCTAACTACTTCTACCAAACAAAGACACTTTGATATCATGTTTATATGAATTGTACTTTACTATAATGCCTACTCAATTCACTTTAACTAATGTATTATTTAAAGGGGTCCCCTGTGGCTAATCCAGAAGAGGAGTTTGAATCCTGGTCATGGAGAGTTGCTGATCTTGGCTGGTGGCCCACAGGAAGTGATGCACTGGCCTTTGCCCTGCAAGTGGGTTGCAGGATAAGGCATCAGGATTCGAACTGGGCATTGCAATTTGGGTGGTAAAATTGATAAATAATTGAATACATAAAAAAAATATCTTGTAAAGTATGTTAAGAGCAAAGTTTATTGTTGTCTTTTTAGTTTTTTTTAAGTCTGATGCATATACGCTATTAAATTAATCAAAACAAACTTTAAATAACTCATGTGTTACAGCTTTGTGAATAGGGCAGATTGAAAATTATAGTAAAAGTAACATGAACTACAGCAGGGGTTCCCAAACTGTCCCGAGTAGGCCGTACATATAATAATAACGAAAAGCAACAATATAATACTAAATGAAGAAAAAATAAGATTCAAATGAAAAAAATAACAATTTATAATAAGTTTATTGACAGTGCTACGGGTTTAAAAATGGTTTTAATTTGTAATTTTTCTTAAGAAGTGCTAATAGTGGGTGGTAAAAAAGGTAGAAAAAAGTTTGGGAACCCCTGAACTACAGTATTTGTTTATGTACAGTATATACAAAAAAAACACACTACAGTTCTTCAATTTGATTTTAATATTCAAAAATGCCCACAGCAGAATGCAACATTAACAATCACAGCCTCCCACCTCGCAGTTTACTCACAGGAGTTTCCTAATAAAAAGTATACCTTCTGTAAACTTCAGGTAATACTTAACATTCTACAAAGCAAAGGGCCAGTACCTGTACAACTTCCGTCGTCCCTTCCTGTTTGCTGAATTTATAGATGATGACATGGGCAGAGACTCCAGCAACACACAATATCCTGCTCTCTGGGCACCAGGACAGGATCTGAATGGCAAAGGGGTCCTCATCTACTATATCTGTGTTGGGCTTATCATCCTTGTTCCGAGATTTATCGAACACCTTGGCTGTCTTCAGTTTGTACAGTACTTGTAACATTACTGAAAAGTGATTGATTAAATAAATAAATAAATAAATAGTGTGGATTTTCAGACATTCAGAGCTGTACATCACACAAAACCAGCCATAATAAACCCTCTGTATTGTCAGTTTAAGTGCTTATACATTTCTTTCTTTTTTTTTTTCTTTTTTTTTAAATTTAATCGTTGCCAATTAGTTTTTATTATTTTCTCCCGAATTTGAAATGCCCAATTATTTTTAGTCTCAGCTCACCGCTACCACCCCTGCGCTGACTCGGGAGGCTAAGATGAACACACGCTGTCCTCCAAGCGTGCAGCCAGCCAGCCCGCTTCTTTACACTCTGCAGACTCACCATGCAGCCGTCTCAGAGCTACGGCGTCGGAGGACAACGCAGCTCTGGGCAGCTTACAGGCAAGCCCGTAGGCGCCCAGCCAGACTACAGGGGTCGCTGGTGCGCGGTGAGCCGAGGACACCCTGGCCGACCTAACCTCCCTCCCCGAACGACGCCGCCAATTGAGCGCTGCCCCTGGGAGCTCCCGTCCATGGTCGGCTGTGGAATAGCCTGGACTCGAACTGACGACGTCCAGGCTATAGAGCGCATCCTGCACTCTAGCGAGTGCTTTTACTGGATGCGCCACTCGGGAGCCCTAGTGCTTATACATTTCTGATCTGTTGCATCACAAAACTTTTCAAATTTACTCTGATGGATGAGGTATGCGAAAAGATGAAAATGCGACTATTGAAAGTGTTAACATTTTTTTGAGACCGATGAACCAGAGTCCCCAGATATCAATCCAACTGATCGTCATTTATCAGGGCCAGGTACCAAAATCCCTGGCAGTTATTCACAGCCCAGGTACATCAATGGAATGGCATTCCACAGGACATCTAAAGTAACACTGTGGATTCCACCCAGAACCGCATTGCAGCTTTCATTTGTTCAAAAGGGGGAACAACCTAGTACTGCAAGAACTCTATATACTCTTTAGAACTCATAAGACAAGTCCAGCAGTGCAATTGGGTATGTAATAATTCAGCTGCTCAATCGGTAAATGAAATATATTTCAAGGCATGGAAATAAAAATAAACAATTCTAAAATTGCTTTGTTTATGTGATTGCAGGTTTTGAAGATCACAGTGTGGAGTTCCTCTTATAGCCAGCATTCTTTCTTCAAAGTTAATTTGTTTGTAGACTATTACATTCTTTAATTAGGCTTGCACTGCTAAAATTTAACACCACAGATAATTGTTCAGTTTTGGCTTTGTACTTAGAAAGCAAATTATGTGAAATGCTTGAGATTAAAAAATTAAATTATGCCAGTACTATTCTATGCAGAACAAAACTGTCAATTGGGACAATAGAAAGTAGAGAAAGAAACTGAATCAAGTCTTTAAACAAATATAAACTAAAATAAGCTGAATATTATTATTTATTTCTTAGCAGACACCCTTATCCAGGGCGACTTACAATTGTTACAAGATATCACATTATTTTTACATACAATTACCCATGTATACAGTTGGGTTTTTACTGGAGCAATCTAGGTAAAGTACCTTGCACAAGGGTACAGCAGCAGTGTCCCCACCTGGGATTGAACCCACGACCCTCCGGTCAAGAGTCCAGAGCCCTAACCACTACTCCACACTGCTGCCCTTAACAAATAATATTTCAGATTATTTTGCACATTGCATAAAAAAGGTAGAATTAAACAAAAAAACTCAAGCATCTCCTATAATGTTTCCATGCTGCCTTGCCAAGTCCTTTAGTTAAGCAATGACTATAAATCATTCATTAATTTGTGATGGGGGGCATTTCAGTAGCAGCAAGCAGAAACACGTTCTTCAATATGTACAAATGACAGTGTTCACACAGATGTGCAACCAAGAGACCCCCTCAAGTCATTTTAAACGTTTGCACTGTCAGCAAATAAAAAAAGGTAAGCCAATACTTTCAAAATGCTGAAGCATCTCTCCTAGACAGAGCCTTAATTGGATATCAACATACGCCAATTCTAAAGGTAGGCCTATATAGATATATAGGCAGACATATTTTTTATATTTATTCACTGCGCCCTGGCATTTCAGTCAATTGTTTCCCTAATTTACATTTCACCTCTCCCAGTAGTACGAGTGCCGAGATGAATGACTGGAGCAGTGGAGTGTGTGAACAAATTCACCTCATTAAGCCAGCCTGAGGCAGGGCTTGTGCTTTGGCTTATATATGTTAAAATCATATGTTCTAAAGCCTAAAGTCAGGTCTAAAAGGGCAGCAGTGTGAAGTAGTGGTTAGGGCTCTGGACTCTTGACCGGAGGGTCGTGGGTTCAATCCCAGGTGAGTGACACTGCTGCTGTACCCTTGAGAAAGGTACTTTACCTAGATTGCTCCAGTAAAAACCCAACTGTATAAATGGGTAATTGTATGTAAAAATAATGTGTAAAAAATAATGCAATTGTATGTAAAAATAACGTGCTATCTTGTAACAATTGTAAGTCGCCCCGGATAAGGGCGTCTGCTAAGAAATAAAAAATAATAAATAATAATAAATGCACGCAGTGATGCAGTCTATCCTCTTGGTTGTAAGTAAATCCTACATCTAATAAATAGCAAAAATCACAGGTATGATCCCAAAAATCCTGCTGTAAAGAAGATTTGTAAGATTTGTGCTGACAACATAATGCCACATTGCTCATAAAAAAAAAAATTGCATTAAAAGGTCATATGAAGTAGCTTGTTAAATGATCAAGTACACAAGCATATTTAGAAGATCAAGAGGTGATATTCAGAAGTAAGTAGTTGAATAACCCACAAGGAGCACATCGGAAAATTATATTATTATTACAATATACTCAAATAACAGCATGGCATGCATACTGTGGAAAGTTAGTATTGCTCAAAGCTACATAGAACTTACTTGCAGAGGCATCCCAGAATTTTATTGATCCATCTGCATGCCTGTTGAAAGGAGATAAATTTTTTTTTTTTAAATGTAAACATTCAAAGTATTTTTCTTCAAAAGTATAGCACTTGGGCCTTATGTAAGCTTTTAATAAAAGGGTTATTGAACCAATAATTTTCATCAGAAAGGCCTTTAATTTAATAACTTGCTGTGAGGCTGGAATTCAAGATATGGATATAAGTATGTTCATTGGAGTGGCTGTGTTCAGTATGAAGGATGTGGGGGTTGTAAATGTTCTTTTTATTCTCAACAGCTTTTAAAAACAACATACCTTCAAAACAGTACACTAAAGGAAGGCCGCATCATGTCATTCTAGCTGGTCCACTTTCCACAGGTACCTTGCTTTGGTCTTTGGTAAACCATAAGTACAATTCAAGGCCTTCACCCTTTTTAAAAAAAAATTAACTTTTCCTCCGTTTAACCTAAATCTGTGTGAACCACAGCTTGAAGAATAGGTGGCTCTCAATTTCCTATTGAAGTGATATTCCAGTCCTGTTTTCACATTTTACAGAACAGCATCCCCATCAGGAATCCCTCCTGAGATGACAGCTACCTGCCACGGTAAATTACTGACACAGTAACCTGACCTTTTCATGCTAGTCTTGTCAAGCCAGCTAGCAGTAAGCGGTAAACCGCTTGTTGCCAGTTATGCAACTGGCAGATGACCAGTAAAAAGCACTGATGAGGACTCGACAAAGCTGCACTCTATCCCCACAACACTGTGCAGCAAACATAATGTAACCTTTATTTTTACAATTTTACATGAAAGCCATAGGAAATGAGTGGAATAAGTGCTATAGGATGACAGTTAATTGAATAATTGGATATGCTCTAAAGGACTGATATTAGGTTGCCAATAACAAGGGATGACTTATTATGGTATTTTAGTCTAAGAAAATAATAATATTCCATGTCAGAAGTACGTGTTTTATAATTAGGGCTTCTGATTTTCGGTTTCCCATAAAAAACAATAAAACACAAGGATCTACATAAAAACTCGAAAATAGTTAAAAATATCAAGAAATTAAATTAATAAAATCCGAAAAACAGAAGCCCTATTTATAATGGAACTAAAAGATCAGGCTTCAATTGGTATGTTCCATTTGTACAGCAAAAATGCTTTAATGGATATTGAACAGGCACAGTTTGAATGCTAATAGAAAAAGACTGCAACACAGAGTCAAATGTTTTATTTTCTGTGTGCTTTCGTATGCTTTTGCTTAAGAGAGGGAATTGCAACAAATCTCCAAGGCTGATGCATTGCACTTTCAACTTACCCAGTGATAATTATTTCTGGATAGCTTTGTGAGCCAAGACCCCAGTTACCACCACTGATAGGCCATTCCTAAAAACAAAAATTTAAGAAAGAAATATAAATGGATTTCATTTTTTTCCTTGAAGGCTTGGAATTTGTAAATAAACATTTTACTTTATGATCTAATAAAATTGAATTTAAAAGCTCTGTTCTCTGTGTTGTAACTATCAACACTGTTATCTGCTCTTGAACTGCCCCGATATCAAATCGTATTGTGTTTTGTATTTGCTCTTATTAGGACTGAAGTCATTGTATTTTGTATCTTGCTCTTAATTGTACTGTAATTCTTGACATGCATTTTTTGTAGACAACTGTAAGTTGCCCTGGGTAAGGGCATCTGCTAAGAAATTATTATTATTATTATTATTATTATTATTATTATTATTATTATTATTAATAATAATAATAATAATAATAATAATAATAATAATCAAAAGTCAAGTACAGACTCAAATGCAAATGTGTCATGTTGCCAATGCTGTAGAATCCAACAGCATAAAAAGCTCTAATTTAGATCAAGATACCAGAAACATGGACATTTAAAAGAAATCCACACAAGCTTTAAAAAAATAAAAAAGTTTTGAATGGCTGCTATGACAGCTTTCTAAATATCAACTTGGCAAAAAAATGTTCCTTCTATTTATTTCAGTGGTCAGCCAGCTTGGAATTCATTTGGTAATTCACCTGTAAAAGTGCTCATTTGGCTGAACCGTTTGAATTGTATTTTTAAACATTAATGAAAAAAGTTTAAAAAGGCAGTTTTTACTTTTTGCCATGTTATAATTACAGTAAGCCACTGCAGGCTGTGCATTGTTGTGAATGATCATACATCTTCACCCCAACATTTTTAGTTAATATGTGCATGCACAGAAGCTGATTTGAAGAAGAATATCTTCTGGTTTTCTCTGAGCTCTAACCACCCAATAACAAACAGACCACATGACCTCTACGGTGAAGACAGAAACAGTGTTGTACAAACACATGCAGGAGTACCTTTTTACTGTATCCTTGCCGCTTCTGCCTTGATCCAACTGAATAAAGTGCAGGAATGAGGTCCACAGGGCAGTCAGCAAAGTATTCACAGCAAGTAACAGGGGATTCATGTATACTCAGAGGATAAGGGTTTTCAAATATAGGGTACCTGCAAAGATATATGAAAATAATACACATGCCAGAGATGATTAGAAAAGCAATTTAGTTCCTCATAACCACATAATAAGCACACAGTATATTATAGTCAAATGCCATACAAAACTTCTATTGGAGGCTTAAATAATAAAATCATGTATAATAAAAGTTTGGTGAAGGCAGTTATCATGTTTACTCTATATGTGAGTGTGGCAGGCAGACAGACATGTGGGTTTGTTAAATGTATAATTTAAATTGTATTAATAATAAACATGACATACTAGATACTGTACTATAACCTCCGCAAATGTAATGTGTGGTGCCCACCACAGACAGACAAGTTCAGAGCTGTTCATTTTATTAGGAAAATGTACTTATTTTTTGGTTGTAGTAGATGAATACCAAAGTTTTACATTACCCTAGAGATTTCTAAGTCCTTTACAGTGTTCAATTTTTGTTTTTTGTCCGCTTTTAGAAAACAGGAAGTGATAAGCAAAACAGCACTGACCCAGACATGTAGGTTAATGATGGCCACACTTTTATTTACTTTTAATGCAGTAAGTACAACTTTAAGCAGACTTAACCTAATATTATCTAACGATATAAAACAAGGATTATATATATATAACATAGTTAAGGTTTGAACAAAGGTTCTGTTTTAAGTCGATTTTACAACCAGCTCAAAAGGGGAGTAAATCCCCATCGATATGCATGAATATTGGTGTGTGTGGTCGGATTGACAGGCTCAACAAACCCTGTGACGGGGTAGCATTTGGTGAAATACTTTTTGAGATACAGTGTGGTGATAAAAACAGCTGTTTTAAAAAAGAAATAAAAATTGAAAAATTAAGATGCTTTTGTATACACCTGTATCTCAAAAAGTACTGCTAATTAAGGATCCACACTTGGCATACACATAGTCCCGGGAGTGTAGATGTGCAACGGAGTATTTATATTTTCGGGGATCCTGGTTTTACCAAAATTGAACCAAAAAAGATAACGGTCTGACATCACTTCTGTCTGACGTCAGTGCTTGGCAGCGTTGCTTTCGACCGTTCCATTTCACTGAATAGGGAGACATTGAATAGCCTATAGTTCCGCACACACGGGACAGATCTGTGTTTCTGTCTGGATAAAACTGGTAATCAGTGATAATAATTAGTGTTTGTGCCTTCAGTACTGGGGAAACTAATAATAATTTGTTCATTTAGGAAATATGTCAGAGAAACGAACAAGTGAAACAGAGAATGCAGAAGCACTTTACAGTATTACCTGTTAGCTGGGTTGTATTGTTGCTCACCAGTGAAAAAAAAACTTTTATAACTAAAGGGGGAAATCAAGAGGTGCCAGGGCTCCCCAGGACTGAGCCACAAATTAAGCACTAGTTAAATAATAAAATGTAAGCCTTGGATAAAGGCGTCTACCAAATGGATCAAAAATAATAAAGACTACAATGTATTTGTTATGACACCTCCTATTTTATACTCCAATTGCTTTTTGTTTATTGAAGATCGTTGTTATTGGGTTTGTGATTATTTGTTTCTATCAAAGTTGTAATCTGCTTTGTTAAACTAATGATCTGACTGACAGCTTTACATGGCCCGGCTTGAACAAAACTCTTGTTCGTGGAGGAACACATTGATTCACATAAAATAAATACATACTGCCTGCTGGATACGAAAAAAGAAAGAAGTCTGTCAATACTTGTAAACGCAATACTGTAAATGGTTATGATCTTGTATAGCCTAGGTTCTAAAAAAGAAAAAAAAAGTGAGAAGATAATGTTTTGCCAAATAGAATAAAATACAAATGCATACTAAAAGTATTCACCCCCCTTGGACTTTTCCACATTTTATTGTGTTACAATATGGAATCAAAATGGATTTAATTAGGAGTTTTTGCCACTGATCAACACAAAAAAGTCCTTAATTTTTCTAAATTAATTACAAATATAAAACATAAAATAATTGATTGCATAAGTATTCACCCCGTTTGCTATGACACACCTAAATAGGCTCTGGTGCAACCAATTGTCTTTAGAAGTCACATAATTAGTTGAATGGAGTCCACCTGTGTGCAATTAAGGTGTTTCACATGATTTCAGGTTAAATACACCTACCTCTGGGAGGTCCCACAGTTGGTTAGTACATTTCCTAACAAAAACTACATCATGAAGACGAAGGAACATTCAAAGCAAATCCGGCATAAAGTTCTTCAAAAGCACCAATCGGGTAGGATATAAGAATATTTCCAAGGCATTGAATATCCCCCGGAGCACAGTAAAGTCCATTATTAAGAAATGTGAATCTGTCTAGAACAGGCCGTCCTCAAAAACTGAGTATATCCGGGTGAGAAGGGCACTAGTCAGGGAGGCCACCAAAAGGCCTATGGCAACTCTAAAGGAGTTACAGTCTTCCACGGCTGAGCTGGGAGACACTGTGCATACGGCAACAATAGCCCAGGTGCTTCACAAAACTGGCCTTTATGGGAGAGTGGCAAAAAGAAAGCCATTTGAAAAAAAACTCACATCAAATCTCGGCTAGAGTTTACCAGAAAGCATGTGGGAGACTCTGAGACCAAGTGGAAGAAGAGTCTATGGTCTAATGAGACCAAAATAGAGCTTTTTGGCCTCAACGCAAACGCTATGTTTTGTGCAAACCTAACACCACACATCATCCTGAGAACACAATCCCTACAGTGAAGCATGGTGGTGGCAGCATCATCATGCTATGGGGATGCTTCTCTGCGTCAGGGCCTGGAAAGCTTGTGAAGATAGAAGGCAAAATGAATGCAGCAAAGTACAGAGAAATCATGGAGGAAAACCTGCTGAAGACTGCAAGAGACCTGGGACTTGGGAGAAGATTCATCTTCCAGTAGGACAATGACCCCAAACATACAGCCAAAGCCACACTGGAGTGGCTTAAAAACAAAAAGGTCAATGTCCTGGAGTGGCCCAGTCAAAGCCTGGACCTCAATCCAATTGAGAATATGTGGAAAGAGTTGAAAATTGCTGTTCACCAAAGATCCCCATCCAACTTGATGGAGCTTGAGCAATTTTGCAAAGAAGAATGGGCAAAAATGGCAGTGTCCAGATGTGCAAAGCTGGTAGAGACTTATCCAAATAGACTCATGGCTGTAATTGCTGCCAAAGGTGCCTCTACCAAATATTGACTCAAGGGGGTGAATACTTATGCAATTATTATTTTCTGTTTTGTATTTGTAATTAATTTAGAACAATTTGTAGATTTTATTTTTCACTTTGACATTATGGACTTTTTTGTGTTGATTAGTGGCAAAAACTCCAAATTAAATCCATTTTGATTCCATGTTGTAACACAATAAAATGTGGAAAAGTCCAAGGGGGGTGAATACTTTTGAGAGCCACTGTATATCCATATTTAATCACATACATTAAACGCTTTCTGCTACTTGTTTACTGTATATTGCTGCCAAAGGAAGTTTGAGATTTCTTAAATTAACAGCGTGCGCTGGTCCACGAAGTTGTTTTTCATCTGCTACAGAATGTTTATCTTGAAAGAGACCTTCTTCACAACGCGAAGTAATTTACTGACAGGTGGGTAAAAGCTATTATTAATCATTTGTGTTGATTTAAGAAACCCCTGAAATAAGGATCTATCAGACTGCAGTAGAACATCCACAAGTAAAATAAAAAGTTATTTAACTTTTGTTAATGAAATGGGTCAATAAAATATATTTTTTAGAAAGTATAAGACATGTCTGATGACGATACTCAATCAGCCTGAATTGAGAACATAAATAAATTAATACCACTCGCAGCGAGTAGTCTAAAGCCGGTAAAAAAAACCCAAAACAAAACAAAAAAACATTACAATACAGTATATTATTAATAGTGACAATACAACTGTAATTGTTTATGTGTAAAACTCATCAAGACAGTACAGTAAAGTACAACTATACAGAATTCTATTTATTACATTTCAAGTAAACTTTTGGGCAATTCAATTTAGAAATGCATGTAACCTGTTATTGTTATTATTTCATTTTTAATAAATACTCTTAGTATATCACAGATTATTATATACATTTTCAGATATCCAAATCACTATACAGAATTCTATTTATTACATTTCAGAAACCTTTTTTTTCCTTTGGTGGTTGATCCAAACATCTCCTATCTAATTAAGGTAACAACTGACAAGACTTGAAAGATGCGTCTGACAGATAGAAGAGAGAAGAAGCAACGGCAAATCCAACATGGCATCAAGACCTTAAATTGCACACAACTGCCTAAAAACCTGCATGATTCTTACATGATCTTTCTACAGAGAGTGGACAGAGCCACACAATATGAAGAATAACTGCTCCCCGACAGTACTGTTCAAATAAAGTCACCAGCTCTTCAGCCTCAGGTACAGCCATTGCTGTCCCCTCCTCTCCAACCTCAGGTACAGCCATTGCTGTTTCCACCTCTTCAGCCTCCAAGGCAGCTGTTACTGTCCCCACCTCTCCATCCTCAGGTACAGCCGTTGCTGTCGCCACATCTCCAGCCTCAGGTACAGTCGTTGCTGTTGCCACATCTGCAGGCTCAGGTACAGATGTTACTGTCCCCACCTCTCCAGCCTCCAAGGCAGCCGTTGCTGTCCCCACCTCTCCAGCCTCAGGTACACAGCCGTTGCTTTCCCCACCTCTCCAGCCTCATGTACAGCCGTTGCTGCTTCCACCTCTTCAGCCTCCAAGGCAATGGTTGCTGTCCCCACCTCTCCAGCCTCAGGTACAGTCCTTGCTGTCCCCACCTCTCCAGCCACCAGGGCAGCCGTTGCTGGGGACTCCAGAGACAGTCTTTGCTTTCCCCCTTCCTCTAGCCTCAGGCGCAGGGATTAACAACATTTGATTTTGCCTCAATAAACCTGGCTTTTAAAAAAAATCTTTACATACTTCTTGTTGGTTGTTTGATTTTCCAAGATACCTTCTGCAAAACTGTGGAAATTCAATGGCAAAAACTTTGTTAAAGTAACGTTAAGGTTTGTTTGCAAATGACCAAAAGGTTAGGAAATTGCAAGTTAAGGTAGCCACGCAACCATAACTCTGCACCCTTATGTGCGGAGGCTGTGTGGTCCAGTGGTTAAAGAAAGGGGCTTGTAACCAGGAGGTCCCGGTTCAAATCCCACCTCAGCCACTGACTCATTGTGTGACCCTGAGCAAGTCACTTAACCTCCTTGTGCTCCGTCTTTCGGGTGAGATGTAATTGTAAGTGACTTTGCAGCTGAGGCATAGTTCACACGCCCTAGTCTCTGTAAGTCGCCTTGGATAAAGGCGTCTGCTAAATAAACAAATAATAATAATAATAATGTTTCCTGACACACTTGACATCGCATATGACATCATCAATGACATGGGCAATGACATCACTAAGCACATTACAAATTCTCCCCGAAGACTGGCCATACGGAAGTCATTGTGATTGGTGACATGTTAAGAGTAACTGCATTATCTTTGCTGTCGAAATGTGCTTTTACCAACAGATTTCCATGTACTCAGAAATGTGTAATTCATGTTAAGCTATGTAGTGATGAGTATTTGATGTTTGGAAAGGAGTACCTGAAAATGGATGGGACATGCAATATGTGAAACCCTACATGTAAGATAACACTCTCCATTAAATTTCACTCAGAAGGCGCCAGTGAAATAGAAAAGGAATCTTCTGTAGTACTGTATGGTATACTGCTGCTCCATGTATACTGTGGTAAACAAAGCAGTGTTTTATGTTTCTTGGAAGCATAAAATCCATGCATTACAATCCACTTCTGCTTTATGTACTTCATTGAACTGCAGAAATCTGCAATTGTCCCTAAACATTTCAATGTCATAATTGGCTTCCAGCCATAAGATTATGTTAGCAAGAATTCTTACTGAAGTGTAAAGTTTGAAAGAAGAATGGGTAACAGTGCAAAAATAAAATGAATAATAATACTGTAGAAAATGATGTGACTCCTTTTGTCCTTTTGCCATGTGAAACAGTGTAGTTCATACAAGAAAGCCAATGTTGTGGATTCCAGTATTAGAGTTTGGAGAAATATGGCTTGTGGAAGGTCCCAACTAATTAATGAGCTGTACTGTATTCTGAGTTAATTGGTTATATTTAGAACACTGGTGAAATAATGAGCTTGACAGCAAAGATTGTGGGAATGCAGTTACTGAACATGTTACCAATCACAATGACTTCCGTATGGCCAGTCTTCGGGGAGAATATGTCATGTGCTTAATGATGTCATTGCCCATGTCATTGATGATGTCATATGTGATGTCAAGTGTGACAGGAAACATACACATAAGGGTGCAGAGTTAAGGCTGAGTGGCTACCTTAACTTGCAATTTCCTAACCTTTTGGACATTTGCAAACAAACCTTAACGTTACTTTAACTTTTTGCCATTGAATATATATACTCTACTGTATATGTATATATATAGTCTACTGTGTGTGTGTGTGTGTGTGTGTATGTATATATATATATATATATATATATATATATATATAGGTTGTAGGGAGATATGCAAATAAAGCATTACAAGAGCCAATCAAATCGCGTGAAAGTTGCCTAACGGCTTCTATATTCACAGCGTTTTAAAAGTCAAAATACAATAGCTGCATACATGTTTTGCCCTTTTTGGGGCTCATCAGTACAGCGCAACTGTATTTTGACTTCAGAAAGGCTCAGGAGTGTAAGTAAAAACAGGTAGCATTCGAGTTAAGGTGAGTGAAAGCAATAAATTAAAAAACAAATGGGTTGTAGGGAGATATGCAAATAAAGCATTAAAAGAGCCAATCAAATCTCGTGAAAGTTGCCCAACGGCTTCTACATTCACATTATACAGTGTATATATATATATATATATATATATATATATATATATATATATATATATATATATATATATATATATATATATGCATCCTGAGCCATTTGGAAAAAAAAGGCATAATAGCACAGTTGTGATGTCAAAATGTCATAATTCCTCTAGAGGAAAATATACTTGAACTTTGACCCATTCGACTCCTCCAGACCACCTTCAATTCAAACACAAAATGTCTCATTTTCAATCACTCGACAACACCCACACTAGAGAAATGTTCATTAATGAGCAACAAAATGAGAATATTTAAAAAAAAAAAATTGCAACATTATTGTGGCTGTGTGGAGGCTGTGTGGTCCAGTGGTTAAAGAAAAGGGCTTGTAACCAGGAGGTCCCCGGTTCAAATCCCACCTCAGCCACTGACTCATTGTGTGACCCTGAGCAAGTCACTGAACCTCCTTGTGCTCCGTCTTTCGGGTGAGACGTAGTTGTAAGTGACTCTGCAGCTGATGCATAGTTCACACACCCTAGTCTATGTAAGTCGCCTTGGATAAAGGCGTCTGCTAAATAAACACATAATAATAAATAAACACATAATAATAATTATTGAAAATCAGCAAATATACAGCACATTATGTTTGTATGCCATATTTGTTTGCTTTACAGTGGTGGCCACATTTATTGCAGTAGCCCAATATAGTTAGGTTTACTGCTTTGTCGCCATTTATACTGTAGCGTTTCAGGGGAACAAACAAGAGCCAGACAATCGCAGCAAGATCTCATTCAGATGTTTATTCATTCAACGTCAGGACACCACAACACAGCCCTGAGCTGCCCGCAGGCAGCTCCTAAATAGAGATCCCCCGAGCCCTATTGGCTCACACACACAAGGGCACATTTACATACACACTGACCAATCGCTCAGACCCTCGGTCCTGGGCAAGCAGCTGACTGGCGGAACCGAACACAAATCACAGTGCAGCAAACACAGACCCCATCTACATACAGCTGCACTGTGCACGTGACACCCCAGGCAGCACGCGGCGACTGCCTAGTCACAAAACGCTCTTTACTCACAGATTCATGCAGGGTGACACACAAATGGCGGGAAAGACAAGACAGGACAGCACAGGCATGCACGCACACACACACACACGCACACACACACACAGGCACTTAGCATAGATCGCTATAAAGCTCTCCCCTCAAGTTCTCTTTGTCCCCGAAGAGACAATGTTACAGTCCCGAGCGATCTGAAGCTGGCCAGACACCTGCAGTCTGTAGCTGGTCCCTAGAACTGTGTGTGTGGTCTGCTACTTCAGGAGGGGCTTGGGTCCCGGCTGTGCTAACAGGCTCTCCCGGGATGTGACTACCAAGTTGTGGGCACGGTCGCGGTGCTGTCAGCTGCTTCTGGGGAGATTGGACCCTGCCCCCCCAGCTGTGCTGTCGTGCCCTCCGTGCTGCGACCGTCTGTCAGGGTGAGAGGTGCAGTACATCTCTGCCGTCTCCCGCTGGCTGGATGAACCCTGTCGTTCAGCATCGTTGTACCGTGCTCCCTCCGACTCCGCTTCCCTACCTGGCCGAGTTCCACCGCTCTGCCTCAGGTGCCGCACTCCCTCCAGCTCCGCTGTCCTGTTCGGATGGGTCCTGCTGTTCTGCGTCGCCGTGCCGTGCTCCCTCCGGTTCCGCTACTCGACCTGGACAAGCCCTGACGTTCTGCCTCGGGCGCCGCACTCCCTCCGGTTCCGGTAATCGACCTGGACAAGCTCTGACGTTCTGCATCGGGCGCCGCTCTCCCTCCGACTCCGCTCCCGTTCTCCATCCAGTGAGCCGACCCAATCCCGCTACCACTCTCTGGAGACACTCTGTTCTTTTGCCGGCATGCACTCGACCCCCAGACACACTTCAGCGCCCGCTGGAATCACTGCTCTCTCCGCTCACAGCTCCAGACCCCCAGACACTTTTCAGCGCCCGTCGGAGTCCACTATTCTGTCTGGTTGCATGCTGGCTCCACTAAGTCTCCACCTGGCTCCCTCTGTTCGTCCCCAAACGGCAGGAAAGACAAGACAGGACAGGACAGCACAGGCATGCACACCCACACTTAGCACAGATCGTTACAATACTATAGTACGTTTTTCTATAGACTCAAAAAAAAAAAAATCATTATATTTATATTTAATTCTATAATGTTTGTATATAAATATGATTGCTCTTCATAATGCAAAATTATTGAATAATTTATCAAAAACAATTGCATTTGTGACTTGTATTTATTCATATATTTCATGGTTAAAAGGTTTTACTTATGATTTGGCAAATGCACTTTGTGATATTTTGCTTAGTCTGGACTATTTCTATAAAGTAGCTGACAGTGCCTGTAAATATGGCCGTTTTGTCATACAGACCATGGCTCGGACAAAATCTTGTAGCTCCTCAACAGTAGAAGATATTTAAAATCAGATTTTTTATTTGAAGTCCTCATAAAATTTCACAACTGTAACTGTATTTTTTCTATATCTAACTTAGAAAGGGGTTTAAATTAACTGTTTTTTTTCACTGTTCCCTTAACCAAGCTGCGAACAGTGGGGGATAGGGCTTTCTCGTCCTGTGCACCAAGGCTGTGGAACTCGCTCCCGCTCGAGATTCGAGTTTCTGAGTCCCTGCCTGTTTTTAAACCTCACCTTAAAACACATTTATTTAAATTGGCATTCTTTTAGATTCTTTGTTGTTTTTATTTTCTTGACTTTTAATGTTGTTAGCAGTTTGTATCCAATTCAGTATAGGTTATGAGTTTTATTGCTATTTTACTTGTCTTCCCTTGCTTTGTTAAGCGCTTTGTGATAATCCTTTATGAAATGCTCTACATAAAATAAAGATTATTATTATTATTATTATTATTATTATTATTATTATTATTATTATTATTATTATATTGAAACTGGCAGTTTTTAAAATGGTTATTTATTATTATAAATTTTGTTATGTTTTTTTGGGGGAGCGGCCAATATAAAAAATAAATTATACATTCCACAACAAAATACATTATATAATTGGAAACAGCTATGTTAGGGCTTTCTGTGGATATATTGTGTTTTAATTTCTGATTTAAGTTTGCCAAACTACAAGCGCTAAAACATCAGAGTTAATGAAACCCTGCACTTTTAATGGACTCTCCAGCGGGTCTTGAACATATTTTGCATGCTTTCATTTAGCCGGTACCCTAAAACACAGCTGAATCCAAGCCTTTTTTCAACTTTTTTTTTTGTTTCACTGAGATACTTACCCATTTTGTGCAAGATCAATAACTACTAAATCCTTTTCTAGAAGGACCACTACAGCATACGGTTCCTGAACATCTGTGAGGACAAATAAATGAATACACGTTATGTTTTAAAAGCTATAAATATCAAACATTTTAAAACTTTTTTTTTTTTTTACAAATGAATTTAATATGTACTTACATGCTCATTTCAGCTAAATACTTTACTCTAAACTACATGCTTATCTGTTCAATTGTTTTAATCTCTGGATGAATATTTTGAATGATAAAGTACTATGTATTTTAATGATATTTGCTGTCATCTTGACCAGGTCTTCCTTGTTATTAGGGATCTCAGTCTGTATGGGACTCGCTGTAATGGCAGCAAGCGAGGAAACCCACAAATTAACAGACAACCCTGGATGGCATCTTAGTAGATACTTTGCATATTGGGCATTAATAATGTATTCCAGACATTGCATATTTTTAAATAATTTAATTTGCCATATCCCCTGAAGTCCAATACGTTTTTTGGTCGCACCATCCCACTGACTATTTAAACCCCTGCAAACCTTGCTTTACAGGCTCAGTTTTAGGACATACACAGTTCTAACATTTTGCTGAGCAAAACATTTCACACCTCAATTCTGTCTGTACTTTAGATGGGCCATACAACAGTGGTTCAAACCCAGCTCAGTGAAGATGAGGATTTGAACGCACACATGACCTTGATTGTATTAAAATGCAGAGCCTGTCTCCTTAAAAGAGAAGCAACAATTATGGTGCAGATGTTAAGACTGAGCACTAAATTCCAAAAATGACACAGACATCATTTTTTCAGTCAGAGAAGACTAGCTATGTTAAATCTAAAAAGTGGTGAAAAGCAATATGGTTTATTTCATATTTTGAAATTTTATTTTCAAATATCAGTACCAGTATTTGTTTTAGGATTGATGTGCAACTATTGTCATTGTTAACCCCTCAAACATGATTACTGTAGACTTCGATGTTTGGCATTTTTGGTCAAAAGAAAAAGCTACATGGTGAATTAATTTTAACTTTGTAAAGATCAAGTGAAATTGGCATTCAAACTGTTAGCTCTAAAAAGATTATTTGATTCTAACCAGCAACTGAGGCTGCATAACTGTATTGGAATTATAATCAGCCATTGTGAACTTTTAAGTTAAAAAAAATAAAAGTGTGGGTATATCTAGCGTGGGATTCATTTTTGTTATCACACTCAAGGGGGATAACATGCATACTGGGACTTTCCAACCCAGTGGTGTACTGCTGAAATTCAGGATGGAACTGTGCTTCGGTAGTTGAAACTGCCACAGATAAATGTTTTATAACAACTTTAAAATGCCTGAAATAATTTAAAATGCATATTGTTGCTTTGATTTTAATTCCAATTTCCTGGAGAACGAGTTTATTTAGGAAATGCCAGTTACTGATCTGCCTGTGTCTGACTTATCCAAACAGCCGGCGACCTCTTCCTAAAATAACAGAGGCTGCAAATTGACAGCATAAGCTCAAGGTTCTATCTTAAAAGACAGTTGCGAAGAGGCCATAAACAGGGTTCAAAATTAATCTGCGTCCAAGCATAGTCTATTGACAACGAAAGTAAAGATCTGCCAGGTAAAATAATCCTTGAATTAATTGATTTCATATATAAATGTACACATTTTATTGCTATTTATTTTAAATATATACTTGTGGAATAAACAGAATACTGAATGTTTGTTCATGGTAAACCTTTTTTTATTCCCCTTAGGAGGATGTTCTTACATAAACTACATGCCTGTCTGTGTTCATGATTTAATGGGACATCCTCATGTGGCGAATACAAAAACCTATACCATGAACAGCATCCTCTATATATATTTCATACAAACAATGGATATTGATTCATATGTTTTTAAAATGGGGATTATGATTTTAACTTTTTAATAACATTTTTCTTTTAAAGAACCCACAGTGTGCCATGATGATGAACCACAAAACTGAACTTGCTTATTAACCCACTGCATCACGTGTTCCAATCAAACCTGTTCTACTCAAAGCATTGTGACAGGTTCACCCATGGCACGTGATTCAAGTGGCTGGAATCAGGAGTAAAATAATAATACAAATAACTTTGTGTCTGCCACTTATGGCCAAGGTCACTTCTCTTGTCATCCCCATCCTAGTATGGTTAAATGCATAATTTCTTCCTTCATCGCAATTAAAATGTGTGTTTTATTGAGACCTATTATACTAGTTTAAATGAGCATTTTGGCAAATTAATCCTTTTGTTGCTTTTCTCTCTGTTGAGTTTCCCTCAGAAAATTACACTTGGTATATCTGGACATTTACATATTTGCCCATTAATATATAGATACACAAACTGAATCCACCTGGTCAAAACTCCATGAAACATTCCTTCAGGAACCTGCTTTGAGAATATTTTATAAAAAAAAAAAACATAATGTGAGGTTCACCAGTTGCTACCAATGCTGCTGAATGAAAATGTGCTTATGAGAACAATCCTCTGTTTGAGAAACAGTCGCCTTCTCTCCACTTTATATTTCTCTCAGTCTTCCCAATCTCTCATTTAATCTCACTGTCTCTGGTCCACTGCAAAGTATTTCCATAAGATGTTGTCATCAGTTTCATTGTTGCACCAGCCAGCAGAAACAACAGTGCAATCGGCAAGAACAGAGGACTCAGAACAAAAGACTTTCCCATTGATCCAAGATGATGATGATGATGATGATGATGATGATGATGATGATGATATAAAAAAACAGCACACCATTTAAACATAAACATAAAATAAAGCATATGTTTTATTTCTAGGGCATGTAAGTTCAGTGCTTACCATTAGGATATGGCGTTTCGCAGAGTGTTAGAAAATCAACAATAGGATAATCCATTTCTAGTACAGCAGTGCTCTTTCCATGCATTACTGTTAAACATGGTCTTCTTCCTACAGTATCGTATGACAGGCCCCCTGATAGAATCATGAATGGATCTCTGAAAATAAACACAGAACAGAATAAATGAAACCAATATAGATTATGCTTCAGGTTACAAAGTTTTAGCTTTCAGAGAAATACAAATAGACATGATGAAACATACGATGCTGTTCTAATACAAATAATAATATTTGGAAATGTAAAGTGACAGAGAATCAATTCCTTATCATGTATTTTCCTTCTCCAATACATTTCAGCAAAATCACTGAGACCACAAATTAATTAAGTCATGTAGACATCATATCATTGTAAAAACCAACTAAAATAAGTTTGGTGTCTCTTCAGAGTGAGTACAGGCTGATGTAATACCTGTTAAATACTATATGGGGACTTTGCATAAAGCTTTCCATTCTGGAGACCACAAATATAGCAAACAGTCACAACATTAGAACGGATGCATTTTTTTTTTCTGAAACCAGACAATAAGAAAGTACTGATATGTTTCTAAGCAAGTACATTTAGGTATTAAAGGTAATTTACTGTTAAGAGTTTATGTGTTTTTATAGTATGACACAGCAACTATACTCTTGGCTGCAATACGTTAAGAGGAGAGACTCACTTTGTTGGGTCAAAATAGTTTTAGCCTTAATGAATTCAGACTTCAGGTGAAAAAGTTACATGAGATATGCACATGAAATGTCAAACAGATACAAGGCTATGACTATGACAAACTACAAAGAGTACTAACTAGACCAGTCTCAGTTGATATTTAGCCCTCCAGCCCACAGAATCAATACTGCATATCACTTTTATTTCTTATCACACAGTGTTTTCAACAGATTACCATTGCATTTTAAGGGATAACAGGATAATATTAATAATATTAACAGCTATGCTAATGCCCAATAACTTAACCAAAGACACGTATGTTATCAGGGGACACTGTGCTGCTGGAGGTCCCAGGAGCTATGCGTCTCTTAACCACAGTGCTGTATGCAAGAAACTTGCACACTGTACTGTACATATTTCGCAAGTGCTCTAACGCAAAACCTTCTGATGTATAGAGACAAACTAGTGCTGCATTTACCTGAGATGACATGCTTTAAATCAGATACATGTGAAATGAATTATAAAAATATGAACAGGAGAAAAAAAAAAAAACTTTACCCAGCTCTGGTTGTTTTATATTCCACTTTCAGGATAGGTTTGCAGGGTTCCGGCTTTTTTCCATCCTTCGGCTGCTTACCTAAAATAGAACAATTCCAACAGTGTTCGGATAGGCCAACGTAATCAAAAAGACACCTCATTCAAATTGTGCCCCTTATGTACTGATCATGTGTCTGTCACACTCTCCCTGGTAAACCTGCATATTGGGCATTAACCACTAATCATCATCATGTAGTGTAGCACTATTTTTTACAGCAATAAAGTCATAAAACTTATACAAAGTTATACAACGGTAATCTTCCAAAACTCCACATCCAGTCGGTCAGTACAATAGCAGGTGAGCTTTTTTTAGTTTTGTTTTATTCTTTTTCTATTATAAGGATATTTTAGATTTAAAAAGTAATTTAGTAATATACATTATGAGGAAAGAAAAGTCAATGCATTCAAACATTATGCCAAACTGATCTAGTTACTTATGTGGTATTTTCAGCATACCTTCCTTGTGATGTCAGCTCTATGGTAATGACTCTGCAAATGCCACCATAAAGATTCAATATTCCTAGCCTACTTGATCAGTGCATATATACATTATCAAGATAAAGATGCAATACCAAATACTATGAGGCCAAGCTTATCTAGATTGACCCATTTTGCATTTATTTTTGCATGTTTTGCTGCAGCAAGACAAAACGTCTGTTTATCGAGCGAGACACTGAGTCTTGCTGGGCCTGCAACTCAAGTGTTGCATTTTTTACGGCACGTCAATCATTTTTTCAACAGCATAATTTACCCCAGGATGATCTCTAAGTCTCATTAAATCAATTGCAACTAAGTCCTTCATCCTGAGTATTTTCATAAGTTAGAAAAAAAGCCATTTTCACTAAATAACTCTGAAAATACTTACTAACAAAAAAATACTTTTCATTTTTAATGAGCTACCTCATTAAAACTATCCTGAGAAAATCCAGTCATGTTTCATCTTTTGAGTAGGTTACATTTAGGGCTTGCTTATTCATGAAATGTCAAAACAGTCCCAAGTCTGCTTATCAGCTGGATGCAACATGACTGATAATCAAACAAAAGAAATAGTTTCCTGTCACAGATTTCCTGCTTGAAGCTGGAGGTTGATGGATAAGAAACACACTAATGTTATGTCTCAGTATAGACTTAAAAATAATAATAAAAAACGAAACTTAATTAGTACTAGAAAGGCGAACAACTAACAGATTGATGACCTCCCCAATTTATCAGTATGGCATGGTAAACCACTGTGCCAAGCTTCCTTGCACTGTCCCAATATTGTACATCAATTATACTCTGCAGATATACATCATTATCCATCTAATCCATAGCCTCCTTGTGAGAGTGTCTACAGCAGTGCTAATTAGAGCCAATTGTGTCTTCAGCAGCGCTAATTAGAGTCAATTTTGTCAACAGCAGTTTGTTAAGGACAAAGAATTGAATATATATGCTGATGACGCAATGCTTTACAGATGCAGAGACACAGCTAAAGAGTTTTATACTCTAACTTTAATGGACTAAAATTATTACATTTTCAGGCTTATTATGATCACTAGAATACAAATGGACCCTTTGATTTTGAAGTAAATAAAGAAAGTTGAATATGAGCCTTTCTGATGGAGTTAGTATTGAACAGGTGTGAACAAGTGATTATACTGTAACCAGGGCTAAATTCACGAAGAAAAAAAAAATGTAGACTGGTGATTATGCCATTTTGGTCAGGGTGAGGAAGGTAGTTGTTTTGAGGTGACACAGTTTCTCTTTGAAACATTAAGAAATACTTTTATAAAATCAACACTTTCATATATTAGGTGTGGCCTTTTGCAGCATGTAAATACCGTTTGGTACCTAAACGCCAATAAATGGAATAAAATAGTTAAATAATATTATAGTGTGTGGTGTTTGCCTATGAGACTGACCATGATTGGTATGTATAGGGTTTATTGTATATTAATATAAAATAAACTTGATTATACTGTTTTTGTATTTTTAGCAGTAAAAAGTATGTCTCTGCGAGTGTACATTAATTCTTTTTTTAATCCCACGATATCGCGATATGGAAATTATTGATATTTAAATATATATTATATTCTATTAGACACTGACATTGATGCGATAAAGGCACAGAAATGTCTTTGTATTAGATGGAAATTATGTCACATTAAATGTAGCTGTATCGTTGAATTATTCTTATTGAACTAAGGGGGCTGTGTAAGATACAAGCTGACTTTTTCTCACTGACCACTCTGACCTCTCTTGGAGTAGAAATCATCCTATACAGCACCCTATACAATACTGTATACATATACGAGTTCAAATTGATGTTATCACCATTATATTCCAAACATTAAGGTACATTACATAAGGCTTTTTTTGGTATATGTCTATGGTTGGTGTCAAATCTAAGATTAAATAGTTACTTAAAGAGAATTTCTTCTGTTGTAGTAAAAAAAAAATAAGGACGGACAACATGAAAAACTACTATGGCACTCTCTGTTTGTTTAGATTTCACAGCATGGGGATTGGTCAACAGCTGTTTTCATGTTGCTTTCGGAGGTCCCTCCTACTCCTGCGAAACTTCTCTCCACCGATTTTGCGGATTGGAAATGGCTAGTTTTGGTTTTGTGATAAAGAAAATGTGATATGGAAACTAGCCATATTATCGCATATACACTCTTTCGCAAAAACAATCAGGGTTTAATTTGGTCCGGCTGTTAAAAATGTTATATTCCCATTTTGGAGACAACAGCAATATTATTGGTTCATTAATAAAAATTTAAAAAAAAACTTAACCTTGCTTATTTGTTCAGAAAATCTACTTCTTACATCATTTTGCATTGGAAGCGGTTTATGAGAGATTAGCAGTTATAGAAGCACAGTCTGTGGCAGGTTTAAAAAAATACAAAAAAACCCACAAACATACAAGCTCCTAAAACAGGGTGTGCTAAAATGTACTAGTGAGTCTCCCCACCATCTGCTGAACTCTGTTGCTACATTCAAACCAGAATCCAAAACTTCGTCTCCCTCAAAGCTGAAGGAAAATCAAGCATGTATGCAAACAAACAAAGACTTGATTACACAGAAAAGAGGCATTCTACCTCTGAAAGGAACATTTCAGCAGAGGATGCAAAAGAAAATGATGATCACTTCTATATATAAAAAAAAAAAAAAAAAAAAGACATTAAAAAGCAGCTTACTTTTACCCTTGGTTTATGTTGTACCAATTAAAATCTTAGATTGAGAATACCTTTCCTTATGCTTGAATCTACCTACAGTGGACATGATTCACTCGTATAGAAACATACAAAAGGACAGCTGTGCCCTGCGGCAAAAACAGAAAAAAATGGGCAAAAAATAATTGAAGTGAACATGCTGTGGAGTAGCTAATACGACAGTATTTGAAGTAGTATGAATTTCTTGCTCTTACCATGTGGCGTGATTATCTGTGCAAACTTGGCAGGGGATCTTACATTCCATATGGTCAAAGTGCCATCTGAATGGCTACAGATGAACTGTTTTCCTTCATGATGCCAGGCAACAGAGTGGATAGCCTGTCAGAATGAAAAATAAATATGTTTAGGGGTAAAACAAAAGTCTACACTTTTCACAAGACC
Source organism: Acipenser oxyrinchus oxyrinchus (assembly GCA_030684275.1). Classification (NCBI taxonomy): domain Eukaryota; kingdom Metazoa; phylum Chordata; class Actinopteri; order Acipenseriformes; family Acipenseridae; genus Acipenser; species Acipenser oxyrinchus. Next base: position 53,523,423 of record CM060251.1, on the reverse strand, counting down.
ATAAATAGCACTAAGGGTGTAGCTGGACCACTGGACCACAAAAAACTGTAAAACAGGAGGTGAGGGTGTATATTTACTTTTTGATAGCAGTACACCACAGCTTGAAAAGTAGAACCAAACCATAGCAGATGGCTGGGTGAAAAAAGTTCTATGTTGTGCATATTGGCTTCCTGTACCCCGAGTGATTAGTCAGAAGCTAGGAAGTCAGAAAAGGCTGCTTGTCAGAACTGCATTTTTAATATGAATATACTTTAAATGTAAGGACCACAAATAAAATGCATAAAAAAGCAGCATGGTTAAAAATGCAAAAATATGTTATTTTTAAAAATCTGATATTGCCCTCTCCAAAATAATGTTTCTACACAAGGTACAGTAACAGTAGCATGCAATATTTATGTCTGCTAAATTTCATTGTGCTTCGCCACACTGCTTTGAACAACCCATTTACAAGATGGAAGTAGAACGAACCATGGTCAAGAGATTTCAACTCCCTAAATCTAAAGGTCCAACCAGTGTTCAATCAGCTTCTGTGCTGCAACTATATGACTGGGCTACAGGTTAGATTCCAATACAGTTCTCTTGAGGGATGGCTAATGTAAGACATTACAGTAGCCTCATGGGAATTAAAACAAATCTATGCAGAGTCTCACCTACTTTTAGAGGTGATCTTGTAACAAGTCAGAAATGAGGCAAGGGAAATTAACCTATGCATTTATCTATAAATATATGTTTAACAGCAACCAAAAAGAAAAAAAAAACAACCTTACACAAGTGAAGGTACCAGAAAACAAACCTTGAGTTCCTATGCCTCCATGGGACACTATAGTCCATATCCTTCCCATACAATTGAATACTTTCATTAACCGTAAATGTAGCCTAATAAGGCATTACTATCATTATTATTAGTATGGTGGTAATTAATATTAGTAATACTGCTCGTAATACTATTACTACTGCAACTATTGTACTGGTATGTGGCAGTGTGGCAGGCACGTGTGTGTGTGTGTGTGTGTGTGTGTGGGAGGGGGATATTCGGTGGCAGGGAGGGAGTTAAAATCCTCCCTGCAAAAAATACATGGGAATGTGGCTGAGCCATTAATTGAATAAGTGATTAAATAATGAATTAAGGCTCCAGCTACAGGTGTATAAATGAGATGATCACAGGTGTTAGAGGGAGTTGAGGTTAATGTCTGTGCTGGTGGATGTTCGTGTTGCGCGCTGTCCCGTCTCGTTTGTTTATGTACGTCTCCGTGACGTAATGTGTTTTGTTCTGTCTAATGTTTTGTTTATTCATTGTATTTATAATCAAACGTGTGCATTAGCGCTTTGAAACTAGTCTTCCTTCCTGGTGGAAAGTGCTTGCCAGTTACGCTGTCCTGTCACACGGTATTATTATCATTAGCATCAATTTTAGTTATCGTTATCATCTGCATCATCATCATCCTCCTCCTACAGATTATTGTATCTTTACGAGGAAATGTATGTGTTTGTAGGGTGTTCAAAAATTAAGTCAATGATCAAAGACAAAATGGAGAAGGCCACAACTACAGTCAAAGGTAATTGGTTCAGTACGGAGAATCACGATTTCCAAGGGCATGTGTTCTAAAAGGGGTTTGTCTGCATCATTTTTGGGAGTTTCTGAATGCTTCTTTGACTGTTCGGAAACAGGCACAGCACAGCCTAATAAACCTACATAATCTCAGTCATCCACACGCAGGCGAGATGATTGCTGAGAAACTTGAGTCCAGTTTAAACCAAATCTGATCATAACAGATATTGGGAGCAACATGATCAAGGCTGTTAAATCTATGACATACAGGGATGACAATTCTTCATCTGACACAGAATCAGAAGACAACAATGAATCATGCATATTATACCATTTCTGAAGTACCAGGGGAGATTCTACAGTTTCGCCGATTTCCCTGCCTTGCACACACTTTGCAGTTTGTCCTCAAAGAACTTGAGAAGCATTAAAGTTACACACATCTGTTGTGCAAGGCAAAGCTGCTTGTAAAAAATGTTAGAATGTCACCAACTGCTACACAGAAGCTTATTGAAGCATCTGGCAAAACCTTGGTAGCTGATTGTCCAGCAAGATGGAACAGTTCATTGTTCCTGATTCAGCGTCTGCTGGAGGTAAAGACTGCATTGAATGGAACTAAATCAATCAACTGGGCTGGGATTTTTTGCTGACTAGTGAGTGGTCCAGACTTGAAGACATAAGTCACCTGCTACATCCTTTTGTAGAGCATACTAATTGCCTACAAAATTATAGTTTTGCTCTTTCTAATGTACTGCCAGCAGTACTGGATTTAGATTGTCATTTACATTTACAGGACACCAGCCACAACACCACACTTGCTCAGAGTCTGCTGCACTCGTTATGCAAGAGATTTGAACCATTACTGCAGCCTAGCTGTGTTGGATTTGAAGTTCTACCAGCAGCAGCCTGTCTGATGGACTCATCAGTGGCACCCTTATTTTGTATTTATGAAATGGAAGCGCTACTGAATGCTGCCAAAGCCTATCTTAGTCAGGCAGCTATTGATTCACCAGAACAAGCTAAAACTGCCGACAATGAGCCATCTTCATCAGCTGCTTCTACTCCACCACCACTAAAGAGATTTCAATTTCTATTCAAGAGACTCACATCTAGCAGTGGTGGGCCATCCGGTACAAAGCCAACGACAGGGAGTTGTGAAAGTTAAATAGATAAGTATATTCTTGAGTGCAAGGAAGGAAACTACTTTGACATCAATGCTGTCACATTTTGGCTGGATCAAGAAACCGTTTACCCAATAATCTACAAGTTAGGCCAAGACTTGTTAGAATATAGCACCTGCCTCTCAAGCATATGTGGAGAGCATTTTTTCTGTTTGTAGGAATTTTACTGCAAGAAAGAAAAAAACATCACAATCTACCCTTGAAACCAGGGTCTTTTTGAAACTGAACCACTATCTTTTGACGTCTCGGTAGACATAGTTCACTTACAATAACTGTGGCATTGTTGCCCAAAGCACATGGATGTGTTTGCACAATCAAAAAAGAGAATTTTAAGTGATTAATAAGTTGCTGTTTTTTTGTTTTTTTGTATGCAGCAACTCAGCATGCACCTAAAAAAGGTATCTTAAAATGAAAAGATACTGAAACTGAAAAAAAATATAAAACTGAAACATCTTTTTGAATTTAGTTAACTAAAACTGAAACTAAATCATTACTTAAAACGAAAACTAAATAGAAACAAAATAATAATCTTATCAACTAAATAAAAACTGAAACTGAATTGAAATGCTGAAACTGATAAAAAAAACAATGCAGCACACTCTGTTCAGTGATTCACCTGTGTTATGTGATGATTCACCCATGGAAAACAATATATAATATAACACAAGCAGAACTATTTATATCAGATTAAGTAGAACACACTCTTCTTCAGTTATTGCAGCAAATTTAAAACTACCAATGAAGCATCAATTTCACAGGCAAGAAAATCCTTAAAAGAATGTAGGACTCAAAAGATTCTACCTACCTCATCGTATGTGCATCGGTAGTCTGCTTTCTTTGACTTGAGGTCCCATAAAACTACTGTTCCAGACTCGAAACCAATTAGAAGCTTAAAAAAGAAAAGAACAAAAAGAGAATTAAAAACAAAAAACAAATAAGATAAAACATAACTGTTCTTTAAAAGAAATAAAACAAAATAATGTATCCAGTGCCAATAAAAATTAATTGCTTTACATCATTGTATTACTAACTGTAGATTGAAAACAACAATTTTTAATCTAATTTTACTTTAAAATAATTACAAACTTCTAAGCCCTTGTTGCACAAAAAACAACTGCAATGTATTATGCAGCACTAAGTACAATGTAAATACATATGTACTTCTGTTCTACCTACTATATGCAAAACAAAAGACATGTCCTTATTTACTATGTAATTTTCGTAGCCCATCATCAATTTGCTGAAGACTGCATGTTCACAGGCTATCTGCCGTACAAAAAACAAACACTGCAGCTGAACACACTGATACTGTATCTTTAAGCTAACTGATTTATCAAATAGTGAATCACATTTTTCCTCAGACTTTCATCAGTGAAGTTTGTGGAGAATTTTACCTTGAAATTGAGCTTCAAATGTTACAACTACAAAATGAGTAATGGAGAAAGAAAAATTTCACTTTAAAATAAAAGATGACTCATCTTATTCCCAGAGATAAGCAGTAAATAATTCTGATATACCACAAATAATCAAACAATACCTTTCCTTCATCTATTGGATTATCACTTATGTGGACGACTGGCCCTGGGTGGGCCTTGGATGACCTAAAAAAAAAAAAAAAAAAAAAAATGTTAAAAAAAAACAAAAAATAAGGGAAAAACGCAAAACTTTTATAACGTTTTTAATGTAACAGCAGCTTACAAAGCAGAGCAAGCAATGTTACATAAGTAGTGCTCACACGGATAAGTCACACTTGATCAGTCTTCAGGCTTTCCTTACAGAAATGAAAAAAAAAGATGTGTGTAAGTCTGGCACACAATCTTCAAAAACATAGCTTTGAAGTTCTTTCATAAGACCTAAGCTTGTCCGTGCCTGGAATGTTCTCTAGTGTGACTAAAGGCCTTTCACACTGGCACTCTGTGACAAAGACGGCTGAGCGGTGACGTCACGGCAGAAGCAGGAACACAGAACAGACAGAGACTTGGGGTTTTGGTGAAGCTGAGCGCGTGATCGCGCTCAGCATTTAATAATCAAAATAAAAAGGTTTAACAAAACAGAACACGAAACAGGACACGGCACTTGCGCCAAAATAAATAGACGAACAAAACGGACTATCAATTAAACAAACGGTGGACGGACAGACACACAAACACGGTGAGTAAATAAATAAACAAGTATCGTGCTGGTCCTACAGCACGCGATAGCAATTGTTTTAACTATTACTCTCCTTCTCTCTCTCCGTTCTCCACTCAACGAACACACCACCCCGAGTGAGTGAAAACATGCAGCTTTTATGCAGTTGTACCGAGACTCGATTGCTAGTCAATCATTCAATTGGAATCTCGGTACAACTGCACGTGAATTAATTAAAGTGCAATTCCCGTGACCACACATTATATTTTAACCAGCACGTGAAAGTGATTTGTGCCATCCTCGTGCCTAAATACAAATCTACATTTTAAATACACGTGAAACACAGACCCGCTTATATCCCGTGTACCAATGACTATACACCAACATTTACACACAACACATAACACAAAATACACACAGGGGGCACTTTGCCACATATACCCCCTTGTGCAAAGCACACATGGCCTCAATGGCCACCTCCCCCTCAGTCCCAAAGTCCCGGAGAGGGGAAGCAAGTTGTTTCTGGGGGTGGCCATGGTGGAATGTCCGGCACCCCCAATTCTTCGTGGCGGGCAGCTCCTCTTCCGGGCTTCAGCCACACTATCTCCTGCAGCGAAAGTGCAGCTGGGGAGCTGCTCTCCTGACCTCCCCCTTCTTTATGGCCGGCAGTTCCCTCCGTGGGGCTCCGACCACACAATCTCCGGCAGCGAAACTGCTGCGGGGAAGCTGGTCTCCTGACCTCCCCCTTCTTTGTGGCCGCCAGCCCCTCCGTGGGGCTCCGGCCACCGTGTTTCCTGCCACGGAATGCGGCTGGGGAGCTGGTCTCCTGACCTCCCCCTTTCTTCATGGCCGACAGCTCCCTTCATGGAGCTCCGCCACAGTGTAGCGACCGAGGCAAAGCAGAGGCCCCGGCGACCCCAGGCGAAGCAGGACCCTCGACGACCCCAGGCGAAGCAGGATCCCTGGCGACCCCAGGTGACGGCAGCAGCAGCGGACCCTCGGGAGGCGACGGCAGCAGCAGCGGACCCTCGGGAGGCGACGGCAGCAGCAGCGGACCCTCGGGAGGCGACGGCAGCAGCAGCGGACCCTCGGGAGGCGACGGCAGCAGCTGCGGACCCTCGGGAGGCGAACTCGGGAGGGGAGCCCCTGGCCATAGAGGCGGGAGCTCCACTTCTCCCTCACCCCCTGCACCCTGTGTGGAGCAAAAGGCAGCCCCAGGCGATGCGGAGCGACAGGCAGCCCCAGGCGATGCGGAGCGGCTGGCAACCCCAGGCGATGCGGAGCGGCTGGCAACCCCAGGCGATGCGGAGCGGCTGGCAACCCAGGCGATGCGGAGCGGCTGGCAACCCCAGGCGTGCGGAGCGGCTGGCAACCCCAGGCGATGCGGAGCGGCTGGCAACCCCAGGCGATGCGGAGCGGCTGGCAACCCCAGGCGATGCGGAGCGGCTGGCAACCCCAGGCGATGCGGAGCGGCTGGCAACCCCAGGCGATGCAAGGCAAGCATCCTTGGGCGGCGAGGCAGGCATCCTTGCGGCGAGGCAGGCATCCTGGGCGAAGCGAGGCAGGCATCCTTGGGCGGCGAGGCAGGCATCCTTGGGCGAGCGAGGCAGGCATCCTTGGGCGAAGCGCGGCAGGCATCCTTGGGCGGCGAGGCAGGGAGTCATAACTAGCTGGGGTGCGGGTTTTGGCCCTCTTCTCGGCCACTGCGGCCGGGCAGTTCTTCCCATGCTTTACTCAGCAGCCTATGCAAGGGCTGCTGAGGACCGCCAGCATCTAGTCCTGGTTTTTCTGGTGAAGGGAGAGGCAGCTCCTGCTCCTCTCCTCGTGACGGTGGGGAAGTGGTACCAGCAGGCATTCATCCTCTGCTGGTTGGGGAAGTGTTACCAGCAGGCATTCCTCCTCTGCTGGTGGGGAAAGTGATACCAGCAGGCATTCCTCCTCTGCTGGTGGGGAAGTGATACCAGCAGGCATTCATCCTCTGCTGGTGGGGAAGTGATACCAGCAGGCATTCATCCTCTGCTGGAGGGGTTGGCGGAGGCAGAGGCAGCTCCTGCTGCTCTGCTCCTGCCGATGGAGGTGGCGGAGGCAGAGGCAGCTCCTGCTGCTCTGCTCCTGCCAGTGAAGGTGGTGGAGGCAGAGGCAGCTCCTGCTGCTCTGCTCCTGCCGGTGGAGGTGGCGGAGGCAGAGGCAGCTCCTGCTGCTCTGCTCCTGCCGGTGGAGGTGGCGGAGGCAGAGGCAGCTCCTGCTGCTCTGCTCCTGCCAGTGGAGGTGGGAGCGGCGTAGTCTCCTGGCGGCGGAGGTGGGAGCAGCGTGTAGTCTACCCTTGTTTCAGGGGACTGGTGCGGCCTCCCTCTCTTGCAGGGGGACTGGTGCGGCTCTGCCTCGAAGGGGAGACCAGCAGGCATTCACCCTCTGCTGGTGGACAGGGACCCAGCAGGCATGCACCCTCTGCTGGTGGAGGAGGCAGAGGCAGCTCCTGCTGCTCTGCTCCTGCCAGTGAAGGTGGCGGAGGCAGAGGCAGCTCCTGCTGCTCTGCTCCTGCTGGTGGGGTTGGCGGAGGCAGAGGCAGCTCCTGCTGCTCTGCTCCTGCCGATGGAGGTGGCGGAGGCAGAGGCAGCTCCTGCTGCTCTGCTCCTGCCAATGGAGGTGGCGGAGGCGGGACCAGCAGGAATTCACCCTCTGCTGGTGGAGGTGGGAGCTGCAAGCAGTCATCCCATGGCAATGGAGGTGGACCCAGCAGGAATTCACCCTCTGCTGGTGGAGACTGGGGCTGTGGACGCCTACCTTCCCCTTCTTGGGCCGTGGACGCACCGACTCCTCCCTCTTGGGCTGTGGACGCACCGACTCCTCCCTCTTGGGCTGTGGACGCACCGACTCCTCCCTCTTGGGCTGTGGACGCACCGACTCCTCCCATTCAGGCGTGGGACGTTCGGGCTCCTCCCACTCAGGCGTGGGACGTTCGGGCTCCTCCCACTCAGGCGTAGGACGTTCGGGCTCCTCCCACTCAGGCGTAGGACGTTCGGGCTCCTCCCACTCAGGCGTAGGACGTTCGGGCTCCTCCCGCTTGGGCTGTGGACACTCAGGCTCCTCCCACTTGGGCTGTGGACACTCAGCCTTCCTCTTCCCCTTTCCCCTTCTCTGCCTCCTCCTCACCTTCCTCTCCTGGGCCAGTTCCTCCTCTCCCTCTTGGTAGGGGCAGCGCACCACCGGGTGCCCAAACTCCCCACAGGCAAGGCACCAGCCTTGGTCCTCTAGACCACCGAGGAGGACCTCCAGATCCTGGCAGCCATCTCTCCAGTTCCAGCCTTCCATTTTCTTCTTGTTGTTGTTGGGTTTTTTTTTTAAACAAATTGCGGTTCCTGCTCTGGCCTGAGTCCTGGAGGCGCTGTTATCCCACTTCTGACACCACGTGTGACAAAGACGGCTGAGCGGTGACGTCACGGCAGAAGCAGGAACACAGAACAGACAGAGACTTGGGGTTTTGGTGAAGCTGAGCGCGTGATCGCGCTCAGCATTTAATAATCAAAATAAAAAGGTTTAACAAAACAGAACACGAAACAGGACACGGCACTTGCGCCAAAATAAATAGACGAACAAAAACGGACTATCAATTAAACAAACGGTGGACGGACAGACACACAAACACGGTGAGTAAATAAATAAACAAGTATCGTGCTGGTCCTACAGCACGCGATAGCAATTGTTTTAACTATTACTCTCCTTCTCTCTCTCCCGTTCTCCACTCAACGAACACACCACCCCGAGTGAGTGAAAACATGCAGCTTTTATGCAGTTGTACCGAGACTCGATTGCTAGTCAATCATTCAATTGGAATCTCGGTACAACTGCACGTGAATTAATTAAAGTGCAATTCCCGTGACCACACATTATATTTTAACCAGCACGTGAAAGTGATTTGTGCCATCCTCGTGCCTAAATACAAATCTACATTTTAAATACACGTGAAACACAGACCCGCTTATATCCCGTGTACCAATGACTATACACCAACATTTACACACAACACATAACACAAAATACACACAGGGGGCACTTTGTCACACTCCTACCCGGTCCAGACCGGGTTATTATTATTATTTATTTCTTAGCAGACGCCCTTATCCAGGGCGACTTACAATTGTTACAAGATATCACATTATTTTTACATACAATTACATTATTTTTTTATAAATTATTTTTACATACAATTACCCATGTATACAGTTGGGTTTTTACTGGAGCAATCTAGGTAAAGTACCTAGGGTACAGCAGCAGCAGCGTCCCCCACCTGGGATTGAACCCACGACCCTCCGGTCAAGAGTCCAGGGGCCGGTTGCACAAAAAAAGTCTTAACTTAAGTCTAAGACTTAGTTCAAGTCCAGCGAAATTGGTCTAACGTAAGACCTTGAGATAAGTCTGTTGCACAAAGCAAAACTTAGCAGGTCTTACATAAGACTGGGCTTCAGCTACTGTTGCTAAGCAACGAAGACCGGTCTTATTTTTTCGAGTCTGTTTGAAAAAAAAAATGTCTGGCGACGGCAAAGTGAAGAAAATTAATTTTAGCGAAGAAGAAAAATTGGCAATTGTAGAAGAAGTAATTATTAAAAAGAAATAATATTGGGGAGGTTAGGGGTGTCATTAAAAATTCGGACAAAAATAAAGCCTGGCAAGAAATTACTGGACGGGTAAATGCCAACAACCCAGCCGTAAATCGCACTGTAAATGAAATAAAAAAAAATGGAAAAATCTGCTGGCTGAGGCCAAAAAGAATATTCAAAAAGAAACCAAAAACTGGAGGCGGCCCTTTTGAAAAACTTTCCCAGTTAACATCTTTAATAATAGATATTTATGGGGAAACAAGTCCCATTTTCAATGGAATTGAAGGGGGTGTAGAGACGGGAATAGAGGATGCCACGGTGATGGTAACAGCAGGTAAATTAAAATAAGTTAGTTTGTGTCTATATTTTCAAATACCGTTTTAATTAAAAATGTATCCAGTCGGTAGTATTCCTATATTCAAAATCCCACTCTATTTTAGTGGAGGTCTTGTGAAAAAAAAATCTGGTAATCACTCAATTTCAAGACAGTATAAATCTTGTTTAGGTAAATACAATAAATACATAAATAAACTTCAACGTTTTTTATAGAACCGTGCAGTGAAATCGTATATACATTACCGTGGCATCCTAACGACTCAGTGGAACTGCAGCAGGAGTCCTTCGATATCGACACTGTGCTAAGTAAGTTTTTGTACAATACAAAGCACACGTATCCCAAGAAATGAAGTGCTCATTTTGACTGAATGTTGTATGTTTTCTTAATTGGTAACGTTTTTGAAATACTTTGCCTACGCGTCCCCTTGTTTATCAACAGTTAAACATTTCCACAATACAGGCTTTATGTTTCAGGTACTCGGCACCCATTTACAAAATAAACAAATCACATGAATTCTACATACAAAAAATGGAATATTTAAAAATAAGTTATTTATTGATGTGTTTATTTACAGATTTTGAAGATGACAGCCCGTTCCCACCAAAAAGAAAAACCAAAGTACAAAAAGAAGACATTTTTATTGAAGTGCTGGAATTGCAAAAGGGAAATCTTTTGTTGGAAAGGGAAAAACTCGATTTGGAAATTAAAATGCTAAAATTAAAAATAGCCCAATTAGAACAGGGTCAATAAACGGGAAGGAATTGGTATAGGGTCACTATTATTATTATTATTATTATTATTATTATTATTATTATTATTATTATTATTATTATTAAGAGTTGTTATATTGTGAATGTGTATAATTAAATAAAATATTTTTTGTTCCTATTGGAAAAAATGATTAGTGAGCACAGTTCTTGTTGCACTCCCTGCTTCTGCATTGCATGGACATGTATCCTGTGGTACTGAGTCATCAGGGAGAGGGAAATCTGCAGGGTCTCCAAGATTTCGTAGTCTGTAATAAAGAAGGAACAGTTTTGTCCTAGCCATACATACATGTTTATAATTGTAAAGTAATATCCTACAAAAACACGGTAAAACATATATACACGTATTGTAAATTGAAAGTTAAACAGCTTTGCATTCGACAAACATCATAATATAACTTGAAAAAAATCATCCCCATACCTTGCAAAATTGTGTAGTGCTGCTGTTGCACATATAATTGCACACACCCTATCTGGAGCCATTCGGATCTCTCCGTGTAGGATGTGAAAACGCCGCTTCCACACCCCGATGCATCTTTCCACTGTGTTCCGTGTTTTGGAATGAGCCCGATTGTAATTGGCCTGTGCAGGACTTTGAGGGTTGAGATAGGGCGTCATAAGCCACGGTTTTAAGGCATAACCACTATCCCCAAGAAGAAAGCCCTGCACAATTCCGCTGTCAAAAGCGGTGTGGATTGAACTGTTGAGCAATATTCTTGAGTCATGGGTGCTGCCTGGCCACTGCGCTACAATGTTGCTAATAAGGAGGTTAGGATCCGAAATTATTTGTACGTTAATTGAATGATAACCCTTTCTGTTGACATATATATTCTCATTCTGATATGGAGCCTGAATTTTAATATGTGTGCCATCAACCGCACCCACAACATTTGGAAATCCAGCGATCTCATAAAACCTTCCTTTAAATTTCCGCAGTTTGGACGGGTCTGTTGAAAACGTAATGAAGTGGTTCCGTTTTCTTTTCAGTGACTGAGATACGCGGTGGACAATCCTGCTGGCTGACGATTTGTGAATTCCTGTGAAGTCTCCAACAACATTTAAAAACTTCCAGTGGCATAGAAACGAATTGCCACACAAACTTGAATGATTGCGGGATGCTGTGGCTTCTGTTAGTTGCAGGCTCCAAGTCATCTTTTAACATTTCCACTAAAGTTAATACGTCCTCATTGTGGAAACGCAGTCGTTCAAACACAGCAATGTTATTTAAATTCTCTAAGGGATTGTGCCTGTCCTTAAATACTCTTTCCCTACGAAATGCCCTTTCATTTAAAAATTCAGCAAAAGCTATTAGTGCTGCTGCCATGTTGGCTTCTATAGCAACAGATACTTTTTTTTCCATTTAAGCCTGGTGAGAGGGAGGCTTAAAAAATGACTTAAATTTAAGACCAGGCTCAAATTAAGACTTTTTGTGCAACGGGTCTTATTTATTTTGGGCTTAAATTTTAAGTCTAAGTCCAAGAAGTGGTCTTAAATGCATTTAAGACCTTTTGTGCAACCGGCCCCAGAGCCCTAACCACTACTCCACACTGCTGCCCTCTGGCTACCGGGGTCACAATCCTGCGAAGTGTGAAACCACGCACCCGGGTCAATCATCCAAATCTTTCTACTAGGTAACCATATTAAAGATCAACTGTTATAATTAAAAAACATTTAATTAAAAAAAAAAAACACAGCACTTTACCCTTGGCTGCCGGGTTGGCTCCAAAATGTTCAATATTCCAGCTTTTCTACAGTACATGTAAGATTCCCTGAATTCATGTGAGAACTTCATGCTGTACTGGTGCTATACGTATATTAAAATGAAAATGTAGCTCCAGGGTGGTTCTGAAGTCAGTTGACCACACTGCACTGCTGTTGTGGAAAAACAATTAATCTTGTGGACATCAAAACAATAAGCAACAAGATTCTAGGACCATGGGTCATGATAATTTTAAAACAGCAGGATTTCACATTGTGACCAGGATGGCTTTGCAGGGGTGACGTCAGACCGGAAACACAGATTCAATACAAGGACTGGCGGGGCAAAACTGAAACGCTTTCAGTTATTTTATTAAATAATAAAACAAACAAAACAAACAAAAGATTTAAACAAACACAAAACAAAAGGGCACGTTGGTCAAACAAACAGAACCAAACAAGTATCGTGCTGGTTTTCAGCCAGCACGTGTAGCAATTGTTTACTTTAGTTTTTACCTCCTAACTCCTCACTCGTTGTCTACTCTCGAACACTCTCCACCCCGAACAAAGACAGCTGCAGGCTTTTATATTCTGGCCGAGGGGTTAACTAGTTATTATCTTATTACCCCTCGGTCATAGTCTGCACGAGTTTAATAAGGATGTGTGACTGTCAGCTAGTTAAATAATCAGTAGCTGATCAGCCACGCATCCTCACAAGGTATTTAAAATAAAAAATACAAAACACATAATGGCGGCGACTTTTCGTCCGCGCCACAAACAACAATAATACAAATAATAATAAACAGCGCACATGTATATAGGGCGGGACACTCCGCCACACACATGTACACACTCTTCTTGATGGATGATATCTTTCCAGTGTGTTTTTCCACAGTAGCATTGCTGAGAGGTTTTTAACCACTTTTTTATACGTTGAAGGTGTAATTTATTATGCACATTTGCAGTTACTTTTCATTATTTCAGATTTGTGTACTGAGCCAATAATAACTTATTTTTAGTATTAGTATTAAACAAATCCTTTGCAAAGCAAAATTGACTGTGGTGGTATACAGCAGCGGTTTCACTGTGCTTTTCTTGACAAAGGTTACAGAACAAAAGTCTTGTTAAACTGACATTCACAGTATGCACCATTCTAATGCAGTTCTTTACAAAGACAGGATGGGACATTTGGTGATTCTCAGGACGACATTTATTAACTAAACCAGGATGATCTACTCTGTCAAAGACACTCCAAACAGATGGTAGGAAATACAGTCAAGCGCCGTTTAATATCACTTCAAAATTGACTAGACAGAAATTGTGACAAAGTGGAGTTCACTAATAACCTAGCTACATTTCTGGCTACCATTAATAACAGTAAAACCAGTGCTAATATAACCATTTTCTTTTTTTCTTTTTTTAACAAGGGTTCTCAACCGGGGGTCCGCTCAAGCAATTCACACTCACTTTACATGTGGAATACATTGCAGTTTAGAGAGATGAGTTAAAAAAAACCTGACCTGCCTTAAAGTGTCCCGAGATTCTGGAGCCTGATGACAACCTTATATCTGAGAGTTATGAGGAAAAAATTACTGTGATGAGTGACCTGAATCTCCCTGCGAAATAAAACCCACGTTGATTTAAATGCACCGTCTGTGTATCGCATATCAAATAGGCAATAAAATAGTTTTAAAATTATTTTAATAAAACACAGCAGTTTCCAAATGGTTCAACTTGGCACATTGCAATAAAGTAAAATGTAATTTACTAAAGCATATTGTTTGTTCAACAACGCCTATGCGCATCTGACAGTTGTAAAGTTACAAAAATATATATATTTCTGTGCTCCATTTTTTTTATTACTATTTCAGTATGATCTCTAGAACACGTTTGACAGACAAACCACAAAAGTCTACAACAGTTTGCCTTTACTATATATTACAGGTTTACTGCATAACTTTACCCCATGAAAAGTCTGTGACTGTGCTGTTGCATATGGGGGTATGTTTGCATTTAGCAGCTGCGTAACGTGTTTCGTGTGTGCACCACCAGTAATTTAGGTTGAGTCGAGACCTGTGACAGAGTTCATTAAACATGTTCTTGTTATTAAATACAACAGTTACGTTCAATACCAGACTTGTGTCTTTTATTTAAAGAACTGCACACATTGGAGGGATGTATTAAAATGGACGTGTGTCTGGCCGGATATATAGGATTCGTACAAACAAGGACAAAGAGAGAGATGGATAGTAAGATGGGCTATGAGAAACCCTCCACTCGGTGGAGAAGAAAAACCCACTCTGTTAGGAGGAAACCACTGGTGGCCCTGGCGGGAAGGGTGCCCCCACTCTGGGTATACTAGCAATTGATTGGTGAGCTGCTGAGATGTCTGTAGGAAGAGAACGAATGTAGGAGTGAACTGCTGCTCATGACCAGCGACCCATAGTTTTCATAAGGTGATGAGTAACATTGGCTTTTGCTGCTGATGAGACTGCGCCAATCCTGAATGATTGCGGGGTATAGAACTGGTGAGAGAGACCTGCTGTAGCGTAGGAGGACCTGGTAAATAGAGAGAGGGCTGATGACTGTATCCTCTTGCAGATGAGAGTAGATTGGAGAGTGATGTGTTTAGTTGAATATGAGATGATGGAACTGGGGAACCTGAAGAGGGACTTAGTGATCTTCAGTTATTTGACAGATTATTTGACGTCTCAGACGCGTCAGGTCCAATTTATTTTCACACGCGCAGTTTATTTTAGACGCGCTGTTTAAAAGTTTTTTCACAGTAAAACAGGTTTAAAAGGCACTGCATATCAACAGGAAACTCAGTACTGCATCTCCAGCCCCGCTCCACCCCTTGTTCGCTGTATTTTTCACATACCTCTTCATAGTAGTGCATACCGATAAATCATCTCCTGATCACTCGTTTTATCACCAAACTCCTCAATAATGCGATCCAAGTCATTATTTTATTACTATAACATCTCAAAAAAGCTCTGCAAATGTCTGTGATATTCTTTTGAGCACTGGATGTAGAAGCAGCTATCTTGTTTGTTTATGTCCGTGTTATCTCTGTGGTGCCGGGGCTATCTGTATTTCTCAGATATGCCCCTTTTTTCGGCCACTGAATGGTTTTCTCGGCTTTTTCCAGAGAAAAAACGACTAGATACCTGTTTTTTACGTCTTTTTGATGATGTCAGACAGGGTCCGACATTGGACTGGAAAGGGAAAATAATAATGTCGGACCAGGTCCGACATAGGACCGCAGAGGGTTAAACCTGTTTTACTGTGAAAAAAATCCTTTATACAGCGTGTCTAAAATAAACCATGCGTGTGAAAATAAATTGGACATGACGTACCTGAGATGCGTTGAATAAATGGACCGCAAAGGGTTAAGGATGAGTTTGGGTACGTCTCCTGGTTGCTCCGCTGCTGTGCTGAGAACTGCAGTCTGTCTTGGGACTCTGTGCGAGCGAGTTTGCGGAAGCGCGCTTGTGAGAAGGAGGCAACGTGGATATAAATGTACATTTATTATTGAGCAACGCCATACGCTTGCTTCCAGCCAGGATGTTGATATTGTTGTCGTACAGGATTTTTAAGAGTTTGGCGAGTGGACGATCCTTATAAAATAGCTGCTCCGGAAGGCTGAGCTTGCTGGTGGGGGGCGTTTTGATCTCTGTAGTGCTGGGGCAACAGGTCTGGGTGCTGGGTAGAGGGCTGCATTAAAAGTAGACGGTCAATCAGAGAAATGAATAAGATATTTTGAGGAGAATGAGGGAGGGAGGTTTCCTGCAATGCATGCAAAAAAAAAGCAAAACGTAATAGAAGAAACATAGATTGTGACATGACTTAAATAGGCAGATAGCTTTGATAGGCAGGAGAAAAAAGAGGAGCAGCTCCAGCTCCCCCCCCCCAAACTCCACTTTAAAGTTAACATGAAATACTAAGACAGCTTGTGGCAAAGTGGTAAGTGGTAAGTGGTACGTGCAGGTGCAGTGTAGAAATCCAGTAATGAAGAAACAAACAACAAAGTACTGGTGAAAATGCGTTCTGTTTATTTTAAATCCAGGGGTCTGATGACCAAACAAAAACACGTGAACTGGAAATACACAGCGATGTGCCTTCCTTGGGAATATGGATGGTTGCAGTCCCGTAAATAATAATACGGTCCAGAACACTGCACACAAACACAGTCAACTCTCCCAGTGAGTGCTGCAGTGCGGGTGGTGAAGGTACAATAATTTGTGACAAATAGTTTTAGTGTTTTTGTTGTCCGGGATTTGTGCTGGCCATGGGCGACAGCTCTGGATCGTGTTCGCCGTCTAGTCTAACAAACAAGACAAACAATAGACTTTAGACACACTGACAAACAAACAAAAAAAACACTCATGGTTACTTTTTTCTCTCAGGTCCTTTCGGTCAATATCATAACCAATTGCAAGGAACAGATTGCACAGCTACGTCCCCTATTTATACCGTCTACCTTGACCACTTGGTTAACTAGCACACCCTTTCCTCCAATCCGCAGGTACCATGCCGTTAACCTTCAGGGTCAATGGTTTAGTGTACTGTAGCTTCGCCCCCTTTCTAGATGGCCGATTTCCATCGAACCCTAGGAATAAATTGTCGGGCCAACTAGTCCAAGGTACTCTGTTCCCTTTACACAGCACCCTCACAGGTCGGGGATCTAACACCAAGAATCATTTGATCTCTGTCACACAGCTACTTGAATTTTGTTTTTATTTATACTGGATACCTCAACCGCAGTGTGTAATTTGCGCACAAGTACTGTCCAATGAATGTTTGAAACCCTCGAAATTACAGAGACATTTAATTACCAAGCATGAAATATATAAAAACAAGCAACATTCACTTTTTGAGCAGAATGCTAAGGAACTGCTTGGTACTAAAGCCGTAATGAAATCCACAACTGCCACGGATGAAAAGCTTGTCGTGTCATCGTACATAGTGGCGCAGAAAATTGCTAAAGCAAAAAAAAATCACATACAATTGCTGAAGAGTTGGTAATGCCGTGTGCCATTGAAATTGTAAAGGAAATTTTTGGAGAGCAGAAGGAACCAAGGAACTGGCAAAAATACCAATGTCAAATGGCACTGTCAAACGAGTGCTCAGATGAATACAAATACAGGATGATGATGCAGAGATCAAGAGTAACCTGCTTTGTTAATGTATTTTATACATATTTTGTTTTCAATCAGTAAATATATATATTTTGTTTACCTTTTCGTTTTGAAGCAATGAACTATCCACAACCTTTTTAGTTTTTGATTGCTGTCTGAGCCTAAATGCCGCTGGATCGTAGCTCGACATATGTGATCCAATTAAACATTGCAGATTGTACAAAATAGTTTGCCACCATCACCATGTAGAGATCGAATTATTTCCATGTGAATAGGCTATAATGTTAATGTAGTTTTCAAACCTTGTTTTTTTTCTCCTTTGGACAGTGGGTTGAAATTTGTCAGATTTTACACAAAACAAGGCAACGGCTAGTGACGGCAGGAACATGAAAACCTTGGGGTTTGAATGGGGTTTTGTGACAAAGAGAGAGTGAACTCTTGTTTTAGATCTCCCTCCCGACCGGTGAGGACGCTGGGGAGGAGGAGCAGGCAGAGCCGCGGTGCGCAACGTCACAGACCCGGTCGGGAAGCGCGGTGGCAATCACGCATTGGTTGACGGCGGTTGCCCTCGCTGACCAATGGGGACGGACGGGCGTACAAAAGGGGCGTGGCCCAGGGTTCTGTTCCTTCTGGCAAGGTACAGTGTGTGCGAGAGAGAGAGAGAGAGAGAGAGAGAGAGACTGCGAGAGAAACGAGGGGAATTATAAACGGGGAAAAGGAATAAAAGGAGTTGCATTGTGTGTTTTGTGGCTATACCTGCTAACCCCCTCACCCTTTGTCTGTCCATAGAGCACTAACGGGACGCTCCGGGAATACATCGGAGGAGTGTGGACCCGGAAGTGCTGGTCTGTTTACCGTTGTGCCCCGATTGGATTGAGGGGAGACGGACTGTGTTTTTGTTGAGTTTATTGTTTTTTTGGTTTCGTTTTCGTTTGGGACTGCAACCCATTTCTCTTTTGTTTGTCTGGTTACACATTGTTGTGTATCCCGGCGTTCTCATTATTCTTTGTCGGGTTACACATTGTTGTGTATCCCGGCGTTCTCATTATTGTTTGTCGGGTTACACATTGTTGTGTATCCCGGCGTCCTTTATTATTTTAATTACTGGGAAAAATAAAGCCGGTCGCAAGTGCAACGAACCTGGACTGGTTGTCAGTCATTGTTACACCACACACTTAGCCAACCTGTCACACGTGGTGTCATCGTGGGATGGACCCAACCACTTTGTCGATGATCCTGGAGGCATTGGACAGCCGGAGGGAGGCTGAGGAACGGAGGAGGGAGGAGAGATACATGGCTCTTATCGAGAGGGTCGGGATGGGGATGACGTCAGCGGCGACGGGCCCCGTGCTGGTTGCCCCGAAGGCCCGGGCCCAGAAAATGACGGCGGAGTATGACCCGGAGGCCTACCTTGTAGCCTTTGAACGGTTGGCTACCACCGCAGCATGGCCCCGGGAGTATTGGGCGAGCCAACTTGGCCCCTGCTTGATTGGGGAAGCACAAGCAGTGTACCGGGTCATGACTGACGACAATGCCGCCCAGTATGACCTGGTTAAGCAGGCTATCCTCTGCCGTCTCAATATCACGGGGGAGACTCATTGTGTCAGATTCCGGGAGTTCCGGTGACCCCCCAACACCCGGCCCCAGGTGGTAGCCCAGCGATTATGCGACCACATGGCGCAATGGCTGAACCCCAGTCAGAAAACCGGGATTCAGATGGGGGAGGCCATTGTGATGGAACAATTCTGCCATGTGGTCGGGGCTGAGAGCAGGCGTGGGTACGCCGGCATAACCCCACGACGCTGGAGCAGGCCGTGGCGTTAGCCGAAAACTTTGAGGACTCCCTGGTGTCCACCCGAACCACCCTGCTGGGCTGCCCCCCTCCCTCCGCTGCCAAAGGACCGCCATCGAACCCTTTCCCCGGACCCAGGCCCGTCAGATCATCGGCCCCGTCGGGCCATCCGGCCCCCTTACCATGGGGGCAGAGGTTGGCCCCCAGCTGGGGTAGAATGGTTCCCCCTGCCCTGCTGTCATACCAGCAGCGGGACAAATATGTACCCCCCTTACCCTCTGCCCCACCCCTCTGTTTTAGGTGCCAGCAGCCGGGACACATTGCCATTTACTGCCCGGCGGCCATGGAGTGCGACATGGCTGCGTGTCACCTGGCGTCTGAGACAGGTAGGAAATTGGGAAATGGTTGGGAGGGCCCGTGTACGGTTGATGTTGTATTGGGGAATGTGAACACCCACGCGTTAGTGGACACAGGGTGTGAGCAAACTTTAATTCGAACAGCTCTCCTTGGCGGTATGTCGTGGCAGCCACAAGGCCAGGTGGCAATCTCCTGTATCCATGGGGATACGGTGACATACCCCACTCTAAAAGTATATTTATCGGTAGGCCCGATAAAGCGCCACCTAGTAGTGGGGGTGGCCGAAAAGTTGCCACATCCAGTTATTCTGGGTCGAGACTGGCCGCAATATAAAGATTTAATAAAATGTCGGCAGCCTCGCCACACGTGTAGACACAGCAGACCCCGGGAAGGGAAGTAATTGGTACTGTTTTTCCCTTCCATACAGAGCTGTTTTCTCCACTTTTTCGTCCTAGAAAACACGTAAGGAGAGACGGAAGGAAAAGTGGGAAGGCGCATCGATAAGACACGGTTGGGGTCTGGCAGGAGAAGGTGCTGATGGTCCCAAACGTCAATCGAAGGGAGTCGGAATGCAGTGTGACCGGGCGGCGAGGTTACTGGACCCTCGAGGGTAGAGACTGCTCCAGCCCCTGTCAATATCCCGGACGTGTGGGCCTCAGCGCGGACCTAGTGTGGGAGCAGAACAACGACCCCACACTGGTGCACGCTGGGAACAGGTCCGGTCTATTGAGGGTAAGGATGTTGACGGCATTGGGACGCTGGTATATCCCCATTTCGTGGTAGAGGGGCACTTGCTTTATAGAGTAAACCCAGCCCCGGGCACAGGACAGCCTGTCAAACAGTTGATGGTTCCCCCGTCCTGTCGACCAGAGGTCATGAGGCTGGCGCATGACGTCCCCTTTGCAGGACATCTTGGCGTGGACAAGACGAGGGACCGAATACTGGCTCGATTTTACTGGGCAGGGCTCTACACCGAGGTGGCGAAATATGTAGCTAGCTGCCCAGAATGTCAGAGAGTAGCACCGGGTCCCTCTGGTCCCACTGCCTATTGTCTCCACTCCCTTTGAACACGTTGCAATGGACATAGTTGGGCCAGTGCTGCCTTCTGATTCCGGGTACACGCACATATTAGTGATGGTGAATTATGCAACGCGGTACCCGGAAGCAGTTCCGCTGCGGTCCACTAGTGCCACTGCAATTGCGAAGGAATTAAGTCAGATTATGGCTAGGGTAGGGATCCCAAAAGAAATATTGACTGATCATGGAACGAACTTTTTGTCGAAAACGCTACAGCAGGTGTACAAAATTCTAAAAATACGTCCCATTAGGACGTCCGTTTATCATCCCCAAACGGATGGGCTGGTGGAACGTTTTAACCAAACATTAAAGCAAATGTTGAAACGGTTTGTGAGTCAGGAGCAGAAACATTGGGCCACCCTTCTTCCTTACCTACTCTTCGCAGTGAGAGAGGTGCCTCAGAGCTCAATGGGATTTTCCCCCTTTGAGCTATTATATGGCCGGCAGCCACGGGGCATCCTCGACCTGTTGAGAGAAGGTTGGGAAGAACACAAAGGCTCCTCTAAAAATGTAGTGCAGCATGTGCTCCTACTGTGTGATCGCCTTGATTTAATTGGTCGACTGGCTTGGGATAATCTCAGATCGGCTCAACATCGGCAACAGCGGCATTACAATACCAATGCACGAATTCGAACGTTTCGGCCAGGAGATAAAGTAATGCTGCTTCTTCCATCATTGGAATCGAAACTGTGTGCTAAATGGCAGGGGCCATATGAGGTGACACGGGCCATAGGATTAGTGAATTATGAAATTAAACAGCCCGATCGCCGAAATAAAACAGAAATCTATCATGTCAATTTGTTAAAGCCCTGGAAGGCAAGGGAGGTCTTATTCATAGCCCCAGGCGAGATAGATGATGACTTAGGACCCTGTATAGAGACCCCTAGCCCCAGCCAGATTTCAATGGGGAAACAGTTACTTCCGGATCAGCAAGTAGAATTGCGTAAGTTGATTGGGAAATTTGGGGATGTGTTTTCTGACGTGCCCGGCAGGACTAACCTTACCAAATATGCTGTTATTACTCCACCAGGTGTCACTGTTCGGGAGAGGCCCTACCAGATCCCAGAAAGCCGGCGGAGTGGCGTCCAGAACGAGGTGAGGGCGATGCTTGAACTTGGGGTCATTGAGCCTTCCAGAAGCGAATGGTGCAGTCCTATTGTTATAGTGGCCAAGAGGGACGGCACTAATCGCTTCTGTGTCGATTTTCGAAAGGTCAATGCTATCGCCAAGTTCGACGCCTACCCCATGCCTCGGATCGACGAACTCCTCGACCGACTGGGGACGGCCGGGTTTATCTCAACTCTGGACCTGACGAAGGGATATTGGCAGATCCCTTTAACCCGTGATTCATGTGAAAAAACGGCATTTTCAACTCCGGATGGTCTGTTCCATTTTAAAACCATGCCGTTTGGGCTACATGGTGCGCCCGCCGCCTTTCAGAGACTGATGGACGAGGTGTTACATCCCCATCGTGAGTATGCAGCAGCTTATATTGACGATGTGGTGATATATAGCTCCACCTGGAGAGAGCATGTAATTCGACTTACAGCCGTCTTTCAGTCTCTAAGGGTCTAACCCTAAAATGTGCGTTTGCTAAATCTGAAACTCAGTACTTAGGATTTATTATGGGAAACGGACAGGCTTTGGTGGACGCGGTGGTCCCCAAAACTAAATCCCAGGTGAGGTCACTGTTAGGATTGGCCGGCTATTACCGCCGTTTTATCCCCGAGTTTGCCACCGTGGTCGATCCTCTGGTGAACCTCACTAAGAAAAGTGCGCCAAATTTAGTCAAGTGGTCAGAAGAGTGTCAGGGAGCGTTTGAGACCATTAAGTGCAAACTGTGCCAGGCCCCTGCGCTAATATTACCAGACTTTAGCAAGAGATTCCTCCTCCATACTGACGCGTCAGAGGTTGGTTTGGGGGCGGTCTTGTCCCAGAGGGTTAACGGGGTGGAGCACCCCATTCTTTACATCAGAAAAAAATGCTTCCTAGGGAGCGCAATTACTCAGTTGTAGAGAAGGAGTGCTTGGCCATTAAATGGGCGACTCACTCCCTCAGATATTACTTACTGGGACATTCATTTGATCTAGTCACAGACCACGCCCCACTCAGATGGTTAAGCACTATGAAGGATAGCAATGCTCGGATAACTCGGTGGTATTTGGCATTGCAGCCTTACATGTATCGTATGGTACATCGTGCAGGGAAAGATCACCAAAATGCAGATTATTTTTCCCGGAGGGGGAGTAATGGGGTTGGTAGGTTTGGCCGAGTGTTCCTTCGGCTCCACTCTGAGCGGTGGGATATGTGACAAAGAGAGTGAACTCTTGTTTTAGATCTCCCTCCCGACCGGTGAGGACGCTGGGGAGGAGGAGCAGGCAGAGCCGCGGTGCGCAACGCCACAGACCCGGTCGGGAAGCGTGGTGGCAATCACGCATTGGTTGACGGCGGTTGCCCTCGCTGACCAATGGGGACGGGACGGGCGTACAAAGGGGCGTGGCCCAGGGTTCTGTTCCTTCTGGCAAGGTACAGTGTGTGAGAGAGAGAGAGAGACTGCGAGAAACGAGGGGAATTATAAACGGGAAAAGGAATAAAAGGAGTTGCATTGTGTGTTTTGTGGATATACCTGCTAACCCCCTCACCCTTTGTCTGTCCATGGAGCACTAACGGACGCCCGGGAATACATCGGAGGAGCGCGGACCCGGAAGTGCCGGACTGTTTACCGTTGTGCCTCGATTGGATTGAGGGGAGACGGACTGTGTTTTTGTTGAGTTTATTGTTTTTTTGGTTTCGTTTTCGTTTGGGACTGCAACCCTTTTCTCTTTTGTTTGTCTGGTTACACATTGTTGTGTATCCCGGCGATCTCATTATTGTTTGTCGGGTTACACATTGTTGTGCATCCCGGTGTCCTTTATTATTTTAATTACTGGGAAAAATAAAGCCGGACGCAAGTGCAACGAACCTGGACTGGTTGTCAGTCATTGTTACACCACACACTTAGCCAACCTGTCACAGGTTTTTATACCATGCTCTATAAAAATAGGATTTATTGTTCCTTCAAACTGTTACTGTAAGGAAATAAAAAAAAGCATTTACAACGGCCCGATGTGGTTTATACCGTTTAATAAATAATTAAAATAATGAAAACACATTTTAAATTAAAACAAAACCAGAAACTTTTATTATGTATACATCAGCAGTGTAATATAGTCCCAAATGTATTTCAATTTAATTAAATGTATTGTTCACTTATTAAAAATAAATTGCACATTGTGAATTTCGGCATCGAAAGTGGCGTCTCACTAGAAACTAGAGGACTAAGCACAAGCTGACCCTAACCCTGTCAGCAAAACATGTTTAAATAAAATACAATTCTTTTGATCAAGTTTTGTTGCAATTTTAAGTTGAAGTTTAGTTGCTGCTACTATTTCATGTATTATGCTACTATCATGTATTATGCACTTTCCACTGTACTTAATGTATTATGCACTTTTCACTGTATTGTTTTATGTATTGTTTTGTTTTTTATTATTTTTTTTACTGTATATCATGTATTATGCATTTCTCTGTATTTAAAGTATTATGAATGTTCTTGTTGTTACTGCATCTTGTGAAGCACTTTGTGATGGCGGTCCACTACGAAAGGCACTATACAAAATAAAGATTGATTGATATATATGCTATCCTATCTTGCTGCTTTAATGCCTAAAAGGGATTATTTTCATTGAACTGTGTCATTTTACAGCAACTACTGAAACTTAAACCAATTATCATATTTAATTTCTCGATGTAAAAATGTACTAAAAATGAATGTTCAAAAGTCCTTACTCCTTGATACACTACTGTATGACTGCTTGGGTCAAACACAGCTCTTGAATTATAACTCCACTACCGACAAGCATGGCCTTCACCCTGGCTTGTGATGCAGAAACAACAATAGGGAATGAGAGAGAACACACATAATAATGTTGATTTGCTCAACCTACAGTATGCCTTGCTTTCACAGTAAGGGGGCAAAGCTGGATTTTGCAGCCATGGTTATTCCGATAATACCCCTACAAATAAATGTAATTCAGGGGTATGCTCTGGTACTTTACAATGCTATATATATATATATATAATCAATTAACTAAATGCAAAGTGAGTGAACAGAAGAAAATCTAAATCAAATCCATATTTGGTGTGACCACCCTTTGCCTTCAAAACAGCATCAATTCTTCTAGGTACACTTGCACAAAGTCAGGGATTTTGTAGGCATATAGTCAGGTGTATGATTAAACAATTATAACAAACAGGTGCTAATGATCATCAATTCAATATGTAGGTTGAAACACAATCATTAACTGAAACAGAAACAGCTGTGTAGGAGGAATAAAACTGGGTGAGGAACAGCCAAACTCAGCTAACAAGGTGAGGTTGCTGAAGACAATTTACTGTCAAAAGTCATACACCATGGCAAGACTGAGCACAGCAACAAGACACAAGGTAGTTATACTGCATCAGCAAGGTCTCTCCCAGGCAGAAATTTCAAGGCAGACAGGGGTTTCCAGATGTGCTGTCCAAGCTCTTTTGAAGAAGCACAAAGAAACGGGCAACATTGAGGACCGTGAGACGCAGTGGTCGGCCAAGGAAACTTACTGCAGCAGATGAAAGACACATCATGCTTCCTTCCTTCGCAATCAGAAGATGTCCAGCAGTGCCATCAGCTCAGAACTGGCAGTAAACAGTGGGACCCTGGTACACCCATCTACTGTCCGGAGAAGTCTGGTCAGAAGTGGCCTTCATGGAAGACTTGCGCCAAAAGCCATACCTCCGACGTGGAAACAAGGCCAAGCGACTAAACTATGCACGAAAACACAGGAACTGGGGTGCAGAAAAATGGCAGCAGGTGCTCTGGACTTATGAGTCAAAATTTGAAATATTTGGCTGTAGCAGAAGGCAGTTTGTTCGCCGAAGGGCTGGAGAGCGTACACGAATGAGTGTCTGCAGGCAACAGTGAAGCATGGTGGAGGTTCCTTGCAAGTTTTGGGCTGCATTTCTGCAAATGGAGTTGGGGATTTGGTCAGAATTAATGGTCTCCTCAATGCTGAGAAGTACAGGCAGATACTTATCCATCATGCAATACCATCTATATATATATATATATACAGGTATGTAAAGTGGTTTATTCCAGCGGTGTATAGGTTAATCAAATCAACGCCTTCTGATATGTGTTATATGTCTTATTTGATCTGCCTGTCTTCTCTAGTTTCTAAACAAAATAGAGTTTATTTCAATTCATTCATCCCCAGCCAAATGCCTCTGGTTAGGCTGCACCTACCAATATCCATAAATAATAATAATAATAATAATAATAATAATAATATTAAATCATAATAACAGACAAAATCTAAATGTATGAGACCTGCAGTACATGCAGACAATTAGTTTAATAATGTTTGGGTAAAATATATATATATATATATATATATATATATATATATATATATATATATATATATATATATATATATATATATATATATATATATATATACACACACACACAGTGCCTTGCAAAAGTATTCAGACCCCTGACCAATTCTCTCATATTACTGAATTACAAATAGCACATTGAAATTTCGTTCTTTTCGATATTTTATTTTAAAACACTGTAACTCAAAATCAATTATTGTAAGGTGACATTGGTTTTATGTTGGGAAATAGTTTTAAGCTCCAGGTTGTTCAGGTTGGTTGGACAATGCTTGTGGACCGCAATTTTAAAATAGTGCCACAGATTCTCAATGGGATTGAGATCAGGACTTTGGCTGGGCCACTGTAGGACATTCACCTTTTTGTTCTTGAACCACTCCAATGTTGCTTTGTCCTTGGGATCATTGTCCTGCTGAAAGGTGAATTTCCTCCCAAGCTTCAGTTTTTTAGCGGACTGAAGCAGGTTCTCTTGCAGTATTTCCCTGGATTTTGCTCCATCCATTCTTCCTTCAATTTTAACAAGATGCCCAGTCCCTGCTGATGAGAAGCATCCCCACAGCATGATGCTGCCACAACCATACTTCACTGTAGGGATGGTGTGTCTTGAGGCATGGGCAGTGTTAGGTTTGCGCCACACATAGCGCTTTGAGTTTTGGCCAAAATGCTCTATCTTGGTCTCATCTGACCACAAAACCTTTTCCAACATCGCAGCTGGGTCACTCTCATGCTTTCTGGCAAACTCCAGACGTGCCTTCAGATGGTACTTTTTGAGTAACGGCTTCTTTCTTGCCACCCTCCCATACAGACCAGTGTTATGAGAGCTCTTGATATGGTTGACTGGTGCACCATTACTCCACTCCCAGCCACTGAACTCTGTAGCTCCTTCAAAGTGATTGTTGGCCTCTCTGTGGCTTCTCTCACAAGTCTCCTTCTTGTTTGAATGCTGAATTTTGAGGGTCCGCCTTTTCTTGGCAGTGCCTGGGTGGTGTGATGCAGCTTCCAATTCCTGATTATTGATCCAACTGTGCTCACTGGGATATCCAAACACTTGGATATTATTTTGTACCCTTTCCCTAATCTATGCATTTGTATTACTTTATCTCTGACTTCTGTAGAATGCTCTTTCGT
This sequence comes from Acipenser oxyrinchus oxyrinchus, assembly GCA_030684275.1. Classification (NCBI taxonomy): domain Eukaryota; kingdom Metazoa; phylum Chordata; class Actinopteri; order Acipenseriformes; family Acipenseridae; genus Acipenser; species Acipenser oxyrinchus. The sequence continues at coordinate 53,496,199 of CM060251.1, read as the reverse complement.
CATCATTTTCCTTCAGATTCACAGACTGACCTTTATCTTGTACTTGATTTTACTGCTAAATGTAACCGTATTCACGTTTTTTTGTAATTGCTCTTATTTGAAATCATTCTTATTCATTTATTGTACTTACTACTTGCTCTTAATGGAATTTACTCCTTATAAAGAAACTATTTTTACTATAAGTTTAACTGATCTTAGTTTTAATGGCTCTCAAACGTATTTATATTCTCTTATTTGATTATGCTCTTATTTACTACTGACTGTTGTATTTTATAACTGTTCTTATTTGTAATGTGATATTTTATAATGTGTTATTTTGTAACTGTAAGTCACCCTGGATAAGGGTGTCTGCTAAGAAATGAATAATAACAAATAATTTATTTGACTCGGTCAATGAGAGCCTAGGGTTTAACAGTGCAGCAAGAGGAACAGAAAATGCCTAAAGCAAGTTGCAAGTCCTCAAGTCAGACTCAAAACAACCCAATGATATTTCTAAACATAACCAGAAGACGACTTAAATATACTGTACTTCTTATCCACACTGAGCTGTCATTATTGGCCTGAAGAAGATATTTATTTGCACATCCAAAACAATTCAAAATGCAATAGGGGCTCCCAAGAGGCGCATCCAGTAAAGGCGCTCCACGTGGAGTGCAGGATGCGCCCTATGTTCCTGGAGATCGCAGGTTCGAATCCAGGCTATGTCACAGCCGACCGTGACCGGGGTTCCTAGGGGCAGCACACAATTGGCGGCGCCGCCGGGTATGGAGGGACTAGGTCGGCAGGGGAATCCACGGTTCACCGCGCACCAGTGACCCCTGTGGCCAATAGAGCGCCTGCGGTTCTGCAGTGGAGCCATCAGATCTGTGTTGTCCTCCGGCACTATAGATCTGGTGGATCCGCAGTGCGAAGAATGACAGATTGGCAGGAGCACATTTCGGAGGACGTGTGTTCCAGCCTCCGTTAAAATGCAATAATGTACTATACAGATTACATATACATATACAGTATTTAAATAATCATTATTTTTGACAAAGGCGCTGCAGAAGGCCCCTTTATTGCTAAGGGGTCAATTTGCACACGAGCACCGTGGCTTTGCTTGGGGTCAGGAAAACATTAGGTCAGAGCAAGACACATGTTTGATGGGAATATTTTGTTTACGATTTCAAGCTAAAATTGAATAGACGGCCCTAAAAGAAATGAAACAGAGTAATAGTAATATTAAACAAAATGAAGGTAAGCTCTGTTTTGTTAAACTCCCACATCTATAAATATTCACTTTAGCCATAAAATGGAATGTGAGCGAGCATGACAATGACCTATTAGGAGAGCTGTTCCAAATGGCTCTGAAAATGTACTGTACAGACCTGTTAACACTCTCTTATTTGCCGGGAATGTCCGTTTTTTAGACACGTCTCCCGGGACAAATTTTCTCCTGTATTTTGCTCAAAACTCTACAGTTAAACCCCTTTATGTCAGCAACCCTTTACTTTCTGTAAAAGGCAAGTACAGTCCGTGGTTACTGCAATTCCCGTCTTTACATAGCAGGGTTTAGGACCCACGGGAGCCATGTGGCAGGCATGCAGTCAGTAGTTGACCATCTACAATGGCTGTGCGTGCGATAAGCCCTCCCCCGGAAAAAAAATAAAAATAAAATATTTATCCAAATTTCAAGCTTCTTGGACCACAACATATTCTCACATAATCCTAAGCAATGTTGGAAAAAGACATACTTTCTGCAAACTATGCAGGACTGATTTTAACGGTGGGACATGGGAGCAAGAATGATGATGTGTGTGGGAAGCACAAGAGATCACAAAAACACCAAAAAGCCAGTGACACTCAGAAAACCAGCGAATTCAATTTTGTTGCCAAAGGAAAATCAAGAAGATCAAGAAAGTTACATATGCAGAGACCTTTATATGTTGTGACTAGTCAGCAAATCTGTAGTAGACATGATCCCAGACTCACACATTGCAAAGTATTCTGCAAGAAAATCTAAGTCAGATTGATTGATAATATGAGTGTTATATACAGCAATAGTGTGTTCATTTCAAATAGAAGATAGTTGACAATGAAATGTTACTGACAGTGGTATTATTGATCTGCCACATATGTGCAGTGTAATGAAAAACGTTGCAATACCACACTGTTGTTGTTGTATTTTGCCTTTTTTTTATATAAATATTTTTTTAAGATGGACTTATTAAATTTAGCTTTTTTTTCTTGTTATAAAATAGGTGCCATAGCTCTTCCTTTGATGATGAGGTCAATATGCAGTACCAAACTCAGCCTTTAGGTTTGTTGTGTGATGAAAGTAACAACGCCAACTGGACCTGTTTACTGTATTGCTAAAATAAGAACCACAGGGGCCAAGAGAGAATTTGATTGTGAAGCATGTCATGGTTATTTTTCTGTTTGATATTTTTTTTCTTTTTAAAAGCAATTAGAAGGAAATAATAAAGTGGAATAGTTGTATGCTTTTGTCTTATGTAGGTATTCACTTCAATTTAGGCCACTAAGATTTCAGTTTACAAAAGCACCATTATTTTGAAAACTCAAATGTTGACATGTGCGCTGTTATGAACTTTGCTCCTGCTGCTATAGCCATAATGCAGTCATCATACCCAAACAGTCCTTTGCGAGAGCGCAACCACCTCCCATTTATAAACCTTTTCAGGAACATTTTTTGCTGCACTCATGAAAATTAATGTATAGCTTGCATACACAGACCAAATTCAACAAGCAAGAATAAATTGCAGGTGCAGCTACCTCAAGAACCTTTGTGCCCCTCTCCAGCACAGATAAAGTATATGTTGCAGGAGTTTTAGTGTAAAGATGCTGGCTGAAAGGAAGTGGTCTGTATCAACAAGAATGTGGCATGGCAATGTTCCCAGGAGACTACCTATAATGGAACTTTATTGAGAGAATTATAGAACTGTGTACTACAAACTAAAAGACCGTATGTCAAAGTGTCTGGTTTGTATCATTGATTTTGCCAGAGGTTAAAGCAATGCAACACTGAACTGGACAACACGGATAATGGAAAATCAAAAGACTGCAGCTGTGTAACAAACTTTAAGATGGTAACTCAAAGTTTACTTTTCCTATGCAGCTTTAACATCACATGACCTCAATATGGCAGCCACATTAGGTCAGAGGTCAATGTCACGGTTATCAACACATTAATAATTCACATAACCCTGAAAATATGAAGTCAATACCTCAAATTACTAATGATACATGAGACTTTGACACTGTGGCGGGGGTAGCTTTGCAAAAAACTGCCAGGAAATAGTTCATTTTTCTTGTATGACATTAGAAATGTCTGAGGAGTTTCCTTAACATAACATTTGAAGTTGCCATCACTATTGGTTTATGGGATATTAGGCAGCAGGTCTGTAAACTAATAGAAGCTCCTCTTACAGGGCTTCTAAATAAATTGTGGATCAACAGAAAGAAAACAACATTTTACATGTTAAGAAAGCTTACAGTAGTTTAAAATAAAAGTCACAGGTGATTAAAGTATCTTAATACAAATCAAATGAACTCAAGCTTATTGTAAAAATGTGTTTATTTCAACTCCTATGATCCCTACTCCTCACTATTGACTGAAAACTGCATGCATGTAGAGTTTACTATGGAAATGTTACTGGATCAGCAGTTATGTAATTTAAAACAGAGAAAAATGTAATATTCAAAAAACTAGTATTCTGGTTTAATTGTAAATAGCACTTCTGCAGATGGGACAGAATTCCAGATGGGGCACTTAAACAAATTAACCTAATCTAACCGTCAATCAGATTATATTTATAACATTTATTGCAGTATTAAATACAAGATTAGGGCCCTATGAAATCTGTGTTGCAGAGAACACGGACGGAATCGCAGAATTTAGAGAAAAAAACGGAATTAAGCACCTGAAGACATTACCACAAAATCAGTTTAAACAAACAAAATATATATATATACAGTACTGTGCAAAAGTTTTAGGCAGGTGTGAAAAAATGCTGTAAAGTAAGAATGCTTTCAAAAATAGACATGTTAATAGATTACATTTATCAATTAACTAAATGCAAAGTGAGTGAACAGAAGAAAAATCTAAATCAAATCCATATTTGGTGTGACCACCCTTTGCCTTCAAAACAGCATCAAGCATCAATTCTTCTAGGTACACTTGCACACAATTTTTGAAGGAACTCGACAGGTAGGTTGGCCCAAACATCTTGGAGAACTAACCACAGTTCTTCTGTGGATTTAGGCAGCCTCAGTTGCTTCTCTCTCTTCATGTAATCCCAGACAGACTCGATGATGTTGAGATCAGCGCTCTGTGGGGCCATACCATCACTTCCAGGACTCCATGTTCTCCTTTACGCTGAAGATAGTTCTTAATGACTTTCGCTGTATGTTTGGGGTTGTTGTCATGCTGCAGAATAAATTTGGGGCCAATCAGATGCCTCCCTGATGGTATTGCATGATGGATAAGTATCTGCCTGTACTTCTCAGCATTGAGGAGACCATTAATTCTGACCAAATCCCCAACTCCATTTGCAGAAATGCAGCCCCAAACTTGCAAGGAACCTCCACCATGCTTCACTGTTGCCTGCAGACACTCATTCGGTACGCTCTCCAGCCCTTCGGCGAACAAACTGCCTTCTGCTACAGCCAAATATTTCAAATTTTGACTCATCAGTCCAGAGCACCTGCTGCCATTTTTCTGCACCCCAGTTCCTGTGTTTTCGTGCATAGTTGAGTCGCTTGGCCTTGTTTCCACGTCGGAGGTATGGCTTTTTGGCCACAAGTCTTCCATGAAGGCCACTTCTGACCAGACTTCTCCGGACAGTAGATGGGTGTACCAGGGTCCCACTGTTTACTGCCAGTTCTGAGCTGATGGCAATGCTGGACATCTTCCAATTGCGAAGGAAGTAAACATGATGTGTCTTTCATCTGCTGCAGTAAGTTTCCTTGGCCGACCACTGCGTCTCACGGTCCTCAACGTTGCCCGTTTCTTTGTGCTTCTTCAAAGAGCTTGGACAGCACATCTGGAAACCCCTGTCTGCCTTGAAATTTCTGCCTGGGAGAGACCTTGCTGATGCAGTATAACTACCTTGTGTCTTGTTGCTGTGCTCAGTCTTGCCATGGTGTATGACTTTTGACAGTAAACTGTCTTCAGCAACCTCACCTTGTTAGCTGAGTTTGGCTGTTCCTCACCCAGTTTTATTCCTCCTACACAGCTGTTTCTGTTTCAGTTAATGATTGTGTTTCAACCTACATATTGAATTGATGATCATTAGCACCTGTTTGGTATAATTGTTTAATCATACACCTGACTATATGCCTACAAAATCCCTGACTTTGTGCAAGTGTACCTAGAAGAATTGATGCTGTTTTGAAGGCAAAGGGTGGTCACACCAAATATGGATTTGATTTAGATTTTTCTTCTGTTCACTCACTTTGCATTTAGTTAATTGATAAATATAATCTATTAACATGTCTATTTTGAAAGCATTCTTACTTTACAGCATTTTTTCACACCTGCCTAAAACTTGTGCACAGTACTGTATATATATATATATATATCAGTACTGTGCAAAAGTTTTAGGCAGGTGTGAAAAATGTTGTAAAGTAAGAATGCTTCAAAATAGACATGTTAATAGATTATATTTATCAATTAACTAGATGCAAAGTGAGTGAACAGAAGAAAAATCTAAATTAAATCCATATTTGGTGTGACCACCCTTTGCCTTCAAAACAGCATCAAGCATCAATTCTTCTAGGTACACTTGCACACAGTTTTTGAAGGAACTCGGCAGGTAGGTTGGCCCAAACATCTTGGAGAACTAACCACAGTTCTTCTGTGGATTTAGGCAGCCTCAGTTGCTTCTCTCTCTTCATGTAATCCCAGACAGACTCGATGATGTTGAGATCAAGGCTCTGTGTGGGGCCATACCATCACTTCCAGGACTCCTTGTTCTTCTTTACGCTGAAGATAGTTCTTAATGACTTTCGCTGTATGTTTGGGGTCGTTGTCATGCTGCAGAATAATTTTGGGGCCAATCAGATGCCTCCCTGATGGTATTGCATGATGGATAAGTATCTGCCTGTACTTCTCAGCATTGAGGAGACCATTAATTCTGACCAAATCCCCAACTCCATTTGCAGAAATGCAGCCCCAAACTTGCAAGGAACCTCCACCATGCTTCACTGTTGCCTGCAGACACTCATTCGTGTACGCCCTCCAGCCCTTCGGCGAACAAACTGCCTTCTGCTACAGCCAAATATTTCAAATTTTGACTCATCAGTCCAGAGCACCTGCTGCCATTTTTCTGCACCCCAGTTCCGGTGTTTTCGTGCATAGTTGAGTCGCTTGGCCTTGTTTCCACGTCGGAGGTATGGCTTTTTGGCCGCAAGTCTTCCATGAAGGCCACTTCTGACCAGACTTCTCCGGACAGTAGTTGGGTGTACCAGGGTCCCACTGTTTTCTGCCAGTTCTGAGCTGATGGCACTGCTGGACATCTTCCGATTGCGAAGGGAAGTAAGCATGATGTGTCTTTCATCTGCTGCAGTAAGTTTCCTTGGCTGACCACTGCGTCTACGGTCCTCAATGTTGCCCGTTTCTTTGTGCTTCTTCAAAAGAGCTTGGACAGCACATCTGGAAACCCCTGTCTGCCTTGAAATTTCTGCCTGGGAGAGACCTTGCTGATGCAGTATAACTACCTGTGCTCAGTCTTGCCATGGTGTATGACTTTTGACAGTAAACTGTCTTCAGCAACCTCACCTTGTTAGCTGAGTTTGGCTGTTCCTCACCCAGTTTTATTCCTCCTACACAGCTGTTTCTGTTTCAGTTAATGATTGTGTTTCAACCTACATATTGAATTGATGGTCATTAGCACCTGTTTGGTATAATTGTTTAATCATACACCTGACTATATGCCTACAAAATCCCTGACTTTGTGCAAGTGTACCTAGAAGAATTGATGCTGTTTTGAAGGCAAAGGGTTGTCACACCAAATATGGATTTGATTTAGATTTTTCTTCTGTTCACTCACTTTGCATCTAGTTAATTGATAAATATAATCTATTAACATGTCTATTTTTGAAAGCATTCTTACTTTACAGCATTTTTTCACACCTGCCTAAAACTTTTGCACAGTACTGTATATATATATATATATATATATATATATATATATATATATATATATATATATATATATATATTAAAAAAAATTATGAAATAGCACTGTGTTTGTATTACAAGAAACACACGTCATGGGAACGCATGAAAAAAACTATTTTTGCACCTCTCAGCCACCATACACGACTGTGATTTTAACTGTAAAAAAGCGCTGCCTCTCGTACCACTTCACTTGCTAGCTACCGTTATCGCTTGGGGGAAAACGACTACCTAGAAGTTATTCTGAGCAGATAGTACTGTAATGCCTACTGCAGAATGTAGGGTCCAGTTGCTGCATTTTTTCTCCAAAGTTCTCAGGTAGATATTACTAAGTGCCTTTTTATTAAATTAGTATAAATCAAAATATTTAGGCTTTTATTTACATTGTTTGTCATTAATTATTAATGAAAACATTAAATCTATTTTGAAATGTTATAGTTCAGCTTGTGTTGAAAAGAAAAACTACTAAAAAAAAGCCTACATTTTGATTTTTTTTTTAAATTTAAGATGTTTTTAGTTTGTTTTTATTACATTGTGCCAATTTGTACCCTTTTTTTCTGAAAGCACTTAAAACCGTTTAGAAAGGGGTTTTTTTGGCATTTTTTCATGCATTTCTAGCTTCATCATTGCTGTCAATGTATCAAACACTTGTGGTTATAAAAAACAAACAAACTAACAAATTACAGATTTTTAAAAACGAAAAATAAGAAATCGGGAAAAAATAAATCGGAAAATTCAAAATAATAAAATGGATTTCATAGTAATCTCTTAAAAGAATGGTGTTTTATGGAAAAGGGGGTGTTTGTTGAGTTTTACATTTGCTACAGCTTACCTGCTCTTCCATTACTCACTGATAATGTTTTAAGGTGTGTAACTAGTACTTTTAGCAAGAAATTAACAAAATACAAACAAACAGCAAATAAGCAAAGACATAAGCCTTCACTGCAGTTGGTGTACAATAGTCTATACTTCTAATAGTATACAGCACCGTTTCAGAACCATGGAGAGCACAATCATACATCTGCTTTAACAGCTGGAAATTCAAAAGAACTAATCTCAAATGAGATGTCTCGTGAAAAATCACAGATTTGAAAAGTATATCATGTATTTCCTGGGCAGCATGAAAAACACTGAAGGCCAATTATACTTTATAACCTGTTGCTAAACTGCTCTTGACCCCCGATTTTTCAACTAATAATTACAATCCGCTTACAGTTATGTGACATGAAAAAAATATATATATACAGTGCCTTGCAAAAGTATTCAGACCCGTGACCAATTTTCTCATATTACTGAATTACAAATGGTACATTGAAATTTCGTTCTGTTTGATATTTTATTTTAAAACACTGAAACTCAAAATCAATTATTGTAAGGTGACATTGGTTTTATGTTGGGAAATATTTTTAAGAAAAATAAAAAACTGAAATATCTTGCTTGCATAAGTATTCAACCCCCACACATTAATATTTGGTAGAGCCACCTTTCGCTGCAATAACAGCTTTAAGTCTTTTGGGGTAAGTATGTACCAGCTTTGCACACAGTGTCGGAGTGATTTTGGCCCATTCTTCTTGGCAGATTTGCTCCAGGTTGTTCAGGTTGGTTGGACGACGCTTGTGGACCGCAATTTTCAAATAGTGCTACAGATTCTCAATGGGATTGAGATCAGGACTTTGACTGGGCCACTGTAGGACATTCACCTTTTTGTTCTTTGTCCTGCTGAAAGGTGAATTTCCTCCCAAGCTTCAGTTTTTTAGCGGACTGAAGCAGGTTCTCTTGCAGTATTTCCCTGTATTTTGCTCCAGCCATTCTTCCTTCAATTTTAACAAGATGCCCAGTCCCTGCTGATGAGAAGCATCCCCACAGCATGATGCTGTCACCACCATACTTCACAGTCGGGATGGTGTGTCTTGAGGCATGGGCAGTGTTAGGTTTGCGCCACACACAGCGCTTTGAGTTTTGGCCAAAAAGCTCTATCTTGGTCTCATCTGACCACAAAGCCTTTTCCCACATCGCAGCTGGGTCACTCTCATGCTTTCAGATGGTACTTTTTGAGTAACGGCTTCTTTCTTGCCACCCTCCCATACAGGCCAGTGTTATGCAGAGCTCTTGATATGGTTGACTGGTGCACCATTACTCCACTCCCAGCCACTGAACTCTGTAGCTCCTTCAAAGTGATTGTTGGCCTCTCTGTGGCTTCTCTCACAAGTCTCCTTCTTGTCTGAGCGCTGAGTTTTGAGGGACGGCCTTTTCTTGGCAGTGCCTGGGTGGTGTGATGCAGCTTCCACTTCCTGATTATTGATCCAACTGTGCTCACTGGGCTATCCAAACACTTGGATATTATTTTGTACCCTTTCCCTAATCTATGTATTTGTATTACTTTATCTCTAACTTCTGTTGAATGCTCTTTGGTCTTCATTTTCCTTCAGATTCACAGCCTGACCAACGATCCTTCAACAGTGGGATTTTTATCCAGAAAGTGTGACAGCAACTTTAATGGTTCACAGGTGGAGGCCAATGGTAAGGTAATTGTGTCCTCGTCAGGGCAATTTCTTTCATCAGTGTAAACTGGGAGCTTCCACAGCACAGGGGTTGAATACTTATGCAAGCAAGATATTTCAGTTTTTTATTTTTCTTAAAAATATTTCCCAACATAAAACCAATGTCACCTTACAATAATTGATTTTGAGTTTCAGTGATTTAAAATAAAATATCAAACAGAACGAAATTTCAATGTACCATTTGTAATTCAGTAATATGAGAGAATTGGTCAGGGTCTGAATACTTTTGCAAGGCACTGTATATATATATATATATATATATATATATATATATATATATATATATATATATATATATATATAGTGTATATATATATATATACACTTTTTATTTATAATGTATAATTATTCAATCCCAGAAAGGGATCAAATACATTTCCCCAATACAAGGGCATATTTTTACTGTCTGTTTTTTGAGGTAGAAGCCACGGAATGTATGTACTGTATTTCAATCAGATTCCAAGTCTAAGAAAGAAACATTTACATTTTTTTTGCCATACTGTGGATAACTCTATATGTGTAATCATTTTCTGTGATGCATCTGGTACATTTGGGAATTTACAGACCAATTTACCCAGAACACACAAAACCCTCAGTTCAGTGTAGTATTAGTGTATGAGCCTCACCAGATTCACTTCAGCTGAAGCAGATTAAAAGGATTCTACAACCCACACAGTCATTTTGTCCCACGTACAGCAATTACCATTATACTCTTAATAAAACCCAGGCAGCCTCCACAAACTATTCATACGGTTCAAGGAAGAAAAAAAGGTAATGTTGACTTTTTCTGATTCATCAAAAAAAAGAAATTACAAAGATAACAAACACAAACCACTTACTTTTATAATTCAATTTATAACTGCCCAAAATGGAGTTATTCTACCTCAGATTTACTTATCAGAATATTTACCACAATATATCTTGGTAGATCATGAAAAACATAAATAAGGAGAATGTTGACGTTTCAATCTCCAATCTCCAAACCTTATGCAAGGATGTAAACAGCATTTGTGTTATTAGATGTACGCAGCAAAACGTATTCTGGTTCATTCTTAAAAATGAAATGGGAAACTCAGCATAACATGGTCAGAGAAACAAGAAGAACTAATCAAATAATCCTCACAGGGATGTTTAAAAATGCAAAGCACTGTCAGTGTGTTCCAAGCATGTTTGCAGTTGTTTATTAATAATAATAATAATAATAATAATAATAATAATAATAATAATAATAATAATAATATATTTATTTATTTTTATATAACACCTTTCATAGTGGACCACCATCACAAAGTGCTTTACAGAGGTAGGCTGTGAACTGTGCATTATATGCAGAGTCACTTACTATAGGACATTGCTTTAACATTTAACAGCTCAAGGTCACACAGTGAGTCAGTCAGTGACAGAGGTGGGATTTGAACCGATGACCTTCTGGTTATAAGAATTGGACTTTAACCACTGGACTACACTGCCTCCTTGAACCAACTGAACCAACTAAACCTACACTCAGGTCATGAATTTGTTAATTATATTATATGTTATTGTTATAATTATGTTATTATATGTTATAATTATGTTATTACATCTCTAAAACTTATGGAATTGTCCTTCCATAAGTTTAGGTAATGTCCATATTACTTGGTGGAAATGTGTAGGCAGTGATAATGTTAATAATGTCATTTCTTCCAGTATGACATTACTTGAACCAGTCTAGGCTTATCACATTTGTTCCACAGTAAAGTGCATATCTACTTCTGAGACACCTGGGTTTTTTCTATTTACCTTACTGTAGCAATTCTTACATCTATAGAAATCTGCTGTGTTTGATCTATTCAGCAGAACCATAGTAATTAAACAGCTAACACTTCACTATGTACAGCCCTTACACCTAAACATCAATTTAAAAGGGGTAATTGGTTTCTCAGAATTATTTCCAAAATGACAATACAGGGCACGTATATATTTTTGACAGACTGTTGGACTGCACTGCATGACAAACACAGCATTGCCTTGCTTTTATAAGGGATAGCAAAATGCAAATTAAATTGGACTATTATTTAATCTAAAGATGTGGATAATATTTTAGCACCAATTCATGTTCAACCTAGCCTGACACAACTATGTACAGTAACAGATTTTAAAACGGCAACACATCTCAGTAAATCATATGCATGTGTATAATATGTACATACATATATATGCAGTCAAAAAATGTTTAGCAAATACATTGATAGTACAATGTTGGCACAAAGGAATGTTGGTATTTTTTGGTATTTGTGTAACGCTATGCAAGAGCTTTTGTTTTGTTTCCCTCACCTTTTCTATTTGCACTAGTGGTTCTTCAACACAACCTAAAAAGTTCTTGTAAACCCAATTTAAGAAATCTGCAAGATCTCAAACTGGAACTCTGACAGAATATTTAAATATACCCTCTCATATTTTAATATTAATTGAGTGATTTGAATTTTGAAAGGAGAATTTCTCTCCCTAAAAGAAAGCTACATGTACGTAAACCCAAATTGCCCAAAAGGTACTACCAAAATAGTGTGACTATTATTTTAGCATGTAAACCAAGCCAATGAGTCTTTAAATTACCAATACAAGTTTTAACTACGTTTTACAGCTCAAGTCAAGACAGAAATACTCCAACTACAAATTAATGCAAAAGAAGGATGTTTACAATATTATTAAAACTGGAACATGTTTTCTCTCTTAAAATGTATTCAGTGAATAGACTGATGATATCCACATTTAATTAGTATGAAATACTGTACCATTCCCAAGCCCAATAAAAATTCGGAATAATTCACACCATGTTATTACAGTTGAGATTCAATAAAGATCATTTAATTATTGGAACAACTAACTGCACAAGTAGGGCTCTCAATGAGCAGGGTGCCTAATAAAATAACATGTGTATGTCTTGTCCTCACAGAAAACTGAAGAGCATACAGTACAAAGAAGACTAACATACTTAGCAGCCCATACAATCTGAACATTTTTTGTTGCTTCCTATGGCACAATACTTACATTAATTCTCGTATGAGTGTGACTGGCATCTGCCACTGCTGTCTGTCACATTAATCTTTTGTGACAGTGTTTTTTCCTCTGGAATAATTACAGTCATTTACATAAAAAATAAAAGGTAATTTAAATGCAGGACATGTGTGTATTCAAGGAAAGGGCAAGCAATGCTTCCACTGTAGGTGTTAAAAACCTATACATGGTGGCACAGTTATCCATGTATATACACCCCTTCTGTCAGCTAATGAACAGGAACAGTGACTGCAGTCCGCATCGTCAACCACAAAGGGGCTATAACACAATATACTGACTTTACTGGGTTTTTTCAACATACCTTTTGAAAAGTAAACAGTAAGGACTAAAGGTAATTTGTTCTACACTTTATGATGCCTCTTCGTTCAAGCTTACAGGTCCCCTAATATCTTGGAAGCACCACAGCACAGTACCAAAAAAATCTTTATTCCCAAAGGCTCCATCGAGTATCTGAAGGCTGAGGCAGTTAACTGCAAGAATAATGCCGACTCCTCTTTATCCACTGGGAACATGTCTATTTCAGCTCCCAGGAGAATAGTCTAGAGTTGTAAGATACTGAATACAAAATGTATCAATCCATCATCGTCACTAAATGGATCATAGTCTTAAGAGACCTTTCTGTGCTGTATTTGTGGAAGAATCAAGAAGATCTGTTGTTTCTCTTCACAAGGATAATGCTTGCAGACCCAGTTTGAAATTCAAGTTATTTTCCCTTCCTACTATGTTATTATTATTTACTGATTTATTTTTAATAAACTGTGAAACCTCAATTAACCAGTCACCAATGGGCCTGAATATTTAATATTTATCCCTCTTTAATTTATTTGTATTAAAAAAAATAATAATCAAAATCTGGGGTTTACTGTACAGCAGGAGCAATTGACAGTAAATACAGGTTCTTCTGCCTATCTTATTGAAGTTTATAGATTTTCAAAATGTTAGTTTCCATGGAGACATGTTGGGATGCAATCAGAGCCAAAAAGTTATTTAAGGACAAGTTTACACAGTACTTTTCAAATGATGCACCGAATAGCTGACACTACGATGAGGAACTCATTCTTATGCTTGCCGACATCATTTTATGTTACTTCTTAGTGACCAATGTGAAGCCATTACAATCTAATTTGCTAGTTATTTTTTAGAGCACACCATTATCATGGGCAATTACTACCTGCCAGGATTCTACGTAAAATTAAAACTTGACCATGATTAAATAGGGACATGTTACTTTCATTGAGCATACTCAGTTGTCTGTTAATTATTGAAGTTGGAACAGGAATAAAACAAATCCAAGACAACTGACTAATTTTATGCAGAGTCATGCAGCGTTTTTCATTTTGCTGCCTTATGTTGTTAACATCATAAAGCAGGGGGTTCAGATAAGCTGCTTCTTCTTTTTTTTTTTTTTTTTAAAGACTTCCTAGGGTTTTAATATCTGAAGCAAGTAAGTCATCAGCATAATGTTAACGATTAATATCCAGGGCATGCATAGGACTCCACACATTACTGCATTACTCAATATACTACCCTTATCTAAAAGACCTATAACTAATACGATTTATTCTTTTCAAGTTATACTGCTGAATGTGGAAGTACAGAACTTAATAAATAGCCTTAATCACATTCTACACACTGTAGGGCTAGAGATTCGTCCCTGCCGGTGTACTGTATTTTGTTTCTGCTGAAGCCAATATTATAAAATGAAAAAGGCTCTTATTGTAATGTTTTTGCTGTGGTTATTCCTCTAAAAATAGAAGATATATATATATATATATATATATATATATATATATATATATATATATATATATATATATATATCGGTCCTTCGGATGAGATGTAAAACCGTGGTCCTATTATAAGTTTATATTATTTGTTAGTGTTAATTCACTTTCATGACAATCAAAGCATATATATATATATATATATATATATATATATATATATATATATATATATATATATATATATATATATATATATATATATATATATATGCTTTGATTTTCATGAAAGCGAATTAACACTCCAAAGAATAATATTTGGTGCATTTGCAGGGATGAGTAAATGACACATTACATTCTTCTGAAAATAATAATAATTCCTGGTGAACTTAAACGTATTTATGTTAAAATAAATTACTATTTTCTAAGCCTCAAAAAGGGCAAGAAAAGCTTGAGGAATAGACATGACAAGTCCAACACAGTAATGTCAAAATTATAATGTAAACGACTTCAAAACTAAATCATTGTCAAGTAGTGGGTGAAACAGACTCACAGTTCGATGGCTTTATTCCACATAATGACGTAGCCTGAGAGGGTGAAGGACTCCACATTGACAATGTGAATATTTCCTCTTTCTGTGCCAACATACAACCATTTACTCTGGAAAGGCAGATGGCAAAATGTTATCCTGTAAAACACAAAATAAAAGAGACACTGGATACATTTTCAGCACAAAACACAGAAGTATTTCAACATTTATGAGACCATTGTGATAACTAAGTAGCTGCTAGATACAAGAACAGATTCTTACTTGTTAATCTTTCAGCATGTGTCAGCATGAAAACATTAACCAGACAGGAGGTAGAAATAAGACATGAAATTAAATGACTATATGAAGGAAATTCTAGAAAGAATTGTTCACATGTTACTGTATTTACAGTTACTATGCATACATTTTTATTTTAATTTTAGTTTAAACTAGAGTATCAAGGGCTGGTTCTATAGATGTTCTAGGTACTGTTAAACATTACAGTGAAAAAAAGCATTTCAGCACTGTGCAAACAAGCATAACGTGTTAAATTCACAGGACTGCTCCTTTATATTGCAATTCAATAAAATCTACATTATGTAGGCATTCTATATTATGACAGCTAACAGCTACTGTCCTGTTTTACATGCTTCATGTGAAAAAGAGGAAATAATAATTGAGATTATAAACACAAAAGACTACAGACAATAGTGAGAATATATACATACATAGCATCTTTTAAAATATATAAAAACAGTAATAAAATCCCAATCCTCAAAAAAAATTCTAATACAAAATACAGACAAATGTAAACTGTAACATAAGGGGAGTATACCTGAAGCAGTTCAAGTCTGTTGTCAATTACAGATTGATAAGCACTACTAACATTTTACTTAAGCCCTTACAATACATCACCCTTCTCGAATATACATTTAAAAAAAGATGCACACATTCCCCTATCTGGGAATCAGGGACAAAAGGTACTAAATTAAAATATATATAGAAAAATATTATCCTGTATATTATATTGTCTGGAGATTTCAATTTCACAGTTAATGATTTTTCATTTCTGTGAGATGTTCACATAATCTGATTTAAGCCCTTACGACGCCTGGTTGTTTCCTGTATACAGAAACACCTCCTAGCTAATATTCTGATGGAACACCAAATTTCTCACACTAGAGTTTATGTAGCTAAACATCATATTTTCAGGCACTTTAATGAGGAATAACACCAGAAGGTTTCCATAGCAACCACCTTCTACTATCAATAATCACGTATGAGACACCTTGAGGTGTTACTGCAGCAGGAGAATTGCAGAGGTTCCAGTTTTCACAGATTTCAGCATCATTTTTCCTTCAAACCTGCTGCAATCATGGACACAGTCACCTTGAAGGTTAATGGTTACATTTCTATTTCAGGGAACCAGGGTTATGATAATAATCTAACGTTCCCTTTCAAGTACGAAATGTAACCATTACCGAATGGGTGAGTGTACCAAAGCCGTCGCAAGGTTAAGGTTGCAGAATGACCGGAAAGCTACAAGGCTAAGCCGAAGGTTGCCCTGTGCGTTACCATTCGGAACCCCAGTAACAAGTACCGAGGGTGAACAAATTGAAGGAGAATTTCACCTCTATGCCTGTGTCAAATGGAAGTCGCCCTTAACACTCTAGTTCCAAAACCAGGGTTTTGAAGATCCATGACATTCAGTCTGTAGAACTTAGTGAAAGTATGGGGAGTAGCCCACACCGCCACACTGCATATGTCCTTGTGGCAGGGTGCCTCCGCCCCTGTGCGTACTTTATGTGTTATGTTACGCGTGGTGTGTTAATGTTGGTGTATATGTATTGGTGTACAGCATATAAGGGGGCTATGTAGCACGAGTGATTTAAATTATATAGTTGTATTTAGGTACAAGGATTGCACAATCACTTCACATGTAGATAAAATGTGTATTAATATGTGAGTACGGGGAGTGCACAAATTAGTTCACGTGCTGGGATTCAAGTGAATAATTAACTAGTAATTGAATCCCGGCACAATTGTATATATTGATGCACAAAGCACTCACTCGGGGTTGTTTGTTTGGGAGTGGAGAACGGGAGAGAGAAGGAGAAAATAATTAAAAAATCAAAAATCAAAACAAACGCTACTCGTGCGGGAGAACTCGCATGATACTTGTTTTGGGGTTCATCCACCGTTTATTTGTTTGTTTTGCTCACCCTTATTTTCTGTTTTACTATAAACCGGCACATCAGCGCATTTCATTAACATTTCACCCTCAGTACTGTGTGTTCTTCCGGGTCTGACGTCACCACCAGCCAGCGAGTTCACAGTCCTTGACAGATGCACCCTGGAATAAAGCCCATGAAGTTACAAGGTCCCTGGTGGAATGGGCAGTGAGTTTTTCTGGGGGGGGCAACTTGGCCAGTTCATAGGCAGTCCTGACCGTGTCTGCTATCCACTTGGACAGCCACTACTTAGACAGGGCTTTACCATGGGACTTCGCCCCATAGCAGACAAAAAAATTTTCAGACTGCCTCCAACTTCTCGTCCTGTCACCAGGGCCCAAACTGGGCAGAGCGTATGGAGCTGTTGCTCCCTGTCAGGCTGGAAAGGAAGTGGATGGAAAGCCTCCAATTCCACAGACTGGTTGACGTGGAAAGTCGATTGGTGCGGAGTGTGACCTTTGTCCTGGCCTCTGTGAAACATAAGCAGGCTTTCGCGATGAAGAATGCTTGCATCTCACTCACCCGCTTTGCAGAGGTGATAGCAAGCATGAATGCTGCTTTAAAGCTCAGCTAAATACAGGGGCTCAAACGGAGGTTTCACGAGTGCATTAAGCACCACGTTTAGCCTCCAGTGAGGAACAATTTCCTTTGCAGGCAGCCAAAGCCTCTGAGTCCCCTTAAATTGCCTGGAGAGACCTAGTCAATCTTACCATGGCAAGCTGAAATAGCTGCCAGATAGAACCTTGAACAACCTTGAACGTGGAGGGTGATTTCCCTTTGTCAAAAAGGTCCTGTAAAAATTGCAGTAAAACTGCCATGGGACAAACCCAGGTAGGCACCACGTCTGGAAGACGCCCTACTTGTATCCATACTGGGAACTCGTTGACGCTGCCCTGACATTCTGTAGGCTCAAATGCAGCCATTCAGGGACCAGACCCAGAGCTGCAGGCTTGCTGAGTCAGGATGCCATAAGGTGCCTTGTGCCTGGCTGAGCAGGTTGTGGCACGTCAGCAGTTTCTACAGCTGGCCGCTCAGGAGCTGCATAAGGCTTGAAAACCCGATTCTCCTGGGCCAGTAAGATGCTACTAGGAGCACCCGGGCATGGTCCTGCCTGATTTTCACCACACAGTGGGAGCAATGCGAGCAGTGGGAAGGCGTAAAACAGATCTGTCTCTGTCAATGGTGTGCCAAAGCATCTACTCCCAGTGGTTCCTTACCTCCTATTATGGAGAACCAGAGGGGACAGTGGGTTGACTCCTGGGAGGCAAAGAGGGCTATCTGCTCTCCCGATTCTCTCCCAGATGAGGCTCACCACATCGGCGTGAAGCCTCCACTCTGAGCTGCTGGGGACTGCCCTTGAGAGGAGGTCAGTTGCCCAATTCGTCACCCCAGGCATATGAACTGCCTGCAGTGAGAGGAGGTTCTCATGTGCCCACAGCAAAAGCTAGCTGGCCACACAATGATTGATTTAGGCCACCCCTATTGTGTTGTCTGTGCGGACAAGCATATGTCTCCCTTGAACCTCTTGCAAAAAATTCTGCAAGGCCAGATAAACTACCTGCAGCTCTAGAATTGATGTGGAGACCCTTCCATGGGGGGTTCCACACACCTTGCATGCCTCTGCCATTCCACACAGTGCCCCAGCCCAGGCTGGACACATCCGTGGCAACGACTTCCCTTCTGGTGACACTGCCCAGTGCTACGCCTAGGCATTGATGGGCCGCCCGTTTCCACCAAGACAGATATGGGACACTGTCAATAGATGGTCGCGGTTCAATATGGGCTGGAAGACGCTGCTTTTGAACCAGGCCTGCAGAGAGCCGATGTGCAGGAGACCCAATGGGAGGGTCTGGAAAGCTGCTGCCATCAAGTTTCTGGTACGTCACTACCGTTAGTGCTCTGTTGAGCTGAAAGAGCTCCAAGCAGGCAGCTATTCTCTGCACTGTGCCGTCTGACAGACTGGGCAGCATGGATTGGAGTCCAAGCACACGCCCAGATAAGAGGTTGTCTGGGATGGTGTCAGCTGGCTCTTCACACGATTCACCGTAAGGCCCAACCGATGGAGGTGGTCGGTGACATGTTCTGTGCGGGCCTCTGCCTGTGCTGGAGTAGAAGTACCTGGTGCAGAACCCTTCCTTCAACTGGAGAGGGTCTACAACCTGTCCATTGAGCTTAGACAACCGGAGCAGGTTTTTGTTCACCAGACTCAGCTTGTCCAGTTGTTGTGGACTGGGTGAACTGAGGGGATTCTGGGTGAGGCGGTAGGCTCATCTAAGATGGATTGCATTGTCTGCCCTGCTATAGGCTAGGGCACTTGCAAAGTTGCAGTGGCCCTCTTGAGTAGTGGCATGAGCTCTGCCGACAGGGAGAGCTTTTCCGCTGGGGACGTGCTGTCAGACACCATGTCCTCAGATGAGAACATCAGCTCCTGATCGCCCGCCTCCTCACAGTATGTCCTCCTGTGGCCAAATCTGTGCTTGCCCCGTGGGGCCCTATGGGGCTGGTGGCGCCGAGCTTCCTCCTGCAGCAGCTGCACGAGGACTGTTCCCTGATGGGAAACAGCTGCCCAGATTTTCTCCATCTGCTCCGAGTCTGCCAAATCACCTGAAAGAGCGACTCTTCTTCCTCTTCCAGGGGGAGGGGAAAGAGAGGCAGAGCTCAAGCAGTGTGATGAAGACCATGAAGACGGTTTGGGTTACCTTCCTGGGTGCGTCATTGTGGCAATGTGCCCCGCCCCTGTGTGCATGTGTGTGTTATATGTTGCATGTTGCGTGTGTTAATGTTGGTGTATAGAGATGGCTGCACGGGATATAAATGGGTGTGTGCAGCACGAGTTATTTAAGATGTAATTGTATTTAGGCACGGGATTGCACATCACTGCACGTGCATTTAAAGTATTTAATATGTGAGCACGAGGTTGCACGTAATTAATTCACGTGCTGGGATTCAAGTGAATAATTAATTAGTAATTGAATCCCAGCACAACAGTATAAATAGATGCACCTTTCATTCACTCGGGGTTGGGTGTTCGAGAGTGGAGAACGGGTGTGGAGAGGAGGTGAAATAAAATAGTAAAAAGAATAATTAGTTGTTTGTGCTCACCGTGTTTGTTCGTCCCTGTTTGTTAGTGTCTGTCCATTTTGTTTATCTCTTTTGTTTTGGCGAATGTGCCGTGTCCTGTGTGTTTTGTGTTCAAACCTTTTATTTTCTGTTCTGTTTAATTATTAAATGCTGAGCGCGATCACGCGCTCAGCTTCACCAAAACCCCAAGTCTCTGTCTGTTCTGTGTTGCTCCCGGTCTCTGGTCTGACGTCACTCACTGCTGCCGTCTTTGTGACAGTCATATGCTCTCCCTTGGCACAGAGCTATAGGGTGAGGAGCCAGCAACCTCTCTACAAGAGTGTGATGGAGAAGAGCTCTGTACAGGAGTCAGAGAAGAAGAGCACTCTTTAAAGCTGAAGGACAACCTTATCTCCAGCATGCTTGGAGAAAGTGGCACAAAACTTGCAGAAACTGGGATTAACTAGCGCCTCCTTGGCATTCTCTGGGCCCAGGCAGGAAGAGCACCTGTTGTGCTTGTCCTCCTTAGGCAGATTGTCTCACATGGATGGAACCTGAGCATGATGCAAGGGGCAAGCAATACAATGTACAGTATTTAGTGGTGATGGAGTGTACATTCCTAACCAGAATATGGAGGCTTTAGGGCCTGGGGTTAGGAAGGTGCAATCCATCTTGCTAAAGGTGAAGGTATTGGTGTTGGTGAAGCAAATGTGTTTTGAGGGAGTTTTGGGATAGAATTGGGGAGAGCGAGAGAGAGAGAGAGTGAAAATGGCTTTAGTCTGTCCCCATTTAGACAGAGAAATAATTGTTTAGTTAGGAACTCAGGGTTAGGTTTTGTTTATTTATTTGTTTTTGTTTTTAAATTGTTTTGGAAAAATAAAAACACGCAACAGCGTTTCAATCCATTCTGGTGTTTTGCCTTTATTTAAAGAAAGAAGACGGTGTTGGTAAGGGCTGCTACCTTAAGCACTTTTATACACACACACACACACACACATATAGAGTATATATATATATATATATATATATATATATATATATATATATATATATATATATATATAGAAGAAAAATCTAAGAAAAATCCATATTTGGTGTGACCACCCTTTGCCTTCAAAACAGCATCAATTCTTCTAGGTACACTTGCACACAGTTTTTGAAGGAACTCGGCAGGTAGGTTGGCCCAAACATCTTGGAGAACTAACCACAGTTCTTCTGTGAATTGATAAATATAATCTATAAACATGTCTATTTTTGAAAGCATTCTTACTTTACAGCATTTTTTCACACCTGCCTTAACTTTTGCACAGTACTGTATATATATATATATATATATATATATATATATATATATATATATATATATATATATATATATATCCCTTAATCACAGGGATATATACAGCATTTTTTCACACCTGCCTAAAACTTTTGCACAGTACTGTATATATATATTACACACACACACAGTTGTCGTCAATTTTACATACCCAAATGGAAATCTAGAATTTGTACAAATTTCTTGAAAACAAATAATTAAAGGGAAAATTCTTTAGTAGCAAAAGTTTTGTTTTTGTGGATGAGACACCACAGCGGTGTCCTGTGGGTATGTGACTGATGTTGCAGTCATGCCCCGTGAGGGAGCGCGACCGTGTTTGAACTGCAGTGAGTAGCCGGTCTGAACAGTAGTAAACACCTAGATGTTTGTGGTGCACTGATGCCAATACTCCGAGAAGGGGCCCTGGACCTGTGGCAGCAAACCCTTAGGGTCGCTGCTCACCCTGTGGCTTGGCCTGAGGCTCTTGCCTCTACGCCGGGAGGCGGTCTGGCCGCAGGCGCAGCTGGCTGTGCTGGTCCCTGAGGCTGCTGGCAATATGCATTAGCAAGCAATGTACAGTAAGAATGTACAGTTGCTATCTCAGCTGCTAAAGACGGTAACAGGACTGTTAATAAGGCCTGCATGGTACCATACTGGGAAGAGAACACCGATCGGTAGTGGGCTGGAACCAAAAGGAACGGAACAAACTTTGTCACCATCAGGCACATGTGCATGTGGGAAAACTGCTGCCCATAGCTTCTCTATTCCCAGGTGCGTGGATCTCCCTTGGCACAAAGCCATGGGGTGAGGACGCAGCCACCTCTCTATGACAAGGTGATGGGGA
Source organism: Acipenser oxyrinchus oxyrinchus (assembly GCA_030684275.1). Classification (NCBI taxonomy): domain Eukaryota; kingdom Metazoa; phylum Chordata; class Actinopteri; order Acipenseriformes; family Acipenseridae; genus Acipenser; species Acipenser oxyrinchus. Next base: position 53,473,701 of record CM060251.1, on the reverse strand, counting down.
AGAGTGCTCAGTTGAGCTGCAGGAGAACGTTTCTCCAATGTACGCTTGGAGAGTGCACATAAACTCGCAGAAAGCGGTTTACCAGTGTCTCCTTGTGTGCTGCTGCCTCAGGCAGGAAGAGTATCTGCTTGTCCACAGGCAGGCTGGCTTTGCATGTGTCACAGGGATAAAACCCAGGTATTATGCAAATAGCAAGCAATGTAGAGTAAAAATGTAGAGCAGCTGCCTCAGCTTCCTAAAAACAGTAACTGGACTGTCAACAGGGCCTGCTTGGTACTAAACAGGAAGGCTGGACAGGCAGCCCAGATTGGGGATTATAAAACCCTGTAGCAGGTCAGAACCGCCCACAAGGGGGCGTGTGCTCAAGCAGTAATGCCCCAGTAATGCAACAGGGCGGACCCTCTGTAGACCAGGACACCTGCAAGACAGCAGTAGCCCTTTTTATCAAACGGCATAAGCTTCACCGTACAGAGAGAGCTTAATCACAGGGGTGCGCTATCTGGCTCCACGTCCTCAGACGGGAACTACAGCTCCTAGAGACGCAGGGCGCCTTGGAGAAATGTACGCAAAATTCACAGAAAGCGGTTTGCTAGGAAATAGACAGGCAGGCTGGCTTTGCATGTGTCACCAGGATAAAATCCAGGTAGAATGCAAGTAGCAAGCAATGTATAGATAAAATGTACATTGCTGCGTCAGCGTGCTAGACAGTAACTGGACTGTCAATAAGGCCTGCTTGTTATTAGATAGGCAGGCTGTGGGCCGGCAGGTTGGCCTTACATGTATCACAGGGATAAACCCCGGCATCATACAAACAGCAAACCTTGTACAGAAGAATGTACCATTGCTGCCTCAGCTTGTTAAGACAGTAACTGGACTGTCACCAAGGCCTGCCTGGTACTAGACAGGCAGGTTGGAATTGCATGTGTCTCAGGAAAAAAAATCCTGGCATTATGCAAATAACAAGCAATGTACAATAAAACTAAGGGCCCATTGTAGCTACAGATTTGGACTAAACCTTGATTTTTGTACCAACAAAAAAAATATGATGACTTTTATGGGGAAATTATGTTTAACTTATTTCAGAGAATCTTTCATTTGTTGAATTGTATTTTCATTTATCTTTTTGTAGTGTAGTGTAAAACTGTGTCAAGCTATTGATATCCACAATTCATGACTGCAAATACAATCAAAGACATCTGGCACTACCAGTAAATAATTTAACACATGCCGTGTTTAATAAAAATCTAACACTTTCCCACCTCTGTTTTTTTTTTTTTAATATACTAAAGTGTCTTGGCAACTGTAAGAACAGAGAATGTCACATTCCTTAAAAAAGACCCTAGCTTGTATTCAGAATCCCTTTTTCTGGATTTTGATGGACACCAAACACCAGTCCACACACAAAGTACTGGACTGTGTCAGATTCTAAATGTTAATTAATGTTTACAGTAATTATGTCTGTGAACATACTGTACCCCTCTCTAGGCCATACAGACTCGTAGACCACAGCGTTAGATTATTATTATCATTTAAAAATATATTTTTACAGAAAAGTACGGAAGCTCATTAGCGCCACAAAAATATATATTTATGCGTTATTACAAGCTAATATTGTGCTATTTTGCAATAATTACTATAAATCTCGTTTTAAATCTCGCAAGCGGAGTCTCCAATAGAAATGTAGGAATTTGCTGCAACTCAGTAGTTGGGGTGGGTTTAAAGTATTCAAAACGAATCAATGATAGATACAAGTCAGGAAGGAGGGACATTGTTCAACTGCACTGGGAACGGTAGTTATTTATTTTTATTTTTATTTTTTTAATGGAAAAGGGGTGAAGTTTACGTGAATTGAGTAACCATTTCCAGTGATTTTCCTGTGTTTATTGGCTATACACCGATTTAATTTTGTTGCATCGGGGGTTTTATCGTTTACCAGTTAAAACCGAAAATCAGAGGCCCTATTATAATATACATTACAGAAGAATGTATCCCCCCTCCTCCAACAAAAACAAGGTATTTCGACTTCCACAAACTAACACTATTGTAAACACATTTTTTCACATTTAGGGAATTGTAATAGAGGTAGAAAATAGTTTGTGATGGTACTGTAATAACTATATTAAGCAGAATTAGGTCAATCTGAAATTGAGAAATGAGGACACCTCTTCGTAATACCAGAAGGGATTTGGTAATGAATAGTGTCAACTCAAGTCTTAGCTATTAGAAGATGATATTATTGTCATAAGCTTTGTGGCGTTAATAAAATAAAAAAGCTGGTGGTTTAAAGTAATTTCATATAAAACAGGGTCCAGCTAGAAAACACAAAAATCAAACATGAGCTAGACCTCACCCACAAAACAGAATATAACCTACTGTACACCCCTCGTACAGCTTTGACACAACAGACTGGCTTTGAACACTTTACAAACGCTAGCACTCAAAAGATTTTAAACTTTAAAGTTTCGAGGAGTTTACTGTTCTCAATTAGCACTAGTGCCCACTATGTCTTTCCATACAGTTCCTTTCACTACATAGCCTTTCAGGTTCTCAAAAGCTTTTTTGTATTTCATGTCAAGAATACAAATGTTTCCTACAGAACAATTACCAAAATGTATCGCAGCAATGTATATAATTATAGACAAACAAACAAAACATTAGTTGTACACAATTACTTTTTATTTCTCTCTTTTTACTGCTGACAGATACCCAGAAATAATGACACAGGGAAAGCACCCACTTCTTTGTGTGCCATATGCTTTACTGCATAAAGCCAGGAGACAGAACTGTAACAGTGATGGAATAATAACAACAAAGAATCACTGTGTGCTTCTGTTAAGACACATCAAGTACATCTCAGGTGCAAGAACACTGGGGGTGGGTTGACAAGTTCTGAAGCTTCAATCCTTGAGAAGATATCAAACTGCAAAGTTAAAGTCCCCTTGATATTAATAAATGTTGCAGCAGCTGATCTGAGCATAAATTTGCTTAACACTGTTAAAAGCCAGGGCATGTGGTTCTCATAGTTCACACTTTCTATCAGTATTACGTGCCTGCAATGTCTGTTGAAGATACTGGTCTTTATGACAGCACCAATACCTGAAATAAATCAAAGTGGAAGGTGTTGCCATACTGTAGCTATACTTTATAGCTGTTACGGTATCAGCATCTTTTTGATTTACAAATAGAGAAACAAATCACTAGTGAAAGGAAATGTAGTTAACCAACCTGAACCGTCTATTTGTCATTTCTAGCACAGACGGAAGAACCATTAAATACCTGATTTTTTAAATTGCATCCTATTTTAATAACTTGAAAATCAAATAAATAGGATACAATACATATAAACTGTAGCATCTGTAATTCTGGTCTTTCTAAGCAATTAAAAAAAATAAAAAATAATTATATATATATATATATATACACATTATAATATGTACTAATTGAAAGGTAAAGATGACCATTTCGTTGACAGGAAAATCCTTGCAACTCTCACCAGGACAAGCAGACACTGGACATGGAGGTACTGTAACTCCCACATTCATGTCAACCTTCAATCAGTGACAGTTACCAAATATATTCAAGCCAGGTAGATTTAACCTGACCTCTTTTTCCAGTCTGTGCCTTGCTATTGAGTTTACAGTCCCTTGTCATCCTTTTTGGCCTCGCCAGGGGTTTGGCAGTCACACTGCCTCCCAGCCAGCTGAAAAATGTCAAATGTCAATCCAAATTTCAAAGCAGCACCAATTGCCCCAAAGACAGAGGCCTAGTAAGGATTTACATGGCACAAACACACATCTTCAACAATTAGTTCTCAAAAAACACACCAATACTTTTTTTTTTTTTTTTAATATTCAACTCTCGAGGATACAATAGGAAAGCCCAATGGGAATGTTCCCAGCCGCTACAGGGTCAATTTCCCTTTTGAAAAGTGTGACAAGTTTATAGCTCATTGCTGTAATCTCTTTAGGGAGATGTTCAGCCCTTCCTGGGCTTGGTACGGACAGAGGCAACCAGTTGTCTGTTTTTGCAATTTCTGTAATTAAAGACCACCTCGAGGTAACAAATGTAAAATGTCACTGGCCTCTACAAGACAGTAACACAAAGCCTGCCGAAAAATAAAACAAAATTAGATACTGTGTCTGATTCATCAGTCATTTTTTTCGTATGTTCTGTGGCACAAATCTCCATCACGTCCATTTACTGCACATTATTGCCTCAACCTTTGCAGTCTGTTGTAGCACAAAGGAACACAGAGTGAAACTACAAAACACCCAAATTGGTATTAAATGTCATAATAAAAGGAATCTGTCCAAGTATGCTGCCATTTGACAAATTCTGTCACGTTTGATCAAAAACTCCAAAAAAATATTTGTCTGGTTTTATAGACCCAGGCTACCACTAACTCTGGACAACTTAATGTTGTCTTTGGTAAGGTAATGCAGGCTACTCAGTTTAGTGCTAATCTGTGAAACCAGACAATTATGATATAAATACGCCCTGCAGGGCTGCAGAATCACCGGGTAGCACCAGTATATTAGGTTTGGATTTTGCTAATCATTTTTAAATGTATCTATCCTCCAAGGTCTATTCTGCTACAGTATCCCCTACCACAATATATCACTTACTGCTGCTGTAGGTCTGGATCCCTATAAGTTTATCTGTTTTTCCCCCCGTTTAACATCTGAAATGTTATTTGTTAAAACATGTTCTTTACCATGTACCATAACAAAAAGGATAATTACAGGCAGGTACAATTGTTTAATGTACACACTGCATAAAATTCCAAAAACGAATAATTTATTGTTATCAAATGTGTTGCTTGTTTTCTAATTTGTTACTTTATGAAAGACGCTACAAAGAATAGCTGCATATTTATTAAAATGGTGTCCTAGGGAAAAATCACACCTTCAAATGTATCAAAATGCTTTAAATCAGTGGTGCACAACTCGGTCCTAAAGTACTTTATTGGACCTTATTAGAAGCTTAATTGGTCCAATTGACTAATTTAGGGTATAGTTAGAACAAAATCCAAGAGGGACACCAGCCCTCCATGACCAGAGTTGTGCACCACTGCTTTAAATGAAAAAGGAATGTGTTGACTGTATTACAAATGTACCAATTATTATATGTACAATGTTCAACACAATATGAAACGAATTTGCGTTTGATACCAACCATGAGTAATTACTCATCACAAGGTATCCTTCCCTATCTGCAGCCCATAAGCCTTGTCTTATAAAAAGTGTGACAGCTCATTAGGAATGACTTTTATCTGCTCAGGAATCCTACACGACCCTGTTCACACTACTGGGCCGGCCGTGGGGCGCCCCATATTTAGCTGCAACCCCGTTCAACATTTGCGTTTTTAAGGCGCCTTTGCGCATTCACATATATGACTGAAAAACAGTCCTAAAATGTGGCGAACTGTTTTTTTTTTTTTAAATGGAACGATAGCCTGCACTCAGAATGGAAGAGCTATCGGGTATACAGTAATCCTTTTGTAGAAGATGTTTCTTCTTATATTTTTTTCAATGCAGCACAGTAGCAATTTTATGCTATATATTAAAAAAAAAACATTACCGAACATATGGCTACAGAATAACATTAACAATAATAATCACAATAACCGGCATTGAAATATAACATATTACAGTGAAAATACAATTTTTTACAATTTCAAATTTTAAGCAAGTTACAAGCTTACCAGTGCTGTTGAGCAATAAAACTTTTTTTTTTTTTTTTTACTTCAAATACAAATAGTTCCGTGTTAAAAAAAAATAAAAACAATAATATATATACACTGAGTGTACAAAACATTAGGAACACCTCCTCTTTCCATGAAATAGACTGACGAGGTGAATCCAGGTGAAAGCTATGATCCCTTATTGATGTAACCTGTTAAATCCACTTCAATCAGTGTAGATGAAGGGGAGACAGGTTAAAGAACGATTTTTAAGCCTTGACACAATTGAGACACGGATTGTGTATGTGTGCCATTCAGAGGGTAAATGGGCAAGACAAAATATTTACAGTAAGTGCCTTTGAACGGGGCATGGTAGTAGGTGCCAGGAGCGCCGGTTTGAGTGTGTCAAGAACTGCAACGCTGCTGGGTTTTTCACGTTCAACAGTTTCCCATGTGTATCAAGGATGGTCCACCACCCAAAGGACATCCAGCCAACGGCAGGCCAGTGGTCGAAAATGGCTCATTGATGAAAGAGGCCAAAGGAGGCTGACACGAATTATGCAGAGCAACAGACGGGCTACAGTTAGTCAACTGACAGTCCAGTACAACATTGGTGCCGAAAGACTCATAAAAGAATGCACAACTCGTCGTACCTTGACATGAATGGGGTATGGCAGCCGACGACCTAACAGAGTTCCACTTCTTTCAGCAAAACACAAGAAACTGCGGTTGCAGTGGGCTAAGGAACGAAAACACTGGACACTGGAGAATTGGAAAAACATTGCTTGATCTAATGAATCCCGGTTCCTGCTGTTTCACGCTGATGGGAGGACTAGGGTATGGAGAAAATCACATGAGTACATGCATCCATCATGCCGCGTGTCAACATTGGAGGCTGGTGGTGGTGGTGTGATGGTGTGGGGTGTGTTTTCATGGCACACATTGGGCCCCTTGATAAAAGTGGAGCAACGTTTGAATGCCACAGGATATCTAAACATCATTGCCAATCAGGTGCATCCCTTCATGGCAGCAGTGTATCCATCTGCTAATGGATTTTTTCAGCAGGATAATGCCCCATGCCACAAGGCTAGGATTGTCCAGGAATGGTTCCACGAACATGACAGTGAATTCAGCTTACTGCAGTGGCCTGCCCAGTCACCAGATCTCAATCCAATTGAGCATCTGTGGGATGAGATGGAACGAGCTATTCGGAGTAGAGAGCCACTACCAGCCAACTTGACACAACTGTGGGAAGCATTGGAGTCAACACGGACCAGCATCCCTGTGGAACGCTTTCGACACCTTGTAGAGTCCATGCCCCGACAAATTGAGGCTGTTCTGAGGGCAAAAGGGGGTGCAACTCAATATTAGGAAGGTGTTCCTAATGTTTTGTACACTCAAGTGTATATATATCTATATATATATATTACACACATATACATACACACACAGTCACCTCCAAAATTATTGGCACCCTTGATAAAGATGAGCAAAAAAGACTGTATAAAATAAATAATAACCGGTACTGAGCTATATTGTAATTTTCCAACATGTGGAATATATTTGATTTTATTAATGATTCAATAGAATCTACCAAAATCACACATTTCTCAAATTATAAATTTATTTCCCAAAAAAATGAAGTGTCACAATTATTGGCACCCTTGTTTTCAGTACTTTGTGCACCCTCCCCTTGCAAGGATAACAGCACTGAGTCTTTTTCTATAATGTTTAATGAGATTGGAGAACACATTGGAAGGGATCTTAGACCATTCCTCCATACAGAATCTTTCCAGATCCTTGATATCCTTCAGTCTGCGCTTATGGACTGCCCTCTTCAACTGAAACCACAGGTTTTCAATGGGGCTCAAGTCCGGAGACTGAGATGGCCATTGCAAAATGTTGATTTTGTGGTCAATTAACCATTTCTTTGTAGATTTTGATGTGTGCTTGGGGTCATTGTCTTGCTGGAAGATCCACTTGCGGCCAAGTTTCAGCCTCCTGGCAGAGGCAACCAGGTTTTTGGCTAAAATGTCCTGGTACTGGGTAGAGTTCATGATGCCGTTGACCTTAACAAGGGCCCCAGGATCAGTGGAAGCAAAACAGCCCCATAACATCAAAGATCCACCACCATATTTTACAGTAGGTATAAGGTTCTTTTCTGCACATTCATCCTTCTTTCGACGCCAAACCCACCGCTGGTGTGCATGGCCAAAGAGCTCAATTTTCGTCTCATCTGACCATAGCACCCGGTTCCAATCGAAGTGCCAATGCCGTTTAGCAAACTCCAGGCGCTTACCTTTGTTGGTTGCTCTCAATAAAGGCTTTTTTTCTGGCAACCCTTCCAAATAGCCTATTGGCATGGAGGTGGCGTCTAATTGTAGATTTGGAGACTTGGTGACCCCAAGATGCAACCAAGTTCTGTAATTCTCCAACTGTGGCCCTTGGATTTCCCTTTGCCTCCCGAACCATCTGCCTCACTGTGTGTGGGGGCAAGATACACTGTTCCAGTGGTTTTGAACTTCTTAATTATTGCCCTAATAATGGTAAGTGGTATATTTAGTTTTTTAGCTATTGTTTTGTACCCATTGCCTGATTTATGAAGGTCAACAACCATTTGTCTCTTCATTTGTGAGTTCTTTGCCTTTCCCCATGGTGATGGATGACAAATGGATTTGATATGCATGTTACCTCATTTTTATACCCCAGTGAAACAGGAAGCCATGGAAGGCCACAATACAGTTCCTTAAGACTGAGATGAACTTAAAGAAGTAGAATGTTAATGCAGATTTAATTTTGTTTGATTTTATTTATAAGAATCTTTAGGGGTGCCATTAATTCTCACACTTATCTTTTTGATAAAACCTTTTATTACTTGTTAATAAAAAAACTTTTTCTCTGAGCAATTGTATTAGAATAAAAAAATATGGTTTTCCCATATATTTGAGCATAAAATATAGCTCATTACCTGTGTTGTTTATTTTATCAGCCTTTTTTGCTCATCTTTATCAAGGGTGTCAATCATTTTGGAGGTGACTGTATGTATATATATATATATATATATATATATATATATATATATATATTCATGTTAATTCAACTCTGAGTCTTCGTCATCCGCATGGCTATCGTTAAATAGATCTGCAGCATTTTCTAGCCAGATTGTCTGAGACGTGCTGGCATTGAGCACAGAAAAGAATCCCAAATTTGCTGCTGTTTTATGTTTTGATTCATTCAATTTATGTTTAGTGCTTACTATTATACAATCGTCTTCCTGTGAGTGTAATCTACAGCCTTGCTGCATGAAGTACAGAAGAGCACATTACCATCGACTCGTTGATCCGATTAGGGATGATTGTTATTGTTTTCGGCATTTTTGAACAGCTCTGGATACTGGCTGCGGTTTAGTCCCATATTTCTCAATTCCTGTGAAATCTTTTGGTAGACTATCATTTCGGAGAGTACGAGTTAACCCCACCCCCAGCCATGCTCAGCACCGAGCCAGTACCAGATATCTTGCGAGGTCAGAGTTGCACAGTTCTGGCTCTGCTCGACAAAATGACCGGTGTGAAACTAGCCGTACAGTGAGGGCTCGGCTCGGCAAGTGTGAAAACGCTATCAGGTCTGACAGCTTTAAACGTAAAACTAAAAGATATGAAATTGTGTAAACTTGAACAAGGAGCCCACTTCAACCTGCTGCTCTGGAGATCTAAATAAAACCAATAGGTAACATTAGTCACGTGGTACAAGAACAGAATGTATTGAGCACTGTAATTCAATTATTATTAGTAGTAGTCGTAGTATTAATATCAGCAGATCAGACAAGAACAATGTAATACGTGCCAGTCCCATCCTACTGCTAAAGGACTATTTAAAATGTAGAACTAGAAATACTAGAGGGTATTTGTGGTCTTGAGGTTGTAAATATCAAGTGAATCCACAACATAGTCTAAATGTTACTGAATTGGACTGAAATGTTACAACCTGAGAGGAGGTGATATTTTTCAATGCAATAAATAAATAATACATAACAAATAAAACTGAAAATCAACTTTAGTTTGATTGTATGATAAAGAAATTAAAAATGTGTGAGTGTGTGTGGAGGGGGTCATTTATTAAACACCTCAGTGCTTATTACGCACATCAGTTAATTTCTGTTTTATTAACCAATAACCTGATTTAATCTAACTCTTTGTCTTCCTGAAATGTACTGTTTTATGTTGCATAAACATATCACACATTAGAACAGTACAGATAGATTAGAAAGAAGCTAAGCAAGGAATCTGAGCTGGTCCGCTTAAGGCACAAAGAGCTGACATCTGTTCTTTATTTGTTTTGTGGAAGTCCAAAGATCAACTTTTATCTTTTCCAATCCAAAAAATGTGTTCTGTGATCTCAAGAACAAAACTGAAGTAGGATCTACATTTACAGATTTAAAAAAAAAAGATGATTGTAGTTGCACAGAACTAAAGTAAAAAAGTGCTATATGTAACTACAACTATTGTACTGTATTTAGATATGCAACAACTTTGATACCTGGGCTTCAGGAAATTCATAATGTTGTAACAGGGGCCATGTAAAGTGAGCATGAAACAAGAGCATTGAAAGTGTTTTAGATAGAAATTCTCCTCCTTGTATACATTTATCAAACACCAGTGGATTTCTAAAGGAAATCTATATAAAATTGATGGTGCAAAAATTGTACCCTAACTGAGCAGAGTACCCTTGTTTAAATGGGCAAAATAAATAAATAAATAAACATTACATGCAGCTTGACTCTTCAAATGGATGAGTTTATATCTATAAAAATACATGAACAAACCACTGTAGGTCACTGGGTGACAGTGTTCCTTATCTGAATAATCTCAGAAATAAATGATCAATCCAACGACAACATTGATAATTGTTTCATGCAGCGCTACTCCTATAACTCAATCGCTTCTCCTGATAGGAGAACTTTGAACAGAATGTTTAAAAAACACATTAAAAGACATTAAAAACATTCCAAAAACAATATCTTTGATGTACTGAGCTTTTAGTATTTCTGTAATTTAAAACCCATTTACACATAATGATAAGAAGCAGCAGAAATGCTAAGATATCAAGGCCAGTCAGAAAGTAATGACACTGTTTTATGTTTGATAAATTATACAGTTTTAAGAAATCTCATGAAAAATCAAAAAAGACAAGTCGGAGTACTAAATAAATCATTAACATTTCTGGTAATGTAAACTGTCAGCCTCATAAGTATCGAGTAGTATAATTTATTGAATATCTCAGGGACGATTTGCTTCAGTTAAAGAAACTCATACGGTACAAATGTTCAAAACCTCTAGAGATCACAAATGAAGTTGGCCTCAGTCTGCAGGGTATGTTAATTTCTTTTGAATCAGCATTAAATCTACAGTTATTTAATTTAAAGGGTTCTTTAGTTTAGCAACAGATTTCCTAGATCTCAATAGTACATTTGGGCTGTCCACTGCTGTTCAAGGACAATTATACTGAACCCAGGGTCAGAACATATGAAACAAGAAACATTCACGTGTGTTTATTTTTAGAAAAACTATTTCAGAAACATAAATCCCGCCACGTATGTAGACACGAAGTTTGAGCTCTCAGTATCCATGAAAAAGTATATCCCCACGACCTATATCTAACAAATATAACTGACTGACACATCAATATACCCCCCCAGCAGATTCTTGTATAACAACCAACTGTAATAATGAAGATAGGATAAGCTCTCTTGATATATTTAAAATTCAAAAGTGTGATATACGTACGCACAGACGTAAGGTTGACTTAACTATACCCTCCAGCGGGGGTATACAAATCTATATTGCAAGTAACAATAGTTATGTTTTAAACTGAACAAAAAACATAGAAAATCATAATTAATTTCTCAAAGCTTATTTTTTATTGTGGAGAAATGTGTTTTTGCAGTTGCTGAAAGGCAGTAGCCAAATAAGACTGTTCCTGATTTATGGGAAGGGAAGTATGATAAATAAAAGGAAACAAGAACTAATTGAATTAGCAATATAGCTATACGGATATATTGTACTGTAGTTTTATAGACAGGGAGGATTAAGATTTAAAGGCATCTACAGTACAGTATGAATGTATGTGTGAATATGAAATGTGACCGTGAGAAGGGGTCTCCATTAAGTTGTACTACATTTTGTCCTGAGGGAACAAACCAGTGACTTTCTGATTGCTGTAGTAAATAAGATGTGTCCTTACCTCTCCCTGTTGAATTTGAGGGAATGAAGAATGGCAGGTCGCTTTTGCCGCAGGTTCCAGAGGTGAATGCTGTCATCTGCCAAGGCACTCACGAGGGCTCCCTAGCAAACAGGGAAAGACTACGTCAACCTGCAGATCAACACTTCAACTGCTGTACAACACACACACTTGCTTAAAAACCTCCTCCCTTTGTTTCATCTTAGTGCAATTCACCATGGCCAGGGCAGAGGATATCATAATGGTTAGAAGCTTCCCAGAAAAGCAGGGTCTGCAGATAGATTGAAAAAAAAAATGTTCAACTAGCTTTTGATTTTTGACATACAAGTACAGTAAAACCTCGATTATACGAACACCTCGGTTATCAGATATTCCACTGGTAGCCGGCCTTCCTGTGTGCTATGTTCTTGTGTCCAGTTGTCAATGAAAACACACTGGCTAGCCCTCAGTCTTTGGTATTTACAATACAGTGTAGTGCTATGTGTATCATACGCTAAAAGGTAAAGGTTTCTGTTTTGATGTCAGGGGAAAGTCATGTCAAACTATTTTACAGTTGTAATTCGACTAGCAGAACAATTGATTCCCTGGTCCCAATAGTTTTTTTTGTTTTTTTTCCTGTAGAACACTACCTCTTATCCTCTCAAAAAACATGTAAAGAAACATGTTAAAATATATCACCTCTTATTTCTCAAGACATCATAAAAAAAATGATTTTTTTTGTTTTACTGTGCTCAGCATCATGCCCTCCTCCATGCCATGAATATTAATGTGACCACCTTATGCTGAAGTCATCAAGAGTCACTGCAACTGGCAGGGAAGTAGCTGGAGCAGCACAAGGCCCCTCGGGCCCAGGGCCTGTTACTGCCGACAGGTAGGCTGTGAGGTGGGTGGAGTACAGAGGGATGAAGTGAAGGGTTTGCTTAGCAGATGCTGATAAATTGTCAGCACTCAGCACTGTAACGCCACAGCTGTAATAAGGTTTATGAGTTTATGAGTCCCAGGTAGTCTTTCATATGCAAACCTAGGAAAGATTGATCTATTCAGCTCGACAAAACACATCCAACTGTATTGAAGTTGTAGGCTGACGGACATCCATACATCACTTCAAATCTGCCCACCACTATTCCATCAGATCATGATCCAGTGACTGTCTTTATTATTATTATTATTTGTTTATTTAGCAGACGCCTTTATCCAAGGCGACTTACAGAGTCTAGGGTGTGTGAACTATGCATCAGCTGCAGAGTCACTTACAATTACGTCTCACCCAAAAGACGGAGCACAAGGAGGTTAAGTGACTTGCTCAGAGTCACACAATGAGTCAGTGGCTGAGGTGGGATTTGAGCCAGGGACCTCCTGGTTACAAGCCTTTTTCTTTAACCACTAGACCACACAGCCTCCTCTTGCTCTGTCTTGCTCCAGGACTAGGTTGACAGACGTGTTTTCTTGCAAGATAGAATCAGGTTGATATGGCATGTTTTGTGTCTTTGGTTGGGATGAACAGCTTCCAATTCCCCCAGTCTTAACATTTCACACAGTCCATCAAGACCAAAAGGAAGCCATACAACTGCACAATTTATTTTTTGCACCACACTGCTTCACTTCAGGCATTGTGAATTACTGGTTGCACTAGACTAGTCTCATTCATGTAATACTTGTATGAACAATGCTTTTTATTTTACAATGTTGATCTCCTACTTCATCCCATTACTTCTATATGTGTCTTGTAAATCCTAGAGAGGTGCAATTAATCTAATAGCTGTGGCACTTTCTTCCAAATTCTATACAGTTTTATTGAGTAGCAGTGATAATTCTTCGAGCTCTGCCTTTATGACCCGCAGCCCACCACTAAGAAAAGATGACTAAGCAATCACATTCACATGATTTTTTTTGAGTTTCATTTGTATGAAGACAAATGACATGGACTGAACGATTGTAGGCTTAAGTGGATATATTGGCACAGTTACAATAGGTAAAACAAAAGTGGATATCAATTTTGTTTTACCTATTGTAACTGTGCCAATATTTTGTATGCTTTCACTGTTAAAAGGGATTAGGGAAAAGGGAGTTTTGCCTTAAAATAGCTACTCATCTAGGCAATGCTGATTCCTATACATTTATGTTTTTGTAAGAGGACCATTCCAGTCCTTTGATGCTCAGGAACTGAGACTGTAATAGTCATCAAGGGTCTGAGTAGAGTACCACTAGCGTAGTACATTAACCCACTATGTCACCAAGCCCTTTTTTTATTATTATTATTATTATTATTATTATTATTATTATTATTATTATTATTATTATTATTATTATTATTATTATTAATAATAGGCTGTGTGGTCCAGTGTTTAAAGAAAAGTGCTTGTAACCAGGAGGTCCCCGGTTCAAATCCCACCTCAGCCACTGACTCCTTGCGTGACCCTGAGCAAGTCACTTAACCTCCTTGTGCTCCGTCTTTCGGGTGAGATGTAATTGTAAGTGACTCTGCAGCTGATGCATAGTTCACACACCCTAGTCTCTGTAAGTCGCCTTGGATAAAGGCGTCTGCTAAATAAACAAATAATAATATTAAATTTAGTAGTCGCCAATTAATTCTTACCCCGTTTTTCTCCCAATTTGAAATGCTCAATTGTATTTAGGCTCAGCCCACCGCTACCACCCCTGCGCTGACTCGGGAGTGGCAAAGACGAACACATGCTGTCCTCTGAAGCGTGTGCCATCAGCTGACCACTTCTTTTCTCTTTGTGGGCCCACCATGCAGCCAGCCCAGAGCTACAGCGTCGGAGGACAACGCAGCTCTGGGCAGCTTACAGGCAAGCCCGCAGGCGCCTGACCAGTCTACAAGGGTTGCTGGTGCGCGGTGAGCCGAGGACACACTGGCCAACCTAAGCCCCCCCCCCCCCCGGGCGGCACTCGGCCCAAGCCCTTTTTTTTAACAAAACTGTTTTATACGCGTCCTGTCAAAAAACGTACTCGAACAAATTTCTATTTAAAGTTCAACAAATGTAGACAACCTGTGAAAGTGACTTCACAGTACTCTTGTTATATCGCTACCTTCTTGCACTGTAAAACCATAAGTTTGAATGAATTAAACATATCTGCAAAAGACTTCAGGACTGCCCTTAGTGTTTATTTTAATTGTTTAAAAACATACTTTAGGACCCACAAAAAGCAAGTGTTACCAAAACAGTACAGTTCAAAATATATAAATATTAAAATGTGTGGCTTAATATTTGTTGAATTCTTAAACATTTGAGATTGCCAGTATATTAAATTGTATCTAAAACACTTTCCACAGCTAACCCAGTCTTATAGTACATATAAAAAGCCCAATATTTATATAACCTTGAAATTCTCAAATTTGAAAGTGCAGCAATGGTGGCTTTGTCACATTTTTATTCTACAACATTCATAGCCTAGAATATTGTCGTGTTGCAGCTGAGATGCCAATACCTCAGATCATGTGGTCTCCATCATTGATAAACTATTCAATATATGTCATCCATATGAGATCAGAGGTCAATGTCAAATTAATATTAAAAGGCTGACGTGCTTTTAACAAATTGTCAATAACGTATGATTAGAAAACATTTTCTTTTTAAGAAACTCTTTCCTTACTGTTACTTCCTTGTCCGGTTGGTTATCTAATTTTTTTTTTTTTTAATACCTTGGTGAATATATATATATATATATATATATATATATATATATATATATATATATATATATATATCTATCTATCTATCTATCTATCTATCTATCTATATATATATATATATATATATATATATATTTATAAGGTTCTGTTGCAAAAGCCATCACAGATGCTGGTTGTGTTTTGTTATTTTTAGGCAGGTCTAAGAATAATGATTGTGCAGCCAGGAGTGAAGTGAACTTGTTTAGTCTTAATAGTCAGTCACCAGTACAAATGCCCATAAGCAATGTTTTTCAAATAATTATCTGTAGGCCTACACAGTAACAACATTACAACAGTAAAAATAGTAATTAATGAGCTTAAAACAAACACAATGTTTTGCAGCCCTTCAAGGTTATGTGGAGATGTGAAATCAAAAACATTATGAATTACTTACCTGGAACTACCTGGGTTCTCTAACTGCTGTCACACCAAATCCCAAGCTCCCAGCCGCCAGAGAACTGCAGAGTTTGTGGTGTTCATTAGCTTAAGAGTGCAAACAGAGGTACGGACAACCAAAATGCATGGACCAGTGCTGAACCTCCCCCAGAGATATACTGTGCTATTACTAACCTCGTTAATCAGGAACTGGAGCTGGATCACCGCTGCTCCATTGTCATGCTGGCAGAAGCACTCGACCCCTGGGCGGCCAAAGCTGACATTCACTTGGTCAAGGAATAATTTGCATGAATATTACAAAAGGTACAGCAGATGAACATCGGTAACAACAATAACACTGATAGAGCTTGGAAGCTGGTATCATGTATTTGAGTGGCCTGTGGCATCTTCCCTGCTATTCCCTGCATTAGTCAGACCTGACCTGTATCTGATACAAGGTTGTAAAGTTTTGTTTTAGTCTTCTAATTATGCAGTTCAGTTGTAAATGATCACTTTGCTATTGATTTAACATGGGAATCAAATGTACAGTAAGATGACCCAACTATAAAAGAATACTAATTGGAAGTTGAATCTTTATTATTTAAAACACGTTCTGCTAACAATCTTTATGTATACAGTGCCTATAAAAAGTCTCCACCTCCTTTCAAAATTTTCACATTTTGTTGCCTTATAGCCTGGAATTAAATGCATTAAAATAGTATTTTTTTGTTTAATTTATCTACACATCCTACCCCACAACTCCCAAGTCAAAAAAATATTCTAGAAATTTGTAGGAAATTAATTAAAAATAAAAACTGAAATAGCTCGGTTGGATAAGTGTCCACCCCCCTTGTAATAGCAATCCTAAATTAGCTCAGGTGTAACCAATCGCCTTCAAAATCACATACCAAGTGGCCTCCACCTGTGTTAAATTGTAGTGATTCACATGATTTCAGGATAAATTCAGCAGTTCCTGTAGGTTCCCTCTGCTGGGTAGTGCATTTCAAAGCAAAGACTCAACCATGAGCACCAAGGTGCTTTCAAAAGAACTCTGGGACAAAGTTGTTGAAAGGCACAGATCACGGGATGGGTATAAAAAATATCAAAGGCCTTGAATATCCCTTGGAGCACGGTCAAGGCAATTATTAAGAAGTGGAAGGTATATGGCACCACCAAGACCCTGCCTAGATCAGGCCGTCCCTTCAAACTGGATGACCGAGCAAGGAGACTGATCAGAGAGGCTACCAAGAGGCCAATGGCAACTTTGCAAGAGCTACAGGCTGGTCAAAATGTGCATGTGACAACAATATCCCAAGCACTCCACAAATCTGGCCTGTATGGTAGGGTGGCAAGAAGGAAGCCATTACTCAAGAAAGCCCACCTTGAATCCCGTTTGAAGTATGCAAAAAAACACTCAGGAGATTCTGTAGCCATGTGGCAAAAAGTTTTGTGGTCTGACGAAACTGATTTTCATTACATGAGAGTAGATGTTAAAACTTCTCATGCTGAACTTTTTGGCCTAAATGCAAAGCGTTATGTTTGGCACAAACCCAACAAAGCGCATCACCTAAAGAACACCATCCATACTGTGAAGCATGGTGTTGGCAGCATCATGTTATGGGGATGTTTCTCATTGGCAGGGACTGGGGCACTTGTCAGGACAGAAGGGGAAATGAATGGAGCGAAGTACAGGGAAGTCCTTGAGGAAAACCTGCTGCCCTCTGCATGAAAGCTGAAACTTGAAAGGAAGTTTACCTTTCAGCATGACAACGACCCAAAGCACACAGCCAAAGCTACACTGGAGTGGCTAAGGAACAAAAAGGTAAATGTCCTTGAGTGGCCCAGTCAGAGCCCCGACCTAAATCCAATCAAAAATTTGTGGCATGACTTGAAGATTGCTGTCCATCAACACTCCCCAAGGAACGTGACAGAGCTTGAAAAGTTTTGTAAAGAAAATATTGCCAAATCTAGGTGTGCAAAGTTGGTAGAGACCTATCCCAACAGACTCACAGCTGTAATTGCTGCCAAAGGTGCTTCCACCAAGTATTAACTCAGGGGGTGGAGACTTATCCAATTTCAGTTTTGTATTTCTAATATACAACTTTTTTCCCCTTAACAGTGTGGAGTATGGTGTGTAGATAAGTGGAAAAAAAATCCCCATTTAAATGTATGAAACTCTGAGGCACTGACACAACAAAAGGTGAATAAGTTCAAGGGGGTGTAGACTTTCTATAGGTACTGTATTTATATTCTATATGCATTTTTTAATTTTATCAACGTGGAGTAGTTTCTGTAGATTGTATATGTAAAGTTCAATTCTACATGGAGTACACTCAGGTAGCAACAAAATGTGAAAACTTTGCAGGGGGGCGAATACTTCTGCAAACCACTGTGTGTGTGTGTGTGTATATATATATATATATATATATATATATATATATATATATATATATATATAGTTTGAGAAAAAGGAAAATTGCTGTGTACCAAAATGATCAATAAGAAAAAAGAAAAAAGAGAAAAGGATATTTCAGGTACTTAAAAAGGTAGAATAATTGATTATAAATGATAATTAATTTATAATCAATTATTGTACCTTTAAGTACCTGAAATATCCTTTCTCTTTTTCATATATATATAATCACTGTAGCCAAGGGAAAGGGCAAAAAAGCTCCTCAACACTGTTTCCATACAGCAAGTGAAAATGAAAGAAACTTAAAATTAGGTTACAACCTATTTCCCTTTCACCAGTTTTGCCTCTCATTACAACTGATTAAAATCTTAACTACTGAGCACACAGGGAAGCCAGTATTACAACAAGGACATCTGATTAGCTACGGTATTATACCTTGCTGGCAGGTACGTCAGGAATTCCACCTTAGGAAGAATGCTGTGCTTATGAAAATACATGCTAATTATGTATAATAGCAGCAGATTACTGTAATTTTGCATCATGATTTTGTATCCATTAACTGCATTCAGCAACAGAAGGAGAATTACCAATTATTTGTGTAAAAACATGAAAGTCTAATAAATTTCAGGATATAGAATTTAAATAACATGTTTTGGTCAAGATTCTGTAAGAAGCAGCACTTCTGCTGCATCCTGCTCGTCTCACGAGCTCGGAAAGATCATGTAATTTACATCAGATTTTATGTGTCTATTCTGCTCCACTTTTTGTTCAAATTTATGTGATGTTAAAATAATTTCAGGATACATTTTTTGTAAAGGAATACATTAGACAAAGGTCATACATTGTAAAGTTCTTTTAACTGTGCTTTTTGTAAACAGATGAATTTGCTGCAACACAAATATTTCCCAAGCGCAGCTTTGTAGCATCAGAAATCTAATGTACAGTTTAGAAAATATACATTGTGTAACACAATGCATGGAATGCAACGGGTAGTGTATCAAGAATAGGATGGCTGAGGTAAATACTTAATACTTCATCACTATCTTTCTGTTTTTTAATACTGTACCTCTCAGCAGACTTTTTACACTGTGAAGATTACATTTCTGAGGAGGAAAAACCTAAATCTAAGAAAATATTATGAATAAGTAAAATAAATAAATGACAATAATGCAATTCATGTTCCTCTAGCCGGCCCTTTCAAGCTTTATTTAGTTTTATGGGTATGGAGGCACTGATGTCGATCAGCTCTACAAGATAAGCTTTGCAAGGTACATTAAGAGCTTTCTGAGTGGGAGCTATTGAGAGAGAGAGAGAGAGAGAGAGAGAGAGAGAGAGAGAGAGAGAGAGAGAGAGAGAGAGAGAGAGAGAGAGAGAGAGAGAGAGAGAGAGAGAGAGAGAGAGAGAACTACACCCCTTGTGGTGTTTAATTATTATTTATTTTATTTTTTATCATTACAAACCTTTAAACAAGCCCCTAGAAATCAGGGAGGTAGCAGAGCTAGATTAAAAACCATAGCCAAACAACCACGGACTCATTACAGCTGAGTCCATCTGCCCGATTATCAAAATAATTGTTTGCATGCAATTCAACTGATTTTACAAGGCCTTGGTGCACTCGTCTCCTTTTAGTAAAATGTATTTGTATTGTTGAAATCAATAGCTGACAAATTACAGTTCTCAAGCACTGACTAGAAAATAGTTTTAGGGATAAACCATCATTGAGAATCACTGTTCCTGTCCGTTTTAGTCACTAAAATGTCACCTACTACACATGATGCAAAAGTGTGTTTAACCAACACTGCCAGAAGACTCAATAAGCACAGTAGTATCCTAGCTTTGGATCAAAGCAACCTCACAGACAGCTAGTCCCATCGTTTAATTAAAGCCACCTCACAGACAGCTAGTCCCATTGTTTAACCAAAGCAACCACAGAGACAGCTAGTCCCATTGTTTAACCAAAGCAACCACAGAGACAGCTAGCCCCATTGTTCAGAGTAACCTCAGAGACAGCTAGTCGCATTGTTTAACCAAAGCAACCACAGAGACAGCAAGTCCCATTGTTCAGAGTAACCTCAGAGACGGCTAGTCCCATTGTTTAACCAAAGCAACCACAGAGACAGCTAGTCCCATTGTTTAACCAAAGCAACCACAGAGACAGCTAGCCCCATTGTTCAGAGTAACCTCAGAGACAGCTAGTCCCATTGTTTAACCAAAGCAATCACAGTGACAGGTTGTCCCATTGTTTAATTAGAGTAACCTCAGAGACAGCTAGTCACATTGTTTAACCAAAGCAACCTCAGAGACAGCTGGTCCCATTGTTTAACCAAAGCAACCACAGTGACAGCTAGTCCCATTGTTTGGTCCAGTGGTTAAAGAAAAGGGTTTGTAACCAGGAGATCCCCGGTTCAAATCCTAGAGTTCACGCTGACCACTTTCCCTCTGTAGTGTGTGTGTGGGAATATAAGGTTGGCAGGGATGGGCTTAAATCTGTCCCTGCCACATGGGGAATGGCCACACCTGTGATTGCTTGCAGACAGATTTAACCCCATCTCTGCCAACCTTATATTCCCACACACACACACAGACTAGCAGCAGGGCTTCTGCCCCGCCACACCCTCCTACTCAGCTTTCGAGGTAAACAGTTACAGGCTCAGCCTCTTAATACTTCAGACAAATATATAACTATGATCATGGGAATCAGCTGATGCTGTCCTCAGTAATCAAACACTGAAGTTTTAATCCCTCTATATTATATGTGCAGTATTATCCCTCTATATTATATGTGCAGTATCATTACAGGGCAAGGGGCCCTGTAATGATATTGCTAATGCTAATACAAAGGTAAGCACAATATCACGCTCTTAAACCCCGGGCAATGAGCTTAAAGTGGATTCTAGAGCTGCAAGATATTTTATACTGCAAGACCCTCAGTTCGGAACACATGGCAAAATGAGTCTTTGAATCATGTCAATAAGATAGTATT
The DNA here is from genome assembly GCA_030684275.1 of Acipenser oxyrinchus oxyrinchus. Taxonomy (NCBI): domain Eukaryota; kingdom Metazoa; phylum Chordata; class Actinopteri; order Acipenseriformes; family Acipenseridae; genus Acipenser; species Acipenser oxyrinchus. The sequence continues at coordinate 53,452,316 of CM060251.1, read as the reverse complement.
CTCCCATATGGATTTTTAAAAACAATTGTAGCAAACAGCATTTAGTATTAATCAAAATAACAATCATCAACAGAAAGTAAGAGTTCAACACTTGCTTGTAGATATCAAGATGTCAAAGTATACCTCTCGCAGGTTCAAAGATTGGAATCTATACCCTCTCCTAAGCATGAAGCTCTTACAGTCTGGGATGCTCTCAGCAGGCTCCCTGTTTAATCATTTAAATCACTGCTTATAGATCTTCGGTTCCTCTTTCAAAATGATTGATTAAATTCTGGAGTTGAACCAATTTTTGATTTGTTCTGCTAAATATGGGCTGTTGTCAGTGCACTCTGTATAACCTATTGGTGCACTCTCCATGACTTGTTCTAACCACAGTCTTTCAGTTCCTCTTTCTAGAGGAAATTCTAATTTGAAATATGTTCTATTTTTATAGTCACTTGCTATAACCGCAGTCTGGCCTTCCTCTCCGAACAGCTGTACTGACTCAGGTAGTTCAAAAAGCCAGAGATTATGACATCGAAAAGAACCATTCATACTCTTTGCCACCTAGGTTACAGTTTGTGACAACTCCAAAGTTTAAAGAATGGGGCACAGTAAAATGATTTTTAGAAACAAATAAACCTCTGATATACTGTTCAAGTACAAAATGTAACCATTACTGTATGGGTAAGTATACCCAAGCCGTCGCAAGGACAAGATTGCCGCATGACCGGAATGCTACAAGGCTAAGCCAAGGCTGACTTGTGCGTTACCATACGGAACCCCAGTAACAAGTAGCTAGGGTAAAAAATTGAGGGAGAAACTCGCCTCTATGCCTGTGTGTGGCAAAGTGCCCCCCCCTGTGTATTATATGTTACGTGTTGTGTGTAAATGTTGGTGTATAGTCATCGGTACACGGGATATAAACGGGTCTGTGTTTCACGTGTGATTTAAAAATGTAGATTTGTATTTAGGCACGAGGAGGGCACAAATCACTTCACGTGCTGGTTAAAATGTAATGTGTGGTCACGGGAGTGCACTTAATTAATTCACGTGCAGTTGTACCGAGATTCCAATTGAATGATTGACTAGCAATCGAAGTCTCGTACAACTGCATAAAAGCAGCATGTTTTCACTCACTCGGGTTGGGTGTTCGTTGAGTGGAGAACGGGTGTGGAGAAGAGTAAAATAAAGTAAATTGATAGTTGTTTCACTCACCGTGTTTGTGTGTCTGTCCGTGTCCGTTTGTCTCTATAGTCTGTTTTGTTTATCTGTTTTATTTTGGCCTAAAGTGCCGTGTCCTGTGTTTTTGTTACAACCGTTTATTTTCTGTCTGTTTATTCATTAAATGCTGAGCGAAAGCATTCGCTCAGCTCCACCAAACTCCACCTCTCTCTGTCGTTTTTGTTCCTGTTTCTGCCGTGACGTCACCGCCCAGTCATCCTGTCACACTGTGCTGTAAAGGTCGACTGAGAAGCCACCCTTAACACTCTAGTTCCAAAACCAAGGTTTTGAGGATCCACGACATTCAATCTACAGAACCTAGTAAAGGTATGGGGAGTATCCCACACCGCTGCATTAAAAATGTCCTTGACAGATGCACCCTGGAATAAAGCCCTGGAAGTTGCCATGCCCCTGAAGGAATGGGCAGTGCTATTCATTTGGACAGCCTCTGCTTAGACGAGGCTTGACCATGGGATTTTGAAAACATTGTTCAGGCTGCATCCAACTTTTCGTCCTGTCAGCATAGTATAGCAGGGCCCACACTGCGCAGAAGGTATGGAGCTGCAGCTCCCTGTCAGACTGGAAGGAGGTGGAAGGAAACCTACAATTCCACAGACTGGTTGACATAGAATGCCGAGTTAGCATTCGGCAAAAGGCAGAATTGGTACGGAGCATAACCCTTGTCCTGGCCTAAAAATTAAGTAGGCTCTCACTAAGGTGAAAGCCTGCATCTCGCTCACCAGCTTTGCGACGCTGATAGCAAGCAAACAGTTGCTTGAGCGATAATATTTCAGCTCAGCTGAATGCATGGCTTAATGGAGGCTTCAAGAGCGCATTGAGCACCACGTTTAACCTCCAGCAAGGAACAATGTCCTTCATAGGTGGCTGAAGCAGCCGATCCCCTTTCAAAATATTGCCCGACAAGAAGCTGAGCTCCTGGGGAGTCCAAGTCAATTTTGACATGGCAAGCCAAATGGCTGCCAGATTGACCTTTAATTTAGAGGGGGATTTCCCCTTGTCAAACAGGTCCTGCACAATTGCAGTATTATTGACCATGGGACAAATCGTGGGGTTGAAATGAGGCATACACCACATCTGTAAGACGCTCCACTTGTACCCGTACTGGGAATGTGTGGATGCTTCTCTGGCATTTTGTAAGGTGTCAATAACCCTACTGGACAGACCCAGACGGCTCACATGCAGCCATTCAGGGGCCAGACCCAGAGCTGCAGGCTTGATGGGTCAGGGTGCCATAAGGTCCCCTGCGCCTGACTGAGCAGGTCGCGGTGCCTGGGCAATCTCCACGGTTGGCCGGCTGGAGTGTCTACCTGAGCTGGAAACTAGGCATAAACGAGCCAGTCATCCAAACAATTGAGCACTCTGACACCTTTGAGTCTCAATGGGGCCAGTATAACTTCCATACACTTTGAAAAGGCATAGGGAGCTAGAGAGAGGCTAAACGGCAAGAACCATAACTCATATGCTGTTTCCTGGAAAGCGAACCGCAGGTATTTCCTGTGCGGCGGTTTTATGGGGATGTGGAAATAGGTGTTTTTGAGGTCCACCGTGATGAACCAGTGCGTGCGGCTACCAGCGCAGCCTGGTTTCTACCCACCACCTGTCCGTTCAGTTTAGACAGACAGAGCAGTTGCCAGGTCGTGCAGCGAACACACTGGCTGAATAGGCATGCTTAAGGATCACCTCCGAGACCCTACACTGCTTGTTGGGGGAGATAGCGTCCTTGGACAGGAGTGCAAAATTAGGCGTCTGTACCAAAGCCGCAATAGAAGCCTGCACTGGCAAAAGTGCACCCTATATAGGGTGTGCATAGACCGGGAAACAGCCGGAGCTGTAACCGGGTGGGGGGTAGAGTTGGTAGGCTTGTCATTGAAGATTGACTGCCTTGTCTCACCTTCTGTAGACCAGAGAGCAGCTGGAAGACTACAGTGGCCCTCTTAATCAATGGCATAAGCTCTGCTGACAAGGAGAGCTTAACCGCAGGGGATGTGCTGTCTGACTCCACGTCCTCAGACAGGAACGCCAGCTCCTGTTCGTCCACCTCCTCCAAGGCAGCGATGACAGCAGGATGACGTGCTCGCCAATCTGCACTCTTAGCTCCCGGGGACCCCAAAGGGACAGATGGGGCAGGCGGTGCCGAACGTTCACAAGGCCGCAGCAGGATGTAACAAACAACAGGCTGTAGTGCAAAAATTATTACAGCGTAAATAAATTATCATATAAATTATGTAAAACACAATAATTAGTGGAATGATACAGTCATAAGCAACATGTACCTATCAAATAGGCTCCTCCTGTCAGGTCAGTCTTGAAAAGAAAAATGGCAATGAGATCTGTGCGTGCAGTTCATTTATGTCCTCGGGAGCGGGACATGACTGTTTCACAGGCTCAGCTTTGATTTATCTATTCAGGGTTCGGGTCTTGGAGGTTAATACCCACATTTTAATGGCTACATTTCGTACTTGAAAAGGAACCATTTTAACAAACTACATGCAACTGGGTGCAAAGGCCATGGATAAATCAGTGTAAACTGTTTTAAGATTTAAACTCCTTGAAAAAGTCCACAGTATGTCTAAGGAACAGAGGTCCAGTCTTGGGGTATAAAAGCATGATCAAACTGTAATTTGAGCCAGACAGCAGAGAAAGCAGTACTATAGGTATAATAAAGTGACTCACAGCAAAAGACATTTTCTTTGCGTTTTTTGGTTTTACTCGAGTCACAAGTTCCTTGTGATACAGTAGCATTGGGTTGCTGTGCATGCATTAAACTGAGACGGTGTCACTCACGTGGTTGTTGGGGACGACTATTGCCCATTGAAAGAAAGGGCTATAATCTTGGGACATGAAGAACAAAGTGCTATATGATGAAGATAAAAATGAGAAAGAACCTATAACTTCAGGGACAACCTTGTGACTTCTGTTGCCATCCATTTTTAGTTCTACTATCAGCAAGGTTCCAAGGGCACAGATGTCCACATCACAAGCCATCGGGAAGTGGCACAAATAGACAGTCTGAAGCTCCTTTCACACACAAATGCTGCTATTGCGCCGTCTCAGAGACGTTAATTATTTAAAATACCCCCACACAGCAAGAAAATTGTATGCTGTGTATACTGTCATAACCCTTTCACACAGCCAAAGGGATCATGAGAGTACAACTTTCAAACCTGTCAGTCAACAGATTGTTTTTATGGCAACGGCGATTTGACCATAAATTACAGCACCACTCACTGTCCCTTCTATTTGTGAATTCACAGCCTTGTCAGCCCATAAAGTTAACAATTCCTTAACTTATTCCAGACTCCAATTACTACCTCGTTCTTGATCAGCCATTGTATTTGAAAAAAAAATGAAACTGTGTAATACCAACGACAAAAATACCCAACACATCCGGTATATATGCAGTCATATATGGGATGTTAACTTTCAGTGTCGGCATAGTATTTCACACAGGAGTTAAGACTGTTCAATGTCGTCTCTGAAATATGACTGCTCTGTGACGGTATAGGCAATTTACACAGACCAAAATGCTGCATCAGTTCCGGTTCTGAGCCATCATAACTCGTCTGTGTGAAACGGGTATCAGTGATACAACAAGGTTGAGAGGGGCTCATGACCAAACTATAGTACTGTACCTTCTTATCACCTGGCCAAAAGGATTGCCCTGGCCAGTGCATATACAGTCACTGCTCTCATTAAGGGGCTAAATGTTTTGAGAAATACAAATAAAATGTCCTATACAAGGATTAGAACATAGGAAAGTACATATCTTTGCAGAGATCTCACTAATACCACAAGTCTGAAATAGACTCACAACTCCTTCTTCTAGAATAAGCCAATAACCTTTTTGCACCTGTTACTGTCCAATAGACAGATGGTCTGCTGGATAGAACTTTAATGAAACAACAGAACTGTGGGTGAATGGCTTCAAGCTGGCATCACAGCGGTTTGCACACAAACCCCAGCTCCTTTACTTCTTTCACTCAGCCCTTGTCCTTGGTACTGTTATGACAAATTTGGGCTGTAGAAAAATGGTGCAATGGTTCTTGACCTACAGTAAGAGAACTAGTATTTATTTAGGGTGTTAAAAAAAACAAAAAAAAACACAACACCTGACCTGTACTTTCAAATGGCTTGTCTATATAATTTTGAAATACAAAATAAGATACTGTATTTCATCCAGATACTGGAGCTTACTGCACTGATTTGATACTCATCTGTTTATTTTAATTAATCAAACCGTCAAATTGCTGTATTATGTTGAAACACGCATTGTTTTCATTTCACTGGTCTCCTGTGGCCTCTTTTGAAACTCAAAACCAATATCGCTGTTGACTGGCGCCAATGCCGGCACAGCAACAAAATTTACTTTTTAAAGGTATGCTGAAAACACTTGTCGCACACTCTCTTTCAGTTATGTGTAACTCAGAGAAAACATCTCCCTCACTAGTATCCATTTTATTTCCTTTGTACACTCAACCAGACTCAAATTTATCGTGTACATAGCTGTACAGCATTACTGAAGGGATGTGTCAGTATAACAATAAAAAGGACATGTAAAAACAGATTTTGTTGTATAAAACAATTAATTTGTGGAGTAGATACCCTACAAGCCACAATTAACCAATAACCACCTGAAAATACACTTGATCCCTGCTGCAGAGAACCTACATCCTTGAGGGTCAAGAATATAGCGTAGTTAAACCACTCAACACACGTAATCCCATCAAGACCATTTACTGTACCATGATGTCATTATTGTTCCCAAAGTCCTTAATGTTATAATAAACATGAAAAGCAGCAGTAATAGTACTAATAGCAGTGGTAAGCCATTTTTTCTCTTCTGGTAGCATATTAAACAATCAATGAATTAAAGGATGTGTGTTGCAAAGACATGCCATTCCAGACATCTACAATTTAGACTAGGATGTAGCTTTTTCATTTGGAATTGATTTTGCTTTCTAAACTACCTGTTGTTGAGGATGGAAAAGCCATGTGCCAAAAAGAATAGTCATTAAAACACTGTTTAGATTTAGGCCAAAACATGCAAGATCTGATTTAAGAGATCACCTCTGAAGATCTTAAGATGGCTTCTTCCCAACCCTAAGTGTATTCCTAGAAGTATTCTAGACTGACAGTTTTACATTAATATGTCAGGCATTGCTTTCCAAACTCTGCTTTAAGTAGGAAAAAAAATGCTGCATGAAATTATTAAGTGACTAGTATAATTAATGTATACAGTTTAGCAGCATCGAAACTGTATTCACAGAACGACTTCTGTAGGAGAATGGCTGCTGGAAAAGTGCCATAACTTGACAGCTGCTGCAGAAACCATTTATAATCTGAACTTTCATTGGAAGTCTGGCTATTTTTAGAAAGACAATTTGCTATATTATTAAGAGATGTATTAGCACCATTTTGCAGGTTAAAAAAAAAATCAGCAGAATTTCCTAACAGCCAAAACTCAAGTGGAGAAGGCAAATGAGAAGAGCTGCACTGAACTGAACAAGAGCCAAAAGAGTGCAGAATAAGTGAAAATATACAGCAAAAGCGCCAAGCTGCTAAATTTTGCCAACAACCCAGTACCCCCACCACAGCTTGGAAAGAAAACGTAACCTTACCGTAACCCTGGTTCCCTGAAAGAGAAGACGACCACCAACAACATTAGGTATGGGTAGGTAATTGCTGAGCTCTCTATACCAGAGCTGCCGATAGGCCCCTTCCTAGGATGATGCACTCAGTCCTGTCCACCGAGGGATTAAAACCATCATCCTGAGGAAGCCATTTCTCTTTTTCCATCAAACCCGTGAGGGCGACCAATGCGACCTCGCGGTTGGTGGTCGTCTTCTCTTTTTATGTGTGGGATAATGTATACCAGAGCCGTCGCGAGGGAGAAGGAACGGCAGCATATGAGGGATGCATCAGAACCGCATAACCCAATGGTTAGCGATGTGAGTTTACACCCTCAGGGACCCTTGTGCCTAATGAAGGCAGGGCAGGATCTACCACATTAAGGTAGTAGAACCTAGAGAAAGTAGGCGGCATAGCCCAGCTAGCCGCAGTACAAATATCAGACATCAAGGCCCCTCTGAAGAGGGCCCAATATGTAGCCAACCCTCTAGTGTAATGTGCAGCTACCCTCCCAGGTGGGGGCAAGCCAGCACCATCATATGCAGTAGAGACTATGTCTACAATCCAGTGTGACAGACGCTGCTTTCAGGGGGGTTGTCCTACGGTCTGTGTCCCATAACAGACAAACAGCTGGTCAGATTGAAGCAGAACTCTTATCCTATCCACGTAGCATTTCAATGCCTGCACTGGGCAGAGGAAATTCAATCTCTCATCCTCCGTTGAAGCAAACGGAGGTGGATGGAAGGACTCCAGTTCCACAGACTGATTAATGTGGAAAGCTGTGATCACTTTGGGGGAGGAAAGCAGGGTTGGTGCACGGAGACACCCTGCTGCCATCCTCCCAAATACACATGCAGGAGCTGTGCACAGACAGTGCCTGCAGCTCACTGACCCGCTTAGTGGAGGTGATAGCCACGAGGAAAGCTGTCTTCATAGACAGGTACTTCAGCTCTATGGAGTGTATGGGCTCAAACGGGGCCATAGTGAGAGCCTCCAGTACTGATTTCCATACATGAGAGTAGAAGTTAAAACTTCATGCTGATTTGAACTTGGCTCTCGCCAAGATAAGCACCAACTAAGACGTAGCTTCACAGTAAACTAATGTGATCCATATGTGTCTCCATCCATTTGCGCTTCCTTCCACATGATGATGTAGATATCCTTCTGTCTGGTGTTGATGGCTGAAGTGTAATGCTGGCTCCAGGGATCAGCTTATTTTGCCTCCCTAGCGCATCAGCACACACAACGGCTGCGATGCTGGCTCCGGGGATCAACCATAGTGCGGTCTCCCCAGCGCATCAGCATGACAACCGTCTGGATTGAGCTAAGTAGGGTACATCTCTGGGGTCTTCAAGTGGGCACCTTCCATCCTCGGTGTTTCGTCGACTAGCCCACGACACCTCAAGAGAGCTCGACGGTGATTCTGGCGTCCCAGCATCACCCCTCCGTCCCCACTCAACTCAGCCCAGCTTACTTACCTGTACATCAGCCTTTCTTTCTTTCTATTGTGCTTGAGATCCCCAGCAAGAATCTTTCCGTCTCAACCACAGCCAGTTGCTGCTCCTCTCTGCTGCTTCAGATAAGTTCTTCACTGTGCGACGCAACTCTTGGCCATTGAATCCGACATCTCTGAGAAACCGGGTTGTAGAGTGTGCCACAAATCCTCGACATCCCACTTCCACTGGGTAAACCCAGACTCTCCATCCTCGCTGTTCCGCTTCAGTGGCTAGTTGAGCATACCGCAGTTTCTTCCTCTCATCGCCTCATCTACAGCATCCTCCCATGGCACTGTTAACTCCACCAGGTGAACAAGGCGTGCTGATCCAGACCACAAGACAATATCTGGTCGAAGGTTTGTGGTGGCAATCTCAGGTGGAAAAATAAGCCGTTGACCAACATCAGCCAGCATTTTCCAGTCTCTAGCAGCTTCCAGTTGTCCTGGGCGAGGATTGGTTTTAACACCTTTTCTTGGTGGTTGCTCTCCTGGGCGGAGGAATGTTGTCTTTTGTGTGTAATGTTTTGATGGAACAGGTGGCAACTTATTGGTCATGTTACGCTTGTCTTCCAATGCTAAGGCCAAACATCGCAGCACCTGGTCATGGCGCCAAGTAAACCGTCCTTGGCTAAGAGCCACCTTACATCCTGTCAAAATGTGCCTTAATGTTGCAGGTGATGAACACAAAGGACATGAGGGATCCTCTCCTACCCAGAGGTTTAGGTTCTGTGGTGATGGGAGAACATCATATGTTGACCTTATAAGGAAACTGATCCTGCTCTGTTCCATTGACCATAGGTCTTGCCAGCCAATCTTGCGTTGTTCCACACTCTCCCATCTCATCCATTCTCCCTGCTTGCCCTGGGAAATGGCCTTTATACACCTCATCCTCTTCTCCTGCTTTTGCACCTCATTGACTACAAGCTTCCTCCGTTGCGCTGGGGCTGCCTTGTGCCATGTAGGAGGAGCGGAACTGAGACCAAGACCCCCTCTTCCATGCTGAACTTGCCCCATGATATCACCAATTCGAAGGGCAGCCTTTGCATCCTCCACAGCTTTCTTTGCCACCCACTTTCTTCCAGTTTTCAACACAGGTGCTACCTCCCTTACACATTTGTCGCGTGACTCTATTAATGTCATTTCCAGTCGGACCTTGGCGCACTTAAACTCCTCGGTTAGAGCAGAGACAGGTAGCTGCAGTATTCCTTTACCATAAAGTCCCACTCTGCTGAGGCAGCGTGGAACTCCCAACCATTTCCTGATGTGTGAACTGATTAAAGCTTCCAGCTTCTCTACTGTTGTCAAAGAAACCTCGTACACAGTCAGTGGCCACAGCAACCTTGGCAGTAGGCCAAACTGAAAGCACCAGAGTTTTAGTTTGCCTGGTAAAGCGCTGCTGTCTATGCTCTTCAACCCTTCCACAGCTTGTTGTCTTACTTCTCCCACACGAACTGTGTCCTTTAGATCCCGTCGTACCATCTCCCAAGGCTCTTCACTGGCTTCTCAGACACTGTTGGTATTGCCTCACCATTAATGAAGAACGTTTTATCTACTACTTTACCTTTAATTATAGAGATGCTCCTTGATTTAGTGGGCTTGAATTGCATTCGTGCCCATTCAATGTTATTGGTTAATTTGCCCAATAACCGATTAGTGCAGGCTACCGTTGTAGTCATGGTTGTCATGTCATCCATGTATGCTCGAATTGGTGGTAGTCGTATTCCAGAAGCCAGCTCTCCTCCCACTACCCATTTTGATGCCCTAATGATTACTTCCATTGCCATGGTAAAAGCCAGTGGAGAAATGGTGCATCCTGCCATTATTCCAACTTCTAGGCATTGCCATGTAGTGCTGAATTCTGAAGTTGAAAAACTAAATTGCAAATCTCCAAAGTAGGCTTTCACTAGATTTGTTATTGTCATTGGTACACTGAAAAATCAAATGCTGCCCAAAGAAGTTCATGTGGCACTGAACCATATGCATTAGCCAAATCCAGGAATGTCACATGGAGCTCCTTCCTCTCCTTTTTAGCTGATTGAATTTGTTGCCAGATCACATTGATGTGTTCTAAGCATCCTGGGAAACCTGGAATGCCCGCTTTTTGTATTGAAGTGTCAATGAAGCAGTTCTTTAATAGGTAAGTTGACAATCTCTGAGCAATAATGCTGAAGAAAATCTTGCCTTCTACGTTTAATAGGGAAATAGGGCGAAAATGACTGATGCTGCTAGAATCTTTTTCTTTAGGTATAAAGACTCCACCTGCTCGGCGCCATGCTCTTGGTACAACCTGTTTTCCCATGCTACTTTCATCAGTTTCCACAGGATTAGTAGAACTCCTGAAGCACTCTTGTACACTCTGTCTGGAACTCCATTAGGCCCTGGAGATGATGAAGCCCTTGCTTTTTCACAGCTTGCTCTACTTCTTTCCACTTAGGTGCACAGTCCTCCATTTGGTATTCTGGTGGATTGATGGGTGGGATGTCTGAAGGAATTGACATAGGCTCCTGCCTTTTTGAATCTGTATGCGTTTCCTCCAAATATCTCTCCAGCTCAAACTTAGATGCTTTTAGTGCGCCATTCTTCTCACTGGTGAATAACTTCTTTACAAATTTGAATGGGTCTTTATAAAAGTTAGTTCTCGCACGCTCCTTCATTTTGTAGTGTTTCCGTAGGCGCTCAGCTCTGCGCAATGTTGCAAGCTTATCTTTTATGACCCTTTGTAAGAGATTGAGTCCCTCCTTCTGACTTTCTTCTGCTCTTCTCCATTGCTTCCTCAGCTGTCTCCTTTCTCTAACTAAGTGTTCAATCTCCTGCTGCCGTCTAGACTTTCCAGGAATAGTTTGTACTTTTTCCTTCCTTTTTTCAACTCCAAACCTCTCGCTTCCATATCGTAGATGATGTCCCCAAATTTATCCAGTTTCTTTTCAACTGTTCCACTTAACCTTTCCAATGCAAAGCAGAGATCTGTGTTTACTGTGTCCCATGCAGTTTTCTCACAAGCTCTTGGCCATTTAACTCCAGGCTTGTGCCCGTTGAGGTTCTTTTCTCTCTTACGCTGGTTTGTCTGACCGGGTTCACAAGGATCATTAGGTTCATCACTAACTGTGTCCATGCAAGTCCTCCTCACATCTATGACAGGGTGCTGATATCCTGCGAACTGTGGTTTGCTTCCTGTCGCTGGATTTCATTCGACTGACTTGATTGACTTCGTAAGAAGTACTGATCAATGCGAGGCCCTTGTCCCTTCTCCCTCAAGCATTTCATTCTCCCTTGATGAATCTTCAAACCCCTGACCGTTGTCGCCTTGCTCCAGCCGCAGACACAAACCTGGAGTTCCATGTCTTTGCTAACTGCAGATCTTGAACTAGTCTTTTGTGAAGTACTCTCCATACTCATATCCGTTTCGTTCCTAAGTCCTTAACCGTGTTGTCCAACGTTGAGTCATCTTCCGCCCCGCTCTCGCAGAACTCTAGGGGTATTTTTCTCTTTAATTTCTTTGAAGCCTTGGGGGTGTCTCCAGCATCCTGTAAACACAGAGCTGGATACTGCCGACAAGGGTAGCTAACCCTGCCAGCCCCAATGGGGTCTCTTTCCTCCAGTCAGCTGTCTCTCCAGGCTGTCACGAGGTCTTTCCCTTGTTGCCAGCTGCACTATTCACAGCAGTCACTGGACGTATCCAGATCTTCATGATTTCCATTACATGAGAGTAGAAGTTAAAACTTCATGCTGATTTGAACTTGGCTCTCGCCAAGATAAGCACCAACTAAGACGTAGCTTCACAGTAAACTAATGTGATCCATATGTGTCTCCATCCATTTGCGCTTCCTTCCACATGATGATGTAGATATCCTTCTGTCTGGTGTTGATGGCTGAAGTGTAATGCTGGCTCCAGGGATCAGCTTATTTTGCCTCCCTAGCGCATCAGCACACACAACGGCTGCGATGCTGGCTCCGGGGATCAACCATAGTGCGGTCTCCCCAGCGCATCAGCATGACAACCGTCTGGATTGAGGCTCCATTCAGGGTGAACAGTCCTCCTGGGAGGGTGTAAAAGAAATTGGGTAGCCAAGAAATGCGCACCCGGAGACACCAAATCTACGGGGGCATGGCATGCAGAAATAGCCGCTAAATACACCTTCAAAGAGGAAGGTGACCTACCAGCATCACCATCTGGGAAAGAAATTGGGCCACGGCTTCAAGCCAGACACCAAGCTTGGAAATACCTTCACTTATAAGTGTACAAAGACCTAGTGGAGTCTGCCCTAGCGCTCTGCAATGTACCAACAACTGCATGTGATAGCCCTAGGGCTAACCAGCAGTCCCTTACAGGGGCCAGACCCATAGCCGGAACCTGCCCGGTTCCGGGTGCCAAAGAGTGCCTCTTGTCTGAGGAGATCCATGCACAGTGGGATCTCCCAGGGCTGTAACAGCTGGCATAGGGTTGAAAACCAGATTCTCCTGGGCCACCTGGGGGCCACTAGGAGAACTGATGCCTCCTCTAACTGGACCTTGTCGAGAAAGGCCGGGAGCAGCAGCAGGAAAGCGTACAAAAACGCTTTGGGCCATTCGTGCGCTACGGCGTCTACGCCGAGTGGACCGCCAAAGTCAGCGGTCGGCAAGTAATTTAAATAGATCCCTTGGCTGCCGCAGAGCGGGCCAATTGCCGTTCCTCAATAACTGGAGCTGGATCATGAAAAGGTATTGTACTACTAATCGGATCAGGATCAAGCTCCACTCATCCGAAATCTTGATCCGATCCTGGAGCTGCGCAGCCGTAACTAGGGAAACTGACCAATGAGAAGCGAATATGCGTGACGCAGAGACTGAAGATTCTGAATGTCAGAAAATGAAGTGCATTTAATTTAAACGACATAAATCAGGAGCAACTACTGTACTGTATATAATTTAAAACTTCAGCGATTCTATAAAAACAGATTGAGTATATTAATACCGGTATCTGGATTTGTTTTGTGTTTTTAACTTCTAAAAATGTTTTAATAAATGTTACTGTAATCACGGCCGTGTGTATTTTCTGACGGACACACAGATATTTTAGGTATAGCCACCATACACAAAAACAGCTAGCTGCAGCTTCGGTTCAGGGCAAATTATCAACACATTTTGAGCAAATGTAATCAAGTGCTGACAGACAGCTGCAACAGGAAAATGTCGCGGACAGGGGGAGATTGAGTGTCAAAAGGTAAGCTTAAGCTAAAACGTTAAATGATCTCCGTTTCAATCTGAAAGAAATATTTTTGGATATCCCTGCAAGCAGGTTTTAAAGTTTATTAAGTTATCGTTACAATTATCCAAATTCAGTATAGTGCTTATTTAAATATTATTTTAGCAATTTTAAAAAGGTTTCAGTTATGTATTTTGATGATGCATGGTCCATTTTAAAAACGTTCGATCAAGCTCTGATCTGATTCTGATCTTGGTCTAAATTAACAAACATGGTTGATACGATAGTTGGGCCGTATTCTCATTTATTCCTCTCCGAAAACCTCAAGAGGGTTTTGCCTATCTTTAAAAACCCGACCTATACGTGTCTGACGGTTTTGAATAAAACGAATTGCGTTTAGTTCCTCAATTTTTCAAAAGTGGAATCAAGTCCTTAATGTTCTAAAGCTGACTGCCGAAGGAAAATGTAATTTTGCTCATTGAATTTGCCATGACGCAGTTAAGCTTTTGCAATGGATTTTTTTTTTTTCTGCGATGTTGAGTGTAAGGGTCGCAATTGTAGCAAACATGAAACGCAAGAAACAAAACAATTAAGCTTTAAAAAAAATTCCAAGCGATTTTTAAACCCTTTGCGGTCCATTGTCGGACTGGGTCCGACATTGCAATTATTCCCATCAGGTCCTTTGTCGGACCCTGTCGACATCATCCAAAAACGCAAAACGCAAAAAGTCAGTTTTTCAGCGGAAAAAGCCGAAAACCATTCAATGGCCGAGTGGGAACGAAAGGAGCGAGACAAGCCGATTTTTAAAAAAAAAAAAAAAAAGGCGTATCTCATGAATAGAGATACTAGCCCTTGGCATCAGATGGGGCGGTCATATGGAAACAAGCTGGGTGTTACAGTATCAGCGCACAGAGACTATCACGGACATTTGCAGAGCTTTTTGAGATGTTATAGCAATAAAATAATGACTTGGATTGCATTATTGAGGAGTTTGGTGATAAAACGAGTCATCAGGAGATGATTGATCGGTATGTACGACTATTATTATTATTATTATTTATTTGGTAGCATATGTGAAAGCGATAGCAAACGAAAGGGTGGGGCGGGCTGGGGATGCCTAGTGAGTGCTTTGTTGATATGCAGGGCCATTTAAACCCGTTTGACTGTGGAAAAAAATACTTTTAAACAGCGGCGTCTAAAATTAACTGCGGCGTGTGAAAATAAATTAGACCTGGCGAGCCTGACGCAGAATTAATAAATGGACCGCAAAGGGTTAAATTTTTTTTTTTTTTTAACATCCCTGCCAAGGAGGCTTTTGCGGGCCGGACAGTACAGGTCAGCAGACTGGATTTTGGCCCGCGGGCCGCCAGTTGCCAACCACTGGCCTAAGTGGTGGAGGGAGTACCACAGGGAAGAAATGCGTCATCTCCGCCAAGGCGAAGAGATCGACTTGTGCCTTCCGAACCGTTCGCAAATGCGCTCCGCTACCTGAGGGTGGAGATGCCACTCTGAGGGATGGGGACCCTCCCTGGAGAGGAGGTCCGCTGCCCAGTTCACCACTCTAGGAATGTGCGTCGCCCACAGGGACA
Organism: Acipenser oxyrinchus oxyrinchus; assembly: GCA_030684275.1. Taxonomy (NCBI): domain Eukaryota; kingdom Metazoa; phylum Chordata; class Actinopteri; order Acipenseriformes; family Acipenseridae; genus Acipenser; species Acipenser oxyrinchus. Next base: position 53,437,198 of record CM060251.1, on the reverse strand, counting down.
GCATGTTCCTCTGAGCCCATGTCAGTAGTCTGAAGGCCATGCAATGAAACCCTGGGGACTGTAGGCCACCCTGGTGGTTGACATATGCCACCACTGTGGTGGAGAGCAAGGGAGACCGCTTGCAACTCCAGCATGTGTATGTCCAGTGGTCCGGCCAGGATCCGCGTACTCCTCTGCCTTCCCAGACCGCCCCCCAACCCAAGCTGGAGGTGTCTGTTGTCACCACTTGGCCTTTTAACACTACTCCCATCTGCACACCCTTGCGCAGGTGAGAGGTCGTCTTCCACCAGCGTAGGGCTGCCGAGCACACGTTAGGCACAGTCAGCCGACGGTGTCTGTTGCGTTTGGTGTTGAGGTGGAACGTATTGAGCCACAGTTGTAGCGGGCACATGCGAAGCAGACCCAGCTGAATGGCTGACATGGCTGCGGCCATCAGACCCAATAGTTTGTGGCACAATAGGAGGGTGACGAAACAGGGAGAGGCAACCCTTGATAGCTGCAACTCTGTCTTCTGACAGGTATGCGCACATCATACTGAAGTCCAGCCAGAGCCCCAAGTACGCCGTGCATTACACCGGAGTAAGCTGACTCTTTGCATTGTTGATGGTAAGGCCCAGCCTCACCAGATGCTCTGTCACGACCGCCATGTGGGCCACTGCTCCCTCTCGCGACTGGGAACAGATCAACCAGTCGTCGAGATTGTTTATTACTCTGATCCCCTGCAGCCGCAGGGGGGTCAGGATAGCGTCAACACATTTTGAGAACGTATGAGGAGCCAGGGAGAGGCCGAATGGCAGCTCAGCAAACTCGTAAACGCTTCCATGAAAAGAGAAGCAGGGGTACTTCCTGTGCTCTGGACGAATGGGAACGTGAAAGTACACGTCCCTTAAGTCCACGGTGGTGAACCAGTCACCCAGCCGGACAGTCTGGAGAATGTGACGGTGAGTCAGCATCTGGAACTTCCTTTCTTTTAAGAACCCGTTGAGGAGCCTCAGGTCTAGGATTGGGCGAAAGCTGCCATCTTTTTTGGGCACCCGAAAATACAGAGTAGTACCCCTCTCCGTGGGAGGTGGGGTCTACGAGATGAATGGCTCGCTTGCACAGCAAGGCGGACACTTCCTTCTGAAGTACCGAGGCCTGGAGAGGGTTTGTCACGAAAGTATTCATGATACCTCGAAAGGGAGAAGGTCCCAAGCGGAACTGAAGCGCGTAACCGTTTTGTACGGTGGCGAGCACCCAGGTGTCTGAGGTGTAAGCTGCAGCTGTTGTGCCGAAAATGGGGTCTGAGGCCGCTAGCCTTCAGGGGCCCTGCTTGGGTTGCTGAGGTTGCGGCGGGGCAGTTTGGGGTGGCTGTCTAGGGCGTTGGCCCTGGAAACGCCTCCTGGGATGCTGGTGTGTGGACTGGCCATGTCCTGCGTTCCCTCTGCCTGCCAGGTGGGCCCGGTTGTTCGCTGCTGATGTGCCCTGTAGACGATGCCTTAGGTCACCCAGCAGAGCCGTGGGGACTGGAACTGTCCTGGTGACAGTCCGCGTCGGAGGAGCTTGCCAGCGGTTTGACCTGCCCCACATGGAAGATCTGCAAGATCTCTCCCTCACAGGTGACCCAAAGGTATGTCCTGGGGATATAGGTGCATCTAGCAGCGTGGCCTTATCCGCGTCAGGAACTCTGGCTTGTGACAGCTGTCTACAAGCCACAACCAAGAGCTTGCACTTGGAGACCAGAGATCTGCAGCAGCGTGCTGGACAGGAGACGTAGCTCCGTGGCCACCGGCTCAGGGAGCCGGGCTTCGCGAAGTACATCGTCCATATAGGTCCTGAGCAGGCTCGCCGTGTTTGACAGACGAGTTGTCTGCGCCTCTACTGCATACGCCTGCTTGAGATGCGTTTCCGTCACCCTGCACCCTTTTCCGCGCCTTCTAAGGCAAGCGGTGCAGCCTGTTTTAGCACGCTAGGAACCTGAGGCCGGTCAATCCCAGGAGAAGTGTACCTCCTCCATTAAGTCTGGGAAGGCCGGGAACTTTTGAGGGCGAGGAGCCATCGCCTGCGTCCGGAAGACAGACCGGCATGGTTCTGCCGCTGGTGCCCAGGGGACCTGCAGGAAGGCTGCAGCACGTCCCATCAGTGCCGAAACTAATCTAGACAACAGGGGAGCACTGGCTTCCGAGACTACCTCAAAGCCAGGTTCTTCCTCAGCAGGGGGTTCGAGCTCCTCTCCTACCTGCATGTCAGAGAAGAAGGAGGCCCCATCCCCAGAGGCCGCTATAAAAAGTGTGTCCTCTTGCATCAGCTGGGATGCCTTTTCCCATCCACCCTGATCTCCCCTGGGGACAGTGGGTATGGCAGTGGGGCTGCAACGGAGCTGGGACTGCGGGCCACCTGGGCTTAATAATGCCCCTCACCTGCCTGGAACGCATCACCCTTCTCGCCTGCGGAGATGGGGAGCGACTACGGGGGTCCTGGGACAGGTCATGGGGGAGGGGCTCTGGGGCTCCAAGAGCCGCCAATTGTCCGGCCGCGGAGGACATAGAACTCTGCTCCAATCTATTTTCCTTCACCTGGGCTGAAAAGTCACACAGATGCTGCAGGCCACCTCCCTCTTGAGGGCCGAGGTGGCATGTTGGACACCCAAGCACCGCACACAGAGGGTATGCTTATCCTCCTGCGGGATGTTTGCATTGCAGGCTATGCAGAGGTTGAACCCAGACTTGCCTGACATGTGTTTGGTGTTCTGCATTGCTGTGCACCGAACACTGCTTGTACTGGTTGTAACTGTGCTCAAGCACTGATTAATAGTGCGGCGCCGTGTGTTCACCCACTAGCGCTGTAGCGGAGGGCACCGAACACCATGCGCACCATGTGCACCGAGCACTCTGCACACCGAGTACCGTGCATTCGTGCATTCGTGCACTAGCTCTGTAGCAGTGGGCACCAAGCACCGCGTGCATCGTGCGCACCGAGTACCGTGCAGCTCTGTGCGTTCGTGCACTAGCACTGTAGCGCACCGTGCATACCAAGCACCATGTGCACCATGTGGCGCTGGGCACCGTGTGCTGTATGCAATGAGCACCTTGTGCACCGAGATACCGAAGTACCAAAGGCTATGCGTTTGCCGCGGTACCGAAGCATCGGGGGGTTGCTATGCAATTGTGCCTACCCTAACCACGCGGTCACACACCTGTTCAGCACATAGCATGCACCAGGGGGACACAAGGGCCGAAGCCAAGGTGGGCGAGTTGAAGCGCACAGCAAATAAACCACGGTAGAATAGATAGATAGATAGGGGAGAGCACACTGTTTGTTTACAAGGCCCGACTCACCGAGGTGGACGGGCCTACGCAGCCAGCGAGGTCTACTCGGCAGTAGGGATGCGGCAAGACCTAGCCCTGTGGAGGAGAGCACAGCTGGAAGAGTCACTCAAAAGCGGGGATGCGGCAAAGGCCTAGTCCTGTGGAGGAACTGTGTACTCTCAAGAAAGAAATAGACAACCACTCGCAGGTGACTGCACAGGCAGTCTCGCACACACGACAGACAGATAACAAGAGCTGCCTACCATGCAAGCGAGGAGGATGCTGAAAGACAGAAAGGTGAAAGGTTCGGTCTTTTCAAGTCATTGATTCCGTGAAAGCTGCGAGCCAGCTTTCAGCACGAGTGCAAGGGAAATACAATCGACTCGAGAACCTCTTTTCTATCAACACGCTCAGCTCTACACAGAGGTCTTACTGTACCATCTTGAGAAGGAAAAAGAGGAATGGCTTCCTCAGGCTGACGGTTTTAATCCATCGGTGGGCTGGACTGAGTGCATCATCCCAGGAAGGGGCCTATCAGCAGCTCTGGTATAGAGAGCTCAGCAATTACCTACCCAAGGGGCAGGCATATCCCATACATAATGTCGTTGGTGGTCGTCTTCGAATTGAAAGGGAACTGGTTTCACATATCACATGAGTCCCTTCCACCCTCTCAAGTAAACTAATGAGCTGTACTCTTTCCTAATAACCTGTCATTTCATACTTACATTGCCTATACTCTCAGTAACACTTTTGAATTATTATAAATCTTTTAATTCCACATGACTGAAGGGTGCCAGAGTACCATGTAACACTAACTGACTAATTTAATATATAATGACAAGAGTAAAACTCTTCTATACACTTTAACAGTACAATAATAGTACTCTCTTATTGTAGCATCTGGAAAAACCTTATCCTTTATTTATATTACGGTTGTTCACGGGCAGCAGTGTGGAGTAGTGGTTAGGGCTTTGGACTCTTGACCGGAGGGTTGTGGGTTCAATCCCAGGTGGGTGACACTGCTGCTGTACCCTTGAGCAAGGTACTTTACCTAGATTGCTCCAGTAAAAACCCAACTGTATAAATGGGTAATTGTATGTAAAAATAATGTGATATCTTGTAACAATTGTAAGTCGCCCTGGATAAGGGTGTCTGCTAAGAAATAAATAGTAATAAGTATCATAATATGAAAACCAGCGTCATTGTGATACTGTATACATAGTGTTCTGCATTTCCGGTTTATTCCGCAACCTACCGAAAAATTATAGGATTTTTTTTTTATTTTTAACTGAACCTCGGTTTTTACTGATTTAAACCTGATTTTTAGACTACTATTCAGTATTTTCCAGGTACTATTTTTTAGGAAATACACAATATTTGATTAAAATGCAGTTTTATTTTGACATAAAATGCAGTTTTATTTTGATGTAATAAGCAGCTCTAAACTGTATCCTAGGATACAGCACGTACGTTTAGACAGACAATCAAATAACGTTCAAACGTTGCACATGATTGGTTCTCTGTTGCTTCACAAATACATTATCATCTGATTCTGTTGACTAATGGCCAATCAAAGTCAGATTACTGTGGCAAGCGCTAGACGTAGTAACTAGCTTGATCAAAAACTAAATTTAAATACTTACACGAAAATATAATATTTTGAGTGGATGAGGAATGGGGAGAAAATGTAAATCAGTTGATGAATATTCAAAATAGCAGAAGAGGCCCAGATAAAGCTGAGGATGCATTGCGTTGCAAGTACTGTTGCACTGAGGTACATGTTCACACTGACAGAAAAAAAGAACATACTGAAAGTAAGTGACACATTAAACTAAAACAAGAAAGTGAACTGAGACACAAATGTGGCCTCGATATACATCCCAGGGACATTAAACTTAAATCAGAAACCAGAACTACTATGCATCAAATTCCACATGCAAAAGTGTGTACTGTGTATATTGAGATATTTTTTTCCTGATTTTTACTGATGTTTCAATTAAAAACACATTTTTACCGATTTTATCCCTATTTTAATATATGTAAAATTAACTCTGAAACATTCCCGTAAAGATAAAGAACAAAAATGCGGAACACTATGTATACTGTATATTTACCAAGGTGTTTACTCAAAGGAAAACAAAAACAAAATGTCCCTGGGGACATAATGAAATGAAAATAGTATCTCTCACAGAATAGTTTGTATACATGAAGTAATTATACAATGTTGCTGTTGCTGGATATTTTCATGTTACTGAATGAATACTTTATTTGCATATTATTATATTGCCAGAGGTTAGTGTATGTGGGAGTGTAAATAGCACTGTGGCTCCTCCCATGGTGGCATTGCTGTGCTGCTTAATACATCTACTTTCAAGCAAAATGAGTCTCAGCTTAATCCATATCAGAAAACCACTATTAGATGTTGACAGCATTAATATGCAAATGCAAAGACTGACTGTGTGTTTACTGGATGAAAGCCAGAAGCTTTCACACCAACCAACCACCTGGCCAGCAAGGGGAGGTCAACACCTTTACAAAACCTACAGATCAACCACAATCAGGATTTCGATTAGCTCTGCATTTTGCCTGCAAGAGCACACATGAATACTCTTTGATCTTAGGCAACTGTAAACAGCAGCTATTTCTAAAAAGGAACCTCTAAGGATTTTGTGTTTACAAAAGGAAATGGGTTAAAAACAAAGTACTGCTAGTTTTCTGACTGTTGGAAGAACTAAGCTGTCTTTTAAAACATATTAAAAGCAAGGCCAAGCTTTGTGGCATTTAGCCTTCTTGAAGTCCTATTTTTATCTTGTTTGCACTAGATTTATTTATTGAGTTAGGTATTCATAAAATGTAATTAATTGAAAGACACAAGACATGTTTCCAAGGGAAAGCACTGCCAAATGACGAGCAAGAAGTGTCCCTCAAAAGCAAGAAACGTTCTCTTGTGGGAAAGTTTGGCTATACTCCACAGATGCACTAGAAAAAAAGGGAGATGGGTTAAAACATGAAGCATGTTGAGAGAGAGAGAGAGAGAGAGAGAGAGAGAGAGAGAGAGAGACACTGCACCACAATTATAAACTATTCTGACTGTTTTTTTTTTTTGCTGCTGCTGCTTAATTATTTATGCAGCAAACTGGAAACGAATCCACGCATTTAGTTACGTTAATATTTTACATCATCAAAGTGATTGAGGAAACTGCTCTATTAAAATTTACACGACTGTCTGGCAAATAAATTTAAGACACAAAACCTTGCCCTGTGAGTAAAAAGGCTCCCTTTTCTGCATTCTTTTCTGATCTGATACAAAAGGCTGGTTTACACTTTACATCTCAGAATATTTCTGAACACTGGCATGGCACAGTCTAAATGTTGTGTTATGAACTGTATGAAGCTTGCAGTGCTGTACATGCTTTTGATTGCAATTCCATTTTTTGCCTTGCTGAAATTAGTGTGTAGGTCGATTATTGTGGGTTTTGAGCAAGATAACATTTGTGCAGTGTGGAGTCAACTGTGGTTGCAGTATTACACAATATTCTTGAGTGAGGAAATTAAACATAATGGGCCAACAGCATGTCCAGTAAAATATAAAGTGCAAGTCATTAATGTTAATTTTAATTTGCGGTTTGTAAGATACTCAAAAGAAAACCATCCTGCCATGGGGGGGCTGTTTGTGATTTGTTTTAGATGCTCAGTAATCGGATGGCAAAATAACGCAGAATACATTTCAGTGTAGTTCTCAAACTTAACGGACCGATAATAATTAAAATAAATAAATAAATTTGCACAGTGGACTGGTTCAGCGAGAATGGAAATACCCAAATGGCAGTGAACAGTGAGTAAGCAAGATTCGCAAGAACCGGACTTTTGCTGTTCGGTTAGTGGTTCTGACCATACACGGTACAAATTCCCTTAAAACCGGATGTCCGGTCCAAAACCGGACAGTTGGCAACCCAACACTTGCTGCAATATGCAAATATCTAGCATTTATAAAGCTCCTGCCTACTTGTACTGGGAACTCCAGCATGCTGCCATACTCATCCAGCTAGTGCCAAGGCAATTGTTAAAAATGTTGCCTATTCAGGTGCTACTTTTTCTCCTTTTTGACTAAAAGGTGTGTATACAAGACCCACTTGCCATAGCTGCGCCCAAAGCAATTTGGATGAGATATCTGTTTGCACATTAGATTTGTGGGTTGGGGTGCTGGGATAAAAACCTCTCTCAGTTGCAAGTCATTCAATATTTCTTAGGACATAGAAGAAACCACTGAATATCAACACCGTCTCAATCGATCTAGAAGGGCTGTTCAGCAGATAGTAAAACACTCCAAGGTAATGTACAGTACAGTACAATTTTAACCCAAAGTATTTTCTGACATTTTAGTATTAACACTCATTTTCATCCTAGTCCCCTTCTGAATGTTGGACCTGGGGGTCATTGCCAAAGCAGAATATTGCAGTTCTGATTACAAATTTATTCTAATCTAGTGTATTATATCAAATGATACAGTGCCAATGCACTGTACAATAAATATCATAAATTATAAACAAATTACAAGGAGTACTCTGTATTTATATACACACCGTATTTACAATACATACTATTGAACTGATTGGCCCTCTAGAGGGGCTCCTTTAAAAAGAAAATGTTCTGCTGAAGCTCACTCAAAATGAAATCTCTGTGTTGCTCAATAAAATCCAGTGGGGGTATTTAGCAGGTCTGCATTCCTTGCGGGATATTGGTGCCACAATTAAATGAAATGCTAAAGGTCCTCAATTTCAGAATGAAATTTAAATAGTATGCCATGTGTACAGAAAATACAGGACTACACTATACATTACAAAAAACATTGAGCAACTTCCACTACATACAGAATACTCTAAATGTACCATCAGCCAGTTTGCAAGGGAAACAAACGTAAAGGTGTTCCTTTAATTTAATTTCGACTGGAACATAGATGTTTTCAGGAAATCTGAATGTGATACGCATACATTTCAAGGATTCTATACTGTACCATTTATATAATGTGAGATGACTTGCAACTGTAATCGAATGGTTTGTAAACATATAGAAAGACTGATGAAAATCTGCCTCACTGAGTGAATTGTAGAATGATATGTTCAGAATTTCAAACAATAGCCTGGGAAAAAGTTAATTTATACTAGTGGCCACCATCAGTAATATAATATGAGAAAACCAAATAATATATCTGTGTACCTCATGTACAGCAGAAACACCTTACCTTCTCCAAGCTTTTAATAATAAAAAAAGACTAAACAAATTGGACAGCGAGTCAAATTACCCAAATATGGCAGCCATAAAGACAGTGTTTATATAACCCTCATAGGGATGCTTAATAATGATTCAACATGTACAGCTTGGCATTTGCAGATACTACATGAGTAATACATGTACACTGCAATAGTGCACTGTTCTGGAAAGATACACTACAGTAGAGAACAAAAACAAAACATCCCTGCAGCCAAACAGAGAAATGTCAGTTCAGAACTGTAAGCGAGAGAAAGCAAATATGACTGTGAAATTTGTACAGTAAATGTCGCAATTAAACTTGACCAAAATAATCACATAATGCAGCTTTACAAAATTTGAGACCAACATTAAAAGGCAAAGCAGGCCAAAAACAGCTATTGTCAGACTTGTACTTGCTAGAACCAAAGTCATTGTATTTATCTTGCTCTTAATTGTATTATTACTTGCACTGTGATTCTTGAAATGTATTTGTTTACAACTGTAAAGTAAGCCCTGGATAAAGCGTCTGCTAAGAAGTAAATAATAATAATAATTGTACATTAGTCAATGTAAATTACCCTTCTTATTAAATAATAACAACAACAACAAAAAATAATATTTGCACAGCCCTAAAAGCACTCTTCTCAAGGCCCTAATCCCATGTCAAAGAGTAAAGTCCTACTGGACATTAGGTACATGCTACGGTTCCTGGTCCATATTTTAGTTTATTGCCCGACTTGTGCCAGCAAACACAAATTTAAGGCGAGTTTTGCACTTTCCTTAGCCTTTAATTTATTAGCACACTTAAACCAGGCTTCCCAGATGCTTAGTCACTGCAGCTACATTAAAAGACATCAACAAAACTTACCTCGTGTTGAGCAGTCTCATATTCCCACCACATGAAATACCACACTGACAGCTTGATTACCCTACTCTTTCAGACAAACAAAATCTCACAAACACTCCACTTTGACCTTTCCCAAAAGATTTCAGAATAGTCCCTGACATGTTCTCAAAGATCTTTTTTTTTGTCTATTCAAAATATAAATTTACTGCTGAGGATGTCAGAATGCATCAACACCACAATACTGAAAAATCCAAGTCGCCAAAAAAATTAAAGACACAGTTCTGACACTCTCAAATACTGACACTGTCAAAATATAACCTGGCAACAGGCTACAACACTAGTTGATACCAAGCAGTTTGTTAACCATAAGGCACTTGTATTTCATATCACAAGGGAAATACAAGACTTTTAATTAGCTGATTAGTGTTCTGGTTGAATGTAGAAAAAAAAAAGGTAAGCAAACTGTGGAACAAATCGAATACAGTACATTTAATCTGGCTATGCTACAGAAATATTAAATGTTAGGAATGAATTACAAATGTATTTTATTGTATCTACATGACATCGTAATTCACAAATAAATGATCCTACCTAATAATCTTAATTAACTGCGTGTAAACACAATATCGTACTGCAGTTTTAAATAGCAGAACATGCTGTGTTTGCAATTTACTTACAAGGTAGTAAAAAATGGCATCCATGTTGGCAGTGCATTTATTTTTTTATAGAAGCATGAATGAGACTTCACAATCACTAGATCTATCCAACTGAAAAGCTTTGGACGGATCTGAAATACGCTCTAGCTGAGCATTGTGTATCCAATCTGTCTGTGCTGAACGAAATATGGAAGACAGAATGGGCCCAGATTTCACCAACAAGATGTAAAATATTGAAGCAGTATGTCAAATTCCCCATTGCAACCAAACAGCAAAATGAAATCAAAATGTTACCCATGCACAGAACTGCGTAAAACATAAAAGGCATTGCAATTAAGCAATAAAAACAGTTTCCAGAATTAAATCAGTATCCAAAGTCAGTATTCAAAATTGCAGAATATAGTGCTCGATAAGGCCCTAATGTCACAGTTCACTTGCAAATAATAATGCACAAAAGCAACTAAAGATCACAGATTTTTATAAAAAATACATCACAGTATCTAAAACTGTTTATTGATTAACTTTTACATTACCATAGCTTGTCTTGTTCGCTTTAATTTTGCTGCATTTTCGTCATGTGAAATTGCAGGAAGCGCTGTGTAACTGCACAATAAAGACAGACTGATTTGGCATGCAAGAAAAAAAAACAGGTTGTGACAGTTAATCAAATAAATTGTAACACTGAAGAGATGGGCTTTGTATCAGAAAACTGGTGTCGGAGTCGGAAATCGCGAGTGACGTGTAAGCGCATTAATTTGTTACATATATATATATATACTATAGTGTTTGTTTTGATTTGTTTATTTATACAAGGACGGTAAAATGTGACTGACGTTTTGGTATAAACCATGACAGGTCGAGCGGTTCCAATGAAATATACACAGGCTTGGGTGGTACATTTCATGGGAACTGCACGGCCCACAGTGGTTTATACCACTTCTAAAACGGCTATTTCAAAGTTAATTGTCATTTGGGAGAAGAAAAATAATTAAAACAATTTTTAAATGAAAAAAAATTGTTGTGTATACATCTGCAGTGTTATATAGTCCCAAAGGACACCTTTCATTTATATTCAAGAATCTTTGAATCAAGGAATCAAGGAAGTTTTGAATTGAAAGTTGCAACTCAAAAATAGAGGCCGGGGCATAAGCTGATAAAGTGGATGGTCTGAGTGGAGTTTCAAATGAAACTGAGGAGGTGGCACAGCTGCGATGGAGGCTGAAGCCGGACTTCGAAGCAAGTTTGACTGTTTTCTGATCGATGCCCAGTTACAAACATTATTTCCCATGTGCCAGGTTAAGATGAAGATCAAACCGGACCTTGTGTTCCAGTCCGACTGTAGTGTCCAGTGAAAGCTCTTCAGATTATCGGCTTTTCTGAATGTTTTCATGACTGACAGGAAGTCACTAGTGCTGGTCTTAAATGTGCTGTCAACACAGATGTTAAAACGTGTATTGTAAAAAACCTATTTATTCCAGATCTCTGCATTAAACTGCTCGCCAGATGATCTTGGCTGTGTGGTCCATTGGTTAAAGGAAAGGGCTTGTAACCAGGAGGTCCCCAGTTCAAATCCCACCTCAGCCACTGACTCATTGTGTGACCCTGAGCAAGTCACTTAACCTCCTTGTGCTCCGTCTTTCGGGTGAGACGTAATTGTAAGTGACTCTGCAGCTGATGCATAGTTCACACACCCTAGTCTCTGCAAGTCGCTTTGGATAAAGGCGTCTGCTAAATAAACAAATAAAATAAAATAAAAAATAAATCTTGCACGTATAATTCCCTCAGAATGCTGTTGAGGTTTTCTGGACTTATTTCACTAAATTTAATATCCATATATTTTTTAGTCTTTAAGCACATTAATTGACTGTGTTGTTGTTTTATTCCCCCCCCCCCTCCCCCATCTGTTCTTTTTGTACTTTTTCATTTAGCTGTGTCATCTTATGCTGTGCACTTTTTTTTCAGGTGTACTACTGTCTTCACTCGGAAAGTTGGTACTGTACCAGTTCTCCATTAAAGAAAATGGGTGGAATGTCACTCATTTTGTGGCAGTGGTTTTATAACATAAATAAAATGGCAGTTTGTCATGAAATTTTGTGATGGAATTTATAATGTGGTATGTATTGATTTATACAGTGTGAAGCGGCTCATTAGTATGCAAGCCGTGCGTACTTTGATCATGCTCTTCTCCTCTCTCTGACCTGGAGATCTCAGGCACTGCTCTTACCTGGTTTTCCTCTTATCTCTCTAATCGTTCCTTCCAGGTTTCCTGGTGTGGCTGCCTCTCTACAGGTGTACCTCAGGGATCTGTTCTGGGACCCCTGCTGTTCTCACTCTACACCCGCTCTCTAGGCACTCTCACCTATTATCTTGACTTCTCCTACCACCTCTGCTGATGATGCCCAGCTCTTCCTCTCCTTTCCTTCCTTTGACTCCCACTTCTCCTCCTGCATCTCAGAATGCCCCTCTGCTTCACACCCTCCACTGGCTACCTATCTGCTTGCATTAAATTCAAGAATCTTGTTCTTGCATACCACTCTCTTCACCACACTGCCCCCTTACCTCCAGTCCCACGTGTCTCCCTATACCCCTCTCGTCCTCTCCGCACTCACTCTACTGGCCGACTAGTCATGCCTTCTCTCCACTCTCCATCCTTCCGTGCCTGCTCCTTTTCCCTAGCCCCTCTGTGGTGGAACCAGCCACAGCAGAACTTCAGGACTGCCCCGTCTCTCACTGCCTTCCGCTGCCTCCTCAAGACTCACCTGTTTAGACTGTACCTGTAGATCTCTTGATCTACCCCTCCTCCTATGTACTGTATTCATCTGACCACCATGTTACTGAATCTTCAGCTGATGCACTATCCTTGCACTACTACTAGGTCACTGTAGATATAAATTGTTGTAATCCTAACTTGTTGCATATTACATCACATTATACTTTACTAGTATAATTTGTACTTGCTGTAAATTCTACTGTACTTTAATATTGGCTTTGCACCGTAACCCTGTACTGCCCTGTAACACCTGTAGTCGCCTTGGATAAAGGCAAACTATTCATCTGTCATTCAGCCATAGTCATTCTCTGAGATCTGTGTTTTATCCAGGTGTTAAGATAAACTAATAGCCTAGCAATACAAATAATTCGATATACAGTGCTCCCTTGCTATAAGGCTCTCGGTTATAACATGCCTCGGATATAACGCTCCTACAGCATGTCCCCCAATTCCCTATACTAGTGATTCATGCAATATATCTACAGTATTTATACAGTACAAGTGTTGTTCAAACTGTAAACAACTTCTCAGTCTAACTTCCCTTTCTGTCTCTCCCTTTTGATAGTTTCTGAACTGAAGAAAAGCTGCGCTGGCACTTTATAACAGACATCTTATTCAGCATTCATTTTATAACTAAATAAATATTAGGCCTATTACATGGCTATCTTTCCTAATGTATTTACTTTTTTGCTGCGAGAGGAGCAGCAGCTTTCTCTGGGAGACGAGACGCTTTAGTCCCGCTCCGGGAGACAAGACGCTTCAGTTTCACTTTAGCTTGTCTGTCGCTTCGAACTGAACTCTGAACCTTTATATATTTTGTATGACAATTATATTTTTTCGAAGACATCACTGGTTGATGAATAGGCCTACTAGAAGTCGTATTTTTTTTCCATATTCAAAAGCAAAAATACCAGATTTATTGAATGTGTAGTAGAATATAGTACAGTCCAAAAGTAAGACAATAACATCATCTTATATTACTACACAGACAAGTTGATAGCTCATCCCAAAAACTGTAAAGTTAAAAAATATCTTATAATAATATACCGATACTTTAGAAGCACAGGTGTTTACATGACTGAAGTGAGGCTTAGCTGTTTGTCAATTATCTCTCTGGTACTTGAATTTTTAAGAAAGCCCACCTGAAACCTCAATTTACACTCAATCAGAGTAACAAACATAGCACTGCCATGCATTTGGAGAGAGTTATTTACATTTTAAGAGGCGAGATGCTTAAAATCATTGTAATGCTAAAATTGCATACATGAGCTTAAATAAGTTCTACACCTCACTTTAGTACCGATATGGGTTAACCTCACCAGCTTTACACAGTAAATTCCCAGGACATTTCACTGAAACTAAAAAAACTAAAATAAAAAAAGAGCCTTATTTCATCAAAATCAGATTTGACTTCCAATACTGTATACCGTGGCCTTCAACTGTTCAGTCAATCACTTATCAGTATTGTGAAAAAATGACAGCTTTACCAAAAAAAAATAATAATAATAATAATGTCACAGTATTGTGATGTCACTTTATACCACTCACAGCAGCATGAAAATTAAATATTTCAGTAGCATCTACATGGGAAAGATGCTCCAAAAAACTGAAAGGTGTTTAATTTTAAAATTTAAAAAATAACTGGATAATAACACAATTCAAACCCGCTCTCCTTCATGACCTTGGGATACCAGTTACAATCTCGCTGAATCAGCAAACTGCAGAGTAAAAGAAGCACAGAATATCACGAAAGGTAAAGTATTACAGCTTTTATCAGAAATATCCTCCCACAAAACCTTATGCATTTCATATGTTCTTAAAAGCCCACAGTAAGCTTTTATTTTAGGTTTGTGTTGTTCACTTTAAGTGAATAGTGTAGGGTGGGCAGCTTTTAAAAACACTGCATGTTATGTTCAGTCTCACAACACTTGAAAACTTGCAGCCTCAGCTGTCCTTTAAATACCCAGTTTATGTACATATTTCTGCATAATGTGCTTCCAAAAGGTACAGCTTCTAAATGGAATCTGCACTTTCACACTGATTTTTTGTACTGTAGATTACTGCACACACACCCAGCCGAATTCCAAAGGAAAGTACTCAAGCCTACACTATAGACTGGAAACCAGTCTGTTTGCAATCATAGTCAATACATACGTGAAACCGTGCAAAAATTGTAAAAAAAAAAATATACAAAAAAGCTTTTTCATTATAATCAGGGGTTTTAGTGCAGCATGCTGGTAAGTTAACAATGTGCAAACTGGTAAGGCCACCACTATCATAACCTATTGTACTTGTGCAATTTCTTTCCCTGTGTTTTTTAGTTAGGGGATACTTAAACCACTAATCTTCTGCACAAAGCGCCCAATTAAAAAAAAACTGGGAAACAAAAATTCAGTCTGTAATATTTGAATTCCGTAAAGGTAATGAACGACTGCCTTGTGGTCGGTTCAAAATACCATGTACACTGTATACTCTGCAGGATGCTGATTCAGAGAGATTGTAGTTTGCATCAAAGCTCTTCTGTTTGTTCAACACGTAATTTATTTTAAGATGAAATAGTTATCGGTAACATTATCAGGTGCCTAAAGTGTAAATCGTCTTTTTGAACAGCTTATATTCGACACAGGGATGTGTTCAAGATCACATCATTATTGATTTTGGTTGAATGGACTCACTGAGTTTTGGAACAATGTGACCACATCGATTAATGTGTTTTAATTGGTAGAATACCAGTCATCATTAGCAGAAATGCACTCTGATCTCTGATGAGCACGAGTTACAGTATTTCGGATGTTGATCACATGCATTAGTTCACATACCGTCGATCAAATTGGATTTGTCAGGCTTCACTGAAGACCATAAATCATTAGGCAAAATCGAATGGTTTGTACACATGAAGTAAAACAGAAATGTGAAAAGGATTGTATCATTGATCCAGAGGTTAAAAAGGAGATAATAGCACTAGTAGATACAGCAGGAGGGCAAGGTTGACAACTCATACAAACTCCTTTCAGGGGATGCATAAAAATGGTGTAAACTAGTAGCTCGCATTTAAATACTGATTGTTACAATATTTTGCGCTCATTATTCATTGCCACCACTTAAAACTAATAATTTATCTCAAGGTCATTTAACAGACACCAAGAATCTTCAACATCTGCCAGCAGAAGATTTCTGACAGCAATGGTTCACCCACTCTGCACTCAAAATAAATGAGAGGGAAAATGAAGTTCCTTTTACATTCTGTGTACAGTAATATGAATTATTCCACTTTGACAGCTCTAAGAAATGAAAAGGAGTTATGAACAGGGGTGTGAGATGGGAGGGATTTGGACTGACCGTCAGTTGCATGCGGGAGCCTGTAGGGGGTTCGTATTCTCCGTGTTTTGTATCCTCTCTGGCTCATACAGGAAACATAGTGGAGCGTGACTTCACGGCCAAATCCTGAAAAGTCAGAGGCTCTGGAGCAGCGACTCGGAGAAACGGAGTGGCAATTCAGCCTTGAGGCTTACAGACCTGGGGTGCAAGCAAGCCACACGGGTTTATTTACTGTGAGACTGTTTTTTAGTTAGTGAGTTAAGCGGGACACAGCCATCCCACAGTGTGAGAGGGTGCAGAACAGTGCCTGATCCTCAGGGCTCCCACCACTAGAGGGAGCAACGAGCCGCGGTAAAAACATGCACACTTTATTTTGTAGTTTTTCCTTAAAGTATTTTGTTTTCCTTTTTCCTTTCGCCTTTTCACTTATTGTTCCTTTGGATTACACATCTGTGTGTGTTGTATGAAGTCAGGGCACAATACCATTGTTGGTAGAGTGCCCCGAACTATAACAAAACACCTGCCAACCAAGCTCACCCTAATAAATCTGGGCGCCTGTGCTGGCGTTTCATATTTGAACTTTGTGTCTTGTGTCTTCCCACACCCTACCACAAGGGGTTAATTTAAATACCTGTACACTGGAACAAAATGTATGAACCTTAAAATCTCAGGAACAGAACAAATTATGATCCATAATTATATATTTAACAACAAATGCTATAAAACTCACATTTTAGGGGAAAAAACGTATATTTTATATAGATGATATATTTTGTCCAAAGTTGTAGATAAATATACCAATAGTGGTGTTATCCTTGTATGTCATAACCTACCTTGCTGTTAAATGCCAAGTCCTATTCTATTAATTCAAAAGACATTTAGGGGTAGATGTACTAAAGTGTTGCATCTGTCACAATCATTGCAAACCACATGCAAACCAGTCGGAAGTGTAGCATGAAATGTACTAAACAAATGAAACGCTGTTAGCATAATTTTAACGAATGCTTTGCAGCCGCAGTTCTTTTGTCTTAAACGAATATGTAATTCTGGGCGTTCCTGCAGAAATTCGCAAAAACAGGGTGGCGATAGTGCAAATGAGGGATCAGAAATATTATAATGAGATGTACTAAAGCTGCTGGCAATTGCGACACTTACAATTGCATCAATTTGTTAAGAACATTTGAAAGCACGTTTTAAACAGTCACAATTGTTGCTAGCATTTCCCAGTCCGCTTTTTCTCGTGTTTTGCCAGTTGTGCTCAATGTATTTTTGAGATGAACACCCAAGTACCTAATTTTCACTAAAGTCAGGGTGTACTTACAAGCCTTGAAATCAGACTGCACACATGTGCCACTAACCCCTCCAGCTCATTCTGAGCATCTGTATAGCAGCATGATCTATTGTTTGCTAATTGTCTAGGCTACTAAGTAAACCAAGTTAAAAATAATAATCATTAAAATAAAATAAAAACAAACTAAAATCATTTAGTTTCAATTTAAAATAATCTCTTATCTGTATTGTACACCAATGTGTGCAATGCAGCAGCATGATTTATTTTGTGTTACCAGTAGGCTAAAGTACAAAAAAGTGTGCTAGGTATTCATTTGATTTTACTACTGTACTGTACAGATTTATATTTTTACACACTGTAATGTGCAGCGTACCCAAAACACATTAGTGTTATTTCAGAGCAATGATTTATATTATATGCATTGTACAGATGACGTTTACATTTAACAAAAACAGTGTTATTTTGATTCTTGCACCCTTTTATTATTATTATTATTTATTTCTTAGCAGACGCCCTTGTCCAGGGCCACTTACAGTTGTAAACAAAAATACATTTCAAGAATCACAGTACAAGTAATAATACAATTAAGAGCAAGATAAATACAATGACTTTGGTTCTAGCAAGTACAAGTATGACAAAATACGATTCACTAACGGAGCAGTTACATCAGGATATAATTAAATTCAAAATACTACAGATTAAATAACACTTGACAGATTACAGTACTCTAAAGTACAGGATAAAATGCAGTGAAATAGGGGCAGATAAGAGCAAGTAAAAAGAGGAGTTCTACAGGTGCTGTCTGAAGAGGTGAGTCTTGAGGAGGCACCGGAAGGTGGTCAGGGACTGGGCAGTCCTGACATCTGTAGGAAGGTCAATCCACCAGTGCGGGGCGAGGGTAGAGAAGGAGCAGGCTCTGGAGACAGGGGAGCGTAGAGGAGGTAGAGCCAGTCTTCTAGTGCAGGAGGAGCGGAGAGGTCGAGTGGGGGTGTAGGGAGAGATGAGAGTCTGGAGGTAGCTGGGTGTAGTCTGATCAAGGCATCTGTAGGCTACTACAAGAGTATTGAACTAGATGCGAGCGGTGATCGGGAGCCAGTGGAGTGAGTGGAGCAGTAGAGGGAGAAGCGAGGCAGAGAGAACACCAGGCGAGCAGCGGAGTTCTGGATGAGCTGGAGCGGACGGGTGGTGGACGCAGGGAGGCCAGCCAGGAGGGAGTTGCAGTAGTCTAGGCGGGAGAGTACCAGGCCCTGGACCAGGAGCTGGGTGGCGTAGTTGGTGAGGAAGGGTCGGATTCTTCGTATGTTGCTCAAGAAGAATAGGCAAGTTTGTGCCAGAGTGGAGATGTGCTGGGAATAAGAGAGGCAGGGGTCCAGGGTAACTCCAAGGTTCTTAGCAGAGGAGGAGGGAGAGAGTATGGTAGATTCCAGAGGAACGGAGATAGAGAGAACAGAGGAGGGGGAGGAGGGAAAGAACAGGAGGTCAAATTTAGAGAGGTTGAGTTTGAGGTGATGTGAGTGCATCCAAGAGGAGATAGCAGACAGACAGGTAGAGATATGGGAGGGGATGGTGGAGTCAGAGGTGGGGAAGGAGAGGAAAATCTGAGCATTATCAGCATAGAAATGGTATGAGAAACCACAGAATGCGATGAGGGGGCCCAGGGAGCGGGTGTAGAGAGAGAACAGGAGAGGACCCAAGACTGACCCTTGGGGGACTCCTGTTGAGAGAGGGCGAGGTGTGGAGGTTGCTCCACGCCAGGTTACCAGGTAAGTGCGGTTGGAGAGGTAGGAGGAGAACCAGGCAGTGCCAGAGATTCCCAGGTCAGCGAGAGAGGATAGTAGAATAGAGTGATCGACAGTGTCAAAGGCAGCAGAGAGGTTGAGGAGAATTAGGACAGAGGAGAGAGAGGCAGCTCAGGCAGAGTTTAATGAGTTGGTGACAGACAGGAGGGCAGTTTCAGTGGAGTGAGCAGAGCGGAAGCCAGATTGGAGAGGGTCGAGCAGAGAGTGGTTGGACGGGAAAGCAGAGAGCTGGCGGTGTACAGCCCGCTCAAGGGTTTTTTGAGAGGAAGGGTAGGAGGGAGACAGGACGGTAGCTCTGGAGGGAGGTGGGGTCGAGGGTAGGTTTTTTGAGGAGGGGAGTGATAGAGGCTTGTTTGAAGGCAGAGGGAAAGAGACCAGAAAGGAGAGAGGTGTTGAGAAGGGAGGAGATGAAGGGAAGTAGAGCAGGAGCAGCAGCTTGAACGAGGTGGGTGGGGAGGGGGTCCAGGGCACACATGGTGGGTTTGTGACCCGGGAGCAGGGAGGAGAGGTCAGAGTCTGAGAGGGGAGAGAAGGTGGAGAAGGAGGGTGAGTTAGTAGGGGATGCAGTGGGTAAAGGGGTTGGAGCAGGAGGGGGTGCGGGGGAGGGAGAGGTGTTAAAGAGTTTGCGATTTTAGAGGAGAAGAAAGAGGCAAAGTCATTAGAGGAGATAGAGGAGGGAGGAGGGGGGGTTAGGAGGGATGAGAAGGTAGAGAATAGTTTACGTGGGTTGTTAGTGGAGGCTTGGATTACAGATTGGAAATAAGTACATTTAGCAGAGGAGAGAGTAGAGGAGAAGGAGGAGAGGAGAGGAGAGGAGAGTGTGGTAGAGGTCTAGGACAGCAGGGAGTTTGGTTCTCTTCCATTTCTTTTCAGCAGATCACAGTGTGATTCTTGCTGAGCGGAGCGCAGAGGAGAGCCAGGGTTGGGGAGGAGAGGGGCGAGCAGGTCGGGAGGTGAGGGGACAGAGGGAGTCGAGGGAGGAGGTGAGGGAGGAGAAGAGGGTGGAGGTAGCAGAGTCTACAGAGAGTTGTGAGAAGGAGTCGATAGGAGGGAGGTGAGAGAGAGCAGTGGAGGCAAGGACAGAGGGGGAGAGAGAGCGGAGGTGACAGTGGGGGTAGGAGGAGCAGGGAGAGAGGGGAGAACAGAGAAAAAGAGATAAAATAGTGATCAGAGAGGTCCAGGGGGTGACAGAGAGGGTGGAGGGGCAGCGGGCCCTGGAGAAAGTGAGGTCCAGTTGACGGCCAGCTTTGTGGGTAGAGAGACAGAAGTCGAAGGAGTGAAGGAGAGGGAGGAATCCGGCAAGTGGCTGGGGTTGGAGAGATGGATATTGAAGTCACCTAACCCTTGCATGTATAGACGTTATCCTTCGGGCACTCTCTACTGCAGCAAACCATAACTCAACTGGCGCTATTTTATTTGAAAAAATGTCGCACAACTCTCGTTAGAGATCTCGCTAAGATGACGCAAATAATATTTTAATTAGTATATTGCGGCTCTCTTCATTAACATATTTTTTCTCAGTACATAGGACAAAATGTGCACTTTGCAAATTATCGTAATGAAAATGCAAATTGCGGTATGTTTGCGCTGCGACTAGCCCATCTTAGTACATCTACCCCTTAGTAATTGCAGTGTAACACAGGTATTTGTTCCTCTCCCCTAGACAGTAAAATGTGTCCAGTACTGCATTTACCCAGATCCAGAAAACCTGTAGAAAAAACAAACATACAGACATTCTATAGGGCCAGAACCTCTGTACTTATTATTCTGTGATGGTCATTATACTACACACTAGAAATGTTGTTTGCAGCCCGAATTACTAAAATTGTTTTCTGGATCCATGATATAGGTAGTTGTAAGCAATAATTAAGTCATTTATTACAATGTGTTTTACAATTCACATTCGTCCCAGGTCTGTTAAAACCCAAAGAAAGTTCAGCCATGTATTGATTCTCTATACAGAAACTTTTAAAATATTTTGGAATGTTCTACAATATTATTATTCAAATGTCCATAATGTAGTAATGTAATTTAGTAGTATAGTACATTTACTAATGTACCAAGGCTAACGCAAAACACATTTTTTTACCAAAAAAAGTAACATTGTGTAAAAAATACCCACGCAAAGTTCCTTCAAATTCAGAACATTACTCAACATATAGAGTGATTGGATCAGAACAGTGCATACAGCCACCTCCACTTTGCAGTAAATTAACCCCCATTACATACTCTACTTATATTTAATTCCTCTAGAACGTCAACCATTTTCGCTTCTTATAGTAATCCATACCAAATGACGATGCATTTTCATTATAAAATGTACTGGCATTAAAAGACCAAAGGGAAGATCTGTACAGACACTGACCTCAGGCCAGCAAGAGATTTATAATAGGGTTTTAGTCAGCATCTAATAAGTATTTCTCTTATACATGTAGCATGTTTAACCACTTCATGCAGCCCTAACATAGTAGGCCACAGGGTTTTCCTGGGTACTGACATTTGTAAAGTAAAAGATTTTGTTTACCAGCCTGAATATGTACTGGTAAGAATCCTCTATGTGTAAATGTTGTTGTTCTTAAAATACAATGCATGCAAACATCCATAGGGTTGCGCTAAACTGGTATTATACTGGAGTATGCAAGTTAAAGAAAAGAAAGCCTCTGTTTATGACTGAATCACTAAGGCTACAGCAACCAAGCTCTCAACGGCAAATCCTATTAAAACCACCATCAAAGCAAGAAATAAAATGCTTCGCTCCCAAGGTCAGTGATATAAAGTTAAGTTAAAGTCAAGTACGCTTAAACAGGAACAAGACAGTATCATAATTAAATGAAAAGCCAAAATACAAATAATTGTGAAACGATGCATAATTGGAGGTGCAGACCACAAACTGTAATCTAATAATGCGGACTTTCCTAGTAAAGGTGCTGTCTATAGGACACTTACCAAAGGACCTGTGGTCTATAATCAATTTATAAAAATATCTTTATTTTTATAAAGCGCCTTTCATAGTGGACCACCATCACAAAGTGCTTTACAGAGGTAGGCTGTGAACTGTGCATTATATACAGAGTCACTTACAATAGGACATTGATTTAACAGCTTATCTGCAGGATGGAGCACAAGGAGATTAAGTGGGGGATTTGAACCAGTAACCGTCAGGGGTGGGATTTGAACCAGTGACCTTCTGGGTACAAGCCCTGGACTTTAACAACTGCACCACACTGCCTCCTTAATTTCGGTGAAGAACAACAATTATTTATTTATTTATTTCATTTATTTATTTTTTTAATTACACCAAGGGTTCAGAAAAAGCTTTGTCTTTGTCATAATTTCCAACAAATGCTCATTCAAATGTTTCATCAGATTCCCAATACACAGTCTTCAGCATCTCATTGCAGCTATGTATCGATCTGGAGCCAAAACCATCTGATCAAGTGTTTGACCTCCAGAACCAGAAAATCTCATGACCACTGGCACTAAAATTTTACATTAGACAATACCATTTATTAAACTTGACCAAGAGAATTATTTAATATAGCTGTATACTAAATTTGACCTTACCCAAACAGGGGTGTGCAATTCACACCGCCCGACGCCCGGGACAACAAGTTTTACCGTTATACTTTACCCGTCGGACAAGTACTACAAATGAAAAAAAAAGCATAACTAAACCTCAAAGCAAAAATATATACAGAGTACACAAATGCACATATCATTTTAATTCACAATCCCTCAGACATACACAGTAACAAACATATTTAAATTAATGCAACAATACTATTAAAATTGCCTTTGCAGGAGGAGCCCAGTAAAGTTTGACCGCCAGCTCGAGGAAGAATATTTAACATAATAAAAATGACAAAAACCTTTAAACTATTTTATATGTAACGGTTTATTTTTTAAAAGGCTACTTAATATCAGGTGGTTGGCAGTAGGTTTGTAAAGCTATAAATTTACTTAATCATTTGTAATACAACTTTGAAATTACTCCATAGCATTGCAGTCTCCCACTGAAACACCCACAAAACAAAATGATTTATCTTTATCCAATGGCCATATAGGAAACCAAAACGTAGTAAACAAACCAATCCTTTAACCCTTCCACTCCGGTGAACAATCTATCTGTTTGAGGTCTGACTGACAAAGTGACTTTCAGCTTGTGTATCAGGACAAATATCCACCAACAGTATACTGTATTATACCTTTCTAAACAGCTGAGAACCTGAAGATTATTAAGTGAATAACGTTTTCACTCTATGATGGAATACAATGGCAAATCTGACTTCCTTTGGTACTGCAGTTCTTTGCCAAGTCCCCATCTGATCATGTGGTAATCTCGCATTACAGGCCTGGGGAGCCTGATCCAATAATGCCTGTGTACCTTTTTCATCAATACCATAAACATATAATAACTAGGGCTGCTTCGATTAATAATCGGACCGATTAATCAACTAAAGAGTTGATTGCAGCTTAATTTTTTTTTTTTTTAATTATCGGGAGTTCTATTTTGTATATAAAATAAAATCAACCAATGGAAGATCTGCATTTTTCTCCTCGGCAGTCCAATCATAACTGAGCGGAGACGGGACATAAACAGTTGAAGGTCTTTAGTAGGTTTAACTAATGGGAGAGTCAAAGATCTGCCCCTTATTATACATGTGTCCTATCATGAAGTGATCAGAGGCAAGATAATTGGGAGTTTAACCAATGGGAAAGTCAAAAATCTGCCCTGGTTTTACACCTGTCCGATCATTAGTGAGCAAAGGCGGGACATAAATATGTTAGGCTAGGGTGTAAGCATAGCTAAATTTCGTGCGATATTGCTTATTATAGCGACAGTTATGGAGAATAATATTGAGAACTTCGAAGTAATATTTCAAATTGCTTTTTACAAAAAAAAATTAAAAAATGTCATTGTAGTCGATTTGGTTACAAATCAATTTTCAAGAACTTTCTCAGAAAAAATGGAGGTGTACACCAGAAATACACGAAAGTACAAATTCTTCTTATGTGGAATTACTTTCTTTGATTTCTGACTACGACAACATGTTAAGCAATCACTTGTCAATAGCCACAGTATCCTCGGGTACCTGTAACAAGATTCCGAACTGCTGCAGGACAACCGCTATAATACCACTAACTTTATTATCAACTGATTAATCAACTAATGCCCTGTGACAGAGAACAAATAAATCCAAGTCAACAATCTCCCTCCCGACCTGTGAGGGCCTGTGTGCCTCGTACTGGATGGTTGGGCAGCTCATTCCAGGGTCAGTCGGAAGCTGGCCATCCAGGAAGAGGGCGGAGTCATGGTACCAGAAGTCACGCCCTAGTACGGTAAACAATGTGTCAGTCATGGATTGGAGGAGATGTGATTGAACTAGCTATCAGAGGGGGCGTGACTAAGGGTATTTTAGGGGACGTGACGCCATAATCTGTTCCTTTTGATGTGGTTACTGAAAGGACCCGTTAAGGAAACCAAAGTAATTCATTATCGTGAGTGTTTCGTGTTTTGTTTGTTTGATGTGCTAACTGTTTGTCATTTGTCTTTGTTAGACAGCTAAGCACAAGCCGGGGGCTGTTGCTACAAGCCAGCACTAAAACCCGGACTACACTGCAGCACTTATTCACAAACTGTTTGTCTTTCACCACACCTGCACAAGAGTACTCACTATCGGGAGAAGTGACCGTGTCTGTGTTGTGTGTTAATTATTAGAGTCTTATTGTTTCTGAAACACTTGCTTTGCACGGAGCGATACACATTACTGTGTAGCGTCCGTGCTTATTATTTTTTTGTATTCATTTTAAATCGGTTGACAGCTCTAATAATAACTTATACAGTATCTCAAATCAAACTGTGGCCACACACCAGGACTTCTACACAGATATATTATGCAACAAAAAAACATAAAATGTATATTTAAATGTATAAAAGTATTTATCAATACTTAAAAATAGGGCTGTGTTCAAAGGTTTGAAGGTTCGTTCGCTAACCAGAAATTCAAAGGTAGTTCCAAACCTTGAAGGGTCAGTCAGGCATTCATGCACTGTATGTATCATTTTTTCTGTTAACAAAAACCATTTGACAATGTGTGAATACTATAAATCACACATTAAAATATCACTTGTATGCAAAATTCAATCTTGATTTGTATAATGCATATTACTTAAAAATAAATAACTTAAAAGTTGTTGTATTAAAATCTTCTACCAAATCATTATACATAGAAACTCTGGCACTGCTGCTGTGCATTGGAGCAGGGTATATTATGCCAAAGCACTGGGCGGTACCTATAGCAGTTGTATTGCTTCAGTAAAATATGTACTGAATATCTAGTGTACAAAATATACGCTAACACTAATAATTTTAATTTCGAACACTGAGCACCGTTCACCCCTCCCCCTCCACCTCGTGTTATCCAGAGGCAGAACTCAAGTGATTAGTGATGGGATTGGATCTGTGCAGGAGTCTTCAAAGTAACAGAGCAAGTAAAGGGTGCTGTGCTAGAAAGTAATGTTTGGGATACTCCGGTAACACAATTTGCATGACCATTTAATGAAATGGTACCCTTCAAAACTTCAAACAAAATCCGCATTTATTCATCTGAACTGCCCCGGAGTAAAAATGAAGGAAAACAACCAAGATCATTCCATAAATTGTATCTTTGGTCAGAAGTATTAAGCATCCTGCAACGTCAGTCCCTAATGAGCAAGTATTCAGTAATGCTGGGCAGATTGTAAACAAGTAACAGTCATTGCTTAAATCAAAATGTGGACACCATCATGTTCCTTAACACAATTAAAATATAAGCCATGGACAACACTCTTGTTACTAAACTGCTGTGGACAGAGAATTTTTTTAAATTAGTTTTTTCTCTTGATTGGTTGTTACTCTGACTTGTTATGGATTTAAACAACTTTTTGGAGGGGGTTTTGCTTTGACACCCAACTGGTATAAATCAACACGAATAAGGTATATATATATATATATATATATATATATATATATATATATATATATATATATATATATATATATATATATATATATATATATATATATATATATATACATAGTAATTACTTATGCATAAACTGATGTAATCAATGTAACATGCATAATAGTTTTTAAAGCGTTACTAGCAATGTTACACAGTGATCCACAGCTCCTCGTGTATTAAATGTTTTTTTTTGGGGGGGGGGGGGTCATAACCTTCAGATACAGACATCCAGCATTTTCACCAGCCATGCAACAAAAGACTTCTGGGAAATCAGCTGCCAGACACTTTTTGCAACAATTAAAACAGTTATCTAAACAAAGGAACCTACAACTGAGATAAATGGCTTTAGTATTTACTACTATGGGAAGGTGGACAAATTGTTTGACTTAGCAATCACAGCTTTCAAAGCTGGTATACTCAATATGGATGACATGTTTTCAGGTTCCAGGGAAGCACAGATCAGGGCCACAGACAAAAAATGTCATGGACCTGTAGGTCTGGAAATGCATGAATATCTGACCATTAATTTGGCCTTCTTGTACCTGTGCACAGGTGCATTATCAACCAGGCAAAAACACAGTAATATTTTCAATGTTTTCGATGTTTTTCTGGGGTCCATTACTCTATGACCCTTAAGGCCTTGGAATAGTAATATGTCCCATCCTATTTAAAAACACAGACAAAATTAGACATACACTGAAAACATGTAGGCCTATGTCAGTAACATACAGTTCAGTACATATCCTCTGCCAAACAACACTTAGCTGGTGTCGGTACAAGTAAACGTGATTAACACCCACAGCACACAGAATAGCATCCCACAATAACTGTCAGTGCTTAGTGGTTACCAAAATGTAGTTTCCAAACAGCCCAGTTCAAATATCCGCATTGCAAAGAACACTTGAGTTGTACAACAAATTAGGACCCTACAGTAATACTGTAGAGTTCATGGTAGCCAGGAAGGCACTGAAGTCACCAGAATGCCCACAAGGTCCTCAGTTGTTTTTGGTTTTTTCTACAATACATTTGTGTAGTCTTAAAATACAGCACCTGCCAACCAAACATATACTCTCACACCTCAATCGAAGTCTGTGAAAGGTCTTGCCCAGCGTGACTGAACCTGACCTGCAACAGGGAGATGGAGCTTTTATGCATTATGAACACATTCAAGGCCTTCAATCTGCATATCAAATTCGTCATGAGAGGGGCAATGCACTGAAATAAAAGTATGTAATACTTGTCACAGGCATTTCTCAATTTTTTGTTGTTGTACAAAAGTACATATGTAAAGGCTCCCTATATCCCTTATTTTTATTACATGCTCCTTGAAACCATACAGTACAAGTGCAGCACTACTAAACAGTAGGCTTTACCTTATACATTATATTACATATTAATTTTCCACATTTTAATGACCATTATATATCACTGTACTCAAAGCAGGCAGCTCTCCCTGAAACACTTCTCCATACCTAGAGAAAGATTTAAAAGATAATTCACCATGCATGCAATTTTTATTTTTCTCGATTATTATTTCAGTGTGCACAGTATTATTTTAAAGCCAACTATAGGCAAACTGCCCACTGTATTAGTTTGAGATATGAGTTAAACTCATTCACATCATCCCCCATAACTCAGTTCACTGACATTTTATTGTGGTTGCAAACTATAGCTGCAGATGCCTGCATCCTCAGATAACCCTGTCTCAAACTTACAGTATATGCTAGCCTTGTAAAGACAGACTGATTTGTTTTTCACCCAGTTACAAGGCCAGCTCAATGACGTTTGATCTTGTGGTTGGAGAAGAGACAGGAATCTCACCTCCATTCCTCTTGCTGTCCTTATCCAGTAAAAAACATAAATGATCAAAATAAGGAACATCTGACAGACATTGCATAATTCCATTACATTTCTTAAATTAATAACAAAGATTGAAAAAATGACACCAGCAAAGAGTCTAATGCCTATAATAAAAGTTGTTTCCCCCTTCAACTCATTAGTAACTTTCATTTGTCATCCAATGGTACAAAAATGGGAAAAAAGAAAGTGATTAATAAACTTGTCCAATTTGTATCCCAGCTCTCAGTCATGGACTGTCTTTGTAATTCAAAAGAATCAATTGTTTCAGGAATTTACTAAAAATATACTTTGGCAAAGCTGATCAAAGTAGCGACTCCATTATTTTGGCACTACCCCTACTAGAAAATGTGTCGAGCACTGTAGCCTCAGCAGTAATGTCAGGTAGATCAGTTTTGTTTACAATACTAAAAGTAGGCAATCAGCCCAATAAAAACTGTACTGTAGCTGGATAATTCCATTTTCATACTAAATGTATTCCTATAATCCTCTCCAACTCATTTCCATGAATCTTTGTTTTGGTTGCCAGCCAAAAGTTCTCAAACGCCTGCCTCTTCTGATAACCGTGACTCAGCCCGACATTTCCTTCTAACAGGGTCTTAATGGCAAGCTATGTGCAGAAATGTTTCAGGGAGGAAGGCAGGATCAAGGAAAGGAAGGTAAGAAAGAAAGATAGAAAAAAAGAAATGTTATCAAAGACTTGGACAAGCGGCTTATTGAGTTTAAAGAAGAAAAAATGCACTGCAGAAGCAACTTTGAAATCCACAAACAAGCCGAGAGATCAATCAAAAAACAAACACTGTGTCTTTGATGAGCAGGCCCAATGCCTAAACTGCACTAATACTGTCAGCAGCTCGAAAAAAAAAAAAAAAAGAATGTAAAGTGTGCTCCCAACATGATACTTACCAGTAACAGAACATCAACGAGAAGCTAGTAAAGCAAAAACATCCATCTGCTGACTAATTCACAATCAGGTAGAGAACACTGCAACTGAAGTGCAAATACCAGAAATACTGAAAGCTGGTGTAATGTGCAAAACCTGATACTTGGCCTGTACTGTAACAGATTTTTTTTTTTTTATATAATTTTGCTATGAATATCCAGCAGCCTGGAGACCATAAGACAATATATATTGTGGTGATGAAGGGAGAAACTAAATACTTTGGTATCTCTGAATAGAAAATACTTAATCTTTAAAAATAGTATAATGGTTTTTATGGACAAGCTATCCCACAAGTACCCCAAAAGTTATTGGTTTACTGCCAATGCCAAAAGACTGTTCTTCATTTAGCCCTGACCCCACTCCTTCTCCCTGAAAATACTTACTTGAAATACTACTTCTCGTGTGGTGCGTCACAGTTATTTTGTAGCTAAGAATCATTTAAATCTAAATTTTAAAAACGTAACATTTAGGCAAATGAAATTTCTCTTCTGAAGCATTGCATTTAAGGTAAAATAGTACAGGAAGTGGTTAGAATTTAAGTAATTACTTTATCATTTTCCAATGAATTCCAACAAAGCAATCATAATTTCATAATCACAAAACATGTTTGTTTTTTTTGTAAGAATTGTATTATTCCAACTCATAAACTGAAACTTATAAAGTGTTACCTGATAGTCTTTTATTGTGTCAACATTTTCAGCATAAAAAAGCACTTAACATAATCTAAGGGTGCATGCACACCATATTCCATGCAAGCAAAATAACCTGTATTTGCTAAGGGCAAACAATGAGGCCACTCGGTGGACAAACAACATGAATTAAATGACTTAAGAAAACATGAAACTCTCAGAGAATAAAAATAAGTTAAACAAACAGATGCAAATGCACTGTGTGTAAGTATGGCAGTTCTGATTAGCTGTACATGCTGATATGCTATAATACAGTATATCAGCTGCCACTAGTAAACCTTATCAAAACAGGTGGGTCATGTTTTCAGCATGTTAAAGTCCATTTACAGTAGTCCATTTACAGTAATGTGAGCAATCTGGACCACTGGTATTCTGACTCCAGGGCTTGCTAATGCTCAGACACTGCTTTGGGGCATCATTAACACACTTCTAAGCTTTCTTAATGCTACTCTTTACTCACCCCCACCACTAATTCTAACGTTGGATACTGTTTATGAAAGAGGTCTCTGCATTCTCCAAGTAAAGAAAGGGTTACAAAAAACAAAGAGAGCGGGGTAAGCAGCAACACAGCAGTCCTGCAAATTGATGATGCTGTTGCTGCTTTGCTGAGCTTCCAGCATTACATAAACACAGATATGTATAACCCCAGGCACAGTCTGTAGGCTAGAGCATACTCTGAGATGGTTAGCTCAAGAGCAACTTGCAAATTGCTCCCGACCTGGAAAACAAAGTATTTCTTTCTTAAAACTCACTCAAAGCAACAGAAGCCATTTGTTTATTTCTAATTCAGTTGTAAAATCATCCTGCCTGATGCATCTGGGTGCAAAAGCAGGACTACATTTTGAGCCATCAATTCAGCTGCATTATGATAGTGCTTTATATTTCATTCACTGCAGTATATAGGCCTATAGGTAATTCCTACAAGGGTCTGTTTCACAAACATAAAGCATGGCTATGCAGGTCACATGTACCGCATACTGTTTCACACTAATGAACACAACAATTTATTTTGTGTGCCTGTATCACCCATGTTTACTTTAGCTTGGAGAAAATACATTCTTACAGGAAGAATCAATACTGTTTAAAGAATCGCTTAAACTGCTAGACATTTATCTTTGCCTTAGAGGAAATGTCTGTACAGTACAAGTTATGGATGAACAAGCAAAAAAAAAAAAATAACGGTGGGGCCAGGCATCTGTATAGTAACCTGCGCTCTGGTGTTACATGTTGTACAGATATTATGCTAAAACCTACTCACTTCAGCAGCAACACGGTGCTGTTAACTTCATTTTATCATCAATGTCTTTCTATATTGAAGCAGTAGGTCTCCGAGCAATGGCGACTTTTGATAAAAAAAACTGTGCACAACTTCATCATGAGATATTGCTGGGACTAGAAATGGGTACATTTAAAACTATACTTTAAACTATATTAACTTAAGAAGCATACGGTAGACAAAGTACGAAAACCAACTGAACAAACATGAGGAGTTAAGAAGCGGACTCAAAGTCTAAGGATGAAATTTGGAAAAGCCCTAGACACTGCTCTACCAGATACTATATAAATTAGATCAATGTAAATTATATTTTCTTCCCATTTTAGCTTAAAGTAAAAACAAAATTGCAATAAAAAGCTGGGTATAAACACCACACCTGTTCATTATAAACAATAGCTGCAGGTACTAATGTATAAAGCTTTTATGGCTCATTTCATAGACCTCGATTAGGACTTATCTTTGACTTTGTTACTTAAGGCAACATAAGGTAGCACTAGATTAGTGCTGACCAGACGTTTTTACTTTACTTACTCTTACTAATGTACTTCTTAACTGTTGAGACACCTAAATTCCTTCCTGTTGTCTGTCTCATTAAGCTATCACAAGTCATACATGAGGGGGCTAGATTCTCAAAGCTATTTACTCCAAATTATCATAGGCATTATATTTGTCTGATGGTGAAAAACACCATTTACAATTCTAAAACAAATAAGAAACAACCCAAGACTACTCACAAGCCCAAGTATTTCTGGTTTAGCAACTTTATTGGGTGTGTTATTGCTTTGTAAAAATATCACGCCAATGACCTTTTGGATTAAATACCTTTGAGAATTGCCCAGGGTTAATTCACAGGCTAGCAAGGGCTGCTAGCTGGTGAAATTCAACTCTCAGGGTTCAATAATCCATGCAACATACACTATATATTGCATTCTTATACGTGGCCTACAATAATTAAACTGCTGTTAACCTTCTCAACCTTGATTGAATCTATAACTAGGCTTGTTACTTTTCGATATTAAAATCGGTAAAGCGTAAATGAGTTTGACAAATAAATTTATATACGATAAACATCGGTAAAACCACGCACTGTTTTTTATTTTCTTACCAAAAATAATCATTTAGAAATCCTCTCGAGTTTCTGTCACTTTTATACTTGCTGTCTGTCCCACCTCCTTTCCGCTCTGAATGGCTGGGGGTCGCTGTCAGTCATCTCAGTGGTCCGTTAGTACTGTAGTTTCACCCTGTTTTGACAGATCTCATTGACTGAAGCAGTGCTAGAATGCTTTAATTTGTTTAAATGACTGTCAATCATCAAGACCTGCACTGACTGTGCACTTTCATTTGCCAGCTACAGCGCTTGTCATTCAAAGCGCCTACTTTGAAAATTTGATTTGAAAAACACTTAATGAATATTGTGCACAATACCCTGACCAACGGCTGAAGTCTCCGCGGCAGGACGAAGTGGGCCCGTCTCCCT
Organism: Acipenser oxyrinchus oxyrinchus; assembly: GCA_030684275.1. Lineage (NCBI taxonomy): Eukaryota > Metazoa > Chordata > Actinopteri > Acipenseriformes > Acipenseridae > Acipenser > Acipenser oxyrinchus. The sequence continues at coordinate 53,404,734 of CM060251.1, read as the reverse complement.
TGCCTTCCAGTGACTCTGAGTCCAACTGTACTGAAGCAGGAGAGGGGGAGCTCAGACTCTGAATAATAAGTGCAAGTCAGTTCTGTTCAACTATCTAATGTTTTGTTCTGTTCATATTATTGTTACTTGTAAATGTATGCTATAAAAGTCTGTGTAATACACTTTTATATGCTGCGTTTTCCACGGTTTATTTGAGTCCATTTTTAAATTTGTGTAGGATCTTTACAAGGTATAGCTCCACCATGACCAAACGTTATTTCAATTAGAATGTTGATAAGCATGGTTTTGTTGCATGTTGAATATGATAAAGGGGTTTCGCTAAATGAGACGTTCCTCAATGGCATAAAAAGTCTGTGTTTTTTTAAAGCATAAAGGTCGATTTCCCCCATTCTCTGCTTGAATTGAAAAATAAAATCGAATAGTAGCAAGCCTTTCTATAACCGAATGGTGCTGCTATTTGTGTGTTCTGTGACACTCTCCATTTCACTGTATAGTGTCATTTTTACCAATCATTATGCAAAGGAAGACACTACAGAAGACGGCAGATTTACTTAGCGGGGCATTTCTGATTTTTTGACTGAAATGTTGACAACTTAGGCACTGTCTGTAATCCTCTAAACCAGTGGTACTCAATTCTGGCTCTTGAGAACCAATATTGTCCTAGTCTTTTTTAGAGCCTGCTTTGAGTACAAACCTGGACTGGAATAGATCTTGAGGGACTAGAATGGCGTACCACTGTTCTAAACCGTACACAGTAAAGATTTTTTGGAAAATTCTGTATATATGGTATAGTTCAAGAGCCATCATAATGAAAGAAAGCTAAATCCAAAACATTCATTCATACCAAGACACTGCAGAAACAGAATGAGTCTGTTCTGCCTGTGCTTAATCTTTTTAAATTTTTAAATAAATAAATAATTTTAAATATTAGGCCTACAAGTTGTTCAGGTCACATGATACATTAACTGATTAATTATTTTGCTAGAGTACTGGAATAGTTTGGTCCATCTAAACAGTTTATCTTCACCCAGAACTAAGTTGTATTTATCAGAAGACACAAAGAAAATCTTAATTTCCCATTCATCTTCATTTTCTGTCCACTCCAAAACTCTTGCCAACACAGTGCAACACCACAAGACACCCTTTACTGTACAGTAAGATTAAAATATTACATTTTCCTATTAAATATGCAGACACAGTAACACTGTAGGGAAAGCCACATGGCACACCATCATACATTAACTCCAAATCAATGTATTCTTCCTTTAACAATGGGACTGCCCCCAGTGAACACTCCCTGATCAAAAGCGACAAAGAGATGATCCTGCTCCTATGGATATGTTTGCATCACCATCATTTTGGATACTGGTATTTGGAACAATGTGGTTAAAGAATATTTCCTTAACTCAAATTCCCCCACCCCTCAACAATACATGTACATACCTGAAACAGGATGAGAAGGCCAGGGCTTCACATTTGAGGCAATGAAATGCATTTGTAATTTAGGTAAATCAGACACTACTGTTACTGTATATTATTTAAAGGAAAGGATACAGCCTCAAAGATCCATTCTGGGTTCCAATGGCCAAGATTTTCTGCACAGGATCAAAAGCCATAGCGGAAGGCTGATAGGGGAATCCATGACGGACCGTCTGCAGATCCACGAATACCAACCACACAGCAGAAGGGCAACAAACATTAAAAAAAAAGAATTCTGGATTAAAAACAATACTTATCACTGTAACTATCTTTACATGTATACACAATATAAAACAATATAGTATGTCTCAATATGGCTTTAATCATCTCGACAAATGAAACAAACATATAAGGTCTTTCAGAAATAAAAGTTGGCAGTCATTTACCCTGACGGTACGAAATAATGATAAATCATAACTTCCTTCTTTGTCTACGTTTTTGTAATGTATGACAAGTTCCTAATAGAATATATAGTCCATCTCTGTTATAATGTAATACACAGTACAATGTTAAAAATATAAAACTATAACAAAATGTGTTTTCCATATTTATATAGTGAAACCAATTATTATTGCAAATTAATATTGGTTCCTTCTGGATATGGATATATATATATTATATATATATATATATATATATATATATATATATATATATATATATATATATATATATAAGTTAATAAGGACATTGTGAAAACTGCAAGTAAATTTATAGCGTAGTTATAATTTGGTAATTTGGTATATATTTGCATGCACTTGCAGGCACCTGCTGTTGCAGCACTGAATATTGAAAATGGCACAGGTTGATACATTACTATAATGTATCGGTGCGGTAGATTCATTGCGTGCCTACTTCATACTGCAGTCTGATCAGATACATTTGAAACGTCTAATAAAAATCCACTTCCCTTCACACAGTAACTAAAAACTAACCTTAACCGTGTAGCTTTCCTTTTATCTCTGAATCGGGCTGTCTAATCTACTCATGCAAGGTCTCCCCCTTCCCCTGCCACTTCTCACTCGCTTGCTTTGTGTTCATCTGCTTATTGCCATAGAGAACTGTAATAAATAAATAAATAAATAAATAAATAAATAAAACACGTCACCCATAGGCGATTCATATGTTCATACCGTGGTGATGTAATGTAATTTGCCCTTATATAAATAGGCATCTTTTCATTTGGGTTCACTCGCACAGCACCAACATAAAATGCAAGGTGTTACTGCAAATAAATAATCATCGTGGACTCCAAACCACAGCCTCCCGAGTTGCCAGTTGCATCCAACTGCTACGATTATCAAAGGCCATGCTGCCATTTTACTCCTTATGTTTTTGTTAATATGGGCAATGTAACGTCTAACTGATTTTACGCAATTTAAATATGAGCGTTAGTAGAAATGTTTATCTTATTGAACATGTAGCCAATCTATACTATAGAGGGGCAAACCTAATTACAATAATGTAATGATATACTTTGCATGGGTATGGAAAAAAAAAACCTAGTTCACACACACACACACACACACACACACACACACACACACACACACACACACACAAATAGTGGCCAAATATCGGAAAACATTCTTCTTTTGTATACCGTATATCGTATGAAATAACCCGAGTGGGTCTTAGGCTTACTGGATATCCCAAACCATTTCGCAAATATAGCCTACCCTCCAAACTCAAAAAGACCGACTTAATACAAGTACTGCCGTAAATGCAATGCCTGTACAAACTACAACACCCACTACGTGTGCAGTGTGTGTGTTTTTTGTTTGTTTTTTGGCATACATGTTATATCTGTCAATCGAGATTAAAACTATAAATATTTGCGCTATCTTTTCAAAACACATGCCGTTTCCCCTATGGCTTTTTACAGGAACGTGTCAATATTTCATCCATAATACATTTCTAAAAGTGATGTGTTTAATTATTACACCAACCACCTTACTGCGCTGGAAACACAGTTGAATATAACTTTTAAATGTACTGCAATATACTAACAAGATACTTTGTATCTATATAAAAAATATCCTAATACAGCACTTTGAAAGATAAAAGTCATGACGACAAAGAGCGAGACTCACTTGCCTGGATTAAAATTGGAATCTCTAAATAAAAGACGCATTACAAATTTAAATTAGCGCTCGAAAACCATGCATTTTAATGCATTGTTCCTCCATAATCGTTGCAATTGACCTGTGTACCTGTGAGATGCTGCTGACAAACACAACTACACACATCATATCATGATTATGTATTTTTAGTTGTTAATTATTCATTAGCATACAACCGCGTTTAACTGTCCAGGGGCCATTGCACGGCAAATGAAAAGTAAAGCGTTTGCAAAGGAATAATAAAAAGTACTGCTTTGGTAATTAATAAAGCGCTCCCTGCTACAAATCCATGTAGGGTTCTGCGTATCTGTGTACGAAACAGGCTATTACTGGTCTCAGGTAGCGGTACAAAAAATATACATTTGTAGTCGAGTCCTCCCTCATTCACAAGTTGTCTTAACTTATCACGGGGGGCACTTAGTAATGTTGACGATGATCAATCACATAATCATGCACATTTAATTTGAAAGACTTGCATTTGACAACATTATTGTTTAATGTGTTGTACTACAAGCTGTGTGTATTATTTTAATGTTACTGTAAATGACGTTCGTTAAAGTTGCTGTAAATATCATAGTATCCATTTCGCTACCATTACATTACAGTAAATAAATACACCCGTGGCACAGCTTTCCGTGTTACATTTTCAAACACATCTAAGTATAAGCAATTTGGTATTTAATGAAATGCTAGGATTTGTATTATTTGTTTGCTGTATTTAAATTGTAATTGTTGCATTTCAAATTGTTTCATAAATAATTTTCAGAGCTCCACTGTAAATTAATAAATGTATTTTGAATTGCAACAGGGATGCTGGCGTTAAATGTAAATGCAGTCAGTAGTGAATTGCAGGGCAACACAGGTGTAAAATGTCATTGTTTTCCCTATTTTATTGCATAACATTTTCATTTTGTGGAATTCATGTTAGCGCCGAATAAAAATGACATGGCTATAAATGCACACAGATAAACACACACACTTTCTTTTTTTATTTTTATTTTAACGCAACAGTATTGTAAAATGTCTGATTCCCACCTTGCAGAGCTGGAAGTGCTCGGACTGGAGGGTCTCGTGGATGTCATTCTCCCTGTTTCCAGGCTGAGAAGAAGAGGATGAAGCCGCCGACAGGCCGTCCAGCACCTTCCTGATGTTAAACTTCTTCATTTTTTCCCCAAAACACAAAGACGAGGATGAACCACAAAAATGAAATACGTACAAGGGGGGTGTGGGGGGAAACAAACGCACACTCGCTCTTCTACAGTGTATCTGTAAATCTCACATGTTAGAGAGTGTTGTAACTGCAGGCTCCATGTCAAAATATATGGTCGTCCGTCACCTTGTTGCTGAACGTCGAATAAGTATTTTGTAATGAATCTTTATTTATTTATGTATTTATTTATTTATTTTGCTATTGGAGTGTTGCTATGAAATCCTTCGCCTCCCTCTCTGTTTCTGCTGCTATCCCGACTCTTCCCTCAACTAACACGGAAACGCAGCTGCAGAGTGGAACGTGCGCATTCAGAGGAACACCCGGATGTTTAGCAGAGGCGATGGTGATGCTGCTACTGAGAGATGCTTGTTTCTTGCTTCTTGTTAGTGCACCATTAACGTCAGACACTGCTTGATTGTACCTGGAGGGGAGTGGAGGGAAACAGCAGGGAACGACAAGGCTGTGTGGTCCAGTGGTTAAAGAAAAGGGCTTGTTACGAGGAGGTCCCCGGTTCAAATCCCATTTCAGCCACTGGCTCATTGTGTGACCCTAAGTCACTTAACCTCCTTGTTATTATTATTATTTATTTTTTAGCAGACGCCCTTATCCAGGGCGACTTACAATTGTTACAAGATATCACATTATTATTTATTTCATACAATTACATTATTTTTACATACAATTACCCATTTATACAGTTGGGTTTTTACTGGAGCAATCTAGGTAAAGTACCTTGCTCAAAGGTACAGCAGCAGTGTCCCCCATAGGAGATCGAATCCACGACCCTCCAGTAAAGAGGCCAGAGCCCTAACCGCTACTCCACACTGCTGCCCCTTGTGCTCTGTCTTTCGGGTGAGATGTAATTGTAAGTGACTCTGCAGCTGATGCATAGTTCTCACACCCTAGTCTGCAAGTCGCCTTTGATAAAGGCGTCTGCTAAATAAACAAATAATAATAATAAAAGTACTGATGTCACTTCACTGGCAGTATGGCACATGCCTGCCTCCTGAGAAAAAAAAAAAAAAAATTGCGTCATGGGTACCGATATGTTAAGACGTTCCTTTTGATTCGTTTTGAAAATAAAATACTACAACTAGAATTGTAGAATACTACACCAGCGTAGTTATTGGAGATATAAATGAATGCTGACGTCAACTTCTACGTAGAATATTAAATTACTCTGTACTAAAATACAAATAGCTGGGTACACTAAGTTCAGTATATACAGCATATTGCCTCATAGTGCAAACACCTGCTGCAGGTGCATGTTCTCTTAAGCCACGGCCTTTTCAAAGCCTACAGCAAATAGGACCAAACGGATCTGATGAGTTACTCGGATACACACTGTGTGTATTAGGTTCTAATATTACTCCCACTTCCACGTCGTTCGGTGGGGGGTCTATTGCTAATAGAATGTGACAGTAGTGCAGTAGTTACACTCCTGAATATATAGACCAGAGGTGTCTTCCTTGGAAGCCAGTGTAAGGTGAATTCTAGTAGTAGCTTCTTCCTACATTATAATAGAAGCCAGCAGCGTAACTGAAACAGACACCTTTATCAACAGTTTAACTAGCATTGTCTCTCCAAGGCAGTGGGAAAGATCAGTGGGAAAGGCATACCCCTGCATATCAAGCTGTACCTGGCATGGGAATTAAAATAGGGGACTTCGCTATGAATCACAGTAGACAATTGTTCATCTATACTCCCTGTCAATGTATAACTTGCATCTATGTATAACCAATATTGTTGTGGTTCCTATAATGAAATGATTTACAGTACATTGTAACAAAATGTTATATTGGATGTCATCGCTGTACTTAATATTTGGTGTAGCATGCTGTATAAAGTAAGCATAAAATAAAACAGGTAATCCAAATAAAGTTACTCAGTATATTGTACCTGTATAAGATGAAGCAGGCTGCTCCACTTTCTCTAAATAATGTTGAAGTTAAAGAAATGTGCAGTCTTGTAATAGGTTTGTGCATACAATTTGACTTCCTCTTTGAAAGCTTGGTGATCACTAACTATTGAAATGTGGTGTTTGATAATAAGATTCATCTGTATATTGATTAAGATTTCCATGTTGATTAAGTAAAATGCAGTACAGAATTTTAGGTAGACATGACTGCATCCTTTATATAAAACTGTCCTCTATGTTTTGGTCAGTTCTGGACTGGTTATTCTGGTTCAGGAATGTCATGGTTGTGTATTGATGTTTTAGTTGTCAGACTCAACGTTTGGCTCATGGCAGCAGAGCAGGCCTTGAAAGATGAGTGGTATAGAACCGTAGCCCCTGAGGGGGAAAGTGTACCAAAAAAATAAATAAATAAAGGACAAGGTGAGGCTTTATTCTTCCCTTTATCTCGTATCTATACCTGTTTTGTTAATTATCTAAAGTAGCTGCTGTGGACATTAAAAAAACAACTGCAATTCATATTTAAGTGTGTGGCCACATTTTTAGGAAGTGTCATTTAAAGGGGAACTAAATGCAAATGAATATATAACCATTTCAATAGAAAACATGTTAACTAAAGCTCATTTTCAGCCTCTCCTTTAGCAGTATATCGTATAAAAACCATTAAAACAAATTAACATTTAATGTATTGGAGCTCTCTTCCGTCGCACTTTGTGTGACGTCCTGTCGTTGACTCGCTCTATAGTCACACATAGTATTCTATTGAGCGTATGTATCATTCCTATATTATGTAGCCAGTGTTTTGTTATGGCCGCCTTTTGTTGGTTTAAAGGCTTAGGCACACAAAAATACTTTTTGTTTCTGTTTTTCTTTTTGTTATTTTTGCACCTGAACGCTTTGCATTCCGACATAATTCACCCTGCCATTGTCATTCACTGGTGTGGGTGGCTGTCAACGATATGACGGAACAGCGGCGCCAGAAAGGTTCCAATATGGCGGCGACCTGCATTTCCAGCTGATCCAGAAAGCTGACCAAAAAACTGAAATACTGGCCAAACGCTTGACTTAACAAAATTGGTGCAGCGAGACGCATTTGTTATGAGGACAGAGCATTTAGAGAGCCTTGTTATTTTGAGTACAGTTCCCAGTTATCCGTCTTGTGTACCTCCCTGTGCACTGTTTTGGCTGCTTTGACTACAGGGGCAGGATTCTTTTATTTTGAACAACTGCTCCCTGGCTAACCTATTTCTGCCTGTGGACCACTGGAAATTGCTAAGATGCGGTTGTATTACTACAGAAACCCGATACTCTGCTTTTGTTAATTCTATGTCTGTGGGAGGCCCCCCTCCTGTGCCTTTCATTGCTTTCATTTATTTTTTTGCCAATTTCTCTTTAACACAGGCTTTCATCACATCATGATACCTTTTTTTATTATTATTTCTGCAGTATCTCTTGTAACGCCCGACACCGCATTGTTTTCCATGCCATATTTATGCAGAGACGCAGGCTTGAGATTAATTGTAACTCAATTGAAAATTGCATTTTTTGAACTTGGCGCAAGACATTCGCATCACACACTGCGTTGCGTATGAATTTAGAATAAAACCAGACCTATACGAAAATGGGGCCCTAACTTCGGGACAGATAGTATGGTACTTTCTTGAGGATCACCCCCAGCTGCGGATTAAGTTAGTCCCAATTGCAATAAACAAATGAGTTGGGGATCAGCTGACCCTCAGGTTTAGTATGCAGCAGAGGATCAAGACTATCTCCAAACCTCAAGTGCGAGGTGTGCGCACAAAAACGATAGGTTAGGGATGTAACCCTGGTTCCCTGAAAGAGAAGATGACCGCCAAAACAATAGTTTGCTTGTCGGGCATTTGCTGAGCATTTTATATCAAAGCTGCCAATAGGCCCCTCCATGGAGTGACATCCTCAGTCCCACCTCCCAAGGTAATAAATAGTCACTGCACCTCAGTCTCTTTTGCACTGAACCCGCGAATGCCAGTGATGCGACCTCGCAAAGTTGGCGGTCATCTTCTCTTTCAGGGAACCGGGGTTACATCCGTAACCTATCGTTCCCTTTCAGTTCGAAGATGACCGCCAAAACAATACTTTTGGGAAAGTATACCAAAGCCGTCGCGAGGGAGAATGAGCAGACAGCATATGAGGGACATCTCGCTATCGCCATCTAGTGTTGGTGGTGTGAACGTGCAAACCTCAAGGACCCTGGTGCCTATTGAAGGCATAGCGGGATCTACGACATTAAGTCGGTAGAACCTGGTAAATGTATGCGGAGTAGCCCAGCTAGCTGCAATACAAATATCAGTCAAGGAGGCACCTCTAAAGAGGGCCCATGACGTAGTCACTCCTCTGGTAGAGTGCATGTCCACCCTCCCAGGTGAGGGTAGCCCGGCATTAGTATATGCAGTCAAAACCGTGTCCACAATCCAATGGGACAGTCGCTGCTTAGAGAGGACTTGAGCTCGGGTCCATTCACCATGTCAGACGAAGAGCTGGTCAGACAGACATCGCTCTCGTTCTATCCACATAGCATCTCAATGCCCGAACTGGGCAGAGGGAATTTAATCTCCTATCCGACTTCGGAGATGATAGCTAATAGAAAGGCTGTCTTCATAGAGAGATACTTCAGCTCTATGGCATGTATGGGCTCAAACGGGGTCTTAGTGAAGGCCTCCAGTACCACATCTACCATTTGGGGAGGACGTCCTTTGTAGGAGGACATAACCGCCTGGCTGAGGAGATCCATACGCAGCAGGATCTCCCAGGGCTGGCCTCACAGCAGTTGGCAGAGGTTCAAAAACCAGATTCTCCTGGGCCATCTGGGGGCCACCAGGAGAACTGTCGCCTCATCTCTCCTGACCTTCTCGAAGAAGGCAGGGAGCAGCAATATAGGTGGGAAAGTGTACAAAAGTGCTTTGGGTCATTTGTGCTCTAGAGGGGGCAATGGGTCGTCTCTGCCGTGGCAAAGAGGTTGACCTGGGCTTCCCCGAAGTGTTCCCAAATGCGCTGCACCACTTGTACAAATTCTTTTTACACATATGAATATTTTTGACAGTGATCTCCCTCCATATTAAATATTGATTATTATTATTATTTGTTTATTTAGCAGACGCCTTTATCCAAGGTGACTTACAGAGACTAGGGTGTGTGAACTATGCATCAGCTGCAGAGTCACTTACAATTACGTCTCACCTGAAAGATGGAGCACAAGGAGGTTAAGTGACTTGCTCAGGGTCACACAACGAGTGAGTGGCTGAGGTGGGATTTGAACCAGGGACCTTCTGGTTATAAGCCCTTGTCTTTAACCACTGGACCACACAGCCTCCTTAATATGACAACCACCCAGCCTAACACTAACTAAATCTTAAAAACAAGTGCGGTTTTTGGCTTGTTTAAAAAACACAATGTGGATAATCTTTGGCGGATTACTTCCAAAATGTAGTGGGGCATATATAAATAAATAAATTTGGCAGCGCTGCCTTGATTAACCTCCCCGAGCTAAGTCAGAGACACAGGAAAAACATGGACACGCATTCCAGCCCACCGGCACCTCATTCCTCTCCCACAAAATCATCACATAATTGTACACACTTTTTTTTACCTGCAAATTTACAATTTTACCCCCAGGGCACAAAGTGCCATAAGGCTCGACTACACCAGTGTTTAGGACCCTAGGGAGCATGAAAGTGGTAAGGGAAATTCTAGGTTCAGGTTGAGGGCAGGTAGAACGTTTGACCGAGCTAATTAAATAGTTTTGTTGTTAGCTCTGCCAATCATTACTGCCTGTCCTCAACACACCAATTAAGTCAGCTCTCTGAAAGAGGTGACCTCCCTTGAGGAGGCCTACCAGGGACTACAAAAAGCTGTGTTCTGCTGTGGTTTCATCACCGGAGCGCGGGTGCACGATCAGTCTGAGGCCAGAGAAAATTATTTATTTATAGTGGAATAAGCTTACTGTTAAAGGGGAAGAAATCATCACAATTTTGTCTCTTTCCTCCTTCTTTCTTAATTTTTTTAGAGTTTAATCTCCTTTGTTTTACAACAACAACCTAGAGATGCCCAAGTACTGTTAGAGATGTTAGTTTTCTTAACCTTTGTCCACAAAGGAAACACTTTGTGTTTATCTTAATGTTGGATCTATTTACAGTTGATCTGCTGCTGTATTCATAAACATACAAGGAATTTCACTTTGCTTTAATTTTAGTTCAGAAACACACACAGGTTGCTGTTTGAAGTGATATATTTATTTTCCTACCGCACAGCTGTGACTGCAGCAGCACACAGGTTTAGTGCTTCAAGCTGTCACCTGCTTAATTTTACATCATAGCAGGTGATGTGATGTGAAATTCAAAGTCTGACCTATTTGACATAAGGTAGTATTAAAAAGGTACTACTGGCTAGAATTTTTAATGGCATATAACATCTTCAGTTGTATTGCTGTGGTATACTGTACTCCCATAACAAATATGCAGTTAACAATACATAATTGCCCTTATTGTTCATTTTTTCACAATCTAAACCTACCTCTTCCCAAATGTTGTTCTGATTCCTTACTTTGGAAGGGATTTTTGCACAGCCCCTAGTGGCCAAGCATTGTAACTTTGGCCTTGTTAAAAGTCATATGCAAATATAATATGCATCCCAATAACTGCTTTACTATAATGCCACTGTGCCTTGTTACTCTTTTCTATGCTTTTAACATGGCTTATGACAGTAAAATTGTATAAAAGTATATGATATAGATCAGGGGTGCACACTTGTGACCTTCTACTTTAAAACCTTAATGATTTAAATTAACCAGGTCTTAATCAGTTAATTATTTAATGATACCAATAAAACCTAGCGGACTGCAGTTTTCTTTGTAAATTATACTGTATAGTGTATAAGAATTGCCTGGAGCAGGTTAAAGGTTAAAGTAGCAAACATGTGTTGCTGTCATATTTCTAGTAGTAAACCCTTTTTGCTCCTTAGGGAGCACAGGTCATCCACTTTGATCCTCCATCTGGCTTTGTTTTGGGCTTGTTTCTCCAGTTCTTTCCAGGAGTATCCAATCTCCTTCAGTTCTGCCTCTGTGGACCTCTTCCAGCTGTTTCTTGGTCTTCCAGGTTTTCTTTTCCCTTGTGGGTTCCAAGTCAGTGACTGTCTGGCTATGTTTGTTGTAGGTTTTCTGCATGTATGTCCAATCCAGCACCAATTCTCTTGATTTGCGTTTCTATCATGTATTGTTGTGTTCTTTCCCTGAGCTCTTCGTTCCTGATGGTGTTTGGCCAATACATTCTTAAGATGGTTCTGAGGCATTTATTTATGAAAGCTTGCGGTTTGTTTTTTGATGCCTTTGTTGTCCTCCATGTTTCTGCTCCATACAACAGCACTCATTTTACATTAGTATTAAAATGCAGAGCTTTGTTTTAGCTGAAATGTTTTTTTGAGTTCCCAATAGGCTTAAGCATGATAAATGCTGTTTTTGCTTTTCCTATTCTCATTTGGATGTCTTTGTCTGCTCCTCCATCCTTCCCACTTGCCAGGTAGGTAAAGGAGCTTACCTCTTCTAACTTCTCTCCCTCCAGAATGATAGTCTTCTTTTGAATTATTGATATCCATCACCTTAGTTTTGTCTTTGTCAATGGCGAGCCCCGTTTCGGCTGCTGTTCTTGCCAACTCAGTGATTTTGCGATGCATTGTTGGTGTGTGTGTGTGCTATTAGGACAATATCATCTGCATAATATTTCTAGTATATTGTACCCAATTCAGTGGTAAAGCATTGGTCTTGATCTCGTAGTCCAAGCTGTACAGTTTATTTTATTTATTACAAGGCTGTGATGACAACTGACATATCTGACAGACCTATCTCTGACTGTCAGGTTAATGAAGGATACCTACGCTACATTGTCTCTGTGAATTAGGTTAGTTTTAACCCTGCAGTGAAAACAGTGTGGAGTGCCCGAGGGTGCAAAACACAGCATTCTGCTCTAAAGTTTTTTTTTGTGCACTGCAGCCAGGGCAAGCTCTAAGGTGTTTCTATTTGCGTCAGACAGATTCCAGTCACTGGCATGAGGCATGTGATAGCTGGTTAAAAGTTTAACATATAAAACTTGATTTTTGTATTGGTTGTAAATGTTCGCTTTGTACAAGCTGGTGGCTTGTCATAAAAGGCTACAGAGGCTACGCTTATGTGTAATTTTGTAAAAGTAAAAAAGCTTACCTTACGTTATGCTTTCCAAGGTCTACTGTATTGCTTTGGCTAACATGAAGCCTCAAAATGAGTAGGATTCTGTATGTCTTCCACCTGCAATCACCCTCTGTCTGTCAAGTTTTACTGTATGTGTATTGGCTACATGATGCAAGCTTGCGGCTAGCCTCTACCACTCATAATTAGACTTAATCACTACGTGTCTGTTGACAGGCAGGTTATGGGTCACGTGTGGTTACTCGCTTAAGTTTCGATTTCCAGATACAGTACGTTGTAGATTTTTTTTTTTTTTTTTTTTAATTCATACGCCATTTTCCTTGCTTTCAATTGAGGAAAAATAAGAATAAAAAAACAATAAAGATCGTCCAAAGCCTAATTTGGACCTTCTTCAACAGGGAAGACCAAAACACAGTTACCTTTTTAATGAAATGGTTGAGTATTCCCAGTTTGCTTTTTCAAACCGGCTCTTCATCTTCCAAATATTTGTTCTACAGAAGTCCACAATGTTTTTGTTATATTCAGTTGCTTGCCTTATGTGTTGTGTATGCTATATCACTGTATTACATTTCTTATTAAATTATTAAGTACCTTTTGAAACATGCAATGTTTTATTGCTTATAATAAAAAGTAGATATATTTAGCCTTCCCACTAAAGTCAGGAGCCAAAATCTAAATCAAATCCATATTTGGTGTGACCACCCTTTGCCTTCAAAACAGCATCAATTCTTCTAGGTACACTTGCACAAAGTCAGGGATTTTGTAGGCATATAGTCAGGTGTATGATTAAACAATTATACCAAACAGGTGCTAATGATCATCAATTCAATACGTAGGTTGAAACACAATCATTAACTGAAACAAGGTGAGGTTGCTGAAGACAGTTTACTGTCAAAAGTCATACACCATGGCAAGACTGAGCACAGCAACAAGACACAAGGTAGTTATACTGCATCAGCAAGGTCTCTCCCAGGCAGAAATTTCAAGGCAGACAGGGGTTTCCAGATGTGCTGTCCAAGCTCTTTTGAAGAAGCACAAAGAAACAGGCAACGTTGAGGATCGTAGACGCAGTGGTCGGCCAAGGAAACTTACTGCAGCAGATGAAAGACACATCATGCTTACTTCCCTTCGCAATCGGAAGATGTCCAGCAGTGCCATCAGCTCAAAACTGGCAGAAAACAGTGGGACCCTGGTACACCCATCTACTGTCCGGAGAAGTCTGGTCAGAAGTGGCCTTCATGGAAGACTTGTGGCCAAAAAACCATACCTCCGACGTGGAAACAAGGCCAAGCGACTCAACTATGCACGAAAACACAGGAACTGGGGTGCAGAAAAATGGCAGCAGGTGCTCTGGACTGATGAGTCAAAATTTGAAATATTTGGCTGTAGCAGAAGGCAGTTTGTTCGCCAAGGGCTGGAGAGCGCATCACGAATGAGTGTCTGCAGGCAACAGTGAAGCATGCTGGAGGTTCCTTGCAAGTTTGGGGCTGCATTTCTGCAAATGGAGTTGGGGATTTGGTCAGAATTAATGGTCTCTTCAATGCTGAGAAGTACAGGCAGATACTTATCCATCATGCAATACCATCAGGGAGGCATCTGATTGGCCCCAAATTTATTCTGCAGCATGACAACGACCCCAAACATACAGCGAAAGTCATTAAGAACTATCTTCAGCGGAAAGAAGAACAAGGAGTCCTGGAAGTGATGGTGTGGCCCCCACAGAGCCCTGATCTCAACATCGAGTCTGTCTGGGATTACATGAAGAGAGAGAAGCAACTGAGGCTGCCTAAATCCACAGAAGAACTGTGGTTAGTTCTCCAAGATGTTTGGGCCAACCTACCTGCCGAGTTCCTTCAAAAACTGTGTGCAAGTGTACCTAGAAGAATTGATGCTTGATGCTGCTTTGAAGGCAAAGGGTGGTCACACCAAATATGGATTTGATTTAGATTTTTCTTCTGTTCACTCACTTTGCATTTAGTTAATTGATAAATATAATCTATTAACATGTCTATTTTGAAAGCATTCTTACTTTACAGCATTTTTTCACACCTGCCTAAAACTTTTGCACAGTACTGTATATATATATATATATATATATATATATATATATATATATATATATATATATATATATATATATATATATATATATTTATATACACACACACACTCAAAAGTTTACATACACCAGTGGAAATGTATAATTTCTCGAAATTTCTTGAAAACAATTAATTATAGGAAATATCTTTTGTAGCAAAAGTTTTTCTTTTGTGGATGAGGGAAAAAAGTTACAAGAAATAGATGTCTACAACAAGTGTTTATTTCAGCAATTTTTTTTCAAAAGTAGTCATACCCTGGCAAAAAAATTAATAGCTAGTTGAGGCACCTTTAGCAATAATAACTTTTTTAAAGGATTAGGATATTTGTCAATGAGCTTTTGGCATGATTCTTTAGTGATTTTTGACCATTCTTCAACAAAAAATTGTTCAGAGGACTTCTCTTGTGCACAGCCTTCTTCAACTCATACCAAAGATTCTCAATCAGATTTAGATCAGGACTTTGACTAGGCCATTCCAGAACCTTGATTATATTCTTCTTTAACCATTCTGAAGTAGATTTTAATGTGTGCTTTGGATCGTTGTTGTGTTGGAACATCCAGTTATGCTTTAAACCAAGTTTTGTAGCAGAGGGTTTCAGATGATTGGCAAACATCTTTTGGTATGCTATGGAATCCATTTTACCATGTATTAGAACTAAATGTCCTGTGCCATTAGTGGAAAAACAGCCCCATAGAAGGATATTACCACCTCCATGCTTGACAGTAGGTATGGTGTTCTTTTCTTTGTACGCCTCACCAGACTTTCTCCAAATGTAACAACTATTAATGTGACCAAATAGCTCGATTTTTGTTTCATCACTCCACAAAACCTTTGACCAGACTCATATCCATCATTCAAATGCCATTTTGCAAACTTTAAGCGATTGTCCTTGTGACTTTTTCCTAAGAGTGTTTTTTTTCTTTGTCCTTTGACCATTGAGATCTTCACCATGCAATACTCGACCTGTGGTTGAAATGGAAACCCCAGTCCCAACTTGCAGTCAATTCACTTTGAATATCTTTGGCAGTCAATGTCGGATTGTTATTAACCTTCCTCACAATTCTTCTACTTGTTCTTGGTGAAAGAACCTTCTTCCAGACTGAAGGAGCATTGTGACGGTACCATGAGTCCTGTACTTCTTAATAATAGAAATAATAGTTGAAATTAGGATACTCAAATGCTTGGAAATCTTCTTATATCCTTCTCTAGGTTTATGACAATAAATCATTTTCTGTCTAAGGTCTTCAGATAGCTCTTTACTTTTTCCCAAATTGACTTATTGGTAATAACAACAATCATCCTATGCCTAACACTTTTATACTCTCTAAGAATGTTCACCTACAATCCAGCATTTTCTAGACTTTTCTAGAATTAGGTTCTGCATTATCATATTGAAATTTCTAGCACCTTGTAGACAATACTATCATAGAATCAAAGGGTATGAATACTTTTAAATTAGCAATTTTGGAGTTTTGCAAAAAGAAATTGCTGAAATAAATAATTGCAGATATCTATTTTTTGTAACTTTTTTTCCCTCATCTACAAAAGCAAAACTTTTGCTACAAAAGATTTTTCCTAAAAAAAATTCCTAAATGCATCAACCTCTGTTAACTCAGCTGGTGGATAACTCGACACCTTCACTTAATTCGACAGAAAGTCTTGAATTTTCTCCATATAAAATATATGCATCCTGCCTCTTAATTTTTAAATTCAACACCACACTTTACTTGTAACTCGACACTTATTACCAAAGGGATACTCACTATTAACAAGACTAGTGGATAACTCAACACTGTCGTTCCACGCGACTGACCTCTGACTGGAAATGGATCGTTCATTCATTTGCAACTAGCACGTGCAGTTGGTTACAGTGTCAGTTCATGAGTGAGAAGCAAAAAATGTTGCTATTTAAGCCGTAAAATTAGATAGTACAAGCCTATACTTAAAAGTACAGTCAACAGTTTGTGGTTGGATTGTTTGTATAGAAATAACACTGTAGTTATTTTATTAATTCTTATTTCAATCAAACTATATAAGTTGTACCGAGTTTGTACAGTACTGTATACTGTAATTCATTCATTCACTGCAGTTATACAGACATTTAACTAAAAATAAACTTGTAAATACTGTAAACGTGCGAGTTCTGTTCCTTATATGCATGTTAATGCCAATGGTTCATGTGCACCTGTGGTTAAGACTACTCGGATAGGTCAACACTAAATGGCATCCCTGTAGCGTGTCGAGTTATTCGAGGGTGACTGTATATAAATTAATTATGATAGACCCTTAATGCTTCAGTATACTACTGTATTGGTTGATAAGGGGAGCCTTTCTGTAGCAGTCAGTGAAATGCAGTAAGAATCGCAAGTAATCAACCAGTAAAAAGAGAGTTTACACAACATAAAACATCACTTTTCCTGTAAACTAAAACTGGTTAAAAAAGTTTAGAGGTCACACAAGTTGCCATTCATTAACTGCGGACTTCAGTAAGTGTAATCTGATGCAAGTATTACTGGTATATGTTTCCTTATTGTAGCACCTGCCCGCCGAGACAGAGCGGGGCAAGCGCCACGGAATACACAAAAAGTACTGCCTGACTACGCTACCGAGGGAATTTCACCCTCAGAATTAAAACAAATGGTAGTTTAAAACACGTCTCCTAAGTAGGTTCTTTTATAGGGCGTGGAACTGGGATATAAATCAGGAGGCGCACACAAACTACAACAATTAAATCATTCCAGGTTTTATTTGGAGAGGACACAGACTCGGATCATAGATATGCACATTAACAAACAATTGCTACCAACATCAATAGTATATAACTGTGCAGACGCTAATAAAAACTAAATCATAACAAATAAATCAAATACACCACACACATCTTTAAATCACACATATACAAACCAATAAAAACAAACGTGCAAACTGCAACGCATTGCTATTATAATTAACGATTCCATTTGTTTACACACACACAAAACAAGTAGGTTATCGTTGACAGTGCAAATCATTCATCAATTAATCATATGGCGAGCTGGAGTCTAGTCATTGCAAGAAATTAACAAAAAGTCATAATAAACAATACATAAAAACAAAAACAACCAGGGGGATATCTAAAAGAACGGAAGCTTAAAAAAAACTAATCGGGTGAACGGCACGCTGTCTGGGCATTATCAAGCGTGTGGTGGTCCAAGAGTAGCTGGCCACGGAATGGAAACAAACGTGCTGCTTTGAAACAGTAAGTTCTAAACTAGTCAGTCCCTTTAAGGATTTCACGACAACCAATGAAGGTTGTAGCTGACTAGAAGATCATAATCAAATTGGCCTACTCACATCTCATACTTCAATACTGCCGCTACTCACACACCACACACAAAATCAGCGGTTTAATAAATGACGAAATAAAAGGTTTTAAACCAAAACAGCACACGGCACTTGCGGCCAAAATAAATAGACAAACAAAACAGACAGTGGACGAACACTAAACAAGTATCGTTCGAGTCCTCTCGCACGAGTAGCATTTGTTATTTACTTTTTTGACTTTTTACGTTTCTCCTCTTTCTCTCCCGTTCTCCACTCTCGAACACACAACCCCGCGTGAGTGCTTTGTGCATCTATATATACAATTGTGCTGGAATTCAATTACCAATTAATTATTCATTTGAATCCCAGCATGTGAACTAATCTGTGCACTCCCATGCTCACATACTATTAAATACTTTAAATGCACGTGAAGTGATTGTGCAATCCCCGTGCCTAAATACAATTATACATTTTAAACACTCGTGCTCATTACCCGCATTATATCCCGTGTACCAACTACAATACACCAACATTAACACACTACACACAACATATAACACACAAATGCACACAGGGGCGGGGCACATTGCCACATATCCCCCCCCTTGTGCGCAGCACACATGGCCGCAATGGCCACCTCCCCCCTTAAAATCCCAAAAGTCTAGCTCAAAGTCCCGGAGCAACAGGCAGCCCCAGGCGATGCGGAACAACAGACAGCCCCAGGTGATGCAGAGCAACAGGCAGCCCGAGGCGATGCGGAGCAACAGGCAGCCCCAGGCGATGTGGAGCAGCAGGCATCCTTGGACGAAGCGAGACAGGCATCCTTGGGCGATGACGTGAAGGCATCCCCGGGCGATGGCAAACTCAGCTGCAGCTCCTCTCCCTCGGGTGGTGGAGGTAGCTCCAGCTCCTCTGATGGTGGAGGTGGGAGTGGCAAGCAGTCCTCCCACAGCGGTGGAGGCGGAACCAGCAGGTATTCACCCTCTGCTGGTGGAGGTGGCGGAGGCAGAGGCAGTTCCTGCTACTCTGCTCTTGCCAGTGAAGGTGTTGAAGGCAGATGCAGCTCCTGCTGCTCTGCTCCTTGTGGTGGAGGAGACAGTGCCAGCTCCTGCTGCTCTGCTCCTGCCGGTTAAAATGTATACAATTATACATTTTAAACACTCGTGCTCATTACCCACATTATATCCCGTGTACCAACTACAATACACCAACATTAACACACCACACACAACATATAACACACAAATGCACACAGGGGCAGGGCACATTGTCACACCTTGGTAATCCACCTGTTTGAGCCAACAATTACTTTTTACTGATCTCTATGGTTAACACCGGCTTTATCTCCTGCCAGGCTGCCTTTTTTTTTTTTTTTTTTTAAAGCCGTGGATAGTGCATGGACTGTTGAGTCATTCATGCCCCTTGTGCTGGGGAAATGTGACGTCAACAGCGCATTTCATATCAGGCAGAGAGTATCTCTGAGGTCTTTGAGGAGGATAACCATATAGGGGGGACTGATATTTGCAGAAGACGGCAATCAACTGTCACATAATATCACCGCTTGTTAATTTGAAACCAAAAAAGCATGCAAGTTTAAAAGTAGTTGCTGTTACTTGTTTTCACATTCTTAAGACACAATAAGCATCAAACCTCTACTTTATAACTAAGATAGTTATTACAATATACATTCAATAATAGACACAGCGGGCCAATCAGAAATGTGCTGACAATAAGTGCAGTTTGTAGTCCTGTGAAATAAGCAGTATGCTAATCCTATATGGCCATTTCTGCCTTCCTGTTTCAAACAATTAAGGAGGATTAGAGGAAAGTACTGAAAAACATTTTGGATTACAGAAATGATACAGTAAATCGCAAGCATTAATAATGAAGCGTTACTTTATTTGATTGATAAACATATTGATAGCATGGCAAAGCCTTCCAGGAATAAACTACAGCATGAACAGTTATGAATCTCCCAGTGCAATTTGTTAAAGTGAAATTCCACAGTGTGTCATGCCAGCAGTTTAGACAAGTAACTATTAACATGGAGGTGCCAGAGACATCCAGACCTAATTTCAAAATAAGACCCACAATAAGACTTAAAATGTTTTTAACAGGCAGGCTATACAAGATTTATTTAGCTGATTGAGAGCAAGAACACCATACAAACACAATCATAGTCTTAAGATGTGGCTATTTCAATCTTTTATATAATTTACCATAAATTTCAAGATACAGCACCTCTCTGAGCATGGCGTGCACCCTGTGTAATGTGCACATGACTGAACCTTGAATAATGATCCCACCTTGTTTAACATGCACTCCTTGCATGCTGCTCACTGCTTGCATAATTCTTACTGCTTAGCAGGATCAGTCAAACTTTAAACTGTGTTCATACTTTAATATCATTGTATCAATTAAGCATAAACTGTACAATTAATGCATTTAATATAATTGTATCAATTAAGCATAAACTGTATACTTAGGTTAAAGACATTCCCAATATAAAATCTTTTTGGTTTTCTCAAACATAAATAAAGACTTGACACTAACACCAGCTGCACATGTAAATTGCACTAGTATATGACGTACCTAAAAAGTACTTCCTGTGTACAGTGCGCTGCAATGCTAAAACTGTAAAAGGGTGAACGTAATATTCTGAAAAGCCTGTGAAAGAATAGAATCATTTTATTAAAATCTATTACATGAAACAAAAAGATGGTGGTGGATCCCTTTTGTTTTCATGTGTTATCCAATGGTTTTAGTGTGGGAATAGTCAAGGCATGTCCTGTGCTATTCTTTAAATGGAAATAGCTTGTTAAGGTTGATATCTGACCCAACTGTGTAAATAAAGTATAAGCTATTAAGGTTTTCTGGACATCAGCTCAGATGGGATAATACCACTATTTTTCACATTTCTAACACTGCAATAAAAAATGCTTTCTACTCTGACATCCTAATTTGTTTTACTGGAAATATGCCCTCCTCACGCTGGCTCAAGAATCAACATTTATCCATCTTAACACCTGGGGGCAATTTCAACCACTTGTGGCAACAGCTGAATCTTGATTCATGTACACAAAGATAACAAGTTATAATGGGCATTGACCTTGGAAAAACAGATATAGAACATAATGGGCCTGTGGCAGGATGGTAGAAAAGAAAGAGACACACGTTTTGCAGGTGAAAAATGAAAGTTCTGTTTATTTTTAAACAAAAAACAAAGCTGTGATGGAGGGAAGACGTGAGAGTGAAATCAAAAACTCTCGATCCCTCTCCAAGCACCAACCCCGGTGTACAACAACCTGCTCCTTCTTGTATCTGTGGTGTCGCCCCTGGAGTCATGGAAACACCAATCGCTAATTTATAAGTGTTTTTAATTCTCCTCTGAGCTGAGTGGCTGTGCCCCGTGCACACAGATTGTTGCCCTCCATCAGGATGATGTGGCTCACAATAGAGACTTGTCTCGCACATGTAATTCTGGTGAAGGGTACTTTACACTGGGCTGACACCCTCTGCTGTTGAGAGGTGAAATTTCAAGCCAAAATCCCTTTGTCTCATCACAGGACCATATTCATAAAAGCTGGCGGTAATTTCCAGGCATTAAAAAAAAATACTGGGCAGTATTTATCACGTGTTTATAAAACTTCTGCCTGGTTATTTTACTGGCCAGTAATGGTTTTACCGTCACGGATTGTTACTGAGGGATTGTATCTAACCAATTGTCAGAAGTATGCAAATGAGCTGTGTTTCCTACTTAAGACGTCAATGGCATACACCGTCTGTTTACACCGTCTGTTTACACTGTCACGTTATGGATACATGTCTGGATAGGTTGTCCAAAATATGTCAGATTAAAAAAATACAAATAAATTGCACACACACTACCGTTCAAAAGTTTGGGGTCACTTAGAAATTTCCTTGTTTTCCATGAAAACATACATGAAATGAGTTTGAATAGGAAATATAGTCATTGACAAGGTTAGAAATAATGATTTTTAATTGAAATAATAATTGTGTCCTTCAAACTTTGCTTTCGTCAAAGAATCCTCCATTTGCAGCAATTACAGCCTTGCAGACCTTTGGCATTCTAGTTGTCAATTTGTTGAGGTAATCTGAAAAGATTTCACCCCATGCTTCCTGAAGCACCTCCCACAAGTTGGATTGGCTTGATGGGCACTTCTTACGTACCATATGGTCAAGCTGCTCCCACAACAGCTCAATAGGGTTGAGATCCGGTGACTGTGCTGGCCGCTCCATTATAGACAGAATACCAGCTGACTGCTTCTTCCCTAAATAGTTCTTGCATAGTTTGGAGCTATGCTTTGGGTCATTGTCCTGTTGTAGGAGGAAATTGGCTCCAATCAAGCGCCGTCCACAGGGTATGGCATGGCATTGCAAAATGGAGTGATAGCCTTCCTTCTTCAAGATCCCTTTTACTCTGTACAAATCTCCCACTTTACCACCACCAAAGCACCCCCAGACCATCACATTGCCTCCACCATGCTTGACAGATGGGGTCAAGCACTCCTCCAGCATCTTTTCATTTGGTCTGCGTCTCACGAATGTTCTTCTTTGTGATCCGAACACCTCAAACTTAGATTCGTCTGTCCATAACACTTTTTCCAATCTTCCTCTGTCCAGTGTCTGTGTTCTTTTGCCCATCTTAATCTTTTCTTTTTATTGGCCAGTCTGAGATATGGCTTTTTCTTTGCAACTCTGCCTAGAAGGCCAGCATCCCGAGTCGCCTCTTCACTGTTGACGTTGAGACTGGTGTTTTGCGGGTACTATTTAATGAAGCTGCCAGTTGAGGACCTGTGAGGCGTCTGTTTCTCAAACCAGACACTCTAATGTATTTGTCCTCTTGCTCAGTTGTGCACGGGGCCTCCCACTCCTCTTTCTATTCTGGTTAGAGCCAGTTTGCACTGTTCTGTGAAGGGAGTAGTACACAGCGTTGTACGAGATCTTCAGTTTCTTGGCAATTTCTCGCATGGAATAGCCTTCATTTCTCAGAACAAGAATAGACTGACGAGTTTCAGAAGAAAGTTCTTTGTTTCTGGCCATTTTGAGCCTGTAATCGAACCCACAATTGCTGATGCTCCAGATACTCAACTAGTCTAAAGAAGGCCAGTTTTATTGCTTCTTAAATCAGCACAACAGTTTTCAGCTGTGCTAACATAATTGCAAAAGGGTTTTCTAATGATCAATTAGCCTTTTAAAATGATAAACTTGGATTAGCAAACACAACGTGCCATTGGAACACAGGACTGATGGTTGCTGATAATGGGCCTCTGTACGCCTATGTAGATATTCCATTACATATCAGCCATTTCCAGCTACAATAGTCATTTACAACATTAACAATGTCTACACTGTATTTCTGATCAATTTGATGTTATTTTAATGGACAAAAAAATTTGCTTTTCTTTCGAAAACAAGGAAATTTCTAAGTGACCCCAAACTTTTGAACAGTAGTGTACATACATATTTATAGTGCTTGGTTTATTTTAAATGTATAAATCATTGCGCTGAAATAACGTTAGTGTATTCTCTGTACATTACATTAGCTTTGTAAAATATATAAATCTGCAAACCGTAAATATGTATGGCTTTACAGTACTTAGTGTTCCGCATTTCCGATTTATTCTGAATTTTACCAATTTTTTTTTTTTTTACTGAACCTCGGTTTTTACTGATTTATACCCAATTTTTTGTTTACGATTTTTTGTTTCAATATTTTATCAGTACTATTTTCTAGGAAATACACAGTATTTTGATTAAAATGCTGTTTTATTTGAACTCCGACATTGTAATAAGCAGCCTTAAGGTTGGTTCATGCTTCAGATTCTGACCTCATTTATGGTCGGAGTCGAGGGTCTCCGACCCTGTGTGACAGGTTGGAATTACGTCATCCACACTGTTGCGGCGTGTGTCTTTTTTGGAAAGTCGTACAGCCTTTTCTCATGCGTCTGCCACCTGAAAATTGCATGGGATTGGATAATGTTGAAAAATTTAAACATTTGCTGCATGATCTGAGTGAAGCTGCACAGCTTTCATAGCTGCCAGCGCCTAACGTATCGCATTCATCTGCGACGTCATTTTTTACTGATTTATACCTGATTTTTTGTTCAATATTTTCCCGGTACTATTTTCTTGGAAATACACAATATTTTGATTAAAATACTGTTTTATTTTGACATTGTAATAAGCAGCCATACATTGCATCCTAGTATACAGCTGATACGTTTAGACGTCAAAGGATCAAATGATGTTCAAACATCGCACATTGGTTCCCTGTTCACAAACACATCATCACCTGATTCTTTAGGCCAATTAAAGTCTGATTATTGTGGCAAGTGCTGGGCATAGAAACGAGCTTGATAAAAAAAAAAATTTGAAATACTCACACGTAAATATCATATTTTGAGTGGATGAGGAATAGGGAGAATACATAAATCAGTTTATGAGTATTCAAAAGAAAACAAATGTTTTGAAGTATACAAAATGCCAAATAGCAGAAGTGGTCCAGATGAGGCAGAAGATACATAGCACTGCAAATACTGCTGCACTGAGGTACATGTTCACTCTGACAGAATAAAAGAACATACTGAAAGAAAGCGACACATTAAAACTAAAACAAGAAGGTGAACTGAGAGACAAGCAATCCATTTCTGCGGCTAACACATGCTTTAATAAAAGAGAGCGCAGAATGACTGTTAAAACACTGCCTGTAGTGAAGTGACGAGTGGTGTGGTGAAGAAATGCAATGTCTAGATCAAGTTTGTATCCAAAACATCCATATTTTATTCCAAAACCAGAAATCCTAAATTCGCTGCTCTACCAACTATGGTATCGGGGGTGGAGATATACAGTGGGTTTGCAGTTCCCAATAACAAAATAACACAATCAATAATCCAATAGTGCACGGCAATGTGCTCTGTGTCCCTTTAACGGCTGGTGCAGGGCTGGGCTGTGCATAGCTGTGCAGGGGTGAAAAGTGCTCCCGGTGGTTATGCTGGCTCCCTGGCTGCAGCTCCCAGGCTCCTCACTGCGCTGCTATATAAACACACACAACAGCGCTCTGGTTTCAGATCACGTTTCAGCATAAGGGGCCATACTTAAGTAGCTGCGCCCCCTTTGCACTACCAAACTCCTCCCTGTTATCAGCCCGGCGCTGTGGCCTATCCAATCGCTGCCTGCCCTGCAACTGATCACAATAAAGTTGTTCAGTGCACTTGCAGCTACACGCTTCCTCCAAAATGGATGACTTCCGGTTTCCACCTACCGTCGAGTCAGCCTGTCTATGGAAAAGCATACCACCAACCTTACACAGTGCCCTTTCTGGTCGGGAGGGAGATTTGCAGCTCTGATTTCTTCTCTCTCTGTCACACTGCCCAACGCCAACAATCTTACTCTTAAATATTTGATAGAAAATGTTGATGCTTTAGTTGGTAAACTTATGGAATGCATTGATGGAAATGTCCAGTGTGATTTTTGACGCGTCTCCCGATGGTTTGGACCACCCAGTTCTGTCAATTTTCTTTTCTTTTTATGATTTCAAGGCTAATAAACTTGGCTTTTTATGTGCTGATGTCATGTTCATACCTTCTACAGATACTATTAACGTCAGCACAGTGATTGCCCAAACATTCGCAAAGTACCAGCTAACTTGGGAAAACGTGGCCTCGACTTGCACAGATTCTGCTTCATCATACATGCCAGGGACAATAAACTTAAATCGGGAACCAGAACTGCTTTGCATCATATTCCACATGTAAAGTGTGTATACTGAGCATTTTTTTCCCTGATTTTTACTGAGGTTTCAATTCAAAACTATCCTTTACTATCCTTTTATCCCTATTTTAATATTTGTAAAATAAACTCACTGCATACAGTTTATAGAAATAAATCATTTTTAAATGTACATAGGAAACTTTCTTGTAGTCCACATCTTGCATTTGGAACCAGTGGAGTCCATCAGTATTTCTGAAAGCTTCTTGCCCTTTATCCAACCAATCGATTGTAGTTTGTTTAAACTCTGTAGAGTATGTTTATATGCCCTCTTTTAATCATGTTCTTCATTTTAGCAATTTTGCAAGCTACTTCTATCTGTTGTTGGGTTTATTTTCATCCAGTCAGTATAACAGTTTTTTTTGTTTTAATGGGTCTCTTGGATAATGCAATTCATAGCATCACACTCCATAGGTTGTGATCGGAGACATATATTTACGGCATAAAGGTTGTATAGCAAGGGACTCCTGTACTAAATGTGCTGGATGCGAGTGAGAGGTTAAGAAAACCTACATTCACTCCCCAGTAACTCACATTATTTAAATGAGACACTAATGAAACAAGAAATGAGACACTAATGAAACAAGAAGCATACATAAACCATGGTAGCAAGGCAGTGTACTTTTGGGGAAAAGCTGAAAGTTGTGGAAGAAACAGTAATACTAAGAGGAGTCATGTTACTAGAACCCAGAACCTTAAATTAGTGCAGAGACTTTAAGAATTACTGCTGAAACTCCCTGGGTTTTACACACCTGAAAGTAATTAATCTCTTAAAAGGCATTGATCATGTCACAAAAAGAACTCCTGTGATTTACAGTTACAACAAAGTACATGTCTTCAAATAATACAATATGGACTCTGGTGTCCTCAATACAATTCTCTAATGGAATTCTGAGTCACCATCTGGAAACCTCAAAAGAACCATGCCTTACGACACACAACTCCATTAATAATATTAATGAAATTCACTTTTTCTGACCTTGATTCTCGATTGTGTTCAAATGAATCTGGTTGTTCAACATTAATTTCTTGTCATTTATTATGAAAAAAAGCATATCTCTCTGACACATGCAAGCAATGAAATCATTGTACCCTGGTGCCTTTTGTCTCTCTCAAAAGAAACCGACTCTCTATTAGCCTTATCCTTTTTATAAGCTTTACAAGGACAACTGTTATTCCAAGGTTACTAAAATATATCTAAAATACAAAAGAATTTGGTGTTCATAATCATTTTTTAAATACATTCCAGGAATCCCTTTTTCAAAATTGCATATGTAGCACATAGAAAAATGCAGCAATCAAGTGTTATTCTAGTTTGCCTAACATAGCATTTAAATTGCTTTGATGGAAGAGAAATGTGTGTTTTATCTTCTGCTTGTCAGACCCATGGGTTTTGGAAAATATATAACACACTATATTAATTAAAAAGTGTCCTACAATGAAAACTGTTCATATTGTACCCCCTTCCTGCGTTGGTAATGGATTTTAAACCATCATTTAATTAAGAAAACATTATACATAGCAACAGAAAAATGCAATTAACTACCTTTTGATATTTATTCATCAGTCATTTCTCTCTTTTTTTTTTTTTTTTTTTTAAACACTGTTCTATTCTTAAAATTTGACTTGCTGAAGTACTGGTAGAACAAAATAAATACTGTTTTTATGAAAGACAACACACAACACTTTACAGATCAAAGGTCTTCTCAATGCTAAAAGATTTTACAGTCTCTCTTTAGGATGTGTTCACACTGGGTCTGTTTAGGGTTTGGTCCACATTCGATACGGTTTGCTGTGAAGTGTGAACAACATAGCCCGCTTGGAAAACGAACCATACCGAGTCCACTGTTTGGCAAACTGGTTCGCTTGCTAAACCTCAATGTGAACAACTGCTGGACTCGGTCCTTTTGCACATAGGAAACATAAATGTAGACAGAATTCTGCTGTGCTAAAGAAGTACCCAGCAAACAATGTAACGTTATCTGAATGTTATAAGAACGTTACCAAGTAACATTTGTTATATGGAAAGTTCTCTATTCGTCCATAGAACGTTACTGCCTAACGTTATTTAATAACCTTCTGAGAACCTTTTGTGAACACTGAATTTGGGCAAATAAAAGAAGCAAAACTATGCATTTTCATCATACTTCATGTTTATTCTTTATTTAATTTTATTTTAATCTATTCAGCATTAGTCCTCCTCTTCAGGCCCTTTGCCTGGACTTGTTCATCTTTTTCCTAAAAGGTGAAACAGCGTGTGCTCAATTCAAAAGTGTAATGGTAGTCACTTACGTTGTTTAGCAATACAGATACACATTAGTTCTCAATGTACATGTCAAATTGTTGATTGAGAACAGCTTGTTCCTATTCAATCAAATATATAAAAATAATCCCAATTTTTGTTGGACATGCTTAATAATGCATTCTGTATCTTTAAAAAATGACTATGGGTCATAAATAGTATGTTTTAACGTAACACAATGGTGGGTCTTGTAAGACAGCAGGGAGGGGGTTAAATCCTCCCTGCAGAAAAACATGTGTGTAGGCACATTTGGGTTTAATTGTTTTGTTAATTGTTTTATTGTTAATTATCAACTGCACCTGGCTAGGATTGTAAATTAGAGCCAGGTATTTAAGGAGAGCAGTTAGTCTGCTCATGGCTGCTGATATGTGTAGAAGCCCGACTGTGCTGGTGCGTGCGTGCGTGCGTGCGTGCGTGCGTGCGTGCGTGCGTGCGTGCGTGCCCGTAAAACAAAGGAAAAGGTAGTGTAAAGCCTTTTGGTGTGATCTGCGTGAAAACAGTGTGTGTTGTTTTGTTTATTTTTCTACAGGTAAACAGCTTAGCTGTCCTGTTTTTTTAGTTTAGGTTCCTGTTATGTTTAGTTAGTGCTCATAAAAGAGCTAGGTGTTTGTTTTTGTTTATTTTTGTTTTTGTGTTGTTCATTAAAAATAGCGCAACCGTGCTTTAAAAATCCATTTCTGGTGTCCTGGGTCAGTGTTTTTAAAGGGGCAACAAACGTGAGTGGTGCAGTTTTTATCACAGTCTACAAAAAGATTAAATGTTATTATTATAAGGTTTATATTTTCTGAAAGCTAGATAATTTTTCTATCCATAATCAATCAATCTTTCTTTTATATAGTGCCTTTCATAGTGGACCACCATGAGAAAGCGCTTTACAAGATGCAGTAACAACAAGAAAATCCATAATACTATAAATGAAGAGAAATGCATAATACATGATATATAGTAAAAAAAACCAAAACAATGCATAATACATGAAATAGCAGCAACAACACAGCAGCTAATAGCAGATATCAGGCTTAAAGAGCATGGAAAGCACGAGAGAACAGGTGGGTCTTGAGAGTTGATTTAAAGCGAGCGACAGTGGGAGCATCACGCACCAAAGCTGGGAGAGACTTCCAAAGAGTCAGAGCCATGAAGCTAAATGAGCGTTCTCCAAGTGTGGTGCACTTTTGCTTGGGGATAACAAGCAGGCCAGAGTTGGAGGGCCTCAGCTTGTGGGCAGGGACATAGTGGGCCAGCAGGTTGAGGAGATACTCAGGACTTGTGTGATGAAGGGCATTGTAGGTGAGCATGAGAGTTTTGAAATGTATCCTGAAATTTACAGGTAGCCAGTGCAGCTGGGCAAGACGGGGGGTGATGAATGAAAACCAAATCAGTAAAATCAAAGTCCATAATGCATTATGGCCCACTTTACCAAAAGTATCATTTATTTTATCTGCTGTAGGAAACAAGTGAACTTGGATTATGATTCTTTGTTTAAAGAGCCATCATGTAATATGCATTGTCCTTACATAAAAGTAAATGAAAAAATTAACTATACAAAATGCAAAACAATTATACCCCTACCTCACTCTTAATTCAATATTTCCAAAGCAAAATATTAAATTCCTAGTTCCTGATTCTCAAGTACATAATACTCTCTAAAGCAGAGTATTTTGTTTGCATACATTCAATCATTAAGACTACCTTATATGGTGACAACAAATTTTAAAACGCATTTTAATCTTAACATTACAGCAGGTAATGAGCCAATTAGCACTTTCATAATCAACACTTTCAGAAACAAAAAGGTGAATCAATTATCTTGCCAAAAATATATGGTTATGTATGTGTAATTATGATATCATAGATGGTAACATTTGAACACACCCCACCTGCAACCTGCTATATTTTACTCAGTTACCTAAATGGTCTCAGAAGGAAAACGAACGAGGTCTCATGACTGCATACCTGATTTTGTTTCTCACGATGTGGTGCCAGTTTTAGAGTCTTCCCTATTTTCAGCTCCACTGTTTCAGACATCTTGTTGTTGCATTTGGTTGCTTCTACAAAAAATGTTGGATTATACATTTATGTGAATTAGTATGATTGACTCAGGTACAGGATCTGAGGAATAGTCCATGTTAAATTGATGTTAGCAGAAAATGCTATGACAAATGCACAAAGACGGCTGCAGTGGGTGACGTCAGACCAGAAACAGGAATTAAACGACAGAGAGAGGTGGAGTTTGGTGGAGCTGAGCGAATGGTCTCGCTCAGCATTTAATAAATAAACAGAACAGCAAAATAAAAAGGTTGTAACAAACAAAAACACAGGACGCGGCAGTTGAGGCCAAAATAAAGAGACAAACAAAACGAACTATACAGACAAACACGGTGAGCCGATACCTTAACTATTCTTATTACTATTATTCTTTTTATCGTTTACCTCCTCTCCACTCACCGAACACACAACCCCGAGTGAGTGAAAACATGCAGCTTTTATGCAGTTGTGCCGAGACTCGATTGCTAGTCAATCATTCAATTGGAATCTCGGTACAACTGCACGTGAATTAATTAAGTGTACTCCCGTGACCACACATTACATTTTAACCAGCACGTGAAGTGATTTGTGCCATCCTCGTGCCTAAATACAAATCTACATTTTTAAATACACGTGAAACACAGACCCGCTTATATCCTGTGTACCAATGCCTATACACCAACATTTACACACAACACGTAACACAAAATACATACGGGGGGGGGGCAATTTGCCACAATATATATATATATATATATATATATATATATATATATATATATATATATATATAATCAGATTTCACACACAATTAATACCTCCTGCAGAAAGCCATCACTACACAATAGAACAGACATTTATAGCACTTAGGTGATGGTAATTCAGAGATGCAATGCAGTAATGTTCTGCAGTGATGCACTTTCTTTTTGCAGACGCCTTATTGCATCTGTTGATTTAACCAAAACAACTGGAACACAAGACTCTTTTTAAAGCAAGGACCATTTCATAAACTGCAAGATCATGCAACAATCACATGAGCTATTTGAAGAATCTGGGTTTACAAAATCAATAGAATTGCTACAAACAGCAACTTAAATCTCTGGTTCCAAAAAAAATACCAATTAATTGCTATAGAAAACAGCAGCTCAAACCTGGAGCATTTGGAAATGAAATGAAACAAGTTAAGATTTCAAGGCTAGCAAGATGAATGATCAACTTACTATCACCAGTCTGAGGTCTTTGGTGGCATTCTCTGTAGACGTGGAGGGCTTTGCTGCTGCAGAAACTTAATATAGATAAAAAAAGTAGTAAATAAAGATAAGCTTATGGATTAGTTGTTAAAATCAAAATGTTATTGTTTGCATATATACATATGTTTCTTGAAAGTTATGAGGCAAACACAGATACTGTATTTGGAGCCTTACAGAAACAGATTAATGCAGCCTTATAGAGTAATGCAATAAATTACCCCAAAAATACACAACAAACAACATCTTACAGCAATACATTGTAACGGCTAATAAAATAAAAACATACTGTGATGAGAGAACGGCACAGGTCTTCCCCAGCAACTTGAACTTGACCTTGGGGGTTCTCTCATCCCATCTGCGAGGTGATTTTGACCTTTCATCTGATCTGTGAGGTGATCTTGGTGTATCTGATCTGCCAGGCTTCTCATCTGATCTGCAGGATGACCTAGACCTCTCTGATCTTTCAGTTAACTTAAAGTTATACTTTTAAAGATTATCAATATGCAAAGTGCTTTTTTGAGAGTGTGAAGTACTTGAGTTGTAAATCAAATAATAATGTTGGATTTAATATGCTAACTGTAATATACATATCAATTAATTAATCCTTTAAACATTTACTTTGTGTACCTAATCTCATATCAGCAAAATCTTGGTTGCAAAGAGCAATCACAAATGCAATATTTAATAGCTGTACTTTTTTCTTCCCTCCATTTCCTTCCTTTCTGTCCATCTCTTTCTCTGCTACCACTTTGTTCTTCACTAGAGCCCCTGGCAAACATTTCTTCTCATATGCCTTTGGCACACCCTTCTTTCTTTTCTCTCCTGTCCTTCCTTTTTTGCTAAAATGTTTCTTCACACTTTCTTCCATTTCCTCATCTACAACATAACATTGGCAATGATTGAATTTTCATCACCTGAACAACAATAAAACCACAGGTCATTAACAGAATGAATCAGTCTACTTGAATTCTGATTTTCAAATCTTATAATTTATAATGCAATTGCTTAAAATAACATTATATCTGCACTGATATTTTGCAAAAATAAATCTATTAATCTTGAACTCTTACCATCACCATATCCATCTGTATCCAAGTCAAAACGAGCTGGTTTCACCACTCCTACGTTCAAGTCCCTGCTCTGTATCGGACTCAACATTGGCCAAGCATGCCCTAGCATGCCCTATTGCACATTGCAATGGCATCGTCATATTTTTCTGGAAATACAGCACATACTTCTTTTAACTTTCCAGTAGCTACAGAAATATAATTTGAACCATGAAATAGTATAAATATTAAACTTTGCCTGGAATTTATCTGATAGTAACGTTGTATAGGAAATTGCATTTGTTTGAGAACTACAATAGCTGTGTCTTGTAATAATTTTTAAAAAAAAGAAAAAGAAATATAAAAACCAGTTGTTTTCTTGTTTTCCGATTTCCAGTTCAGAAACAAAAAATAAAGTACACCGAACCACATTATATGCGGATATTTAATGTTAAAAGTGAAAGTGTGCATCTACTAATCATTGCTGCAGTGTTGGGGGAGGCCGGATTTTTTTCAGTTCAAAGGTGGTAACCCACATTTTCAAGTTACTTTTTCTCCCGCCTTGCATTTTACAAGAACAATGTTACGAAAATTTCCTAAAAGTATAGATTTTTCCGCGTTGTATATTTCTAACAGGCACTAATTTGCTCTGTTCTTGGTCCTTTCCTTTTTAATTTGTATATGCTACCGCTGGGTAATGTGATCAGACAACATGGTTTTAATTTCCACTCTTATGCCGACGACACCCAGATTTATTTTAAAATGAGTTCAGATGATGTAAACATAAACTCCAGACTATCAACTTGCCTTGACAAAACAGTGGCTTGGATGTAAAAAAAAAAAATGCAGTTAAATGCAAATAAAACAGAATCTATTTTAATTGGCTCTAAAACAGCATTAAATGAAATCCCACAACCAATGAACTTTGGCAGCCCCCCATTAGCCCTTTGCAAGCTGTGAAAAGTCTTGGAGTCTTATTTGAGTCTACTCTTCAGCATCACATTTTAACTGTAGTGAAGTCCGCTTATTATCATTTGCGGAATAAGTCGCCCTGGGTAAGGGTGTCTGCTAAGAAATAATTAAATAATAATAATAATAAGAGCCTTTGTTCCATAATACAGGTGCATAATGACTAATCTTCCAATTGAAATCCGTAAAGCTGACTCAATAAATGCATTTAAATCAAAGCTTAAAACACATCTTTATGCAGGAGGTCTTTTTGTAGATTGGGATGGCCTATTTTAGAATTTTGTTAATATGTATTTTATTTATTTATTTATTTTTCCCATTTGTTTATGGATGTTTTTTTAT
This sequence comes from Acipenser oxyrinchus oxyrinchus, assembly GCA_030684275.1. Lineage (NCBI taxonomy): Eukaryota > Metazoa > Chordata > Actinopteri > Acipenseriformes > Acipenseridae > Acipenser > Acipenser oxyrinchus. The sequence goes on along the minus strand of CM060251.1, from coordinate 53,370,669 downwards.
ATTTTATTGTACATGATATTATATTATTGTATAGTATATTTATTTGTCATGTGAAGAGCTTTGGGATGTATTGGCATGAAAGGCAATACAAAATCAATTTGATTGAATGATTGGTTAGGGTGAATTGAGAACTTCGGTGTTTCAGGGAATTGTCGGACATATTTGCTTGCTTATTCAAGTGTCTACCATTTCCACGAGTGCACCGCAAAAAGTTAATGGTCTAACGAAAGACTGTTTTATGCAACTGTCTTAGTTGTGTGTCATATCGTCAGTCTGGTGATCAGATAGCATGAGTGAAAAATCGGGACACTTTCAGTTGGTGAGGGGAGGAAAGAAACCCTGTGAACTACTGCACAACGCAAGCGACACAAATCGTATCTTTCTTCTGTAGATAGGCTTTTTTATTCCTTCGCCTTCCTGTGTGCATTGCACTTAGGCAAAAACAAAAACTTTAAGAAATGTAATTTTAAAAAAAAATACTGCAAAGCTGTTAACTTTCTTGTTTACTGTTCAGATGACAACGATGTTTTAATCAGCCTCTGTACTCAGTGCGTCTGTACTGCTTTTCTGTGACCTGTACTGTGTAGTAGGGGGTGGGACAAAGTCAGTGCTGCATTGTTTTGATTTAGGTTGGTAAAATCTAGTTTTCACCATTAGACGTAAAATATCAAAAATGGACAACAAAGCAAAGCAAGCAAAGTATATTTCAGCTGAAGATCGTGTCAAGACATTTCCCAAAGAAACTGTACATGCAAATGGAGGTAATTGTTTTGCTCATCTTGTGATGTGACTTAAAGAAAATATGATCGATCGCTATAAGAATCACACATTAAACAAAAGGCTACAGAGGCTGCTGAACAGAACGTAAAACAAACAACAGCTTTCAGAAAACAAACTGGAAAGTCAGCGCAGACAAAAAAGTATTCCTGTTGGTTGTAACCAAGTTAAATCAGCACTACAGGAACAATCAAGCACATCTACCTCGCTTCAAACAACCTGCTGTTTACTTTTTAAACGCAGTTAGAATTTTAGACCCCAATCGGCACGTTTTCTTTGTTTTGACTCGGTACTGTTTACTTTTTAAACGCAGTTAGAATTTTAGACCCCAATAGGCAGGTTTTCTTTGTTTTGACTCGGTACGTTTTCTGTGTTTTGACTCGGTACGTTTTCTTTGTTTTGGTAGCTTTTTAATAAATTCCTGGATGGGACAAATAACATGACAACGAACATGCTGCACATATGGACTTTATTAAAGAATGCCAGATACCTTTGGGTAGCTGAGTTTTGGGACTGTTTCTAATTGATGTCCACATCTGTATAACTTGGCAAAGCTTTGCCTTACACTTCCAACCAATTAAGTAGATGCAGACGTGCAGTCTTAATGTATGGGCAAATCCACACCAGGCAGAGAATGTCGGCAGCAACTGTTGGGGGATGTTGCATGCTTGCCTTTGAACAAATCACAGCACTCTGTTTTAGTAAGGAAGCAAGTACCACTATTTTTAGGATTTTATAGTGCTCTGATATATTAGGTGCGTGAAATGTCTGTGAAATCCTAATTATAACCCTAATCCTAATTGGATGACTTGACCACGGGCATATGATTGAATCCCCCCACTGCGTTCGGTACTTGCACTAGCTTTTTAGTGACAGGCTCGTCAACAACACCAGCCATTGTGACACTTCGCCAGTAAAACCGTACTCACAGGCGCACCCACCAAAAAAACACATGATGCATACTGCATCATATGACTGCAGGTTAACGTGATGAACCAAGTGAAGGAAAAGATTTATGATTCGCCGTCCCCTTTATGCTATCACGCATGACCCCTTGCTAAACGAGTGCAGCTGTCTCTACTGTCTGCAGCTGCTACATCGTTTCCCTTCAGGGTCAATATGTTCCTGCAATGGAGTCTCGCCTTCTTCCAGACTGACCGACTTCCCGGCCTGGGGAAAGAACTGTCAGGCCAGCCCATCCAAAGCCTTTCCCTTTCGCTGCTTAGTGCCCTCACAGGTCGGGAGGGAGATTTACAACTAAAACTCATTATATTTCTGTCACAATGCCATACAACCTTACCTTAACACTGGTTGCAATCTGCACAAACTGGATTTTCAGTGCGAAAAATGCTTACTGTTTCACAATCCGTTGTGAAACTGAGCTGTGCATGTAGTACTGTAGTCAAGATGGTACAGTCCATTACTCCCTATAATATTTTAGCGACATGCTAACTGTACTGTGGGGGAAAAGGGCTTCATTTATACAGTCATGCTGTGTGTTATCATGTTCTTCCGGGGGTCATAACCTCTATGAGCGTGAAAGACCTGGGCTTGCGGTTGGCTGGCACCAGGGGGACAGGCAGGCTGGCTAAAGAAGGGGTGCAGAATCTGACCAATTTAGCCAATGATCTTCTAAGAATGATCTCCGTGAACGCACCCATTGGCTAAATTGCAATGCGTTCACGGAGAATGATCTCCATGAACACACCCAAGGATAAATATGGGGGGGACTGTAGCTGGGAGGGGCGGTGCAGTCAAAAGTTGCTGAGTGAACTGTTCATGGTGCATCACAATAACTGTCTGAAAGTCCCACTAAGAAAACTTGTTGGTGATAACAGTTCTGTTGTTATCAGATGTATTATTTTTGCAAAGATACGGCCAGCAGTAGTCTGTGTAACCTACTGGAATATTAAACAGAGTATTCGGAAATTGCATACTAGGTCTCCGCTTACATCTTTTCCTGAGTTCGCTACAATGTTGGTAAAATCCAGCTAGGTTCTGACATGTGACTGACTCGACTGACTGCCTGGATGAAATACGAATACACCGCATTTAATAAAGCGCTTAGTTTGCTAAAAGCTGGTATGGTTATAAATATGCATTAATATATGAAAAATGTCATTCGAAACTAACCTTTCGTCCACATCCAAGGCAAGTTTTGGCTAGTTTTTAGTAATGTGGCAGGAACGTTAATGAGATGTTATGATCTGCAATAAATTCACCCGATGTTTATGTTTAAAACTATCATTGTGTTATTATATACTGTTATTTTAATGGCTTCAGAGTTGCTAAGGCGTCTGTGAATTGAAGAAGAAAAAAAAACGTCCCAGTTTTTCACTGTGGAAATCTAGTAATCCTAACTACATGGACAGTGCGAGAAACTGAAACTGATATAAATTTGGTCAGACACCAAAATCCAAGCCGAGCTGGATAAAACTCACAAAAATAGTAATATTGTAGTGATCTGTGCTAAGTGTGTGTGCATGTGCTGTCCTGTCTTTCCCACCGTTTGTGTGTCACCCTGCATGAATCTGTGAGTAAAGAGCGTTTTGTGTCTAGGCAGTGCTCACACTGTGATTTGTGTTCGGTTCCGCTGGTAAGCTGATTGCGTGGGGACGAGGGTCTGAGCGATTTGCTAGTGTGCATGTATATGTGCCCTTGTGTGTGTGAGCTAATAGGGTTCAGAGGGAATTCCTATTTAGGGGCTGCGTGTGAGCAGCCCAGGGCTGTGCTGTGTTGTTGTGTGCTGACCTTGTGAATAAAATCTTGAATGAGAACTTCCTGTGGTCGTTTGGCTCCCTTTTGTTCAACCCGGAACACTACATTGGTGATCGGAAGTGGGATGGAACGAAAGCGTTTGGGACATGGAGAGGGAGCCTTAGGGGAGACCTACGGAGCGGCATGCAACCAGAGAGTAGTGGACTTGACGGGCGCTGGAAAGTGTTTGGGGTCTGGAGCTGTGAGCGGAGAGAGCAGTGATTCCAGCAGGTGCTGAAAAGTGTCCGGGGGTCTGGAGCTGTGAGCGGAGAGAGCAGTGATTCCAGCGGGCACTGAAAAGTGTCTGGGGGTCTGGCGCTGTGAGCACAGAAGGAGCAGTTGAGTCCGGCGGGCGCTGAAAAGTGTCCGGGGGTCGAGTCTCCAGAGAGTTGTAGCAGGATCAGGTCGCCTCACTGGATTGAGAACGGGAGCGGAATCAGAAGGAGCACGGCACCCGAGGCAGAAGGGCAGGACCCATCCGAACAGGACAGCGGAGCCGGAGGGAGCGCGGTGCCCGATGCAGAAGGGCAGGACCCATCCAAACAGGACAGCGGGCGGAGGGAGCGGTGCCCGATGCAGAAGGGCAGGACCCATCCGAACAGGACAGCGGAGCCGGAGGGAGCGCGGTGCCCGATGCAGAAGGGCAGGACCCATCCAAACAGGACAGCGGAGCTGGAGGGAGCGCGGTGCCCGATGCAGAATGGTGGAACTCGGCCAGGCAGGGTAGCGGAGTCGGAAGGAGCACGGTACACCAACGCTGAACGACAGGGCTCGTCCAGCCAGCGGGAGACGGCAGAGATGTACCGCACCTCTCACCCTGACAGACGGTCACAGCACGGAGGGGGCAGGGTCCAATCCCCCCAGAAGCAGTTGACAGTGCTGTGACCATGCCCACAACTTGGCGGTCGCATCCCAGGAGAGCCTGTCAGCACAGCCCTGCGTTAAGCCCCACCTGAAGTAGCAGACCGCGTACACAAGTCCCAGGGGATAGCTACAGATTGCCGGTTCACCTTAGCCAACCTTGCAGTGAATACCAGATTGCTCTGGGACTGTAGCATTGTTTGTTCGGGGACGAAGAGAACTGAGGGGGGAGTGGTGTAGCAATCTGTGCTAAGTGTGTGTGTGCTGTCCTCTCTTTTCCACCATTTGTGTGTCACCCTGAATGAGTCTGTGAGTGAAGAGTGTTTGCGCTGCCTGGGGTGCAGCTGTATGTAGATCAGGGTCTGTGTTAGCTGCACTGTGATTTGTGTTCGGCTCCGACGATCAGCTGATTGCGCGGGAACAAGGGTCTGAGTGATTGGCTTATGTGTATGTATATGTGCCCTTGTGTGTGTGAGCTAATAGGGTTCAGAGGGAATTCCTATTTAGGGGCTGCGTGTGAGCAGCCCAGGGCTGTGCTGTGTTGTGGTATGCTGACCTTGTGAATAAAATCTTGAATGAGAACTTCCTGTGGTCGTTTGGCTCCCTTTTGTTCAACCCGGAACACTACATTGGTGATCGGAAGTGGGATGGAACGAAAGCGTTTGGGACATGGAGAGGGAGCCTTAGGGGGAGACCTACGGAGCGGCATGCAACCAGAGAGAGTAGTGGACTTCGACGGGCGCTGGAAAGTGTTTGGGGGTCTGGAGCTGTGAGCGGAGAGAGCAGTGATTCCAGCAGGTGCTGAAAAGTGTCCGGGGGTCTGGAGCTGTGAGCGGAGAGAGCAGTGATTCCAGCGGGCACTGAAAAGTGTCTGGGGGTCTGGCGCTGTGAGGGGTCTGTGTTAGCTGCACTGTGATTTGTGTTCGGCTCCGACGATCAGCTGATTCTTGGCGGAACGAGGGTCTGAGCGATTGGCTTATGTGTATGTAAATGTTCCCTTGTGTGTGTGTGTGAGCCAATAGGATTCAGGGGGAATTCCTATTTAGGGGCTGTGTTGTGGTGTGCTGATTTTGAATGAGATCTTTCTGCCTGGCTCCCACTACAATATCTTCCGTTTCTTTTTTTCAAATTACTTTGTTTAATGCCGACATTAGGATAACCGTGCAGAATTGCATAAATTGCATTCTCCTGTAAGTCATTCAAGAAATGTATTCATTAAATTAGCGAAGTGCTCCCCCATTGCTTTCTTCCACAGCAATATGTAAGAATCTAAACCATGCTATCTTAAAAACTGGAGCAATACATCAATAGCTGCCATCTTTCAATATGCCTTGCAGGATATTGGTAAACACCTGATTCACAGACCAAAACAAACAGTGCACTTGAAAACTGCATTGTCAACACAAACAAAATTGGAAAAGGTCCATTTGCTCAACGATAAGTGTGAACAGAAGGCAAATTGATACATTGTTTTAAACTAAACGAACCAGACTGAGTCCGTTTGAAATGGACCTAGTGGGAATGCAGCCTAAAGGCCTATACACACTGGACGCAATGAGACAAGTGAATGTGTTGAACGACACACCGCACCATAAAAAAAAAAAAAAATAAAATAAAACATGATTTTTTGATACAAGCCTTTCACACTGCTGCTGATGCGACTGGCAACACTGACGTTACACTGGAGTACCCAAAATACCTAGAGCTGGAACTGTACAATAAAGGACACAAAAATTATAAAAGACACAGCAATGAGGGAGAACATCTGGCAGCCCATTTCCAGGGAACTGGATATAGCTGGTGTGTATGATTCATTTACCTTTACTGAAATAAGTATTCTGAAAATCTATTATGTGTTCTACATTTGTATTAGTTGTATAACAGGACGATCATACATGTGATTTTTTTTCCAGGTGATGATAAACATGCCACTGATGTGAAAGGTAGTCACAACGAAAGTACCATTTTATCGCAGGACGAATTGCATTGCCTCCGGTGTGTGGAGACCTTAAAAGTCTCTAAATCGGGAACATGGGTGATTTTACTGACTGGTACCAATGCAATGTACAGTATTATCAATACTTTTCTGCTGACTCAGCTCTTTCACATTCCCATTCACAATGGCAACACATTCTTGATTTGATCTTGACCGTAAATTCCCCTTTGAGATATAAGATCAATCAACCTTGCCTTACTGACAACTCTGGTTTTTATTAGCCATTCCTAAGCCAAATTGGCAGCGTGTGCATTTGTGAGGCCACCTTACACACCAACATTAAAGTTCACTAAAGAATTCTGTTTAACCATAAGAAGCATACAAAGGGGTGTAAGGCATTGTGAAAGCATTAACTTTACACGGCTTGCACATTTTCTCACAGAATTTTCTCCTGGAAAAAGTTAGCACAAAAAAAAACCTGGACGAAAACAGGAAAAACAAAAAAAACAATGAATTGCAAAACATTTTCATTTACAATTAAAGTGTTACAGAACACACACTAAAGTTTACTAGAATGAAAAGCAGCACGTTACCTTTGTTGTGTCCCGTGTCGTCCATATCGCAGCGTTATATTTTCACACTTGTTTACTTTAACCCGTACTTTAAACTTTTTGCTATAGGTGGCAGAAACTGCTGGTAATGCAATTTTAAAAATCAAACAAATGCTTCAGTTTTCAAGGTTCAATCAGGCTTAAGGGCAGATCACTGTACCAACACAGCACTGCTCTGAGTAACAAATGACTATCTTAGGGCTGCAAATTCTGGCAGAAACACCCACTTTTTACTGTCTTTGACACTATTTTGGTTGCCCTGTGCTTCAGTTGGTTGATTTTTTGCCTCCAAGCTAGCAGTTCTCTCCAAGCATATCACCTGTTCTCTACCAACTCTCCACTTCTGCCAATACTTTATTTAACCCATTGGGATTTAGCAGACAAAATGAATGGAAACCTGGTGACTGGGTATATTAAATCATGCTAGGTTGTGGCTGTGGTATTGAAGGCTTACTAGATCACATGTTTTCAGAGGTAAGCAAATTGTGATTTTCACCGGTAGTCAAAATGAGTCCAACAATGCTAAGCCCAGATAAAGCCTTGTGGAGTAATTAAAAGTGCTTGTGTCTTTGGAGGATGTATAAACGTGAAAGAGCATTTGCAAGAGCTGAAATCAGGTATCCAACCAAGCAGCTCTTAGAATTACTTTCACTTGTCTAGGTACTTTTAGCATTTGAAAGCTCAAATAGCACCCAGGCACAAATGACACTGTCTTTTGTTGCTCAAAAAGTATGTTATAATATTTGATTTATTATTACTGTAAATGCAGTTAAATGGTTTCAGAGAAAATATGAAGCAAAATAATATGCCCTAAAGCACACGCAAACTTACAACTAATTACCATACATTTGAATACGCTTTCAGTCAGTTTCAACATGCATTTAATTTATTACCCACAAGAAAAATGGGGATGCGATATTTAAATAAAGGAATGAAGATGATGTAACTAAAAAGAACACCTGTTCTCGGATTAACTGTCACAAATAGATTGATCTGATTTACTTTTTGGCAGTCCTACAATGGAAACATTTCCAAGGCTGAGCTGAGATATCAGTTCTATACTTCTAAGTTTCTAAGCCTTTAGATTTGGATCTGGAATTGTATTCATAAAACACTTCATATCCGCAGCTTGAGGGAAATTTGCATGCAACCTTTGTGTGCCAGGATACGGGAACCACAAGTACCAATTGCAGTGTTAGTACTGTGACAGGGCATAGGCCCTGCACAAGTAAAATGTGTATTTTATGGTTGGCAGTCATCTTTGGCTCAAGTGTAGAGGAACAGCCTGGGGTCAAGATAGACACTTTTACACAGACACGTGTTGAAGTGTTCAATTGATAAATTGCTTTATTAGTTGATTAGAAAAGTGTGGAATGTGGTCAGATGGGAATTTAATTATTGAAGTCAATTTCCCCTGGCCACACCCTAAAAAAGGACAAAGGAAATGTTTTTTTTAGGGAGGTGGTTCAGTGAAGGCAGTAGGCCCAGCCTGAATGGGAGATTCAGCACAGAGAATCCGCAATGAATGAATGGCGATGAATGAATGGTGATGATTGCAATTGCAGATGATTTCTGAACTGTGAAGGGCGCTCAGGGCCTGATGACTGTGGTGGGCACTCAGGGCCCGAGTGAAAGATAAATTTGGCCGGAGGCCTTATCCGTGGGTGCCGACAGCTACCTGCGCAAGGCCAGCTGGAAAAAACATGAACAGTTACATGCATCCCAGTGCTGCAGATAGGAAGTGGCTGTAGCCACCTCCCCCCCAAAAAAACGAGGCCGCCAAACCATGAATGAATAATAATAAATAATTAACACACTCCACAGTGGCGCCCTGCCACCTATCCCCCAAATATTGAAATTAATGAAAATCAGCAGCTGAGACACGGCCCGTCCCCCAGAGCATGACTGCGCTGGGGGAGAGAGCCCAACCTCTCCAACCCGACCACGCACCCTGCAGAACTAAATACGAACCACTCAGCACTCAGGTAATGAAAAACCCCCTACTCACATATTTTTTTTTATTTTTTAGGGGGAAATCCGTGGCTGAGGGCAGCCCTTCCTCCAGGCTCTAAGCAGGCAACTCCCGTTTCAGCCTCCCAGTGCTTGACTGAGCAGCCAAAACAAAAAGAAGAGACGTGGAAGGATAACACACAGAGCTTTTATGTGCTTGCTGATGACGTGTTGGTAAGGGGCAGATTCTCCTTTGCAGAAAAGCAACCAAGTTTACAAGTGTGTAGGACAGGTTGTTGAGTAGACACTACCAGGCAAAGGACATATGGTGTGGGTTTTGAAGAACAAAAACAAGGTACGTGTTTGGTTTTACAGGGTAAAAGGAGTTAGCCTTCCCTGCCTTAGTTTTAGGTTTGGTTATAGAAAAACTGTGTTAGTTAGTGCTCCAAGGAGCTAGGATTTTATTTGTTGTATTTGATTTGTTTCATTGTAAACAAACCTTGCTAAAAAATGTACTCTGACTCTGAGACTTTCTTGGTGCACCCACACAAAAGAGGTGATAGAGCCCCGGGCCATTCTGACGAGGGGATTCATCACAGTACCCATATTGAAATGAAAATATATTCATAACTTTATGAGCCCACTGGAATACATGCGTTTTGTACACTACTTGTGGCTGGTTTCATAGACTCTGATGATCACTAACCTTGGACTGCTTCATCTAAGGTAACATCAGGTAGTCTATGATTCAGGGTCTGTGAAACCAGCTTATAATATATTATGAATAGTACAGAATATAAAAAATATGTTAATTTTCTGTATGGTAAATGAAGTGACAACTGAAATGGCATATTCCTGTATTGCTATTTGATTGCTATGCTATGCCTAAAGCCTAGTAGGCATTGTGAAGCTTACAACAAGAAACATGGGTGTGGGTAATAACTGGGTGGCCTTGAAGAGATCCAGTAACATTGTTGTTGGGTGGAGGCTGAGTAGCATTATGTGAATCTACTATATAGACAAATCAATAAACACCCATTGGTACCACAAAGAATCCTACATTTAATGCATGCATTGCTCTTATAAAATCAGTTACAAAGATTGTGGATTGTGGATTTTTTTTTAAATTCACCAGTGTAATACTGTTAAGTCATCATACTAACCCAGCAATGATAGCTAAATATGATATAATGTTCAACACTGGTGAAAAAATAGAGGCTCTTTTCTATTCTAGAGGAGACCTGCTCAATGTCCTTGGATGAAAGGCTGAAGGATATACTCCAAACTGCTTCCACCTAGTTACTGAGTGAAAGGCTGAATCATCCAGTCACATGTATTTGAATATGAGCTGGTTATCTGTTGAGGGATCCCAATATATTTAGAGAGAGAGAGAACAATCTGTCCAATACTAGTACATGTTGGAGGGTAGTGCAGTTGGAGACCTGATCCTTTGGACAAACTGCAGACAATGACATGGACATGTTTAAAGTACTGCCATTGTCTGACAAACAAGCAATGTTGTTCTTAAGACACACAGCTAGGCCTCATAATGCTATAACATCATCATTGCTGTTAAAAAAATAATAATAATAATAATATTTTGGATACTGCCCGTTTTTTGTTTTTTTTCATTACACACACTTCCCCACTGTATTATGATTTTAATTTGAAGATTTAACACCTGACGGTGTTTTATCATTACAGTGACACAAGCCAAAGCTCTCGTTCTCGATGCACAATGGCCAACAAAATAATTGTTTTGTTTCCACCGTAGTAACCACAGACAAGTTTTTAAAGGAAGAGCATCCTTTGATAAAACAAAAATCAATAGGGTGCCATTGTCACAGAATTACCTGGGGAATCTCTCTTGTCCCATATCTTTACATGGGAATGTAAAATGCTGAGCCGCCAAAGGTCTGTAACTTTATTCCAAACAATAAGAAATATAATGTTTTGCGAGAGAATAGTAAATGCACACCATGTCACCTTAAATCAGCTCTATTTCTTTAATATGTATGTATGACTGTACATTTGAGTAATAAGCAATAATAAAACATATTTGTTTACTAAATCTTCTAAGTGTACAATATTAAAAAGGTCACTACATTTGATGAAGCAATACAGAATATTCAAAATACCCTACTTCGTGTACACACAGAAAATAACAATGCCAGACTACGTATTGACCTTGTCAACACTCCTCCACAATGTGTAGCTTTAGTGAGATAGAAAACGCCCAAGATAGACAGCAACATTGTCTGGTAAATAGCAAACATGCCCTTGTGATGCCACTATACCACTGCAATGATCCCATTGTTACGCTAAAGGTATATGAATACCAGTTGCATGCCAGTAATTGCATTGTAAATATTGTCATTACATCTTGTTGACTGCTACTGGTTACTGTTGGCAGCAATAAAGGACAGGTTGCATCTGTTATACTTTTGTATCCGTTATACTTTTGTCAAGTGTAGCATTTACAAAACTTCAGTTAATATTACATTGCATAATATAATTGGTTTGATTAGCCGTGTAAATTATACAATTTTCAAAACACATTTTGCACCACATTTTACCAGTACAAATGCCACAGGTCAACAGTTTATCTACAGTGTTCCTCATAATTTTAGATTTTGTAATGATATGCTCTATAAGGTGTTGAAGATACCGCATGGATTGAGATCTGAACCTCTTTGAAAACACTGCATTCTCAACAGCTACTGTGAATTGTTGCCAGACTGCATCAACCGTCTGTCTTTAGGCCTCCTCTGAAGTTTGGTGCAAATCATTGGCTTGGCTTGCTTGACCACCATCTGGTCCTTAATGATACAATTTTCTCACACTTTCTGTTACCTCCTATGACCTTTATGTTTCTACCGGCTTCTTGTTGATTTTACAGAAAGAGCTGGTAAAATGCCAGTTTTTTTTTCTTTCAGTTTCTTGTAAACTGCATCCTTTTGGAGCCAAACTCTGATTTTATTCCCAATGTCATGTTCAATTTCTATTCTGAAACCATATCAGCTGACTAATAGTAAACAGATGCCTTGGAATGCCTGTGTTTTTCCTCTTTGTACATTTCAAGAATAGAGCAAGATGCATCACTTTTGATTGTTCATACCACACTACACCAATCAAACCACTAGAAAGAGTATTAAGATTTTGAAAGGCAAACTCAATTCCTTAGCATGATTATTTAAAGACATGTCAGCTACACAAAAGAAAACTGACAATGCAAATCTTCGAAAAGGCAACGATCCATCAACTGTTTTCACATTATCTTCCAGCTTTGAGGAATGTAGTTATATACAGTACATAAAGACTCAACCAAAACCCTGCCCGAGGTATGACACAGCTTAGTGTGAAACTGTCTCAACAAGTTTCCAGTACAATTCCTGATGAATTACTCACCAATTTTGACATCATGAGGCATCCTTCATAAAACATTGATTCTCCATCAAGCTAATTACAATAATGACCCCCCTCTGCTGTATAGATTGTCACACAGAACAGCACTTAATTATTTTTTGAACCGGATAAGATAATAATTAAGGACCTGGTTACAACAAAGTCATGGGCAGGAATGGTCTATTGTTGGTCAAGAGGTAATACCATTGCTCTAAATTTCTTACCACTTTTAAAAAATGTCATGGAAATGAGCCACTGTGCTGATAAAACAGGTAGGCTACTAGATGCATTGTGCCTGTGCCAGTTCATCCTCCAGTCAGGCAGGGGCAAGCCTAAAACCATTTCTTGTCTTCCTAAAATATCTTGTTGTCACTTTGAATCATATAATAATACTAAACACATTGTTAATTGTTCATAAAAACAAGACACACAAAAAAACCAAACAGCAGGGTCTGCTATATCATCCATAACTTCAGATGCTCAATCATTAATTCAGATCTATCTTGTAAGCCAAGACACTAACACACAAGACTGATGAAGGCATTCCGACAAAATGTTTGTCTGCTTGTCTATTCAATGCATCGCAAGTTAAACTGTAAAATACTGAAAGAAAAATGAACCATTCACCATGTATTATAATGTAATTATGTATTATGTTTGAATTCCCATCCTTATTGTATAATCTAAAGTTCAATATATTGCATTTGTCTTACTGGTTAGGGGCGACACACACATTTTAAATATAAATTTCTGCATGATTAATGCAAGAAGAGGTGCCAACACCAAAGTTAAAGACAGAGCAATATTTTGGCCAGATGGCCTTCATCAAATGTACATTTGTGCGCTTGGTGTGGCAAAGGTCACTGTAATGCAATGATTAGGGGACACTGCATACATTCCCAACTTTTATTTACTCGGGTTTACATATACTATTCATTTGACTTTAGTACTTTGTCCGATTTATAAAACTCTGACCACCCTCTGGCCCAAGGATTCATATCACCACCATTCGGCAGTTTCATAATCATGTAAATTCTGTCATTGAAGAGCTTTTGTGTGTGTGTGTGTGTGTGTGTGTGTGTGTGTGTGTGTGTGTGTGTGTGTGTGTGTGTGTGTGTGTGTGTGTGTGTGTGTGTGTGTGTGTGTGTGTGTGTGTGTGTGTGTGTGTGTGTGTGTGTGTGTGTGTGTGTGACCACCAGAGGGCACTGTTGATAATATGTGCATGCAAATTCATTGTTGCATAGATTTCAACATGCGCAATGTAAGAACAATTCTCCACTGAACTGAGCTTAAAACATGTTGTCCGCCACTGTGTTGCTACAATTTTAAAACTAAAGGTTAAATTATTGCATGGCATAAATTATACAATTTTGCCACCACAAGAAGAAAATTACGAATGTAGTTTATACTAAATGGTTATACTAAACTTAGTCCATGACATTCAGTAAGTCCTAGTTTAGTGAAATATGGCTATTCCTTAAAATATTTGTAGCATTGCATAAATATATATATATATATATATATATATATATATATATATATATATATATATATATATATATATATATATACAGTACTAATGCAAAAGTTTTAGGCAGGTGTGAAAAATGCTGTAAAGTAAGAATGCTTTCAAAAATAGACATGTTTATAGATTATATTTATCAATTAACTAAATGCAAAGTGAGTGAACAGAAGAAAAATCTAAATCAAATCCATATTTGGTGTGACCACCCTTTGCCTTCAAAACAGCATCAATTCTTCTAGGTACACTTGCACAAAGTCAGGGATTTTGTAGGCATATAGTCAGGTGTATGATTAAACAATTATACCAAACAGGTGCTAATGATCATCAATTCAATATGTAGGTTGAAACACAATCATTAACTGAAACAGAAACAGCTGTGTAGGAGGAATAAAACTGGGTGAGGAACAGCCAAACTCAGCTAACAAGGTGAGGTTGCTGAAGACAGTTTACTGTCAAAAGTCATACACCATGGCAAGACCGAGCACAGCAACAAGACACAAGGTAGTTATACTGCATCAGCAAGGTCTCTCCCAGGCAGAAATTTCCAAGGCAGACAGGGGTTTCCAGATGTGCTGTCCAAGCTCTTTTGAAGAAGCACAAAGAAACGGGCAATGTTGAGGACCGTGAGCGCAGTGGTCGGCCAAGGAAACTTACTGCAGCAGATGAAAGACACATCATGCTTACTTCCCTTCGCAATCGGAAGATGTCCAGCAGTGCCATCAGCTCAGAACTGGCAGAAAACAGTGGGACCCTGGTACACCCATCTACTGTCCGGAGAAGTCTGGTCAGAAGTGGCCTTCATGGAAGACTTGCGGCCAAAAGCCATACCTCCGGCGTGGAAACAAGGCCAAGCGACTCAACTATGCATGAAAACACAGGAACTGGGGTGCAGAAAAATGGCAGCAGGTGCTCTGGACTGATGAGTCAAAATTTGAAATATTTGGCTGTAGCAGAAGGCAGTTTGTTCGCCGAAGGGCTGGAGAGCGATACCACGAATGAGTGTCTGCAGGCCACAGTGAAACATGGTGGAGGTTCCTTGCAAGTTTGGGGCTGCATTTCTGCAAATGGAGTTGGGGATTTGGTCAGAATTAATGGTCTCCTCAATGCTGAGAAGTACAGGCAGATACTTATCCATCATGCAATACCATCAGGGAGGCATCTGATTGGCCCTAAATTTATTCTGCAGCATGACAACGACCCCAAACATACAGCGAAAGTCATTAAGAACTATCTTCAGCGTAAAGAAGAACAAGGAGTCCTGGAAGTGATGGTTTGGCCCCACAGAGCCCTGATCTCAACATCATCGAGTCTGTCTGGGATTACATGAAGAGAGAGAAGCAACTGAGGCTGCCTAAATCCACAGAAGAACTGTGGTTAGTTCTCCAAGATGTTTGGGCCAACCTACCTGCCGAGTTCCTTCAAAAACTGTGTGCAAGTGTA
The DNA here is from genome assembly GCA_030684275.1 of Acipenser oxyrinchus oxyrinchus. Taxonomy (NCBI): domain Eukaryota; kingdom Metazoa; phylum Chordata; class Actinopteri; order Acipenseriformes; family Acipenseridae; genus Acipenser; species Acipenser oxyrinchus. The sequence continues at coordinate 53,355,407 of CM060251.1, read as the reverse complement.
CCTAGAAGAATTGATGCTTGATGCTGTTTTGAAGGCAAAGGGTGGTCACACCAAATATGGATTTGATTTAGATTTTTCTTCTGTTCACTCACTTTGCATTTAGTTAATTGATAAATATAATCTATTAACATGTCTATTTTTGAAACCATTCTTACTTTACAGCATTTTTTCACACCTGCCTAAAACTTTTGCACAGTACTGTATATATATATATATACACTGTAATTATTAATTACATTTGAATTCCCAACCCTTATTATAAAGTATTAAAATAAAAAAGTAGGATAAACCATAGTTGTTGACTTCTGAATTACCTTACAGTCACTTTATAGTTGTTTGTTGTGTGACCACCAGAGAGCAGTGCTTCCTATATTTGCATGTAAATTCTTCATGTTACATAGATTTGTCACATGACACAGATGTGCAAATGACCATCGAGGCAAGTCTCAGTTATCATTGTGCTTTTTCACTGCATTGTATGATAGAAAATACATGGTTCTCCACTGAACTTTGTCTCGGTGCTACCTATTTTGAAGTCACTATTCCATTGCCGTTGCTTGATGAATTAAATTACAGCACAACATGTCTGCAGAATGTCAGTCAGTCTTTGATGTCAACAGAAGGCACAGATAAGTCTGACCAACTAAAGGGAGACACCATACTTATAAGTTATTTGTAGAAATATGTGGTTAATCCATGTGCCTTGTGATACATTTGTACAACCATTCTGTGAGTCAACACCCTCTAGTGTCCACACAACACATTACATTATATAGTGATTTGACCTGGAAAAACCCTAACTGATTTAACATATGCGATTGGTGTGTTTTACATATGAAAAGGAGAAAAGCTGGTTAATTACCTTATGTGTAAACTAGAATCCAACATTCTTCCTTTAAAACTACATTAATCAGAATGTATGACTGAATAAAAGATTCTTTGGAAATACCATACTTTAGCACCCATGTTAGATACCATACTTTAGCACCCATGTTAGATATGCAAGCTTTGAGAATGGCATATTTTAGTGTACCTGTATGGGATTAGCAGTACAAGCTTTATACATAGTATGTTCTTTGATCGTCCAGTGTTTTAATATATATTAAAGTCACATTTTAAAAGAATATGTTATAACCCTATACATCTATTTCAAGCTAGAGCTCTGCTGCTTTTTATACAGACAGCCTTATTACCAAGGCAAGGCAGAATGACAGCCTCTTTAATTGTGTATCATGACAACTTTTTTTTTTTCCTTAACATCAATTGTAGAGCAAAGATAGAAGTATTTGTCAATATGGCCTCTTGTCCTTTCATTAGTTGTAATATGACATTTGCATGAGAGCTCTATACTCTTAATGCACGTTTCTTACATGTATAGTATTTCTCAAGAATTGTTAGTATCCTGACTTTATTAATAAAATATTAACTTTAGTAACTTATGTAGCATACTAGTAAATGATAACAACCTATGTGAAGCAGAATACTGTTAATATTGTTCACAATCAAGTGGTTCTTCAAACATTTTATTTTCTTGGTTTAGATGTACTTGTTTACATGACAATGGTCTATTTGGAATGGTGATTGTTTTGTTTAACTCTTGTGATTTCCAGGGATAATAAACCAGACAATGACTAGTCGCAGAGTTACAAGTGGATAAGGTGTGTGTGTATTATTCCTTCCTCCTTCAGTATGCAGCATTGAGATCCCTCATGCATGTTTCACAATGTCACAGAGCTAGTCAAGATCCATAGGCCTGGCTGGATGTGGAAAATATACAAAGTAGGCACAAGTGTTCAGGCAGGATCATTGTCTAATTTAGTGGTGGAAATACCAACAGGCGGTGAGTTACTGGTTCTGAAGTGTGGCAGTCTGGAGACATGGAAGTGAGCCAATGTTATGTTAAGAACATTAAAATGACTCATGGAGTACCTAGAATGATTGTAACAGGGGAGGTCTGTGATGACTGTCTGGCGCATGCGTGGTACTGCAGGAATGGGGCAGCAGCCTCGTAGATCGCCTGTCAGTCATGGCAGTGACACGGAGAGGTGGGGAAGAGGGTGTGTTGGCTTTCCCTCTCTCTGAGTGGCTGAGAGGCGGGTCTTGGGGATTGCTGACCCTATAAGATAAAGCTCTGTTGTTCCCTCAGCCTGCCCCTCCAAGGCAAACGAGCCAGCTGGCGGAAGCTCTGCTGCGGACTGAGCACAACAACAAATTAATTAAAAAGAAAAAAGAAAAGGAATTTTTAGTAGCGAGGAAAAACTTGGGCAGAACCCCAAACAGTACAAGCAGTTTGAGGGGACGGATGAGCTTAGGGCGGAGACCTGGGCCGTGCGGATAGCGACGGTCTGGGTAACGCTGCTGAGTGCAGCACCTTTATTTTGTAGTTTTATTACTGTGTTTTATTTTCCCTTCTTCTTTCACCTTTTGTTTTCATTATTCTTTTGAGCACCTCTGAGTGCGAAACATTGGTCTGTACCTGTATTGGTATTAATGTGGACTTGACCAGTGAATTGTCCACCACCCTTCCACAGAGGAGAAAGGAAAGCCTCCAGTTCCACAGACTGGTTGACATGAAATGCCGAGATAGTCTTCTACAAAAATGCAGGATTGGTACGGAGCCTAACCTTTGTCCTGGTTTCTGCAAAAATGAAGCAGGATTTCGCAATTGAGAATGCCTGCATCTACACTTTGCGGAGGTGATTGCAAGCAAGACAGCTGCTGCGAGCGATAAATATTTCAGCTCAGCTGAATGCAAGGGCTCAAATGGATTCATGAGTGCATCAAGCACCACGTTAAGCCTCTAGCAAGGAACAATATCCTTCATAGGCGGTCGAAGCCGCCAAGCTCATTTCAAAAATTGCCCCGCCAGGAAGTGAGATCCTGGATGGGTCGGGATGCCATAAGGTCTCCCACGCCTGACTGAGCAGGTTGTGGCACATGGGCAGTCTCCACGGCTGGCTGCTCAGGAGCTGCATCAGGGCTGAAAACCAGAGCCTCCTGTGTCAATAAGGGGCTACTAAGAGCATCTTGGCCCGGTCCTGCTTGATTTTCTCCAGACACAGCATGGCGAGCAGTGGGAAGGCATAAAACTGTTGCCTCTGTCACCGGTGTGCCAAGGCACCTACTACCAGCGGGTCCCCGCCTCCTTTTATGGAGAACCAGAGGGGACAGTGGGTCGATTCCTGGGCGGCAAAAGGATCTCTGCTCTCCTGAATCTCTACCAAATGAGGCTCACCACCTCGGGATGAAGTCTCCATTTAAAGGTCTGCCACCCAGTTTGTCACCCCGGGCAGGTGTACTGCTCACAGTGATTTTTCGTGTGCCGAGAGCAAAAGCTTGCGGGCCACGCGATGGAGACTAGGAGACCTGAGGCCGCCTTGGTGGTTTATGTACGCCACCACTGTTGTGTTGCATATGTCTCCCTCAAAAATTCTGAAAGGCCAGGTAAACTGCCTGCAGTTCCAAAACATTTATGTGGAGACCCTGCCAAGTGGGAATCCCCACACCTTATGCACCCTTGCCATTCCACACAATGCCCCAGTCCAGGCTGAACGCGTCCGTGGTGATGACCCTCCTTTCTGGTGACACTGCCCAGCACTATGCCGAGCTGTAGATGGGCAGGCTGTTTCCACCAAGAAAGTGTGGTTTGCTGCAGCAGAGGGTGCCCAAAGGATAATGTCTATACATGCAAGGGTGCAAGAATCAAAATAACATAGTTTTTGTAAATGTAAACGTCATCAATGCATTCTGTATCGCCTTCATTTTACCTATTTTAATACTGTTTTATATATATATAAAATGAAAGGCAATTTAATCCCATCAGATTCTATAGTGGGGCCCCAACCTTCACACCCAAAAACTTTTCATAATCATACAGTAGCCCCTCGCTAAACTGTCCATGTTTGTCCGACATAAGGAGGTGCCAGGTTTAAAAATAATACAATAAAATCGCACACACATACATTTATAGTTTTCTTTGTATTTTAAATATAAATCATTGTGCTGAAATAACACAAATGTGTTTTGGGTACGCTACACATTACATTATGTAAAAATATAAATATGTACAGTAGGCCTATATAGTACAGTAGTAAAATCAAATTAATAACTAGCGCACTTTGTTTTTACTTTAGCCTACTGGTAACACAAAATAAATCATGCTGATGCACTGTACACATTGGTGTACAATGCGAATAAAGGATTATTTTAAATTGAAGCTAAATGATTTTAGGGTTTTTTATTTTATTTTAATTATTATTATTTTTAACTTGGCCTACTTAGTAGCCTAGACAATTAACACACAATAGATCATGGTCCTATACAGATGCTCAAAATAAGCTGGAGGGGTTAGTGGTACGTGTGTGCAGTCTATTGCTTCGAACATGCTGGGAAAACCAGTAAATGTCATAGAAATGTGTTTTCAAGGCTTCTAAGTACACCCTGACTAGTGAAAATTAGGTAATCAAAAATGCATTGAGCACAACTGGCAAAGCACGAGAAAAAGTGGACTGGGAAATGCCAGCAACAATTGTGATTGTTTAAAACGTGCTTTCAAAAGTTCTGAAAAAATTGATGCAATTGTAAGTGTGCAATTGCCTGCAGCTTTAGTACATCTCATTATAATACTTGTGAACCCTCATTTGCACTTATTTGCATCTCCACCCCTTTTTGCGAATTTATGCAGGAACGCCCATAATTACATAATCATCTGAGGTTGAACCGCAAAGAAAAACTGCTGCTGCAAAGCATCCCCTAAAAAGTCGCTAACAGCATTGCGCTTGTTTAGTACATTTCACCCAAGACTTCTGACTCGTTTGCAACTATATCCCTTAAAGTCTTTAAATATTTAATTCATTAATGTTTTAAATACAAGACCAACAACTCATGAGGTTAATAAGTATGCCCTGAGTGATTCGACTAGTTTTTTCTCAATGTCTTCAGTTGAAAATTATACTTTGCAGGAAAAGAAAGTGATTAGTTTAGACTATATCCACATTGAATCAAGATATTTTACTGCCAGTGTAACCAAATATTACAGTCTGATGTGCAGCACATTTTTTTAATATACTGTACTATGCTTTTCATAGCAATCCTGTGTTAAAATGATAATTTTCATAATTTACCCTGTGAATTCACACATATATCAGCCTATGCACACATTGTTCTAGGTTTTCAGGGTTGATTTTCAAATACCTCGGAGCTGCCACTAGATGTCATTGTGGTCATTTCTATATTCTGTATTTCCGTACTATTTGCATTTTAGGTCCACTGCCTCCAAGCTTGCTTTTTTTTCCTTGAATCAAAAAAGCAAATTAGGACTTTAAAAAAATGGAACTTTTCAGAACCCAAAACTCTGTCATTTTCTTTATCACACATTACAAAAATGGTCTAACCATGTACAGTATCTATTGTAAATTAAATACTTATCCAAACTCTATTGTTGTTGAATCGGTCAAATAATTAACTGTTTCGATTAGGCATGAGGTTTGAGTGTTGTTAGGCATGTGGATTATTTTCTTAACGATTCAACATGTTGTTTATGCCACATTTCTTTCTAATTGATATTTGTTCAATAACAAGATTCAATTGATCATTAATTTGGTAATTGGATTTGTTTTCCACTCCTTTGTTACACTTAGTTCAAGCAGTTCAAATGTTTGTCTCTCACATTGCTGGAATGTTGTCATGAGTTCCTCAGTTTGAGTTTGAAATCCCACTTACACAGACAAAAGTGTCTGTTGTAACTGAAGATAGTAGCGAGGACTGTATGTTAGAGGTAGATCATGAAAGTGGCATTCCAAAAATAAAAATGGAAAAAACAAAAGAATGCGAACCGGGAATAGAGAGTAAAGTTATACATCGTTTTGCCAAACCTAAATATCATTACAGCAATCCGTTTTCAAGAAGCACTCCGGCAAAATGAAAGTGGGCTGTAAACTTGTTTGATCAATGGTTAAACAGGAAAGAAATGCAAGAGTTTAAATGTAACGTCCATGTAATTGATGGAGATTTACTAAGTGAGGAGGAAATTGCTGTTGTCCAGCAAATATGTGAAATAAAAATTAGAAAGGGGATGTTTATATGGAAATTTTGTGGTAGAATATGGGGTAAAATTGTATAACGGAAATACATAGGGCAGCGAATAGCAGTCTTTATGTAAGGTAGGCATTAAAAAATGTGAGTAGAAAAAAATAAATGTAGTTCTTGCTGAATTTCCCAGAATGCCATAGCTATCCAAGAACACCGATTATACTTAAAAACCTGTTCATAATTTAACAAGCTTAGGTGGGTATAAAAGGTCTGGTTTTAAAGACAATAATTGCCTGTGTGAAGGTAAGGACCTGTGTATAGTCCTGAACATGGTGTATGGTAAAATAAAGTATATTAAAATCTGTGATTTTTAAATAACCAGTCTGACCCAAAGTTAGGGATCCTGTTAAGTTTAGTTAGCGCTCCAATTAGCGCTCCAGTTTTTTTTACATTATGTTAATGTATAATTGTTTTACTTCTAGCAAACGATATGAAATGTTAAACTGAAATCGCAAGCCCTTTTCGAAGTGTTACGTTTGAAATGTGTAATACTATAATTAACTTATTGTTGAAATGATTGTTGCGTAATAAAATTGTATTTGCTTTTCTGTTGAATTGTTCTGACTGTGGGTTCATTGAAGAATCCAGTTTTCTGTGGATTCCTAGCACAAACTGTGGATTAGTTAATCAGCAATATATCTGCCCTGCACTCCCCTTCTCTTCAAAGCCATGTTTACTTAGATTTGTAGAATTGATCACTCAAGAGCAAAGGGTGACGTCATAGAAATGCTTTAAATGCAAAGAAACTGTACCCATTTCTATTTGGTACTCCATGGAGCCTTTGAATTAATAATCAACCTGGTAGAACCATTCTGAATACAAATATATAATTTGACTCAATTAACTAAAACATTTTAAATCTCTTCTTCAGCTGTTATTATACCCAATATCACTACTTGGAACACAAACGTTTTTCATTGGTTCTTATCAGCCTAAATAAATCAAATTTCACGGTGCCTTCATAGCTATAAGCTTTAATTGCTATGGTCCTGCCATCATTTTCATTCAATCCAGGCTTCCTTGTTAAAACATGTAATTGAAAACTCAATTTATTGCATGATCCCCTGGGTAATTATGATGAAATTATTAGAGACTCAATAGTTATGGACACTGTATAATGACTTTTTTTTTTTTTTATCAGATTGAAGCACATTTTTAAACTACAGTTTAATCAATATCATTTTTGTTAAATACACAATATTAAACCATGAATACAAAATGTGGTAGGATCAATTATAGGATTATTATTATTATTATGTGTTTTACTTCTTTTTCCCAGCACTTTTCTCTTTCCGCTTCCTCCTGCTTCTTGCCCTCAGCCTCCAGCAGTTTACTCCGGTTCGCTTCTCTGCACGTTAGGATGTCTCTTTTCATATAGTATTATCTAGAGGCAAGAGAATTATCTTAATGCAGGAGGAATCATTTGAGGAAAATGAATGAAAACGTAACATAAAATAAACAAGACTGAATTATTGATATAATCCTGAGGAACTGTAGCCTGGTTTAATGCAGTATTAACTACTATTTATCTACTGGTACAATAAGCATACACGAAAAGTCACGATCGACGAGCCAGCCTTCCCATTAAAAGTTTGTTTTAAAAGGTGTAGTGTGTAGAAAGTTAACTTTTTGTATTTTGTATTGAAATAATACAAATAAATACTCTCTGCAATACAGTAATTATATTTCAAAACATACCATTTAAACCATCATACATTGGAAATGGAAGATGTTTATCTGGCTCTCAAATGCTTGAGCTGCTACTTGGGATCCAGGCCGTCCTAAAGGGTTGATGGGATTTTAAGTGAAGTAGTAAGGGTTTGCAGTTACTTACATATATATTTTGTATTTATTATAGCTGACACCATATCTATTTACTCACTTGCAGTTGCTCATACAACTTCTCATCAGCATGTTTCTTGATTCTTTCTCCTGCTCTCTGCACTGCATTGCCAACTCTCAACTAGCGAAAATGGTGGATTTCCTCAAATTTCTCTTTCTGCTGTTGCATGGTTCTAAACTCATCCTTCAGCACAGCTTGTGGCAGCGGTTTTCTATTGCAAAACAAAATACACATCTTAGGATGGTCATGGTGTCCATAGCGGTCTTTAACAAATGCCCAATATATGACAGAATTCTTTTGCATTTGGAAATATGATTTTGTACACGGGGAGAGAAATGCAATGAATTATGACAAATGACACATTTTTCAAACCTCAGAAAGTAGAAAATCTCAATCATGTTTTGTGGGTCAGTAAGCCAATCAAGCAAGGTTTCAATGGGACTATAATCAGGTAGTAGCTGCAAGCAGCTAATGGTAATTGAATCTCTTTTTATGCAAATAAAATACTTTACAGTGGCTTTTAATGAAAAGTTGATACAAACTAAAACCCGAGTAAGTAATTTTTTAAACGTCAACGTACGACTGAGAAAAAAGTCTCAAAGAATTTAATCCCCTGAAGGTGGGGAAGTAATCATCATTGTAATTGACTTTCGTAAAAATGAAGAAATGAATTATGAACAATAACCTTTGTAATCTAGAGCGTGAAATCTCTCTGAATAATTTTCCTTTCAAGGCACAATAGACTCCCCTTCTGTGATTCTGTCTTATGGTGTCAGCTATCATTAGATGGACAGATAAGGATGACCAAAAGAAATCTCAAGGGCCCTAGCTCCCTAGCTCATTCGGTCACGCTTTATTTTAAGGGCCGTTTTTTGGTTTATTAACTGTTAACAAACAGCTAATAAACATGTTAATGTACATTATTTATTTTCTGTTAACTGTTAGTTAAAAATATATAATAGGCCAGCTAAAACTGCAAACACCAGAGCCCTATGGATGATCAATACCCAGTCGATCATATGCTTGAAATCGGTTCAAGTTGTTACTGTAGTAATGTTTAGCAAATTAAATCAGGTTTGTATTAACCCTAACCCTAACCCTTAGCTAAAAATTAACAGCGTTTGTTAACAGTTAATAAGCTAAAAAATGTCTCTTAAAATAAAGCGTGATGCTCATTCTGCTTGAAATAGCTTTTTAATTAATACACAATAATATTTATCACATTCAAATGAAAATCTTCTAAAGAGTGAAGCACAAGGGAGTCTGCTAATCACATAAACCTTCTGTGTAACAATGCACTAGGCACAGGCCATGTAGAGATATTCAAGAATACAATTCCTCTGATATCCTGTCATCAGTTTTCACAATTTACATTTTCCTGAAATGTAACTTTCATCTTCTGTTCTTTTTTCAGCAACTGGAACACATTTCCCTATCAGATTGTTCTAGTCCCTTTATTTTTTAATATTGTTTAAGGAGCAATTGGTTTAAAATGCTGCAGCAGAAGCAAATACAGAAGCTAACAGAGAGTACAGCTGTATCTGTAACCTGTATCTTTAATCATGCAAAAGTAACTAGGATTTAGCGCTGACTGAAATAGAATGTCACTGTTTTACCATTTATATATGGCTTGTTCAGTACTTTTGAACTAGAATTCATAAAACATGTAATATTTATTGAAAAGGTTGTAAACTGAACCGCTAGAAAACATAATTTATGATTTTTTGTTGTCAAAATGGCATTAAATACTTAACTGAAATTGAAAAGAAAATACCAAAAGCTACTGTAAGATGGCATACCCTGCCTATTATACTGTTGCAATTCTGTAGGTTCCGGTAGAACTCGCAATGAAAATGTGGTGGGTTTTACAATTATCAATATCCTTGGCTTGGAAGTCCTTTCCCAAAGATTGTGAGTGGTGGCTCCCTGGCTATCAGACCTGCAGCTCCAGACCTGACAAGACCGGTGCAGGAGGGCTGGAATGGAAAACACAGGACAACATGATCAGTTAAAAGGTGAAAGTCTTGCACGCTACCTGATAAAAGGAGTAATGTCCATGGGCTGCTGCACAAATGCTTCAATTGAAGCCCTTGGAACCTGATCATTAGCAACAAGAGTAGATGGTATTAAAGGACACTCTGGAATAGCGACATAAGGCCTATGGAAATTTTAAAAAAATTACAGCAAAAAAGAAATGCACTTAAGATTACAATAGAAACTGATTAACATGATGAAAAAAAACATGTTACATTGATGAAGTGTACAGAACTTAAAAATAATTGGACAATTTCTGATGCAGTACTTCATTAAAACTGTAGCCTTCAGTTTCTAGCATGGCGCTATTATCTGAGGATGATTACATGTTTTGGTGGACATGCATTTCTATAGTTGAGCCAATTTCTCATCTAAACACATTGGCGCATAAATACCTCCATCAGGGGCTGCAGCAGTAATGTCTTTGCCCCTCTCCGCAGACAACTTTTATAGATGTTTTGTAGCTGTTTTATATTGTAGGCGACACTGCATTGCCTGGAAAAAACATGCATGACGTTTACAGCACTGTTCCTATGAAACTTACAAAAAAAGTTGCCTGTATGGTTTATTTAGTGTGAAACTAAACTATTCCTAACTTGTACCTTCATCTTGTAACACAACACATGAGGTGTCTGTATATTACAGTATGAATGCAAATCATGTCATGTGTTATTACTTTTAACAAGCATGACAATATGTCATATACTTTCAAATATCTCTAATATCCTTTTTTGAGCTTACTTTCAATATATGGAGGCCATTAAATAATCCTATTTCAACTCAAGTGGCACAATGAAAAGCTATTGCGGTAGATAACAGTGATGAATTACCTTGATTGCTCTTCCTGGTTCTGCAGTTTTCCATGCTTGTTTCAAAGCCCTGATTTCATTCATTCGTTCAGTGTCTTTTTTTACTTCAATTGCATCTGCATCATTCTTGTCACTAACAACATGAAGAGTCCAGTTCGGCTTACTGTATTCCAGGGACTGCATAGCAAAAACAATAAAATGCCACTTTATAAACCACATCATATCAGGACCAGTAAAACTGGTCTAAAATTCAGTTTGTATTGTTATAGGTCTGAACTGATTTAAGGAAGTAAAATACCTATTTATAAATTGTATTTTTTAAGTGTTTACAGTATATAACTATGCTAATAGTTATAGTACTTTTTAATGGTATTACAATTTCATAGAGTTGAGAGATCTAAGGAGATTGCACTTTAGAACTGAAATTGCAGTATAGTATTTTTTCTCTTGTTAGTGTATATTGTTGCAAATACAGTATTTATGCATGTGAATTGGTGATGCCATGGACAGTAGTTGTGAGTATGATTGCAAATTTACTCTGCCCACCTACCGGGGATAATGGCACTATCTTCTCTTTCTCTTTGCTGGGCTTATCCTTTTCAGATTTCTCAACAGGTTTTTCCCTTCTCTTTTTGGTTGATGATTTAGGGGGTTTCACTGCTGGTTTCTGTGAATCAGTGTGTGGGGCCTCCATGCTTACTAGGGTTGTAGCTTCCTCAGGCTTCTCTCCTTGAACTCTGGGCAGAGAAATATGAGACATAAGCCCTGAAGGCTGGATATGTACAGTACTCATGATGAACAAGAAGACTTCAAGTCAGCATCTCAACTTGTCTATAACACTGTGTCCATAGAAAGGGGCATATTAAAAATAACATCAGCCTTATGTAAAATGCCTGATGTGTTCAACCTTAAATGGAATCAAATCTCTTTGCTAAAAAAAAGAAAAAATATGATTTGCCCGTTTAAAAATGTACAGTTTTTCGGTTGTAATGATGTGATGTGACTTTGATACAGAATTCTGAATTTCTGATTTTTCCAGATAACACACTGCCTTAGATTCTGCCTCAGTGTTCTGAATAAGAGTCGAATGCTAGTTCATGTAAACACAGTTTTTTGGTAGTTACTTGCAGTACATTGCACTGATCACTATGCAAAACCCTTCACCAGACCGATTTATTCCTGCTCAACATGGCACAAGGAGACTTTAATTTGCTTAATATTTTGATGTAATAAGGCTGCACAGATGCAGGCATAGAAATAATAATATTTGTAAAGAGCAACTAGAAGAATCGGGACAGAGCAACATTTGCTTGTCACTAGTAGCAGATGTACAGCAAGTAGCTCTGACTCTGAATACTCCATTCTACTACTTAGCACACCTAGGAAAATTTGTATTGTAGTATTTATGAGCAGATGTACTACAAGGAAAAACAGTAGGCACATTTCTGAGGTATTTAGAACATTTGTTACATGTAAACTTACTGACTACTTTAATGGTTAAAATGACAATTTAAAAACTGGCAATATCGACAAATAAAACATTTCCCTAATGTGGACAGTATGTGGCCCTTTAATTTAACCATTATCAACATAAACTACAGTTCTCAACATAAAGTGACAATGCTCCATTTACATTTCTATAATTATATTGAGTGGTAAGGGTTTTTTCTATAAATGTGAGTTTAATAAGGCTGTTTTGGGGTTATTTCTGTTTTGAAACTGTTCTTTGCATAGGCAGGCAGAAAGGTGGCACCGCCGTGTAGCTTTATCATTTTTTTTTTGCTTTGCTGCACAAGTCTGTAGAAAGCTTGCAGTGAAACAGCACAAACAGACAAAAAGAAATCTTGTCTTCCATAACACTGGCCTCATTTTATACCATAAATCAGAATCAGGTTGCTTAAGACACCTTTAAAACAGCATGAAAAGTCATTCTTTATGTCTAAGTATCATTTTGTTCATAGAATGTATTAAAGAAACCTAAACTGTCAGAAAGCATGGTCATGAGACTCTCGGAAGTGCAGGACTGTCCCAGCTAACACGAAACGCTTTCCTACCGTTCCTGGAAGGTTCCCACTTGGTTGTGACAAACACAACAGCGCTACAACGTTCTTAGAACGTTTTTGGTTAGGCATAACGTTGTAGGAACGTTACAGTTAAGTGAAAGGGAAACGTTCTGTACATGTTGTATCTCAACCAACACACAACGTTGCTGCAAGGTTCTGGTTTGGTTGTGTTTTACACCACGTTGAGAAAACGTTCTAAAAAGTGATATTTATAAAAGGTCTTCAGAAGTGAAATTATTTTCCAAATTAGGGTGAATGTTTTTTTTAAATTTTTTTTTAAATGTGTACCCAATTATTTAATTTTAAAAATCGGATAAATTCTTACCGTCCGCGATACCAGTTTTCTGTATGCATAGCACTTGAATCACAGACAAGTTCATATACAGTTCTGCTAATTTGTGGTAACTCAGAGCAGCACACTCTTAATATTTCCTACTAATAAAATAAATAAATAACAATCATAATCTCCTGCAACGCTCTGTTTATGTGACGTAATATGCCCTCGAGGACTGAATGTGCTCGAGCGATGTTCTGAGAAGGTGACGGTGACATGAAAGCGAAAGGAGGATCGAGAGAGACATATTTGTGTGTGTGTTTTAGTCATTTTAGGTCGTAGTTTGTTAGTTATAGTTAGTTAGTTGTTAGGTTAATTTTATTTATTTATTTAGCCAGCTACATCCGACAATTTTAAGGTAAGCGTCATATATATATATATATATATGTATATATACTATCTATATATATCTATATATATATGTATATATATGATATATATATATACTATACAGCTCTGATAGCACCATTTAAATATTGATAGCAGATTTATCTAGTCCAATTGACATAAGGTGCAACCAATAATGTTCATATTCATATAATAACTAGAAGACAATCATTTACTCTCAAGAGTTCCAAATGTCCTTTACAGCATTGTACTTGGCAACATGTGTCCTTCACAAAGACAAATCTGCCCGATTCCAGCCTTGCTGAAGCACCCCCAGATGAGTCCAATTTTCAGCTTTGCCCAACACCTGGTCGTCTAATGGTTAGACGGAGACCTGGAGAGGCCTACAAGCCACAGTGTCTCACACCCACTGTGAAATGTGGTGGAGGATCGGTGATGATCTGGGGGTGCTTCAGCAAGGCTGGAATCGGGCAGCTTTGGCATGAATCGAGCCAAGTACAAGGTTGTCCTGGAAGAAAACTTGCTTCCTTCTGCTCTGAGGATTGGTTTTTCCAGCAGGACAATGCTCCATGCCACACAGCCAGGTCAATCAAGGTGTGGATGGAGGACCACCAGATCAAGACCCTGTCATGGCCAGCCCAATCTCCAGACCTGAACCCCATTGAAAACCTCTGGAATGTGATCAAGAGGAAGATGGATGGTCACAAGCCATCAAACAAAGCCGAGCTGCTTGAATTTTTGTGCCAGGAGTGGCATAAAGTCACCCAACATCAATGTGAAAGACTGGTGGAGAGCATGCCAAGACGCATGAAAGCTGTGCTTGAAAATCAGGGTTATTCCACCAAATATTGATTTCTGAACTCTTCCTAAGTTAAAACATTAGTATTGTGTTGTTTAAAATGAATATGAACTTATTTTCTTTGCATTATTCGAGGTCTGACAACACTGCATCTTTTTTGTTATTTTGACCAGTTGTCATTTTCTGCAAATAAATGCTCTAAATGACAATATTTTAATTTGGAATTTGGGAGAAATGTTGTCAGTAGTTTATAGAATAAAACAAAAATGTTCATTTTACCCAAACACATACCTATAAATAGTAAAACCAGAGAAACTGATAATTTTGCAGTGGTCTCTTAATTTTATATATATATATACAGTATATTAAATGCAATATAGAGCTTAAACTTTAAGATTAAAGTACGTAAAAGAAAAAGTAGATGATGTTTTACCAATCGTTTTGAAAGTTAATGTGTCTTCTATGGAAAAAAATGTGTAGAAATTAAAAAATATAAGTGTAAATATTTATGTAATCAAATAATACGACACGTTTTATAAACGCTGGTGTTTTTATTAATTCATTTATATTTACTCTGAATTTGTACTTTTCTGTCAATATGGAAATATTTTGTCAGACAGGAGTGTCACGCGGCGCTTTTCCCCTGTTCTCTTTCAACCGCTTTCTCGTGCCCCTCCATGGCTGTGTGTGGCTTTCCCATTACTGTTTCCAAGCACCTGCCTATCCGTATACTTGCCTAGACATTTTTTTGTACTTATTATTTTTGTGCTTGAATTTGATTTGATTCATGATTTGTTCTTATTTTTAATTTTGTTTTATATCAACTAAGAATTTGAAACTGGGGGCCCCGAGGCCCGCCCATAGGCCGGGGCAATGCGATCATATTTGCTTGTCTCTTCTTTGAACGCTTGAACAACAAGCTTTTTGTATGTTTTCAGATGGAGCACCAAGAGGATGTAGTGAATGAAGATTTCATCAACTCATGTGCCTAATAGAATTATAAATAAACTGTAGAATTATTATAAATAAAAAATACATAACTATACAACCTTTTATGTTCGTTATTTTCCACTTTAAATTAACTAGCCCTAGCCTACAAAAAATAAATAACAAACTAAATTAATTTGTTTTTGTAGACATTATTTTGAATGTTTTTGCTAATTGTGAAGTTCTTAAAGTAACATCTGATGAAGCAATAGTGTGCACGGAAAGTTTACTTTGGTATTGATAAGACGCTGCTCCAGTGCTTTCTATTTCTGTGTGCCCAGTAACTGCAGGGAGGTCAAATAAAAAAAGTATTTGCAGATATGCTCCAAAGACTCCTTCTAACCCTGTTCAAACCCCTGCGTCTCCCCCAAGAGAGAAGAGGAAAGGAACGGATCAAGGACAGGTTTTAATGGTTGCAATAATAATAATAACAAATATTCTTTTGTATGGTGGTGATTACACATTTGTCTAAATTTAAAATGCAAAACGGTAATTCATATTCTTCATTTCATGTGATAAGTGGGTACACATTATTTGTGTAATATCTGATAATGCAATGTTTTGAAAATGTATGAATATTAAGTAATTCTAATCAAAATAACGTTCTAAGCACGGGAACGTTTTCACCTAACTTTACCACAACCTACAGCTAATGTTCCAATAAGGTCTGGAAAACTTTCTTGAAAAACATTCTGGGAATGTTCTTTCCTAACGTTCCTGTAGCTTAAAACAAACGTTCTGGGAACTTAAAATGTTAGCTGGGGTATATGTACTAAAGTGCTCTGCAATTTTGTTCACCCGTTGCACCAACTAAAATACCAATACGGAATCAAAGACAGTTCTGGAAACATTAGAATAAGACACCCCGCTAAATCCAGAATACAACTTTAAATAAGAAGACCTGGTATAAATTTTTTTTTAAAAACATCTAACAATTAGGTGAACAATTCATAATGTTTGGAGCCTATTTTAATTGTCTAACAAGTGGTGGGTCTAAATAGCAGCCCCATTTGACTAACCTCAATACTTCAAAAAACAAGAACTTTTTTTTTTTATAGCATACAAGAAAGTAACTCTTGGAAAATTCACCCTGTTACATGATTGTACTTAGTTTTTAGTGAAGGTGCTAGAGTAGCAGATGTAAGAAAAGGCTCTTTTGACATATTCTTGGAAAAGGTGTTAGTAAGAAAACAAGAATGTTCTCTAGTTGTAAAATATGATTTTATTGGTAATTGATTGCAAGAATTATCAATTACTACCAGTTCAAAACTAATCAGTAGGTTGTTGAGCAAAAAACATAGTTTTACATCATCAAGTCTGTGAGTTCATCCTAATCCATTGCTATCTATGCTGACACTCAAGGGAAGCTTTACAATGCATACAATTCTTCTTTATAAGTATAAGCTCTGACATGTATAAACTCAGAAACGCTTGAATTTAAACGTGACCCGACTACTAAAATGGACAGGATTTTATATGTTTGCACTATAGCCTAAGGTCTATAGTCATAGAAACTGTACATATACTTTAATTCTTCCTTAGCAACGGTACTCATAGCAACTGCTCTGACCTAGACTGACATGCTAACCTTGCACATCACAAATAAAAAAAATATGGCAGAAGCTCATTTTCCTCAGCTTTCTGAAGATCAGCTTCAACAAATTCTAAACAAAAAAAGACGCTAAAATTTGAACATTTGTAACGAAAACATCTACCACCATCTTTCACCAATATCTCTACTCCAAAAACACTGACTTACAGAAGTCATAGAGCCTCAATACCTGAACCCCCTTCTGTTCTGAGCTGCAGTCAGGAAATGGAATACAGATAAAGCGGTCTTTCAAGGTTTAATAAAACATATTTTGTATTTTGTGGAAAATGTATTGTCCCCTGAAGTTCATACAGTGTCTTCCAGGGCACAATATAGCACTCAGCCTTTGGCTGCGGGCAATACAATCCCCTGTCAGACAGTATATCCCCCTCAGGAACAATAGTTTTCCACGATATTCCTCAACTCCAGTGAATATTTGTATACTATATTGTCATGATAAGCACAGAAATTACAGTTTTGGAATAGCATTCTATTGTGCAAAAAGATAAATTATACTGACAGGTAGCTCAGGAGCTTTCAGAAATTCATAAGAAATACCAGTCGAAAAAGGTCATTAGAGAATGAAAAATAAGAATGCTTTTTATTATGTAACTTTTTTAATGTCAGGACATGTGGATTCCAGCAAGGAGACTGAGAAGTGACACGTTTATATAGGAAAATAAAGCTTGCAGTAGTTTGATCAAAAATAAAATGTATTCATATTTATGACATCAACATGGAGTATAACACATTATAGTGTAATTTATGATCTGTGACTGTCTATATTTCAAGATCAGACATTTTCCATTATTATGTATCTTAAGTAATTATTAATTTATTTTAAAAATACTTAAAAAGACAAGCACATATTTCTTTCTACTTTCAAACACGCACCACAACCCATTTGTTATTTATGCTGATGTTCATTCTCCAATCAAATGCAACTGAAGAGTACAATAAATTGCTTTATTCATATGGTATGAAACATGAAGGGAAAGAACATCTTTCTTTTAAAATGTAAGCCTTATAAACCAATGTCAAAGACTAAACAAAATGCAATCTTCGTTTAAAAAAGCAGACCTCTATACCATATTGTGACGGGGAGACACTGTCGCTGGTTCTCGGGTGCATATATGCCTTTATGGAAGCAGATGGCACACACTTTACCTGAAGGAGGAGAGCGCCCACTCCGAGGGATTAATGACACAAAACACTTCTACTGCAAGACGGTGCTCATGAAGGCATTGCACAGCCGAGGCCGTTTGGAAAGGCTGAAACTCGTGAAGGCATTGCCCAGCCGAGGCCGTTTGGAAAGGCTGTTTGAAACTCGTGAAGGCATTGCACAGCCGAGGCCGTTTGGAAAGGCTGTTTGAAACTCGTGAAGGCATTGCACAGCCGAGGCCGTTTGGAAAGGCTGAAACTCGTGAAGGCATTGCTCAGCCGAGGCCGTTTGGAAAGGCTGTTTGAAACTCGTGAAGGCATTGCACAGCCGAGGCCGTTTGGAAAGGCTGAAACTCGTGAAGGCATTGCACAGCCGACGCCGTTTGGAAAGGCTGTTTGAAACTCGTGAAGGCATTGCACAGCCGAGGCCGTTTGGAAATGCTGAAACTCGTGAAGGCATTGCACAGCCGAGGCCGTTTGGAAAGGCTGTTTGAAACTCGTGAAGGCATTGCACAGCCGAGGCCGTTTGGAAAGGCTGAAACTCGTGAAGGCATTGCACAGCCGAGGCCGTTTGGAAAGGCTGTTTGAAACTCGTGAAGGCATTGCACAGCCGAGGCCATTTGGAAAGGCTGTTTGAAACTCGTGATGGCATTGCCCAGCCGAGGCCGTTTGGAAAGGCTGTTTGAAACTCGTGAAGGCATTGCACAGCCGAGGCCGTTTGGAAAGGCTGTTTGAAACTCGTGAAGGCATTGCACAGCCGAGGCCATTTGGAAAGGCTGTTTGAAACTCGTGAAGGCATTGCCCAGCCAAGGCCGTTTGGAAAGGCTGAAACTCGTGAAGGCATTGCACAGCCGAGGCCGTTTGGAAAGGCTGTTTGAAACTCATGAAGACTTTGCCCAGCCAAGGCCGTTTGGAAAGGCTGTTTGAAACTCATGAAGACTTTGCCCAGCCAAGGCCGTTTGGAAAGGCTGTTTGAAACTCATGAAGACTTTGCCCAGCCGACGCCGTTTGGAAAGGCTGTTTGAAACTCGTGAAGGCATTGCACAGCCAAGGCCGTTTGGAAAGGCTGTTTGAAACTCATGAAGACTTTGCCCAGCCGACGCCGTTTGGAAAGGCTGAAACTCGTGAAGGCATTGCCCAGCCAAGGCCGTTTGGAAAGGCTGTTTGAAACTCGTGAAGACTTTGCCCAGCCGACGCCGTTTGGAAAGGCTGTTTGAAACTCGTGAAGGCATTGCACAGCCGAGGCCATTTGGAAAGGCTGTTTGAAACTCGTGATGGCATTGCCCAGCCGAGGCCGTTTGGAAAGGCTGTTTGAAACTCGTGAAGGCATTGCACAGCCAAGGCCGTTTGGAAAGGCTGTTTGAAACTCGTGAAGGCATTGCACAGCCGACGCCGTTTGGAAAGGCTTTTAGAGTCAGCACCTGTTTTATTAAATCTGGGTGCCTGTGCGGCGTGTCAACACCCAGTGATTTGTGTCTGCCTCATTATTATGCAGCGACGACCCACACACGTAACAAACCCCCGTTACACATATTTACTATGAACAAGGTCATCTCTTCAACATTCTTTTTTAGATACATTTTTTAAAAACAGTATTCTTTTACAATGCACAAAAAGAAAATTCCTTATGATGCAACTGTAGTAGCTGGGCAAATAGAAAAAAGTCAATTGGCCCAATTTTGATGACCGCTAAAAAAATGGAAGGCAATGTGCAAACTCAAGAGCATCTGTGTTGCATCCTGCCATAATATTTGAGTAATACCAAGAGATGAAGTTACCTCAAGATGACCAAGAACACATGACATATATCAGAATTAAGTTTGAGTCAATTCAGATACTGGTCCAACAAGCACAGAGATTTTAGTGCCCATTTCAGACGGTAAAGAAATATACATCTGTGTGCTGATTTTCATAAAACCAGGCATGTTTTTAAACTTTGTATATCATAACTTTAACATTAAACTGCTAAAAACAAATGACGTGGGTAACAGTGAAATCTTAATGCAACATTATTTCATTATTTATTTCAATCATAACTATTAAACTGAATTTAGAAATACTTTAACTAAAATTCAATGACAACTTTTCGACTAGAAGTCTATTACAATGTCTTCAAAATAGACTTCTAGTTGAAATGTTGTTAATGAATTTTAGTTTATTTTATTATTTCCAAACAAAATAATCTGTTATCCTACTTTGATAATATTTCAAGAACTCTTGAGAAATAATACAGCATCTGACACAATCCTAAATCATTTAAATCATATTAATAATAACTTCCATCATACCCAAGTCTTATGAATACTGATGAGCGACTAATACTTTTTATGTGTAACAGCATACCTTTCATATCATTTCTCAGCTTCTTTCAGCACCTGCACATAGGCTAACTCACTTTCAGTTCTTGTGCAGCACTGTGGCTTGAATTACGTACTTGTGCATCTGTAACAAAGTATTAACAGTAAATACCAACAATTCCACAAGATTATCTTTCAGGTCTTCTTTCTCAATGTGAACTTTTTAAGTGGTGAGGGGGTGTTGCAGATATTTTGGGATGACTGCTCGCAAAGAAACATCTCATTAAAAAGATAAATAGTCGAGAACTAATTAACAGGCTGACACTTCATCTGGTTTTGGAATGTGATTAAGGCTTACATTTTTAGAATCCTTTAAATAGCAACGTATAAAACTGCTACTGTGATCAAATGTCTGTTGAAATCCTTGCATTTTGGTACTGCAGATTTTTTAGAAAGCAAAATATATACGTCTTCAGGGGATATTTTTTTCCACAAAATATTTTAAATGTACAGGATTTTATATTTTAGATACATCTGAAGATGTTTAACACAGCAGTTACAATTCAGTAAAAACAATTTATTCCCACTTGCGGAGCTGAAGGTCTCCTCATCCCGCTGAGACTGGGATCCTTGAACAGATCTAGAACTTTGACTGCAAGTAGAGCTGCTTCTTTTCTTTTCACTTCCCACTGTCAGACTTTGTTTAGCTGTACCTTTACGTGGTGTGGCTATCATTAAATAAGTCAGGTTTTTAATTAAGACACCTAAAGGTTACAGTTGCAAAGCAATTAAAATCAAGAAATCATCAAGATTTAATGACCAGAATTGCCAGTAAAACAAGAAGTTATTTGGAGCATAAAGACTCTCAAATCTATTTGCTTTCAATCTTCAATGGCACAATTTGTGTCTGATCAACACCAATTATAATTTTAAAATAAATTTTAAAAAAAAAACCTAAAAAAATTAAAATAGAGTTGTTCATTTCTGCCACTCGACCTGTCAAACCTGCAGCTCGAAGTCTTCTCTTCACAGTTGAAACTGAGACTTGCTTACTTCGACCAGTGTTAAGCTGTGCTTGAAGCTGTTGTCCTGTGAGCCACCTATCACGCAAGCTGTTGACTCTCAGAAACTTGTCTTCTGATTCTGTTGTGGCTTTGGGTCTGCCAGACCTCTTCCTGTCAGAGTTTCCTCCAGTTTCCAAGTGCCTTATGATGGTGTAGGAAACTGTACTCACTGACACCTTGGCTTTCTTTGCAATTTCTCTAAAGGAAAGACCTACACTTTTAAGGGTTATAATGGTCTGTCTGTCTTCCTTTGTTAATTGCCTTTTTCTCGCCATTATGATAGCAATATACTACTTCCTGCAGTACAATACTGTCCAAATAATGCTTAAGAGGGTGTAGTAACACAGTCTGTTCCAACACTGCTTTTATACAGACAGAGGGTTTGTAAGTAATCAACAAAAGTTGGGACACCTGTAGGAATTGTTAGCATCAACTTTCAAGGCTTAATTTACTTCCATTGCTGCAGAACAGCTGTAAGTTGTTAACCCATTACTTGTTCCCTGAAAAAGGCCTTTTGTATAACTCTGAAATGTACATTATTTTTCAGTTTTGGTAACCTAAACTTTTTTTTAACCTCTGGCAGTTTACCGCTTACCTTTGTACCATTTCAGGTTATTCACTGGACTTGAACTGCTTAAATTTCAATAAAACTGGAAAAATGGGGTGTTCTAAAACTTTTGACCGGTAGTGTATGTATATATATATATATATATATATATATATATATATATATATATATATATATATATATATATATATATATATGTGTGTGTGTGTGTGTTAATATATAACTCATTTTTGCATTGAGAAGAATATGTTTAGACAACTGTGTATAGACGTTGTGAATTGAATGGCTAAATGTTGTAAAATAAACACAAAAACTAAAAAAAATGTTACCTACATACTATTAGAAGAAATATATTTGACTCACATGATGGTAAAAAAGTGACAGCAGGAACAACATGACATTTCCCAGCACTGCAAGCCACTTCATCCTCATTATCTAGAATTTGCAGTTTGATACACACGTCTGGTCTGGAAGTCTGTACTTGGACAGTGGCAAGATGATCTGAAATAACCTTTACTTGGTACCTGTCAAAAGAGGAAACATAGAAGTTCTATAAGACTAGTATTTACAAAAAGAATATGAAATATAATATATAACTAATATTCTTTTGAAATTTGCGGAACTTGTCCTTTCTTTGAATTGCCTTTCCTTTAATGGAGATTTTTAAAAACATGTAAGAAGTGTCAGCTTGAGAACTAAAATGGGGATAGATTGAAAATAAAGTCTTTCAAGAGTACAGAGGAAATACACCTAGCTTATATCCTAGGTACATTGATGACATATTGTGCATCTCAATTAACACTAATGGATAATTACATGTGTTCATTCATTTTATTGACCAGTTCTATCCAGCTCTGGAGAATACATGGAAAATCTGTAAAATGATACCATCCTAAACCTTGTCATGACTCCATTCTGTACTCCCAATTATTAAGACTGAGATGCATTTGCAGTGATGATTGTGATTTTTTAAAGAAAACAAATTAAATGTGTGCATTTTTCAGAAACTGTGGTTTTCCAGACACTACCATAAGAGAAGCTCAGTTACGTGTATCTACGATAAACAGAAAGGAGGCCTTGTACAAAAGCAACACACAGAATACTAAAAATCGTATCCCCCTAGTACTTACCCATCATCTTGTGACCAAAAAAATACAACATATCATACAAATACATTTTAGTATTCTCCAACAAGATCCCTCTACAGCTCCTATTTTCAATAATGCACCATTGGTGTCTTATAAAAGAGACAAAAATCTAAGAAAATATTTAGTCCATAGTAACATGCAACCCAGTTGTGACAATCTTAAAAGCTCATTTCCATGCAACAAGTCATGCTGTGCTACTTGTAAATACATCCACAACAACAAAGTAATCAAAGGGACAAAATCTTTTACTATTAACGAGACTTGCACCAGTAAAGGAATAGTATACTGCATTGGTTGTGTGAAGTGTAACAAACTGTACATCGGAGAAACAAAATGCCGTTTAGCTGATCGCTTTGTGGAACATCTACCAGCATTGTAGTGGTAAATAAAAAAGTGTGTAAACGCCCGTTTGGTGGAGTTGAACAGATAGATTGAACAGATAAACATGAAGATACTTTGTTATTGGCCCTCAGCCAACCAGAGCCCCCTCATACAGTTATTTCCTCTCTCAGATGCTGTTTAGGTCTGAACAGTCACAGACCCGACTGTGCGCTTCATGTGAACAGTTCTGTGAGCATCCTTTCACTGGCTAGGATGAAGGCTACTAGCACCGCCCTGCAGGTCCAGTGTGCCTAAACAACAGAACATCAACAGAACATAAACAACCAATCACATAACACGCAGTCCAGTGGCCACGCCCCACTACTCATGCCACAGTTGTGACTGAGAGTTCACAGCTGTCAGTCTCACGCTCAGCAACATAACACAGATACTCACCGTTAAAATATCTTATTTTTAACCCAGGATTTGCATATCACAGGAAAGTAGAAATGAGTAAACTCTGTATCCCTTATATGAGAAGTGGGTAAACGCTATATTGCCCAAATTAAAAGTGGGTAAATGCTGTTTACCTGTGTATACCCTGGATTACACCACTGACATCTGCGAAGTATAAGAATGAACAACTCTACTTCTCCTTTTGCCAGACACAAATCAAAATAAATCACTGCTATGGGACAAATGCAGCCAGGAACCAAAAAGAGCGCAAATTCATTTTCAAATGAGGCACTTTGGAACCTCTTGGAATTAACATTCTATTCTGAAGTCATCATGTCGTCATGCTCCAGAACTTTCCTTTTGAAAGACAACTTATTTAAACAGCTTTTTCCATCCAACTGAAGAAGAACCTGATATAACAGATTTTTTAAAACAATTATTCACATTTTTGTGTACCTACATTACCTTTTCCTTTTTGATTTTCCTCCTTTTTTAAATGATATATCATTGTAGCAAGCACACACCAAGGCTTTCAGGTGCAAAGCAATATATTAAGCAGCTAACAGCAGCTAGCACCGTCCACACACTCATTAATACACACAGACAGCCCTTACCCACCCCGCAGCACTACTCCAGATGTCGAGGTGACATTCACTCAACAAAACACAAACAACACAGGTAGGGTTCAACATTACATGACTGTATCACACAATAATAAATGCAGGCTCGTCATAATCAATAATGAAATACACAACAATAAGAGGCTGACTCCAGGCACGGCTCCCGATCTGGCCAGCCGAGCACAATGTGTCTTTAAACACTCAACAATTATGAGTCTTAGTTAAAAATTCAACAATTAATTAAATAATAATAAGCCCTTTTTGAGATGGCGTGCATGTTCCTATGCCTAGGGTCCTAAAGCCTGCAGATTACGGTTAGGAACACAGACTCCATCACAATATCACATGTATATATGAATCAGTGGTTGGAAATTGTGGCCTGTGATTAGTTAAATCATAGGAGCAAAAATAGATTTAACTATTGCCGTAACATCCTTACACCACCTGTATCCATCTGTCATGTGATTGGTTAACATCACTGTCAGTCCTGCCCCTTTACAAAGGAACGTCTTTCATCTCCACTCCTCACAACAAGAGAAAATGAGGCTGAATGTGAAGAAACTGCTGAATAGCGATTCTGTGATTTAACAGAATATGAATTACAAAGCATACTACAAAAGAAAGATGCTCCAAACACTAAAATGGTGATTAAAACGTCACTGTCACTGTTTTCTGACTTTTGGAATTTCAAACAAATTCAACTCAACGGATGTAAACAAATATGATCGCTGGGATATAAACGGGATTATGCAGCAGTCAGCAAACCAGACGGAGAGCTGTACGCTGAACTTCAAAAACATTCTCTGTTACTTATTTAGGTTATTTATTTATTTATTTACTTATGCTGAATCAGCTTTATTTAAACATAATATAAAGTCAATATGTATTTACGTATGCTGTATCAGCTATATTTAAACAAAATATATTATTAGTTTTATTTACTATCCAACCTTGCCTTGCTTATTTTCTTGACTGATTCATATATTAAATATGTACTGCAGACTCAGCTCATCGTTGAAAATTAAATAACCCTCGGGAAGACTATTGTTACCAACAGTATATTTTATATCTATCTATCTATCTATCTATCTATCTATCTATCTATCTATCTATCTATCTATATATATATAGATAGTATCAGGCAATATTGAACAATATTTACATCATCACACTGTCTCGTAAACCAATCTCCAGAACGTTCTCGCAGGCTCCTCACACAAAAAACACCTGCTGTATTCTCCTGCTGCATCTGTGAAGAGATAGTTACTTCTACTGGTTCATCAATTAAAAGGAAAAAAGGACACCTTCCCTGTAAGTGTACATTTTTTTAAAATTGTATTTAAAATGCTTCCGTTCCTACCGGCATTATCAATATTTATTTCCCTCCCAATCATGCCCCGTGTGTCTTGGCAGCTGGCAGGCCTCCGGCTGAAGTAAATAACATGTCAACAAAAAATTGAATAAATTGAAACCTTTCCAATACTTCTAACTTTCGGTTTTGGGCTCTGGCTGGCGAGGGGCTTGGGTGCAGCGGTCACCTTCTGGGTTGGGCTGGCTGGTAGCACCAAAGTCTGCACCACAGTATATCGCTCTAGCTACTTATATATAGCTACTTATCCTACTATATATATGGCTACTTATCCATCACCAGTAACTCAACCACTCATCCCAGGGAGTTGAGCTCTGGGTGCAGCCACTTCTTCGCAATGTGGAGCAGGTTGAACAATTGTGAGCGGCCGGGACGCTCAGGGTCGTAATGCCACTCATAAAACCGGCATGCTCGGACCACAGTGGTCACCTCCAGCAGGGCCAGGATCTCTGCTTTCAGGCTGGGATAGTCTAGCTGCTTCTGTGTCCAGGTCAAAATAGGTTTTTTGTGCCTTGCCACAGAGGAACGGAGCTAGAATTGTCACCCACTCCTCCTGCGGCCAACTCTCCTGTTCCGCGGTCTACTCAAAGACCCTCAGGTAGCTCTCCACATTGTCCCCTGGGGTAATTTTGGGCAACATCTGACTGGGTCCAGTGTACTTCTGAGAACCTACACATTTCTATGTTCTGCCACAAACCCAGTATAGTACTTGACTCCCCTCTGATTGCCCCTCCTGCTCTCTCTTCCTTCTCTCCTCTCTCCATTACTGATGTCTGCAGCCTACTGTTAAAATCAACTACTGCCACATGCCCCTTGGACCCCTGGCCAACAAATCTCGTCCGTCTCTGTGCTTCTGATCTTGCGCCGTCCATTATGCACACTCTCAACCTGTCCCTGGATTCAGGCTTGGTTCCTGTTGCCCTCTCTCCAAAACTCTTGAAAGGGCTGTAGCCAGCCAGCTGATGAAACATCTCACAGATGACAATCTGCTTGAATCTCTGCAGTCTGGCTTCTGGCCGCATCACAGAACTGAAACTGCTCTGCTATGGATTGTAAATGACCTTGTCCTCTGTCCTTGTCCTCCTTGACCTAACTGCTGCTTTTGATACCATAGAGCATAGCATTCTTCTTGACCGCTCTGGACGCATGCAGTCTGTCTTCTATGATGGAAGCAGTGGTGACGCCTGCGTTGTCCCTCAAGGGTCTGTTCTTGGGCCTCTTCTCTTCAATATCTACATGTTTCCCTTGGGTCACCTCATCCACCAACATAGCCTCATGTTTCACTCCTATGCAGACGACACCCAGCTCTACCTAAAACTAGACCCTTGATGTCCCTCTGCCATGGTCCGGCTCTCAGCTTGCATCCAAGACATCGAGGCCTGGATGTCTGCCAATTTTTTTTCAGCTCAACACCAACAAATCTGAACTTCTTCCAGTAGGATTGAAAACTCAACTCAAGAATCTCAATATTGCTGCCTTGAACCTCGGAAACTATCTGCTGCTGCCTTCCCCCACTGTACGAAGCCTTGGTGTATTTCTGGATAGTATCCTCTTCTTCGATGCCCAAATCTCCTCTGTAGTCAAATCCTCCTTCTACCACCTCCGAAACATCTCAAAGGTCCGTCCCTACCTTTCCCTCCCAGATGCAGAGATACTTTGTCATGCATTCATCTCCTCTTGACTACTGCAACTCTCTCTGTGGTGATCTTCTGTCATGTGCCATAAACCGATTGCAGCTCGTTCAAAATGCCACTGCTAGGATCCTTACCAGATGTAAAAAAACATGATCACATTACCCCCTGTCTTGCCCAGCTGCACTGGCTACCTGTAAAGTTTAGGATTACTTTCAAAATTCTCCTGCTTGCCTACAAGGCCCTTCATCACACAGGTCCAGAGTATCTCTCCAACCTGCTGACCCGCTATGTCCCTGCATGCAAGCTGAGGTCCTCTGACTCAGGCTTTCTTGTTATACCCAAGCGAAAGTGCACCACACTCAGAGCGCGCTCTTTTAGCTTCATGGCCCTGACTCTCTGGAACTCTCTCCCAGCCTTAGTGCGTGTAGCTCCCACAGTCACTCGCTTCAAATCAACTCTCAAGACCCACTTGTTATCTCTTGCTTTCAATGCTCTTTAAGCCTGATATCTGTTATTAGCTGCTGTCTAAATTGTTATTTCAAGTTTTTCACTCCATCTTATTCGTATGATTCTGTATGACACATGCATCCACAATGTTTAGAATTCACATCCTAGCCTTGTATTTATTATATTTATATATTAATATAAAGCTATTTGTGATGGTGGTCCACTATGAAAGGTGCTATATAAAATAAATATTGATTGATTGATTGATTGATTGATTGATTGATTGATTTTAAGGATAACCACCTGAAACTGCAGCTGCTGTTGCTGCATGGCTACCAGCAAGTGCTGTACCGTAGCGGAGAGTTCACCTGCAGCCCCTGCCACAGATCCGGCCGCTCCAGCCGCTCCCTCCAAGACTGGGACGTTCTCCAGAGCTTTCGCTGGAAACATGGTTGCTGGATCTATGATGTCTGTGTGGCAAAACCCCACTTCTGGTACCACTTGTGACCGTGTGGGTACTCACAGAAAAAGCAGACAATAGTTTCCAACAAAAAGGCAAAGTTTTATTTGAGTCCTGAAACTCCCAACAAAATGCTCACTCTTAAACAGAAAAGATAATCTTGTTTGCGAGACAATGACAAAAGAAAATAAACAGTTCCGACACGATTCATAAACAAACAAAAAAAAAAGGATGATGTAAACACCATGTCCAGCCAGCGAGTAAGTGCTTGGCAGCCTGGTTCTCTATCAGGCCGATAACAGCCACATAATGTCCCTTAGATCAGGTACATTTTAATCCCATAGTGTCAGGGAAAAACAAGCAACAGTCAGTCCACAGTCTTTGGGCAGAAATCTAAGCCCGCAGTGTGCTGCGAGACCCTGAAGAGCAGCTGACCTCCGCTCGCAGGCTCCAGTCCTGCAGGGAAATACCCGGTGGCTCAAGCCAAGGCAATGGTAGGTACTTTCCCAGTTCTGGCACAAGGTGGGATCTCAGGCACAGAACCAGCAGCTCACATTTTAGATCACCGTCAGTCTTTCATGCTTTGGGCATAGATTATCACAAGTAAGGTTCTCAGCTTGGATGACTCCCCTGACTGACTGCAGAGGCACTCTTTTTAAAGGGGGTCGTTGCCTAGGAAATGGGCTATTATAGGCAACTGGGCCAGTTGAGGATAATATTGAATCCCCAATCTAACCACAACTGCAGCCTGTTAGCCTAACTCCTTGATGTTATGGCAGGCAGGTACGCTGACCACAGGTTTATCTGCTGGTTATCTGAATCACCTGTGGGCACCTGTGGGCTCGTTCCTAGCCCACCACGAGCACCTCCTGGTGGTGAACCTGTGAGCTGGCTCGTTCATTTATGAACAAAAAAATTTGAATACTTTGAAAAAAACTAAATTTGATGTAGCGCTGGTACATTCGTATCTCAGAGAAACTGGAGAGGAACGCAAAATGAAAGACATTCTTGTCAATGACTTGGACTGACACCTGGCAAACTTCATCTTTTGTGTAAAAAAATGGTTGGATGACAGTGAGTATGAACCTGGAACAATTTGCCCAACTGCACTGCAGAACCTCGTCTTCTTCATTATTGGCATCTAAATTCACTTGCAATTTGAACCTTCACACCTGTTTATTGTTTATTGGTTTTTTTGGGGTTTTTTTTTACAGATACTAATATCAATGTATTATAAAAAAATAATAGATGGGGTTCAGTGAGTTACAGGGAAATAAGCCTCCTACGAGACTCACCGAAGCCCATCTATTATTCTATGTATGGTCATATTAACATATGAATACAATGTTATCTGTATTAAATATGTAAGTGCTCACCTACTGTGGCAGAGCCAGTAAATAGGGTGGGTGTTTGTTTGTGTTTTGGTGGTGTTTGGTAGGGATGGGGTTAATTCCTGTCTCTGCCAAAAACATGTGAGAATGTGGCTGCTCCAAATAGAATAATTGGTGATAATTGGGAGCAAACACATCATGTAAAATTAAGAGAGAGACAGGGAGCTAGAACAAAGTGGTACAGTCTTTTTGGTTCATTTGTAAAAGTATATGGGTTTTGTAGTGGTGGGAAAAGTGAAGCCTCTTGAACCACTGAATCCTCTGAACCATTTGCTTCATAAAAGATTCACTGAGCCGAATCACTTGAAGCGCTTTGTGCTCCATAGTGACATCTATTGGTAGAGCCGCGTCATTGAACATACTTGAACTTGAACATACGAGTTACACACAGGCTGCTATTGCCTGGAACTTGGCATTTAGAAATAATGATCTGTAGCCTAATGTACTCGAAAGACACCGTAAAGCACGCTTTTTACAGGCTCTGTTAGTGTCATTTGTGACTTACAAAATTACGTTACATTTTATAATTTCTCTGTTATCTGGTTATATATCAACCACACGTGATTACCCAACAAAAAAGCCAGTCACGCATACGCATTATCAAACTTGAAATGTAAAATTGTTGTACAATCGAAAACACGATAGTGCTGCTTTAGAAAGGTAGGCATATCTGACCCGATATATACTTGGCTGGAAAATTAGTGTTGAAACAAGTAAGATATTTGATATTTCCTTTATTAGCCAGTTTCCCGGTGGCGCAACAAGTTAGTAAGGCGTGTAATTAGAAATGCTTGTCAAGCGCAGAATCAAATCCCTCCTCCTGAGAGAAAAAGTGTGCGTGTAGAAAACTTGTTTTAGATTTTAAATAATAATAATTACATTTTCCAAAATGCAAAACTAAAAGTATCATATCTGTTGATATTTTTTAAATAAACGAATTGAAAAAAAAGAGAAAGAAAAAAATAAATGCTTGCTTCCAGTAGTAATCTAGGCTATATTTCAACGAAGCATTGTATTGATTCTGGTTCAGGCAGATCACGTGATGTGTTGCCTCATGCGGAACACTGTTTGCTTCAGATGGTTCGAGGCGGGTTACGTCATTTGGTTGCTTCACATGAAGCAGTGGTCATTTGAATCACCTGAAGTAGCGAATCACTGAATCATGTGACTGATCCAAAGCCTCAATGAGCTCCTGTGAGCGATTTGAAGCCTCATCATGAGGCAATGAACCCCGTGTATAATTTGAAGCCTCAATGAAGCAATGAACCTTGTGAATGATTTGAAGCTCCACACTAACGTAGCTGAATCACTTGAAGCCCCTCTCCAAAACTCATAGGCATTCTAGTATTAGGCATAGCATTAATGGGTCATTAGTTCAGTGTCTCATCTGTGTCTCTCGGATGGCTAGATTATTTTTAAGCATACAACATACTTGAAGCGTAACCCCAAGTCAATTAAAGCCTATTGGTATTGGACATTTGTTTTAAAAAGTGTTTTTAAAGTGCATAATATATAGAAACATAACATAATAATAATGTTTATTTTATTACATTTCAGTAAAACATACTTGAATGCAAAGATGTCTACATATACATCCATATATATTTTTATTTAAAAAAAAAAAAAATCCATATTACACAAACCAGGACCTCT
This sequence comes from Acipenser oxyrinchus oxyrinchus, assembly GCA_030684275.1. Classification (NCBI taxonomy): domain Eukaryota; kingdom Metazoa; phylum Chordata; class Actinopteri; order Acipenseriformes; family Acipenseridae; genus Acipenser; species Acipenser oxyrinchus. Next base: position 53,323,920 of record CM060251.1, on the reverse strand, counting down.
GGATTGAGGTTGATTACTTCCTCGCACTAAACTCATAGAGGCGCCACGGATCCCACAGTAATAACACAAACATCAACAACATATGGTGCTTTAAGGTGTAATGGTGTGTTTTCAATAGTATAGCAATTTGATATTTATAAATTATATTTATTTTGTTGATGTATTACAATGAAATAATATTGAATTCAAGACTTCTTTGACAAAGGTTTGAAAAGACATTTTATTAACAATTATTTCTGGAAAACATCTCAAATAATCATTACATTTATTTTTATAATAACTAACAATAATTAAACCCCCAATTTCACATAGTAGTAGCCAGCATATATATATATATATATATATATATATATATATATATATATATATATATATATATATATATATATATATATATATATATATATAATTTAACAAAGATTAATTGAAATTATTTTTAAAATGTAATTTGACAAACAGTATATTCTTCCTTCCAGTTCTAACCTACGTCAACGAAGCATTATTGATTCTAAGTAAAGTGTTGTATTAGTGGTCTGTGTCTTCTTTTGTAAATATACCATCAAAACGTTTCGATAGTGCACCTACGACACCGTCAGCAAGAATTTACTCCGTGAGCGTGCATGACTGAATATCCCGAGCGTCTGCAGCTTCAGAGGATCCGTAGAACTGTTGGCGTTTGTGTCACGTGATGCATTGCTTCACGCGAACCAATTGAACCTTTGATTCACAACACTGTTTGCTTCTAATGGTTCGAGACGAGTCGAAGCGGGTGAGGCTGTGTACCCAACACTAGGGTTTTGGTGACTGGTAAACAGCTTAGCTGTCCGGTATAGTTTAGAATGGAAATGTTTAGTTAGCACTCCTGGAAGTAGTTAGGTTTTTGTTTTGTTTATTTTGTTTTATGTTTAAAATGTCCTGTTAAAACCTACCTGTTTTTGTGAAGTGCTGTTCCTTTTACACAAAAAAACAAGTAAAGACGGTCCTGCATGTGGCAAGCCCAACCTGGTTTATCACACCTACAAATTAGGTTTTTATTATTAGGCAGAAAATAATCCTTTACTTCCTTCATGAAAAAAATGTTGTTTACAGTCTCACGCCTGAGAACTGGCAAGGGACTGTAAGACCCATTAGGCGTGATTTCCACTTTCCTGCTGGTAGTGGTAAATCACTATATGTGCTTCAGCCAAGAAGGCATATCCATTCTACCAAAAAAATAAAGAAAAAAAAACAGATGGGTTGCAGTATAACAGAAATGTAGACTGTTGCCATTTATATCACAAGTCATGCCTGCATAACATTAATAGTTAAATGATTTTTTTCAAGGAATACTAAATACAATAGCACCACAAAATATACAAATAGATCCTAAATACAGCTTTAAATACACAGTTCATGACAGGCCAAGCTGGTCACCAGTGTCATGCAAAATATGCTATATGACTATTACCTGCACAATACAGTATAAGGATGAAGTAAGGATATGCCCCATGTTATAAAACCTAAGTAATACTGTTCAAGGTTTAGATACGGCAGTGTATCAACGAATAGCAATTAGCAAACATAGTCAGAATGTCTTGCCACTGAGATTTTCAGGTTTTATATGCACTCAAGAGTATTAGCATTACTTTTCAGGCAATGTCAAAAAGAAGTGATCAAATAGCCCAATGTATTTATTTTAGGAGATTTTAAAATCCCACTCCAACCATCTGACATCAATCAATGCTAGTAAAATTTAAAATATGCACATGAAATATTTATCTTGGAAAATGTTGCGTACTGCATGTAAAACGAGATTGATCAGCGCATGAACCCTGTCCTGCTGAAAGTGTCCTCTACCAAAATCACTAACAACGAAGCAAATTAGAACTAACCACATTTACAGTGTTTCCCAAACTGTAATCCGAGTCCCTTGAGGGTCCTCAGCACATAATTGGGGGTCCGTAAGGCCTCCTTAAGATAAAGGTAATTTTGTTTAAAAAAGTTACTCTTCTCAACTTAAAACAAATAAAACGAATAAGAAATAATATTACATATATACACTGGGCTTTAAAAGTATAAATGGTCTTTATTTTTGTAGCACAACTTAAATAAAAGCTATGTTTTGGCCATTTTTTGTTTAGGTAATTATACATAAAACGTGATTCCCCTTGTTTTCTTGTTTCTTACCAAAGCTTTAATTAAGATACCATCCTATTTATAGTGCTGCACTATAGTTAGGGCTTCTGGTTTTCGGTGTTTTACCCCGACTTTCCTCTCCTTTAAGAATTCAATTGATACCGGTACCTGTTAAGCCATTTGTGTATCTCAATCACAATTGAGAAACGTGCTACTAGTAAAATTGATTTAATTTACGTTTTTTCTTTCTTTCTGTGAGACAACTAAATTGGCTTAGAAATTGGCCAAGCCTTCATTTTTTATTTACAAGCAGAACGTACAAACGAGATCGCAACATGTTAATAAGCGACTAATCTTTATTAATGCTATAATGAAAAATAAAGTATTTTATGCTGGACACACTTTATTACAATCGTTTGTGTGGCTGTATTTACCTTAATAAAGAGGAGCCGATTCTGTTTTGAAATGAAAAAGTAAGATTATGATTTAACAGCCCATTTAGTTAAATTAAATCAATTTTACTATTAACATGTTTCTCAGTAGTTATTGAGATACACAAAAGGCTTAACAGGTATCATTTTTTTTATTTTTAGTTTTTTAAAGGAGAGTAGAAAAGTCAGAGGGAAAACACAGAAAATCAGAAGCCCTAACTATAGTACTCTGGACATGAGGTGCAGGAATATGTGTCCTACTTAGAAAGCATATACCATGAGGGGTGGCCCTGTAAGGAAAGGCTTGCTCAGACAAAACATACAACACTTTCCAAACCAGGAAACAGGGCTATAAATCATGAAAAAGCTTGGCCTGTTTCTTGGACATTTGTTAGGCCCATCATGCTTATAGAAATGGCACCGCAAATAAATCCCTAAATGAAAAATAAAAATGTTAATAAATGAAAAAGTTCACATTTTAAGCCAACAATGTTCTTTGTATAAAATCTAGGTTCCACTTTTTGAAAGACTCTGGGAACTTCATCCCCCGGCGTCATTGTTAACCACACGAAGAATGCAGGCTGCTGTGGAACAGGAAACCTTGGAGACCACCAACATGTCTACATGTCTTCAGGGACATGAAACACCTACCTTTAAAACAAAAAAGAGAACATACAACATGTTTCCTGTTAAATACAGATACTTAAACAACCATGAAGCACCTACCTTGAAAACAAAAAAGAGAACATAGAACATTGTTTCCTGTTAAATACAGATACTTAAACAACCATGAAGCACCTACCTTGAAAACAAAAAAGAGAACATAGAACATTGTTTCCTGTTAAATACAGATACTTAAACAACCATGAAACACCTACCTGTGTGAAACACCAGCCTGTGTTAAAGTAAACACTAAATACAAAGAACCTGAATTGATAACAATCCCTTACTTTTGACAATTGTTACCTAGTGCACTCAGGGTTGGGTAGAATAACACAGGCTTAATGTATTGAAGAAACAAACAAGCAAACAAATGCATACCTGAGAACTATGAACCAGCTATTCTTTGGTTGATCAGAATATGCTACACAATAGTCAACATAACACTTTTTGGTCCATTCATCACAATAGCATGGATAGAGTTGCACTGACTTCTCATTGCTTCTGAAAATGTGTCTAAAAATGAAAGCAAAAACAGAAAATGTAAGATTATAGGCAGCTCTCTGACTGTTCTGTCACATAAGACCCTCAACCTGTCATATGTGATGAAGATCTCAATATGTTGTGTGGCATGGATCTTTAAATGTAGTCATCTGTGGTTTTGTATTAATACAGCTACCCTTTTATAATGCTGTAGTCAGAACAATAGTTAAGAGAACACTATTTGTGTTCCGTCTTATAACGAGAATGCAAGTGGTAATAATTTTCACTGGTGACAATGGGAGCCATGCACAGACTATACTGCCTTAAAACAGGTTCTGCAATAAAAAAATGTTATCTGGATTAAATATTTTCCTGGATCAAAATCAAGATGATTCTGACATTAAGGAAATTATGTTCCTTAATGGAATTTACTCATATAACCAAATAAAGTATAACTGCTCTTAGTCGTAATCACTCTCAAACGTAATTATTTACTGTATTTTTTATTTACTTTCATTTGAATTTGCTCTTACTTCCTACTGATTTTATTGTATTTTATAACTGCTCTAATCTGTATTGTGATATTTTGTAACAACTGTAAGTCACCCTGGATAAGGGCATCTGCTAAGAAATAAATAATATAGTAAATATCAAATCTTATATATATATATATATATATATATATATATATATATATATATATATATATATATATATATATATATATGCAATATACTATTGTAATAATGCAATCTTTATTGTGAAACAGAAAGAGGAGATTTCTGGTGATCTATTTTCCCCTTCATTCAGGTGAAAATTGTTAGTTTTAAAATTCAACACCACAGTGGAATTAGGTCAATATACTGCCAAGGGAATACCTGAACTGAATTCTTAGTGCCCAGCCCAGGGAGGATTCTCTGCACAACTCTCAAGCAATGACTGATTGTTTTCTGCTTCCAGTTTTGTTAGTGTGGCTCCTAATCTCGTAATAAAATGCAGAAGTGACTCAAGGATAGAGCAATTACAGAATTGCCATGGTTTTTATTTAATTGTCTGCTTTTTAATTGTATGCTATAGAAAAACTGACTCACTCTTAGACGTGTTCCAAGGTAAATGACATAATGCTCCCATTTCTGTATTTTTCATTTTTATGAATATACTGTATATTTTTGGCATTTTAAAATAAACCATTCTTCATTATTTACTGCTATTCTTTTTCACAGATGATTTTGAATTGAAGAAGCAATTGTAAAGTCGGAACAAGTTAAGGGTCTCGAACAGTTTGGTTCAAAGCGAATATCTGTTAGAAAATATATTTATACAATTTTTCAGTAAAATGATTGTCGACCACTGCAGCTTAAACAGAATGCCATCTTTAAACATGACAGTCTTGGGATTGTGTTAAATTGTGTATAGAATGCAGCAGTATCACCACAATTTGTGTGATACATTTGGAATTTACTAGAAACCCATGTATTATGTCTGTGTTCACCTTGAAGTGTCATTTAATCATGCCTGTGCTGTTCAGCTGTGGGGGGCAGTGAGCTAGTTCCATTTCCTTCTGGGACTGGGGAAGTTCATTCTTGTCGCTGAAGTTATTAATCACGTTTCCAATAGCTTTCATGATAACCAGAGCTTGTTCTGTAAAACAATTGCTGCAGCCATTATCATAACTGAATTATGTTATTCTAAAATATAATATTTAAAGAGAACCATGGCAAATTTGATTTCCTTATTAAAATATTTTTATTTAAACAAGTGATAACCCAGGTTCCATCCTCCTATTAGAATTAGCAATATTATCAGCGGTATCCCTTTTCTTCTGATTCTTTGCTTGTATTATACTGTATGCAGGTATCCCAAAGACTATAGGTGCAATGTTGATGCTGCTTCCTGGTACCTAATTACTTCATGTGTTGGGGTTCAAATTCAATCCAATGATATATCTGCACTTAAATCAGGTGACCTAGAGCTAAGGTACCAGGATGCAAAAACTCCTTTAATAAAAAAGGTCTCCTTTAATCATTTTTTTCATAAATCTAACTGGATATGTTTAGATACCATGGGGGACTGTCCAAAACAACGAGTGGACTGACCTATTTCATGGAGCAAGAGATCCATCTACTGACAATACAAGGATACTCTCTCTTTATCCTTCCTTCCAAAAAACCTCTAACCCTTCATTTTTATATCAAAGTACATTCCATATTTGAAATCGCCTAGTACATGTCCAGCATATCCACATGTTCCCAGCAGGATTCAGCTTCTGTACCAGGTTCAGCTCGAGTTAGTTCCACAAGAAGTCCCTTGATCCAAAGTTTCTCCATCACAGGTGTGGATTTCCATGGTCTGACTTCATTCCTATAAGATACTTGGACACGTTTAGCTGTACATATTATTTCTATATATTTCCTTTTGTTCACACAGGGTCATTTTGCAAGGTATGCCCTCCATCCAGAATACTAAAGGAGGTCAAAACTCACTGTTATTCATATTTTTGGGCACTCAGTTGTTGCCTTGCCCTACATCATCAGTTGGTAGACTTAACATAACTGAATCTGAATCAGTTGATGAACCGTGCACTGTAGCTTACTGAGATCCTCCATGCAAAGGAGACCAGTGTTTTATTACACGGAATAACTAGTTCAGCGTCACCTGCGACAGGACACTTGCTTTTTTTATTCATCTGCATCTCCTTTAAGCCTTGACAGTACATTAATTTATTCATTGAGTTCTGTAGCATTAACTAGAAATCTAAGTTCTGCTTACCTTTCATGCTGTGAACAATTTTAGTGGTAGCAATACATTGGTGCATTGGATCAATAGCATTGCCTGCCCATACAGGACTCTAGACTCTATTGTCCCTATGCTCAGTGTCTATCTAACAGGTTACAGTGAAATAATTGTATTGGGGTTGTCAAATACAAAAAAAACTTATTTGTAGACAATAATTAAAATGATCAGAAGCAGCTGAACAGTTACTGACCCAGGTGGTAGCATCAACATTGTTGCTTTGGTGGCAAAAGTATAATAATCTTTATTTTTTTTATATAGCACCTTTCATAGTGGACCACCATCACAAAGCGCTTTACAAGATACGAGACTAGGGTGTGTGAACTATGCATCAGCTGCAGAGTCACTTACAAGAATGTATCACCCGAAAGACGGAGCACAAGGAGGTTAAGTGACTTGCTCAGGATCACACAATGAGTCACTGGTTGTGCTGGGATTTGAACCAGGGACTTCCTGGTTACAAGGCTGTTTCTTTAACCACTGGACCACACAGCCTCCTATAGATCACACAGTCTCCTATATTGTAGCACAGGTGGACGAGGAGACAGGCATTTCCAGGACAAAGGCGCTACAAGCAAACCAGGCCATGGCACGCAGCTCTCCTTCTGACCTTCTGAAGAGACAGACAATTCCACAGGTCACGGGTAACCCATTATCTAAACAATGCATATTGATAGTGCAGAAATTAGTTGTATGGTAGGCAATGAATTAAAAAGTTGTAGTTCCAAATCAAACAGAAGGGCATTTAATGGATCCTTTATCATGTACTACTTGTACATGCTCTTTTAATGAATATTTAACTTTAAATATTTACATTTTTTAAAGTCCCCATTATACACAAGGAAACATGTTCCCAGAAACATCATCTTAGCAGGTTCCTCATGTGACTATGCAAGATACCAACTCCTAAAGTAGTACGAACATGCTAAAATCAATAATTTTACTTATATATTAACAGGCACCATGTTTTTCATGACCAGCATTTTCAAATCAAAATAACAATTTCAAATAACAATTCAGCATAGGTTCAGCTGCTCCCATTTTATTTCTATGGCTGTACAGATTTTCCTAGTAATTTATTTTCAAGGTGATTTTTGTCAACAGGTATCAAATTAAACTAAACTAGCTTTTTAATTAATGTATTAATTTCACAGCCAAAACACCTGCCTTTCCCTCACCATTACAATTCAGTACCATTCAATGGCAATTAACTTTGCACTGATTTAAAAGTCACTTGAAAGTGAATTTTTCTTTTACCCAGGGCGCTGACATTTGACCTTTCCTTAGTACAACCTTGAGAACTACCACTGTGCATACTGGGATATGTATTTCTTTGTTGAGTTTAATCAGAAGTCAATTTTGCCCAGGACTACACTCCCACAATTCACCTGCAGTAATGACGCATTTCTAAGGAAACCAGCAAGTGAAATCAAAAGGATTTTATATTGAAAGGTTAATAACCACAGATAAATATGAGTGGTTTTAATTAGTTTGGTCACGATAGGTTGAATATTACATTGTCAGATTGTTATCGATTTGTCATCAATAGATGTCTAAACAACAGCAACCAAGGGAGGGCCTTGTTTTGTGTGAGTAATTAACACATTTTATTCCATTCAATTAATACTTGACATCTGCACTGCCCTAAATTTATCCACCCTGAAATAGATCTTTGACTACATTCATTTAAAGATTGTCCGGACTAAAATGACGCACCTTTTTCATTTTTTCCTTCGGTCTGAAAACCAACGTCTGCCCAGTGTATCAGTGCAGAGAAGCTTATTAGGATTTCTGTTGGCTTCAGGTTGTCCATAAATAAGTAGTGAGAGGAACACTTTTATTTTCTTGTAACTGAAAATAATAACTGTGTTTTTCTTTAGGGTAAGCTATCTTTTAACATTTTCTGTTCAAATGAAACTGCAGGGAAAAAAACACTTGTCAATCATGTTTAGTGTTACTTTTTTCTTAAAAGTAACTGTAGGGACTATTTACATTGTATAAAGAAGATGATGGCATTTTATTGTCTTTTCAATTAATAATGTCTTTAAATATTGGTAGATGTATGCAGGATTGTTATCTGTATTTATCTGGTATAAATAAACAAAAGGAAATTGGTTTGAGAATACCTACTGAAATGTATACTTATCTAAAGGGGTGAGATTAAATTACTGTATGACATTGTTATCTTTATATCAGTTTTAAAAGTACAAACTATTTCCCTGTGATGCCCTGAGAACTGATTATAATGAGAACATAACACAATGTGAATCTGTGATCCAAGTCACAGTCTTATCATGCGAGACATCAAATCTCATGGTGCACAGATGCACGTAAGTCAATCTAAATTTAAACTGGAATAAGAAAAAGAGAGCTTAATATAGACACAATCATTTAGGACAGTAATTGGCTATATCTTCTAAATGTATATAATGACATCACAGGTCATGCCATTTCAGTGGCCTTGTTAAAACTGTTTAAAAAAATCTCCAAATATCACAAAACCTGATTAGAAAATAGTACTGTATGTACATATACAATATATGCAGAGTATGCTGCTAAATCCTTGCCTACTGTATCTATTTTAGATGTGCTATTTTTAAAATAAATATATATATATTATTAATATTTCACCATTTAAATTCTCTACACACCGGAAGCGATGCGACAAGCGAATGTGTCATACGGAAAAAATAAAACATGTATTTTTGGTAAGAGCCGTTCACACAGCCTGCGATGTGACAGGCAACACTGAAGCAGCACTGAAGCAATGAGAAAAAAAGATTTGTGGGGTTTGGTTTTTTTTTGCGATTTTGTCGTGTGACAGCTAGGGAACTGACCAATGATGAACAGCTTCCCTTACGTGCCTTCAGTAAACAATGGCGGAAGAAAAGATCATTCTTGCAGTATCAAAATACCTGGAGCTGTACAATAAAGGACATAAAAATCATAAAGACACGGCAATGAGGGAAAGGTAGTGTCGCAGCGAAAGTACCATTTTACACAACGGACGCAATGTGATTTGTCCTGCGATAAAGCTTTTCAGAATACTTATTTCAGTAAACGTAAATGAATCATACACACCAGCTATATCCAGTTCCCTGGAAATGAACTCCCAGAGGTTCTCCCTCATTACAATGTCTTTATAATTTTTGTGGTCCTTCATTGTACAGCTGCAGTTATTTTGATACTGCAAGAAAGATCTTTTCTTCTAGAGATGTGCGAACCGGTTCCTGGTTTGGAACTGACGAACCGGATACAAATATCAGGGATCCGGTTCCAGTGAGAACTATTATGTTTTTAATAAAACTGATTATTAAAAAAAATAAAACCATTAAAACTTTTAATTTGTCAAAAATACATTTGAGAACTATAATTGATACGTTTATACTTAGAAAAACATAGAAAAAGCACGCTCAGCAAGACTATATATTTGCATTTTGTTGTCCTTGTTTTGGACTACTGACTGATCATGGCTGTGATGAGTTTAGTTTGCCTTATTTTTTGCTCTGTGATTGTTGCAGGCTTCTAATGGTTTCTATACTGACGTAGAACTGAAGGACCAGTGCTTGTATATGTATATAAGATGCCCCCCACCCCCCTTCTGCTCACACACTGACATACGGACATGTTTCTCTAAATAGTTTGGGAATTCAAAATACACAGTTCCAATGACAGATACCCGGTTCCAATGATAGATAACTGTTTGGACCTGATTCCAAAAATAGCCTCAAATGCACATCATTATTGTTTACTGAAGGCGCGCAAGGGAAGCTGTTCCTCATTGGTCAGTTCCCTAGCTGCTATTGGTGGATAAAGGCCTTAGTTTAGTTAGTACAGTACTCTTAGTTTCTCTAATTATTTTATTTTTTGTAAGAAATAGAACAGCTTTGCACTGGTAGTGTGACTGCAGCTGCTGTAGAGCCCTGGTGCTTGGCAGGTGAGGAGGTGGTAATTGCAGAGGAAGCACTGCCTGACACACTGGTAGCAGATCCTTTCCCTGAGACCACATTCTGCAAAATAATTCAGGAACATTCCTTTTTTGCAGTAAGCTAAATACACATTGCCCTACATATCATAAAATTCACTTAAACTGTAAGTTAGTTGGTAAATACATTCACCATGGTCTTCGGGATGAAGAATTGTGATGGCAATAAGGCAATAATATCACCATATATATATATATATTTTTTATACCATACTATTGCCATATTTTTAATATGCAATGTTGTTTTACATTGTGGTGTCTTTCCACAATTTGATGTTGAATTTACAGATGCTCGGTGAGGAACAGCCAAACTCAGCTAACAAGGTGAGGTTGCTGAAGACAGTTTACTGTCAAAAGTCATACACCATGGCAAGACTGAACACAGCAACAAGACACAAGGTAGTTATACTGCATCAGCAAGGTCTCTCCCAGGCAGAAATTTCAAGGCAGACAGGGGTTTCCAGATGTGCTGTCCAAGCTCTTTTGAAGAAGCACAAAGAAACGGGCAACATTGAGGATCGTAGACGCAGTGGTCGGCCAAGGAAACTTACTGCAGCAGATGAAAGACACATCATGCTTACTTCCGCGCAATCGGAAGATGTCCAGCAGTGCCATCAGCTCAGAACTGGCAGAAAACAGTGGGACCCTGGTACACCCATCTACTGTCCGGAGAAGTCTTGTCAGAAGTGGCCTTCATGGAAGACTTGCGGCCAAAAAGCCATACCTCCGACGTGGAAACAAGGCCAAGCGACTCAACTATGCACGAAAACACAGGAACTGGGGTGCAGAAAAATGGCAGCAGGTGCTCTGGACTGATGAGTCAAAATTTGAAATATTTGGCTGTAGCAGAAGGCAGTTTGTTTGCCGAAGGGCTGAGAGCGGTACACGAATGAGTGTCTGCAGGCAACAGGAGGTTCCTTGCAAGTTTAGGGCTGCATTTCTGCAAATGGAGTTGGGGATTTGGTCAGAATTAATGGTCTCCTCAATGCTGAGAAATACAGGCAGACACTTATCCATCATGCTATACCATCAAGGAGGCATCTGATTGGCCCCAAATTTATTCTGCAGCATGACAACGACCCCAAACATACAGTGAAAGTCATTAAGAACTATCTTCAGCGTAAAGAAGAACAAGGAGTCCTGGAAGTGATGGTATGGCCCCCACAGAGCCCTGATCTCAACATCATCGAGTCTGTCTGGGATTACATGAAGAGAGAGAAGCAACTGAGGCTGCCTAAATCCACAGAAGATCTGTGGTTAGTTCTCCAAGATGTTTGGGCCAACCTACCTGCCGAGTTCCTTCAAAAACTGTGTGCAAGTGTACCTAGAAGAATTGATGCTTGATGCTGCTTTGAAGGCAAAGGGTGGTCACACCAAATATGGATTTGATTTAGATTTTTCTTATGTTCACTCACTTTGCATTTAGTTAATTGATAAATATAATCTATTAACATGTGTATTTTTGAAAGCATTCTTAGTTTACAGCATTTTTTCACACCTGCCTAAAACTTTTGCACAGTACTGTATATACTGTATATACTGTATATATATATATATATATATATATATATATATATATATATATATATATATATATATAGAAAGTCTACACCCCTTGAACTTTTTTCACATTTTGTTGTGTCAGTGCCTCAGAGTTTCATGCATTTTAAATAAAGATTTTTTTTTCCACTTATCTACACACCATACTCCACACTTAAGGGGACAACAATTTTTATTGTGAAAAATATTATATATTTAAAATACAAAACTGAAAGATCATAATTGGATAAGTCTCCACCCCCTTGAGTTAATACTTGGTGGAAGCACCTTTGGCAGCAATTACAGCTGTGAGTCTGTTGGGATACGTCTCTACCAACTTTGCACACCTAGATTTGGCAATATTTGACAATATATTCTTTTTTACAAAACTGTTAAAGCTCTGTCAAGTTCCTTGGGGAGCGTTGATGGACAGCAATCTTCAAGTAATGCCACAAATTTTCGATGGGATTTAGGTTGGGGCTCGGACTAGGCCACTCAAGGACATTTACCTTTTTGTTCCTTAGCCACTCCAGTGTAGATTTGGCTGTATGCTTTGGGTCTTTGTCATGCCGAAAGGTGAACTTCCGTCCCAGTTTCAGCTTTCTTGCAGAGGGCAGCAGGTTTTCCTCAAGGACTTTTCTGTACTTTGCTCCATTCATTTTCCCTTCTATCCTGACAAGTGCCCCAGTCCCTGCCAATGAGAAACATCCCCATAACACGATGCAGCCACCACCATACTTCACAGTAGTTCTTTGGGTGATGCGCTGTGTTGGGTTTGTGTCAAACATAACGCTGTGAATTTAGGCCAAAAAGTTCCATTTCAGTTTCGTCAGACCACCAAACGTTTTGCCACATGGCTACATTTGCATACTTCAAACGGGATTCATGGTGGTCTTTCTTGAGTAAAATACAGGCCAGATTTGTGGAGTGCTTGGGATATTGTTGTCACATGCACACTTTGACCAGTCTTGGCCATAAAAGTCTGTAGCTCTCACAAAGTTGCTATTGACCTCTTGGTAGCCTCTCTGATCAGTCTCCTTCTTGCTCGGTCATCCAGTTTGGAGGGACGGCCTGATCTAGGCAGGGTCTTTGTGGTGCCATACACCTTCCACTTCTTAATAATCGTCTTGACCATGCTCCAAGGGATATTCAAGGCCTTTGATATTTTTTTATACCCATCCGCTGATCTGTGCCTTTCAACAACTTTGTCCCAGAGTTCTTTTGAAAGCTCCTTGGTGCTCATGGTAGAGTCTTTGTTTTGAAATGCACTACCCAGCAGAGGAAGCCAACAGGAACTGCTGAATTTATCCTGAAATCATGTGAATCACTACAATTTAACACCGATGGAGGCCACTTAACTTGGTGTGTGATTTTGAAGGCGATTGGTTACACCTGAGCTAATTTAGGATTGCTATTACAAGGGGGTGGACACCTATCCAACCAAGCTATTTCAGTTTTTATTTTTTATTAATTTTCTAGAAATTTCTTGAATATTTTTTTCATTTGGAAGTTGTGGGGTAGGATGTGTAGATCAATGAAAAAAAACTATTTTAATGCATTTTAATTGCAGGCTATAAGGCAACAAAAGGCGAACATTTTGAAAGGGGATGTTGACTTTCTATAGGCACTGTATATCTATATATCTACATAGTTAGTCAAAAGTTTACATACTCCAGTGAAAATTTATAATTTCTAGAAATGTCTTGAAAACAGAGTTTTAGGCAAAATCTTTTGTAGCAAAAAGTTTTCCTTTTGTGGATGAGGAAATAAAGTTACAAGAAATAGATGTCTACAATTATTTATTTCAGCATTGCGAATTCAAAAGTATTCATTCCCTTTGATGCTATGATAGTATAGTCTACAAGGTGCTAGAAATTTCAGTATGAACTTAACGCTAGAAAATTCTAGAAAATGTTGGATTGTAGGTGAACATTCTTGAGAGTATAAAAAGGTTAGGCATAGGATAATTGCTGTCATTACCAATAGGTCAGTATGTGAAAAAGTAAAGAGGTATCTGAAGACCTTAGGCAGAAATTGATTTATTGTCATAAAGCTGGAGAAGGATACAAGAAGATTTCCAAGCATTTGAGTATCCCAATTTCAACTACTGTTTCTATTATAAAGAAGTACAAGACCCATGGTACTGTCACAACACTCCCTCGGTCTGGAAGAACGAAGGTTCTTTCACCAAGAACAAGTAGAAGAATTTTGAGGGAGGTTAATAACAATCTGAGGTTGACTGTCAAAGATATTCAAAGTGAATTGGCTGCAAGTGGGACTAGGGTTTCTATTTCAACCATAGGTTCAGTATTGCATGGTGAAGGTCTCAGTGGTCGCAGGCCAAGGAAAAAGATACTCTTAGCAAAACGTCACAAGGACAATCGATTGAAGTTTGCAAAATGGCATTTGAATGATGGATATGAGTTCTGGTCAAAGGTTTTGTGGAGTAATGAAACCAAAATTGAGCTTTTTGGTCACGCTGATAGTCATTAAGTCTGGTGAGGCGTACAAAGAAAAGAACACCATACCTACTGTCAAGCATGGAGGTGGTAATGTCCTTCTATGGGGCTGTGGTAATGTCCTCTAATGGCAAAGGAAATTTAGTTCCAATATATGGTAAAATGGATTCCATAGCATACGATCCTTATCGTTTAAAAGAGGTTATATTATTGCTAAAGGTGCCTCAGCGAGCTATTCATTTCATTTTCCTTGTCAGGGCATGAATACCTTTGAATTAGCATTTTTGGAGTTTTGCAAAAAAATTGCTGAAATAAATAATTGTAGACATCTATTTCTTGTAACTTTTTCCTCATCCACAAAAATTATACATTTCCATGGAGGTATGTAAACATTTGAGTACTGTGCATATATATATATATATATATATATATATATATATATATATATATATATATATATATAGAGAGAGAGAGAGAGAGAGAGAGAGAGAGAGAGAGAGAGAGAGAGAGAGAGAGAGAGAAACAAATATAATTAATTAGTGCAATTATTTTGTCAATTAAGCAGAACACCTCGTTATTTAAAAATCAGGCTGTTGACAAAGCTATAATTCATACAGAAACTGCAGTAATTCTTGGTTGAATTATCTGCTGTAAATGGAACTGTTCCCCTGATACCTGTGCTAAAACTGCAAAGGTAAGACCGCTGCACCAACCATAGCTTAAACTAAAACAGACGTACATAACAGCGTTGACCTACATAGACTCACATTATGCAAGGATGCTTGAAAGACTGCATCAATGCCAGGACTCATGTAAGACAATGGGAAGTACTTAACATGGAGCTCCAACACAGTTTCTGAGAGTCTGTCTATCTTCTTACTAAAGCAAAATAATTATCTAGTTTGCCAGGCAATATGCTGAAATTATTTTGAGATGCATGCAAGGCTCATTTCTGGGAAACACATGGGTTCACATAATTATGCATTTCAAATTTTTCCTTGCAGTATTTATCAGAAAATACTGCAGGACATAACAGTACTTGTTTAATTTTTTTTTATTTATAAATAATTACAGAGTATATGGAACTAAATGGTATCTCCAAATCCAACTTGCAATACAGTATTCTCAATATCCAGCTACATTACTATACTGTAAAGTTTTGATAATAGGTTGGGATACAAGAAAAAAAAAAAAGTAATACAAAATGATCTTAAAGTCTCACTTCTGGAATGTATTTGAGAATGTGTATGGTTTCTGAAAAACTGAAAGTTCTGAAAAGAAAATAGATAAGGAAAGAACTGAATACAGTATAATGTAGATTTACAGATTGTTGCACTGTAACTATACAGTGTAAATAATTTACAGTATTTTACCACTGTTAATCAGTCCTTAAATATCATATTTTATTAATCACATATTTTCTGAAAAACGGATCACTTAAATCATATAATATAAATAAAAACGTGAATTAATTATTTGTCTTTCTGTAAATAAACAGAGTAAGGCAAAAAAAATAGGATTCTTGAATAAAGTCTTACTGGAAGCACTTGCAGAAGTCATCAAAGTCAATCCATGTTTCTCTGGAGCTGGGCATCTCAGAATGAACATCTTCCTGTGATCACATGGCTGGATACTGACATACGAACAGCTTCCGAGGCTACATGTTGTTTGGTATGAAAATATAACGGGGACAATAAATCAGAAAATGGCTACAGATACCCATACAATTTATCGCTTGTTTGAGGTCAGTAGGTGAACCCTAATGCAGGCAGCTACACAAAATAGCCAAGATTGTATAAAGTAAGAAGCTGATGAACCTGGCTAAAACACACCATGTTTCTAGCTTTCTTAACCCCAGTCAATTTATTACATCTGATTATGTAGTCACCCTGATTTATTTAATGAGGAATTAATTTTGCTGGAGCATGAAACCATTTAAAAACCTATAAGATATTGTGGCAGGGCAGGGCCCTGCTTTAAAATAGTGTATTATAATTTAAAATGTATTATTGTTTAAAATGCATTGTGTGGTTTGTGTGTTGGTGGGGGTTGGCAGTGATGGGGTTAATTTCCAATCCCTGCCAAATACACGTTGCTGGAGCCTTAATTGAATGATTAATGGTTAATTAGGCTCCAGCCACATGGTATTTAAGGAGGGGAAAATCCTTTGCTTGGGTGAAGGGAGTTGGATGAGTTTACACTGGGAGTGTTTGTTGGTATTATATTAAAAACTTTGTTGTGACGGCTAATGCCCAGCCTACAGCAGTTTGGGCTTTTGCTTGAACCTTTATTTTGGCTCTTGAGCCGGTTATTTTGTTCATGGTGTTTGTGACTTGTTATGTTAAAAAAAAAAAAATTTCTCTGTGAGCAGTGTTTTTTTAATATTATTATTTGCGTGAAATAAATGCATGCCCTAGTGCTTAAAACCGCAATTCTTGAACTCTGAGTCTCTTTCGTACCTCCTGACCGCCTTAGACACCCGGCTATCCTGTCACATATATACTAAGGGTCACACAACTAAACTGATAATTAGTATTGGATTTATTTAATAAAAGTCTTAAGTCACCGGGGGAAATCCTAATGAGAGGAATCATCTGATCTAAAGGGCAGTGCCAAAGCAGCAGCAACACATTGTACACACTGTAAAGCATCTTTTTTTTCATCTCTGCCCTGAAATAGCTTAAAGTTCCTCCACTATTAAATGTATTATTAATATAAAAGAAACATAAAATATAGAATTATCTAAAAATAGGAGCAATTGTCCTAGTATAGATGTGGGACATCTTTTAACCTCATCCCCAAATCTATTGTATAATCTATATCATATTCAATCTAAGGTGTTAGGAGTATCAGGTTAATAAAAAAAAGTCCCCTGGTCGATCACTGACTAAATAGCTTTCAGGATCTGTAATCATGCTCATGTTCACCAACACTAAAAAAATCTCTTTTAAAAGCTGTTACTTAGCAACATAAAATACATACCTAACCAAGAATGAATTAACTTGGCCTTTATTGCACAATAGGCCTGATTTATCATGGCTTAATGGTTGGCACAATTTTTTGTAAAACTCTTATAGAGCCCTACAGTATTTTTAAGTAAGTGTAAAGGATAAGACAATTTCCTCAAATAAAAAGATATATTTGTAATAGTACAGTAGTGTCAGAGTAAAGGTATTCCTCCTAAGAGAACACTTCAGGTAAAACCCTTGTTACACGAGTAAATTTACCAGCAACTTCTATCACCTGCGACCAAATCCTGTGAGGATTGGCCCATGTAACAGCCCTGACAACGTATTGTCAACGTTCTGGCAACTGCCTGGCAACGCGATTCCTCAAGTGGACAGCAATCCCACTCCAGGCAACAGGTTCCAGGCAATATCCAATCAGAGCACTGGTGTGTGTCACGTGATTCTGTCTGCTAGAGTGAAAACAACAGTTAAAATGGACACGAAAGCTGCAATTACCTGGGCTGGGTTGCACCAGCTGTGTGTAAGTTCTTACTTAGCTTAGTTAAAGCGTAAGTCTTTACTAACTTTGATTTTACACATTTTGCACCAGGTAAGATAGTTGTAACGCAAGACTTAGTTGTTGCTTAAAATTTACGCATACCTTTAGAGAGGTGTAAGCTGTTCGTAGAATCAAAATACAACATGACACGATAGCTTTTGCTGCGTGAGCTTCTCAAATTGAAGATGATTTTGTTAATAGTTTTCGTCGTCAGCGAATCCTGCGAGACCGCATACATCCTCTTGATAATTATAGGATATCCTATTAGATTCTAAAGTTTCTTATAGGATTTAATAAGATAAAAATGTCTTAGAAGACTAATTTTAAAGTTCATTTATTAATTATTTTAATTTCTGAAAGATTCCTATACAATTTCCTATAGTATTTTTTCACCAGGCTTATACTGTATATTTTAATATAGAATTAAATATTTATATTTATTATCCGTACAAGGTACACAGTATTTGAGACAGTTTAGGTTTTTATGAATAGCAAATATTAAAGTTATACTGTATTGATCATTAATGTATAAACGTTCCTAAACTTCAAGTTAGCTATAACATTTTATAAGTAACTTGAACTGCAACTGTTTAAGAGCTGAAAACAAGTAAAAAGATCTAATTAACAAATTATTAGTTCAATTAAGGGTCTAGTTAAGTAATTAAGAGCTTGGTTGGAATGAAAACCAGCAGACACAGTTTGAGAAGCCCTGTACTAGATACTAGTCATGTACAGTACTTCAGATAGTACGGTACTGAAATCTCTGCTCCTAAACTAAATCTATAATACAAGGAAAGAAACTGGTACATTGCCATACTGAGTCAAGTTGTAATTTTACAGGTCTGAAGAACTTTTGGATTCAACTGGAAATACTTACCTCCACTCATAGCGTTTTCTTTGTTTCTGTCGGTTACAGACACCTAGTAGTTTTTTTTTTTTAAATACGGTGGCCATATATAAACAACATTTAAATTGGACCTTTTTATCATAAATTAAAACATACATTTACTACAGTATAATATAGTATTTACAGTGGCTTTACCTTGTTTATACTTTTTTTTACATAGAGAAGTTCAGAATACCAACATAACAAAAAAAAAAATCAAGAAAAAACATAACTCCTTCAAATTAGAAGTTGGAAAACATTGAATTTATTTACTAACAATGTCCATATAATAAACAACAGTTTTATTTTTGGATAGATGGTATGTTACAGTAAACATTTATATTCTAAAGTTTTCAATTAATCGAAAATGAATGTTTAACCTCTATGCCTGAAAAGGTACAAATCTTTATTGTATATGCATATCTGACAGACATTATGCAGTATTAAAAAGGTACATTTATATCTATAAAATCTGTTGTAGATTTGGAGGCTCATTTTTTGTCCTCATTATCAGTTTACCACAGGCCATGCGTGGTATACATCCAACAAAGGCTATGGCAAGTTGAGTTATCTTGCAACACAGCAGTCGTATTTTGATGCCAAATTAGTTAACTAGCGTCTATATTTGAAAATGGCTGCTAGCCATAATCTTCATTTGGAATCACAAGAAAAAGTAAAATGTTTTTTTCCCCCCCAAGTGGGCCACCACTGTAGTTCTGAGAGCATATCAAGAAAGTGTTGGAGGACATGGTACAGAACAGAAGGCTTAGGATTTGTGAACCTTCAGGGGAACAGAAATCTCCACAGGAAGAACAGTTAGATCTGAAGCATTGGGGTACTGGTGTTTTTGTGAACAGCATAGAAAGAAGGCTGTGGGGAGCATGTTGACAACCTTGAGAGAAAAAAAAAAATCAACTACATAACTGTGACAAGGAGAGAAGGAATCTGAGCTGCAAGTCTACCTCCTGACCAGTAAGGGCGCTATATTAGGGCTGTCAAGTGATTAAATAAATTAATCGCGATTAATCTCGCAATTGAAAAAATACTCGGTTAATCTCGGTTTTAATCGCATATTAAATTGATACAATTACTACATCCATCTAATTTAAATTTGTTTTATTACTGATGCTATTATTATTATTATTATTATTATTATTATTATTATTATTATTATTATTATTATTATCATTGACTAAATAAAATTGTTTAAAATGTATTTATTTAACCAGTAAATTTACCCATTGAGACTGTGACCAAAATGTACTTGGGGCAATAATTTAGAAATTACAAATACAACCAACACAATAAAATGTGCGGGTCAAGCTTGATCAGCAGCATACAGAGATCAGAAAACAGAATAAATAGGATATCTATTTTTAAATGTGATTGTGGACTGATTTTTTAATTTTTAAAAAAATAAAATTATAAATATATAGCTACAGTAAGCAGTTCTTGGAAATTAACTGTTCATTGTAAAGAGAACGTAAAACAACCTGTCATCATATCCAAAAACTGTAAACTAACAAGAAAAATTGTTTGGCTCTACATACTACACAAAAAAAAAAAGCAGCAACGCAGCCTCTTGATTCATGGGCTTGCAGCGATCCTGAATTTCTGTCGAAGCTGGTGGGTTTAATTTGTTGTTGTATTGTTGTTGTCTGTAGCAGAAGAGTGGCTGGTCTATTTTGAGAAGTGAAGGCATGTTCAGCACGCAGCAGACGAGATGTACTGTCAGCATGATTTTCAAAAGGGGCAACATAAAAACTAGGTTGCAAAGTGATTTTTAAAGCCTGATTAATGGAACCACCTCACTTGATTTATATTTTAAAAGCGTCAACAAGTGAATACACGATTCATTTAATCTAAACCCCTTGAAAGCCATATACTTAGTGACCCAGATCAGCTTTTAGAAATCACTTTGCGACCTAGTTCTCATTTAGCCCTTTTTGTAAATCATGCTGTAAGTGTGATACTGGAACTCACTTTAACAGTAGACAAGTAAGCATTTTCCTGTCCAATGAGCCATCAGAACGTTTTAAAAAAATAAATAAATAAACCTCCCACTCAGTTTTAGTACTTTGCATGTAAGTGCATGTAAATCATTTTATTGCTACAGCTCTTTGATGGATAAATTACATACAAACAAGACCTACTTTACATATAAATCACCAATCACAGTATAGGTTGTAATTGCATGTTGTACTACATGATTTGTTTAAAATATATAAATCTTTTGCAATAATAAACAAATAAACAATCTATGTGTTTTTCAGTGTAACACATCATATTTTTTTAAATTAAGTGCCTAATAATCTCTGTCCAAATTGAATGCTGCAACCCATATCATTAATACAGAGAAAGACTGACGATCAACTATTGGCGCCTGACCAATGGGGGTTGCTGTGCTGTGGTGAAGCAGACCAACCCCAGACAATTGTCCACCTTAACCTGAGGGAGAATAAAGGCCAATGCAGCCTTGACTATGGCTCCCCAGCCAAGATCTGCAATCATAAATTTGAACCAGTAAGCTCCCAATTGTAAGACTCACCCCACACAGAAGTGTCTTTACTAGGTAAGCCACTGGGGACTCCATGATACATTTCATTCTAAATATTTACACTATCCATTTTGCTCCAAAAACCCATCTACTGCAAATAAAAAGGAGAGGGGGATCACAAATCTTTGTAAACATGCTTTGTGCCTATCTCATTCTCTTAAATAACCTGTTGGAAGAATGTGAATTGGATAACCTCAAAACAGGTGTGGTAAAATCGAATGTTGCCCTATTATAATGTTATTCCTTGAGTAGCATCTTGACAGTAACGTTTTGTTAATAAGGCCCTATAATTTATATCTGTATGTCTAATTGTGGGGTTGGGGTTTAGATGGGTAATCATTCTAAATCTGACCCTATCTCTTTAACATGTACTATAAAAAAAATCCTCAGTAAAATGTCTCTGATGAATTGAAATCCATTTGTTCTTTTTTTCCCCACAGAAATCAGACCCTTCCTCAAATAGTGTACTCATTATTTTGCACTTTCTATCTTGTTTCTGAGACTCAGGAGTTCTGCAATTAGAAATGTCCTCAAAGACATGGATCACTGGGGAAAACGAACCCTAAAAGCACTCAAATCCATTTCATTCCCTAATTATCTTATGTGATACAATACCAAAATCCAGAGGTGGTTAGACATTGAGCTTGAATTATACAGCCTTTGGCTACTCTGCAATCCATCTCACTGCTTAATACATTTTTATACTACTTAATACATAGCTTATGGCGATTGCTGTTGTTGAAAAATGTTCCTTTAATTTTGAAGTGCTACATCTTTTTTTTTTATTAAACCCACAGGCTGACTAGGCCTGTCAGGGCCTTGAGGATTTTAATCATGACCCTACATCTTAAGATTCTTTTTTAATAAAAATATTTCACAAGTAAATGGGACAGAAAGCTTTTGTAATACATTCATGTAAAGTGCATTATTATTATTATTATTATTATTATTATTATTATTATTTTATTTATTTTATTTCATTTTCTTACCTCTACAGCAGGGGTTTCCAACCCTGGTCCTGGAGAGCCCCTATCCAGCAGGTTTTATAGGTGTCTTCACATCATCAGTGGCTAAAGATCTGGAACACCTGTTAATCTTGAATAATTAAGCCAATAATTGGTTCAATTAAATAACGAAATTGGTTGAAATGAAAACCAGCAGCCACAGTAGCCCCCCAGACCAGGGTTGGAGACCCCTGCTCTATAGTATCAAATTCATCCACTGGCTTGAGAGTCCTTTGTACTGTCAATATTCATGTTGCTTTCATGGTCAGTCTCTATAAAGGATGTAGGGCTATGGCTACCTAGCTCCTTTCTAATAGATACAAAAAATAATAATAATCAAAAACTAGATCTATTCCAGTCCTGGTCTTTATTCCAACCAGGTCCTAAATTAATTAATGTGGTTAAAGAAAAAGGGCTTGTAACCAGGAGGTCCCCGGTTCAAATCCCGGCTCAGCCACTGACTCATTGTGTGACCCTGAGCAAGTCACTTAACCTCCTTGTGCTCCGTCTTTCGGGTGAGACGTAGTTGTAAGTGACTCTGCAGCTGATGCATAGTTCATACACCCTAGTCTTTGTAAGTCGCCTTAGATAAAGGCGTCTACTAAATAAACAAAAAATAATAAAAATAATCTTGAGGGCCAGAGTTGAGTACCACTGCTCTATATTGTATGCACCTACAGTAAATAATCAAACACATTCCATCACCTTGACATTTAATGGAAATCTACCAACAAGTAAATAAATTTGTAACTCATCCACTAATTCTGCAAAGTGAGGGAATTCCAAAGCAAATGCATTTCCAAGTACTTGCAAGGATATATTACTCATTAATCTAGCAGACACATTTGTCAGCTAGATTATCTTGGCATTACATCTATAATTTAAGCAGAAAGGGCACCGTTTAAAGTACTGTATACTTTACAGACACTATAGGGTTAAAAAAATATGTATGATTTGAAAAGTTATAAACTCTGTCATCCTTCAGTGGTTATGTCTTCCCTCATTTGTTGTTTCATGTAATTTAGTTCTGTTTTGTGGTTTGCAAACGTTAATGAATTCGCAAAGCATATAATAACATGGTTGCTATGGATTCCATGGAGATTGAACAGTAATACTTCTATGTATCTGCTAGATTGTAATTAGTTACAACAGATTCATTTTCTATAAAACACTTAGCACTTCCATTTCTAGGCAACCTACTAATTCTGTTTTGAAATGATTTTAACTAAGCTGCAGAATAATGGCAAGATGTTGTTTTAAATGTATAATTTCTGCTATTAGTACACAAAAAAATTAAAACATTTTGCAATGTCCTTTTCTTACAACCAATGTACTTGAAATGATATGTACAGAATATATTTTTCATGATAAACCGCAAAGTAGAGTATCAATAATCTTTACTGCAGAGCTGGTTTGGGCTAAATTTTTAATTTTAATATATTTATGCTGTACACCAATTTAAACTGCCAAACATATTTCAAATGCAAATTGTCAGCACAGGCGTTAGTCACACAAGGCTTGATGATACGGTTGGCTAAGCTGAGTTCTTATATTATCCTTAATCCTGCCAAAATAAAGGCTGATGCATTCAGTAGTAATAACAGTTTAAAGGTTTTCAGTAATTACCTCCCTGCCAATGAATATGTAACACTCAATTCCCTGACTGAAATGAATGTGGATGACAGGTGACAGGGGAGTTCAGACTAACAACACCATTCTGATACCAACAAGGACACGGCATGGGAACATCAATAACATAACACATGCAGAAGGCTTCTGGCTTGAACAAAGAAAAGAAGATATTCTCAAGGGCAGTGTATGATAAGTTGCTTATATTGTTGACCTTTATTTAGTCTCAGTTGACCTAAGAAAAAAAAAATACAATACTACGGACTGCAATAGTATATTTTGGAGTCTGCTTAAACACAATGTAGAATACAAAGCCATTATAATGTTAGCTAGATTAAAAAAAATAGGGTACAATGTCTCTAACTGCAATTGTAAATCAGAGAATGCTTTAATCACACCTAAAAATAAATAAATAAATAAATAAATACTTATCAATGAGTGGGCCCATACAATATGAGTGGGGCTTACTGTATACTGGCAGGATACAAAGTAAAGTTGATTAACCACTTTGCAGCCGCCACTGTCTATGCTTGATTCCCCAAGTGGTCTTTGGTAGCCGCCATTGTCTATGTTGGATTCTATGCTGTGCTCTGCCTTCGTTAATTGTCTATGTTGGATTCTGTGCTATGCCTCCATTCAATCCTTCATCAATCTGCACTAAACTTTGCTTAAAGACAGCCTTCGCCAAGAAATCGGTCTGGTCTCTGTATACTTATGTAGTTTGATTGACAGGCTGTTCCCCTTTCAAGAAGATGTCTTTGACCAGTGTGTCCAGCGCGAGCAGCTGTCAATCTCATTCTCATGCTTACAGACTGATGCAAGAGGGGATCGCCTGCAGAGGATTTTTTTTCAAAGAAACAAAACAAAGTTTCTATTTCTATTTTCGATTTTAAAAGGACAATGATAAATATACAGACATATATTTCTGCATGTATAAACACACCATGTAAGCACGTTAGCTACTGTATATATTCATATTGAATCCATATATTATTGCATACCTTCAATTTGATATAATTTGTGAAAATAATAGTAACTGTATTTGTATTGTTGATGTGTGTGGGCGATTGCCCTGCACATGTGGAAATTAGTGTTGGTGTAATTTACATGGGGAAATGGGTTTATTGTGTGTGCATTTTGGAGTTGATTTTTTTTGATTAATTGATTGTTTACAGACGGGCACTTGACTGAGAGTGATTGGCTGTGCCGGTCCTCAATCAGCAGGTGGGCAGGTCTCTACTGAGTGTCCGTCAGTTTAAAAACATCCGGTGGAGAGGGCTTGGGGCGACTGCAATGCCATGCCTCAGAAAGAGGCGCTTCGCACACATGAGGAGAGAGCTTCTGCTCTGTAGGAACAACAGCTATCCAACCCTGAAACTGCAAGCGGTGCTTGTGAAGGCAGTGCCCAGCCAAGGCCATGTGAAGCAGCAGGAGTCGTATGATAGTACACCGACTCATAAGTAGGTTAGTTTAGGGGATATTGATCCCAAGTAATGTATAGCGAGGGTTACTTAGTGTAGCAGGTTCCTGGAGCGGGACGCCTCGTTTATAAGGCTAGCACTCGCCCTGTGTGGCACCTTTTATTTGTAGTTTTTGTACTGTGTTTTATTTTGCATTTTGTACAGTATCCTGTATGTGTCCTCTGTGCGTTACCATCGCTTGTAGCGTCACATGACCCATTTATTTACTTTCGTTTGGTGTGTGAATAAATCCTACGCGCCTGAGGGGCGTTTCAACTCCACCTCCCATGTCTCTCGCTGCGTTCACGATACGCAGACTTTGATAAGTATGTGCAGATTTTGTGGAAAACCTGTCCAAATTCATCGTCTGCGGGAACTCAGCCGGAAAAGACGTCACCAGGTCACGCATCCACAAGCTTAAAAGTCTGCACAACCGCGGAGCTTGTCAAGAGGTACTGTGCTGGAGCAGCCGCGGCTCAAAACAATAGACGAGCGTTGGCTGACAAAGAAGTGTGTAGCAACCAGATACAATCCTCACTCCATGTGCTACTGCCACCTAGCCAGGGGGTGTGAATCGCCTTCGAGTCTGTCATTAATTATCTTATGAATGATTTGTAATACAAATAAAAATGATTTGACTCTTTTTCCACACAGTTATTATACTTTTCAAATATTCAGATATTTATTCTAAAGGTTTAAACATGTAAAAAAAAAAAAAAGCTAAACAGTTGAAATTAACCTAAAACCGCTCTGTTATTTTCAGCAGGTGTAATTGGTTATTGATGAAAGGCTATCAGGGACAGGGAATAACCTACTTTGAATTAAGGAGAATACATCAGCGTTAATAACAGGTAGTTGAAGTGAGATATGTGACCATATGTGCAAGTATTTGAACTATTTTTGTTCCTGATCAAATTACAGTACTGTCTAACAACCCCTTTGTGAGAGGGCGGGGGGAATCCTGCCCGTTATAATACTCATTAATTTGTCTCACATCACAAAACATACGTTTATATTATCTCTTTATAGCAGGGACTGTTTCTACTGTACATTTTCTGATGCTGTAAATTATGAAGCTGGTGGAGCACAAAGGGAACTTCGATTGCATCCACTTCTTCTGCGATTAGAATTTCTCTCAACACCACCTCTATTTTGGTTCTGCTCAGAACTGGTGTTCATTTACCAAAGCTGTCCACGCTCCGTCTGCACAGACTGTGACGTTACGCGCAAACTCCCGTCTGCAATCTAGCCGGCAAGAAAGTGTTGTGAATGCGCCCTCTGTCATTCATATCAGCGGTTACCCACACATGTGACGCAGTAGCCTACACCATGTTTTCATTTTTTCTTTATGTTCGTGTGACAGTGAAATAGACATTTATAAAACACCATATTATGCAAAGCACAGATACAATGTAAGAAGTAGGAGGAGACGCTATGCTTTATAATTATTCTTTGACCTTTTAAATCTGTATTAGGGATGGAGACATAGCGTTATCCTGTTTATTTTGGACATTTATCAGTAAATCTTGAGATTTGTCAATATTTTAACTTTTACTGTAATATTTTTATTACACATGTTTTATACATATAGATATGTATTACATTAACTATGTCAAAGTGTTTGTAAATGAGTAGGGGTGACACAATTTTGTGTATTATAAGCTTATTTATTTATTTACATTTGCAAATTGATGCGAATATTATAGAACCACTATATTCTATATAACCAGCAGTGGTCCTGAGGAATCTGGAGATAGAGCTGATGAGGGGTCTGCCACTGCTATGTACAAGACCAGGAAGTGCATAAACAACATGAACTGGGTAAAATACAGGCAGAGCCTTTACATTGTTATATGGATATATACAAAAAAACTGTTTTACACAATCTTTGTATTGTTATGAAACACGTTGACATCTGAATCACATCATTTCATTTCACTATTAGCTGACAAGTCTGTATCACTTATCCCTGATACATTGCATTATGTTGCAATCGCATACTGACTCAGTGGCATTCTGGTTCATTATTAAGCAAACTTTTTTCTCACAAAAGCTGGCAGCAGATTTATTTTTTGTATATACCATGCCACGGCATGGGTAAACAAGCGCCTCTTAAGAAACTACAGAGTGCACAATGCACCTGACCGAATTACACTTTCTGACAAATGAAGATTCAGAGGTTGGGTGTGGAGTGTAAAATGCCTTGCTGTATATTATGACGCAGTGTCAACATTTTCATAGAAATGTACCTCTCTATTTGGAAAAGGAGACGGTATAGGCCATTTTGGTCAATCTAAATCAGTTTTGTTGTCAAAATAACCTTATTTTTATTCTTAGTTTGACTGTACATGATCTGTAGACTTGCAGAATTATTGATAAAAGTGAAACTAAAGCTATTTGGGGGGTGCTTAACATTGTGCTTTATGTTAATTAGCCACAAGGTTTGCCTGTTTTCACTCCAATACAGAACACAGAAGCACAAGTGTGCAAATAGCTTTTCCTTATGGCTCTAATTTGCCTGCCTTACTAGAAAATGTGTTATGTACTGCTTAGTACTTTAGTAAAGTGTAATGCCCAATTCAAAGGTAATGCTTTTTAAATATTTTATATACCTGCATTTTTTCTCTTGAAAAGACCCTGCCCATCTTTAAACAGTCCAATCAGTTTATTGCAGGTAGTTTACACTTTTACAAAAAAAAAAAAAAAATTAACGGGGCAGTCTTACCAATAACCTAGCTTCAATTTATTGACAAAGTGCCACAAAAATAGATTTTTAGAGTATTTTCAACAGTAACAGCGTGGTTGTCAAATAAAAGTTCATATCTCACCTGTTTGTTTTTCAGATATGTCACACCATTCTAAGCATTTGTACGAAGTTTAATAATAATATACAGATGCCTAGAATGGCACAACCTTTATGTTGAGCTTTGATCTTTTGGCTTATCAATTGATTTTATGAATATTTTTGCAAAAGGACATGTTCACATGTCAAATATTAATTTCCTGTACTCAGCCGTAAAACTGGCCTCAACGAAATATATACATTTCAAAACACATCAAACCAAATTGACTCAGATTCCATAGAAGAAGAACCAGGCCAATGCAGACCTAAAATTGATAAAACTGTCTTAATTAAATCAATTCATCTATGTTTGCCAGGCATTTCACAGCAAACTGAAAAGCAGCTGCCTCACACATATGGTATTATTAAATTGTAAAATTAAACAGCATAAGTCATAACGTTGTATGTCATACTAGGGCTCTTTTCTCTAAATAGTTATTCCTTTGTGAAATAGCAAGTGTCGCCTTAAGCTATATTACTCTGTCCAGATGGACTGTGAAATAACACCTCCGCGTGGTGCTGAGCAGCTGCTGGAGCATAGAGATCAAATAAACCATTTTAAAGTTAGATCATTCAATATTTAGTACAGTACAAGAATGATATAAATCATGTATGGAAGCTATTGATCTCTGTATTGATAACAATGTCTAAAAACTACTGTGCAGCATAATTCCAAAATGATTTATACTGTAGAATGAATCATGTACCAGCACTTTTCATGAATTATCTAACTATGCATATATATATATATATATATATATATATATATATATATATATATATATATATATACAGTGCAAAAGTTTTAGGCAGGTGTGAAAAAATGCTGTAAAGTAAGAATGCTTTCAAAAATAGACATGTTAATAGATTACATTTATCAATTAACTAAATGCAAAGTGAGTGAACAGAAGAAAAATCTAAATCAAATCCATATTTGGTGTGACCACCCTTTGCCTTCAAAACAGCATCAAGCATCAATTCTTCTAGGTACACTTGCACACAATTTTTGAAGGAACTCGACAGGTAGGTTGGCCCAAACATCTTGGAGAACTAACCACAGTTCTTCTGTGGATTTAGGCAGCCTCAGTTGCTTCTCTCTCTTCATGTAATCCCAGACAGACTCGATGATGTTGAGATCAGCGCTCTGTGGGGGCCATACCATCACTTCCAGGACTCCTTGTTCTCCTTTACGCTGAAGATAGTTCTTAATGACTTTCGCTGTATGTTTGGGGTTGTTGTCATGCTGCAGAATAAATTTGGGGCCAATCAGATGCCTCCCTGATGGTATTGCATGATGGATAAGTATCTGCCTGTACTTCTCAGCATTGAGGAGACCATTAATTCTGACCAAATCCCCAACTCCATTTGCAGAAATGCAGCCCCAAACTTGCAAGGAACCTCCACCATGCTTCACTGTTGCCTGCAGACACTCATTCGTGTACGCTCTCCAGCCCTTCGGCGAACAAACTGCCTTCTGCTACAGCCAAATATTTCAAATTTTGACTCATCAGTCCAGAGCACCTGCTGCCATTTTTCTGCACCCCAGTTCCTGTGTTTTCGTGCATAGTTGAGTCGCTTGGCCTTGTTTCCACGTCGGAGGTATGGCTTTTTGGCCACAAGTCTTCCATGAAGGCCACTTCTGACCAGACTTCTCCGGACAGTAGATGGGTGTACCAGGGTCCCACTGTTTACTGCCAGTTCTGAGCTGATGGCACTGCTGGACATCTTCCAATTGCGAAGGGAAGTAAACATGATGTGTCTTTCATCTGCTGCAGTAAGTTTCCTTGGCCGACCACTGCGTCTACGGTCCTCAACGTTGCCCGTTTCTTTGTGCTTCTTCAAAAGAGCTTGGACAGCACATCTGGAAACCCCTGTCTGCCTTGAAATTTCTGCCTGGGAGAGACCTTGCTGATGCAGTATAACTACCTTGTGTCTTGTTGCTGTGCTCAGTCTTGCCATGGTGTATGACTTTTGACAGTAAACTGTCTTCAGCAACCTCACCTTGTTAGCTGAGTTTGGCTGTTCCTCACCCAGTTTTATTCCTCCTACACAGCTGTTTCTGTTTCAGTTAATGATTGTGTTTCAACCTACATATTGAATTGATGATCATTAACACCTGTTTGGTATAATTCTTTAATCATACACCTGACTATATGCCTACAAAATCCCTGACTTTGTGCAAGTGTACCTAGAAGAATTGATGCTGTTTTGAAGGCAAAGGGTGGTCACACCAAATATGGATTTGATTTAGATTTTTCTTCTGTTCACTCACTTTGCATTTAGTTAATTGATAAATATAATCTATTAACATGTCTATTTTGAAAGCATTCTTACTTTACAGCATTTTTCACACCTGCCTAAAACTTGTGCAGTACTATATATATATATATATATATATATATATATATATATATATATATATATATATATATATATATATATATATATATTACCTCATCCTAATTAAGACTACAAATTATTCTACATGTTTAAAAACATAAATGGTTATTAGCTTGCTACTTTATCGCCTATGACCAGCAAAATAGTCATTGTGACTAACAATGACTGTTTTTTTTTTTTTTTTTTTTTGTACTGGTAAAATATCTAGATTATACTGACATTCACATATCTACATATTAAAGTTTGTAAACATATATGTATAAAAATATACAAAACAATCTTCATTTGTCAGCCAAATACAAGAGGCACAGTACTTCACTTATGGCAGACTGCTTTTTCCACAGTGGATATTAGACGGCTGGAATAATTGTGAGAAACCTGTCAGTTAAGACAATTTCATTGATCTACTGTATTTGTTTTTGAAGTACAGTATAGGACGATGGCAAAGCAATGGAACTCCAATAGCAGAGTGAGTAATTTGCCACTCATGCCATGTGGTTCTGTAGTCTTGCATATTGTTGATGTGCTTGTCATTGTTTCATTATTATTATTTGTTTATTTAGCAGACGCCTTTATCCAAGGCGACTTACAGAGACTAGGGTGTGTGAACTATGCATCAGCTGCAGATTCACTTACAATTACGTCTCACCGGAAAGACGGAGCACAAGGAGGTTAAGTGACTTGCTTAGGGTCACACAATGAGTCAGTGGCTGAGGTGGGATTTGAACCGGGGACCTCCTGATTACAAGCCCTTTTCTTTAACCACTGGACCACACAGCTGGTCAGAGTGGGGGCTTCCTGTCCACAGGGGCTACCAGAGGTTTTCCCCTAATCAGTCTCAATGTTTTTTTTTCCTCTCCACTGAACTGCAGGTATACACAGTCACACCTACTGATAATTCCTAACCACCTCTGTTTGTCCTGCTTGTCCTTCTAGTCTTTGCATAATGCTATGCTGGCAGGTGTTCTTTGTCATTGTCTCATGGTGCAGGTGTTTCGCGGAGAGCCGGGGGTCCATCCTTTGGGGGGCAAGTGAATCGCACTTCCTCGACCTCAGGTTCAGGCATCTGCCTACCTTCCTTCTCACCGCCATGAGTCAGAGTGGATTCCCGGCCACACTCTATCCTATTGCAGCTCATGCACTTATCTTACCTCACCTAGTGAGGCTCTGTTCTGTCCATTGGTCTCTTCGGGACGTGACTGCTTTATGCTTCCAGTGCTCGAGTCCCATACTAATCCGCATGCTTTCTCTTTACAGCGCAGAGTCTCGGCCAATCACGGGGTTTAACGAGCGCCCCTTTAAGAAGCCTCAGATGCTGGGTACCCTATTCTCCCGAGGGGCGACTCCCTCGTACTTCCATTTAATGTCCTGTCGCCCAGGACCAATTTCCTCTCCCAAGGGTCGGCTCTTCAAGTATTAACCCTCGTATATGTTTTTCGGTAGCTGGGCTTTGCCCTGGGATGCGATGGCTACACCACCCTCAGTCAGCAACCACCTTTCTATCCTAATTTCCTTCACCTGTAGCGAGACATTTTAATGAACAACAACATAGCGTTTGTACTCTCAGATTTAGGGGGATTGAAGTGGTTAATACCCCACGTCGAGGTGGAGATCTATTATAATAGAGTGGAATTTCACTACCGTTGCTGTATTTATCAGACATTTAGTTGGCAGGTGGCGTTTCACTCTTTACCTCATTTGTTCTGGAGTCCTTCAATTTTGAGTCAGTAGAGGGCTTTTGGTTTCAGAACTTTCGTGATCTTAAAATTGGAATTTTGGGACTATTTCTTTTAAAAGATTCCAGACCTTATCCAAGTATCCAACCCTAAAATAAAGAAAACATAAATTGCATTGTTTGCATTTAGTAAATTCAGATATATGCAAACTAATGTGTTATAGGTAGTGTTCCGCGTTTTCGTTTTTTTTTTTTTTTTTTTAACTGGACGTCGGTTTTTACTGATTTATACCCTGATTATGTTGGCCAATCAAATCTGATTATTGTGGCAATTGCTGGGCTTAGTAACTACTAGCTTGATCAAAAACTAAATTGAAATACACGAAAATATAATATGTTTAGTGGATGAGGAATGGGGAGAAAACGTAAATCAGTTTATGAATATTCAAAAGAATACTAATGTTTCGAAATATACAAAAAGCAAAAATAGCAGAAGTGGGTCAGATGAGGCAGAGGATGCATAGCGTTGCAAATACTGCTGCATTGAGGTACATGTTCGCGCTGACAATAAAAGAACATACTGAAAAATAAGAGACGTATTAAACTAAAACAATAAAGTGAACTGAGAGACAAGCAATCAATTTATGCAGCTTTTACACTCGCTTTAATAAAAAGAAAGCGCAGAATAGCTGTGTTAATGAGTCTGTCAGAGCGCTGTGCTTTGCTGGACAGCCACTGTTTATTGCAGAGAGCAGGGTTCTCCCCAGGCGATCCGCCCATCTTGCAGGTGCTACTCTGCCTTTAACAATAACGATTGATTGCGCTTCAAGCAGACGAAATCACTTGCGCGTTGCTGGGTGAAAAAAAAATCTTGGAACCACGTGACAGTTGTGTTACGTCTTGACACAACATTTAAGCAATCAGAGAGTTGAAGGGGTGGGTTTTGTGTTAAGCACTTCGCGAGGCTAAAACGTAAAAATGACTGCCAAAAAAATAGCAGATTATAGTGACAATGAATGCAGGGTTTTCAAACTAAGCCGGCGATCGGCGCCATCCACCGCCTAATACTATATTTACGCCAGCTACTTTATAAAAAATATTACGATTATTTTCGGGTATTATCATTCAGTCCATTTTTTTGTCGTATTATTGTACTGTAAGGTGATATATAGTACATAATAGCTATACATATGCACCAAAAAAAAAAAAAAAGAGTATTCCTTTTTTTGTGATATCGTAAAAATATGTACCCAGGTGCTTGTGAGAGATATTGGGGGTTCATGTATTGTGGCTGTATGGGATATCAGCTAAACACTTGTTAGCTGATATACAAATGCTTAAGTGCAGTGGTGCTGGATTACACTGGTTTCATGCAACATTTATGATGGTGACCAAACGTGTGTGAGTACCGTTGTGTAAAAAAAAATGGTTAAAATGAACAGTTGCATTCAAAAAATGTAGAAGCCATCGGGAGATGCATCAAAAATCACACTTTTTACACAAACTAGTGACTTTGTGCGACAGTACTGTCTGTCTATCAGCTAAAACACTGTCTAACGCCGACAATCTTAATTGTAATTATTGGACAGAAAATGGTGATGCTTTAGTTGGTAAACTTATGGAATGCATTGATGGAAATGTCCAGTGTGATTTTTGACTCGTCTCCCAATGGCTTGCACCGCCCACTTCTGTCAATTTTCTTTTCTTTTTATGATTTCAAGCAGAATAAACCTGGCTTGTTTTGTGCTAATGTCATGTTTCTACCTTCTGTAGATCCTATTTCCGTCAGCACATCGATTGGCCAAATGTTTGCAAAGTACCAGCTAACATGGGATGTGGCTTCAACTTGCACAGATTCTGCTTCAACATACAGTACATGCGAGGGACATTAAACTTAATCAGAAACCAGAACTGCTACCAATGTTTCAATTAAGGAGGCTGTGTGGTCCAGTGGTTAAAGAAAAGGGCTTGTAACCAGGAGGTCCCCAGTTCAAATCCCACCTCAGCCACTGACTCATTGTGTGACCCTGAGCAAGTCACTTAACCTCCTTGTGCTCCGTCTTTCGGGTGAGACGTAATTGTAAGTGACTCTGCAGCTGATGCACAGTTCACACATCCTAGTCTCTGTAAGTCGCCTTGGATAAAGGCGTCTGCTAAGTAAACAAATAATAATTAAAAACTATTTATTACCGATGTTATCCCTATTTTAATATATGTAAAATAAACTCCTAAAAATTAATGGAAAAAAATTTTAAAGATAAAAACCAGAAATGCGGAACACTAGTTATAGGCTACATGTCCAATGTTATGATTGTCGCACTATTATTCCTGAAAGAAAATCCCTTTATCCTGTCCTTTTTATTTTGACAAGGGTTTACAACAAACTTCTAAGTGCTATGCCAGTGGGTGTCATTCCATATAGCATGCACCATAAGAATGTACAAACAATTAAATGCAAATTGCATTTAAAATAATTCATCCAATACAATTATGAATCACACAAGCTTTCAGTTATTTTTTTATTAATCACCAATTTAAGAATTGTATCAGTACAATTAGAATTGATTTTAAAGTGAATC
This sequence comes from Acipenser oxyrinchus oxyrinchus, assembly GCA_030684275.1. NCBI lineage: Eukaryota > Metazoa > Chordata > Actinopteri > Acipenseriformes > Acipenseridae > Acipenser > Acipenser oxyrinchus. The sequence goes on along the minus strand of CM060251.1, from coordinate 53,288,916 downwards.
TTGCAGGCTGGAATAAAACTGGAAGTTACATACGAAAAGGTAAACACACATGGCGACTGCTGCTGAAAACATAGAAGATGAAGGCGGAGACCCAATAAATTTTAGTGAACAGGTGCCACAAGCCTACATTTTTGAACCGCTGGCAAAGCAGTGGGATCCCACTGATCAACAGAGACAGTGACTAAATGGGGATCGACAAGAAACAGGTGTTGTGGACCCTCCAAATCTGTGGCAGATCGGCAACACTGCATGGTGATTGTAATTTCCAAAATTGGAATGTGTTTGATTACCAGTAATATATGCTTCAGCATCTATACTCTGTAATTAGTTTATATTAGTTTAGCGATTGTCTGTTATGGCCTATAATACCCATTTTTGTCATTTTGTCTGTGATCACAGGCCACAGACTGTCACAGAACAGCAAACCACTGACAGTGACACTGTGAAATATTTTCAAAGACGATAAATTACAAACATTACAATAATGTACAGTAGACATAAGGATTGATAAGATGGCATTATATAAAGCAGATAAGACAACAATGAATATGGAAAAATAAACGTTTCTTTAGTCATCATTATGTTAGTGGTACAAATTTTCTGATGCAGTAAAGTTCAGATAAAAATCTTCATGAGAAACAGTATGAAAACTGAACGATTAAATGCTTTAGCCATGTTATCAATTGAAAAAGACATGATGGCTGACATTCCTGATTTTAATAATAAAGTAATCAAAAAATTTGCCACAAGGACATTGCAGAACAAATTTTTTGTATCGCTCCCAACAAGAAACAGATCCACTGACAGTGGTTCTACCACAGAGGTTGCCCTCCCCCCCATTGTTAAATAGTAGTAACGCTAGCATGTTGGCACAGCTTTAGCACAGCACATAAAGGAATCCCTTTTGTGCCATGAGGGAATCTTAATAGAAACATTTAACAAATAATTACATTTAACCATCCTGGGAGATATTTTTAAAAAAAAAAACAGATTATCAGTAGAACGCTCCAGTTACATCTGTTGTAAACCCAAATGGCCACACTTAGGTAAGTAAAATTGGAACATGTCTTTAATAGCATTCTAAAATCTTACAAAGTCATTGTAAACACTCTTTAATTCAATGCATATTTAATTATTGGTACGTTCTTATGATGCATGCTATATTAATTATTAGCATAGGCCCTCCTTACTTACCATAAAATGACACCCATTGGTATGGCACTTAAAAGTTTGTTGTAACCCCACGTCAAAATAAAAAAGGACAGGATCAATTTTTTTTCCCCAGGAATAATAGCACTACAATTAAAGTATGCTACCTCTATTTTGTTGTAAATTGCAATATATTATTCCATATACAGTACTGTAAATGGGTCTGTCTCATTGCAAATGATTTCTTCAGTTCCCAAATTCTCCTTCAAGAAGTCCATCTAATCGTTTGCCATGTCTACCTTTCTTCCAGTAAGTCATTCTACTTAATCTGGGAAAGCTGCTGTTTTTTATTTAGTTATTCTTTTGGTAATCCGGCTGAGCTTAATTACATGCTAAATCAAGTCATCTGTATCACAGAAAATCATGGGAAATTGACCTGTTTTTCTGCATCTCAGGTGAATATGTTTTTTTTCTTTATTTTGTATGTTAAGGGTCCTAACTTTAAATCATAGTATTGTAGTAGTATTAAGTTATATGTTTATTATTATTATTATTATTATTATTATTATTATTATTATTATTAATTATTAATCTACAAGTTATCATTTGTAACTATTATTCTACAAAAGGTACCAGGAAACCAACTGCTAGAAAATGTTGTTTTGATATCCAGAAAAAAAAAAACCCAGTGTATTGTACGTAAGATCTGTGTATGTACTGCATATACTGTAGTTAAAGAAAAATATATATTGAGCTACAGAAAACAAAGGCCGCTTCTATATACCCCTATACATTACTGAAGAATAAAGTCTTATAATATATTTTTTAATATGATATAGTCATAATTTAAATGATTATTCATTGTGTGCTGTGTTATATCATTGTAGTTTTAATATATATATGTTTTGAACTGGTCCTTTATTTCCATTATTATACACTGTTTGGTGCAAGTTCTGTAGAAGTCAGTACATTTACTTTTCATAAATTAAGGTGACCTATTTCTGTAATGCTTCAAAATAGATAGTATTTTTAGAATATTGTACAGTTTTAACTCACATCAAGGGGTATTTTAGTTGTATGGATCACCACACAGATTCATAACACATGTCTAGTTTACTGGCCAATTTGTTTACTGATTTCTCCTGATAGTAAATATATACACTCTTGATCTTAAATAACATCAATTAAACACCTGATGGATATATTTATCTGTGGTAAGTTTTTTTTTTTTTTTAATGATGCAGACATGTTAAAGGCTTGTTAATAACAGACAGATAACGGACAAGAACATTTGGCAAATTATCTTTTCAGTAACAGAAGTGTTTAATAAATAATAATGCAAACACTAAATGTATTAATAAACAATGAAAGATCAAAGAAAAGCTGCTATGCATTCTAGGCAGTAGATAATTATTGCGTTCGTCGATAAGTTAATACGTTGTGTGTAGGAGGTCTCTTATAAGAGATGTCATTCATGCAGTCGAGAGGCCCGCAAACGAAGCTGAGCAGTTCTGGATGCTCAAACTGTGCAGTCATGAAATGGTTTAGCCTAAAATCAACTGCCATAGTCCCATAGTGATGTGTCGTGATTAGACTATTTATTAAAAACAAAAATGCAGAGAAACGTGTGTTTTTAAAAGTTTGTAGCGATTCAGATGTGTCAAGTTCATAACATGTTTTAGAAAGACTGAAGTTAATAGAACGATACATTTTACAAAAAGCACTGTACCAGGTATGTGTGTGTGTTTTTATTTATTTTTAGCTCTGAACATTGGAATTAGGTGTGGTTTTCTATGCATGAGATGACATCTGTACAAAGGATACGATGTACTGGAATTTTGGCAAATAGTAATTGGTTGATTTCTGATATGTGACTCATAATTCAGTACAGTCTGAGTAAAAGCCTTGAGGTGCTGAGCTTGGTTGTCTGTACACTATGTTTGCATACTGTAGTTCTGTAAATGTTTTCTTCATGCTAATTCCTTTGTTGAATTTTTAAATATACTGTAAACACGGTATTCATAATTTTTCTCAAAAACACGAGGCATTACACAGTAATCAAGAATCTTTCTGGTATGCAATGCTTTCCATTTCTCTTATTATTACGATAGGTGTGTTAGGGATTTTAATAAACTGAGGGTGCAATAAACAGTTTTATCTGAATAAAAGACTGAAAAATGCTAAAACTGTAAAGCATTTCTTTTCTGTTGTATGATGTCAACAGTCATGGACTTACTAAACATTCGCTAGTTTAATGATTGCCTTTGACAGCAACAGTGGCCACAGTTCTGTTTGACAGGTTGTAGCTGGCAGCAACTTGTTATTCTCCTCATCAAAAGGTACAGTATCTTCCACAGTGATCTTTTGCCAACAACCCTGGGAACAAAAACAGAGGCACAAAAAAGCCAGACAGAATATTAATATAGCAGTGGGATCCACAATACCCTCAGCATTCCCCCAGAGCCACTACAGCACGCCCCAGTAGCTTACTCAACAACTGTACAGCTAATTGATACTACTGATGACTTTATTTTAATGGGTGCCGAAATATAATGAGTTCTGGTGGTAAATCTCCCTCCCGACCTGTGAGGGCTAAAGAACGAGAGGAGAAGTATCTGGAAGGGCTGGCCTGACAGTTCGTTTCGGGACCGGGAAGTGGGTCAGCCTGGAAGGAAGCGAGACTCTGTTGTAGGACCGTGTTGGCGTGAAAGGTAAGCGAGGGGCAGCTGCAAGTAATAAGGCAGCTGCAACCGTTTACCTGGAAATCATACTGGGACTACATATAGGGCCAGGGTAGCGCTGATCTTCTCCTTCGTTTGGGTAGAGCAAGGAGAGAGAAGGACTGAGAGAGGAGCTCTCAGAAAGTGATTGAGGAAGCGTTTGTGTGTGAAGTATTGTCTTTGTTTGTGTCTGTCTGTCTAACTGTTCATTGTATCCACCACCAGACAGTTAAACACACCTCCGAGCTGTCGCAGAGGTCAGCACTAAAACCGAGCACCACTGCACTAAGCGTTCACCTTTACCTGTGATTTCACTCTGCACCAGCACGACTGCACTCACCCGGACTGGTGACCGTGTATTGTTTTGTGTTCAGGACTGTGTTTTTGCGTTTTCCCGTGCTTTACACATTGCTGTGTATAGCCGGGGATTTATTGTTTGACGGTCGCCAGACCGGGATTACAAATAAAAGCACGGTTTTTCACCGAGTAACATTGTTTGTCTTTTACTCCTGCTCCCCATCACTGCTACACCTGTACCCCTTCACTAGCCACTTTGCCACACGTGGTGTCAGAACACGGGATCATGGACCGCAACACACTGGCGGAGCTGCTGCAGGCGCTGGAGAGCAGACGGGACGCAGAGGAGAGAAGGAGGAGGAGCGCTACACGGCGCTCATTGAACGGTAGGGCTGGCCGTTGCCGCAGCAACAGCCCCTACCACAATACCGTTGATGTCGCCCCGAAGGCACGGGCGATGAAAATGTCGGCGGAGGATGACCGGAGGCGTATTTGGTGGCGTTCGGCGGCTGGCCACCGCGGCGGCTTGGCCGCGGGAGTTCTGGGCCAGCCAGCTGGGTCCCTGCCTGATCGGGAGGCTCAGGCAGCGTACCAGGCGATGAGCGACCATCACGCCACCGACTACGACCTGGTCAAGCAGGCTATCCTCCGCCGCTTGAATATCACCACGGAGACCCACCGGGCGAGATTTAGGGAGTTCGGAGAGCCCGGAGACCCGCCCCAGGGTGGTGGCAGAGCGGTTGTGCGACCACATGGTGCATTGGCTGACCCCGGGAAAAAGACCGCCCAACAGATGGGGAAGCCATTGTGGTGGAGCAATTCTGCCATGTGGTCGGCGCCGAAACCCAAGCATGGATACGGCGCCACAACCCTGACACCCTGGAGGAGGCAGTCAAATTGGCTGAAGATTTCGAGGACTCCCTGGCGTCTGCCGGATCGGGATCCTATCGACCCCTGCCCTTCGGAGCAATCGCCCTCTCTCTCCCTCTCCTCCAACACCACCACCCCCACCCCCGTGTTCCCAGGACCCAGACCTCCCAGGCGCCGACCCCATCGGGCCCTCTTGCCTCCCCCATGGAGACCAAGGTTGGCCCCAGCTGGGGTAGAGGTGCTGCCCTGCCCGTTGCCATACCAGCAGCGGGACAGATTTACTCCCTATGCCCCTCTGTAGCCACATGCCCAGACTGCCAGCGAGTAGCGCCGGTCGAGTGCGCCCGCCCCTTTGGTCCCACTGCCGATTATTTCCACTCCGTTCGAGCGCATTGCAATGGACATAGTGGGCCCTTTGCTACCTTCTGACTCCGGTATACGATATATTAGTGGTGGTGGATTATGCAACGCGATACCCGGAGGCAGTTCCATTGAGGTCCACTAGTGCCGCTGCAATAGCCACTGAGTTAGCGCAGATTATGGCTAGAGTAGGGATTCCCAAGGAGATTTTGACCGATCACGGAACCAATTTTCTGTCCAACACGTTACAGCAAGTGTATAAAATATTAAAAATACGTCCCATCAGGACGTCCGCTTACCATCCACAAACGGACGGTCTGGTGGAACGCTTTAATCAGACTTTAAAGTCGATGCTGAGACGATTTGTAACACAGGAGCAGAAACATTGGGCATCGCTTCTTCCCTACCTCCTCTTTGCAGTGAGAGAAGTGCCGCAGAGTTCAACGGGTTCTCCCCTTTGAGCTCCTGTACGGCCGGCAGCCTCGCGGCATTCTTGACCTGCTGAGGGAGGGGTGGGAGGAGCACAAAGGCTCGTCCCAAAATGTAGTGAAGTATGTGCTCCTACTAAGAGATCGCCTGGATTTGGTCGGTCGTTTGGCCCAGGACAACCTCAGATCGGCTCAGCACCAACAGCAGCAGCATTACAACAAAATGCACGGATTCGAACCTTTCGACCAGGGGACAAGGTAATGCTGCTACTTCCCTCATCAGAATCAAAACTGTGTGCTAAATGGCAGGGGCAGTATGAGGTGATTCGGGCTATAGGGAAAGTAAATTATGAAATTAGACAGCCCGATCGCCGGAATGAACGTGAAATTTACCATGTCAATTTGTTAAAGCCCTGGCAGGCAAGGGAGGTCTTGTTTATAGCCCCAGGCAATATGGAGGATGATTTAGGCCCCTGTCCAGAGACCCCGCGCACAAGAGTGATTTCAATGGGGAACAATTGGTTCCAGATCAGCAAAGAGAGCTGCGTAAGCTTATTGAGGAGTTCAGCGATGTTTTTCTGACGTGCCCGGCAGAACGAACTTAGTTGAATATGACATTATCTCTCCCCAGGTGTCACAGTGCGAGAGAGACCGCATCGGATCCCAGAAAGTCGACGAAGTGGCGTTCGCAAAGAGGTATGGGATATGCTCGAGCTTGGGGTGATTGAACCTTCCAGGAGCGAGTGGTGCAGTCCGATTGTCATAGTGGCTAAGAAAGACGGCACCAACCGCTTCTGCGTTGATTTCCGTAAGGTAAACGCTATTGCTAAGTTCGATGCGTATCCCATGCCTCGGGTCGACGAACTTTTAGACAGACTGGGAAAAGCGAGGTTTATTTCCACTCTGGACCTGACGAAGGGATACTGGCAAATCCCTTTAACCCGCAGCTCCAGAGAGAAAACCGCATTTTCAACACCAGAAGGGCTGTTCCACTTTAAAACCATGCCATTTGGGCTACATGGTGCGCCCGCTGCCTTTCAGAGACTGATGGACCAGGTTTTACGCCCACATCATGAATATGCAGCAGCGTATATTGATGACGTGGTGATTTACAGCTCCACCTGGCAAGAGCATTTGGCTAGGGTTGCAGCCGTTCTTCAGTCTCTAAGGGCAGCCCGGCTGACAGCTAACTTGAGAAAATGTGCGTTTGCAAAACAAGAAACTCAATATCTGGGATTTATAATGGGAAATGGAAGAGTGAGACCTGTGGTCACCAAAGTCCAGGCTTTGGTTGATGCAGCGATCCCCAAAACCAAGACTCAGGTGAGGTCACTACTGGGCTTAGCCGGTTATTACCGCCGTTTCATCCCCGAGTACGCCACAGTGGTTAACCCGTTAGTGGACCTCACCAAAAAGAGTGCCCCAAATTTAATAAAATGGTCAGTTGAGTGTCAGGGGCGTTTGATACGATTAAACGTAGACTTTGCCAGGCCCCCACTCTTATTACTCCAGATTTCACCAAGAGATTCATCCTCCACACCGACGCATCGGATGTAGGTTTGGGTGCTGTCTTGTCCCAAAAGGTAGCTGGAGTAGAACACCCGATAGTGTACATAAGTAAAAAGATGTTGCCTCGGGAGCGTAACTACTCCATAGTCGAAAAGGAGTGTTTGGCCATTAAATGGGCTACTCACTCTTTACGATACTACCTGCTGGGACACTCATTTGATCTGGTCACAGACCACGCCCCACTCACATGGTTAAGCACAATGAAGGACAGCAATGCCCGGATAACTCGGTGGTATCTGGCATTGCAGCCCTTCATGTACCATATGGTACACCGTGCAGGGAAAGACCACCAAAATGCGGATTATTTTTCCCGGAGGGGGAGTAATGGGAAAGGTAGATTTAGCCGAGTGTTCCTTCGGCTCCACTCTGAGCGGTGGGATATGTGACAGAAATATAATGAGTTCTGGTGGTAAATCTCCTCCCGACCTGTGAGGGCTTAAAGAACGAGAGGAGAAGTATCTGGAAGGGCTGGCCTGACAGTTCGTTTCCGGGACCGGGAAGTGGGTCAGCCTGGAAGGAAGCGAGACTCTGTTGTAGGACCGTGTTGACGTGAAAGGTAAACGAGGGCAGCTGCAAGTAATAAGGCAGCTGCAACCGCTTACCTGGAAATCATACGGGACTACATATAGGGCCAGGGTAACGCTGATCTTCTCCTTCGTTTGGGTAGAGCAAGGAGAGAGAAGGACTGAGAGAGGAGCTCTCAGAAAGTGATTGAGGAAGCGTTTGTGTGTGAAGTATTGTCTTTGTTTGTGTCTGTCTGTCTAACTGTTCATTGTATCCACCACCAGACAGTTAAACACACCTCCGAGCTGTCGCAGAGGTCAGCACTAAAACCGAGCACCACTGCACTAAACGTTCACCTTTACCTGTGATTTCACTCTGCACCAGCACGACTGCACTCACCCCGGACTGGTGACCGTGTATTGTTTTGTGTTCAGGACTGTGTTTTTGCGTTTTCCCCGTGCTTTACACATTGCTGTGTATAGCCGGGGGATTTATTGTTTGACGGTCGCCAGACCGGGATTACAAATAAAAGCACGTTTTTTTCACCGAGTAACATTGTTTGTCTTTTACTCCTGCTCCCCATCACTGCTACACCTGTACCCCTTCACTAGCCACTTTGCCACAGTGCCGTCTCCAAGACTGCAATTTAAAAGCCTAATTGACCCTGTCAGCATGACAGTTACCCCATTCAGTTATTAATTTTTTTTTCTTTCTTTTTGAAAAAAAGAATTAATTGCTGCATACAATTCTGGATTCATTGCCCACCATGCTCGGCTTTCTATCACATTACTCACACTGTTCTTTACAAAGTGATTTGACAAAAGCTGCAATTTATCCAACTCTTAAACCTCTACAAACATATCATTAGCATATATCAGGAACATTTAATTCACCATTTGCTTTTAAGCCTTTACCCTTTAATATACTGACTTGTCTTTAATAAAAGCCTGATTTGAAACCATAGCCATCAAGTTGGGATCTGAACAAACAATTTGCAATGAGAGACCCATTTACAGTACTGTATCTGGAATAACATATTGTTCAGTAAGAAATTCCCATTCAAAGATTCATCACATTTCGTGTTTGACTTCATTAGGACTGATTCCTTTGACATATGGGGGCCTGTAACAGGCTAGCTGCAGGGAGGACTTCAGACCAGAAAGAATCACAGAGCCAGACGTACTGTGTGTGTAGCTGAGTCGCGGCAGCGATCAGTGTTTTAATAAACAAACAAACGATTTTAAACAAAACAGAGAAGACAGGACACGGCCCTTTACGTCAAAATAAATAGACAATCAAAAACGGACTAACACTTAAACGGTGGACGGACAGACACACAAACACGGTGAGTCTAAATAAACAAACAAGTATCGTGCTGGTCCAACCAGCACGCAATAGCAATTGTTATCTCTATTTCTCCTCTCTCTCCCGTTCTCCACTCACCGAACACACAACCCCGAGTGAATGAAAATGTGCATCTATATATACTGTTGTGCCGGGATTCAATTACTAATTAATTATTCACTTGAATCCCAGCACGTGAATTATGTGCAACCTCGTGCTCACATATTAAATACTTTAAATGCACATGAAGTGCAATCCCGTGCCTAAATACAATTATACATTTTAAATAACTCGTGCTGCACACACCCATTTATATCCCGTACAGCCATCTCTATTCACCAACATTAACACACCACACGCAACATACAACACAGAAATGCACACAGGGGCGGGGCACATTGCCACATATACCCCACCTTGTGCGCAGCACACATGGCCTCAACGACCACCTCCCCCCTTAAAAGCCCAAAAGTCCAGCACAAAGTCCTGGGTCAGAACCGGAGGCTTCAAGGGGCACACAGGTCGTAAGGCTGTCAGCAGCAATGCTGACAGCGAGGTGGCACACTCCTGCCACTCTTCTGCTGCTGGTGGTAATGTCGGCAGCTTCCCAGCTGACAGCGGAAATGCTGTCAGCAGAGACATTAATAGTCCCCAGTCTGGCTCCTCCAGCCGGGTAGTCCTGGCAGCGAAAGGCTGCTTGGGGGTGGTCTCCCGACCTCCCCCCTTCTTTGTAGCCGGCAGCCCCCTCTTCCGGGGCTCCGGCCACAGTATCTCCTGCAGCGCAAGTGCTGTAGTGGGAGCAGGTCTCCTGACCTCCTTCACGATCTCTGGCAGCGAAACTGCTGCTGGGGTTGGTGGTCTCCAGACCTCCTCCCCCTTCTTCGTGGCTGGCAGCTCCCCTTGGTGGGGTTCCGGCCACAGTACTTCCTGCTGCCATGCGGAGCACCAGGCAGCCCCAGGCAATGCGGAGCACCAGGCAGCCCCAGGCAGGCATCCTTGGGAAGGCGGAAGCAGCAGGTATTCACCCTCTGCTGGTGGAGGTGGGAGGGGCAAGCAGTCCTCCCACGACAATGAAGGTGGAACCAGGTGGAACCAGCAGGTATTCACCCGCTGCTGGTGGAGGAGGAGAGGCAGCTCCTGATACTTGTAGACGTAGACTCCTGGCGACGGAGGTGGGAGCAGCGTGTAGTCACCTGGCGACGGAGGTGGGAGCAGCGTGTAGTCTCCTGGCGACGGAGGTGGGAGCAGCGTGTAGTCTCCCTCTCTTGCAGGGGACCGGTGCGACTCTCCCTCTCTTGCAGGGGACCGGTGCGACTCTCCCTCACTTGCAGGGGACCGGTGCGACTCTCCCTCACTTGCAGGGGACCGGTGCGACTCTCCCTCACTTGCAGGGGACTGGTGCAGCTCTATCTCACTTGCAGGGGACGGGTGCGGTTCTCCCTCTGTCTCAGAAGGGGAAACCAGCAGGCATTCTTCCTCTGCTGGTTGTGATGGGGAAACCAGCAGGCATTTCCCCTCTGCTGGTGGTGATGGGGACAGCAGGCATTCACCCTCTGCTGGTGGAAGTGGAGACAGCAGGCATTTTCCCTCTGCTGGTGGAGATGGGGACAGCAGGCATTTTCCCTCTGCTGGTGGAGATGGGGACAGCAGGCATTTCCCCTCTGCTGGTGGAGATGGGGACAGCAGGCATTTCCCCTCTGCTGGTGGAGATGGGGACAGCAGGCATTTCCCCTCTGCTGGTGGAGATGGGGACAGCAGGCATTTCCCCTCTGCTGGTGGAGATGGGGACAGCAGGCATTTCCCCTCTGCTGGAGACCCTGCTACCTGGGCTGCTGTTCTGTTTATAGCTGCCTCCAGGTAGCTGAGGACCAACTCCACACCTTCCTCCAAGGTGTTTGGGGTGTGTTCCCTCTCATATGCCTCCCATTGCTCCCTGTCCATCAGCCACAGGACCTGGATGGCTATGGGCATAGACTGGGCCTCTAGCCCAGCATTGTCCATGATCCAGTCCCGCAGCCTGATGGCGTCTTCTGCCATTGCCCTTTTTTATTTATTTATTTATTTTAAATTGTTTTTCCCCGCAGTACTCGCTCTGGCCTGAGTCCTGGAGGCGCTGTCGTCCCGGTTCTGACACCACGTGTGACAGACTAGCTGCAGGGAGAACTTCAGACCAGAAAGAATCACAGAGACAGACGTACTGTGTGTGTAGCTCCGTCGCGGCAGCAATCAGTCTTTTAATAAACAAACAAAAGGTTTTAAACAAAACAGAGAAGACAGGACACGGCACTTTCCGCCAAATAAATAGACAAGCAAAAACGGACTAACACTTAACAAACGGTGGACGGACAAACACACAAACACGGTGAGTCTAAATAAACAAACAAGTATCGTGCTGGTCCAACCAGCACGCAATAGCAATTGTTATCTCTATTTCTATTTCTCCTTCTCTCTCTCCCGTTCTCCACTCACCGAACACACAACCCCGAGTGAATGAAAATGTGCATCTATATATACTGTTGTGCCGGGATTCAATTACTAATTAATTATTCACTTGAATCCCAGCACGTGAATTATGTGCAACCTCGTGCTCACATATTAAATACTTTAAATGCACGTGAAGTGCAATCCCGTGCCTAAATACAATTATACATTTTAAATAACTCGTGCTGCACACACCCATTTATATCCCGTGCAGCCATCTCTATTCACCAACATTAACACACCACACGCAACATACAACACAGAAATGCACACAGGGGCGGGACACATTGCCTCAGGGCCCGATAAGGTCAAGTCAGCTTTTACAATAAGGGAAATCAAAGTGCTTGTAATGAACTGTACTACCCAACTCAAAAGTAAGCCTGGTTCTTGATTACACGTTAAAGAAAAGGTTTCAGACTGTCACAGAGCACCCTGTTAAGTCTCAGGTCAACTGGAAATGAAAGCAATTTAAAAGTAAGGATACCAAGCTTCCTTTAGCAATTCACAGTCATGCTATTCTGTTTATTAGACCGTCCATGAGGCTGATGAATTAGAAGGGGCATAAGAAAACTTGAAGCTGATTGGTAGAGTATTTATTACAAATGCCAAAGAATCTGTGACTTGGCACTAATACTTGATACTGTGGGTTGAACATGGTTGGAATTATAATGACCAATATTTTACAAACATAGTGAATATATCCCTATTATTAAAAAGTGAACAAGCACCTTTGTTGGCAGTTCTGCCATTTTTTAAGTCATATGACAGATAGTTTACAAAATGGAAAGTAAAATCATAATGTCCACCACCTTTCTAGGTGCAGATACTGTATATAAATACCATATTGAAGATGTAAAAAAATAATTTAACAATATACTTTCCTGTGATAATGATCTTGTTCATCAAGAAAAACTTGTGGTAGAACATCATGATTCATGCGTCCTTCACAAAGACAAATCTGCCCGATTCCAGCCTTGCTGAAGCACCCCCAGATGAGTCCAATTTTCAGCTTTGCCCAACACCTGGTCGTCTAATGGTTAGACAGAGACCTGGAGAGGCCTACAAGCCACAGTGTCTCGCACCCACTGTGAAATGTGGTGGAGGATCGGTGATGATCTGGGGGTGCTTCAGCAAGGCTGGAATCGGGCAGCTTTGGCATGAATCGAGCCAAGTACAAGGTTGTCCTGGAAGAAAACTTGCTTCCTTCTGCTCTGACAATGTTCCCCAACTCTGAGGATTGGTTTTTCCAGCAGGACAATGCTCCATGCCACACAGCCAGGTCAATCAAGGTGTGGATGGAGGACCACCAGATCAAGACCCTGTCATGGCCAGCCCAATCTCCAGACCTGAACCCCATTGAAAACCTCTGGAATGTGATCAAGAGGAAGATGGATGGTCACAAGCCATCAAACAAAGCCGAAGCTACTTGAATTTTTAGCCAGGAGTGGCATAAAGTCACCCAACATCAATGTGAAAGACTGGTGGAGAGCATGCCAAGACGCATGAAAGCTGTGCTTGAAAATCAGGGTTATTCCACCAAATATTGATTTCTGAACTCTTCCTAAGTTATAACATTAGTATTGTGTTGTTTAAAAATAAATATGAACTTATTTTCTTTGCATTATTCGAGGTCTGACAACACTGCATCTTTTTTGTTATTTTGACCAGTTGTCATTTTCTGCAAATAAATGCTCTAAATGACAATATTTTTATTTGGAATTTGGGAGAAATGTTGTCAGTAGTTTAAAGAATAAAATGAAAATGTTCATTTCACCCAAACACATACCTATAAATAGTAAAACTAAAGAAACTGATAATTTTGCAGTGGTCTCTTAATTTTTTCCAGAGCTGTATATATATATTTTTTTCATCTTTCAAAACAGTTAAGCCAAATGCTATTTGCATGATGTGTACCCGCTTGCATTGGTTTTAAAACAAACCAGTTCATCAATAAAAAATAATGACAAATGCTACAGCAAACAATTCAGTTTGTTCATATCATTTACATTTACATCATGGGCCACATTTTCAAAGTATTTACTTCTGAAAATCTGTATTATCTGTAAAGTACTTCAATTTTTTTAATGGTGAAAAACAGTAGATGCTTTAAAAATATGCCCCATCTGATTAAGAAAATGTGACTCATAATAAATACGGCAGGTTGATTTAAAGATAAAACCTGCTTGTAATGATATGAAGGTACTGTACCTCATGCAGGCCAAACCTTAACTTACTCACTTCCAACTAAATGTTCATTTGCTGAAATAAATTCAAATAAATTCAAACCATCCACAATCACAGGAGCCTGAAATAAAAGTAGGTTTCAATGTATTTATTTGTATTTTATTTATTTTTTACATACATACTGTTTACCTATGAAAATAGCAAACTGGCAAGACAACATTATTAAATAGTTTTTCAGGATTCGTTTCAATCTTAAAACTGGAAATATACAAAAGTGAGTCTACAAGCAAGATGTCTATTTGAACGGTTTTAATGTATTTATTTTTAGTCAGGTTAGCACTCTGCAATATACAAATTCAAGATTTATTTATTTATTTATTTATTTATTTTTACAAATGAAAACACATTTTGAAACAGTTTTGGTTCCAAACGTCATTAATAGCAAATGATTCTGTTAAAACTGTTGAAACACTCCATTGATGCTTCCATGAATGAACCTTCACTGATGGAGGCAACTCAATTATCCCTTCAGGACCTTCAGGACTTCTTATCATGTCTACTAGTGTAAATGAAGAATACATTTCACCCCTGTTAAAACAGGCAGTTTCTTATCTGCAACTTGTATCTATTATGTGCTACTGCTATTGGCCTTATATGAAGTCACTGTTCTGCAATATTTAAAATCACTTGCACACTGTAAGTTAACAGGGAAAACAAGATCCAGTTATTTTTATGCAAGTCTGCGATATACTGGGTTACACCAATACATTTACAATTCAAATGTGCATTTATAAATTAAACTTTAGCAGTATTTATTACAGCCAAGAAATGTTTGCACTTTATAAATCCAGAAGATCAAATGGGGAAGTGAATGTAAACGATTATGAAACATTTCATATAGCATATATAAAAAAATATGTTCTGCTTATTCTATTAATGAATGGTCAGAAAAGATAAACCAATCAAATGCAGATGGCCTCTTTGTGCCAACATTTACAAAGAACTTCCAGCACATGTGGAATCATCATTCATGTAAAGCGAAAGGATTTGGGCTTATGTGTAAACACAAGTATTTTTAGAGAAGGGTGACCCAGTTTCCATATCAGTACCTTTGATAAATGAGACCTGCAGTACCTGAGATTCAAGCAAAAAGTCTAATGTTTTTTTTTCGAGACAATGTGCTGATATAAAGTACAAAACTGCAAATATTAGGACAGTAAGAAGTGGATTGTTTTATGTAATATGACTTTAAAACAAAATTCACATGTAAGAATGTAAATGGTGTTCTGTTAGTTCAGAGCTCATTTCAGACAGTATGCTGACAGTAAAGTTCTGTGCATTCAAGGGCTGACTTAGATACAGGACAGAAACTTATGTACAGTACAGAATCACTGACAGACCCCGGAGAATAGACATATGTTAGCACCCCAGGTTACAAAGCAGTTGCAGGAAAGCTGGTGAAATCTTCATTGTGTGTCACTAAACAAATGACTTGTTGACCACTAGCTGAAGCATCTGTTTGGGTTCCTGTCACAAACATACAATGAAATCTTAAATTACAGTACATGTGATTAAGTCAAACTTGGAGCATGTAAGGCATTTGAGCAGCAAAATACCAGTCTAAACCACTTAATTGAGAACAACAATAATTATATTTTGTTATCCAGCAGTTTTTTTTAAATTCATTTCATGAGTAGGTTAATATGCTGTAATACAGTATACTTTTTAGTGCAGTGTTTTATAAAATTCAGGTTACCCCTTTATTAGCAACCGATCACGTTAGATTTCATGAATAAGCAGATCATCACTCTGTCCTATCATAAACAAATAAGGCATGCAAACTTGGAAGTGTAAATCACTTATCAGCACTAATGCAACCCCTGTGTAGCTACAATTTCACCACAGATAAAATCCTTCCAATGGTAATTCAAAAAGGGGTCATTACCTGTATGGCAGCCACCTATCCCTTCAGATACAGAATTATCCTTTGCTAAATGTTAATGACACTGCTTTTTCTACAGTATTCAACAAGTCCAACATCCAAGACCAGTTTACTGTACTAATATAGACAGGCAGCTAGAACAGGTGCAATGCAAGCCTGCAGGGAAGTGACAGTACAGTAGGACAGTAGTACAGTAGGACATAATTCAGTGTTGATGTAAGAAAGGCCAGATTATGTACTGTATGTTGTTTACAAATGTTGCCTACACAGTTTACCAAGACTTCACATACCTGAACCTCATTATTAAACTAAAAACACTCTCTACCATTCTACAGCAAGCTGCGCAGCAGCGAATCTCAATCAGCAGTTTCTCTGTTGCCCCGTCCGTCCCTGGTTTCCAGTAAAATTTGTGCACAAATCCAGGAAGGTAAGGACGTTAATCTTGTCCTTCTGTTGCTCTCTTCCCTAGAAGTCTATGACAATAGAATTTTGTATTGCGGCAAAGTTTCTGTCGAACTGAAATCCAAAGACTCACACCTGTTTAAAAAATTAACCCCCTCGGAATTTGTTACTGCCTTCAGTCTCTACAGGGGCATTCTCTGTGACGCATATCCAACGTGCCGTCAGGAACTAGATGCCAATCTCAGTGTAGTTACTGATTTATCAATGAGATGTGGGGGTACAGCTTTTTATGATTACCATAAGTCAGTTTCTGCCAAAGCAGCCGCAATCTTAGAACAGTTTAATGTCAGGGTAAACTGGGGCATCCTGGACAACAAACTGTTTTGTCGACATTTTGCCGGTCTAAATCATTCTCATGCCAGGTTTGTGGCTCTGCTCATATGATTGCACTGCTAAAGCGCATAGAGTGGATTTATGACATAAATCCACTCTATGCGCTTTAGCAGTGCAATCATATCAAACGCAACATTTTTATCCTCATCTTCCACCGTCTGCAGATACCACTACTCCCCACTCTCAGCCACGATCAATCTATTCTCATCCATCCCAAATACCATCTAAACCTACACTCATGATTCACTCTCCTCATTCAAATGACACGCGGGGAAGACAGGTCTGTTTTGCAGCTGCAAAAACCCATATGCAGTAATTTTAATGAAAATGTCGGCTCCTTCAGCTCTTGTTATTTTCTTAACATTTGCAGTTTTTGTGGTGATAGTCACAGCAAAAGTGTTTCCCCCAGATGCGCTCGCCACCCCGATTTCAGAAAACAAAATGACTAATCCTGGCATCTACGCCTATCAATCCTGTAGTACTGGATGCATCATTATTCGAACATCCGGACGTGGTTTTCGTAATCTATCTAATTACAGGTCTCAACGATGGATTTACCATGAGCTTCATAAACCCTCCCTCCATTCCCCATATTTGCCATAATATCAAATCTGTCTTAAATGATCCAGAAACTGTCGACCTTCTGGTCAAAAAGAAATATCAGTCCACTAGGTCAAGGACTTGTTTTCATCAAATCCCTACGTCTGTCTCTTCTCCGTGCTGGATTTTCACCCGGGTTATTTTGGACATTCCTTCAGAATCGGTGCAGCTACTTCTGCTGCTTCACAAAACATTCCTCCAGATCTAATCAAAGCTGTGGGGAGATGGACATCAGTAGCATATGAACTGTACATTCAAAACAATGACAATGACTTGTTAACTGCACAAAAAAACGTTATGTGGTTAATTCATTTTAGCCTTAAGGAGGTTTTGTTTTGTTTTTCTTTTGGAGCCTGGAGGAAGGGCTACTCATGACCATGGATTCCCTAAGGTTTCCTCCTACTGTTTGAATAGGGTTTTTTTTCCTTACCTGAGTGCCATCTGGTTTATTCTGCAAGGTGGTGGAGGTAGAGGTGGCCCGAAGCCACTTGTCCTGCCCGCCACCATTAGTTAGTTAGTTTAAAATTTTGTTTTAGATATTACATATTCTGCCAGCATAGCTCCTATGGACAAGGCCATAGGCCAAAAGTTTCATACTGTATATCATATGGGAATATTTCCTTTATACCAATAAATGATCATTTTACATCAGTCGTGTATTCTCATTTCTGAACAGTGTCAAAGCACTAGGTTACAGTATACCAGTACAGACCATGCTTCTTCCACTTGACCAAAAATACATTAATTTAGCCTACAGAGTGCATTCTCCTTGGAATACTAAAATTAGAACACAGTTTTAAAGCGACATAGCCTGTAAATATCATACATACAGCACATACCAACCTCTATCAAACGACCTGAATATGTCAAACACTGCACAGCTTCATTTATCTTCATTTGTACCCGTCTTCCTCACCTTTGGAATACCCCACTGAACATATTACAAGGATTGTCTGGACACTATTTCAAGGCCAACATTTGTAAAGACATTGACCATTAACCTCTTAACTGCATTTACCACATGTACACATAACCATTTGATAAAAAACAGCACAGTTTTAGCGCACATAACTTCCTTCATTAGGCTTTACTTAGAATCAGACAAATGAATATAAACATACATATAAAATATAGTTTATTCATTTAAATTAACAAAAGTACAGTCACTCGTGCCAATATTTGCCACCATGCAAATTGTAATTTAAAACTTTATTTTATTATTCTCGATAACTAAAAGGCAATAACAATGTAAGCTTTTAATCAACCTATATATATATATATATATATATATATATATATATATATATATATATAAAAAAAAAACTCAGGACAAGTAATTACACATTACCTCCTTGACAACTTACTGTACTCCTGTAGGAAGTGTATTTTTACCTCAAGAATAAATGAGCATGGACTGTACATATTTTAAACTGCCCTGACATGCAGTACAAGAGAGTTCAACCCACTCTGTGATATTTATGTTCCATTATCAAACAACCGCTGCTAAACCCAATCCCAACAGAAAAAATAGCTGTTCTTCTGAGGCGGCTTCTGATAACTAATTCCTTTGGCTTTGGGAAGACTGTGTAAGGCTTGTGTATTACTCAGTGCACAACAAGTGGGTTCAAAAGGCTTTATTGGGAGAGTACATGGTATGAGGATGTTTATGGAGCAAAAGGGATAGAGCAGCTCTTTAGTCTTGATTACAGTCTCACTCATGTTTCTCTCTCATTCTCACTTCCTGTATCCCCTGAGGTCAACCCCCAATCAATATGCGGGAACCCTACCTGTCGAAATCCAAACGTAAATCCAAACATCCCGTGCCATGTGGGTCGGCTAAGCGTTTTTCTCGCTGCTTTTTGAAGTAGGGTCGACCTAGGGTAACAGAAGCAAGTATACAATACGCGAAGCAGCAATATTCACATGACCACGCTTTCTGTTTTTAATTTGTCTCAGCACTGGACTGGCGTCCTGTGAAATCCAGCTTCAGCCAACCTCTCGCAAATTGTTTGGAAGATGTGCTTGTTACATACTTCCATCAGAGCTTCTCTGGATTGAATCGTCAGCCCAAATGTTGATAAGAAAAAATGTTTCTTCATCGCTCTACGCCATCCCTGAAGCTATTTGGCTCATGGTGTGTCTCAATTAACAAACTGAATAAACAGAAATGGCTTGCAAGTTCGTTACAGAAGTGAAACCTTCACGCAGGCATGGATGTTTGTTACTTCCTTCACTTACAAGCGGCCAGCATGCATTTTTTTCTCGCTCGACCCGGGTAAAGGCGTGTCGAACCACATCCTAAGGTATGTTGCTGTCTACCTGGTTTGAGCTAGGGTCAACCTGGGTACATAGTGTCACACTAGCGTGGGATTGTGACCCAGATAGCCAGAACCCGAGTCAAGACCCTGGTAGGCGCGCCAGTGTGAAAGGGGCTATAATGTAACCAAGACAAATTACTTATTTGCTGTTTTACAATTATTGTTTCTCTTCATTTTTCTCACTGTATGATTTTTTGAGATTCAATGCTTGGAATGATTGTGTTTCTCTAAGCACTTTCAAGCTCGAAAAAAGAGCGGTTTGAGCATTGCAACGACAACGATGTCAGAGTGCTGACTTTTTAAAACTGTGTGTTCTGTTGAGTCTTAAGCACACTGGGACTCCTACCCGGGTTGACCTGGGCAGCGACCCACCTCAGGATGTGGGTCGACGCGCTTTGCCTCGGGTTGAGCGAGATATAAAAGGGGCTTTATTGGCTGACTCCCCTTAAAACAAGTGTCGTCAGTGTATTCGCTGGTTCCCGGTGTCTGTGTGCTCGAAAGTGTTTAGTGAAACACAATCATGAGCGGTGGCTAGAAAACAGTCTATAGATCAGCGCTCGAGTCCTGTCGGAACACTTTTTTTGGCACTTTTTGGAACCTTTCTGACAATAAATATAAATCTTTTCCTGCAAACTATGTTCGAACTGGACCACATACATGTGAAAATGTATCAAAGAATTTCGCCGCAGCCTCATTCCAGACGTTGCGACAGCAAACTCACATTGCCTGAGCGTGATCACGGACTCACGTCAACAGTCACGGCACGGACCATTAACCTCTCGTGCGCATTGCTTGATTTGTATCTGTAATGTCTAATAAAAAGCGTAGTGGGATACAGTCCTACTTTTTTGTTGTTAACATGAAGCCTAAACCTTGACAGGTAAGTTAAATTCCCATATTCCATATCAATGTACAATACTGTATTTATTAACAATAAATAAATAAAAACAGAAGGGATGTAACTGTTACAATATGGACACTTTAGTGCTGTATGTGCATGTTTGTTATATAAATTCATGAAGATCTTTTAGGTAATATATGTTTGAAACACTAGTCTTACCATATATATGTCACATATATTGACGTTTTCTTTTGATCCTAGTATGTTCTGTTACGAGGACTGTAATAAACGAAAACAAAACGGTGAGGTGTTTTTTCCTTGTACAATGCCCCCTTTTCTAAAACATTTCGAAGAGTTTATTTAAGTTAGATGTTATTCAATGAGTTTTCACTTGTGTGCACATCTAAAAAAAGGCAGAAGTAAACCACAGTAATGAAATTACTTTATGAAAATGTGTCTTTTGCCACTTCGTTTCTTGTGCAGAAACCACAATACAATACCAGGGATAAAATAAAATAAAAGTGTCTACTTTTATACTGTTTCTGCCTGAAAAATCTTTTTCTGGAATAGACCATGGTAATTAATCTACACAGAAACACAACAGAGAAGCACACAGAACATGTTATTGTAAGATAAGTACTAAGTACAAAATAAATAAAAGAAACAGGGATATATGTTCTATTGCTGTTTTTTGCGTTCATCTGAAGGCTCATTAATACATACCTTTTCTATGTCCCCCAAGTTGTTTGGATGAACAGGCTTCTACTGAATGTTATTCTTAAGCATGATTAGGACGGGACTAAAAATACGTTTATATAAAAAATATCCTCAAATATTGTGTCTAATTTTTTTTTTTTTTTTTAAAGTAAAAGAATTGTATAGTTTCTGAAGTACTTTATAATGCTCCCCAGAGTGTTCTGGAAAAAGGACACCATTTTCAAGATGCTACTGTAAAAAAAATGATTTTTAGTGAATTTTTATAGGAAGAGAGTCAATACAGACAAAAAAAAATGCTCGGTCCTGGGGGAGCATCCCACTGAAAAATGCTTACTCCATGTTACATTTCTTGTCAGCTCTGTAGCTAGTGTTACTGTAATACATTTGATCAAATGTAACATTTGAGCAAAATAAATAAATGAAAACAAAAACAGTTACAGTTATCAACAATAACCTACAAACACTGTTGGCTCTTTGGTAACAATGCCTAATGACATTTTGTTCTGTATTAGAAGGTAAAATGAATATCACTTTTGATATTTATTTCATGAAGATTCAGTGAGCATAAGCGACATGACAAAGGCTGGTAAACTAGTGCATTGTGTTCAGTCTATAGTACTTCTTTTCCAGGTTTGTAACCTCGCCATTTAGTCTTGACATACTGTACTGAATAAATCAGCATCATCAGGGCAGCAGTGTGGAGTAGTGGTTAGGGCTCCGGACTCTTGACTGGAGGGTCGTGGGTTCAATCCCAGGTGGGGGACTCTGCTGCTGTACCCTTGAGCAAGGTACTTTACCTAGATTGCTCCAGTAACAATTGTAAGTTGCCCTGTAAGTTGCCCGCTAAGAAATAAATAATAATAATGTTTCATTAGCCTCTTCTGTTCATCTGAATCAGAACAGATCCCAGTCAGCATTAACATGTTGTGACAGTTACACAGCCTAATGTTTGAAAATTGGGAGCTGGTCTCCCCTCTGCCAGTGTATTTCATATTAATGCTGGAAACAAGTACATGTTTATTTAAATCATGGGGCTACTTGGCCATGTTAGAAAACTTATTATCAGGGTTATTATCAGAACCCTGGTTCCCTGAAATATTAACCGTTACAAAATGGGTGTTTCCCTTTAAGACACCCAAACTGAGAACTCTATACCAAAGATTCTCGCTAGAGCAGGGTGGCGCTGCTGAGGCTCTGTCCCGCAACCACCAAACAGCAGCGCATCCTACAAGCAATGCCATTTTCTTCAGAGACTGTGACCATGAACGCAGCGACCCCCGAAGTTAATGGTTAATATTCCTATTTCGTTATGATAATAACCCAACGTTCCCTTTCAATTAGGGAATATTAACCATTTCAAAATGGGTGAGTATACCCAAGCAGTCGCAAGAACATGGCATACAACCCAATTGCAAGCTAGTAACCGCTTGTGTCACAGTAATGTTCCATGATGAACACATTAAGATGGACTCACCTTTAATGTTCTATCGTGAGGATGGACTGGGAAGCCGCCCTCAGTACTCTTGTGCCAAATCAGGATTCTGCTGGTCCATGACATTCAGCCGATAGAACCTGGCAAACGTATGGGATGAAGCCCAAACCGCTGCACTGCATATTTCCTGAATAGATGCACCCTGGAACAAAGCTCATGAAGTCGCCTGACCCCTGCTGGAAGCTTCTCGATTCCTGGGAGGCAATATCTATCTCTGCTCTCCCGAACCGTGATACCATTGAGTTTCAAAGGGGCCAGCATAGCTTAACTGTGCCTCGAAAGGCATGGGGAGCTAGAGAGAGGCCAAATGGCAAAACTTGAACTTGTATGCTGTTCCCTATAAGCGAACTGCAGGTACTCGTGCGCCGGTTTCTATGGGGGCCTGACCTCTTCGGCTCAGAACAGTTTGACCTGCCTGAGGTCGAGGATTAGTCTGAGGCCACCATCCCATTGGGCATGGAGTAGAACCCGTCCTCCAACTGGAGGAGGTGTACCATATCTATAGCCCATCTTTGCATCAGAGCTGCTACCATCTGAGACACAACAGCAGTGTCCTGTGGGTACATGACTGATGCTGCAGTCACGGCCCAAGAGGGAGGGGGACCATACTTGAACTGCAGTGAGTAGCCGGTCTGAACAGTAGTAAACACCTAGATGTTTGTGGTGCACTAATGCCAATACTCCGAGAAGGGGCCCTGGACCTGTGGTAGCAAACCCCTAGGGCCGCTGCTAACCCTGTGGCTTGGCCTGAGGCTCTTGCCTCTGCACCGGGAGGCGGTCTGGCCGCAGACGCAGCTGGCTGTGCTGGTCCCTGACGCTGCTGACACAGGGATAAAACCCAGGCATAAGGAAGAGCAAACAATGTTCAGTAAGAATGTACAGTTGCTATCTCAGCTGCTAAAGACGGTAACAGGACTGTCAATAAGGCCTGCTTGCTACCATATTAGGAAGGGAACAATGGTCAGTAGCGGACCGGAACCAAAAGGAATGGAGCAAGCTTTGTCACCATCAGGCACGCGTGCATGTGGGAAAACTGCTGCCCACAGCTTCTCTATTCCCAGATGCGTGGATCTCCCTTGGTACAAAGCCATGGGGTGAGGACGCAGCCACCTCTCTATGACAAGGTGATGGGGAAGAGTGCTCAGTAGAGCTGCAGAAAGTTTCTCCAATGTACGCGTGGAGAGTGCACACAAACTCGCAGAAAGAGGTTTACCAGCGTCTCCTTGCGTGCTGCTGCCGCCTCAGGCAAGAAGAGCATCTGTTTGTCCACAGGCAGGCTGGCTTTGCATGTGTCACAGGGATAAACCATAGGCATTATGCAAATAGCAAGCAATGTACAGCAAGAATGTACAGCTGCTGCCTCAGCTTGCTAAAAACAGTAACTGGACTGTCAACAGGGCCTGCTTGGTACTATCAATCAATCTTTTAATCAATCTTTATTTTCTATAGCGTCTTTCATAGTGGACCACCATCACAAAGCACTTTACAAGATAGTGAGGAACAATGCATAATACATTAAATAGAGTGAAATACAGGGCACAGTACATTAAATACAAACAGTAAAAAAAAATGCAAATACATTAAATACAAGGCTAGGGTGTGAATTCTAAACATTGTGGATGCGTGTGTCATACAGAATCATACAAATAAGATGGAGTGAAAAACCTGAAATAGCAATTTATACAACAGCTAATAAAAGATAACAGGCTTAAAGAGCATTGAAAGCAAGAGAAAACAAGTGGGTCTTGAGAGTTGATTTGAAGCGAGCGACTGTGGGAGCTGCACTTATTAAAGCTGGGAGAGAGTTCCAGGGCCATGAAGCTGAAAGAGCGCTCTCCGAGTGTGGTGCACTTTTGCTTGGGTATAACAAGCAGGCCAGAGTCAGAGGACCTCAGCTTGCGTGCAGGTCAGCAGGATGGAGAGATACTCTAGACCTGTGTGATGAAGGCCTTGTAGGCAAGCAGGAGAATTTTGAAAATAATCCTGAACTTTACAGGTAGCCAGTGCAGCTGGGCAAGACAGGGGGTAATGTGATCATGTTTTTTACATCTAGACAAGACAGGCAGGTTGGACAGGCAGCCCAGACTGGGGATTATAAAACCCTGTAGCAGGTCAGAAACGGGACTGTCGGAGCTCGTTTTGTGCCTGTAGCATGATTTAGATTCTGGTATAGTAAGCAAACTTGTTAAATTTGCAGATGACACAGAAATAGGAGGAGTGGCAAACACTGTTGCAACAGCAAAGGTCATTCAAGATGATCTAGACAGCATTCAGAACTGGGCAGACACATGGCAAATGACATTTAATAGAGAAAAGTGTAAAGTATTGCATGCAGGCAAAAAGACCTAGGAGTTTATGTTGACTCAGAAATGTCTTCAACTAGACAATGTGGGTAAGCTATAAAAAAAAAGGCCAACAAGATGCTTGGATATATTGTAAGAAGTGTTGAATTTAAATCAAGGGAAGTAATGTTAAAACTTTACAATGCATTAGTAAGACCTCACCTAGAATATTGTGTTCAGTTCTGGTCACCTTGTTACAAAAAGGATATTGCTGCTCTAGAAAGAGTGCAAAGAAGAGCGACCAGAATTATCCCGGGTTTAAAAGGCATGTCATATGCAGACAGGCTAAAATAATTGAATCTATTCAGTCTTGAACAAAGAAGACTACGCGGCGGTCTGATTCAAACATTCACAATCCTAAAAGGTATAGACCATGTTGACCCAGGGAACTTTTTTGACTTGAAAAAAGAAACAAGGACCAGGGGTCACAAATGAAGATTAGATAAAGGGGCATTCAGAACATAAGATAGGAGGCACTTTTTTACACATAGAATTGTGAGGGTCTGGAACCAACTCCCCAGTAATGTTGTTGAAGCTGACACCCTGGGATCCTACAAGAAGCTGCTTGATGAGATTCTGGGATCAATAAGCTACTAACAACCAAACAAGCAAGATGGGCTGAATGGCCTCCTCTCGTTTGTAAACGTTCTTATGTTCTTGCACTGTTGGTTGAGTAGTGTACAGCACTACCATTGGCCACAAGGGGGCGTCTGCCCAAGCAGTAATGCTGCAGTAATGCAACAGGGCAGACCCTCTGTAGACCAGGACACCTGCAAGACCGCAGTAGCCCTTTTTATCAAATGGCATAAGCTCCACCGTACAGGAAGAGCTGAACCGCAGAGGATGCACTATCTGGCTTCACGTCCTCAGACAGGAACTACAGCTCCTAGAGACGCAGGGTGCCTTGGAGAAATGCATGCAAAATTTGCAGAAAGCGGTTTGCTTGGAAATAGACAGGCAGGCTGGCTTTGCATGTGTCACCAGGATAAAATCCAGGTAGAATGCAAATAGCAAGCAATGGATAATAAAAATTACATTGCCGCCTCAGCGTGCCAGACAGTAACTGTACTGTCAACAAGGCCTGCTTGTTACTGGGAAGGCAGGCTGGTGTGCATGTCAAAGTACTTACAAAGACCCCGATATCTAACTATAGTTGCTCGTTTTAGTTTACTGCACTTCCACTGTAGTTTTGCAGGATTTCCTATTCATAGGGTAGACATTCAAGGTTACAGATCTGAATGCATTGTAGACCTTTCCAATTGAATGATACATGATAGTATTTATCATAATGATCTGGCCACAGAAACTCAGATTACATTCATGGTGTTTAAATCATAAAAAGAAATAAACATGTGAAGCATTTATTGTTAGCAGGAGAAAAGTGTCTTGCAACAGCTCTTATTCAATAAAGCATTGTAATTGTATTATAATATGCGTACCTGGTTTTAAACCTGCAATTATAGCCATACCTCGTAATTTGCAATGATCCAGCCTTATATAAAACCTATTAAATAAACTTGGTCAGCTTCTCTATTTCAATGGCATGGAATATTGATTTTATTTTCTGAAGATCACATGGTAGCTGCCCTAAAGTCTCTTTTAATGGGGAGCAACACATGGAAAAAAACACTGTATTATGCAGAAATCTTTTTAATTAACAGCATTTTACAATGTATTGTGTTCCAGGTCTCAAGTAAAATACTTATTGGAGTTATAAAAATGTGTGATATGTTAGCTTTTATAACAGGTGCTGCTGAATTTGTCTGAAACCACAAGACCAACAGATTTAAAAAAACAAGCTGTGTAATGGTCAAGGCAACTTTTCAGAGACCTCTCTGTACAGTTATAGATACATATAGATTACAAATCCCTGGAAAAATGAGTGTAAGCACTAGCATGTCCACTGAAATCCCCTGCCTATAGTGAATGCAATAAATACAGCAGTTCTTACATCCATTAAAAGGCAGAGTGTTTCAGGGACAGGTTAATGGCTGCTCTACCTGATATACTTGCAGGTTATTTTCTGATAGCTCTATTAAAGTCACTTTACAGTTTTTATTTATTTAAGAAGGATAAATTATATCCATGCCATGTTGCTCTTTAATGCTTTTGAGATTGTATCCATAAATGTACAGAAGCAAGGGTAGAATAGTAATCTTTTCACCTAACACAAATAATCACTATGCTAATTACACCTTCCTTATGCTGTTTGAGTTCTTAAATACATATTAAAATGAACAGTATACATTTCAGTGCATGCCTTTTTCAAGCATTTCAGACCAACTGCACTAAATTAAAGTTACTCAGATGTGAATCCAGACATCCATAAACTACAGTATTAGTGAATTAAATGGCTCATAAAGCATCCAGAACTTAATGGGTTGAACACATTTATGACACTGAACATGTCCTTAAATATAATTTATTATTATTTTCTGCAAGTACAAGGTACCCGCTGAGAAGCATTTCCTTCCATTCAGTGGAACTGGATTAATAGCAGGAGTGTTCCTACTGTAGGGTAGGGAAGAGTAGCAGCAAACAATACGCACATCATCTGAAGCCAACAGAGCAAGACTTATCCAAAGAACACGGCAAGTGAATCAAACGCGAATCAGTGTCAGTTATTACAGTACAGTATATATCAGTGCTTCAAAAAGTGAATGCTGTCCACAAGGCAGGCATCTTGGACACCTAAATGCTATTTGACATGATCAGAAATATGACACTTTTTTTTTTTTTAATATCAAATTGCAGCATCCAGGAGCTTCATTGCTAAGTACAGTTTCTGCCCATCTGAATAATATTAATGCATTTAATATCAGGAACATCACAATCTTTATTGCACTCTTTCTAGAACAGTGTCATCTCCTTTATCATGTATAACACAGTATGTAGTCCAATAAGTGCTGGCAGGGCTCTATAGGTATCTGAAAGTATTCCTCCATTAGAGCATTTGGGAATGGGTAAATATGTTGCTAATACAGTGTCGGAAGATGCCTTCTTTCACTCATGCAATGTACAGTGTTGTGCATTTTAACATTTATCAAATTTGGAGAATCAATGACTTGACAAAAGTATTAGATTTTACAAATTATTTTAGCTACATTGACGTTGCAGTTTGTTACTGTTACAGTAAGTGGAAGTGAAAATGGGCAGGTTCTTGTAAAGAAAACGGTTATTGTTAACGATGACACCATGTAGTAGTTCTAGCTGCCAGCACCTTAGGCTTGATGATTCAAATACAACGTCTTGCATTAAACATAAATATAGTTCTGGAAGGGAATATGTGCTATGTAATTCAACTTTATTGACAAATAATAGAATCAAACTGACTGAACTCAATGCATTTGAAATGTTGTTTGTTGATTGTGTACCAAGGGGTGCACTGGGATAGGTAATGAGGCACATTGTAGAGATATCAGCAAACCAAGGTGATTTTATTTAGAAATCAACCACTGTGATTATTACCGTGTGGTCTGCAGCAATAAATAAACATGCCCATCATAGAACCAGCCATAGAACTGTGGCAATAACTGAAATACCCTTAAAACCCTTTTAAAAACAGGTTAAATCCTTTTCATTGCGGGATGACCAGGACAAAGAAAAAATAACCTAGTAACAAACAGATTTACTGTGTAATGTATCATCAGTGTTGAAGGCAACCAAGCTAGTAAGACTATGATCATGTGACGTGATGGCACGGAATGTGCGTGTGACATACTATAAATTGCTAATCCTCAGTTTATGCTGATGTTCTTCTAGTGCATATGTTCAAGTTAAAGTTTACGTACACATTCTAAAAAAAACATTAAAATTAAATTGAATTGAGTTGTGCATTTTTCCATTTTTATTTTTTGACCTCAATCTATTCTAAAATAAAAGTTCTTGTTAATCATTATGTATATGCACAATAAGTAATCAAGATGGATTATATAAAAATACAAATCTCAACTTTGCATCCGTTTACATTTTGTGTTTAAACAAAACACATCATACAAGCTACTCCTTTTCTGTACATAACAACAAACATTCCTATGCTGTAAATGTATAATGAGATATTTTGGTAGATAAAAAAAGTCAAGCCAAAAAATGTATATAAAATGCAAGTTAATATGTAGTTTTCTTACAAATCATTATAAAAGCAGCAACTGACTAATTAGTAATGTACTTTTTACATGCTGTTTCAGGGTCATCGGGAATGGTAAACTCTTGTTCTACTCCCAGTAAAATGCGTTATTCATAGTCTTTTTTTTTAATGCAGGACAGAAATGCAGTTTTTAGAACACACATTTTATTGCTTATCCACTGGGACTCATTTATATCTGGGATCAATTTTAATCAGCAAATCGGGAAATCTTCTCATTACAAGATCATCTTTGCTGGTTCCCTGGTCTAACTGCTTTGTATTCATCATGCTATGGCTTGAGGCCTGGTCACAAGCCAAAGTTGTCATCTTGTGGGCAGGTTGGGTAGTGAGGATGGGTTGGAGAAAGAATTACCTTTAAAGAAGATACTTCTTTGTTCTGTACACAAATATCATACCATATGTAGAAGCCAATGCCATGGGGATACTTATTAGACAGGGCTTACTTGGTGGAAAGATTTTAAAACACAGATTAGCATTGGCCATAGTGTCAAGACAGGTCCATCAGGCTGAAGCATCATATGCATACCAATTTAGTGTTGCTATTTCTTTTTTGCATGAGGTAGAGCAACAATTCGTTTTGTATGAACATAAATGGAAAACCTTTATTTCTGTCTTCACGTTGGCAAGTTATTAAACAATGACAAAAATACATTCTGTCATTGTATTGATTTGCAGTGAATTACCTCATTGCAGCTGTCAAACTGCGTATGTAAAAAAAAATATAATAACATATATTTCATTGTTAATAGTACTAAGCAGTTACTGTGCAATCTCAAAATAGTAGTACCTACAAATTTGCACCAAGACAGACATGCATATAGTGTTAGCGTATAGGATATAAATAAAGGGTACATGTTAAATTCATATTAGTTTAGAGAGAGGTTATATATAGATGTAGATTCAGAGACATTTAATCACCATTGTAATTGAAGTGGGTGTGCAATACAATTTATGTTCATTAACATTATAAGTCACCATGTACTTTAAAGGCATTAAATCCCCCTGACCCAGAAAATTACATTCCAATGACAATATAGTTCTAATAAAAGTGCTGTAAGGCTGGGCAAACATAATGAGTTTATCCTGAGTGCCTTACCACTACCTACAAACTCAAGCACTATTTGAGACCTATGGCTTTTTTAGATGCAGCTGTAAAGTTTGCCCCCATTATTTAAGAACAACATAATTTAAATAAACTGTTATAAAATTAGCAATAAAAAAAAAAAAAAAAAAATGCAACTAAGTTCTTTCAATATTTATAATATTAATGCTGAGGGCATTGGATCACAATTAAAAGAGGGTCCTTGTTTGACATTTGGGCAAGCACCTCACCCCAAGGCTGGAAAATTCCCCAGTCTCAGCTACAAGACAGAATAAACTCTGAAACTGAGTTGTGGCATCTAAAACTAGGTAACCTTGAGGTAAAAAGAGAAGCACCCAAACAGCAGCAAATCTGAATCCCTTCAGATAAACCATTGGTCCGAGACAAGAATTTGATATTTAAAATAACATTTCCAAATGATCCAGAGGCCTATTAGTTAAGGCTTGAGGCTGGTTTGGGAATTTGTCCATGGGTTTATTAAGGCTTCTTGTAAAGAATTTTTGATCAGATAAGTAGATAAAATGAAACTGAATTATGTTTTTATTTTATTATTTATAATGCCAACTGATAAAACACTCCCAGTTACTCTGTAGGCCTTCTAGGAGTACCACAGCTCCATTACTGGTTCTGTAGCATATTAAGGTAGTGGTACGCCACAAGCCAGGATAAAGAGAACTATATGGCTTATTGCCTGGCCTTATTACACTGTGTCCTGAGCAGCCAAGTCCAACATGACCAGACCACAGTAGGTTTACTGTTGAGTCATGATATGTAGCTCCGAGATCCAGCTCCTGACTTGAATCCACTCTGGGAGAGCCATGACTGTTAGCAGCACTGGGATTTGCTCTCTGTTGCCACTTTCTCCTGATCCAGTTTTACTGTATCCCCATTACTGTCCTCATTAGGGAGACTCTTGTCCTTGATTAGGATGTTCTCCACCAGGAATCGGGCAGCTTCCTCCACATTAATGTTATCCTGCGAAGTGAAACACAAAGACATCTTGCGAGACCCGAATATTGTGATTGACAATGACTACTGTGGCAGAGTAGGGGGAGGAGAGAGGAAAAATGTAGCCCAGGGGTTGATGCAGGACAACATCCCCCAGAATACCTTGGGGGGATGATTGGCTATTGAGCCCATAATGAGACACACATGTCTGTGATCAAGCAGGCAGGTATATATATATATATATATATATATATATATATATATATATATATATATATATATATATATATATATATATATATATATATATATATTCCTCTGGTCTAAATGTATATATAGCAGGTTGTACTTGTTGGCGTGAAGACTTAGGCCTGGAGGAAGCCTGTGGAGATATAAAAAAAAATGTATCACAATTCTTAAAAGGTATATGTTTTGGTTACTGGCAAACGGCTTAGCCATCCAGTTTTATTAGGTAGAACTGAAAAAACAGCAGGTTCATTTCAAATTACAATGCATATTTCCCTAGATTTTTTTTATTATTTCAACAGTCTCATTCTCAGAGACTAGCCTTTTGTGGGAATATGCAGTGTTTACAGTGGCACTATATTTATTGAAAAAAAGATAAAGAAAATATTTTTGGATAAAAGGATTTGCAAATTTTTCTTTTAATATGCTGGAGGCCTAGAGCATCCAAAAATTGTATATGCAAGCCAGTAGGAGCTCAACTCACCACCTAATACTAACAGCTTCTCAGATTTTGCAATACACCTTAACCTATTATGGATGGTAGAAATGGTGAGGTTTTTTATGAATTTTTAGAACTCTTTAAAGTAACACTGCGGCAATGTTGAGCAACCTTTCACATCAATTACTGCAACAGGGGACATTAGTCTCCATCAGCAGCTGCAATGAAAAATATAAACAGATAAAAACAGTAGAACCAAGGAGCAGCAGCCAAGACCCATTCAGTCTTATTGAAAATATGACAAGTGAGGACTGTCAGTCTCACCG
The DNA here is from genome assembly GCA_030684275.1 of Acipenser oxyrinchus oxyrinchus. NCBI lineage: Eukaryota > Metazoa > Chordata > Actinopteri > Acipenseriformes > Acipenseridae > Acipenser > Acipenser oxyrinchus. The sequence continues at coordinate 53,256,755 of CM060251.1, read as the reverse complement.
ACTGTGGGATGACTCGAGGATGGCTGTCATATAAGGGTTACTGGTTATAGAAGGATAAACAAGACTAGCATAAGCTGTGGCAGGAAGGACAGATACTGTATATTGATTTGCACTGAAAGGGTGGGTGTTGCATAAACTTGGGATCCTTTAACACCACATGTAAATTCTGTATCAATTTATTCTGGTGGATGTTGTATGTTTACATCAAAGACTTGAATTTCGTCTTCAAACCATTGTGATGTTTAAAAAATAGTACTTAAATATATATTACAACATTTATACTGTATATTACTCAGATTAGTGGAATTATCTTTATGTAACTATGCTGAATACCTAACAAGGTTTAGGAATTATTTTTAGTGCAGTATAGTGTGCACTAAAATAGCACTGGCCTCATTCAGTAGCTACACTTGTACTATAATCAATCAAAAGGAAAGTCTAAACCTTTATCAGACCTGCCAGTTAACAGTTATATTAGAAAAGAGCCTGTATCAACTCTAAAAAAGGCAGAGGAAATTACTGAAAGTATAACAACAAACATAGCTCTAACACAGGGGTACCCAACCTTTTCGCATGGGTGGGCCACATAGACCTAAGGGCAACCTTGCGTGGGCCAAACAAATAAGATATTTTCATAAGATTTTAAAAGAATCATAAATCTAGGTTCCAGTTTTCAATGTCTGCCAATTTAAAGTCATCTGTATTTATTTATTTGTGTTTAGCTTGTTATTAGATTGCAAATGCTTGTTTCTGTGCACAGGACAACACACTGTACCTGTCAAATAAAACAAGCATCAGATTGCCAAAGACAGAAGGAAAAAAAACCACATAACTCTCTCTCTAACTACGAATAAAGAAAAATATACGCTTACTGACTTAGTGAGAACTTTGAGGTTGTTTCTCAGCTACCAGTTTCTCAAAGTTTGGCTCAAAGTTAGAAACGCTCATCCGTAGTACATCATGCAGCTGGCCGTCTGTCAAACAGGACCTCAGCTTAGACTTATTCAGTTTCATGAGTGATAAAGTTTGTTCACAAATGTATGTGCTGCCAAAAACTGTGCACATTCGTCTAGCAAATTTTCGCAGATTTTGGAATTGATCGTTGGGAAGCAGGGAGTAAAACTCGACCAATTTCTTCTCGTGAAACATATCCTTTAAACCGGAGTTACACTGCAGATCAATATGTCCCATTTGAAGAGAAGCAGGGACATTATCCACCTCGGCAACAAAGGGTTTTCAAACCGACGGATGTCGTTTGTGTGTGACCTGAAGTCAGAAAATCTGGCCTCAAAATTCTCAATCAACAGGTCTAGTAATTTTACCAGACGGGCACAAGGGAATGGAACACTGACAGTTCTTCGCAGAACGAAAAATGAGACAGTGTGCCGCTCTCTGAGTGTTGTCATAAGAGCTTGAGTTTTGCCTGAAAGTCTTTCACATCTGAGTATAACTGGGAAACAAGCCTTTCTTCACCTTGCAGTTTTAAATTGAGGTCATTCAAGTGACTTGTTATATCTGTGAGGATTCCCAGAGTCTGAGAGTTCGGGGACATTTTTAGACTTCTCATTCATGAAAATATTGATTTCATTCATGGGGCAAAAAACGTTTGAGGACATTTCCGCGGCTGAGCCAACGCACCTCACTGTGGTAAAGCACGTCCCCATATTCTGAATCCATTTTCTTCAGAAAAGCTTGAAATGAGCAGTGATTCAACCCATGTGCCCTGATTGAGTTTACAGTGGCAACGATGACATGCATTACATTTTCCAAGTTCAAAACTTTGCCACACAGTGTCTGCTGGTGTATAATGCAGTGCAGCTCCATCGGTCTTTCAGCATTGCATGAATCAGCCTCCTTACGCACCCGACCAATCACTCCAGTCTTGCTCCCTACCATGTTCTTAGCACTGTCCGTTGTCACTGCAGCAAGTTGATTCCAAGACAGACCAAGGCCCTTACTGGTATCGGAACAAACTCTTCACCTGTAGTCCTCTCATGAAGTGTCTGGAGCGTGGAAAGCTCCTCTGTGATTTGAAATGCCTTGTCTATTCCACGAATGAAAATTAGCAGCTGAGCACTGTCCACAATATCGTTGCTTTCATCCAAAGCTACTGAAAAAATTCTCAAAATGTGCGACTTTTTCACTGAGCTGTAATTTTAAATAAGTACCGATAGCTTCGATTCTTCAAGTGACAGTCTGTCAAGACAGACTTACAGATTCCATAAGGCTTTTTTTTCAGGACACATTTCCTCCATTACCACATTCATGCACTTTTTTTTTTTATAAACTCCCCCGTCAGAAAAGGCCTTAGCATTTGCTGTAGACCTCCGGCCTTTTTTTTCAAAGACGTTATCTTTGCAATTGGTTGTGGTCCCTTGTATTCATCATACTTTTCCCTGTGTTTCTTATCGTAGTGTCGCTTGATATTATATTCCTTCCACACTGCAAGGGTTTCTTTGCAAATGAGACATAATGCTTTACTTTAATGAAGCACAAAAAATAATTGATCAGTCCACTTATCCTGAAAAACATGACATTCAACATCCACTTTCCATTTTTTTGTTGGATGCATTTTTGTAGCTAAGCAATACACATTTACTGACTCGGTCTGTAGAACTGAATCAGCGACAGACTCCCGCTGATTTGAGCATGTCCAAAAGCGTACAGTGTTTTCTTCATGTGTTTTCTTAGTGATTGTTGACGTATATTTGAGACGCAGTTCATTTGCAGAGCAACAATCACTAAGGACGCCAGCTAGAGGCGTAAAAAGATTACGTTTTAAGTTTATTTTAGCTAGTCATGTTTTTTTTTCAGCTTTATTTTACACAAAACATACAGAAGAAAAAAAATACAAGGTCAACCTCTCTGTCCGGTTTTTTTATTATTATTTTGATCTTTATTTCCTGTAATCAACTTTTTTTCACGGTACTGGACAGCATTTCTTTTGACTTCACCCCGAGTTTTTAATCAGCATTTAAATTTCATAGTCCTGTTTTTTATTTTAAATCATCTTTCTTATGCAGTCATAGTACAGATATTACAGTGCAGTTACAGTAGCCTACGTAGATATTAAGAAGTCGAAAGAAATGCTGTCCAGTTGATTACAGGAAATATAAAGGTCAGTGTTGTATTTTTTGTATTTCTTCTGTAAGAGTTTTGTGTAAAGTTGAAATCCATGGCTAAAATAAACTAAAAAATTCCACCTTGACGATTCTGCGATGAGAGTTATTACCATGGTTACCATAGGTAGCCTACCTCATTTTGTTTTCTACTCATGGAGACAGCTTGGTGTGCTTTCATTACTGAGCAGTTTATGTGGCTTGCGTGGGACACTAAAAAACACTGCAAATACGTGAAAATTATAATATAAAACCTGTGAATCGCTGTAAGTTATGCTGTGCCAGCAAGCAGGTTGCGGGCCGTATGAAATGCTGTGGTGGGCCGTAGGTTGGGCACCTCTGCTCTAATGCAACATCTGATGTGTGCCAATATACTGAATCCTAAATGTATGCACTGTTTTTTATGAGAGAAAGAAAAAAAATAGTGAGTTGAGCAAATGAGGCATTGCTAAAGAAGAGGCTGCAAAGTCACATTGCAGATCAGGGACCAAACTGGAGGTTTTGGCACTGATTCTTCCTTCAAGAGAAACAGGGTCCACCTGACCTACTTTCAATTTTAATGGGAGCTCTCAATCTGCATCCCTTTAGAGAGCTGGGGAATTAAAGCTTCTGTGCGGAGAGCATTTTTAATGTACTTTTTTTCTTTTTTTTTTTTTTTTTACCACCACATAAAAAAAGGATGAGAAAACATTTTAGAATTTAGATGAAATTAAGTGTACATGGTACGAATTTATTAAATGTATTTATTATTGTCGTGCAAAATGACTTAGGGATTTACAGTGGGGACGGCAACAACACACAACTTTCCGGCAGGCAGTGAGGGACAAGTATACCGACAGAAGAAGCTGTTCCTCCCATGCGACTGTCCCCCCTGGGGCCATCTATCTCCCTGCAACACTCTGAGCTAGTGGATGTAAGAAATTAATGTCTGTTCTTCAGTATGAGGTATTTCTTAGATCAACTAGGGGTAGAATGTTTCTGGGGGACAGGTTAACGGTTACACTGTAGTGCACCAGCTGTTAGAGAAGACATGCCTGATATTTCGTATCAGTATCTCTAACATACTTCAGCACTACAAAGAGACCAAAGAGCTATTTGTCACAACCTTCCATTGTTATCTGGCCTTCACAAGCAAGAAAGATTAGAGAGGACAAGCAAGACCAAAATTACTATCACGGTGTGATCCTTTTATAAATAAAATACAATTTAAAAGTATAAAAGACTAAAAGATTTTTTTTTAATTTTTTTTTAAAGAAACTAATCTAACTTTCTTCATTGTTTGAGGAAATGCATGATGGATTGTACACACAGACAGATGGGTAACGCATTGGAATACAGAACTGTCAGACAGCTGAAAATCCTGAGGTTTATGAAAAGTCAGGAAGCTAGTCTTCCTTTACAATTAGGAAACTGTTTGTTGGATTTAGAATTCCTCTGCAATTTAGTTTAACAGTTTTACAAAAGCTAAAATAAACTCTAGAGGAGTTCACTGTGCTAAAACAACGGAACACCTAAGACTAACTGCCTTCAGCCTTAGGCCTTTTCACACTCCAGGCATGCAATTATTTCAGCATAATGATCATCTTATACCTATAGCTGTATTTGTGACAGTTCCTGATGAAACTATTGTGTTTTGACTGCTTATGTGACAAAAAAATTTCAACTTATAATGCACTTCTGCATTTGGTACGTGTCTAAATAACCATCAGGCCTCACAGAAATCTGTTAAGATATTTATGAAACATGAAATAAATGTGAATTGTAAATTATAAATTAATAGTATCATTTGTTGAACTTAATGAGGTTGAAATAAAACTGAAAGCTGTATAATATAATTTAAAATCTTTAATAAGAAAAGCGGTTCTTGGCTTATTATTGGTATAATTTCATTATAATTTCATTTTCATTGGTATAATTATATTTTTTACATATTGGAGTTGTCTGTTGCTGTTCTTTGGCAATGTCTGAAAATGTCATTGAGCATTATATAGGGCCAGGGGTCTGTAAGAGTGGTTTATCCACTGGAATGAAAAGTAAATTAAGCTCTCAATTTATTTACAAGGCAAACACACAAATCACAATGACTGCTGCTGGGATACATTTTTAGCTTCAATAAATGAGCGTAGGTTTGAAAGGACCACATGTGATTCAGACCATGCTTATTCAATAAATGGCCTCTTGCTGAACTCTATTCTGTATTACTGCAAATTAAAGTGATTGTGTTAGTTGTGTGTTGTACTAAGGCTGCTGAACCTCAATGTATGGGAAAAGGAACTTGTGGGGAAGTGCCTTATGAAGTCAGTCATATCCTGACCCTGACCTATACTTTGGTCAGTAGTCGGGTAACTTTCAAGGCTTATTTTAGCCTTGGGCATAGCAAGCAAGTATTTTTACGAAGCAAGTATTTTAAGAAGCGCATTTGGAATCCCCCTGGGGCCATCTATCTCCCTGCAACACTCTGAGCTAGTGGATGTGAGAAATCCATGTTTGTTCTTCAGTATGGGGTATTTCTTACTGATATATTTCTTACATCAACTAGGGGCATTGTGTGGCTCCCGAGTGGCACATCCGGTAAAGGAACTCCGCCCGGAGTGCAGGATGCGCCCTATAGCTTGGAGATCGCCAGTCTGAATCCAAGCTATGCCACTGCCGAGTTCCCAGGGGGTGGCGCACAATTGGCCAAGCGCTGCCTGGGCGGGGTAGGGGTTAGGTCGGCTGGGGAGTCATTGACTCACCGCACACACCAGGGACACCTCTGGCTGGCTGGGTGCTTGCGGGCGAACTGCATGGTCCTCCGACACTAAGTTCTGAGATGGCTACACGGCAGGCTTGCAGAGCGAAAAAGCGCGGACGGCTGACGCCACTCGTTTCAGAGGACGCCTGTGCTCGTTCTCGTCTCTCCCGAGTTAGTGCGGGGGTTGCAGCGGTGAGCCAGGTTGAACAATAATTGGACATTATAAACATTAGGAGAAAATCAGTAATAATAATTGTTAAAAAAAGGGGGGGGGGGGGCATTGTGGGGTCATGAAAAGATCAAGAGCTCTGGTATTGCTCAGGTTGCCCAGTTTAACAAGAACTGAAGCTTGGTGTGTCTGGAATCTGTGCTTTTGGAAGTTCCACCCTTTGAATGAAACATTGCAGATGTTAATTCAGGGATGCATCAAAAGAGAGAACCAGACTGATCAAGGTGACCTGGTTAAACACCTGCCAGGTACATTTTCATTCCCAACCTGGCAGCCTTTTTAAATCCCCCATCTGGAAACAAGTATGTACAGCAGGGAGCTGTGTTGCATAAAAGTACACTCAAAAGGACAGCTATCCAAGGTTTTTAATAAACTTTCTTACCTCTTATTAGCACTTGCAGCATTATCCCTGCTCCTTTTTTGTTTGTGTATACTTTTTTCAGGGGGGGATATACATAGTTTGTGCCCATTTTTTCAAGTTCTATTTTATAGGTTTTGCTGTTTTTTACAAATACAAATAAGTATTACACACCAGCTAACTAACTACAATATTTCAAATCTGAATTGCTTTTATATTAAACCCGGTTCTCTTCATGTTCTGTAAAGAAAGGTTCCCTATTTAGACATGGTGGGTGCTGGAAGAGGTAGCCGTTGGAGTCACTTACCTTGGCAGAAGTTTCAAACCAGCCTAGGAAGCCGCTCTCTTTGCAGAACTGATCCATGTTGGAGGAGTTGTCTCCATTGCCGTCCTTCTTTTGGTCGCACTTGTTGGCGAGGAGCACAACAGGGATAGGGCCCCCATTGGGCAGCTTCACCTTGCTGTCCAGGTCGTGTTTCCACTTTGAAACTGCCTCGAAGGTGGATCCTCTTGTCACGTCAAAGACCACGAAAGCTCCTACAGCCTCCTTGTAATACACCCTGGTCATGTTACCAAACCTCTCCTGACCTAAAAGAGGAAAGCAACACTTGTTAAAAGGGTCACTCAATGGCAAACTAGACTAGAGCACTGGGTCTAAAACATATTTTTTGCTTTGTCTTGAATGAAATATAGGAATGGGAAAGGCCAATAATTTGTATTGAAGGATAGGACTTTGGTTTATTCAGGAGTGGGTCATATTTTATTCCAAAACCTACATATTCCAAAAGTATCCTCCCATATTTTCTGTGTGGCAATTAACTCATGAATGAATCAATACAACATTCACCCTTAATTGGATGGATGACTTGCCAATCTTGGAAACTGTCTAGTGTAATACATTGTAAGAATTTTGTAATAGTTTTTATATTAGAACTAATTATTTATTTAAAAACAAATTATTATTTCTTCTGCAACAGAGAAAACTGAGAAGCTGGTTGGGGTACTTTGAGCTCAGGAATGTGAGGGCCTCTTTATGAAGCAAAGGAATGTCTTTGGGTTTGTTTGATCTACAGAAAATAGAGGAAGGTGGGGTCATAAATGGCATCACTACAAAGGTGTGTGTTGAAAGTTATAAAACTGCATTGAATGTATTAGTCTGAGCTCAGTCAATCTTGCTGTAGCCCGGGGACCTATATCTCCGTCCATTTAAAATTATTCTTTCAAGCTATACAAAAACATATATTTAAATTGAATAATATTGTTTATCAGTTTCTTCCCCCCTACAACATGTATATTGTATATTAAATCTGAAGGCAATCTAATCAGTATCTGCTGAACCCTGTAGCATTCTGTCAAAAGTGCTGTTAATGATAAGATTTGACCAATAACCCACCTCTAAAAGGTCAGTGGACCTTCATATGCTATCACAGAAATTATCAGAGAGGATATTTTTAAATTAAAGACTACACTCAAACAAACTTTGGGGAAATACTACTGTAGCACCAATAGGATGAAATTGACAGAGGTATACAATGTTGTATACTATGCTTGAGGCTTTGTACTGTACTGTCTCTGACACCTTGGTTTATTATTAGTAAAGTTTTTCAAGTATCAGACAATATTTACAGGTGTTCTAACAGAAAAGAGTGAGGCTACAATATAGTACTTTTCCTACTGCTCCTCCCTTGTACAGTATGCAAACAGGAATCGCAAGTCCTGTACAAGCACTCACATGCCTCAAATGTCATTAATAATTGGCTTGCAAATGTGTAATTTTGAAAACAAGAAAATGTTGTTTAAGACGAAGTTAAAATCTCTTGGTAAAATTAGGTCTGTGCTACAGTACAAGCTTATATTTTAAATATACAGTAAATTGGTAAATTGCTTAATTTGGATTTTTTTAAAAAGTAAAAGTGGTAACATAGCTATCTTTTATGTTATATACACTGCAACCACTCTGTTCTATGATCCAATGCCTTTAGCCAAGCTTAGGCTCTTTGGATCCAGCATAATATAATGTAATAGGAAATCCTGAATTCAGCTGACTTCAACTGTGGCTTTAAGTCACCCACATCCTCTCCTGTAAGCAGATCTTGCTTGTCATTATTCTTAGAACATAAGAACATGAGAACATAAGAAAGTTTACAAACGAGAGGAGGCCATTCAGCCCATCTTGCTCGTTTGGTTGTTAGTAGCTTATTGATCCCAGAATCTCATCAAGCAGCTTCTTGAAGGATCCCAGGGTGTCAGCTTCAACATTATTACTGGGAAGTTGGTTCCAGACCCTCACAATTCTCTGTGTAAAAAAGTGCCTCCTATTTTCTGTTCTGAATGCCCCTTTATCTAATCTCCATTTGTGACCCCTGGTCCTGGTCAAAAAAGTCCCCTGGGTCGACATTGTCTATATCTTTTAGGATTTTGAATGTTTGAATCAGATCGCCGCATAGTCTTCTTTGTTCAAGACTGAATAGATTCAATTCTTTTAGCCTGTCTGCATACGACATGCCTTTTAAACCCGGGATAATTCTGGTCGCTCTTCTTTGCACTCTTTCTAGAGCAGCAATATACTTTTTGTAACGAGGTGACCAGAACTGAACACAATATTCTAGGTGAGGTCTTACTAATGCATTGTAAAGTTTTAACATTACTTCCCTTGATTTAAATTCAACACTTCTCACAATATATCCGAGCATCTTGTTGGCCTTTTTTATAGCTTCTCTACATTGTCTAGATGAAGACATTTCTGAGTCAACATAAACTCCTAGGTCTTTTTCATAGTTCCCTTCTTCAATTTCAGTATCTCCCATATGATATTTATAATGCACATTTTTATTTCCTGCGTGCAATACTTTACACTTTTCTCTATTAAATTTCATTTGCCATGTGTCTGCCCAGTTCTGAATGCTGTCTAGATCATTTTGAATGACCTTTGCTGCTGCAACAGTGTTTGCCACTCCTATTTTTGTGAGGTCTGCAAATTTAACGAGTTTGCTTACTATACCAGAATCTAAATCATTAATGTAGATTAGGAATAGCAGAGGACCCAATACTGATCCCTGTGGTACACCACTGGTTATCTCGCTCCATTTTGAGGTTTCTCCTCTAATCAGTACTTTCTGTTTTCTACCTGTTAACCACTCCCTAATCCATGTGCATGCATTTCCTTGAATCCCTACTGCGTTCAGTTTGAGAATTAATCTTTTATGCGGGACTTTGTCAAAAGCTTTCTGGAAATCTAAATAAACCATGTCGTATGCTTTGCAATTATCCATTTTCAATGTTGCATCCTCAAAAAAGTCAAGTAGGTTAGTTAGACACGATCTCCCTTTCCTAAAACCATGCTGACTGTCTCCCAGGATATTGTTACCATATAGGTAATTTTCCATTTTGGATCTTATTATAGTTTCCATATAATAGAAGTCAGGCTTATTGGTCTGTAGTTACCTGGTTCGGTTTTGTCACCCTTTTTGTGGATCGGTATTACGTTTGCTATTTTACAGTCTGTTGGTACAACCCCTGTGTCAAGAGACTGTTGCATGATCTTGGTTAGCGGTTTGGAAATAACTTCTTTCAGTTCTTTGAGTACTATTGGGAGGATCTCATCCGGCCCAGGGGATTTGTTTATTTTAAGAGCTCCTAGTCCCTTTAACACTTCTGCCTCTGTTATGCTAAAGTTATTTAAAATTGGATAGTTTGAACAGTGCCATTTTCTTTTCAGCCTGATTCGAGCAAGCTGCAGAGAGATTCATCGTTTCAAATGGTTTCATCGAAAGCTATGTTTTTGTTTAAAACAAAAACAAACAAAAAAAAAACAGCAACAACTTATATAATTCGTTTGTATGTTTCCTTGTGGCACGCTGGGAGCCTGCAGCTTGCCTACACCTCATTTCACCCTCCTCTCTGTGTCACAGTTCATTTAGGCTGGAGTTGTATGTCTGAGGAGATTTTTCAAGCTATCTGGGCTCAGGCTAGTGTGTGCACTTGTGTATTGTGTATAGTATATATAATTTTGTACAGTGTCTGTTGTTATTGGATTATTTGTAGTGGTAGGAACTGCCTGTGTGTTGCCTTCTCTGCAGTTTTTCTTTTCTAGGTGCACTATGTGAGTTGCTGATATTTTCAGCTAACAGTATTTTCTGGAACCAGATTGTGCTTGCTGACTCACGCTCCAGTACGAACACTCTGGTGCTCAGCTGGCCAGCTACATTGACCGATCCATTGGCAGGAGCCTTCCGATTGGTGAACTGGTCTCTGTGTTCATGCTGCAGTGGTGGCACTGTACCGGGTCATAGCAGCCTCGGTACCTTGGTACCGCACCGAGCCGCGACTGCACCAGCACTTAATAGCGGTAGATCCAGGTCCAGTGCATTGCACTGTGTCTTGTGACAGTACCATGTTGGTCTGCCTGTCATTGCAGCTGTAGGTACCCTATAAAAATATTTAAAAATTAAAAAAGTAACCAAGGTTCCAGCGGACCCGGGTTAAGTCTTGACTTGCGCTGTTTGTATTATTTTTTCTTTAGACCTGAAGCATACTATACAGCAGCAACATACTGTGCTGCTGCTTGTGTTGTTGAGACAACAGGATTTTTTGTTAAGCACGGTCTACCGCATCAGCCCTGTTACAGTAATTACTGTATACAGGAGCTGCAGCATCATATTAAGTCTCAGAATTTTCAGGTAAACAAAGTTAACCATTATATAATGGACACATTTCTGTTTCAGGGAACCAGGGTTATGATAATAAGCTAACGATTTCTCTATGGTATGGCAACTGTCGTATCTGTTCAAAGGCACTGGCTCTTATGCCAAAATAATTCTGTGTGATCTAGGTAATGCAAAAATCATATCAACAAAATATTTAACATTAGGTTATTTACGCCAATATATGAGCTACTGTATCTAACAGATGTTTGTATTCAGATGTTGACTATGTTACATGTTTCACCTGTTATTTTGGATTAAACTGAGGTAAAACTATTCATATTAGGTCTCAAGTTTCAAAACAGAGGCATAGCAATTAAAAAAATGAAATAAAAAAGCTTAGATAAATCCAACTTAACCTTATCCTGTTATGAATTTGATTTAAGATAATACTCCAATTAAACTAAAGATAGTTTTACAGTAGAGCTGGTAAAACTGTCATATAAATTGCACTTATTGCATTGCTAAATTTAGCCTGAAACTAAATGAGCTGGATTCACAGGAGATAAGGCACTGTGCCCTGCCATGCCTCATTTCAAAATGCATGAGTTTAACATTCTAGATACAGATGGCAAGAAGATAGAATACATTTGGGGTCAATACAGAAATAGTGGTTTACATGACACACACCGTATGTGCCTAATAACAATTACGATTAATTTGGATTAATAAACTACATTAAAAACTGCCCTGTACAAAAGGAATGCATTACTTGGAAAACCCTTGTCAGCCGGTCAGCAACATATTTATGATATAACCCCTTTATCCTAAATGTGATGCTGACCGTCGAAATGGCCTTTGATCTAATATTGCTGCCATATTGAGGTGACGTTTGAAGTTACAGCTGAATGGAGACAGTACACTGAGTTATTGTCTTAATAGTCTGGTCCCAAATCTTAAAAAGAGGTCTGGAAATGGGTTATAAAGCATTTTGTGTTAAAATGTGGTATACAATGGATTCCTAATGATTTTGACCTGCTGAATCCAAAAATGCTGTATACCAAGCTGACATCTGATTTCTTGACCCTCAAAATTAGAAAAAACAAAATGGCCACCGACTATACTGTATACCTCTATAACTTCTGAACTGGGATAGAATGATGATCCGAGTGTCTTTTCTTACATTTTAGGCATCCACAAATCCATCAAAACAAAAATTAAAACTAGATGAACATGTCTTAAAAGGGGTTTCTAGGTATGGTCAAAGTTATTTTCAAAATGGCAGCCATACAAATATTGATTATTTATTTATTTCATTATGACATTTCAGGCACAAAGTATATATAAAGATAAAACTATGCGCTGTTGTTTGTACTGTGCAAGTAGGCTAGGCACCATAAAAATACCGACCCAATTTATAAAAGCATGAAAAGTTTTTTCAAGCTATTTTAGATGATAATCCTTTAATTAATATTTAACATTGAAGTAAAGCAAATGTTTTATTTAACAAAAAACAAGCAAATGCGAAGAAGAAGAAGTGGCTGGCAAAGGCTATGAGAAAACAATAAGAGCACACAAAACACAGTCCAAGCTATGTGGTAGATACTTCTACCACAGAATGAAGATATTCAAAGTATTGAGAAAGCAGATATTGAAGAAGATGAGGAACATATAATTACAATCCTGTCAACACAGAGGTTCAGAGATGTGCTATCCCAGTTTGGTGAAAGCTGTGCTGCAGATCCAGACTTCAAGTTGTGGTGGGAATACCTACACATGGTAAAAGTGTTACTAATGTTCATCAGGGCACAAAGAGAGGGATTAGGGGAGCTGCAGTTGTCAGCATTCCGTTGCATGCTTCCCTATTTCCACAGATATGACCATACAAACTATGCAAAGTGAGGAGTCATCTATCTTGCAGAGATTAACCAACTTCCTGATGAAGTCCTTGAGCAATTCAAAAGGGGAAATTTTGTAGTAAAAGGTGAAAGACCAAATTCAACCACGTAGATCCTAATCGGGTCAGGAATGGTTAAATGGAACGGGCAAAAAAGGAGGAGGAATAACAAAGACTGTATCTGCTTTGAGTAGATGGGCTCTGTCTTTCAACCTGCAAGCACAAATTGCGGCTGAAACAAGGCAACTTTATGGTCTCACTTTAGAGTCACAAGGAAGCAAGCATGAGCCGTAGACACAAAGACTCTGAAGTTGAAGAGCAGGTTGTTCAACTCTAAGAGATTTGGCATGTTCTAGAACACGAATGCCGGGTGAGACGCTGGAAAACACTGTGACAAAAGATCAAGCAACAATAGACATAACAAATGTGCTTCTTAAAGCAAAAGACTCTGGCCAGAGGCAGGTTGAAGAATTTGTTAGGGAAAAGACTTATTCTATCTGAAAATGGAAGTCCACCAAAAAGGTTCTCTGCTCACTTGCCAAAGAACAAGTCACTCACTTTTTCAAATGTCTATGATGTTCCCAAAGCATCTGATCAAAAAGGCAAAATATTAAAAGCGCACAGGTCCATCCTACAAAGACTTGATATTGCATATGATGCAGGCAGAAGTGTTGATTTACTTGCAATACTAAAGCATGAGCTTCTTCCAGTCCCACTGCCACTAGCAGAGATGAATGGAAGTCTCTGCACTGGGCAGAAATCACTGCTTGTTGATGATCTGACCAAGGACATCAATTGTCCAGCAACAATTGAAATCCCCAATGGTGCCACACTCATAATAGATGGGCAAGCACTGGTCATTGCTCTGGGGAGGCCAAACAATGCAAAAACATTTGGTGACTTTGCAGATGCTTTTGCGCGATTGGTTTACCATTCCGGTTCAGGATATGCTCACATTGACGTTGTTTTTGACAGGTATAATCAGGACTCAATCAGAGCAGGAACCAGGGCAAAAGAAGGAGAGGAGTACCTATTCGAAATCATATAACATCAGAATATGTACCGTTACCACAGGACTGGCATGGTTTCCTATCCCACCCTGACAACAAAGCTGACCTGGCACGATTTTTATCTGAGGAGGTAGTTAGCAATTCACATTCAGGGAAAACAACTGTAGTTGCTGGGGGATTCCTGGAGGAAACATGTGTTGCATGCGATGACTCTAACATTAATGCCACACATCTTGAAGGTTTCCATGAGGAGGCAGACACTAGGATTGTGCTTCACTGTGTGAATGCAAGTTCTGATACCATTGTGGTGCCTGCACGTGAAACAGATGTATTGCAGTTACTCATAGCACATTATGAAAGTATGAAGTGCACACACTTGTGGATGAAGGCAGGAACACATAAGAAGCCAAATTAACCCTTTGCGGTCCATTTATTCAGCACGTCTCAGGCACGTCAGGTCCAATTTATTTTCACACGCGCAGTTTATTTTAGACACGCTGTTTAAAAGTATTTTTTTCACAGTAAAACAGGTTTAAAAGGCACTGCATATCAACAGGACACTCAGTACTGCATCTCCAGCCCTGCCCTACCCCTTGTTCACTGTATTTTTCACGATCCAAGTCATTATTTTATTACTATAACATCTAAAAAAAGCTATGATATTCTTTGAGCGCTGGATGCAGAAGCAGCTATCTTGTTTGCTATGTCCGTGTTATCTATGTGGTGCCGGGGCTATCTGTATTGCTCAGATACGCCCCCTTCCCCCCCTCCCCCCCATTTTGTTGGCCTTTTTATAACTTTCCCACATTGTCTAGATGAAGACATTTCTGAGTCAACATAAACTCCTAGGTCTTTTTCATAGATTCCTTCTTCAATTTCAGTACCTCCCATATTATATTTATAATGCACATTTTTATTGTCTGCATGCAATACCTTACACTTTTCTCTATTAAATGTCATTTGCCATGTGTCTGCCCAGTTCTGAATGCTGTCTAGATCACTTTGAATGACCTTTGCTGCTGCAACAGTGTTTGCCACTCCTCCTAGTTTTATAATTATAATAATTAATAATACATTACATGTTAATACTGTAATATACTGTAACAATTACTATATTACATATAAATACTGGTGGCATCTCTTATGGTACAATAATTACATGACATGTGACATTTCTGGTGAACACAAGATGACAGTTTATGCCTTTGAATACATTTGTCCCAGCTCCAATATGAAGTAAAAACAGGATATCATTCAGACACTTTAAACACTTGCAAATGCGTAATGTTTTTTTTTTTCTCCACAGATGCCAACTCTCTTTGGCAAGGTGCTCAATTATGTGTGGAGTAAAATAGCCAAGTTGATGAAAGCAATCTATATTTGTGTTCAAGAGAGAGAAAGCAGTAAGGTGTCATAAATCAAACATTTTATGAGAAAACAACCAGTGCATTACCATCTCAAAACCAATGTTCAGAATGAGATTTGATGTGCTCTTCAATGGTGTGCTTGCAAACTTAGTCAATTGTGTGACAGCAAAAACGGCAATACCTGTCTCCCATAAGTCAAGATACAGTTTAACTCGCTTGAAGGCCCAGATAGAAAAAGAGAGGTGACGCAACTTGGCTTCATTTGAAAACATTTGAAAGGAGACATTTTTGCATCACACAATGTAAAAAAGTGAAAGAACCCAGATTAAAATTACACACATTGGCATACAATTCCTGAAAATGTAGTCACGCTCAATGTTGGAGAAGGACAAAGAGGCTGTCCTGTCCACAGGTATGTGGGATAGAAGTAGACACAGTACTGTTATGTTACGTTAAACTTTTCACCATTTGCGCTACAGGAGAACTCACATCCTCGACACAACAGAGGATATATGCAATATTTTTCAATAATTGGGTATGAGAAACGGTTTTGTGCGATTCACTCTGGTACAGTATGAACAAACTGTAAAGTTTAATGTATTTGATTTGGATCACTGTGGCTGCTTAAACAATACATTACAGTGGATTATGTTTGGAAGACCAATCACGTCATCATGGGATGTGCACTAGCAGCACATCTGGAGCACATTAAACATCGCCCTAAAAGTCATCGGCGCTTAACATGGTAGGAATATATTTGTACGGTTTAATATTGCATTATTATAAAAAGTTGCAGATGGTCAATAATTTTTGCGGAGGGTGCTGGTTTTCACAGATACTGCAATTATACCGCTCTGGTCATGACTTAGGAACATGTATATTATGGGAATATATTTTTTGCATGTACCTCATGTATGTAAATGAAGATTACAAAGAAATCATATGAAAGAGAAATCATAGAGAGAGAGAGAGAGAGAGAGAGAGAGAGAGAGAGAGAGAGAGAGAGAGAGAGAGAGAGAGAGAGAGAGAGAGAGAGAGAGAGAGAGAGAGAGAGAGAGAGAGAGAGAGAGAGAGAGAGAGAGAGAGAGAGAGAGAGAGAGAGAGAGAGAGAGAGAGAGAGAAGGCTGTGTGGTCCAGTGGTTAAAGAAAAGGGCTTGTAACCAGGAGGTCCCCGGTTCAAATCCTGTCTCAGCCACTGACTCATTGTGTGACCCTGAGCAAGTCACTTAACCTCCTTGTGTTCTTTCTTTCGGGTGAGACGCTGTTGTAAGTGACTGCAGCTGAATAAATAAAGTCAATGTGTTTTCTGTCTGACTCTGAACTTCTGAAACAGATTAATATATCACAGGTATTAAATAAAAATGTCAATAGAAAGTCTTTGTTATCACCGGTTCTCATTAGGAATGCTGTGTGGTATGGCACACTGGCAAACTTCCATCAGCCCCCCTGTCTGATTTGTTCAAAGTCACATATCAAATCAGCAGGCACCAATAAATAAAAGCATGGAACCAGGCAGAGAGCATATTGTAAGTGAAAGCCAAACAGATGACAGACTGCATGTGTGACAAACTCTTCCCTCACCGTTAGTGCCAAGCAGATTCCCTTCATAAGACTGCATAGCAATTATGCTGTGTTTCATTTCACCTGAGCTGTACTAAAAATGGTTGATTACTTGAAATTGATAAGCTACTAACCTAAGCATTTTATTTGTGTTATTCCTTCGACAGGAAAGTCACACTTAAGGAACATCACAGTTGTTTCCTGGTAGGGAAAAATGCAAAAAATCAAGTTATCATAATATCCTGGATACTGTTCAGTACAGATTGAAAGCCGATGTTGATAAAAAGGGGTTTTAAAGGTTGTATTACTTGAGTATGGTTGAAGTAACTGTAAGACCACTGATATCTGAAGAGTCTAGGCACCTTAATGTTCCTTAGAAGTTTCTCACTAGAACAAACTAACAAGATACAAACTGAAGGAATTTTTTGAAATTAGGCAAACGGTAAATACTGCTGCCTGCATACTAGGCTGGTAGACAATGTACAGACCATTCAAACCACAACTTCTCCACTGAAATAATCCAAACACACAGTGCATGAACACTGCAGTGTTTATTAAGAAAAGCATGGTCAATAACAGCGCTCTGCCAGCACACTAAGAAATAAAACAGGGTTGTGAGGGCGAATGAGCAATGGTCATGCGAATCATGGATGCTGAAAGTCTAATGGAAATTGAATTAATCTTAATATGGCATGATACACATTCTAAAGTTAGTAATAAAGCTACTGTAGTTATATGGTTCCAAAATCTAATAGTTAGACCTTTTTTATTCCTTGTTAAATTCTGCATCACTTGCAAAGATTTATTTTAAATGTGTTTCTTTAAAAATCAAACCCTATGAAGGACTGCCAATGTTTTCTTTTTAAAATGTTCTTTTGTGATGACTGGGCTATGAATATGCTTCAGCACTACACATTTCATAACAATCTAATTTCAAATTGCTTTGGTTTATGCTAGCCTTGTTTTCTCCCATCTTCTCTACTCTCATGCTACCCCTCTGCTGCGCACCCTCTACTGGCTACCTATCTGCTTGCATTCAATTCAAGACCCTTGTTCTTGCGTACTGCTCTCTTCACCCCACTGCCCCCTCCTACCTCCAATCCCTCGTGTCTCCCTACACCCCCTCTCGCCCTCTCCACTCCTCCTCTACTGGTCAACTGGTCATTATTATTATTTATTTATTTAGCAGACGCCTTTATCCAAGGCGACTAACAGAGACTAGGGTGTGTGAACTATGCATCAGCTGCAGAGTCACTTACAATTATGTCTCACCCGAAAGACGGAGCACAAGGAGGTTAAGTGACTTGCTCAGGGTCACACAATGAGTCAGTGGCTGAGGTGGGATTTGAACTGGGGACCTCCTGCTTACAAGCCCTTTTCTTTAACCACTGGACGACACAGCTTCAAAGGATGCCTTCTCTTCACTCTCCACCGTCCCATGCCTGCTCCTTCTCTTCCCTAGCCCCTCAGTGGTGGAACCAGCTACCGGCAAACCTCAGGACTGTTCCGTCTCTCACTGCCTCCCGCGGCCTCCTCAAGACCCACCTGTTTAGACTGCATTTCTAGATCTGCCCCTCCTACTGTGCACCACGTTACTGTATCCTCAGCAAATGCACTGTCCTTGCACTATTGCACTAGTATTATGTCATTGTTGATATAAGTTGTTGTAATTCTAACTTGCTGCATCCTTGTTCATAATGTATTAGTGCTATTATTTGCACTTACTGGAAACTATACTGTATTACATATTAAGCTTGCATTGTAACCTTGTATTGCCCTGTAACACCTGCAAGTCGCCTTGGGTAAAGGCGTCTGCCAAATAAACAAATAATGAATAAACATTGCTTAGTGTCTGAGGTACATGATCATTTGGGGTTTTTTTTGTTTTCCTTTTGGTTTTTTTTACGGGTACAATGCAACATCACATGTATAGAAAACTGACCGAAATAGCAACTCTCTTGCTAGATCCTTTGAAATCCTTTTATGGAAACTCCCCTTAAATTGAGTATTACTGAAATATACTTTAAACTGGACAAACAGAAACTGTGCAAATGTAATACATTGCAGATTTTTTTTTTAAAGCAATCTTAAATGTGACTTTTTTTTTTTTTTTACATATTTGAAAGTAGACAATCAAAGTACTGTATAACTAAATAAGGATGTATCATTTTACTGAGGGAGTCAGTCAGTACATTTACATACACAACAAAGGAGAAATGGAAAAAAAACTGTTTAAATGCAAGTGGGATTTAATATTCCAGGTTTACATGCATATAGAATATCCAGCATACTACACACATTGATCATGGGCAATGACTGAATTACTAAGCAAGCGTAATTATAAATTATAACAAGTAAACAGTACACAGATGATCCCAGTGTAGTTGCAACTTCATTCCTTTCAATAAACAGGCAACTGCTTCATAACTGTCTACTGCTGTAGTATCTGTAGTAGATCAACAAACAAAAGCAAGGGAAATGTCAACCCAACACTATGAATATAGTATTATTCATAAGTTAGAAGGGAGTTTAATTTTTCCTTCATTAATCTTTGTATATGGGCCATTTTCTAGTTTGACCTGCAGTTTCACACTTGGCAGCTCCGGAAACGCATGTCGTTTATTTATAATTAATTAACAACATTTAAGCACTACGTAAACGGTTCTTTTAAACTGTAAGCAATATGAAATATGTGGTTAGGAGTGTATGAGAAAACTTTGGTGTAAAATCAAGCCAGTTATTGTGTTCAACTTGTACAGTTGGCAAAGTGCGATAAATCAAACACAGGACAGGTTATATAAATTGTGGCAGACAAACTTCTCCTTACCCGTTGGTTTTATGTATACATGGAATGGAAGAAATGATCTACTGTTCTTTTACTGGAATTCAAACATTGTACACCAAAAACAATGATCTTCAATTCACAGATGAAGACACAAAACGCCAGACATATACACTGTACTAGAAAGATAACATTTTAACCCAAATCAATTCAATGCAAAATATTGTTCAAATAACAAACGCTTCCATTTCCCCAAATGAGTTACTTGTAATGTACAGTATTCTGGATTGGTAGTGTGTTGACGGAGTTCAGCTGTGGTAGGGCCGAAAGAATAGATCAACTCTATATATGAATGAGCTCCCTGCTGCAGTTGGAAAAGGTTTACTACACGGTACACTAAAATGAAAAAATACCAAATTGGTAATAAGCCATCTCTGTTTAACTGTTAATTTCCTTGAATTATTTATT
Organism: Acipenser oxyrinchus oxyrinchus; assembly: GCA_030684275.1. Lineage (NCBI taxonomy): Eukaryota > Metazoa > Chordata > Actinopteri > Acipenseriformes > Acipenseridae > Acipenser > Acipenser oxyrinchus. The sequence goes on along the minus strand of CM060251.1, from coordinate 53,236,588 downwards.
GGTTACTGCAGTGTTAAGCTGTAAACCTTAAAGAAACACACGTCCTATACATTTTCCTAAGCATTAGAAGTTACTATGGTAAGAAAAGAAAAAAAAAAAAACATTTCTCACAAATACTGTGTTTTACAGACCCTTTTCATAACTACTGTATAGGGCTTTCACCAACCTTATACAAATTGTACATACTTTTCTGTTATTTCTTTATTAGAATGACTGTCTTGTCACTGCTATAAAGCTACTGTGTGAAATCCACAAAATAGGTTTAAGAGCTTATGTCACATTTTCTCTTACAAGCAACCAAATCTTGCTTTGTAGACATTCTTCCAGAAATGCACATAAATGAAATCCCTAACTCCACAGCCAAATAACAACAAGCAACGCTCCTATTTTCTTGGCCCCACCATAATCACATTTAAAAACGCTCATGCCAATGTACTGTTTTTTACTTTTTTTAAGTAAACCTTGTGACCATAAACTCTTTTCATAAATTGCTTATCCAGAACCAGAGATCCAAGGAAATCTTGCATTGATAATGAACACGTCTATTCCCAGCAGCTATACAGTTTTCCAGGAGCTAAAAAGGAATTAAAGCTCTACAGAAGAAAAGAATCAGAATCTCCCTGGAAAAACCTCAAATTTGTGTGCTAGTTTTTTCTGTAAAAACAGTTCAGATTTTTGGTTCCGGTATCAAATTCAAGTATCTGATTTTTTGTTGTTGTTGCCAATAATGTTTTTTTTTTTTCTATACATTAAAGGCTTTACCAAACATTGTGTGTTTTTTATACAGTGTGTTTACTCCCTTGTGTGGCCTTTTTATCTTTGCAGTTTTAACTTTTAATATGCTACTGTTATAATAGCTAGGGAAGATGATTTGCAGAGAAGCTATATGGAGCATATCTTATTGAAGGTCAGCACATTCAAGGGGCTTTCTTCAATCAGTTACTAGAATTGCCAACATAAACACGAAACAAACAAACAAACAAACAAACATGTCAGTGACACATCCTTTGCCACGCATATACAAAATAGCTGTCAGTAATGAGTGAAAACATGTTAATGTTAAGACAGTTACAAGACTTGAACAATTCCCAAACACCAGGTAGCAGGAAAAATATAAATGTTACTGATACTAGTGCAATGATACCTCTGCTTCGACAATGAACTGCAAGCTTTGATTATTTGAGGAAAAATGGTCTGTAAAGAGCATCCTGTCCACAACCTAAGTCGTGAATAATATGTGTTTTAAGAATTTTTTGGGGGGGTGGGAATTTAAAATTTTATTTGAAATATACAGACTTCTACCTTTCATAAAACATATAGCATATCATGGTAGAATGTATATGATTGTATTTTTTTTTAAATATATTTTAGTGTGACCAATTTTTTTTTTTTTTTTTTTTTTTTTTTAAATTTCCCCCCAATTTGGAATGTCCAATTATGTGTTTTTTTTCTCCTCACCTCAGCAAGTCCCCACAAGCACAGACATTCTGAGGGCGTGTGAGCGTCCTCCGATCTCACAAGCCTAAAGCCAGAATCACTTTTACGCCGAACAATCCAGAGCAGAGATGGGCGGGTTACCAATCCCAGAGAACAGAGATCAGCCCTGCTGTTTATCCAGTCTGAATGTGCTCAGTGTCTGGCCAGTAGGGTTCTCTGTTGCGCGATGAGACGGAATCCCTGCTGGTTTCCCATTCCCCACCCCGGGAGCGTCAGAGCCAATGTGATGCCCCCTTTGGAGTCCCCAGCAAAGTTCGACCTCTTTACACAGCCCAGACGTGAAATGGCGCCATCCAAGCTGTATGACTCATCTTGTGCTCCCAGTGGCAGTGCTTTAACTGGATGAGCCAATCAGGGACCCCTGAATGTATATGAATTTTTGACGCTTAAATAATTTCAATTTCGAAAAGCCTGAGCTGCAGTTCAGGTGTGATTTGCCACTTCTAACCAACAGCGGGGACAGTGGGATACATGAGAAAGTAGATAAATCATTTATGCTAATATGTACTCTGTGCGGTCTCTGAATAGCTGAAAAAATGAATCCTCGTCAAATTCATCTCCCAAAAAAAAAAAAAATGGAGATACAACTAGACCACTCTAGAAACACTAAGCAGTGATAAAACATTTAAAGAACAGACAGTTTAGTTTCTTTATAGCAACAGTTAACTTTAATATAAATTGCATTTCCCTCAATAAAAGCATATCAGACTTGTTCAAAAAAGGTCTGCTTAAGTATCCTCAGTATCATTTTATCAATAAATATTTCTGCACTGCATTAACATTAGTGCCAGGTAGCAGATTCAGCAATAGGGCCTGGATCAAGTACATTTTAAATGGATGCTTTTTGAATGTGGCAGTCATCCTAAAAGGCAGTTATAGCACATGTTTGTGTACAGCATTTAAAAAAGGTGCAACAGTCCACTTTGTATCTCTTTCTTTATCCATCCTTCTAGCTATTACATGAATTACATAAACTGAGCTCATTGCATTTACACTCAGCTGCACAGTACCACTAAAGTTCACTCACTTTATCAAATTCAAAACTACCTCTTAAAATGTATACAAGTCACCAAGAGGGCAGAGAGGCTAGGGAAATTTCCCCAGGGCCCGTTGCCTCGAAAGTAGCCCTGGAGAAGGCAAAACAAATAAATAATAATACTGGTCAATCAACACCGAACATTTCAAAATAAAAAAAATAAAACAAGATAACAGCGCCAGCCCTCAGCTTAGTGCTCGACAATATTCTTACCAGATTTTTTTTTATTTTTTTTTTTTATCAACTGCAATGTTTGTATGTGTGCCTATGGTATGAATACAGACTGAAGTCAGGAATTAAGTATATTTAAAAGTAACTGATCAAGTTGATCAAAAGCAGAGGACGTCTAGTAACCTTCATCAAGAAACTGAAATGCAATGTTGTGGCCAGAGAAGGCGCTTTTGTGCATGACTTGTAATCAATGAACTGGATGTAAATAACTTGTACAAGATGGAGGAAGAAAGAAGCTGCGACAGGGTGGACGAGTGGTGATGTCAGGTCAGAAGCAGGAACCAAAACACTGACACCAGGTAGTACTGCAGTTTCAAAGAGACGGTGCGCGCCGTTTATTCAAATACAAAAGTAAAAGGTTCAAACAGAAAAAAATTAATAAAAAGGTTAAACAAAAATAATCACGAACACAAAATATTAAACAATACAGGTCAGGCTGGGCAGCAGCCTTCACTGATCCTATAAGTTTTTAAGTTTCATTTTCTCTCTCGCTTCTCTCGCTCTCTCCGCTCTCGCTCCTAACACCCACCGAACTGAGAGCGCTGCATGCTTTTATGCAGGTGACCATCTCCCGATTAGCAACAAATTAATCACTTAATATTAATTTGGGAGATGGCCACCTTCTGCACAAGGTTTTTAATTTGGATGGGGCTACCCATCCACACTACTAAACAAAACAATCGGCTACGTTGTCAATACATTTCTAAATAAATACAAAAACAACAACAAAACACACTGCACTTTGCCGTCATATAAATAGAAATACAATAATAAATCATAAAACAAAACAAATACAAAATACACTGCACAGGGGCGGAGGTGGAGACCCCATTCTAAAAATAAAATAAACAAATCAATGTACAGGGCACCTCGTCCTGTTACAGAAGCGTATCTACTGAGTGCCTTTTCATTTCGTTGAACCTTCTTTTTCAAAGGCTAGAATAACCATTTCATCCCTTAAGTGACATGCATTTGTCCTTCTACCTCCAATCCCTCATGTCTCTCTACACCCCCTCTCGCCCTCTCCACTCCTCCTCCACTAGCTGACTGGTCATGCCTTCCCTCCGCTCTCCATCCTCCCATGCCCGCTCTTTCTCTTCCTTAGCCCCTCTGTTACCTGAGAACTTCAGGACTGCTCCATCTCTCACTGCCTTCAGCTAATGCACTGTCCTTGCACTACCAATATGCTACCTGTTTATTTATTTGATGTATGTGTTGTTTACCTCACCTGGGCAAGGGAACTGTCCAAAAAAAAAACCAAAAAAAAAACCTAGATTTATTTAACGGTTAAAATGTAGTTTGTATACATGTATAAAAGTTTGACTTGTTTACAACAATATATGTCTTAGACAAGGGATGGTTGTTTGTGCATAAAACATTCACGAATAGGGTTAAATGCATCTGATGCTTATATGTCCTTCACCATTGTGGCATTTTTGCTTTTAAAAACTCTAAGTTAAAGACAGATCAGCAAAGAAAATACAAACATAACCAATGTCGACTGTGACTACTGCTACATAACCCTCAAATATGTAAACATAATCCAGTCATAACTTCACTTCAAAACAACGTTATAAACACACTGGAAAATTATTAGCTTGCAATGTTTTCAGGCAGGAAATCTATAGTACCCAGTACATTCATTGGTTACTCTACAAGCCTATTACCAGAAAGCTCCAATTAACCTATAGATATATAAACCATTTTGCAAACTCAGTCTTGCCTTGCTTTTGAATTACCACCTCCTCCCCAACCACCACCATCTCACTCCCAGCCTTGTCTTATTTTATTGTTTGTTTTTTAGCAGGCGGCACCGGGATACTCCAAGGGATGAGGCTGTACTCCAACTATTTTTTATTTTTCTTCACCCATTGTTTGGAAATCTTTAAGATTTTGTATTATAATAAAGGTGGTTATTTAACGCAAGATTGTCCTGACTGAAATGTAATTGTAAAAAAAAATAATAAACAGTAATCCGTCATGTATCTGACTGCGCTGGGACCAGAGTAAGGGTGGATATGTAAAAAGGCAGATAAATTAATCCTGTTTTATTATTATTTGTTTATTTAGCAGACACTTTTATCCAAGGCGCATTATAGAGACCAGGGTGTGTGAAATATGCATCAGCTGCAGAGTCACTTACAACAACATCTTACCCGAAAGACGGAGCACAAGGAGGTTAAGTGACTTGCTCATTCAGAAATGAGAATCCACGATTGATGTAGAATGATCATTTATTGGTTTAAAGGAAACATTCCCATACGATATACAGTATGAAACTTTTGGCCCATGGCCTTGTCCATAGGAGCTCGTTATCCGCCCCCTATGCCGGCAATATATGTAAGATTTCAAACATTTCAAACAAACTAACTAATGGTGGCGGGCAGGACAAGTGGCTTCAGGCCACCTTCCTCCAAAAAGACAAGGCCACCTCTACCTCCAGCACCTTGCAGAATAAACCACGTGGCGCTCAGGTAAGGGAAAAAGCCCTACTGAAACAGTAGGGGGAAACCTTAGGGAATCCATGGCCATGGGTAGCTTTGGATTCCCTGCCGAGAATAGATCGATCGTGGCTGAGAGTGGGGAGTAGCGGTATCTGCAGAAGGTGCGAGAGGAGGATAAAAATGCTGCGTTTGATATGATTGCACTGCTAAAGCACATAGAGTGGATTTATGATGAGCAGAGCCACAAACCTGGCACAAGAATGCTTTTAGACCGGCGAAATGTCGACTTATGGTAGTCATAAAAAGCTGTACCCCCACATCTCATTGATAAATCAGTAACTACACTGAGATTGGCATCTAGTTCCTGACGGCACGTTGGATATGCGTCACAGAGAATGCCCCTGTAGAGACTGAAGGCAGTAACAAATTCCAAGGGGGTTAATTTTTTAAACAGGCATGTCTTTGGATTTCAGTACGACAGAAACTTTGCCACAATCCAAAATTCTATTGTCATAGACTTCTAGGGAAGAGAGCAACAGAAGGACAAGATTAACGTCCTTACCTTCCAGGATTTGCTCACAAATTTTACTGGAAACCAGGGACGGACGGGGCAACAGAGAAACTGCTGATTGAGATTTGCTGCTGCACCTTGCAGTAGGAGGGAGGGGCACTGATAGGCTTGCTGGGACCAGGTGAGGTACATGGATTCGAAATTGCTGTAAACTGGAAAGCACCACCAGAGCACAGACTGTGTGCTAGCTGAGATGATTTATGGCGGGTCTCAATAGTAGAAAGGCACTTATCTAGACAATAGTTGATTGTAGTGATTGGAGAGCTTGAAAAATGACTAATGTTGGAAATGTCGCCGGTGGAGTCAGTATGGATTGGACTATTTGAGGCAGATGCAGGAGAATCTGAACTTGATTGAGGGGAATGAACTGATGGTGATGAAGCAGCCGGATGAATAGCTTTGGTCGTGGAAAAGTCGGAAAAAAGCAGGAAAGCAATCAGAACCTTACGGGAAGCACCTGCATTGTAGGATATTTTCTTTTTGAGCAATGTATTCATAATACGGGGAACTGACCAGGATTTGTATTTTATTTTTATTTTTTTATCAGAATCGTGACAGGAAGCCAGCCTTGGACTTTTCCGCTTGACGGATCTTGGAGCTGGAGATAAAGCATTCTCGGAGTTTGGAATGCTTGGTTTAAAGCTTCGAGGAGTTGCCATTATGCATGCAAAATCAGCATGTCTGCTTCAAAGCGAACAAGATCAGATGTTTGGTTGCATTTTAAAATAGTTTCTGATGAAGAAACCCAGTGCAATCGGGGTAAAAGGAAACACTTCTAATTTAAAACGTCACCTACAAAATGTCAGCAAAAAACGAAAGCTAGTGCCAACATCAGCAACTCTCATCAACTAACCGTTTTTAGAACCCCTGACTATATGATGCTGAGGTTATCCCTACTGAGAGCTGTCAATCAATCAGGTAACCCTGTAATAACTTTTGATTTAATTTATGTTGTTACATTAAAATTAAGGGATGCTAGTATGAACCGTCTACATTCAGCAAAATGCACAATGAGCTCCTGGAAATTCAGCTGGTGTAGGCATCATTTGGTTTGGAATTTTATGAACATGTCGGTTTTGGTTTGGGAAAGCATTTCTACCATAAGGCAATAAATTAAATAATGTATTTGGAAAGGTTTACCAAAATTGGAAAAGTGGTTCTCTAGATAAAATTTAAAATCTACATTGCTATGGGCCCCTACACTATATCCCATTTTAAAGTACACAGAGACCATGCTATAGTAATTTAAAATTAGAACAAGATCAGATTTGCACTTACTCCTTCATTATAAACAAGAATTTAATTGCTTTAAGATCTCTGAATTACAGTACCAGATCCCTGGCACAAGGTATTGGCAACACGCTGTTGAAAACAACACGCTAATTCAAGTAGACAAACTACTGGGTTTCTTACAATTTTTTTGAGTGTTATGGATCAACATCCAACCGAACTGGAGTCTACATGCTTTAGTTGATTGACACACATTGTACAACAGCCTTGTGGGTGAAGCTAAGTAGCCTGTTTCCTGGACAGAACATTTGTAGCGGAAAGTCATTTTTTTATCTTGATGCAAAATTATTTCTGACATGTCCAACAACCCAAAACGCACGCCCATTTTTTTTTTATCACTCTCTTTGACTTTAGGAGTCCCCTTGGGTTTTATTTGACTTAGCTTGATACTAAGCTTGCAGCTATCAGATCTCGTGCCATTAATCACTTAATCTCAATAAGACAAGTCTAATTAAGCTCACACTAAAATCCAGATTTGCTCAAACTGCTATGAAACCAAGCCTTTTTTTTTTTTATCAACCATACAGTCGTGTTTATTTTACAACAAAACCTAAACTTTGGTAAATAAAATATTGCAAATCCAACAAAGCATTTTTTGTACACCTTTGGTCACGTTAGCTATTTCATTTAACCAGTAAAGACCTGAAGTTGTATTTCTCTATTTTACTGCAAGTTCTAGGTAGACAATAAATGGAGCATTTTTCTGAATTACTGCAGGAAACAAATATCTTTATAGCACTAATAGAACCCTGTTGAAAACCCTGTTTTTAAACAGTTTTTTTCAGCAATTAATGAGAAGCTGTCCTAGTTTTCAGACTCACAGGCACGGAGCCATTAGGTCATCCAATGGTTATCTTCAAAGACAAAGCAAAGTTTGAATACGTTTCAGATTGTTAAACAAAACAGGGAGATAATAAAACACAAATTCGTATTCAATACCAGTCCCAGCACTTCGAGATCAGAAACACTGGCTCTTCTTGGATATGGGTGATTCCTCATGCTGACAGCTGCCTAGAATCTCCTATATTGCTATTTTGGGTATTGTCAGGTACCTAACAAAACATCATGTTATGACAGTCCTTAGTTTCTCTTGCATTTGCACAAGCTACATTCATGAAGATATTAAAGGTGCTCTGCTGTTGAACAACTATACAGTAGCTATTTTTATTTCTAATGCAGGAGTCTCTCTGTTGCTGCAGTGCCTGAATGTAACATTTTTCTCTTTTCATACCAACAACCTTACAGTTGTGGCTTGACAGGCCCTATTCACAAAGTTATGATTCTTTATGAATAAAATACACTTACATTCATGTAATGCGCTGGTGTGTCCAGGCCTTTAGGCAATGTCCCTCTATCCTGACTTGTATCGAGCATTGATTTGTTCTTAATACTTTAAACTCACCAGTGCCAGCAAATTCCTACATTTCTACTGGAGACTACGCAGACAGGGAGGATTGTACATGCTTGCAAGATTTAAAATGAGATTACAATTAGAAAAACTGAGGATTGTTCTTGCTCACAGAATTTAAAGCTATATTCCAGTTAGATTTACAGGGAGGATTTAAAGTACACGCTCATGGGATTTAAAACAGAATTGCAAATTGCAGCGAAATGTAAAAAATGGTCTAGTCACGAAAACCCCAGAAGAATGCGACTGTGACTGTGACCATAAGGATTTTGTTGTAGAAGAGAGCAAAGGAAAGAATAAACTGCCAACTGATATTAGAGATGCCGAGTCACTTAGTATTTTTATCAAGATTAAAAACTCAAGTTTTTAGACTAGCATTTTGTGCCAATTTTGAAATGTTTTTTTTTCTTCTTTGATGAACGGAGAGGGCGAGAGGGAATATAAAGAGACACAAGGGATAGGATATAGGAAGGGGCAGTATGACGAATTTTAACCCAGGTTCATTCTCACCCCTAGGCTAATTCTCACGACGGGGATGAGAATTAGCCCAAGCTAAAATTCGCGGGGGTGAGAATTAGCCTAGGTTAGCCGGGGGTGGGCATTAGGCTGTGACACCTGTCACATAATAGGAGTGCTCTCTCGTTTGTTACTAGTGATGATGTTAGAACATTTACAATTGTTGCAAATTACCAGAGAGAGAGAGAAAGAGAGAGAGAGAGATAGAAATACTCGTCTCTCTCTTGCTAGCCTATAATTATAACTAACAACAAAGCTGTGTGCAGTGACAGTGCAGATTAGGCAAAAACGAGTTGATTATAGGAGTATCACCTGGATTGCGCCAGCTACCTAAACCTACGCAATGGGTTTAAAAAAAAGTGGGATGGCTTAAGCCCCCCCAAGCCTTATTGCAGAACCGCACCTCGTACCAGCTGACTCGATCACTCCTCTATCATGAGAGATCTGAACACAGTAAATATCTTACTGCAAATTACGGAAGATGATATTTGTTTGAACATAAAAAGACTAAAAGCATGACAGAAATGGGGTGGGGGGGAGGATAATACAAAATAAATATGTGAGGCATTTCTTTCTAGTGTTTAATGCCCCCTAAAGCCCAGGAAGGAAATGTCAGCAGAGATCTGATTGGTGACCATAAACCTATGTAAAACTTTCTCATGAGAACTTAGTGAAGAAAACCTTTATCTAGTGACTCAAAGTGGAGTGTTCTGTGTGACACCATCTGACCAGAGTAATTATGACAATTATGACAATATCTGTTGTTTACCCTGGCAAGCAAGAACTGGCATTCAGAGGGCACGACGAAGGCACCAGTTTCTCAAATAGAGGTGATTATGTGGAATTTATTTATCTGATTTCTGTCTACTACAGCATGTTAAGCAATCACTCGTCAATAGCCACAGTATTCTCGGGTACCTCTAACAAGATTCAGAGCGACTTAATCTCTTCGGTGTCTCAGGTTCTGCTCTATGCAAAAAAAACAGATAGGAAGCCAAGTACGTAGCTGTAATGGTGAAACAACTGATGTTAGAAACGCAGCACAGCTGTCTTATGTTTCCAGGTATGTGACTGACAGTGGCCCGAAAGAATGGTTGTTCTGTGAAAATTTGTTACATTTACTAAAATAAAAAATAATAATAAAAATACTAAATTCCTTTTGGGCTTAGAGTCTAGTATTGTTTTTTAAGTATTACTATGCAGGCCAGCAGCTATAAGATCGTTAGCTTTATGAAAAATGTGGACGCGATTATATATAACACCACTGAGCTGACTCGGTAGGGCCAAGACAAACACACACTGTCCTCCGAAGCGTGTGCTGTCAGCCGACCGCTTTTTTTCACACTGCGGACTCACGATGCAGCCACCCAAGAGCTACAGCATCAGACGACAACGCAGCTCTCGGGCAGCTTACAGGCAAGCCTGCAGGCACCTGGCCAGACTACAGGGGTCGCTGGTGCGCGGTGAGCTGAGGACACCCTGGCCGACCTAACCCTCCCTCCCCGGCGGCTCAGCCAATTGAGCTGCCCCTGAAACTCCGTCCTCGGTCGGCAAAGAAATAGCCTGGACTCTAGGGCGCATCCTGCACTCTACGCAAGTGCTTTTGCTGGATGCGCCACTCGGGTGCCCCTTGTGGTGTTTCTTTTCCTATGAGACTGATAACGATTGGCATGTACAGGGTTTATTGTACCTTAATATAAAATAAACTTGATTATACTGCGTTAGTATTTTATGAAGTATCTCTGCAAGCTTTCTGTACGATTATATATATATATATATATATACTGTATATATATATATATATACAGTATATATATTCAGAATATGCCTGTAAGCTGCCTAGAAATGTGTGGTCCTCCGACGTTTTGAAGGACGCGTGTGTCCGTCTTCACGGGGGTGGCAGAGGTGAGCCGAGTTGAAATAAAAAAAGAATTGGGCTTTCCAAATTGGGGAGAAAACGAGAACAAAGAATTGGCGATTCCAAATTTAAAAAAAAAAAAAAAAGGACTAGTTCAGTGATACTCAACCCTGGCCCTCGAGATCTATTCCAGTCCTGGTCTTTTTTCCAACCAGGTCAAAAATATGTTAATTGCCTCTTAGCAATTTCAATTAACTGCACTAGAACCTGCTTGGAGTAAAAACCTGGACCGGACTAAGCCAGAGTTGAGTACCACTGGGCTAGATTTTTAAAGCTATAAACTCCAAATCGTCATAAGCGCAATTTTTCTCTTAATGTAAAAAAAACACCAATTAAAAGTCTAAAACAAATAAGAGACAACTTAATACTTAATTGAAGCCTCTGAATTAAAAGTCTGAATTAAAGATGTTTATTTCTGGTTTGGTAACTATTGAGGGCGTTTATCCTTTCTGAAAAATAATGTGCCAATGACAAATTGGAGTAAATAGCTTTATCAATTTAGCCCAAAATGTCATAATTACTCTGGTCAGATGGTGTCACACAGAACACTCCACTTTGAGTCACTAGATAAAGGTTTTCTTCACTAAGTTCTCATGAGAAAGTTTTACATAGGTTTATGGTCACCATTCAGATCTCTGCTGACATTTCCTTCCTGGGCTTTAGGGGGCATTAAACACTAGAAAGAAATGACTGACATATTTCCTTTATATTATCCTCCCCCACCTCATTTCTGTCATGCTTTTAGTCTTTTTGTGTTCAAACAAATATCATCTTACATAATTTGCAGTAAGATATTTACTGTGTTCAGATCCCCATTGATAGAGGAGTGATCGAGTCAGCTGGTATGAGGTGCGGTTCTGCAATAAGGCTTGGGGGGGCTTAAGCCATCCCACTTTTTTTTAAACCCATTGCGTAGGTTTAGGTAGCTGGCACAATCCAGGTGATACTCCTATAATCAACTCGTTTTTGCCTAATCTGCACTGTCACTGCACACAGCTTTGTTGTTAGTTATAATTACAGGCTAGCAAGAGAGAGACGAGCATTTCTCTCTCTCTCTCTCTCTCTCTCTCTCTCTCTCTCTCTCTCTCTCTCTCTCTCTCTCTCTCTCTCTGGTAATTTGCAACAATCGTAAATGTTCTAACATCATCACTAGTAACAAACGAGAGAGCACTCCGAATTACGCGACAGGTGTCACAGCCTAATGCCCACCCCGGCTAACCTAGGCTAATTCTCACCCCCGCAAATTTTAGCTTGGGCTAATTCTCATCCCCGTTGTGAGAATTAGCCTAGGAGTCAGAAAGAACTTGGGCTAAAATTCATCATACTGCCCCTTCCTATCTCCTATCCCTTGTGTCTCCTTATATTCCCTCTCCCCCTCTCCATCACCCTACTGGACAACTTGTTCTCTTCCCTTGCTCCCTGTGGTGGAACCAGCTACTGGTTAACCTCAGGACTGTTCAATCTTTTACTGCTTTCTGGTCAGTGTTGTACAACCAGGGGCTGTACCTGGGGTCCTTTACCCATTCCAGGGCTCTACGTTTAGATTTTTAACTACTGGCCCCTTGGGCCACTGAGCTAGTGTTTATACTGGCCCAAATGCAAATTTATCTGGCCCAGTATATTTATATATTTTTTTCATGATGGTTTTTATTTTCAGTATGTTTCTAACTGTGTATGGTAACTGAAGAGAGCCCAGGTCTCAAAAGAAAGTGGCTAAATGAAGCCTTCAGTATATGTTACTTCATCCATTTAACATGCACACATTTGTGTGCTTGTCAGAATATGAAAATACTGTATTCAAGATCTGAAAATGTGTACAAATGATACTCATTTTTTCGCAAGCAAACCCGCAACCAAGCTGTTACCATATGGTAAAAGTAACTAAAACGAAATTATAATAATCCTAATTAAAATAAGTTAAAAAAAAACCAATTCGAATAGCATATTACATATTCAACTACACAAAAAACCTTATACATTAGCTACTAGTAGAAGCAAACGCATCTTTCTTTTATTTTTTTTAATGCTGACGCTTAACACATATGTCAGTCTTAAACCTGTTGTTATTTGCATATTAAAAGACAATTCGATGGCATATCTGGGTATCCATCGGGACATCTTACTGTGAGACTGGATATGATGTCAACAAAATGTTGAATTCACAACAAATAAAGCTGCTGTTTTATCTGAAGTCAGAAACTCCACAAAACAAGCAACAGCTGAAAATGGCTGCAGTAAAGGCATGGCAAAGCATTTCAAAGGACGATACCAAGAGTTTGGTGATGTCAATGGGTCACAGACTCACTGCTGTTATTGCATGCAAGGGATTTGCGACTAAATACTAGCTTTTATACTTCTTATATTTGCTTTAAGTTGAATTGTCCCAATACTTATGCTCACATAAAATGGGGGGATGGAACTCTAAAAGTGCTGTTATTCTTAGTTGGTAAAACATGTATGTCTTGAAACCACCAGAAATAAAAGGTGACATTCTGTACTTTTGCCTCATATTAATCTTTTAATTGTATTTTCATATTGCTTGAGTGTACAGCAAAAATAGCAATTTTGACTTCACTGTCCCAATACTTATGGAGGGCACTGTATTGTTTTAAAATGTAACTGTGTTGGTGAGAGAAAAAAATCGATATTAAACTTCACCGAGTGCCTCTAACTGATAATCCGCTTCTTGTGTTGTGTATCAATTCTCATCCAATCATATTTTGATGCGGTAATTGGCCACTTCTTGCATTGGCCGTAATTTCACAGCCAATCATGTTTCAGTACAACTACAGGGTTATTCACATGACGTAAACACCGAATAAGTTACATTACGTAGGGGTGGGGAGGAGAGGCGGCGTGGCACAGCAGCCTTGCAGAGGCTTTTCTGCTAAAATATTTATACATCTGTCTCTTATGTATTTGAAATTGCTGTCATGCCATTTGTAGATTTAAGGTTTATTTTATGCTTTAGTTTAAATGATCCAGATGATCGTTAATTTAATACTTTCTATGGGTAAGTCAGACCAGAGTCGAAACATTTTAGGTATATTAAGAGCACTTTTCTCAGTGTCATAAAACGTTACACTTTAAACATTTTTTAAAAAGTATATTATTTAATGTTTTGGTTTAAACTACAAGCACTGTACTAACAATCTAGGCAACTCCACTGCACCTCTGTGTTCATTCTGTGGCAAAAACAAAACAAAAAACTGCCTGCTTTAATTCAATTGGTCATTTAACCTAAAAACATACTGTTAATGCATTATGCCATGTAAAGTTTTAAGATGTTTTTTAAATTAATATGGTTGTCAAAATGTTTAAGTAGTTGCAAATTGCTGTAGGGCTAAGTGAAACATTCCAGCTCTAATGGACCAAATCCTGAGGAGGGGCTTCCTCTAATTGTGTTTGATGAAATATAAACAGGATGTCCCTGTGCTGGTAAAAATGTGCATTCTGATAACCAGCCATTTACATTATTGCATCTTGTAATACAGCATTAAGGCACATCAGAATTAATATTAATTTGACATGTGTGCACCATGCAATACAATATTACTTGCCACTTACTTAATGCGTCCATTACTTCTGAAGTCTTACCTGCTATGTCCCAAAGCTGCAGCCTGACCAGTGTCTTGCTGTCCCAGTTGATAACTTTCAGAGCGAAGTCCACGCCGATTGTGGCTCTATAGTGCTGGGAGAACAGTTGGTGTACGTACCGCTTAATGAGGCTGGTTTTCCCCACACCTAACTCCCCAATTACCAAAACTTTGAATAAATACTCTTTACACTCTGTTCCCATACCGCTCGCCATAATCAACCTCTTCTCTTTCCGTATCAGCTACCTTTGAAACGCAATGTGTGTGTGTGTGTGTTTTGGGGGGAGGGGTTTAAAAAAAAAAGTTCTTTTGTTTTTTGTTTGAAGAAATTGGAAGGAGATCAGATGAGAAAAATGAATGCCTCTTCCTCCTACGACTAATCTTTCGCAAAACCACCTGACTGATTTAAGTCACAGGACCCGGAAATTCGGCGTCTCTCTAAACTACCACTTACTGGATTGTGTCATTCATTTTTGTTTAAAAGTAAAACATCCATAATCTTTACAGTGGATTGAGGTCATGCATATCGCTGCTCGACCTCGTGCTGTCCACGCGCATAACCAAATGATCTGAGCTGCACAGAAACAAACGACACAGTCTGCTTTTTGGGAGGAAAATACCGTTTACAGCACCATGAACATAGGCGTGATCAAAGTGATTACATTTAAATAAACAGCTGACCT
Organism: Acipenser oxyrinchus oxyrinchus; assembly: GCA_030684275.1. Taxonomy (NCBI): domain Eukaryota; kingdom Metazoa; phylum Chordata; class Actinopteri; order Acipenseriformes; family Acipenseridae; genus Acipenser; species Acipenser oxyrinchus. Next base: position 53,221,398 of record CM060251.1, on the reverse strand, counting down.
TCGTGTTTTAGTTTTACTTGCAAAACCCTAGTTTACAAACAAATGCAGACGTAATTAACTAATGTCGATTGGAAAAAAGACATGAATTCTTGTTCATATGAAGGATTCCATTTAAAAATACTATCCTACTGTCAACAACAGATATATTGGCGTACAATATACAATTATAGGTATTGCAGTAAAAAAAAACTAAAATAAATAAGGTCAGACGGGTATTATTTTCTGAACCACTGCCATGATGTTTTGAGTACTTTGTGTTTTATGCCATGCATTTAACACGTCATCATCAATTTATGATATCAATAACTGTATTTTTGATATCAGTAATGTTGTCGCATTTTTAGATCAAAAATATAATTGTATATATAAAAATTCGAATTTAAATAACGTACTATTTTTATATCAAAGATTTTTTTTTTATTAATACAAGAATTATATTAAGAGTTATTGATATAACTTTTTTATTATTATTATTATTACTGATATCAACAAAGCATTACTGATATCTGTAATCATCAGAAATTGACCATTAAATGTTATAAGGGCACAGCAAAGTGTCTTCCCTTATTTTGTTTGTTTTATGGGTAGTACGTCTTCTGGAATGTTTGACTGAATGTTTAAACTGTGACACTGCCTTGTAAAAAAAAAAAAAAATTGTTAAAATTGTATGTGGTAACACAAACAACCGATTTTATGTGACATTTTTGCTCCATTCAACCGCATTCAACTAGTGACTTATATGTTCCCCAAGTGTAAAATGTATTTCCATGTACAGTATAATATTTTTATAATAATACATGATACACCCAAGAACCAATAATACAATCAGATTTTTTAAAAGTAAGAGGATTTACGAAAACGTGTTCCTTCTGTACCCTATGGTTCTTTCAGTCTTTCTGTGGAACCATTTTTTTTTTCTTTAAAGGATCATTGTTATACAAAAGAACAATAATATAATTCTAAATAGAACCATTTTATCCATTAGAACCTTAAGTAGGGTTTCCAAATGTGATGCTTCATTTAATAGGACTGTTGGAAACCATTTGGTTTATTTCAAATCCATAATTTAGAACCCTTTCATGGTCAGTATATAACATTGGTTCTTTTTAACCCAAACACAAGAGGGATTCTGGAGAAAGACAGCAGTAACCGAGTTATATATAGAACAACCATACCAGTTTTTCTTGCCATGAGATCTCTGAGGAATTTACTGCAAGGATGGACACAAAAAAAGAGCTTATGACATCATATACTTGGAATTCAGAAAAAGCCTTTGAGAAAGTGCTGCACGAAAGGCTGCAATTTGTAGGAATACAAGGAAGTGCATGCAAGTGAATACATAACTGGTTAAAACAGAGGGCGCCAGAGGTGAAAGTAAGCCAGTACGGCCCGGTCCGGCAAAACATTTTGTCAAGAGACTTTTATATTTTGACTTATCAAGACAACTGTTTAAGCTACATGTTTTTTTCTTTGTATTTTAATTGGAATCATTTTAAACTTTTTTATTTTTGTGTGTAGTACATAGCTGAAAACTGCAACCGCACTAAAACTATTTACCCAATTGATCATACATTGTTGTTCAAACAGGTTATAACAAAAATATAATACATTTAAAACCTATATCTGTTACAAAACACATAAATGTTTACAGTATGCAACAAAATATTCACTTATTACCATATTTTCTATTATCATATTCAACAGTAACCTGGCAGAACAAAATCAGCACAATCATTCTGTCAAGCAAGGCACTCCATTTAACTAATCATGGGAGCAGTTTCCTGAACAGTTACAGAGAGCAGTACATTTGAGGCTGGTCTTGTAGCATTTGCACTGGCCTCTGCGTGCCTTCTTACAGCTACAGTGTATCAGCTCATAGCATGCGTCATGTGCCTGACGAAGGGCTGTCCACATTGGTTTCCATTCATAACCGTCACTCTTCTGCCAACCCCAGCCTGCAGGACTGGGTATTTTGGGATGCCTTTGTAGTGCCTGTCCCCATACATATCCTGCCTGGTAGACTGCACACATGGTGTGCTGTTTCAGAGCTGCCTGTGTTGGTGGGATGTTGTCCAAGGCCCGTAATTGTCTTGAAAATAGCTACTGGCCCACTTTGAGCACATCTTTGACTGTTTGCACTATATCAGTGTCCATGATGTCTTTGGTGTCCAATGTGAGAAGATCACCACTATCCTCTTTGAAAGGCTTCCCCATTTCTTTGAAGACAGTGACCAGAGCTATAACCTCCTTTGCACAGGATACCTGTACACTCGGTACTTGTTCATGGCATTTTGTGGATTCTTTGCTGCAATTGGTGTCCTCAAATTCTTGGATAAGCCGAGATACCTCTGGTCCTGCAATCATCCAAAGTCTAAGTGCTATTGGATTCTCAGTCAGCCCTACTGTGTCTACATCTGCTTTCACTAGGGCATTGATTTGTTCATTTGCCTGATCCAGTGCAATTGCAGAGAATGGACGCTTTGTCTTGTGTGCCACAAACCCCCCTAAGCAAAACTGCTCATAGAATGCCGGCTGCCTGGCTGATAAAGAGCACATATCTCTGATGTGGACTGAGAGCCATTTTGTCAATAAAGTTGATTCAATAGAAGACCCTTGAATAACTTTATAATTTAGATGGAAAACAGGGACACACTACTGTTGAATAATTTTAATACTATATATATATATAGTATATATATATATATATATATATATATATATATATATATATATATATATATATATATATATATATATACATATGTGCAAAAGTTTTTAGGCAGGTGTGAAAAAATGCTGTAAAAGTAAGAATGCTTTCAAAAATAGACATGTTAGTAGATTATATTTATCAATTAACTAAATGCAAAGTGAGTGAACAGAAGAAAAATCTAAATCAAATCCATATTTGGTGTGACAACCCTTTGCCTTCAAAACAGCATCAATTCTTCTAGGTACACTTGCACAAAGTCAGGGATTTTGTAGGCATATAGTCAGGTGTATGATTAAACAATTATACCAAACAGGTGCTAATGATCATCAATTCAATATGTAGGTTGAAACACAATCATTAACTGAAACAGAAACAGCTGTGTAGGAGGAATAAAACTGGGTGAGGAACAGCCAAACTCAGCTAACAAGGTGAGGTTGCTGAAGACAGTTTACTGTCAAAAGTCATACACCATGGCAAGACTGAGCACAGCAACAAGACACAAGGTAGTTATACTGCATCAGCAAGGTCTCTCCCAGGCAGAAATTTCAAGGCAGACAGGGGTTTCCAGATGTGCTGTCCAAGCTCTTTTGAAGAAGCACAAAGAAACGGGCAACGTTGAGGACCGTGAGGCGCAGTGGTCGGCCAAGGAAACTTACTGCAGCAGATGAAAGACACATCATGCTTACTTCCCTTCACAATCGGAAGATGTCCAGCAGTGCCATCAGCTCAGAACTGGCAGAAAACAGTGGGACCCTGGTACACCCATCTACTGTCTGGAGAAGTCTGGTCAGAAGTGGCCTTCATGGAAGACTTGCGGCCAAAAGCCATACCTCCGACGTGGAAACAAGGCCAAGCGACTCAACTATGCACGAAAACACAGGAACTGGGGTGCAGAAAAATGGCAGCAGGTGCTCTGGACTGATGAGTCAAAATTTGAAATATTTGGCTGTAGCAGAAGGCAGTTTGTTCGCCGAAGGGCTGGTTTAGAGCGTACCGAATGAGTGTCTGCATGCAACAGTGAAGCATGGTGGAGGTTCCTTGCAAGTTTGGGGCTGCATTTCTGCAAATGGAGTTGGGGATTTGGTCAGAATTAATGGTCTCCTCAATGCTGAGAAGTACAGGCAGATACTTATCCATCATGCAATACCATCAGGGAGGCATCTGATTGGTCCCAAATTTATTCTGCAGCATGACAACGACCCCAAACATACAGCGAAAGTCATTAAGAACTATCTTCAGCGTAAAGAAGAACAAGGAGTCCTGGAAGTGATGGTATGGCCCCCACAGAGCCCTGAGCTCAACATCATGGAGTCTGTCTGGGATTACATGAAGAGAGAGAAGCAACTGAGGCTGCCTAAATCCACAGAAGAACTGTGGTTAGTTCTCCAAGATGTTTGGGCCAACCTACCTGCTGAGTTCCTTCAAAAACTGTGTGCAAGTGTACCTAGAAGAATTGATGCTTGATGCTGTTTTGAAGGCAAAGGGTGGTCACACCAAATATGGATTTGATTTAGATTTTTCTTCTGTTCACTCACTTTGCATTTAGTTAATTGATAAATATAATCTATTAACATGTCTATTTTTGAAAGCATTCTTACTTTACAGCATTTTTCACACCTGCCTAAAACTTTTGCACAGTACTGTATATATATATATATATATATATATATATATATATATATATATATATATATATATATATATATATATTGATTGATGTACACAAAGGTATTACATTATTTAAAAAAACTATTGCAGTGTACATTTATATACATTATATATATATATATATATATATATATATATATACAGTACTGTGCAAAAGTTTTAGGCAGGTATGAAAAAATGCTGTAAAGTAAGAATGCTTTTCAAAAATAGACATGTTAATAGATTATATTTATCAATTAACTAAATGCAAAGTAAGTGAACAGAAGAAAAATCTAAATCAAATCCATATTTGGTGTGACAACCCTTTGCCTTCAAAACAGCATCAATTCTTCTAGGTACACTTGCACAAAGTCAGGGATTTTGTAGGCATATAGTCAGGTGTATGATTAAACAATTATACCAAACAGGTGCTAATGATCATCAATTCAATATGTAGGTTGAAACACAATCATTAACTGAAACAGAAACAGCTGTGTAGGAGGAATACAACTGGGTGAGGAACAGCCAAACTCAGCTAACAAGGTGAGGTTGCTGAAGACAGTTTACTGTCAAAAGTCATACACCATGGCAAGACTGAGCACAGCAACAAAACACAAGGTAGTTAAACTGCATCAGCAAGGTCTCTCCCAGGCAGAAATTTCAAGGCAGACAGGGGTTTCCAGATGTGCTGTCCAAGCTCTTTTGAAGAAGCACAAAGAAACGGGCAACGCTTGAGGACCGTGAGACGCAGTGGTCGGCCAAGGAAACTTACTGCAGCAGATGAAAGACACATCATGCTTACTTCCCGCGCAATCGGAAGATGTCCAGCAGTGCCATCAGCTCAGAACTGGCAGAAAACAGTGGGACCCTGGTACACCCATCTACTGTCCGGAGAAGTCTGGTCAGAAGTGGCCTTCATGGAAGACTTGCGGCCAAAAGCCATACCTCCGACGTGGAAACAAGGCCAAGCGACTCAACTATGCACGAAAACACAGGAACTGGGGTGCAGAAAAATGGCAGCAGGTGCTCTGGACTGATGAGTCAAAATTTGAAATATTTGGTTGTAGCAGAAGGCAGTTTGTTCGCCGAAGGGCTGGATAAGCATACACGAATGAGTGTCTGCAGGCAACAGTGAAGCATGGTGGAGGTTCCTTGCAAGTTTGGGGCTGCATTTCTGCAAATGGAGTTGGGGATTTGGTCAGAATTAATGGTCTCCTCAATGCTGAGAAGTACAGACAGATACTTATCCATCATGCAATACCATCAGGGAGGCATCTGATTGGCCCCAAATTTATTCTGCAGCATGACAACGACCCCAAACATACAGCGAAAGTCATTAAGAACTATCTTCAGCGTAAAGAAGAACAAGGAGTCCTGGAAGTGATGGTATGGCCCCCACAGAGCCCTGATCTCAACATCATCGAGTCTGTCTGGGATTACATGAAGAGAGAGAAGCAACTGAGGCTGCCTAAATCCACAGAAGAACTGTGGTTAGTTCTCCAAGATGTTTGGGCCAACCTACCTGCCGAGTTCCTTCAAAACTGTGTGCAAGTGTACCTAGAAGAATTGATGCTTGATGCTGTTTTGAAGGCAAAGGGTGGTCACACCAAATATGGATTTGATTTAGATTTTTCTTCTGTTCACTCACTTTGCATTTAGTTAATTGATAAATATAATCTATTAACATGTCTATTTTTGAAAGCATTCTTACTTTACAGCATTTTTTCACACCTGCCTAAAACTTTTGTACAGTACTGTGTATATATATATATATATAATATTGTACAGTTATTAAATGATTAAATGATTAAAAAAATTATCTTTTTAAACCTCAGTACTTAATGAACATAATGCACATTATAATGCACATGCATGATATAAACTTATAAAATAAGGTTCTATAAATTGTGAAGAGTGTCCTTAAGAATGTATAATAAAACTAGTATTATATTTTAAAATCTTTCAAATTAGGAATTGTACAACTAAATTGTACAACAAAAAAGCATCAGTTGACACAGAAAGCAGGCATGCAATCTATTAGAAGACATGTGTATCATTTTCAGATGGAAGCTGAAACAATATTCTATATTTATAATTAATCATGGTCTTTAACATATTTTTAATCAAGCAATATCTGTAGTTTAAACAGAGCAATTTGATTATATATATATATACAGGATTTATAAAAAAAAAAAGAAAATTATTGATAAAAAAAAGTATTGGTTTCAATTATGGCGACCGGAGAACTCTGCCAATTGAGTTCCATATCCAGAAATGTTCAGCATGGGTCGATATACTGCTTCTAACCCAAAGTGCAAGGTTTTTTGCTTAACCGCACCACTATGTTTAAGCAAAAGAACTTGAAGTCATTCAGGTCCCATTCGCGTGACTTATGATGACAGGGGGTGATCGCCATGGTAACCATCACGCTTGCAATGAGCAAAGCATACCTGTCAACACTGAGTCTTCAGAATAAGGGAGCTTTTGTTAACTGAAATTTTCTAATACAAAAATATACAACTATTCCTCTGTAATTTGGTAGAATGGTAGACTGTGATATGCCGATTCTTTTTATTGCTTGTAAAAAGGAAAAATATCAAACAGAAAACCATGAGATGCTTCACAATCAAAACAAACTGTAACACCACTCAGAACTAAAAATTTTGCGCATAGTTTAGTTCATATTCTGAGGCAACAAGCAGAGCAAAAACAGCCTTCATTTTTTGCCTCAGTCAGAAACAGCAAAACTGTTAAGTCGTCCATTTGCGACAAAACATCATCGGTGTTCTCAGCAATATAATAGCAGAGTAATGTATTAGGTTTTGTTAGTGCCATTCAAAAACAAAACAAACAATCCTATGTATTACTTTGTATTACATGGCATATTTATCTTGCTCTTAATAATATTATTATTAGTACTGTGATCCTTGAAATGTATTTTTGTTAAAGACTGTAGTCACCCTGGATAAGGGCCTCTGCTAAGAAATAAATAATAATACTAATATTACAGTACTTGTTTTATCATTCTGATTAAGTATTTATCACGTTTACATGGTAATATTAATAGCTGAACTCTTTTAAACATTTAATATGTTTTGAGATGACAATATAAAGAAAATAATGAGGTGTTATCATCTGCAATAAATACACCCGAGATGTTTGATTATTTAACTATTATTGTGTTACATACGCCTTCAGAGTTGGTAAGGCGTCAGTGACTTGGAGAGAAAAAAGTCCTAGTTTTTCACTCTGCAAATCTGGTAACTTAAAATTAAATGGGCAGTGCGAGAAACTAAAGCTCTGATGTAAATTTGGTCAGACACCAAAATCCGAGCAGAACAACTGGACAAAACTCACAAAAAGAGAAACATAGATCATAGTTGTTTTTTTTTCCTATTAAGTTCTTGCTGTTGTAACCGTTAGTATTAACCTGTACAGTTAAAGTTCAAAATGAATGATTAAAAATGAAACATAACCTTAATTGATACAAAATTGCCGTGTAGCTCTAAAAATGTTTTGGGGAGGGCTGACCAATTATACAGTACCGGTAAGAAATTAAAGTTATTTTCACCTCTGGAGGACGCAGAGTATTTTTAAGAGAGGAACCTCTAGTTGGAGCCATGTAGGCCTACTCAGTGGGGTGCCTCAGGACATAAGTCTTTAAATATGAAAAAGTGTTAACATAGTAACCCTTAACCAATACTTTAAGCACAGCACAGAAACCAGGACCAGAGGACACAGGTTGAAATTAAGTGGGACACTGGGAAGGAGTCACTTTACACAGAGAGTGGTGAGGGTAGGGAGTCGGGAGAGGGTTACCAGCATGTTGTTGAGGCTGAATCACTTGGAGCCTTTAAGGCTCTTGACAAAGTTTTGAGATCAATTAGCTATTAGGAACCGGACAAGCTTAGATGGGCCAAATGGCCACCTCATTTGTACATTTTCATATGTTCTTATGAGATTACTGTTAAATGTAGCTTTTTTCTCATATAACAGCAGTAGGTGGACACTATATTGCCAATGCTGATCCCTACAGTATGTGCCCATGATATATTCAATAATGGGCACTGGGTTGCAAACTGTACAGGAGCCAGGTAAATCACTTGCTGATTGCAAACATTTTTTTCTGATCCCTGATGAAATCTAATTGACTTTTGTGTGATATTTTTGTACTTCAAATGCATTTACAGCAATCACAGGAGCTTTTAATGTATTTTGTCTACATCTGATCTAAACACAACAGTAGCAGAAATAAATAGTTAAGTGCCTTTTATGTAAAAATACAACATTATGTGATTGTTCGGATCAAGTGACACTAGAGATTTAAACACTTGTAAGGATGGCAAAGAGATAACTTGCTTGTGGCTTAGTTCAGTCTTTAACACTTGCTGTGCCTCTAAACCAAACACAAAATTGTTTAAATTATATGTTTAAAGTAAGGACAAGGGACCCATTAAGTAACTAGAAAATATTTATTTTACAGCATTATTAATCTTGACATTTTTTTCATGAATAGCTTAGAACATGTCAAATAGAAGAGCCTCCTATTAGCTACATTTTTTTAGAATTTTTTTTTTGTGAAACTGCATATACTATATTCACTAAAATATACTGTATAATACTTAATCATAACATTAATATAAAAGAATATTAATAATATTGTTTAATGCTTTAGACAGTTGCATTCTAACAGCTAAGTTACTAACTTAGTATCAAGAATTCAGCTTTAATTTATTCACCTTAGAGTACATTATTATTAGCAGTGTATTCACTCTAATATATTTTCACCAGAAGCAACTACAGTACAAACTGACATACTTTAAAACTATAGCTTTCATGATTTTTAATACTGACTTGTACATTTCTTGTTTCAAAAGTTACCCAAATTTAATAACATTTACTTTTCCACAAAACATCTGCAGACAATTCCAAGATTATTGTCACTTCACATTTTCAAATATATAAGCAATTATATGTTACAAACATATATTTTTGTATGAAAGAACACGTTTTGACTTAATACAAACTTTTAAAGATCCAAAATCATTACAATGACATAAGAACACGAGGAACTCAAAAATATTAAGAACACTGTATAGATCATTTTAAGTCATTTTCTTATTAGAAAGCAGTCACAGCTCAAGCTCAAAGTTTAGCAAGAGCATTTTTTTCTGTATTGGATATCATATGCAGGTGAGGATGAGGCATGTGTGGTCAATTAACCCCCTCCCCCCATTCTTACTATCTTGGTATAAATACAATGACACCACTAATACAGAACAACACGGGTTAGGGAGATTACTTTACATTTTACTGGGGTAGGAAGTGTTTCCCCCAGTAAACAGGCAAACCATTTACCCACTTGGAATCCTTGAAAATAGAATCGTCCCCTCTATGCAAAATATTTTATTGAGTAATCTGCTCTACAATTAGAGATAATTTATTTACTTTGAATGCAGAATGATTAGGCTGATTATCTACTCAGGGACTTTTTAATCTTATCTCTAGTATATTATTCAATCAAACATGCACTGGAAGATGAAAACTAAATTAAGATGGTTTTAACATTTTAAAAATGTTTTCAATAAATACTACACAAGGGCACATTTGACATTCCTCTATATATCTGTATTTCTCAGTCTATAAAAAGAGTTTATATTATGAGGCCACAATTTCAAACTGCTGATATGAGCATGAAGAATCACAGTCCTTTTTTAGCTCTGCCATTGGTGCTTGTTCTTTTGCCTCTATTCAAGGTTGCATCTATACAGAGACTTGTCTTTTGTCACTCCCCAGTACTTTCTGCTGCCTGCTTTTATCACACACACACAAATAAATTCTCTTCCAGCCATTACTTTCAGTTTGAATTTTCTCCAGAGGCTTCAGAGTGAAAAAGGATACATTTCCTCAGGATTGCTGTGCGCTCTGTGATATTGTAAAAAAAGAAAAGAAAAAGAAAAAAAAAAAGAAAACTGCAGACATCATTATCTGATTTCTTATGTGCTTCATCCTTGCCTTATTGTTACGTAAGCTATTAAAGTTTTTGTTTTCTTATTTTTAAATCTACCAAAGTAAAAAGGCATGAACAACCCTTTAAAAATTGAAAGCATTGTTTGACATTCCATGTGCTTTATTTTTTGCTTCGGCCTTGTTTACTCACAAGTTTCTGAATTGGTCTGTGATTATTTTGTCCCAGTTTTGCTGCACTGTCTTAAAGTGTAGAAGAGCTTTGCTTATAGTCCCTTAGAATGACGGCTGCGTATGTCACATTTGGAGGTGTGCAAAGCACTGACTCAGACATGGGAGAGCTTGGAACCGAGCTGCCCGAGCCCATCGAATCTCTGAAAGGGGAGGGGGGCGTCAGGGCCGGGGAGTCATCCAGTGTCAGTTTGCTTTGCACCAGCTCCTGCTCCTCATGGATCTCTGCGTTGTCGTACATGTAGCCATGAATGAGGTTGAACTGCTCACTCTCCACTTCCTCAACTGGGGAAACTGGCTGCTCACTGAAGGTGGTCATCTGAAGAGGAAAAACCTGTTGCATGAGGTGGGGCTGGTAGATAGGCCTCACTCCATTCCCGGGGCCTGGAAGGGTAATCATGGAGTTGAGGTCCGGGATGCCTGTGGTGTACTTGCTGACAAGCTGGTCCATTATGACCTGCTGAGGATGGAAGCTGTTCTGCATGTGCTCAGGTGTATACAGCTGGGGTTGCTCCCCTTCCTTTGGTGACCCCATGGAGGGAATTTGCCTGTGCACCATCATGGAAGGGCTGTCGGGCCTGTTGTACCTAATAGGGTCGCTTTCATCTTCTTCGGCCACGTTGTACAAGGTCTTGGTGCTCATGTCCGAGAAGTTGAGGCTCTTGTTCTGGTAGGATTTAGTTAGGGGTTTGATGACTGCTGTCTGATTCGACCCTGCCTCCTGTCTCTTCACATGAACGGACAGCCTGTGCCACATGTGCTCCCCCTTTGGTGGCTGTCTTGCACCTGGTTCAGACCATGACACAGACTTTCCATTAGAACTATGAACAAAATAAAGACGATTATGTTATTTCACAGGAACCCAGAAAAGTAGAGGCAAAATAGCATTTCTGGTTCATGTAAAAAATGTCTTCCAGTTATATGTAAATAATAGCATAAATGGTGTGCTTATATGGCTAATTTACTTGTTTAGGTGTGTAAAAAGCACTGGGAGGAGTTTAAATAGTAAATACTTTTTTTTCATTTTGAGCCCTTTGGGAGCTATTCACAAGGATTTAGACAAAAATAATTAAACAACAGCATGCTTGATAATGTTGCAATGGTCTCCTCTCTTACTGGTGAGCTTCTGTTGCATTTTTTACCATCTCTACTTCCTGTTCTATTTCTGACACAGCTGGTTTACGATGATGCAGTAGTTCTGTTTTTTTTTTAAGTAGTGGTGATGGTCTAAGAAAAAGCTGTCCATTTATTAGGATGTTTTGTTTATATTTCCCACCCAATGCCTTTTGTGGTTTTATGCAATAGCCTTACTGTCCACAGTAGTTTATCCATTCGCAAAATGAACCACTATCAAGAAAGAACACAAATCTCATATTTAGATGTTTATTTAGTCTTACCTTTAATGTAGTATTATGAACTAATAGGGACCCTCATTTGTCACTTCACCCTGTTCCTCCCACTAGAAATTATTGTTTCAGTTAATCTACTGACATTGTTGCATCTTGTCTATTTTTTCAAGAGGGTCAAATAGCACAATTTATTACAGCTGTTTAATAAATAATAAACAAAATACAATGTTCTAAGAGTGCTTTTTACTACAGTGGTCAAATTATGAATGACTAAAATATTTTGGACAGATACCAAATTATGGATTGAAAATATATGTTGTGGCACTTTAATACTCAAAATAAAAACACAATCATTCTGTTCAGTGGAAACTCTTTTTTTTTATGAAGTAAAAGAATGAAACATGCTACAGAATTCACCAAAGTAGAACATTTCAAGCCTTGTGTTCAAAATGTTCCTAGGGCTGGCCCTCTGGAAGGGTACGTCTCACCTTCTTCAAAGAGTAAGCCGTTATTGATGTTTAATTATTACATAACAGCCACTGAAAGACATTCAAGTTAATCATAGCCATCTCTACAAAATACATTCATTGACTGGCAGTGATTGCTTTTGTCTGTCTGCGATTAAATCACTGGGTAAACAGATTCCAACTATTTTAATACATTAAGGGCCCAATTTGATTTACTTTTTAGCAGGGGAAAAGAATATTTTAAGGAAAATTAATTGGAATTCAATGAATGCACAAATGTGTATAAATTATTATTGAGAATAAAGGAATACATCATCACAGATGGGTTAATTTCATCAAATCAGATCATATTGATAAACATGCTGAGTTTGTTTATCGTTTCCCCAGATAAACAGTTAATTGAATTGAATGGGTGAATTTCACATACTCTGACTTCTAGTAAAAAATATATTCTTGCAATGGCTAATAAAACCATCATCACAAAATCAGTAGCTGGTGTTTCTATCTTCTGCTTTCATATTTTATGGTTATGTTCAGCAAAAAGGTGGAACTGCTATTTATAGTATCATAACTTTTTAGGTAAATAACAGGTCACGTTAAGGTTTATGAGATTCGATCGGACGCTTTCTTGTGATATGTTAGCTTAATATAATAATAATTAGCTATTTGCAAACTTAAATGAAGATGAGTGTCTACTAATTATCCTTTTCCTGAGGAATTGTCATACTTAAATGCTGGAAGTGTCTGTGTTTGTCCATCTTCAAAGGTAGTGGTACATGCAAGCCCATTCTGTTTATCAGTAACATAAACACATAGGCCTATGGATTCTAGTTGTACAAGTATTACTTTTTGTTAATCATTGTGTGAAAATGTATTTGTATATCAGCGCTATAAATGAGCTTTTAATAATATATATTATTATTATTATTATTTATTTCTTAGCAGACACCCTTATCCAGGGCGACTTACAATTGTTACAAGATATCACATTATTTTTACATACAATTACATTATTTTTTTACATACAATTACCCATTTATACAGTTGGGTTTTTACTGGAGCAATCTAGGTAAAGTACCTTGCTCAAGGGTACAGCAGCAGTGTCCCCCACCTGAGATTGAAACCACGACCCTCCGGTCAAGAGTCCAGAGCCCAAACCACTACTCCACACTGCTGCCCTGTGCATTTAATAATGAGTAAGTCCGAATGAGTAAGTCCGATATACAATGTGTCCAGACTTACTCATTATTAAATACACAAAAAAAACAGGATAACAGTAATTACTGTAATTATGAAAAAGAATCTCAGATTATTAATGTCACTGACAATCTTAGTCCCTTCTTCACACAGATCAGCCCCTATACCTAAGCATTAGTACCCTTTTTGCAACCCATTGGGACTTTCAGATTTATTTAGCCAGTGTAACCTTATTTTTAATAACCATATGTCTGTTCGATAACACATCTTGAGCCCGGCTCCATATTACACGCTACATTTCCTCCACTTGGTATTGAGATAGACTGGTCTTTACAGTAAAGGGACTTACAACCTAATACATTGTAGCCTCTTAAAATTAGCATAAAAGGACAATGTAGTCTTTTGCACAGAAGTCCAAAATAGATGCCTTTCTAGCCAAACTATTTGGGATTTAAGTACATCTGGGTCGTCTTACATACCTTTATACAGACAATCATTATTTATTTTTTTGTATTTCATTGCATGTGATTTGTGAGAATGGGTGGATATTTATGCTAATAAATACCTAATTAGATGCATTTGGTCTACTTGTTAGGTAGTTCAAAATTATAAAATTCAGTTAGTGGTACATTGAGTTTTTATTATACCTTATGAATACATACAGTATAACAACCTACTGAGAATACCAAATCACAACTACAGTGGCTCTCAAAAGTATTCACCCCCCTTGGACTTTTCCACATTTTATTGTTTACAACATGGAATCAAAATGGATTTAATTAGGAGTTTTTGCCACTGATCAACACAAAAAAGTCCATAATGTCAAAGTGAAAAATAAAATCTACAAATTGTTCTAAATTAATTACAAATACAAAACAGAAAATAATTGATTGCATAAGTATTCACCCCTTGAGTCAATATTTGGTAGAGGCACCTTTGGCAGCAATTACAGCCATGAGTCTATTTGGATAAGTCTCTACCAGCTTTGCACATCTGGACACTGCAATTTTGCCCATTCTTCTTTGCAAAATTGCTCAAGCTCCGTCAAGTTGGATGGGGACCTTTGGTGAACAGCAATTTTCAACTCTTTCCACATATTCTCAATTGGATTGAGGTCCGGGCTTTGACTGGGCCACTCCAGGACATTGACCTTTTTGTTTTTAAGCCACTCCAGTGTGGCTTTGGCTGTATGTTTGGGGTCATTGTCCTGCTGGAAGATGAATCTTCTCCCAAGTCTCAGGTCTCTTGCAGAATTCAGCAGGTTTTCCTCCAGGAATTCTCTGTACTTTGCTGCATCCATTTTGCCCTCTATCTTCACGAGCTTTCCAGGCCCTGACGCAGAGAAGCATCCCGATAGCATGATGCTGCCACCACCATGCTTCACGATAGGGATGGTGTTCTCAGGATGATGTGCGGTGTTAGGCTTCTTTTTGCCACTCTCTCATAAAGGCCAGTTTTGTGAAGCACACGGGCTATTGTTGCCGTATGCACAGTGTCTCCCAGCTCAGCCGTGGAAGACTGTAACTCCTTTAGAGTTGCCATAGGTCTCTTGGTGGCCTCCCTGACTAGTGCCCTTCTTGCCCGGATACTCAGTTTTTGAGGACGGTCTGTTCTAGACAGACTCACAGTTGTGCCATATTCTCTCCATTTCTTAATAATGGACTTTACTGTGCTCCGGGGGATATTCAACGCCTTGGAAATGTTCTTATATCCTTCCCCTATTGGTGCTTTTGAAGAACCTTATTCCAGATTTGCTTTGAATGCTCCTTCGTCTTCATGACATAGTTTTTGTTAGGAAATGTACTAACCAACTGTAGGACCTCCCAGAGACAGGTGTGTTTAACCTGAAATCATGTGAAACACCTTAATAGCACACAGGTGGACTCCATTCAACTAATTATGTGACTTCAAAAGACAACTGGTTGCACCAGAGCTTATTTAGATGGGTCATAGCAAAGGGGAATACTTATGCAATCAATTATTTTCTGTTTTATATTTGTAATTAATTTAGAACAATTTGTAGATTTTATTTTTCACTTTGACATTATGGACTTTTTGTGTTGATCAGTGGCAAAAACTCCTAATTAAATCCATTTTGATTCCATGTTGTAACACAATAAAATGTGGAAAAATCCAAGGGTGGAGAATGCTTTTGAGAGCCACTGTACGTTTGCAATAAAAACATTTGGGCTCATTGCTTTCTTCAAACAGCAGTGAAGAAGGCAAACAGCTGAAACGTGTGCACTTTACTGATTTTCTTTGTTTTATCAAGATAATCTAAAGTGCACTGCTGCAGAGATTCATCCACTATGGGATTTAATTAATGAGCTGTCCCAAGACTGGTTCTCAACCGTTTGGTTACAAAGGAATGGATAAGCAGCTTCTAAAATGAAAAGACAACTAAGTAGATACAAAAAAAAAATGCACTGCACATGGAAATTGAAATGTTGCAACTTACTTGGCATTTCCAGTAGTGTTGTTCTTCCTCCTGAACATATTTAGTAAACCATTGTTCCTACAGACAATTTTTCCATCACCCACGTGCATGCGCACGACATCGGAGGTGGTAAACGCACTGCGGACATTCCTCTCTGGCTTGGCAATGATAATGTACATCTTGGGAGTGAACATGCACCCCAGTGCCACTGTCACGCTCAGGCTCACCGAGAAACAGGTGCTGATAATTTTGTAGTTGCTGCCAAAATATATAGGCACAAAGGCCAGCCATATGATGCAGGTGGTGTACATGGTGAAAGCTATGTATTTGGCCTCATTAAAATTGGCAGGGACGTTTCTGGTCTTGAAAGCATAGTAAGTGCAGCTCATGATGAGGAGCCCATTGTATCCAATAGGGGCCACCATTCCCAGGTTGCTGGTGTTACAGATCAAGAAGACTTCCCTGATGCTGGGGTAAGACAGGACTGGCATGGGAGGCTCCAGGATGACAAGGGTCACCTCCAGCATAAGCTGCACACTGACCAGGATAGACGAAATGACAACCTGAGCCCAAGCGCTCATGAACCTTGGTTTTCTGGTGCAGATCTTTTTCTTGCTGCCTGCCAGGATCCGGGCAATTCTGTTGGTTTTGGTCACCAGAGCAGAGTAGCACATGGCTGAGGAGAGTCCTACCAGGAGTCGCTGAAGGTAGCAGGATCCCACAGTGGGCCTCGCAATCAGTATGAAGGGACAGATGTAGCCCAGGAAAATCCCTGCCAGTATGATGTAGCAGAGCTCTCGGCTGGAGGATTTGACCACCGGAGTGTCTCTGTACAGCACAAAGATAAAGGTGACGAACATAGTGACCAGGATTCCCAGGCACGAGAAAACCACTGCCACTATGGACTCTGCAGTACTCCATTCGAGGTGCCTTACAATAATTTGTTCACAGCCTGGAAAATGATAAATAGCTGGTTACAGAAACATTCCGAGAATGGATTTTTCAACCATTAAAATAGTTGAGTTTTTGTAAAATAAGAACATAAATAAAAGAATGTACGTAAGAATAATAGTGTAAGATACAAAAGCTGGTGCAATTTATATATAAGACTAGTAATGTTGATTTTAAGCTTTACATGTCTGACAATTACAATAGTGTCTTTGGGTACATACGGATAGCAGCAGAACAGTTGGCAGCTGTGATGCAGCATCTGTGCAACTAGCTATGAAGTAGGTAGCCCATATTAGACTCAACCCTGCTGGATTTAATTTAAAAACAGCATGGCATCAATACGTATCCTAGTTGGCTTAATTGCATGCGCCTGGCTGGGGATGACTGTTTTTTTGAAAATGTACCAGCTATCAAAGTAGGTTTTCAGTTCAACTAAAAATAGCAGCTGTGATCTACACCACTGTGACATACAGTATGTTCTTTCCAAACTTAAAAGTCACATTTGTTCTTTGTCTTTAGACCTAGTTAAAGGTAAAGACAGTAGGAATCTGCATTTTGAGTTTTGATATGTTAAGGCATATCAAATCAAATAACAGCACAGATGTAAGTAACAGGATTCGCTGTACAGTAAACTGCCCCATGAACAGGCTACATGAACTCAAAAGAAGGAGTAGTCTGCATTCTTTTGATGTGTATAAAAATACCGTTTTCATTTTATTACATTGCTGTTTAACGGTTAACACCTAAAATCAGAAACACAACTTATATTTAACATTCCCTTGGGTGCTGATGTTGGATAAACATAACCACACATTCCCCAGAATATAATTTATATTTTATAGTTCATAGAAAAGTTTGAAATACAGTATATGAATGATATAATAACGTCACAAACCATTGCTTGCAGAAATTAATCTTATGTTGATTTGTTTTATTTCAGTGGGACAGAAAGAGATGGTGATTGTTGTATAGTGCATTACCTGTCAGCTCCTCGTTTGGCCACCAGCCAAGGTCGCAGGCCTTACAGGTAAACTCATCTTGTACAAATTCATTTTCCTTGCATGCAGTGCAAATCCAGCAGCAGCTCACCTCACCTTTTCGGATCACCTGCAATAGAAACAACATTCCAACATTCAGTGGAAAATCACTACTTTTCAAACCTTTGCTATGGTTTTACCTCTGTATACAACAACATTTATAAGAGCCATACAGACGGCGTGTAACAGGTTAATACATTAACATAAGCAGCAACTTTCAGAAGTAGCAAATGGTGTGCCTCCCTTCATCTATTGCAATAATATTCCCATTGCGTGCAACCTTATTATTTTAATGAGCAAGTTAATTCATGTGTGACTAAATAATACAAAAAAAAGAAAAAAAACAACTTTTTTGTTATATTAAATTATTTAGGTAGTGTGATATACTATGCCAAATATGGTAAGATGCGGATACAAAAGGGGATGCTGTGGCACAGGATAATGATAAGTTAAGGTACTGTATTGCCACAAAGCTGAATTACAGTGTATTTGCAGCCTTGTTTTAAAGTACAGCGATCTGTTGCAGTGGAAGTTTGCATTGTGGATTGTATTTTATTAATAGTGGACAGAAACAGAGTGCCCACAAAGGTTTCACAGTTTACCTTTATTTGTCCCATTAAGCAGGGTTCACTGCACACAGAGCGCACCATCCCACTCCTGTTCATCTCAATCCGGTAGTCGTCAATATCCAGGATCCCTTCATGCCAGGAGCCAACATTCATATAATCAAACCGGCCAGGTTCCACTTTTTGAAGATTCATGATGTCATACCTGCCATAGTGAAGAAACAGATTTCTGGCTGCTGTTAGTGTGGGAGCACATTCATGTAAACAACACAAGCTGTCATTCCAGACAGAGATATCAAGAAGCCTGCTTGATAAGATCACACCTGACATCTTAGCATACCAGGCTGACTAAGTAAAGCCGAGCACACTTAGGATCTAGTGTGCTAACTGCTGCTGAACAAGTGGGAACAGAAACAGTAAAAGTGTTATGGATACAGCCACACCGTCTGTTCAGCTGTAGCAAATAAACAACTGAGAAGAGACCAAAAAAATAAACAAGGTCTGAACACAGAATGCCATTTGCCCACTGTTAAATGACCCAAATACAATCCTGAATCTTTCTTTTTTTAGGATCCTAAATGTAGAGATGGAAGAAAGATAAGATGACAAAGAGTTCTGGAAAATGTAAGGGTATGGAGAGAAGAACATATCACATGTCCAGTGTAAAAACTGTGCATAGCAAAGCAGAAGCATGTAACCCTAACCCTAACTTAAGATGATTGACTGCTGATGAGACAGTAGAGGCTCAAGCAGACATAGCTGCCAGCTTACTTCAAGCCTTCAAACTCTTCTGACTTAAATTTAAAAAAAAATATGCTTGTTAATACTGTATGTATTGCCATTTTATAACACATGTAGTACTTAAGCTCAAATGCAAATGTTGCAAAGGTAATATATACAGTATGTGTGTTAAAAACGTCAGACTTATTACAAATCCCTACTGACCCCAGTGCAAGTTCATTTCGATTTTTGACGTTCTACTGAAAATCTTCTTCAGCCACTGGCCTACACATTCAAGAAACAAAGATGAGAAATAACTGTTTATTGTCAAGATTTCACAATAGTTAGCAGATCTTGCACCACTTGTCCTGATTCTCAGTCTTAATGCAGCCACCAAAAGAATGAGGCAGGTAGGCAACGAGCCTTATAAGCTATGGCTACCCCTGGAGAAGTGAGCACCTGGTGCAAGGTGGAGGAGGTGAGGAGGTGGACAATGGAAATGAGGCAAGCAGCTGTTTCACTTGATTCACATTTTAACATAAGACTATTGGTGTTTAAGGAGATAATTAGGTGGAATAGAATTAGATGTTCACTGGCATTTTCTTATCTAAAATCAAATCCATATGCTGCTGCAGATTAAACACTAAAATGCATAAAATAAATAAATTAGCAAAAATACGTTTAATCAAAATAATTACTTCCACATGAACTTCCAGAATTACAGAGCAGGGTTTATTAGTACCCAAACCATCCCTTTATCGCTGATAATTCTGGTAATCCTACGTAGATAGGGCTACATTACCTGCCAGGAGTGTCTCCGTTTTCATCAAAATAAATTTCCTCTTCAGAAACGCCAAGGAACGAGGTCTTCAACAGAAACTCCAACAGTTTGCTGCCATCAATGGGGTCCATAGCTTCGCACAGTCCTGTGTGTCCTGGGCAGAGATTCTGTTGCATGTCATGCAGACCGTGAGCCATAGCGTAAATGGCATTAATAACAAATCCCATCTTGCTGTCCTGTACATAGTTTTCTTCTAAACTCTCATTGCCTGGAACAAAATGAGACCACATGGAATGTAAAATTTTCCAAAAGCACACATCCTCATGACCAATTGTAGGCATAGACAAATGTATCCATATGAAACATAATGGCCAACTTGCCACAAAAGCAACCAACCAACTCACACAAAAGTCATCTTTGTACCACAGTCATCTCGTACTTGGATCAAAGTCGACCTACCCCCAGTGAACTCGGACTAAAGTCAAGTCGGGTGGTATATTACAGTAAAAAGCAGAATTGTTTTAAAATGATACTTGTTTTTACATATTGAAGTTTTGCATTTAGTCTCATGGTAAAAAAATTGCCTCTCTGAAGATATTTTTATATTACATATTTTATAATAATTTTTCCGTTAATTTTTTTTAATTTTGCTTTCCAGGGCCGCACTAGCGTGCCTATTTAGTTCATAGAGTGACACTTTGGCAAGAAAGCTGTAGTAGAATGCCGTAAACAATAACTGTACCTATGAGTGACCTTTTAACTGAACTAAAAAATCGAAGAGCAAGAGACACCTAATGCATACTGGTAACCATTGCCCTTAGACTCATGTAAGTACTCTACCATGGTTCTCTTACCACTGTGTTTGTCTATAGTTAATATACTGAAGTTGAATGGCACTGTTTAGACCATTAAAACAGACCCAAATCTTGAACCATGATCTAGCAATGTCATATTAAATCACCTTTGGTATTGACATCAGATGCTGCTATTCAAATGTTTCAGAAGAAACTTAAAAACTACAGACATGGTAACAGCACAGTATTAACTTTCTATTACAGGTAAACAAATGTTTCTTTGCAGGGGAAAAAAGTTCCTTTCTAAAAGGATGCAATTGAGGCCCAGCTGTAGAATAGTCCCCAGGGATTGAACATCGCTAGTTATATGGCTCAAATGAAACTAGAGCCTGACATTTACTTCATAATCTGTGTTCATTCTCATGGAAAATGGAATACAGGGAAAAAAACAATCTTATCCCTATTAAATAAAATAAATCGTTTTCAAAAGATTTTTTTTTCCCGTACTGTGTGGGTGTTTTTTTGTTTTTTTGTCAATCCATTACAGCTGAAACGTTTCAAGAGTGCAAGGACATATTCATCTCTATGTAACTACAAATAAGAGCATTTCGCAAAACAGCACCGAAGTTTATTCGTGAGGTTCTGAACAAATAAAACAAATACAGAGGTTCAGTGGTGTGAATGCCCTGTTTATTTATTGTACTTGGTGGTCACCAGTGCATAATGGGTTACAAGTTTGCTGGGGTATTTTGTATTGTATGTTTTTCTAATAAATACACGTTCAATTTATCAGTACGAAAGTAAAAGCAAGCCATACTTTACTATCTATATACTCTCTCTGTATCTATGAATATTCATGTACTATACTCAACATACAACATACAACTTTAAAAAGCAAAAGCTAAATACGCATGTGAAAAAGTACAATACATTACTGATGTGTTTTTTGTTTGTGAACTTTATATAAAATTAAGTATGAAATGAAAGAAAATAGTTTGAAATAGTTTAGTTTCACATTCATATTTCACGTCACAGTTTCAAATTCTGATGTCTTTGTGCAATTGTTCTCAGCTTAATTAAAATTCTACAAATGTTTTTTAATATAGGACAAACATAACTACAGTTGCCAAGTGGTAATAATATATATGAACATGAATTAGGACAGTATTTCTTTCTACCAAATGTTTTCTAGGGGTTTTCTACTGGGGCCTATTTGAATATGTTAACACTTGCTGGTTTCATCATATTCTGTTTGGATTTCCTGTAAACAAAGCATGGCACAATGTCTTGTGAGATGTTTTCATAAAAATGCACAATGTATTTTGTAGATACTACATGGAAAACAGCAAGTTCAGTAGTATTTCATAAACGTGACAAGAACTTTTGAAATAATAAAAATACAAATTATTATTATTTATTTATTTTACCTGTGCAAATCTTTCTGTAATGTTGGTTTTCCAGTGGGTGTCCTGGGATGCGGCACTGAAAACGGTACTGCCAGAATTCAGGAAACCAGGGGTTTCGGATATTTGTGTCAAGTCGCAGCTTCAGGAAGTAGTCATCAAAGGACATGACCTCTGGTGACTTTAGCTTCATCGTGATCCCGCCCACAGCCTCCTGCTCGTAGCCTTCAATCACCTCATCCCTGTCTGCCCAGCCATCACTGCAAGAAGACCAAAAGGATACTCTTAATAGTAGAGACTAAACCTAATGAGGACTTAGAATACCCAGGACACATTTAGGGCCTTCCATGTGCAAAGCTTTCAAACAACTGCAGGAAATTATTTAGGGGGTCCTTTTTACAGTCCAGAATTTTAGATGTGAGAAATTAGGCAAAATGTCCTAATGTGCTGTCCTTGAACTGCAGTATATCTAACATACTGTATACTAGGGATGCATATTGGACCGCAAAAACCGGCCCGATATCCGGTTCAGCCCTGTACCACGGTAGGTACCGAACCACCAATGGCGAGTCAAAAAAATGGGATTGGACTTCAACATCAGCGGTCCGTAGCGATTTTTCTCTACTGAAGTGGTCAGTGTGGCCGTAAATCCCAGATCAGGCTCCCAGAAGCTCAATAATGGCTCAGGAGTCTGTTTATCAGTCTAAAAAGACGCTTCAAGTGCCAGTGTTGTAACCAATTCAGTACTTCCTCCTCAGAAATCTGTATCCCATGGCGCATTGCGCATGCGTAAAATGAGACCATCCCACAGGCACGTCTAATTTTCTTTTGCTCGTGTCTGAGGTAAAATACGAGTGGTTAATGCTTAATGTATTAACTATGCGACCTACCAGTTTATAAACGATTGTGCCAATTTCAAAGTAGCCTATTTTTTATATATATTTTTGGATTTCAAAACTTAAAAGTTGAAAGTAAATGATCACGAAAGTTTTCACGAATGTTGTTGCCCTGTGGTTTGTGCTGTTATGTCTGGAATAAACACAAGTCGTGTAAATGATATTAAAAATGCATAATGTATAACATATAACTTTATTGTTTACAGATATTTGTTTATATATTTATTTTATATACAGTACACACACAACATTGGTATTGACAGTGAGAAACACAAGGGATACCAAATTAGACAGCTGACAATATCTTAGTCTATGGCTGTATTATTTGGTATCCCCTGTGCATTTTAGGCAGTGGGGCTCCTAGAAATGTCAAACTTGCACAGTGTGTCTACCTGTGCCCCATTACCACACACAAAGGGTTTAATTGATATTGGGTGTATTTACAGTGAGAAACACAGGGGATACCAAATTAGACAAATCTAAGCGATACATTTTCTTATTTTTTTTTCTTTAGGAATAAGGTGGAGAGTTTGTTTATCACTGGAAAGTTGCAAACATGTGCATCGCACACCTGATTTGGATTGTGTTATACTAGTTTGAAAAAAAACAATTGATCCTGTTACCTTGTAACATACACAGCAATGTAATTGTCTCTTAAATAAAGGATAGGGATGGTTCAACTAGCTTGTTCAATAATTATCACTAAATGATTCACAGAAAAAAAAACACCCAGGGGAGGATATGAAGAGCATCTATATCACCAGAGGGGACTTCAGAACTGTCTATTCCCTGCTCTTTTATAATATTTATAGACCGTTAAGCCTAACCACAACCACAGTGCTAAAATTCTTTTGCTGTCTCCTCCGCTCAGCAGAAAGAAAGGACAAGCTCCCAGGGGAACAGTTTAAGAGCTTACTTTTGTGGTGTGCTTGTCCAGTGCCCCTGTGCATAATATGCAAAATGTAATAACATCAAAGGGCTCTGTTCCCAAAACAATCGATTTATGTGGAAATTATCCAGGAGTGGGTCCCAACATGAAAGCACATGTCCCTAAAGGGGACAACTGACAGTAAACATATCAGACACAACAGCTTCTGTTCATGCACCCATTGAGATGAGTCAATAAGTGCAGAAAGTGGAAGGGAAAGCCCAGGTTAGTCTTTAGGGTAAAATAATTGCTTCTGCAGAAAATGCAACAGCACAAAAGTTATATTAAAAAAGGAAGATAATTTATTTCTTCCTTTGTTTAATGTGTCACTTTAGTGTCAGTGACATCTTTAACCCCAGTGTTTACATATCTAAAAGCGAAGTATTGTTTTCACATGGGTGACGTAATTCAGCAGATTTGCTAAAACCAGATAGTCACTTCCCCTAATCTAACACAAGCGTGACGTTAAAAAAAGTACCTCAAGACAAAAAGAAGCTGCTGCAAAAAAATCTTTTTTTTTTCTTTACAGATCAAGTAGTTTTCTTAGAAAATAATTGCTTGTTGTTTGATCATTTCTTTTGGAGTAAATTGTATAAATAATACAGTAATTAACCACATATTGAAGAACTATGTATACACAATCAATATAGATCAATCAACATGAGCTTAATCACATGCTGCAGTGTCTCGTCGGTTTTATAAACCTCCTTTTATTTGTATGGAGTTCATTTTAGTTCATTTTGCATTGGCCATTTACCCGTAAATGACTGATGATTGCACAATTTAGTCTATACTATACGCCAGGGGGTTTCAACCGCGTACCCCTGGGTGTACTTCTAAGGGACAACTTATAAATGCACAAATAAAAATGAAATTAAAAGAAAATAGCTGTATTATGTGTTCTCTAAACCACTGTGTATAATTATTTAATATTTGTTTAGTAGCGCAAAGCGAACCGCAGATGAAAACTAACACGCATAATATATCTATTTTCCACCTGTACGCATGCGCGATTTCAATTGAGGGGCTTTTGGGTGAAGCAGGCGTCTGCCGAGTGTGCCTATGGAGAGCGATCTGTACTGCTTATGGGAGGTATGACACAGGCCCGGTTTTTGGGATGGAACCGCATAACAGTCTCGCATTTTGATTGGTCCATGTCTGTCACGTGAATATGTCATCACACGAGTGGAAAAGCTTGCAGGCATTTTTAACATTGTGATCAGAGAGAGAGAGAGAGAGAGAGAGAGAGAGAGAGAGAGAGAGAGAGAGAGAGAGAGAGAGAGACTTGACTTTTAAAATCCCTTTATTCTATAAATTAGAATACAATATAACTAAATAAAACCAAAAACAAAACAAACAAAATACACTGGTGCAAAATAACAGAACAGATCCAACATTTCTCATTCCATTTTCAAACAGTCCAGTTCAATGGGATCTCAGCCTTTCAGAGTGTTTCTCATATGAACAGAACAAGCTGCCCCTCCTCACTCACGGCACAAACCCCCTCCCCAATGCACCAACGCCTCTCAAAACTGTCCAGGTCGTGCACCATTTTAAAATAAGCAAACTCCATCCTGATCCTGGAGACCGTCAGGATCCTAAAAATACTAATAGGATCTATAAAACCAGTGGCTAAAATCTTATTTTTTCAGGATTTTAAAATAGCTAATTTCGCCTGACCAAGGACAAAGTTGACCAATGAGCACCTATCCCTCCATGCAAAACTATACTTTACACTAAAAACAAAAAAGGTTTTAGTAAAAATAACCCCCAAGGAAGCCAGCAGGTTCTCTAAAAACAAAAAGAAAGGCTGCAGCCGAGGGCAATCCACAAACAAATGGAAAACAGACTCCTCCGCAAGACAGAAGGGGCACTGGACACTGACCCCCTGTTCCACTCGGCTCAAAAAACGATTTGTGGCAAAAATGCCATGCAGCACTCTCCACTGCAGGTCTCCGGAGCGCTTAGGCAAGGGAAGCTTATACAGCACCCTCCAGACAGGAACTTCATCAACAGGGACACCAAGGTGAGCTCTCCACTTAGTGTCCACCAGGTCTTTCAACTTATTAAAATGTCTGGTTTTCACACAGATTTCATATAATGTCTTTTTCTCAATTGTGTGGAAAGCCACCTCAGTGACCTTCTTAAGTGACAACAGCTTTCCAGCCGGCTCCTCCTCCTCCTCCACTGTCACTGATGGGGAGACCAGCACTGCGGGGAACAGGGGTTCCTGCTCTGGAGCCACGCGCTCCACCAGAAACCTGCTCAAAACTGGGAGAGTGCCGGACAGAGGGATGCCTGGAGATCACTCAGCACCTTCTCCAGGAAACGCTCTGATCTAATTTTCAGTGCAGCGGTTAAAACCCTGCTGGCTTTCCAACTAAAAAGGTTAAAATCAATTAAATGCCCCAGTTTAGTAAAACCGCTTTAAAAATAAAGTGGATAAAAAACAGAGTTAAAAACCTCACATTTAAAAATGGGGTTAAAAACAGGGCTCTTCAAAACCCACTGTGTGCTCTGTGATTCTTCTGACCGTGTGATCTTTAAAAGTCTCCAAGCATTTAACAGATTCTTATAAAAACCCTCCAACCCTGCATCACTAAAACAATCAAGAGATATTAAAAACAAAATGTCTGTCAAAACCCAGCCTCTCTGCCTTCTGCAATAAACAAAATGCCAGGTCTCTCCAGCTCAGCTGAGGGGTGTACAACAGTCTCTGGGCAGCCTGCAGCCTAAACGCTGCCATCCTGCTAGGGATATCAATGAGCCCCTGCCCTCCCTCCTCACGGGGGAGATACAAAACAGCTGGGCGCAGCCAGTGATGCCAGCTCCAAAAAAACTGCACCAGGCATTTCTGTATTTCATTTATCAAAACCAGGGGAGGATCCAGGCACACCAGCTTATGCCAAAGCATGGAGGCGACAAGATTATTAATGATGAGGACCCTGCCCCTGAAGGAGAGCCGAGAGAGGAGCCACTGCCAGCTCTGCAGCCTCCCCTTCACCCTGTCCAGCAGCCCCTCCCAAATTCTGCTGCATGAACTGCTCATTCCCAAAATAAATACCTAAAAGTTTGACCCCAGTTTTATTCCAGCTTGAAACTGAAGGCAGTAATGGAGGGGGGGTATCCTCCCAGCTGCCAACAAGAAAAGCTTAACTTTTTGCCCAGTTTACTCGTGCTGAGGTTGCCCTTTCATACATTATAATGCATGACTCCAGTACAGCGACGTCTCGGTCAGTTGTGACAAACACGCTGAGATCGTCAGCATATGCGGAGAGCTTGATAGGGGTTGCATTGGGCGCAGCTGGTACTGCCAATCCAGGCAGTTTCTCCCTCAGCTGGTGTAACAGGGGCTCTATAGAGAGGGCATAGAGCATCCCTGAGAGGGAGCAGCCCTGCTGTATCCCCCTCTGCACAGGGAAGGGGACAGTCAGACCGTTATTAATTTTCACAACACTAAAAACATTGTGATAAAGGAGTCTTATAAAAGAAGTAAAAACAGGGCCAA
Organism: Acipenser oxyrinchus oxyrinchus; assembly: GCA_030684275.1. NCBI lineage: Eukaryota > Metazoa > Chordata > Actinopteri > Acipenseriformes > Acipenseridae > Acipenser > Acipenser oxyrinchus. The sequence continues at coordinate 53,193,809 of CM060251.1, read as the reverse complement.
AACCAAAAGCTTTTAAAACACGAAACAGATACTCATGGTAAACTCTATCAAAAGCCTTTTCCTGATCAAGCGAAATTAAACCAAAACCAACATTATAAACTTTGGACACATTAAAAAGATCTCTTAATAAAAACAAATTATCAAAAATCGATCTCTCGGGCACACAGTATGACTGGTCTGTATGCACCACTGATTCTATGTTGGTCTTTAGGCGATTAGCGTGAGCCTTGGAAAGCAGTTTGTAATCGGAGCACAGCAAGGAGACAGGGCGCCAGTTCTTGATGTTACAGAGGTCTCCTTTCTTGGGTAGCAGTGTTATCACTGCCCTGCGGCAGCTCAGCGGCAGCTCCCCATCCCGGACACATTCCTGCAGGACCTGGTACAGGTCCTCACCAACACAGTTCCAGAACGTCTGATAAAATTCTGCAGGCAGTCCATCTATTCCGGGAGCCTTCCCTTTGGAGAGCTGCGCCACGGCCGCAGTGAGTTCTGGGAATGCCAACGGAATGTCCAGTCCGCTGCTCCTCCTTGTCCAGGCTGGGGAGACCCTGGAGAAGCCGCTCCATCTCTCCCGGGTCGCAGCCCTCAGCCTTGTAGAGATCAGAATAAAAGCTCACTGCAACACGCCTGAGCTCCGCAGGGCTGGAGACCTCTCTCCCCCCGGGCAGCCTCAGACAGCACATTGTCTTGCGCTCTGCTGTCTTCCTCTCCAGGCCAAAGAAGGCGGCTGTGGGGGCGTCCATATCTTTGAGTTCAGTAAAGCGGGCTCTGAGCAGAGAGCCCTTCACCTTCTTCTCCAGCAGGCTGCCCAGGAGCTGCCTCCTCTCCTGCAGGCCCCGATACACCCCCTCATAGCTTTCGCTGGCCAGCTGGCTCTCAAACTCAACAATCTCTCTCTCCAGCTCACTGACCACTGCATCCACTGACCTGGTGACATTTTGTGTGTATTGTTGACAGAAAAGTTTTATTTGAATTTTCCCTATATCCGACCACTGTCTTAAACTACTGTAATTTGTTTTTTCATTTTGCCAATTTTTCCAAAATAATTCAAAGTAATCAGTGAAGTTTTTGTCCTGTAGCAGATTGTTATTAAAGTGCCAATATGACTTTGAATGTGATTTGATTGGTAGTGAAACAGTGACGGAAACAAAATGATGATCAGAAAAGCTACTGGGTGCTATACTACTTTTAGTGAATTTGTTAATATGCTGTTGTGGAGTATAGAACCTATCCAGGCATGCCCCTGACAGCTGATTTTGATTACATTTGATCCAGGTATATTGTCTACTTGTGGGATGAAAAATCCTCCAAAAGTCAACCAGGTCAAAAGTATTTAATACAGTGGCCAGCTCCCTGACAGATTGGGGATGGGGTTCCCCGTGGTTTCTATCTTTATTAAAATCCACAGTACAATTAAAATCTCCCCCCACCACGAGGAAATTATCCGTACTGCAACCCGAGTACCTGACTGAGCTTTTAAAAAAATAATATCCTCTCCGCCCCACCATTTGGCGCATAAATATTAATAAAATCAATAAAAAATACCAGCGTGTTTTATCTGTACTTTTAAAAGTCGACCTTGAATAATCTCCTCAATAGATAAAATATCCGCCCCAAATACTGGAGAAAATAAAACAGCAACCCCAGCACTAAAATTAGAACCGTGGCTTAAAATACAGTCGCCCCTCCACTCAGACTGCCAGTGAGACTGATTACTGCTGTCTGAGTGTGTCTCCTGCAATAAAATCACGTTTGAACGCTTGCTGTTTAAAAAATCAAATAATTGTGCTCTTTTATTAAAATCCCTGCACCCGTTCACGTTAAAAGAGCCTAAAATAATTTTCTCCATTGATAAAAATAGACTATTCAAAAATAACAAACACGCTTAAAATAAAATGTTCTTAATAAAATTAGCCATTAAAATGTTTAGATGCGGCTAACGTTTTCCGAACTAAGCTGACATATTTTTTAAGTCTGAACCTCTTTTTCTGATCAAACTCATTTATAGTCGATTTCCTTAATATTAAATCTGCAGAACACAAAAACAGTTTCTGGTCTGGGAAGAAGGATTTAATGTCTACTCGCCTCTTACCTTTTGTTCTTTCAAGAAAGTCGCTGATCTCTTTCAGGGAATACAGTTTCCCCCTTTGGCTGGCCGTGATGTCAGAGAGCTGCGAGGTGTCGGAGAGCCCGTCCTGCCATCCATCCTCATCTGATCCCGCCGATCCGTCCTCCTCGTCCGCAGAATCTCCATCAGCCGCCGGCATCTCCGCTACCGACCCAGCAGGCTGAGGAGTGTCATCACTGGGGGGAACGCCAACAGGGCCTACCTGAGCCCCGAGGCTATCCCCCCCAACACCGCTCCCTTCCAGCACCGGGTCCTCAGACACGAGATCCGCGGGTTGAGGCCCGTCTTTCTCTTGTCCTTCAGACCCGGCGCTCGGCTCCACCACAGCGGAGGGTTGAGACCCTACGCCGCTGTCGTGAGAGACCATAATGGGCCCCCACACAGACTCCTCCTCACCCGCGGCCAGGTCGGCAGCAGCAGGAGATGTTCTTTTTAAGTTTTCTTTTTTGACGACTGCAGTGTACACCCCCTCCTTGTCTTGCTCCTCCGGTCTCTTCCTCCTGGGCTGCGGCTCAGGTCTCGGCGGCTCCTCCACCTCCGCTCTTCGAACAACCCCGGCCGCCTCCCCGTCACCACTACGACTACTTGTCCCTGCTTCAGTCTGTAGCTTGGGGCAGGTCCGTTTAAGGTGCCCGTTCCCCGCAAAAAAAACATTTAAAAACCTCCGTGCTGGCAAAAACTACATAATCCCTGCCCTCTACATTAAAACGCCAAGCTACATTTAAACTTCTTTTCCGGGTTATCAAGTAGCACAAATACTTGTCTCCTAAAAGACATGACATGTTTAATTTCTGGATTTTTACATCCAAGGGGAATCATTTTGATCGGCGACATTATTTTACCATATCTGGACAGTTCTCTTTCAATCAATGAATTATTAATAAAAGGGGGAATATTCGACAATATTACTTTGGTAAGAGGCGTAGATAACGGTGTTACAGTTACCAAAGAATCATTCAACATAAATCCCTCTTCCACAATTTTGTTAACCAGATTTTCTTGGTTAAGGAAAACGACTATAGCTTTGTTCATCCGTGAGGCGGATTTGATCTTTTCAAAACCAACCACCCGCCCCACGGCAAGCAGTACATCTTCAACAGTCTCATTATTTTCAGAAAAAACTTTAAAACCGTGGCGCCTAGTAAGCCCCCCCAACCCAAAGGAGTGGGAGCCAATCTTTGGGCACACACTGGCTGAAACGTTTGAAAAGTACTAAGATTACAAAAAATACTTTCTAAAAAAAAAAACGTTTTATAAATATATAATAAATAAATATATAAGTAAATGGCGTTAAGTTCACCACTACCGCTCTCACACAGCTCACAAACCCTGCTTGCGGCAGGCCCCTCCCACAATCCTCAGAGAGAGAGAGAGATCTGCTTTCCACAACCTTACCATTAAAATATAATGTGGTATTACGCTATACTGATATAACAAACTATGGGTGATTACTTTATATGAATTATCATGTTATGCACGAATGTAAGAATTGGCTTTCTGTAACATACTTTTTAGCATATATCTATAATCGTTTACGCGATATATTTTAATATCCAATATATGTCTTCCACACTATTACAGTTTTGTTAGAGGATGTATTAGTTTAGATCTAATGTAATCACAGTTGTACAAATAGACTGCCCATGTTTTCATTCACGTCCCAAATTCTGGGCTGCTTTGGTTTTTAGATAACGTCCCAAATTCTGGGCCAATTTGGTTTTTAGATAACCTCCCAAATTCTGGGCCGCTCTGATAACATCCCAATTTCTGGGCTGCTCTGGTTTTTATATAACGTCCCAAATTCTGCATTTTTGAATTCAGACCAGTTTTTGAGATATTCTGCTTAGCTGACAGCCGAGTTTCTAAGTCATGCATGCACAGTTTACCATAAACTGGACCGTTAATTCATTTAAGAATAACCCTTAGTACATTAATCAAAGTTAATGTATTTTTTACTCTCTCCAGAAAACATTTAGGAGCATAGTATACCAAAAAAAAAAAAGGACATCTCATTTGCTTATGTAATGTCCATCAATATATAGTGAGGCGTAGGGGTTTATCAGAACTTCTGGGTTTAAGAGACCAGTGCCCTTCAACAACTTCAAATAAATCCTATTGTATTGTATTAGTCAACATTTCCCTTATCTATTCCTGATAGTTTATACTGTAGGTCAGGGTTTTCAACTTCTTTTGAAACTGTACCTTCTATCTGGAGGTTTCAGCTCGAGTACCCCTTTACAATTTTCGCTCAAATAAACGGTACCTCAGTTACAATAAAATGGAGAATAATCTGATGACCCCCCCCCCCCTGTTTATTTAATAAATTTGGGTGACAAACTGCTGGTTTAGGACAGAACAACAAACAGTAGGCTTAATTCTTAAAACTTTTAACTACAAGTATTTGGATGCACAGAATTAAAAAGACAAGTATTGGGTTAGGAGCACACCTAATTTTTTGTAACTTTGACGGCCTTTTTAAAATTTTGACAGCCTTTTGTAAAAGTGAAGGCCTTTTGATACCCAGCATACACTGCAATACCCAGCAAAGTTATACACTGATATTCTGATAGCACAGCAATTCAAATTAAGTTTCCGGGGGTCCCCGAGACTTGAAAATCGGTACGGAGGTCCACCTCGGGGCCCCTGTCGATGCCTCCAAGTGACGTGTCCCCAACTAGAAAGGACACCAGTTTAGACTTTTTTTGCCAACCTGGAGCTCAAAAGCTATCGGAAATGCAACCTTGACATGCCATCATGTTGAAAATGTATAAATTTGTTGAAAATGTAGCATTTGAAAACGGGTGGCTCCCTGTGAAAGAGGCCCCCAGACATGACCCTAGGAAGTTCAACCCAGTTTCTAGGCCCCGGGTCATGGAGATATGACCCGAAAAGGGTAGTTTTGGACATTTTTGACAGGGCGTATCTCGGGTTCTGTGAGGGTTAGGAACTTCATTTTTATTTATGGCGGGGCCCCATGGGGCCCCGCACAAGGAGTCACCATTTTCATGGTTCAGATGCCAGGACGACTTGGCAAAGTGAAATTTTTTTGTCATGACATGAGTTTTTGGGTGAACCACCACACCGTTTTAGGGGGTGGTTTGGGGTGCTCCCCTGAGTCTATATCACTTTGAATGGTGGTTCTACGTGCTCGGGTTCGAGAGATATGCCTGAAATGTGTTTTTCAACCCTGCCATAGACATGAATGAGGCTGAACACCCTGAACGCCCTGAAAATATTTTTTGCAAAGAATTGCTACGAAACTGGACATGTTACATTCAGGCTGGTTCGAGAGATATGACTGAAAATGTGTTTTTTAACACTGCCATAGACATGAATGGGGCTGAATACCCGAAAATATATTTTGCAAAGAATTGCTACGGTGGGTGTATATGTGCAGGGGTTGCATGGTGGTGTGTGTGTGCAGGGATTGCATGGTGGTGTGTGCATGTAGGGGTTGCATGGTGGTGTGTGCATGTAGGGGTTGCATGGTGGTGTGTGCATGCCTGGGTTGCATGGTGGTGTGTGCATGCAGGAGTTGCATGGTGGGTGTATGAGTGCAGGGGTTGCATGGTGGTACACGTGTGTGGAGGGGAATTGGAGTACAGGTTTTGCGCAAAAGAGGGCGGGAAAAGACTGGGAAGGGTAAGGTAAAAGAAAAATTACTACAATCATTTATTTTCACTTTCGACTCCCAGTCTCCTTTCCCTCACTTTATGGTTTTATTTTGTGATTATTTAATTATTGTCAAAATAAACGGCCTTCATCTACTCACAGTTGCAATCTCATTTCTGTCCAAAAAGAACCTGAAACACTACAATATATTGATGGATATTACATAAGAAAATGAGATGTCCTTTTTTCGGAATACCATGTTCCTTCCCAAAAATGAGTTTTAATATTAGCCTTTAATAAAGGAAAATAGCTGCTTTAATTAATTTTCATGTATCTATTTCAGTGCAATGTAGTTTCTTCATATAATAAGAAATACGTTTTTTTAACATTTACATTTTATTTCTGTTTTTTCATAAAAAAATTTAAAAAAAGATTTCTGGGGAGAGTAAAAAATACATTAACTTTGATTCATGTACTAAGGGTTACTCTCAAATGAATTCACGATCCAGTTTATGGTAAACTGTGCATGGATGACTTAGAAACTCGGCTGTCAGCTGAGTCCCCAAAACTGGGCTGAATTCGAAAATGCAAAGCGGCCCAGAATTTGGGACGTTATCTGCAAACCAAATCGTCCCAGAATTTGGGACGTTATCTGCAAACCAAATCGGCCCAGAATTTGCGACGCAAATGAAAACAGGGGCAGTCTATATGTAAAACTGTGATTACATTAGAGATAAACTAATGTATTCTCTAACAAAACTGCAATAGTGTATACATTTTATTTTAAAATATATCGCAAAAACGATTATGCTACTTGAAAGAAAAAAGTACATGACCACAGAAAGCCAATTCTGACATTCGTGCATAACATTATTTATTATTATTATTTTGTTTATTTAGCAGACGCCTTTATCCAAGGCGACTTACAGAGACTAGGGTGTGTGAACTATGCATCAGCTGCAAAGTCACTTACAATTACATCTCACCCAAAAGACGAAGCACAAGGAGGTTAAGTGACTTGCTCAGGGTCACACAATGAGTCAGTGGCTGAGGTGGGATTTGAACCGGGGGATTTGAACATGATAATTCATATAAAGTAATCACCCATAGTTTGTTATATCAGTACAACGTAATACCACATTATATTTTAATGGTAAGGTTGTGGAAAGCAGATCACTCTCTCTCTCTGATCACAATGTTAAAAATGCCTGCAAGCTTTTCCACTCGTGTGACGACATATTCATGTGACAGACATGGACCAATCAAAACGCGAGACTGTTATGCGGTTCCATCCCAAAAACCGGGCCTGTGTCATACCTCGCTTATGGTTTTTGCTGTTTTCAACTGGTCGTATCAGTGAAGTACGGTGTTTCTGCTTTTTTTTTAGAAGTATAAATGCTCCGGTAAACATACATAGTAGGCTAATCACAATACTCATACTTTGACAGGTTATGTTTTATTTATTACCAGGGATGCATTTTAGTAACAGTTTGAAATGGATGCATGTCCTACTTGCAACACAAAAATGAAGGAAGAAAACACAAGAGTCTACAGAAAGTGCAAAGCGGCAGAAAGTTATATAGAGTCCCTTTGGATAATGATGTTGGCTTTAATAAAAAAAAAAATAAAAAAAAAAATTATCATTGTTAGTTTTAGATAGTATTATCTTGAGGTTATGTTTTTGATGTAAACATTTTAAATGGCAAACATAATTATAGGTGGGAAGTAAATGGTAATGTGATAAACATTTACAGTACAGACTATTTTGTATTATATTATTTTTGTATAATGACTTTGCCGAATAGAAAGCGAATATGAGTGTTTCCAAAGAAATTAAATACAGTTTTTTTTTTTAATTCTGTGCATCCAAAGACATGTAATTAAGTTTTAAGAATTAAGCTTACTGTTTGGTATTCTCTGTTAAACCAGCAGTTTGTCAGCCCCAGACTGTTGTGAAAAATGATATACAGTATTAAATAAACATGGAAAAAATGTGTTAATCAGATTATTCTGCCTTTCATTGCAACTGTGGTACCATTAAGTGAGCGAAAGTTGTAAAGGGTACTTTAGCTGAAACCTCCCAACAAAAACATTTTGAAAACCCCTGCTACGCTATACTGCTTGTCCTTCATCGTTAAATTCATAAATTCATAAATTTTGAGTTTGCTAAATTGCTGAACAAAAAAGGTTGCAGATGTGAAGTGGTGTACAGTGTTCTATAGTTGTTACCAAGGAAACAACTAGGGATTACATTCTCACTTAATACATTAATAGATACAGAAGGTCAGATGCCACAAAGCGGTTTGCCTAAGACATCAACAATATGATAAAGACTCCTATCTTTTAAACACTTACAATTAACAGTATATTCTCAATCAACACAAGGTGAACCAATTACTATAAAACGAGATTATACTGTAATAATAGATAGTATATTTGATTGTCTTGGTAAGCATTCTGAATTAAACTTTCAATTTACAATTTTGTTTCAATTATTCTCTGAAATAATCTGATGGCATCTTCCTCAGGATTGTTGAGGTGAAAGAAAAGTTTTGAAGGAAATAAATGCACCTGATAAATTATTGCTTACATCACACACCACTGCTGACTCTTTGATTTATTTTAAATGCACCTCATTACTGGAGCTAAAAGATTGTGGCCCACCGCTATGGTAAAATCCTCTAAAAAAACAACACAGATGAATCTTGATATAATGATCTAAACCACTTGGAATTTAGACCTGGCAAAGGTCTAAACTCTTAAGGCAGGGATCTCCAACCCTGGTCCTGGACAGCCCCAGTCCTGCAGGTTTTCTAGGTGTTTTTACATCATCAATGGCTAAAGATCCGGAACACATGTTAATCTTGACTAATTAAGTCAATAATTGGTTCAATTAAGTAACTGAGCGCTCGGTTGAAATGAAAACCAGAAGATCCTGTAGCTCTCCAGGACCAGGGTTGGAGAACCCTGCCTTAAGGCCATTTTAAACGCCAATAATCTTGTTGGAAGGCAACCCTTGTGTCTTATGCAGTAAAGGTGTTGGCAGGGAAAACAGATTCCCCCAGGTGGAAAAGCCCAGTCTCACTTAGGGTATTTTTCTTTCTGTCAATCCTACAGCTGCAAGAACCTGGGAACAACTAGAAAACAATATGCATACTACAGGCACCACTAGTCATTTTATGTGAGTGGCCTTGTAAAACAGTAAAAGAGGCTTTACAGCATAACGTTAGGTTACTTACCGTAACCCTGGTTCCCTGAAAGAGAAGACAACCACCAAAACATTACTTATGGGATATGCCTGCCTATTGGTAGGTATTTACTGAGCTTGCTTTTAGCTTCAGTCTGGTAACAAGTTTTTTTTCTACAGACACACACACAAAATGACATGAGTATATAAGAGTAGGCATAATAAAGTAAGACTTGCAACATAAATGAAATAAGTGGAAATTTAACAATAATATCATATCATAGCAGTGCCTTTAATAGATAAGACAACGGTGACCCCTCAGAGCTCTACTTTCAGTGCACTACCTTGTAATCACTCAGGGATTTATAGAATAAAAAAATATTTTATCTACTTGTAACAGGGCGATGTGCCCTGTAGTACATTGTTTTGTTTATTTATTTTTAGATCGGGGTCTCCCCTCCGCCCCTGTGCAGTGTGCTTTTGTATTTGTTTTGTTTTATGATTTATTGATTGTATATGACGGCGAAGCACCGGTTGTTTTGTTGTATTTATTTAAAAATGTATTTACGGCGTAGCCGTGTTTTGTTTTAAAATCCTCGTGGAAATGCGTGACTGTCAGCTGGCGATTATTGAATTAGCTGGCAGTCACGCATAGTCATGCTACCTGTGCAGACTGTGGCCGAGGGGTAATGAGAGAATTGCCAGCTAGTTAAACCCCTCTGCCACGGTATAAAAAGCCTGCAGCTCTCCATGTTCAGGGTGGGTGTTGTAGGAGCGGAGAGAGCGAGAGCGATCGTGTGAAAACGAAACTAAATTAAATTATAACATACAGGAACAGTGACAGCGACTGCCCAGCCTGACCTGTATGGTTTATTTATTATTTATTGTTTATTTTGTGTTCGAGATTTGTTTTTGTTTAACCTTTTATTTTGCTCTGTGAGCGTGTTCTTTTTTTGTTATCAAATAAAACGGCAAACGCCAACTTTAAACTGCAGTACTTGCCTGGTGGTGTCAGTGTTTGTCCGTCCCTGCTTCTGCCGTGACGTCACCGCTGAGTCACCCTGTCACACTACTGCATTATTTTTATCGTTTATTTCTATTGTGCTTGTTTTCAAGGTCATTCAGGCCACTGTTGTAATGTAAGAAAGCCTTTCTTTCAATCCCTAATACTACTACAAACTTTCTCCTACATTTCCTTTAATACCAGCTTGTCCTTGCACTTCAAGGAAGATCCACATTAGCATTAGAATGACTGAAGGTCTTTTGATTTGCAAAAAGGCCTTGAAGTTTACCGAACCATGTGATGGAGGCTGGCAAGTAACGGACCTGCATCGAGCAGCATGTTTACAATATGCAAAAGATGAAAAAGACTAATGGAAAGAATAAGGCTACAGAATAGATTTTCAGGACATTGTGGCTTTGTGAAACAAATTCTTGTTACTATGTTCTTCTTATGAGTATTATTTATGAATAAAAGATGTAACTCTTCAAATGGTTTTATAAAAGTATAACACTCTCTCAAGAGTTTTGGAGCAGGCTGGATAGGCTTATATTTTTTTAAGCATTTTCAAAGCGAAATAATTAGAACAGTTCATTTAGTTCAGACTGGAGTAAACAACTCATTGCTGAGTGAGGAGGGCTAACCATAAAACCAAACAACCACTTTGACTCCCAATAGCAGGGTAAATATGCAGCTCCTATCTAGCCATTGTTTAAAAGCTAGTTAAGTACTTTAATTCGCCTAGAATTAAAGTCTGCAAAGTGTGTATGTTAATCTGTATTATTTGGAACCAGTGAACTTCGTCTAAACCCTGTTAAATATTCTGTCTAAATTCTGTTTAATAAAGTGTCTGTCAATCATAAGTCATTTGAATCGTGATTATACTTTATTAATAAATGTTATGTTCAGGAGAATAAATATTGCAGGAGTAAAATGTAATTAATAAACATAGTCAATTAAACCGTAATTTCTTACAATAGCGTGTTACCTCTATTTTTATAACATAGTTTGTTTGTTTCATATTTTGTAACTTTTTTTTTTTAAAATAGCAGTAAATTGATTAGACTGTAGTAAATGCTTTTGAAAATATGCCTTAAGGTTTCCTGCAAACCTTAAGGCATATTTTCAAAAGCATTTACTACAGTGTGTGTGTGGGAATGGAAGGTTGGCAGGGATGGGGTTGTCTATCCGTGCAAGCAATCAGAGGTGTGGCCATTCCCCAGTTAGGTAATTGGTGCTATGTATAAAAAAGGAAGCAAAATCATTTGTTGGTGGAGGTGAGTGCTTGTACTGTTTTGCAACTTGATAGTGAAGTCAAATGCCCAGCCTATAAGTGTTTTGTTCTTTTGTTTGAGCCTTTTATTTTGGGCTTTGTGTCGTGTTTTGTTTATTCCTGTTTTTGTGTTTGTTTGGCTTAATAAAGTGCGCAACAGCGCTTTAAAACTGTAACTTTCTGTCTCTGGGTCTAATTCCTGCCGGTAACCAGCCTGGGCCATGACACTACCCTGTCACAGTCACATTTTTCTATTTTTGTCAGCTTTTGTTAAGTATATGGAAAACTACAAAGCGGTATGTGCATGCAATAAGGTCCAACAGGGTGTCCAGATATCGCCCGAATATACTGGACGCCTTGGGCGTTGTGCGGCACTGAGAAGTCTGTATATTCAATGTGTACGGACACCCTGAAGGGCCTTATTGTATTTATAATCCAGGTAAAACAGTGGATCTGAAGAAGAAAATAGCATAAATCATGTTTAGGGCAATTTTATTTTTATTAAATATCCTTACGCCAATAGAGTAGTCCCATTTATAACTTTTAACTACACACTAAGTTAAACTGAGTACATTAATTTAATTGTAACATACAAAAGAAAGTACTGTACATCTTTATTTTTGTTATTGTGTACATTGCCATTAAAAAGATACACCAGGGGGCGGAGTTGAGACGACACTGACAGTGCAGACACACTGTTTGAGCAGAACAGACGGGAGGAATAAAAATAAATTCAACAACCAGGATGATCAGATAGCAAGAGTGAAAAATCTTTACATTTTCAGTTGGTGCGGGGAGAATAGAAAGGTTTTTTTTTATTCCATAGCCTTCCTGTGTGCATTGCACTTAGGCAAAAACAAAAATGTAGAGAAATATAATTTTAAAAAAAACAAAGTTAACTTTCTTATTTACGGTTCAGATGACAACTATGTTTTAATCAGCCTATCAGTGCATCTGTACTGGCTTTTCTGTGACCAGTACTGTACAGTAGCAGGTGGGACAAAGTTAGTGCTGCATTGTTTTGATTTAGGTTGCTAAAATCTAGTTTTCAGCATTAGACGTAAAATACCAGAAATGGACGACAAAGCAAAACAAGCAAAGTATATTTCGGCTGAGGATCGTGTCAAGACATTTCCCAAATAAACTGTACTTGTAGATGGAGATAATTGTATTGCACATCTTGTAATGTGACTTAAAGAAAATATGATCAATCGCTATTTAGCTTCAGAATCACACATTAAACAAAAGGCTACTACAGAGGCTTCTGAACAGAACGTAAAACAAGCAACAGCTTTCAGAAAACAAACTGGAAAGTCAGCGCAGACAAAAAAGTATTTTTGTGTTTGTTGTACCCAAGTTAAATCAGCACTACAGGTACAATCAAGCATAGCTACCTCGGTTCAAACAACCTGCTGTTTACTTTTTAAACACAGTTAGAATTTTAGACCCGAATATAGGCAGGTTTTCTTTGTTTGACTCGGTACTGATAAAATAAATTCCTGGATGGAACAAATATGACAACGAACGTGCTGTGTATATGGACTTAAAGAATGCCAGATACCTTTGGGTAGCCGAGTTTTGGGACTGTTCCTAAATGATGTCCACATCTGTATAACTTGGCAAAGCTTTGCCTTACACTTCCAACCAATTCAGTGGATGCAGACATGCAGTCTCAATGTATGGGCAAGTCCACACCAGACAGAGAATGTTGGCAGCAATTGCTGGGGATGCTGCATACTTGCATTTTAACAAATGACAGCACTCTGTTTTAGTAAGGAAGCAAGTACCACCATTTTTAGACTTTTATAGTGCTCCGAAATATTATCTAGGTGTATTTAATGTTTAAACAGGTCCGCAAAATGTCAGTGAAATCCTAATTATAATCCTAATCCTAACTGGATGACTTGGCCATGCACATAACATCCTTTTTGCCGATGACATAACTGTAGAACTCCTTGCAACGCATGCTGAAATTCATTTTTACTTCTGAGCTTCGATTACTCACGCAAGCTTCAATTCACAGTCACAATAAATAATAATAATAATAATAATAATAATAATAATAATAATAATAATAATAATAATAATAATGTTGTATCCCACCGGTGTGATGCTTCACATCCAACTCGCCACCATGTGATGCCACTCTCTTTTATTTACACAATTTATAAAATGCCTTTGTAACACAGTCATGTGATTGAATCCAGTTTGTTTTCCCCCCCTGCTTTCGGGATGCGGGACAAAGCCCCTAATATCGGGACGTCTGATCACCCTATCAATGACGTTTCAGATTTCAGTAATTTTTCAAGTTCTGTGTCAGAGAAGGTGGATAATGTGCAAAAGTGTCTTTTTGTGTTTTTCTGTAGCGTTTACAAACCGTTAAAAATGCATTAATTGAAGTTGGGGTGAGTGAGTATAAAGACAGTGACTCCATTTGGGATTTTTTTGCTGGTAATTGGTCACTCAGTTTTAGTTACAGCTGTACATCTGTAACTGTAAACAAGATGGCTACCGGTACTTTAAATACTGTGAGACAGCACAGTGATTTCGAATAATGCTCCAACTGTCTGTATCCGTCTAATATACGGACAGCTGGAACCTTGCTCAACCAATCACATTGCATGTTTCACATTCCATTGCCAGCCCTGGATTATAATATTCAATATGTTAACGTGTCATTATTCAGCAGGTTTCATTCGACTTTAGGAAGCAAAATGTTTTCATTCTATAGTATGATGCAAAACCTTTGGCCATAGCTGTAGAAGCAATTCATTAATGCTTTATTACACTCTCATAGCACATTATGAATAAAACGTAATGAAAAATAGAGTTGGTTAAAGTGTTTTGATTAGGGAAGTCTGTGACATGGAAATTGTAGGTGAATGAAGAGAGCCTCACTTGCTTCACCTGCTGAACTGCCACTAATATAATTAATACAAAAATTGTCTTTTTTCCAAACAGCTAAGTCAACTTTATTTCTGTCTGCCACTGAAAGGTGGTACATCAGGAATCAAAACATGATACAAACAATGATAATACACTTTGAGATACTGTCTATGAAGCATTTATTAACAAATTTGCTAAACTTCTGTGGCCAATTTTGTCACCAAAGCGTCGCCAGAATAAAATAACTTGCAAACGACACATACAGTTTTTAAAAGTAACATTTTTGACTTGGCATGAAGAGGGCAACAGAAAATCCAAATGCCAGCAACTGTCAGTTGTCCGTCCTATCACAGGAAAACGGAAGTAATAACTTCTGTTTTCTCTCAGTCCTGAGAGAAATTGTCTTGTGATCTCGACATAATACATTTTTTGTTTCTGATGGCTTCAATCAGCATCAGTGCTGTCCTGAGGGAATGCTTCTTAAACTAGAGTGCGTGACACCTACCCCCCAGCGGAAGCTTGAATTGGTGGATTGTGGGATTAGGAGGCAGGAACACAAACTATACATTTTAGATACATGTATCATTCCTAAAATTAACACGTGGTATTTAGAGGAGCATTTATTGACAATAATATTCCTGTTATATGATGTTTTTAAATACATTTCTTAAGTTCATATCCTAAACAGGATTAAAACTTTAAAAGCCTTTGTTTTACAGCTTGCATTAAACTAAAGTTTGGATTAACTGTGCCATGTAGGATTTAAGAAATCAAATATTCAAACTTGATAAATGCTATAGAGCTTAATTTTTCAAGACAAGAATTATTTATTATAGATATGTACTGTAGCATTTATCGATGGTGTAATTACTAATGATGAAAGCATTTTTGTTTTATTGACTTAGCTGACACGAGAGTACATGAAACATTAATTTGATACCTACAAATATTACTTTTATCCCCTCTCAAAAGACATCTCCTTCCACCATCCTGTCCACAAAGACAGTCAACCTTGACAAACCTTTAACTGACATCAGTTCTAAAACCAATAAAGCAGTTAAGACATAGGGCCAGAGTTCCAGTGGGCAAACCTATATAGTACTTATATATAATGTTTTTCCATGTGTTGCTGTATATTGTTTTTTTTTAGGGATGTACACTATGAACATGGATTCCTTGAACTATACAGAACAGTATAGTTTAAGTAATCCATAGGTACTCTGTGAACCTTCAGCTTAATTACCTGTGTATGGATTTACTATGGCTCTGTAGGATTCCATTATTCAAGTGTGCATTACCGGGGATCAGTTGCACACTGCAAAATCTAGGCACGCATTATCTGTACTTAAGAATGCAAAGCAATTATCTGGAAGTGTTTTTTAAAACCCCATGTGGCCACTGAAGGTGGCACCGCCAAATAGCAGATGTCAAGATTCAGGATTTCCTAACATATCTTGTGCCTTCTGTATCCCATAACATCCATGCCAACAGTCTGACAGCTCCAGCGTTCATGGATTATTGATTAGAATCCTGGTTTAAAGACATTTGAAAGGGAATACACTTGCTTTAAAAATAAGGTACTACTGTGCACTAAAATATATAAACCCTCTGCATAGATTCCACTGTAAGAAACCCTATTCAATGGATTCATAAGCTTGCATTCGAGCGCTGGTAACTGCATTGCAACTGGAGCCGTATACATTCTCACGCAAAATAATGCCATATGGATATAGTTTCTGGAAAATGGCCAGTCAGCTTAAAAGTGTCTGCCAGTATTAGACAGGTGTATTCATTTTTTGCAAAATGTATTTTTTAAATGTGTATATTTGTTATGGTTAATAGCGTTACCTGTTCTATGGAAATATTTTATAATTTGTATTATAAGAGTCTGTATTATTACGTATATTATGTGTTTTAAATTAAGTGCCAACCACTAAAGCTTTTTTTCCTACTACCTGAGGTGTGTTATTTGGTACATATTCAGAGGTGAACGTAAGCAGGTACAGCCCGGTACTGCATACCGGCAAAACATTTTGTCAAGGTACTTTTATATTTCAACTACATCATTTTTTCTTTGTATTTTAAGTCCTTTCCCGCCTCCCGGCTTCTTCTTGGTTGTCCGGTTACTAAATTCAGATTTTAAAAAAGGTTTTTTTGGCACGACAAAATTAAAATTAAATTTTGCCAAAGCACTTACACAACAAACATCAACAAAGACAAAATTCATACAGATACCCCCTAGGCAAATAAAATAAAATAAATTAAAATAAATAAATAAACCAGAATAATAAACAGAAATCCCCTAAATAACAAACAGAACTGGAAACCCCCCTTCCCTAAAATAATATAACCCCCTCCTAGTGCAGAGTGTCTACATAGTGTTCCTCAGGCTGTGGCAGGTAGACACGTATTGAGTTGCTAGCTCTGCTGTCCGCGCTCCCTCTCCTAACAGGGTTGGCAGTTTCTTTGAGTCAGGAAGGTGCGGAAACTCTTTTACCTGACTTATACATTTTGGAAAATATGATTCCCTTATTTTTGAGTATTTGGGGCAGTGTAACAGGAAGTGCATCTCTGTCTCGACCTCTCCCAGGTCACAGTGATGGCACAGCATGTTTTCTCTGGTAGTCCACAATTTTTTGTGCTGTCCAGTTTCTATGGCCAGGCTGTGGTCACTGAG
This sequence comes from Acipenser oxyrinchus oxyrinchus, assembly GCA_030684275.1. Lineage (NCBI taxonomy): Eukaryota > Metazoa > Chordata > Actinopteri > Acipenseriformes > Acipenseridae > Acipenser > Acipenser oxyrinchus. Next base: position 53,177,046 of record CM060251.1, on the reverse strand, counting down.
TTTGTATTTGGTTTGACCAAGTATTCTGCCAGTTCAAAGTTTCTATTTAGGACCGGATATGAAGTTTATTTTGTGATTTTATTTCATTATTCCAATTGTCAATGTATGTTTTTTTTTTAATTTATGTCATTTTTTTATTAATGTTGGGAGTTTTTGGTTGGTATTGATCTGAATTGTTGGCTTGTGATTGGTTCAGATCTATAAGCCTCAATACTAGTTGGCCCAGGGGGTCATTCTTTGGTAAGAGCTGGTTACTCTGTAGTGCTTTCTTGTGGAAGGCATTTGTGTCTGACTAGTTGAGATGAATCTAGAATTTGGATGCTCTTTTTTGTATTGGCAGCATTAGGGGTAAAAGGCCCAGTTCGACCAAGCATACGTTATTTGGGGTGTTTCTGTGAACCTGGAGGATATTTTTACAGAATTCTAATTGAAAAGTTTCAGTTGGGCTTTTTTCCCAGTTACTGTGATTCAAATTTTTGAGTGGACCCCATACTTCACTGCCATAAAGGAGGATTGGTTGAATTATGCTATTATAAATTCTTAGCCAGATTTTTATTGGGGGTTTTATACCATGGAACCGGTTCTTTATGGCATAGTAGGCCCTGCCTGCTTTTTCTTTTAATGCTTTGATAGCCAAGTTGAAGATCCCAGAAGCACTAATGATCAGACCCTGGTAGGTGTAACTGGTGCACTGCTCCAGTGTGGTGTTTCCTAGAGTGAAGTGATACCTGTTTCCCTGACATCTGGCTTTCTCTGGTCTCTGGTCTTGTCCAGGTTTACCGTCAGGGCCCATGTGTGACAGTATTGCTCTAGCAGCGATAGCAAGGTCAGGTCACCTGCGTAGAGCAGGAATTTAATTTGTGTGTCGTCTAGAGTGAGGCCAGGGACTGCAGGCTGCTGCAACACTGTAGCCAACTTGCTGATGTAGATGTTGACCTCAGGGCTCAGACTGCAGCTTTATAGACTTCAAGCCTGTCGTCCTGCTCTGGATTCAAGGCAACACACTTTTTTGTTTGTTTACATCAAATACACAGAGGGGCGTGTACTTACAAACTGATTCACTGGTAGGATGGGACCAGCAAATCAGATGCTAGTTAACACAAGCAGGAGAAGAAGAGCATGCCCACTGCATGTCTGGCAGAAATACTGTAAATAGCAAGGCAGGGCCTTCGGTGCAGTTTTGTTGATAAACTTAAATAATGTTATTAACTATGCATGTTACAAAAATGCAATTATTGAATCGATTATCCAGTGTTTATATCAATGTATATAATGAGGAATGGAATCAATTGAAAAAAATCGATTTTCGATTTAATTGTAGCAGCTCTAATTTCTTCTGTAACACTCTGATATGGCCTGCTGTGCAAGTAGATGTAAATAGCAAAACAATTGTGTATGTTTGTGATCAGACAGTGGAAACCCACCAGATTACAATATGTTTCCAGCCACATTTTTTAAACGTCAACCTCCACATGCCCCAATCTAGAGCCAATCAGATCAGTTCAACTACTTCACACGACATCTTCAGTCAAGTCAAGAACTGTGGCAATTGTTACCAGGGCCAATCGTCTTTGAAATTCAGTTTACATTAAAAGTAGACAACTTTTTCATACCATTTATTATTATTATTAGTTTATTTAACAGACGCCTTTATCCAAGGCGACTTACAGAGACTAGGGTGTGTGAGCTATGCATCAGCTGCAGAGTCACTTACAATTACGTCTCACCCGAAAGACGGAGCACAAGGAGGTTAAGTGACTTGTTCAGGGTCACACAATGAGTCAGTGACTGAGGTGGGATTTGAACCAGGGACCTCCTGGTTATAAGCCCTTTTCTTTAACCACTGGACCACACAGCCTCTTTTAGCTTTAAAAGCACACACTGACATAATGATGGGTGGCATCAGTGTAAAATCAACTTTTACGACTGCATGTGACCAATAGCAGATATGACTAATGATGGAGTAATGATGAGTACATCCACCACTTAATGTATCAAATGCTACTTTCCTAAAGTGAGTGCTTTTGAAACAATCAACAGCATATTTAACAGTCTCCTCATTTTGAAAGGCACTTGATTTTTTTGAATAGTATTTAAACCGGCAAGCAATCTGTTCAGTAGCCTTCTGTATTACCAGTAAATTGAAGCAGGTTAAAAAAGGAATGCTAAAAAACGGCACACACTTATTTTTATCAGACAAAGGGCTGCTTTGGTAAGGCAGGTTATTTACAACAATTACATGCGTAGTCACAAAAATTAATTCTATTGTGTATTTACATTAAAACCCCCTGAATCCATTCCTTCCCTTTTCTGTGGCAGTCAACATTTGAATGCTACATTTCCCAGACATTCTCTTCCAACCCTAGGGATCTAACCAAACCATCAATTAGGACTGAACTGACATAAGACTTTACCTACTGTTGGACTGCACCTAAGATTGCATTCCCTGCTGCAGTGAAAGAGCAAGTCAGTTAAACTAATGCCATCAGAACAGTCAATAGGATACAATTTCAAGCCGCCTGGAATCAAAGAATAACATTTGCTGCATAGACTTATAACCCTGTAAACACTGCTGCCCATAGCCCACAGTGGTTAAAATAACTTTTATAATGACTGGATTTGCCTTGAAGATGTCGGTGAAATTTAGTCCTGTGTGAACCGTACATTTCTTTTTATAGATAATTTTTTCAGAGGTCCTCTGATTTTTTTTTTTTCAGGACATCAGGACCTTCAGTAAAATTTCAAACTCAGATGTCCTGTGTCTTTTTAGTCCCGTGCGAATTGACCATGTCAGTGTTATTCCACTTCAAAACAATACAGCCTTCACAATAAACCATAATATTGCAGCAGGCCCGGTCGGACTGACTCGCCGTTGCCGCCTGTTGGCAGTGCTTCAGGTTGGGTAGGGGCTGTGGGTGTGTCTGTGAGTGTGTGGATGGTGCTAGCTGCTGTTAGCTGCCTAATAAACCGCATTGTACCTTTAAGAGCCTTGGTTTGTGTTTCCATTACTCCTGTGCTCGCTACACTGGTGTCAGAAGCAGAATGGATGGCACACACCTGCTAACCCCAAGCTGGGACGAGGAAGCAGAAGCCTGGAGGCTAAAGACTGAACGCCAGATGCGCATCTGGTTGAAGAGCTCCAGGGGAAGTGGTGGACTGCTGGAAGACTGGGCGCCAACCCAAGTCCGCCACTGCACTGTCACCGGCCAGGTCGCTTCCATGCTTCCGCGACGGCATTGGAGGTACGGCTCAGGGGCTGCACGATCCAGAACGAGTTTTGGCTGGCGGAGATACAGGATTGTTGCATCCTGGCCCTGGACCACCTTGTCAAAGTGGGAGCCACCCTCGACTTGGCTGGACCCTGGGTCAGGACAACGAATGGGGGAGCTGTCGCACACAGGCCTCCTCGCGGGGTCATTGAAAAAGAAAATACATTTTGTGAATGTGCGGGTGTTTTGTATATATGTGTGTTTCAAGTGGCATAGTCACCAGGATCTCAGGTACACATGGCAGGTTGATCGGTATGTCCATACCACGCACCCAGCCAGCGTCTCCAGTGTCTTCCCCAGCAGATAGCTCCCGAGGGGCCGAATCAATTGGTAACAGGGGGCCTAATATGGTGCTGCCTGTGATGTATGGGGCTCCCTGGATAGCAGAGTTTATGGGTGGTGACGGGGAGGTCACCTTTAAAGAATGGCGGGGCCAGGTAATGCCGTTGTTGCGGCTGCAACAGTTAACCCCACTGAGCAGGCGATAGACTTCATAATCAGTACTATGGGTGGAGAAGCAAAGCGGGAAGTATTGATTATGAATGTCTCTGATAATCTTACAGTGTATCAACTCATGTCAGGTTTAGAAGAACGGTACAGGGATAGGGTGCCTATTAAGAAATTGCGTATGAAGTTATTTGCTTGCAGTCAAGGGGGTGGGGAAAGCATAGAATCATTCACCCTACAGATTAAGGAAATATTTAATAGAATTCAACGCAGGGGAGGTCCAGGCCCAGGATTTGACCAAACATTGTTAAGAGACCACTGGGTGGCCAGGTTGTAGCCAGGCGTGATTCGCCAGGAGATGCAAAAACAAACCAGGTGGCAGCCTACTATTTCTCTTAATGCTCTGTATAGGGAAGCGAGACAACTCCAGGACGATCTACCTGAGGAGATGGAAGAGCCAGTGAGCTGTGCAACGGTGATTCAGTCCAGCAAGGGAACACACAGGTGGGAGGAGGCGGAAGGGCTGGAGCTGTGGAAGGAGAAGTTGGCAAGGGAACTGCGTACAGAAATACGTACTGGACTGGCCACTGTAGAGGTAAATTATCACGCTCAAGGACATTGGGTGGAAGCAAGGCCCCGGGAACCTTATTCCTCTGGTTCTAGAGAGGCGACTGAGGATTTGGAAAGTTGGAAGACAGAGGTAAGAAGAGAATTAATGACTGAGTTGAAAAATGAGATGAATACTTGGGGTAATTGGCTGACTCAAGAAATCAGGGCCATGAGTCTGCAAAGTTGTAACTCTCAGGAGTTAAGCCCCTTATTTCCGCAGGCCTCGGCGCTGCCTGATCGTGGTGGAAATACCAGCCATATGTAAGCCTGAAGTAAGCCCCCTCAATATCCGGAATATAAATGGGACCAGGCAGGCTGGCCCATTTGTTATGTGTGTAAGCAAGCTGGTCACATGTCTTTTGAATGTCCCCAGGCATGGCTGGACCATCCATCTTTAAACTCCTCCGCCCGGCCACTGTAGGGCAAGTGTTCGGGACCCAAACTTCTGAATTACCCTTCTCTGCTCAGAAGGCCTTAGTGGGAGACTGACCCATCATAGAAATTGAAGTGGAAGGAAAACAGCTCCCCTGGAAATTGGACACTGGTTCCCAGATAACCCTGTTCAGCCAGGCTTTTGTGAAAAAATGGCTGGGACCCAGAATGTTGTAACTAGGAGGTAAGGAGTGGTTAGTATTAAATGCTGCTAACACAAACTAGAAATCCCCTATGTGGGCTATCTCATCTTGGATGTCAAGATCGGAGGGATTACAATGAGAGAGGTCAGGTGGTCATTGTAAGCAACGAGATTCAAGGGGCTGAAACTGGGTTATTGGCTATGAATATTATCTCGAACTGCTGGGAAGCTATTTTCCATAATTCCCACTTAAAACGGTCCTGTTTTTTCACGTTTTTTGAAACCAGTGATTCAAAAGCAGTGGAACCGGGCAGCCAGATATTGGGGAGTGCAAAACTGGACCAGGGGGAATCGCTGTGGGTGCCACAGAAGAGCCAAATGACAATATGGGCCAAAGTGAAGGGGTCTGCTACTCGGCCGGAGGGACAAATGATGGTGGAGGTAGGTACGCCATACGCTGGTGTACGTACAGAATCAGAGGTGTCCTGTCCGTATTCAAAATGTGCACTCCTTTCCAGTACAGTACAGAAATACAAGAAGAAAAGGAGATTGTTCTGTCGACTGAACAACCTGGGATAATCAAGGTGAATGTGCAGCAAGTGTACCTTTCCAGATTGACTACCACAGCCTTGATAAACAAGTGGGGGGACGTGTTTTTACACCATGAGACGCATTATGGAAGAACCAACATATTCATGCATCAAATCCCCACCAGTACAGCACCTCCTATTAGAAACCGGTTTCTGACCAATTCCCCCGCTGCTGTATCAAGAACTCTGGACCCTGAATGCTGACATGTTGGAAGGCGGGGTAGTGAGGGAAAGTGCCAGTCTATGGGCTGCGCCTGTGGTTCTAGTCAAGAAAAAGGATGGTTCCTGGTGCTTTTGTGTGGAATACAGGAAGCTGAATTCACCCACAACGATGCATACCCCCTGCCCCACATCGAAGAATCCCTCACGTGCTTGAAGCAGGCTCAATGGTACTCCACTCTGGACCTGGCCAGTGGTTACTGGCAAGTTGAAGTGGAACCAAAAGACAATTGCCTGTGGAGTTAAGACTGGGGGCTATGGGCTATGCCTGTAGAGCACCCGTCAGTCAGTTTGTACCTGGTTCCCCCGGTGGTCCTGCTAGAGAGGCCAGATTTAACTGGGGCACAAGAGCCAAAGTCCCCATTGGCTACCGTAGGGTTGCAGAGATCCCAAAGGGAGGGGAGCGGGCAGCGACCTCCTCACTAAGTAAAATTATAAAAGATGATCAGGGACGACCATCGGTTTTCCAGGGGGGAATGTAAAGGATCAAAGGAAAAGAAAATAAATTGTGTGTAAGTGTGGGTGTTTTGAACATATGTGTGTTTTACGATTCACCCCTGGTATATATCCCTTTAAGAACTGAATTGGATTAATTAAGGGGGCTATAAAAGGGTGGATCCAGGGTACAGCCAGGGAGAGCCAGGAAGACGTAAGTAGCAAACAGTCAACAGTCAGCAGCCAGTGCGAGACCAAGAGAGAGAGTGAGAGAGAGCCAGAAGACGCCAGCAGCAAGCAGCAACAGCCGGAGGTCCAGGAAGAAGCAAGCAGGCAGAGCGAGAGCAAGGAAGACGGAAGCAGACAGCAGCCGCAGCCAGCAATGAGAGCGAGAGCGAGGAGCCAGCAAGCAGCCCGAGCCAGGACACAGAGCCAGAGGAGAGAAGGCAGGAGCGGGTGCCAGCGCAGTAGATCGAGCACAACCCAGGGGAAGTATTGGCTTGGCTTTTAAGTTAATACACAGGTTTGGAACTTGAAAACAAAAGCCAAGAAAGTGCTTATGGGTAAGAACAGTATATAAAGCAGAAAATAGGCTATAGTCATTGTTTATACAGGAAGTAATCCCGTGTGGAACACAGTGTGTTGTGTTTTTCAGCTCCTCCTTGTGTGTGCTGCCGAAGTCCAGGGGTAGAGACAGGCCCTCGGGAGACCTGCAGAGAGAATAGGAGCGGTTTGTTGCACCTCAACGTCAGGCTATAAGCCCCATAAGTTAAGTACTAATGTTTTGCTGGAAAAGCAATTGTGTGTTTAACTCAGGATATAGCCAACTTGAGGTGTAACCAGTATTTACAGATCAGAACCGATCTTTTTATGAAGAATCTGCATTAAGGGCTGTGGGTTTCCTCTTTGTTCCAGAATAGGCGGCGCCGAGGGGAGTTGGAGCAACCTGGTCAGGCTACAGCATTGGGAACCAGAGCCACAAGAGTGGAATACAAGAGTGGAGACAAGCCAGCCAACGAGAAAGACTGTGAAGGGGAGCCAAAGGACAAGGACGCTAAAGTGGAGTTTGCGCTATTAAGGAGGAAAAAGATAGACACTCCTAGGCCGAGACGGAGCTGACAGTACAATTAACAGACTAAGTAGAGTGGCTGTTGAGCTAATAGGGGGTTTGTCAAGGGGGAAGGGGATTGTACTTATTACAGTGTTTGTGTTTTAGTGTTTTTGATAAGGTTTTAGGTATACCAATGCACTGGGTAGAAAACATGAGTATTGTTTTATTGGTGGTTTTATGATATTTATTGGGGGAAATTTTTTTTGGTTGCACTCAGTTAGACTATTGTATCCAGGGGGGTTGGGGTTGCTGTGTGCATATTAGTAATGCCTCACTTGTGTTAGTGTTTTAAAAATTGTAAACCTATAAAATAATGAAGATTGTGAACTTGACATTGTGTGTGGTGTGTGACGTACTGAACCTTCTGTCCAAGATTATATTGGGATTGGGCAGTGGAGAAGCCACTGAGCAGACAATTAAGAAAGGACCTTTCATCTGCATAAAATGAAGAGGTGTAATAAGAAAATAAATCGATTATATTATATTTAGTTTTTTTGACCATGCAATCCTGTAAGTTAATACGTTGACGACAAGCTCAAACTGTATGTTTTCTGTTATAATAAGAGACAGACACCCTACACAAGACATATCAAGTTATTATAAATTGCAAAACAAAGATTATGAGCAGACTTTTAAATAAATAAGTGCTCAAAACAAATATTTAGATATGTGCAGGTTAAAAGTTGAGTGCTGGTTTTCAAGCTGGTATCCATTACCTTGTCTCACCTGCAGGGGTCAGCAGTGCTTTACATGTGGCATTAATGACACCATTGACAGAGGCTATCTCAACAAAAATAGAGGCTGTAAAAAGGGTATTACAGAAACGTTCCAATTTTACTTACCTTTCACTGGCCATCCGGGTTTACAGCAGAGCATTCTGCTTGTCATCTCTGCTTTTTTATTTGTTTTTTATTTTATTTTAAATCTCCAAATATGGTTAAATGTAAATATTGTTAAATGTTTCCAGTAACATTTGACACAGTTTGATCAATGGAATGATGTTCCACAGTTGGAACATGCATTTTCAAAATCTAGAAACGTATAGTACGATGACGGTTTGCTGACAGAATTCTTGAAAAAGAACCTTTCATTATGGATGTCAAAAGTCATTGTGTAAACCTAGTCTATGATGATCAAAAGACATCTCAGAATCAAGAAACTGCCAACGTTCGTGACAGCAGACACCATAAGCCAGGACATATCTGTGAGAATTTCAAAACATGTAGTTTTGTTGAGCAGCAAGGACTCCAATGACTGCTTTAACAAAGCTCACAAAATTCAAAGTTATTGCCTGCATTAATATTAATTTACCAGGAACGTCAACTAGACCTAGAACAGGTGAATTCATGCATACTATTACAGCGGTCACAGACTCCTTCATTGTTAAATTACTTATCACACATGATACTGGGATTAGTAAGTCATTACATTACTGTGTTCCGTGCTTCATTTAAAAACAATTGGGGTTTAGGGGAAGCAGGATGTCAATGGTTTATTATAATATCATATTTCACTTAATTTATGCACTCTGGATAGCATATTAAAATAACCAAGATGGTAAAATGCCTTCAGGAGTACAATTCAGTCATATGCCTTACCTCCCAATTAGAAGAAACTCTCGTGTCACCCCCAGTCTCCTCATGGCCATGAGCAGCCCTCTGACTGTCATTCCTTCACAGAAACACACAACGACTCTGGCTTTAGGTAACCTCTCTCTCAACTTCTGCAGCAGTCTGTCGAAGTGTTTCTCCCCAGCGTTACTGTAGATTTTATCGGAGTAGGCAATGCACAGACCCTCCTGGGTGGCAAGCTCCTTGAAAGCTTCCATTCCACTCTCCCCATAGTTTCCTAAGAAAAAACAAAATAAACCAAGATGTTTAAAAGCATACTTTTCATTTTTGCTTCTCAACAAACCTTCCTCAGTATAAAAGTTTGTTACATGATGTAAATTGAATACATTATAAAAAAGATTTTTCAGAAATTGTTATCTCCAAAAAGGTGATGTGGCTTATAAATACAGTAGTGTACACTTGTATTATGACTAATAGTAACTAGCCTGAGGGAAAAGAAATAATAATAATTTGACAAGATTTGATTTGCTTTTTCTAACACATTTTTCCTCAGCTAGAAATTGAATGTCAAAATGCATTCATCCCATGTGTCCTTTAGCCCACTTATCCATTAATAAGTTATCTTGCCCACTGATAACAATAACACATAAACATGATGATTTTGCTTAAAGAAAAAGCTTCATAGATAAAACACATCTCCAGCCATACACTATGCATTGTCCTCACATGATTAATTTGCAGAATTAACTGAAACCAATGAATCTTATTGTTTGAATATAAAGTTTAAATTACAGCTTTTGCATTCTCCCAACACAGGCATCTGTCTCCAGTTTCTCACTGTTGGAATGGATTAAAATCGTTGAAAGCATTTTGGATTATAAGGATGTGTCAGGGTGCTTGTCAGCCAGTGACAAGCCCTGGAGATTTCTATAAAAACACACATTCATATATCATTCACTAAACCCTTTGTGCAATCAGTAAACATGAAGAAACAACATTGAAATTAAATGTACATTTATAGCTTCTGGCACTACTTTTACACAAGGACATCAATAACCCAATATATAGATTTTACCTCTGAAAGTATTCATATTCTAAAGTTTTTTTTTTCAAGAGCACTGTAACAATTTTAGTGTAAAGAATTCTAAAATCAAAATGAACTCCTGCCCGGTCATAACTATGGATTTTTCCTCTTAACAACTCAATCCTTGATATACTAAAAGGGATACAGAATTCCAAATAGCTGTTTAGCATTTGCTGAGAATCACAGATCACTTTGGGTTGCATTGACAGAGAATGGCAAAACAATGTACTATTTTAAAGGATCTTTAAATTTCAAATTGTATTTAACCAGGATAGAACCCTTGAAATATACATCTCATGTACATGGGGGTCCTGTAGACAAACCATTCAAACAGTCATAAAAACAGTAATACAAAATGAAAGCATAAAATAATAATAATAATAATAATAATAATAATAATAATAATAATAATAATAATAATAATAATAATAACTTTAATTTGATATAGCACCCTTCACACCAAGGTGTCTCAGGGTGCTGCACAACATGAAAAAACAAAATCAGGAACATAGTAATAACAATAATAATACAACAAAGCAAACAATAAACAGTCAATTAAAAAATACATTCAAAACAGGTAACATACAAATAAAAACAAATTCCTAAGATTCCTAAGATAATAAAAACAGACCTTTTTATTTTCCCATGTGTTGCTACAACTGTTTACGTAAGGTGTGTGTATTGTTTTAATTTTTTTTTTTTTTTTACATTTTGACCACTTTTTTAAAGTTTTAAATTGCATTCCCTGCCTCAAGATGGCTTCCCATGTACCCGCATGGACCTCTCAAAACTACATTTCCCATCATCCTCCTGCTCACTGGTAAATCCATCTCAGTTACATATGTGAGCAGGAGGATGATGGGAAATGTAGTTCTGAGAGGTCCATGCGGGTACATGGGAAGCCATCTTGAGGCAGGGAATGCAATTTAAAATGAAATGAAAAAGGGATGGACGTCTGCCTCACCTGCCTAAAAGGGGAGGAGTGGTGTTTTGACATTGGCGAGGTCGAGCATGTGTCACCCGACTACCACCCCCCACACCACAAAGAGGAACGACTGCCGGTCCTGAGGAGAAAGAAGGGAAGGGGCGGTTTTCCCCGGAAGAAGGGGAAGAAGCCAGGACAAGCTCCAGCGCCCACAAAGGAGGAGCCCGAGCGTCCAGCACCCACGAGGGAGGAGCCAAACGTCCAGCGCGCACAAGGGGTGAGCACAAGCATCCAGTGCCCTCGAGGGAGATATGGGACTGGCTACTGGACCCTGAGGGGGACCCCAGGGAGGCCCTTACGATGGCAATCGACCTTCTGTTGGCCAGATATGGGAAGCAATGGGAATCCTGGGAACAACAACATCGCCCAGCATCCTTCCCAGTCATCGCAGCCATGGTGTGCAACTACCTGGCTGCAGATATGGGAATGCCCCCACAGTGTCTATTCCCATCTGGAGGGGCCATGCCTATTCTAGCACTACAGGCAATAGGCACGTCCAAGCCACATCCCAGAGGAGAGTCGCACCAGTCCCCAGCGACCGAGGGAGAGCTGCACCAGTCCCCAGAGACCGAGGGAGAGCCACACCAGTCCCCAGTGATAGAGGGAGACACCCTGGATGCCTGTTCGCCATCTCCCAGGGATGCCTGTTTGCCATCGCCAGGGGATTCATGTACATCACCGCCCAGGGATGCCTGCACAACACCGCCCGGGGTTGCACTGCCGGAAATTCTGGGGTCGTAGCCCAAGAAAAGGGAACCGCTGGCTACAGAGAAGGGGAGAAAGGTGAGGAGACCACCTCCAATCGCAGTAGTTGCACTGCCGGAGAGCAGCATGGCTGCTGCCGTCACCACCACCACTTCCAGAGTGCACTGCACCGCTGCCAGCATTGCTACTGGCAGCATTCCGGCTGCCAGAACCACCTATGCTGGAGGAGCCAGCATTACCACTGTCAGCATTGCCGCTGCCAGCGTTGCCATGGACAGCCTTTCTGCTGCCAGAACTGCCTTTGCTGGAGGAGCCAGCCTAGGCGATGTCAGCATTTCCTCTGTCAGCATTGCTGCTGTCAGCATTGCCGCTGCCAGCGTTGCCACTGGCAGCATTTCCGCTGCCAGGATTGCCCCAGCTGGAGGAGCCAGCCTGGCATCTGTCAGCATTTCTGCTGACAGCATTGTTGCCCATGGGCCCATTCAGGCCTCCATTCTTGGCCCAGGAGTACCCCCGTGACTTTTGGGTGTATATGGGTTATTTGGTATAGTCTGGGTTATGTAGCACGGGTGATAAAAAATGTATGTTAGTATGTGGGCACAGGGAAGTCACAATTAGTTTACGTGCAGACTGTGTCAGGGCCAGATTGAATGATTATCAATTGAGTCCCAGAATAGCTGTATTTAAAGAGTCACAGACCTCACACTCGGGGTTGGGTGTTCAATGTGGAAAGAACGGGAGAGACAGTCGGGAGTAAGCTTTATAAAAATATAAAACAATTGCTACACATGCTGGAAGTACACAGTACTTGTTTTGGGGTTTGGTGTTAGTGTTTTGTTTGTCTGTTTATTTTAGGATTGTGCCTTTTGTTTTGTGTGGTTTTGTTTTGTTCAGCATTTTTATTTATAATAAACTCGCGTACCAGCGCTTCACTCGCAGTATTGTTGCCTGTCTCTTCCTGGTCTGACGTCACCACAAGCCTTCCTGTTCACAACACCTTATAAATTAAACACAAAAATGACATAACATTTTTGCTGCTTGTATCTCAAAGCAATTGCCAGTCAGCTGGACACCCAGTATGTTTTCAGAAAGTTTTAACTGCATCACGTATGTCTTTGAGAAGTGAGTTCCCTTGGGTTTTAATGCAAGCAGGAAGAACAGTAAGGAGGCAGGGAATCACAAGGAGTAAACTGGCAATGCACTTACCAGAATGCTAATATTCTGCCACGGCTTCAGAATATGTCTCATTAATATACAAATTAGAGGTGACATTCATTCGTATTAGTATGGGGTGTGAGAGAGGGGGGAGGGGGGGATGCATTAAACAAATGGCATTAAATAGTTCTAATAAGTTTAAAAAAAATTAACAAAACTACAATTCCTGCCTGAACACCTTAATAGCCCTGGTGTTGCATGAAAACAATCATCGCATGTCCTTTTCCAGTTAAAAAGAGTAAGGAAGGTCACAGTTCAAATGAAAGCTGTCCTGCACTGGGATTACAAAGTCAACATATAGTTATTATTAGATTATTTAGCAGACACCTTTATCCAAGGCAATTTAAAGAGACTAGGGTGTGTGAACTATGCATCAGCTGCAAAGCCACTTACAATTACGTCTCACCTGAAAGACGGAGCACAAGGAGGTTAAGTGACTTGCTCAGTGTCACACAATGAGTCAGTGGCTGAGGTGGGATTTGAACCAGGGACCTCCTAGGTACAAGCTCTTTTCTTTCACCACTGGACCACACAGCCTTGGTGCTTGGATGGTCACTAGTTCACTGTGTAAGACTTGACATTGAAGCAACACATTGAAATACATTCTTTTCAATCCACCCAACAGCATGTAACAATATATAATATAGAGCAGAGTCAAACTCAGTTCCTGGAGGGCCGCAGTGTCTTCTGGCTTTCGTTCCACCCAAGCTCTCAATTACTTAATTGGTCTAATTATTTGATTAACTGGACACATTTAACACTTCTCTTCAGGCCTCAAAATGTTTCAAAGGTAGTGTACCTTGAATCAAGTGCATTTTTAAAACCATCAACTGTAAAAGACCTTGGAAAATATTAAATATGTGAAATTCAACAAATAATTAGATCAGTTATATTAATTGAGAGCTTAAGTTGGAATGAAAACCATAAGACCTTGCAGCCCTCGAGAACTGGAGTTTGGCACCCCTGATGTAGGGCATCCTATTGCAAATGAGTAAACACTAAATAAACCAACATGTATCAAAACTTTATCTAAGTGTATGTAGTTTACAAAGCTTGTACACAACCTTGCATATTAGTAACTCCATGATCAGTACACACCAGTTGTGCATGTGCAAGTGCATTGTAATCAATGACATTGTAAATAACGCATTACCGCAGACACTTTAACTAATGTTCATTATATCTAAAGAACATTTTATGTGTTAACTATTTAAAATATACACTGAAAATGTTAACCAGGTTTCAATGTGTCAAAGCCATGAAGACCTCATTCTGACACTGCAGATCATTTTTTTTCCTTCATAACATCTCGTTAGCTTGTCTGCTTTCTAATTGCAAGGTTTTCTTCAACATTGTTTAAGATTGTTGTCAGTTTAATTGGGCACACATCTGGCACCAGTCTGTCAAACCCATCTATGCAGTTTGCAGCAAATGTACAATGGCTTGTTTCAGATAACAACTGCTTCACCCTTGAGATAGTCTAATTTAAATTATGGTTGATAAGTAGGGGTTATTGCATTACCTAAAAGCTCGGTGCTATATAGATTTCATATTGATGGGGATCAGGACAGATACTTTTTATAGCTTTGATCACATGAGTACAGCGGGTGTTTGTTTTAAATGATACAAAGCCTGAAAAGAGTCAGTTCTGATTAGGGAACTTAAAGCTTATGCAGGGTTTGGCAACGGCACTATTAATTCAATTGTAATTGCTTATGAAATAAAGTATTGCCTGTATTTCAGTGAAGGAAACATATAGTCATGGTGACTTCCACATATGAACAACTTTATTCCAATTTGTATTTTTACAGTGCTCCGCCTTTATAACACTGTAGTCGGGAGCCTTAGCTAAGAGACCATGCAATTTGTCCTGTATTATAATGAGAATACAAGTGCTAGTGTAATGGCATTATGGGGCAAATGGGAGCCATGACCATATCGCCTTATAACCTGTTCTGCAGTATAAAGGGCCGCCTTATAATGAGAGGGCACTGTATGTTCTTTCAGTTATTTATTTAATTTTTTAATTTTTTTAGTTATTTTTTTATTTAGTCGTTGCCAATGGTTTTTTTAACCCGGTTTTCTGCCCAGTTTGGAATGCCCAAATTCACTGCTGCAACCCCCTGGTGACTCGGGAAATAGAGGTTGAAACACGCGTCCTCCGAAACGTGTTCCTGACAATCCGTCATTTTCCGCACTGCGGATCCACAACAAAGCCACCAGACCTATAGTGCTGGAGGACAACACAGATCTGAATGCTGCACTGCAGACCCGCAGGCGTCCTATCAGCCACAGGGGTCGCTGGTGCACGGTGAACCGTGGATTGCCCTCCGTACCCGGGCAGCGCTCGGCCAATTGTGCGCCGCCCCCTAGGTTTATATATATATATATATATATATATATATATATATATATATATATATATATATATATATATATATATATATATATACTGTATATATATATAAATTAAAAAAATGTCCCAATTAGCACACAGAAAAGGCATTTTTATTACTTGTACAAAAACTCAAACATAATTAGAAATAGAGAGACATACTCATTTCGTAGTTTAAAAGCAAATATGTGAATTTAGGGGATTTGGCTGGATTTAGATATCCATTTTTTTATGGACTTGGCTCGATATGTTTCAAACAACTTGTTATTGACCTTGATTTCACTTATCTAATTTAATTCAGAAATTACCAACTAATATCATGACTGAAAATAATGTAATAGTCAATATTTACTATTACAATCATTTATTTTGTAGTATCGAAGCATAAATAATAATAAATTAATAAATGAAAGTCACATGCAAACAAGGTTACATGAAACCATTTTTTTTCAAATTGAATGGTATCAAGGCTTTCTGTCTCCTTTTATATATGTGGTCACTCCCCACTTAGCACCAATTACTTAATTGGGGAATAGCCACACTTGTGATTGCTGCAGGGACTGATTCAACTTCATCCCTGCCAACCTTACATTCCCACACACACATTATTTACAGCTGTATATGACAGGGGTCTGTGTCCCTCCTGGGTTTTGTTCCAACTGTACACTAAATTACTTAATTTGACCAATTAATTGCTTATTAGCTTAATTGATCCAATTAATTAATTTAGGGTATAGTTGGAACAAAAACTATGACCAGGATTGGAGACCCCTGGTATATGACCTTCAGAAAAGTTTACTAAAAAAAATTTTTGAGGAGGGAGTTACTGCTGTCTTTTTAGTTCACACTCAAGTAAAGGTATGATCAAGCTAACTTTGATTAAAACAAAAAAACTAATTCAATTAACTGCGTAAACATAAAGAATCAAGTGCATCAGACATTTGACAAACTGTTAAACAAATGTATATGACTAATATTAAACTTAAAAGACTAATATGTTGGGCGACCTTACCTTCAGTGTGGACTGCAGACACATAGGTCCAATTGTAGCGTTTCACTATGTCCAGTATAGCCCGTGCCTGGAGAGTATCAGAAGGCACAACCCTTAGGAAGTACTGGAAGAGGGTTTTGTCACTCAGGTCAATACTGGTTGCAGAATAAGCAATCTGAGGAATGTTGAAGAGCTGCAGTAGATTCTGGACTTGGATAGCCACGGAACTAGAGCCTGGCCCAATAACTCCAGCAATTGGCTTCTTCGTTCTTGGGGGGAGGTATGAGGTCGACCCATCAAGACACCACCTGGATCCATCGTTTTCATCGCGAATTGAGATAAGGGAGTCCCTTATGAATTCAATACTTTGTTCAAGAGCCACCGAAGAGTGCCAGCAAGAGTCTCTGATCTCACAACCCAGGGTGATGTTTGGTAGCAGGGTAGGGTCAGAATTGATCCTGTCCAATGTATGGAACATGGCTTCCACCCTTTGGATGCCATACTGCTCCCTGACTTCCCCACATTTCCTCTCTGGGACTTTTTCAGCCGGGGGTTGGTGGTGAACTGAGAAAAGGGCTCCGATAATTATATCGCCGTCCAGTCGAGCAACAGAGCGTTGGGAAGAGGCCATCGTCAACAACGACCTTTCATAGATATTGTTATGAGTGAAAACACTTTCAAAAACGAATGCAGGGAATAACACTAGCACAATTAAATTCATTTTCATATATGTCGTTATCCAAACCATGTTTACGACGACTCTTGTCTGATCATATCCATTTATTGTGGTCGAGTGTAGTGTTTGTTTGCTGCTCAAAATATCCAACTTTTAAAAGCGACCCAAGATTATAAAGGGTCATTTTCAGAACAAAGTTTTGGTTCAAATACCTATATAAAAATAAATACAAAAAAATCGTTATTATTGTTCAAATATACCTAATATACAGTCATAATATATAAGCGTAAGTGTTCATTAAATGCATAAGATATGCAAAACAGTATGTTGGTTGTATTTTAATCACGTTACCAAAAAAAAGAAAGAAAAAGAAAAAAACGATGCACTTACATCGCCCTGTCCAGGGTGCTGAAAAAGTCATCTAAAATTAGACTGATTTTTACGGTATTTGCCATAACAATCGTTGATTTTAAAAACAACAGCGTACGTACACAAATTAAACAAAAATTTTCAAACAAAATAAATACATTTCTACAGCACCTTATCACGAATATTTCTCTAAGACAACCACTTCAATGTTTGTCAGTCTAAAAATATAAACATAAAGATCCTTCAGTGTATAATATGAAAAATCTGTATGCTGCAAAAGAGCTGTTTTTATGAATAACTGTTTTGTGCTTGTGCACCAGTATATAGAAACACAGCAAATGAACAAGAAGATATCATCCATCTCTCTCTCTCTCTCTCTCTCTCTCTCTCTCTCTCTCTCTCTCTATATATATATATATATATATATATATATATATATATATATATATATATATATATATATATAACATATATACAAATTTTAAATGTGATTGTGAGAGAAAATAGTAAGGCAAATAATAACAAATTACTAATATAAAATTAAAAAACAGAATTTAACTTGCACCAGGTCCGAACAAAAAATAATAATTTAACTATATATATATATATATATATATATATATATATATATATATATATATATATATATATATATATATATATATATATATATATATATATAATCATAATTCTTACCATATTTTGTCATTAACAACTTGTTAGCTACGAATAACAACCAAACAATTTTATTAAAGAATGTTTCATATCGTATCCTATCCTCTCAACACACATTTTGCAAGTGAGCAATGTTTCAGCACTTTGGACAGTGCACTGACAGTTTCGTGTAAAAATAGGTTTCTTACTCAAATTGAAAGGCCTTTTTGGAGATTGTACAACTAGCAAAGATAACTTGCCATTAAAGATGCTTTTAAAGCCAATGACAGTTCGCTTTTGGCGTCAAACACTTTAAATAATAACCGGTAATTTTAGCATTTGCTTGCCCTTAGTTCATTTCACCTATTCAGTGTTCACACTCAAAGAGCATACAATGAAAATAAGACAATATAAGAAGCAAGACTACTTCTTTTACAGACATGGCTCAATGCGGGTTGAATGTATTCCCAAATATTCTAAATATATCAATCGCATTAATGTGTTCTAGCTTTAAATATACAGAAAAAACAAAGAGAAACAGTAAGACATACCTGAATCCGTGAAGCAACGTGTCTGTTCTTCAACCACGCAGTCATTGGTACCTTAGCTGTGTTATTTGCTTCGCCACTGATCTAGCTCGCTGAGTTTTCGCTTGAACGCGAGTGCCCTCTTTCTTTGTCCATAATTTACTACAATGAAAAACAGGTCATTCAAGCTGCAGTGTTCGCCAGCGACTCAAGGGAGAGGATGAAAGTAGGTAGCGTATTTATTACACGGCGTCAGCTCTACTTAAATATTTTATCTTGTACCTACATTTTGGCTGCACACAATTTTTGAAATGATGGTTACCACATTTTAAAAAAACATTATTGAACCACAAATTGCATACCTAGCCAGACAAACTTTATATTCCACCAATCTAACCAGTAACTTCAAATGACAAGTACTGGAGTCCGGTGCTATTCCTTAGAACTATACCCGCCCAAATACTCCAACTAGGCGTATTTGATTTGCTAGTTTCATTAAGTGTTGGTGCAGTACATGTATACATGCAGAGATACTGGTCTGAAGCCATGCTCATTTATTGTGAACGAATTTTATAACTATAAAACATTCACAATGGTAGGATTCTGGTTAAAAAAATTAATTAATTCATTAATTTAAAAAAAAGCATTATATCAGACATCAGTGAAATGTGCAACCTTGGCTTAATAGGTCTGCAATAGATTATCCCTAACTGCACAGCTTGCACATCCATGGCATATACTGTAGATGTTTTGTAAATTCGAAGATTATATATATATATATATATATATATATATATATATATATATATATATATATATATATATATATATATATATAGACACTAAAACTGCAAGTTTAAAAACACAGGAACAAAGAAAAGGTTTGAACAAAACAAATCACACACAAAACTCTCACTCACTCACTCACACACTCTCTCTCTCTCTCTCTCTCTCTCTCTCTCTCTCTCTCTCTCTCTCTCTCTCTCTCTCTCTCAGCACATTTATTTGTCATTTATAGGATGTGGCCAGGGGGTAATTGACATCAATAATTAAATTCTCACATGGCCACATTCCACACTTTTGTAATTAACTAATAAAACAATTGAACATTTGAACAGGTGGCTTTGTAAAAGCAGCCATCTTGTCCCCAGTCTGTTCCGCTACACTTGAGCCCAAGATGGCTGCCAGCCACAAAACATACATTTTGTATTTATACATTTCATAATTTCTAGAAATCTCTTGAAAACAAAGAATAATAGGAAACATCTTTTGTACCAAAAGTTTTGCTTTTGTGAATGAAGAAAAAAGATACAAGAAATAGAATTACAATTATTTATTTCAGCAATTTTTTTGCAAAACTTCAAAAATGCAAATTCAAAAGTATTCATACCCTGACAAGGAAAATGAAATTAATAGCTAGTTGAGGCACCTTTAGCAATAATAACCTGTTTTAAAAGATTAGGATATTTGTCAATGAGCTTTTGGCGTGATTCTTCAACGCAAACTTGTTCCAGGTCATTCAGATAGATCGGGACTTTGACTAGGCCATTCCAGAACCTTGATTTTATTTTTCTTTAACCATTCTGAAGTAGTGTGCTTTGGATCACCTCACCAGACTTTCTCCAAACGTAACGACTATCAGCGTGACCAAATAGCTCGATTTTTGTTTCATCACTCCACAAAACCATTGACCAAAACTCATATCCATCATTGAGATGCTGTTTTGCGATGTTTTGTGATGTCTTCCAAAGAGTAGCTTTTTTCATGGCCTGCGACCATTACCATGCAATACTCAACCTATGGTTGAAATGCAAACCCGAGTCCCACTTGCAGCCAATTCACTTTGAATATCTATGGCAGTCAATCTGGGATTGTTATTAACCTTCCTCACAATTCTTCTACTTGTTCTTGGTGAAAGAACCTTCTTTCTTCCAGACCGAGGGAGCATTGTGACAGTACCATGGGTCTTGTACTTATTGATAATATTATTATTATTATTATTATTATGTATTTCTTAGCAGACGCCCTTATCCAGGGCGACTTACAATTGTTACAAGATATCACATTATTTTTACATACAATTACCAATTTATACAGCTGGGTTTTTACTGGAGCAATCTAAGTAAAGTACCTTGCTCAAGGGTACAGCAGCAGTGTCCCCCACCTGGGATTGAACCCACGACCCTCCGGTCAAGAGTCCAGAGCCCTAACCACTACTCCACACTGCTGCCCTATAATAGAAACAATAGTTGAAATTGGGATACTCAAATGCTTGGAAATCATCTTGTGTCATTCTCCAGCTTTATGACAACAATAAGGTCTTCAGATAGCTCTTTACTTTTTCCCATATTTTAAAATGCTATCTAATTTAAAATCCCAAACCCTATACTATTAGTTTTTTTGTTTACATATTCATGGCAGTTCAAAGAAAGGTAAGACACTGACATATCTTAGTCACAGTGCTAGTGAACTCTTTCAGAAGATTTAAGGTACATTTTTAGGAACCACGACTTTATCGAGATGTATAATACATCTCCAACCATGTAGTGTTGGTTTATAAATATGGATACCCTGGGTCACAGGTGAACTTTCCACCATGTATTTGAAAATAGTAAAAAAAAAAATTAAGCTGGTTTCGAG
This sequence comes from Acipenser oxyrinchus oxyrinchus, assembly GCA_030684275.1. Classification (NCBI taxonomy): domain Eukaryota; kingdom Metazoa; phylum Chordata; class Actinopteri; order Acipenseriformes; family Acipenseridae; genus Acipenser; species Acipenser oxyrinchus. The sequence continues at coordinate 53,155,980 of CM060251.1, read as the reverse complement.
AAGGGTTAGTCACTTAGCCTCTTAACCTCCAGCCATTGACAACAATAAGATCAATGTGAAAACCTCCCACAGTTCATCACCAAGGTTGGTACAGGTCAATGATTGTATGCATGCTGCAATGATTTTAACGTGCCCACTTGCAGAACTGGAAACTGTGTTTACACTGGCCTAGATTCCAGAGTAAAAGTAATTAATACTGGAGTAACCATTTCATCTGTTGAGTTTTTCTTGAGAAGAGTGGTTTATTGTTAATTTAATTAGTGGTAAAAGATTTATTGAAATGAGTAGTGCTTAAGTGGGTACTGCTACTTGTCTTTTATCTTACAATGAACATTTTCTTTATTTAAAGTAATTGTAACTAACAAACTGGTCTCATAAATTTCACCTCATTTGCACTTCCATTAGTTAAAGTGGGCCTCAAATGTGCAATTGTGAAAGAAACCAATGTTATAGCAAACATATAGTTTCATTTTAAAATCCTATATCTGGCACTGATTTAGGTTAAAGGAAGATTACATTTTCTATGCTTTTTCAGAGGAAAAATGTTATGCTTACAGTTACTGGGTAATTTCGCCTCAGCTGTGTATTCTGGGTGAAAGCATGTTTCTGGCTAAAAGTATGTCGGTCAATAGGGGAAGCAACTGAATGGTTATTGGTAGGAAAGAAGCGAGCGAAGGAATGATGGAAAATGCAGCAACCCAGGTGCAATGACCCGGAAATGCAAGACAGTCTAAAAGCATGGCTTGCACACAGGGATTTCTTTAACTTAGTGTAGCATCAGATATCATTAAAATGCATGCTAGCTAAAACATGTGTTGCACATTTGAGACCTATATAAATGGATGTGCATGGTGGAGAAAATGTATGGAACTATTTTGTTAGTCTGTATTAAGGTACTTTGATTATTAAGGTTCTTTGAGATCAGGCGGTGCTCTATAGTTCTAGTTGCCTGTCATTGACATACAGTATAATGCAGGTTAGATCAGCTGAAGCATCCTTATATTAGTAAGCACCAGCACCATCTAGCACTGGCACTTGGGTTGCATGTGTCTAGGGTAGGTGACTAGAACAGAAGAATCTGAATGATTGCAAACATCATAAAGGTGTAAAGAAACAATATAAAAAACTATGAAAATGAAATGATATATTAGAGGGCTACAACAGGACTCTCCTAAAAATGTACATTTATTATACTTCCACTGACATGTTTTTTTTTTTGCGACAAATATGATTTTTATTGGTTTTGATGGATTAAATGAAGTTTTATATTGATGAAACTGTTCTAGACAGCTGTTGGTTTCACGTTTTTAAAAAAAAACCCCAGCAAGAATCAAAGTACAGGGTGATTAAAAAGTTTACCACATGAGATATTACTTTCTAATCAACCTGTATTATGAATAGGCCCCACACTGTCATGCCTCTGTCATTTATCTTAAATGTCGGGGGAAAAAAATGTAATGAACACTAATGGGATTACCTCACACTGTGACTCACTGCACAATTTTAGCAATACATCAATGCATTCAACCATGTCCATTGGCAATTTATAAAAATCATAGATAATTTCACAAACTTTATATCTATACAGTTTGTGCCTTGTCTGTATCTTCAACATCTGAAAAGACTGGAACCATTGAAGGTAGTCCATGGAGAAGACTAAAATGGTTTCATTGAAAGTAAAAATATGATCATCATCTGATTACTGCTACCCACTTAGAGGTCTGAAGAGGAAGCGGGAGTTTGCAGTATAGAATCTGCATGCCCTTGCTTTTTCTTTCAGGTTATGCCAGTTAACCCAAGTCTGCGATATGATAAAATTAAGACATTTTCAAGCATTTAAAGCTATAGCACCTCATACACATAAGGCTGCAAATTCATCCACTGTTAAAATATACCTCTTGTTTGCTGATTTCCTCATATTTCTACGTGAGAAATGTATAGATTTTGCCAACTGAGCTGGGGTAAGATAACAGTAAACAAAGACGGTGCATCAGTGTGCACTTGTTACAACAAGCAGGCAGTGGAAACAGAGGTGGTAATCAATTAAATCAAAGTACTTTATGAGGTAAATGAGACTGAAAACAACTGAGATTGGAATGAAATACCTAAATTATATTTATATCCTGTTGGTTATACAATAGGTACTGGCGTATCATGAAATGTCAATAAAAATGTATCTATAGTTTGAATCCCTGATAATGAATGCATGTATACTTGTTTTTTTTTTAATCTAATATATGAATATGTGCAAGAAATCAAACTTTAACAGTATGCTTTTTAAAATAAAAAAACACATAAATACATAAACAAATGCTTTCTTGGTGTAAGATATGGGGACATACATGCTCACTATATATACATTTACTTTTATACATGCTGTCTAATCATTTTTTAACTTTATTTCAATCATGATATAGCTTTTATATCATTATATAGCTCTTTTTTAAAAATTTCAAACTGTTAGGTTAATTAATTAACAGTATTGAACAATTTCCTGACTATCAAACATAAGAAAATAAATACTGTGCTAATGCCATGACTCCTTTTCTAACACATTTTCTGCAACTGACTGCAGCATCACAGACACAACAGACAATTTAATGAATATTTAAAAAAAATACATACAGTTGAAAATGTTATGAATGGTGCTGCAGTTCCCAACTATAAATGGAAAAAAACTACTTTTTCATAAACTGACGCAAATTATAACACGGTTATCTTAAAATAATAAGCCCTATTGGGTATAATATTGCCATTGTCATTATTATTATTATTATTATTATTATTATTATTATTATTATTATTATTATTATTATTATTACTTATTTCTTAGCAGACGCCCTTATCCAGGGCGACTTACAATTGTTACAAGATATCACATTATTTTTACATACAATTACATTATTTATTTATTTATTTATTTTTATTTATTTTTTATTAAACCAAACATGAGAAGCATCTATTTTCTCACTTGAAACTCCGAGAACAAATAGCACTTTAGGATAGGCTCTGTTCATTTTCAGCATAACTTCCACGGCTGTCAGATCAGAATAGCAATCCCATTATGACGCACTGGTGTTTAATCTGTTATGCTGTCATTGAATAACATGGAAGTGACAAAGTGTTCATCAAGGACAGACTCAAAATCTATTAAAATGGGTACAATATTAATTTGCAATGTTTTCCATCTGCAGTCTCACCATGCACTTCACTGACATTAAAACTGATAGAATGACAATGGTATTGCTCAAAACTCAAGAGGCCAGTGTATCAAAGCACCACAGTAAGGCTGGCTATTCAGATGATAGAACATACACACAATTAAAATGTAAAAATACTTTTTTCAAGCAAAAAAAATGGCTTGCTGTCTTCGTATAATATTAATGTCACTGTGGTGTGATGTGTAAAGAAAAGATGGGTAAATCCACTTTTGGTTTGATAAAATAGCAATCCATACCCAATATGGTATTGAATATGGTACCCTCATATGAATTGAATATGGTACCCTCATATCCTTCCAATTATAACTCAAGAAACTTGGTAAGGTGGAACACACAGCTGCTTAAAAATGTAGAGAAGTTGAACAGCAGGGATAAAGGATTAGAGCACAGTGTTTTGATTTCTACAAATGTACTGTTCATTTTTTTTACTAGTTGTCTCTTGTACCACCAGCTCAATGAGTTTAAAACCAGCTTTTGGAACTTCTTTAAGCGACCACTGATCTTGCAAAGCTAACTTTAGAACAATGAATTGCATCAATGTTATCAATAGAATGAATCTTTTAAACACTGATTCCCACATGTGTTCCAATAAAAATGACCCTCCCAGATCCAAATATTGCATTAGTATCTGATTAAAGCATGCAATACTATGTGGGTCATTTTAACTTAGGCCAGACCAAATCAAAACTTTGACAATCCGCTAATCGCACTTAACAAAACTATATTTAATAGTGTTTTCTTTTTTTGTAAGTATCTTATTTCTTCTACTCATAAAAAGAAAATGCTATTAAATACAGTTTTGTTAAGTGCGATTAGCGGGTTGTCAAAGTTTTGATTTGGTCCCAGCCTTAGCCACAGGCTGTAGGTGCTTAAGATATGTTATTAAAAACCCAATACTGTACTCAAGTCACAATCTACCTGCACAGAAGCTCTGATAGTTATTAGGAAACCTTAAAGACAACAGTTATGCGCATGCTGAAAAGAGACAATCAAGATAATACAGCATATTTAAAGACAGTTAAAGAAAAGTGTTCTATAGAAACATGACACCAACACTTTGTTTTTATAATAGATTCACAAGGACCTGTTTTTCCCCATGACAACCACACTTTCTGACAGCTTATAAGACTGAGTGTGAAAAATGATCAATTTGCAAATGGAGTTAATAGATTTGCATAGGAGAAATTACATAGACTTACATTAAGATTATCCAATGATGTGATATGGTGTGTTATTAAACAGTACGTTTAAAAAAAAAAACAGTTAAATCCATTTCTTTAATGTTTTAAATTAAAAACATATTGCAGGATATTTTTAAAATAATCTAAAATCAAATTGATGCAATAATCTAATATCAAATTGCAATCTGGAATGAAATGCTTTTTCAATGTACTAGAGTTTTGGAGTTTCAAAGTATCTATAACAATTGAGTGTAAAACTAAACATTATACTGTATTCAACAGAATATCAGTTGTTAATGTGGTACAATTTCCTAACCTCCTTCAGTTTTTTTATGTGGGTTTGAAAGTAATAAGCAGTAACATATGACATTGAACTAAGATATTTAAAGTATTTAGTAATTGTATTATTTTCAAAAGTAAAGACTACATTAATTGTCTTCTGCATAATAACTGTGTTTAATTAAACATGGAAACCACAGTGAAGAAATTGTTTAAAGTGGTTGTATACCTAAGAAAATAATTGCATAAACCTTCTGCCTTGCATTTCCATGAACTATATGTCTCACGTGTGCAGTTATGAAAGAATCACATATTATAGCAAACTTCTATTTCATATTTGGTTCTGTACTGGGTTAAATTAATCCCTATTTGAATATATTATATGTAGACAGTCCTTCACTTGCTAGGTCATTTTACCTAGAGTGAAAATGGCCTCTTCTTCAGTCTTCTTTCAATCATCTCATTCCCTAATTACTGATATACTTTGCAGATAGTGACATCATATGATCCTGAGGTGAAATTGCCAAGGAAATGAAACAATAAAGAGTACCTGAAAGCAAAGCATGCTCTTTAACCTAGAATAGTAAGAGATGCCATGCTTTAAAATAAAACTGCATAAATAATAATATATATGTTTAGACGATTGAAGGACAAAACAGGTACAATTTATGGTTGTGGAGATTACTGGATAAGGGCGTCTGCTAAAAAATAAATAATAATATTTGTACTATGAGCTGTGTGGTCCAGTGGTTAAAGAAATGGGCTTGTAACCAGGAGGTCCCCGGTTCAAATCCCACCTCAGCCACTGACTCATTGTGTGACCCTGAGCAAGTCACTTAATCTCCTTGTGCTCCGTCTTTCGGGTGAGACATAGTTGTAAGTGACTCTGCAGCTGATGCATAGTTCACACACCCTAGTCTCTGTAAGTCGCCTTGGATAAAGGCGTCTCCTAAATAAACAAATAATAATAATAAAGCTAATATACTGTGTTGCAGAACACTCCTGCCTATACTGGTAAAACTGGAATCAAGCTAAACAGTCAGGAGATATAAATACAAGCTGGATGTAAGAAGTGCAGTAATGATAAATCAGGATGCATGTAACAACATATTCTTGTGTGCAAACCCTTGCTGATTCCTGAGTGATCAAGACTATTTATATCTAAGAAATGTGACTTCTTGCTGATTAAATTATGTTTTCAGCAGCACACATAAAACAAAACTTGATCATGAACATTCTTGGAGAATCGTTAGACTGCCCTCTAATGGCAAATAGACAGCTGGATCCAGGCTCCTCTTTTTTTCAAGAAAGGTTTTAATTCATGTACAAGATGGCGATGTAAACAGTTGGTTACTGTGGTAGTGTTTTATGCGAAGGCTTCCTTTGTCTGCATTTGAACAAGTAGGTCCCAATTATTTAATCTAGGCTAAGATGTTTATATACTTGTTGCGGTTACAAAGCGTGTTTTTTTTTTTTCTTGCAAATGTGCGGTTCTACTGGAATTTAAAAATGAGAATGCGAGATAGTTTATAATTATAGCAACCAGCATAGACTTCAAAATATCTGTGTATTCATCTTCTTTGTCGTTGAGTCGGTGCAACACATTATGCAATTTGCGTAACTTTTACCACAACGCTTGTGTTGTGATTGAGTTTGTGGCTTTTTTAATTCATGCAGCTGTATGCAAAATAAATACTACGGCAGAATACACACACCACATTAAAACGGGTTGAAAGTTTCTTTTTTATCGTTATTATTGTTATTGTAAGTGCTGACATACTTTGCCAGCTTCACTGTGGCTGTTCTTCGAGGACTTGTTACATAAATATTTATGGTTATACATTCATTTACAATGCTAATAATTGAGCATTATACTAGGGTTGACAAAGTGTACCACTCTTTGAGATAGGACTACCGGTAGGGTAAAGTTTTGTCCAGATTGCAATACCAAATTGTGTACGATTAGAGTATACATCAGTGGCAGAAAAAAAAGGTATGCAAACAGTAAAGGCTGACGTGAATTAGTGAATAATTGTGAAGTAGAGTTAATGACCGTGAGCAAGTCATTTAACCTCCTTGTGCTCCGTCTTTCGGGTGAGACGTAATTGTAAGTGATTTTGCAGCTGATGCATAGTTCACACACCCTAGTCTCTGTAATTCGCCTTGGATAAAGGCGTCTGCTAAATAAACAAATAATGTAATGTAATGTAATTTGTACTCCCTTGACCTGACTGCACAAAGGTGTTGTTTTCCTTGCTTCTTAGTAAACCATGACATGGGTGGCTGTGTTTATATTTAGACTTGCATTTATTCCTTTTTGGGTTCCGGAATAAGAATAGAAATAATGCACTGCTCCTTTAAACTCCCTGGGATTAGTCAGACAACACCCCTTAATTAATCACACTTTAGGTGCTGAGTTATGTGTGGTTCAGCTCACAGTTAGGCCTAGAATGACAAAAACTGCTGTACAGTCTCATCCCTGCAGTAGGAAATAAGAATCCCTTTGAATAGCAGTTTGATCCATTCCTGGTTTTACTATGAGTTTAATAACACACCCAAGCTTGTTACCTATAAACTGTGGCTATTCAAGCGTGTAGTAAAACTTGGAATGGGTGAAACAGTTTCATTCTCATCCCTGTCGCAAAACAAGAAGTTCATCAGAAATTGCATTCAACCCCAAATACTTTTTTGTTTGTTTGTTTAAGTTCATACTATTCATGTATTATTGAATGTTTTATGTTATTGTAACATTTGATTTAAAACTTCATAGGACCCTTAGTAAATATAGTATTCCCCTTTTCTTGCTGCAGCTTCATCCCAGGTCCTGAAGAACCAAAGTGAAACCATGAGCAGCAGAAGGAAGCAGGCCCCTCCAGTCAAGGTGGACGAGGAGACAAAGAAGAAACTCTGCTGGAATATGCATGAGGACTTAAAGAATGACAACATTACTTTGGAAGCAGGCAACGTTCCCGTTCCCAACTCCTTGGCTGCACCGCTTACCATTGAAGATGACATTACCTTAGAGGAAGGATGTGCCATTGCTGTGAAAGACAGAGTCTCAAGCCCCCGAAACTTTTCGGGGTTAACAGAACCTGGAGAGGAGTCCTTCTGCATTCCATCTGCCATCTCCATTCCAATCATTCTAAAGGTGCTGCTGCCCTTTGAGCCAGGCCCTATTTGGAAGGCCTTGATTGGTGAATATAGTCTTTGCCCAAAGTCAGCCCATCTCTATCCTGATCGCATTCAGGACCTGGGTTTCACTCTTAGAAGAACTAATGATCAGCTCAGTGTGTCCCTCCACAGAGAAGGGGAAGAGGTGATCACAGAAGAGCCTGATTTCAGCAGCAGATACATTTACTCTGTGGAATGTTCTCTGGACAGTACTGTGTTAGAAGACCTGATGTGGCTTCAGAAGAGAAGAGTTGTCCAGCTTTATCAAATACACAACGAAGACAGTGACTTTTTAAAGGTATAATGCTGTGCCTGTTTTAGCAACAGATCTGTTGTTATCTATATTAACACCTTAATAACTGAATGTGCCATTTTATGTTGGAGCATAATGAGATATACTATCGGATGTCAATATGCTGAGGTACACTTACAGGTGTGTGTAAAATATATGTGTGAGAGTTTGTGATCTACGTTTTAAATCTTGAATTTTCAGGTGGGCATTTTCCTCTTGGAATCTGGACTAGGAAGACCAGAGTTCTTGAGTGATGGAATTGGAAGAATAAGAAAGTCCAATCAGCTGAAATAGAAACTTTTGGAGCTCTTTTATGATTTTATAATTCCAGGTAAACTATGGGCATTTTCCTCTTGGAATCTGGACTACGAAAACCAGAGTCCTATTGGAGGTGATGGGTCACTCCCTAGTCTCTGTAAGTCGCTTTGGAGAAAAAGCTTCTGCTAAATGGCTAATTTCATTTATTCACAATTCATTCATTCATTCACTAACAAGCCTGACTTTGTTTTTAGACTTACAAGAGGATGAAAAAGAAGAGTCAAATACCGACCTGGAGAGCCAGAACATTGAAGAGCTGTATGATTATGTGAGACGTGCCCTTCAGAATGAAGCCCACAGCCTCAAGCAAGACATCCAGCACCCTGCACTCATCCCTGTGCTGAGACCTTACCAGTGTGATGCTGTCAATTGGATGCTGAAAAGGGAGAACTATAAAAAGCTCCCAAACACATGGTAGGTGTTGGGTACCCACAGACGGGTCTTAAATCAAAAGGAAACAATTTATTGTTTGTGGTCCAACTTTGAGCTGTATTTCATGTTGATAAAAAAGTGCCTCATAAAACATTGTCAATTTAGAATAAGTTATAATCAAATAAGAACTAAGAATTAACAGACCAATTCTAAATCCCACACCCCAAGGCACTCCAAAGCACCACCTGCTGGGAGCAGCAGGATAAGGATTTGTCTAACAAGTCCATATAGGAGCAGCCACCCTCTCTCAGCAATGAGAAAGATCCAATAAGCCAGCTCAGTTAAGAATCCACAACTCACTACACTGTGGAGATTTAAAATCCATGTAGCAAATTAATAGAATTCGGTTGGCAGATTTTAGTATTTTCACACCGCATACAGGCCTATGGTTTTTTTTATAGAAAAATCCCTGCATTTCCTGTGGCAAAAAGTTGCCACATTATGCGGAGACCCTCTACTATAACCCATATACAGGCTGGTAGGAAACAATCTTGTACAGAAATGTATTTATTATATGTATTTTTTCACTAGAACAGCCACGGAGGTGCATCTCCTCTGTATGGGATGAAAAGATACACAACAGATGAATATTAAATCATTATCATTCCCAGTAAAAATTAATTATTTTGCAAAAGGATCTAAAGACTAAGTTTTATTTAGGGACTGATTTGTTTATCTAAATATAATGCCCCTCTAACCTGTAAACCCGCTTTTACATGCAGTAGACTTGTTAGTGATATTCACTGAGTAAAGTGTGGGTGGTATTAGGAGTTAAATTAAGTAAATTGGCACTAGCATTTAGATTCACTGCTGTTTAGATCTTTACAATAGCATCTGCAAGAAGATCAAAACTACAAACTTTAAAAAAAAAAAAATAACATCCCATGGCTGTTGCATCTTATGCTTTGATATTATCTATCATATCTCAAATTATAATGTTTGTAGTTTACAGTGTTCTTGGTGTGAGTTTGCGATTACCTTCTTACAAAAGCAACTACTAACTGTTATGAGAATAGTAGCCACTCCTGACTTCCCAAATCAGACCCAGTTATTCTCTGTTGCTGTTTGATACGTGAGTTTCCTATGGCTGGCACTTAATGGCCAGGAGGAATCCTGGCGCATGAGATGGGTCTGGGGAAAACCGTGGAAGTGCTGGCATTCTTATCAATACACAGCAGGGTGTTGGACAGCATGGCCTAATGCTACCCGAGGTACATCTTTAGCAGGATTGTAGTAAACATAAAAGCTAGATACAAAAATCAAGATACATGAATTCAGTATTGTTTCCATGAATATGCATTATAGCCTGTACAGTTTTATAATGGCATCTATAGATAGATAGATAGATAGATAGATAGATAGATAGATAGATAGATATGGATAATTTTTTATTTTTTTTCTCTCAAGGGAAGGTCAGTAAACTACTTTGTCCCACCTCCACCTACAAATGGAAAAAAGAAACCGCATTATAAGTCTGACTTAAAGCCAAAAAAAAAAAAGTGGTTTACCCCAGTAAGCAGAAAGAAACACGTGTTACGGATGTTATCTGGTACTATACTAGGTTACAGAAAGCTATTGGTTTGCATTGCTTACATTCAGGTAGTCTGTGACAACAGGTGAATTTCATCCCCACCCTGACATGCTTTGATCCAGGAGACATGACCTTTAGAAATGACCTTTAGAATTGCAAGTGTTAAGTAGTACTTCAGATTTAAGGCATGCAGACTTTTTAGCCTAGTCTACATCCAAGTGCATGACAGGTAAGGATCATGAAATGATTTCATTAGTTATATAATACCCTCTCAAAGAGGGAGGAGTGCTATAGCGCGCCATCGAAACATAATTGATGTGCCACTCATTATAGGGTTCATATGAACTGCAACCTTTCTCTCCTTTTTTTCCCAAAACTGGGCTTGTTTACAATTCAACTCAAGTTCAGTACAATGTTGCCAAATATAAGCCAGCCAGCAGTGAACCATCTATTCAGTTTTATTTTGATGTGGTACCAGCATGTTTATTAGATACTTTAAATGTTTTAACTGGTGTAATACTGAAGTTATCTCCTGAAACACAAGGAGGCAAGGGCTATGACGTTGATGCTGTCAGTTTTATCTTAATGTAAGACATATGTTAGCAACTGCTTATGCGTCCTATCTAGCCTTTTAGTTCAGACGGCAGAAAAATACTTCCAGTGTTTTGTCTTGACAGCAAGAAAAGATTTTTCTGTTTGAAATCTATCCGTCATGATGTAATTGATGCTGTTCTTTTTTCTCTAGTGTCCTTGAAGTCTGCCTCAAGCTTGTTAACTTCAGTATTTGGGAAATGTATTTTATTGAAGTTCAAATAAGCTTGGAATAGTAGAAAAGAGATTTTCAAGTTTCAAGTTCTCATAAACTGGCATCCTTAAATCAATCAGCAGATTCACATGTCTAATTTCTCTCTGATGTGGCATTCACTGCAAGTTAAAGGGATACTTTATATGATGGACACATTTTCTTAATATTTAATTTCGTATCGGTTAAATATCCTATTGTGAATTAGTCATTTACACTTTTATCCAAAGCGACTTTCAGAGACTAGTGGGTGAACTATGTATCAAGAACTGCTGCTGCTGCAGAGTCACTTACAATAGGACCTCGGTTTTCTGTCATTCTCTTTTGTTGTTTCTGCTTATGTAACAGGGCAGAGGATGGCGGCAACTATGCACACCATTAGTGTCATAACCACTATGCAAATAAATCAGGCTTGTCTCACTTCACCAACAGGGGTCAGAATCCAAAATGGCAGTGTATCACACAGTGCAGTCTGCTACACTTAGATTATTACTTAAGCACTGGTCCTGCTTAAAAGATTTCTAAAAGCTGAGGTGCTTTGAAAAATTGCAAGTGATGTAAAGCGGTCATATCTGTTCCCACTGTAACTGTTCATTCATTTAGAGATTTCTTGTTTGCTAACTTACCATTGCCACAGTTACAGTGGGAGCATAAATGGTAGTGCCCTCCTATTGAGACTTGAAAGCTAAAATTTGACAGTGTCAAAGAAAAGAAACAGTTCCTCAGAAAAGGCGGCGCTGCCATTTTTAATTGTTTTGTTTTTTGTACATGTAGCTTTTACGGGTGATGCTTCTCACTGCTATCAAGGCGATGAGGGTGGGGAAGGGGGCCTCAGTCAACACTATCTCTATGTACATCCATGCCACTTACAGGTCCGACCTTCAGAGGAACCGGCACCTCATTAAAAAGACTTTGGAGAAGCTGATCGCTGAAGAGGTGGTGAAGCAGGTGAAAGTCCGGGGGCTTGCTGGGTCATTCAAGCTGGGAAAGAAGTATAAAGAGACAAAGAAACTCAGGACAGCTGCAAAACAGGTATGTACAGTAGTTCGGTATTATACAATAAAAAAGGTATACATTTCCATTCTTTACATTAATTTCATACATTTGTAATATGAACAGCAATGGCTTAACACTTTTTTTTTTTTTATATATTCTGTGATTGATTGTACACAATAGTGTCATCTCATCAGTTGAGCCTTGTGATTGTTGTTTATTGGCCTGTTAAATGTATAGGTTTTATATTTTCAGAAATCCAACGCTCCGGACAGTAAACATGACTGTAGACTTAGGAGAACCGCAAGGAAACATGCATGTGGGGAAAAAGATGTTCTAACTGACGCAGAAAACAAAGATGAACCACTTAAAGGTGACCCAGAAAGCATTAAACCAGTGCTGGAAGAACATAGCTACTGTGGTCAGAGCAAAGACAGGGGTTCAAAAGACATTACTTTGAGAGAGGGTGTCTGTGAACCACTAGATGAGACTGTGGTTAAGACCCACTACAACCAGTTAATAGATGCCGATGACACACAGAGTCACTCACTTCTGGATATGATACACAACAAATGTGAACCCAAGGTAAAGCAAGATGAAGGTTGCCCAGATATCCAAGAATCGGTTTCGCATCTCAGCACCAGTGCACCTTGTCCTGCTTCTACCACAGCAGTTCTTCCTTTCAACACGTCTGCCTATCGGTTCGAATGTATCTGTGGAGAGCTGGGCCTGGTTGACTATAAAGCCAGAGTGCAGTGTATGAACTGCTTCCTGTGGCAGCACGCAGTGTGTCAACTACAAGCAGGAGGACCTGGGGACCAAGCCTTTCTACTGCCCACACTGCCTGGTCGCCATGACGCCGGTGCCCACGGGGGCTACGCTCATTATTTCACCCAGCTCTATCTGCCACCAGTGGGTGGATGAGATCAACAGGCATGTGAGGTCATCTTCACTTCGAGTGCTGGTAAGATTTTCATTGGCTTTTTGTTTTTGTTTTGTTTTGTTTTCTAAAGCCTCCAGGGACAGACAACATTTGATATGTGAAGCCCATGAGTTTTGCTGTGAAGACTGTATCCTGATACATTTGATGTCTTGGGCCTGCAAGAAATCTGATACAGACATAACATCCAAACAGACATAACACATTTTTTTAAGGAGAAGCCCAAAAGGGTTCAGTAATAATTCAACTTTCTCAACTGTTTTGTATTTAGTCTTGTGTTTCTTGGAGATAGTTCACAAACACTATTAAGAAAGCTGTTTTAAAGTATTTGAAGTGAGTTCTAGTTTCTTAATAGGGTGCAGCATGTGAATATGAAGTCTCTACTTTGGAGGTCCTTCTGTGTGGAGCCAAGGATCTTCACTAAATCACCCCTGCAGCTTGCTTTTTAGTCCTTATTTTCCTGTCCGTCAGTGAGGGAAGCTGTTCTGTGTTGTCTTGCAGGTTTACCAAGGAGTGAAGCAGCATGGCTTTATTCAGCCTCACAGTTTGGCTGAACAGGACGTGGTCATTACAACCTATGATGTCCTGCGCACCGAGCTGAACTACGTGGACATTTCTCACAGCAACAGCGAAGACGGCCGTCGCTTCCGAAATCAGAAGCACTACATGGCCATCCCCAGCCCCCTGGTGGCGGTGGAGTGGTGGAGAGTCTGCCTGGATGAAGCTCAGATGGTGGAGTGCACCACTGCAAAGGTGATGGGCCTCTCTAATAAGTATCTTTGTATCCAAGGAAGACTTGAATTGAAAACTATAACACTGTATACCGTAGCACATATACATGTACTGTATATATTTTATATGTATAATTCTTTGCTGATGGTGTTTAAGTCACACAATATGGTGTGTGGTGATATACAAACAAGCAAACAAACAAAAAAATAAGATCCAAGTGTTTCAAATAGTGCAAGTTACCAGTTCAGGCCTAATTGGCATTTGTGGCCTTCTCCAATAATTTCAGTCACCACTGCTTAACTCATCACACAGCCTGACCCAATATTTTTCTTCCAGGCAGCAGAAATGGCACTGAGGCTGCGTGCCATCAATCGCCGGTGTGTCAGCGGAACTCCAGTACAGCGGGGTTTAGTAGGTGAGCAATTCCAAAGCGCTCGAGTTTTATCTAAGTTAGATGTATTTTAATAATTTAATGGGTATAATAACGGATATGGGATGTAGTGTATGTGCTATACCCTTTATAATGCTGTAGTCCGGAGCCATAGTTGAGAGACCATGCTATTTGTGTTCTGCTTTATAACGAGAATACTAGTGTTAGTGTAATGGTATTATGGGGCAAATGGGAGCCATAACCGTACCACCTTATAACCTGTTCCGCAGTATAAAGGGGTGCCTTATAAAGGGGGAGCACTGTATATGCTTTTAGTTTTTTTATTTTTTATTTTTTGATGACTTCATCCCCATAGGGATGAACTGCTTATTCCGCATAGTAGAGCAGTCATAATCATTACCGTGTTACTTTTTGTTCTTTACATTACATTTCATACTTTTGTAAGTCACTTACAGATGCTATTTGTCTCTAAAATTAATTTACTGCTGTAAAGTATAGTTGTTTACAAGTAAGATCATCTTAAAACTGAGACCAGTGTCTGCGTTCTTCAGTGGTATATAGTGTTAAACTGTTGTAGGCTGTTATGCACTTTGTACTTCGTGTTTGACAGCCCTATAGCATATTGTAGGCATTCCATCTGTGGTGTCCTAATGATAAAGAATGTCATGATACTCTACATCGTATCGGATCATGAGCTCTAAGTGTGGCATTGCTCAATGCACACACTAGTGAGCTGTCTCTGCTCCTTAGATTTATAAGGACTGGTTCTGTTCCTTGGAGTCAACCCATATTGGGTGAAACACTGGTGGGAACAGCTCCTGTATCGTCCATACCGTCGAGGAAATCCCCATCCACTCTTTTGCCTGATTGCCAGACTCATGTGGAGGTCCACAAAGAAAGATGTTTTCGACTAGGTATGTGGCATATAGACAACCATGTAAATATTCTAAAGAACAAAAACAAAGAAAATACTTTTTTGAGTTAATTCCTTATCGAGTACCTGGACATTTACATTAGAATTGACAAATAAGAATACTTTAATACATGTTTTCGATGGATGTTTAGAAGCTCTTACCCATACGACCATACTTACTCATCTGTTTTTTTGTTAGCAGTCCCTAACAATCCTTTGAGGATCAGTGGCTTTAGAAATTTCTGCCTACTAAAATTCTCTTGACCCTTAAAAGTTTGTTCCCTCGTCTGTGCTATCTCAGAAGCTGGCAGTATTCTCCTCCTTGCTACCACGCCTGCTTGTATGCGCATTCAATGGCTTGGCTGGGATCCATATCATCAGAGGTAAGAGCACATGTCTTTACGTGTATTAAATTATTTATAGCAGACAACACAGGCATAGTGGAGGCGCCTGTACGTATGTCACATTTACACTTGATGTGGATGTACTTTAGCAGGTTAACATAATGGTGACCCACCATAACCTACTGTTGAATCAGTTCTGGACTTTGCAAATTAAGTTTTTATGAATTAATTATTGCAAATACTATGGTTTAGCCTTAGTTGCAGGCGATATCAGCACAAAGATGTGTGGTGTATGTAAGCTCATATAACACCTGATAAAAGCAGCAATGGCTTGCTGTGTTTTGTATCTCAGCTTCCAGAGAGTAGGAAACCAAACCTGAAAGATTTACACTAACATGCATGTTGATTTGTCTTTGTTCTTAATACGTGTCACCGCTGGGAAAAAAAAAATACTCGGACCTGTTCATGCAACAGCAAGAAAACAGAGTGCTCCTTGAAGCTGACTTAGATGTACAGTATATTGATGCATTAAAGAGGACACATCTGTTAGGTTGTTCTGAAAAATAGATCATTTATCTTTTGAGGTGAATATGCTTTGGCGGCGGAGTGGTACAGAGAAGTACTGCGGTCCTCGGAGGAGCACAAAGACAAACTCAAAACTGATTCTCCACAGGTAAGACAAAAACCCTTGAAGCATTTATTTCCACTTGAATAAGAATGTAATGCAACAATAACCATACCAGTAATCTATGAATAAATTATGTCAATCCTCAAAGCGCCGGAAGTAGTCATGTTTACATACATAGAAAAGATTTATTTTTTAACGTGACACTTTTCTTCTTTTTCTTTTTTTTTTTTTTTTTATATAGAGGCTGCACGCTACACATAACTTAATGGAACTGCTGGAAGCACATCGCCCTGGGATTCCCCCAACCCTTCGAGATGATCGACTGAAAGTAGAGGTAAGAATGGAGTGATGTTAGCATGTGCCAAACAGTCAAAGTAATGTTGTGTGCTACTTGACAGTCCAGGATCTAATCAAGTAGCATGTTATTTAAACTAAGACAGATATTACTATTACAGTGTATTGTCACTGTCACAAGTTAGAAAATGCCGGATGGGGCTTTTATAGGAGCACTATTCCCCTACATGCAGAGAGTGAGGACTGTGTTATTGCAGTTCTAGATCTGGTGATATTTTACATCTAAGCACTATCCTGTATCAATACATATGCCTCTGCTGCATTGGTATCTGTTGGGTCTAATCTTTGTCCTTGCTTTGTATGAAGGCAGAGCAGCTCAGACAGCACTACATGACCAAATCCAACTCTGAAGTTGCAGAAGCACAACAAGCCCTGCAGCCAGTCCTTCAGAACATCAAAGAGCTCAAACGCAAGGTAAGACAGTCAGCGACCAGTGTAGCCAGTCTTCCTTTACTGTTGTAAGAGTTAAGTTGATAGAGTAGATTCAAATTTGATGTGCTTTTATTATTTATAGTATGTTTTCCATAGTTTTAGCATGTTTGCAGTCATTCTGAGTGGTTTTGTGTGCTGTGGCGCCAATATTGACTTCTCATCAAGCATATCCATATATATTGACAGAGAGTAGCTCGGGCTGGCGCAGTTCACACTGATGTGTAATGAGGAAGTCTGTTGGTCCCAGCAAGCTCAGAGCAAATTCAAAGCCAGGTAAGGTAGATTTAGAGAGAAGTGATAATACCTAACATAGTATTGTAGCAACAAAACCTAGACCCACTCGGAATGATAACAAACATCATACAATAGTAATGGAAAAACTGTTAAAATGACATCTTGAAATTATTGATCTGCCAGATTAGCATGGCAGTCACCAACATTAAGTCTAAATACATACATCCAGCTCCGAGGTAGGGGCAGCTTACCTCAGTGGTGGTGGAGTAATGTAACATTAAATACATTAAAAAGCAGAACAACTCTGTAAATTGTGCTCAATGGGCACAGTAACTTGTTTTTCATATACTGTTCCATCAGCAGTCTTGTACATCTGTATGTACAAGCAGTGAAAGTGCCAGCTCTTTGGCACCTTGATCATGATACCGTTTTATTTACTACAAAATAAAGCCACTTTATAAATGTAACTGATGTACTGTACATAAAGAGTCTGAACTGGGTCTATATAACGGCTCAGCTCAAATTAAAATGATACATTTTCTTGTCGCCTAGATTCACTCAGGATCTCCTTGGTGGTTGGAGGTAATTCAGCGAGCAATCCAGTGTACGATTGATGAAGACTTGGTTCTTCGTATTCAAAATGTGTTGACCAGTAACTATAAACAGCAAACCAGCAAACTCTCCATGGCTGAGAAGTACGTGCATGCAGTTACATCACTTTAGTATTCTGTTTGAACCCTCAGTATCTTAATCTCAGCTCTTTCCCTTGTAGTACCACATTTTAGAGCAAAAAGCAGCGACTGTATTAGGCAACAGTGCAAGCTGTTATTCGCTATGTTATAAATGTAATACTGAATTACCTGTAACTGTGGTACTATCTGTTTCACAAACTTTAAATAATGGAGTTATAATATACACTTTTGGTGGAGTCTAAAATATGAAATACACTGTATAAGTTGACAGTTCTGTAATGAATGTTGCTGTCAGGTTCTGCGACTGCAGAGGGCTGCAGTATTTGCTGAGCACACAGATGGAGGACTTGATGAAATCCCAAAAAACTGTACAAGCTGCTGTCAAGAAGCTGGAGGGTCCTCCCTTTGGGAAGTCATTGAGGAAGCTACCGTCTGTCACCTGCGTCCTGTCAGCCATCCCCTCAACAAGTAAGAATGAAAACCACAGCCCTGTAGTAATCAAATACTGTAAGTTCAGTTTATACTTTCCCATTAAATTCAATTTAATAATACCTAAATTAATGACACAGCCTAATAGGCATCCTTATTTATTTCATGCTAATGAGATTTTAACTTCATTATAATGAACTCCCCTGGGACCTGGAGAAATGTTCATAATATCAGGTTGTTCACTATAACAGGGTTTGGCCATTTGCTGTATCAGAATGATGAAGAGACGCCCAAATTGAATTCAACATCTTTATACAGTATACAGTTTATATAGTTCTTTCAAGACAACTTCACAATGGTCAGTATTTCAACTGTATATTTAAAAGAAAACAGTAAAGAAATAAAAAGTGCACGTACCGGCTGAATACAGTAATTACGTGCCTTTTCTCTTGAAAAACATATCCAGCGTAGATTTTCATATTTTTCGTGCTTTTCTCAATACACGCTGTTTCAATTTTGTTACCTCCTCACACCTGTTGCCATGGTTGCAGTTTGTGTGAAGATGGCAACGGTTGCATACGTCACACGTGATTCGCACAACAACAGGTTATCTATGAATCAGCCTTATCTTTGAATTAGCCTACCAAGGTCTTTGTTTTCACTGAGAGAATAGCACATTCACACTGGAGAAAGTTCAGTGTCAGTCAGTACCAAGATTGTTTTATCCGGGTAGATTTTGTAAAAGTGATCGTTCTAATAGGGCTAATTTCCATTGAAAAAAAATCTTCTTGCTGCTTGGATCATTAAAAAAGGGGGTTTGTTGTAATTGTGATTTTTAATGAATCTAATTGGTTTTACACCTCTAAATTCCATGCAATGCAATCATATACCCTTACCTTTTATATAATCTTGGTTGTCTCTTAATGTAAAGTATTGCCAATTAATGTTTGCGGCTTGAGGAACACATCCCACCAAGCTGCTGTTTTAATATAGGCATCCTAGTTTTAAAATAGGCATCCTAGTGCTCCAAATAAATCACATGTAAAACTATAAATGACATAACATATTGGTGTACAGTCGTCATTTAGCTTGGTTATCAGTGAAGTGTCTGAGAATGTTCTTTCAACTGTTATGCCACCTCAGCTGTTGCATCTTTACCCAGCAGGAAGGCAGTAAAAGGGGGCTTGTAACTCGGAGACAAAGTGATATTTAAACCCGATCCCCAGCTGTTAAAATGCTCTTTGTATGAAAGAGGCATGTCCTTGTGAAGGGCATGTTTACCAGTGCACCCTAGCCAAGGTGGAATGTTGTATTTTTCTTTCTGTTGAGCGGTGCTGAACTCTACTCCCATTTGCATCTTTCTCTCCAGCTGTGTTTTTTGTAGAGCTGATGAACTCTTCACAGATTATGAATCCAAGCTCTTTGCCCACATGTAAGTATGTTTAATATGTTGATTATTCCTTTAGTTCTCTTTTTTTTTAACAAAGATTTCACTAAAAGTACAGTACATAGAGTAAGAAAGCAAATGTTTAAACTTTTTTTATGGCTGTTCTAGTGTTAAAGGACAGACGGTCATCTCTGAGGAGATGATAGAAGATGAAGGCGGCCTGGTTGATGACCGTCTGCCCACGACAAGCCGTGGGCTTTGGGCAGCGAGCGTTGCAACGAGCAATGAAGGCCATCTTGTCTTTTGCCAAAGCCCGGCGGATGAATGCTGCCCTGACTGAGGAAGGGAACACATTTATGGAGCTATTTGAGAGCCGGAAGAAGGAATACAAGGTATTAAAAGTATATAAGTGGAATCTTCTGCCATTGACTCAAAATAAATTAAAAAAATCGGTGTTGAAGTATTTTTCTTGGGGGGCTTTAATTTCTAATTAAGTGTGTTTACAATTTCCAAAATTATAGATTGAACAGCAAAAATGAGGTAATTGACTTCAGAGCCTAAGAACATTTCTAGGGGCTAGCAGCCACTCGCTTAACTCGGCGCATGCTACTATTTTCTCTTTTCATAAGTTGGTATCTCTGCCTTTAAGGTCCAAGCTATTTTCGCCTGTTTTTTTGTATTTATTTTTTTAATATACTGTTTGTGGCTGTAACTCTAACTATAAAGGCTGCAGGTACATGTCATTCATGAAATGAATGTACACACAGTAGGCTTCCGTAGAAAAAAGTGAAATAGTCTGAGACTCACCCTGTTCAATACAGATAACAAAAACCAAGAAAATGAAAGATGCTTTTTAGAAGAAAAAAAAACAACATTATTTATTGTTTGTAAAATGTCTTTTAGCATGGCCAGCTCAAATGTGAAAGTATACAATGAAACTTCAACAGGTAGGGAACATGGACTTTTTAATTTTTTAACAAATTGGATAATAAATAAAGGAATTATGGCCATATATACAAAAAGGACCAAAAGCAAGCAAAAAAAAATGGAACAATTGAAAAATGTGCAAAAGAAAAAAAAACGCATTCAAATTATTCGTCCCAGGGACCCTGATCATGTGGCACAAGGTGGAGCTATTCATTTTGGATGACCATCAAGGTGGCGACCATGGAAAACTAACCCCAACAGCTCTTGTCTCATGCATCTGATCCACAAACACGAAAAACAAATATATATTTATCAGAAAATAGGTAATTGTGCCTTCAATGTCACCATTTCACTTATTTTGTAAAGATTGTGTGTGAAAATGTTTTCTGCTCCGAGGTAGGTCTGTCTTACAGCGCTGCAGTAATATTGCAAAACACCTGCATTCAAGGCTGTCTCCTGACATGGTCCAATACCGCTCTGATTCTCCTCTTTCTAAGCAGGGCTGTCTATCACTGTGCCTAAGTAAAAAGATTTAAAAGGCCAGGTTACCAGTGAGATTTTTAACATTAGGCGGGTCCTATAGAGTTAAGAGAAGGAGAAATTGAGCTATACTGTAGATCAAAAGTCATGTAGTGTTGGACAGGCTAATCCAGGGCAGGCTAATGAGTCAGAAATGTTTGGAATCTTTTTGTTTCTATGGTCTCACTGCACCCAGGAATGATGGGACCATTGTCAGACTTCACCTTTTTCACTAACAATTGACCTGCATCAGTATGCAGCGTTATTCATAGGAAACAGATAATATTCTGATATAGTTCAGCTAATATCATAATTAATATGCATTGCTATGTAAATCTAGAGTTTAAAATGTAGCTACTATGCACCAGTTTGTGAGGAAAATGTTTTCTCTTTCCACAGTGGTCTGTTTTAATATGCAGGCATTGCTTTTGTAATGAGTGCATAACTATCATTGTGGAGCAGTACAGCATTGGGCCATCAAGTGTGCCATCTGCCGACAGACCACCTCCCATAAAGAAATCTCCTATGTGTTCACAGCTGAGAGTACAAACCAGGATGAGGAGGTCCCTGTCAAGGTAACCAAAAACAAAAACCAATGATAGTTCACTGTAAAACAAACATGTTATTTCTAGCCCTAATGTGTCATTTATCAGACCAGATTGTGTGCTGCTAGATGCCCATGCCAGTTTCTCCGGTTGTTAGTTCCAAATGTATTCCATTGTTACTATTGCCCACTGCTAGTTTATATAATTCTCTTTTATAGGGTAGCCATTCTACCAAAGTAGAAGCTGTGGTACGAGCCTTGAAGACCATCCAGCTGAAAATCTGGATGCCAAAGCTTTAGTCTTCTCAATGGTACATTTATAGCTACAGCTAAATAGTGTGTAGACTGTTCTTGATTTTCTTCAAAGTAGACTTTTAAACAAGAAATCAGATAAGATTACTGTATTTAGGTCAAAAAGTGATTGTGTTCTGTTTTCAATGTGAGTTTAGACCATCAAGCTAATTTAATTTAAGAACTCAAAAAGTTCAAAGCTAGTATAACGCTTTCCCCCTCCACATCCAGTAATGATAATGTCTGTATCACATGTGTGTGTAGAACAGTGCCTTTTCTATTCTGATGAATAGGTTGAGAATTAGTCATAGCTCACACTGTGCAGGTTTTGGTGGAGACCAGCAGGGAGGGACTTGCCTTTCATAGCTAGGTTGTTGTGTTCCAACCCTTTTTTTTTTATTAGAGTAACAGATTACTCTGAGCTGTCAGTGAACCTTAGGGGCTCCCTAGGCCTTGCAGTCAAGAATTTATTATGGTCAAGTAAGCCCAGAGAACAGAAATTACTAGTTATGATGTATCTTGAACAGCACTGCAGTTGTAAAAGTCAGATAACAGATAATATGTTACTTGATTGGTTCATGATCTTAACTTTCCATACTGTTTTATTCAGTGTTTTATGACGATAGTAAATTATTCAATCATTTTTATTGTACTTTATTTCATTTTAATTATCTTGCGTATACATATTATGTTTTTTTGGCATTTGGCAAATGACAGAAAAGCATTTATTTATATATGTATATTTGTATGTATGTATGTATGTATGTATGTACAGTTGTAGCCAAAAGTTTACATACCCCAATGGAAATGTATAATTTCTAGAAATTTCTCAAACAAAGAATTTTAAGAAAAAAGTTTTGTAGCAAAAGTTTTGCTTTTGTGGATGAGGAAAAGAAATTACAAGAAATAGATGTCTGCAATTATTTATTTCAGCAATTATTTAGCAAAAATCCAAAAATGTATTCATACCCTTTGATGCTGTGATAGTATTGTCTACAAGATGCTAGAAATTCCAATATGATAATGCAGAACCTAATTGTAGAAAAGTCTAGAAAATGCTGGATTGTAGGTGAACATTCTTTGAGTATAAAAGGGTTAGGCATAGGAGGATTGCTGTCATTATCAATAAGTCAATATGGGAAAAAGTAAAATGCAATCTGAAGACCATAGGCAGAAACTTATTTATTGTCATAAAGCTGGAGACGGATACAAGAAGATTTCCAAGCATTTGAGTATCCCAATTTCAACTATTGTTTCTATTATCAAGAAGTACAAGACTCATGGTACTGTCACAGTGCTCCCTCGGTCTGGAAGAAAGATGGTTCTTTCACCAAGAACAAGTAGAAGAATTGTGAAGAAGGTTAATAACAATCCCAGATTGACTGCCATAGATATTCAAAGTGAATTGGCTGCAAGTGGGACTCGGGTTTCCATTTCAACCATAGGTTGAGTATTGCATGGTGGCGATCTCAATGGTCACAGACCAAGGAAAAAGCCACATGTATATATAATATATATGTGTATGGCATGTATGGTTTTTCATTTGTTTGTTTGTGTATTCCTTATAGTGGCAAGGTGTTCATTGCCAAAGGTCTTTATGACAACAACGTGGTGTTTTCTCAGATAAACTGAATTCATAAATTTCGGGTGGGTAAGATTATATTTCTTTATGTGAACCTTGCTGCACCTGTATTTAAAATTATTTGGATTGGCTGGAAAGTTGTTTTTTTTTATGGCCACATTATACAAAGTCAACCAGAACTAGCCACAGTAGTACTCAACACCAGTACAACCTCAAAGTCTAACTGTGTTTAATAATAAAGTGAAGAGGAAAACATCTGTATTATAGCAATACAATATGTGCCTTGTAATCTCAACAAATTATACTTTTTTTTTTTTCTTTCTCCAGGAGAACCTGTCCTCCTTTAAATATGATGCCAAGATCAACATATTACTGCTTCCCCTACACACTGGCTCTAATGGATTAAATATAATTGAAGTTACTCATGTTCTTCTGGTAGAGCCCATACTGAACCCGGCACATGAGCTGCAGGCCATTGGCAGAGTGCATCGCATAGGACAAACAAAGTAACGGTCTTTAATAAAATACCATTTTACAAAAATGCATTTTCTTATGTAATGCTAATTTGGTTACTGCCCTTTTTCTGGGCATGTTAAGAAGAACATTGAAAGCACTTGGAAATTGGTTTATTGAATAGCCAAACCATACAATACAGCAGCAGCCATCACCTCCTATTTCACATTATACCACCACATGCTTGTTCATGTTCAGTACAACAATTGAGTGTCCTTGCCAGCTAACGGCATACCACAAAATGTGTTTGTTTTAGTCTCCGAATCTTGTGTAGCATATGCTGTTTGACTGGGGTGCTCTATTTCATTTTAAAGTGTACTTAAATGCTGTAATGTTAGGGTAATTAACTGTTATGGTTGTCAGTGTTGTCTCTTGCGTGGTTCTTTGCTCGGCAGCCCTAAAGCAAAACAGAATGCACGTGACAAGACATTGACAACCATAAAAGGTTGTGCTGCCAAGTATAAACATTTTATTGAATATGATATGAAGGAGCATGCACTAGCACTTACCTAAATGCTTCTCAGTTGACACAACAAAGAAGAACAGAGTATGGTGTATGTGTTTAAGTTACAAGTTATACAATTGCTGCAGTTTAATAATAATAATAATAATAATAATAATAACTAGAACTGCCAGGCACTTTTACGGCTCAGTATCAGTTGGAAATTCTGGCAAGCTGTAGCATTGCAGCACAAGTGTCAGCAACAGATCAGTTTTATGGAGCAGTTTCAATTCAAAATACTGGATTAGTTCATTATCTCAGGATGCTTTATAACTTTAAACACCATAGTAACCATGACCCTATGTACACACTGTAAGGAGTTATAAGCTCATTTTACGTTTAACCTTAAGGAGAGGTCAAAGGTCACGATCAAGGTGTCAAATGTGTTGTATAGTAACCATAACCCTATGTGCACTGTAAGGTTATAAACTAGTTTTACATTTGACCTTAGAGAGGTCAAAGGTCATAGGCAAGGTTCCTATCTTATATATGTATTATACACTCTGTAAGGAGTTATAAGCTAGTTTTACATTTTAACTTAAGGAGAGGTCAAAGGTTGTAGGCAAGGTCATTGTTGGATAGAGCACATATGGTTTCCTGTATGTGTTCCATAGTAACCATTAACCTATCTGCATGTTGTAAGGAGTTATAAGCTAGTTTTGACCTGAGATTTTGAAAGGTTTTTAAAGAAATGTGTCAGGTGGCCATATTGGTTTATGCACAAACACCATTTTTTAAAAAGTCAATTGTATTGACACAGGGATGATGCTTGTCAACTTTGGAGTTAACCAGCTAAATTGTGCTCAACTGAAGCAGTTTTAAATTTAAGAAAGAAACGTAGGTCTGGCCACCATCTTGTTTTATGAAAGAACACCATTTTGCCATATTTGAATTCCATTGTCCCCAGGATGATGCCTACCAGGTTAGGAGTTAGTTGGTTAAATGGTTTGCAAACAGAAGCAGTTTGATGTATCTTTACAATAATAGGCTTCCTCAGCCAGCTTGGAAGCCTAATAATATATAAATGATACTATAAAAGGAGGCTGTGTGGTACAGTGGTTAAAGAAAAGGGCTTGTAACCAGGAAGTCCCCCCTCAGCCACTGACTCATTGTGTGACCCTGAGCAAGTCACTCAACCTCCTTGTGCTCCGTCTTTCGGGTGAGACGTAATTGTAAGTGACTCTGCAGCTGATGCATAGTTCACACACCCGAGTCTCTGTAAGTCGCCCTGGATAAAGGCGTCAGCTAAATAAACAAATAATAAAAATGCTTAATAACAATGAGAGTTATGTTGACCTTTGGGTTGCAGCCCCCATAAATATACAAGAGAATCTGACCTTCTACTCCCAATCCGCCTAGTTGTGAAAGCTGTCAGCTGCATTTAAGCCAGATTGGCTTTTTTTTATTATTATTATTTTTTTATCCAAACACACAGAAACATGCATTTTCTTAGAACATTTTTATTTCTGTAATGAATGACTGAAAAAAGAACAGTCAGGTATCAAAGACTCTTATACTGCTGATAAGGGCCCCTGCACTCAGTATTTTTACTTTATTTTTTTCTCCCTATTTACTTTTGTTTTGAAATGTGTGTTTGTCTATCAGCATTATTGGGAAAGGATGACCATGTTTCTGGAGTAGGGTTTTATTGTCTGCTTATTATCATTTTAAACAGCTCATGTTAACGTTGTCTTTTCAGGCCCACTGTTCACAGGTTTCTAATAAAATCAACCATAGAGGAAAGAATGCAGACCATGTTGAAAACAGCAGAAAGAAGGTAAACCTACCCGTCCTTGGAAAAGGCAGATGCCATTGGAGGCCTGTAGATTCTCTGAATGTTAGTGAAAATAAAACAGAACTTTAAATTAAACAGTGACATTTAATTGTATGTGGCTGGAACACAGACAGTTAATTTAAAGTTTGTTTAGATAAATAACTTTATTCCCTTTGTTTTTCTAGCCACGTCACCACCTCCATGAAGCAGTCTGAGGTGTCTGTGCTGACAGTAGCAGACCTGGCTGATCTGTTCACTGAGGACACTGAAGCTCTAGAATGATACCTGGCAGAGACTTTTAATAATGCAATAGCAACACTATAAGAAGGATGTTCTTAACAGCTGTCGTCTGTATATATACAGGCCAGATTGTTTAAAGATATGTTTTACCAGCAAAAGTAACGCACAAGGTATAGGGTTCTTTTATGAGATACTTGAGGAATTCTTGAACACACTGAAATAATTCTGTGTTACAGGACAGTCTAGTATGTATATCCCACAAAGTTCAATGCAGAATTAGGATATTTGATTGAATAGTGAATCTCACTTTGTGACAGGAAGTTGGGATATTGAGAGGAGGCATTAGTTCTCATCAAGTACTGTAGCTTCATTTTTGTAAGGTTCCAACAACTGGAAGCCATACCATGTCTATTTATGACAGACCCAGAGCAGATATGTGTCTATGATGGATCTCAGCCCAGCTCTGAATCTTTCCGTAATATGGAGAGATTTAGAGAAGCATAGAAAACATCCTAAGAAACACCTGGCCATCACCAATGGTCCATAATGTTGGCTGCGGTTGAAGCTACCATTTGCAGTTCATTCATTCTTCCATCAATACTGTATTTGGACCATTTTTAACAACATATTGAGGTATGGATACGATTATATCACAGTGGTCACAGCTTTCACACAACCTGTGAATTTTGCAATTTTGTTTCCACTCAGTGTGAAAATAGGAAGTGAGCTATACACGTTTTTTGAATTGCCAGCAGTACACAGTTAAATCGATTAGCAAACAACACATAAAGGTGAATACTTGCACAGTACAAAAAAGTAGAGAGGCAAAATTAAGTTCTAAGCAACTAGCAGAGGAATATCCCAAATAATTTCATGAAAGTGGGGTTGAACTTTAAAGGAGAAACAAACTTTTTTCAAATGAACTAAAACCTTTTGTGCAGAAAATATACCTCTGCATAGCCTTGATAATGTAAAACCTAAAGGGAGGATGGTTTACAGTTCTGGGGAAGCATGAAACCCTGATTTGCAGGTCTTGCAGTTGTTGCCCAGCGGTGCTTAACACAACTGTACTTGTCAACAGTGTAGATGCAGACCGATCCTTCTAATATTTAAACAATGTGCTCAGGGGTGACAGACGTCGCAACAAAAGGAAACTTTTAATGTACATCTCATAATACCAAAATCCCAGCTGTGCTTAGCGACATTAACGAAAAGGATATTGTTGTATAATTTCCAATTTATAACCAGAATATTTATTTTAAAAATGTAATTTCAGTGCACAGATTTTTTTTTTTTTTTTACATCTGACAAGGAATGCATGTAAAAAACAAAATGTAAGCATATTCCTCCTACAGTTTGGAAAGGTACAGTTAAAAAGAAATCTGTTTACCTTTGACTAGTGTGAGATAAAAAGTTTAAAAAAAAAACATTCAATACATGTTAAATCCATGAAATAGATGTTTATTTAGCACAAATATTAAAATATTACAATGTATTATATTGATAAATCTTTTTTTTTTTTTTTTTTTCCAAATCCTAAGGCCACTGCACACCAGACGCTATGTGATAAAATGAATAGAACCTGTACTTTGCTAGGGAGCTTACGTCACTGCCTTGTGACTTTTGCTGTGTATTTTTGCCACAAGTGAGCACCTCATTGGCTAAAATAAAAAAAACAAAAATGCTTCAGCAAGTAGATATTTAATTTGCTTTGTGTTATTGTGCAATGCGTGTGTATGTGATAACAGCACGATATTAATGCTTTGTTTTTAATTGTTGTGTATATTTTTGTTTGTGATGTGCAGTACGAAATAAAACAAGCAGTAATTCTAAGTGAAATTGGCTATGTATATTGCAGCTAAGGCATGTGCAGTTA
This sequence comes from Acipenser oxyrinchus oxyrinchus, assembly GCA_030684275.1. Taxonomy (NCBI): domain Eukaryota; kingdom Metazoa; phylum Chordata; class Actinopteri; order Acipenseriformes; family Acipenseridae; genus Acipenser; species Acipenser oxyrinchus. The sequence continues at coordinate 53,127,516 of CM060251.1, read as the reverse complement.
GACTGTAAAAATGGGGAGCCAACTCCAGGACCACATATCCGAATCCGCAGTATAGCGAGGGGCGGGTGTACCATCAAAGAAGACACTCATAATTTCCATGTTATGTTGACAGATATGTACTGATCTCGATCATAGTTTTGTCAATAGCAGTTTTTAAATCTGTCGCATGGCATCTGTGTCACTGTGGGTATGTAATAGTGTAAAGTAATGTTAATATGTGGGTTATATAGGGAACAGCATAACTGCAATATTTTCAGTATTATACCAACACCCATCTGTTTTCAGTTCTTAATATACTAACTGTCAGCCTGGCAGGCAGATCTGTTCCTTCCACCCCTGTTTTTAAACACACTGGAAAAACACTAAACAATTGACAATTGCATGTCAGGTACATTTTATTAACTGTAATGCAGGTATTCCATATTCACTTTTTCCTGGTGTGCAGTTACTGCTCCTTTTTATTGGCTGTACTGTGGATGATCTAATTGCACATTTGAGGAGCACCTTATTCTGTCACAATACTTCAATGTACTTTGACCAAAAATACCTGCAGCAAAGAAGTATTAAATTCAATTCAGCTGACTACTCCACTGTACATCACATACTATTTTCTTTGTGCATTCAGCAAAAAGTGTGTCTTGTTTTTGTGTAATATTCAGACATTTTATCTACATCTTTACAAAAAGCAGAAAGTGCATGTTTCATTATTGTTGCATCCATTTTGTGTCTGGTTTCAGACACATTTCACCCAAAATGTCAAGTTTTAAATGGTTTCCAGTAGCATGCATCCAAATTTATATCCATGTTTTGAATTAATTTATGCTGCACAGGCATTAATATCCCATAGCAACATGACACAAAAAAACCTAAAATCTTATACTTCACATAATCTAAAATCTACAAACATGGTGAGCTGAACTAGTAGCATAATCATGAATTTTACAAATGTGGTTGGTTTTTACAAAATGCCAGTATGTGCCACTTTTCAGGAAGTCTATAAATTTCATTTAGCAAGACAGTATTACCTAGGAAAATAGGTACATACCATGCACAATTACTTTTAGTATATTCATAAAAATTACTCAATACAGACTTTACACCTTAAAGGAAAGACAGAATAAGATTTAAACAATAACTTGTTTTAAGGACGGCCTTACAATAACTACAGTATGGCAGTGTTAAATATTGTTTTCATCAAGTGACAGATTTCTGTTTTTGCCCTGTATATTTTACGAAAGGTTTAAATGGTGTTGTTTTGATTTTAAATGAGCACTGTATCATATTTGCATTGTCTGTTCTATGTATTGTTGTTTTTGTAGTGTGTCAGAATTTAATGTCTGTAATAGATTTACTTCTTTCATAAGACACTCTCTAACCCAACCATAAAAATAAAGCTTGGACTGTCTGCTTCAAGCATTTTCATTTACTGATAGGGCTGTTCTAGTAACATGCACTTCATTCCTATAAAGACAACAATCGTACTATAATTTAAAAAAAAACATGGCAAATTAAAGCCATTGTCAACTAAATTTTAAGTGTTAAACACTGGTCACAAAACTGGAGGAAACAAATACTAAATAGGGGGTCTAGAACTGGAACATAATTGAAGTCTTTACATTTTCTAAAGGCATTGGCATAGTTAACCCTAAGCACAGCATATAAACCAGGACCAGAAGACACAGTTGTGAATTAAGTGGCGCTAGGACAGAGGGAAGAAGACACTTCTTCACATAAAGAGTGGTGAGGATATGGAATGGGTTACCTAATCATGCTGTTGAGGCATCACTTGGATCCTTTAAGCCCCACGTTTTGAGATTAGTTAGCTACTCGGTACTGGACAATCTTAGATGGGCCGAATGACCTCACATTTGTAAAAATGTTCCTTATTATCTTAACTAAAAGCAATAGCCATTGTGAAAATGTCAGGTTACGTCTTGTAGATAATATAATATAGCACCCGGGGGTGTTCTTGGATTTCTCCAACATAAGGACCCAGCTCCTAAACATAAGGCAGGTGCCAGGTAGTAAAGAAATGTGAACAGGACTTTGTTACATTTATGTGATTACAATCTTGAGGGTCATTTGGAAAGGAGAGAGAAATCCCCAAGTACTGTAAATGTAGTACACATACCCATTGGACTATATTACCGGCAACTACACTTAATATTTGGCTGAGAGTGTAGATCTTGCACTTATAATGTCAATGACACAGTATTCTAACCGTTTAAACCACAACAGTTTCTATATAGACAGATTAAGCGCATTAATAACAGGTTTTTGTCATTTTTATTTAGATTCAATGACATTATATGTTTATAAATGTTAAGTGGCTACCTCTAATCAAGTTGCACTCTTTCTATGACTGACCCTAACAAAGCAGAATCTACAAGAAATACACTCTCAACTTGACACCGATCAATAGCCATGCAATACAATGTCTAAATACCACCACCGTAAGATGTTTGATCCTGGTCTTTTACGGAAATGTTCTCTTCCTTGTTATACCTTACAAGAGCAAAAGTACTCAAATAATACTGCATGTTTGTTTTAGTTTTTTTTTTTATTTGAACGCCCTGTGACCCAAAACCTTTAGGGTAGCGTGGACCTTAACTATAGTGCACTAAATATATATATCTGTTTGGCCAGATTTGCTGTTGCATTAATGATTGAAAACAGTTCCTAAATTGTATATTAGCTCATGTACAAAATGGCTCCAAATAAATCAATATTTTTTTTATTGCATTTGATCAAAAAGGATTTTTAGCATCTTTTCATTATTTTATTCTCTTAAAATGTATATATATATATATATATATATATATATATATATATATATATATATATATATATATATATATATATATATATATGTGTGTGTGTGTGTTGTTTTTCATTTTTTATTTTATATTACCAGTATTATTTGGTGTAATTTACTGTATGTCATAAAGTTTTATTACAGAACTATTTCCTGCTCAGCCGTGTCACCTCAAACACTTTTAGGGAACAAGTCATTGACGCTGCCATATGCCATATAAAGCGTCTTTAGTTCAATGGAAGTATAATGGATTCTTTCCGAGTTTTGCCAGGAATAATGACAATTGACTTTAACATTTGGGCTTTTATTTGCAAGACAAAGAAAACATGAGTCATTGTCAATAAAACCTTTCCAGTAAAATCAAGTCATAAAAAGGGAAAGACTAAAATAAAGAAAATCAGGTTTCTGCAAACAAGAATTAATGGCAGTCTACATTTGGCATTTCAAAACCTTGCCTGTCTTGACATGAGGACAAGACATAACCTTACCGAATTCCTAAAGGCTTGGTTTCAAATTGAGGTGCCTATATGAAAAGTTCACTTTCCAGCTGTACCAAGTTTTTTTTTGTTTTTTTTTTACCTATGTAAAAAGCATTGCCACAAAGCCTTGATCTATCACCGCTTAGAACAATTAAATATACCCAAGATCACAGTATAGCTTTGTCTTGTGTTTTCCTCAGGACACAACCTAGTTAATGAACACATTCTTACAACCAGTGATGAAAATGTTAACTTTCTCCAATGAGAGGAAAATGTTTTCAAACCCAGGCCCTTGCTATGACCTCTTCTATTTTTACATTCTATTTCCAGTTGATAAATCCCTTCGAAATAAGCCATGTGATCACTGACCTCCACATGTCTGCCATCTCCAAGTCATTTATGGTAATCCACACAATGAGAAAGATCAGGTTGTTTATATGTAGAGTCATTCTACTGGTGCATCCTTGCACATTTGAGATAAATAAGAGGCATTGTAAAGCAATTTCTGAGAATATACTGAACAATAATGGATTGTATACATATACCATTGTGAAAGTTTACCACAGTATTTTTACACATTATTTTTGCAGGTTTTTTCACATGGTTCTGCTACTGTATGCATTTACTGTAGTTTACCCCATTTATCATGTTTATGAATATGCTTTACCATACCTCATTGGTCTTTACAATGCTTACCTGTGTTTTACTATGCTTTATAACACGGTGCTACGTGAGACATAACCATAAAGGTGACCCATTATACAGTATATAAAACACTGAAATCATCACATCTCCATGCAATGCTGTGTATAACGGTGGAATCGGAACTGACTGTACTTTTCATAAATATAAATAACAAAGTTTAAAGGTGTGTATTGTTGCCTTTAAATGAAAACAACAGCTTCAAACATTTTTTTGTAATTATGTAGAAATGATACCTTAGCTTTCACAGTATGTGCTTATAGTTGCCCTGTAGTCAGAACATGATAAGTAACCAGTCATGTGTATGTGCTACAAATAATGCAGTCACTTTAGTTTTTGCTTTATTAAAGTACAATTTTAAAACCTTTCAAGTCAAATACGTTAAAGAAACAGTTGTATGTTACTAATAACTTCGGTGCATTTGAACTAGACCTAACGGTTTGGTTAGTGGCCTTGATCCGACTGCAAGATTTCTAATGAACTTAAGCATCATAGGGATTCCCGCCAAAACAAACCCTAACTACAAATCCTTTACATTTTATTATTGTGTTCCAGGAAGGAACTGTGAAACACACACAAAGAATGACTAAACCAGTCTTCTTCTTGTGTAAAGTTTGCACGGATGACTTGTTTGGGAAAAAATAGCTTTTTTGTTGAAGAAGTTTACTGTGGGGGGCAATTCTGATTTTTAGTGTTTTGTGTTACCTTGGACTCTTCTGGCTTTCCTCTATTCATGTTAGGAATCTCATTGTTGGTTTGGACATCATTCAAGCTGGTTTAGGGCTGGAGAGAGGCTCTGGTCCCATCACTACAATATTTGTAGAGGGAGGAAGAGGATAACACAGCCACATTCTGCACATCATCCACAGTACATACAACAAATCTTATTGTAAAAAGATCAAGCAGGGATTAAACTGATAGTTGGTTTGGACTTTTTTTTAACAATGGCTCTCTTGGGCTTGGCGCTTGCATGGTCCTTGTTAACTTTATTGATAGGCTCTTCAACTTCATTCTATCTGGAGCCTGAGGAGGGTAAGTGAATTAGACATGAGTCAATTTAGTCATTTTCCATTAATGTAAATGTATATATTGTGTCCTAAACAAACGTAAATCAAATAACAGCTATACAAATTAAACCCAGATTGGGGTGGCTAGAACAGCAGTGGAAAAGCACTGGTACTGTTACGTGTGAATTCGAATCTAGTTTTAATAAACATTTAAATCACTTGACACAAAAGTGATATTGACACATTAAAAAGTGATATGCATACTATTAAATATGGCTATATTATAAATTACCTTACATGTGCTCTAATGGTTCTTTTAATCAATGATATTTAAATGGTTTAAATAGTTTAGTCTTGCATCGATCTATTTGTTGTTAACTGTTCTTTCCCATAGTTATTTATTCACAATGATTAAACTAGAAAATCCATTTAAGGTGCTCCATCTTGTTTCCAGGGGTGACCTGCAGGCAGTAGCAATAAACCCAGGACAATGAGACATAAAGATACACAGGGCTGCATGAGACTGGATCAGAAACAGGCATCCAGTCGGTTAATCACACTGGCATGTCAAAATCTAGCATCGTTAATTTCAGTATGTGGGCTTAGGGTTAAGAAAGTGTCCTGTTCAGGTGTACTAACTGTTTTCCCAGAGTGCATTGGTAATCTGTTTATTTATTTGCTTAAATAGTAAAAGTGAGGAAGACAGGAATTTTGCCAACAAATGGCAGACCCTTTTTTTTGTTTTTTGTAATGGGTGTTTGCAGAAATTAACTTGTCTATTGCCACATTGTTATTTTTCCCACTTGTATAAAATCCTATGTAGGCCCACTTATACAATTTTGCTTAAGGTTTTCGTGAGTGCCGCAATATCATCTTTCAATGTTTATCACATCTCATTAGGCTAAACAACATACTGAAGACTTGTGTTTAAACCCCATGTTATAGATTTTTGTCATTTAGTGTTTATAGTAGGAGCTATCAGTGGCACTGTCAATACTGAGCCCCACTCCGAGACTGCTAATTATGCCTAACGTGACGTGGATAAGGTGGATTTGAACCCCTGTTCCCAAGGGTAAAGGGCTAGTAAATAAACATGCTGCGTCACCAGTCCCGAGTGTGTCTGTTTGAGTGCCACCAAAATGTATACAATAGGGGAGACTGGGGAAGGCGGTTTGTCCTGTATAATATAATAAGCTGTGCTGGTCCATATAAAAGAAGTACAACAAAGTTTTTAATAGGATCCGCTAAATATGTGTATGCAATACAAAGGTCTGTTGTTCAGGTGAGAAGTGGAAACTAAAGCTAAAGAAAGTTCCTCTTACAAGTATATACAGGTAAAATGTATATACAGGTAAAAGGGTACTGCATAATCAGTGTTGTATAGTTTTTCTTCTTTCTGATTCCTCTTAGAAATCAATGAGACTGTCATTTGTACCAAAGACCTTATGGAAGTGGACATACCTAGTGCCTTCTTTCTCAACAAAGTTCCTCCAGTCTATGTAAGTAAAAACTTTCACTATCTTAAAACTTAAAATGATTAATTAAACCAGTACAATCAGTATAACTTACCTGTTACTAAAAGTAAGGACCAGAAGGTCTTATTGTGTGCATGATGAATTTATATTATTCATTTTTGAATGCAGTGTTTTCACACAGTACTGAATGTTAGAGTTCACCCAGCGCACAAGGAGAAATGTGGCCAGTTCAATCTTATACTTTACCAGCATGGTACCCCTTGCGAGCTAAGCTGACAAGGAATGGACCCCACAGTACATATTGTACCAGGGCTCCTTCGACTGCAATACACTGCTCTAAAACTACTGAACAACGTACATATTGGCAAATGACATAAAACCAGTGGTAAAGTAAACCTTTGCAAGTTAGTTATAAAACTAGAACAACTATCTTGCAGGAAGGGCCTGGTAAATGAAAGGTCAGAGTAGTTTCTTGCTAGTAGTTTTTTACTATTAATAAAAGCATTTTATTCCACTGAATATTGGCTTTCCCTTTGATTTGTACAGCAAGATCATGTGCCCATCCTTTCCAAAATGCGGAGAGTATGCATATGAAACAGAGTACCAAGCACTGTCAGGTTTAATCGTGACGTGTACTAATTCTACTAACTAGTGATAATGTATATCAAGAATCTCCACTGAGCAAGCAAGGTAGAGATGAAGAAGACTGTTTAGTCTTACCAGCTGTCTTTTAGATTGTGATTGTGTATTAGTGGCATATTTATAAAATGCTTACCCCAATTGTTTTTCTTGCTCTTCAGATTTGGGATTTACACCTTAATGACCCTGAATGTCGAGGAATGGAAACAGAGAACTCCTATGTATTCGCAATTAAAACCAACCTGTCAGACTGTGGAACCATCACGGTACAGTGCTAACCTCTTACTCTTAGTTTCCTCTGTTTGTAAGTTAGCTGTACTGTATACTCATTGAAAGCCCTCATAGAAGTTTAGAATTTCTGATGTTTCCATTGTTAAAATGACCCATCAACTCCTCTTTAACTCTAGATCACACTAAGTTTCAATGTATAGCCATCATTGTATTGATAAATGCAGTATTGTAAAACAGTGGCATTGAAACAGAAGTGAATAATAATTGAAGTTAATGAACATTTTACAACATCCCTTTATAACCACGTAAGTCCTTGTGACTATCACAACATTGACATTAAATGCAAATGAACTAACATTCTTGTTTTATTATTTCTCTTCCACCATGGCCTCAATGGCAATAAATAACATAATATTAAATTAATCAATTTCACAACTAGTGATTGCGCTGCAGTGGAGTACTTTGCAAAAGCATTAAACTTTTGATTAGTTGCTAAATGCTGAATGCTCAAAATAAATTAAACTTCTAAAAGACATAATAGAGAATGGATGACAATGATCCATGACTCATGAAGCCATTTTGCTTAACAATGATTGGAGAAGTGTCTTCCCTAAAGCTTAATGGGGATCTTTCACTATTATGAAGTATATGTTAATATGTGGAAAGACTATTTCTTCTTTGAAAGAGGGGATGTCTTGTTTTTCTTCTACATTCATTCTCTGAGTACTTCTTTAGAACACTGTTAAGGAGCAAATGCCTCACAGCACTAAATTATCTGGACTTATATGGAAATTATAGCAGTGCTTTCAAGGGCTGTGAATAGGCCGGCCGTGTGTCAATGTCCGTGTTTGCAGTTCCTGTATCTTTTTCAGCTCTTCTCATGGCGTGACCACATTGCAAGGATGATCGTTTTCTTTTTTACAAGATATAAATCTGGGCCCCAAGCAGTCTTAAGTATCTTTGAATTTCTTACTTAGAATGCACAGAACATTCCTTGTAAACAGTTTAAAAGGTTAACTTGACTTTGTGGGGCAGGAAGTTTTCTTTGTTTCAAGCAGTTTTACACATACCACGTACATATACCACATACCAGCCTGGGCAAAACTAGAAGGACCTAATTGGATTTCCTCAGCTAGAGCGTTGGTCTGAGCTTATGTTACTCAGCTTGCTTTTGTGCCCTATAAATGCTGTTCTACTAAGTTTGAAAATATATCTTGACCTTATGAAGTCATGTGACAAGAATGACTTTTCTAAGCAGCACTATACATACAGAATTGCGCAATATGCATGTACTGTAACTGCAGAGCTTATAGTTAAGGCGTGTTTGTATGAAATAACTTACAGATATATATATATATATATATATATATATATATATATATATATATATATATATATATATATATAATATAAATAGAAAAAATCTTGGTACATTTTTAAAAGAATAAAAATAGAAAAAATCACAGTGTTGAGCTAATTTCACGATTTCCGCGAAATCGTGATTTTTTCAGGGCCCTTATTAATCACCAGATGATTTACTCACGCCAAAAAAAAAAAAAAAAATTCTCAACGGTATTTTAGTGATTGTAATATGAACCACTACTGTAACAAGGTAATATAACATAAAAATGTCATTTCAGTGTACTTACTTTTTAAAAAAATGTTTCTCTATACTTCAGGCTTCTGATGACACCCACATCATGTTTATAAATAACATACACAATAATAACACGGATGTCATCACAAGAACCTACATCAACATCACGTTTGTGTGCCGCTACCCTGCCAACTACATGGTCAAGCAAACTAATGGCAACAACATGATAAATGTTGATATAAGGTAATAATTTTCTCCTTGTTACAGAACTAAGGTAAGCAGTATTGTATTCATTTATGATGAAATGGCCCCCATTCTCAAATCTTTATTATTATTATTATTATTATTATTATTATTATTATAATATACTAAAATGCTGCTAGATTTTCATACTGCTGTGATAAAAATGCTAATCAACATAGTGACTCATCAGTACTCTTAGTGGCTCATCGTAAGAATACTGTTAAGGGACAGTTTTGTTCAGAAACATCTCTAACCTGTTTTATTAAAAAAAAAAAATCAAAATTGGACACATGATCACCAGATTTGTGTCTTTTAAACTGAGGAATACATTTATACAGTAAGAGTAAAAGAAATATATCATTTTTTGACAAATGTTTCGACTTGAAGTCTTGGCATTTGTCAAGAAGTTCCCTACACTATATATATACTGCAAGAGAAGGTTTTATATTTATGTATGCATGTATGTTGTGCAGGACAATTACACTCAGCACTGAAGATGGCAACTTTTCTGTTTCAATGATGCTTTACAAGGATGAGGGTTTTGAAGACAAATGGACAGATGTTCCTTTCCTAGCATTGGAAGACAACATTTATGTAAACGTCTACATGGTATGACCTGTTCTGTAAACCAAAAAGCCACTTGAGTATGGGTATGACTATCGCAGTTATCTTAACTAATGTATTCTGCTTGATGTTTAGTTTCATTTTTTATGTCATTTTCTGTTCTGGTCCTCACATTCTGGTCTGTTTTTTAAGAATATGAAAGGTCCCCCATATAAATCCACTAGGGCATAGTGTTGTAGTGGGCAGGTTAACAGTTAGACATATTCCTAATATATCTGTTGAGGCCACGGGTTGCTTTAAATGTGTGAATTTACCAGGATGTGATGATGGAAAACGAAAATGATAAACAAAATCATTGTTAACAATAGGAAGAAAGCAACACAGGTGCCTGGTGAAAGCAAGTGGACACCTGCAGGGCTGGCCTTTGTCCTCCAGAGGCCGGTAGCTCACTGACATCCTTTCTTGAGTTCCTGGGTGTAAATAGGAAATTGGCTTGGTCGTGGGAATGGAGGCCCATTGAACATTCAGCTCTCCTGATCTGTGTGGGGAATTGCCGGGTGAGGGTATGTAATTAGACATTCTAATTTGGGGAGAAAATCAGGGCTAGAATAATAAAAAAATAAAAAAATAATAAAAAATAATAAAATGAAAAGCTGTAGGTGGCCCTATGCGCATTTAAAATGAAAAAGCATTCCCACTTTATACACAGTAGGACCAGCTTAATACAATAGTAGTTAACATAGAACCTTTAGATCTGGGAACTGGGTTTGACCCTAGTTAAGGTTGGGTCTGCAATAATAAGATATTCAATATTATTTTTAAAAGTTTTCCCTATATTGGGCAGCATCTGCACTAATGGTCAGCATGCCTAAGCATGGCCAGTTTTAGAGCTGACGTTTTAGGATGTCCGAAGTCATATGGGGTATATTTACCACTATAAGAAAATTGCCCTCACCCTTGTAATGTACAGTTTGGCATGGAAAATCGAATGCCCGTCAAGTTTTAAAACTGGTACCTAGTTTTGAGTGCGAGATCAGATTTTAGTTGTGTGAGAAAATGGATTCTGGCAAACTGTAAGCCTGCTTTAAACTGCTTGCGGACTGAAAACTGGAGACGGGATCAGCAGCTTGCCATTAGGGCTGATGATATTTCCCTTGACTGGAAAGATTTACTGTAGCTCACTTTGAAAACTGCAGCTGCTGAATGTGACAAGGAAAGCCCGGGCTCCTTGAGAATACTGATAGCTCCCACCGGCTTTACCAGCCACGTCCCCTTGTATCCGTTTCCCCCAAGTTTAGATATGAAGACCATATGAAGACAGCATGAATCTGATTAAAACGATCAGTAGGGAAGGTGCTTTTAACCATTTAAGTGTCTTGGTATTGTCTTTTTCCAAGCAAATATATCTCACGAAGGAATACACTGCAGATACTGTCATGTAACTCAAGTTGAAGTGTTTATAGCTAATTAAATAATTCCATAAATTGTACCTGCCGTGCCATTCGCTATGCTGGTTTCACATGTGCAGCTTTGAAAGAAGCACATGTTATAACAAACATGTATTTTCATTAAAAAAAATAATAATAATTGTGCCATACTTTAGGCAGTCTGCTACACTGCGCAAATTCAAGGTCATCAGTATTGCTGAGATGAAATGACCTAGGAAGTACAAGTATAACATACTACTATTATTGTTATTATTTATTTCTTAGCAGACACCCTTATCCAGGGTGACTTGCAATTGTTACAAGATATCACATTATTTTTACATATAATTACCCATTTATACAGTTGGGTTTTAACTGGAGCAATCTAGGTAAAGTACCTTGCTCAAGGGTACAGCAGCAGTGTCGCCCACCTGGGATTGAACCCACGACCCTCCGGTCAAGAATCCAGAGCCCTAACTACTTCTGCCCTTACATAAAGGCATACAAACTGAGACCTTGTATGGTCCAAATATAACACACTTCCTTTAAAACTGCACCTGTGAGGCTTATGCAGTGTGATTTGTTTTTGGTAGGTGGGATTCACGTTAACTCCACTGCCAGGTCATCACGTTTTTAAATACTTATTATCACTCCTCTTGAAAGAAGCTGTACTGTATGTACATTTTTAGCCTGTGCCCTGTGCTCTGGCTTGTTACTGCTATGTGTTGTTTTGTTATGTAGGTAAATTACTATACTACTAAATACATTGATAATCACTACTGAATACATTGACAGTCAATCCTCTGCCATTTTAAAAAATAATTCTTCAATAATACACTGCAGTTTGTTAATCATTCCATGTGTACAATGTCATTTTAGATTGAGCAGATGTGGATTCAACCTGCTTATGGCAGGGCTGCTTGATGCTGTGCAGTAAACCTTATAGGATTTAACACTTTTTTTAAATTTTCTATTGCCTTGCAGGTACCAGCTCATTTAATAATGCGTCTCGAGGGTTGCTGGGCTACTCCAACAAATGATCCATACAGTGACATTCAGTACACTTTCATCAGAGACAGGTCTGTGTGCATACCATGGTACAAGACTACAATATTCCTATAGTATCCTACACTGTTCCATTATAGCCACTTACAAATAGCAGAAATAGTGAAACTGGCATTTAAAGAGACAAATGACTTTGGATTCAGTGAAGGTTCAAATGCAGAAGTCTGTCCAACCATGTATAGTTAGTGAATAGTAAGTTGCTGTGAATTGACATGCAGACCTGGGTTTGAACAACAACTGTGTGACTAGAGTCAGCTGAACATGATGTTGAAACAATATAAACTGAACAGCTGCGCATGTCCTTAAGAACTGTCTGGTATTTTGGGTCTGCTAGCAATTGGGTAACCAAGAAGTACACTGTGATTTCTGTTTACAGTCACAAGATGAAAGCTTGTTACAATTAGTTTTTACCAAGCTGTTAGGTAAACATCCTTTTCCAATATCATGCCAAATCTTATCCTTGCATGATTTCAGGATCATGATTTTAGTCTGTTTTAAACACTTTTTTTCCACACAGATAGTGAAGTTTAATTTTGCAACATATTCAAAATATATTCAACTAGAAATACAATTTAAGATTGAGAGGTTATACTTTTCAAAAAAAGTCATTATGTAGTACAATACTGGTGGTATATAAAGTTTATAGCAGTAAAATAGATAGAGAAAGTTATAAATGTGATACATTTCTCTAAAGAAACAGAGAATGTCCACATGCCATAGATGCATTATAATTGTATAGTTACTGTAATACAAGTACTGATAACTAAAAAATAATGACAACCGGGACTACAATAATAGGCTCAAATTGTAGTTATTGGGAATAAACAGGGAATTTGTCTTCAGTTTGAATTTAGGCAAGTCACTTCCCTTTACTGTGCCCGGGGCCTCTCAGCTCCCTATTAAAGCTCCCTATTAAACATACAGCTAGTAGAAATTCCTGTATAAAAAGATTCTAAGGAGATAAAATAAACTTGTGAGTTCACCCTGGTCTGCCACTGAAACTGGTGTGTGGGTTAGAAGGGTTGGAATGATTCCATAATTATCAAAGCCAGAGAGACAACAGTGAAGTCAGGCCTTAAGTAATGGATAATGCTTTCAAAGATGAATGCCTTCATTTAATTGTATTTCATTCACAGCTGTCCTGAAGGAACTAATGAGCAAACATTAGCAGTACTAAAGAACGGCGAGAGCTCGGAGGCAATGTTTCGGATACAAATGTTCAAGTTTGTGGGCGACTCCTATAAAGACGTATTTCTCCACTGCAATGTTCAAATATGTCACAACAAAGTGGGGGTCTGCCAACCAGTAAGTGTTCTACCATAGTTCATGCTTCTTCATTTCATATGCACATTATCTTAGTCGTCTTTGATATGGTCTGTAAACCTAGATAATACAGTATTTCTATATAACTTTTTTTTTTTTTTAAAACTGACATGAAACTATTCCATATATAACTGTACTGTTTTCCTATTCTCAATTATGTCTTGCTTTACTATAACTGGATGTTTTGAATACATCCTTAAGGCTTAAGTTCAATATAATACAAATACACCAAGTGACAAGAAATGAGCGTCCTTTTTAAGTGCTCTATGCAGTAAAGGGTTAATTGCAATACATTATGCCTAGGGAGTAGATTGATGGTTCCTATATCACATGTGTGATATAAAAGCTGTAAGCAATCTATCAACAGAACTGTTCGGAAGAAGCAATGACAAGGACAAAAAGAGACATTGTACCATCTCACACAGTTTCCTATGGTCCCATTAGAAGACAGACACCCACTAAAGGAGAAGCAGGTCAAAGTAAGTAATCATCTTTCCACCCCTTTAAACATGAAAGGACGAGTCATTTTTGATTTCCATTAATAGCTCAATCAATAGAAAGCCAGTAAAACATATCAATATGGCGACCTGTTCATTATGATGGAGTGCCCAACTGCTATGTTGTAAACAGTGTGGTTTCTACGGTGCTTCAAGATGTCAATAAACTGTGTAATGGAGTCTATTAAAGTAGATGGATCATTCAATATTTTACAATTGTGTTTACAATTCATAACCAACCAAAATACAAATTCCTGTACTACTAAACTAAAGATAAAGGCAGAGAGATTATCTTGAAACCCTTGAACTGGATTTGAACATATTTCTGCTTTCTAATACAAACACCATACATACCATGAATATGGTAACTTAACAATTTCTTTTGACTAGGTACCTACCCCAGTACTATAAGCTGTATCAATACAAAAACATACAAAGGTAGCTCAAACACCTTTACCTAAATTTCATAACTGACTGATTTTAGGTGATTATTTTTCACTCAGGGATCAGCTACTGAACTGTAATTCCACTGTCATGTAACCCAAAGGAACAACTACTTTTGGAGTTGGTTTTACTCCAGCATTAACTAATCCACTTCCCAATGAGAGCGTAATGTATGCAATGTTGATATGCTGCTGTAGTCTTATTAACAGTGCCAGTTGCAGGGTGTCTTTGTGAACCATTATCATGACTTATGAAGAACATACACCAAATCTGTCACCTGTCGTAAATTAATAGTTTACCTGCTTCACAAATGTACATGCTAATGATGAAATGTACTCTCTCAACCCTTCTTCATGTTGCTTGCAGGGACTGCACATCTGCCACTGGTGCAGACCTTTGTGCTAGGAGGACTGCTGCTGGTTGTTCTTTTACTCATTGGAGTATTTGGAAAGCTCTGGGTGCGTTCACGAGGGCAGTATCCCACAATGCAAGCTCAGCTGACCTTGTCGAATATTCACCCCCACTCAGAGGTTGCCTCATAACCAAAGTACCATGTACTTCACCCTCCCCTTGGAAAAGGGTTTAACATGTCCGAAAGTTCCTTCTTTCCTGTCATTAACCAACCAGCTACTTCCTGTAATGAATGACATGTCAGTGACATGCTTCCTCAACTCCAAATCCCAGTCTCAAGTAAAACAGACATCCTGACAGATATGCAAACTGGGGGTAAGGTTAAAGATATTATTTGAAAATGAAAAGGAATGTTTGATAAAACATGTGCTATTGAAACTGCACATGTGAGACCTTAGCAAATGGAAGAGAGGTATGGTTTATGGAATTATTTCATTGCCTATAAGCCCTTTAAAGGAATGTGAATCAAGTTTGTAAAATCAATTTTCTTATAACGTTCTATTTGATATTTTTGCATATCCTGAGTTAATGTAAAAAAAAAAAAAGTACCAAAAGATTCTTTCTCAGAACAATAAAAATGGACCAGTGATAATATAAATTATTGGTTGGTACTTTTACGAAATGTAACACCATCCGCTAAATCAAGAATGGTGTAAGTTACTAAAGGTGCATCCTATTATAGAAAATCTGTATGCGTCTCATCTCATGATGTTATTACTTCAGCAGTGACCATTATTTTCACAACATGATTCTTTTCACAACAGAAATGTTAATGTGTAGTCTGAAACTCCTTTCATTAACCATGTCAGAGCACTTGAACAGTACAGAAACAAAAAGACCTTCAATATTCTGGCTTTATTATCAAAAACGACTGTATTTTATATACATCTTGTGCTGTGTTGCTATTCTTTTTTGTACATGGGGCAACAGACCATCTTAGGAACATAGCCTACATATTTTAACTGAATACATTTTCACAAATAAACTGTAAGTAAGAAAAGCTGCTGTAGTATTGCAATCAGACAGGTCTACCTTGTTTTGTTTTTTACAATAAACACTTTTAAATATTGGATTTGATTTGTATTCTGATTTAATATATTTTTCTATGTATATTGTCTTGTCTAGTCATGTGTGTTTAAGCAAATTAATTAAGCTACATTTGCTTTTTTCAACTGTAGTACTGGTAGCAGAATACCAACCAAGCCAGGCTGTGTCTCATTTGATTGAACTTTTTTCTTCAGAGTACCTAAAGTAAAGACTTGGAATGCAATTGCATCAAAGTCAAATTGGTAAAGCCTTTAATATTCTATCTTCACTATCAAAAGCAACTGTGTTCCAATATACATACACATTTATAATGTTCATCTTCAATGAATTTCAAAACAATATAAAGAAGAAAAAACACTGCCATAACAGTGGTAATTTGAACCACCATAGGCAGCAATGATGTCAGGTCTACTAGATGCTTATATTGCTCTGGACTGGAGGTATAACATTTTCATTAACGACAGTAGAGCTGCAGTGCAATCCAGTCTAATGGTATTTCGACATGCATGACTTGCCTTATTTAATTGCAGTACCGGTAGCAGACTACCAACCAAGCCAGGCTGTGTCTCATTTGGTGCAACTTTTTTTTTTCTTCAGAGTCCAAATCTTTTATGTAGCATGTGATAACCGGTGCGCTTTCATCTTTGCAAAACAATTATTTTTCCTTTTGCACGCTATCGAACTTTGACTGCTGCGTAGTGACGCCATAGACGAGCGTTCGCCAGCAGCCAGCCAGCCAGCCAGACAGAAGACCAGATGCCGACAGTGACAGCGCGAGGGAGAAAGAGAGAAGGAAAATTAATTGTAAGACTAAAAAAATAAATAAAATAAACATCATCCTTTTAATTTTTTGAAGAAGAAAAACACAAACCAGAATCTCCCAGGACCAGAGAGAAGAACGGGGTTATGAACTGCGAAGGTAAGGGAAACTGTGCCAGTTTGTAGACTTGAGACTAGTAGTGAAAGTTTAGTCCCCAATCGAGCACAGTCACAGTAGAGAGTCGAGAGACTTTTTTTCTCACCAGTTTCTTTTCAGCCTTAAAACTGCAACACGGGGCCATGGAACTAACTCCACTGGGCCTGTCGTCAAAGTTTATCAACATTTTATGATCTAATAATATTAAGAGAACTACTTTTACAACTGTTTGTAGCAATACTTGCCGTCTTCAATGAAGTGACAGATTGCAGGCCGGGAAGAAGGGGGGCAGTGGGTAATTGAAGTCTTGGCAGTTTTTTCTTTCTCTTTTTCTTTTTCTTTTTCCTGTTCCATACAAATGACAAACATCGGACAGCGTAGTACTGTGAGGCCTTACGGCACTTTTTTTCTGTTTTTATTCTTCATATTTTATTTATACGGGTACCATTATACGCTAATAGAAAGTTTTTTAAACTAAAAAAAAAAAAGCTTGATTGTAAGACGTACGATGTTTACTTTACGCCGTGTCGGTGTAACATTGTTAACAAAATGCTGGCAGCAGTAAAAATAAAGTATGCAGGTTGTCCCTGTTAGCATTCAACAGTACAGTTATTCATTTATCAGTCGTAAAATACAGCAGTCTCGGTCTTGCTATTTTGTGAGCAATGTTAGTGTTTAATCTGCTTTTCAAATAAACGCAGCGTTGTTATGAACTTGTTTAACTATACACGTCTATTGAAGTCTTCAACTTAATGTTATTAGTATTTATTAAAAACAGAACAATACGAATATTTTTAACCGAGAAAAAAAACGCGTATTTAAATAGGTTCTTTAAAACGCTTGCCATTGTTATACATCTTTTTAAGACGGTCTGAATGACCAATCACAATCATTCACTCTTGACATTCTCAATCGTCCATGTCATTGCACCCAATGTAACATTTTCATGGTCTAAAAAACCCTTTTGTAATTTGTACTGTTTTTAACAATTAATTGATGTAAGCCATTGATACAAGGGGTCGAGTTTGTGTGTTAACTTACTTTGTGTTTTCAATACCAGCCACTCTCTGAACATATTGGGCTATTTTTCTTAAGCACCCTTATGGCGTTTTGTTTTTCATTTTGTAAAATTAATTTTTTTTTTTTTTTTGCCAATGGTGGAAACACTGAAAATGTTGTCCGTTGCATCTTAACAGATCAGATCTAGACACAGTTGTAGTAATGGTAAATACATTGGATTTGTTTTTAGTTTTTTCTACAAGTACAGTCGAGCTCACATTCTTCAGCATTTGTGCCTAGCTTGGCCGAGTTGCTGAAATTACTCCAAGTAAGATGCAGCTGTTTTCTGTCTGTTGTGTCAGCCTGCTTGTCTGTATTTGATTTCAATGCACCAGCATTTTATTTTTTAACATTTCTGTGTGCCAGCAGGTGCACTTGAAGTGGTTTGTTAAATTCCCACTCGGCATGTTCTGGGCCAGATGCTCTGTCAGAGAAATGGGATGATTTTGCTTGTTAAGAAGGAAAAGACTGGGCCTATTTTTCATAATAATCCATATAACAAGGCCACATCAAACTGTGGGACATATGAGACTGTTTTGACAGGTTGGTGGGCAGGAGTTTTGTTTTTAAGCTAATGCTTAGTGTTAAAATAACGCAACGTTTATCCCAGCCTCGTGAATATTGTGCAATAGCCTTGGCTGAAACATCTTTAAATAAATCTTGCTGTGAAACTACAAAGTGACATTACAAAATTGGCCTATAGAACATTACAATGTCACTTATACCCACATTTTCCCAACACTTCAAAATGTTGATAAACGTCTGTTTTTCAGTTATTATAAATGGTCACAACAAGACATTTAAAAACAAAAAACAGTGTAGGTCTAATTGTTTGATCATTAAAGGTACCACTATAGATAAACTAAAGCACCTCATGTTGTAAATTGTTGTGCTTTTTGTATCTGTCCATTTTCCATCTTGATGGGGTGATAGGACCCAATGGTACTAGTCTAGACTGCAAAATTATAAAAATTACTACCAGGCACAGTTTACACTGAGGTTTATAAACGTGTTCAAAATTATATTAATTATAATAATTAATTTGTTGGTGCAGTACAAGTTTGTTGTAAACTCATTTCTGTTGACAAATTACAGATATCAAGAACTTTTTTTTTTTTTTTTTAACATACAATTTGCTTAAAAGTGTACTGGTAAAAGTGTAAAAGTGTACTGGTACACATATCCGTTCTCTGAATTAATATTGGAAAAAAAACCTTCCTTTTAAAGTTGTGTTCTATGTATTCACAGGGATGTAAGGGCTAAATAAATGTCAGTCGCCATCTGGAGCATTCTGTTTATTATGGATATTTGCTTTTTACTGCAATCAGTAACTCCATCCACAGTAATTAATGAATGTTTTCATTTCAAATGGTGAAGCATTGAACACGTTTTTGTGGTACGGCAATTTTGTTTGGCATAATTATTTACATACCACGGTTTTCTCGTCCGGTTCCTCAGAATACTTCCAAACGTGGCTTCGCCTCGTTCCTTTGTAGAGATGCCATTTTATTAAAAATATATAACGTCAGAAAGAAACGCTTGTCATTAACTTTATTACCCCGTGGACTTGATCCCATGCCACGCCTAGTACAGCGTGAGAAACAGAGTGCACCAATGAAGCAACAGATTGACCGAGAATAAAACCTGCCCCAGTGTCAATCTTTCTGTTGCACAAATTAGAAAAGCTACTTGGAGGCAGTTACTAAATCCCTTCCTTTATAATATCCGCCCGTACTCTGGCACCACAGCAGTTGGATACGTGACGGACTGACTGTATATGATGATAAATTACTAAAATTAATACATAAAAAAATATGCGTTTGATGAAATTTGTCACATGACCAATTATACATCTTGCATATTATTCAATGTTTAACCACTTCTTTTGAAGTTTATACGTTTAAACATTTAAAATTCCTATCCCTACATGCTACCTCTGTTTTGTTGTAAATGTAGCCTTGGTTAACTTTCAGAATAGAATACATTGCCCTTGAAATAATATAAATTATATGATAAAGTCTAAAAGGAATGACTGAAATAAAGGTGTAACTGCCATACTTCAAATGACAAGTATTAAAGCTTAACAGCATTTATGTCATATGCAGTATTCTGTATGAATAGCTGATTATTTTGCAGTGCTCAGTACAATTTGTCTGTGATCAGGTCACGCTATTTAAGCTCTGTTAGTGTTGTGAAATCATGTCTTAGGACTGCAGAGGGATTTTGTAACCTCTGTCATCTAACTGTAACCTATCAAAATACATACATACCAATGTAACTCACCCTCTCTCATGTTTGATTCATTCACATCCCTGTATCTCCCCATCTCTGCCAGGATCTTATCCTAATTACAATCACTATGAGGGGTCTCCTGCCTCGTCCAAACGGCCAGGTAGTGGTCTCTCAAACCAAGCAGGTTTGATGCCAAATTGTTTTCCTGTCAACCTTCACATACCTTGCATTCTTTGCATTTGCATTATCATAAATAAAATCTTTAAAGTCATATTCTGTGTAGGGGGGGTGGGGGTTGTCCTTAAACTACTGAATTGCAAGATAGTGGATGTTTGAACTGAAATATTTGAGTAACCAGGATGATTTGTGATTTATATATCTAGAGAACCATTTATTCAGTTGTGATGAAACTTGGTCAGGACATTCTCTTTGCCATATGCTATCGACAGCATCAGAATCTAGTGATATACTGAGGAACCTGTCTGTCCTTATGTCTCACTTATTTATTTACAGTGATTGTATGTTATGTGGACCTACTTTTTAATGATACCAATAGCTCTAATGTTCTGTTTACAGCAGGTAATGTTTCTAACACCTGTTGTTCAATTCTGGAAATCAATCAGTAAATCACTCAATCAATGCCATGTTGGGGTCCTGTGAGGTTTCTGCACGAGTGAGATGGCACACTTTAAGATATTGTCTTCATTTGGTACACACGTGTATACTGTGAATATCACGTTCTGTGATACATATCTGTGAAGTGCTTTCCAGGTGTTATATAGTACAGAACCTGTTTCACTGCCATATTGTTTTGACTACTCTATAAAAATAAAAAAAATAATAATGTTCATCAATAAATTGACTGTGGTACACTGGGTCTCATGATAATGTCATTTTGATGTAGTTTTATTACTTTTTGTAGAAATTGGTTAATATTAATTAACCAATTAATTGGTAATACTTGTGCTTATTAAAATGTCTTAACAAAATCTGTATGTGGCACTAAGGCTAAACAGCCATTGAAAGAGTATGAGTTCAATACGATACAATTGCTGTCTAACATGGAATTGAATGTGCTTCATTTTATCTTCCAGGGTTGGTGACCCCCAAAATGGAGGAGCAGCATTTGCACTGCATGAACTGTGTCAACCGACGCTGTATGGCTAGACCAGAGACTGGCGTGTCTTGTGACCTTATTGGTTGTCCCTTGGTTTGCGGAGCTGTTTTCCATTCATGTAAAATATACGAGCATCGTCTTTTGTGCCCTCTTGAAAGAGTGCCTTGTTTGAACAGTGGCTTTGGATGCCCGTTTATAATCGCTCGGAAGAAAATTGCTGAGCATCTTGAAATTTGCCCAGCCAGTGTGGTCTGCTGTACGATGGAATGGAACCGGTGGCCAGTGAGCTATGCTGATCGAAAATCTTACGAAAACTTTAGCAAGGATATTGATGAAGTAGAACAGCTTGATATGGCTTTAGCACTACAGGACCAGCGAATGCTGCTAGAATCACTTAAAGTGGCAACTATGATGTCAAAAACAGCTAATAAACAGCCTCTTGCTAGTGAAAATATACTTGTGACATCAAGTATACCAGAAGACAAACCTTCAAATGGATTAATTGCAATGGATGAGGAGTCATATAACGAACTTTATCGAGCTACGGTAGAGACAACCAGAAGCTTGGCTGCAGCCCTGGATATCCTTAGCAGTGCAACAAGTGATATGGACTTAATCAATGGAAGACTTCGAGAGGATCGGTCTGAAAGGAATGGAGAAGTCCGTTCAGAAAAAGTAAAAGTTTTAGACATGGAGAATGTTGAGATGCAAAACCATGATGATGAGTTTGACTGTGAACTGGGAGCAGTTGGTGGAATGGATCATGATATTGTTACAGGAGGTGTAAGTGAGAGGAAGATCTGGGCTGAGCAAAATGGATTTATTGACTTCTTAGAAGTAGAGGAGGAAGGAAACATAAACACAGTTGATTTGAAAGAAAATGTATCCTTTTGTAATGGTTTTCACAATGTAGATGCTTGCCAAGATAACCTGGAACAAGATGAAATGGATTTAGATGCATCTGAATCAAAGCACTCTGAAATAAATGGGTCCTGGGACATAAGTGGATCTGAAATTAAGCCAGCAATGCCTTTTCATTCATTACCTGTTGTAGTACCCCAGCCTTCCGGTGCCCAACCACCAGCACCAGTTCCTGACAGCTTGCAAAGTAGTGCACTTCAACACTTGCCTATTGACTTTGGTGACAGAAGGTTGCAGCGCAAGTTATATAACCTCCAAGTACTAAGAAGTATGGGTATGTTTACATTTAATGGACGGAGAGGGTTGTTTGCTGACACTTTTTTGTTTCGTGCAAAAATGGAAGACAAAGCAGTTGACACATCTGATCTGGAAGTCGCAGAGGATCCCATGGGCCTTCGTGGAATTGACCTTATTACAGCTGCCTTGTTGTTTTGTCTGGGAGACTCACCAGGTGGCAGAGGAATTTCTGACAGTAGATTTGTCGATGGATATCGCATTGATTTTGGGACCCAGACCTTTTCATTTCCTTCTGCTATCTTAGCTACAAACACCATGGTTGGTGAAATAGCCTCAGCCTCAGCCTGTGATCATGCAAACCCGCAGCTTTCGAACCCAAGCCCTTTCCAGACACTCGGGCTGGACCTAGTTCTGGAATGTGTGGCTAGATACCAAACCAAGCAACGATCCATGTTTACTTTTGTTTGCGGGCAGTTGTTCAGAAGAGACGAGTTTTCTTCTCACTTTAAGAATGTGCATGGGGATATTCATGCAGGCTTGAATGGCTGGATGGAGCACAGGTGTCCACTTGCTTATTATGGCTGTACTTACTCCCAGAGAAGGCTCTGTCCCTCAGTGCAAGGTTCGAAAATTATTCACGATCGGCACCTCCGGTCGTTTGGATTCCAGCCTAGTGTGCCCACACACCTGTCTGAACCTTTTTTTTTCAACACTTGTCCCATTGATTCTCAATGTGACCTTCTGAGTAATCTTCCTTTTGAAATTCTTCAGCATATTTCTGGGTTTCTTGATGGCTTTAGTCTTTGTCAGCTGTCAAAAGTATCCCGGTTGATGAGAGACATATGTGCCAGTTTGCTTCAGGTCCGTGGAATGGTCATCCTTTTGTGGGAGAAGAGACAGTACCCAAATGGAACTTTTTCATGGAAAATAAAAGACAAGGTAATTAACCTTCATATATTGTGCCTGCGTGATTGCCCACCACACAAAAGCTAAATTTGCAGCAAACCAAAGCTTGTGGTTTAAATACATTGGGTGAGTTTAATAGTGAGAATTATCGAGGTTCAGAGTGGGCTTTTCAAAGTAATTTCATATGTGTAGGATATATAAGCAATACATAATTGTGTTGGTGATGATGACCTTGAAATCTGAACTAAAATGGCTCACTTTTATCGAGACAGTGCACTGAGTAGACACAGCTGCTTTCTGTGATTTTTCTGTGTTACATTCTCTTACAGGTGTTGTGCAGTAAAATATGTACCTTTTTCACTGCTGCATTGTTTAAACGAATAACCATTTCCACACATCTGGAAATAGCATCTTCACATGTGATACAAAGCTGTGTTTTATGATTTCTCAGTCAAGTTCCTTTGCAGATGGTGTCCAGTAAAAATGAATGGTTTCTGTATCGATGATTAACTGACTTGTCTTTTTTGTTTCCCAGGTGTGGAAATTCAGCACTGCTTTTGGCACGGTGAATGTCTGGAAATTTGCTAACATCACCAGCATGGCTGACCATCTGAAGAAGTGCAAGTTCAATACTGTGGAGAGGCGGGAGGAGGCAATCCCTTTGCCTTGCATGTGTGTGACAAGGGAACTCACTAAAGAAGGACGATCGCTGCGCTCGGTTCTAAAGCCATTATTATAAAACACAGATCCATTACTCCACCAACCTCATAAGAGTTGAAGCCCTTTACCCTCTTTGTAATATGACACTTTACCATTGTACCGCAGACAACTTCAACAGCAAATCCACATTTACTGTATTTTATATAATGTTTTGATGTTACATGTATGTATGTGTGTGTGTGTGTGTGTGTGTGTGTGTGTGTGTGTGTGTGTGTGTGTGTGTGTGTGTGTGTGTGTGTGTGTGTGTGTGTGTGTGTGTGTGTGTGTGTGTGTGTGTGTGTGTGTGTGTGTGTGTATATATATATATATATATATATATATATATATATAGTTCCAGTCAAAAGTTTGAGTACACCTGTTTGAAACCAGGTTTTTCATGATTATCTATGCTTTTAACTGTATAAACTTGTCTATAAACACTTAATATTTCATTATATGATACGTGTACTTATATAAGCTGATAATCATAAGTGAATCGCATTCAAAAATTATTTTTAAATGAAAATGTAAATCTTGTCAATTTCAATGAAATGGTCACCCAAAGCAACGGGATTTCAGTCTGAAGTCCAAGTCAGTTAAAAGTCTGAAATGTGTATAACACGGTGTTAGAACACTGGCCTAAGTATAAAAGTGTCTTTGTTAGATGTTCTCCGAGTTAACTGGCATGTTACCTAATTAACCTTTTGTCACCAATTATTGTTAACAGGTGAGGGTCCATGATTACTATAAATATAGGTAGCATAGGCACAAGTTTGTCATCCCTGAATGTAAGGGAGCAGAAAATGGCAACATACGCTCAGTTAAGCAAAGAAAAAAGAGTCTGTAATTACTTTAAGAAATGAAGGTCAATCTTTAAGATAAATCGCAAGAACTTTGCAAGTGTCTGTAACTGCTGTGGCCAAGACCATCAAACGATTTGAAGAAACTGGCACTCATGAGGACCGAACAAGGTCAGGCAGGCCAAGGGTGACCTCAGAATCAGAGAATAAGTTAATTCGAGTCACAAGTCTGCGAAACCGGCGATTAACTGCCCCTGAAATACAAGCTCAGCTAAATGCTACTAGAAGTACAGATGTTTCAACAACTGTTCAGAGGAGATTGCGTGAAGCTGGCCTAACTGGAAGAATTGCTGCAAAGAAACCATTGTTAAGAGTGCAGAATAAGAGGCCTGGGCCAAAAAACACAGAAACTGGACGTTTGAGGAGTGGAAGTCGGTCTTATGGACCGATGTGTCAAAATTTGAAATATTTGGGTCCAACCGCCAAGTATTTGTAAGACGCAGAGAGGGTGAGCGCATGAGTTCTGCATGTGTGGTTCCCACTGTCAAGCATGGAGGAGGCAGTGTCGTGGTCTGGGGTTGCTTTGCTGGTGACAAAGTTGTGTGATCTTTACCAAGTCCATGGCAAGCTCAACCAGCATGGCTATCATAGCATACTTCAGAGGCATGCCATTCCATCAGGATTACGGCTAGTTGGGCAGTCCTTCATTCTTGAGCAAGATAATAACCCGAAATACACCTCAAAGTTGTGCAAGAACTATCTGGCGAAGAAGGAAAGTGAAGGACAACTCAATCTAATGACCTGACCTGCCCAGTCTCCAGACCTCAATCCCATAGAACTTGTATGGGACGAACTGGACAGAAGAGTCCAAGCAAAGCTACCCACAAGTGCCCTACATCTCTGGGAATTGCTGCAGAAGAGCTGGGAAGACATGTCGGGTGATTTCCTGCTGAAACTTGTTAACCGAATGCCTTGTGTTTGTGAGGCTGTTATTAAGGCAAAGAGTGGCTATTTTGAGGAATCCAAGATTTAGAGACAATTTTCAATTTTCTTGAACATTACTTTGATACTCCTTATGTTTTGTTTTGTATATTGTAACATGTGTTTTCATTTTCAAGTATTTACAGAAACATATACGACATAAAACATTGTCGATTATGAAAAAAACCTAGTTTCCAGCAAGTGTACTCAAACTTTTGACTGGTACTGTATATATAATGAGGAGCCTAATGTATGTAATAACACTGAACTTGCTGGACATGGTAGAGTTGATTAGATTTGTATCTTTCTTTTAACTTTCCCTGTGGGATTCTTATGTCTTTATATTGAACTATTATCTTGCATGGTTTGCTCTTCAATGTCCTATTTGTGGGTAACTTTAAAAGAAAAAGTGTTCTTGCACATCGCAGCAAGCAACTCAAAGAAACGTTTTTTGTTTGTTTGTTTTGCATCCTGATGAAACAGTAAACGTTTATATATCATAAGTAAACAATTTTGACTATATATTAAATGCATATAACTGTATGCTCGTGTTAACTAGCCATACATGGTCTTCTGATATAAAGTTGAATCTTGACACATTCAGGTCTGAAGACAAGTTTGATTATATTTCAGTGATTTATGAAAATACAAGAGGTGAAGAAGTAATTCACCTTACAAATAAAAAAGTGCTGCTTGTGAAGATTATACTTTTTTTGTCACAAAGGAAAGCTTGCAAGGTTTCCTTGTTTGTATACAAATCATAATATAAGAGTTCTAGACTGTGCATATGAAAAGAAATATTTTATTGTAAAGTATTTTATTGTAAAAGAAAGTGTTTTTTAATACAAGCCTGTAGTGTTAATATCACTTCTAGCACTTTATTCTTGAAGTGTAATTAAGTTTACTTTTTAATTTAATGTGCACTTGTAAAATCTTTGACACATGGGGGAGCAACATTATTTATTTTCTTTAAAAAAAAAAAAAAATAAATACCCCATCTACATTCAGTTTTTTTCACATTAATTAATTTTCACAATTTATATTACTTTTCATAACAAGTTTACAATAAACAAATAATTAAAAAAAAAAAAAAAAAAAACAGCAAGACTAGCTATTTTAATACATAACCCCATTTCTGACAGTCAGAAATGTATTGTTTTGCACAAGAATATTTGTATTTAACTAGCTTGTTACCGTAGTACCATAGTTAAACTCACTTTAAAATAAAGGAATAAAAACATGTGGAAGCACACTTGTGCAGTCAGAACGTTTCTTGATGGGAGTTGAAGTGGGTTATATGGAGCCAATATCTCTTCACAGTATTTCTGCAACACGTGTAAAGCATCTGCTTGTGTGTTGTTGTTGTTTTGTTGTTGGGGCTGTAAAGTGAAAAATACAATTGAGACCTCTGGGATGAATTGTGGTCCTAATCATTGTATTATGCGAGTGAACACTATTTTATGCAACATAGTAACAGAAACTGTAACAATTAAACACCTTATGAAGTTTTTTTTTTTTTTTGTGTTGCTAATTGGAAAAAGATGGTCAATATACACTGCCACTGAGCTGTTAAAAATTGCATAATGGGTAAGAACATGTTACAAAATGACAAATTGTCTACAATCCTTATCTGTCTTAATGCATTCTGTGCAATAAAAAAGTACCATAATACACTCTTTACTTCAGACCCTTTATGCATGGCTTGCCTTTTACACTAGCCTCTAATTGTTTGTATCTTAAAGTACAATAAATGTTAAAAAATGAAGTGAAATGACAACCTCATTTAAATTAATTGATTGTGATAGTAAAGTGTCTACCACATTAATTAGCACTGGAGCTATCAATGAGGCAATAGCAAGCCTTTTTTTGTGATTAACATGACATTACTTTTTCTCTTGTTAAAAGTCAGGGATTTGGTTGACTAGACATTACGTTTATGGGTGAGTTGATTTATAGCTGCTGCTGTTGTGCTGTGTAAGGGGATGAAAATGCACTGCAATATTAATTATCGAGTTATTTATTGATCAGATTATTTGGTATCCTTGGTTACAAAAATGATTAACATTTCTTTCACATTTGGCAAATATGTGATGTATTTTATTTTTGTTGGTTTATTATAGAATTAAACTTTGTAGTAGTGCATTGAATAACAGTATTGCTATTACTTGCAGTTAAGTAATGTATTGGCAACAGAAAAATAAGTTATTTAAGTTAAATTAAAATAGGTATATTTAGCCGAACTACACAGTATAGCGAAGGTATACAGTAGTATATACAGTACAGTTGGGTTTTTTGGGGGGGTGGCGGGAGGGGTGATTAAAAGTGGTGTTTATCATTTTTTTTTTTATGAGAATAAACAGTAGGTCAAAAAACTATCACCAACACAACTCAAACAAGATATCCACAGAAGACTATCTGCTGTTTGCTGCTAAGGGAAACTTGCACTACTGACATCTATGTGCGGACACCTATCACAGTCAAAATACAATTCATGTACTTGGCAAATCATTGGCCTATCATAGGTAGTTAAACAGTGCACTGAATGTACACTTACTTTTATAACATGATTATCTGGCCTGTTGTGTTAAATCAGTTCCACTGTGATGTATAATAATAATAATAATAATAACAACAAATGCCCTTTTAAAAAAAACAAGGTGCTGGTGAATGCTGTTGTCACTAATACATGTCTCTGAATACAACTTTTATATCCCTGAGATAGCAATCATTGACCCTCTCTCTCCCCTCCACGGTGGTCTCCATGGGACAGTGGATAGGTATGTGGTTCAGTCATGCAGAATGTGATTCTTTGCTGTACATGGTCTTGGAAAGCACTTTGTACCAATTGTGATATGTAAATGCAGAATAGTTTTGTCAAATCTGTAAACATCCATTATGTTACGCTGTTATGCCTGATTTTAGTTTCTGTTAGGTGTTTTGCAGTAATACAATATAATTCTTGCACCACCCTTTGCATTAATTTATCAGTTTGATTAATAATAAAATGTGTCATTTTTCTTCAAGCAGCATTTCTGTTCAGTTTCCAACTCTGCATAATAGTGTCCATATTTTATGTAAAATCCATATAGCATATACCTATGATGATGGAGCCAATAATAGTAGTCCTCATGCAGTTCCTCATGCTTATGAATATTTCAATAGAAATAAAATATATATAAAAAAAGATTTCCATTACATGAGAGTAGATGTTAAAACTTCATGCTGATTTGCACTATATATAACATATAGCTTTTGAGAGATACAGAACACGCCAGTCTTGTATAGAGCGTGTACTGTGTTTTGTATTTGATTTAATACTATAGATTTATATACAGTAGACTACAATCCCATATTTAAGTTTGATTTAATGTGACTATTGTCCTATTAATAACTAAATAATATAAATAGTAGCTTAAGCTACAGCATCAGAAATTATATCATAGCTGACCCAGTGGAGATGCTAGTTCTATTCAATATTTTATAAATATCAAGTACATCAAAAGAAGCAGCCAATGGTCTGCGCAACAATTTAGAAAACAAAACATAATCATGTATTTTTCATGTTTCAGTCTTGCTGGCAAGACCAATTTCTTAATGAACAAAACATTAACCTTGCCAACCCCAGCTGCTAAGGGAACTGCTTTGACTTCAAACAGAGTGGTATTCTTTTCATCATAAACAACAAGTGTCCTTCTAAGAAATCATCTATTTCTTTTCATTCTCCTTTCAAGAAAAGAAAGTTCAGGATAGTGTGAGGCCACTCTCGTCTACAGAAGACTAATGAGGCATAATTAATATGTTGAAGTCTCTCAAGGACATCTTTCAAACATGCTGTTAAGAGTCTGCAGTTTCTTTAAGTTTTGTTTTTCAAGTGCAATAATTTCAATGAGAATGGTGACTATAAAACTGTAACTTATCCTTCCACATTGAATATGGTGTGGTAGAAGAGACTGAAATATGCTTGTCTTTTTAGAGGAGCACAAATCACATCTACTGAATTCCAGAAATTCTTCAGGACTATATATCTTATCCAGCACTGTAATGGCCAGTACTTATTGAAAAGGGAATAATATGGTAGCTTCTTGTTACAGCATGCCATTTCAGCCATAAATGCAAATAATGGAAATGAGCAGCTTAGTTTGTTCCAATTCCAATTTGAAATGTTATACATTCATCGTAACTAATGTAGAGGCACTGCCATAACGCCAGAGCTGGAATAAAATGTGTTTTGCTCAATATATATATATATATATATATATATATATATATATATATATATATATATATATATATATATATATATATATATATAGTAGAGAACACCTTTACTGTAACTTTACTTACAGGACCAAACGTTATAGGAAATCTTGAGTATTTACATGACAATTCCAGTTGTTGGGAGTCCCTGAGTCTTCTTATGTTGCTGTTTAGAAACATCACATGCTAAAATTAATTTTTAAAAAATGTGTTAAGAAGAAATGACTATATATTTATACATTTGTGGGAGAAGCATGAGCATTTATAGTCAAATATACCCAGTATTATCTAATTGTACTTCTTGTTGAATAAAAAAAAAAAAAAAAAAATCTGTAACTTGACACTAACCAGGGCATTGCTTGGAAAAGTTGGCCTGCATACATTCTGATGAACAAAATTGACTATGACCATTTTTTCTCAGCCATACAACTTTTTTCTCAAAATTACTTAATTGATTTGAAAGCTGTACTTAGCAACCACTGGAATCCGCTTACACCCAACCACTTCATTGGGATATTTACTGTGCTGTCTGTCCCCAGAAAGATGTCTGCAGCAGGGTTTGATTCGAAAGTCACGACTAGTTCATAATGTTGGCAGCAATGTCCTTGAAGTGTTATTTATTCAAGAAAGGGCATACAGTCAATAACATGACCTCCTAAGTATACATTACCCTTCAACAAGTATTGTTATTGTGACAATTGCAGGCACTCTCCCTAGTCTGCAGACGGCAGTGTTCATGACGTTTTCTTGTCAAATTTCCTGTTATAGGCTATGTGATTCTAAAGATGTGTTAGGCGTCCTGCACGCCACACATGACACAGTTATATAAAAACCGTATAATAGAAAATGTATAGCCACACTTTTCTTTTTTGTTTACATGAACGCTTATATAGCGAGTTTAAAGATTGTCCTTCCTCGGCAGCTGTACTCGTATCTGACCCCCAGTATATTTTTAGTTGCTGTTAATTCTCCGGAGCTGAACAAGCTTACTTTAAATAATTCCTGCGGTCAATTTTACTGCAGATCACAGGACAACTGGAAAACGTCGTGATTTATTTGTTTATACTTATTTGTATTAAGAATTAATACATTGATAAGGCGGCTGGTAAATGAAACTGAGCGAGTGAACAATTGACTATTCAGCAATTAATGTTGGGAGATTAATACTTTTAGTTAGCCTGCCTGTAACAGTATATCTGCTTTTTGGGGACGGTTGTGTTAGCAGTATTTCACTAACACAATGATGCTGTTCAGGTTTGGTGTAATCTTGACTCCGGAATGCACAGACATTGAAGTGTTTGTGTTGGGATCGAGGTCAGAAATGGGACAGTGGGACCCTAATAATGCAGTGCCAATGAAACCAGCGCAAGCTATGCTATCGACGTCTGAACCCTCGTGCTGGATTGGAGAAATTATTCTGAAAGAACCCTTCAAGGAGACCTTCTGGTTTAAATTCATAAAACGGTTCGGTGACCACTTTACGTGGGAAGGTACTATACCCTACTTGTTAAATAATATCTCCTTTTTACATGCAATGTCAAATGTCAAAAAACGTTAATGCCCATTAGTCATTATTGTGATGTATGTGCGTGTTTTGATAATGGTAGTTAATTTTGGCTTCACTTCACAAGGTAATTAAATTACATTAATTTTTATATAGCCTTTGTCTATATGGAAGCATTCAAGATGTCATTTTCGTGCTAAAACATGACCACCCTGGGCTATAAAAAACATCAGAATCGATTTTCAGATTTCATTTTTTAATAGCTTTACTCCTTTATGAATATGTTTTTCCATTACGTTTTAAACAGTATTCCTTCATATGTGGCTATGTGCTGGTTGTGTATTGGGATGTTGTATGTGAAGTGCCCAATATAGTACTGGTAGCCGGTCTTGCTGATGCCCACAGAGAATTCGAAAAGGTGCAGGTATAATGTTTCACCAGTAGGTGTCATTAGGTGGCTGCATAACATAAAGCTGTGTAACACACATAGTGGTAGGATACTGTGCAGACCATTCAAAATTCTGTCGCATTTCCGTGGAAGTACGAGACTTTGGGGGAGGGGGGGATTCCAAAATTTTAGGGGGAAATGGCAAAAGAAAAGGCACTTTTGCATATAAAACTACATATATATATATATATATATATATATATATATATATATATATATATATATATATATATATATATATATATATTACTGCATCATCATTCACATTGGTGTTGCTTTAAAATAAGCTGCTTTCAGGAGACCTACAGCTGTTCATCACTGTGAGACAGAGCACTCTCCATTGCTTTTGCCATTGCCTGACGTGAAGTTTTTGCATGCAGCAGAAAGTTGCAGATCTGCGGGAGCAACTTGGAAAATGCGCGATTCCCTCAATACCGCTCTGAAATTCAAGCTCTGCTGCCCACTATGCCTCTAAGAGAATTAGATCGGTATTCCTCGCCATCTTTCTTGCAGATATACTTTATAAAATTGGAGTGGACTGGGTCGAGCGTCACCCAGGACATTTGATGAATTTACTGTGTCTCACCGATGGTAGTTACAGGAGGTGTTGTTTAATATTCAAAGACTGCAAATATTTTCTGTGCTGTGGTAATATTTTCTTGTGCCTTTGTCCTGAGTTGACTATGGCTGTTGACATATGCAGGTGAATTAAATATAAATCAATACTGAATTGTGTGCGTTTAATTTTGTCCCCATCAGTGGTACTGTCAGCGCATGTTTGGTATTTTAAGTGATGCTTCTCCATGAGCTGTAATTACCACTGTTCAAATCCAATGAATCACTGAGCCTGGAAAAGAAAATGTATTGTTAGAAGTGGTGGAAATGTAGATATTTCATTTTCAGGTCTCTGTCCTTATATATCTGCATGCCACACAATTTACCACTCGCCTAAGCTTAAGTTGCCCTTTTCCTGCGTAGCCACTCTGTCAGGGCTTTTGATGCTTTGGCATCTCCTTGTCTCTCAGGGTGTATGTCCTTCCTGTTACAGTTGTTGGCTCCACTCATGTCCGCACATTGATCTGGACGGCGTGGGAAACAGAATGCTGCTGGTCCATTTGGGTGCAGGAAGTTAATTTCAGCCTCCCGTTTCTTCTGATCAGCAGACACCACCAGCCTGAGCCACCAGTGACTGTCATACTGAACAGTAACATATCCTTTCACTTGGTCAAATGGTAGGACATCCCCTTTGACTGTGATTGATTCTTCTCTTTGTTTTGTTGACTCTCGTACAAGGACTTCTGCTTTGGAAACTAGTTGAAAGAAGTGGAGATGCCGTGTGCCAGGCACAGTTCTTATCTTGAGGAATCGTTGTTCCAGAAAATCTTACTCATTTTGCCATTGTGCTATAGTGAAGTATTCTACTTCAAGAGCAGGAATGTTGTATTTTGCTAACCTGTACAACTGGTGTGGAGTTTGGATCTGGTCATGGTATATACGCTGCAAACTGGCTTTTGTTGTCGTTCGTTTAATGGTTCCTCCTACACCATCACAGGGTCCTGGACATGTGGTAGGTAGTACCAAACTCAGCAGCTGTCCTCCGTATAGACATTGGGACAGCTGTCAAAATATGAACTTGCTGACTTCGACTGATATTTGAATTACATTTTTCAGGCCATCATCTCTTGATATGCCTGAGCCTGCTCCTTGATTGTTTCATGGTCTTCCACTTCTGTTTGTGGGAAAACCTTTCTTAGCTTTCTCTTCATTGCTTCTCCGACCTTCTTTACCTTCTGAGCTGCATATACCTTTTGTGACAATTTCCTTCTCTTCAGTGGAGATTCTTGTATTGCCTCCAAGGCCTAGTTTATTTGTGAAATCTCATGTTCCTTTTCAGCTTCGAAAATTCTGTTGCTTTCAGGTTGTTTGTCTTGAACAGCATGAGAGCTGGATTCAATGAAACTAGACTCCTTGGGGTCATTTTGTTTTGATGTTTGGTCTTGGTCAGGAGGACAATGGGCTAGCAACTTCATACAAGGTAAATTCTGGCCATACACAAAGTTCAGCTGCTGGTGGAACTTGATCTGCTCATTTCTAGTCATCTCTAAATAGCCTCACGCAGCGCAAGTCACATCAGTCAATGCGGCGTGGCCAGGGCAGTGCCGGGAGTTCCGTTTGGCAGCTCCGCCTGTCAATCTCCCCCTTTTTCCCCTTATTCCTACTTCCTCTCTTTGTCTTGTGTTTGTTTTTTGTCCTCCTCCTCCGCTCCTTTCTAATACTCTTCCGTCTGCACAGGGATCTCTCTGGGGAGGAAGTGAGTCTCACTCCCCCGACCTACCGGGTTGGCCTCCTGCCCACGTCACTGCCGTCCCTGGCGGTTCCTCGCTGGTCAGAGGGGACCCCCGACCACATCTATACTTTCTCAGCTTATGCGCTAGCCTCGTGGAGCCAAAAACCTGCTATCACTCTCCCTAGTTTCTTTTCTAGGTCCGAGCACCTTTCTTCCCCCTCTGAGGCAGGAGGGGGGGGTTTTCTTCCTTCGTCTCTCCTATACGGACCCGAGACACTTTTCCATAACTCTTCGCGCCACCCAGCTGCCAGCCAATGCCTGAGTATTGACGGGATCTGTCCTTTTGTCCTTTATGTCTCATTCTCCTTGTCACCCAGCAGCCAGAGGATGCTGCCTTACCCAGCCTGGACTTGAGAGCGTCGTCTTTTGTATGTTCTGCCTCTCATCCTCCTCGGTGAGAGTTCAGAGTGTCTTGTTTGTTTGTCTTGTCCCTTACTTGTCTCAAGCCGCTCAGCAGCCAGAGGATGCTGCCTGACCCGGTCCTTTTACAGGGATCTGTCCAGCCTGTCCTGTGTCTAATGCCGGGCTTACACTGCACGATTTTTGCTGATCGCCGACGAGCTGAGGAGTCGGCGACTAATTTCTTAAAATCTGGGACAAAATGAGGTTGTCGGGGACAAAATTGTCTGTAAGTGTGAGAGGGTCTACGATGCCCTGATAATGGCTTCTGCGGTCTCCCGACGCTCTTACGACATCCCGACAAATTTCTAACATGTCAGAAAACTTTAGTCCCCGACAAAGCAATACGTGAAATGTGTGAGGGGCTACGCGCCGATTTATTGACAAATCCTGCCAGTAGCCAATAGGACAAGCGAGCAACAGTGGCGACGAAGAGAAAGGTTGTGCCCCGCAAGGTGTGGAGCCTCAAAATTGAGGAAAGGATGGTGGAGATGTGGCAGGAACACCCGTGTCTCTTTGACACAAGTGACATTTCCTATCATGATCGCTCACTGAAGGTACAAAGATGGAGGGAAATTGCTTTGCAACTTCAGGTACCTGGTAAGTAAATAATTGTTATAACTTATTAACGTCGAAGCAGATACTGTATGTGGTAGTGTGTGCTCTCATGGCAATCAATTTCTACAGTCACTCGTATTCGATAACCCTTTCAAACCCCTACTGTATGCTTGTGTTGCTCATTTAATCAAAATACGAGGAGGATGGGTGCGCGTCTGTGTGTGTGAGAAATACAGAGAATGTAGATTACGTTGTTGCATATTTAAACCTATGACAAACTTGTAATAGCCTACTCTTAAAGTTGTATTCTAGTCTGTTCAAAAGCGCAACACTCGCTCGTAGTACAAAATATTTATTAGTTTAAAAGTCTTCAAATTATTCATCAGAATTTGATATTCTGATAAAGATCGCTTGACGGCCAATCTCCCACGCCAATCTTTTAATCTAATAAATATTTTGTACTACAAGCCAGTGTTGCGCTTTTTGAACAGATTAGATTTTATATATTTGGATGCACCTCGACTCGAGTTGGTTCAGAGCACAGACGTCAAGGAAATAAATATTGACATTGCTATAATGTTATAACTGTTATAAACGTTTTTTGTTTTTTTGTTTTTTTATCGCAATATTGAACATGTGTGCAGTCTATGGCCCTGAAGTATAAATTCTCATGCTGGAATTTGCAGAGTATGAAATTAGCAATATCCACGGTCCTATTATACACACATAGTAAACGTTTTCTTCTTTTTTCTGTGCAAAACAATGCACAGACAACAGCGATCGCCTCCTCGCTCGAGTCCATGATTCTCCCGAATGATGTCTACGATTCTGCAATGAAAATAGGCACAGTCCACAACAAGATGTCTCGTGTAGTGTGTGTAGCTTGCAGTCCCCGATCTACAGTGAGAAATCGTAGCTCAATCGGTACGTGTGCGTGGCGCTGCGTCTCCCGATTGCAAAAATCTTGCAGTGTAAGCCCGGCTTAACACTATTGTCACTCAAGCACTCACATGCTTCAAGCTCGCTGCCCCTCACGCCTTTCTTTACTCTCAAGCCCTCGTAGGCGCCCAGTGAAATTATTGTTATTATTATGTATTTCTTAGGAGACGTCCTTATCTAGGACGACTTACAGTTACAAAATATCACATTACAGAATATCACATTACAGATAAGAGCAGTTATAAAGTACAGTAAAATCAATAGGAAAAGATCAAATTCAAATAAGAGCAAAATAAAGAACACAGTAAATAATTACATTTAAGAGCGAATTCAACAAAGACCAGTAAGCTTATAGCAAAAAATATTTGCTTATAAGACTAAATCCCATTATGAGCACATAGTAAGTACAATAAATGGATGAGAATGATTTCAAATAAGAGCAATTACAATACAAATATGAATACGGACACCTATAAGTCAAGTACAAGATACAGCAAATAGTTATGAATGTTTTATTTTATATTATTGGATTTTTTTGTAGAATGGAGGCCCTGTGGTTGATCTTACAAGAGGCAGAGAAGACAAACGTGAGAGTGAGATGAGAATCAGCATCACTTCAGAGATTTAAAATTACCTTGCCTTTTAGTCAGTGATTGACGGGTCACTGTCGCTAGCTAATCACAACTCATGTATTACCTTTGTTTTGCTTTTACAGGCAGTTACAAAAAGGAAAATGCAGCATAATAATAATAATAATAATAATAATAATAATAATAATAATAATAATAATAATATATATTACTGTTATTTATTTTTGTAGGGTAGGCACTGCATGTCCCTGATAAACATCCATGGCAGCTGATGGTCGGTGCACGGAAGAGGGACAAACTTATTAAACTCTTATAACTACAGCCTAAGCGTCCATTATCATCTGCATTTAAAATGTTTTCAGTCTTTAGGGACTGTTTTATCAAAAAACCAAAAAGCAAAACTAGCAGAAGTGGGTCATATGAGGCAGAGGATGCATAGTGCTGCAAATATAGCTACACTGAGGTACATGTTTGCGCTGACAATAAAAGAACATACTGAAAAATAACAAGAACGTGAACTGAGAGACAAGCAATCCATTTATGCAGCTTTTACACACGCTTTAATAAAAGAGAGCGCAGAATGACTGTTTTAATGAGTTTGTCACAGCTGTGCTTTGCTGGACAGCCATTGTTTATTGCAGAGTCATGTATTGGTGACTTCGTGCGACAGTTCTGTCCAAGGTCGTATGAGGCACCTGAGGCACGGGCCTCAGTTAAAATCATACTAATAATTATTTATTTACGCTCTCTTGCACATTGCTTAGCCGCAGAGCATGGGCAAGTTGTAAACTTTCGTATGTTCTTATGTTCTTAAGTGCCTCAGTGATTTTTCATGGCTGGCTACTGCCCTGATGTCCATCAGCTAAAACACTGCCTAATGCCGACAATCTTAATTGTAAATATTTGACAGAAAACGGTGATGCTTTAGTTGGTAAACTTACATGCAACGCATTGATGGAAATGTCCAGTGTGATTTTTGACGCGTCTTCCGATGGCTTGCACCACCTAGTTCTGTCAATTTTCTTTTCTTTTTATGATTTCAAGGTGAATAAACCTGGCTTGTTTTGTGCTGATGTCATGTTCATACCTTCTGTAGTTACTATTTCCGTCAGCACAGCAATTGCCCAAACGTTCGCAAAGTACCAGCTAACTTGGGAAAATGTGGCTTTGACTTGCGCAGATTCTGCATCATACATGCCAGGGAGCAGGGACATTAACCTTAATCAGAAACCAGATGTATCATATTCCACATGTAAAGTGTGTATACTGAGATTTTTACCCCCGATTTTTCCCGATATTTCAATTAAAAACAGTTTTTTACCGATTTTATCCATATTTTAATATATGTAAAATAAACTCCCAAAAATTCCCAGAATTTTTTTTTTCAAATAAAAACCAAAAATGCAGAACACACTGTATAGGCCTACTGTGCAGATTTATATTTGTACATAATGTAATGTGTAGCCTACCCAAAACACGTTAGTGTTATTTCAGCACAATGAAAAAATACATTGAGCACTATAAATGTATGTGTGTGTGATTTTATTGCATTGTTTTTAAACCCGACACCTCCATATGTCGGACAAACATGTCCAGTTTATCGAGGGGCTACTGTATGATTATGAAAAGCTTTTTGATAGAAACACATTTTTTTATTTCGGGGTGAAGGTGGGGACTCCTCTATAAAATCTGATGGGATTACTATCGGATACAACTCAAAAGTTTTATTCATGAACATCATATCTACCATTTGCATGGTAGAAACTCCGTATTTAAATGGAAAATTAAACATAAAAGGCTCTATTTTTAAAATGAGAGCATATACAGCACGACTACAAACAGTGAAAAAATATAATAAGATATACATTTCAAAAGAAACGGTTATGTACATATACCCGTGTACTGGTGTAAACGGGTACATGTACACACAGAACTATAAAACCGAAATCATTGTTTCTAATACTACATAAAAAGAAAATATAACACTACTTCCGGTATGATGGCTGCATTGTACTCTATGGAGGAGCGTACGCATCTGCCTGCTGGCTCTGAGCCTACAGGAGCTCTGTTGTAAACACAGACACAGTTCCATTGAACACTATTGTGTAAACACGTGTAACTGGTACATACAAATCTGTAAAACCAAAATATTTTTTCTAAATGTAATATATACAGTATATATATATATATATATATATATATATATATATATATATATATATATATATATATATATATATTGTGTGTTGTGAGTAGGGGGCGTGTCTTGTTTGCTGCATTTACAAAAAAAATAGAATATCTTATGTTATATTAAAAAAGACATGTATTGTAATGCATGGGTCAAATTGACCCACGTGGCGGTTCTAGGTAGAACTGTTTATAACTTTTATAATTTTTGCGATTCTGGCTATCAAACGCCATCATGATATTTAATTCATATATTTAAGAAAAGTCAGAAACGGCCATACACATACAATTTACAATAGAAGAGTAATTAATATTTTAAATCAAAAATGGGTCAAATTGACCCGCATGCTGGTTCTAGTGTTAACAAAAACAATGTTATTTTGATCCTTGCACTCTAACATGTACATACGTTATCCTTCGGGCACTCTCTCCTGCAGCAATTCGGGCACTCTCTGCTGTAACAATTCTCTCATCTTGTAACAATTGTAAGTCGCCCTGGATAAGGGTGTCCGCTAAGAAATAAATAATTAAATAATTAATGTTACAACAAAGTTAATCTAAACAAAAATAATACATTAGTTAAGATCACTGTGGTATTTCATATACCAAGTTGCTCTTTAAGTAAACAAATAAGTATTCCATTTCCTTACACTGTACAATAACTAGTGCTTCTTTTTTTTACCTCACTTAAGCATTCATATATCTTCATTATTGTTTTTCTATTAATCTTACTGATTTGTAGACTTTATACTTTCAACTTCCGGTAAAGTTGTCCGGTAAACAAAAAGATCAACTGTGAAAATAAAAGGGACTTTTTTAATGTTAAACACTGTTGTGCAGATTCAGCGTGTTATTTAACACAATCATTCCCCTCAGTTTGACCAGAGGAGAATGGTATTCTCAAAATTCCCTGGGAAACCCAACCCCCAATACTTCAAAAGTTCAAATATATGATGCAGGTGTATCCATAACAATATATAACAGCTCCGGTAAAGTTTATTCAATACAGAATAGCTAGATGAATAAAGAGGTGATTCAGCTCTGCAGTTTACAAAGTTACAGGATGGCATCAAACAGAGAAATGAATCAAAGGCTTGAATCAAACAATCAATTTGTTACCGTCTTAGAGTACCCCAGTCTGTGGTAATGTTATGTGAACCTGTTTATACTCATCAAACCAGTTCCTTACTAGTTGGTTGAAGATTGGGTCCATTAACAGTGGGGCAAGGAACAGTGGTGAAATTGTCTGTGCATCTATATATTTGCTTTTTCCAACTGCAATTACCATCAGGTAAGATATTGTTATTGTATCTCTATAGCAACTTGAACACAGCTTGCTCTAAGACATGGCAGACTGTCACTAGACTGTCAAACGAGTAACACAGCAATAACGATCCATGATGTAGTACGGAACAAAAAAGCCAAAACACTTGTTATGTTTTTGTTTTTTGTTTTTTAATCTTCCTGCAGTGATTTAGATGACAGATCTCAAAACCCAGTGCACTACAGCGGACATTTTGAAAAGAGCTTTGAAACAGACTTTAAAGTTATAAGTGTAAAAGTTGTCAGGATATTAACAAAGAAAATAAGGTACATTATTTGTAGTGTTTGGACCAAATGCTTGGTGTAAATTGTTCAACATGTCACAAAAAAAATATCCTTATAGACACAGAGCAAGACGTACATTTTTTTGTGGTGCCAAAATAATCCACGTTACTGGAGCACTATTGCTGCGTATATATACCGTTGATAAGGTGTGTCAAACAATATGTGATGAAACTTGCTAAGGTTTATAAGAAGTTAATGAGATTTATCTTGGGCTGCGAGTTCAATACTCATCACTGCATAGTGCTGTCCAGGCATGTGGAGAATTGCATTGGAACTGGGTGATTTATGAAGGTATAAATACTAACCTACCTTAATATTTTCTTGATAAATTTGTGGTCAGAATTTCTGCGAAATCTGTCATATCAAATAGTCATGTTTCATTTTTCATCCCAGAAATCGGGACAGTGTGTGCCTGTGGATTGTTTAGTTATTTGCTTGAACCTAACTGACCCCAATAAAAAGGCTCAAAAACACAAAATAGTTTAAAACAGACATTTCTTTTTTCATAGATGTTCTAATGTTCATTATTATTATTATTTGTATTTGGTAAGGGGAGCAATTTTCAGGTCAATTTTCAGCCTGTTTTTCAATAAGCCTGTAGATTTTTTTCCTTGCATTTTAAACATGGAATAAACGACATTTTCCAGTTTTTATCATTCTAATAAAACATTTCTAAAATTATGCTGTTGATAACAGTTAATGACATTACATGAGTGTTTTTGTGCAATAGGCCTACTACAAACTCACTACTCTGTATACTGTACTTTAATAAATGACATTACGTAAAACTCATCATTCCATCTGGTGTGTCAGTTTTCTGAATGAATTTGTTTTTATTTTTAGGATTTAAGTCCATGAAGCATATGCAGTTATCTTTATCTTTCTTATGTCGCCCTTAAAAGGAACTGTTTTTCCCTTCCCATTGTTCTAGGCAATGGACCACACCATGACCGATTCTGCACCTATGATGAGAGCAATGTGGTGGATGGTGTTTACTGTTACCCGATTGGTCACTGGATAGAAACAACTGGATACACCAATGAGATGAAGCACACCACAGATTTTTACTTCAAGATTGCCGACCACCAGGCGATGCATTTTTCCAAGTAAGTCACCAACAGCACTAATGAAGCATTTGATTGCAAAAGTCATACCAAAATATAACAGATGTAACTGCCGAAGTAACTATATTTTTCAGAACCTAAAATGAAGGTGTTGCAATAAGCAAATATGCAGTGATGTGACACAATTAATAGAACCTATACTTTCACACCCCAGGCAACGCAGGGGCGACACCAGGGCGACGCTGGAGCAACGCAACATAAATAGTATTGAATCCTAATTTTCGCGATTTCTTCGTGTGACAGCTAAGGATTTAAGCAATCGGAGAACAGCAGGGAAAAAGTAATACTTGCGTTACCCAGAACTTTATGACAAAGGTCATCGCAATTATAATCATACAGAGATGAAAGATAATATATGGGAGTCCATTTTGAAGGAACTGGATATGCCTGGTATGCATGATTTACTGCCACATATGTTAAAATACCATCAATTTCCACATAATGTTGATGAGTCTTGGTCATAGCCTTGTCCATAACAATTTTTAATAGTTTTATATTTGCTTTGGAGTGAAATTAATCCCATATAAAGTACCTGGCAGTTTTCCAATCTGTTGCATTGCCTGTGTCACTTCAGGTGTGTATGGTCATGTCTCTGCAAAGGTATCTTGCTGCACAATGAAAAATCACATTGTGTAATGGCCTTTAGATGGAACTGAATTGAATGGAAACAACAAAATCTACCATCCAACCCTATTTTTACATCAGTAGAGGGATGCTAAAATATTTCTTGATTGGAAAATCAGTTTTCAGAGTAAATTTAAGACCAGTAGGTAGTTTGTGGTTTCTGCCTTTCAGTTGAACCCCTGAAACGCATGTACTGTGCCAATCTTTTATGTAAGATTGTGCAGATATTTTGTGTGTTATACCGTATACAGATTAAAATAACGACTTTATATATTGTTTTTTGGAGCCCAATGTATGAACATGTAGGTGCTTAGATAAGTAATGTAATTCCTATAAATATTTTTTACAGTCTGAAGCTTTTAGCCAATGTCATGTCTATAAATCTTTCTTACCATCTGTGCTGTTGTCATCCCGAGTGGTTTTATTTAAGACCATGGATGTTGGCTGATGAAGGGGGAAAACATAATTCAGTGATAACAGTATCTTGGGCTTTGAATCAAATGCACTATTTTAAGACACAATAATGATGTCTCCTTTGTTTCGAAATATTCATAATATACTTTAAAAAAGCCTTAGTTGAATTTCATTAAGGTACAGTATGTCATTTCTAATTTGTATCCTGTTTTCTTATGTTTAATGCATAATGCTTAGAAACAACATATTCTGTCAAATAACGAAAGGGGTGTCAAAGTGAAAAAGCTTAGCTTGGTGACTAGTGGAAGCCCTGAAAGTTAGAGGGGGATGTCTAGCACCTTATTCCCCTTCTCCACTGGCACAGCCAACCCATGAGGGCTCGGTATGTTACGAGTACGGGTGCTTCTCCACTGGCTATTTGTCAAGCTGAGCAAGAACCAAACCATGAAACTCCAGCCTCACAAGACATCTGAATCCGGTTGCGAGCTGACCCAAGGGACAGGGTTAAGGATTTTTCTTGCATCAGTCAGTCTGTACACTCCACAAAGACAAACAACAAACAGCATGCCGAGCAGCGAGTGTGATGAGAGAAAAGTACAACAATTATAAACTTATTTACAAAAATATAGTAAAACAAAATACAGCTGTACCACTCACACAACTGCGGCTCTCACTGCGCTCGCGCAGCTTCTTTTATTTAAGCACCCAAACAAAAAACAACTCTAGAATAAAAAGACAACTATCCTTAAAATGGGATATCTTTGGCAAATCATATTTTTAAAATCTTCTTTTTTCCCCTTCAACAGAACTAATTGAACTTCATTAAGTTGATATAATCAGTAAAATGCGTGGATTATAAAGAAATTCCTAAAGATACAAGATGCAGCTGTACCATTGGTCTATTAATTTTTTTAACAAGATTTGTTTGTGCATCTTTTGGCAAACTGAGTTAATTAGTAACAATTATTAATAACAACTGTCTTTTGTTGCTCGGCTCAGCTCTGCAGTCGAAAAATAACCCAAGCTCCCCTTATCTCACTGTGAGGGCCCTGTACAGCCCTGGTGCTGCTCGGTTGTACAGTGGAAAAGAGGCATTAGAGGACTGATACCAACAACTTTCAAAATACAGTGCCCACAAGCATAGTATGTTTGCCCACTTCCCAACAACACCAAGCCCACATTGGCACCAGGCCTTCTCATCTCAAGTTTAAAGCTTGCTCCTGTGGAAGTAGAGAGTATCAAATCATTGTGCAAGCCTTATTGATCCAGTCCTGTCTGTTTACAGCACTCTGAATCCATCTAAATTGACTGGTGTAATGTATGGTGGTTGTCACTTCCCTCCCCCCCAAAAAAACCCCAAAACTTAAACAGTGCTACTTCAGTGTATAAAAAAGTGTTTTTTCTAACATTTATTCTCTAGACTCAAAGCGTTAACTAATCCATATTTAGATTAAACATAAAAATGTAAATAAAAATACTCAGAACAGTATTTAAACTACTGAATGTAATAATCATATCTCAAAATGATCACTAAGGGAGTTGCATTATTATTATTATTATTATTATTATTATTATTATTATTATCTAGCCTATCAGTTACATTACCTTGTTACATTTTCAAGATAAAGTACAGTGCATCGCATGCTGAGAGCATTCTGTAATGAGAGTCAAGGAGTGGGCCAAGGTGTGCATTTCATTATCACCCAATTAAACCATGACTAGAGACTTAACAAAAATTTATGAGCCAATTTGCTTTTTAAAAGTTCTGTAACTTGATGTTCTAGGTGCAGTGCCAGACTGTTGACCTAGTTTAATCAATTGAAAACACTTATTGAAAACGCTTGCTGGTGCTATTTTCTACTGTTTTTAAACAATAGATTACAGAATACATGGCAAGGCAAGGCAGTGCTGCAAATGTGACCCATCGATAAATGGAGTACAAAGGTGGCTTAAAGTACTGTTCAAAAGCAACTAAAGCAGCACGCAAAAAATAAAATAT
Source organism: Acipenser oxyrinchus oxyrinchus (assembly GCA_030684275.1). Lineage (NCBI taxonomy): Eukaryota > Metazoa > Chordata > Actinopteri > Acipenseriformes > Acipenseridae > Acipenser > Acipenser oxyrinchus. Next base: position 53,082,684 of record CM060251.1, on the reverse strand, counting down.
CAATTTGTATTTGGAAGAACAGTGGCTGAAAACAGTAACTCAAATTACAAAGAAAATGGAAGTTTCTAAAAACTGTTTTACCAAGATTATTGAGTCGACTGTCAAATTCTGGAGATTCTGACAGTGGGAGGCCAAACAAGACCAGCACATATCCAGACAGGATCTTGCAGAGTGTCTATGTGGTAAACTGGTTCATAAGTTAAGTTCATAAGCTCCCGTCCATGGTCGGCTGTGGAATAGCCTGGACTCGAACCGGCGACGTCCAGGCTATAGAGCACATCCTGCACTCCACGTGGAGCGCCTTTACCGGATGCGCCACTCAGGAGCCTAATTTATTTTATGCAACTCAAAAGTAAAATGTCTTCTTAAGTAGCACCCAGAGGAACCCTTTAAGCATGTACCTGCCACTGAGCTGCATAATTATGTAGTTGTGAGATGTGCTCTTTTTAACACATTACCCAGGTCTTACATTCTCATTAGTGAGTACTTGAATACTAATGCAGTCTGTGGCTTATAAGCACAGCAGATTACAAATGTTGCGTGCAGGGGTATGCGGAAACAAATAGTAACAGAGCAGATTGTAATTGCAGGTTTCAAATTGTGATTGCAGATTGAGGTCCATGGTATCGTGATTCCTGATTGCTTGGCAAGACATAATCATATTGTTTAACCTTCCTCCAGGGTTCTCCCCAGGATCTGGCTTGGTAGCTGCCCACGTCAGTTAGAACATGTAACAGTGAAACTGAAGCACGAGCTGGGGGTCACTGCAGTTATGAACTTCCAAACTGAGTGGGATGTCGTCCAGAATTCCAGTGGCTGTAGACCCAGAAAATCTGAGTCCATGAGACCAGAGACTATGATGGAGCTGTACAGAGACAACGGTCTTGTCTATGTGTGGATCCCAACTCCAGACATGAGCACAGAAGGTAAAGCATGATGTTATTCTTGTGGCAAAAGTTAGTCAATGTTGATGGGAAACCTTTTTAATCTTGATTCCCATTTAGTGGTCATCTTTTGAAATCATCCTCAGTCACTACCTCTATATACTGATAAGGACACTGATCTATTTTCCATCATCTCCTTTTAATACCTTATACCAAGTGTTTGTTTCGCCCTTATCCTTACTTTTTGACATATGCACAGTAACCTTTATCTTTGAATCAGCAGTATTGATTCATTTAAGACTTTACATTGTGGCAAAGTACAGCAATACACAAAAACATATGCCAAGGAGGTAAAAGTTACAAACCAAATATCTGGGGTCCTATTTACTGTAAAGAAAGATATATAAAAGTAGATACAGTATATCCAGCTAGTAAATACTACATTCTTACTGCTATAGTATTTAGCAGTAATGATGAAATTAAAAGCTTTTAGGGTTTCATTAAAACAGCTGATGATTATTTCACAGCTTACTTGCAGCGTGAATAGCCTGCTGCACTATGTGTATATCTACTTACATGCAGTGTAAGCACCAGGGAGTGATTGCCTCCCTTCATATCTCCCGTGATGAAAGATGTCTCTAATGAGGCGTATACAGTTGGCTCTGTTTTAAATGTATCACTATATCTGGTAAGTAGCACAAGAAGTGTGCTGGCCATTGATGCTGAAAATATTATAAACACAGATTGTAATCCTACGGTCAACATCATGACGCTGTGGAATACACCTGCGGGAATAAAGAGATCCTGTATATTTTAAAAATATTATTATTATTATTATTATTATTATTATTATTATTATTATTATTATTATTATTATTATTTATAATATTATTATTATTATATGTCTGCGACACTTGGATGCAATACCAACTTTTTTGGGATGTCCTGTCCCTATTTATTGACCTGTATCAGAACTTATCCAAGACACCAAGGTTAATACCCGTGATCATGCTTGAAAGATGTCAATGAGATCTGCCAGTATAAATTTCTACAAAGTAGACATGTATCATCTGAAAGATGGCAGCTCCTGTAACCTAGTCCCTCTAACATCATGCTGGGGCACTGATTAGGCTCAGAATAGAGAAAGTTGGAGATCTGCCAAGAAGAGGCTTCAAGGTCAGTGAACAGAACAAATAGAAATGGATTTTTCTTTTTCCTACGTTGCATTTGTCAGTAATCAAATAATTATTTAGTACAAAATAAATTATCCTGATATACTATGTTTCTATTTTTTTCAAAAGCTGAAAGTTACACAAGCTCTATAATAAATAGCTTTTAATGTTCATCTTTGAACAGTGCCTCTCAATATAATGAAAATGAATCTATTTTGCAGGTAGGATACGAATGTTGCCTCAGGCTGTCTTCCTGCTCCACGGGCTTCTAGAGAATGGCCATACTGTCTATGTCCACTGCAATGCTGGGGTTGGCAGGTCTACGGCTGCAGTGTGTGGGCTCCTCATGTATGTCATGGGGTGGAGTCTCAGGAAGGTGCAGTACTATGTAACTTCAAGAAGAGCTGCAGTATACATTGATGAAGATGCTCTTGTTCACGCTCAAGAAGACTTCTATCAGAAATTTGGCCGCCTTCGATCTTCTGTCTCCTTCAGTCAAAGCTGAAGTCTTTCCTCTTACCATTTTCTGATGGAATAAGCCATAGGGTTTAAACTTGATGAATTCAGAGGGCTTTTCGTGTTTTGTGTTTTGTTTTTTTGACCTTATGAGTTCGTTATTTGTTTGATAAGATTAACAGTTTTATTTTACTTAAACAAAAAATTACTATGATAAATCATGCCCTGTAAGTCTGTGTCTATAACAATTTATCAAAGTCACTTTACTCCATTTAAAAAGAAACGTACAAGTTGGTAGTAATATGGGTTCTGTATGTTTTAATGTATTAGTTGCCCATGGTAGAATGACAGTTCACTTAAATGACATTTCAATTACAGTTTAATATTACAGGTATCAAGTAGCATTAAAATACTAGGCATTACCCATTTTCTTTTTATGGGAGGAAAAGAGCAGTCAAACTGAAATAAAATGTGTTTTATTCTATTTATATTTTTGTGTTTTTTTGTAAACAGAGAGTACATTTCTCTAAAACAATTGAACTGAAATTGTATTAATCTAAACAGGCTTTAAAAACAGTCCAAAAATATTCCTTAAATCCTTAAAGTTTTGTGAATAGTGCCCAGTAATTCCTAAATATGTTGATAGAGTGTTAAGCTATATTGAAAGTGGTTAGAGAAGCGATGCCAAGCATATTTAGGCCAGGTATCTTTTTTTAATTGCTATGGCTACAGGGACATCAGCGGTTGTGAAAACAGGAAGATGGGTAACCGGTTTAGTAGTTCATTTTGTATTTGTAATTTGATTTTGACAACATTTTAAATACCAGGGTAAAGCTATTTGTTAGGAGCTGCCTAGTCTCAAGAGTAAAATGGAAAAAAATGTCAGACATAAATACTTATTGTAAAATGGCACAGCATATTGCCACAGGTGTAGTAGTGTAGGACACTTTGTTATACAATTTAAGAGGTAAAAGGCAGTGCTGTTTAGTGGCATGCGAGAAAGGGACACCGCTATGCATGTGATGCTGTAAAAAAAACTCAAAACTAATTCAAATTTCAACTGTCTTTGGCAACATGTAATTTGTGTAAAAAAAAAAAATAGAAATGAGAATGTACATTCAACAATAAAAAAAATGCTATATTTTTGAAGTCTTGTTTGTCAGCCTGTCACTATGGATATTTGGTGTAGTTTGGTGATAACGTTATTTCTGAATGTCTTTTCTAGTAAACAAAAAAAATAATAATAATTTCAATGAAAAGTAAAAAGTTCAAAAATCTTCCATTAGTACTATTATTAGTTTAATGAACATCAAAATGGATCTGTCACCTCATCCCACCAAAAGAGAGGAATGATGATGCCCCTTCAATACATGATCACCAGGGTGCAGACACTTGTTTCATCTCCTCTCCTGACCCATGTGTTATCTGAGGAGGCAGAAATGTGTAGTAAGTAATGAGTTACTTTAAGGGAATTATTAGTATGTGCACAACTTCCAGAACATTCACCCCTGATTTTGAGCTTTGAGGGAATCTTAAGGGAAACATTGAACAAATAATTGCGTTTATCTATTTTTGTGGCCGAAAAAAATGGCCAAAAAGCGGGATATGGTGAATCTTATTTACACGTGTAAATTATGAAAATCGCGGGAAAATCCACGGCCGTTTTTGCATGGAAACCCGCATTTCACGTATAAATGTTAATGAGCTTGTTTATCCTGACATCACTGTAAATATTGCAAGGGAGTAGGTCAGTTGTTACTGTGGATTTCAAGACGGCAGAAAGTAAGTAGCTGATGGGTGGTTTTATGGTTAGCAGTGGTGTAGTTCATCTTAATGATAATGCGGGCGGGTGTTTTATTATTGTTTTTTGCTGTGTCTGGCCTGTCATGTTGTATATATCTTGTGGGTTTACACTTACCATGAACGGTGTTATGCCCTTGTTATAATATTAAAGCAGCTGTTTGAGAATACCATTGCTGTAAAAACTACGCTAAAGTTAAACACGAAGAGCAAGTGAGCTGCTTACTAAATGTCTGTAACTGAATTCCCTTGCTTTTGATCCCAGCTATGTCTAAAGACAACGCATGCTCGCCCTCCACTCAAAATCGCTGGAGCGAGGATGAAACCTGGCCACTAATAAGTATAGCTAGTGACTTGGATGTGTTGAGCCAGCTCGATCGCCCGAAACAACGTAACAAGCATGTGTACCAACAAGTGGTTGATGCCCTCTCAGAAAGAGGAAAAGAGCGCAGTCCCACAAGCTAGGGACACACTTCAAAAACTGAAACAGTCCTACCTGCAGGAACAAGCAAGGAGGTGCAGAAGATATACAGAAAAAAAATCCTCTCCAAGTAATCAATTACGTATAACTATAAGGCTACGATCTTGGCATGGTCATTTTTAGTACATTTCACGGGCGAGGTTAGGAAAAAAACCAAGAATTCACGGAAAGCTCACCAAATAATGTAGTTTTAGCTACATCAACATACACAAGAGCTTTTAAATAGTACACCAAAACCAATAATATAAAGACTATTGCTTTTGACTGCTGACAAGTTTATATGTTACTTCATTATTACAAAACTTACAGTACAATTTCTGACAAGCATAATTTCTGGTCGGAGGCGAGAGTCTCCGGCCCTGTGCGAAAAATCGGAAGTAAGTAATTTAACGTCTTGCAGAAAGACGTACAGCCTTAACATCATCAAACCTTTCATCTGTCACTCTGAAATACCTAAAATATCTCTCACTGTCACTTTCGGTGTGACTAAAACCCGTCCGGTACTGTCCGATACCGTGCGGTACACCTTTATTCCCGTCCGACACCACCCGATACACTTTTAGATGTATGAGTAAGACTCTTTGCAAATGCAATTAAAGACTTCAGATTCTTAATTATAAATCCACATCTTGCGTTTCGACCCACTGGAGTCCATCAATATTTCTGAAATCTTCTCATCCCTTTCCAACTGATCGATCTAGTTTAAACTCTGTAGAGACTAGAGTATAAGGTTATATGCCCTCTTTTAATCACATATTTCATTTTTGCAATTTAGTAGACAACTTGTGTCTGTTCTTCCGTTCATTCTATCCCTGTCTTTGCTGTCAGCATATCCGCATTTGTGTGTTTGTGTGTGTGTGTTTGTGTGCGTGTTTGTGTGTGTGTCTTTGTGACCTAGCGTCACACTTAATTGGAGGTTACTGGGGGTCATACATTGTGACACCGGCATAACTGTCTGTAGCGAGAGACTACTAACTGTATTACTAATACTTTTAGGTTTTAGCCTAGGTTACAGCCAGATACATGCTTGAACTTGCAAGCGGGAGCACCGTCGCTGCCTTTATGAAAAAGGCTTTCCTGTTAAAAATGTCCTGACGGGTCTCCCTTTGCGTTTTAAAAATAATATTGACGCCCTTCTAATGCTTCTAATAAATAAATAAATTAAATAATTAAATAATTAATATGTAAATATAGGCCTACATCTGCTGTTATTTATTATTCATATTTATTGTTATTCATTCTTATATACACTGCTGTTTAAAAGTCTTAGACACATTCGGGAGTTACAACTACACTTTGCGCAGTCAGAAGGGCACACGATGCGTCCAGTACAGCAAGTGAGCACAGCTTTTCGCTGTCTGCGCCTGACATATCTCACTCATCTGCAACAGAAGTACTTCATGAACCAGGCTTATAGTTTTCCACGATTCTGAAACAAACAGAAAACCATTTAAGTTGGTAAACTTCTGTTGTCTGATGCATTTGTTCTTCTGTCTTTACAGAAAACAGCTTACTCACAATTTTTCTGCATTTTAGCTGTCAGTGATTTACATGCTTGCTCGCTCGCTCAGCTATCTCATTCGCTGACCTTTAGCATAAATGCTGCGTGAAACAACCAAACAATTTACAGATACTCGCAGATTTATATTTTTAGTGCATGATAATGCATATTTTAAAGGAAATAAAGGAACCGCCTAATCAAAACTGTTTTTATATCACAGACTTTTTTTTCAATTCACGATTTTCACGATTTCCGTGACCTCAGTGACAAAATCGTAGCCTTACGTAACATTGTCATCATCGGTGTGCACATTTCACAGTAAGACATGCAACAAATTCAACACGTGCAACTTTTACATACTTCTTTTGGATATAACAATGAACATGAAACACTGAACAATTAAATCATGAATCGTTATATGATTGAGAATATAACGAAAGAAATTTGTTATACAATAAACATTGCTGTTTTCTCAAGTCGACTGTAAAATGTCTTAACTCTTAATATCCAGGAATATAACTAGCAAACCTCTGTTTATTAACAAAGCACTTCACTTGCCACACATATTTTTACAACTTGTTTTCTGTGTACATAACTTAATAATAAGTTAATAACAGCACCAGATTATTCTGAGCGATCATGTAACGTGGATCAGGAAGACAGAAGCCTGAACTGAAGGCAAATTAAATATAGTGCGATTTGATTCGCTGTTGGCTGCTCCAAAAAGCAAGCTAAATGTAATGTTGAATTTCATTAACTGGCTGTGATGTAATGCTTTGTCTTTGACCACTGGGGCGTAAGACCATGGGAAGAGCGCTTTTTTCAAATGATTGTATGTTTGAAAACAATGGAAAGAAACAGAGAGAACAGGCAGAAAGGGAATGGAAAAAAATGTTATTAACTTGAATATCATTTTCATTCCAGAATGTAATAAATTATTTTGTTATGTTTGTTTATCGTTCCGGTTTCCATTCCGTTCCGAATCCCTGCCTGTGACACTTGTGGAATAACAACCTGGAATAACTTCATGGTGGTTACTTTTCCACCATGAAATCAGTTGAAGCTGTGTACCCCAAATTCAACAGTAATGATGTCCAAAATGTGTTATAATTAGGGCTTTCCCTATGTCCTGCATAGTAATACTAAAATATCAATAGAATCTAAAGAAAAAAAAATAAGCCCAATGGGAATTTGATCTTTTTAAAAGCATTGTTATTATTATTTTAATTTTAGTAAATGTAACACATTTTCACAGAACAACTGTTTTTTCCAGGCCACTGTCAGTCACATACCAGAAAACACAAGACAGCTGAGCTGTGTTTCCATCATTGGTTGTTTAATCTACCATTACAGCTACGTACTTGGCTTCCTGTACTTCTGCTTTTATTTGTTCTCAATCTTGTTGGAGGTACCCGAGAACACTGTGGCTATTGACAAGTGATTGCTTAACATGCTGTCGCTGTCACAAATCAGAGAAAGTAATTCCACATAATTACCTCTGTTTGAGGAATTGTGTCCTCTGCATGCCAGTTCTTGCTTGCCAAGGTAAACAACAGACTCAATACAGCGTTTAAGAACCTCACAATATTGTATTACTTGCTCATTGTGATGTATTGTATCCCTATGCTTCTGCTCATCCAGTTGAACATCAATCTGGGTTTGTCCAAAAGTTTTGAGTGTAACAGTGGCTCACAAGTGACTTTGAGAACGCTCATGTTTTTGTGCTGACTTCGATAGACATCCTAGATTGCTGTAGCCAGTGCTGTTCCATATCACCTTTTCTGTACTGAACAAAAGACAGTTCTGGCAGTATATATATTTTTTTTAATTGACAGCTACCAATAAGCCACAGATACCTTTCATAATTTGAATGTTGGAATTGGCGAGTATATCCCTTCCCTTCCTGTTTCAGTTCGGGTATTTGTGATATATACCTCACTTTTTTAACAAACATTTGTTCTGAGAAAGTTCTTCTGGAAAATTGATTCGTAATCACATCGACTACGATGTCTCTATTGTCTGATGACATTTTTTTTTTTTATTTGTGAAAAGCAATTTGAAATATGACTTTGAACTTCTCAATATAATTCTCAATAACGTTCTCTATAATATTAGCAATATCGCTCGAAATTCAGCTATTCTTACACCGCTTCCCCTAGCATATTTATGTCCTGCCCCTGCTCTCTAATGATTGGACAGCTGCAAAACCAGGGCAGACTCTCCCATTGGTTAAACCTACTCAAGACCTTCAACTGTTTATGTCCCGCCTCCGCTCACTTATGAATGGACAGCCGCAGAGAAAATGCAGTTCTTCTATTGGTTGATTTTATTTTATATTAAAAAATTAAATTCTGCACTATTAGATTGTAAACAAGTTGATTAATCAGAGTAGCCCTAATTATAATCATTGCAACTATCGTTAAACAGACTACTTTAAGAGAAAAACATCTAACTTAATATCTTGCTGTTTAAATGCTAAATAAGCTGTTATGAGTGGAGAAGAGCAGACAGTTCATAGCCAGGTAACCTGTGTGCTCTGCTCCATTTACAATTGAAGACATTGAGAAAGACTTCTAGTAGAAACATTTGTCATTGAATTCATAAAGTTTCTTTTAGTATTTCAAAATTTTGCATGATCGAGTGTTTAGCAATGGATGATTATGTGAATAGCAATGAGAATCTACTTGTAGTATATATTCTGAGGTAAAAGTTAAAAAAAACTAAATTAAGTAGTCAAACTTTTTAGTTATAGCACACGTACATTCTCATTTTAAAACGTGTATCTGGTACAACGTTAGGTTAAAGGAAGCACTCAGATCATGCCTGATTCTTGGGTTATCTGTTTGCATGTGTAGCCAGCTAGTTTAACAAGTCAACAAAAGAACTACAAACTGGTGGGGCATTCTGGGACACTTCCTGTTTCCTCAGCAGGAAGGAAACCTTTCTTCTCCATGTGCGTAATTTACATTAGCATACTGGAGTTAGTTGAAAAATAGTTTCCAGCTGTGCAACAGTGTGCTGATGTCCGTCTGTTATAACTCTGTTGTACATGAGTCTGAGTAAAGGTGATTGTGGTCTGAGTCAAACAAATAACAATACACAATACAACGCAAGTTGTTTTATTCACAGTAATACTTCCCATTTCATACAAACCAAAACTGTGTGGTCCTGCATGTAATGCACTTTCTGGGTCAATTTACCTCAGTGTCTTCTGTGTCAAAGCATATTACTGGCTGGAAGCATGTCAGTCAGCAGAGGAAACAGCTCATTGGTTATTGACAGTAAGGAAGCCAGTGAAGAGGTGGGTACAGTTTCATTCTGCAGGTGAAACGACTGCATGGAATTATTTTGTTAGTTACAATTACTTTAATCAACAGTGTTATGATGACGTAAAATTATGCTTATGCTAAGACTAGACTGTACCTGTACCTCTTTCAACCCTATAACATTCTAAAGACACAAGGGACTTTTTTGTGCAAATACATACTCAATTAATGGTAAAATAAACTAAAGATATATCTGTAAAATAAACTAAAAATATATCGATAATCTGGAGAGAAGAGTAGTCCTAGAAGTTTTCCCCTTTTGTTTGAATCCTGGGAGGGGTCAGGCAAAGTGGAGGGGGGCATAAATTCTGCCTGTTTGAATTCATGTATTCATTATCTTTCATTTATCAAGTGTAGCATGTCATTTGGCCAGCTTCAATACAGCAGCACAGAGGGCAGTAATTAATTATATACATGGGCTAAAATATAGAGATTGCAATTAAATTATAACATGTATTCAGCTTATTCAATTTATATTAGAGGTGGGGATGAAAAAGAAATACTCTTCAAAAAAATGAAAGGAGCAAACATTAATGGAAACACCATGAACAGTCAAAAAAGTTGTTAAACCATTCACTGGTATACCTCAATTAATTTTGCACCGTCTGCCCCCACTTAAAATCAGGTACTCCTATTTAGACCAGATTTGATTATTAGTCAAGTGGCTGCTCAGGTGATAACATTGTTATCCAGATTGCCAGGGCTGTTTAAACCTTTCGCTACAGCGCCGCTAGAAATCATTCATGAACGATGATGTAATTGTGACATTAGACGCAGTTTTAAGCCGTTTTAAACAACCATTGGTGGCTTACCAAATGACTGACATCTCCAAAGACTCCAACAACCAATCAGGGTTTTATATACTTTCAAAATGAAAATGAAGTTAGATAGACAGAAAGCTAGAGGAGTGAGTTTTCTTAGATTTTTTTCTGTCAGGAGATTTGGCGATCACAAGTACAAGTGTGGTGAGGTTTACTCTGTATTACAGGGGTTGGGGCCACAATCTACACACCGCCCTCACTATCCAATATCATTGAAATGTAGTCTGCCGAGCTACGCCACCTAATGAATTATAGGGCATTAGGACCCTAAGTCAAATATGGTCATTTTAACAGTCTATAGTAGATCAGGTCTAATTCTTCCCAACCAATCTAGAGCAGCAGTACCACCCACCTTCCCAAGAGAGAGAGAGATACACTCAAGTATCTGTAACAAGGGTTTTTTAATTTTTTTTATTTGATAGGTTCAAAATAAATACAATGGGCAGGAAATAAAGCTCCACTGATTAGCTAGGAGCTAAAAGTAGCAAAAATTTTTTTTAAAAAAATACTCCCCTCTCACCAGGAGAGGAAGTAGCAAAACAAACAATAAAAAGTACCATAACACAACAAATGTGCCAAACAAAAGTGTCCATCAAAAATTAAAACAAAGAAAACACTTCAAACCAAAATTAAAAAATTGTGTGCAGTTTGAACAATCCAACGTCTTCTTCCAAATCCCAGTGAAAGACAGGAGTCGTTAGTTCTCCCCCTCCCAATTAATGCTACGCACTCTATAAAACAAGAGGTAAAAATCAGACAAGAATTAAGAGCAGGTCCAAAAAAAAAAAAAATAGTCCTTGTTGCTATGTTATACGTTATTTTAAAATCTCCCAATTACACTAAAATCAATCATAAAATTATAAACAGGTAGAATCTGGCCAATGCAAGTTAAAAATAGTTAGCAGAAGTTCTATCTCTAACTTCTTGCCTAAAAAATAAAGCAGTGCCCACAAACACTGATAAAATCAAATTGGGGGCTTATCTGCAGTGAAGCTGGAACAGCTTGGAGGGGTGATTCAACAGCACACAAGACAGCTGACCGGCGCCAGGTTCCTCAATCTGATTGCGACGTCAGCAACGTATATTCGTATATTTATATGGTAATCCAGGCAAGATAAGTATACTTCCCGCTGGCCTGATCCAAGTCCTCATTATCCTTTTGCTTCCACGAATCCAACTGTGCCCAGCTACTGTACAGCCAACAGCACTTCACTCTTCTTCTCCTGGTTACTTTAGCTTAATTACTCCACTCTAATTCCTGTTCCTGTCATGGTCGACCCAACTCTTCCTCTGTCCAGCTTCATTTTCTCTGTCCAGCTTCATTTTGTCTGTCCAGTTCCCCAGTTTCCTGTTGCTCACCTCCTTGTTGTATAGGCAGGAAGGACAATAAGGTGCAAGCAATTAGACGGATTAATACAATCTGACCTCTTTCATCATCTTGATGGAAAACAGATGCAGAGTTAAACAGTAATAATGATGTAGTTAATGGCAACCGGCAAACTGTGAGATTCCCTTCCACAAGCGGAGCACCGTCTAAAAACACAAAAGCACATCCTGGTCTCCTTCATCCAGCAGGTAAACACAACATAAATAAATCACACATGAGTACAAGTCCTAATAAAAAAATAAAAGAAAATACATATAATCAATAATATACTAAAACACTCATTTCAAAACGTGATAATAAAATACAACCAGTGACTGATAAAAACAAATTATATATACAAGACTCTTCCACGGGCGGACTTGAGGATGGGTCGGTCCTTCCGGCGCTGCCAGGAAGGGACCGCAAACCGGCGACACGGGACCCCACCGGGCTGACAGGGCCGACCGAAGCGTAGGCCGGGGCACTGGAGGATGCAGCAGTGGACATAGGTCTTCCCCTGGGAACCGGTGCAGTGATGTCCGATCACCCAGGGGGAGCGAAGCAGCGAACAGGGGAAGCAACAGCGACGTCTGGCAGCAGCCCAGCGACGTCTGGGTGCTTGGGGAGAGCGGAGCAGGGCACCAGGGGCAGAGCTGTGGCCAGTGCTGCAGACTCCTGGGCTCCAGGTCCAGCACAGGGAGGACTAGGAAGACCGGCAGGGTGTCCAGGAGCAAGGGGTGAGGGACTGGACGCAGCAGCGCCGAACTGGACTGTAGGGATGGTGGTCGGGGCTGAGGTGGAGGTATGCTTTTCACCTCCTCCCCTCTGGGCTCCGGAAGCAGCGGCTCCTCCCCTCTGGGCTCCGGAAGCGGCGGCTCCTCCCCTCTGGGCTCCGGAAGCGGCGGCTCCTCCCTCTGGGTTCGGAAGGACCAACCACTCCAACTAGGTTGGCTCCCGCTCCCGAGTCTTCGGCAGTGCCCACCCCAGCTCCTGTGTCTGCCTCTCCATCCTTCTTGTCTGCTCCTCCTGAACAGCAATGTTACGATTGATCATCTCGATCAGTTCTTTAAAATCCATTTTACTGGGTCGTAGGGGCGCCCAAAACTTCTGACACCAAGTGTAAATGAACTCACCCACTCGGGTTCGTTGCCCCTTTAAAAATTGACCCAGCACACAATAAATGGATTTTTAAGCGCTGGTGCGCTAATTTTAATAAACACAAAAATCAAACAAACACCAAATAAACACCTAGCTCTTTCAGAGCACTAACTCAAACTTTCAGGAACACCCTGACTACAAGTAGGACGGCTAAGCCGTTTCCCCACCAAACAATAAACAAAAACCACACAGGTTTAATACAGCACTTTTTCCCTCACGACTGCCAGGAAGCAGAGCACTCCTTTCTGCCTCCTTCTCCTCAGCAGCCCCTAACAGACTGGCTGCTTTTTAATACCCTGCACCTGGCTCTAATTTAATAATAAGCACCAGGTGCAGGGAATGATTCATAATAAAACAATTAACAAAACTGATTAACAAAACACAAAACAATTAAACAATAAACCAACGTGCATTTTCACATGTTTTTTTTCTTCTTCAGGAGGCTTTAACCCCTCCCTGCTATCTCACAATATATATATATAAAACTTGCTGAATGTATTATGCTTAGTCACCCCGTGTAACACAAGCTTAACAGAAATCATACTAAATCATCCAAAATGTTTATAAACCCAAAAATAAATGTACAAAATATTAATTGCAGTGAAATACTAGGATAAACATCACGGATGACTCTCCAATCAAAATGCATTTCACTAAAGCCCCAGGCCAATAGAAATACCTTTTTATTATGAGGTGCAGCATTTCAGTATCTTAGGTTTCTGTTTTGATTATTGTATATACCTTTCTAAAACGTGTTCGGGGGGGTGGGGTGCACGGTCCAGTGGTGAAGGTGTAGCAGGGTGTGGGGAGTATTTAAAGGTTTTGAAGAACCACCCTTGTATCTTCCATGCATGTCTTCTCTAAATATGATAATTACTGGAGATGTTTAAAGTTAGCAATCAACATCAACATCCTGCTGATTTTGTAATAATCTTAGATGTCAACACATGTGCAGGGGAGTATTCTGGGCTGTGTGGGTTACAGCAACTCTGCATGGTCCACTAAATATTATTTCATGAATACATCTTCAAGAAGAGCTTATCTTTGCTTGTAAAATTGCTTTCAATTAAGAATTAATTTTGTAACCGGGCATTTATATTGCATGAAATCCTTATATGACAGGTTCAATTGCATCTTATATTATAAAGACAAACAAAGCATGACAAAAAAAAACATGTTATCCTATTAATATGGTAATAACTGATGGCATTTAATTTTAAATAAGTGAAGAGCAGTCCAATGGACACCACCGCAATGCAATCCTCTCTCTCAAGATTGTAATAAATATAATGTATAAAGTTGGGTTTAGGCAGCTTGACTCACTTTATAAATGATTAAGCATGCAAGATAAATTATTGACATACAGAAGATAAAATACAAAAATCATTTAGACTTGCCTTAGAGAAGGGATTTTTGAGGGAACATGAATGATGCTTTCTTATCACATAAAACATTTCTCCTGTAAACATTGCACTACAGAGAAAATCGAATAAGCTAGAAGATGGGACATCTTGGTGAGGGGAGAGGCAGTTTGTTTACGCTGGCCTACAACAACTTAGCACATGTCATATGTACAGTATAACTAATAAGAAAATTGACCAGAATTAGTGGAAGGGACAAAGATGGAATACAATACAGTAATACGGAAAGAAAAAGTGCAGTTATAGTCTTTTTCAGAGTTTTGATAAACTCCACTGATTTGTTTTATTAACAGAAATTTGTAATTTTAAATCTGGGGCATAATGATTAATAACATTCAACCCATATATTTTAGTTTGTAAATTAGGCTAGTTGCACAGCATTAAGAAGTCTATTTCTTGTAGCAAGCCTATGCTACAGTGGACTTGTATGATAGAAGTTTAATCTTAACTCTTACACGAAGGTCTAAGAAAGTCAAAACTCCAGGGAAAATATAGGGACGATAACAGCATACAAAATAGCAGACCAGTAAACATGCAATATACTAATATGTATCAAGGCACATTTTTATTTATTTTTCAGTAAAGGACGTTGTGACTATTTAATCGGTTATCCTGGGGTAGTCTTTCTGTATGGTTAGTGCTCAAAACTGTTCAATCAATCAAGACAGAATTGCACAGGAATTTGCACTTGGATCAGTTCCCGAGTAATATAATCAAAACACAGGAAATACTGCCTCCCATCTGAACACTGAAGGAGTGCTCATTCTGGCTATCAATGAGTCCAGTTGTCAATATGTGATTTGAAAAATGCATGCACTATAGATGTTGCTACTGATGGCCATCCAGTGAAAGCATGTGATTACTGATGCAGGACATTCAAATTACTTGTTTTTGAGGCAGGATGAATCAATTTATCATAAGCTGATAGTTTCATAGTTTTTGGTCAGCTGCAAACAACCATTACCTTAGTTTTAGATGTGTTTTGTCTCAGAAAAAAAAGACATGCACGGTATCATCATGCACTAAAAGCATTACACAGACGAATCGCCAATGGCAACACATTGAAAATGAAGGTCAGAATGAAATTACTGCAGTGAAATCTGCTAACCATAAAAGACCAGTGAGACTAAACAGATGGTCTAACATACTGTTTTAACATACTGTAGAAGCAGTTCTATCTAGAATGAGTGATAATCAGTTGGTTATAGCAAGCAAAATAATTCCTTACAGTAGATTATAACAACAATTAGATTACCTGAAACCCCCTGGTGCCAGTTAGTTTGGATAATAGAAGTTTTACTGCATAGGATTGCTGTACTGCCCTTAGTAACAGTCGTAACACCGACCTGGAAGTGGAAGGCGATGCAGCAGGTTGTTTTTACAACTATTTCTTTAAAAATGGTGCATAAAATTAAAAAAGTAGATTGTGCCAACAAGAATACTCCAAACTATTGACAAGGCTGTTTTTTTTAACTGCGTACATTTTTATTTTCTGGGGTTTTTTTTATGATGTTTTGGAATGTAACAGATTTGGACACAAGATACTACGTTTGCTACCATTTTTTAAACAACCACAGCCAAGAAAGTAAAAGGCACACAGTGTGGAAATTACTCAAAAAGAAACCAATAACACTAAAACAATGTAAGTAGACGTTTTTTAATGACAAAACACATTATTTAGAGGTGAAAATATATGCATTTAAAATAGGAATTTCAGTATGTCACATTTCCCCTGTTTAAGAACGGTGATGTTTCTTCAAATATGACCCCTCTTCTGACTTTCACGTTATCTTATTTATCTATACGTATACCCCTTATTGATTTACAATTATAACTGCAGTCCTGTTGTATTTTATTTTTGTAATTTCAGTACACAGGTTTAATTAGCATACATTGGTAACTCCTTTTCATGAAGTGAACCATATGCAAGTGCCAAGTTTTCAATTTTCATAAAAATCAGCTAACTTCAAAGTCTATTTTTTACTGCAACTTCTTATTCACAGCCACATCCATATATAAAAGGCTTTTTCATAGTCACCCCTGCCATAACAATTAAAGAGTAAGTAGTGGGTTCCAGAGCACTTGCTATGTTTTTTTTTTTAAATCGCTCTTCCTGTGAAATGCTATATTTTTTGGAACCTCGCTACTTACTCTTTAAGGGTTGCCATGCATGACCATGATCTGAAATTCCATAGTCTTACAACTAAAATTGTGGCTTTGGTACCGTTGATGCAATATGTAAAAACGCAGGTGTTCTGGTTGAAAACATAGATTTTGAGACGGTATGCTTCTTACAGCGCTACCTCTGCATCTCATTAAATGGTCACGCAAATTGGCCGAACCACTTCCAGAAAATGAGTACTGGAAGGGAAAGCGACAACAGTGGCCAGAATTGTCCCATGCTGTGCTACAAATATTGGCATTGCCAGTTTCCAGTGCCAATGTGGAGAGGGCCTTTTCCACGATGAAAGTAATCCCAGGTCACAGAGAGCGAGCAAAGATGTCGAAGATGTACGGGATAATCTGCTACAACAAGTTCGACCTCTGAATGGAAAGTTTTAAACTTTTGTTTTTGTTTATGTGAATTCTTATGCTTCGGTTGTAGGTGTTGTTGCTATATGTTTTTAGGTCAAACTGTAGCAGGAAAAGTACTAGTATATTTGTCATACAATAGGAGTGTGCTTTGTCTACCCAAAGATGTAATCCTGATTTTTTTTTTTTTCTAAACATATCTAAGCTGTAAAACGAGATGCAGTACAGGATATAGGCCTAACTATTCAAATTAACGCGAAAAATAAATTTGAAACAGATTTTTTTTTTATAAAAATGACTACTCAATATAACCGATAAAGTCCTAATTTTGCTAAGACTGAAATTGGTTAAAAATAAACACTGAAATGTTTAAAAAAAAACCATAAACACCGAAACCCTAATTACACTATAAAACCTCTGCCCGATTCAGGCGTGAGATGTTGGAATTTTTACTTTCTAAACTGACAGACTGAAAGCAGCATGGATGAGAGCTTTGTTTTATGCTTAAAGAAAAGCAGTCCGTCATAATAAACCTGTTTGGAGTTCTGTTGCCAATAAGGAATAATATAGTTTTCCTGCAATAATAAAAACAAGTATTTGTTTTACATATTGCCTTATAAGCCCCAGTTGAAATTAAAATGGATTTAGTTTTGTTTTTAGTAGAATATTACTCAGGTGACTGAAACAAGCACTTAAATAAGACATCATTAAAGATGAATTAAAAGCACAGCATAGCAAAACTCAATTGACAGCAACTAAATCAACTAAAAAAACTAAAGATTAAACACTAAAATACAACCCCATTCTTTTTACTTTTCAGTTTTAAACAGACAAAATTTAGAGGAATAGTCACCAAGTGAGGGGCACTCCATGTAGGCAACTTTACTAAAATATGTAACGTCTTTGTCATCTGCTGTATGAATGACCTCATTTCTTTCTGTATTTTTTTTTTCTTTTTCTTGGGGTATGTGACCCGGATGGCTTGTAGTGACGTCAGACCAGGAAGAGATAGTACTGGGGTATGGGAGCGCTGATGCACACGTTTATTAATTAAATAAAAAGGTTGAACAGAAAACAAAACACTTCCATAAAACAAAATGGCACGGTGGCCAAAACAAACAAACAGATACAAAAACAAGTAACGTGCTGGTTCCAGCACGAGTAGCAATTGTTTTTATTCTTACTTTCTTTATCTCACGACTCACGACTCTCGTTCTCCACACCGTCACAGGGTGTTACAGTGTCATATAAAGCCTTGCTATATCCTAACAGCCTTGTAACAAGCCGTAATTTGAGCTAATCGAGTGTGACTTTTTGGACCTTTCACGTTTTTGCACAGATGCTTATTTAGGACAAATCCATCAAAAAACGCACTGAGGACAAATCGATTCGACTTAAACAATGAGAAAAAAACAGCAACTTATTTCATACTTTTTCAATATTGGTATGAGAGGCCCAGACAGAATTTCATGCAACTTAAATATATTCATGCTTGAAAATGACTATAGAGGATTTTTATTCAGACAACTGGGATTTCATATAATTTTCTATCTCTTTGATTTAAAGACTGCATTTCTCTCTGCTGAAAGATTAATCTATGCTATCCCCAGAGGTTTCCTCTTTTCAGTACTCTCAAACTTCAATCCAAATTTAACTGATTTCTGATATATTACTTTTGTTATTCTGTGCCAATTATACTATAATCTTCAATAATTTATATGTTATTTTTTTGTTGTGTAGTGAAGAGGTGGGCAAATCCTATGTGGGAGTTGTCTTGGTTTTTGTAAATTAAATTTGTTTATAAGCTTTTACAAAATAAATAGTATTTATGTATTTCAGATCATCAGTAGCTGTGCAAGCCTAATCTACCACTTTTTCATCTTATTTTCACATACCTGTTTCCTTCTAGTCTTTACTCTTGGTGTTTGTCTATTGGCATCAGCCCTGATTTTTTTGTATTATTCCTTTTTATTCTGAATATAAATGTGTTATTATAGATCATGGACATAAATAGGCTACTGTCTATCACAGCACATTGTGAGGCATTATAAGGATGAAGAAACACACAATTTCACAAACACAAAATTCAAGTAACTCATCGCCTTTGAATTCCCTGCTGATACATCAAAATTCAATTGTGGGTCAGCATTTATAAAATAGAATTGTGAACAGCAATTATTCTGTCAACACCCCCTTCCTTTGTGAGATACAGTCGCCACCGCTTAGAACAGGCGCGTTTGTGTTAACGTGATTCACCCGCAGTAAGCGATGGACAGTATAACACACAATAACCTGACATTCAAAATGTCCCCCAATCACCAGTACAGTAATCAAAACAAACAAGCATGTACACGGTTAAAAATCTTTATTAAGACACTCATTACACTAATAAAAAAGATTTATTAAAACCTGTGAATATAATAAAAAGTACAGTAATCTGACTGCGATGGGACCAGAGTAAGGGCGGATATGTAAAAAGACAGATAAATAAATCCTGTTTGAAATACCATTATACACAGCTGTAACAATTACTGTACTATATTATTATTGTTTTGAGATCCAGCTTTTATTAGGGAGCTCCCTCTCACTCTCAACCTCTTTTAACTCTCTCTCTCAATAATCCCGCCGCTAGATCCCGCTTCTCTTTTTCAAACTGTCATCTCCACACACACACCCAAGTCCCTCCTCCTTCCTCACTCATTGGTCCAACACTCCCTATCTCTGACTGGTCGTGTCAGACCTGCTCCCACCCCCTCAATGACGCACTCACACACAGGCAGTCTTTCAGCTCTAAGTCACACAAGCACCAAAACACACAGAGAACGCTAACAGATCTGAACAAGAATAGCACAGTTTACAAACACACATTATAGCAGTTTACAAACACACAATATTTACAGAGTACTCCCATCCCCTTCCCCAGTCCATAATCAGGTCCATTCCCACATTGTCCCCAGCTTTTTGAAGCAACGTTGCATTGGGCAGCAGTGTGGAGTAGTGGTTAGGGCTCTGGACTTGACCAGAGGGTTGTGGGTTCAATCTCAGGTGGGGACACTGCTGCTGTATCCTTGAGCAAGGTACTTTACCTAGATTGCTCCAGTAAAAACCCAACTGTATAAATGGGTAATTGTATGTAAAATTAAAGTGATATCTTGTAACAATTGTAAGTCGTCCTGGATAAGGGCGTCTGCTAAGAAATAAATAATAATAATTGTTTGCTGACTGACAGAGTTCCAAGCGTGCTTTAGCAAGCGCACAGCATCTAACAGAGACATTTTATTTACATTGAAATTTTGTGCTGAATTTTTCTTTCCAGCCATGCTTGCTTACTGTTGCAGTCAGTGCTGTTTTTTCAAACTGTAAATAAACCGACACTGTGTACAGGGATTAAATAGCAAAGGCACAGTACAGGGATAATCGCTCAGTAATGAGGTGCAAACAGCTGATTGATAGATCTGTAAAGTTTTTTTTACTACAGTAAAGTGCTGCCTTTTGTATTGAAATCTATGTGAATGACAAGGTAAGAGGTGAAAACAACTGATTGGTGGATTAGTAAGAGTGATTACTACAGTATAAAGCAGTGCGTTTGCTATTTAAATCTACGTGAATGGCACATAACGGGATCCAAACAGCCCGAAATATATGGCGTGCTTAAAACGGTATAAACAATGGCTCCGTTATTGAAATCAGTGAGAATGGCAAACAGCAAACGCTATTTGTCCAATATAAATGTCTGCCCGAAATAACCCTGTATGGTGTAAGTGGTGGCAACTGTATCTATTATTGTTTAATCTTCACCTACATTAGCTGAGTGATCAGGGCGGGGATGGGCCACCTACTTCATGACTTTGATGGAAGTTTAATTGGTTCAATTAAACAGTTTTGGAAAACAGTTTTTATTATTTTAAAAACCTGGACTGGAAGGGACAATTTTGCATTCAACTGAACAAGTAGATCATTGCAACAAAGATATACAGTAAAACAGTGGCAGTACAACATTAAAAGAAAACCTCCGATTTAATCCCTATGATGATTGTAATTCTAAAACTGAGGACGGTAAATTAACGAATGACATTCCCACACTGCTGTCTGTTACCAATGATTGTCTCTAGCCAGCCCAACTTACCTGATTGGATGTTCCTCCTCCACTGATGACACCAACATTTAAGAGATGGTGCCATCTACAGGGTACTGCAAGAGCATAGCAATGGTATTATTGATTCCATTTCATTTCAATTGCACTAGCTCAACTCAGTGTCACAAATCTGATAAATTACCCAATCCTTTACATTTTGTGTATTTATTTTTTTTATATATTTCAGTAATACAATTCATATATATTATTCCTCCCACAACCTCTCCCTTCTCCACCTTGCAGTAGGTTTTGTCTCGAGGGGCTGCTTCGTTTCAGGCTATAGCTGATTGTGCTAAAGGCTCCAACTGGCGAGACCAATAGACCAACTTATTGCGTCAATTACATTATTGTATTGTAACAGGAAATTTAAAAAAAACGTATTATCCTAATTTTTGTTTCCTGACTGAAAAATAAGATCTCTTGAATTTGCAATGCATTTCCTCCTTGCTCTGTGGTCCATTATTAATTAGGTACTTTATACTATAATCACAAAGTATGCTACTGTATGTTCATTAACACATTAACAATTGATGAACAACTGAATTATTTTTTTCCAATAGTATGTTCCCCTAAAATGGAAGATTCATCTTCCAATCACCATGAATCGTCCTCAAATTCAGCACGACAAATGGAAACTAAGCTAATCTAACCTGAGTACTTTTCAGCAAAACCAAAACAGCTTGTGCAATAGCTTTGTGATATGGTGTTGTATTGTATATGGCAACTGAGAATATTTCAACACAGATACAGTAGATGGATCTTTACAATCTTGTGCTACTCAGCCATGCCATGGTTTTTGAAAGAGTGCCCTATTGATTAAAGAGGTGACCGTGAGATCTTATTTCAACTGCAGATCATGTAGGGTCCTCATCCTTGAATTTCCCATGAGCCATCCATAATTGAGCTGAGCCTCTGTTGAGCTCTTCTTACCCGTTTAATTCAGCATGCTCTGACATAAGGGAACCAGTTGATTTATATTTCCTTGTTGAACAATGATGCCTTAAAATACTTGTTTGGAAAGATGCAGCAAGTGACATGAATAATTGACTCCAAGCTATTCAGCTAGGTGCAGGCATGGTATTTATAGGTCAGTACCTTGATCATGTTTAGGTTTATGTTTCCAAATCCATACCTATCATTAAGTTAGTGGTAAGGCAAAATTGACTAAAAAATAATTACTGGAACCAGATTTAGAAAATATACTTTCAACTCATCTCTGACATGTGCATCAGTTGGTCCTAAGCTTTTGAATTTCCAATTTGTCACAGAACACAATTCAGTTGCAGAGGGTAAAGGAATGGAGAAATAAAACAGACTAAATTATTATGTTTTTGTTATTTCTTAAATAAAATTCAGTTCACTTCTGGGGATTTAACAGGTTCAGGTAAAACAAAATAGTACTGTTTTCTTTGTCTATATTTCATCATTGCTCTAACAAACACAGTATAAAATCCCTCCAAAAAACTGTAACTTCAGCAAGGGGTCAGTTTAAAATACCATATCCAACATGTTCTTAAATTGTTCAGCTGTAAAATATGAGATATGGCAGTCTGGCAATGAGGGCTGGCTATAATAAACAGTTACAGCTTGTGCATATTTTCCTTTCCTATGGAAATATAGAAGGGATGGTATTATATCAGTTTTGTTAATTAGTTAATACATCATGTTTAGGCGAGGGGACTGTAATATTTGTGCCATCTTTATTAATGCTACAGAACTCTATGCAAACTCTTTCTGTCTCCTTTCTTTACTTATTCGATTTGACTCCCATAAACACTACAAGGACTGCAAACCATTGCTAAGCAGTTGTCGTTGCTCAAACTGTGCAAAATTATTTTGGATAATAAGAGACGCCCTACACACAACATATTAACTTAATATAAATCACAAAAATGAAGATTTTACTCAAGAACTACTATTAAACATTTAAAAAAATCATACTTTAGAATGGTCAGACTTTATGTTCTAAGCATGCACATAGAGGACACTGAATGATTGTTTGTGGTACACGTTTTTTATTCGGTGCAGGAGGATGTCCAGTAAATCATGAGTCCCGATAGGGGTGAGTGGTTTATGTCATTTTGCATGCCTGATTTCACTAAATATATGGAGTGTTACAACATGCTTTTTATATAAAATGTAACCAATTTGAATTTAACAACAGCTACAGCATAATCTGAACACATTTCAATATGAATTTATATATGTATGAGTGGGAAATGGGAAATAGAATCCAAGTTGTTTTTATAGGCGTGCTGTACTTGTTCTATAAAACACAATTTCCCTGCTAAATAACTAAGACACGAACAGACCAGGGGAGTTAATTATTTTAATGAATTACAGTTTAAACATATTGTAGCTCAGAGAACAAGCACGTCTCCCTGATGACAGGTAATGTGACTAAATTATGGTAAAATTATGAGATTTGTTTTCATCAGTCTAAAAGCTTTAGTTGTTGAAAGTTAATATGAATCAAACCAAATTGCTCGGAAGACACTGAAATAATTTAGCAATATAATGACTTCCTTTTTAAATTGAGATTTTAATATACTTACAAATTAATCACATTTTATAAACAAAGTGGGAATAACTGTTGCCTCCTGGCACCTTTGCTATAGGTCACATGCAGCATCGTAACCAGAGTTGACATTCTACCGAGGTCAAACTGAAGCTTCAAGCCATAGGGGGCAGTATTTATATGACTGCTTGGTATTTACTATTCAACCTCCAAATCTATGTTACATGGCAAACCAACAGAGAAAATTAAGGAGTCTTTTGTACTTTACCAGAGTTTTTACATACGCATCAGCATTGATGATACAAAAAAACATCCGAGGACACAACCTCTGTGTCCTCATAGCTAGTTACGGCCATAGTCACGTGGTCTAATTGCAGCTACACAATTAGAGTTAACTACAACACATGGAGTAATTAGGTGCCAGGATTCAGCAAAACATTTTCATTGTGCATGATATAAGTCTTACTGGAATCTGGTGTTTTGATGTATTTATAATATATAATACGAGCAAGGAACTAAAAGATCTTTAACAGTTAAAGGGAGACCAGTGATAATACTGTTAGAGACACAAAGGGCCCTATTAATAAAGTACTTGCCGACTGCCATAATAAAACAAATTTTGTTTAAAACTAACGAAAGTCGTCCGTATTGCTATTCATAAAATGATCTGAGAATATGGGCGACTGTCGCAAAGCACTTTATGAATGGGTACACAGTCGTTCAAGAGTGAAGATCCGCCTCTTTTTGATGACATCAGCCGCATTATTAATGTTCCCTTGTTGCCGTCGGTAGCTGTTGCAAAAAGAAAAACGGAATTCACCGACAGTACTACCGAAATCCGAGTCTGCAGCTGCCAGTCACGGGCAGTTTACAAAACCTGATTCCGATGCCCCTATCACATCTGCCAAAAATTCAGGACATGTCATCATTTAGAAAAAAAGTATTTTTTAAATAAATACTTTGTATTTTCATTTTGTTTGGCAGCGCTGATAAACAAAACTAAAAAAAACTAAAACAAAAAGCAGTGTAGGAGGACATTTGAATAATACTGTAATTCTAGTAGTAATAATAATAATAATAATAATAATAATAATAATAATAATAATAATAATCATTTTGAAAACTTTAAATGTTAATCTTACAAATTCTCAATTATTATTATTATTATTATTATTATTATTATTATTATTATTATTATTATTAATAAACAGGGAATTATTATTATTAAACAGGGAATCAATCAGGGGGTGAGTTTATGTTTATGAATCAGTGAAAGTGTCATGCCATATTGCACACTGTACACAAAATGGATTGTTTTATGGTGCGCAGAAAAAAAAAGACTCCCTTTCGTAGGGAGGCTCGATCAGTGTTTTTTGCAATACCAAGCAAGCCCAAATTTCCCACCGACTGCATAATGAACACCAACCCCTCTATAGAAACAGTCTCACAATAGTTTCATGAATCAACTACTAAAAGCTATGTTAAGGTTTTCTGAATAGGGCCAATGCTGTGACCCTGGAAACTGGAAAATATTATTTCTCATATCTGAAAGACCTAGCAATGTTTGCTAGAGATATGCAGTTTCGTATTACAATGCCAATATTCTTTAATGAATGTGCACTCTGCGTTTTTTCAAATTCTTTGGAGGTATAAATCCAAAATTGATGACATGTGAAAGACTGCTGTCCTTTTATGTTAAAAAGGCAATATTTTATAGAGTTGAGGTTTACTCCTACAGTGCTCAATAAGGCTATTATTATACAATCTGCCGAAATGCAGAGTCCATGGGATAAGAAATGCAGTGTTTCAGGCATATTTGTGCTGCAAGCGCTGAGAGAGGAGAATACCAAATGGCTTTCCACTGAGTCTGCTTGCTGTGACAAAGATCACCCCGACCTTGCTGGGTCTGGTAAATAGATTTAAAAAAGAAATGTTTTAGAAGTATGTTTGCATACACCAACCGTTTAGGGAGATATTTCTTCCTAAGTATTCCCTAAATGCAGTATTGTGGTTGCATACAACTGTTTTGCTCAGTCAGCAAACACACACACACATATATATATATATATATATATATATATATATATATATATATATATATACAGTACTGTGCAAAAGTTTTAGGCAGGTGTGAAAAAATGCTACAAAGTAAGAATGCTTTCAAAAATAGACATGTTAATAGATTATATTTATCAATTAACTAAATGCAAAGTGAGTGAACAGAAGAAAAATCTAAATCAAATCCATATTTGGTGTGACCACCCTTTGCCTTCAAAACAGCATCAAGCATCAATTCTTCTAGGTACACTTGCACACAGTTTTTGAAGGAACTCGGCAGGTAGGTTGGCCCAAACATCTTGGAGAACTAACCACAGTTCTTCTGTGGATTTAGGCAGCCTCAGTTGCTTCTCTCTCTTCATGTAATCCCAGACAGACTCGATGATGTTGAGATCAGGGCTCTGTGGGGCCATACCATCACTTCCAGGGCTCCTTGTTCTTCTTTACGCTGAAGATAGTTCTTAATGACTTTCGCTGTATGTTTGGGGTCGTTGTCATGCTGCAGAATAAATTTGGGGCCAATCAGATGCCTCCCTGATGGTATTGCATGATGGATAAGTATCTGCCTGTACTTCTCAGCATTGAGGAGACCATTAATTCTGACCAAATCCCCAACTCCATTTGCAGAAATGCAGCCCCAAACTTGCAAGGAACCTCCACCATGCTTCACTGTTGCCTGCAGACACTCATTCGTGTACCGCTCTCCAGCTCTTCGGCGAACAAACTGCCTTCTGCTACAGCCAAATATTTCAAATTTTGACTCATCAGTCCAGAGCACCTGCTGCCATTTTTCTGCACCCCAGTTCCTGTGTTTTCGTGCATAGTTGAGTCACTTGGCCTTGTTTCCACGCCGGAGGTATGGCTTTTGGCCGCAAGTCTTCCATGAAGGCCACTTCTGACCAGACTTCTCCAGACAGTAGATGGGTGTACCAGGGTCCCACTGTTTTCTGCCAATTCTGAGCTGATGGCACTGCTGGACATCTTCCGATTGCGAAGGGAAGTAAGCATGATGTGTCTTTCATCTGCTGCAGTAAGTTTCCTTGGCCGACCACTGCGCCTACGGTCCTCAACGTTGCCTCGCTTCTTTGTGCTTCTTCAAAAGAGCTCGGACAGCACATCTGGAAACCCCTGTCTGCCTTGAAATTTCTGCCTGGGAGAGACCTTGCTGATGCAGTATAACTACCTTGTGTCTTGTTGCTGTGCTCAGTCTTGCCATGGTGTATGACTTTTGACAGTAAACTGTCTTCAGCAACTTCGCCTTGTTAGCTGAGTTTGGCTGTTCCTCACCCAGTTTTATTCCTCCTACACAGCTGTTTCTGTTTCAGTTAATGATAGTTAACATATTGAATTGATGATCATTAGCACCTGTTTGGTATAATTGTTTAATCATACACCTGACTATATGCCTACAAAATCCCTGACTTTGTGCACCAAGTGTACCAAGAAGAATTGATGCTGTTTTGAAGGCAAAGGGCGGTCACACCAAATATGGATTTGATTTAGATTTTTCTTCTGTTCACTCACTTTGCATTTAGTTAATTGATAAATATAATCTATTAACATGTCTGTTTTTGAAAGCATTCTTACTTTACAGCACTTTTTCACACCTGCCTAAAACTTTTGCACAGTACTGTATATATATATATATATATATATATATATATATATATATATATATATAACCTTTTTATATCTTTGAGTCTATGGCATTTTGGAACATGAACTTAACAGCACTGTTAAAACTTTTTTTTTTCCCACAGCAGCAGTTCAATGTGACTTATAATCACCCCATACTAACATTTTTGAGAATTCTAATATCATTTACAACAGAATTGTAAAACCCTTTTGCCTATCCCTCAGTCAAATTATAATGCACTTGTAATGGGTCTCCTCCTTGTCGCTGCTGAGTTAATACAGCTGACATCTGTGTAAGTCATGCACTGTGCTGACCTCCCAACGACAGAGCTTGTACAGTACAGACTCAAGTTGTTTGCTGATGGCACCTCTCCTCCAGTTAGTTCATCTACTTGTCTCTTCTGCCTTTTACTCAGTAAGTTTGCCTTACCTGAGATCACTTCTTTCTTTATTTTTAGTAATGCGCCTGAGGCAGTTTAATTTTTACTGATGCATCGCAGAGCAGATTCTACATCAGAGAAATTTAATTTCCAATAGATTCTCTGTCAACCTCTTAATGCTTTATTTATAGTGTACAATTGGCTTTGGTTTGGTTTGGTGATTTGGTTATTCTCTCAACTGCAAATATAGCAAATGTATTTCTGGTATGTATAGCACTATGCTTTAAATGCATAAAATACATTTATTCTAAAATACTGTATAATGTGAACCCATATTTAAGTTATTCTGCTTAACATCAATAAGATTTATTACCTAAATGTTTTAGCAACCATTTCACACAGAAAAAAAACACAATGATCATTTTTATATTATTTTATCGTTTGTTTTTACCTTATGTGCATAGGGGAGAACGCATGGTAGTGACTGTGAAAGGGTAGCGTCACTGGCAAGGCTGGTTACCGGCAGGAGAGAAAGACTGCAGTTTTAAAGCGCTGTTGCACACTTTTTTGTTAAAGACAAACACAAACTCAAAGAAACAAGGCACAGGGGTCAAAAATGTTGACACAAAACAATACAGGTTGAACATTCGCCTTCACACTATATTTTAAAATCATAGTAACGGTACCAGTACCAGTACCAGTACAAACCCAAACTCCCCTTCCCAACAAAGCCTTTTCTCCCTTATATACAGGTGGCCATTCTCCAATTAGCACTCAATTACATCATTGGAGAATGGCCACACCTGTGATTGCTGGCAGGAACAGATTTAACCCCATCCCAGCCAACCTTACATTCCCCCACACATTATTCACAGCAGCAGGGCTTTTGCCCTGCCACAGTGACACAGTGAAGCTACAAATTGATTGATAGATGATGATGATAATCAGCACATAGGTTACATTGGGCAGGCATACTGCTATAAGTTTTAGATGGACAAAAAAAGCTGTAGACCATCATAACTGTAGCATAGCAACAGAGGTCAAGACTGGAATGTGTTGAAATGTCGAGTAACCCACAAAGGAACGAAAAAAGGAAATACAAATATAAATGACATGCAGGCCGGTTATCAACCTGTCTGTGTTTTTCATAAATTGAGATCCCATTTTTGATACCTGTACCAGGTGTACAAGTTATTCAGGGCAGCAGTGTGGAGTAGTGGTTAGGGCTCTTGACCGGAGGGTCGTGGGTTCAATCCCAAGTGGGGGACACACTGCTGCTGTACCCTTGCGCAAGGTACTTTTCCTAGATTGCGCCAGTAAAAATCCAACTGTATACATGGGTAATTGTATGTAA
This sequence comes from Acipenser oxyrinchus oxyrinchus, assembly GCA_030684275.1. NCBI lineage: Eukaryota > Metazoa > Chordata > Actinopteri > Acipenseriformes > Acipenseridae > Acipenser > Acipenser oxyrinchus. The sequence goes on along the minus strand of CM060251.1, from coordinate 53,053,686 downwards.
AAATAATGTGATATCTTGTAACAATTGTAAGTCGCCCTGGATAAAGGCGTCTGCTAAGAAATAAATAATATTTTGCAAGGGATTGATTTATCTATTTGTTACTGATTAAACAATAAACATCAAAAACTGACAACAACATTATTAGGGTTATTAAAATTATTAGGGCTATTAAAATGTCATTACAAAATTTAACCCGAAAGCAGATCTTTATCATGTTTATTAAGCATTACAGCTACAGGCATTAATATGCTAATTGATGTAATTAAAATATAATTAACGTATGTAATTCCAAAACAGTTTGCAAATGTATTTTTTATGTTTGCAGATGTTAAGTATGGTAGCATTTGTGGGAAAATGAAGTTGGCTCACACAGGATTTGCAGGTTCTTGAATTCATGGTTTATGAAGCCGTGACTCTACACTGGGCAGGTAAAAGCGTGCTGCTTTACCAGCCAGTGGTACACTTACAGCTGAGCAGCGCAGTGCTACTCAGACCGTGACAAATAATAAAATAAAAACAAGTCCAAAGCACACTGTTTTGGTAGTGTGCTAAAGCCACTAAGTGCAGTCCTTGGTTCCTTGTTTCTGTAGGTCCACTTCTCTTCTGCTCCCCTTGGCTGTTTCCGTTGCACTCTTTCTCTCACTCCAGCTTGTCTCTCCGCTAAATATACCCTCGTCCAGGGCACGCGCCCTATGCACCAGCCGTCAATATCAAACAGAGAGCGAATGAACCTCCTGACCTGTGAGGGCACGGTATAACAGGAACAGTGTGCCCCGGACTGGATGGTTTGACAGTTCATGCCAGGGTCTCTGAAGTCAAGGTCGGGGAGTTCATGGCTCTCTTTAAGTGCTGTAGAAAGCACTGGTGATGCACAATAGGGATCACAAACTCCTAGAATCTTTTCAATTCCTGAGACTGGAGGTCAGAAGTGTGTTCTGAGGCAAATAACTCACACTGTAGTGTGGAAGATACCAAATTTACCGTAAGTATGGCGCTGGGGTCACATGGGTGAAAACCCTCAATTTAACTGATGCTATTTATCATTGTAGACAGCTAAATATCTGGGAGCTGTCGCTGTTAAGCCAGCAACAAACCCGGACTGCACTGCACCACTGTTAGCACTGTTACGTGTATTCACAACACCACCCGGAACACTCACTGTTGGATTGGTGATCATGTAGGTGTTTTAAAGTGTGTGTTATTATTATTATTATTTTGGGACTGAACCCCGTGGGTTTGACTGGCTTCACACATCGCTGTGTATAGTCAGTATTATTATTTAAGCAAATAAAGCTTTGTTTTTCACCATTGAACTGTTGTTGGATTGTTATTGCTGAGCACTACAGATATCAACATTTTCACACAACCCAGACTAGACACCGAACACTTCAGAGGGACAAGACTATGTTTTATCCCCTGTAAAGTGGAGGTGCCTGTTTGTATTTATGCCACACGTTAGAATTTTACATATATCTTAGAACTGCTTAATCAATTGTGATGAACCTTACTAATTCTTTAGCACAAGTAGATTTACATATATGAAGATATCCTATTATCCAATTGTAAAACCTTGTAAGGACATTCTAGCGGCACAAGTTATCAGAGTGTATCAGAATTTAAGTATGTAGAAGTAGTACCTCACACTTTTTCATGATACTGCCACATCTAATTGTGTATGTTACTATCATACTCTACTTATCTGACTGATTTTCAGTGTTTCTATGGCACTGTAATAATGTACAGTAAAGAAGCTTGTTGAAATAAATATTGCATTGGCTTGCTCATGGATTGGCAGACGCCCAGTGGCCTTCAGTTCTCTTGAGCTCTTGTGGGGAATTTCTGCAGTGAGTGAATGTAATTGGATATTCCAGTTTCAGGAGAAAATCATGGGTAAAATAATTGGTCACTCTTCATTACATTTAACATTTTAAAAAAATGTACACAATGACATCTTCCTGAAGTCTCCAGTTACAATTAACACAACTTCTAACGACTTTTCTTAAATGGGACCACTGGGACCCTGAACTCGGAATACCTAAAATATTGATATAGAGTTAGGTCAGTATAAAGACCATCTTTTTAAGAGTTCTCTGGAGATGTAGAATCCTTCCCTATCGAAAATAATTCTTCATGTAAAACTTAGCATAAGAAATCTTAGATATAACTTTAAAGTGATAACTGACGCGAAGGGCTGAATAAAATATTTAAATTACAGTATTACCCAGTCTGTTAAGTGTTTTGATACCCAAATATTGGTTAATTAAATAAACAGTTTACTGTCAGACTGATAATGACAAAATAATTTGCAGTGACGGTGTCAGGCAACAAAAAATCCCACTGTGTGTGGGTGTGAATACTATACCTAACCATTTGACTCTTTTCCATATGCTCTTCTTCCTTATTTCTGCAAAAAATATTTACATTAGATCTCGATTAAATGCCGTAAAAATAAAAAAGCTGATTATTAATTCATGTTTCACATATTCCCGTTTACTCTGTTCACTGTTTTTTTGCATGTATAGACACATAATTACACATGAACATTTCCTTTGTTTGTACCGCTCACTTGTATACAGTAGCATACAGATTTGATTTCCATATCCACTAGCAGCTTGCTGTGTGGCATTTTAGGCTGAATGCCTATGATCATTTTTCATTTTCTCTGAACTGATCACCGAGGAAAAGCCTGTCACCTACCCCTGTTGTGTGCAGTTTAAATGGAACTAGATTTGTATCCATGCAGCGATGGGATTTGACCTCTCTAACTTTTAAATAACAGCAACATCTCTGCATCATAATGTGTTGAGCCATCACACAAGCTTTCATAGACTTTCAGGGAATGTGACAGATCCTAAAAAGGGGTGACAGTCACCTAAAATATAGCTGAAAATCCATGGTAAGTGTAAAACTGAGCCTTTAGCAGCCTACAATGACGCTGAAAACCAAGTCCATACTACTGCCACTGCACACAGTATTCAGGGGTACCAAATGATGACCTTCACAGACAAAAACATATTTAATATTATTCATTACAGTATTCAAACAACATATACTGTATTAAAAACTGCCATCTTCAAGCCTAGAATACAATTTGAAAATGGAAACTGTCAACTGGAAATGCTCCCTCGAAATCATTTTTATATTATATAAATCTAGTCCCCTCCCCCTTCCAATTGCATTTGAGAAATCTAATTTTAGATCAACTGAGAATGCCTAAAGGCAGTTTGCTCATTTGTGGTGGTAGCAGTAGGCAATGTAATTACCGTAGTGATGTTACAAGCGGCCAGCGACAAAATATCGAATTATTATTGAATCCAAACTGATGGGGCGGTGCCACAATGCCTCTTATACACCAGCCGTGCCTGATTTTAAATGCATTATTTAAACACTTAAATATAGACTTCTATTCCTATTGGAATCTCTCATAGTTAAGAAATGTATTATGTTTATAGTATATATTCTTTTTTTCTTTGGCTCATATGTAGAGAGATAACCTTTTGTTTCTTGTTGAATTATTCCCAATTTGATCAACAGAGCAGATGGCTCAGCACACTTTATAAACACATTTCATGTCTTTGGGCTATTCCTGTTCTTTTTATACACATTCTAACTGCTGTTTTAATGCAGCTGGTCTTTAAAAATGACATCACTAGGAGTAGGGGGTGGGGGCAGCACAAAAAGAAGACATTGAAAAGCAATTGAATATAATCTCACCAATGATTAATCGGTCCTTCAAAGTACATGGTAAAGTGTTATGGAAATACAGATATGCACTGCTGTCTTGAGTCAAATTTTTACTGACTGGATACATCTTTAAAAAACCATTAAAGAACCAATTTCTTACACTGTTTCAAATATTAAAATCTGCACTTTGTGATTTTTAAAATAGCTATATCAGTAAATTGGTCAAACATTTATTTGTTCACTTTCCTGTGTCCTCACATGTACAGATCAGCATAGAATATATTTTAGCTGACTATGCCACATTCACTAGATATTAGAATGATATCAGGCATCTTTAATATATACCCAATCATTAGACTTTAACCCCCAACACAGATTATTTTCAATTAAATGAAAGATATAGATGCAGATGCAGTTCAAATGGCCACCAGTGGAACAGTTTATTAAAACACAAAGTTCAACTTTGAGTAAGAAAGAAAGGCAGCAAGCTATTACACAATCAGATAAGATACATACAGAGCAATAGTCTAGTCTAGACACCTATTGGGTTGGGGGGTTGCCATGGCAGAGTACAAAGGGGCAGTCATTTTACACAATTGATAGTAATATGGGATTTAATGCAAGGGTATTTTCTCATAGGTCAAATTACATACAGTATACAGTGAGCAACTCACTTAATTAAATCAATTAAAATGAATACCAAAACAAGAAAATATAAAGAAAACAGTGATTGGTGGTCACTCAGACAGGATGTGGTAGAATGGACAGCAATTCTGGGCACAGCCTCGTCCTATTTTTGTAGGTAGGAGTGGTACTTTGTTATTTTCACAGGTGCAAATTACACCAGCAGCCCCAACCTTGTCTAGTGTTCTGTTGCTCCAACACAGAGAAAAATGATTAAAAAATGAAGTTTATAATTAGGTTCGGGGGAATGGACAAACTCTCATTTGCAATGTCATTCAATTATCACATATTCATTCCCTACTGATTAATCATCACTATTATAAATACCTTGTGTACTCACCCCGCAATTTCCTTTTGTTTTGTTTTCGCAATGGAAGCTACCGTCGATTACACTGTGTCCGACGAAGACCTGTTTCCTGCTGACTCTGATTCGGAAACTCCCCTGAACCCGATACGGCCTGCCCCGGAAACATCTTGGCAGAAGATTAGTTCTGCTGTTATCCCCACTCCAGCTTTTCCAGCCATCTTGGTGGAAAACCCGTCTCGTTCCTCTTCGCTGATTTCCTGCGTAGCGGTTCTAGGTAGAACTGTTTATAACTATCATTTCTTGCAATTCTGGCTATCAAACGGCGTCAGGATATTTTATTCATATATTTAGGAAAAGTAAAAAACAGGTATACACATATGATTTACAACAGAAGAGTAATTAACATTTTAAATGCAAAATGGGTCAAACTGACCCGCATGGCGGTTCTAGTGTTAAATAACGTTTTAGCTGTTGAATAATACCAGAAATGTTGATGGACTGAGTTTATCCACAGGGAAGATTTCATGGGGGAAAAACAGCAGCTTCGCTGTGAAGCAAAACAGTGTAATATAACTTTGTCTTTCCTTAGTACACTGTGTATACTTAAACACTGCTTGCCTTTAGTGTGAGCTGTCTGCAGGACCCTTGCCAATATGATGAATGGTATTATTATACAGGTACAATCCTGCACCTTAGGATATACTGTAATACTTGCAAAATTAATAATCTCTTCCGAGGGGTTTGAGCCTGAGAACATGTGCAAAGAAAAATATACATTATTGATGGCCCAGTTTTTGGAGTCCTGATTCCTTCCAAATTGATACTCATTTTTTCTGGCCTTTTGGCCAAAAAGTAAATTGGTTAATGATTCTCTCTTGTCTGGCTGTTTATCATCAGCTCTTTAATGGCTATTATAATTGTGTGATCCCTAGATGGGGCTTTTTCAAGTAATTACTGCCTTGTATTGGTGTTTCTATTCTTCTCCACATTACCTGAGGAACTTGTGGATTATCTTGAAATACAAGGCCAACACTATCCCTGTCAGTTTGTTTTCACTGCTAATCACTTAGCTAACACCGCATGTAATTAAGGTAATTAATGACACCCAAATTAATGTGTACAAATTTGTGATTATTCTTGATCCGTCATTGGGACAGTAGATCATGATGCATTCCTAGTAAGGATATGCCATAAATATGGATTAAAAGACCAAATCCTGATTGGATAGAGTCCAGTTATTGTGATTGCACAGCAGATGGTGTTTGGTTCATTTTGATCACACTATATCCAAGTGTTACCCTAGTAGTGCCATTCAGGCCTGCCTGATTTGTTAGTCAGGAGATTTTAATGGGTGCATAACACAAAAGAATTACAAACTTCTAGCACAGCATGTTACTTTGACTAAGGGTGATAGCTTTGAAAAAAAATTGTGAATACCTGCTTGTGACAGGATAGCGCTGTTACCAAGATGTTACCGGCAGGAAATAGAGACTCAGAGACAGAAGCTGCAGTGAAGTGCTGTTGCACACATTTATTAACAAAATAAACCGAACACAAAATAAATACGGCACAAGGGCCAAAATAACAGGTTTAAACAAAACAATACTGTACCCAAACACTGCTGTCAGGACTGGGCATTTGCTTTCTCTGAATAGTTACAAACAAATCACAGTTTCACACACCAAACTCCCGTCTTCCACACAAAGCATTTCTCCTTTCTTATAGACAGGTGGTCATTCTCCAATTAGCACTCAATTACCTCATTGGAGAATGACCACACCTGTGATTGCTGGCAGAAACAGATTTAACCCCATCCCTGCCAACCTTACATTCCCCCACACACTATTTACACAGCAGGGCTTCTGCCCTGCCACAACCTATTAACCTGTATTTTAGTCTACCGTGGTTGTATTATGCATTTACCACAATTATGTTTTTTAAACTATGCATCAAAATGCCTCTTTATGGTTTCCCATGCTTCTCCGCACTTTTCCTGTGCTCTACTACAATGCGTTAAACCACAGTACAGTAAAACCTTTTAAGGCTATCGTCTAATGGACTTTGACAAAAGGTCTGTGTATACACTCAGACCTCGGAAATAAATAATAAAATAAAATAAAATAAAATAAAAAACTCAACACACTTTTAAGAGCTTTCAGTGAACTGAAATGTTCATGTTGTAGAATGATGTGCTCATGAAGTGACAATAATGGACACAGCATCTATCCACCCACAGGCCAGACACAGCTTAGATGAGAATATGGGGCGACATTTCTCCTTTAAACTAAGTTGTCTCAAATTAAAATCTTACCTCATGCAGTGAAAAGTGAAATATTGGGGTCTGTTACATGCTCTACTGTGGCAAAGAATGTTTAAACATTTTTTTAAAAGTGATGTAAAAGTGTTACGCAGCTGTTACAAAAATTAACCCTTGCTGTGTCCTGTGTTGTATTACAGCACTATATTTTTTTAAACATAATCAAGTGTTTTGATATTTTTATTCACACATCATGGCCAGGCCATAAATCATCTGGGATATACATTATTTCATACTCAAGAGCGTTTGTCAAATTATGTTCCTTCTAGCAACAATGCTCATGTTCTCTTCCCACAATAAGCCAATCATTTTAAATCAGAGCACTAGAATTGGAGAGGGGGCATGCTGTGGATACAACACAATATTTAATTCTCTTTTTCCTGGCAAACCCTCACTAAGTAAAGTTTAGAAGTTTATTTCCCTGATGTGAAAATATACCTCAGTGATACGGACAGCGCAAAAAATATAGCAAAGGAAGTAATATGTTCTTTGTAAACACTACAGGGTGAGCTGCTACACTTTAATGTAAGTGTCTGTAAATGCCTAAACTCCTAGGAAGATCATTTTCTCTGAAACATTACGTTGACGTAATTTCACTTGCCTATGGGATGACGAGCAGGGGTGTCCAAGAGATATCTTTTGAGCCATATGCCTCATCAAGCCCAACAATATGGCTCCCATATTGAGAGGTGAAGGCTAGACATTCAAAATTGTGTGGTAAAAACAAGTAAAAACGCAAAAAACAATGGTATTGAGTAAGTGTTTATTTTTTCAATCCCAAGGTTGGCTTTAGGTATTATTTAATTTCAGGGCTGGCTAGATTTAATTTAGTCTTTTTTTAAAACCCATCGTCTGTTATTAATCTCCTCTGTTAAGAGCTTTTAGCTATTACAATAATTCTTGACCCTGGAGCAATACGGAACTCTCAAGTTTCTGAGCATATTTCTGGTTTGGGGAATAATTTTATAATGCAGACAAAATAGTTTCTGCATCCCTCTTAATTTTAATGACATCTAGGTAATTTGTCATACTCAGATTTCTTTTTCCAAAGCCTGCACAATTATGTTCAATTTTAGGAAGGAATGCTCAGCACTGTATTTCAAATGAGGAAAACACAGCAGGCTGTACTTTCCATTACCTATATACTATATTACTATATGCACTGCTCCAAGCAATTAAGAGCTATTCAGAGATGTGTATTATAATTAGGGCTTCTGATTTTCAGTGTTTTACACCAACTTTTCTCCTCTCCTTTAAGAATTAAATTGATACCTGTTAAGCCATTTGTGTACCTGAATCACAACCGAGAACCGAGTTAATAGTAAAATTTATGTATTTTTTCTGTGAAACAACTCAATTGGCTTTTAAATTGCCAAGCCATAATTTTTGATTAACAAGCAGAATGTACAAACATGTTAAGTGATTAATCGTTATTAAAGCTGTAATGAAAAATAAAATATTTTATGTTAGACACGCTTCTGCTTTTTTAAATGAAAAAGTAAGATTTGATTTAAAAGCCCATTTAGTTGTTTCATAGAAAACCCCCGTAAATTAAATCAATTTTACTATTAACATGCTTCTCAGTTGTGATTGAGATACACGAAAGGCTTAACAGGTATCAATTACATTTTTAAAGGAGTAGAAAGTGGGTGGAAAACACCGAAAATCAGAAGCCCTAATTATAATCCCCCCAAGTCCTGTATTGGAATAATGTCTGTCATCCTGTGGAGTCATTTTAATGCAAAACAAGTATAATATGCAAATATCCAACAATGCATTGTTTGCTGGGAAAGGGGGCCTAATATTCCAACCTCCATACTTGCCCTTTTGTATGCCCACCATACTGTATGCCGTGGGGTGTGATCACTATGGACACTAATTGAAACTACTGTGTTGATAAGTGTCTGTGTATATCCACACATAAAAGATACATTATAAACCAACCAGCCACATAAATGATCCCTATCAAGTCAGTCACCTTTAAGCAGATTTTCTCTACAATCTAACAAACAAACCTGTAGATAAACTGGTTAGATTTTATGTGTTGTTGATCCTGAAGGCTTTGTTGAAGGTTTAACTTATCTCTAGCTTCTTCTATTATTTTTTATAATTTCTTCACTGGCTGGCTTAGGAACAGGATAAGCCGTGTTGGTCCATATATGAGTACAACAAAGGGTCTCTTCTTCAGGTGAGAAATAGAAACTGTGGGAAAGAAAGTCCTTTTACAGATCAGTTGAAAAAAAAAAAAAACTAATTCAATTTAAGGATGGAAGAGCATAGACAGCAGCGCTTTACCGGGCAAACTGGTGCTTTCAGTTTGGTCTACTGCCAAGACTTCTGTGGCAACTCACTGTGTGTGAGGTTTCCTTGACAACAGTAGAGAAGCTGGAAGCGTTAATCAGTTAATACATCAGGAAATGGTAAGGAATTCCATGGTGCCTCAGCAGATTGGGGCTGTATGGTAAAGAGATACTGCTGCTGCCAGTCTCAGCTCTAAGCGAGGAGTTTAAGTGTGGCAAGGTTTGATTGCAAATGACATAGGTAGAGTCACACGATGAATGTGTGAGGGAGGCAGCACCTGTGTTGAAAACTGGAAGAAAGTGGGCGGCAAAGGAAGCTATGGAAGATGCAAAGGCTGCCCTTCGTATCAGTGATATCATGGGGCAAGTACAGCATGGAAGAGGAGGCACCGGTCTAAGTTCAGCTCTTCCTACGTGGCACAAAGCAGCCCCAGCTCAACGGAGGAAGCTGGTAGTCAACGAGGTGCAAAAGCAGGAGGAGAGGATAGAGGTGCGTAAAGGCAGTTTCCCAGGTCAAGCAGGGAGGATGGACAAGATGGGAGAGTGTGGAACAACACAAGATCGGCGGCCGTGATCTATGGACAATGGAATAGAGCAGGATCAGTTTCCTCATCAGGTCAACATATGATGTTCTCCCATCACCACAGAACTTTAATGTTTGGGTAGGAGAGGATCCATGGTGTCCTTTGTGTTCATCGCCAGCTACATTAAGACACATTTTGACAGGATGTAAGGTGGGTCTTAGCCAAGGACGGTTTACTTGGTGCCATGACCAGGTGCTACGATGTTTGGCCTTAGCATTGGAAGAAAAGCGCAGCATGACCAACAGGTTGCCACCAATTCCAGCGATATATGACACACGAAGAGCAACATTCCTCCGTCCAAGGGAGCAACAACCAAGAAAAGGTATTAAAACCAAAACTCATCTAGGACAACTGGAAGCTGCTAGAGACTGGAAAATGCTGGCAGATGTTGGACAATGACTTATTTTCCCACCTGAGATTGCCACCACTAACCTTCGATCTGACATTGTGGTCTGGATCAGCATGCTTTGTTCACCTGGTAGAATTAACAGTGCTATGGGAGGATGCTGTGGATGAGGTGTATGAAAGGAAGAAACTTCGGTACGCTCAACTGGCTGCAGAAGCGGAACAGCGAGGATGGAGAGTCCAGGTTTACCCAGTGGAGGTGGGTTGTCGAGTATTTGTGGCACACTCCACAACCCGGTTTCTCTGAGACATCGGATTCAGTGGTCAAGAGTTGCGACACATAGTGAAGAACTTATCTGAAGCAGCAGAGAGGAGCAGCAACTGGCTCTGGTTGAGACAAAAAGATTCTGGTTGGGAACCTCAAGCATCGTAGAAAGAAAGCAATATTGGTGTAAAGGAAGGTAAGTAAGCTGGGCTTAGCTGAGTGGGGGGCAGAGGGGGTTGATGCTGGGATGCCAGAATCACTGTCGAGCCCTCTTAAGGTGTCGTAGGCTAGTCGATGAAACGCCAAGGATGGAAGGTGCTCACTTGAAGACACCAGAGAAGTACCCTGCTCAGCTCAGTACAGACGGTTGACGTGTTGATGCGCTAGGGAGGCCGCACTGTGGTTGATCCCTGGAGCCAGTATTGCAGCCGTTGTGTGTGCTGATGCAACAGGGAGGCAAAATAGGCTGATCCCTGGAGCCAGCATTACACTTCAGCCATGAACACCAGGCAGAAGGATATCTACATCATCAGATGGAACGAAACACAGATGGATCACATTAGTTTACGGTAAAAGAAGCTATGTTTTAGTTGGTGCTTATCTTGGTGAGAGCTGAGTCCATATCAGCATGAAGTTTTAACACCTACTCTCATGTAATGGAGAAATTGGAAAACTTTTGTTAATTGGAAAACTTTTGTTTATGTCCAATCAAGCACACACTGCAATAATGAACAAAATCCTTTAAACTGCAGATAGTTAGCTAAATTGGATGAACTGCCTGAGGGTGCATAGTAGCAGCAGAAGAATTAAGTCCGGTGAGGCTCAGCATGTCACATTATGCTAAGCCCTTGTGTCACCAACTCTTATGGCATTCATTTGATAGAATTTTCTAAGGGTAGTAAACAATAGGCAGAGAAACAGGCACTAATTAGGCCAATTTCCTGCAGTAGCAGTATTTATGCTCTCCTACCATTCTGAATATTAGAGATGTCTCTGGACAGCCTTTTTAGATGCCTTCTGTTACCACCTCTGAAAACATCAAGAGGAAAGTGTTTCATGGATTTAAATAAAAAAGAATATTGATTTTCCAATCCTAGAATGGATTCTAAAGAGAAATTGGCTGTATAAATAAGGGGAATCTGACAGAGAAAGATGTAATAAACCTCACAAAATGTTTGAAATTATAACATCAGTGTATTGCCCTAAAAAAATCAAATTGGAACCACAATCATGCTACAGCATCACTGACGATGGTAAAACTGGTATTTGAAAGAAAGAGTACACAGGAATCCTTCTTTATATTCAATTTGTATTATTTTCAGGTTTCAGATATTACATCCTAGAGACCTTTTTAAACTCGGAAGTTTAAGGCACCCCTGTGATCTCAGTAGAGCTCTCAGAATCATATCTGAACAAGAACATCAGGTACACCAAAGCCCCCTCAACAATCTGCCCCTAGTGAATGTGGTACTCCTCTTTGAGCAAATGTGGCATTTCTTACAGCCACAAGGGGCTTAGGGGCAGAATCATAGTTACACTCTAGTGTACGTGATGTCATTGGAGTTTAAACATGAATCTGAGAGCTCTTTTGCGGTCACAGGGCTGTTAACCACCTGTATTAGCTGTGTTTTGAAATGTGTTTTGTTTTGAGACATTTTACACTGTGTAAACACTGTGTTTTCTCCAGCAGTAGGGATACCATTGCTAGTACCCTAGTAGCAGCCACGTGCCACTGCACTACATTGTGTAATTATAAATAAATCTGCACGCCTGTGTGACATGACAACATCGAATAACTGTCTCTGTATCCTTACCCAGTGAATTCCTGCAACCCTTAGAAAGAACCCTTTCACAATACTGACCATGTGCAGAAAAAGATTGCAAGTTGTGAGTCATGCAAGATTAGGTAAACATTTTGTATACAGAAATTAACCTTATGCAAAAAACACTAAATAAAAATAAGTCATCTGTTCATGTGTCTCTTTAAGAATATATTGACATAATTTTGATATTCACCTTAACCTGTTCCATAGTCATGTATTACCATTTCAATTTAAATCAAGGGACCTGGATGCATTTCATTGATGGAAAAGCAGAGAAAGTCCAGAGGGATATCTAGACAGATGGCAGAGAAGAGAAAATATTGAGCAAGACAAGGGGAAGTAAGTGCAAGGCCTGCTCTAAATACAAAGAAACATAATAGACATTTTGCAAGCAAAGCCAGAATAACTGAATACTTGCATGTAGTAAAGTACAAAGCATTTACCCAAAAGCGCATTCAAGTCCTATCTATTTACTGGCAGGCAATTGCTTTTTAAATAGGGCTCAAAGAGGCAGATGACAGGCTGCAGTGATCTGAAACGACTGAAAAACAAAGAGTGAAATGAGGGAATCGAAAAATAATGAAAAAAAATTACACAACAAAATACAAAGACCTGAGAGGAGACTGCAAATTAGAGAGAACATTGCACAATAGACTGCCACATGCCACATAGCCAGTACTGCACAATTAAATGAAAACGTTTGGTTCTGATGGGTACAATGTGAAATATAACAAAATGGGTGAAGAGACACTGCAAAAAAATACCAATAGAGCCACCAGTCAATAAAAACAAGAGACTTCAAGTGAATTCTAAAAAAGTATTTCAAATGATGCCTGAGGAGAGAGTTGGAGTTATTGTGGTAGAGAAAATACCTTGAGCTATATATACAATTTGAATACCTGAAGATGCCTGGTTTGATAAAGGGGCGGGGGGCCCTAAGATGGCTGTACTGTGGTCATGTGACTTGCTTTCATATCACTGATACTGACCACACACTTTGAAATAGTGTATGTACAGTTGGTACACTGCTGTTTTCTATTACTCTCTCAATAAAGTTTGATTACAGCTTTTGAAAAGTAAAACCAATGCTACTTTGCCACATTTCTCATTGTTTTAACCATATCAATGACACATAGTGATTTTACTCAGAGATGCTTTCCCCATTACATTAAGGGGATGCTTTTAACCAAAAATACATTTGAAACTGTCAGAAAAGGGTTATATTTACCCATGATTAAACTTGACCGACGGAGTACATATGTGTACCGAGTATGAAGCCAATATCTCAAAGCATCAAGTCTTTATTTATCCTGGTAACCAAAAGGTCATCTTAGGTCACAAGTCAAAGGGATGGGTAACGTTAGATTTTCTCTGAGGAGTTCCCTCAACACTGAAAATATATAGTTGCCACAAAAGTTGTAGTTATATACAGAAAATGTGACTTTGGACTTCCAAATCAGGCACTCAAGTTTTATTATTCTCTGTTCTAGAACAATGCACAATGAGATCTTTACAGGTTTCATTTTTAATTATCAAAGAGACTTTGAGGTACCAAACCCACACACTCAGATATTTCCTGGGGCTGAGCATAGAAATGTTAAGACCATTCCTGAAGGTACTTGTACTTTGGATACATTCCATTCCAATTCTCCTGAGCACCAGGCTAAATTAATCAAGTTTGTAAGCGGTTCAGCAGTAATATTTTCAGTATTATCAAGTCTCACAGACAGTTTCTTTAATAGAAAGTGGGTATGGATTTCTTCCAGATATAATGGATATTAAAAATGTACATTTGATTTACTTTGTAATAGCCTTAAATAGGATTGGCTGTGAAAGTATGTCAATGAGGTAAATGAATAACAACGTACAGTTTTAGCAAACAAAACTGTACACACAAGATGCGTTGGACACGTCACCAGTGATGTTCCTGGGATCCTGGGGTGTTTTGGGTCTTTCAACAACATACACCCTCTCTCAGGTGACCAAGCTAAGATAGCCCCAATAAGCAACTACTTTGCAGGCCACTGATCCTGCCTCTTGATCCACAGCCACCTCGCGGCTCTCTCTACTGCCTCACTGATGGTAAAAATGTCTCTCTTTCTATCCTCGCTTGAGACCAAGTGTCTGAAGTGTCCTCCATAGGGACTGACCGGTGAAACCCCTACAGTTCACTTTATTGGGTCACATAATGCCCGGCAACCATTAGTACGGTTGTGTTGTACAAGCTCCTACTACCTTCTCTTTCTTTCACTTGCCTCCTCTATGTGCTCCTCCCACTGTACAGTAAGTTCCAACAAAACAACTTGGAAATATTAACTGTTTACTCAGGTCCATGGGCATCTGCCAGTCTTCAGCTACAGCCGGAACTCCAGTAGCTGCTGGTATCTTACTATGCCCTGAAATCCGGACTTGACAAAAAGGATGAGGACTCTCGTTTGAATTGCTCCCTTTCCTGGTTTCATAGCTCAATCTATTGTCGCAACTATCTCCTTCAGCATCTCATCACTACAGCAGCAGTAGCTGTCATCTGCTAGAGCCTTAGGGCATTTACTCAAAATGTGCTCAAGGCTTCCGTGCTGACTATAGAGAGACAAATTGGAGTTTCTGCCTTGTGTTTTGTCTTTCATTAACTGTAGCATCATCAGTCTATTCGGCATTTCTGTCTGGTGTACTGTCGCTATGCAGTTGCAGCTTCAAAGGTCACATGGCCTCAATATGGAAGCCATATTAGGTCAGATGTAATCATAGACAGAAAACTATTTAGCAATCACTATTTATATAACTGCAAATATGTCAGTCCCTGAAACGGTTGGTGAGATACAAGGCTTTTACACTGTGGAGGGAGCAGCTTTGCAAAAAGTCAGGAAAATTATTCTCTCTCTTGTACGACACCCATGATCATACTTGACCTAAGGAATCACAGAATGCATATGTGAGTATCAAGCTGAAGCATTTTATCTTCATCTGCAAACCAAAAAGTCACATGACCCCAATGGCAGGCCATCTTAGGTCACAGATCAAAGTCAAGGGTTAGATTTTGCCAAGCTCTTCTTACAGGGATGCGTAATAATGAGTTAAATACTATAGATATTAACCAAATAAGTACACAGGGTTTGGAACAAAATGTTTTGAGATTAAATTTGTGTTCATATTACTGATTTTGTGATATATCTGTTATGGTACTGTATGTGACAGGGTGAAAACCCAGCACAATAATATAGAATGTAAATATGCTATTTTTGATTTTAATTTTGCAGGGATGAGGTTAAAAGTCCATCGCTGAAGAAATCCATCTGCGAAACATGGTCAGATTAAATTGGTTATTTGATTGACAATTTTAACTTGGCCACATGTATAAAAGCATAGTCCTTGAGTGAATGCATAGCGCTACAGTGGGCCCAGTACATAAAACTTACACAATCATTTTTTTTTAGATAATCTTCTGATGAGCTTGGTATATGGGCAAGATTATATTCTACTGCAGGTTAAATTTAAGAAGACTCCATTTCTAAAGTAGAATACCACAAACACTATTTTGTGAATTATGGTGGCAACAGCATGTCAAAACTTACCAACTTTTAAAATTAAACTTTTTTCATACTGTTGCATTTTGCCTATTAATGTGGTCGTATTTTGTATAGTTGGTTTATAGGTGTTTGTTTAGAAGTAGGCAGTTAACAATATTAAAATATTACTGACCTTAAAAAATATAATGATAATCCCAGAAAAAAAAGATGAAGTAGTGTAGAAACATTGAATGCTAACTGTAAGGGTTTTGTACTGCCCTACTCCTATTGGAAACAGTATATATATATATATATATATATATATATATATATATATATATATATATATATATATATATATATATATATATATATAAAGCAAAGCCAGTGCTCCAACCTGATTACCTGTGAGATATGTTATTATTCTCCCTACCTAACAAACAGATTCACACAAGATCATCATAGGTGCCACCCAATCATTCAGAAATTGAATTCTGAGGTAGATGGATTCCCAGACAAATATCTTGGGAAATAAACCTACAGCAGACTGTTGGTGCGCATCCGTCAGAAACTGCAACCATTTCCTTCAGAAAAATCCACCTCTGCATTTACATCAGACATTAATGTTATCAATCCCGTGTACATTTTTTTTTCCAGGTCAGCCAAAAATAATGTTTATCAAACTTTTAAAAAATAATTTAAGTCATGATTAGTTAACTAATATTATTGACCTTTTGTGAAAGTCAGTTAGCTTTGCTAAATATAGCTCAGTATTATTGTAAGAAAACATAACTTTAATAACTGCAGCAACATATCTTAATTCAAAACAAAAAGTAGCCACAGCTGATAACAAATATCTCACCTATATGGTGTGATAAACTAAGCACCATTCTTTAAAAGTTTTAATTTTTTTTAATATACTGCACCTTTCCACAATTTTTGTAGGGTTCTTACTGCAATTACTCAAATATTGTATTTTTTGCTAAGTCTGTGTTAAGGTGCTTTAGCAGGAGCTGCTCCAGTTCTTGCTGTCTTCCGTAGACATCTGTAATGTAGACTATATCAGCCAAATAGTCTTTTTTACTAAGTGCTAACACCACTGTCAGGGTCAATGAAGGTTAAACAAATATTGTGAGCACACTCAAGAACACTGACTCAGCACAGGTGTAAAGTAAGCAGTTGTGGGAGGATGTTTTCCAACTCAACCAACCCAGGGCACAAAGGAATGAGGAATTGATAAAGTGGGGTACATCTGACCTTGTGTTGAAGAGCTGTATGTTCTGTGTCTGTTGTAATTCGTGCCATGAAATTGACAGTGTTTAGCTATTGGAGAAAACAGAGATTAAAAAGTTCCGCTTCACACACACAGTTAGGCAAGATATTTAAGACAGGCACTTGAGGGTGCGAGTGAGAAAAGCTACCTGAATCCTGTGCTGGCGACAGACCATCGCCGTACCTGAGCTTTCTTCAAGAAAATTAGCTAACTGATCATAATCTTTATAACTAGGTGCTACATTTGTTGTGTCTAACGACAAATGTTTAAGCTATATGTGTGTAACTTTTGAATATTGGAATCAATAAATGGAAATTTACATAGCAACCGGACATCAAATTAGTTTCCTTATATCATCAAGTGCACAGCAGTGTACTGACAGCAAAACAAAAGGAAACCTGATCCAAAGTGGCAGATCACTAGATGACGCTGGCTTTTACTTTTATGAAGACAGTTTGGTGGATCTAGCCAGTGATTTAGTAATTGCAATAACAACCACTCATAATGACTGCAGACTTCATAAAAAGGTAAGGAAATTAAATCTGAAGCTACTTACTCTACCTAATATAACTATAGAGGACTGTGACGGGGTACACCCCACCCCTGTGGCTATTATATTATTTGTTGTAATATTATTTAAAATGTATTGTTTGTGTTGAAAAACACACCGTTTTGTTATTATTGTTTGACAGCCTGGATGGGGTTAAAATGCCCCATCCAGATAAAATTGTGAGAATGCGTGGTCAACAGCGAGTGATTATTGACAAACTGGCCGTTGACCTCGCATATGAGAAAACCCTGTGCCGAATGTGGTTGAGGGGTAAATTAGGTAATTGATAGCCAGTTGACCCCTGGGCCACAATATAAATGACCTGCAGCTTTGGCTTAACGGTGTTGAGTGTTCAGAGGTGGAACGAGAAAGCAAGACAATAAGAACTAGAAACAAATATAAGCAATTGCTACTTGTGCTGGCTTTAAACCAGCACGATACTTGTTTGATTTAGTTTGTGTTTTATTTTGCATTTTATCTGTTTGTTTCGGCCCACGTTAATTTATAATTAAAACGTGCAAGCAGCACATTCACACCCCAGAGCTGTATGTGTCTATCTTCCTGGCCTGACGTCACCACCCAAGCTATCCATGACAAGGACTTACAGATTAAACCTTCAATTACGGGGACTGAAAATATTCCCCTCCCTCCTAATCTTACATGAACAAAGTAAAGATGTTTTCATATTGTTAAAGTTGATCTGAACAGTATAATGAAGATGAGTACGAAGAGTTTTAAAGACTGAGCTGTAGTAATACATTTGGACAGCCTTAATTAGAAATTCTATGCAGAATTTTACTATTTACTAAATTTGTACACCATCAAATATAGAAATACACTAACATCAAAATCAACGTCAGATTTATTCAAGCACTTAACAATAGCTTGTGAAACAGTATTGTAATTAACAGCCTGTAGGTAAAGTCTATCTGCATCTTTCGGTTCCAGTACATCAGATGTAAGTTCACCTTAGGTCTTGCAAAACAAATACAATGTGTAACCCATACTGATCTTGGGCATCAGTCCACTCGTCAGTGACCACTGACAAGCAACCAGACTGTTTTATCAATTCCATAATCTCTTGCTTGTGATACTTGACAACTTTAGGTAAGTATTCATGTCTCAGCTGGGCTGATGAAGGAATCAATCCACCATTTGCTACACTCAGTCTGAAATTTTTTTTTTTTTTTTCTAAATTTAGTCGTTGCCAATTATTTTTTATTATTTTCTCCCAATTTAGAATGGCCAATTATTTTTTAAGCTCAGCTCACCGCTACCACCCCTGCGCTGACTCGGGAGGGCGAAGACGAACACACGCTGTCCAAGCGAAGTGCTGTCAGCCAATCTCTTTTTTTCACACTGCGAACTCACCATGCAGCAACCCAAGAGCTACAGCGTCGGAGGACAACGCAGCTCTTGGGCAGCTTACAGGCAAGCCCGCATGGGCCTGGCCAGACTACAGGGGTCACTGGTGAGCGGTGAGCCGAGGACACCCTGGCCAACCTAACCCTCCTTCCCCCCGGGCTACGCCGCCAATTGTGAGCCGCCCCCTGGGAGCTCCCGTCCACGGTCGGCTGTGGAATAGCCTGGACTCAAACCGGCGACGTCCAGGCTATAGAGCACATCCTGCACTCCACGTGGAGCGCCTTTACTGGATGAGCCACTCGGGAGCCCTCAGTCTGAAAAATTTACGTAACTTTTGGTTGTCCAATTTTTCAAGAGGGATATTTGCGCAAACAAACGCCTCTGTCAGGTCAAAATTTAATGTGTTTCGTGCTTCATGGTTTTCAGTGGACTTTTTTTGTTTCTTTGCAGGTAAAGCAGTCGCAGTACTGCTCTGGATTTCCGCCTTTCTCTTTCAGTGAATACTTGAATCTAATGCTTGTCAACAGCCGATTCTCGGTAGTGATATACAGTAACGTTGCAGGACGTACAGAAGATCTTACTTCCATGTAAAACTCCTGCTGGATACTGCTTTACGTGATCTGCTGCAGACACATTTACAGCTTTTTTAGGTACATCCATTTTCTTGTTTACAGCGTGTAGTATTTTAATTTCCCGCCTAGATTGCATATAGTCACATGACAATCACTACACAGCACCATGTGCATGGCGACTAGTACACACAGGCACACATTAGAGCTGTACAATTTCATGATTTTTTTTTGTATGAAATACAAATAATAATTATGAAATAATTTATTTTTATTTCTTAAGAATATTGTAAAAATCGTGGTATTGGGCTAATTTCACAATTTCCGCACAGCCCGTGAAATCGCGATTTACACAGGGCCTTAAGTATGATGCTCCATAATGTGCCATTAACATATCTTTCAAGTAAAATAAGCAATTCCTCTGCACCCATCACATATAACTTGTGTTGACAGATCACCACCTGATGTTGCTTTGAATTGTTGTTGTTTTTTTTTTTTTTACTATGTGCTAAGATATTTTTAGAACCTTTTCTATCACCATTTTGTATTTCTTTGTTATTATTATTATTATTAGTAGTAGTAGTATTATTATTATTATTATTATTATTTATTATTATTATTTATTATTATTATTATTATTATTCATACATCTAATACTATTATTCTAATGCTGGAGATTATACCTGCTGCTACCATTTTAGATAATCAAATATAGTGAAACCTGAGTTATCTGGTCACCAATCTAATTGATTATTTTTGGCTGCTTAAGATAGATGGTTGTTTATTCAAGGTGCTTTTGTCATCCACTCATTTTGAAGAAACCAAATCATTTCTGGAGGAAGAGATTTAGATGACCATTTAGAACATACATAGTAAACACAGAAACTTGAAATGAACTGATATGAACTATTGTGCTTGGTGCACTGTATAGTATTTAAACATAAATTGTATGCAACAGCTTACAGACACATCTTCGTATTTACTGTATCAACTTTACACTGTAAAGTTTATTTTGTGTTCAAAATATATTTTCAAATGATTAATAAAACACTAAACTGTATTTATATTCTGTTCCCCTTTGTTAATTCTTAAAATTGTGGTTTTAAAGTGTGGTTGTAATTGACCTATCTAGCCCACTTCTTTGAATGATACATTATAACAATTGCTTGTCTTGGTGGCAGTCCTGTCTGAGTAGCTTTCTTGCCAAAGGATCAATAAGTATAAAATGACTAATTGAAATGACGCATTTGGAACATTGTGATATAACTGTCCTCACATTCACTGGGCAGCTGTGACTTTTCATAAAAAAAAAAAAAAAAGCTTTTCACAAATGAATGAAAACAAAGAGATCCATCATTGCAGGCTGCTCATAATTATAGGTTTATTGATTTGATATTCTTTTAATTTAAATCAGCCATTGTGGAGGGGGACTCTTGTCAATAATTTTGATGTTCTTTTTTTGTATAATGATTGTAAACCAGAATTGTTTGTGAAGCATTGACAAGTGCTTTGGTGAATAATTATGCATAATCAGCAATCAAAATCGAATCAGATGGGCATGTTACTTCATAATTTTCCTTATAGCTGGCAGCTTCACATTTTCAGTGGTATTCTATTAAAAAGAAGAAAATAAATTTAGAATCCTATCAGGGAAAAGTACGGTAACAGAGGTACTCTAAGGATAAAATGCACTACAATGCACATTCTGTTTTACACATGTTATGTATCTTCATATTCATGTACATCTCAAAACATCACGCATGCACCCGTTTTCTACAGCACCTAAACAAATCACCCCAGGGCCTTACAGCCAGTGAAATGAATCAATGCACTGACAATCATTTAATTGTGAAACATGTTTATAAATTTATTTTTAAAGCTGAGTTATGATAATGTGGGGAGCAGCATATACAGTTGTAGTCAAAAGTTTATATACCCCAAATTTTTAATTTCTAGAAAACAAAGAATTTTAGGAAAACTGTTTTGCAGCAAAAGTTTTGCTTTTGTGGATGAGGAAAGAAAAAAATAGAAGAAATAGTTAGCTGGAATTATTTATTTCAGCATTTTTTTTGTGCAAAATGCTAATTCAAAAGTGCTATGCTATGATAGTATTGTCTACAAGATGCTAGAAATTTCAATATGATAATGCAGAACCTAATTCTAGAAAAGTCTAGAAAATGCTAGATTGTAGGTGAACATTCTTAGAGAGTATAAAAGGGTTAGGCATAGGATGATTGCTGTCATTACCGATTAGTCAATATGGGAAAAAGTAAAGAGCTATCTGAAGACCTTAAACAGAAAATTATTTATTGTCATTAAAGCTGGAGAAGGATACACGAAGTTTTCCAAGCATTTTGAGTATCCCAATTTTAACTATTGTTTCTATTATAAAGAAGTGCAAGATTCATGGTACTGTCACAGCGCTCCCTCGGTCTGGAAGAACGAAGGTTCTTTCACCAAGAACAAGTAGAAGAATTGTGAGGAAGGTTAATAACAATCCGAGGTTGACTGCCAAAAATATTCAAAGTGATGTGATAGGAGCATCAGAATCAGGTTTTGCAAACTGCCTGTGACTGGCAGCTGCAGACTCGGGTTTCGGTAGTACTGTCGGTGGATTCCGTTTTTCTTTTTGCAACAGCTACCGACGGCAACAAGGGAACATTAATAATGCTGCTGATGTCATCAAAAAGAGGTAGATTTTCGTTCTTTAACGACTCTATGCCCATTCATAAAGTGCTTTGCGACAGTCACCCATATTCTAAGATCATTTTATGAATAGCAATATGGACAACTTTCATTAGTTTTAAATGAAATTAATTTTATTATGGCAGTTGGCAAGTACTTTTATGAATAGAGCCCATTGTCTCCACAGCAGTGTGGAGTAGTGGTTAGGGCTCTGGACTCTTGACTGGAGGGTTGTGGGTTCAATCCCAGTTGGGGGACACTGCTGCTGTACCCTCGAGCAAGGTACTTTACCTAGATTGCTCCAGTAAAAACCCAACTGTATAAATGGGTAATTGTATGTAAAAATAATGTATAAAAAATAATGTAATTGTATGTAAAAATAATGTGATATCTTTTAACAATTGTAAGTCGCCCTGGATAAGGCTGTCTGCTAATCATATTTATACAAACCTGGTAAGTCTGTTAAGATGAACTTGAATCTTTATTGATTAACTGGCCCTGTTACATAACTCATATACTTTCGGTGGCTAATTATCTAGCTAACCCTCACTATATCTAGTCAGGTAAAATTAACAATGTCCACTATATCACTTGCTGTCACTTAACTCTCACAGTCTAGTATACATCTTAACTTCCTTCCAATCGGCATTTCTGCCGGAGACAAACCTGTTGTTGTCTGGAGTGTAATTCTGTAGCTAAACAATGCTCTGGCCAATTTTGCTTCCAAAGTGTTTCCTGGCATCTTCTTCAAATAATCTTTCACGGTTTGCACGGCCCTCTCGGCTAGCCAATTGGATGAGGGAAGGTATGGCGCTATTGTTACATGGCTAATACCATTTGCTTTCATCTAGTCTTGAAACTCTAAACTGATAAAGTCAGCACCTTTGTCTGACACTATGGTTTCCGGTAACTCATGTGTACTGAAACTTTGACGAAGCTTCTCTATTGTTGCTGAAGCTGTCGATGTATTGGAAGGGAAAACATCTATCCTTCCCTATCTAGGCCCTAATTTGCGAAGCGGTCACTGGGGGCATGTCCCAGTGATCCATCAGTAACACTGTCTTAAGGCATTCCTGCTGGTGGGCTCTCTGGCAAAGGAAGGCGACTTAAGTGTCTGCATTACCACGATCTTTCCCGGGCTTATACTGAATTGTACATTTGTATGCCCTTAAGGTTATTATTATTATTATTTATTTCTTAGCAGACGCCCTTATCCAGGGCGACTTACAATTGTTACAAGATATCACATTATTTTTTACATACAATTACATTATTTTTTCACATTATTTTTACATACAATTACCCATTTATACAGTTGGGTTTTTACTGGAGCAATCTAGGTAAAGCACCTTGCTCAAGGGTACAGCAGCAGTGTACCCCACCTGGAATTGAACCCACAACCCTCCAGTCAAGAGTCCAGAGCGCTAACCACTACTCCACACTGTTGGTTACTGCCAATCTCTAGATTCTGGGTGATGGTATCTGTGGAACAGCCTTCATCTCATTTAATAAGGTGATCAATGGCTTATGGTCTGTGCAAATTGTAAAATGACGACTACAATTGTAATTGTGGAACTTCTGTACTCCTAATATCACTTCTAAGCCTTCTTTGTCAAGCTGAGAATAATTATTTTCTGCCTCTGTCAATGTTCTGGATACAAACCCAAATGGGTGGGACAAGACAGCTCCCACTCCATATGGTGAGGCACTGCACGACAGAAACAGTTCTTTAGTCGCATCATAGTGGACTAGCACATTAGATGACTGCAACAATTTCTTTGATACGTCAAAAGCCCCATGTTGTTTAGCTCCCCATATCCATTTCACAACAGTATATAAAGGGGTGTAACAGTGTCGATACACTGGGGAGGAATGTATTGTAATAATTCAATAGTACCAGATATGCTTTCAATTCTGTTACAGTTTTAGGAGCTGGACTTTCTCGTGCATTGGGTGCAGTCCTGTGGCATCTATTAGAAACACAACTTCTTTCTGCAGGAAGGTGCACTTACTGAATTTTAGGTGCAGTCCTGCGGCTTCCAGCCTGCTTAACACCACTGTCAAACTCTGGAGGTGTTCCTTCTCTGCATGCCCGGTGACCAAGATGTCATCCAGGTATATGGCCACTTGAGGGATCCCCTGCAACAAACCCTCCATGGTCTGCTGGAAAATAGCAGGTGCTGAAGAAACACCAAAGGGAAGATGATTATATCTAAACAGTCCTTTGATGGTATTTATGGTCATGTACTACTTGGACTCATCTAACACAATCTGCTGGTATGTGTGACTCATGTCTAGTTTAGTGAATTTCTCTCCCCCTGATAGGAAAGTGAATAAATCACCTATCCTGGGGATTGGATACTGTTCCAGTTTGAGCACTATTCACAGTGAGCTTATAATCCCTGCAAATACTCACCGAGTCATCTTGGTTTCAAGACAGGCACAATAGGCGCTGCCGTTTGAAAACTGAATAGGTTCAATAATTTTCTCCTTTAACAGACGGTTGAGCTCCGCTTGTACTTTAGGCTTCATGGCATAGTGGACAGAGTCTTAAAAAGGCAGGGTGTGGTGTTGCTGTCAATGTATATTTTTGCTTGGGCTCCCTGTAAGGTGCCTAATTCCTCTTTAAACACAGTTTTGTGCACTTCCAGTACATCTTGCAGCATCTGACAGTTTGCCTGCTTCATCTGATGCATGTGTCTCCAATCCATTTCGAGGTTTGAGAGCCACCCTCTGCCCACTAAATGTGGTTCTGAAGCTGCCACAACCACTAATGGTAATTTCTTGGCTTTTTCTTTGTGTGTCACAGTCACTGCAGCTGCTCCTAGAATGTCTACAAACTGGCTGGTGCATGTTTCCAAATTAATCTCCAATTCAGGGGCTTTGTGCCACAATCTAGAATAAGCTTGGTGCATTGTAGTAACACTACAGCCAGTATCCACTTTAAATTCCAGTTGCTTCCCATTTACATCAAGCATCAAGGTAAAGGGATCTATTTTTGGAATATCCACAACTGTATATAGTGTACATCTCTTCTGTTCCCTTGTCTGCTGCTGTATCTTCCCCCTCTGCTGTGCAGAGCACTGCAGGTGTCTCTAAAAGTAAACTGATGTTTCCCCTTCACAGCAGAATACTTGTCTTGGTTTACTCTTGTTTTGTTTCTGCAAGCTCTGCTAATATGGCCTTTCATGCCACAATTATGGCACGTTTCTGACTTAAATTTACACTGTGAGGGTTATGCTGCCCTACACAGATAACGATTCGTGTGCGCTGGCATTTTATACTGCTGTTTGCTGGTAAACACTTTCTTTACAGTAGGCTGTGCTTGCTCTTGCTGTGCACTGCCACCCGCGTCGCTCGGCTCTCTAAACTGTGACCATAAATCCTTTACATTTCTGTTATAGCTTGGGCTATGTTTAAAGCAAAATCAAATGTAAAATCATTTCCAGACAGCAGCCTTCTCTATATTGCGTTCTCATTTATGCCACAGACAAGTCTATCTCGCAGCATTTAACTTAATGCATTACCATAGTTACAGTCCTGAGCTATCTTTCTTAACTCAGACACATAGGCTCCCAAAGTTTCACCAGGTTTTCTGTTTCTGGAATTAAATCTAAACCTTTGCACAATTTCACTTGGCTTGGGGTTATATCAGAAGCGGCTGCAGGATTTAATTCCTGGCTGGGCCCCAAATTTTCACGGATGGGCCATTTATGACTTAATGACGTAAATGTAATGACGTAATTACTAATATGTGTACTGAGGACACTCTATCAAAGATCTTTATAGTAACTAGAAGATCTTTGACTCTATACTGTCAGAAATAGCACCATATTCTCCACGAACGCACACTCTAACAAAACATTTTGACAGTCGGAAATCCGATTTACCACCAACAGGCATAGCAGCACAAATTCCAAAACGTTAGCGTCTGACAAAGCTCTCACACATGTTTTGACTTCCCAAAGTGAGCTTAAATTTAAAAAACTCTCATACAGTGACTAAAAGTGAATGTTAATACTTCCCTTTGAGCTTTAAAAGTGTCAGTTATATGGGAGCAAAAACAAAACAGGAATAGAGGCATGAGTTGAGCATAACATCTCAGCTGCATCAGTCAACTGAATTCAAGTTGATAAAATTAAATGTAGGTACTTACATTACTGGCGCATTTGTTGATTCGTCGGTTCGTTTTCTTTTTACAAAATTTGTCGGGGCATAGCTAATGCGTAAGACACAAATATAACTATGGTTTACTGCAAAGTTGGCTAAACATTCTGTATTATTATATTTCTTAGCAGACGCCCTTATCCAGGGCGACTTACAATTGTTACAAGATATCACATTATTTTTTTACATACAATTACCGATTTATACAGTTGGGTTTTTACTGGAGCAATCTAGGTAAAGTACCTTGCTCGAGGGTACAGGAACAGTGTCACCCACCTGGGATTGAACCCACGACCCTCCGGTCAAGAATCCAGAGCTCTAACCACTACTCCACACTGCTGCCTTGTGTAGGTAATTAGACAGCTAATTGCAAATGTAAAAAAATAACTAAACAGCAGCTGCACAAGCTAGTTGCTTGCGTGCCTTGCAATGAAAGAAAAGTTCCTGTATGTATGCTGTCGACACACGGTAATTTCGAAACTATAGTATCGAAGACGTAAGATCTCATATCTCAGCTGACCAATCACAAATCTTTTTTTTTTCATAACCATGACAACGGTGCTGAGGTGGGTGGGACGGATATATTTTTTTAACCACAAGGATGAGCTAGACTTGCCGCAGCGGATTAGAGTCTGATACGGTTTGGCATGAAATGTTTTTAATTGGCAATCGCTCCATAACTGGGTGGGCCCCTGAGCAAAATGGGTGGGCCCAGGCCCCTCAGGCCCAAGCGTGGCGCCGCCCCTGGGTTATATTGTTTTTTTAACAATTTGTCTAAATCTTCAAATGATTTCTCTGTGGTCTGCGGGCTCAGCAGATTCCGTATTAAGTTGTAGGTCTGTGCACCCACGCCACTTAGCAAGATCACTCTCTCTTTTTAGAAGCGTCTAATGTAATTTGCTGTAAAAAAAAAATGAGTTAATATCTCACAATATTCTTCCCAAGTCTGACAGTATACATCAAACGTGCAAACTGACTCCCCACTGTGCCTGATATTTTTCTTAAATTACTTTATTCCAACATGTTGTTATTATCACTTTAAGGATGGGATCTTCTTAACACGATCATACTGAAGTGGGCTTCTAGGACCACGATCATGTAAACACGATTTAATAAGCACTTCTTTGTGATGACTTACAGGGCCACTGTACTTTGCAGTACAGGCTTGAAACACATATCATTGGATAGGGGATGGACAGAGAGGGGCATTTGGTGTCTAAAGGGTGGAGACAGTTTACAGCTGCCCGGCAGAGACAAAAGCAGAAACAAAACATCCCAGGAACTTGTTTAGAGCGAATAAAAATAAAAATAAAAGATTAACACTGTAAATCTGATGTATTTTACTTATAATTATATTAGAACACTTATTCTGTCTCGTGTTTTATTATATGTTTTTACAATATTTATAAATATAAAGAAATGAGTGGATATTCATATACTATTTCATTAACTAAATGTATCAGGTACTTTTTTTCCCTTATTACTGATAATAATGGAATGAATAACTGTTATTTTATTTATAAATATTTATTTAAGAAAATAAATCGAGAGTAGTGTCCATTATTGCTTATAAAGACCCTGAGAATAAACGTGTATTATGTCATTGCAATCACTGAGGTGAAACAATGTCTTGTAATTTGCCCAAACATCAATATTTTTCAACAAAACTTTCAGGAAGTATTGTAATGTCCCTTAAGTCACAGAATACCGCATTTTTATACATGTATCTCTAAGAAGAATACACAATAAAAAATACTGTTGAAAAAAAGCGAAAAGTTTATATGGTTTCTGAAGTACTTTATAATGTTCCCCAGAGTGTTCTGAAAAAGGACACAATTTCCAAGATGCTACTGTAAAAAAATAGATTTTTAGTGAATTCTTACAGGAAGAGAGTCAACTACAGCCAAAAAACTCCTGGTCCTGGGGGAGCATCCCACTGAAAAATGATTGGTCCTGAAAGGGTTAAGGTTGTCTGCTCCCGTTATCTTTTCTACTTCCTCCTTAATATCACGTCTTATGTGCTTGTCCTAACATATAGTTATTTTCAACCCGATCCAAGCTTTGTTACCCGTGTGTATTTTTGTATGAGCTGCAGTCTGTTCTCTTTTCTCTGTTTTTCTTATTTATTTTTTACTTGCATTTTAGACTCATCACCATTTTATGTTGTATCTTGGTATCTCCCTAGTGGTGTATTGGAGGAGGTGTCTTATTAAGCATGCTAAAAGTCTGTGAAGGTGAAAGATTTTTTTTTTTTTTTTTTTCATGGGGGAAACCTAGGGAATCAGAAGCCCTACATATAACTTGTCAGTCTGTCTCTGGAAGATATTCAGAATTTATATTTATGAAATGCATACTATATTGCAACAACTTTATATTGTTCATCAATTAAAAAAGGGTCTGTTACCCATAAAGCATGATATGCATAGGGAATGGCCAATAGATAGCAGCTTTTTGGTGTTACAATTACCCATTCTGTCAAATCCCTCTTTACCAGCGATACAGCAGAGCATGGCTTCACGGATGTACTGGATGTATGACAGGTCTTGCACTCTGGCGAGTGCAATTACTATTGTTTCTCTCCTAACTCTTAACCCCATTTTCAAACTGACATCCCTTTAGTGCCTAGCCAGCTGATTCCTTACATTATTGATCATTCAGTCCTTGCT
This sequence comes from Acipenser oxyrinchus oxyrinchus, assembly GCA_030684275.1. Lineage (NCBI taxonomy): Eukaryota > Metazoa > Chordata > Actinopteri > Acipenseriformes > Acipenseridae > Acipenser > Acipenser oxyrinchus. Next base: position 53,024,596 of record CM060251.1, on the reverse strand, counting down.
ATCTCACATCATATTCTCTCTGCATCCATCTTCAGCTCTGATCACCATCAATTTGTCAGTGCTGAAAAAATACTGTGCCACACTCTTACTCTTAAAGGATAAATGGATTAAGAGGACTATAACCTTTTAAATCCAGAGTTTAAGAGATTAATTTAAAAAAAATCTATTTTGTCAGCTGCTTCTAAGCTTTGGGCAAAAGCATGGCAGCAAAATTGCTTGTACAAGGAAAGTGAAGTAAAACACAGATGAATCCCAGTCTGTATATTCATAAAATATGTGATCATTATTATTGGTAGGGGGGACAGAAAAGAATGAATTTGAAGCTCAGTGCAAGATATAGGCTGGAATGATGAACTCATTACTCTTTGAATATGGATTTTAAACAAGATCAGTCAAGGTAAAATTGAGAATGTAAAACATATCATAAACCTACCAATTTCAACTTAATATACTGTAATAAAGTTGTCAAAACAAGCTGAATTACTTGAATGCTATTTTAAAATGCCATGGTTTGGAAACTAAACACTGGAGGGGAGTGGAGTTTTTGTTCAGTAGACTGCTCCTCAGTTGACCTTTGCAGAATACATTGATACAGTGCCTAACCCCAGTCTTCCTGCCTCACACGTTTCTGTTCAGTGACAAACCTTTTGAGAAATATAAGCTGATCAAAAGAGCACAGCATCATCTAGAACTACATTCTTTGAGCTCAGGCACAGCACACGCTCCTCAATATCATCCCACTCTGGTGGTTCACTTAAGATCATCCACGGAAAACATTTGAATTGGTTAACACTGGAACCGCCAGATTTTCAAACTACCTAGAACCGCCACATGGGTCATTTTGACCCATACATTTTTAAACTGTTTCGTTATGAAAATGAAAGACATACTATCGGATACAACTCAAAAGGTTTATTCATGAATATCATATCTAACATTTGCATTGCAGAAACACCGTACTTAAATGGAAAATTAAACATAAAAGGCTTTATTTTCAAAATGAGCGCATATACAGCATGACTACAAACAGTGAAAAAATATAATAAAATATACCTTTTAAAAGTTACGGGTATGTACATATACACGTTTACAGCTGTAAATGGGTATATGTACATACAAAACTTACAATCATTGTTTCTAATACTACATAAAAAGAAAATATAACACTACTTCCAGTATGACGGCTGCATTGTACTCTATGGAGTGTACGCGTCTGTCTGCCGGCTCTGTGCTTTCATCCAGGAGCTGTGCTGTAAACACAGACGCAGTTCCATTGAACACTATTGTGTAAACTGGTACATACAAACCTGTAAAACCGAAATATTGTTTTTCTAAAAGTAATATAAAAAAAAGTATATATAACATATGTTGTTATCCTCAATTTGTCATTTCAGTTTGCTGTGTGCATCTGAGTGCAGCTTGCCGTATTCCAATCAAAAAGACTACTTTCAAGATTAAATATTTCCTTCTGATATATTCCCAGCTGCATTTCTGGAACAAAACGATTGATGTCTCCCTGGTACACTGAGAAATAACACATGTGCTAGGAGGATGAGGCGTGTCTTGTTTGCCGCATTTTCAAAAAAAATAGAATATCTTACATTAGTAGCTAACCGCTACCACCCCCGCACTGACTCGGAGGGCAAAGACCTACACACGCTGTCCTCCGAAGCGTGTGCTGTCAGCCGACCGCTTCTTTTCACACTGCAGACTCACAATGCAGCCACCCAAGAGCTACAGCGTCAGAGGACAACGCAGCTCTCGGGCAGTTTACAGGCAAGCCCGCAGGCGCCGGGCCAGACTACAGGGGTCGCTGGTGTGCGGTGAGCCGAGGACACCCTGGCTGACCTAGCACGCACATGTCTTGCTTTACAGTTTAAATACTTTAAACAGCTTTACATTTTACGGTGAACAGTACCTTTATCATGGCTACACCAAAAAAATGCCAAAATAAGTGACAAAATAATCTCCACAAAATTACTGATGATGACTATGCGGTAAAGCGTACAGCTTCAACTGTCTGTGCTGGGTATCTGGGGGAGTGGCCTCAATCGTTACTAAGTTCTGACTCTTGCGTTGTGGGCTTTTTGTATGTACGTTTTTTTGTACTTTGCGTTTTTTTATTTGTATTTACGTTTTTTGTACTTTTGCGTTTTTGATTTGTATTTTTGTATTTGTGTTTTTTGATTAGTATTTGTGTTTTGCACTTCACGTATACATCTGCAAGGTCACTACAGCAACTTGGAGAACAACAAAGACGGCTTTGTAATCAGTTACAGTATTTATTGTTAAGAACATAAGAACAGAAAGTTTACAAACGAGAGGAGGCCATTCAGCCCATGTTGCTCGTTTGGTTGTTAGTAGCTTATTGATGTGCATATTCTTATTTGGCCCTTAATTTTAAGGTACCGGTAAACTTTACGATAAGCATTTGCTGTCTCTCAGTTTTAAAACTGTGCTACGGTTCACAACATAACACATAGGAATGATCACATTATCATGTAATTGTAGTACAGTACTGCCACGTGTGAAAACTTACAAAATATAAAGCTGAAACAAAAATGCTTTAATTTGCTTTGAAATAATTTCAAACCAGTTAATAGACTAACAAGCACTGGTAAAATCAGCTCAGTTTTATACTGTGTAGAACTTATTCATGTTTACATTTTGTTTTGTTTATGGACTTTACGCTACGCGCCTGTATGCAACCATCTGATTGGTGTAAATATTATTATAATAACCGTCTGCAGCGAATACACGTCTTGACATTTAATTCGGTAGTATTTACTGCCCAACTTACGTGATAACTCGGGTCACTTGGAAAAGCATGGGAACGCTACATTTTTCACCAACTCGAGTCGAGTTCTGGGAGAATTCACCTCAATTCCAGCGCACTCGAGTCGACTTGAGTTGGCTATCCATGGAAACGAGGAAAATGTACCAGAAGTTTGGGACAAAAAAAATAAAAATTAATTTGACTGTGGTATCACAATTATAAATGTACTACTCTGATCCCATAATGATGAGCAAAAAAAAAAAAGACAACTGAGAAGATATATAATTGAAATGGCACCTTCTGAACGGTTAGCTGAGGTATGAGAAAATAATACACTGGGATGTTTATTGAGGTCTGCACGAGTCAGACCAAGTCCATTAACTGAACTCATTATACAGTATTAGCAGTATTAAGTATTTTCCCCTTATTACACTATTTAGCTTTTCAAGCTTTGTGCGTAACAATTTGTCAGCAATTAAAAGACAATTTCTTGGTATGAGTAGAAAGTAGCATTAGTAGCTATTATAATTTGTAGCTAGTGTGGCAGAGTGAATAGTAAAAGAGAATGAAAATAATACACACCTGTTTAATGAGTAAAAGTAACTAAAATAAGCTCTATTTGCAATAGGTTTTGTTTACCAGTTGGCTAAACTGCAGTGTTTATTTTCTGTCAGTAGGTGGCAGCACTAGCGCCAGCATTACAAGTCCTCAGTGTGCCGTCTGTGGTAACCACTGCACGTAACGTAATGCAGAGCACTAGAAACCAGAACATAACGTGTAAACCTTTTATTTTACAGGTAAGACAGCCAGGGCATTTCGTTATAATGCCCCTTATCGTTGGAATTTGCTCCTGATTCATATAAGGAATGCTAGCACTTTATGTCTGCAAAAGATGCTGTTTCTCCCAGACTTGTTTGTGCATAGGAGGGCCATTTTAATATTTTCTATAGATTATTATTATTATTATTATTATTATTATTATTATTATTATTTATTAGCAGACGCCCTTATCCAGGGCGACTGACAGTGGTAAACAAATGCATTTCAAGAATCACAATACAAGTATTAATACAATTAAGAGCAAGATCAGTACACATTACTGTATGTATACAGTATATCATTTAGAAAACCCTAAATGTTATACAGAAAATAGGACTAGAGTGCACACATGTTGCAGGTAGAACTGAATAATTTGTATCAGTGTTAACCCAAACCAGATTTCAAATCAATTAAACCCAGATCAACATAATCAACAGCTGTAGGTAATTTACCTACAAACTGGATTTAAGAGGATAAATGGCCATCCCTACTTCCAACATTTCAGCTTATATAGTTGCTTTATAAGGGGTTTGAATTTGCAAAAAAAATAAATTTTTACTTCAGTATGTCTTTATGGACATTTCTATGCACTGTATACGCATGGTAGTTAATCTTTATAAGGGCAGCAGTGTGGAGTAGTGGTTGGGCTCTGGACTCTTGACCGGAGGGTCGTGGGTTCAATCCCAGGTGGGGACACTGCTACTGTACCCTTGAGTAAGGTACTTTACCTAGATTGCTCCAGTAAAAACCCAACTGTATAAATGGGTAATATTATGTAAAAATAATGTGTAAAAAAGAATGTAATTGTATGTAAAAATAACGTGATATCTTGTGACAATTGTAAGTCACCCTGGATAAGGGTGTTTGCTAAGAAATAAATAATATAAAATATCACATGAATAGTCATGCTTCACAAACTTAAATGGTTGTTTAATACCAAAGACACATTTGGATCAGGGGAAATTAAGATTTGTGTTTACAATGTCAAAAAACATCTGCTATTGTGCAAGAAAAGTATTCAACATGATAATACTGTAGCAATATAATCGCACTGTCAAGCACAACAGTTATGAATCCCCATGGAATGCTAGTCATGTGTTTGTGCTATCCATATCTGCTTTTTTTCATTAGCAACCTTAATTGGTATATCACGATTTAAACGTGTGTTTTTTAATCAGCTTGTTTTATTTATGGGCACGACCCATGCTAGTGAAATTGTGCTTTATTGGAATTATTTTCGATAAATAAAACAAGATTCACATATGGTTATTTCCAATTTTCTATTACCTACTTTTTACTGGTCATATAATGACTGCAGCACTGCAAAAGACCAATACATGAGATAGACTTGGCATATAACATCTATATTGTATATTAATGTACAGTTTTAGGTATATACTCACCAAACAATAAGCTTGCTTTAAAATTCATGACAGGTTGCTTGTTGAACCAAAGCTTTGCTTTACATAGATTACAGTATTTACATAATAGCCTTTCAAATGTTCCTTGAGCTGTGTTTATGAGATTCAGGCTTTTATCTAGAATAAAAGTCTGAGAGCTTTCGTTTTATAAATTAGTGTGTATGTTGAGCTCCCTAGTAATATCAAAAGCCTATACTCTCGACCAGGAGAGTTGCAGATATCATCTGTCTGGCTAATCCCATACAGCTCTGCAGCTGAGAGGCTAAGAAGCATTTGCCATATCAAGTCTCAATTAGTACTTGCCATGCTTCTGTCTGGGCTGCAAGATTGAGCAGCTAACTCTAAACCCAATGCCTCTATTTTAGATAGGAATCCATGGACAGGTGCCTGACTTAACTCAACCAACAACTGGAACTTTTTCATGCTTAATTTTGCATTCCAACATATTCAATATAACATAGCCATCAATCCACAAATGCTATGAAAATAATTAGCAACATGTACATTAATTAAATTGCACAACTACCAGCTCAAGCTCATTGAATATTATTGCAAACAGGAAAACCGCACACTGTCAGACGTTCGTAGAACAAATCATTGAGCAATACCATTTAGACATTTTAGAATCATTGTATTTAAAAAAAAAAAAAGTTTTTACTTAGTCATTTAAAAATAACAGGCATTATCATAAAACATATAATACACACCCCTAGCTTTAACAGACCAAAACACATGTCATTAAAACACATGAAGTGTACCTTTTTAGCATAAAATCCATTCAGAACACTGTTATTTGTTTATACGTTTGATCATCTTAATACATTCAAATCACTAACTTCTTTAATAATATGATTATAAATGCTTTAATGGTTAACTTAGCAAATTCAAAAGTTGATGTGTTATTTTAATATTATTAGGGAAATGATTGACCATTTATTGTCTGAACCATACATTCCTAATCAGAACTGAGATACTGGTCTCTTTTTAGAAGATTTACTTTTACAACCTGATTCTCTCAGGCACTTGAAGAGGTTTTACTGTTGCTGCTTACTGAGTATTTGATAGATTAATGGGCTCATATTGTCTTGTTGATTTGAGTTCCTGTCAGTTCATGTTATTGAAACATATTTTATTTGTTTCCCAGAAGTAGTCTAGTTTAGTGTAGATAAAGGTCTCATGGTTGATGCAATATTCTTGGATCCAATACAACTGAATGAAAGGTAATCAAATACACAGTCTTTGTTGAATTTATTCCCAAGAGGTTTGGTTGTATCCAGAAATAGACTAATATTTTTGTCCAGAAATGTATATTGAGCTGATAACATACAATTGTGTAATAACCTAAAAAAAATATAAGAACAACATGTACTGTATACTGTGCCTCATACTCCATTGACCAAAATGAGGGTTAGGAGTGAACCGTAATGGAGTTCTAATTGGGCCTTAACCCTTCGTCAGCAGCAAGGGGTGTAAATGCATGTTTAAAATGAATACCTGTATATCTCATAACTCTACACATTAATAATCCTTTTTAAATCTTCTTCAAAGTGCACATTGCATAGTTTTGCCCTTTCAGCCTTGCGAGAGTTACAAAAACATACATTTTTTCACATGCCACAATCACAGCTCCTGCTTACTGGCAGAATACTATTTTTGAGAGTTGTGGGAGAACTGGGCGAGATGTAGAAACAGGGTTTAGCTTCTAAAATTATTGATTTAGCCCTAGATTTTTTGTTTTGTTTTCAAGAAACTGTGAGTCTGTGTGTATAATGCATTAGTTTCCAGCACTGTATTTGATAACTGCATACTTTACAGTATCCTGCTTATTACCTGATTGTGACAGGCTGACCGGGGTAAGGAGACTCAGTCAGGATGTACAGGGAAAATAAAAGACTTTTAATAAAACAAAATACACAAAACAAAAGGCACGATGGCCAACCAAAAAGACAAACACAAAAACAGGCTTTAAACTCTAACTATCCCAAAAGAACCACTCACACACACACACTCTCTCTCTCTCTCTCACACACACACACACACACACACACACACACACACACACACACACACACACACACACACACACACACACACACACACACACACACACACACACACACACACACACACACACACACACACACACACACACACACACACACACACACACACACACCAACTAACATACCCAACCACTCCCTTTTATACAGGTGTCTGGGCTAATTGGGCAATTCGCACCTCATTAGCCCAGGCACATTCCACACATTCCTCACACAAACTCACTCATATCCACTCTAAACAATACAAAAACATAAAACCACCACAAAATAGGCTGCACCCCATCACACAGATACAGTGCAGTATTGAAAAAATATGATTTTATTATTTTATCTTCAGGGAGTTGCAAGAAAGGTGTGTCTTTCAGAAACTGTACATGCTACCAACTCCTGTTGACTTGTGGAATACAGTCCTGAGAGTTGCAGGGGATCGATGCAGAAAGGGTGTGTGGCTTCTAAAATTATTTACCCGGCTTGGTGGTCCAGTGGTTAAAGAAAGGGGCTTGATACCCGGTTCAAATCCCCAATCAGCCACTAACTCGCTGCGTGTTATCCTTAGCAAGTCACTTAACATACTTGAACTCTGTCCTTAGAATGAGATGCAAAACCGAGATCCTTTTGTCAATGACTCTGCAGCAGCAGTTGTTGATGCATAGTTCACTCCCTCTGCAAGTTGCTTTGGATAGAAGGGTCTGCTAATTAATTTGGGTTTGTGGCGTTTTAAAGGTATGTACTGTTGATAGCACTTCCAATCAATGTTTATTCAATAAAGAATTGTTTAAATAATAACAAAAACTGTTGTTTGCTTTAAATGATAAATTAACTGCATTCAATTATGTGGGAGCATTTGCACCCCTTTCCCGATTATTGTTGCTGACAAAGGGTTAAGTTTATCTAAAATGAAAATCTACAAAGAAGAAACTGTCATGTATTCATATGCATCTGCAGTACAGTGGATTTATGCCTGTGCAGTCCTTTCTGGAAATGCATGGATTATAAGAAAAAGGAAAAATCATCAAACAAAGACTAACATCCATTTGAATAAATCAATGTTATGCCATATTCAATTATGCATCTTAAAAGGCAATTTCTGTTTGTAGTATTTTGAGAAGATATCTTTGCAGACAGATACCACCCTAACCTTGAGAACAGATCCAATGAGAAAGAGATGAAGACAAGAAGCAGACAGGAATCCAATGCTGCCTGCTTAATGCAAGCTCATTTATTGATCTGTCATAATATATTGCATACACCAATCAGAAGGACAACCCCCCCCTCCCTTTAACCCATTACATCAGACGTGGAACAAAGACAGTCACTGCTAATACGGTAGTGTCATAATCGATTGCGGTGACCCTGCTTATCCCTGCAACAGCTGTAAAATAAGAGGAGACGTGGTAGGCTCATCGTCAAATACGGACTGCCTTGTCTCACCTTCTGTAGGCCAGGGCACCAGCAAAACTGCAGTGGCCCTCTTAATCAGCAGTAGAAGCTCTTCCGAAAGGGAGAGCTTAACCGCAGGGGAATCACTGTCCGACTCGACGTCCTCAGATGGGAACGCCAGCTCCTGTTCGTCCACCTCCTCAGGCGCTGAGGGACAACATGTCCTCTTGCCAATCTGTGCTCGAAGGTCCCTGAGGCTCCAAGGGGACAGGCGGGGCAGGAGGCACCACACTTTCATGCAGCAGGTCTGCAAGCACCGTTCCTTGATGAGAAACAGCTGCCCAGAACTTCTCCAAGTGCTCCGAGTCTGCCTCCCGCTTTGAACGACGACGACTCTTCCTCCAGATAAACAATGTCAGCTGTGTTTTGATTGACAGTCTGCCAGATCAGAGGTTTTCCCTCCAGATTTAGAGGTTTTTATTCCTTACTCAGGGATTTCTGGAGGTAAGAATTTTTATTTTTTTTTGTAAAGGTAAATATGGATTTTAAGAGGTTTTTTTTGAGGTTTTTTTTTTTAATGACTTAAAATCCTCTTGAGCTCATAATGAATTCAAACCCTCCCAAGCCCTCTCTTTATGAACATGGCAGATGTGGTTGTGATGTGAATGTGCCAATGTAAGAAAACGCCACAATACCAAGAGAAAATATACAATGTTGCGAAGCCCAGGAAACTGCACTCGCAAAATAAAACTGTTCTATCTCCACTTTACAGCTTGAAAGTGCTTAACCGTTTAAGGACCTGGATTTAATTTAAAGGAAACAAATACTAAATATAGTGTTTTTAAAGATTGGAGAGATGAGTTTTTGTGGTTTCTGAAGTACTTTATGACATACCCAAGAGCTACTGTAAGAAAATTGATTTTTAGTGAATTTTTATAAGAGGAGAATCAAATACAGCCAAAAGATGTCTGGTCCTGGGTGAGCATCCCACTGGAAAACACTTGGCCCTGAAAAGGTTAAGAGAAGGAGGTGTTCGCAATGGCTCCACCATATAAGCAGAAATATTCACCAGCTTGGGAAGTTGAAGAGGCTTTCAAAGGTGAATTCAAAGTATTGACAACGTCTAGTTGCAGACACCTTAGTTTTTATAAATGTTTTTAAAACGACTATTTCAAATAAAAATCTTAGCAATCTGCTGTATTTGAATTAAACGGATGTTTGAACTATGATTATTATGTTTATGATATGGCTGACATTTTCAGTCTTTCAAAAACGTTAAGTTCTTCACGATTTTTTATTACATTTTTTCCCCGATTTCAACTTTCTTATTCCGATTCTGCAGAGCATGTTTGTCTGTGGGCCAAATGAGAAGTTCTGAAGATCCCAAATGCTCAATTCTAACTTCTGCATGGTTTTGCTGAAGAATTTAATGGCATGGTAATCATTAATATATTTTAAAAATTTGGAAATATCGGTTGTTTTATTGCAATAAAGTAGTCTGCTGCGTATCTGACTGCGGTAGGACCAGAGTAAGGGTAGATATGTAAAGTCGGATAAATGAATCCTGTTTTAAATACCATTATACACATCTGTAACAATTACTATATTCAGACAGTTTGAATTCATATTTTATTAGAAAGCTCCCCTAAATCCCTTGTTTAGAAAGATACAAGGTATTAATGCTTGTGACAGAGTAGCCGTGTGGGTGTGTGCATTCGCTGCTGAGTGACAGACAGGAGATCGAGACAGAGGCTGAAGTTGATACTCCCCGCAGGCTAACAAGATTTATTTACATATTAACAGACTGAACAGCTCACGTGACACTACCAGCAACCACCAACACAGTGTACGAAAACTGGTGGGATCTACAATCTCTGAACTAATCTTCTCTGTTCAATAATAAATGAACTCCGACTACTCACACGGCTGTCGACGGTTTCAACTTGCTTATTATTATTTGTTTATTTAGCAGACGCCTTTATCCAAGGCGACTTACAGAGACTAGGGTGTGTGAACTATGCATCAGCTGCAGAGTCACTTACAATTACATCTCACCCGAAAGACGGAGCACAAGGAGGTTAAGTGACTTGCTCAGGTGACACAATGAGTCAGTGGCTGAGGTGAGATTTTTTCTTTAACCACTGGACCACACAGCCTACTCACTCTTCAATATCCAACCCTGGTTCTCTATCACTGACACACACACAAGTTGCTGAATTTCAAATTCTTTAGCCCAGTTGGCTTTGGTTTTGGTTTTGCAGCAGCCCTGAGGTGAATAAATTGAACCTTTTTATACCGGAACGCACATACCTGCTGGATGCTGGAGGGTTTGGGGCCAAATCTACAGTTTTTTTCAAACTATACAGAGGTTTTTTTTTTCATGATCTGGCAACACCGTAGTCTGCCAATACCTTGCTACGGTTTATTTTTCCAATTCCCAGTAGAGTAGACGGCGCCTATATATTGTTTACGTTTAGTCATTGAAGTGGGCTCAGAAAAAAACAAATTGGCTCAGGGCTGGGCCCGGGTGCAGTTGCGTCCTTTGCTTACTAAACCCATCAGAGGAACAGATTAGTGAATAGAAAAATAATCCTCAAATTCTATTCCCACAGGCTTTGAAAACTGAGGCACGCGTGCATCGTGCAGTTGTGTTTACATAAAACACCCCACAGGAAAAGAGTCTGCTGTGCTGGCTTTTAAAAATGCACTGCTCCAATTTCCTATACACCATATTTTGAAAATAAAGCACAGGGTATTTTTATTCCAACCTGACCTGTTTCTATTGCGGATCAGATGACCAAGAGGGATCTATTCATCTTCATTTTATGTTGTAAACACAGTATCTACTCATCATCCAGCTCATTTAAGTAATAGAACATGAGAGTGCTACCTGCTGAGAGTATTAAACCATGATCATTTCTGTCAAACTCTGTAAATTGGCTGATAATAGCTGAGGCACTTGTTATAACAGCTCTCCCCATATCATGTTGTGCACTGCTACAGTTCTGAGATATTATGGTGCAGATAATCACCAGAACTTTTTTTAAATAAATAGACACTGCATATAAAATAGCAACCAGCAACCAATAATGCTTTGATACTGGGCTTGCTTAACTCAAAATGGTCTGTCTTTTTTTTCTCCTCCTCACCACCACCTAATTTCCATTTTTAAAAACATATTTTAGCAAAATCTAAAAAAACTTAATTTTTTTTTTTTAAACATGTTCTCACTATCTGTACACAGTCAAGCGCTTATGTTCTACGATTCAATAGCTTGCATACAATGAAGCCTAGAAGTATCATTCTTGTGTTCTGCTGTCATTACCTTGCATACAGTATGGTGAACCCTATCTAGTACTTTTAATTAAATTATTTAATTTACTTTTAAAAACCATTTAATTAACTCTGTTCTTTGTTAAGTGAGGAGTTGGGGGTTGCTAAGCTCTCTCTCTCCTTATCTGAGGGATGTATTTGTTGTTGCAAGTAGAGGGTGGGGTACTGAAGACACAGTTGGAAAAGGCAGGAGAGGGGCTGACATTGCTAACTGTCTGAAGTAACGTCAAATGGAAAGTATTGCAAAGAATTAACCTATTATCTGTTACTCTGTATCAGGGCTAGTTCATATACTCTAGTAGTGGTCAATTTATCTGTATAACTTTACCTGTATGTTAATAATAAAATCTGCTTACTGTAATTTGAAATTGTTTGTTGTGTATGCCTTGTTTTCTTACACCTTAAAGCTCCATCTTTGTTTTGGGCGAAACCCCGAGATGACTATGCAAAAACAAAAGTGCTGAAACAGCCTTTTGCTTAATGATAGAGAACATTATGTTATTATCATAACCCTGGTTCCCTGAAATAGACATGTAACCATTACTGAATGGGACATAATCTCTTATAGCCCAAATGACCTGAGCACTTAAAGCTGCTCCTTTAAGAGCCCTGTATGCGTGAGATGTTGTCTCTGTCCCCAGGAGATAAATACAGCGATGCATGAGGCTCAGCGCCATTTTCTTTCAGGCCTGCTGCTTTGGAGTGAACGCGACGACCTTGAAGGTTAATGGTTACATTTCTATTTTAGGGAGCCAGGGTTATGACAATAACCGAACGTTCCCTTTCAAGTACGAAATTCATCCATTACCGAATGGGGTACAATACCCAAGCCGTCGCAAATGAAGGACTTGCAGCATCGGCAGATGTGCTAAAAAGGAAGATTAACTGCCTTTAGAATTCTAGCCGAGGACCGAATAAGGGTCCATGGCATATAGTCCACAGTACAGTGAGGGAGAGCCCTCATGCAGTGTAAACTCAGCATTTAAAACCAGAAGTCCAAAGAGGTGTGTGGCTAACTACCCTAGGACTTAAAATGGAACACAATAAAAATGTGTTAAAGAGCAAAATTTGTGGTTACTGTAAACAGGGTTCTTCTGATCTATGACATTCAGTCGGTAGAATCAAGTAAATGTATGAGGTGTGGACCATACTGCAGCGTTGCAAATGTCTGCAACAGATATGCCCTGGAATAACGCCCAAGAGGTGGCAAGGCCTCTTGTGGATTGACCAGTGACCTTTTCTGGTGGGGGGCAGGTTGGCTAGATCCTATGCAATCCTGACCGTGTCTGCAATCCACCTTGACAGCTGCTGTTTAGACAGGGCTTGTCCGTAGAACTCTGGGTGTAGTCAACATAATACGCTGGTGCCCTAACTGGACAGAGTGTATAAATCTAGGACCCTTCATTATCAGTGAAGCAAAGAACAGACACAGTAACGGCAAAGATACACTCTGAATGTTCTCCGGTCAAAAAGGCTCCTGCCAATTAGACAGCGCAGTGTAGCTAAAAAGCCATTAACACTGGTGTTTCTGTAGTACAAAAAGCTGACTGGAAAAAAAACAGACAGCAAGCACGGTATACCATCTGTGTACAAGGCAGACCTAGTACAAGCAGTCAGCCTATGCGCACACTGGGTTTCTGAAAGAAAAAAACTTGAATTATTCATGTTTTATATATATATGAAAAGGCGCTAGCAAGAATTATCTCAACTCATGAAGAGCCGAGCAGCAAGGGAGAGTGTGAAACTTAGCCGCAACAAGGGACTGAATCCCGGGGATGGGGAGGGGAGAGCAGCTGGCTTTGCACGTCACGTGGTAGGGGTGTAGAGGGTCAATGAAGCACTACGTAAATTATGAGTTGCACACACAGCACTACCCTGTGGGAGCCACGCTGTGTGAGCTACCCTGTGTGAGTTACACTGTGTGAGCTACCCTGTGGGAGCTACCCTGTGGGAGCCATGCTGTGGGAGCTACCCTGTGGGAGCCACGCTGTGGGAGCTACCCTGTGGGAGCTACGCTGTGGGAGCTACGCTGTGGGAGCTATCCTGTGGGAGCTACCCTGTGGGAGCTACGCTGTGTCAGCTACCCTGTGTCAGCTACCCTGTGTGAGCTACCCTGTGTGAGCTACCCTGTGTGAGCCACGCTGTGGGAGCTACCCTGTGGGAGCTACCCTGTGGGAGCTATGCTGTGTGAGCTACCCTGTGGGAGCTACCCTGTGTCAGCTACGCTGTGTCAGCTACCCTGTGGGAGCTACGCTGTGTGAGCCTTCATTCTGCAGGTATATACTCTGGTGTAATGGATACATTTCGTACTTGAAAGGGAACTTTGAAAATGATAAAAAGTTATACATTTAACTGGATTATGATTTTTTACGCAATGGTCTAACTACTTAGATTATGCTTTTAGTAAGTTTACTAAACAATGTGTTGCAAAGTCAACTAAATTGCTTTGGAATAAATAAGCGGTGTCTTGCAAAAACTTGATCTCAGAAACATTTCAGTTTCTGAAAATTTTGTTGGCAATATGAAGCAAACACAGGTTATCTAAAGAAAACTAAATTAAAATAAAATGTGAATTTTGTCAAGACACCCAACAAATATGAGGTCATCAGAATAGCTGTTCAGAACTCCATAGTCTACTGACATTTTATGATAACCTGGACAAACACAAAAACTGAACACCTGCCAAAAACAAGATATTGAACTGAAGTTTCTCAGCTAGAGTTTTGTTAATAGTAATATTCTCCTCAGCATTTCTCCTTTTAACATTAGGTACTAAAATAACATTACAGTAGGAAAAGTAGGGTTATTGTATTTATTTATTTTTTAAAATTTAAGAATATGCTGGACTGTATATTTACTCATGAGCCAGAACTCATGGCATTGTGAGCCACAAACCGTTTTGACACATTCAAGGTCAAGCCTTCTAATATATCAGAATATACCGATGGATTAATTTAAAGTTCAGCTACCATTTGTAATAGCATGCATTGCTTAGCGACTAATGATGTTCACGATGACCCATATTGATGGCATAACTTAAAAAGGCAAACTATCCTGAAATGGCCTATGAGTAACATGATGAATACAGTATATAACTGTCACTGCAGTGCACTCTGCAACATCGATAGATAGAGATGCGGTATGTTTGTCTCCCTGTGACCTTGACAGTTGTGTTGTCATTATGGTGAATGCTTTGTATATTTGCATCCGAAAAAGAAACATAGCAAGATTTATTACAAAAAAAAAAAAAAAGTAAAAAAGTAACAAAAAGTTAAACTAGAACTGACAGGCAGTTTTACGGCTTCCAAGTTCCATACCAGTTGGACATTTTGGCAAGCTGTAGCATTCCAGCACAAGTGTCAGCAACAGATTAGTTTTATGGAGCAGTTTCAATTCAAAATACTGCATTAGTTCATTATCTCACGATGCTTTATAACTTTAAACACAAATAGTAACCATGACCCTATATGGAGTTATAAGCTTATTTTACAATTAACCTTACGGAGAGGTCAAAGGTCACGATCAAGGTAATTCTTGAATAGAGCATATATGGGCTCCTAAATGTGTCGAATAGTAACCATAACCCTATGCTCACTGTAAGGAGTTATACGCTAGTTTTACATTTGACCTTAGAGCTCAAAGGTCATAGGCAAGGTGATTTTTGGACAGAGTATATATGGGTTTCTATCTGTGTTCTATAGTAACCATTAACCTATATACACTCTGTAAGGAGTTTATAAGCTAGTTTTACATTTTAACTTAAGGAGAGGTCAAAAGTCGCAGGCATGTTTGGATAGCGCACATATAGTTTCCTATATGTGTTCTACAGTAACCGTTAACCTATCTGCACTTTGTAAGGAGTTATAAGCTAGTTTTACATTTGACCGAAGATTTTGAAAGGTTTTTAAAGAAATGTGTCAGGCGGCCATCTTGCCTTACACACAGACACCATTTTTGAAAAAGTCAATTGTATTGACACAGGGATGATGCTTGTCAACTGTGGAGTTAATCAACTAAACCGTGTTCAACTGAAGCAGTTTTAAATGTAAGAATGAAATGTAGGTCTATCCCCCATCTTGTTTTATGAAAGAACACCATTTTGCCATATTTGAATTCCATTGTCCCCAGGATGACGCCTACCAACTTAGGCGCTAGTTGGTTAAACGGTTTGCAAACAGAAGCAGTTTGATGTTTGGGCACATTTTGGCGAATGTGGTGGCAGCCATTTTGATAGTAACATTTATTGCAACAACTTCTGCTTCACGAACTTGAAGCGACTTTGGTTCCTGATGACATATGCAAAGTTTCAGATCAATTGGTTCACCGGTTCTCAAGAAGAAGATTTTGAAAAGTTTTTCCAAAAAATGTGTCAGGTCGCCATCTTGGTTAGCTCAGGAGCGCAATTTTTTTTTTGCATCTGAACTGTAATCTACTCGGGATGATACCTCCCAAGTTTCATGTTGATTGGTTACACCGCATGCGAAGGAGCAGTTTAAAGTTTTGGGAGGAAAAACGTCAATAATAAAATAAATAAATAAATAAATAAATCTTTACAATAACAATAGGCTTTCCAAGCCAGATTGAAAGCCTAATTACTATACATTTCAATATTTATAAGAATGACCTATTATGCCATGAAAACCCCAGTTCATACTCATTTTAATTTTGTACTTTCACATTACCTTATTGACTTATGCTCTGAAAGTCTTAACAATATGACAAATTGAATGTAAACCATTATACAGTACAGCACATTAGCTGTTTTTCGCTTGCAATGTTGTATTGTTTGGGCCCAGCTCCTGTTAGTGATTTATTCTGAGTACTGATCAGAATCTGTACGATATTAACTATTCCTTGCCTGATCATTTATGGTTTTAATACCCTTTCACATCCCATCAAAACTCTGAAATCAACCATTAGAATAAATAGAGAAAGCTCTAAATGTTTAACTTGAATATAATCTTAGCCAATTTTTTCTTTTTTATTTCCAGATGATCACCCGCAAAATACTATACAGTACAGGTCACTCATGACGACATACTGTAGTGGTTCAGGATATACATTAGGCCAGGGTCTGGAATAGGGAAGAGTCAATTGTACCGTATCTTTTTTTTCCCCCATATATACTCCATATAACCTTCTGTCTAGATTACTTGAGTAACTCTGTGAAAAACCAAACAATACAGAAATATATTCCAGCATGCATTTTTATGCAAAATATGTAGCATGAAAGAAGTCATGTTGAAACTTGAGACTACTATTATTCCAAACAATACACAATTCAAGAATATCACTGGCATTTATAGACTGCTAAACATGGCCTTGTGTAATGCAGATTGAGAAGTTGTCCCAAACATGGTCCATAGAAAAATGGCAAAGCTTTGCCAGTTAATAAATTCCATTAAGATAACGCCAGTTATTAAAGGCATAGGACCCTGATTTAGAGGCATTTTCTATGAAACACATCAACTTGCTTTAATTATACTTCATTACTCATTTCTGTCTTTCAGTTGCTGCTAAGTGGCTTTAATACTAAAAGATTATAATGACTACATTTTTTCCAATTCAATTAATGTCTGATTAATTGTGATGTTACCTCACTGCTAATGGGCATGCCATTTGTGTCAGCTTTAAGCCATTATGGGTTCCACTTCCACCATTACCTTTATGATAATGGATGTCAGCACTCTGACAAAATACATCTCATTGCAACTCTGCATTCCAGCTGTCCTCAGAATAAATGAGAAATTAAATGTAGTTTTTGGGCGAGGGCCGCAAGCATACTCTACACCAGGAGTGGGCAATTCCGGTCCTGGAGGGCGTGTCCTCCTGGCTTTTGTTCCAACTGTGCCCTAAATTACTTAATTAGACCAATAATTGGTAATAATTGGTCCAATTAAGTAATTTAGGGCAAAGTTGGAACAAAAGCCAGGAGGGACACCGGCCCTACAGGAACGGAATTGCCCACCCCTGCTCTACACTAACTGTTCTGTACAAAGTCAATGTTGTGCTATCTTTAAAAAAAAAAAAAAAAAATGTAATCACGTACATCAAAACACAGGTATCAGGATTTAAAAACACACAATAATTTTGTTTTTTTTTACTTTCTTTATTTGGAATAAACATATGTAGCCATATTAGACGTAGTGTGATCAGTGTACACTACAGTATATACCTCAAAATGACAAAGTTCCTTTAATAAAGTTTACTACGTCATCACCCAATGGCACAGTTGAGGGAGTTTACAATAGTGTTAAGACTTGTCATATCGATAGAATAGCACAGAACACATCGCATACGTTGTCAGGAAAAGGCTAAAAGGTCAAAGCAAAGTTGATACATATACGAAACTGTGGCTCCATATAAGCGTGTTTTTCTACTCCAGATCATCCGTCTGTGCAACAGCCTGTATGTGTTTTTTGAAAGTCGACAAAATAGAAACCATAATACTAATTGTGTCGGAGGTAGAAAGGCAGTCATGGCTTTCTTCTGATTAAAAACATATCTAAAAAACACAACAAAACAAAAAACATGTGCACAAAATCATATTGGGCCTCCAAAGTTCATTTCAAAAGAGCATGTATTCTGTATTACTATCACTATGGTATTTAAAATGACATTTATATAGGCACAACTGGAATTTCAAAGAGCCTGTTTCAGTTTTGTATTTATTTAATACGTTTTATGATATTTTTATATATATATATATATATATATATATATATATATATATATATATATATATATATATATATATATATATATATATAATCTCAGGGTTCTCCCCGGGTCTTTTCAGCCACATGACAGCTGTGTTACGTCTTGACACACCATTTAACCAATCAGAGAATTGACGGGGCGGGTTTTGTGTGTTAAGCACTTGAGAGGCTAAAACATTGACTGCTAAAATAAATAACGATTATTTTCAAAGCAAAAATAGTGACAATGAATGCAGGGTTTTCAAAATAAGCCGGCGATCGGCGCAATCCACCACCTAATACTATATTTGCACCAGCTACTTTATTAAAAATATTAAGATTTTCGGGTATTATCATTGTCCATTTTTTGTCGTATTATTGTACCATAAGGTGATATATAGTACATAATAGCTATACACATGCACCAAAAAAAAAAAAAGCGTATTTCTTTTGTTGTGATATCGTAAAAATGTACCCAGGTGCTTGTGAGAGATATTGGGGGTTCATGTATAGAGGCTGTGTACGCCTTTAAGAAGAAAGGCATGATGGGATATCAGCAGAACACTTGTCAGCTGATATACAATTACAAATGCTTAAGTGCAGAGGTGCTGGATTATTACAGTCCGGTTTCATGCAACAGTTATGATGGTGACCCAACATGTGTGAGTACTGTTGTGCAAAACAAAACGGTTAAAATGAACAGTTGCATTAAAAAAATGTACAACAGCGAAAAACAAAAATAGACATGCATTAACAAGTGAAAAGGTTACCTTTTTTTTTTGTCTCGTTGTGTGAACTCCAATAAACCTGTTATCTTTCCCCAGTCAAATCATAGAGTGCCTAAATAAGCACAGTAATTTATCATAAAAAAAACAGTAACGAAAAAGAAAATGTAGAACATAAAACAGAGCAACCAGTCAGTCAACGAAAGACAACACATTATTCAAATTCTTTATAGTATTATATATTTAAGGTAAGGCAAGTTTATTTTCCTGTTAAAAGTGCACCTGGATATGATGTTCTGCCGCTCGGCAGTACAGAATTCCTGGGGAGAACCCTGTGTGTGTGTGTGAATATATATGTATGTATGTATGTATGTATGTATGTGTGTGTATTTCTCAAACAAAGAATTTTAGAAAAAATCTTTTGTAGCAAAAGTTTTGCTGTTGTGGAGGAGGAAAAAAGTTACAAGAAATAGTTGTCTACAATTATTTATTTCAGCATTTTTTTTTTGCAAAACTCCAAAAAAGTAATTAAAAAGTATTCATACCCTTTGATGCTATGATAGTATTGTCTACAAGGTGCTAGAAAGAAGAAAGAAGGTTCTTTCAACAAGAACAAGTAGAAGAATTGTGAGGAAGGTTAATAACAATCCCAGATTAACTGCCAAAGATATTCAAAGTGAATTGGCTGCAAGTAGGACTGGGGTTTCCATTTCAACCATAGGTTGAGTATTGCATGGTGAAGATCTCAATGGTCACAGGCCAAGGAAAATGTCACAAGGACAATCGCTTATAGTTTGTAAAACAGCATTTGAATGACGGATATGAGTTCTGGTCAAAGATTTTGTGGAGTGATGAAACAAACAAACAAACAAAAAATCGAGCTATAGTCGTTATGTTTGGAGAAAGTCTGGTGAGGCATTCAAAGAAAAGAACACCATACCTACTTGTCAAGCATGGAAATGGTAATATCCTTCTATGGGGCTGATTTTCCTCTAATGGCACAGGAAATTTAGTTCCAATACATGGTAAATGGATTCCATAGCATGCCAAAAGACATTAGCCAATCATCTGAAACCTTCTGCTACCAAAACTTGGTTTAAAGCACAACTGGACGTTCCAACACAACAACAATCCAAAGCACACATCAAAATCTACTTCAGAATGGTTAAAGAAGAATAAAATCAAGGTTCTGGAATGGCCTAGTCAAAGTCCCGCCTAAACCGATTGGGAATTTTGAAGGCGGCTGTGCACAAGAAGTTCTCGGAAATTGAATGAACTGGAACAATTTTGCGTTGAAGAATGGTCAAAAATCACTAAAAAATCATGCCAAAAGCTCATTGACAAATATTCTAATCATTTAAAAGAGGTTATTATTGCTAAAGGTGCCTCAACTAGATATTAATTTAATTTTCCTCGTCAGGGTATGAACACTTTTGAATTAGCATTTTTGGAGTTTTGCAAAAACTTTTGCTACAAAAGAGTTTTCCTAAAGTTATTTGTTTTTGGAGAAATGTCTAGACATTATACATTTCCATTGGGGTATGTAAATTTTTGGCTACAACTGTGTGTGTGTGTTTATGTTTATATGTTTACACACACACTCACACACAGATAAACCCGTTTTATATCATACCCCGTTTATTATCATGATTTTTCAAAAACCACTCGCCATGCACCATAGGTTCTTTGAGAAATTACCTCTCTTAATTATCTCACAAACCCGCTTATTGTCATGTTTTGTGCAGCCTGTCAAATGCTGCATGGCGTGCGCAGTCTTAACGAGGACACAGTTAATTTACAAAACACCAACATCACCAAATTTTTGTTTAACATAGTCTTCTACAAATGTCCACACACAAAAAAAAAACCTAATTGATAGCTCTCATCAGTCGACAATTCATGCCTTTTTTAGATAATGACACAAACTGTTTCGTTCTAGTTAATGATACAAAATGTATTTGTCCTATAGTAAACTATATGCATTTGTTTAAATGTAAAGAACGACTAAATGTACAGTGTTAAAACACTGCTCTTTAATTCACTGTTAGTTTCCTGTCTTTTTTTCTCGTAATGCACGGTCATAGGCAAACGTGAAACTCGGTTCATATCATTCATGACCCGTTTTATATCAAGAACTATGCACAGCATTGATGATAAAGCTGGTTCATCTGTGTGTATATGTGTGTGTGATATATATATGGGCTTGAACATACTAAGCATACTGTATATCCAACTGACAAAAGCATTTCTGTCATAACAGATACCATAATAATACACTCTACAGCACACCATCATTTTGTATGTGCATGCGTGCACATAACAAGGATACAGGGGCTTTATACGTATATATGAAACAGTCTCTTAAAATATTTGTATGCAAAACCCTTGCAGTTTTCAAGAACACTGTTTCATCCACACCTTGTCATAAAAGATAACAACGTTAGAAGTGAAAGAAAGCCATTTTACAGTGCTAATGCAAAGCACTGACAAATGTATAAATGTAATAGTTTAACCCCCAATATACAGTATCTAAACCATACTCAGTATAGCAAAAAGGCACATATAAAGCCCCCTCCCCCAACTGCTGCATATTCAATCAAATCACAAACAAATGTTTATCCATCTACAGTTAATAAATTTACAATTGCATAGTACAAGAAAGACAAAATATAAAATGCTGGGGTCCTGGTCCTTGTCTTTGGGTCTTCAGTAGTTCCCTCCTTCGACAGAACACTTAAGTGTGCAGCTCGTGAGCCAGAAGTTTCAATGCAGTCTCCATTCTTAGCAAATACATCTTGTCTTTATAAAAGTGGTTCGTCCACTGGAGGTTGTGCCTTGTGTTCCACTTCTAAATGGCTACGACTTCACATAACCTAAACAGGTGGAAAGAAAAAACAAAAGCATTACTATTATTAACGATCATAATAGTCTGAATTCTCCATAACGACTATTTATAGAAAACCCTTTGGTTATTATTGGAAACAATCTCCTGCTGAACTATAAAGTATTGTTTTGTAAGGCACTCTAGTAGAAGTACTAATAAAAGCTAGTACAATTCTTTGAGAAACAAGGGGTTATACATTTCTTCCAATAGTTTTTTTAACAGCAACCTCTTGCTAAAACAGACCCCACCCTGAGATGAGAAGTTTTCGAAGGTGGACATTCCATTCAAAAGACATAAGGAAATTTCTTTTTTTTCATTAGTCTCTGGAATCCATAGCAATATCTTAAATGAGAAAAGAAACCGTCAGCAGTTTGCCTATTAAACATTAATAGCTACCTTGGACTTTTTCTGTATAATAGGGCAATATATTAAGAGGGCATAAATCTCATGCTGACAAGAATTTAATTAAATCACTGAATAGAAATAAAGGCTAATTTATTTGTACTTTTTTTGTGATGGTAAAGTTATCAAAGCCATATCTTCAATAAAACCAGGGACTTTTTTATTACTAAAATAAAATACAAAAATGTGTATTTACACATTGCTTTATAAAATATATATAAAACTACAAATATTGAGAGAGAGAGAACTACTAACTACATGAAAATAAAGAATGCAGTTAAATTAGATTCAACCAACTCATAAGCCTGCATTAGTCCACACTGAATTCAATTTAATGTCATTTATCGAAACTGTCACTGCTGGCCAGGGGAGTGGAAAGTAGGGGTGCAGCAGCAATGATAAATCCTGCTAGTTTTAATAAATAATACTGATAATAGTGATAATAGAACAATCAGCACTTTAACAACAGGGGCAGGATATTTTATAAATCGCACTGTTGCAATCTCACGAGAGTCAGATAGTAGTTGACAAGCATTAGAAGCTTGTATACAGTAGAACGGTTATTGAAAATGTCCCAAAAAAGAACATACAGGGGGTTATAGTTTTGTTCAATGGCTTTCAGCACCCCCACTATAAAAATTGTTCCAGCGCCACTGCTGGTTGCCAAGGGAAAAGCAATTAAAGAAGCCTTGTTATTTGTGATGCTGTCAGAGCCCTGTCGCTGAGCAATTGTGTGCAGCTGGGATGCGGTACTGGAGACGTATTGCTGGGCAACCAATTGAGCAGTTAGGTTCGCCCGGCGCTGAGCTGATCGGGAGGTCCGGATTAGCTGGGAGGCGTGTCCGGGAAGGCTGTGCAGAGCTTAAAAAGCATCTGCGCCACAGTTCGAGGTTCCTGCACGGCCATTGCTACACAGACGGGCGCTGAGCTAAAGCTTGCGCTTTGTTAACATCGAGGAGTAGAGCATCCGCTCTGCAGGATTAACTACCATGAAACCTTTCAACTGAAGGACGGTGTTCGTGAAGGCATTGCACAGCCGAGGCCATTTGAAGAGGCAGGAGTCGCCGTGAGGAAGCTGGGACTCCGGGCGCCCAGAAGTGGGTTAGTTAAGGGGAGGTTGATCCCACAAAAAGTGTATAGGAGAGGGTTTACTTAGAGTAGTAGGTTCCTGGAGCAGAATGTTCCTTTTAGTGGGACCAGCGCTCGCCATTTGTGTGGCAAACTTTTATTTTAGGCGTTGTTTTGTTTTGTTTATTAAATTTGACACTAGGGCTACCAATGCTGGTACCCTAGTGGCAGCACTGTTGAATTAAATCTGCACGCCTGTGCAGCGTGTCAACACCCAATGCTCTGTGTCTGCCTCAGTATTTTTCAGTGACGACCCACACACGTAACACTGCACCCTGTTACAGATGCACTAAAATGATTCTTCAAAATTACTTTAGAAAAACAGAGCGGACTGGCTTCCTCATTTAGATTATTATTAAATCTAAAACTTACCTGCTGTCTTGGAGCAAGGCTCGCTGTTGCTTTATTTTTATTGCTTGTAAGCATTTTAAAAGAGACTTTAAAGAGACTTTTAGCACTTATGCATGTTGGAATTGTCTTGCTGAAGACTCAATACAGTAGCTAATGGAAGAAATACCTCATGACAAAATAGGTTTTAGATAAGAGGTTCACTTTGCCCTTCTGCTGCTTTAAGTCTGTATTTATAGAACGAGACGCTCAATATTTGCGGGCAGGAAAATTAATCAGATATGAGAATGGCACTCCAGAAATATAAAGGACTAATACAAATGGAAACAAAGGATGAGTCCTCTAAATAGATTCTTGTCTGTAATGATCACTTTGTTCCATCAGCAATGTTTATATTTAACTGCTTCCTGTTAATAGCTTTCCATGTCATCACATTTAGTGATGCATAAACTGATCTTTCGTTACATCAATCATTCGTTTTAGGCTGCAACAATTCTGAACTTAGGAAAGATTAAAACACGTGTCTCTACAATAAGGACACAAGGGCATTTTGAGATGGCCAGGGTATTTATTTATAGCAGCTCCAACACACTGACCCATATAATTTGGTACGTTGTATTGTCTGAATTAAAGCACTGCTAGTCTTTTATCCTAACCCAGTGGAGTTTTTACAACTCAGCTGAGCATTGCAGGTACAAAAAACAAAACAAACAACAACTAAAACCAGGATGGATCTGTACAATACTCTATCAAACTCCAGCTGTGCAGTCTTTCTATACCTGTGGAGAAACCTTGGAGGTTGGTTGTCCTTTTTTTTTTTTTACACAGTGCAACAGGCTGAGCATGAACAACAACAAAAAAAAATCATAAAAATGAAATTGAGAAGAAAATGTTTAGAACTTTCTGTAGCTCTACATGGTGCAAGTTGGGATTGCTGGTATTGAATGAAGAAAAAAGAAACATGTTGTCCTGTTTAATAATGGAAAGGACCAAACTTACGACTACATGCAGGAAAGGTGTTATTGATTTGCTCCATGACATCTGCCAAGGCTGTGCCGGTATTATGTGGAGGGACTAACAAGTCACCTGTAACCATGACAACAAAGAGAACAAATTCAACTCCAAAATAATTTGAGAAAATACTTGATGAATGTAAAAATCACCTTAAAAGTATCACTTTTACAATCACTTTCAAAACATTTCAATACAGCCTATTACTGGGAAATAACAACAAACATTATTATTACTACCACCATAGTCCATGAAGAAACAATTAAATCTACGAAATTATTAAACAATTTAACTTCTCTGCAAAAAATTACGTTACAAAAAACACACAGTATTAGTGATAATTCTGAAAAGCTAAGCCAAGAAATACAATGAAAAAGCACCTTGACACTAGGATATGTATATGTACTGTATGAATACACATTATGTTTGGTCTGACCTGCCTGATCCAAGTGTGAGCCAATATCCTGATTCACTGAGTAGTTGATGAAAGAATGCTGAAGGGGAGCAGAGGACAAAACTCCATTTATTCGGAAATCTGTTTCAGGCTAAAATTTTTAAAAAATAAAATAAAAAACATCAATTCTATGCTCCACTATGTAAATTACAACAATGTAGATATACAACTCAATATTGTTTAGCATAAACTATAATACTGAACAGTGGCTTAAAATGTGTTGAGATACACAGATGCAGAATTAATATTGTTAAAAACGTATTCATGTCAGCACAGACAACCTCAATGTCTCTGTTTGTCTTCTAGTGGGATATCAACTTAATTCTTTCTTAACTCAAATCACTCCTTATCAGTTAAAGGTGGTCTACTCATGAGCAAAGAATATGGAACCTTTACTGTAGAACATATGCACCATTTTTCTTTGAAAAGTTATAGAGCTGATTAGTTGATCCTTAGATTTGCTATTTTATTCCTGCAGCCAGCCAATGAAGTCCTTCACGTGAGGATGAAGCTACTCTACAAGTAGATGTAAAGGCAAGTCACATGCCTCTGCCTAAACTCATTGGATTTTTAATAGTCTGTTCAGCACTACAGTGCTAATTAATGAGAATACAACATTTCCACACCCATACTTAAGGCAGCATCCGTAAACATGCGCCCATAAACTGCCAATTCTATTAGCGCGACTATATCACTTGTTAACACAGACCGAGATGGAAATATAGCAGTGACAATGGAACTCACGCTGCAATTTTACATCAGCTTGAACCAATGGAATAATAAAAAATTGGGGGACAATTGACTATTGACAGCATGCCATAACCTGCACCTGAGACACTATCCCCACTGCTGATTTTAATATAATGGTATGTTGCTGAGTTAAGAGGGTAGGATAAGGCATATAAATTAAACAGGGCAATGTTTGCCTGGCTATGCCAAATTAAAAAATATTTTACTCTATTTCTCTATCATAGATGAAGATCCAGTAAGGTATCAGTCTTGTTTTCAACAAATACTGAGTATTAAGGGTTATGAATTTTAGTACAGATGCTCCCCAATTTACGCAACCGCTCCGTTCTGGAAAGCCTTGCGTAACCCGAATTTTACTTAAGTCGAAACCGTATATTATACACTGTTCAGTACGTACTGTGTGTATATATATATATATATATATATATATATATATATATATATATATATATATATATATATATATATATATATATATATTACTGTAATACTGTACAGTATATGTGTTTTTTTTGTATGTGTGGCTATGTAAATGTTTGTGTGTACAGTATGTTTATACAACATGAAAAAAGGAAAATGAAAACATAAAAAAAAATGAAAACATGAAAAAAAATGTCATTGCAAGCATAAAAAACAATTACAACAAAAACATTGCATTTACCTTAACCCTATCACTTGGTCGCTTTCCAGTCATGATTTGAATGAAATAGGGTGAACTAACAGAAAGACAGTATCACTGAAATAACACAATGCCGCGAGTATCCGATCGGAAACAATAAGAACACAAGACTGAGAGGCTGTGAGAGCACAAAGCCTTCTCTTGTAGGAGATGCTACTGCTGTACTTCTGCGCACACCATACTACTTTGCATTTCTGTACGCTAAGCAATATTTTCCGCAACTCGAAAATTTTATTTATGCCTTATGGAACTTTTTGCGTAAGGTTGAATTTGCGTAAGTCGGGTCTTGCGTAACCCGGGGAGCGTCTGTAAATAACATGACTGGTTTCCTGCAAGGAATGTACCTTTTTTTACTCATGAGTCAGATGCACAGTTAAGATATCTGCCATCTAAAACAACTCCAAAAGTATATCATATGGGGAAAAAAAGCTTTCCTCTTCATTTGTTAATTTATATACTGCATTTGCGAGTGGAGTTACATTGCTTTTATAAAAAAAACATGCTTCTGGTTAGGCATCAAGAAATGCTTAAAACAGTCAGTCAACAAACAGATTGTTGACAAGCTTCAGGGTGCTACTTATAGCTAATTGTCACATGCTGTAAAATGCATACTTAATGGAACCTTGAAGGTACACATTATGCATGTTCGAGGAAAGTAAAATGCTGAAGTAATTAACCTTAAAAACTGTTATCATAAAAAACTGAATCAGAAAGTCATTAGTGTGGCTCCATGAAAACATAAAAAATAACTCCTATACTTGTGTCTTGTAAGGTCACCATTGTAGTTTTACTTTGTTGTTCCTTGCTGCATATTTTATTCACTTTCCAATTTTATCATAACCCTGGTTCCCTGAAATAGAAATGTAACCATTACCGTATGGGTATTTACCTCTGAAAGACCCGAAACCTGAATAACTTATATCAAAGCTGCTTGCACAGCCTGTGACACAGTCATGGCCCAAACCCGAGGGCACAATAGTACTGCGCTTGCAGACCTCCTCGTAATTTTTCTCTTCAAGGCTGCTGCAATCATGGATGCAGCGACCTTGAAAGTTAATAGTTACATTTATATTTTCAGGGAACTTTAACGTGGAGGGGGATTCCGTCAAAAAGGTCCTGCAAAAACTGTAGTATAACTGCCATGGGACAGGTAGTGGGGTCAAACCCACAAAGCAGGCACCACGTCTAAAAGACAGCCAACTTGTACCCGTACTGGGAACGCATGGACTGACATTTTGCAGGGTATCAATAACGCTATTGGACAGACCCAAATGACTCAAATGCAGCCGTTCAGGGGCCAGACCCAAAGATGCAGGCTCAATGGGCAGGGATGCCATAATGTCCCCCATTCCTGACTGAGCAGGTCGCTGCGCTTGGGCAGTCTCCATGGCTGGTCCCTCAGGAACTGCATCAGGGTTGAAAAAGATTATCTTGGGCCAATAAGGGGCTACTAGGAGCAACTTGGCTTGGTCCTGCCTGATTTTCAGACACAGCGGGAGCAGGGCAAGTGGAGAGAAGGCATATAACAGTTGCCTTGGCCACTGGTGTGCCAAGGCATCCACTGCCAGCGGATTCCCGCCTCCTATTACAGAGAACCAGAGGGGATAGTGGGTTGATTCCTGGGAGACAATGAGATCTATCTTTGCTCTCCCAAACCTCTCCCAAATGAAGTTCCCCACCTCGGGGTGAAGCCTCCACTCGGAGGCGCTGGGAACTCTCTTTGCGCTACGCCAAGGCGTAGATGGGCAGGCTGTTTCAACCAAGACAGCACTTACAGACAGTGACGAGACACTGTCAAAAGGCGGTCGCGATTCAACGCCGGCTGAAAAACTCTGCTGTTAAACTAGGCATGCAGAGGGCGCATGCGCAGGAGACCCAATGGAAGGGTTTGGGAAGCTGCTGCCATCAAGCTTAAAAGCCTCTGGAACGTCATTACCGTGAGCGCTCTGTTGACCTGAAAGAGCTCTAAACAGACGGCTATTCTCTGCACTCTGTTGTCCACTAGAGTGAACAGCATGGACCTGGAGTCCAAGCACATTCCTAAAAAGGAGGCTGTCTGAGAAGGCGTGAGCTGGCTCGTCGCATGATTCACCATAAGGCCCAACCATTTGTCAGCTTAATTTTTTTACTACAGTACAGTATGGGTCCACTGGTTCGTAGTCATCATAATGGTGATGCAAAAGCAATCACCAAAACGGCAGCAAGATACTGTGGATAAGATTGTGAGCAATCACAGCTGAAGCACGTATCTTGGTCCTGCGCCACGCTGCTGTACCCAGCAGCTGTGCGCGTAGTATCTATATAAAACACAAAAATATAAAAGACGAGAAATGTTTTTTCCATAAAAAACAGTATTTAAACAATTACTGTTCATATAAACTTATTTTATTTCAAAGGTATGTTGCTGGATCCCTGCGAAGGCGCGACTCAAGCCGCAGGCTTCATGCGAGGCACAAGGCCGCAGTGGGACATAACAAGCAACAGGTACAGTACTGTGCAAAAGTTTTAGGCAGGTGTGAAAAAATGCTGTTAAGTAAGAATGCTTTCAAAAATAGACATGTTAATAGATTATATTTATCAATTAACTAAATGCAAAGTGAGTGAACAGAAGAAAAATCTAAATCAAATCCATATTTGGTGTGACCACCCTTTGCCTTCAAAACAGCACCAATTCTTCTAGGTACACTTGCACAAAGTCAGGGATTTTGTAGGCATATAGTCAGGTGTATGATTAAACAATTAGACCAAACAGGTGCTAATGATCATCAATTCAATATGTAGGTTGAAACACAATCATTAACTGAAACAGAAACAGCTGTGTAGGAGGAATAAAACTGGGTGAGGAACAGCCAAACTCAGCTAACAAGGTGAGGTTGCTGAAGACAGTTTACTGTCAAAAGTCATACACCATGGCAAGACTGAGCACAGCAACAAGACATAAGGTAGTTATACTGCATCATCAAGGTCTCTCCCAGGCAGACATTTTAAGGCAGACAGGGGTTTCCAGATGTGCAGTCCAAGCTCTTTGAAGAAGCACAAAGAAGCGGGCAGCGTTGAGGACCGTGAGCGCGGTGGTCGGCCAAGGAAACTTACTGCAGCAGATGAAAGACACATCATGCTTACTTCCCTGCAATCGGAAGATGTCCAGCAGTGCCATCAGCTCAGAATTGGCAGAAAACAGTGGGACCCTGGTACACCCATCTACTGTCCGGAGAAGTCTGGTCAGAAGTGGCCTTCATGGAAGACTTGCGGCTAAAAAGCCATACCTCCGACGTGGAAACAAGGCCAAGCGACTCAACTATGCACGAAAACACAGGCACTGGGGTGCAGAAAAATGGCAGCAGGTGCTCTGGACTGATGAGTCAAAATTTGAAATATTTGGCTGTAGCAGAAGGCAGTTTGTTCGCCGAAGAGCTGGAGAGCGGTACACAAATGAGTGACTGCAGGCAACAGTGAAGCATGGTGGAGGTTCCTTGCAAGTTTGGGGCTGCATTTCTGCAAATGGAGTTGGGGATTTGGTCAGAATTAATGGTCTCCTCAATGCTGAGAAGTACAGGCAGATACTTATCCATCATGCAATACCATCAGGGAGGCATCTGATTGGCTAAATTTATTCTGCAGCATGACAACGACCCCAAACATACAGCGAAATTCATTAAGAACTATCTTCAGCGTAAAGAAGAACAAGGAGTCCTGGAAGTGATGGTATGGCCCCCACAGAGCCCTGATCTCAACATCATCGAGTCTGTCTGGGATTACATGAAGAGAGAGAAGCAAATGAGGCTGCCTAAATCCACAGAAGAACTGTGGTTAGTTCCCCAAGATGTTTGGGCCAACCTACCTGCCGAGTTCCTTCAAAAACTGTGTGCAAGTGTACCTAGAAGAATTGATGCTGTTTTGAAGGCAAAGGGTGGTCACACCAAATATTGATTTGATGTAGATTTTTCTTCTGTTCACTCACTTTGCATTTTGTTAATTGATAAATATAAACTATTAACATGTCTATTTTTGAAAGCATTCTTACTTTACAGCATTTTTTTCACACCTGCCTAAAACTTTTGCACAGTACTGTATATATAGTGCACAATATACAAAACAATGGTCCTAACACAGTGTAATAATATTGCTTAATACTTGTGTAAACACAATAATTCTTGAGAAAAAATAGAAAGGCAACAAGTACTTATCTGAACCAGATCTCCAGTTAGTTCAGTCTTGAAAGGAAAATGCAGCGGAGATCTCTGGCGAGTACTTTCATGCCCACGGGGGTAGGCCATGACTGCGTCACAGGCTCTGCGAGCAGCTTTGATTTATCTTTTTCAGGCTTTGGGTTTTTAAGAGGTAAATACCCATACGGTAATGGTTACATTTTGTACTTGAAAGTGAACAAGCAACTTAATTCATAATTTGAAACTGCCTTTTCAGTGCTTTTGACAGAGGTTTCGTCTCTCCTTATGTGCCACTGACTAGCGGTCTTGTCAAACACAAACATAAAGGTCATAAAGATGTGCACCTATATATTTTTTGTATTTAAGAATTTGTTGTGCATTTGTAAAATGCTTTAACAAAGATTAAAAGTACTGTGCAAAAGGGCCATTTATATAGTGGCCCAGCAGGAACATAAATATTTGTGTGGCAGTCAAAAGGTTAAAATCCACAGATCTGGGAACAAGAGTTATACTGCTGCGGTGGAGATATTTATTCTATTTTTGTAAAGCGGTTTCTGCAAATAACTTAAAAATGTCTGTTAACGAATTCCCCACCAAGTTTCCTCAGAACTGGATAAGCGTTTCTACAAATGTTAGGGTGACATACATAGACATGTATAAAAAGACAGATGGAGAGGCACCTCCTTATATCCCCATATTCGGAGAGTCTCAATAACCTGGCAATGCAAGGGCTGTAGCCCTGTGTCTGTGTGTTGTAACTACCTGCTCGAGCAGCTGACGCAGCCTGTGAAGCTGGGACTCCAGTTGCTTGTTGTGGTCCTCCAGAATCTGCATCCTGGCTTCAAGCCGGCCTTTGTGCTGCCGCAGGAGTTTGGCCTCGGCTAATAGTTCTGCCTCCGCTGGACCGCCCGGCTGTCCAGAGGCCACTGAGTGTGGGGGGGAGGGCAGAGAAGAGGCGCCTTTCAGACAGTGCTGCTCCTTCAGGTGCTCGTACTCTATCTGCAGATTCCTGCAACACAGAACACAAGGCAGGGGGTGCCATTTAAACCTTATCTCAGGGCTGATTAGATATAAGCAGTGCAGTACCCAAGTGGCCAGTATATGAAACCGATGAGTCAGTATAGATATGGGCTCTTGTAAAAACTGAGCTCAAACTAATATCGGGGCAAATGGCCAAAGATAAGATAATAAGAGAACGAGAAAAAAAAAAAAAAAAGAATCATGTATGAAAATCTTTCTCTCTCTCGTGTGGGTGGAGCTTTGGAGTGTGTGTGAGAGATTCTTGTTTTGTTCTACTGTTGCATTGTTCTGTTTTTTATAGTTATTAGTATTTGAAGTGTTTTTTTAAAAAAAGGGTAGCTGTGTCAGTTTCTGGCCATAATGGCCAGTTCGGGGGGCCATAACCCCTCAAATTACCCCTTTGAAAAACTAACTAGGAGACATGGAGTCAAGATTTCACCAGAACAGTTTTGTCCCCTCGAGAGGTGTGTGCTAAACAACTGAATTAGTAAATCAGATCATAGAAAAGGGGATAGTTTTAAACGATACGTTCACATCGGTGTTGCCGCTTTCAGCCCCGGCACGAAAAGTTCCAATTTCAAATGTTCCACCTTTTGTACGTAATGAAGTACTGGAGAGGGAATTAGCCCAGTACGGACAAGTAATGTCAGGGATTAAGAGAATTCCCCTGGGCTGCAAAGCCCCACATTTGAAGCACATTGTGTATTTCCGAAGGCAGGTTTAAACGATACTAAATAACATCAATGAAGATCTGAACATCTCTTTAAAGTTTAAAATTGAAATGTCAGGAACTGTCTGGAGGAGGAGGAGGAGGAGGAGAATGAGGAGCGGGGTGCAGCAGAGGAAGATAGTGGGATCGGGCCGAGGCCACAGCCGAAGCCGCGGAGAAGGGAGGTCCAGTCTGATAATAAGACAGCGGGAGGCAGTGGCAGGAATGTCGGGGAGAAAGACGCTGGCAGCAGTACCGACACCGTTAGGGAGGCAGAACTGATCCGGGTAAGGATAATCAGGAGGCATGGTAGGAGACAGCGGGAGGGAGGAGGTGCGGTTGCAGCCCAGGCTGCGGCGTGGCTGAAAATAGTTGCAGCAGGGTTGACAGAAGCTCCAGGGGAGACAGTTGAGACAGTTGAGATGGAAACAGAAAGGAATAAGGACAGGGAGTTTAAAGTACCAGGGAAAAAAATAAAAATAAGGAGTGGAGGGGCGGTGGCAAAAAAACATTGTACAGAGGGAGATGAAGAAAATAATGGGAGTACTGCAAGATAGTAAGGCTGGGGAGCACAGCAGAGCACTGGGGAAGAGACCGATAACCCGCTGGAGCGCAATCGCTGCCAGCACTGCTACCGAGGAATCCTCGGGGTCGGAGCGTGAACGTGAGGGCGGCTTCACAGACTCCTCTCTGACATCGGGCTCCTCGGCCAGCCAGAGTTGCATAGGACCCGGGGGGGTACGATCTACAGAGAATCAGGGCTTTTTTACAGAAAACAAAATGTTTCAGATGTCTGTCAAATATTTGATGAGGAAAAGCACAGGAAACTAAAGTTTTAGCAATCAAGAAAATTGGAGGATGAAAAAAAGTTTTTAACTAAACAGAAGGCTAATGAAGGGTAGTTTTTTCTCTTTTGTGTATTTCTCTGTTGTTTTTCTCAGTGTCTCTGTTTCTTTTTCTCTGTTTCATTTTTCAAACGGGTGTAGAGAAGCACTATAGAGAGCTGCTGTATATGAATTGATTAGGCAAAAACATATCAATATAATGTTTTTGCAACAAACACACAGCGATGTAAATAACTGTATTGAATGAGAAAAAGAATGGACGGGTGATATAGTTTGAAGTCGCGGATCCTCTCTGAGAGCGGGGGCTGCTGTTTTATTTTCTGAAAATTTTAAACCAATTTCCTGTACTGTTGATGAAGTTGTTAAAGGATGCCTGCTCTTTGTAAGAGCAGTAGTGGAGAATAAGACTTTTGTTTTTATTAATATATATGCTCCCACTGACGGTAGGGAAAGAATATCCTTTTTAAATATTTTAGATGACACCTTGGGAGGAGATATTAATTGTACAGAAAATGATAACAAAGACAGGAATCATGAAGAGCCCCGTGCAGAGAGATGCACCGTATAATAGAAAAGTGTGAATTAGAAGATATTTGGAAAAGTTTCAACAACAATAAAAGACAGTATACATGGGTAAAAGTCAGGGATAATACACTCTCTCTCTGGCCAGATTAGAAGGAGGAGGAGACACAGCCCACACACACAGGTTCCATCAAGATCTGCCACAGGTCCCTGAAGAGGAGGAGAGAGAGGGGCTGGAGAGAGCATTTATGCTGCAGGAGCTCTCCACCGCCCTCAATGGACTGAGCAATGGCAAAGCCCCTGGCATCGATGGCCTCCCCACTGAGTTCTATAAAGCGTTCTGGGATGAACTGCGGGAGGACCTGCTGGCGGTTTATAAAGAAAGTCTGGCCCAGGGATAGCTGCCGCTCAGCTGCACAAGGGCAGTAGTAACACTGCTGCCTAAAAAGAGGGTCCTGTTTGAAATAAAGAACTGGAGACCTGTCGTCTTCTTGTGTGTAGATTACAAATTGTTGTCAAAAGCTCTGGCCAACAGACTG
The DNA here is from genome assembly GCA_030684275.1 of Acipenser oxyrinchus oxyrinchus. Lineage (NCBI taxonomy): Eukaryota > Metazoa > Chordata > Actinopteri > Acipenseriformes > Acipenseridae > Acipenser > Acipenser oxyrinchus. The sequence goes on along the minus strand of CM060251.1, from coordinate 52,989,924 downwards.
AGGGAGGTCCTGGGGTCAGTGGTACATTTGGACCAGACATACTCTGTGTGCCTGGCAGGTCAATCTTTGACAATATATTTTTAATTTGCGATATTTTGGCAGTCTCAAAGTTATTTGGCTTGAATACTGGTTTGATTTCACTGAATCAGGAAAAGGCTTTTGACCGGGTTGAACACCAGTATTTGTGGAGGACCATGGAGTCCTTTTGGTTCAGCTGTGTCTTTGTGGCCATGACTTGGGTGCTCTACGGTGACATTTACAGTGTGCTAAAGATCAACAGTGGGCTGAGTGCTCCTTTCGCAGTACAGAGGGGGGTCAGACAAGGCTGGTCAGGCATGCTGTACTCCCTGGCCATTGAACCCCTGCTCCATAAACTGCGCCGTGTGATCAGTGGACTGTCCATACCACACTGCCCCGACGATCTTGTGGTAATGTTGAGAGGGGAGCAGGATGTCAGAGCACTGCACACAACCCTTGTAGACTTTGATACAATGTCCTCAGACAAGGTGAACTGAAATAAGAGCTGTGCCCTGTTGCTGGTGCAGTGGGGGTGCTGCAGACCACCAGCCCTGCCAATCAGGATTAATTGGAACAGGGGAGGTTTCAAGTACTTGGGGGTACACCTGGGGGATGAAATCAGAGAGAGAAGAACTGGGAGGGGGCGCTAGAGGGAGTGAAGGGGCGGCTGGGTAGGTGGCGCTGGCTGCTTCCACAGCTATCTTATAGAGGAAGAGCTCTGATCATCAACAACCTGGTGGCATCCACACTGTGGCACTGGCTGGTGTGTTTGGAACCACAGCAGGGGCTGCTGGGAGAGGTGCAAAAGACCATCCTGGATTCGTTCTGGGATGGGCTGCACTGGCTGAGGAGAGGGGTGTTGTATCTGCCAAAGGAAAAAGGGGGCCAGGGTCTTATTGATGTCAGCAGCCATGTCCCTGTACATGAATCCAATACATGAATTGTATTGTTTCATAAATCCTGGATACAATTATACAAGCCTGAATGGAACAGTAAGCATAGCTAGGGCTGTTTTTTTCTAGTATTACTATATATCTGATTATTGATTAGTCCCTCCAGGATTCCACGATCGCAAAAAAAAAATCACAGAATTTGCTCTCTCCTGTGGAATTTTTAATTTTTTGCAAAAAAACAAAAACTCAAACATTTGCTTCTTACTATCACTGTACATGTCACTAGAGCGCACACACGCTATTTGTATAGTGAGAAGTGTGGCCGGGTTTCAGTGCGAGCTTTAGTTCAGCCATGGAGAGATTCCTAAGGCCATCGGTGAGTTCTGGAAAACAAATCTAAATTAGCACCGAATATAACGGCAAAATGCAAGTCCAGTATTTCCAATAAGTCACTGTCATAGCTTCTGGTAAAACGGCAGAAGACTGTGACAGCGACCATGAATAGAGAAACAGTGGCTACTGATTAATAAGGTAAGATTATTATTATTATTATTATTATTTACAAAAGGATTTCATATTTTAGTCGCAAGTTCAAAGTGAAGCGTTGTTCTGTTACTCCTATGTGAAAGATCAGAGAAAAACTATTATGACCTTGCTTGTGCTCCCTATGTTCCAGGTCCTGAAAGTTGTCATTCTAAATTATATATGGCAATATACACGTTTTTTGTACATGGTGTAGTAACATGAATGCTCAAAAAGGAAGGGGGGTGCCAAACTATATTAGATATTATCCGATTACTTGGGATGACTTAACATTTTTGTGAAAATCCTCTTTTTTTTTTTTAATCGTTACTTTCCCATCTGTTTTGTGGTATGTGATGGTAGCACTTTCACACTGTGGCCTTGGTCAAAGAAACAAAAATGTGGATACGTTTTAAAATTACAACATTTTGGTGAGCAACAAATGTTTCTAAAAAATACCCTGTTACATTTGTACAAAAACGCTCCATGCCTTGTACACAGTAAACAGTGCACCTGTAAAATGCACAAATGCTAATTTGAATCCCAGTGCACAACTACAATCTTATTCTGCTAGGAAATATTATTATTACTAATGTGATTAAATATAGCCATATGTTTTGGCCATAACTGTATTTCATTTATTTTTTAAGAATTGTTTTGTTTTATGTATATTTTAAAAAACGGCATCCAAGTCAGTGATGTAAAAGTTTTTTGTTTTGTTTTTTTAAAAGTGAACTCTCTTTGCTTTATTGTATGTGTTTTTTTTTTCTTCTTCGTTCATTTCCATAAAATATGGCAAACATGTTTGTTCTGGGGATTTTTTTTCATAATTTAGTAATGTGATTTAATAAAAAATGAATTTAACTAACTGACTTACTTTTTGTTATTTATTTATACTCATCAACACATCATTAAAAAGTCATTGCCACAGAATTTTGCAGAAAACACTCTTTTCTTGTTGCAGGTTTTAGGAAATTTTACTGCGGATTTCCGTGGGGACTAATTGAAAGTTTAAAGTTATGCATGATAGCTATGGCAGGTAATAACTATTCTCTCCCTAATAAAAAAATCCAGAAGATGCAGTGTGCAAAAAACATTGAAAGAAAAAGTATTTCTTTTTGAATGGATTCACCCATGTGCATATGAGGGAGCCTGACCCCGTTTGTTGCTATTTTTAAAGTACTAGGTGACACTATTATATTTTAATGCAGTGAGGAAATTAAAGATGCATGATTAAGACTGCTTTGCTCTGTATATATTTGCAAACAATGCTGACATATCCATGGCAGAACTGAGCATTCGCTAAATTAGTAGTTTCAGCTTTAGTCTTCCTGTACAACACTTAATTTCATTCTCATATAGAATGTGAATGTACAATACCATTGGGTTAGTTCTTTTTTGTACAGTGGAGTTTTTAATTTATTCTGCCATTGCATTTTCTATAAGTTATTTTTCACATTGAAAAATAGTTTTATATATTAAGTAGTCCCCATAGAAATCTGCAGTCAAATTTCCTAAAATGTCCTAAAATCTGCAAAGAGAAGAATGTATATGCTGAAATTACTTTTCAATAAAAAAACAGTGTTAATGAGTAATAAATAAATAAGAAAAAGCAAGTCACAGTTAGTTAAGTAAGCAATAACTCATGACAGAGTGTGCAGTAAGATATACAGTAGAGCTGTCTTACTGTACACACCCTGGAGTGGGTTACTGTGCTTATAAAACAGCTCCACTTTATTATACAAAAAGAAAAAGAAAATAACATTTTAAACTTTAAGCTTTGTCTTTAGAAGCTACAAATTTGCTGGAAAAACGTATTACTGCTTAGAATTATTACTATTTTTTTTTTTTAAACTGCAGTTTCAAAAACTAAAAATATAACTGCTTACTTATGTTTTATACACTTTGGTAAGTAAAGTTGACGTCTGAAATCACGCTCTTCACCTTTATTTTGTGTTCCTCCAAACGCACTGCCGATGTCTCTTCTCAAGACTAGTTTAACTTCTCCAGAATCTCCCAGACAGACAGACAGTCAGTCATGCAGAATGTCACATCACTCAACCTCAACAAAACTGTTCACTGCATTATAATACCCACTGGTGTCTGCAATTACCATCATTTATTTAACAGCCCGATTTTAGATCCTGTAGTCCAGAGGAATTTGGTACCTAAGCCCGGGGCTTTACAGGAACTCTTGCAGTGGCCAAAGAAATAGAGATTGAGATTTTAAAGAAAATACATCCAAGGAAATTGATTAATCTTCAGAGGTGATTGCCCCCTAGCTGTGCATAAGACAATTTATACTGCACGGTGCTATGTTCAGCCAATTACAGAGTTTAATTTATCCAAGCCATTTTATAATTTTACTTATTTCAGTTTGTACGACATATGTAAGTTGCTTCGCGCTGACGCTCACACTGAATCCTGCAACACTTCTTAATATATTACATCTAGTGTTTATGTGCTACTCTAGTTCCACCTAATAGCAGTAGTTGGTACATACAGTATGTAGCAACTACTGCTATTAGAACACTTGGCAGTATCAAAGACGACAATAAAGTAAAAATCGTTTACATTTTAAAATAATTGCTCAAAATAAATCAATACTGAAGTTCTTAACTGCGCTATAATTCCTATTGCTGAAAACCATCCAATGGCTGCATATTTGTAGGTGCCTTTTTGTAATAAAAGCCTTTGCAATGTACAGTACTTAATGGCCTGAAAGAATTGTCTTCCAACTGTGTGCAGCTTTTTCCCCTTTTTGTGACCATGTGAGGAAAATGTATGACTATATATCGAAGCTCCATACTGTTCCTTCATCAATTACCTTTTAAGTAAGCTATTAAGTTTGCTGTACTGTACCTCTGCTCCTCCTCGAGTCTGGCAATGACCCGCTCCAGCTCTCCCCGCTCCTCCTTCTCTAAAGCCTGCAGGATCTGTGCTGGGCTCTGGGGCTGGCTGAGGGGCGACTCTCCACCCAGCGTCTGACAGTATTGCAGGATCAACATGTGCTCGTCCTCCCTACAGGTAACAGGACATATGACATATTTTACAGGGCACAGAGGTATAGGAGCTTAGGAGCAGCGAAAGCTGCAGGATAATTAAATCTGTTGTAAACAATCCACTCAAAGTATTACAATAATCACAACAGTATTCCTAGGCATTACGGGCTACATTCAACACATGACACTTGAAGCCTTCCAGCTTCCAGTGCATGTGGACCAGGGTGGTTGCTCAACCATTAATTTTTTTGCTGCATATACAGTGCCTATAGTAAGTATTCACCCCCCCTGGACGTTTTCACAGTTTGTTTGTGTTACAACCTAAAATCTTGGTGCATTTAAATGGGATTTTTTCCCCTTTGATTTACACAACTTACTCAACACTTTTAATGTGTGAAAAAATGGGGGGGGGGTGTGAAAAAACAAATCAATTAAATAAAAAGCTGAAAAGTCTTCATTAGATAAGTATTCACCCCCTTTGCTATGACACTCCTAAATAGGCTCAGGTGCAACCAATTGCCTTCAGAATTCACACAATAAGTTAAAAGGAGTCAATCTGTGTGCAATAAAAGTGGTTCACATGATTTCAGATTAAATACACCTGTCTCTGTAAGGTCCCACAGTTGGGTAGTGCATTCAAAGCAAAGATACTACCATGAAGACCAAGGAGCTTTCAAAACAACTCCAGGATGAAGTTGTGGAAAGGCACAGATCAGGGGGTATAAAAGATTTCAAAGGCATTGAATATCCCTTGGAGCACAGTCAAGTCGATCATTAAGAAGTGGAAGGTATACGGCACCAACCAGAATCTGCTTACAGCAGGCCGTCCTCCCAAACTGAGCAGCCGGGTAAGAAGGGCATTGGTCAGAGAAGCCAGCTAGAGGCCAATGACAACTCTGAAAGACCTACAGCGTTCCATGGCTGAGATGGAAGAAACTGTCCATGTGTCAACAATAGCTCAGGTACTCCTCAAATGTGGCCTGTATGGAAGAGTGGCAAAAAGGAAGCCCATGTAAAATCCCGCTTGGAATTAGCAAAAAGGCATGTGGGAGACTCTGAAAAGATGTGGCAAAAGATTCTGTGGTCCGATGAAACAAAAATTGAACTATTTGGCCTAAATGCAAAGCATTATGTCTGGTGCAAACCCAACATAGCACATCACCCAGGTAACACCACCCCTACTGTGAAGCATGGTGGTGGCAGGATCATGCTATGGGGATGCTTTTCATCGGCAGGGACTGGGAAGCTTGTCAGGGTAGAGGGCAAAATGGATGGAGCTAAATACAGTCAAATCCTTGAGGAAAACCTGCTTCAGTCTGCAAAAGACCTAAGACTGGGACAGAGATTCACCTTTCAGCAGGACAATGACCCCTAAGCACACAGCCAAAGCGAGACTGGAGTGGTTTAAAAACAAGAAAGTGAATGTTCTAGTGTGGCCCAGTCAAAGCCCGGACTTGAATCCGATTGAGACTCTGTGGCAAGACTTGAAGATTGCTGTCGACCAATGATCCCCATCCAACTTGACAGAGCTTGAACAATTTTGCCATGAAAAAAGGGTGAATATTAGATGATCCAGATGTGCAAACCTGGTAGAGACTTACCCCAAAAGACTCACAGCTATAATTGCTGCCAAAGGTGGTTCTACCAAATATTGACTCAGGGGGGTGAATACTTATCTAACCAAGACATTTCAGTTTTTTTTTATTTTTCATTAACTGTTGTTTCACAATAAAAATTCTCTTGCCTCTTCAAAGTGTTGAGTAGGTTGTGTAAAGCAAAGGAAACAAAAATCCCATTTAAATGGATCAAGATTTCAGGTTGTAACACAACAAACTGGGAAAACGTCCAAGGGGGCTGAATACTTACTATAGGCACTGTATCCTCCATCAAATGTGGTTTATATATCATCAACCACAACTGGAGGAAACAAACTCCCCACAATTTGGTCCACTTGAGCTGAAATGACCGTGTGGAAGGGTGGGAGTATTCACTGACACGGGAGACAGATTTTATTTGCAAACACCGCACAGGTGCCCAGATTTATTTATTTTACTTATTTATTTTTATTTAGTTTAGCCCGCAGACGGCGCTGTTGTCCGTGGTCTGGATACTGACCACGGGGTTACCAACACAGGTATCCCAATCCGTGCACCTACAAGTGCTCAAAAATAATAATGAAAACAGAAGGCGAAAGAAAAAGGGAAAATAAAACACAGTAATAAAACTACAAACAAAAGTGCTGCTTATGCAGTGCCCCCACAGCCGGTTGCCTCTTTAAACTCCTAGTCCTTTGATGTTTTAATGTCCTTTTCCACTGGACATCACTAGTTTATGTCTTCCTTGCGTCAAAACGATTGTTGTTGCTCATTAATTATCTGTACATAATTTAACTGTCCTTTCAGCCTAATCCAGTTAAGGCGCCACCTAGCCCCGGTATTTTTTCTTCTTATCAACCTTCATTTTTGTACACTGCAGTTCTACCTTCTCTGAAACACACACACATATCTTGTTAAAATTGAAGGAAGAATTGGGAGGAAATTCACCTTTCAGCAGGACAATGATCCCAAGCACAAGGCCAAAGCAACATTGGAGTGGCTCAAGAACAAAAAGGTGAATGTCCTACAGTGGCCCAGTCAAAGTCCTGATCTCAATCCCATTGAGAATCTGTGGCACTATTTGAAAATTGCGGTCCACAAGCGTCGTCCAAAAACCTGAACAACCTGAAGCAAATCTGCCAAGAAGAATGGGCCAGAATCACTCTGACACTGTGTGCAAAGCTGGTACATACTTACCCCAAAAGACTTAAAGCTGTTATTGCAGCGAAAGGTGGCTCTACCAAATATTAATGTGTGGGGGTTGAATACTTATGCAAGCAAGATATTTCAGTTTTTTATTTTTCTTAAAAATATTTCCCAACATAAAACCAATGTCACCTTACAATAATTGATTTTGAGTTTCAGTGTTTTAAAATAATATATCAAACAGAATGAAATTTCAATGTACCATTTATAATTCAGTAATATGAGAGAATTGGTCAGGGGTCTGAATACATTTGCAAGGCACTATATATATATATATATATATATATATATATATATATATATATTATATATATATATATATATATATATATATATATATATATACATATACACATACACACACACATATAATTTTTTAAGGACGAAACCCGGTGGTCTGGCCCAGAATTGAAAAAGACAAGTCTAGTTTCATCCAACGCTTCAAAATCAATGGTGGGCAAATCTGGTTCGGCCATGCCATTAATTTGGGCGTGTCTAGTTTCATCCAAAGCTTCAACATCGATGCTGGGCCAATCTAGTTTTGCCTATGCCAATTATTTGGACGAGTCTAGTTTTGCATTTTTACACTCTCCTCTGCCAGCTTCCAAGTGTGTGCCAGGGTATAAATGTATAAATGTACACAACAAATCAATTTAATATGGCTTATGAGACCAACAAAGATTCTACAGAAAGGTGTTTTTCATCATTTATAAATGTTCTAAGAATACTTATGTTGTTTATATAATTGTGTGTCAGAAAATGTAATGGACTAAATATCATCTGAATACTGAAGATGTCATTCTGGTAATCCAACAATCAGAGAGAAATCTTTGAAAAGTCTGCTAGAGAAGTATGTGGGAAGCTGAACTGTTTGTAAACCTCCAGAGGGTGCTGTACACTGTTCCATTAGGAGTTAGTGTGCTCTCTTTATACTTCAGTATGTGGGTGGGTGTTTGTTTTATATTAACATATTTGCAAACTTAAAGCTATTAGAAAACTGGAGGTTACCAAGGTTGTTAATAGTTGTAAGAAACATGCCAATACGGATTATAATAATTCTAGTTCCCTTAAAAAAAAAAACAACAACAAAAAAAAAAAAAACAATTTTTAATTTAGTCATATCTAGAATTTTTTTTATCTGATATTCTTTTGGGAAGACACATCCTCTTCAGCCGCCTCCATGTCAAACCACACTCCCTAACTCCATTCACTGCAGGTGTTGATCTTTGAAGACTCCTTGATCTGATCTCAACTCCTCAGAACTTACAATACATTCCTTGGCAGGCATTATTTTGTAACAATTGGTCAATCTATAGTAAGATACATGTCCATTAAACTTGATCAGATTTTTGTTTTATGTAAAAAAAAAAAAAATGAGTGCAATTGACACACTCCATCACATCACATCACATCACCCCCCCCCCCATTTCACTTACACGTGCATAGTCAAGTCTTTGCTGTTTTTTGCATGAGTAAGAATGTGACTAATACAATCTGTCAGTCGTGGCTAAAAGTATTTAAATCTAATCTCAAAAGCTAATAAGCTCATTATTTCAATTACAGTTTAAATTCATGACTGATGCTCTGATTCTACCCCACCAGTTTAATCAGTTGGAAGGAGTCACAAAAATCGCATGGCATCCTTCTATAGCCATCTCTCTTCAGTAAAGGTATCTGAGAGCCGAAATTACTTACATACTTCCTGTTGTGGAGCTGCTGTCTGTAGGCAGGGATCCATTTGACATCTCCATCTGTGCCAACCTAAGCAGAGAAGATTGATAATCCTTTAAGCACAAGTAAACTAAGCTTTTCAATTTATTTTATTTAGATAAACTGAGAATTAGATTTAATTTATTAGTTATTCCCCACAGAAATCTACAGTACAATTTCCTAAACTCTGCAAAGAGAAAAATGCATTTTCTGCAAAGAACTAGTCCAATTCTACGGCAATTATTCAATAAAAATAGTGTTAATGAGTATAATAAATAAGAAAAAGTAAGTCACAGTTAGTTAAGTAATCAGTAAGCCACAACAGGGTGTGCGGTAAGACATAGGCCTTTCTTACACACGTCTGGGTGTGAGGCATGAGGCCATAGGCTGCGTAGCTTCAGCCACCCACAAGTGCAATAAGATCTGTCTTACCCCACACCCTGGAGTGGGTTATTGCGCTTATAAAATACAATAATAATAAAGTTTATTTTATATAGCGCCTTTAAAAGCAACATTTCAAAGCGCTTTACAAACAAAAAAACAGAAAATAAAAACCCTTTCTATAAAAGTAGGTCTTTAAGCTAGATTTAAAAGCATTAAGAGTGTCAGAATCCCTGATCTCTTTAGGAATGGTGTTCCAAAGTTTTGGGGCATAACAACAAAAAGCCCTGTCGCCCACAGAACTTGAGGGAGCACATAACAATCCAAGACCAGTTGAACGAAGGTTGCGTGAAGGGGTATAGATTGATGAGATCAGATAATTACTGTGGAGCCAAACCATGCAAAGCCTTAAAAGTAAGAAGTACAATTTTTAAATCAACATGAAACCTGACAGGCAACCAGTGCAGGGACTCCAGAACAGGAGTGATATGATCCCTCACACGTGACCGTCAGGATACGAGCTGCTGAGTTCTGAACAAGTTGTAATTTGGACAGTGTGATTTTGGAGACATCTGCATGCAGAGCGTTACAATAACCAATTCTCGAAAAAACAAATGCATGAACCAGCTTTTCAGCTATAGAAGCAGAAAGCATAGGTCGTACCCTAGCGATGCTTCTAAGGTGGAAAAATGATGCCTTACAGTATTCTGCACCTGAGGTTTGCATAAAATTACTCTGTTTATTTTATCAAACAAAAACAAAAAAATAGCATTTTAAACTTTAAATTAAGCTTTATTCCACCAGTGCAAAATAGGTCCTATACAGTCTTTAGAAGCTATAAATTTGCTGGACAAACATATTACTACAGGAACTATTGCCATGTCCAAAGAGATCGAGATTTTGAGATTCTAAAGAAAATAAATCCACGGAAACTGATTGATCTTCAGAGGTGATTCGCCCCTAACCTTGCATAAGACAATTCTTACTAAACGGTCATGTGATCTTGTTCCACCAATCACTGCCTTTAACTTAGCCAAGTGATTTTACAATTGAACTTATTTGTATATATAACAAATTGCTTCACGCTGATGCTAGCACTGAATCCCGCCACACTTCTCACTACGCTACAGATAGTGTTTATGTGCTACTCTAGTGACACTTAACCGCAGTAGCGAGTACCAATGAAGAGAAATTCACAACTTTTCAGTTTTTATTTTGCTTTGCATGGAAAATTCTGCAAGTAGGAGCTAATTCCGTGTTTTATTCCTGCAATTGCGGAACAGCATTTCTCTGGAGGGACTAATTAATTGTGCAACACAGGGCCTTGAAAAAAGAGTATAATGTAAATTTGAAAAAACTAGCATGTTTGGAAAAATCTTTGATATTAATAAATCCTACCATTTGAAGCAAGAAATGCAGCTCATGTGCTCATATATATAGGGGATGAAAATTGAAAGTGAAGAGCCTGGGATTCAAAAAAAAAAAAGCAGAGCCAGGGAAGGTCATCATAGACCTTGACAGGTATCACACAGTTAACTGAAAGTTATAAGAGACTATACTATCACAATCTCATAAAGCCCACAATGAAAATACTGTTTGCAACATAATCTAATCATTAACATGATAAAAAATGGCATAAAAAGCAAAGTAATACCTGCTTGCATAATGCTCTATCCTGGAATGAGTGTCATCATGACAGAGTTGTGGTGACTGCGAGAGTCTGCAGGCAAACAATGAAATACATTTAAAATGAGACTGCTCAACAAAACAGTGGAAACAAAAAAACAAAATAAATCGAGGTATAATAATGAGAATATTATTTATTAGTGAGCTGCCAGTGTTATTTCTACAGCTAATCTACTAAGGCAGAGGATGCATGATGGGCATGCGAAACAGAGGAATGTGCATATACTTACTCATACTGCTCCGGACACATACTGATGAGTGTGACAGGACTGCAAGAGAAATGATAGGAAACCACAGAACAAAATCTTTAAGTCAAAAACAGAAGCCGGCAAGGCAGAAATGTTCTGGCTGCACTGTACACCAGCAAGGTCCATAAGAGAACAGACAGCTATGAAAACAATGCTCAGCACTGTTTAAGACAGATTCGGTGTTTTTATCCTTTAGGCAGGGACACATTTTTTTGTTACCTTATGTTTTTCTCTTGCATACATACTAAATGAGAAATGCCTTATTTTTTGTATTTAGTGAGATTAGGTTAATTAAGTAGTTTTTGCTGAAAACAAACTACCGTACAGAACATAATGTTAGTATTGGGATCTTTCAGCATATACAACAAAATTTTATAATATATATATATATATATATATATATATATATATATATATATATATATATATATATATATATATATATATACACACATACACACAGTGGTTTGCACAAGTATTCACCCACCTGCAAAGTTTTCACATTTTGTTGGCATCTGAGCGTACTCCACAATGCTTTCAAATTAGACTTTACATGTAGAATCTGCACAAACTACTCCACACTGATAAAGTGAAATGCATATAAAATGTAAATAAGTAAGATTTAGAGAGAAACAGATTGCATAAGTATTCAACTCCTTTGCTACTGCGGCCCTAAATCAGCTCAGGTGCAAATGATTTGTTTGAAAGGTGACAAAATTTGTGAATTGGTTTTAGCCTGGGTGTACTCAAAGTGGTTTAACTTGTAGATAATTTCCCTCAGGTATATAAAGACTTTCAAGCTGCAATTCACATAGTGATCCAACAAAGCAACCATGAAGACCAGGGAGCTTTCGAAACAAGTCAGGGATAAAGTGGTACAGGCACAGAGCAGGAGAAGGGTACTAGAAAATCTCAAAGGTGCCGATTATCCCTCTCAGCACAGTGAAGTCCATCATTAACCCTTTGCAGTCCATTTATTCAGCACGTCAGGTCCAATTTATTTTCACACGCGCAGTTTATTTTAGACGCGCTGTTTAAAAGTATTTTTTTCACAGTAAAACAGGTTTAAAAGGCACTGCATATCAACAGGACACTCAGTACTGCATCTCCAGCCCCACCCCACCCATTGTTCGCTGTATTTTTCACATACCTCTTCATAGTCGTGCATACCGATAAATCATCTCCTGATCACTCGTTTTATCACCAAACTCCTCAATAATGCGATCCAAGTCATTATTTTATTACTATAACTTCTCAAAAAGCTCTGCAAATGTCTGTGATATTCTTTGAGCAGAAGCAGCTATCTTGTTTGTTTATGTCTGTGGTATCTCTGTGGTGCCGGGGCTATGTGTACTGCTCTGATCCGCCCCTCCTATCTCTCGGCTCCTATCGGTCTCACTCAGCCATTGAATGGTTTTCTCTGCTTTTTCCGGAGACGAAACGACTAGAGACCTGTGTTTTACGTCTTTTTGATGATGTCGGACAGGGTCCGACATTGGACCAAAAAGGGTTAATGTTTTTGTGTGGTCAAGTCCTGACTTGAATCCAATCGAAAATTTATGGCGAGACTTGAAGATTGCAGTCCATCGACGATCCCCAACAAACTTATCAGAACTGGAGCAATTTTCCCGTCAAGAATGGGCAAAAATGTCACAATTCTACTGTGCAAAGCTAGAAGAGACCTATCCAAAAAGACTCATAGCAGTAATTGCTGCAAAAGGTGCTTCTACCAAGTACTGACTTAAGGTGCAGAATACTCATGCAACAAGTAAATTTCATTTTATACATTTTCTTTGCAAGTTTTGCTGACATTTAACCTCCTCCTCATATAACAGTGTTCAGTTTAACCACTACAACTTTGAATAAAAAAAAGTTTGTTTGAAAAACTGTGCATACATTATTTGTAATTCAATAAAATGTGACATACTTCTGCAAACCACTGTATATAAAAATAGTAAATATGAACTGGAGATGACGACTATAGTGGAAAATTGACCCGAGGGAAGACTATTGTTACCGACAGAGGTCTATAATGCCCAAAGCTGCAGGTGCATTTAATTTTCCACTAAGAGCGGAGTCTGCAGTACATGTTTAATATTTGAGTCAGTCAAGATAATGAGGCAAGGTTGAATAGTAAATATGACTTTATATACTGTAAAGCCATAAATATTTGCCATCTTTTGTGTTTTTCACGTATGAAAAAAAACCTGCAATAGGTCTGGAGCAAAATAGGTTTTATGGGTGTGATTCGCCAAATATTTATGGCTTTACAGTGTTTTGTTTAAACATAGCTGAGACAGCATAAGTAAATAACAAAATAACAAATAAATAACAGAAAATGTTTTTGAAGTTCATACAAGTTTTTTTTCTTTTGTCGTATGTTTTGTAATTCATTTTCTGTTAAATCACAGAATTGCCATACAGCAGTTTTTTCATTCAGCCATTTTATCTTGTTGTTTGGAGTGGAGGTGGTGGACGTTCCTTTGAAAACGGGCGGGACAGACAGTGATGTGAACCAATCACATGACAGAAGGAGACGTTTGCCCGGTGGTGTAAGGATGTGCAATAGTTAAATCTATTTTTGCTCCTATGATGAGGTTTTAACCAATCACAGACCAAAAATGATCAAGCACTGACTCATATATATATATATATATATATATATATATATATATATATATATATATATATATATATATATATATATATATATACACACACACACACACAGATAAGCACACACAATTTCTAAAAACAAGGCATCTTGTACTTAGCATGTAGTTCACTAAATTTACAAGGCAACATGATTTCCAATACACAATTTAAATTTAGCTTTAAAAAAGTAATCTATCAACTTGAAGATGATTTGTGCTGCTGTAAATTGTAAATGTGTTCTTGATAGCCAGCCATTTGTCAGCTTTTTCAATGGAGCAGAGGCCACAATAAATATGTAAATATGATAATGCACAGAATACATATATGCAAATTGTTTTCTATAGCTGTTTGTGGTGTGATATTACTATATGGAGAAAGAGCAGTCTCTGTACTCTTATGAAAAAGTTGAATAAAGGAGAAGAAAAGGGTCCCTAGGGCTTTATGTAATACACACTTTTGTACATGGAGAGCCAAGTACCTGATTATGTAAGACATTATAGTGGCTTTTTTTTTCAGCCGCATGTATAGAAAAAAAAAAAAACCTGAAGCAGTCTTACTTTCCTCACCATACAAAATTGTTAAAACATGTAAAGTAACAATATTCAGCATCTGTGAACAAAGAAAATTAATGAACAGATTTTGTAGCTCTTTAAAACAACAATATAAACAACAGCTTATCATGCTATTATGGACACACACAGTGAAAGTGCTTTATTGTAGCTAATTTTCCATCCATTGTATTCATCCATACTGGCTATTGGGAATGGATTTCTACTTTTTGCTTTCTTGAGTATGTCTTTCATGCTGTACACTGGATATAAAATATATATGGTATTCATGGACATGGCTACTTTTTAAAGCAGGTACATTAATTCCTTCTGAGTGGTGAGTGGAAATGAAAGACTGAGGGAGTGCCCCAGAAAAGCCTCATTTAGATTCCTCTCTGATGTTGGCCTGGTTGTGTGTGTGCGCGTGTGTGTAAAGTGTGTGTGCATGTGTGTTTGTTTGTGCGTGTGTTTTTGCAGTACCCTCCTCCGATAGAATCCTTCCAAGCCCAAAAGCCTGTGGTATTTTGGCTTAGCCACAGAATAGCGCAATAGATGAAAATCAGAAGATGAACATAAGGTTTAATTCCCAGGACGCCTTATTAAATTTATTTTGAAGCGCTGTTGTTGCATGTTCATGACTGCATTTGCTTTTTTAATGTGGAGCGGGTTGATGAGGTGACCTGGCGGAAATTCACTCAGAACATAGCTTTTAAACAGTAACATCTCTTCCACCTCTACCCACCCGTCCTAGGATAATAAGGGTGAAGGGATTTGTAACCCTCATATGACTTTCCTGTCATTTCTATGCCTGAACAGCTTATATGCATAAGCAGCAACTTGTACTCGTTCATTTCTGAGAAGCCAAAAGCATCAAAGAACCAACACCATATTCTTGGAAATTAGTCTGTAGCCCCGAGAGACCCTGACCGTTTCAGGGAATTCTTTGTTTGTTTATCAGTTTGAAGATATTACAGAGTAGCTTCTTACTGACTCATTTGCAGACATACTACAATGCCATGAGAATCTTTAAAGACATCAAAATTACAAAATGTCAGTTTAATACTTAATATAAAAGGATGGTGCCTTACACAGCATCCTGACTCACTGTCAGATTGGAGGATATCCAGATTTCCAATACAGTGAATTTTGGCATTAGAGGTACTTTATGGGTATCCAAGCTGTAAAAGTTTAGGTTAAATACACACACACACTCACTGATGCACAAAACAAACCCAACACTCATAAGTTAATGATAAGTTTTCAGTATGAAATGTGACACACTGTCAAAATGAAAACATTACAAAGTTAGTATCGGGTATGATCTCCCTGAGCATTAACACAATCCTGGCAGCGTTGACGCATAGACCTGATCAGCCTCTGGATAGACTGCTGTGGGATGTTCCACCACTCTTCCTGTGCAGCTGCAGCCAGCTGGCGAAGGCTGGCTGGTAGCGGTTGTCTCCTGTGGATGGCACTGGCAGTTTGGTTCCACAGATGTTCTATTGGATTCAGGTCAGGAGAAAAAGCTGGCCACGGCAAGACTTTAACATTGTTTTCTTGAAGTTGTGCAATTGTAACCCTAGCACTGTGTTGTCTTGCATTGGCCTGCTGGAAAATCGACACTTCCAGATTGGATTGCAGGAACAGAAAAACTGTTGCCTCAAGGACTTTGTCAATGCATCGCTGAGCAGTAAGGTTGCCCTCAATCTGCACCAAAGGCGTTCTTGTGTTAAAGGAGATTCCTCCCCACATCACACTTCCACCGCCCCACCGGTTGGCTTGAACAAAGCAACAGTCAGCATAACGCTCACCGCAAAGTCTCCACACACGTTGTCTTCCATCAGGTCTGTCAAGGTCATTCATCAGTGAATAAAACACTCCACCACTCTCCCTGCCACCACCTCAGATGTTCTCTGGCCCATAGAAGATGGCGATTTTGTCTCTCAGCTGTCAACATGTTACCTCTGAATCATTTTCATGCAGATGGCGAGCTACAGTCATTCTGCTGATGTGCAGGTTATTTCTTCCTGGAATTTCTCGTGCTGTAGCCACTGCAGTCTGAAAACGATTACGCAGATGGATCAGTTGGATGTGACGGTCCTGGGCCGGTGTGGTGACTCTCTACCTTCCAGGACGTGGCCTGTCACTCACAGAGCCGGTTTCCTGGTTTCTCTGGACTAGTCTGCAGATTGAAGCAGAACATCTCATTCTCCGGGCAACTTCTCTCACAGACAGGCTGCCTTCAAATCATGCCGATAGCAACCAGGCGATATTCATTACTCAAGCGGGGCACTGTCGTATCTTTCACTGTTCTTGCATTAATTAAAATCATGTATTTTTGAATGGCTATTTATACAGATTCTTAACTCAAATCATTTTGGCAATTTTAACTCAACTCAAATACAAAACACCGAGCAACTGCTTTTTTATGAAATCACATGACTTGAGCTCAGTATTTTGTTATCCCAAGGAACAATACTACTCAAACAATCAACAAACCTATCTGCTCACTATTTAAAATGTAAATAACATTATGTGCCCAATGATCTAATGATGTAAAACTCACTGTTGCGTATTCATTGTGCATCAGTATACACACACACACATATACATATATTATATATATACAGTACTGTGCAAAAGTTTTAGGCAGGTGTGAAAAAATGCTGTAAAGTAAGAATGCTTTCAAAAATAGACATGTTAATAGATTATATTTATCAATTAACTAAATGCAAAGTGAGTGAATAGAAGAAAAATCTAAATCAAATCCATATTTGGTGTGACCACCCTTTGCCTTCAAAACAGCATCAAGCATCAATTCTTCTAGGTACACTTGCACACAGTTTTGAAGGAACTCGGCAGGTAGGTTGGCCCAAACATCTTGGAGAACTAACCACAGTTCTTCTGTGGATTTAGGCAGCCTCAGTTGCTTCTCTCTCTTCATGTAATCCCAGACAGACTCGATGATGTTGAGATCAGGGCTCTGTGGGGCCATACCATCACTTCCAGGACTCCTTGTTCTTCTTTACGCTGAAGATAGTTCTTAATGACTTTCGCTGTATGTTTGGGGTCGTTGTCATGCTGCAGAATAAATTTGGGGCCAATCAGATGCCTCCCTGATGGTATTGCATGATGGATAAGTATCTGCCTGTACTTCTCAGCATTGAGGAGACCATTAATTCTGACCAAATCCCAAATCCATTTGCAGAAATGCAGCCCCAAACTTGAAAGGAACCTCCACCATGCTTCACTGTTGCCTGCAGACACTCATTCGTATGCGCTCTCCAGCCCTTCGCTAACAAACTGCCTTCTGCTACAGCCAAATATTTCAAATTTTGACTCATCAGTCCAGAGCATCGGCTGCCATTTTTCTGCACACCAATTCCTGTGTTTTCGTGCATAGTTGAGTCGCTTGGCCTTGTTTCCACGCCGGAGGTATGGCTTTTGGCCGCAAGTCTTCCATGAAGGCCACTTCTGACCAGACTTCTCCGGACAGTAGATGGGTGTACCAGGGTCCCACTGTTTTCTGCCAGTTCTGAGCTGATGGCACTGCTGGACATCTTCCGATTGCGAAGGGAAGTAAGCATGATGTGTCTTTCATCTGCTGCAGTAAGTTTCCTTGGCCGACCACTGCGTCTCACGGTCCTCAACGCTGCCCGTTTCTTTGTGCTTCTTCAAAAGAGCTTGGACAGCACATCTGGAAACCCCTGTCTGCCTTGAAATTTCTGCCTGGGAGAGACCTTGCTGATGCAGTATAACTACCTTGTGTCTTGTTGCTGTGCTCAGTCTTGCCATGGTGTATGACTTTTGACAGTAAACTGTCTTCAGCAACCTCACCTTGTTAGCTGAGTTTGGCTGTTCCTCACCCAGTTTTATTCCTCCTACACAGCTGTTTCTGTTTCAGTTAATGATTGTGTTTCAACCTACATATTGAATTGATGATCATTAGCACCTGTCTGGTATAATTGTTTAATCATACACCTGACTATATGCCTACAAAATCCCTGACTTTGTGCAAGTGTACCTAGAAGAATTGATGCTGTTTTGAAGGCAAAGGGTTGTCACACCAAATATGGATTTGATTTAGATTTTTCTTCTGTTCACTCACTTTGCATTTAGTTAATTGATAAATATAATCTATTAACATGTCTATTTTTGAAAGCATTCTTACTTTACAGCATTTTTTCACACCTGCCTAAAACTTTTGCACAGTACTGTATATATATACATATATATATATATATATATATATATATATATATATATATATATATATATATATATATATATATATATATATATATATATATATATATATATATATATATATATATATATATATATATATATATATATATATATATATGTGTGTGTGTGTATATACATATATATATATATATATATACACACACACACATATATACACATACATACACACACTCCACATCCACCAGCCCTTTACATGTACTTCTAAAGTAGTGTACTGCATCATTTGCACTAAAAGACGTTTTGCAGATCGTTTTGCGGAACATTTACAAAGCACTTGAATCAACACCTTGACATTTCCAGTAGCCCGACACTTCAACAGCAATAATCACACTGATGAAGAAATAAAATACTTGATTTGATCTTTAAAAACATACAGCCATAAAAAAATTCTGAAGAAAACTTTTTTCTTAGGAGGAAATGTATTTGACACAAACAAAAGAAACTGAATTCATACTCCTCCTATAGTAACAACACAAACAGCAATATTAAAGGGTTAAATGAAGGGGAATATCATATATGTACTGTATGAAAAATGGAAACAGATGATGGTGTACATCACATAACTCAGTACTGGCTAGATTGGAAACAAATTTAAAAATGTATAGCCATGCATCCTTAAATGAGCAGAAGTAATTTCCGGTTTGTTTATAAACATTTTAGATACAAGATTGGCTCAATGTACCAAGAATGTAGAAGAAACATTACTCTTTTTCAAAAAGGCTACTTGAAAGAGTGCTACAGATTTACAATGCCACTTAAAATTCATTATGCCAATTTATGTTTAACTTAATGGATGCCATAAATTCAATTCCTACATCAAGTCTCAAATTCTGACAAGATAAAGGACTTGCAGTTCAGAAAAAAAAGGAAGAAAGAAAGCTAAATGAAAGCTGACAAATGCCATGCCTTCATCACTTACGTTTCCAAGTTATCACCCTCTAGTACTGTCTGGACTGGCAGGTATCCAAGCCGAGGGTGTTTCGAAAAGTACTTCTTGGATCTAAACTTGTTTTTCAGTACCTTTGTAAAATCTCGTACATCTTCCCCGGAGGTTGTCTGAATCAAACAAAAGTTTTCATTTTTAATATTAGATTAGGAAAACATGAAACTGCTTACATGTATTAAAAACCCACCATAGAACTTTATGATGGCTGCAAGGCAATACTATACATTGTTTGTGATGTTGTTTAATTTAGATTAAATTAGCTTTAAAACCAATAAAAGACTTAGACTTAGCAGATTCCATAAATTCTAGAATAACTCCAAAATTTTTACCTGCAATTTTTTATTACTCAATCAGTACAAACATTAACAGATTATTTGGTTAACACCACCCTGCATCTCACTGGATGTTAGTTAAATAATATTTGTGTACTAATATGGCAAAAAAAAGAAAAGAAAAAAAAGATTGAGCTGTTCCTATAAAACACATGATATTTTTTTGTACCAAGCTTCAGCATGCATTTCGTACAGTTCATGATTTAAATGCATAACACTTGCCCATCTAGTTTTCTGTTCAAAATAATTGCAGTTGTTAATAGATGCCTTATCACTAGCTATTAGATTTTTCAAGGAATGCAGAAATTACTATCTGATAGAATAAGGAACATTGATACCCAACCTAGATCTGAATCAGTACTGTAATTAGCTGAGTGAAGGCATGCCTTTATGTTTAAATGGAAATCGAGTAAAAACTGTAATGATACAGTACTTGCATGCTGGAAAATGTTTTATATATAGAGTAAAACCTTTATCAAACTTCTGCATCTCTAATTTTTGAGAAGAAAAAGTGCCACTGTCAGAAAGTCTAAAATGGTAAATTGACCAATGCAGAGATTTAGAGTTTATCTCGAAATTCAGGACAACATTAAACAGTCATATTAAGACTTCAAAATCGAAATTGCACAGAAACATTGATAAAGATGTCTATGCTAATACCAATGTATGCACTATAGTCTAGAAATGACAGGTATTGTTGCAATTCGGGTACGTGATCAGTGAGAACATATAATAATGCACTAAGAACAGCTATTTAAAATCACCATGTAGTGTAGCCAAGCAACTTGTTATGTAAACAACAACGTTCTAGCAGTTAACTCCCGTCCCCCATGCATGCAGCTAAAAACAATTAAAGTAATGTAATCTGCTTCCTGGTGATAAAGAAAACAGCAAATCATTCCCATGATGCTACATTCCTCATCCATTAGGGAAGTGAAAACATTTAAAAACAACAAAATAATAAATACACTAAAACCAGACAACTGAGCGTGCACATCCACAAAATAAATCAAGTTGTGCAAACGTAGTTGCTACAGTCTGCCTTGACAGAACACCTTTAATAACACAATTTCAATTGATTCAACAACAGCTAAATGAAAACAAACTGATATGACAGCCATTCACAGAAATTGCCCGTCTGACCTATTCCAAAATTAAGAATTAAATTAAGAAGGAAAGATAAATCAGTTCATATGTAAACTGAAACGCTCCAGCTGGATAGTAAAGGAAGCCTTTTATATCACTCATAATAATTCTACTGCGAGGAAACATCAGCTGGAAGCTCCGGCAAATTGAAAATTGATTATTTTAGGGGAGAAACTGGGGATCATTCGAAGTCTCTAAATAGATCTGCTATTAAGGCCTCTGTACAGGGTCTCATTTTTGAATTGCACTATTATTATAACGCAACAGTAAATGGGATGTACATGTACATGGTGATCTTACGTTTTAGAGTAGATATGAGAGGGGATGTAGCTATAAGTTCCCTAGAGTTGTGAATCAGTCAAACTTAAAAAAGGTAAATAATCATTAGTGTCACAGTTTTAGATTTAAAATAAACAGCAAACAATACCACGATGAATCTGATACAATGATGTGGTTTCAAAATAAAAAGGGTGGGTGTTTTGTAAGATACTAGTTGCAAGCTAAACATTTGTTTCCCCATGGTGTGACTAGAAAGTTTGTCACAGATGCACAAACATTCTTCAGGCTCTCCAGAGAAATTGAAACCGAATTTCAAACACCGGAGCTCAAACTCCTGAACAAAGCTACTGTCGATTTTCAAGCAAACTGTGCTGTAAGCTTGGAAATTAAGTTGTGGTCTACGTCACACACTATTGCCATTTGCACAATTGTCCTAAACCATGAACAAACATTTGCTTTAGATAATTGTTGCTATGTGGAAGTGAATCTTTAGTAAAAATCTGGTGAGAAACTAAGTCAAGTAGACATATGTTTGCCTTCTTCAGTGTACTGATTAAAATCTGATGAAGCATTTTGAAGTTGCAGATAACAAGAATCTGTTTCATAAATAAATCAGAATGAATAAATCAAATGAATGAATAAATAAATAAATAAATAAAGAAAGAAAGAATCCCAGGGGCTCCCAAGTGTCACATCCCGCAGGCACTCCGCGTGGAGTGCAGGATGTGCCTTATAGCCTGGACGTCGCCGGTTCGACCCCAGGCTATTCTACTGCCGACCGTGGACGGGAGCTCCCAGGGGCGGCACAATTGGCCGGGCCAGGGGCTTAAGTTGGCCAGGGTGTCCTTTGCTAACCGCGCATCAGCGACCCCTGTAGTCTGGCCGGGTGCCTGCGGGCTTGCCTGTAAGCTGCCCAGAGCTGCATTGTCCTCCAACGCTGTAGCTCTGAGGTGGCTACATGGTGGGTCTGCAGTGTGAAAAGGAGCGGTCGGCTGACAGCACACGTGTCGGAGGACAGCGTGTGTTCCTCTTCACCGCTTCCGAGTCAGTGCGGGGGTGGTAGCGGTGAGCTGACCCTAAAAATAATTGGCTATTCTAAATTGGGAGAAATTGATAATAAAAAAAAATTGGCGACTACTAAATTTATTAAAAAAAAAAAAAAAAAAAAAAAACACATAATAAATTAAAGGCAGTCCTGCTTGTACCCAATTTCACATTTGTGACACAAGGAGCTGTGATAAAATATGCCCCTATTTCAACAGAAATACTTATTAAAAGGCTGTGTGGTCCAGTGGTTAAAGAAAAGGACTTGTAACCAGGAGATCCCTGGTTCAGATCCCACCTCAGCCACTGACTCATTGTGTGACCCTGAGCAAGTCACTTAACCTCCTTGTGCTCCATCTTTCGGGTGAGACGTAATTGTAAGTGATTCTGCAGCTGATGCATAGTTCACACACCCTAGTCTCTGTAAGTCGCCTTGGATAAAGAAAATAAATAATAAAAAAATAAAAATTAAAAAAAAATTAAGTGACTTGTCAGGGTCACATAATGAGTCAGTGGCTGAGGTGGGATTTGAACCGAGGACCTCCTGGTTACAAGCCCTTTTCTTTAACCACTGGACCACACAGCCTCCTAGGACGGAACGGAGACTGCCTATTGATCACTAGTTAGTTTCATCAGTGACATTCACTAGGGACGGGGACGGGGACGGGGAAATTGAGTCATCCCAACACTGAATCAAATTACATGACAACTGTTTTTGTAACCAAGCTCACTTATTCCAATCTGACATTATTTTATAGAAAAGTCCCTAGTTGGACTGTATATCAGGGGTTAGAATTACTAAATAGCAATGTACTTACAAGTCCTATGTGGGAAAGATTAGAAATACTGGAATAACAAGCGCTGTATTTTTACTGTGCTATCGCTTTCCAGGTGATCAATGACCAGTCTACACAGCATCAAGAGCCCCGGATTTTCAAAAAAGTGGATCACATAAACAGCAGCTAGAGCTCAACTGTGGATCAAATTGAATATATCAACCAGTGCTCCATGCTGAGAAAATAGGATATTGCAGTAAAAAGTTTCTACACACATGTACGGTATATGAATATACATTATATTTTAACTTTAAGCCTTATACTGGATTAAACTTTTTTTTTTTTTTTAATCATTGGAACCAAAGGCAAGATTATTAAATTGAATAAAAGATGATTAGCATTGAAGTGGGACTCACAGGTGTACAGTATTCCACCATTGGATTGTTTAATTTATGGCCCTTGGCTGTACGTCCCGAAAAGAAACAGCTTTGGCAGACATCATAGTTGAAGTGCTTCAGACTACGGTACCTGGAAAGAAATTTAAATACAAAATCTGATACATTTTCCTTTGATGTAAAGTAACCACAATGACAAAATATACATTATTAACAACAACAAAATATACATTATTTTTATTATTAATAATAATAATAATAATAATAATAATAATAATAATGATAGATAGATAGATAGATAGATAGATAGATAGATAGATAGATAGATAGATAGATAGATATTTGTTTACTACGATTAAATCACCTTTGTTAGAGACGGAAAAAACTAAATAAAAAGCAAGATCAGCATATTAAACGTGAATAATCTATTTGCGTGAATGATTTTTGTTCTCCTTAATTTCAGCCTTTTATTTAAAAGCCATCAAAGCAATGATAAACAAGTTAATTAAATGAGAGAAACACATTTCAACAGTTTTTTTGATGATTTTCAATATGTGCATATTTCAAATATCTGGAATCTCATGTTTTTTTATGTACCGCATTTTATAAAATAACGCACCACCACACATAAATACGCCCACCTCCCCAGGAAGATTACTCTTTAATGAAACAAAGAGCACAAAACAGGCCACAGCTTTCAGCCCCTTTGCTGCAATATATCACTGACATTTCAGGAAAGGGTTCTGCTTTGTCAAATGTCAGCTGTAATGTATTACCAGAAAAGTTTATGGTAACACTTTAAAATAAGTGTCTGCTCGTGATTATTTCATGTGTATTAAGCAAAATGTTATGAAGTCCTGAAATGTGACTTCTGAATTCAATCGGAATTTCATTTGAAATAAAAATTAAAGAAACTGAAAAGTAGAAGACATTAATTTACCACATTCACCATGGCTGTGTGGAACAATATACAATGTAAAGAGGAACTACATCTCTTCCTAGTTAAATAAAACAAACCAAAATAAAGATCTTGTCCAGTAAGGCATGTTGTTGGGCTATCAGGGCTGTGACCTACGTTTTAGCACTACAGCCTTGCATACTACCACAAGGAATAAACAGAAAGAAAGGTAAGCAAGCTGGATTGACAAAACAAAATTGATAGGGGCTGAACTCTACAGTCTTCTCAAGGGGATTCATTAAAATTGTAAATCCACAATCTTTTTTTTTTTTTTTTTTTTTTTTTTTAATTAAAATGACTAAATCACAACTTAGGGTGGTGTTTCTAAATTCATCATATTACAATTAGGTCATGTTTTGAGATGCTATTGTTCCTGTAATGATGCAGAATTCAGTTCAAGCCATACAGTTTAAGCCAGTATGGCTAGTAAAACATCAACCCTTTCCATTTAGCATTTGTCCCTTTTTTAGATTGTTCTCATCTGCATTTCTTGTGTGACTCAAATCCCCTTAACAGTACAATATGTTGATAACAACATGATTGCCATTAAAAGGTTTCATACATGGTTTACATACATTCGCTGTTGAAATACCTATCCAGCAAATACACCCAAATGAAGCCGTGTTTTGGCTCAAGTGTGCAGCCACATTTCAGGACTGCAGGAGGGCTCCTATGCCCCCCAGCCTCGTCTCACCTGAATCCCACAATCGGACACTCTTTACAGATGTTACACTTTGCCTGGTGCTTTGCTGTCTCCGCTGCAGCAACGCGATGCAAGACAGGAAGCCAGACCATAGACTGCGGTTCCAAGCGCATCCAGTCCACAAAATGCTTGTGCTCAATCTCTCCCTTGTTTGGTGTCTATAAAGCAAAAAAAATAAAATACACGCTGCTGGGATGTGAATCATTCAAAAGAGCCACAGAGGAGGAAACAATGAGATTGATGGATCTGTGGTTTCTTATCTCAGCCTACGCAACATTAAAGGTATTAAAGACTCCTCACTCAAGTTAACTGGAACCAATTTAAGTAGATGCATGAACAATGCAACCACAATACCATAGCATCTTTATACTAATTTAGAAACATCTGTAATTAAAGTGGGTCTAATAATTACATCTTCCTTAACGAATAGTGAATATCGCTTTCAATTTAAAAACAACATATGAAATATTCTGTAGCTTTTTTAATAAGGCTGTTATATTTTTTTAATTAGGGTTCTGAATTTTGGCATAATTGACATTTGCATGTTACTAAAACAGTCAACTAATGAATAGAGTTCCAAATATTAGCAATTCTAATTAGCTTATGCTGGGTGTTCAGAGCATTAAAATTTCAAGATGGTACCTTACAATGCAATATCAAAATAATGTAGATTTCTGTGTACAGTAGTCATTGAAAATAAGCTTGGTCCCAGTTTTCTTTTTTTCATTTATTCTTTTTTTATTTTTATTTAACGTGCCCAGTTATTTTACCCGTGATTTTTCTCCCCAATTTGGAATGTCCAATTATATTTTTCTTCTCCTCATCGCAGCAATTCCCCCACACATCTCAGGAGATCCGAAGGTTCAGTAGGCATCATCCGATCCCACGACCAAGCCAGCTTCCTCTTTTATACCCAGGAACTCAAGAGTGGATGTCAGCGAGCTACCGACCTCTGCAAGCCAGCCCTACAGGTGTCCACTTTTGAGCTCACTGGGTGCCAGGCCAGCAGGGTTTGCTGTGACACGAGGAGAAGAAACAGTCCCTGCCTAACCCACAGGATCTCCAGAGCCATTCGACACTCCCTTTGGAATCCCCAGCAAAGACCGTCAGACTTCGCTCAGCCAGGATGCGAACCTGCGCTGTATGACTCACCCTCCACACTACGAGTCTGCGTTTTTAAGGTAAGCCACTCAGGAACAGCTTCCAGTTTATTAATGCACTTGTAAGGTTTTATGTATTTGTTCGATGCCTGTCACCACTGGTTGAAAAAAATGGCAAGTAAACAGATGTTTATTTCAAATGGATATGCTAAAATGTCCAGTTTGGCTGTTCACATTGAAAATACTGAGCCAGGTGTTTGGGTATACATACATGCAGGAAGCAGCTGCGGACGCTGGGTTCAATGTTGCTGCCCCCAAAGGCGGCCACTTCTCCAAGCTGCCGAGGGATCTGGATGGCATCATGAAGCAGCAGCCCTAAGTTCCTCTGGTCACACATCTCTGTAGGGCCAGCGACTTGTCTAAAAAGATCTGTTAACAGAAACAGAAAAATCAATCTAGGCAACCAATTTGTTCTTAATTTACTTTTCTACTCTATTTCACTATCTGTTCTAGATGAAGATATACAACTTTAGGTTAATGTCATCCTGGTTCCTGAATTAGATATGTAACTGTTACCGTATTGGATATAACTTCTTATAGCGTGAATTACCTGAGCACTTATAACAACGCTGCTCCTTTAAGAGCCTCATATGCGTCAGACGTCATCACCATTTTTGTTTCTCCTGGGCCACTTTGGGGCTACTAAGAGCACCCAGGCCAGATTTTGCCTGATCTTCTCCACGCACAGTGGAAGCAGTGGCAATGGTGGGAAAGCATAGTCTTGGGCCATCTGTGGACCACCGCGTCTTTGCTGAGCGGGTGACCGCTGTCCACTAGGGAATACCAGTGAGGACAATGGGTGGACTCCTGGGTCGCAAAGAGATCTATCTGTGTGCACCCGAACTTCTCCCAGATGAGGTTCACAACCTCTGAGTGAAGTCACCATTCCGAACTGTGGGGACCCCCTGGAGAGGAGGTCCGCTGCCCAGTTCCTTACCCCTGGCAGGTGAACTGCTTTTACTGAAAGCAAGCAGTCATGAGCCCATAGCAAAAGCTCCTTGGCAACATGATTGAGACCAAGAGACCGGAGACACCCCCCGCCCCCGATGGTTGATACAAGCCACTACTGTGGTGTTGTCTGTACGTATCAGCACGTCTCCCTTGTATCTCTGAAAAAAATTACTGCAGGGCCAGATAAACTGCCCGCAGCTCCAAAACATTTATATGAAGACCCTCCCAAGGGTGTTCCCACGATCCCCAAGCCGTTCCAGACAGCGCCCCAACCTAGGCTGGAAGCATCTGTAGTCACCACCTCTCTCCTCATGACACAGCCCAGAGCTGTGCCTAAGAACAGATGAGCTGCTTGTTTCTACCACGCGAGAGCTTCCATACAGTGAAGAGACAATGCCAGTAAGCAGTGGTGTTCTAACACAGGATGCTGGACCCTGTGGTTGAACCAGGCTTGGATCTGGGATGCTGCTGCTGCCATCAGGCACAGAAGTCTCTGAAAGGTGAGTACCCTCACCGCTATGTTGGGCTGAAACAGCTCCAAGCTGACAGTTAGCCTCTAGATTCTGTCATCCGACAGATTGGCAATCATGATTTTGGAATTGAAGCTTACGACGAGACAGCCCTTTGAGAGGGCATTAACCGGCTTTTCAACTTGTTCACCATAATACCGTGTGCAACACTGCCTGTGCTGGTGACTCGGCACATATCAGCCAGCGTTGTCAGCATCTTGAACCTTCAGACTCTCAAGTACAGATTGAGCTGTCTGAGGTCGAGAATCGGTCTGAGGCCGCATCCCGGTTCGGCACCAGGAAGTACCTGGAGTAAACCCCTTCTCTCTCGCTGAGTGGGTGAACAGTTGAGATTGCCAGTTTGTCCAGTAGGGCCGCCACCTCCTGAGACACTAATACAGTGTGTTGAGTGAGTTGCTGAAAGGGAGGGGGGGGCTGAACCAAAACTGCAGAGAGTAACCGGCCCTGAAGGTGGTTATCACTCAGGGTAGAGTCCTGCGCGGGTCCGATTTTTACGACCCGCTTCCGACCCAGACCCGCTACTACAGGACCCAACCTGAACCCGCAGCAACACCGTCTTCTTACCCACGACCCGATCCGACCCACTTTAATAAGACCTGCTACCCGACCCAAACCCGCAGGTGTTTGTCCTTTACCTACTACCTGCGTCAACTGACTCTCACGCTCTCACATTAACACACAGATATCTCTACCATTCTCCACAGATTGAGTTTACACAATAGGCTATACAGCATGGTAGCTTTCTCCAGTGGTCTGTATATATACACTACCGGTCAAAAGTTTTAGAACACCCCCATTTTTCCAGTTTTTATTGAAATTTAAGCAGTTCAAGTCCAGTGAATAACCTGAAATGGTACAAAGGTAAGCGGTAAACTGCTAGAGGTTAAAAAAAAAGTTTAGGTTACCAAAAACTGAAAAATAATGTACATTTCAGAGTTATACAAAAGGCCTTTTCAGGGAACAAGTAATGGGTTAACAACTTACAGCTGTTCTGCAGCAATGGAAGTAAATTAAGCCTTGAAAGTTGATGCTAACAATTCCTACAGGTGTCCCAACTTTTGTTGATTACTTACAAACCCTCTGTCTGTATAAAAGCAGTGTTGGAACAGACTGTGTTACTACACCCTCTTAAGCATTATTTGAACAGTATTGTACTGCAGGAAGTAGTATATTGCTATCATAATGGTGAGAAAAAGGCAATTAACAAAAGGAAGACAGACAGACCATTATAACCCTTAAAAGTGTAGGTCTTTCCTTTAGAGAAATTACAAAGAAAGCCAAGGTGTCAGTGAGTACAGTTTCCTACACCATCAAAAGGCACTTGGAAACTGGAGGAAACTCTGACAGGAAGAGGTCTGGCAGACCCAAAGCCACAACAGAATCAGAAGACAAGTTTCTGAGAGTCAACAGCTTGCGTGATAGGCGGCTCACAGGACAACAGCTTCAAGCACAGCTTAACACTGGTCGAAGTAAGCAAGTCTCAGTTTCAACTGTGAAGAGAAGACTTCGAGCTGCAGGTTTGACAGGTCAAGTGGCAGTAAGAAAGCCATTGCTAAGATGGCAAAATAAGAAAAAGAGGCTTGCCTGGGCCATGAAGCACCGCCAGTGGACTACTGAAGACTGGAAGAAGGTCTTATGGACCGATGAATCAAAATTTGAAATCTTCGGTTCATCACGCAGGGTTTTGTACGCCGTCGAGTAAGCGAAAGGATGGTTCCTCGGTGTGTGACACCAACTGTCAAACATGGAGGAGGAAGCGTGATGGTCTGGGGCTCTTTTGCTGGATCCAGAGTCGGCGACTTGCACAGAGTGAGTGGCACCCTGAACCAAAACGGCTACCACAGCATTTTGCAGCGCTATGCAATACCCTCTGGTATACGCCTAGTTGGTCAGGGGATCATCCTACAGCAAGATAATGACCCAAAACATACCTCCAGGCTATGTCAGAACTACCTTAGAAGAAAAGAACAAGACGGTAGGCTTCAAATCATGGAATGGCCAGCACAGTCTCCAGACTTAAACCCCATCGAGCTGGTTTGGGATGAACTGGACAGAAGGGTGAAAGCAAAGCAACCTACAAGTGCTACACATTTGTGGGAACTTCTGCAACAGTGTTGGGAAGAACTTTCCGAACAATATTTGATTTCCATTGTAGAAAGAATGCCACGAGTGTGTTCGGCTGTTATATCTGCAAAAGGTGGCTACTTTGATGAGTCAAAAATTTAGATTAAATTTTGTTAAACAAAACGATTCCATGATTTCTTTTTTATCTCCAATTGTTTATTTGTTATATGCTTTAATTTCAGAGTACATTGAGACATTAAACTGCGTAAATTTAAATAAAAACTGGAAAAATGGAGGTGTTCTAAAACTTTTGACCGGTAGTGTATATATATATATATATATATATATATATATATATATATATATATATATATATATATATATTTTAAATAAATTTAGTGATTGCCAATTATTTTTACTATTTTCTCCCAATTTGGAATCACCAATTATTTTATTA
The DNA here is from genome assembly GCA_030684275.1 of Acipenser oxyrinchus oxyrinchus. Lineage (NCBI taxonomy): Eukaryota > Metazoa > Chordata > Actinopteri > Acipenseriformes > Acipenseridae > Acipenser > Acipenser oxyrinchus. The sequence continues at coordinate 52,959,450 of CM060251.1, read as the reverse complement.
TGCTCAGCTCACCGCTACCACCCCTGCACTGACTCGGGAGGGCGAAGACAAACACACGCTGTCCTCCGAAGCCTGTGCCGTCAGCCAACCGCTTTTTTTCAAAATGCGGACTCACCATGCAGCCACCCAAGAGCTACAGCGTTGGAGGACAACGCAGCTCTCGGGCAGCTTACAGTCAAGCCCGCAGGTGCCCGGCCAGACTACAGGGGTCGCTGGTGCGCGGTGAGCCGAGGACACCCTGGCCGACCTAACCGTCCCTCCCCAGCGCCGCCAATTGGCGCCGCCCCTGGAAGCTCCGTCCTCGGTCGGCAAAGGAATAGCCTGGACTCGAACTCGCGATGTCCAGACTATAGAGCGCATCCTGCACTCCACGTGGAGCACCTTTTACTGGATGCGCCACTCGGGAGCGCCGGTCTGTATATATTTTAACATTGTAACATATTAACTATCTCTACTTACTCTACTATAAAATACCTCTCTCTTCCTTTTATGCCAAAATTATTCCACACTTATGATTTACCTCTCAAACTACATAATATAAACCCTGCACTATCTTTTGTTTCACCTCGTTCACAAACATTTTTTATATCACCAAGCAGATGTGATAAAAAGATCTTGCGACGCATCAAACAAGCCAGAACAACACTGCTTAGGTCAGCTGACTACTCCCTAATGGCCTCCTGCTTTAATGCAGGAAATACTGGTTCAGTACATTTACCTTGTAATACGTTATTTGGGAAAGGGTTACAGACGAGTACACAGAAAACATTTCTGGTGATTCAAATTCAGACCTGAAATTTATTTGTTTGACCCGCACACAAACCGCAAAAAAGTTCACATTCCGACCCGAACCCCCCGCGGGTACCCGACCCGATGCAGGGGTCCGTGGTACATGATGGCAAATAATCCAGGTGGGCCTGATAGAACGAGCCCTGGACCTGTGGCAGCAAATCCATAGGGTTGCTGGCTCTTAAAAGCTTGCTCCTGCGGCTTGTGAGCAGGGCGATGATAATTGCGCCGGCCTCCGTGTTGCGCACAGTTAAGCCGGTTCTGCACATTAGCTCTAGCAGGGGCTGCAGGTGCCTGAAGACGCCTGTTTTACCAATGCTTAGCTGGCTTACGGGCTCGGGGCTTATGCTTGGGGAGGAGGCATGCCAACTCCTTGGAAGACTCACGTGCTTGGTGGAGCGTTTTAGCATCTCATCCACTGCCGGCCCAAACATATACCCTGGGGTTACAGGTGTATCCAGGAACAACGCCATGTCCTTGTCAAGTACTTGAGCCTGAGCAAGCCAGAGCTGTCTTCTTGCTGTCACCAATGCAACCATGCTCCTGCCCATTGTACTTAGACAACTGGAGCAGGTGGTTGTTGACCAGGCTCAGCTCATCCAACTGAAGGGGCGAAGGCCTATGGTCCGAGGACACAGATTGTAGTAGCATGGACTGGTAAGCCACTAGTATGCTACTGTAGTTACCAAGACGTGTGGAAAATGCTGAGGCTGCACAGGCCTTTTTCAGCATCATTTCAGTGACGCTGCATTGTTTACTAAATAAAACTTCCTTTTGCAGCAATGCTAGATTAGGCATTTGCACCAAAAGGCAGAAACCGGGCCAGACCCATCTTATCTGCATCGTGCACCCTATACAAACTTTCCAGTGACCTGGAGACAGCTGGGGTAGTTGTTGGGTGCTGCCAGGATGATTGCACCTCATCCAAAAAATCCGGGAGAACCGTTTTGGCTCATCTTCCGTGGCACGGCTGATAAGGGAGGTGAGATCCTCTGACAGGGAGGGGCTTACTGTGGGAGCCAAGACATCGGATTCTGCATCCTCAGACTGGAAGATTAGTTCTTGGGGGTTCCATGCCCCGAGATGCAGTAAGGGACATGGCATCCTCCTGCTTTGGCTGTGGGTCAGGCGATGGTGTCTGAACCTTGGGGACTGAGACAATCCGGTCAGTACCAGTATGCCTGCTATGGTGGCTCCTGTTCCTCTTCCTTGGAGGAGGAGAGCTCTCTGAGCCAGATGAGGAAGTCCTGCTTCTGCCCCTAGAGGATAATTTCCTAGCTCCCAGTGTAACAGGGAGTGGGGAATCTGTTGACCACACAACAGGGGACGAATGGGGCGAGTCATGCTGTGCCAGTGTCAGACAGTGTCAGTCTCTGGAACAGCAGGCCAGCCTGTTTTCCAGTGTCCTTAGAAAAATTAGCACAAGACACAAAGAGCGGCCTTTAACTGCCCACGCTGCATACTCCCTTCCCAGGCAGTGGATGCACCTGTTGTGCTTATCCTCTGCTGGAATGTTTCTCTTACAGCCAGCACAAAAGTGAAACTCAGACATGGTGCAAGGTTGAAAAACAGTTCAGCCGTGCAATGTATGCGCACAACAACAGACAGTAAGCTGACTGGTGCTGAAACTGTTGTGTACAGTGTACACAAAAATAGAGCACTGGTAACAGTCTTGGTCAAACAGGACTGAACCTGGTCACTGGTACCGATTCTGGTACTACAAACCTTGGTACGAATAATGACTGGTACCCTACTTTGGCACCGACAAGGTCACTGGTACCGGCTGTGGTACCAACCAGGTCACTGGTACCGGCTCTGGTAGCAACCAGGTCACTGGTACCGGCTCTGGTAGCAACCAGGTCACTGGTACCGGCTCTGGTAGCAACCAGGTCACTGGTACCGGCTCTGGTAGCAACCAGGTCACTGGTACCGGCTCTGGTAGCAACCAGGTCACTGGTACCGGCTCTGGTAGCAACCAGGTCACTGGTACCGGCTCTGGTAGCAACCAGGTCACTGGTACCGGCTCTGGTAGCAACCAGGTCACTGGTACCGGCTCTGATACCAACCAGGTGACTGGTACAGGCTCTGGTACCGGCTCTGATACCAACCAGGTGACTGGTACAGGCTCTGGTACCGACCAGGTGACTGGTACAGACTCTGGCACCGACCAGAGCCTTTGTACAGGATTTGGTGCAGACTGTTACTGGCTCTGGTACCGACCAGGTGACTGGTACAGACTCTGGCACCGACCAGAGCCTTTGTACAGGATTTGGTGCAGACTGGTACTGGCTCTGGTACCGACCAGGTGACTGGTACAGGCTGTAGTACCGACTGTACCGGCCACGGTACTGACCAGGCTGCTTAGAGGCACCGGTACTGACTGATACTGGCTCTGGTATCGACAGGTCACTTGTACAGGATCTGGTACCGGCTCTGGTACCAACCAGGGTACAGGCTTTGGTACCGAACGGTCACAGGCTGGTACCAGGTGGTGTGCAGGTAAAAACCTGAAAAAGCCACTGGCAGTCTGCAAGCATGCACTGTAAAACAGACAGAGGCTGCAGTGGCCTGCTAACTAGAAAAATCTAGTAGCCTTCGTTATCAGTGCAGCAAAGCAAACTCAGCAACGGCATACTCTGAATAGTTTCCAGTTAAAAAGGTCCTTGCCAATTTGACAGCAGAGTGTAGCTAAAAAGCCATTAACACCGGCAGTGTCTCTATAGCGCGAAAAGCTGACTGGAAAAAAAAAAAAGGCTAGCATAGTATACTGTCGTGTGCTAGATTTCTGAAAAAACAAAACAAAAAAAAACACTTGCTTTAAAAAAAATATATATATATATATATATATATATATATATATATATATATATATATATATATATATATATATATATATATATATGAATATGAAAGCCGCTAGTAAGAATTAAATATCGACTCACGAAGAGCTGAGCAGCAAAGGATAGTGTGAACTTAGCCGCAACAAGGTACTGAATCCTAGGAAGTGGCGGGAGAGTCGCCAGCTTCACACAGGGCACATGGCCGCGGAGGGAACTTAAATCAGAACTTAAAGCTAAGAAGAATTATCGCTTAAAAAGCAAGAAAGTGAATTAATCTTCTTATCTCTGTGGTTATGACTTAAAGTCAGCGCTTCCTCAGGCAGGCTGAAAGAGAAAATGGTACTTATGTGTCAGTCGTCTATCTCTTGGGGGCGGAGGCAACATCTGACGTATGCAGGGCTCTTAAAGTAGCAGCTTTGTATAAGTGCTCATGTAATTCGGGCTATAAGAGGTTATAATCCATACGGTAATGGTTACATTTTGTACTTGGAAGAGGATTTCAGGTTTTCAAGAAGTCCTGAAGCCTTCAGAGTCCATTTCTTATCCTGAACTTTATTTTTAAGTATGTGTGCGAAGGCGGCAGCATACTGAAATCAGATGAGACGATTAAGTCCTTACATCATGCTTTCCTGAAGGGAACAACACTCCCAAACTGAGTGTGCTGCTATCTCTCCAACTGACGGTGGCTAGTGAACCAATTAATTAAGCATCAAGCATTGCCAAGGTACAGTTGACAGACAACTCTATATGATGGAAAGCTGCTCTAAATGCTTTAAATCCAAAATGTAATATTGACAATAGTCACACTACTTTTTTGTGAAAAATGTGAATAAAACTAAAGCAGTCTACTGATTAGACAAATGAGTCAGTTATATGTCTTCTTCAGCTTTGCTTCATAATACAAGTGATCACCTGTATTAAAATCAATCGTTATGATGGAATCATTTAACAAACCTCCCTCAGTCTTGGAGCTTTTTTTTCATATGGTTAGCTGGTCTGTCATATTACCAAAATTAGTCAAGTCACGGTGACTAAACTAGGCAACCTCTATATGAAGTAACAGCTAACCTTTCTCTGTAAAGGAGCATACAGTAGCTGTTGTGGAATAAAGAGGAACATTCTTTTCTGTGCCCAATTAGAAAAGCTTATTGTATTCTTTAAATGTAGCTCTACTGGACTCAAACATTCTAATCACACTGAGGAACTTTTGGGAGGTCTCACAGACAATTCCCCAACCTCTGTAATGTTACTGAATTTTTGAGATTAAACCTCTTATCCTTGAATCCTATCATACATAAAGCCAATAAATATACACAACTCATATGAATGAACACTTGCATTTATATTTTTCTTCCAATAGCCCCTTGGAAAGAGACAGCAGTCCAATCTTCATAGCAAGCGCTCTGATCTTCCCACTGCGACCACTGAAAACAGAGGAAAATAAAATAAAAGTTAAAAAAAGAGAGAATTTTGTCTGCAGATATTGTAAATCAAGTTTCCTGAAGGCAAGACTTGCATTTTTTTTATTATTATTTTTTTACAAGCACTTAAAATGAATGCATCTGGGTTATAAATATTTTAGCACTCAAATAAACCCTTACATAGTAATAGCTTCAATAGCATTGTCTAATGAATTTTCCTGAGTAGACAACAAAAAAGTTGAGCGATGGCAGTCGGCACTTTTCAAAATGTAATGACTACAATGCAATATTTTTTGTGACAGTAACCAGTAATCTCAGACTACTGCAGTTAATGTTACAGAACTCTCTGCAGAGTTTACAAAACACACACTTTCTTTGCTGACACCTTTGTTGCACAAATTTAAACCTAACCCGAGTGCTTTGATATTTCTATTCACACATCAGGGGTCATGAATCACACGAGGAACACATTTTAGGACAGGGAGATTCGTGTCTAACTAACCAGCTTGACTTTTTTGAGGATGCAACATCGACAATGGATAATTGCAAATCATATGACATGGTTTATTTAGATATCCAGAAAGCTTTTGACAAAGTCCCGCATAAAAGATTAATTCTCAAACTGAACGCAGTAGGGATTCAAGGAAATGCATTCACATGGATTAGGGAGTGGTTAACATGTAGAAAACAGAAAGTACTGATTAGAGGAGAAACCTCAAAATGGAGTGAGGTAACCAGTGGTGTACCATATGGATCAGTATTAGGTCCTCTGCTATTACTAATCTACATTAATGATTTAGATTCTGGATTAGTTAGCAAACTTGTTAAATTTGCAGACGACACAAAAATAGGACGAGTGGCAAACACTGCAGCAAAGGTCATTCAAAATGATCTAGACAGCATTCAGAACTGGGCAGACACATGGCAAATGAAATTTAATAGAGAAAAGTGTAAAGTATTGCACGCAGGAAATAAAAATGTGCATTATAAATATCATATGGGAGATACTGAAATTGAAGAAGGAATCTATGAAAAAGACATAGGAGTTATGTTGACTCAGAAATGTCTTCATCTAGACAATGTGGGGAAGCTATAAAAAAAAAAAAGCCAACAAGATGCTTGGATATATTGTTAAAAGTGTTGAATTTAAATCAAGGGAAGTAATTTTAAAACTTTACAATGCATAAGTAAGACCTCATCTAGAATAGTGTGTTCAGTTCTGGTCACCTCGTTACAAAAAGGATATTGTTGCTCTAGAAAGAGTGCAAAGAAGAGCGACCAGAATTATCCCGGGTTTAAAAGGCATGTCGTATGCAGACAGGCTAAAACAATTTAATCTATTCAGTCTTGAACAAAGAAGACTACGCGGTGATCTGATTCAAGCATTCAAAATTCTAAAAGGTAATGACAATGTCGACCCAGGGGACTTTTTCGACCTGAAAAAAGAAACAAGGACCAGGGGTCACAAATGGAGATTAGATAAAGGGGTATTCAGAACAGAAAATAGGAGTCACTTTTTTACATAGAGAATTGTGAGGGTCTGGAACCAACTCCCCTGTAATATTGTTGAAGCTGACACCCTGGGATCCTTCAAGAAGCTGCCTGACGAGATTCTGGGATCAATAAGCTACTAACAACCAAATGAGCAAGATGGGCCGAATGGCCTCCTCTTGTTTGTAAACTTTATGTTCTTATTTCTCAATTTGAACTCAAGTTCACCAGCAGAAAGACCAGTTCACTCTTCTTCATCCAAGTCTTCTCAGTTTCTGTAAATGTTGCAGAGGCTATGAAAAACTTTAATCTCCCCCTTACTTTTCTATAATATATACAGGTATTTGGCTACAAAAATAGCATATTTTTAAAGAGAAAACAACATATGCATATGGGGTACTTACGTATCATACACGTTCAGCAGCCAGTTTAGACACATGTCTACACAAAGGGGCACATTTACTAAGTCCTTATGATTCTGCTCCAGCCCATCATAAAGGGTTGTTAAACAGTTAATTACATCTGGGACATTCAGAAGTTGGTCATTTTGGGTAATTTTGTGCTGTTCAAAAATGTTCTGCACCACACCGAGGTCCAGCAAGTCCACTGGAATCAAAAACAAAACAAAAGCTGTTATTATGAAGTCGCAGTTCTAATCAGTACAAAGGGGACTTGTAATGATTCTCAAGTATAGTTAAATAAGAGCCCCCCCACCCCCCGACAGCTTAATGCGAGCTAACCTTAACCTTCACCACTTTCTCCTCTGCTCCTCCACAGAAGTGAAGCTAGATTCAATTAATCACATTCCCCAACAAGCTTGTCTATATCACATTCATAGAAAAATGCAAAAGGTATCTTCATTAATTTTACATGTGACCCCACAGATCACTCCACCCGTGCAGCTGATGGTGAAGTAATAAGGACCCTGGCACCTCAGCTAAGCTGAAGCATGCAGTGTTTATTAACTGCAATGAGCAACAAAAGTCACTGGAGAATGTAAAAAGTTCAAATGTCAGGCATCATATTTTATTTAATAGACTGAGTAGTTTTTTTATTTTTTATTGTTTTTTTTTTAAATAAATTTAGTTGTTGCCAATTATTATTTTTTATCATTTTCTCCCAATTTGGAATGGCCAATTATTTTATTATGCTCAGCTCACCACTACCACCCCTGCACTGACTCGAGAGGGCGAAGACGAACACACGCTGTCCTCTGAAGCGTGTGCCGTCAGCCGACAGCTTTTTTTCACACTGCAAACTCACCATGCAGCCACCCAAGAGCTACGGCGTCTGAGGACAGTGCAGCTCTCGGGCAGCTTACAGGCAAGCCCGCAGGCGCCCGGTCAGACTACAGGGGTCGCTGGTGCGCGGTGAACCGAGGACACCCTGGCCGACCTAACCCTCCCTCCCAGGCGGGCGGCCAGTGGCGCCGCCCCTGGAAGCTCCCGTCCTCGGTCGACAAAGGAATAGCCTGGACTCGAACTCGCGAAGTCCAGACTATAGAGCGCATCCTGCACTCCACACAGAGCGCCTTTACTGGAAGCGCCACTCGGGAGCCCCAGACTGAGTAGTTTTAACAAGAATTTGAGCAAATATAGACTATTATAGAATATTTTTTGTATTAAAAAATATATCACACCCAAACCTAATAATGTACTAATACTATTGTCAAAGACATAAGGTATACATTGTATCATAAAATTAGCTTCTGTATTAATACACCCCGCTTGAAAGTTTTTGGCATTTTAGGGTATCCAGTTGTTTGTTTATTACTTAAACAATGACAGTAATTAAACAGACTCATACAAGACTGCGATCTTGAACAATTCCCATGGTTTTCTTTATTGTGACAAAATTACTCTTAATTAAAATAGGAAAATGAACCCAAAGCCTCATTCCTGTGTTTTGTTAAAACGATACACAGATAGGAGTCGCTGACCTAGCACAGGCTTTGTGTTTTAAGATAGCTCGCAGTCACTACTACTACTACTACCACTGAGTTTCCAAAAAGGTAAGAATTTCAAAAATATACATTAAATGTTAGACCCCTGTAAAAAAAAAATAAAAAAAAATAATAATAATTGTGGCCTAAGAATACATACATTAAGCTTACAAAAATGTAAAGATCTATGTTTCAAATAATTATTTCACAGCACAGAACAATAATTTTATAAGCTCAGTGACATTTCTGACACCTACAGTAAGAGTTATATCTCTTCGTAAATACAGAGTGATAAAATATTTCTGTAAGCAGAGTATGTCCAAAAGTGACAATATGGTTGCTAATCTGCACAGGATATTACACAGGGAAGTGTGGTGTCACAAATGTCACTTTTCATTTGCCGACTGCATAATGGGGAGCTTACTAGATATCATTCAAGTAAACACAGATCAATTTCACACCCGCTAACAATGTGATACTTCAGGATTTGTGTTTCAGACTGAATAAGGAGTTCTTATATTAAATATTTCCAGAGGGCATGCTCGTCTCTGGAATGCAGATTGATCAGATACTGTATGACAAGTGGTGAAAGGTTATACAACATTTATAGAATTAAAAGCCGATTAAAACAAGAGGAACCTAAAAACAAGAACTGGGGTTGTGCATTGTGTAAACCCAAAATAATGATGTTTTTCTATAATATAGATAAAATAAAAAAGGTAGCAGTACACGAGTTTTCTTTTCCTCCAACCCTGATTTTTTACTGTATTTCTTAAGACTCGATGAAAGAAAATAACTCTATGCAGGCTGAATAAAAACAGAACAGTGGCTGATTCTATTTAAAAACAACCCACAGTGGTCTTGGAAATCTGTGAGGAAGATTTATGTCCTTAATGACCCTGAAAAGATTCCGGAGATCAATTGTCTACCAGATTTTCAGATACTGACAAACAGTTTATATTTGTATAAAGATCTGAAAGCGATGTAGACTATCACCTACTTAAACAAGATGATGCAGCTCAAAGTTCAATCCTGGTGTTTGTATACATTTCTATACATAGGGCATTCTAATAAAGAAGTGGCCCAAGTACATACACAGTACAGTTCAACCTTCTTAGAATATGAACTGATTACATTAGAGAACTAAAACCAAACTTTACATATTGTAGGTAGAAACATAGCTCTATAGCTACATATTTTCATTCTGCCTGTTGAGGATGGAAGCCATACTGTAGCTACTTAAATCAAGTAGATTTTCAGTTACCAGTAACTTTCCATCTACACTACTGTTTCACCGATTGTCAAGAGATACACACCAAACAGTATAATGAACAGAGGGATGTTTAGCATGTAGTTTATATTGTTTTTAAATATAATGTATTCAACAAACTAAAAACACCCATCTGTATATTATAATAAATAATAATAAAAAAAAACACAACCACACATTTTTCTCTTAAAACTACAATAAAAAAATGTTTAAACTTTTAACTGGGTAATCAGTAAAATGCCAGACTTCATTTCTATAGTTCTATAAATGTTTAATGCCTACAAAAAGATGCAGAACTGCATTTATTTGGAGTGTTCCTTCAATATTATACTGGATTTACTATGCAAACAAAACCCAGTATTTTACATAAATTGAAATAGCATTACACCAGCTTGATACAAGGTCTATGTGCCCTGCAGAATTGTTGGCACATTACCACTGCTAACAGATTTTATAGCTTTACAGTACAGAACATATTTCATGTTATATGTGCACAACAAGCACATGGGTTTGGGAATCAGAGGTCTATCTGCTTCTAGAAAAAGAAATAGCACAGAAACCAACTCAGATTGATCCCCACACAGGGGTGGAAGGGTACGGAATATACCATTTGCATATACAGTGTGCTAATAAAGTGTGAGATTAATGGGGGAACCGATCCGATAATGCAGAAGTTTAATACCTTTTGGGTTTCTAGTAACCTTTGTAAAAACAATCAAGTCTACAAAAAAAGTCAAACAAAGCAATTTTTTAACACTCAATACTGTACGTCTACTGATGCTTTTTTATGTCCTCCAGTTCATAATTATGTACAGTACAACCTATATTCACACTAATATTTCACCTGATAAGTACATTTTTTTTATCACTGTCAAACTCCCATCACTGAGATTTATTATGACTGTGATCTTGTTCCAGACCATAACTTACTGTAAGTCATGTCTGAGGTAAGCTCCTATATTATGCAGTAATGGCATCAGTTTACCCTTATTAAGCATTACATGAGATCATAGCTTGCCCTTTACTTTTACTGTACAAGCTTGAGAGAAAAGGTCAAAGTGTAAGGTTGTTATGCTGATAGAATATTAAGAAAAACTAAAATTCACTTTTGCTTACCACTGCTTTTAATTAACTACTGCTAAAATAGTTGTCAGGTCCAGAATTATTAAATGCATCACATCATGTATAATGTATAAAAGCCTATCTTTGTCTGTGTTGGCTGTGGGTGAAGTAGGAGTCTGCGTGTTGGTTACTGTACCAACTGTTGAGTACTGTGTGTACGGAGAAACAACTGTGTATTGTAAATTTTACTACTGTGTGTTGTGTAGTTCTGGTGTCTGGGTCTGCTGGGTCTGGGCAGTAACGTTTTTGTTCGTCTTTTCTAGGGCAGTGAGTGATGTTGCTGTTTGTGTGCTGTTTGTGTAGGCAGTGGCGTTTTTGTTAGTCTTTTCTCGGACAGTCAGTCATGTTCCTGTTTGTGTACTCGGGCAGTCACGTCTTTTGTTGGGGATTTTAATACACACATCACTATACTCGAATTTAAGACACAAGCCATTTTTGAGAAGAAAGTGCTTCTTAAATTAGATGGAATACAGTAATCCTGTGATGTGAAAATAACTGTTATTAAAAGTTGTAATATATCATGTAACAAATGTATTCATCAATAGTTTTATATCCTGTACAGTATATTGCACAACATATGGCACAATACATTAAAATGCTGTACTAGAGGTGGAACTTTAGTCAAACCTGAATGTTATACATATTGTTAACACAGAAAATGTTTGCTCAGTACAGCACACCCAGTAACACAGAAAAGTCTTATCTTATCATGAATGGTCTGCACTAGGCAGTTTCCCTATTTCTTTCCTGAAGAGAATGGATGCTTACAAAAGAAAAAAAAAAGCTGCCAGCCAGAGAGGACACACCACCACAAGAGCAAAGTAGATCGAAGGATGTCTGGCACGACTCCAGCCACACTTTTCCCAGTAAAACTTGTAATAAGATACAGGACCACCTCTTTCCAGGAAGCCAGGGGAAACTTAGCATTTAAAAACAAAGCACCACTGTGAAATACCAACACATCTTAACACCTAACATTAACACCTGTTTGATAATGACCTGCTGTAGAAAAATACCTAATTAATTTACTTTAGGATAAGTAATATATATTTATTTATTGATTGAGTCATATTGGCGTATGGTGGTCAACTCCATCTTAGTGAACACTGTGGCTATGAGAACACTTCACTTGCTTACAGAGGGGTGTTCTTTTAGCCGAAGACTAATGTACAACAAGAACTCAAATACTCTTCCTCTAAAACTTTTTATTTCTTCACTTCAGTGAGTCGGAAAAGTTGCCAGATTGTCCAACATCTATATTTATGGCAGCACAATCTCCCCTACAGTGCCATAATACTGCAATCCAGGCACTCTGTTTCCAAATGTCACGATTCATGCTTGAACAAACAGAATTCTGCCCAATATCTGAAGACAACGGGAAGGTTATTTTCTGTCACTTACAGCAAAGCGCTTTCTGTAGCCTTCGGATCTTCATTGCTGTTCGGTAGGCTGAGAAACGCACATTGTTCAAATCAGCTGCAATAAAAAAAAAACAACAAAATGGACAGCGATGCATTGTTTTATTACAAAAAAATAGTTAACTGCTTACCAAAACAGTATTTCACTGTACAGAATTGTTATTCTTATTATCCCCTTTCAGTTTATTTATTTATTTATTTTTACAGCATTTTGTATCAACCTACAGTAAGCTGCTTTGTAGAGGAATTACCTTTTTGTTAATGTTTGATAAGAGTCTGTCTCTGTAGAACAAGGAATTTATGCAAAGATTTTCATGCCAGTGGTTTTAAGCCTATGGCACTTTGCTTTAAAAGCACACTAAAAGGTGTGCTGTGCAGTAAAAGAGCACTCAGAATGATTCTCAAGATCAATCTGATACTTAAACAAAAATGCTTTAAAGCACCAAATGTTTCCTACAGCTAATTAATTCTAGCTGCCTTGAATAAGCAGAATTTTCTTCCTACCTCATTTTGGAACAAAGCTTTACTATGACCTTCCCACCACCAATGGGGTTTCAGAATGATGAAATGCACTTGTCCAATTTGTATTATTGTTTCTGTGTTACATCGAAAAGGTTCACCCACATGAAAGAAATCATTGCCCATAAGAGCTTGTTAGGGCCACCTGGAAAGGCCATCACCGCAACCCTCTCCACAGTGCTTGTTAACCTCCAAAAGGGAGTCAGGGTGTTCTTGTTTCATGCTGAATACAGCTTCTGGTTGCTGAAAATGTCAGCTGTCGAGTGTTTCTCATCAAATTAAGGGTCATGTTGCAACATTTGAAAAGGTTTTTAAACCAAACTAATGGAATAACAAGGTTTGCAAAGTCAATGTTACATGACATTTGCATGTTCGGTTATATTGGTCCCAAAATAAGTTAGCAAATTTTTTAAATCCCTGTATAATACTACAAAAAAATACCACTTTAGAATATCATGCATCTGAAAATCTCTTATAGAATACTGTACATTACTATTTTCTTCCTCAGCTCTTTCCTGGCAAGTTGCAATATACCTCAAACAGGAAATTCCCATATCTGAATATTCACAGAAAAATATTTGTAGCTAAGGGTGATCCACAGCACTGGTAAGCATAAGGTGACTACGTACCAAGAGACTGGAACATCTCTGTCATCTTTGGATGGTCCCAACAGGTAGTCTGGGTCTGATGGCTGGAACAAAAACAAAATAGACGATACAAAAATCAACCATTTAATTGGCACTGGATGTCATCGTTTGCACATAGTATCAGGGGTGTGCAATTTTTGAAAAATCAACTTGTCCTTAAAAATCTACCTGTCCCCTCCACATCACACAAAACACCACACAAAAAAGCTGAACATAACTTGTAGGATTTGGGTTTTATTTAACAGTGAACACATCAATCAATAGTGATTAACAGCGGCAGATCTAGCCTTGTAGCTTGACGGGTTCACTAAATTCTTCAAGATACACAAAAGGTTCCCTGTGACCCCACCTCACCTCAACAAATGTATAACATTCTTTAAGGAAATGTTCCTTTCAGTGCAGTTTGGAACACATTTCCTAGTAAATTTAAGTAACATACTAAGATTACAACTATAATTAAATCAGTACTTCTGAGTTATTCAAATATAAAAATAGGTGGGGCTCCCGAGTGGCGCATCAGCTAAAGGCACTTCGCCCCTAGGCGCCCGGTGGTTTGAATGAAAGCTATGCCACTGCCGACCATGGAAGGGAGTTCCCAGGGGGTGGCGCACAATTGGCCAAGCTCCACCCGTGTGGGGTAGGGGTTAGGTCGGCCAGGGAGTCCTTGGCTCACCGTACACCAGTGACCCCTGTGGCTGGCCGTGCACCTGCAGGCTGGACTGTACACAATTCAGAACTGTGTGGTCCTCTGGCGCTGTAAGTTCTGGATATGGCTGCACAGCGGGCTTGCAGAGTGAAAAAAAAGTGGCTGGCTGGCACGAGTGCTCGTCTTCGTCTCTCCCGTGTTAGTTCGGGGGTTGCAGCGGTGAGAGAGGTTGAATAAATATATATATATATATATATATATATATATATATATATATATATATATATATATATATATATATATATATATATATATATATACAGTACTGTGCAAAAGTTTTAGGCAGGTGTGAAAAAATGCTGTAAAGTAAGAATGCTTTCAAAAATAGACATGTTAATAGATTATATTTATCAATTAACTAAATGCAAAGTGAGTGAACAGAAGAAAAATCTAAATCAAATCCATATTTGGTGTGACAACCCTTTGCCTTCAAAACAGCATCAATTCTTCTAGGTACACTTGCACAAAGTCAGGGATTTTGTAGGCATATAGTCAGGTGTATGATTAAACAATTATACCAAACAGGTGCTAATGATCATCAATTCAATATGTAGGTTGAAACACAATCATTAACTGAAACAGAAACAGCTGTGTAGGAGGAATAAAATTGGGTGAGGAACAGCCAAACTCAGCTAACAAGGTGAGGTTGCTGAAGACAGTTTATTGTCAAAAGTCATACACCATGGCAAGACTGAGCACAGCAACAAGACACAAGGTAGTTATACTGCATCAGCAAGGTCTCTCCCAGGCAGAAATTTAAAGGCAGACAGGGGTTTCCAGATGTGCTGTCCAAGCTCTTTTGAAGAAGCACAAAGAAACAGGCAACGTTGAGGACCGTGAGACGCAGTGGTCGGCCAAGGAAACTTACTGCATCAGATGAAAGACACATTATGCTTACTTCCCTTCGCAATCGGAAGATGTCCAGCAGTGCCATCAGCTCAGAACTGGCAGAAACCAGTGGGACCCTGGTACACCCATCTACTGTCCGGAGAAGTCTGGTCAGAAGTGGCCTTCATGGAAGACTTGCGGCCAAAAGCCATAACTCCGGCGTGGAAACAAGGCCAAGCGACTCAACTATGCACGAAAACACAGGAACTGGGGTGCAGAAAAATGGCAGCAGGTGCTCTGGACTGATGAGTCAAAATTTGAAATATTTGGCTGTAGCAGAAGGCAGTTTGTTCGCCGAAGGGCTGGAGAGCATACACGAATGAGTGTCTGCAGGCAACAGTGAAGCATGGTGGAGGTTCCTTGCAAGTTTGGGGCTGCATTTCTGCAAATGGAGTTGGGGATTTGGTCAGAATTAATGGTCTCCTCAATGGTGAGAAGTACAGGCAGATACTTATCCATCATGCAATACCATCAGGGAGGCATCTGATTGGCCCCAAATTTATTCTGCAGCATAACAACGACCCCAAACATACAGTGAAAGTCATTAAGAACTATCTTTAGCGTAAAGAAGAACAAGGAGTCCTGGAAGTGATGGTATGGCCCCACAGAGCCCTGATCTCAACATCATCGAGTCTGTCTGGGATTACATGAAGAGAGAGAAGCAACTGAGGCTGCCTAAATCCACAGAAGAACTGTGGTTAGTTCTCCAAGATGTTTGGGCCAACCTACCTGCCGAGTTCCTTCAAAAACTGTGTGCAAGTGTACCTAGAAGAATTGATGCTTGATGCTGTTTTGAATGCAAAGGGTGGTCACACCAAATACGGATTTGATTTAGATTTTTCTTCTGTTCACTCACTTTGCATTTAGTTAATTGATAAATATAATCTATTAACATGTCTATTTTTGAAAGCATTCTTACTTTACAGCAATTTTTCACACCTGCCTAAAACTTTTGCACAGTACTGTATATATATATATACACACAGTACTGTGCAAATGTTTTAGGCAGGTGTGAAAAAATGCTGTAAAGTAAGAATGCTTTCAAAAATAGACATGTTAATAGATTATATTTATCAATTAACTAAATGCAAAGTGAGTGAACAGAAGAAAAATCTAAATCAAATCCATATTTGGTGTGACCACCCTTTGCCTTCAAAACAGCATCAATTCTTCTAGGTACACTTGCACAAAGTCAGGGATTTTGTAGGCATATAGTCAGGTGTATGATTAAACAATTATACCAAACAGGTGCTAATGATCATCAATTCAATATGTAGGTTGAAACACAATCATTAACTGAAACAGAAACAGCTGTGTAGGAGGAATAAAACTGGGTGAGGAACAGCCAAACTCAGCTAACAAGGTGAGGTTGCTGAAGACAGTTTACTGTCAAAAGTCATACACCATGGCACGACTGAGCACAGCAACAAGACACAAGGTAGTTATACTGCATCAGCAAGGTCTCTCCCAGGCAGAAATTTCAAGGCAGACAGGGGTTTCCAGATGTGCTGTCCAAGCTCTTTTGAAGAAGCACAAAGAAACGGCACGCGTTGAGGACCGTGAGGCGCAGTGGTCGGCCAAGGAAACTTACTGCAGCAGATGAAAGACACATCATGCTTACTTCCCTTCGCAATCGGAAGATGTCCAGCAGTGCCATCAGCTCAGAATTGGCAGAAAACAGTGGGACCCTGGTACACCCATCTACTGTCCGGAGAAGTCTGGTCAGAAGTGGCCTTCATGGAAGACTTGCAGCCAAAAGCCATACCTCCGGCGTGGAAACAAGGCCAAGCGACTCAACTATGCGCGAAAACACAGGAACTGGGGTGCAGAAAAATAGCAGCAGGTGCTCTGGACTGATGAGTCAAAATTTGAAATATTTGGCTGTAGCAGAAGGCAGTTTGTTCGCGAAGGGCTGGAGAGCGCATACGAATGAGTGTCTGCAGGCAACAGTGAAGCATGGTGGAGGTTCCTTGCAAGTTTGGGGCTGCATTTCTGCAAATGGAGTTTGGGATTTGGTCAAAATTAATGGTCTCCTCAATGCTGAGAAGTACAGGCAGATACTTATCCATCATGCAATACCATCAGGGAGGCATCTGATTGGCCCCAAATTTATTCTGCAGCATGACAACGACCCCAAACATACAGCGAAAGTCATTAAGAACTATCTTCAGCGTAAAGAAGAACAAGGAGTCCTGGAAGTGATGGTATGGCCCCCACAGAGCCCTGATCTCAACATCATCGAGTCTGTCTGGGATTACATGAAGAGAGAGAAGCAACTGAGGCTGCCTAAATCCACAGAAGAACTGTGGTTACTTCTCCAAGATGTTTGGGCCAACCTACCTGCCGAGTTCCTTCAAAAACTGTGTGCAAGTGTACCTAGAAGAATTGATGCTTGATGCTGTTTTGAAGGCAAAGGGTGGTCACACCAAATATGGATTTGCATTTAGTTAATTGATAAATATAATCTATTAACATGTCTATTTTTGAAAGCATTCTTACTTTACAGCATTTTTTCACACCTGCCTAAAACTTTTGCACAGTACTGTGTATATATATATATATATATATATATATATATATATATATATATATATATATATATATATATACATATATATATGAGAGAGAGAGAGCCTCTACCTGTTTTTTCCACTCTTTCTCTATAAGCTTAATCCAACTCCTGATGTACAGGTGTGTTAGTTTGTTGCATCACAGATACGAAATCAATGTCAACTCTTACTGCTGCTTTGTGGAATTCAGATTTTTCTTGAAGTTTTCAGTTTTGTAGCTGCTGAACACCAGATTTTTAAAGGACTTGTGTATAACCTGTCACGTTTCTCTGCATTTTTTACTGTTTTTCTACCAAAATGCATGCAATATTTACAGTAGGCTCCATCAAATTCTGCAAAGACAAAATATATATTTTTTCTTTTATATATAATTTTTTTTTTTTTTTTTAAACAGTACAACATTTTAGTTATTTTTCCTCATCTAACATCTTGTCCCATGATGACTAACTGGAACACTGCTGCAGCAGGGTGATCCTGGCTTCATACCCTGATGGCTTTATTTTATTTTTTTGTTGAGAGGTCAACATTCTTTCCCTGCACTACTCTCACTGAATAATACATACATAAATGAATTCATACATAAACAAATTGTCATGAAATGTACAGTCTATTTTATTTTAAAATAATAATAAAATATTGTACCGATAATATCATATATAAGCATTTCATTTCTATCATTAAACATACTTGTCAAACTTTATGTTTTAATAGTTTCACAAATCGAAGGATTGTGCATGTCCAAAAAATATCTAATATCACCTCTGTTCAAATCTAGTCAAACAATTATTATTTTTTTTTAATATAGCGTTTAAATCTAAAAAAATATGCAAACATGGTAAATAGAAAAAAAGGTTACACTAAAATCGAAAAAAAACCCACAAAGTTTTATAAATTACACAACACGATTTTTTGTAATCCGCAAATACCTTAGTGACTAAGGTGTTTTTTGTTATTGTAACTTTACTAGATTGCTGCATTTAAATGTCAGGTTCATGTATTAAGAAAGCAGCATCACTTATTTGCTAATTCACAAAAAATGTAAATAATACCTTAAGTTTAAAAGATTAGTCTGTGCCTTGCCAGAGGCTCTCTTGGCAGCCATTTCCAAGTTTCTTCCGCAATTCCGTTTTCAGAAACTTGCGTGGCTCTTTTGCAAATATACCCAGAGTGTCTTTCTACCAACAGATCGAACATAGGATAAATAAATACATAAAATCTACTTGTCCGACGGGCAAAGTATAAAGGCAAAACTCGTCCCTCACACAAATCTTGTTGTCCGGGGCGTCGGGCGATACGAATTGCACACCCCTGAGCAGCTAAGCATTTTTCTAACAGGTATTATAACATTAAAACCATGAGATAAGTAATTTGTGTCCCCTGTGTTAGGCAACAGTAAAATAGCCTGATCTATGACAGTGTTAGCTTTGATGCACAAACAAATACATGACTAGATGTTAATTAATACTCAAAAATTGTGTATTGTAAGTTGTAACGCTCAATATATAATTATTATTGCTATTACTAGTCTTTTTATAAGCAGTAACTACACACATTTTTACATTAAAAAAAAATTAATCTACTTCTTTCACACAATTGTTCTATTGAAAACCGCCAACTTCTGGAGGCACAGTCTTTTGTCAGTCTTCATCTTGCATGTGTACTGTGCTTCCCACTAACAGCCCTCTTTGACACCTCTTCATACTGATTGACAACCATTGCCTAGATTTACTAACAAAACATTAAAAAGAGACTTGTAATTATGATTGTTTTCATGTGACAATGTCAGAACTAATTACTTCTTGTTAAAACTAAAATGCCTTCCCTCATACAGGACAAGCTGCAATAGGCAATGTCAATCAAAACCATGGGGATCTCCTGCAATGAAGTAAAGTCAGTAAGATTAAGAGACAGAAGCTTATCATAAACTAAAAAGCAGAGTGGTTTTAAAAATATAAATAAATAAAAACAGGCCAGACCTCAACTAAACTGTTCATAGTACTTTCTGACAAGCCTAAGTAGCAGCGTGTTGAAATAAAATGATTGTAAAGATGGTGTTAGAACAGTATGATAGTTGAAGGTATGCAGCACGTTACTAAGTTAGAGGAAAAGTAATTCCTTAAATGCAGCTGCTTAGTTTAGGTTTAACATTCTTTTTCGAATGTTGTACCAGTTATATTAACAGAAAACTCCATGAACGTTCATGGGGTACAATGCATATTTTACTCATGGTGGAGAGCTGTAGAATACACCAGTGTGACTGCTGGCTTTAATAATTACCAGGTTTACACTTGTTTATTCTCATATGCACCAGTTTTACAGTTTGTCTACATTATTGTATGCTGTGCACTGTTTTGGGGTCATACTACAGTTGTCCCGCCCCCCTTTATAACGCCACCCTCGCATACCGCCAGCTTTTCTCTCTAAACAAATGTCACCAACATAAAACAATGGTATTTGTACCCGTTATATCACCACCCCGCTGTCCGCCACCTTCCCCAGCCAAGCAAACGTAACTATAAACGCAGTTTCCCTCGTAGCGCCAATGAAATAATCATGGCCAATTAAAACAATAAAGTTACGCTGTTAACCTTAGACTCGCTTTCCTAGTTCGTTGTTAACTGAACGTTCATACCAATGTCATCAACACTCCCGCTCCCAAAGCAAAACAGGAAGTACAAAATGGTGAGTCGACCCTACATATAACACCAGAGCAAAAGAAAATAATCAGCATGTATGCATCTGAAAATAAGAAATAGTCAGCAAGACATCTCGCCTAAGTGAGGCATATACTGTTAATTGAAGGACAATCAGAGACATTCTAATGGATAAAAACAAATGGCTTGCCTTGATGGAACGGGTCGATTTGTTTAACGTGAAAAAGGGTTGACGCAGTCTAAAATAAGTGACTTTTATAAACCACAGTACATGTTAAAAAAAAAAGTATGGTAAGAGATTTGTTTGTTTAAGTGCAAGTTTTGCACAAATGAAGGCTCACTTAAACTAAAGCTGCAGTTTTGTAAACAGCAGAATATTTTTTTTTTTACTTTTCATTTTAAAAAAAGAAGTGTTTGCCTGTACATATTAAAATAAATAGATGGAATCGTTCAAATCGGGGATAGTATTCAGCAGGCTTACAGTCGTTCCACAAACAGTGAAGTTCAAATGACCAGTACAATAAAGAATTTTAAAAAGTTCCGCTTTTTTGTTTTTATGGAACTGTTGGGTGATTTGACACTAAATTAGTGTTTTTTTTTTTTTTTTTTTATCAAAAAAGTATAAACTGTTCCTCAAAAGTAACCATGTATGTTTCATACAGATGGGAAAAGATGATGAAACATTACTAGTAGACCTACTGTTGTGTTAAGAACTAGTACTGTAGTTTAATGTTTTATTAAAATGGCCTGGAGATACTGTAATTGTATAACTAAAAAAATTAAATGTTTGAATTTATTTCAAACATAGTAAGTTGTGTGTGTGTGTTTTTTTTGTTGTTGTTGATCCTCACTATAACGCCACCCTCGCTTATTGCCCGTTTTTGCTCATGGCCCTTACCTGGCTGTAAAGAGGGTAGACTGTACTTACACACAATTTGGAAGTGGATACAAAAATGTTAGATTCTGAGGCAACACTTTTTTAATGCTATAAACACAGGTGTTTAACATTAGTTAGATACAGTACAATGTACAGTTACCAACCTTTTCTACCATGTAAACGTACTGTGCTGCAGATCAAGACACACACACAGTTTTGAAGACTGCCTTCTGTCTACCTCATTACAACTGGAAGAATCTGAGCATCCATTGGGAGTGGATACTGTCCTCTATTACGACCCAATGCATATCAACCCCCCAGAATTCCACATAATCAATCCAAGCTTATTACAAATGCAACTATTAGACAACAGTTCCTTTGTTTTAATATTCAACACATTATCTTAAACCTTTTTTTTTTGTTCACTGAAAAAAAAAATATATATTCCCTGCTCACAAAATATGTGACAGACTAAGAAAGGATCATATATATACACTGCAATGTTCTGCTTCATATTTTCACTCTACTGTCGCTGCCTTGATTTAGTTGAGAAAAGCAAATGGGTCTATCAGCATGTAAGCAAACTTCACCAACAGTATGCAACTCAAACTTCACAGGGCAGCAAGCAAGACAGTTTGCGAAAGTACTCTGGTATTAAAAGCATGTCTGCTAACTGTCTGTAAGCACCAGCTGTTGTTTGCCTGTCTTGTAGCAGTTTGAGAATCCTTTGTTGCAGAATACCTGCAGGGAACGCCCACCAGACATAATATTGGGTGAAGACAAGTGCCACTAGTAAAGATAAAACTGTAAGATGACACCAAGAGAGAGAAAAATAAATATAATGCTAAGATATGATGCTGGAAGCAGGTATGTGTGGCATTCCTGTCTGCACAAGCCTGAAGCTCAGAAAAGATTAATGGTATTTAGCTGTTTTTTGGCTGATCGGCTGATGACTAGTAAAGATAGGAACATGCTTGTAAAAACAAACATCAAGGCTACCGCGTCAAATGTTTTTCTGTGCCTGTCAGAAATTTAAAAGGGCGACATGAGAGTGATAAACTGTCACGTGTGCTTATTATTGTCTTTCATGGTTTGTGAGGGCAACAGCCAACTGTCTCATTAATTCTTTTTTCTTTGCAGTCTCAACACTTACAGTAGTATTTCACATTTGGTATAGGATAGAGACATTTAAGTTTGGGAGGTTCCTAGTGTACTGTTCTTGGATAATGCCCATAAGATATCTACTTTCTTAGCCCATCTGGGTTCTTTGCACAGAAATATATTGTAGGGAAAGGTGCCCTTTAAAAACAACATTGCAAGTTCAATGTTGAGCATTAGCAAAAAGCAAAGGCAGCATTGCGTGATCAGTTCTCTGTATGTTTCAAAAATTAATACCAGTGATGTGTCAGCTATGATTCATCTATAATGTTCTAATTATAGGACACAACGGGACCTCTGTTGTGGACCTCTTCTGTGGCTTTTCTCTTGCCCTTTGACTAACAATGACATTTGTTACAATTATTCTTTTAAGTTAACCTTAGACACGACATGCCTATTAAAATTAAATATCATGAGTTGACAGTTTCCTACATAAAGCATTTGCTTTTCTATAAAGCTTTGCTATTTTTAGCTTTAGCTTCTTTCAGGAGGCTTTTAATCCTCTGTCTGCATAATGCTAACAATTTGAAATGTGACTCTGATTAAGCAAGTTATGCTGAAGAGTTGAAATGACAACGTAAAATGCAGCAGAAAGACAAACTTACTTGATGTAGTAGGGAACTTTGTTATGGGATACATCTCTCTGCCATGGAAGCTGAACTGAAGCTGAAATAAAAGACAAAAAAATAGTTTGAAATGTACAAAACAAATACAGTATGGAAGATGTGAATGGCGTAGTATGCAATAAGCAATCCGTTTTAAGTAATCAATATGTAATTGCATAATGCCAAAAATCAGAATCGCCTACTGGAATTGTAGGTTATTTTTTTTTTTTTTATTGTTTTATTTTTTTTAAAAAAGCAAGACAAAATAGTTTATCATCTACATAGATCAATATTTATTTATTTTTTTGACCCATTGTGGTCTAAATGTGTTTATGCTGGGTGGAGAAGGAAAGGCTCATATATGTTACCATAGTATCTTCAAGCAGCTACTGTATGTTAAATGAGATTTTTTTGAACATTTCTGTTAAATTCAAGCTGGACAATTGGAGAGCTATATCTTTTCACATGGCATAGGAATCGCCACCTTGTGATAAGAATTAAAAACGTCAGCTACATACTAATAAAGATAAATATAAATGTCATGCATGAATAATGAAAATTATGGATGATCAAACACACAGTAAAATATCTAGCAAATGGCCTTTTGTACTGTATGTAGTGATTAAAATGTGTTCAGCAGTAATAACCATAAAAAAACGTTAGGCTATTATCATAACCCTCGTTCCCTGAAATAGAAATGTAACCATTACCGTATGGGTATTTACCTCCTAAAGATCCGAAACGTGAGAAGATATATCAAAGCTGCTTGACGAGCCTGTGACGCAGTCATGTCCACCCCAAAGGAGATAAAAGTACTGCGTTCACAGACCTCAACATCACTTTTCCTTGAAGCCTGCTGCAATCATGGACACAGCGACCTTGAAGGTTAATGGTTATATTTCTATTTTAGGTAATCAGGGTTATGATAATAACCTAATGTTCCCTTTCAAGTACAAAATGTAACCACTACCGTATGGGGGAGTGTACCAAAGCCGTCGCTAGGGCAAGACTGCAGAACGACTGGAATGAGTGATAAATATTTCAACTCAGCACGTTTAACCTCCAGCGTGGAACAATGTCCTTCATAGGCGGCCAAAGCCGCAGAGCCCTTTTCAAAAATTGCCCCGCCAGGAATGAGCTCCTGGGGAGACCGAGTTAATTTTGACATGGCAAGCCGAAATGGCTACCAGATAGACCTTTAATGTAACCTCCTGCAAAAATGCTGCAAGGTCAGGTAAACTGCCTGCAGCTCTAAAACATTTATGTGGAGACCCTGCCAAGGGGGGTTCCACACATCTTGCGCACCCCTGCCATTCTACACAATGCCCAGGCCCAGGCTGGACGCATCCGTGGTGACAACCTCCTTTCTGGTGATACTGCCCAAAGCTATGCCGAGGAGTAGATGGGCCGGCTGTTTCCACCAAGAGTCTGCCTTTAGATAGTAATGAGACATGGTCAATAGGTGGTCACGGTTCAACGCAGGCTGAAAAACCCTGCTGTTGAACCAGGCCTGCAGAGGGCGCATGCACAGAAGACTCGATGGAAGGGCCTGGGAAGCTCCTGCCATCAAGCCCAGAAGTTTCTTGAACGTCACTACTGTGAGTGCTCTGTTGAGATGAAAGAGCTCCAAACAGGCGGCTATTCCCTGCGCTCTGTCATCCGACAGAGTGGACATCATGGACCTGGAGTCCAAGCACACTCCAAGATAGGAGGCTGTCTGAGAAGGCGTGAGCTGGCTCTTCACATGAAGACCCAACTGAAGACTTTCCACCATCTACTCTGTCACACTCAATCTGCTGTAATGTTACATGCAGATCAGTGAATTTTCTTTTCCACACTGCACTTTCTTGAAATTCCAACAATTCCCTTTCCAAACTTTCAAGTCCCAACCATTCCAACTGGGAAATATTCAGTTGGTCAAACATGGCTGTGTCAGGACTGCTCATGAAAGACAGTGTTGCCACCATATTGCGGAACTGAATAAACCTGGCTGCAAATGCTTCCCTTGAAGCCCCCACGATTTTGGAAAACTGGTGGTAAACTTCCTGCAGATTACTGGGACTGTCTGCAAAGTGTGCAGATTTCTGCAAATGTGTTTTGCCCTGATATCCCCAAACATGCTTTCAGCTGTTTTGCCAAAACCCTGCAATTTTTGGTTCACGTCATTAAAATCAACCCCATCCCACTCCTGTTCCCCTTTATACTTCACTGGGCACTTAATGCTAGTCTCCCCTCACCTCCCATAATTTCCTTTTGTCCCTGAGAACTCTGTTCTAAGCAATTCCCTTACATTCCCCATTCCCTGTCCCTAAGTACACTGCACATTCTAATCTACACTCACATACTGTTCTTGCTGGAGACTGCGGCCGGGGAGCGTGGCTGTGGTAGAAGGCAGTGGAAGACTACTTTGGGGCAGACCAGTGGGAGGCAATGTGAGGGAGCAAGACTGATCAAATTCAGACAAAAAATGAATAATTATGAATATGCATGTTCTTTCTGTCCCTAGATCCATTTTTGCTCATAGATTATATTATATTTTTTTTGTAAATTTACAGACATAAAAAGCAATAGTGATAGTGCACCTCACAGGGACCCATCAGCTTTTGCATATGCCCCGCTATATTTTGGACAATGAGACTCTTTAATCCTTATTCAAGTAAAATCAATCAATCAATTTTATAAAGCGCCTTTCATAGTGGAACATCATCTCAAAGCACTTCACAGCATGTAAAAGAATAACAGTGCCTCATACAATAAATACATAGTTTGACTATTATATTGCTAAACTACAGTAAAATACATAAATCACATTTCATGACGCATTAAGTTTAAGAATTATAATGCTAAACATCAGTAAAAGCAACAATCACTGTG
Source organism: Acipenser oxyrinchus oxyrinchus (assembly GCA_030684275.1). NCBI lineage: Eukaryota > Metazoa > Chordata > Actinopteri > Acipenseriformes > Acipenseridae > Acipenser > Acipenser oxyrinchus. The sequence continues at coordinate 52,933,659 of CM060251.1, read as the reverse complement.
CATCATACAATAAATATAAGACGTTTGCTCAATTGGCGCTGCACCAGTAACCCTGGCCATAATTGTTTTGTTTTTGTTTGCAATTGCACACAGTAGCAGCCATTACAGGTGTACCGTCATTTTTTTCAACTGTATATTTACTTACATAAAACATATCTATTACTTTTACATTTTGTAAAATAACTATTTAAAAGACAGTAGCAGATAACATACTTATTAGAAAAAGATTTCTGTGGTGTCAAACTACCTTGAAAAAAAAGGAGTATCCACAAATGCACTCTACATATCAGAGGCATAATTTATTTTGAGACATTTGTTTTTTGAGAATTTACAACCTGCTTTCCCCCACTGTATGAAGAGGGGTAACATACCACAGTATGGCCCGTCAGAATTTAAACCTGCATTTCCCCATAGTTTGAAGATTAAAATAGTATTTATAAAAAAACAAAAACAAAAACAAACATAAAAAACAGTGCATCAAACAAAGAATACATAGTTTGAGATATGTGACAGTGAAATATATTTTCGGTATTTATGACAAGGGAAAGGTTTGACAATCAAAAGAGAGTGGGACATTTGCTTTAAAGTTCAATGCACAAATACACGTGTTGCCGCCACTGACACCTGCAAAAGACCTTGCACTGCACATTAACACGTGCTAAAAGCTGTACATCTTTCTAGAAAAGACGTAGTTTAAAGTGCTTGGTTATGTAATTTCGACCTATTTTAGGCTCGCAGACCCCACCCGCCTGTAAAGTATTAAAGATTGTGGCCATTTCTCCATTTAGTACAGGAGATGACGGTCAGTAAAATGCTACAAGCATCAGGCTAACGATCCCTTCCTCCCGCGTGTCCCGCTGAAACATCCATAGCTGACCACAATTACATTTGATCCTCCATGGGACAGACTTACTGTTTTTGATCAGCTTTCTGTTCCCAGGGTACTTGAATAAAGCAGCTCAGCAGCATAAACAGCCAACCATGAACGTGTAGATAATAACGGCTACAGTTAGCATGCTCAATTACTTGGGGCGGGGCCGTCCTTGCAAATCAAACTGACTGGCTTTCCAAAGTGCCACTCAGAGGGCGTGCAAAAAAAAAAAAAGCAGGTAACTGCTCACTCGGCGTGCCAACAAATACGACTCTGCGTGCCACTCTGGGCACGCGTGCCATAGGTTCGCCATCGCTGCCCTAGCCATTCAGAGTGGAACGGAGACGGGACAGACAGCAAGTATAAAAACTACACAAACCAGAGATGATTTCTAAATTATTATTTTTGGTAAGAAAACAAAAAATAGCGAGTGGTTTTACCGACGTTTATCGTATATAAATGTATAGGGAATTCAACGTTTAACAAGCTTTACCAATAAAAAACGAAAAGTAGCAAGCCTACACACAAGTCATCCATTGCAGCCATGTGGCCCAGAGCTTCAAATAATCTAATTCCATGTGGAAAGTAAAAGACGAGCGTAGTTTCTTTTCTGATTAGATCTGAAACACAAAGCAACTTGTTACTTGAACCCTAATGATACATGTGTGCTTACGGATAATCCTGTATTGATCTTTTAAAGAGCCAGGAAAGCCCTCAGTTCTAGAAAACACCAATTATTTTGAAGAGCACATCTTCTGTTTATGTATAAGTATAAAATCCGCTTTCAAATGGCACTAAATGTATTTCTTACTGGAGAGGAAATGCTGCGATGATGGTCCGAAATCCCGATGGGCTTCCTGTAGCTGCTTGAGGCGATCCTCCACTGCAACCTGCAGATCACAGAGAGAACACTGATGTTAATTTATTCTAGGAAAGAGGAGGGTGTGTAACACATCTAAAAAAAAAAAAAGAGAATCTAACTGTATACCTGATAATAAGAAACTGCTGCCTTATAATATTGATTCTGTTGCACACTCAAGACTTATCACAAATATGCCCTACCACCAGATATAAAACAGATTCCCAGCTGAGCTCCACAAGAATGGCAAGCATGATACAGTGCAAAGAAATAGATACATAAATAAGAGGCTCGCCGTCTTCCTTGCCCTTAAATATGAATCAATACACAACACTGAGGTAGCTGGAAAGGTCACAGAAAATCGAAAGGCTTGTCTGATGATATCCTCGCCGAAGGTTATATTGATTGTCCACAGGAAACTTTCATTTCCCCAACAGTGTTTGGAACATAAGAAGAAAACTACCTTTCCAGATACAGAGCGAGATGATCCAAGAAAATAATATTTCTGTTCACGGCATAGTTCTGTCAGAAGTTTCTAAATGAGTACCAAACAACTCTTTAAAACCCATTTACTTAACTCATTAGTTTTACCAGCAGTATCCAACCCCTACCTCCTCTTTCCCCCCCCAAAAAATACAACCAAAGATCCAAATCTGCAACAAAATTACAGGGAAACTTAATTTTGGTTAGCACTCCTTTAAAATCAATATTTTATTGTTTTAATGTTGAATAGGTAAATTAGAATTGGGGAATTATAACTAGGCTTGCTACTTTTCGATACTAAATCGGTAAAGCTCTCAAATGTCGAATTCCCAAAAAATGAGAGTTTGACAAATAAATTTATACAGGATAAAACGTTGGTAAAACCACTCGCTATTTTTTATTTTCATACCAAAAATAACAATTTAGAAATCATCTGTAGTTTGTTTAGTTTTTATACTTACTGTCTGTCCCGTCTCTGTTCCACCCTGAATGGCTAGGCGTCGCTGTCAATCATCTCAGTGATCTGTTTGTATAGTTTCACAGATCTCATTGACTGAAGCAGTGCCAGAATGCTCTCATTCGTTTAAATGACTGTCACTCATCAAGACCTGTACTGACTGTGCACTTTCATTTGCCAGCTCAAGCACCTGTCATTCAAAGCGCCTACTTTTGAAATTAGCACGTAAGGTGTAGGTAGGCTTTTGCTAGGTATACGGTGACAGTTACAGTTACTAGTCTGATTTGAAAATGGGGTGCAAGTGCAAAACACTTAATGAGTTTTGTACACAATCCCCTGACCGACGTCTCCACGGCAGGACGAAGCGGGCCCGTCTGCCTTACCTTCCAGTGACTCTAGCTGTGCTGAAGAATAAGTGCAAGTTAGTTCTGTTCAACTGTCTAATGTTTTGTTGTGTGCATATTATTTTTACTCATAAATTTATGCTATAAAAGTCTATGTCATAAACTTTTATATGCTGCGTTTTCTCCGGTTTGAAACAATTTTTTAAAATTTGCGTTGGATCTTTATCTTTACAAGGTATAGCTCTGCTGTGACCAAACGTTATTTCAATTAGAATTTTGGTAAACATGGTTTTGTTGCATGTTGAATATGATAAAGGGGCTTCGCTAAATGAGACGTTTTTCAATGGCATAAAAAGTCTTTTTTTTTTTTTTTTTTTAAAGCATAAAGGCTGATTTCACCCATTCTCTGCTTGAATTGAAAAGTAAATTATTTCCAAATTAAACATCGATATTAATCGTTGATTTGGCAAAAAAATAAAAACCGAATAGTAGCAAGCCTAATTACAACCATGAAACATGGATACAGTACTGACCTGTTTTATTAATTATGCAAGTACAAGAAAATAATACGTGACAAGCAAAGCAAGAGGCCAATATCAATCCCAGCATGCTGCTGTGATCTTTAACTGGGCACATTGTGCAAGATGAACTTTAAACAAACAGCTTCAGGCTGTCAATTTCCAGGTCTCATTTTCACTCTTACTTGTAAGAGTTTCCAACGCATATTCAGGTCATCAAGCTGACGTGAGGTGTTTGAAGACAGAGGAACATCAAGAGGTGCCAGCTGACTGGACAAATCATTTAGTATTTTGACTTCTTGTTTCATTGGGGCAATTTCTTCTCTGAATGCCTAGTTAAGAGAGAAAACATTTAAACTTGCTTACCAAGTCTTCATGCTATAGGTCAACACAGTCCCTGGGAACTAATGATTTGTAATTAATATCCCATATTTACAGTTCAGTAAAAATTCCACTGGAGAAAATCATACCAAGACATGCAAGACAATATTTGTTTTTGATATCCTTTATAAAACATTGTCGATGTGTTAATAAATAATATTCTTAAAATACAGCATAACATATCAAATAAATCAACATATTTATTTTATGAATGAGGCAGAACTTGAATATTTTCAGGCTTGAATATTTTCAGGGAAAAATTATAGCAAAGAAACACCAGCATTTTTCTGCCAAAAGCATTACAATATAGTCCTACGACATTTCACTGTGCATTTGTAGTCTGTTTTATGCTTCATTGTCACCAATCCGAGCCAATCTGATATTTCAAGTCTCGATACAAAAAAAAAAAGAAATTACAAATTTTGTTGAGAACTGTATTAAAAAAAGATTCCTTTTCCCTTATTTTTTACAGAGATTCTAAAGTGCCTGGTTTCCAGTACTTACAGTGGTTTTGTCAATGTGATCTTGCAAGGAGTCAATGAGGAGGTCTCCGACTGGCTGCCAGCCAGCACGGACACTCTCAGTCTCAGTCAGGTGGACATCCAGCTCGTCCATAGCTCCCTGCAGGTCCTGCAGCTTGCCCAGCGCCTTATCCACCTGCTGCTGCCAGCTGCCGGCATGGGCGTTCAGCCTCTGCCACTTCTCCTTCAGCTCTACAGACCGCTTGCGGATGGCTTTGGCGAGTCGCTGGGCCTTTTCTTCTGGGGTGAGCCCTGCAGAGAAAGGCGACAGCGTCACTACTTCACAAATTCATGTGTAGTGCTCCTTCTTTTGCCATCTGACTTGGACATAAAAAAAAAAGGTTTTGCGTTCCTGTGGAAACAACTGTCAAACTTTTCAACTTGTCTTCAGTGCCCATTAAATATTATTTTTTCAAGAAGGAGGAAAAAGTGTGCAATAATGAATTAAGTCAAAGCACTGAGACGGGGGTGGCTACAGACTTCAGTGCTTAAAAGAGTGTGTATGATCAGAGAACCAAAGCTATTAACTATAACCAAGGTAACAACAAAAAGTGCAAGTAATCTTCCATCAAAGTAGGAATAATGACAGGAGAAGCTGGTGAAGATTTGGTCTGTAATGTGGCAGTGCAGATGTGTTCAGTATGCACTGTTGTCTACTCTGGTTGTGTCCCAGTGGTCTGTGCTCACCTAATGCAATGTGAAACCTGAGAAAAAAAGGCCAGTAGTTTTTGCCAAATATGGTGAACATTGAGACAAGAAGTAAGGATATAAAGAAGCTGCACCGAGCCAATAAGGAGCAAGGATATTGGTTTGAAAGGCTTTTAGATAACTTTCAGAATATAAATGTTACAACCCTTACATCCATTATGGATGAACTGTGGCAATTCCACTATGTGTTAAATATGTACAGGCCACTGTATTTAACATTTAATGTGTGATTAATGGAATGTTATATGTAAAACACATGTTCAATATTAAACAAAGTACTTTAGGAGTATAAAGCCATTCAGGTTCTGTGCAACGTCCCTGAGATCAAGTATAGAAGTAATTATGAAGACAAAACATCCCATGATATTTCTAGTATATTTCTACTTTTAATAGACAGGGTTCCCGAAGTGAACGCCACAGAAGATATTGATGTATCCAATATAATACTTTGTATTACAAGTGACTAGTGTAGTTGATTTGTATTTAATGACCTGATTAGAGTTGTAAGGTGGACAAGGAAGAGACCATTAAAAGTTTGTGTATGCCCAGCTAGAAAAGCTTTCAGCGTCCTTTCACTTCCTCCACAGAATCAAATCCTTTAAAACAACTGTACCCGCACCAGCCATCACAGGAAATTACTGTGATGTATATGACCTTGCTAAATTATGCCCATAGCTAATTCTGCCTTATCTAATGAAGTCTGCATGTCTTGTCCTTCCTCTGCATCCTTCACAGTAAGCAGCACCGTGGGTCTTAAGTTGATTTAATGTCCCCCCCACCCCACAACCAATTTATCAAACACGTTGACTTCTCCACGGGTCAACAGGTGTAGAGGCAGAGTAAGGGAAGCAATGACAGTGTCAACATCATCAACAACCTCAGATCATTAAACCAGATATAATTGCACATGTCACATTCAGAACGGCAGAGAATTTCTCCAGACTACTACTATTATAAATGACATCCATATGAAATGTGACTTCAAGCATCTTTAAAAAGTCACACATTACTGCTACTGTGGCGGTAGTATTCATTCATAATTAAGAAAACACTAAGTCACTGAAATGAACTACAATTACAGATCCCAAACATTAGGGATCCCTCAAGTTGATCCCTAATGTTTACAATTATGTTTTCTTCTCATAATGCTAGCATGTACACTTTATCTGAAATTCTAATTAAAACTCATACTTTTTGATAAATGAGCCAATTTCTGTTTTCCCTCTGAAGCGACTCAGGTAGCTGGCATCTGTCCACTGCTTACCCCAACTTCGGATCGGATTATAGGACACAACTTATATTCATCACCACTGCCAATCTACAGAATTATTCTACAGTTTGTTTGTTAGTTCTAATAATACCTCTATTGCTTTCATCTCACAATATGGAAGACTTATTCAAATCAATTTTTCAAGAGGGTCTGAAACAAAACACCACATTTTAATGGAGACAAGCCATCATAATCCTTCCACCCACCCCCATTGTCCTATTAAAAGCCCTTGCTTCTGAATTGAATTCAGAATCATGCTAAACAGAAGAAACTCAAACATGATAGAACAGCTACAAATGCTTATGTATTGTTGTTTTTTTGTGTGTTTTTTTTTTAAAAGCATTTTGCCCTGGGAAATGGTGAGCCATTTAACACCTTTGTTTGAAATGATGAGGAACAATCACTCAAATTATTGTTGCTTTAAATTGAAAAAGATCATTTCATAAATCAGTTTAATTGAATTAAAAAGCTGTAAAATTACAGAATGCAGCTTATCTTGCTTTGGCTTGGTGTTGTACTATTCTCTTCATTGGTAACATCATTGTTGGGATAGCCTCAAAGAGCTACAGTGCATTAGTGAACACAGACCAACACGCATCTTCAAAACAGGTGACAATGAGATATAAATTCTCCCTCTTTTAACATTAGTTTTACAGTTTGATGGCAGGAAATAGATTGGTTTCAATTTTGCTACTGCCACCAGTTCACATGGGCGTAAGTCTTCTCCACACTGCACTGAACTGAGAGCATCACAGAGCTATACTGACCTGCTTTGGGCTGCAGGTTTTGCTGGGGCTCTTCAGGACCCTCAATGGGCTGATCTGCCAGGAAAATTCTGGCCTGGTCCAAGGCATTAAGAACAGCCTGCTCTTTATCCTTCAGCTCGTAACGCAGCGCCTGTAAAAGAACAACATGTTTAAACTTCTAAACTAATGTAGTGTAAAACAATGACAAGGTGGCATACTGCACTGTCCTTGGAAGGCAAAACCCCTCTGATAATAACTGTCATGGCGGAGAGTAATAGCTGTTAATTTCAGTTACACCAGATGCAAACATGGATAGCGATTGAAATTACATTAATTGGCATGCTCTAATTAGTGCCAAGAATTTGTGTACAAATTAGCCTTTCCAAATTAGTTTAAATATAGTGAATATAGTTAATTACGTTTACAAAGCAACCAGAGAATTCCAGAAACTGACAAGTGTAGCACAGAAACCAGAATACACGTTGAGCATATTACCTCAATCACCTTCGGAGGATAATTCTGCATTTTGCAGTTTCTAAAGTAATGCGGATGACATGCCCCACATTGATAATAGCCTGTTTGTTCCCTATAGTGGATAAAAATGACTTTTTTAGATGAATCAGCCATTGAAATGGGAGTCATGCCAGAATGGAGATGGAATGCTGCTGGAACATGGGTTCCTGCTAACTTGTTCCTTGGTGCTGCATGAGGTGCTGATGCAGTGCATTGTGGAATAATAAATCATCCAGGTGCCGGAGCTTAAAGTGTTCTATTTTATTGCGCAAAATACCCTGTGTTTCTTACAAACTTTATTTTTGGTGGTGGTACTGAAAATTACATGTTATCATTGTTTTTTTCCTTTGCTGCTATTGCTATTAGTTAACAGCAACTACAGTACAGTATCCTAAGCGTACCTGTAGTAGAGTGGAGTTTTTTACTTGCATATCCATTTTAGTGAGAGAACTATAAAAAGTATTACAGCTGTTCAGTTTGAAGTCCTTAAAATAGGTCTGCAGGAACTGTCAGTTTGAATCAATTTAAAACTAAATTCCTGCTTACAAAGAAACAGAGAAGCAAGTGTCAGCGTCACTAACATGATGGCAGAGAGAATTTAGCTAAACGAATATACAGAAATATCATCCATGACATTCAAGAACTCAATAGTGCTAAAATGTGCATTTTTAAACTCCTAATAAGCTGTGTGAACAGTCTACTGTGGATTACCTCCAACCCCTATATACTGTGTCAACAGACTAGTACAATTCAAGTGAGCACTTCAATTAATTAATTACACCTGACGTGAGAGGAAGGTCAATCCAAGCTGTAAGTTAACATAACCGTCATTTAACAAAGCTGTCATTATGCCTCCCGTATAAGTGCTCCATGTAGCATTTAATAGCAACAGGAGGTGGTGGGATGGGGGTGGGGGGTTTAAAAAAAAACACACCAATGCAGGTAATGTTGTTTGACTTGCTTACATTTTGCCCAGAACAATCAAAATAATGCAATCTTAAGAGTCGTGTCACTCACCTAACAGTTCTGCAATTCAATATGCAAGGTGACAAATGACCTATATGACCCATATGACCTACTGGCTAAAAAAGCACTTGCAAATTGAATTAAAACTTTTGGATTTGATGTCTCACGTAGAGAGGCCTGTACCAAATGTACTACAAGAAAAAAAGTACAGTACATCTGATCTCCAGTACTACAGCACCCACTCGATATATCGCGGGTGTTGGGGTCTAATATAAATCCGCTATATATCGAGGGCCGGGATATAGAGAGAGACCCATAGAAAAACAAATAGGCTAACAAACAAATATTGTACAACCACGCCCTTGTTTTATCAGGGGCGTCAGTCTTCTACGCAACCTGCTTTTTCTCATTTTTCGTATAAAAAGCAGCACACCGTTTTAATTCATACAGCGGAGGGTAATTGCTTCTCATCAACTTCAGTCTCCAATTACTTTCATGAGTCTTCCTCTCCTTTCTCAAATGCCCAAACCCACTGCATTGAAAGAATCCACTCCCAACAGACTTGTTTCTAGGGAGCTGACGTCACTGCCCTGTGACTTTTGCTAGTGCACTGCTGTTGCCACAAGTGAACACCTCGCTGGCTAAAATAAAAACAGCTTCAGCAAGCCAGGGGGCGCTCAGCCAATTGTGCCGCCCCCTGGTAACTCACAGCCACAATCGGCGATGGCATAACCTGGACTCGAACCAGTGATCTCCAGGCTATAGGGCGCATACTGCACTCCACGCGGAGCGCCTTTACTGGTTGTGCCACTCTGGAGCCCATTACATTATTATTATTATTATTATTATTATTATTATTATTATTATTATTATTATTATTATTAAATAATAATAATAATAATGATAAAGAGAATGAATGGAATTCCAAAAATATGAACTAAAAGTCACAAATATGACAGCCAATTCTGGTTAGAGGGGAAATCAAGACCACTGCCACATTTTGCCAGAGGTACTTATCTAATATCTGAAAATATCTCCAATAGCCTGAGATATAATGTCACTGACGCATATTAACCCTTCACATACATATGTAAGTCAGCACTGTTCTGTGATATGAGGCTGACAGTGATGGGTTTAGTTTAGGTTTTTTTCCTTCTGAACTTCAGGGCAGTGATTGATGGTTGATCTTTGACTGTTTAACTGCAGTACTTTGGGCAAGCATGGTGTCCAGTTAGGAAGCCAGTAGAAAGCTACAGATGGAAAGAAACCTTTGCAATGAAATGTAATGTCCTTAGCACTAGTAATAGGTATCCCATAGTATTAAAAAAAGAAACAAAAAAAAGCCAGCTGTTCTACAGCAGCTCCGCACAGCCCGATATTACCTGCGTGATCGGAGGCTCCTGCTGCCTCCCAATTTATGCACTTTTCATTACCATTATAAAAGATTAGAAATGTTTAAATCACAGCTATTACAAGCTTCAGTTGCTGTTGGTTTTACGCTGTCCTCTTTGTTGCTCTGGCGGAGATTTTTGTTCATTTGAAGAGAGACTCTGGCCAATCCATAAATCCACTTGCTGTCTGAATCACATAGTCTGCCAAGTTATTAGAAATCCAGATTTATTACAATCATGTCGTTTTTGATTTGTTTGTCCTTCAAAAATCATTAAAAAAGTGTTGAAAGACCCTTAAAGGGGGGGGGGGAGGAGGATGATTTGTTTCCAGTCATTTCAAGTTGATGACAGGCAACATCCCCTTTCTGTATCCATAATGATATTGGGGATGAGACTGCATGCTAGAGGATAAACTGAATTACAAATATATACACATAATAAAATGACAGTTATTTTTTGTAACTTGCCAAAATGCAAATGCTATTTTTCTGGCAGTACTAGCTGCCAGTTGTGGTATCAACAATTTCAAGCTTGTCCACACAGTATTTCATTTTCTTTTCTATAAATAACAGGTGCCATTTCAAGGAGTACTTATTGTATTGATGTTCATAGAGGCTGAATAAACCACATCTGAAAGAAAACTTTTTTTCAAAAGGTGCCTTTGGTGGGTTTAAACCTAAAAACACATTATCACTGTTTGTTGCTACATCAGCAATATAACCCACAGGGACTGAATACAAATAAATAAACTGGTACATATCTTTAATGCACTGGCTACAGCAGTAATTGCAAACACTCACACTACCTCTTAATGACTAATGCTGTGCAATAATGGATTTACTTTATTTATATCCACCTCATTATCCTTCTCGAGATAACAAGGCCAACTGAAGAACTCTTGTTTCCCACCTCACTTTGCCTGGCTTGGATAGAATAACTGCATATCCCGCACAAATACATTTTCTTTGTTGTTGTGTATTGGGACGATCCCAAGAAACAACCGAGTCCCAGGGTCACAGGAAAGGCTGTGTTTCTTTGGCAGGGGAGTTGCAGCCCTACCCTCTCCCCCAAACTGCCAGAGTTTGGGACTTTACAAATTAGGTCAATGCTAGCTTCTGGAAGGGGTTAGGCCACACAGCAGTGCTGTGCTTGCAGTCCTATGAGGGATGTGAGAGATCTAAGAAATGGAAGCACTTCTGAACCTTCAAAGAGGCTTGGCAATATAAAATTTAGCTTTCTCACAAAGACAAAAATTGTTGCACTTAGCACAAGTAGTTGCTATGATTCTGTGTCAAAGCAGGATAGGATCTAAATTTATAATAACTCCTTAAAATGTATCCACCCATGAAAATTAGGTACAATCTGCAGAAATATGCAGTGCATTTTCTAAATGAATGACCTTAATCTCAACATAATAGCCAACATAGGTTGTGAAACCGTAGGAGTATTACAAAGGTCATCTCATAAGTCGAGAGGTCAAACAGCAAATGTACTGTAAGACTCTTTGGTAAGGACTATGCAGCTACATGTGTGCAGTTTATTGATTTAAAAATGACATCAATTATCTCACACCAAGAGTCATTTTCATATGTGGCACCTCTAAAGGTTAAGTAAATTCTTGGCTTTTAAACGTCTTTCCTCCTATTGGAGTTTAGGAAATGATCTGTAAGTACAACAATATGCATGCCACCATTGTAAAGCAAACCAGTACTAGAAGGAAGTGCAGTAAGCAACTAAACTATTGTTTTGCCTTTACAAGAGAGGAGATTTAAAAATACCAGGTTTCGACTTTTCCTGCCACAAGAGCTTGTCCTTGGTGGTGTGTAATGGCTTGGGAAGCTGCCAATGTCCATTTCACTGTACCCAAGGATTTCTTAATTACTATGGAAACAGTCAGCATTAGAAATTCCAGCCCATGGAGGCAGCCACACATGAAAAGGTCCCTGAGAAAACGTTAGATCTCCAATCAGATTACAGTTTTTATATGTCTTTATAAAGGTATGTAATTTCCGGATAACAAGCAACGTTGGATCAGCATAAATTCAGTAAACTTTTACACTTTAGAAAGTGCATGAACAAAGAGAAAATATGTGGAAGTAATTGTCATTTATAATGCAGACTTTGGGAAAATATGATTTTCATCTTTTCTATCATCATGAAAGTAAAATTCCTGTTAGGAAAAAAACTAAAATCCAGACAATGAGCCATTGATACCCAGATGTTTCAAAAGGCCAAACACAACATGTATTATTATTTATCAGCAAAAATAGAAATACATAAACAGATTCACAAATGTGAAAGTTTGTAGCCTGCTTAATACCAAATAAACTATTAGCATTCATGGTTACCTACAGAACTGCTTTGTTGGTACACAGCTGAACACTAATTTGCATGCATCAAATCAACACTATACTGAACAAATGTATATTGTTTGGTCATGGTCACTGAACAATGGGTGACTTCCATGCTCTTATAAACAAACCCAGCCACTTAGAAGTAGATCAAGTCATGGTCCTTGACAAATCATTTACATACTAATTTATTTTACTGATAATAGGAAAAAAAAATCAAATCAAAAGGCCTCTAGAAATTCCCAGCTGTTTGCATTACAAAGATTTTTCAACCACTGCTCAAAACAGCAAAAATAAAGACCAGGAACTCACATGTGTTCCATAAGGAGTCTTACTTATGACAAGTGCTCCCCACTGCCCAATTTAAATATGCATGCTGCTCAGCATAATACAAAACACCTTATTACTGTTTTTACAAATGTCACAGAGTGAGATCTGAGGCTTTGACAGTGCGATGACGGACAAATTTATAAATGTGACCCAGAGAACGTTGGGTCCACCATTCAGAAACCAAAATGTCACATGACCACGGTACAATATGTCAGCCATGTTAGATCACATGTCAAAGCGAAGGGTGCCATTAGATTTTACCACAGGAAATTTCCATATAAAAAAATCACAGGGATGTTTAAAACTGTGTGTAAAATCCATACAGCAAGTGCATTGCTAAACTTGCAAATGCTATTTTTGATCAGTGGTTTAAACAGAAGATATGCCATCAGTGTTCAGTGACTTTATTCTTCCTACCAGACAAAAACACATTAGCAAATAAAACGGCACAAGGGGCTGTGGCGGAGTGTCCCGCCCCTATTTATTATTATTTGTATTTTTGTTTGCGGCGCGGGTAAAAGCGCCGCGTCTTTTATTATTATTTATATTTAAAAACCTCGTGAGGATGCATGACTGATCAGCTACTGATTATTTAACTAGCTGACAGTCATGCATCCTTACCAAACGCTGCAGACTGTGGCCGAGGGGTAATAAGATAATTAACAGCTAGTTAACCCCTCGGCCAGAGTATAAGAACCTGCAGCTGTCTGTTCTGTGCGGTGGAGTTTTGGAGTAGAGACGGAGAGAGAGCGAGAGAGAGCGGAGAGACGACATAAAACAATTGCTAAAACGTGCTGGTTTAGCCAGCACGCCACTTACTTGTTTGTCTGTTTATTCGTTTGGCCCTCGTGCCCTTTTGTTTTGTTGTTTTGTTTAAATCTTTTGTTTTGTTTAATTATTATTAAACACGCTGAATGCCATAGCATTCAGCTTCACCCCCATCCACTGTTTGTGATTCAGTTACTTCCTGGTCCGTGACGCCATCAATCTCACCACTGCGAGCCAGCTTGCCACATATGGTGTCCTGCGTGGGACAAACAACGCCTCCAAGAGCCGAACCAGGAAAGGAAAAGGATGTTTTTTTTTTTTTTTTTTTTTTCTTTTTTTAAAAAGTATTTTTTGTTTTGTGTGTTTTTTGGAAAAAAAAAAAAAAAAATGGGAAGAAAAAGGGGAGGAGAGAGGAATGGCCAGCCCCCACAACAGAGGGACAGTGGAAGCCAAAGGATGGATCCTGAGCTCCGGCCATGGGATCTCGCATGGTGGGTACACAGGGAGGACTCCACGGAGGAGTGGTGTACGCACTGCCATCGATATGGGCATGAGGAGGAAAGCTGCCCAGAGGTCCACCGGGACACAGATGAGGAAAGGGATGAGCCCGAAGTCCCGTTGTGCCCAGCGCCCAGAAGGGGGAGCGGAGCATCCAGCGCCCAGAAGGGGGAGCGCGAGCATCCAGCCCAGAAGGGGGAGCGAGCATCCAGCGCCCAGAAGGGGAGCGCGAGCATCCAGCTTCAGAAGGGGAGCCGAGCATCCAGCCCAGAAGGGGGAGCCCGTGCATCCAGCGCCCAGAAGGGGGAGCCCGTGCATCCAGCGCCCAGAAGGGGGAGCCCGTGCATCCAGCGCCCAGAAGGGGAGCCCGTGCATCCAGCCCAGAAGGGGGAGCCCGTGCATCCAGCTTCAGGGGAAGCCCACAGGTCCAGAACCTAGGTCTCCAGTAGCAGAGGAAGAATACCTGCTGCCTCTGCCTCCGCCACCTCCACCGCCAGGAGCAGAGCAGCAGGAGCTGCCTCTGTCTCCACCACCGCCAGGAGCAGAGCAGCAGGAGCTGCCTCTGCCTCCGCCACCTCCACCGCCAGGAGCAGAGCAGCAGGAGCTGCCTCTGCCTCCGCCACCTCCACCGCCAGGAGCAGAGCAGCAGGAGCTGCCTCTGCCTCCGCCACCTCCACCGCCAGGAGCAGAGCAGCAGGAGCTGCCTCTGCCTCTGCCACCTCCACCAGCAGAGGGTGAATGCCTGCTGGTTCCGTCTCAAGAGCCGTGGGAGGACAGCTTACCGCTCCCTGCTCCACCAGCAGAGGGTGAATGCCTGCTGGTTCCGCCTCAATCGCCGTGGGAGGACTGCTTGCCCCTCCCACCTCCACCAGCAGAGGGTGAATGCCTGCTGGTTCCGTCTCAAGCGCCGTGGGAGGACTGTTTACCGCTCCCAGCTCCACCAGCAGAGGGTGAATTCCTGCTGGTTACGCCCAACCGCTGTGGGAGGATTGCTTGCCCCTCCCAGCTCCACCAGCAGAGGGTGAATTCCTGCTGGTTACGCCAACCGCTGTGGGAGGATTGCTTGCCCTCCCACCTCCACCAGCAGAGGGTGAATACCTGCTGGTTCCGCCTCAACCGCCGTGGGAGGACTGCTTGCCGCTCCCAGCTCCACCAGCAGAGGGTGAATACCTGCTGGTTCCGCCCAACCGCCGTGGGAGGACTGCTTGCCGCTCCCACCTCCACCAGCAGAGGGTGAATACCTGCTGGTTCCATCTCCACCTCCACCAGCAGAGGGTGAATACCTGCTGGTTCCACATCCACCATCATGGGAAGGACTGCTCCTGCCCTGCTTCGCACCGCCAAGGATGCCTGCTTCGCACCGCCAAGGATGCCTGCTTCGCACCGCCTAAGGATGCCTGTTGCCCGCGACCGCCTAAGGATGCCTGTTGCTCCGCGACGCCCAAGGATGCCTGTTGCTCCGCGACGCCTAAGGATGCCTGTTGCCCGCGACGCCTAAGGATGCCTGTTGCCCGACGCCCAAGGATGCCTGTTGCCCGCGACGCCCAAGGATGCCTGTTGCTCCGCATCGCCTGGAGAGCCACCAGTTGCAGGGTACAAGGGAGAAGTGGAGCCCCGCTGCCGCCTCCATGGCCAGGGGCTCCTCCCGAAGCCCGCCTCGAGGGTCCGCTATGGGAGGTCAGGAGACCAGCTCCCCCGCAGCAATTTCGCTGCAGGAAATACTGTGGCCGGAGCCCCACGGAGGGGAGATGCCGCCATGAAGAAGGGGGCAGGTCTGGAGACCACCCCAAAATTTTTCTGGCCAGAGGGGCCGGCCTGTGCGTGGTCCACTAGGACGCTACAGTTGTTGGGGTGGGAGGAGGACATCCCGCCGTGGGTCGCCTCGAGACACCTTGCTTCCCCTGTTCCGGGGCCAGGACTGCTAGCCGGGACTTTAGGGAATAAGGGGAGGTGGCCGAAAGGCCATGTGTGCTGCGCATTGGGGTATGTGTGTGGAGTGTCCCTACTCTATTTATTATTATTTGTATTTTTGTTTGCGGCGCGGGTAAAAGCGCCGCCTTTATTATTATTTATATTTAAAACCTCGTGAGGATGCATGACTGATCAGCTACTGATTATTTAACTAGCTGACAGTCATGCATCCTTACCAAATGCGCAGACTGTGGCGAGGGTAATAAGATAATTAACAGCTAGTTAACCCTCGCCAGAGTATAAGAACCTGCAGCTGTCTGTTCTGGCGTGGGTGGAGTTTTGGAGTAGAGAGCGGAGAGAGAGCGGAGAGACGACATAAAACACATAAAACGTGCTGGTTTAGCCAGCACGCCACTTACTTGTTTGTCTGTTTATTCGTTTGGCCCTCGTGCCCTTTTGTTTTGTTGTTTTGTTTAAATCTTTTGTTTTTGTTTAATTATTAATAAACACGCTGAATGCCATAGCATTCAGCTTCACCCGCCCATCCACTGTTTGTGATTCAGTTACTTCCTGGTCCGTGACGTCATCAATCTCACCACTGCGAGCCAGCCTACCACAGGGGCAAACAAAAAGTCTATACAAAATTTTTGGACATACAACAAACACACAGCACTGCAACAAAACCCTGACCAACACCAACATTAATTCTCTAATCAGACTAAACTAACACATGTCAACACCTATTTTATACACCTGTGGCTGGAGCCTAATTGATCATTTAATCATTTATTCAATTGTCCTTTCTGATTTTTCTGACTTTACTTTCACTTTGAATTGGGTGAAGATCATTTATCCAGCACAGTCATTGTAGAATAACCCCCTGTGCATTTGGTACAGTGTTAGGATCCCACCTCACACCACGCATGGTCTTACTGTATATGCAGATACAAGCAAGCTTGTTCCAGGTGGGGTCCAAGTACCTGCTGAACTATTGAACTTGCCTCAACTGTGTTCAACTGACTTTACGCAGTTTGAAAGGCTGGAAAAAGTTTAAGTCTTGGTTATTACCCCATTTAAATGCAAGAGCAGAGGTGTCTTTAAAAATATTTATTTTTTAGATCTCACTAGCTGGGCTGTAAATTGTAATAAAATACCTTTGGGTGTCTTGTTAGGATAGATTTTTTTTTTTACAATTTACTGTTAAATTAAAAAGACTGAACTGGAGAACAGCGCCTTATGACTACCTGACATTAAAAACAACTTAACACATGTACCTCACTGGATACATCCTACAAATGGACCAATGACACCTTAGTCTTCTATTATTTGCACTATACTAAGCTAAATAATACACTGCTGTAATATAGCATATCAATATTGCTATATTAGTCTATTCATGTTTTACCTTTATAGAATGAGAACTTATATAATAGGAGTTTTTGATCCTATAATAATGCCTTCTAGACAATCTATGAAAGTAAATTCTGTAATTCATGCACTCTCATCAGTCTCAGCTGGAGACATGAAAGAAAGAAAGAAAAAAAAGCTACGCATTTTATTTTACATGATTGGTTTTCTGAAGAGGCAGACTTGAAAGAGCCCCAAAAGAGACCACTGTAAAAGTGGGTATGCTGCAACATGCTTTAATCTGACTGGAATAAGTAGTTCAGAATGCAGGACAAAAATAGATAAGGGTCAGGCTAAAGTGATGATCTTTGCTGTGATAAGCTACAACTGCAGTCTAGGAAACAACTGCTATCTAAAGTAATTTAGGCCGCATGAAAGGTTAAAAGGAATGGTAGCCTGTCTTTGTATTTTGATAAGCTTATGTTGTTGCTTATTTTTTTGTTCAATTGATTAGTTGCAATTTGTAGAAGATTAATGAAACCTGTAGCTGGTCATGACAAAGAGTTCACATCTGTGGCCTTCCTGATAATAAAATCAGCACAAGGGAGATGGAGCTGTAGGATCCCTTTCATGTATGAAATGTAACCATTACCGAATGGGTTTTAACCTCTTTAAAACCTCAAACCTGAATAAAATATATCAAAGCTGCTCGCAGAGCCTCTGTGACATAGTCATGCCAGCCCCTGAGGTAGCTTCTCTGTGCATTGCTATCTGCGGTAACTGAGAACCAAGTGGGCCCGTACCCAGGTACCGAGGTCACCAACCTGCTCTGTTCCCAACCCCGTGTACCGTATTGTACCGTATCGGGACCGAGGTTACCACACCGGTACGGTGCCGCTATAAACCGTATCAGTACCATAACTGTACCATACCATTGCTACAGGCACCTAACTGGTATCAAACCGACCCATACCATCCCGGTTCCATACCGTGCCATACCCTTCCTGTACCGACCCAGTACCAACCAGTGTTTACATCCCCAGTCTGGTACCAAGCAGGTCTTGTTGACAGCCCCGTTGTTGACTTTAGTAGCTGAGGCAGCAACTGTACATTCCTACTATATATTGCTTGCTATTTGGATAGTGCCTGGGTTTTACCCCTGTGATACATGCAAGGCCGGCCTGCCAGTGGAGGACAAGCCAATACGGCCAATGCTCTTCCTGCCTAGGGCTGGTGCACACCAAGGAGGCACTGGTGAACCACAGTTTCTGCAAGTTTTGTGCACCTTTCTCTAAGCGCACGCTGGAGAAACATCTCTCCCGCAGCTCTACAGAGCACTCTGTGTCCCTCACTCTTGCACAGCGCTCTTCCCCATCACCCTTTGTTAGAGAGGTGGCTGCGCCCTCCCCCCATGGCTCTGTGCAAAGGGAGAGCCGAAGACACACCCCGGAAAGTTGCCCATGGTTTTTTACATCCTCCTCTGCCTGTCCTCCTCCTCCGAGGAAGAGGAAGAACAGTCACCGGTCCAAGCGATCGGTGGACTTGGAGCAAATGGAAAAGCTCTGGACAGCAGTTTCCCACCTGTCCTTCCAGAGTTGCTGCATGAATGTTCGCCACCGCCTGCCCTGCCTGTCCCTTTGTTGTCCCAGGGAGCTACGAGAGCAGATTGACAGCAGGATGACACACGCTCCATAGCCACCTCTGAGGAGGTGGATGAACAGGAGGTGGGCAAACAGGAGCTGGCGTTCCCATCTGAGGACGTGGAGTCAGACAGCATGTCCCCTGCGGTTAGGCTCTCCCTGTCAGCAGAGCTTATGCCATTGATCAAGAGGGCCACTGCAGTCTAGTGAAGCAAGGCAATCAATCTTTGGATTTTCTCTTTGAGATCCAGTCGTCCTGGGGTCACCCGGCTATAGCTCCAGCTATTTCCCAGTCAATTGACACTCTATATAGGGTGCACGATGTGGAGAAGCTGGGCCTGCCAGTGGAGGCTTCTATTGCTGCATTGGTACAGGCACCTAATTTAGCACTCCTGTCCAAGGACACTATCTGCCCCAACAAGCAGCGTCGGGTCTTGGAGGTGATCCTTAAGTATGCCTATTCAGCCAGTCTGTTAGCCGCACGGCTGGGCAACTTTAACAGCATTCTGGTAGCCTACCAGTCACATTTATTGCGGTCCCTCTCTGACAACCACAGGCCATCACCACTACAGCTGGATGAGATGTGCTTGGTTAATAAAAACCTGCTCCGTCTGTCTAAACTGACTGGGCAGGTGATGGGTAGAAACCTGGCTAACGCTGGTAGCTGCATACAGGCAGCTTTGGCTTTCCCAGGCATGCATGCCTGTTGGGGGCAAAGCACCGCTGTTGGATGCCCCCATTACACCGGGGCATACCTTTGGTCCTGCGGTAGACAAGATGCTGCAGCACTCTCACTGCGCATGGGAGTCCACGAAGGAGCTGGTGAGAACCACCCCCAGTGGGTCAGTGCACCACGGACATCTGGGTGCTTACTACCATTCCAACCAGCTACTTTCTGCAGTTCAAGCACAGTCCTCCTCCCTTTCGAGGAGTGACTCCATTATTAGTCACGGACCCTCAAGGCGCCACAGTGGTGTCTCAGGCGGTATCAGATCTGCTGCAATAGCAGGCTATTCATATGGTACACCCTTCCAGTTGGAGGAAGGGTTCTACTCCAGGTACTTCTTGGTGCTCAAGCAGGATGGTGGCCTCAGACCAATCCTCAACCTCAGAGAGGTCAACCTGTATCTGAGCAGACAGAGGTCCAAAATGTTGACTATTCAACAACTGTTGCTGTCAAATCAAGCCAGACGACTGTTTCAACACGGTGGACCTCAAAAGATGTCTATTTCCACATCCCCATAAAACCGGCGCACAGGGAGTAGCTGCAGTTCGCCTTTCAGGGAACAGCGTACGAGTTCCGGGTCTTGCCATTTGGCCTCTCTCTAGTTATACTCAAAGGTATCAGAGTACTCAATTATTTGGATGACTGGCTCATTTGTGCCCAGTCTCCAGCTCATGTAGACGCTCACACAGAACTGGTCACTGGCCACCTTCAACGGCTGGGTCTTATAGCCAGACAGCTCAGACAGTCTCCTATCTAGGAGTGTGCTTGGACTCCAGGTCCATGCTGTCCACTCTGTCAGATGGCAGTGCAGAGAATAGAGCCTGTTTAGAGCTATTTTAGAATATAGAAATGTCTGGGCTTGATGGCAGCAGCTTCTTAGACAACTTCTTAGGTCTCCTGCGCATGCGCCCTCTGCAAGCCTGGTTCAACAACAGGGTTTCAGCCTGCATTTAATTGCGACCGCCTATTGACAGTGTATCGTCACTGTATAAAGGCACTCTCTTGGTGGAAACAGCCTGCCCATCTACGCCTTGCGTAGCGCCGGGCAGTGTCACCAGAAGGGATGTCGTCACCACGGACGTGTCCAGCCTGGGCTGCAGTGCTATGTAGAATGGCAGGGGGGTACAGGAAGTGCACATCTAAAACATTGTAGGACTTTAAAAGGGTGGGCAAATCACCCTCTCTCGCTAAAAAGCTGCACAATTGACCAAAAATTCACTTTTTTGTATGGAAACATGTCCGGAAGCCATACCTTATGCTTACGAGGCTAACAGTAAAAATCCCATTTTTGAAGTAACCCCATGCAACTTTCTACTATAACTAAGGCCTTACCAAGTAATCCTTTTTATATCTGAGATCTGCTGGAAGTAGCCCTGGCAAGCTTCTTTGATCAAATAGAAGTATTTTTTTTTAATGTGAACCATTTATTCAACGTTTCAGATTATTATCTTTTGACCATCAAAAATCACGTTTGTACCAAACTATGTATTAAATTAGCATAGCTGTATTATTGCTGCGGACTACCGACAACACCAGGCTTGAGCGACTCCCTATAGAGTTGAAGAAAAACCTGGACTGCCGATATACTTGCACTGTCCCTGTGGAATTCGGATTCAGGTATTCATTATTATTATTATTATTATTATTATTATTATTATTTATTATTATTATTATTATTATAATATTATGTAGTGGGAAATGCGGATGAGTAGGGTAGTCTATTATAGATTTACTACCAATATTAAAAACAGGTACTGTACTAAACATTTTGACCTAAAGTCCTGGTATTTTTGCTCTGTTCGTAGACTATAAGAATCAGACTTGCTGAAGCTATGGTTCTGTTATATGTACATGTATAATAGTTATATAATAAATGTTTAGCAAATAATACAAGGCTGATACACAGTGCTTTCTTATGGAATGTTGTTTTTTATTATTTGTGTAATGCTATGCCTTTTTTTCATGCTTTTTTATTAAATACAACGTTGGTGGCCAAATGAGGCAGGCTGCACTTGCAGTGCTTCAATACAACCTAAAACCATTGTGGAAACCCCATTTAGAAAGCTGTAGAATATCAGTAGTCACACAAGCTAAAACATTTAAATATACCCTCATGTATTTTAATATTAAGTTATTTGCATTTGGAAGGAGAATTTCTCTGGCTAAAAGAAACCATCAAGGAAACCCACACTACCCAAAAGTACTACCACAATAGCTTGAGGAAAAGGTGAGAATTATTTTTCTTTTTTCCATGGAAACTGCCCCAATGTTTATTGAACTCTTATTGACTGGGATAATTTAGTGTTAAATACAAAGCCTTTGTATATTGGCCATCATCTTGGCCAACACTCATGTTTGTACTGAAAATGCAATTTAAACAGGGTCTTAATTAAATTAAATGTGTGTTCCTTATTTCAATGATACATTACATTCTGTTCAAAAAACTTTCAGGATGGGCTTAATTAGTTTCTTAAACAATTGTATACTGTTTTCCCTTTAACTGTCAGTCTTAATTCATCAAAATCTGGTAGTGGTATCTCTATACCAGCTAACTGCTCCACAAAAATGTAAACTGTTTTGCTTATATTGGTTAGTACTGTGTGTATTGCTAAGATACAGCGCTTACATTTTCAGTGTTACCAAGCCATTGCACAAAATCATTCCTAAATATTTCAAATGAACAAATATTATTATACTTTTGATTTGACGAGTAAATATTGCCAAAATACTTTCTTTTAATGAACTGTAACACTGCCTTCATGGGTATAATACAACCCACATTCTCAAGAGGGTTTGGACATTCCCCTGCAAACAGGAAGTTAATAATTCAAGCCCAGTTTGTGGACTTTAAAACTTTACCAATCAACCAGAAATTATAATAAAATGGGCCTTGTTTACTTTAATCACCAGTGACAGAGTAATATGCAAGTGTATTCTAATGTATACTGAGGGGAAGCTGTTATATCCATTCTTTTATTGAAACAGCCCAGCTATACATTTCCAAACAGCTTTGCTTTGCAGTAGTGATGCCTGTGGAACTGGGAGTCAGATGGAAGATTCATAGATGGGAACATGAACTTAAAGCCTGTCTTATATCTAGCTGTAAAAGGTTGAAATACAGCAGGGACTCAGACCTCCTTTACTGCACTCATATCCACTGGAAATCACAGAGAGTTCCATTCTGAGATTTGATTTCTCATACCAGTCAAGGACTTGGTTCTCAAGTGAGTGTGATGGTGGTTCTTTAAAAGAACACCATTAGTTGATGAACCATTCCAACTGTATTGTGAAACAATGTGAATTGTAAAACAAACAAACAAAAACCGAGCAGCAATAGACTATGGAAACTTACAGTGCAGTGGCTGTGCTGCTGTTGCAAAGTTGGGACATCTCCTCCTATCGGCATCTGTTTCTTCAGCCCCTCGACTTTGAGATTTAGCCATCTGTACAGATCTTCCAGTGAAGCCAGTAGCCGGCTCCATCTCTCTGCACTAGCCTCCAAATGGGCTCTTAATAACAAACAAATTATACTAAAATCAGAATTCTTTTCACCTCTGAAAATCTATGTTTAAAAATACTTTTATGAACTTTTAAAATGGTGTACAGCATTTCTAGAGAGACATTCTCAATATACTCTATTATACAGTGCAGCCAGGGTAATTGCAATGATTTTATTTTATACATTTTTAAAGAAAACTTTATATGTATGAAGACACACATTACATTAACCCATAGCCTCTTATTTTTGTACACGACTTATTCATTAAGTTAGGCTTTTTTGTTCTCCTTATTTATACATTTTACTATTCTAATATTTAATCCTTTATGCTTGCAAGTCCCTGTCTTAATCTGCATTGCCTGAACGTATTTTTTATCTTCCCTTGAGAAAAGAGGTGTTTTGCTGACCTGATGTTAGCAGACTTTGCCTTCAGCTCGCTCCAGCGCTGGTTCATATCATCCAATCTGTGCTGGAGAAACACAGCCTCCTCAGAACTTCCCAGAGCCTTCACCATCTTCTGTCTGTTGCCATCGATGCTCTTAAAGATGTCATTGTGAGCATCAATCTCTGCCTGAATGTCCTGGAAGGGGGAGGGGGGGAAACATTAGGGAACTTCAGCTGAAAGAAATTCCAATGTATTTTGAATATGCAAGAAAGCATTTTTACAAAGTTAATGGTTTCACGAAATAGCTCTATTCAATGCACTACACTTGCACAAGTCTTTGCATTTTTTGTTACCCATTATGAAGCAGTGTACACATTTTCAGATCAATTCAACAAGGTGTTCATAATCAGCCTTACAAGCTATCATTCAGAAAGGTATGTGCGCTGGCCATGCAGCTACAGTAACACACATAATAAAGATGACAACAATGGAATATATTATATCATTAATATAGAGCAGCCTTCTTGATACAACTGTTCAATCAGCTAGGAGTTATCCAGGGAACACAACAAGTTTGAGATGTTCTCTCCAGAGGAATCCACAGGAGCGATAATGCCTGTTCTGAGCTAAAGTGTTCAACAAATCCCTAGCAGCGTGAAAAACAATGCGGAAGAGGGCCCTACTTTAGAAACCTAGCACTTTGGAGCATAAATACTAACAAATGCTCTAACAGAAAACTGGCCCACTTCCAAATCATCACCCAGTGTTTTCTACAAGTATTGAATGCAAAGCTTTATGGTTTTGTTTAATGTAAGGTTTAAACAAAGAAAACAAACACACAAGCAAGATAAAATGTAAAAGATATGCTGGACCATAAATTACTAACCAAAAATGCATTTATAAAACAGTTGGAAATCAAACAACCACCGACTATTACTGAACAAACACGTACATTTCTTATTTTGTATTGTAAACTAAGTCCGCTATTGCTGTGCAGAGGTGGTGTTTACATTTTGAAATCTGGGGTGAAATGGCCTTGAACATGCACAAGTATCAGTTCACAGAAAACGTATATATAGTCTTTGAAGCTTTGAAGGGTGCATTTTAAAAACTGCAACACAATGGCTCATTCTTATGTGGCACAACTACATTTCAACAAACATGTGGCTGCAATTAACAACCAGTTTACAAACAGTGGTCGAGTGGTACGACCTGGGTTGCAGCTAGCTACTGTGTTTTATATATACACCAGCGGCACAAGTTGATTACAAACGTTCTTTAGGTCACACAAATCCTTAGACTGAAATTGTATTGTATTTACACAGAACATTGCCAGTATTTAATTAGGAGAACTACTTGGTTGAAAAGTCAGTGTATTATTTTAACTGAATCATTATTCTCATGAAATACAGGCTATTGAATGGAAATTAAACCGGCAATTATAAGGAGGACTGGGATTTAAGTATTTTGAACAAACTCGGTTTTTCTGTCCCAGGCACTGGTTTACTCTAAGCATGTTGGCGCCAAGTACAAGACACAGGTAGAACCATCTAGGGGTCAGTGGAGATGTGGATAGAAAACTGCTGACAGGAAGGGGTATGTTTTCCAAGATGTCTTGGGATGCCCGTGCAAGTACACATATTGGCAAATATTTAGTTATTACACATTAATAAGATGGGGGAGGGGGGCAGGAAGGATACAATATCCATAATGTGAACTTAAACTGACCGAGCAATTAAACTGACCGAGCAATTAGACCTCCAGAGCTCTCTTATTGCAGACAATTAGAAAGTCTCAGTGGGGACTAAGTAGTAGGAACAAAGCATTGCAAAAGGTGCTACAGCTATAAAACTGAACTTACTGACAGAACCCACCATAAACCACGATGCCCCATTGCTACCAGCTGGTACTAGAAAGTCATTATTTTAAATTAGTAACCTTGCACTTCCTTCCTGCTTACATTTTTTGCTTAAGTCATTACTTAACGATTTCTCAAAAGCCAAGTTATTGAAGCATTGTTCTATGAAGCATTTTATAGCAGCAGCCATAATATTTCATATTTAAGTACATCACTGGAGTATTTTTTTTTTATTTTTGCCTTAACACCTTTCATAACAAGTCTGAGATGAAGACATTAAAACATTAATATATAATGTAAATTGTAGACATATTCGTATTCTTCCTTGCTTATGCAGATTGCTGGCTATAGCAATGTTTATACAAGACTCTAAATTAGGTTAACTTGTTACAGTCTAAAAAACATGAATGTGTATCAATTATACAATAGCAAATGGGTTGTGGTGTTTTACACACATTTGACAAAAAGGCTACAAGCACACCTCACACCGACCACAGTTCTCTTTTTACTATACCTGCTCAAATCTTCTGAGCAACTCCTGCAAGCTGAGGTTCAGGCCAATCATCATCAGGTACAATATTCATTAATAAGCTACATCTTTCAGTTAAAAGTCCCCCATTCAATGCCACATGTTCTCCACTTGAAAGAATTTCCCCACCGCTGCAATGTCCAGGGCATGCATCTCCCACTAGCACAGCAGTAGTATTCTCGTCTTGCTCGGCTGCATAGTAACTTCATCTTTTCTCTGTCGCACAATGTACATGTATTGTACTGTCCGTGAAGATTGAGGAAAGTCCCTGGATAGTTCCAATGCGCTATTTATTTACCAGGTTCCATGACGGTCCCTTCAACTGGCCCTTGATTCCCCTGTTTGTTCACCTCTCTAATGACCTGCAGACTCCAGCAATCAAAACATCTTTCCTCCTGGGCCCTAGCTCCAGCTTTTGTTCTCAATTACACTTATAAAAAGAGCTCTAAACACAACTGCACATAGTCCAGGTCCATTTAGCAAATAAAAGAAAGGATGATGTTAGCAATCACAATAAAAAAGAGTGATTCACCCTGAAGAGTAAGCAAGATGTCTCCAAGATGCTGGATGTTTCTACAGTGATGGCTGGTTTTTAAAAGGATTGGCTCTTCTGGGCCCATGGTGCCATTCGGCATATAGTGTCCCTCATGCCAAGTCTCCTCAACATTCACAGTGCTTGGAAATCCCTTCTGTCTACTTTTTACTGGTCTGACAAGGTATAAGCTAGGTGCAGTAATCCATCTATTTCCAGCAGCTGTTTATTATTTTAATCCGCATCCACCCTCTCCCCTCCTCTCCCACAGCTCTCTAACCAAGCACACTCCCACTTCCTGAGGCCCCACTTTTGGCAGAACTTCAGTCCCTCAAAAAAAAAAAAAAAAAAAAAAAAAAAAAAAAATTGCAAAGGCCCACACTCCTAATTTTACTGTGAAAGGTAGACTAAAACTTGTGAACCTGTCCAAACTGAGGGAAGGTAATATGTGCTTTCCCACCTAATGTCATTTTCAAGCCCTAAAATACCAAACAAATCCATGTTATACCAAGATGATCAACATTTCTCTTGTTTACTTTATAAACTTTTCTTTTTTTTTGGTCGAAAGAATTTGACAATTCTACTGTATAGTACTACTGTAATGTGAGAATGAGAGACCAAATAATTCTTCCTAGAAAACAGTTGGGAGGGGGGGGCGAGACAAGACAGCAACCTAGATTTTCACTAAAACTAATTCAACTGCTTATCTACAATACTCTTGCAACTCTTCTGATTAGACTTTATATAACATATTTATTCAAATTTGTATACACTTTTTGACCAAAATAAAATAATAAAAGTTCAAATTTGGGGTTGGGGGAGGGGTGGAGGGGGACTTGGATTTTTCAGTACAGGGACCAATTTACATTTGTGCATGTCAATTATTCAGGCGTGCTTGGCTTGAACGAGAGCTACTGTACACAGTCATTACTCTTCATACACTAGCAGTTTATATATATTTATATATATATAGGAGCATCTGCAAACTGCTGTTCAATACTTTAAGTACTGTACAGTACATATATTCTTTTCCCATTTGTAATATAGTTGGTGACTTGTATTACTAATGCACATTAATAGTGTTCCCTGCTGACACCTAGAAATTAAAGGGTTGTTAATTATTGTGCTTTTTTTTTCATTATGATATAAATGTAACTTTTTTTTTTGGTTTTTGAATTTGGGAAAGCAACTTGAATTCAGGGGCAACTTAAATTTGTATAAATACTGTAGTTAGACAAGATTAATCTTTTTTTTTTAATAAAAGAAAAAACAGCTTTTAGGTGATCCATTTTGTTTAGATTGTTTGTATAAAACACTGAATTCAAAACACATCTTTACCAAATTAATACACATACAGAAAATAAAAAACGTTTTGATGATGTGTAACGTTTTGATGTTCTGAAAACAAGTCACGCCACAACACATCAAGATATTACCTGAAACATAAGCCCTGTCCTTGAAGGTAACTTTCGGTAAGTTTAAAAGCTCTGATGTGCAACACCTCCTGAAATGTAACCAAGGTCAAACAGACCTTGATGCAAGACGTAAAACCTGCATTACTTTCTGATTTTCAGGTTCAGATGTAATACACACCACAGGAAGGATGTGGTTTGTTGTGAGCCACCTAGCCGATTGAATGTTTGTATGCAGCACAACCAGGAACCAAAGGTGTTATGTTGGTCTGCTTCCACAAAGGGGATTATATCCATTGTTCTCAAATATTTAGCAATCTACTCGCAAACCCAGAAGAGGAATAAAACTTAATCTACTTCTTTGGGAACATGAGCTAGAAACCAAATTTCTATATGCAACAATGATCCTAAGTATCAGTTCACACAAGGGGGAAAAGCAGAGAAATTGACAGCTTACAAAGCACTTCCAAAAGCTTAACTATAGAAACCTGAGAGCCAGTGTGTAAAGATTCAAAGCAAACTTTTTCAAAAGCAAAAGGTTTTTTTTTGTTTGTTTTTTTATCTAGCTGCTGTATCTATATCTATGAAGTTGCTTATTGTAACATGAATCCTGCGATTGCTGAAACATAGTGTAAGCTCTTCTGATTTATTAGAGTATTTAAACAAAATTGGAATCTACCAGTAAACCACTCATTAAAGGCATTACTGAACAGATTGTTGGGTTTAAGACAATACTTTCCGTAGCTTTCTGCAAATAAATCACAATTGTTTTGATATTTTAACATATCCATGGACATAAATCAGTTTTGACCAGTTATTTTTATTTCACATCGGTTATTCAACATGTCTTCCCGTCAAAATCTCTTCTCAATTCACATCATCGCTGGCTTCAATCCAACTTGTTCTCCTAAAGTTCAGTATTTTTTTGGTTGATTCAATGTCTTACCAGCAAGGAGAGGCTCAGGTTCAGAGAGGCGGGAGTAGGTTTACGAATATGCAAGACAAGCCCTATATAAATGGAAATAAATAAATAAATAAAGCAGGTATTTTGGTGGGTTAGGATGGAAGAACCAGTAATAAAACCTTAAGTGAAAACACTACATGCCAAGCAATTTGCCTAGGTTATAAAGTGATCTATGTGACAATATCTTATGCACATTTTGAGTACAAACATAAATATTGATATGGATGGAGGTTCACCCACTGTACATCTTGCATCTTTGCTCTAACCGGATAGAGGTCAGTAAAGCGGACATCGTGCTTATACAAGGCATGTCATGCATATTCAGAACCCTGTTTCCATCCCTCTGAACCAGAGCGAGCAGTTAGGAGAGATGAACCAATAACAATGCTGAACTTTGGGAGAGGAGTCGGAAACCAATGAAATGTCTCTGTCTGAACAGGTTGAGTTAAAGCCACGGATGTTGTGAATTCAGAAGACATTTTGATGGGAAGACCTGACACATAACCGATAAACAAAAATAACTGGTCAATGACCGGGGTATGTTAATAAAAATATCAAAACAAACCGCAAATATCAAAAAAATATATTATATAGAACATATACAACAAAGCAGGAAACTAGGAAAAGTAATGCGTGGTGTTTTAAACCATAACACCTAGTAGGGCTGCAACGATAAAATCGAAAAACTATATTTTTTATTGATTTTCTTACTTATTACGATGATCGATAATAAAACTGGATCATCGATAACATTTCTGGAATTTATAAACTAAATGTTGCACCGAACTTCCTATATTGCCATTTAAATTACAGGACGCAACCAAGATGGCTACTTAAATACCCGACACTAAGGTTCAAATTTATATCCTCAAGTGCATTGCCGCAAAACTGATTCATACTCTTCCGGTTCGTTTTCATATTGAAAAAAAAAAGTCTGACAAAAGTTACTGCAGTTCGGCGGATACAAGTGCTCCTGAGCAAACAATCATTACACCACCTGGTTTGAAAAGTATATACTGGAGTTATTTTGGATTTTGGGCGATTGGAGGACAGATTTAAAAAAAAAAATGTGTTTGTAAATTATGCAAACCCGAACTTCCCTACCATTCAAATACAACGAACATGAGAAGCCATTTGGAAAACCACCACCTGCTTCACTACAGAGAAATATAAGGTAAGGATTCAGAAACAACTGGGCCTTCATTTACTAAACAGCCACGAAAGACAGAGTTTTTTCAGTAAGCTTCTGCTGCTACACTACCTGGTCAACGAAGTGAAGCAATTTACCAAAGCTCTTGTAAAATTCATCAGCAAAGATATGCGCCCCATGAACATCACTGAGATTAAGGGTTCCTGGGAATTTTGCAGTGAAATGGAGCCGAGATTCCACATTCTGAGTTGCACAACAATTTCTAAAAACAGTGTTAAACTGTATGATACCACTTGTGCAAATGTAAAAAAAAAAATACTGCACAACTGTAAGGACATTGCTTCAACTACAGGTGCTTAGGTTACTATAAGAGCACACTGGATCACTGATTCCTGGGAACTGCAAAATTTTGTTCTGCAAACTAAAGAACTCAAAGGAAGTCACACAAGAAAATGTTGCGGAGTGCATTTCAGAAATATAATATAAGCGACTACTGATAATGCACTGAACTACGAGAAAGACACCTCTACTTGGTCAATATCCCATGTGTGGCTCACACAATTAACCTTGCTGTACAAAGGGGCTGACTATTGGACCGATTGAAACAATGCTACCAGGCTCAAACTTTCGGCCGTTTCAGTAGGTCGCCAACTGACAAAAGTCTTCTGGAGGATAAGCAAAAGTTGCTTGGCTTGACAAATGAAAATGTAATCAATGACTGTGTGACACGCTGGAACAGCACCTATGACATGATTTGCCGTGCATCAGAGCAACAGGCTGCAGTGGACACTGTAATGTTTGAAAAAGAGCTCTCACATCTGGAGTTGTTAACTAACGAATGGTTAGTTGTTGAAAATACCTGTGACACACTGAAACCATTCTAAACCGCAACCACTGCATTATCCACAGACAAATACCCAGCAGCTTCTGTTTTACCTGATCAGTCAAGTTAAAAACATAGCACCAACCGAAATTCCTGTCATAAAAGGAGGTTGAAAAAAAAAAAAAAAAAAAAGTACAGCGATCTGAGTTTGCAGTACGAAAAAAAAGCAATCAACATTTATGCTCATTTTATCGATTGATTCGATATTGAGGGGCTCAATTACCGATTTCAGTTTTCGGGTTAACCTGACAGCCCTAACATCTAGAGTGCTTTTTTCAAGAAATGAGAAAACTTTGCATTTGATAGAATGTACATAGGGTCCCATCAAGAATGAAATAGATATTCATATAATAAACTTTATTTTGTATAGCGCCCTTAAAAGCAATCATCTCAGAGCGCTCCACAATTAATAGTACAGCAATAAATAAACAGATGATTATACATAAAAAAGCACAAGGAAATAAAACAATCAATATATCATTACTGTACAAAAAAAAGAGATTTGTATTCTTGCGTTATTTGTTTAAAAAAAACCCAAATCTATAACAAAAGAAAAAGCCTATTGATTTCAAAGCCATTGATTCACCTAACTAAACCTAATGCTACAAACAATAGTCTACTAGGATGAAGCAGAGAATCAATTCTAATATAAAAATTACAAAAGCATACATACGTGCTACATGTTTATTTAACATAAAAAAATCACAGGTAAGCGATGTTATAAACAATTTATTTATTTATATATGGGCTTTGCTTATTTCTTCTCACAATTTACAGTACAAGCACTGCTGTTTCTTAAGTGATGAGATCAAATGCGATCCATGATTTTTTTTAATTTTTATTATTAGTAAAATGTAATTGTCCTGAAATGTCGACGTATAGTCTATAAAACAACAAATAAAATAATAAATTCTAATTATATTTGTACTGATACAGTTCTTAATTTGTTACAAATTTAAAAAAAAAAAACACACCTTTTTATTTCTCCCTATTTTACAATTAAACAATTAAACAAGAACCCTGGTCAAATGCATACGAGTGTCAATCATATGTAAGAATCCCCAATATTAACCAGTCCTGAGGAAAGAAGTAGGCGGGGTCACCATTTTCTTCAGGTGGATTTGCTGAATGCAAGTGTGCGCATTTGTGTGATTTGTAATTTTATTGGATGCTGAGCTTCAGAACAAAGTCACGCCCCAGGGGGAGGGCGTGGTAGAGTATACAGGGCATTGTGGTGATTGAAGTCCTGCACTGATGACGACCTCGTAATCAAAAGGAATAAAAAAAAAAAAAAAAACATGCATGGTAAAAATAGCCAAAAACAATATTTACCCGCTAGATGTTTTAAAAATAAGCCAAATTTGGCTGGAAAACCACCAATGTGGCAGCCCTGAGTCTGCATCTACCTTCATGAATTTACAGTACCAGAATTAGACCAATCGCAGGAGATTCCTTCAACAGATGACTGATATAAAGTGCAAAATGAAAGCCATTTACTCTCTTAGTCTCAATATTACTCCACTAACAGCAGGTACATTGCAAATTCAAGTGTGCAATTTGAACCAGATGATATTAATCAAAGGTATTGATCCAGTCGGGGAAACTCCAATGGAGCACAATTCAGACGTAGCTTCAGTAATTTACGACAGCTGCTATAAATTCACGTGTGATAGCTCATGTCATTTAGAGAGCCTCTCTGTAATAAAGATTGAATCCACATAAAATGCAGCTGAACAACCTATCATCTTTTCACAAATCATTAATGCCAAATAAACACCTTCTGTAATCAATATCCCTTACAAATACTTAAAAGAAGAACAGATTCACTTGACAATGGAAACAGTATTTACCAAGGCTCTTGCAAGCACTATAAAAATGTTTAACCACTTTGCAGAAGGGGTTCAATTTTTTACACTACAATTAAAAAGTAATCTATAGATGTCACTGCAAGAACTCACTGCATAGTATCAATTCTCAACCTGTGTCAAACTTTCTAGAAGGCACAGCAGAGACAGTCAAAATATATTTTATACAATCAATCCTCATTTTAACTATCTATCTTAGACAACACACACTTCCTCATGATGCAAAATTTTAACAAGGTCTTAACCTGAACATATTAATAGCGTCAATTAATCAGAAAGCATATACATTTTAAACATTTGGTTTGTGTAGTTCCCTCCCAGGTTTCCACTGAAGAGCCTTACTGTGGCTGCCTGTCAAAGAGTGTCGAAAAGCCACAGTAAGGCTCTTAGGTGGGTTTTGTACCTCTTCATACACGATAACTGGATTTTAAAATATTTAATATTTCATTCAGTTTTATTAAGCAAACAATTCTTCATTCGAAGCCTTCTTATTATAAACCATTGACATTGCAAGTCTTTCTTGCTTGCCCCTGTTTACAAATTAGGTTGACAGTTCTTTTCTCCTCTGGAGAGCTGTACACAAGGCTAATGAGCGCCTCACCAAACACAGTTCTGTACAGTGTGCTACACCTGCAATGCTTAAAGTTTGTGAAACAACATTGTTTATTTCGCGGAAAAGACACAAAATGAAGATGGAATTTGTAAACGTGTATTCTGACTTCATGTCAGGCTTAATGTGCATTTCTAAATTATATATCCTTATGCACCTCTAAAGCATATCAATCAGGAATCAGGCTAATTCTAGTGATGTTTAAATTGAACATCTGCCTGCCACATATTTAAAAAAAACCTGAGGAAATAATTTTGCTTCTGACAGGTGGACTATTGTACCTGTGTAACTCCATGCCAGGGTTCGATTTACATTGATTAGCACACAATGTGCTTCAGAAATTGCTACAAGAGCTTGTGGATTCTGCCATTCAACAGAAGCCATCCCAAATTACAGTGAAACTATTTCCAAGCTGGGCTTCTGGTTTGAATTAATGCAGAATTAAATATAAGCCTTCAAGAATGAATAGCCTTCCTTTGTATTCCACTGTGAAGATGGCAAAGATTGTATAAGTTGGATAAGAAATATAGCTCTCTGCCTGCCACTCAAAGACAGCCCACTGCTTATCAGAATGACATTTTGTAGTTAACAGTGCAGTGTAAAGCTAAACAATTTGCTGCCCCCTCCCCCAAATAGACATCAAAACAAAATGCAAAAAAAAACAACTAAAAAACACCAAGTAAAGCCCCTTTCACACTGGCACGCCTACCTAGGTCCAGACCCAGGTTCTGGCTACCCGGTTCACAATCCTATGTAGTATGAAACCACACACCTGGGTCATACCCAGGTGACAGTGACACACCTCAGGATGTGTGTTGACACGCTTTGACCAGGGTCGAGTGAGACAAACTGCATGGTGGCCATTCGTAAGCCGAGAAAATAATAAACAGTCATGCCTGTGTGACAGTTTCACTTCCGCAAGGAAAATGCAAGATTCTTTCTACAATACTTTACACAATTGTGGCAATTTACAACTTTTATAAAATCTACTTTGTCTGAAATCAGACCTGGGGTCAAGTACAAATTTAACTGTAGTTGAACCTCAGCACGCCTGGGTAACTGTTATTATTATTATTAGTTTATTTAGCAGACGCCTTTATCCAAGACGACTTACAGAGACTAGGGTGTGTGAACTATGCATCCGCTGCAGAGTCACTTACAACTACGTCTCACCCGAAAGACGGAGCACAAGGAGGTTAAGTGACTTGCTCAGGGTCACACAATGAGTCAGTGGCTGAGGTGGGATTTGAACCGGGGACCTCTTGGTTACAAGCCCTTTTCTTTAACCACTGGACTGTATTTGTAATTGTAATCACCATATAAGTGATCAATTACAGTTAAATTACACACATTTCCAAGCTCAATCATTCACAGTTCCATGCTGTGTTTTATATTCAGCGATCATTCTTCACGTATTTTCAACCATTTTTAGTGACCCCATTTGTTTGAAAAATCGTTATATAGCACAGCGATTACTGCTTGGTAGAATACAGCAAGTAAACATGCTAATGTATGGAGCTATTTATGTAACTTTTTGTGTAATTATAATTCCAGTTACTGCAGAATAATTGTAACTAATGGTAAATGAACAAAATAGCATTGTAAATGAAATTTCAGCAAACAGTTATGCTGTATTTAGAATTAGAATTGACCCCACTACATTCAAGCCTGGATTGTGCCAGTACTATAAAATCAAGTCTAGTTCAAAGAGTCCCCAATTATCCATTCCAAGTTGCTGCCGATAAAACAATTTTCAAACAGACTTTCACATAAAAAAAGGAGAGACTATATATTTTGTATAGTGTATCAATATGAATAATAAAGATGGTTTATTAGACAGGCTAGAATATCAGTCCTGAAAAACAGTAAAGATTAGCCAACCAAATACTGCAAAACAGCAGGAAAATGGTCCTATAGTTCATTTCGACATGTGCATACAAGACAGATCATACTGAGAGGGAAAATCACTATCGGCTAAAGGCAGCTGGATAAAGACCTATTTGAAAATGTTGCCATCTGAAAATCATCCTTCAAAGTGGTAAAGCTGTATCCAACTAATACAGTAGCACAAAGGAACACATTATGTGGAACAATATACAGTAAAGGATCATGGAACACTTATTTTTTTAAATTATTCATATAATTGTATTACTGCATTTCATGTAACATTTTAAAATGAAGTAAAAGTAGGCACAACACAACAAAACGTGTGTATTCTGAGGATACAATACTGTGGCATTTGCAGCCATTTAGGATAACAATGGATACTGCGAGATTAGCTCAAATCTATGGTATTACATCTTGTGCATCACCATCAGTCCCGTACTGTAATTTAACTCCCATGTCCTCATTTTTCTTTCCAACAGGGCTGTACCAAGCTGTTTACTATTAAATACCACAAAAAGAAAAAGCATGAAATAGAAAAGTAAACAGGAAATAGACAAGTCAACAGGAACATCCAGCCGAAACAAACAGCTGATTTTCATTGCAACTGTCTATAAATTCCCATCTGTAGGGGAGGTTATTTCCCTATAGAGGAGTACAGAATTATTCAAAAATGTAAAGAGACAGTGGCAGTGGCTGGTCTGGGACAGTCAGGGTAATCTTGACTAACATACCCTGCCATGCAGTCCTGGGACCTTCTCAATTAGAGACTGAAATGGTCAGCTAAATAGTGTGGGTGGTGGTTTTGTGACATAGACTACCTTCCACTTTGAGACAAAACTCGCTCTACTTGTAACATTAGACATACTGTATTTGCTCGAGTAAAAGTCAACCTCCCCCATTGTGAGGGTGAGATTTGGGTATAATTTTCTTTTCCCCTAAATATATGTATTAGATATCTTCACTGTGTTTGAGAGGCAGATTTGCAAAAACAAACAAACATACATTTTATAAGCACTTCTACCTAGAATCGGCATTTTGACACTATGTAGTAGTGTACATGTTTTTTTTGTTGTTAGCCTACAATAGTATTTTAGTATACAAGCCCCACCCCGACTTCTTTCTTAGCTCACCTGGAAGTATGCATTTCATGAATGTGGGGGGTAGTGTGGTCTGGCTGTAATTCAACGAAACTGCGTCTGTGTTTTACGTGACACAGTACGCTGCCCTAGACCAGCCTCCAACATGCCAATTGCATGAAGGCGCTGCTCTCTTGACAGACGTGGCATATTGTTTTTTTTCTGTGATTTTCTTTATTGCTTTTATTCAAGCTTGCAATTCAACAGCTGAAATCACTCCATATCCAGTGTCCAATCAACTGTCTCACTAATTAGGTGATTAAGTGCATATGCTTCAGTCATAGTCACTAAAGCATGTCATGGTCAAGGATTAATGATCGAGCAATTAAAGAAACCAAAAACATTGTCAATTTCCATAATTTATATACCTTATTTTTTAATAAATGTGTTATAATAGTGATACATTTCTTTTGATGCTCGGGATAGTGTCTATAGAGAGTCTACACCCCATTTTAAAAATGTTCACCTTTTGTTGCCTTATATAGCCTGGAATTAAAATGCATTAAAATAGTTTTTTTTTTCATTGATCTACACATCCTACCCCATAACTTCCAAGTGAAAAAAATATTCTAGAAATTTGTAGAAAATTAATAAAAACACAAAAACTGAAATAGCTTAGTTGGATAAGTGTCCACCCCCCTTGTAACAGCAATCCTAAATTAGCTCAAGTGTAACCAATCGCCTTCAAAATCACACACCAAGTTAAGTGGCCTCCACCGGTGTTAAATTGTAGTGATTCACATGATTTCAGAACAAATTCAGTAGGTTCCCTCTGCTGGGTAGTGCATTTCAAAGCAAAGACTCAACCATGAGCACCAAGGAGCTTTCAAAAGAACTCTGGTACAAAGCTGTTGAAAGGCACAGATCAGGGGATGGGTATAAAAAAATATCAAAGGCCTTGAATATCCCTTGGAGCACGGTTAAGAAGTGGAACGTGTATGGCACCACCAAGACCCTGCCTAGGTCCGGCCGTCCCTCCAAACTGGATGACCGAGCAAGAAGGAGACTGATCAGAGAGGCTACCAAGAGATCAATGTCAACTTTGCAAGAGCTACAGACTTTTATGGCCAAGACTGGTCAAAGTGTGCATGTGACAACAATATCCCAAGCACTCCACAATTCTGGCCTGTAACTTACTCAAGAAAGACCACCTTTAATCCCGTTTGAAGTATGCAAAAAAACACTCAGGAGATTCTGTAGCCATGTAGCAAATTTCTGTGGTCTGACGAAACTAAAATTGAACTTTTTGGCCTAAATGCAAAGCGTTATGCTTGTTGCAAACCCAACACAGCGCATCACCCAAAGAACACCATCCCTACTGTGAAGCATGGTGGTGGCAGCATCATGTTATGGGGATGTTTCTCATCGGCAGGGACTGGGGCACTAGTCAGGGTAGAAGGGAAAAAGAATGGAGCAAAGTACAGAGAAGTCCTTGAGGAAAACCTGCTGCCCTCTTCAAGAAAGCTGAAACTGGGACGGAAGTTCACCTTTCAGCCTGACAACCCAAAGCACACAGCCAAATCTACACTGGAGTGGCTAAGGAACAAAAAGGTAAATGTCCTTGAGTGGCCCAGTCAGAGCCCTGACCTAAATCCAATCAAATTTGTGGCATGACTTGAAGATTGCTGTCCATCAACGCTACCCAAGGAACTTGACAGAGCTTGAACAGTTTTGTAAAGAAGAATGGTCAAACATTGCCAAATCTAGGTGTGCAAAGTTGGTAGAGACCTATCCCAACAGCCTCACAGCTGTAATTGCTGTCAAAGGTGCTTCCACCAAGTATTAACAGGGGGGTGAAGACTTATCCAATTATGACCTTTCAGTTTTGTATTTTTAAGATATAATTTTTCTCAATAAAAACTTTTTTCCCCTTAACAGTGTGGAGTATGGTGTGTAGATAAGTGGAAAGAAATCCTCATTTAAATGCATGAAACTGAGGCACTGACACAAGAAAATGTGAAAAGTTCAAGGGGGTGTAGACTTTCTATAGGCATATTTTATATATACAGTACTGTGCAAAAGTTTTAGGCAGGTGTGAAAAAATGCTGTAAAGTAAGAATGCTTTCAAAAATAGACATGTTAATAGATTATATTTATCAATTAACTAAATGCAAAGTGAGTGAACAGAAGAAAAATCTAAATCAAATCCATATTTGGTGTGACCACCCTTTGCCTTCAAAACAGCATCAAGCATCAATTCTTCTAGGTACACTTGCACACAGTTTTGAAGGAACTCGGCAGGTAGGTTGGCCCAAACATCTTGGAGAACTAACCACAGTTCTTCTGTGGATTTAGGCAGCCTCAGTTGCTTCTCTCTCTTCATGTAATCCCAGACAGACTCGATGATGTTGAGATCAGGGCTCTGTGGGGGCCATACCATCACTTCCAGGACTCCTTGTTCTTCTTTACGCTGAAGATAGTTCTTAATGACTTTCGCTGTATGTTTGGGGTCGTTGTCATGCTGCAAAATAAATTTGGGGCCAATCAGATGCCTCCCTGATGGTATTGCATGATGGATAAGTATCTGCCTGTACTTCTCACCATTGAGGAGACCATTAATTCTGACCAAATCCCCAACTCCATTTGCAGAAATGCAGCCCCAAACTTGCAACGAACCTCCACCATGCTTCACTGTTGCCTGCAGACACTCATTCGTGTACACTTTCCAGCCCTTTGGCGAACAAACTGCCTTCTGCTACAGCCAAATATTCCAAATTTTGACTCATCAGTCCAGAGCACCTGCTGCCATTTTCTGCACCCCAGTTCCTGTGTTTTCTGCATAGTTGAGTCGCTTGGCCTTGTTTCCACGTCGGAGGTATGGCTTTTGGCCGCAAGTCTTCCATGAAGGCCACTTCTGACCAGACTTCTCCGGACAGTAGATGGGTGTACTAGGGTCCCACTGTTTTCTGCCAGTTCTGAGCTGATGGCACTGCTGGACATCTTCCGATTGCGAAGGGAAGTAAGCATGATGTGTCTTTCATCTGCTGCAGTGAGTTTCTTTGGCCGACCACTGCGTCTACGGTCCTCAACGTTGCCCGTTTCTTTGTGCTTCTTCAAAAGAGCTTGGACAGCACATCTGGAAACCCCTGTCTGTCTTGAAATTTCTGCCTGGGAGAGACCTTGCTGATGCAGTATAACTACCTTGTGTCTTGTTGCTGTGCTCAGTCTTGCCATGGTGTATGACTTTTGACAGTAAACTGTCTTCAGCAACCTCACCTTGTTAGCTGAGTTTGGCTGTTCCTCACCCAGTTCTATTCCTCCTACACAGCTGTTTCTGTTTCAGTT
Organism: Acipenser oxyrinchus oxyrinchus; assembly: GCA_030684275.1. Lineage (NCBI taxonomy): Eukaryota > Metazoa > Chordata > Actinopteri > Acipenseriformes > Acipenseridae > Acipenser > Acipenser oxyrinchus. The sequence continues at coordinate 52,894,064 of CM060251.1, read as the reverse complement.
AATGATTGTGTTTCAACCTACATATTGAATTGATGATCATTAGCACCTGTTTGGTATAATTGTTTAATCATACACCTGACTATATGCCTACAAAATCCCTGACTTTGTGCAAGTGTACCTAGAAGAATTGATGCTGTTTTGAAGGCAAAGGGTTGTCACACAAAATATGGATTTGATTTAGATTTTTCTTCTGTTCACTCACTTTGCATTTAGTTAATTGATAAATATAATCTATTAACATGTCTATTTTTGAAAGCATTCTTACTTTACAGCATTTTTTCACACCTGCCTAAAACTTTTGCACAGTACTGTATATTATATATATATATATATATATATATATATATATATATATATATATATATATATATATATATATATATATATATATATAGACAAATGTCATGGAATCGTTTGCGCCAAACCTTGAGATGTTTGCGTTTTGATTTGAGAGAAATTAGAAGCATTTGCTCTGGCAACAAGGGCAACAAGGATTTGCCCACAACAATGGAGGTACACAGAAGCACTATGCTGCAGCGCCATGCAATAGAAAAGGTAACTAATATTATTATTATTATTATTATTATTATTATTATTATTATGCCCCTCCATAGCGTTCATGCTGCCGCCAGTCATCGCAATCAGTAAATATAGGCTTTTACTATAAAATTATAGATCGGTTTCATTGTAACTGTCTATAAATACCTATAAATCTGTAGGGGAGGTTATTTCTGCAAAATTACTGCAAAAATGTAAAGAGACAGTGGCACTGGCTGGTCTGGGACAGTCAGGGTAATCTTCACTAACATACCCTGCCATGCAGTCCAGGGACCTTCTCAATTAGAGACTGAAAAGGTCAGCTAAATAGTGTGGGTGGTGGTTTTGTGATATAGACTACCTTCCACTTTCAGACAAAACTCGCTCTACTTGTAGCATTAGACATACTGTATTTGCTCAAGTAAAAGTCAACCCCCCCCATTGGTAGAGACCTATCCCAACAGACTCACAGCTGTAATTGCTGTCAAAAGTACAGAATGTGTAATGACCTACACAGACCGATTTATTTATTTATTTATTTATTTGTTAACTTCCAGATGTCTTCACTTTGATAAACCCACTGTATTACATCTACATTTCTCACAAGCCACTGTCCACAAAAGCTAAACCTAATATTTTAACCCAATACATCTGATGGCAATCCTGAGCATTTAATTTTGACAGACATTACTTGATCCACATTGCTGAGATAATTGAGATGCTGACATGAAATCAGATGGTCACTACTGTACAGCTCCTCAATTAAATCAACACACACATTAAACAGTGCAGTAAATGTCTTTTTACCTTATTTACCAGCTAAATACAAAGTGCTCAGTTCTGAAGTACACTCCTAAAGCCACATTTACTCTACAGTACAGTACAGTACGTCTCGCAGTGGAGCAGCAGCAGTCTGACTCAAAGCTAACAATGTATTTTTACATAAAATATTACCAAAAAACAGAGAACCAACAACAGGGAAAACATTACTCCACTTTCCAACACAGAACAGCTGGAGAACATAGAGGACCATGTGACAAATGCTGATTACATTCCACATCCAATTAAATCTTAAAACACATTATCTCTGTTTAATCAAAATCTCTACATTCCGAGCAAATTCTCAGCCTCTCCCTCCCCTACCTCCAGAGGGGTCACATCCTATTTGTAACGTCATCCAGTTATCAACACAGCCTCACTTCCTGCTCTGCTGCTGATAAAGTGCTATTCTAAATGCAGGAGTAAACATGACAGTCCCATGGGCACGCCTTCCTGGTTGTCAGTGTTTCCATCACCTCCCCTCCACTCGAAAAGACAGTTAGATCGGGTTGGGATAACGCCCTCACGCACTTTGTTACTCTGCTTTGAGATGCAGAGAGAAAAAGTCTCATTGGTGTTTTTTTAATTATTATTATTAATTAATTAATTAATTAATTAATTCAGTCAATCAATTCTTTTCTTTTACTGTATGTACCAGTCATGAAAATGTTAGCAAATCACACATAGTTCCATCAGCTCAGTTATTTATTTATTTTTTTAAACTACATCCAGATTTATTCTATCTGAAGCCTATCTGAATTCTATCTGTTTCTCCAACAAAGTCTATTTGAATTCTGAGCTTGTTTCTGATGTAAAACAACTGTCCAGTTGGACTATTACATTATCACTATCCATGTGGATACAAAACCTTGATGATTGACAGAAACACATACATATCCTGGTCATTAGGACTATGCATTTCACCAGTAGGGCATACTAACTGTATGTACTTATTTGCTGTATTTCTAAAATACTGTGTTGCTAAACTGCATCATTTTAATACTGTATTTCTGTTTCTACGATTAGCATTTCATAAGTAAAAATTACTTAGCCACTACTTCAAAATACCCCTGCAGTAATTTTTTACAATGCAGCATTTAACAGCATCTAGCAAACCATAAACTGTGCTATTTATCTCTCTTATCTGTCGACTACCACCCCAGGTGGAAGCTCTGTCGTATTTTGCATACAGAGTTTCCATGGCATCATGCTGCTGTCAAAACTCATCTCCTGTTCGGCAAGATATATGGAACTCACTTTGGTCCTCATGATTTTGAGTGATTCAATCTCCTCAAGGACCACTGGCCAGTCTCCCCAGAGCCCTCATTACAGTTCTTTTTCTACTATTAAATCAGAGCTGGGTGAAAACAACATCTGTAACACAGCCTTTGGGTTTAAACATGGTAAGTATTTAGAGTATCTTGGGTATTTTAAATATTCTGCAATTAACTGTTCAGCTAACACAATTATATAGCATTAAAAAAAACAGATTTCTTTTTTTTGCATTAAAGAATATTGGTGCTGAATAAAGCTAGTTGGTAGAGCACCAAAAGAGGGCTTACTAGTGACTCTACCCTCAAGTTGTGTGCACCAGAGTGTAGTTCGCATTCTACAAGCCATGTGAAACCAAGACATTTATTACACTGACCACTGTACACATTACTAACTACAGCACAGTACAATAAAAGACTACTTGACAGTGACATTTGACTGTGTAGATACAGAGTTGTAAGCTTATTGCAATATGGCTTCTTTGCCACCAGAATAAAGCTTTTAGCTGAATCGTAATAGCATTGTTAATTATTCATTAAATATGGATTTGAAAGCAGGCACAGTTTAAACCATTACACTGTGTACCAATAAGACTAAAATTACAATTACCCTACTGTCGACTTTTGTCAGTTGTCAGATGAATGTTGGTTAAGGTTAAACAATAGTGCAAATAACAAACATAAATAATGTCAGATACAAGTTTAATCACAAAGGTACACAACTGAGTTGCTTTTTCACTTCCCTCTAAAAGACTATATTCTAACAATAAAACCATTACACTTAAAACTGTAAATTTTCCACAAATCACTTTGACAATACTTTATTCACACATCAGTTTGGCTGGATGAGGATAACTTAAAACATTATTGAATGTAGCGTCTAAACTGACACTGCATCTGACAGAGAACAAATTGATCAGATAAGACGTTCAAATCTGACTCTTGTTTTCATTTAGGAGCTGGAGCCATTTGCCACCAAGGACTGAACCAGTCAATAAAAAGAATTGAGAAGCACCTTTGTATTTTTCAGACATGTCCTCCACTGACAAGAGCTGCTGAACAGATTAGTGTGGGGTATGACAAGAACATTTTTGAAGTCACGCTATTAAAACAGGACAACTTGTTCAAGCAGCCCTGTCAACTTACTAGAGGATCCCCAGCGAAATAGTGTTGATATATACACAAAAAGCTTAAAAGCTGACACTCCTTCCCTTCTTTCACAGGCTTAAAATAACTTTCACCTTCAGTAACCCTGACATCGTTCTATTTCTAAATGATGAGGAGCAGCATTTTGGAAACAGGTGCATCTTTAGACCAAAATGAAATGTTGTCCAATGCTGTAAGAAATGGCATTTTCAGAAACATTAGCAGCTCAGCTTGATTCAATTCTCAAATCATTTACTTGGCCAATAAAACCAAATCGTTGATAATTTCCAGCTATTCAGAGATTTCTTTTCAATAGGTGGTTATTTATCTCTCAATTCTTTATTTTTGGACTGAATCAGTAGTAAATTCAACTCAATTCTAACAACCAATTAACACACTCAAAATAGCATCCAATTTTTTGACATTGCAATAGTAAAGGGAATATTAAAAGGCGTGGGTTTGTGCTGCTATCCATTTCATTTATTTCTTTTTAAACTTTAGCTGTCCAAAATGTTATCATTTACTCATAAAGTGTTTTTAAAAGCAGACTTGCACAATGCTATGGAATGTGTTCATTTTTTTAGTTACAGGTGACTTAAGAAACAGGCCAGAAGAAAATGCTAAGTGTGTAATACTAAAACACAGTGTAGCACAGGTTTGATGAATAGCAGCACTACTTACTAAGTGCTCACCTTGCAAAAAGGACAGTAAAAAATAAGATGCAGGACAATGGGCAGAAAAGCAGAGAGAGAAGCTTACTGAACAGATTCACACTGGGCTTCATTCATAGAATTTTTGTTTTGTTTTATTCAAGGGCAGTGTTTGATAACTATCAAATAAATTTTTTCTTTCCATCAGTCAAATATTAGTTTTGGTACAGTAAAGGGTGGACAGTTACCGCATGTGATCTTATTGCATGGGCAAGAATCAGTGACTTCCAGAAGTGAGGCCGGTCTGAATAAAATACTGTGTTTAACATGTTAGAAAACACTTGATTTAAGGGAATGATTAGTCAAGTGCACTCTTGGTTTCAGTAATGAAGTCCCTCTGCTGGAACCAGATTGTTGCTGAAAGTGATCTAAAAAAGGTAATGAACGGTGAATCAGTCAAGAGATTGAACAAATTGTTCAAAAGCAAAGGAGGAATAAATTAAACCGAAAAGCAATGACAATCAACAAAATGAAACAGCAGGATAATAAGCAATTAAAAGTCTACCATGCAGCAAGACCCCCATAGCTGATTTTTTTTACATATATACAAGCTATAGTAACTGTTCAAACATATTCCCATAGATGTGCTGTAAGGGATTTAACACAACAGCAAATACACACTATCATAAACTAGTAGGGTATTTGACTAGCACGGTAAATCACGACCAGTGTGTGTTACGTTTATAGCCTGTGGTTAAAGGTTTACAGCGTTTTGGAGGAGGCTTTGTTATAATGAACCGTAAAGAGCATGTTTTGTTCCTCTACTAAAAAAAGCATACCAAATTTCCAAATTAACTATTGGTCACTGTAAGCCATAATTAGTCACAAGCTTACATAAACAAAAATCCATACAATAAAAAAATAATTTAAAAAACCCTGCACACACCTGTACTGGGAGCAGCGTGGGCGGTGCTCTGGCATTCTACAGTGTCAATGACCCTATTAGAAAGCCCCAAACAGCTCAAATGCAGCCATTCAGGGCAGAGACCCAGAGCTGCAGGCTCGATGGGTCGGGATGCCATACGGTCCCCGTGCTTGACTGAGCAGGGCGTGGCTTGGGCAGTCTCCACGGTTGGCCGCACTGGAACTGTAGCAGGGCTGAAAACCTGAGTCTCCTGGGCCAATAAGGAGCTACTAGGAGCACCTTGGCCCAGTTCTGCCTTTTCGCTAGACACAGCAGAAACACTGCGAGCAGTGTGCCAAGGCATCTATTGCCAGCAGGTCCCCTCCTCCTATTATGGAGAGCCAAAGAGGACAGTGGGTTGATTTAAAGAGATCTATCTCTGCTCTCCCAAATAAGGTTTGGTATCAATTGGTGACTTCACCAGGTTAGTACAAGGGCGGCACTGGTGCGGTAACCTCGGTCCCGGTTCAGTACCGGTCGGGGAACAGAACGATCGGTGACCGCTACCAGTTCGATGCGGGTCCACGGTTGGCAGTCACTGCGGTGGCAATGTACAGGGATGCTCACCTGTACAAGTCACTGGCAAAACCACTCAGTCAGTACACACGAGACTGAGGGAAGCCTGCTTGTTAGATGGTACTAACAGTCATCGTAATGGTGATGCTAACAGCATACTGTGGATGGGATTGCAAGCAATCAACACCAAGCATATATCTTGGTCCTGCACAGAGCTGCTGAGCCCAGCAGCTGCTCTTACTGTGCGTGTGCAAAGCACCATGTTGCAGACCAGCCTGCGCGTAGTCTCTGCCAATTTTGAAGAAAAAAAAAAAGGAGTATACAACAGAAATACTTCTCTATAACAAACATTAATATAACAATTACAGTAATTTAATATAAAATGTCTTGTTATAAAATGAAAACAAATAACTCCAGCTGGAGCTATGCAGCCTGGAAAGCACAAAGTCAGCTGACTAATGTTGCTGGATCCCTGGGAAGGGCGACTCAAACCGCTGGCTTCATGCGGAGCACAAGGCCGCAGCGGGACGTAACAAGCAACAGGCTGTGGTGCACAATATGCGCAAAATGAACAAATACTTATCTAAACCAGGCTCTCCTGTCAGGTCAGTCTTGAAATGAAAAATGGCACTGAGACCGAGTGCAGTTTTTGCCACATCTCGTCACAGGCTCTGCAAGCAGCTTTAATATATCTTCTTCAGGTTTCCAGGGCTTTAGGAGGTAAATACCCATTCGGTAATGGTTACATTTCATACTTGAAAGGAACACTAAGCTATAAGCATCTCCTTGCAAACATTTAAAGACAGACCAATCTAATCTGAAATACAGACATCACTCACATAACAATGTATTTATACAGTAAAAATAATTATCTGAAGGGTCAGGTGGAGACGTGAGGATGATAATGGAACATTGAGCTATCAAACCAATTCCAGCCATTGTGGTCCATGTATTCCAGAACATATTGCATGATGAATATTTCTATGTACCAAAACACAACTTCTACAGTATGTAGAGTAGTCTCTGGTGTAGTGTGCAAGGTATATTTGTACTTGGACTAGTTTAAATTGTAATAAAATACCTTGTTTTGAATTCAAGACATGTAGAATCCGACCTTCATCGAAATAATCAGACTAGACAACATTTCTAGTGAATACAAAGGAGCGGTTTTATTAGAAATAAAACTAAATAAAGGAAAAATTAAAAGGTGCAACAACTAAACTAAAATAATACACAAAGGAAGAATTAACTAAATGGTACAGAAAAGAAACAAACAAAGACACCCCACTCCCGCTGGATGATCAGCAATCCAACGCAATCTATGGAGATTCCCTTAGAGGTTACAACTGCATTCCTGCCAGCTATTTAAGACAAAGGTTAGTCTTAATAGGGGTATCGTTTGTAACACAAATATTTACTTTCGTTAATATTTGATAATCAAAGCATTGTTAAATCAGTCTCATATATACAGTACTGTGCAAAAAGTTTTAGGCAGGTGTGAAAAATGCTGTAAAGTAAGAATGCTTTCAAAAATAGACATGTTAATAGATTATATTTATCAATTAACTAAATGCAAAGTGAGTGAACAGAAGAAAAATCTAAATCAAATCCATATTTGGTGTGACCACCCTTTGCCTTCAAAACAGCATCAAGCATCAATTCTTCTAGGTACACTTGCACACAGTTTTTTGAAGGAACTTCGGCAGGTAGGTTGGCCCAAACATCTTGGAGAACTAACCACAGTTCTTCTGTGGATATAGGCAGCCTCAGTTGCTTCTCTCTCTTCATGTAATCCCAGACAGACTCGATGATGTTGAGATCAGGGCTCTGTGGGGCCATACCATCACTTCAGGTCTCCTTGTTCTTCTTCACGCTAAAGATAGTTCTTAATGACTTTCGCTGTATGTTTGGGGTCATTGTCATGCTGCAGAATAAATTTGGGGCCAATCAGATGCCTCCCTGATGGTATTGCATGATGGATAAGTATCTGCCTGTACTTCTCAGCATTGAGAGACCATTAATTCTGACCAAATCCCCAACTCCATTTGCAGAAATGCAGCCCCAAACTTACAAGGAACCTCCACCATGCTTCACTGTTGCCTGCAGACACTCATTTGTGTACGCTGTCCAGCCCTTGGCGAACAAACTGCCTTCTGCTACAGCCAAATATTTCAAATTTTGACTCATCACTCCAGAGCACCTGCTGCCATTTTTCTGCACCCCAGTTCCTGTGTTTTCGTGCATAGTTGAGTCGCTTGGCCTTGTTTCCACGTCAGAGGTATGGCTTTTTGGCCGCAAGTCTTCCATGAAGGCCACTTCTGACCAGACTTCTCCGGACAGTAGATGGGTGTACCAGGGTCCCACTGTTTTCTGCCAGTTCTGAGCTGATGGCACTGCTGGACATCTTCCGATTGCAAAGGGAAGTATGCATGATGTGTCTTTCATCTGCTGCAGTAAGTTTCCTTGGCCGACCACTGCGTCTCACGGTCCTCAACGTTGCCCGTTTCTTTGTGCTTCTTCAAAAGAGCTTGGACAGCACATCTGGAAACCCCTGTCTGCCTTGAAATTTCTGCCTAGGAGAGACCTTGCTGATGCAGTATAACTACCTTGTGTCTTGTTGCTGTGCTCTGTCTTGCCATGGTGTATGACTTTTGACAGTAAACTGTCTTCAGCAACCTCACCTTGTTAGCTGAGTTTGTCTGTTCCTCACCCAGTTTTATTGCTCCTAAACAGCTGTTTCTGTTTCAGTTAATGATGGTGTTTCAACCTACATATTGAATTGATGATCATTAGCACCTGTTTGGTATAATTGTTTAATCATACACCTGACTATATGCCTACAAAATCCCTGACTTTGTGCAAGTGTACCTAGAAGAATTGATGCTGTTTTGAAGGCAAAGGGTGGTCACACCAAATATGGATTTGATTTAGATTTTTCTTCTGTTCACTCACTTTGCATTTAGTTAATTGATAAATATAATCTATTAACATGTCTATTTTTGAAAGCATTCTTACTTTACAGCATTTTTTCACACCTGCCTAAAACTTTTGCACAGTACTGTATGTTTTGGTTCAGAAGTCAATTCTCACTCTTGCGAGATAGATGCTCTTTGCATCCAGACAGCCTATCGAGAATTATCTATTATCAAGACAGCTAAATTTGGATTCTAGCCTTGAACGCAGAATGATAATTGCCTTGTAAAACCCACATCCATTTGTATAAATCACATACAAACAAATACTATAGGTGTTCATTAACCCAAAGCATGAATTGAAAGCAACAATACCCTGTTACATTCCTCTTAAAACAAAACATTAATTTTACTTTAAGGTCTGCTTATTCTCGAGTTCATAAGAGGATTAAAACACTACTCATTGAATACTTAACGGATGTGCGCTGCCTCATCCAGCTGATCCGTGTCTTCAACAATACAGGCGCTCGAAGGCTCTCCTGGTTCGGGGGGTCTGCCTTCCTCGTGTTTTCTCTCCACTTCAGGGTACGAAAGAAATGTCTTTGCAAAGAACTAGAGTCATTAACTATTTAGGTATTCCACTGAAACAGCAATTCCTCCACCAATATGTGCACTCTTCGTCTGGTTATGTCTGGGATATTCCACCGCAAACTCCGGCACTGCTAGCTCAATAAATTGAACATATTTCAAATTTATGTCGACTTCAAATGTTCACCCAACTCTTTCTCCGGTGATCAATCGGGGCTAAGTTAGAGATCTGATTACAAGTACTTTCATGATTTTAGACGTCTTATGCAGCAGACTCCCACACCAAGGCAAACACTAGAATAGTTCTCTCGTATTAGAGTGTCCGAAAACGG